>OY740779.1:1434800-4402800 GCA_963513935.1 Aphrophora alni | reverse complement strand
TTATATGAAAGGAGTTGTATTTATGATCCGAGACAGATGGATCATGAGATACCCTCGACAAAATCATGGCCTAATCCCTACTCATTTCTTTACATGGGTAGTACATTTCAGAAATTCGATTGTTGAAATAATCAATAACAGTGCATTTTTTGTACAATCTGTCACTGTTGAAATGTAGGGATCATAGAATCAGGAAAAATCTGTCCAGACTCATATATTGTGGAAACACAGACAAGAAAAGTGGCTCCGTTTTCCAGTAATCAGAGAGCTTGAGCATTTTTATAGTTCCCATATATAAAACCATCCCCAGAAATATATTCAGCTCACTGACAGTGACATCAGTCCATTTATTAAGTCTAGATTACTCAGTAAGCTCTGATCTATTCAAAAAAGTTTCAAGGGCATAGCTGTTTGGTTCTTTTAATTTTTTTTCTTCTAAAAATGAATCTTCTACTAACAATTGAAAATAGTCAACTGATGTGTTATTACCTGGAATGGGTACAAGAAGTTCATTGGTTTTTGTGAACTGCAGGTTAACTAAATTACAATTAATAGTCCATTTATACTTGGGTGTTTTAGAGATTTTGTTAGGCCTATTAATTCTGGTAAGGTGAACTCATTCATCATTTTGTGATTCAATTTCAAGATCATTGTCTATGGTAAAAAATATTATCAACCTCGTTTTCACTGTCAATAGTAGGATAATTACTGTTATTATACAGTGTTTCACAGTCATTCTCAAAATTGTTTGTAGGCCTAGAGTTAGAAGAACTTGTTTCTCGGCTAATTTCACTATCGTCGTCGGATTCTTCTGGATCATAATCTGCATCTTTATCATCATCAATCGGGTTCTCATCACTAGAAACATACTCTTCATCTCAGTCTAAATGTATTTTATCTAATTCACTTACTGTAAGGTAAGATTCTCTATACCCACAATATCATTATTATATTTTATTTTTCTAGGCGAAGATGCATCTGAATTTTCATCTGACATGTTTAGTATTATGGACTTTCTTGGAACCATGACCAAATGACACTAAAATCTTAATAAAGAACAAAATAACAATAATTTAACCTCAAAAGTAAACTATCAGCTGGTAATTTCCCACTAAAGTAGTGTTACACGAAGCGCCTATCAGTGTCTGCCATACAGATAATATAACACCGTGCTGATGCTGATCAATGCCCATAACACTGAACGTGTTAAAAAGTCTATAATAATTATAAAAAACTTAACGAAATTCAAATTTCCCATAATGTTGGGTTTAAACATTGTAACTTAACTTACGTGCAAAACTATTTTATAAATCTCCGCAGTATTAACAAATATTTTTCATAACTGATACAGGGATATTGCTTAAGCTTCATGAACCTTGGCATAAAACAAAATAAATTTTTGCCAAATTAAGGAAAGGTTAGAAAAAATGTTCTGAATATAAAGGTTTCATCAACATTTGTTTGGTGGAAAATGTTTTCGGGCAGCAGACAATAAATCTCTAAATGCTAATGACAAGTCATAGAGTCCTGAGATGAATAATTACATTGTCTATGAGATGGTGGCAGCAGTGGCGTACTTAGTCTAACTGTTGGTCAGCTTACCCCCTCGTCGACACTTGACACTACAACCATCTGTTCTCCAACTGGCTGACTCTGTTACTGTGCTACATTAGTCTGATCACGCTGCAATGTTTCTTATCTATTAACTTTTTCAGGTCATAATAATTGTTATAAACTAAATATTTATAATTTTTATTATAACACGATTATTTTCAATTAAAAGACTGTTTATCTTTAAGAAACATATTTATTAACTTAACATCAAATATATTAATACATTACATATTATATTAGAGTGATATAATTTATACCTTAAATAATAAAACGGACTTAAGTTTTAATATTTCCAATTAGGCTGACGTTGTATTCCAAGACACCAGGAAAAATGCAAGACATGCCTAGATGGGTGCCATATGCTTTGTGCGGCAGCCTTTCCACACTCCCTAACAAACTAAACCTTATAACTATTTTTTGATGTAATTTTTTTTTTTGTAATAGTAACATTTAAGATTTGTTGTATTAAAACATTTAATGATTCAATATATATATTTTTAATCATTTCCAGGACTTATTAAAACTGCCCCACCATTGATGCCCACTGTCGATGTGCTGTATTTTGTTACTGTAAACATATTTCTCATATTTCATAGTATAACTATAGTTAATAAGTGATAATAAAGTAAATATCCACCAGAAATAGGAAAAAAAGTTAATTTGTGCAGTAACAAGTTAATCGGATGAATGTCTGGCTAAGGGGTAGAAAAATCATAAACAAATTTCAGAAAAGGGTATTCTACCATAAACAATATATTTAGCCTAACTAGTTTGTGTTTAGAAAATAAAAAAGGTAAATGTATTGTTGTTTTCGTCACCATTCGATACTATTGACAGAAGTGCATTGTTCTATAAATTGTCTTTGTTTAGGTTTAGGTTTAGGTGTTAAGAGATATGTATGATGGGACTGAAGAGCGCCAACCTAACGGAGATCTATGGACCATTGCTGGTCAAGTGTTTATTTAAATAAGTGATATATTCCATTGTTAATTATTTCTAAATAAAGCACTTTTATTATTATTATTATTAATATTGAAATTATGAGTCTCACCAATATTTATTAATTGATGATAAATTTGTATTCGAAATGTTATAAGTCATTCAAAAACGTAGAGTTTAACTCAATTCTGTCAATAAGTTAAAACATTTTATAAGTTAGCATTTTAGCTGCCTTTTTTTATTTGAAATTGTAAGCCGCAGCCTAATAGATGATAAATTGGTGTTCGAAGCGTTACAGGTCATACTCTAATCAATCCGTAACTACAAATTTTAACGTTTTATCCTCAATCTTAAATATTGAAATTATGAGTGGCAGCCTAATTATAGATAAATTGAAATTCACAATTTCTAAATCATTTTAGTTATTATTATTCTCAAGTTTAGTTAAGTGGTTTTTATTTATAAGCTGAACAAATTATACTTTTTTTTTAAATCTTAAATTTATGATGCATGACATCTTGAAACGAAAACATATTTTCTCTAATATAAAAATGTCCTATACAGTTTACCAATGCGGAACCACACTGTTTTAAAATATAATATGGCAATATATTAATTGTAAATAAAATGTATTTCCAAATTACTGTTGAATGACTAACGAAGGACATGACAAAATAACATCACTTTCACATGACTTAAAGCCAGTCTTTAAATCGGTCTTTTGGTAAAGTAACATCTTCGAAAGCATCCTTGGTGTACATACTTCAGTTATTTTTTAATATATTTTTTTTTTAAGGAAAATTAAGATTTAGTTTTAATTTTGGAAGGGACAGAATCTATGTAGGCCTAATTTAAAATGATATTCATAAATATATATATATATTTATATATATATATATATATATATATATATATATATATATATATATATATATATATCTGAGACATAAGAAACAAATTTAATTGATAGACCAATTTTGTAATGTGTTTACGTAGTGAAATATTAATATATAAGTTGATATTTAAGTATTGTATTTTTATTTTTTTAGAAAATTGATTATGATCCCTTGGAAGGTGATGCAAAATACCTGGCACCTGAAATATTAAACCACAAATATACAACAGCTGCGGACATTTTCAGTTTGGGCATTTCAATATTGGAATTAGCAGCTAATGTTTCATTACCTAAACAAGGTGTCCTATGGCAAGAATTGAGACGAAACGTCCTACCTCGTACCCAAACTGCTAGTAAGTTAAATAATTTAATATATATAATCTAATGGTTGTGTCGATTAAATAATAATATTGATACAATAAATAACTCACCTTTATTTATGTGTATCACAATTCTATAACTTTTTACCTTTAATATAGTACCTATTTGCCTTACATACCGATGCAGTCTTGTTTTTTCACTGGTTAAAGGCATAGGGGAGATCAGTTTTTTATTAGAATTTTTAACGCAGCTGCCATTTTCTTCTATACTGCTTCAACAGACTCAAAATTTATTTCTTTAAGCACATATTTCACTTCAATACAAAAGTCACTTGATGCCAAAACTAGTGTTTTTCGGCCATGAACTTGCTGCATTGTTCTGATGAAGGATGAAACCATTTCTTCACAGTTCTCGTCCTTTTGTCTGATGCTTCCTCTCAGCTTTATCAACATTTCCTTAGAATTATACTGATTTACTGTTGTGCCTTCTGGAACCCATTCTCGTCTGGTGTGAGAACCTTAGGGATCATCTTGGCACAAACTTTAATGCATTGTTTTTATTATTGTTCATGATATCTGCTATTCAGACACCGAGTCAGCGGTCTTCTCGAACAATCGGGATAATTTCTCAACTTTTTTTTTATAGTTCTTGAAGTAGTACATCATTCATCATCTTCCACATTCTGAAGTTGTTCAATGAATCTTTTCTACCACTCAAACACACGTGAACAAGACAAGTAGTCTTCCTGGAAGCAGCTGTCATGAAAACATTCTATTGGTAATTTATTTAGTTATACTAAATATAAATACATGTATTCAATGCAGTTTAGTTTAATATTTAAAAAGTGTAGATATTTTTTCCAGGTTTGTGGAATTGTCAAGATTCACACAAGGAGGGGTGGATGGCTAGCTATACCAAATAATACACAGTTAGAATTCCTCATTGTACCATAGTTATACAGGGATGGAAATTACACCTTTTTCTTACATACAATAAACTGGTCACCCACTATTCCAGAGTTAAGTTAAGCTTCCCCTAGGCATACAACCCTAGGCATAAGCTGTTCCACCCTTTGGTCTGGGAAGATTAGCATCCCGTCTTTCTGCCGCATTGTTACCTGCCTTCTACCAATGAGGAAGCATGTAGGTCTGAACGTGACTCACCTCCCTCCCTGTTCCTAGAAGAACCGAGGACGTGGGAATCCACCATACAGAATCGTCACAGGGCATTTGTTTGTTAAAGGTTCATTGCTAATTACAATGAAGAATATATGAATTTTAAAACTGATATCATAAAACTTTAGATTAAAAAATACGTATTTTGTTAGGCTATCTTCAACTTGACCAACCTCGCCAAATAAAATTTTTGAGATTAGTGTTATTTTTTTAATTTGCGTTTATAGAGGATTTTAAAAAATTTACCCAAGTATAAGTTCAAAATATGCTCATTATTTCTATGGTATTTTAATTTTTCCATATCGAATGGTATATAGCTGTAATTTAAAATTTGGTGAAACCTAAATTATTTGACATTTCGAGCTGCCATTTTGAAACTGTAACATATATTGAAGAAACTTAAGTTCAAATGTTGGTAGTTCTATTGCCCTTTAAAATATGGTATCTCCTGACCAATGTGTATGTTTGAAAATTCTTAAAAATGGACCAGTATCTCATTTTATGCTAATTAATTGTTCCTAGCTGAAGTGGCACAAATGGTCTGTCACACTCTGTATTATGTTTGTAATGTGCATATGTATGTAATAAAAGTTTATAGTTAACCATGTTATTTGATATTGATGTGAAATGTTGAATTCTTTCTGTTACAACATATTTTATTCCTTTAACAGATCTGTCCAAAAATTTAATCAGTATAATAGCTGTGATGATGACTTCTGATTATAAGGTTCGTCCATCAGCTGATGATCTTCTGACCAATATCATCATCCTACCTAAAATTAAATTACGGAACAGGGTAAGCATAAGCAGAGAAAGGTTTATGTTAATCTAAATATTTTTTTAAAAAATTTGTATTGGTTATGAAATACAATATATAAGTAGACTGTTAAAGTGTATGTAATGGCAAATTGGGGTTCAATCGCCTACTTCTTTGTACGTGCTTTGTGCCTAGTAGTTAAACTCTTTCTGCATCTTGGTGCAACGTGTTTTTATTTCCCTAATAGAAATACATATCTTAAAATGTACTCCAAGTCTTAGTGTCGTTAGTTGATGGTTAGAATTTGTTATGTTTAGTCCAAATAAATATGACTTTTGTATATAATCCTTAGATATTTTGATTGTTCAGGTCTAGTTTTAGCCCAGGGTTTCTTTCATAGATTACTAGTTTTAGTTTTCAATTTTGTCCTAGGCAAATGATCAGATAAACTATATCAATAACATTGGAAGAAGACTTACACAGTAAAACACACAGTTACACAGTTAAACAGTAAAGACTTAACTTTTAAGCCCTTAAAACCCTAGAACCATCACTTGACCCGAGTTCGGGTCGAGTGTGGACGCATGGTTTAGTTCACCGACTCTAAAACACGTATTTTGCAATTCAACTTTACTCCCACTTGAGTCCAATGTTGCGATTTATCGTCCAATCGTAATAAATAAAATACCGTTGGAAAGCTAAAGTTCTGTAGATGCAAAAAAAAAAAATACCACAAAACGTTAGATTTGAACTGTGCAGTTTTTAGTAAAAGCGACGCCATTTTTTCCCATATGATTACAAATCTATTTTTCTGTCAAACAGGTCGACCAAAACACTGTTCTATAGATCACATCTTTCTCTTTCTATCCGTAGTTTACAAATTGTTCTGTGTGTCATAGATCGCGAGATATTTCTACTTGACCATAGTAGAAACCTAACGGAACGAAATTCACTTGGCATTCGGTGCAGTTTACTAAATAAGATAATCGATATTTTGTATCCGATATTTACAGTATATTGTAGAGGAAATTTCATTCTACAAGTTGGTATTACTTGATATAGGGTACGGTTACTCTCTGTTTCTTGTTTTCAAGTCGGAACATAGGCATTTTTAGGCGAGTGTGTGACATAAATTGACACAGAAAGGCGTGGGCTATGTTTTGGGATTACATATTTCTGTAATTTTTTATGTTTGTGTATACAAATTGTATATAAATTGTGTATACAAGTTACAATATATGTGTTTTTATTTCTAAAGTTTATTTTTTTGAGTGAAGTTAGTTTTTGAATGGTTTATATTTGGGATAACCTAGAGGTATGTTGTAACCTAGGCCTAAAAGCAAATTTTCTTATATGTAGTGTTTTATTTGATTATACAAGTGTATATTATAATATGTGTGTGTTATTCTTTGTAAAGTTTATTGTTTTAGTGAAATCTAGTGATTTTGTCTTTGGCCTATCTTTAGATTGTTACTAGTGAGGCTAAATAATTGTGGAGGTTACAAACCTAACCTCACTTTGTCAATTACAACTTTTTAGATGAAACAATGCCACAAAAGTGCAATAATCCACCATATGACAATATTTTCCAAATTTTGCTTCAAGATACGATATACAAAAATTTTGGAATTTATTTGTGAATAAAAGTGTGTAAAAGGCCTCACCTATCGGTCTGAAACTCCAAGACAAAATAGAATCCCTTATAAGCAAGGTATTCCTGCAATTTTTTGTTAAAGTTCCTGTTTAAAATGTGATCCGGCTTACTATTAAAAAATATTCCAACAGTGTATAAAAGTATAAAAATCTTATCAATGTTCTTAAACTTAATTAACATGACCATTGATAAAAAAAAAAAAAAAAAAAAAAAAAAATGATATTCAAATGTTCAATTAAACCATGGCCTATGCCACAAGATCTGGAAAAGTAAAGGCTACTGTTCTCTACCAAATTTAAAGTTTTATTTTTATGCTGGTCTTTAAATATTGGGTGCATTCCAGACTTAATTTACACACTATATAAATGTAGGCCTATATGAAGGACAAAATTATTCACTACCTTCTACTGAAAGTTTTAATCTGCACTGTGAGAGAAAAGACAAAGAGTAGGGTAGGGATTGCTCACTAATATTTCATATACAGAGAATATTCATAAAATTTCCTCTGCTCTGTCCACATAATCTTCACATAGTGCTATGATCTTTAAAATTGATCTTAAAATACCTCTCAACCCATCATTGGGCATGACCCACAAATAGATCTCTGCTTTGTCCTGGTGATTTTGAAATATTCACTACTTTGATCATATAATCTTGAAATTACCTACTGCTCTGTCCTTGTGACCTTTTAATGTCATCTAATCTACTACCCTCATGACCTTAAAATGTCAGCTGATCTGTCCTTGTGATCTTAAAATGTCACCTGATTTGTCTTTGTGACTTTAAATGTCATCTGATCTGTCTTTGTGATCTTAAAATGTCATCTGATTTGTCCTTGTGACCTTAAACTGTCATCTGATCTGTCCTTGTGATCTTAAATTGCCATCTGATCTTTCTTTTTTGACATTATAATGAACTCTATGTGAATATAAACTTGAAATCCTCTGTATCTATCTGAAATATACTACACTGTATCTAGGAAATAATCATGTATTTTACTTTATGCAATTCTGAAACATGCTTTCTTTTATTATATCATTTTCCAGTTTACTTTTTAAAAGATTAAAAATATAATGCTACATTTGCAGGTGCTAATTTACCATGATATAAAAAATAAATTGCGAAGACTTTTACATCTAGTCAGCTTTAATCTTTTAAGGATATTTGCCTCAGTTTGGTCTCTGTTTCCTAATTCCAAATCAATCTTAAATAGAACACTTGAGGTGCCAACAATAAAAATCCATCCAATAGGTAAGTATCATGGTTTTAAAGTTTACTTGTTTTTAGTTTGTTGCAGTAGTATAATATATAATATTTGTACTATTAGATCAAACATCCTCTTGATTCTTTAGTTTTCAAAATGGAGCTACTCCAATATGCATCGAAGTAAAGTAAAAATAAAATAAGGAGTATTTAATAACTATTAATATGTATAATTTCAATTTACCGCAACAACATCACATCGAACCCTCATGTTACAGATATTGAAGAATCATAGACGTTTTGTTTTTGCATAATAACTTTCAGGTTAAAAAACAGTAACTATATACCCATCTTAATTGATAATATTGTAAAAAGTTATTTTGTAAATTACCAGTATAAATTGTTCCACACAACTCGTTCAGCGCTATAATCAAGTTAAGGTGGTTAAAAGCTGGCAAAACGATGATCACCCAGACTCTATAATTTGTCTGATAAATTTAGGCGGATTGAGGGAGAGTAGAGGTATCCCCCACCACTCACTTCTGCCGACCTTGAACATACTCTTGCCCATCTGTCTGTCTGTTACATACTTCCTTCCATACATTGCATGCCATGAATGAAACGTTTGAATTTGTGTTTTTCTTTAGATTACCAAATTCATTGGTAATAATAATAAATTAAATAAAAGATAAAGAGTAAGTTTTTTTAACATTACATTATATAAACAAAGACCAGAGCACTGTGGTGACAATATATACAGATACACTTTCAAAAGTCCCTTACCACACTTGGGAATAAACAAAATAACAAAAAACAAAATTTTTTGTCAAAAGTAAAATGTTTATTCCTATTAGACCCTTATAGCTATTACAACAACAAAGTTGTCATCTTCAGGGGGAACCTTAACAAAGGTCTAATAGGAATAAACATTTTACTTTTGACAAAAAATTTTGTTTTTTGTTTATTCCCAAGTGTGGTAAGGGACTTTTGAAAGTGTATCTGATTACATTATATATCTTACTCTAATTTATTTTAGTACAAAAAGGATGGCATTATACTTAATTCATAACACAAACCGTTGTGCCTGATAAATGATAATATGTTTATGAAATGCCTTTTTTTTGTAGTTTTTGTAGTTGGGATATATTCTTTAAAACTTAGAGTGGTAACTTGGATTATCCATAACAATATGCAACTCTCTTTTAAGTTCAAGCATGTCAATAAAATAATTTTAAACACTTCATTGTTCATTTCCTGGTGGTAGTCTACTTTGCTTTTGGACTGAAACACCATCTGAGCTCCTTCGTCAAAACCATGCTTTGCTGATCTGGTGTGGCAAATAATCAATCTTGAACCTTTACACCAGGTTTCGTCTAGGTCGCTGTAAAGGCTCTTGCTTGAAATAATGAATTCTACAGAGAAACTCTATTCTTGCTCTAATAAATATCGTCTTCCGTGATTACACTTTTTAAACATAAATCCTGATTTCTTTAAAATCCTCCGTGTTGAATCCCATCCTCCGGTAAATATAATTTTCTCCCTCAAAGCATTTTTTATTTTATCACAAGTCAAATACTCTCCCAGGTCATAAAATTCTAGCACTGTGCGTCGCACAACGTCTTTTTTAAAATCATCCAGATCTGTTACCCATTTTTTGTGCGACTTCTTTTTTTAGGCGATAAAAATTGATTCGTTGATTTCCGACATTAAATATGGGATGGTTTTTCTTTCCAAGGTTATTCTTTGTACACTTTGGAGAGATAACGAGCACATGTATTATGCTGTTGCTTTTTGTTTGTCAGAGAAGACTTCTAGTTTTGTAGCATTTGGCCAGTTTTTAACAAGTTCCTTCTATGGTATTTGTATACACTAAACACCACTTTTTTTTAGACTGGCTCCTAATATCCGGACTTTTTGTTGCCATTTCAAACAACTAAATAACATACAATAAACAAATTAAAAAACACTACCGTACTGTTATATTTCCACAATTAGAAATATGCGCGCGCGACTGGACAGTGTACAGGTTCAACGAATTGAGATGGATGGGGAAGGTTGAGAGAGAGTAAGGAGTGGCACTCATGGTAGGGTATGCGATGGAAAGTGTTACCCCTTCACACGCTTAAATATATCAGACATAGTATAGCCATATATATTATGAGCAAGTAAAAGTGGTTAAAAACAGGTGATATACTATGTGGCGCTGCTTGTGCAAGTTGAGGTGGTTAATAGTGTATGTGAATGTAAACAGAATGGTTCTGATCACTGAGGTTAACCAGGGGATTTTAAGAATTGTACTTGATATTTTTACTAATTTGGGTGGAAAACCTTCCTGGGACTCATTAAATCCCTCCATAAAAATATCACAATTTTGACTTAAATAATTGTTTCATTATTTCCATTATATGTAGCTCTTATTTACATGAGTATGTGTGTTATGGTGCTGAGAATGTTTTTAAATAATTGTACACTTTTTATTTTGATTTCTTATTTTCAGATACTGAGTCTCCAAAGAGCCTCAAAGAGTCTGAGCCTAAAAACTCAAGGTAATATGTTATTAAAAAAATGTATATATTACTTTTGTTTATTTGAAATTAGTAATTAAGATTGACGACTACCTTGGTAGTTGACATTTTATTTTGTATCCTATGGTCTAGTGCATGGATTGATTATTAGACATGCTAATTACATGTGACATAATGCATCATTATTGAATGATCTGCTTAAAACAAACTCATATTGTTAGCTGCTTTGTTATATGTACAGTGATACATTGTCTCAATTTTGATAGTGTGAAACCAGCAATATATACTTAAATGTTAACATACTAGATCAAAAGCCCCTTTTGTGGTTCATGTTCTTCCCCATCGATTCTATAATTAACCGCCATATTATTATTATTATTATTTTAAATTTCTACCAATTTAACGATCTTTCAATACATATAGGCCCCTTATAACGTTATAATTAAAAAGATTTGCTTCATAACCATGGTCGTCAGGTATATATCGTATTAAAATAACCTTTTAATTTAGACATACAAAAAAAAGGCCTATTTGTCATTGCAATCGTGAAGGTTTAACCTGAATCTGGGAGAATTTCTCTTTTTTAGAAAAAAAAATCTCTCTGATACACTTTTCCCCTTGTGAACGATTCTATTAATCTATACACGATTAGAAGTACCCATAGACTCAAATTTAAAGCTAATTTAATAAACATTTAATAATTTCAAAATATTCTAAAAATTTTACTAAAACAAAACTTACTAAATTTATTTAAAATTTGTTTTTTAATAGGGGAAATGTAGATATCATCAACAATCTAAATCCAAAAATAGTCAACAAAAATTTAGTTTCTATTTTTCTTTAAATTTCTTTTAATTATATTATTATCTATATTTGTTTTGTTAATTATTTGATTAATTTGTTTAAAAATTTGCAAAATAATTGGAATTGTATTCTTACCTAGTTGCGTGAAGAATTCGCCAAGCCCAAAAGCACCAGTCGTGATCCCACTTCTGACACCAGTTGTGGCCATCACCCTCTTTTTGGCGGCAGAAAACCCCCTGCTGAGAAATCAGAAGGTCTCTGCTGGCTGGGGGCTGCATCCAAATTGCCCGAAATCTGTCAGGATGATGATGAAGACACGGTCTCAGGCGATAAATTAATCAACGCAATGCAAGCTTAATGTTAATTAAACTTTATTAAAAATAAAATGCTAAACAAAATTTAAATAATGTGTTAAATTTAGAGTTTTAAAATAGTGTTAATTCACAAACTTATACAATTTCCAATTCCCCCTCGCCGAAATAGACATGACGGTTAATTTATCATTTTTATATGCCGAAAGTGGACTAACCTCGCAGAACAGACTGCTCGCTGACCCTACTCAAAGCGGACTGACTCCAAACCAGTCTGTGTCTGTTCTCTTCCCCTACCCCTTCACAGTGATCTCGCTAACTCAGCATCTGTCTATTACTTAATAGAAAATTACAATTTAGGATCCCTTTTCAATAAATATCTATTATTAATTATATATTATACATGGTGAGCTCCTTGGCTGGGCCACTTTAGCAAATAAATCCTAAGAAGTTAAGTCATTTCAATTTTTAAATTAAATTAGAAATTTGTATTTTTCTATCATCATTATGCACTTTTAATAACAAATTTTAAAGTTGTAATTGATGTCATATTTGTTTGTTTTTGTTTCTTAGAAATATTCGCCAACCAGCAAGAACTACAGTTAAAAGAACTCTGTTCAATTCATCATCATCCTCTGAAGAAAACAATTGAAGCAGAGAGACTCATAACATCTAGTTTTATATATTTTAACCTATTTAACATCATAACCTATTTTATTTTTTATATATTTAATATATTATAAATATTATTGTTATTATATATTTAATATATAATAACAATATTTATATATTTTTATACATCTTTCAAACTGCTAATTAAGAAAGTTTGGAAAATTTTAAATAAGAAAAGAAAAAGTAAATGAAAAGATAAAGATAAAGTATTTTAATAATTTGTACCAAGATAAAAACTTTAAAACACAGAAAAACTAACCTTTTTCGATGATAATTTCAGTCCTTCATCTTCTAAATATGAAATTTTCATTATAAAGCTGTTATTTAAAACCCGGTACTGGTATTAAAATTAAAACTGTGTATTCAAACAGAAATAAAAATTCTTCCTACAGCTAAAACGTGTCATGCTATGAGTTTAAAACTTTGACTTTGTTCAAACTTGTAGAACAGAGAGTTTCCTTCCCTTTACACATTAACTAAAAACAAAATATTTAATAACTTCAAGTATAACCAGAGATAATAGAGTTGTGTGTCCACGGATATTGGGGATATTAGAATAAGGCTGTAGTGTGTACATTTAGACTACAAATACTATACACACTACAGACAGACGTCTGTGTTGTGCACACTGCACAGTAGCTGTTTTTTTTTAGCCTTTTGATATAGAAAAGCTTTGAGTAACAATAAACCTCTTTCTTCACTATCTCTATAATATAATGTTGTAATATTATTATTTTTAATACACTCCTTTATAATTATAATTATTTTTTTTAAATTTGGAATAGTTAGTGGGTAAACATATATTGATTGATATAGTTATAATTATATAGCGATGAAATTGTTGTTTGTATGAATTTTTGTATTTACTGTATAGATAGGAATTTTGATGGATTTTCATATGGTGGGATTAAAATGAAGATTGGTAGGTAAAAATCTTCTCACCAGAGGTCCATCTGGCTTTTCCTACACCGGATATGATTGGACCTTGGATTCAAGACCCTTGAATCATGATATAACATATTATATGAATGTATATTAGGTGATGATGTAATTGTAATAATTGTTTTGTGTATTATATGTGTGTTTATTTGTCTGGTTTAGATATGTTATAAGATAATGGATATATTTGTTTTCTTTTATGGTTTTTTTTTTTTAAGCTGGTAGAGTGGATTACATTTCTCGTTTTTTAAATATATTAATTATTTTATTTCTAAAACTTTCATATGCTGGACATTATTTGAATATAGAGTAATATGTTGAACGGTTTCTTGTGCGTATAAAGTTCATCCTAAACAGTTTATAAGTTTCTATTTGTTTTTGCATGGCCATATCTTAATCTCCATATCTTATTAAATCTTGTCTACTTAATTTTGAATATTTAAACCTAGGTGTTTTGTGCTGCTATTGATCGTCTGTTTTTGTACTATGATCCCTTGTTTGAGCATTCCGTTTTCTTAACATAGGTTGTGATATTAGTTTTTATGAAATAGGTATAATCGTTAATAGGAATAATTAAGTCCTGACTTTGTTGGGGTATTAAATGTGGCCTCGCGTGCTAATTTATCTACATATTCATTATTTTTTACTCCTTGGTGACTTGGAACCCATTATATAACTTTAACTTTCTTGTTGTTTATAATCTCTTGTTGAAGGATATATTTTGACCCTCTCCATATGTATATGACATCTTGTTTTTTTATAGAATAGTTGCTTGGGAATCGAACATATGATAAATTCTGTGAATTGCAATGCACCGATTATTTGTGTTGCTTTATATATAGTGTACAATTCAGCTATATAACTCGATACTAAACTATTTATTTTATATTTGTTTTCTATTTTGAGGGCTGGTATATAGGTGGCAGCGCTTACACCTGTTGCAACTTTAAGTTTAGAGCCATCTGTGTACACCTTTATAAGATTTTTATAGGTTATGTTTATTGTATTGGGATATTTTTGTTGTATACAATCCATACATCTATTAAATGAATGGATTTATGAAAATAGGAAGTGTTTTTAGTAAATATGCATTAATGTTGTCCAATCGATTTTAGTGTGAAATATTGGCAATTCGTCTTTCAAATAGCGTTTTTTCCATCTCTTCTTTACAATGCATGTCACTTTTATCATTCAATATTTCTGTCTGAAAACAACGATTTGAAATGACTATGTTATCACATTTAGAGGTTATTTTGACATATATTTCATCAATTTAAAGTATATCTTTTTTTTCCATCCACCAAAATAGGTCTGTTTTAAGAACTGTCTATATAGATATTTGGTTACTTAATCAGTCCTAGTTAAAGAACTACAGGTCACAGTTGATCATTAATATATAATATATTAATACTTATATAAGTGCGAAATCTCGTTAATTTGTCTTCAAAATAGCACTTTTTCCAACAATTCTATACTCCTTTTCAATGCAAGTGGTTTTTTATCTCACAATTCATTTATTTTCTTAACAATCTTAGAAATTGATAAATTTGTAACATATTCAATTGTATAGCCTTATTGAAATCACTCGTGGGTGAACCTGGGACGTTTGAGCTTCAGAGATAAAGTGAGTTAACAGCGTGGATCTCTGTTCCTTTATTGTGCTTGTATCGATCAGCCTGTATGGAGGAAAGATTAGTTTAATTGTGATTCTTGTCGGAACATTTGTTTTAGTTGTGGTTTAAGTACAGTATATTAGTCTAGATAGCTCTGGCACTGATAATATTACAAATTGTATAATAATATTGTAATATTATTAAAAGGATATTAGACTGAACCACTGATATTTATTCCATGCTCCTCAATATAAATACCAATAAACGTCTTCCATAACACTGGCTGTCTTTTGACTACGTTGTTTTGTACAATTTGTTGTTTGAGTGTGTATTATGTGCTATAGTGACAAATACAATATGCCTTTATACAAGTTTTAAGTGTTTTGAAAATGTGATTAATCACAAAACAGCTGTAACAGCACATGTAAACAAATTGGATAATTATGATAGGTAAGGGGAAAAAATTATTATCATGATCACAAATAATCATATCAGCTGAGTGCTAAATGAATTAGTTTTAGTAGGGTTACAAACCTCCAAATACTAAAAAATTATTGTACCCAGTCTGAAAAATAAATTCTTTTTTTCTTGGGTTGGATTTTTTAAAAACTATGTTAAAATAAAATACAAATTATTATTAAAGACAGAAACATAAATACCAGTGGAGGAGTTAATAAGTTAATATTAGGTTATATTAGGAAGAACTCATATTCACAAAGCTTAGAATGATCCGACTATTGTGAAACTGTTAAAAAAATGTTGAAATGCTTGTCTTGCAACTGAACTAGGACAACAGAGACTCCTAAAGGTATATAAGCGGTCAGCATGATTTGGGAGGGGTCTTTTGGAGCTCTTGATGATACCGGCAGGTCGATAGCCGTGATGCAGGAATTTAGCCCAGGAAATGTTTAAATGAATTCTTATTTTTGTGCTGTATTAAAGTTTTGTATTAAAATATTGTATTAAAGTGTCAGGGAGATAGACATAAGTTTCATGTCAATGATAAAAATTAATAAAATACTGAACCACTGAGTTGCTAATTAATTGAAACTGAGAACCCAGGCATATTTTATTGGGCCGTTCATAGCAGTGGTGTTTCTTACAGGAGAGATAAAGGGTGTAATCAAGCTTCAGGATGTGGTAAGGATCTCTAAAAAATAAAACAAACTGTTAAAACACTAATAATACATTATGTAAATGTTAAGACTATAATATAATGCAAACATGTAACATTAATCTTTTATAATACTGTTGAGTTGACAAGTACATATTAATCCTTAAATCATAAACATACTCAAAGTCCTATTCAGAAACTTTCATTTATCAGACTATAAAAGTGAAAAAAAAAACTCATACAAAACTCAAGTTTTTCCTAATAAACTATATATTTTATTATTAGTGCAGTTAACATAATTTCACTGGTAAAATGTTTTTTAATTTGTACACTAAATACAATGTTTTTTTTAGAGACCAATACAAGGAAGTGTGCAGATCTATTTCTCTGTCTATTACCAAAAGAAAAGCACCTGTAATGCACAACTAATTATGCTAAGTTTTATACTGTCTAAATGTTATAAACTCTCCACAACACAAATACTCAAAAAATACTTGAAACTAAAATATCTACCGAAATAATAACAATTTTATAACTTTATTAATCATAAACACCTCTATCAGACGACAGAACATTCTTTGTCATTTATAGAACAAAAGAATTTAATCTACTGACCAGTAACAATGATAAGACTAATGGTGGAAGAATACACTACTTGAAGGAGAACATCTTCAATATTACAAACCTTATCAAACAGGGAGGTTGACATTCAACAAGTCGATCCTGAGTCCTTCAAGTCTTGTTCTACGATATTCCATGTAGAGTGTAACAAAATGTTCAGTTATTTTCCTCATGCTTAGTACACCTATGATTGAGAGATACCTATTTAACTCATAATGAGAAAGGAGTTATTTGTAGTCAGTGATCAATCGCTTCATAAAAAAAATCTTTGAACCATGTAAACAATTATCGCAGTGTTTACGAATCGTGGGAACAACTATCAATTCTATGTGACACTTTTAAAAAAACTAAAAAAGGCCATCCAGAACAAATGCTTTGATTTCCATACTTCGGGTTCCCTATTTGTATCTGACAACTATCATATCGCTCGGCAAACAAAACATAGTTTGTTGCATCAATTCAAATGCATATAGTCCGGATATGACTCCCAGTGATTTTCATCTATTCAAGCACATGGACAAGTGATATGCGTACCAGTGCTTTGATGAAGACAAAAAAAACTTCAAGATGCTGTAACGGATTGACTAAAATCTCAAGCAGCATAATTTTATGAAGAAGGGATTCCAAACTGGTTAATCACCAGTTCAATCATAAATAACTACATTTAAATGGAAAGTATGTCGAAAAATAGTGGAAAGCTGTAGTTTTGACATATATAATAAAATTTGTGTATTTACATCATATTTATTTATACTCAAACAGAGGTTACTTTCTGAAAGGCCCTTGTGTGTGTGTGTGTATATATATATATATATATATATATATATATATATATATATATACAGCGGTGGTGAAAAGTCCCGGAACGGGTTAATATTTTTTTAACCATTACAGATGGAACTATATAACTTGGTACACTGTTACTGGGCATAAAACACTATTTTATCACAATTTCAATGAGCCGCTACCACTTCGGGGGGGGGGGGGGCCACAAGAAGTCGGAATAAAATCTTAAATGAGAGCGTGGGTCGAGTTGTACAACAAATTAAAGGTCTAATTTAGTAGAATACAATGCCGCAAATCCGACTTCAAAAGGTTCACCCTAAACAAAATGGCGGCGTTTTAAAGTTTATGAAAGTTACTATGGCATTGAGTGTTTAATTTGTTAAAAATGGCGTTGACTTTTCACCACCCCTGTATATATATATATATATATAATGGTTAGATTTTGTATGGACAGGAGACAGGCTTACCTTGGAAAATGGTCATTGGTATTACCTAATAAATAGTACATATGTAAGAAAACACACACAAAAAACACTATAGTTTTGAAATATTTCGTAAACACTGTTCATTTTCTCAGTAGAGTTAAGAAGAAGACTGAGTGTTAAACCACAGATTTTTTTTTTGTTAAGCCTGTTGGAAAAGGGTAAAGGATGATTCATCTAAGGTTAAGATTAGGTGGTTCTCTTGATTTTGTAACCCATTGATGAGACAGTTTCCATCTTCTTAGTTCTGAGGGGTTATATATATACACATGATAGTAAATGCTCTCACTGGGTTCAGTTTTGCTCAAATGAATTTTATTTAAAGCTTGACAAAATTTGTTAAAACATTACTAGTAAATTTCAAAACGGTAAACCACTAATCCAAATTTCAAAAATTGTTTTTCTATGTGTAACTTTTTGTAGGTCCTACAATGTGAAATAAGAGGCAAAAGGTCAATTTTGAAATGATTGTGGCATTGATGGATCTTGCATGCACTGTATTTTATTATGATATATTAACCAATTGTTGGACATTTTGTCGGAATTTGATGTTCAATGAATTATTATGAGATATCAGTGATTGAAAATGGATGCTAAATTAAATGTTTCTGTCAACTGTTAGATTCATGTTGTGATACATTTTTTGTTAGACAAAACAAAACTATTAGTGAAATTCACAGGTAAGTTGTTCTCGTTTATGGACCAGATGTTATAAGTGATGGTAATATTAGGTAATGATGTTTGTTTAGGGACGAATGAACAAATGTGTCTTGTCTTTTTGTTTTTATTAACAAAAAGATTAATAAATTATAACATTTCAACAGAACCATTTAATAAAAAATAATAATAAATGTGCTATTTGATATTTTATTGAAGGAAATGGAAATTTTCAAAGATTTATATAGGTTTCAAGGTTTTGGTAAAAATTATTGCTTCCCCCAAAAGTGCACCAGGAATAGCAAAATACTATCTACTGGTGATTATGTTGAAAATAAAAGATGTATGTATGTATTATTTATTGGTTCATTATATAAATAAATCATTTTTCAAACTTTATAGAATATAGTTGAAATAGTTGGTTTATAACGATTTTAGGTACTTACGTATTAACGCCACCGCAGCAACTTTGCGCATAAATATATATATATATATATAAGGTTTGGCCAGGCGTTTATGTGTATATATATATTGCTACCTGGCCAACCTGTCACGATATATAATTATATCGCAAAGTAAGCAAATATTTGTGCATATATATATGTGCAAAGTTGCTGCGGTGGCATTAATACGTAAGTATCCGAATTTATTATATACTATCATTATCATGCAAATACAGGTCTAAACAGGCGGCTATATATATTGCCACCTGGACAAACCTGGTCATAGTCCGTATATGTTCAGTTGATACCGCATTAAGATGTAATATAGAAATTTTATGAAATCGTGTTTTACATACCTTATTATGAAACCATTATATCATCCTTAAGCTGGGAACACTATTTTCAAGTATGAAAATCCGTTATTTCTCTCTAAAATAAGCAATTTAAAAGTTTGCATTTAATGACCAGAATACAGGTAATTGTTTACAATTACTTTGTCACCTCTAACTTCTTTAGTATGAAGACATTTGACATATTTATGTTTGTAAATAAAGGAGTAACATTTATTATGACCCGGAAAAGTAAAAAAAGTGGGATACTTACTTTAGAAGTCGTCTTCAGATGAGCTACGGACGTTAAAGTCCGGAGATGATTCACAAGGTGCCCATTGGCTATTGTCTTCGCCGTTGTACAACTTACCTAATAATGCTTACTTTGCGCGATAATTATATAGGCTATCATGAAGGGTTTGGCCAGGTAGCTATATATATATATATATAACCACCTGGCCAAACCTTTCGTAGGTAAACGGATTGAAACCAGAACACGACGCCATTAGAACTGACTGCAAAGGACCGCTTCATATCGCACCATTGATAAGACTTTGACCCTGTGTAACTGGTATTTTCTAGTTGTTCCGGGCCTTCAAACATGTTTATCTGTCGTTTGTAGTCCATTGTTGATAACATATCTAAATACTAAAGAAGTTAGAGGTGACAAAGTAATTGTAAACAATTACCAGAATACACAATGAGGATGAGCCTATGCGTCTAGGTTTCATAAATCAAGAATAGCTAATAGAATAGCGTGTCATTAAAAGTGTCTTATAACAGATATGTATTACTACGCTGTATAATTTCAAAAATATGTGAACTAGATTCGGGGAGTAAATGTGTATATGTAGTTTCTTTACCAGGTCTGGTTAGGTAACTATATATATAGAGCTAGGCCTACCTTACCAGACCTATCTTTACTAAATACACATTAATACATATAATTACCTATCCGGACCTATTTGCTTTGCTCGGATGAACATAAACTTCGAGTGATGAGACACTCAATATATTCATAATCATTGCCATATGAATTACCGTAAACAGATACCTTAACCTAAATAGGCTAGGATTTTTTACTTTTAAATTGTTTATTTCAGACAGAAATAATGGATTTTTATATTTGAAAAGGGTCTTCCCAGCTTAAGGATGATCCAATTGTTTAATAATGAGGTATGTAAAACACGATTTCATGATATTTCTATATTAAATTGCAACATGGTATCAACTGCACATTTACCCTCGTAGTCATATTAATGATATAATGCAGGTATATATCTATTTTTAACATTAGCATCGGATTTTATTATTTAAAATTATGAAATTCTTAACTATTTACCTCGTATTCAAACAGTCCATTCATATTTTTTGTCGAAAAACACTTCTCAAATCACAAAATAACATTATTTTAGTAGAAAATAAAAAAATATAAAAGAAAGAAATCCAACTTACATTATTTTTTGATAACTATGTTCGTCAATGGGTGATCACTTGTTGGTACTCACATCGCTCTTTGAGACCTAGTAAAGGAACTACAGGTCTCATTACGGAACACATACATACATAAACACACATTACAGATACATATGACATACACCTTTTTGTCCTGATATGTTGTCGGCAAATTCGGTACTGAATCTTTATCTTGTTTATCAAAAAATGCAAAGTAAATAATTGTCCGATTCAAACTTTATTGAAATAAGCCATAAATAACACCTTAAATTTATTGCTTATTTCCGATATGTAGATGATATATTAATAGTATATAATGAATCTGAAGACAGTAAACCAGATACAATTATTGACTCCTTAAACATAAAAGAACGAAAATCACGTGCTTTAAAAATACCCTTAAAGCCTAAAACATTTTAAAACAGAAATCGAATATACAGGGTGATCAGCTCAATGGCCACCATTGGGATCTCGGAAACTATCAGTTTTTCGAAAAACTTTAAATTGGGAACCTTCCCTGGATTTATATGTAAATTAAAATTACGGTGTTACTGTAGTTTTAATCTTTACCATTTTTTCCAATATGGCCGCCATCTTGAATTTTTTAAATACAAACACCATATTTTTATTGCATTTCTATCTTGGAAAAGGAATGGAATGTTTTTCGTAGTGGTGCAAAGCTACATGTTGGCTGGGCAGGTGGAGGTAGGACTGCTTCTATCATTTAATGATGAAACTCATAAATTTGGATCTTATTTTTATTTTTCATGTTCATATTGTAAAATGCAAATTATAGCTGATCATCAACATCTTTATTAAGTGGACAAATATCTTTTCATAACATCTGACTGTTTTGCGCTCACATGGGCAATAAGATAATAACTGATCAGATTTGTCCACACCTTTCATGAAAACATTATATTTTAATATACGAGAGACCCTTTTAGTTCTGTTATTTACAAACATCACGATTTTGTTTTCATATTCGTTTTAAATGTATAATATGCTGCGTTTGTACTGCCACTTTCCCACCATGATGCCTTCGGAGTACTGAGCTACAGATTCACTCTTTGCTAGCTTTAGACTTTTTACTAGGTCACGGTTGTGCTTTTTATCGTCACGTAATGTGCTCATACAATACTTCATGACTTTTGATAAAAGATTAGAAGAAATATTGTAAATTGCTTGGCCGCAATTTTGTTTACCTAGAATGAGATAAAGAACCACTTTTGGAGCATGTCCTTTTCTGCTTAGGTCATGAAGTACTCTTCAATAAATCATCAATCAGTCCATGTTGTTCCATCAAAATATACAATTTTATTCAATATTTGTGTTGCTTGCCTTTGATGTACTGTCTAAAGAGCAAGCATTCTCTCCACAGTAACATTCCTTTATCTAATGAGAGTTCCATGGTTGGATAGTAAACATTACTCATTTCATTGTTGAAATAAGTTATAAGGGGCCTGACTTTCTCAAGCAGATCAATCAGCTGTTGATATGTAGTTTCAATATTTTTGGCAAAGTGGATTCATCTTAGAATGATCAAAAAACAGTCTCGGTTCATATACTACCTAAATATTGGTAAGTTTTATAACCTATTTTTCTTCTTATATTCTTGAAGATGGTTGAGTTGCATGGATACAATAATAAACTCCAAAAAATTTAAGCTCAACCACAGTAATGTCTTTATACAGGATTGAGGAACAGTATATGGACTATAAAATAGCTTCAAGGTTTATCTGTTGGGTTCCCAGACTATTTCATCGAGTAAAAATTCATCCAATAATAAATTTAAGTAATCATGGGGTCTATTTTCTTTCAGCAACTGGAACAAGCATTTTATTATCCTGAGTAAAAGGTATTTCTTTTAGGCCAAAAGTGCTATCACACCAAACAGGGTTCAGTTCAATGTTGCTTTCTTCACTTTCACTATTTTCATAATCATTATTACCTGTGTTGTCATCCTCATATTCATTTATTTCATCATCACTTACAAAAGAGAGTCCAAGTTGTTCAAAAGCTAGTCCTAAGCAAAAAAACAAAAAACTGAAAAAATAACTACCAAAAATTTACACAATATGCAGGTGAAAAGTCATTCGACTACTCCAAAAGTTGAACTCGGACAGAGAACAAGGAAAAGAAAGTAACACGTGATCCGGTAGTGCACCACCCACATCAAATGTGTTAAGTTGAACTCAGACAGAGAACAAGGAAAAGAAAGTAACACGTGATCCGGTAGTGCACCACCCACATCAAATGTGTTAAGTTGAACTCAGACAGAGAACAAGGAAAAGAAAGTAACACGTGATCCGGTAGTGCACCACCCACATCAAATGTGTTAAGTTGAACTCAGACAGAGAACAAGGAAAAGAAAGTAACACGTGATCCGGTAGTGCACCACCCACATCAAATGTGTTAAGTTGAACTCAGACAGAGAACAAGGAAAAGAAAGTAACACGTGATCCGGTAGTGCACCACCCACATCAAATGTGTTAAGTTGAACTCAGACAGAGAACAAGGAAAAGAAAGTAACACGTGATCCGGTAGTGCACCACCCACATCAAATGTGTTAAGTTGAACTCAGACAGAGAACAAGGAAAAGAAAGTAACACGTGATCCGGTAGTGCACCACCCACATCAAATGTGTTAAGTTGAACTCAGACAGAGAACAAGGAAAAGAAAGTAACACGTGATCCGGTAGTGCACCACCCACATCAAATGTGTTAAGTTGAACTCAGACAGAGAACAAGGAAAAGAAAGTAACACGTGATCCGGTAGTGCACCACCCACATCAAATGTGTTAAGTTGAACTTTGTCTAAGTGTACAATTGAAGGTTTAGATGAAAATGAATAACAACAGATGATTTTTAATTTGAATAGAAACCAATTGAAAACAAATGAATGACTTTTGACAATAATTATTTCCTAAAATTAGTTAAATCTAATTCCACAATTGATTCTTAGAATTGGGTATCAGAGAGCTAGACTTCCTCTTTTGATGATTAAAACCGAAGGAATGATACCTGAATGTCTGGTTGGCTTTATAGTGATTGTGATTCATAATAAGTAGATTCATGTTAAATATTATTGTGTTTAACGAGAAGGAATTGTGTAAGCTTTGTAAGAACAGTTACAACAATTATCACAAACACTTTCAGATAAATACAATTTTTTCAAGTTATGCACCGAGATGACAGCCCAATTCTCTTAAACTTCAAAAACATTAAAGAATAATTGCCACAATCAAAAGTTGTAGAGAAATCGAACAGAGTAGCTTCTCCATGGTCCATAGCTAATTGTATTTTATAAGGTACATATATTAGTGCCATAGCAGTGCTATTGGTCTGTCCAAAAGCTTAACTGAAATCTACTGAGAAAATTATATCCTGCCAGGTATCATCAAGTGCTGATGGACATTTCGCTCTAAACATTTGTATATGAATCACATGCTACTTATAGGCATAAAATCCATCCTATTTTGCTGATAAGGGGGACCAAATCATGCTTTCGGATATTTAGAAAAATAATCTTTTCTAAAGCTATATTACATAATTCTCATAAAGAGAAATAAATAATGCATTGTCGTGTGATGAGGAAACCAACCCACTAATTCATATACCATGATGTGGTAGGTGAGAGCATAGTATAATATATTTTCTACAGGCTGGTGATGGGGTGGAAATCTCCGCCCCTCACAAGGAAGGTTTAATAAAAATGATAAAAGTAATAGATATTATTCTAAGTCAAAAATACAAGTTTCAAGCTGTATCAGTATCTAGTCTGTGAACAAAGGCGGACAAAGACGAACCTTAGGTTGATAGCAACATGAAATAAGTGTTTAAAAGATTTTACATCTCAGCCATAGGCTAATAGAAAAATTATGTGTTAATAAAAAATTTAATTAGTGACAAAAACCTTCCCAAAATACAGAATCCATTCTTTCCTTTTTACAAAATTATTGTAAAATTCGGAAAGGAACTTCAAAAATTCTGAAGTTTAAAAAAAGGAAAAATTAAAAAATAATCTAGTTTGACAATTTTATGATGAAATATTGTCAAGCTTTGTTAATATTGGTAAAATAAATACTTCAAAAGTTACAAGCAAGTAAAGTTCAGAAGAAACTTAAGTACAGTTAAATAATAATGTAATTTGGTTCGATAAAATTGACTCTTCACCTGTTTTTCACCAGTACCATCTGGTTTTGTAAATTATTTCTATTTCTAATAAAATATAATAAATTGATAGGACGAATGACTTGTAAAGGATGTAAAATAGTAAATTGAGTACATTTCAATAATTATTTAATTATAAAGAGTGAAGTATTAGTAAAAAATACATGAAAGGAAATAGATTAAATGGGGGGTAAAGAGTATAAATTAATAGTCTCTTAACATCACAATAAGTTATGATATGTAAAATAGCAGTTTTACATAAAATTTAATATAATTAATAAGTTGTCAAAATGTGGTAAGTTTAGAAAAGAGAGTTTTATTGTTACATAATATAAATTAGGGGTAAAAATGAGCTTTTTCCTAGTTGTGGACATGAAGCAACATAATTATGTAAAGGATTTAGTGGAAACAACAAAGGTGAGAAAATTGACAGAATGATTTATAGTGAAATTTTTAATCATAAATTGCAAACGAACTAAGTTAGGTATAGCAATTATTGTCATTTCATTAAATCACAAAAAATTCACACAGAATTCAAAACCATAATTAGTTTTGTGAAAACATTTCAGGGAAGAAAGTTATGGACAATTTTTAATAAAAAGATAGTTTTACACAGAAATTCAAGTTGGAAGATCGAAACAGCAAAAGTTAAAGCACAAGGAGTTTACAGAACGGCTTAGTTCCCATCGATCTGGAAAATGCAGTTTTTCTTGTGAAAAAAGACTTCTTCTATATGAAAAAATATGTACCATAACTAATTAAAACAGTTTACAAATATAGACTAGGAGAAAATCACTTTCTGCCAGTTTTTTTCCAAAAGCATAAATTTTCTTGAGAATCCGCTTAAAATGAAGTTGTAAATTCACAATCATTTTACAATCGACAATTTTGTTCTGGAGAACCATTCCAAAACAGTACAACTCAGAGATAGGAATCCATATTGCATATTGTAGGAGATAATAAATTTATCTCGATTAAGAAATCAATAGAGCTAAGCTAAGTGGTAGATACTTTTGCTAATGGAACATTGTGTACTTTTTCAGAAATTATTATCAAGGTATAAGAATTGTTGTGACTGCGAAGAGTTTTTGATAGGAAACTCAAACTTTGAACGATCAGTGTATCATTCGATAGCAGAACCTGCAGCCAACTGCCCAGGAGTTTAGAGAGTGTAAATAGTAAGCACTAGTGAAGACACATATAGTGTGTGTTGAATTATTGTCCATCTCATGGCACACTGTATAAATATCTGTAGGAACGAATAATGATGCCAAGAGTTTTGTTTATATTGGTGCAAGGTCTACTCATGTTTGCTTCTGTATGCAAGGATGGGTTGAAATGACAATGAGATCTTCCACTTCTGCCGGTTTTTGAAGATGATATGACAGGGTTTCTTTTACAGAAGATGCCAAAACTTTACATTTTATTGGCATTTTAAACGTTATACATAAACTTAGTTTAGATTTTGTCCTTGGTATTAGTACACAAATAGCAAAACACTGAAATATTTCATAAACACTGTTCACTTTCTCAATCACGAGAGAGCATAAAAATAAGACTGAACAAAATGTAAACTAATACGCTATGTGCTCTTGGATATTCATTCTAGCATAAGAATAAACTAGTATTTATTGTAAATTACATAATAATCTGGACTTTGAAAATATAATTTGTTGTTAAATCTCTTATTGTTTCAGAACTAAATCATGGAACATCCAGATTTGTTGGATAACATTAAAGAAGAAAATTTAGATGTAGAAATAAAACAAGAGGAAGTTAGTTTTGAATTAATAGAAGAAGAAGAAGAAGAAGAAGAAAGCTGTTTGATTGATGAGATAAAAGAAGAGACTGTATTAAATAATGAAATAAAGGAAGAAGACAATGGGAAGGACAATACAGATGAGGTTTACCAAAGCAAGATGATGGAATTCATAAATGTGAAAGCTGAAGAAGAAATAGACAATGTTTGGTAAGTAGGTTAAGTACAAATTATGTGAAGTCTTGCCAATGTTTGAAATAATTTCTGACAAGGTTTGAATATTTTCTCTTTTAATCATACTGTTTTATCTAATATAAAAAATTTAGGTATAAATTATTGTTATATTTTCATATACTAATTGAAAAAAAAAGCTGGAGCCAAAGTTTTTAAGGTGCTAGGTTTAAAAAATGGTTTCTACCATAGTAAACTAGATTCTAGGTATATTTATAGACGTTTTATATGCATTTGGGTGTTACAGATTCAAAAGGTTACTATTTGGGCTAAGTAATGCACTGGAACTGTTTCAAAAATGTAATGAGAAGGTATTCTGAGAAAATAAGATAAAATTTAATAAATATAAAATTCAATTTAGGGTTATTGAAGTGATTTATTTTGGTCATATTTATAATAAAGTAGGTATGCGTCCAGGCAAAGATCACATTCAAGCTATTCTAAACATTAGGGAACCCAAAAATGTCAAAGAGCTTCAAAATTTATTAGAAATAATCAATTACCTCAGAAAATTTATGCCAAATTTAACTGGTTTAACTAGTCCTCTTAGGGATTTATTAAAAAAGAATTCACTGTGGCAGTGGCAGCCCATCCACACTCAAGCGATTAATAATATTAAAAACACTGATATTAAAAAATTCTTGTAGCCATTCAATGCGATGCATCTCAGTCAGTAATTGGGAGTTGTTTAATGCAATCGGGGAAGCCCATAAGTTATGCATCAAAATCATTGTAAAATATGGAAGAGAAATTTTCACAAATTGAAAAGAACTTTGCCAATTGTTTTTGTGGTTACAAAATTCCATCATTATATTTATGGTAAAAAAAGATATTGAAATTTGGTCCGATCATGAACCACTTGTTGCTTTAATGGAAAAATCTATAGCTACCGTCTCCACGTCTTCAAAGAATGAGACTGCTGCTAATAAAATATAATATAAAATTGAAATTTATCTTAGAAAAATACATGTATGTTTCTGACATGTTTTCACGGTTTAGTATATAACCACAGGAATCAGATGACAATTTTCTAAACGAGTTGGTGCACACACTCACATTAGAACCCAATGTCAATTTTTTTTCTAATTGGTTAGGTAATGTAGAAGTTAAAATCTAAAAATTCCGACAGCATAATAAAAACTCTAAAAGGTATATTCTCTAATTTTGGCATTCCAGATACAGTTGTTTCAGATAATATGCCATTTGGCTCAGAGTCTTGTAGAAATTTTGCCGCTAAGTGGAATTTCAAATTTGTTTATTCAAGTCCAAGATAATCAAAATCAAATAAGATAGCAGAAATGAGGGTGGAATTCGCAAAGTGATTGCTAAAGAAATGTAATTCATCTAATACTTAATTAGGGCTAGCCTTATTACAATATCGTGTTACACTGTTACACTGAGCTTCTACAATCCCAAATTTTAAGAACAAAACTACCTGTACTAAAATCTCACCTAAAGCCAAAATTAGTTTAAGGTTTTGAAAATATAATAATAAAGAAACAAGAAAAGATGAATTTTTAAGATTACAATTGAATTGAAAGTACAATTTTTAAGATTAAGGTACAATACAGAATGACTCTAACCAGGTGGGTTGAATAGTGCAATGATTTTTAGACACAGTGGGTAGTTGATTTTAAAAATTACAAGAATATAAAAATATGATCTTTGCTCAGTAAGTGACATATTCGCGAATAAGACATAGAGCAGTTTAACAAGCCAAATTTTATGCAAGACGAAGAGGAGATCCATTCTCCTGCTGATTCACATCAAGAAGATGGAGCTGTTTTTGATTTACGACAGTTGTACTAATTGTAATAAATTTGTATTATATATATATATATTGAGATTATTTGTATAAAGTATAGATGTGACATGTAATTTTAATGTATTATTGTGTAATATTGTGTTGGCTAAAATGTTATGTTGTTTTTTTGGGTCCATAGTGGCTACACTTACATTAAATTTGATACAAATTATTTGAACAGATTTTGAGAAAATCATAATTTTGTATTCTTTTCTGACACCTACCCCCAAATATTGAATTATCATAAAAATGAAAAAGAAGTCCCAAAGTAAAGTATGGCCAAAATATGACCCAAGGTATAATTTAATCAAATATACATACCAAATTTGATTAAATTGGTCCACACATACTACAGACAAACAACATTCCTAAAACCACTGATTTGGCCTCAGAGGACCTCAAAATAGTATATTGGTGAAAAACTCGTCATTAATTTTTTAACCCTTATCATCACATAACTCTTTCTTATACTTTTTATATTTGACAAAATTAACAAAACAAGTACAATGAGTTTGTCTAAAATTTACTATCAAAAAAGACTTCTCCACTTGCTTATTTATTAGAAACTTATTTTCTTCATTTTTTAAAGTATGAACCATCATTTTTAGGTTCAACTATGTTAAATTGGTTTTCCTTTAGAACTATTCTATTTTAACTAAGTTTAATTCTGAATACCTTTATATTAATTAATTGTAGTGTATATCAGTGATTGTAATGTTTCCAGGACTGAGCCTCCAGGACAGGACACAGATCTTTTGACTTTAATTCCTGCTGTAGATACTGTAAGTTTGTATTTAATCGTTATCTATATTTATCTTATAGAATTCATTCCTTTCTATAAATTAACCAATATATATAATCTCAGATTGATTCGTCAAGACATTGCCAAATTTATGATGACAAGTTAATCACACTCAAACCTAATAAGTAATTTATTACAAGATTTGTTATTCGCCATTCTAAATATTGATATATTAAATAATAAATAAATGTAAGACTCACCGTCCACAATATTCTGTTTGGTCGTATAATATATATTCACAATTTTCTCAAAATAGATGATAAAAATGCAATTCATCTGCTGCAACACATGCTTCAACACGTTTCTTCACGTTAGTTGCTACTTTTTGGATGGTGGCTACATTTATGCAGGATAATTTTGTCTTTGATGTTGTGTTTCAGTTAGTCGATTGTGTGAGGGTTGTTGTTACAGACGTTATCTTTCATATGTCCCCAAAGAAAATAGTCTGGGAGAGATGAATCTGGGGATCTAGGCGGCCACAGTCCACGTGAAATGATATGTCCCCCAAAGAACTCGTGCAACAATATATTTTGCTGTTATTCGCTGTGTGCGCTGTTGCACCATCTTGCTGCAGCCAGCAGTCTCGTTCATCAGCCTCTAACAATGCTACGAATTGCATGATGATGTCCTGGTACCGTCCAGCTGTTATCGTTTCCGTGAATTAAAAATTGGGCCTACAATTCTTTTTTGCGAAATTGCACACCAAACTCCAACCTTTTGTGAATGTAATGGGTTTTACGGAAAACGTGAGGGTTGTCTGAACTCCAATATCTGTCGTTCTGGCTGTTTACATATCCATTTAGATGAAACCATGCTTCATCAGAGTAGAAAATATAATCCAACACCCGAACACTGTTAGGAATAAAACGCAAAAACCATTGACACTAATGTAGTCCCCTATCAGGTTCTTGAAACTCATGCACAAAGTGAATGCGATACGGACAGAGTTTCAGCTGCTTTGTGACTCTGCGAACATTCCTATTAAATATTACGGTTTGCTAACACAGTTTTCATATTGTCTTTCTTTATGAACTTAGCAAGGATGCGCGGATATATTTACACACACACACAGATTTTGAGGCATCATCACAGAAGGTCGGCCGGAAATTCACAATCGTTCTCCCTACCACTATTTCTAAAACTAGCGACTACGCGTGAAATCATTTATTTTCCCCTAAATTTCTTTGTACTCTCTTCATTCTTATATTAATTAAAAACAATTATTTCAAGTCATACAGTTACTTTGCTTTTGAATTATCTATATTCTCTCTTTCCCAAATTATCTTCATATTTATTATCTTATAATACTTGCGTGAATGTATATTTTATGTGAGTCAAGCTTGTGTTTGATTATCAAGAATGGGTTGAGTCGAAAACAGTTTTTTCTTTAATATTTGAGTTAATAAAAATTATAGTTTCTTCTAAATTTTTTAAATTAGGATTAATTTGCTGTGTGCTTGTAATTTAGATTTTTTTGTTATAATAACAGAAAAAAAATAATAACAATAAAATAAAAATAAACAAATACACACAAACAAAATTAAGGGATCAACTTCAGTGTTATGTAGCATACTAGCCATATCAAAAGCTGGTAATAATATTTCAACTAAAAATTCATTACATATATAAAATGTGCGTTACATCTGTGACATTTTATGAAATATAACATTATCATCTATTAAAAATTGTAAATACATTCAAACTATTGTCCCAGACAAAATCATCCATGAATTAAATTGTGAAATAACGAAATCAATGTTGCTAAGATCAATGATGGTGATATGATCAGTGATGATGTAGGCTATAACACCTGTAACTAAACTATTAATAGGATTTAACTGTTTAACGATCATTCCTTTAATGTACACCAAAATGGAGTAAAGGTTTGATTAATTCTCAACAGTTATAAAGGATTAAAAATTAATACTTATTTAAATAAATGCATACATACCATCACAAATATTCATGTATTGTTTGGACAAATAACTGGGTGAGTAAACTCCTTCGAAGAATAAACTTTTTTCTTTTTTTCAGATGTCAACTAGGTCAAACAAAAAACTGACTTTGGGTCTCTCTTGTCAAACAAAGGATGAAACTATATTGGCGTCCCTAGACATTCCGTCATATGATTCCACAAGAAGAAGTACGAAAAATGAACAAGAAATAGCAATAAGTGGTAAATAAAATAAAATTTAGAGATTTGACTTAATTAAAATAGCTTAGTACCAACAGTCTATAATAGTAAATGTATCTTTAAATGTCTGTTCTGTCATTCACCACCGAAAGAATGTTTTGTAATAGATTTTTTTTTTTTGTTTTATACTCTTTTAAAAACAAAAATAATTTCATAAAAATAAATACACAAACGAAGAAAAGAAAAATAATATTATTAATTTCTCTTAAAGATTAAAAAAAAAAGGAAAGAAGCTCTCTAAATTAAATTTTTAAGGAATTAACATGGTTTAAATACAGTGTACTCCCGATTATCTGCGAGTCTTGCGGAAAAAATTAGTAATACAATTTTACGGTTCTCTTTACCTGTTTAGTACGGGTAACAACCAGTAAAACTACGATAACGTAGTTGTGCAGTAGAGATAAGCTTACTGTCTAGAGTGGTTGGACTGTGACGCTAATGAGCCGGGATTAGAGCAACTGATGGACCAAGAAATAGCAGACAAAACAAGAGGGGCGAACGAAGAGCAAAGAGTAAGTGAAGAGGAAGAAGGAACGTGCATGTGCGATTGACACACGAAGTGGCCATGCAACACATCAATGGACTGCTCACTGCTCCAGTATTTAGAGGAACAAGAAGATGGCACGTAGTTAGCTGAAAAACTGATGCTAAGAAAAGTTCAGTCAAGAATCAAGAGACGGTGTTTTCTCAGTGAGAAACAAAAAAAAATGTTAGATTTTTTTTAAACCGTCAGGTAATTAAAATTGCAATACTGTACTAGTGTAGGGTAATGTGCTTCCTGTATTTTTATTTTATTTTACTACAAAAACTTCTCGTTTATTACACTTTTTATTTCATGTAAAATGTTTTTAATTTATAGGTTTGTACTGTGTACTGTGTGTTTTATGTACAGTATATTAAAGTCTTTTTATGTCAAAAATTTTTTTTATTGCATTAGTTTCCCTTTATTTTTAACATTCTTACAGATTATCCGTGATTTTTGTTATCCGCGATGTCTGTGCCACCCAATTTTGCCGATAATCGGGTACACTGTATAATGGAACCTGTAACTTTACAAAAAATTACCAAATTGTGAGAATCGATTTTTAAAACTTTCAAAAACCACAAATTTTTAATTACTGAACTAAATTTACTGGTAATTATAGTAAATATTAGATACCATTTACCTGAGGGGCTTACACAAATTATACAAAATATCTATATATATATTCATAAAGAAAAGGATAATATTTTTGTATTTTATTGTGCTTAGCTAGAATTTTACATTAATTTCTACCTACACATTAAAGTGATATCTTATTTTGACAAATTATAAGGTCTTAATTAAGAGTTTAGAAAAAACATTTGTAGTTCTTTTGGAATATCATTTTATGGAGGTTTGGTCATGTATATTTGTTTTGAGGAAAGTTTAATATACACTAGGAGTAGCGTATAATGATTTTGGAGCTTTTTGTTCCGCGGAAGGGGTGTAAATAGAAATAGAGTAATCGTAACACAGTATCATTATGTCATAATACAAAATTTATATTATCGTATGACGTTAGTATTCTAAGCATATATTAGAATGTTAGTTGCCTTCATTTAATTATTCTAATTGATTATATTTAGTTCAAATATGAAATACAAGTTCATATAGTTTAAATGTAGCTTAAACGAAATGTGAAGTATTAACCTGTTGAAGAGTACAGCATTGCCAAGCACAAGTCCCAAAGAAGTATGGACATCATGTGACAAAGTCAGCTATTTGATAAGTGGTGATATCTTACAGTTATAATCTAAACTACAACATATTTTCTGCTAGTTTACAAGTCAGAATGAACACCTAGTGGCAATAATGTGTACTGCAAATAACCTTTAAATTTGGCGCCTTTTTTGACATTCCACCTCTCATGTCAGTTGTAGAATACAGGTGGGTAGGCCTAATCTAGTTTCATTTGTTTTTTGTTACTTCATTGACTGTTATTTTATAAATAAATTTTACTGTTTGTTGCTTTACCTTTTGTTTTTTTTTTAACTGTGATATATATATATATATATATATATATATATATTTTTTTTTTATATATATATATATTCGTCCTATACCCTTGTTTAGAAAATTATCATACTTTACAAAAATTCTAAATTTTGTTAGAAAAACCTCTTGTATTCATTTAATTTACTTTGAAATATTATTTTATGACAATAATTTTTTTATTTTTGTTTTGTGTAATTTTTTTCCTTACTCCCCAGGGTGTGTTTTATGGCTAGAAACTTACTCAAATGGGCACTACCATTATGATGTCCGTTACTCGTCAACAGGTTAAATATCCACCTATCAGTATTTAATGGCTGCAAAATAATTGTTAGTCAGAAACCTATATGAATAATAAGACTACTCGACTTGTTTAAAAGGAAATTGCAAATTAGAAATAAATGTGGAAAATCTACTAAATTTGTACAAATAAAACACATTTTTCTTTTGTAAAATTCTATAATTTATTAGGTCTAGCCGACCATGGTTTCGCCAGTTACGGCATTGACGAGGCTCTTACAAGACTAAATACAAAGCACACCATAACTATTATAAAAGGTAAACAAAAAAAAAACCTTGGGTTTTTTTTCCTTTTTTGAGAAAGGCAGGAAATTCCCGTTAACAAACAAAGCACAAAGACCCGGGGGAAACCCCACAGGTCATTCACACAGGTATTAACCAACCTTGAATAGAGGTTGAAGTAAAGGAGAAAATGACAAAAATTCCGTTTGGTCATTTAAAACTAGATTATCATCATTACACAAAAGTCTCTTAATTTCTAAAATTTCCAAAACATTTAATTTTCTACTTTTTACGTTAACATGTAAAATTTCACAATTAACAGTAGAATAAAAATCTGTCAATGCATGATTTTTTAAATGGTTAGAAAAACTAGAATCATTATAACCTAACCGCCAACTCTTTTCATGCTCACCTAACCTACACTTAAAACTACGGCCTGTTTGGCCAACATAAGCAGCATTACAAATACTACATGTCAGTTTGTACACACCACTTTTATGCATTTTTTTCTTATTTTATCTTTGGAATTTACCAACATCTTTCCTAAATTTTGTTTACAATAATAAGCTGGTTTACAGTGTTTTTTCTTTTCTAAAACTTTACCAACTGCATGGCTAACTTTACCAAAATAGTTAATTCTACGCCACTTTTGTGTGGAATTATTAGAATTGACTATTGGGAAAATAAAGGATTTAGCCTTATTTTTTAATTTTCTTTTTAACATTTTATCAATGAGATTAACCTCATAACCATTATTAATCGCTATTTGTTTAATACAAGCTAGCTCAATATAAAAATCATCATTAGACATAGGAATATTAATGAGGCGATACAACATACTATGAAAAGCAGCTAATTTCTGATTATGTGGATGTTGTGATGTAACATGTATAATGTTGTCACTAAACATAGGTTTCCTAAAAATGCTGAAATTATGCCTACCATCAATGATTTTAATTGTAAGATCTAAAAAATTAATTTGATTATTCTGTCCTACTTCCATAATAAATTGTATCGCCGAGTTAATAGAATTTAAATAATTTAAAAAACACTCAAGTTGGCGGTCAGTACTTTCAAATAAACATAAAACATCATCTACATATCTATACCAATAATTAATACAATGCTTAAACTTGTTATTACTATAAAAAACTATAGATTCAAAAGTATCCATAAAAATCTCAGCTAACAACGGAGATAACGGAGATCCCATTGCTAACCCATCAACTTGTGCAAAAAACTTATTTTGAAATTGAAAATAATTTTGTTTAATACATGCTTCAATTATATTCATCAATTCTATAGACATACAAGGATCAACTTTAGCTCGATCTAACAAATATTGCACACCAGTCAAACAGTCATTGACCGGAATACTAGTAAATAAACTTTTTACATCAAATGACACAATTTTGGCGTTAAGGGGGGCTTTGACATCTTTAATCTTATCCACCAAATCCAAAGAATTTTTTAAACCAAATTTAGGTTGGAACCTAGAAATGTTTTTTAGAAATGTGTTGTCAAATTTAGCTACATTGTATGAAGGTGACTGTACAAAAGAAACTACAAGGCGGATGGGAATATCCGGTTTGTGTAGTTTCATAAGGCCATATAATCTAGGAGCCAGACTATTCATCACAGGTAAAGTTTTAACAAGAGCCTGACTAAAAATACAATTATTTTGTGCTAACATAGATTTAACAATATTACTATTTTTCTTAGTTGGGTCCTTTTTTAACTCCACAAAGGAATTGGTTTTTAATAAATCTTGAACTTTACTGCTATAGACCTCTAAAGGTAAAACCACAATGGAATTACCCTTATCTGCTTTAGTAATAACTAGATTATTATCCAATAGCTTAGACTTTATGTTCTTAATGACAACATTTTCATTATTATTAAATTTGGTATTACTGCAAGATATAAATTCTTCTTTTATTAAATTAGCACACATGTATTTAGTATTAATATCTTTAACTATAGCCAATTCTGAATCTAAAGCCAGGCTTTCAAAGTAAGAAGCTCCCGGTTTTGATCTAGGAGCGTATTTGAAACCTTTAGATAATAATTGCATTTCACTACTATTAAATTTAACATCTGACAAATTGACTACCCTATCATAAAATTTAGGATCTGGGATGTCCTTTAACTTAACATTCTTTAGGACATCCTTGGTTTTATCAACCCTAAGTTGTTCAATAACTAATCTATCCAATTTATTTTTTTGTTTAACATATTTAAGATGGATGAACTCATTGACATAATCACAAATATACATATCAAGTAAATCAAATTCTAATGAATGTAACCTAAAACTAAGTTCACTGTGCACAACTTTTAAATGTTCACAAACGTTGCCCCTGATTCCATACCACTTCTTAAGTTCATAATTTAACCAAGACTTTTCCGCACTACGTTTTGCCACTTTCCCCCCATCACTAAAAGTTTTAAAATTTACACAAACAAATTTAGGGACTACCTTTCTCTTTATACACTGCGAAACAAACCACAGATGTTGAGACGACAATGCTTTTTTCTTCTTTAATCTCTTAAACAGAACGGTCAAAGGAACGGTACTTGATAGAATTCCATTTTAACAAATAAAACACAAATGGTGTTTTATTTGTTAAAATGGAATTCTATCAAGTACCGTCGGTCATCAGTGTAAACAATACTAAATTTGTTATTATTAAAAGCTACGATAATTCAAAAAAGGTGTTCATTAATTTTAAAAGCTAAATGCTTCAATCTGCAATAATGAGAAACAGATTTCAAAATCGATTTGAATATAAAAGTTTAATACAGTATAATGTGTAAAAAATTTGAATAATTAATTTTGTTTATAATACTCTACTTAAAAAATTATAATTAGATACAAGTTTTCTTGACAAGCTGAAGATATATATATTGTTAAAAACAACTTTTTTAATTATGTGAGACAGCCACATTACAATTTTAAAAAAATCATATCCCGGATGGCGGCTAAAACTTTTAATCATCATAAATTGTAGTACAAAGTTAACTTTATTTGGTCTTAAATTGATAAAGCGAAATTTGTTGGGAAAAGTTAGGGTGTGGGTCACCCTTTTAGCTCCCAGAATATCACTTATTTACACATTTAGACAATTAATAATATGGTAATGTAATTGATAACATTTTTATGTGATAATTTACATACTTCTTATTCCCGCATAACTATAATTTTAGGTTAATTTGTTCATGATAGTTATTGTGATCTTACTTTTTAGGTTGAATTGTTCAACCGAATGAAAAGAAAATTGATTTCCTTGAATCAAGTTGTCCTCTACTTAAATTATCGAAGCATGAACCTGATAGCCCAGTGGACTCAGTGTTTCGTGAATTTCATTCTTCCAAAGAAAAACTACTTAATTCAACTTCAACTCAATGTAATTATAATTTATCTAAGTTTTCTCTTGTTCCTTATAGTGATACGTCATCAAGTGATGAAGATTTTCAATTACCAGATTCATTAGCCGTAGTGTCAGAGAACGAAAGCGATACTCTCTTCTCAGATATTGTAAATACTCCTAATACTATAGAATATATTGATTTCAAATCAAATTGTTTAAGCCCTAAAGACGTTAATATTGAACACAGTAAAGTAGACTGGAAATCAACTCAAAAAAATATTTCAAACTCAGAAACGAATGAAAAGTATAATCATCGAAGAATAAAAATATCAACAAATACAAATACATCACAAAAAAGATTTTGGGATAAAAGAGATGCTTGCTTATATTGTTCGAAAAATGTTTCAAAAATATCTGACCATCTAGAACGCATGCACAGCCTAGAAAAAGAAGTAAGCCAATTTCTAGCTGCTAAAAAAGGGAGTAATGACAGGCGTTCATTTATAAAAATTTTACGAAATAAAGGAAACTTCATACATAATAAAAATGTGATTGAAGAAAAATATGGAACAATTATAACATGTAGAAGGCCCATATCTGTTGATATGTATGAAAACTATTTACCCTGTGAATACTGTTTAGGGTTTTATAAAAAGATGCAGTTATCACGACACACTTTGAACTGTTCCTTCAATCCTGCCAAAAACTACAAACATAAATCCAGAAGCCTATCTGTATCCCATAGTGCATACTTGCTTTTTGCTCCTCAGGAAATATCTGACAGTTTGAAAACTATTTTTTCGTCAATGAAAAATGACAAAATAGCAATGATCGTAAAAAATGATGACTTAATTATAAAATACGGAAGTATGCTTAGCTTAAAATTTAAGAATCTGACTCGTATGAAATATGACATCTCTCAAAAAATGCGAGAACTTGGTAGAATGTTACAGTCTGTTCGAGAATTTGATAACAATATTTTAAATTTGCGACAGTGTCTACATCCGAAACATTTTAACATAATTTTGAAAGCAGTTGAAAATTTATCTTCATTAAATAACAGTAAACAACCAAACCGGCCTTCATTAGCATTGAAATTAGGTTATTCACTTCAGATATGTTCCAAGATATTAAAAAGTGAAGCGATTATGCTAAACAATGAAATACAACGTAAAGAATCAGATGATTTTATCTCACTTTACAAAATGCATTGGGCTAACACAATTTCAAAAAGAGCTTCTGAGATAATAGACCAGAGCAGATGGAATAAACCCTCTCTACTACCTGTAGCAGAAGATGTGAAAAATAGTAATACTTTAAAACCTATAAAAATAAAAGCAAAAAAACAAAAAATAAATCGCAAAGTATGGTCAACAGATGAAGAGAATGCTGTTCGATCATATTTTAAAAAGCTTATAATCTTAAAAATTGTTCCAAAAAAAATAGATTGTGAATACTGCCGAAAAAAATATCCATGTTTAAAATCACGTTCTTGGGTTACAATTAAATCTAAAATAAATAATATAATTAGACTAAATATTCGGAAACAATTAGCAAAAACAAAAAACAATTGAGAATATTTTTTAGGAATAATTTCAGATTTTATCAATGGTTTGTTTTATTTAAAATGATGTTGAATAAAATATTTAGGTTTATGTAAAGTATTTATTTGAAGTGCCAAGATAATTAATAGTGACTGTGGTTTTGTTTCTTTGATTTTCTATTAACTAAAATTTGTTAATAATGTAAGAACTAATAAATTGTAATTGAAAAAAATATACAAAGATTACTTTTTTAAATGTGGTTTCGTCATGTAAATTTCAACTTTTTCAGAATATATCCTACATATTTGTTTAGTTATCAGTTTGTAGTAGTAAAGATTTTCTATTGAAGGTGTTTTTTTTTTAAATTTCTTTCAAGTAATTAATACAATTTTCTTAAAACAACTAAACATAATTAAAAAAACATCAGATTTCATTTAAATCCATAGGGTTTTAATCTGGTTTCCAAATTAACTGAGACATGCATGACAAAAATATGTAATAATTTAATGCATACAATCTTTAGATATATGAATTTTTTGGCTATGCACAATCACTTTCTACATGAAGTAGTTGTTTAATATTTTACCAAATTTTAATCTAGTATTGAGACTAAAAATGTGTTTGATTAGTTATATTTATGTTTTTGTAAATAGAATATTAATTTTTTTATATTGTTCATTTTATTTGTGTGACATTTGTATTTAATGTTTATGTATTAGTGGGCTAGTAATTAATTTTCTGTCAATATATGTATAGGGTATCTCATTTAATACAGTGTTATGTTAATTTTTTAAATTTTTTATACTTACTTTAAAACTATTATTGTATAGGTGTACGTAAATAAACTTGCAGCAATCTTAAAGATAATAATTTAAATTTGTTTTAGATTAGATTACTTAAATGTATCCCACAATAATAATATATACAGAGTGCTTTATACTGCTTAACTTGAAGGCATAAACTGTGGATCTACATTGTTTAAAACAGTGGTCACCAATTAAGTTTCATGAAGGTCCGTTTCAAAGTTTTGCCGAGCATCCGCGGTCCATTCAGGGGAAACCACTGGGGGGTACTCCCCCGACATTTTTTAAAAATTAACAATTTAACTACCGGTACATTAATTTTAATCATTATTCAAATATTTGGGATAGTTATTAATCTGTATCTATTTCGATATAATGTTCTTCAAATTTATTGAAGTTTGATATTATGCCATTGATCGATTAAAATAAAGGCCATTATTTAAATCGGATTTGGCAATAAAAATTACTTTATTAAGTATGTTTACTTATAAAAAACCTATTCTCGAATTTAGTCCTCGACTATATCTCTTTTGTTATTGAAATACCAAGATAAATTAAAATAAACGTTTTACTAGGTATAAAATAATTGGGTAACCGGTAAAATAATACAACAATATTCAATCAAAAGCCTACTTTTTATTGAGAGTTGTATAATAAGAAATAAAGTACATATAAGTAACTCTAATAAAAAATCAAACTAGTTTAAAAAGTTAAAAAATCAGTAGAAAAATGACATGTTAAAAAAATTAACATATGTAAAATAAAAAGAAAAAAATCACTCATAAGTAGTTGAAATTACAAATAAAGTGATTCAAAAGTATACGATCAGTGAGAAAAATGACAAGTTTTATTTTTAACAATCTTCTTAAAACTTGGAGTGTAGTTTGTGCAGCTTATTCTCATTAATGTTTCGAGGTGGTCATCTGTGAGACGGGATCTATAATGATTTTTAATAAAAGTCATTCTTGAGAAAGCTGTTTCGCACACATATGTCGATCCACAGTTTGATGGCGAAAGTTTTCAATTCTGGATACTTTTTGTCACTGACATATTTGATCCAAAATTGGTCGCATTCAAGAGTGTCTGGAACTTTAGAAAAAATGTCTTTTAGAACAAAATCTTCCTGGTACTCGATAAGTTCCATCTGCAGGGCAGCTTTGTTACTCTTGAAAATATCTGACGCTTCACTGGTCCACACACCATTAGGTTTAAGTGAAAAACTGTTGTTTAACAGTTGCAACAACATTTTCAATTTTGTTGAAATCTGTAAATCTTCTTTGAAATTCTAATTTAAGTTTATTTATGAAATCAGTGAACTCGGTGATGTCAATGTCCTCATTGCTCTCACAAACAGATATAAGGAGGGGAAAGTGAAGCAGTGCTCCACTGATATCTTCAGTGAAAAGGTCGATATTTTTAGAAAAACCTCTAATTTCAGAGAAAAGTTCACACACAAGTTTCCCTTTCCATTGCAGCTTGAGATTTAAGAAATTAATATGCCGAAATATGTCTGTTAAAAAAGCTACGGAAGCCACGTTTTATTTAGTGTCGAGGAAGCCTAAATGCTCCTTTGCTACTTCTTGATCACTACTTGAAAGAAATTCTTTAATGTCCTCCAATACTGCAAAAAATCGTTCTAACACCATGCCTTTGCTTAGCCATCTGATGTTGTTGTGGAGAAGCAAATCGTCAAACTGAGCATGGGTTTCTTTAAGAAATGATTTGAACTGGCGATGCTTGAGAGATGATTTCGCACGTAAAAAGTTGATTATTTTGATAATAGCTTGCATCATACTCTCCAGATTTGGATTCAGAGTGCAACATAAGACACTTTGGTGAATGATGCAATGGTATGAAATTAAATTTACATTGCATTTAGAGTCACTGCCAAGTCTCTGATCTAAGCCTTTTCTGCATCCTATCATTGCTGCTGCGCCGTCTGTGGTTACCGATATCACTTTTTTCATATCTAAGCCAACTTTGTCGAAATAGCCCATTGTAGCCTTGTAAAGATCGTCTCCTGTAGTTGTTCCTGACATCGACAAAATAGTCAGCAGTTCTTCATGAAGTTGTTCATGGGTGGTGTCAAGATAACGCACAAAAATAATTACCTGTGCTGTATCTGTGATGTCGCAGGATTCATCCAATGCCAAAGCGAAGCAATCCGTAGCGGCCAAAGTTTCCTTCAAAGTTTAATACTTTCCTCTCCTAAAACTTGAGTATTCCTCGTGCTTGAAGAGGCAGATAATGGAATATGTCGCAAAGTATCAACCACATCCTTTTTTATTTTCGAACAAAGCATTTCCTGTCTCCAGTATGCACTCTTTTACTATATCAGCATCACTAAAAGGCTTCATATGTTTGGCGAGCGTCCAAGAAATTCGCAAAGAGGCCTCGGAGCATTTTTCTTGCTCGGTCATGGACCGATTCATTATTTGTGTGGATGTATTGTAGTTTGAAAGTAAGCTCTGAATTTTAGTATTACGGACATTACTTCCCACAGGATATTTTTCTTCAAACAATTTATGTTTAGTCTCGTAATGTCGTTTAATATTCGAACTTTTAACAATACCTACAGTATGAGTGCATATTAAACATACCAGTACTGCTCCTACTCATTTTTTTTCGTTGATCGGTATGTCATCGCGGTCCGCACAAAACTAGCCGGCGGTCCGCCATTTGGTGACCACTGGTTTAAAATATACTTTTTGTAGGTTTGAATTTTTTTTTCCGCCATATTGAATCAAACTTTTTTTAAAATAAAAAATTGTACATGAATGCATGATTTCCGTGTACAATTTGACAAGGAAAACGATGGTGAAAGCAGTTTTTTATAAATGCCTTAGTTTTTGAGTTATAACCATTCCAAGTTGCAATGGCGGAAAAATCGCATAGCAAAAAACAGGATAAAATGCATGGTTGAAACTTCTCTATTATACTTTACCTGTAGAATACATCCAATAACGAATTTTAAACAGTATAATAATGATAATTAACAATAACCAATAATGACCGAGGTCCTTTCATCAATGCACAAAGACGAATTGTTCATAACTGCAATTAAGGATACCCTAATAATGAAGTTTGGAAGTGAATTTTACATGAGCAGGAGATCTGAAATTGATCGAAATTATGTTTCTCGTGAGTGTCGGGTTTTGGCTAGACTATTGATGGAAGTTAAGAAAATAGATGGACATGTTACAACTCTTGAAGAATGTCTTTACCCTGCTTATTTTAATGTTATAGTGACTGCAGCACTCAAAATGAGTAAATAAGACTCTAAAACAGGTATGCTTCTTGTTCCTTATCGTCTTCTTCCATCATTGAAGCTCGCTAAAGGAGAAGTGCTTTCAGCAAAATATAAAACAGGAAATGATTTATACGATTCTAGAAAGGAGAAAATGCTAACCGATTTTTTGAAGCTGTTGGATTCAAATTGGAGTAACAACATAGGTCGGCTTAGTGTTAAATCAAGAAAAGGACAAGTGGCACAAGCCTTTAAAAAGATGCCTCTTGAAGAGGATATTGCAATGGTATGTGAATATATTATATCACAATATAGGAAATTGGTGAGAGAATTAGACAAAAAAATTGAAAAAGATTTGTTATATGATGAACTGCTATGTCATTTGGTTGTGCATATAATGTTTTTGATGAGAAGAAGGCCAGTAGTAGCTCTGACCCCATTAATGAAGGAAGTACTGGATGCATAGGAACTGTTTGTAATGTAGGTGTTAATCCTGCCTATTGCATGAGGAAAATTAAAAGCAAACTCGCACTTAAAAAACCAGCAGATCTGACAGCCAATGGGCTAAGGCATAAACACTGCAACTTTCAGCAAACTTCATTCATCTAATCCACGATATCAAGACTATCTGGCCAGTGCTTTAGGACACTCTTTGTTGGTACATAAAAACATTATGAATTGCCATCAAGCATTCTTCAAAAATTAATAGTTGTTCCAACTTTACATAAAATGACGGTAAACAAACAATTAATACACCACCAGAACACTGATGGAGAAAATGTTGAGATTAAAAAAAAACTGATAAGGAAAAAGACAAGAATGATGATGAAAATAACGAAGCTTACATGTCTCAGCCAACAGATAAATTAGAATTAGAAAATATAGATGTTGATAAAATTACTGTGCATTATGAAAATAAACAGGACTAGGTGGACAAGACAACAACACCATCTTGTATTCCAACACTTTGGAAAAGAGATAGTTGCTGGTAGGTGTCCAAAAAGGAGCCATGTAGATATTTTTCATAAAAGGTATAATCACCTATTAAAAAGAAACTTAAACCAAGTTTATGCCTATGTACATTATATTGCAATGAAAAAACAGAAAATTAAAACCCCAGATCGAAAATACCTGCATAATAGTTATTAAGGTTGTATTTTTATATTTACTGTTTAATTTTTAACTCTTGTATTACATGTAATTTATAATAAAACAAATTTGATAGTAGTTTATTTATTGTAAATTTTATTATTTTTGTGTGTGTTTTTTTTTCTAAATTGACAGTATAGGTTTTATTGTATAAATAATTTTAAACTTTCTTGTAAATATAAAATTATTATTGTTGTTGTAAATGACACATTGTTTTAATTCTGTTATTTTGAACTGTTGTTGTGAAAAGTAGTGTATTACCTATTAACTTAATAATTAAAATCACTACTATTATTTGACTAATCTTTATGTATGTATAATTTTTAACGCAATGTGTATAATTGTTTCACTAAATGTATGTTTTATGTGAAATGTGTTTTTTTTAATAAACGATGATTTTTCAATAAAAATACATGTCTTTTCTGTAGATTGATTACGATTTTGATAACAAACAACTTATTTAGGTATTAAGTAATAGTTTTGATGCTTAGATACTCATAATTATGTAATTTTTTTTTTGTAAATTGTTGTATAATAAAACTAATGAAATGTTTAATGGAATTCTACTCAGCGTTTTATTTTTAATCTTATCCTAATTTTTTTTATTGCTATAGAATTTATTTTTCATTTCCTGTAAAAAAATGCTTATTAAAAAAATACTTAAAGCATTTGTTATCAGTATAAAATATGAGAAACATGTGTAACAGTTTATTAAAATATTTGTAAAAATACTATAATATGATAACTTCATGTAGCATTATATGTAGAAGTCAAAGTCGGATGCAAAGTGAATATCCTCAAAGTAGTTATTATTTATTTTATTTTTTGTCAAACTGAAGAGATTCAAGTAACTTAACCATTTTGTTGTTGCCATTCGGAATTATAATCATAAAACTTAACTTCTTCAATTTTTTTCCTCATCTTACAACAACAGCCATTTAAGCTATTATACCATTCTCATATTGCTCATTATGTATTCCTGTGTCAATAAACACTTACAGTACATTGGATTATATAACACTTTATTCTGACGCATACGTCCATAATATTATTTATTTAAGTTGATACAATATTAATGAATTTACCTTGATTTGGTAGACATATTGGTTTAATATATTTATTGTAGGTGATAGTTCGATTTAGTTTTAATAAAACAATGCCGTTTATATAAAAGATACCATTCTGCGAATTAAATACTTGAAAATATTCATGAAAATATCTGTTCTTCACTTTATACGACTGACACACTTTAGAATTGATATCATTTTGATTGTAAACTCCAAGGGTAACCTCTATATTTTGAGACCTAGCAACATATGAAAAGTTAGTAATGCACACTCAAAGACACATAAATCTTTTTAAAAAACAACTTCATTTTGTTATAACTTTATTTAAATGAAATAAAATGTATTACAATAATATAATGGAAAGTTTTACTCTTATGTACATAGAGAACGGTCCTGTAGGACTGTTAAAAAACACTGGTTTACTTGTGGCTTAAGAAATACAAATTGCTTACTCTATCTTATTCTTGGAAAATTACCTCTATTGTGTTTAGTTAATAAACAGTAAATATTGTTCTATAACTTATAATCAATTTGGGGGGGGGGATCACCATCCAAATTAACATCAGTATGTAGATGGTTCACCTCAGATAAACTTGTGGTGTGGAATAATGGATGATTGAGTCAATGCATAATCCTCAGAAAGTTATTACAGGTGTTACTTACTTGGGGGGGGGGGATCACCATCCAAATTAACATCAGTATGTAGATGGTTCACCTCAGATAAACTTGTGGTGTGGAATAATGGATGATTGAGTCAATGCATAATCCTGAGAAAGTTAATACAGGTGTTACTTACTTGGGGGGGGGGATCACCATCCAAATTAACATAAGTATGTAGATGGTTCACCTTAGATAAACTTGTGGTGTGGAATAATGGATGATTGAGTCAATGCATAATCCTGAGAAAGTTATTACATGTGTTACTTACTTGGTGGGGGGGGGGTCACCATCCAAATTAACATCAGTATGTAAGTGGTTAAACCTTAGATAAACTTGTGGTGTGGAATAATGGATGATTGAGTCAATGCATAATCCTCAGAAAGTTATTACAGGTGTTACTTACTTGGGGGGGGGGGGGGATCACCATCCAAATTAACATAAGTATGTAGATGGTTCACCTTAGATAAACTTGTGGTGTGGAATAATGGATGATTGAGTCAATGCATAATCCTGAGAAAGTTATTACATGTGTTACTTACTTGGTGGGGGGGGGGGTCACCATCCAAATTAACATCAGTATGTAAGTGGTTAAACCTTAGATAAACTTGTGGTGTGGAATAATGGATGATTGAGTCAATGCATAATCCTGAGAAAGTTATTACAGGTGTTACTTACTTGGGGGGGGGGGATCACCATCCAAATTAACATCAGTATGTGCATGGTTCACCTTAGATAAACTTGTAGTGTGGAATAATGGATGATTGAGTCAATGCATAATCCTGAGAAAGTTATTATAGGTGTTACTTACTTGGGGGGGGGGGGTCACCATCCAAATTAACATCAGTATGTAAGTGGTTAAACCTTAGATAAACTTGTGGTGTGGAATAATGGATGATTGAGTCAATGCATAATCCTGAGAAAGTTATTACAGGTGTTACTTACTGGGGGGGGGTCACCATCCAAATTAACATCAGTATGTAGATGGTTCACCTTAGATAAACTTGTGGTGTGGAATAATGGATGATTGAGTCAATGCATAATCCTGAGAAAGTTATTACAGGTGTTACTTGGGGGGGGGAGGGTCACCATCCAAATTAACATCAGTATGTAGATGGTTCACCTTAGATAAACTTGTGGTGTGGAATAATGGATGATTGAGTCAATGCATAATCCTGAGAAAGTTATTACAGGTGTTACTTACTTGGGGGGGGGGGGGGTCACCATCCAAATTAACATCAGGATGTAGATGGTTCACCTTAGATAAACTTGTGGTGTGGAATAATGGATGATCGAATCAATGCACGATCCTGAGAAAATTATTACAGGTGTTACTTACTTGGGGGGGGGGGGGTCACCATCCAAATTAACGTCAGTATGTAGATGGTTCACCTTAGATAAACTTGTATTGTGGAATAATGGATGATCGAGTCAATGCACGATCCTGAGAAAAATATTACAGGTGTTACTTACTTGGGGGGGGGGGGTCACCATCCAAATTAACATCAGTATGTACGTGGTTCACCTTAGATAAACTTGTGTTGTGGAATAATGGATGATCGAGTCAATGTGTACGATCCTGAGAAAATTAATATATGTGTCACTTACTTAGACATGCTCGAAGTGTATGTTTTCCTACAAATAGGAGTGATAAAATAAAAAAATAAGTGTACTTTTGTAGCAAGATAAGGCCTATTATGTTTTCAATACCTTCGAGCTCTCACGTTGGAAGGAATGGTCTTGTTTCGTAGCCACCAAGAACCTGCGATCTTACCGCTATAGACTTCTACATTAAGAAGTTGCATTAAGAACAATATCTACATTGAGAAAATCCAGGGTCTGTGTCAATTAAGACAGAAGATTGCTGCCGTAATAACGACTTTTACCCCCGGCATGATGGAGCGTATCTGTGGTTAACTTTCACCCACATGTTTGCCGAGTAAATATGGGCGTTACTCATATTGAACCTTATTGAATAATAAAAAAACAACTTGCATCGTATCGTATAAACATAAATAGTTTGCCTGATTCATAAGTTTACTGGTTTTAGTCTGAAATCACTCTATTTTTTGATGACCCTATTTTAAAACTAGATGGAACTATTAGAGGCCTCTAGTTTTTTCCACAGTTTTTCCCAGATGGTTTTCTTAAAAGATATTGTTCCAGATTTAAAAAGTGAGACAATATTGAATTGACTAACAGGCTTTAAATGATATACTGTTCGACCCAATTAAAAATTATTGTTATTAATGGTTATTTTCATTGCTAATAATAGCTTCAAATGGTAAAACAATGAGAAGACTTGAGTGTTTCATTTCATTGGGTCATCATTTAAATATGTATAAATATGTAAATTGCCATTTTGATCAATAAAACGCCTAAACATACATAATTATTATGTTAATATAAATGTAATCAAGATAGTGTTGCTAGTGTTAATTCATGTAAAATTACTAACAGATTTAGGAGGAATTTACTTTTGTTAGTGTTATGTTGTGTTCAATAAATTGTTTCATTTTGTTATAACTTTATTTAAATGAAATAAAATGTATTACAATAATATAATGGAAAGTTTTACTCTTATGTACATAGAGAACGGTCCTGTAGGACTGTTAAAAAACACTGGTTTACTTGTGGCTTAAGAAATACAAATTGCTTACTCTATCTTATTCTTGGAAAATTACCTCTATTGTGTTTAGTTAATAAACAGTAAATATTGTTCTATAACTTATAATCAATTTGGGGGGGGATCACCATCCAAATTAACATCAGTATGTAAGTGGTTCACCTTAGATAAACTTGTGGTGTGGAATAATGGATGATTGAGTCAATGCATAATCCTGAGAAAGTTATTACAGGTGTTACTTACTTGAGGGGGGGGGATCACCATCCAAATTAACATCAGTATGTAGATGGTTCACCTTAGATAAACTTGTGGTGTGGAATAATGGATGATTGAGTCAATGCATAATCCTGAGAAAGTTATTACAGGTGTTACTTACTTGGGGGGGGGGGGGGATCACCATCCAAATTAACATAAGTATGTAGATGGTTCACCTTAGATAAACTTGTGGTGTGGAATAATGGATGATTGAGTCAATGCATAATCCTGAGAAAGTTATTACATGTGTTACTTACTTGGTGGGGGGGGAGTCACCATCCAAATTAACATCAGTATGTAAGTGGTTAAACCTTAGATAAACTTGTGGTGTGGAATAATGGATGATTGAGTCAATGCATAATCCTGAGAAAGTTATTACAGGTGTTACTTACTTGGGGGGGGGGGGATCACCATCCAAATTAACATCAGTATGTGCATGGTTCACCTTAGATAAACTTGTGGTGTGGAATAATGGATGATTGAGTCAATGCATAATCCTGAGAAAGTTATTACAGGTGTTACTTGGGGGGGGGAGGGTCACCATCCAAATTAACATCAGTATGTAGATGGTTCACCTTAGATAAACTTGTGGTGTGGAATAATGGTTGATCGAATCAATGCACGATCCTGAGAAAATTATTACAAGTGTTACTTACTTGGGGGGGGGGGGGGTCACCATCCAAATTAACGTCAGTATGTAGATGGTTCACCTTAGATAAACTTGTATTGTGGAATAATGGATGATCGAGTCAATGCACGATCCTGAGAAAAATATTACAGGTGTTACTTACTTGGGGGGGGGGGGGTCACCATCCAAATTAACATCAGTATGTACGTGGTTCACCTTAGATAAACTTGTGTTGTGGAATAATGGATGATCGAGTCAATGTGTACGATCCTGAGAAAATTAATATATGTGTCACTTACTTAGACATGCTCGAAGTGTATGTTTTCCTACAAATAGGAGTGATAAAATAAAAAAATAAGTGTACTTTTGTAGCAAGATAAGGCCTATTACGTTTTCAATACCTTCGAGCTCTCACGTTGGAAGGAATGGTCTTGTTTCGTAGCCACCAAGAACCTGCGATCTTACCGCTATAGACTTCTACATTAAGAAGTTGCATTAAGAACAATATCTACATTGAGAAAATCCAGGGTCTGTGTCAATTAAGACAGAAGATTGCTGCCGTAATAACGACTTTTACCCCCGGCATGATGGAGCGTATCTGTGGTTAACTTTCACCCACATGTTTGCCGAGTAAATATGGGCGTTACTCATATTGAACCTTATTGAATAATAAAAAAACAACTTGCATCGTATCGTATAAACATAAATAGTTTGCCTGATTCATAAGTTTACTGGTTTTAGTCTGAAATCACTCTATTTTTTGATGACCCTATTTTAAAACTAGATGGAACTATTAGAGGCCTCTAGTTTTTTCCACAGTTTTTCCCAGATGGTTTTCTTAAAAGATATTGTTCCAGATTTAAAAAGTGAGACAATATTGAATTGACTAACAGGCTTTAAATGATATACTGTTCGACCCAATTAAAAATTATTGTTATTAATGGTTATTTTCATTGCTAATAATAGCTTCAAATGGTAAAACAATTAGAAGACTTGAGTGTTTCATTTCATTGGGTCATCATTTAAATATGTATAAATATGTAAATTGCCATTTTGATCAATAAAACGCCTAAACATACATAATTATTATGTTAATTATTTATGCTAGAGACCGTAGGTACTTGGTGGTATTCCATTTTAAATAAAATTAAAACAACAATTTTTTTAGTATCAACCACAATGTTCATTCTTGTATAAGCCTTGACAATGCTTTAACTAGCGAAACCATGGTCGGCAAGTTTCTATTAAAACATTGTGGTTGATACTAAAAAAATTGTTGTTTTAATTTTATTTATTATGTTAATATAAATGTAATCAAGATAGTGTTGCTAGTGTTAATTCATGTAAAATTACTAACAGATTTAGGAGGAATTTACTTTTGTTAGTGTTATGTTGTGTTCAATAAATTGTTTCATTTTGTTATATTATGTTAACGATTCATTGGGATTTTGCGATTTGCATTTTAGGCATTTTTGGAGCAAGTTTCTGTTTGATAGATCTTTAAAAATGGGTTTGATCTCTTCCATCAATACTTCTGGCAAATGAAAGTGCTGTTTATGATCATAAGGTATGTTGTCGAGTTTAGCCTTATTGAATTTGCACCAGGTGTCAGCTGACTTCGGACAAAAAATGTGCAAAGGACTTTCATTTGAGCTCTGGACATGACAGTACAGCGCCCACACTGCTCGTCTCATCGCCAGGAAATATTTGTCTGTGTTAAGAACAATAAAAGTTTGAACATACTTTTTAATATTTGGTATATGTGCATTTGAATTTGCTAATATTATTTTGTACAAATATTCAATATTTATTTCTAAACAAAATTATGTAAATAACTTGTGTTTAAATATAATTTTACGTTTCTTGACTAGTAGATCACCTCTACAGGAATAACATTAATTAACTACAAGGAAACAAGTTTCGTACTATTAAAATGTTATATATATATTGTAACATTAGAATATGTAAAATAGAAGTCTAAGTACATACTTTTTTTAAATAACTATTTATTATATCTGAAAGGAGTTAATAAAAAAACTAAGTTAATAAAAAAGGTAAGAAAAAAATCTAAAAATTAAAAATATCTCTATTTTTAATTTTAATTTTATCTGAAGAAAATTATATAATGTCAACATACAATTATTTACAATATTCGTATGAAGTAGTATTTTTGAATATTTTACAAAAAATTAAGTACTAAAAAATTTAAATAAATACTTTTAAAATTTAAAATATGAATATTGTAAAATACAAAATATTCTCCGCTACAATTTGTAGCCAACATGGACTAAGAAATGCGACTGCTATTATGGTGTATTCTAGACTTGTTGACTGACATATTAAATCCACAAAAATATATTCTTTTCTGTAAAAAATGTTAATTTCCATAAACGTTTGTACCATCATCGGTTTCTACAACATTGTTAAACAATAAATAAAACACCAATTATTACTTTATATCTTTTGTAATTCACAAGACAATTATTAAGAAATCATTAAATTTTATAATTTTTATGAGAATCAATAGTAATTTGAAAACTGAATGTATAGGAAATATATAAACTGTACGTTTTAATTGCATTATTTAATTTGTGGTTCTTTACTATTTTTACCTTTTAGTCAATTCAAAAAGTTTTAAATTGAGAACGATGTAAATCAATATGTTGATTTAAAATTAAATATGCTGCTTTGACCTTTCATTAAACAAATTAGTTTAGATTCAGAGCAACTTCAGATTCAAAACTCGTCTTTACACAAAGAACTAATACATTTTGATTAGTGGTTGAAATAGTGTGTCCTTGTTTGTTGTGCAAAGGTTGGTATAGAAGGAATTTTGTAATTAAACTTTATGACAACTGTGATATTAAAAGCATTTAGTGTATACTACTATAAAAGCTATGCTATAATCAATTACTTTATATAATTATTTAATTAACACAAAACTGTGTTAATTAAATAAAAAGTATCACTACTATTGCTAAGCGTGGCTACGAATTTGTCAAATTCACAACTATGAAACAAAAGGAATGTACATTTTCACAAGACAAAGTTGAAATTGATTATATTTGATAGTTAACCTTCAATAGAGGTGTGATAAGCTCGTTAAAGAATTGAATGGAGTTAAAAAGGTTTTATATACAAACATAAAGTATTTTGTATTTTAACCGTTGTACAAAGTAATAGTGGTAGTTAAAATGCAGTATATTATATAGACAAATATTTTTTCCGAAAGGCTCTTTAAGCCTATTTATTTTCTGGAATATAATTAATATAGAGACTTATGGATAGTTATAATAATCGATGCATACTTTTAAGTGGATATATCATTTTTAATTTCCTCTGAGTCAAAAAAAATTGCTTAGGAATGATGTCTGTCGCTTGTGTAGAATTCAAACGCGAGGCCCTTTTTTTCTTTGTTATCTGGGCATATTTAAATAATCGGTCTATCCATTTTTTAAAAAATAACTAAGATGTAGCCACCCTGCCTCTACAATAAATTGAGTATAATCATACAACAATTAGTGGTTTGTTACTTTTCGGAGGGAAATCGGGCATAAAAGGTGTTACGAAAGACATAAATTATCAAAATTCCCTTTACAAATTTCATTTCAATTTTGGTGAAAAGTGAAGGACTTGAACATGTATGCAAAATCCAATTAGACGAAAATCATGATTCTGGAACCATTTACAAAAACCAAAAACTAATTTCTTGTTTTTTTTAAATAATAAGCTTGTTCCAGGCGAGTGTAGTAGTTCCCGTGTGGACAAAGTCGAGCAGAAAACACATTTCGGACAAGTCTCATACGATGTTTTAAATCATAATACTCTATAAAAAATCTAAAGTTAGAACAAATTTTTATTTCATAGCAACATTTTTCTTTGTTGCTAAACAACTCTTTATTATTGAGTATTTGGCTCATAAAAAAGTAGGATTCATATTTTTGGATAGTCGATTTTTATAGAATAGTAAAACATCGTACGAGACTCATCTGAAATGTGCTTTCCGGTCTCGCATGATATCACACTCACCTGGAAAACACATATTTTCCAGACTTGTAACATAATATACTAATAAATGCTTGTAGTGGCATAGAGCAATATTGGCTTTAACGGCAAGTTTATCACATTGTATCTAAGACACAGGGACCACCATATACAACTACTTTCACACTTCCAAAGTAGCTAAAATAAAGAAAAACAAGTTGGCAATTTAATGTTAAAAGTCGTACAAAAATCAACAGCATATCTGATCGATTTTAGTAAAATGAAAAAAATTCAAAATCAATGTATTGAACGACATTTAAACGAATATCATAAATAAGTAATATTTTATTTACCGGTACATGAAATTATTGGAATCGTAACCAAGATGTTTATGGTTTTTTTCTACAATGAAAGTGAAGGGACATAACTTTCTCTTGAGCATCAATATCAACCCTGAACAAATTTGTATGATTAAATATAACCAAGTTATAATCACTAAGTATTATTAAACTTCATTTTACTTAATTTAGTGAATGTGTCAAATATTCCGTTGCCTGGGTAACAGGGCTATAACATCATTTGTCAATGTATTTAAATATGCATGACTTTCATATCAGCATTGTTCTTTCAGCTTTTTAAAAAGTAAATAAAATATACTATAAATTATTAAATACCATTGTATAAAATTCACGTGTCTTTGAACTGTAAGTGACAAAATATAATTAAAAAGTTATGTCAAAACATGATAATTTTATTAAATTTATGTTTCAATGGAATACCAATATAAAAAACATTGCTTTAGTTTGTAACAATGGTTTTAATTACTCCTATCTATATTTGTTCTACTTGCACGTTAAGTCAAATAATAACCGGTGCAAAAACATTTCACAAGCTTTCTTACTCATACTCCATAACAGTTAATCAAAATAATATTTTTTTACTTGTAATTTTCACTTGGCTTTGGATCATTATCTCCTCATTTCAATAATTTTTTTAACAGCCTTAAAGCTGATATTTTTTGTTTTTACCACTAAATCACTGTTATTTTTGGAGAGATGGCAAACAATACATCTTGTTTGGGTTCTTACAGGCTACAATTGAGCAAAATTAAATCGTAATTGTTTTCAAATTTTAAGGAAATATTAATTTCGTGTAATATATGGTCATTAACCACAAATTCTGAAGTATACAATTTTTTAACATCAGACATAGTACTGTTTAATTTGAAAGATATCAGTGTTCATTAACATGTGTTTGTACACATTACAATTGACCGTGTCATAAAAAAATACTAAGCAAAAACACCATCGCAGTTCATGCTACCCAAAACTATGGCTTCCAGCTGGTTAAGTTGCTTTTCAATTGTTATACAGTGAATAATAAACACAATTGTGATGGTTTATAGCACCACTTAACTTGAAATTATTGACAGACCACAATACCTTCATCAAAACTATATTTCGTTATCTGCGTTTGTTTAACACAATTTCATAAAACTGGAGGCACTCTCCAACAAACCATGAACAAGTCCTGAGCGATACAACTTAAAACCATGACCATTTTGCAGCCTCTGTAAAGATCTTGAAGTTCTTAATTGTGATTTCTTAGGACTTTTCATAAAAGGTTATGTAACAAACAATGAGTTGGTTATTCCAGTTGAACTCGAGTCCTCTATTCCAATTGAAATGTATACTTCAGTCATTACAAGGAGAATATAAGAAAGAGGTAAATAAAAATAGAAAAAGTTATTTTGTATGAAAATGTATTACAAACTATTTCTTAATATAGTACATGAATTGCTTTGGCTTATTCTATCATACATTTAAATACGAGTTATGGCAAGGGGTTTACCCTCGACTGCAAGTCCTCAAAAGATCATTGAAGAGCTACAAAAACGGAAATTCACTTGTGTGGATGCTGTTAATATACTGAGAAAGGAAAGAATAAGAACTGAAGAAGGAACATTTGAAATTGTTAAGGTGCCATTACCATTGTTTATGCTGTCATTCGAGTATAAAGATGACATACAAGCTATATACAACATTAAAGATATTCTTGAGGCGACAGTTAGAATCGAACCATTAAGAAGGCCATACTACATTGCACAATGTAAGCGATGTCAGCTGCACGGACATACATAGAGATTCTGTAACAGAGAGGCAAGGTGCGTAAAGTGTGCCGGAAAACACTTAACTCAAGAATGCACAAAAAATAGAGAAACAAAACCAAAGTGTGCTAACTGCCATGAAGAACATCCTGCCAATTATAGAGGGTGTTTGGTTGCTAAAACTTTTCAAGAGAGGAGAAACAGGCTAAATCGGGAGAAGACTGATGAAATCCATAAGCATAAGCCAGTTAAAATATTTGCAGAGGTTAAAAAAGTAAATAAGGATATGTCTTATGCACAAAGTGTTTTGGGTTCTAAAGAACCGTCAAAACCCCAAGTAAATGAAAACACTACTGACGAATTACTGTTGAAGTTAATATCTAAGCTAGATAACCAGGAGAAGATACTATTATCTTTCTCTGAAAGACTAAGCAAGCTTGAAAATAGTAAAAAACCGGTGGCAACACATGCCTCAAAGAAGAAAAGTGGTAAATAACGAATTACGAATTGCACTCTGGAATGCTAATGGAATAATTCAAAAGAAAGTAGAACTGATGGCATTCCTGGACCTACAAAAAATCGATATTTGTCTTATCTCAGAGACTCACTTAACAACCCAGACTTGTATTCAAATGGGAAAATATAATTTTTATCATAGTACACATCCCGCAAATGCCGCTAGAGGAGGTAGCGGAATTATAATTAAAAAAGGTATTTGTCATAGTGAGGATTTTAAAATAGAAACAGAGGAAAATCAAGTCACGGCGATAACAGTGGACACTAGAAGAGGAAAAATAAAAATTGCGGCAATTTACTGTCCGCCAAAACATAACCAAAAAAAGGACAACTATCTTGAAGTCTTAAAACAATTAGGTGATAAATTTCTAATAGGTGGAGATTTTAATGCCAAAAATACAGCGTGGGGCTCCAGGCTAACAACAACCAAAGGAAAAGAGCTACACAAGGCAGCTGTAGAGTTGGGGTGTAGTTACCAATCCTCAGGCAAACCAACATATTGGCCTACCGATCTGAGGAAGATCCCAGATTTATTGGACTTCTTTATATGTAGGAAAATATCACACAACTATATAGTAGTTGAAGAAAACTTTGACCTGGAGTCGGACCATTCTCCAGTAATTCTAACTCTCAGTGAGAATGTCATTAAGGTCGAAAGAAATCCCATATTGTGTAACAGGAAGACAAACTGGGAGGGTTTCCAGGAGTCATTGAATAATCGTATTAATTTAGGAGTCCCGATCAAGACCAGAGAACAGTTAGAACAAGAAACTGAGAAGTTTGTAGAGGATATACAACAAGCAGCCTGGGATAATACTCCTGAAGTCAGAAAACTGATGGATGGTATCAACTATCCCAAGGAAATCAAGGAAATAGTTGAAATTAAAAGAAAGTTAAGGAAAAGATGGCAACAAACACGCTCGCCTGAAGATAAAAATAGATTAAACAATGTTACCCAGAGGTTAAGAAGAGAAATCTTAGTTTTTAAAAATAAGTCTTTTAATAGCTATCTAAGCAACTTAACACCTACTATGGATACAGACTATTCGCTCTGGAGAGCCATTAAGAAAGTGAAACGGCCTTATCGGCATAGCCCTCCGATTAGATCCTTAGGTGGAAATTGGGCTAAGGATAAACAAGAAAAAGCAGATGCATTTGCAACACATTTGGAAAAAGTGTTTCAACCAAACATAAACTATCAATTTCAGCAAGGTGATAAAATTGATATGAATATATCCGATTATAATATATCCCAGAAAGACAGTGATGAAATTAATATTGAGCCGGTAACTACAAGGGAATTGTCGAAGGAAATTAAATTTAATACAAACCCAAAAAAGGCCCCTGGCTATGATCTGATAACTGGAGAAGTACTAAAACAACTATCGAAAAAGGCGATTTTAAAGCTTACACACATCATTAATGCAGCATTCCGGTTGAGGCATGTGCCGGATGTCTGGAAGATGGCGGAGGTAATCATGATTCCAAAGCCAGGCAAACCACTTAATGAACCTGCATCTTATAGGCCAATTTCACTCCTTCCAATTGTTTCGAAGGTGTTTGAAAAACTATTGTTGAGAAGGCTAAACCCTATCATTGAGGAAAATAATCTAATACCTGCCCACCAGTTTGGGTTTAGAAAAAAGCATTCCACAATTGACCAAGTGCACAGAATAACCAACATTATTGAAAATGCATATGAAGGAAAGAAAGTTTGCTCTGCCATTTTTCTGGACGTGGCCCAGGCTTTTGATAGAGTCTGGCACGAAGGACTAATTTATAAGCTGAAAAACATTTTACCAAAGCCATACTTTGAAATTTTACAATCCTATATCAACGGTAGAATGTTTTGGGTAAGACAAGAAGGAACATATTCCAGTATGAGAGAAATTAAAGCAGGAGTGCCCCAAGGCAGTGTCTTGGGTCCGGTTCTATACCTTCTATTTACAGCTGACATCCCGGAATCGGAATGTGCCACAATTGCCACCTTTGCCGATGATACGGCTATACTAGCTATTGGCAATAGCAGTGAAGAAACAGCCACAAAACTCCAGCTAACGTGTGATAATCTAGTTAACTGGATTAATAAGTGGAAAATCAAAATTAACGAAGGAAAATCGGTGCATGCTAACTTTGCCTGCAAAAAGAATAATTATGTACCAATTTCAATCAGCAATACAATCATTCCTTTCAACAATACGGCAAAGTACCTCGGGATGAACTTAGATGCGAAGCTTCGGTGGGCCGAACATATAAAAAAGAAAAGAAAGGAGCTTGATGCTAAATATAAGAAAATGTACTGGCTGTTGGGAAGGAAATCGCAGCTGTCAGTCCACAATAAACTATTATTGTACACGCAGATCCTTAAGCCGGTGTGGTCCTATGGGATACAACTGTGGGGATGTGCAGCAAAAACTCATATTAACAAAATACAAGTCTTCCAGAATAGGGTTCTGAGGAATATTGTTGATGCCCCATGGTATTATCGGAATGATGACCTACATAGAGATTTGAAAGTCTTAACTGTTAAAGAAGAAATCAAGAGATTGGCAGCAAAGCACAGGGACAGAATTAATTCTCATGTAAACGCGGAGGTTCTGCAGCTTCTGGATGACATGTGCCCAGAGAGAAGACTGAACAGGAAACTTCCCTTTGATCTACCTTAACAGATTAATTGTAGTGTTGTAGCGCATATGTAATGTTAGAAAATGGGGTGACTCCATTGGGAGATCCCCAGCACAAATCGACAGTTATTAGATACATATTGTAAGTTAGTCGCCTAGCGACTAGTAACAATCTTAATAAATAAAAAAAAAAATTTAAAAAAATACATTTAAAGACATTACACAATATTATTTTTAAAAATCTAAGATATGAGAAAATACTTGCTTTATGTTTTATAAATAAATGTAAGGCGTTGAACATTAGATCATTGTTATAATATATATATTTGTTTAACAAGCTCTAATCTATACTCAACTGTGGAAGATGTTATTGAGGCAGTATATGGATCAGTTAAAAAAGAAAAAAAAACACGTAGAAACTTATGAACAAAAATCAGATGTGAGAAAAAATATCAAAATTTTTATTTGGTCTTAAACAGATTTTTGTAACAGTTTTCTAGTGACACACATAGGTTTGACACAAACAACAAAGTTTGACTATTTTTTAAAACCAATATATAGATTATTTAGTATTTTTATAATAAATTTTTTAAATTTATTTTGTTCGTAGTTTATTTAAATATAATTAGAATTATTTTATTTAGCTCAGTAGCACACTAGAGAGATATGAATAGAGATGTTTAAAAGTCATTCACTGGTAAGATTTTGAATATAACTGATGAACTGACTTGAAAAATTCCTGCCAACAGATCGTATTTGTTGTGGTGATTAGCAAATTGATCATAAGATAAAAGTAGCACATCACAATGACAGTTCGATAAATATCTTATTGCTGTAGTGGGAAGCCAGTCTTAGACCTTACTGTCACAATTTAACAATGTTACAATTCAATTTCTGTAGCTTACAAAAATAAAATTTGTTTTTGAATGAGTTCCTCTGTTTTTTCTTTTTATTTAAAAAAAAAAAAAAAAAAAAAACCCTACTTAAAACCAAAGTATATAATTCTCCTGTTTATATAAATAATACATTACTAGGTCTACATATAAACCGATTTGATCGAGTCAACACTAGAAGTGTTGACAGAGTGGATAGTAGACGTATTACTACAGAAACGGAGGGCATGGTACCACTAGTGGACCAAATATTCTCCATACTCATCTCCCCAGAATATATATGTGTTTACAGACAAATTTGAATTCATTTTTAAAAGATATAAATCAATATATTTAATGTAACAGAGAACCATTTTAACTTCCAAGAGAAGAGAATTGATTGCATTATTATATAATTGACTTTGCAACACTTATTATAATTTTATTTAAATATGGGAGATTCTGAAAACAACCAAACCTCTTAACTGAAAAACAAAAATAAAAACTGAACTGAAATAAAAAGTCATATGTCCAACTAGAATCATACAATATAGAACTGCTCCCCCCCCCCCCAACACGTAAAGTGAACTGGTAATAATTACAATGATAAGAAAACTTTTTCCTATATCAATTTGCGTAAGTTCAAGTAGTGAAAAGAGAAATAGCATTGGTTTTGAAGTGAATACGTCTGTAAATTTGCTATGCATTAATCAATGATAATTAAATCAGGGGATACAGTTTCACATTACAGGTCAAAAATTGAGTTTATATCGAAAATCAAATTGTACAACATGATAGTTAAGAATTGATTTAGTCATCTGTCTTATTTCAATTACTATATGATGAGTTTGATTTGTACCAGTTTTTATTTAATCAAAATAATTGCATTTTTTGTTTAGCTTCATTTCTGTTACTAGCGTTCTTTTACTGTAAGAAGTACAAAGAGTGGAAAATATTATTTTTGTAATTTTCCCAATAAAATCAGGACGGATTAAACTGAGCGAAATATTATTCTTTTTTGTATCTTAAACCCTCGCATAGCTAGTCGACAGAGAGCTTGCTGTAAAAGTTTTTAAACATTCAGAATATTATTTAAAATTGATGGAAATTGATAAAAATGAACACAACCATTATGATATTAACGATGGCACCAACAGCAAAGCAGAGTGCTCTAGCAGGTTGCCTTATGACGTAGATGGCGTAGACAAAAGTGTGCAAGATAGGAGCCAAAGTGTAGATGCGGAAGAGCATTAAAGCAGGAACCACATCTGGATCAGTAAGTATGTAGATGAAACCAGTGATCAAAAATAAAGGAATGTTTTCCAAATCATTTGCATGGGCCCTGTAACAAGAAACATGAGTATAAATAATTAGTTATTTAAATAATAATTGAAAAAGGATGATTTTTTAAATATTTTTTCTTACACATATGTAATAAAGTTATATGATGCATCAAAAGAGTCGAAATCGAGTTTTTGTGGAAGAATCTTTTTAGATGTCCCCTTGAGTCTAAAAAAGTGGTTTTTAGAATGATGTCTGTAGTGCTCCACAATCCCAACATGTGAACCGATTTTAATCAAGTTTGACATATTGGCATATTTCAGCCATATCTCAGGACTTTTTAAATTATTTTTTAGGGGCCATAAGTAAAATTAAAGACCTTTAAAATTTCACGCAATGTGTGTCAGTTGGTCTGTCTGTAAATCGCAACCCGTCTACACAAACAAAACAATAAATTCTATATTTGTCAAACTTTGCATTTATATTGTTTGTATTATCCCACATATAGAAAAAATATAGCGGTGACAAAGCAAAAATTACCTTAGGATAGTTAAGGGGCAACAAACTATCAACTTGAAAAAATTTGTTTTGTGATAACTGTGTGGGTATCAAATAAAAATACAAATTATTCTGATTACGAATGTTTATTTGATGAAAAAATTAATATGTTGGCACTAAGCCAATTTAAAGTATCAGATATAATTCTCCCCTCTCTATCATCTTGTTGTGTAGACGGGTTGCGACTTATAAACTGACAGATGAACAGACCTGAAATTATAAGGTTTGAATACTGACTGTCTGCCTGTGTTTTTTTTTAAACTATAATTTCTCGGGTCTATTGGTATAGAACTAAACTGTGCAGAAAACATGGCACAAACTCTCTCACACATCCATTCTCAGTCTAACCAAACAAAACTACTTGTTGCCAATAATGTGAAAATAATACAGTAAAAAAGTGAAAACCAATCATGGATTTAAATAATTAAATGTACAAGGAGCCATGTGACGATATTCATAAGGAAAACAAGGCTTCCCGGAACCACAAAAACAAGAAACAAAACTAAGACTGTAATAAATCCAATATTTCAATGACATAGTCATCATCTTCAGAAACTGAAATGTACATAAGGGTAATATAATAAACATATTGGATTTATTACAGTCTTAATTTTGTTTCTTGTTATTGTGGTCCAGGAAATCCTTGTTTTGCTTATTTCAATAATGTCTAAACTTCACTTATGACAAACTTGTCACAAAGGTTAGTTTTCGTGTTTTTTAAATTATTTCTTAACAGTAATCATCTATTATTTTCAATTTTTAACACTGGTTTGAGTCATTAATCTTCACGTTTCACCAAAATTTGAACAATGTGTAGAACATTATGAAATTACACATTTTATAACCTAAAATACATTTTTTTTTTCGGAGAGGTTGCAACTAACACATTTTGTTTGGTTACTTTAGGGCTACATTTCAGTAAAATTTGATTATAGTCGTAACATTTATAATAAATAAACAGTATGAATTGATGATGGGTTGAGGGATTTGTGGTCAAAAGAAGAGTGAGATCTTAGATGCATGTTATAGCCTAATTGTTAATAACCTCAAATTCGTTCTAGCCTAATAATTTAATTAACTTCTAGATTTTGGAAATTTTAAATAAATAATTATAAAGCACGTATTATAATAACTACAGCTAATTTAAATAAAACTTACCATTTCAAAAACAATAATAACAGTAACTTTACTTAATAACCTAAAATGATTGAGTAAGAACATTTCACTATTCTTTTGTAATTTATTTCATGTTTAGATAATTATTTTTAATTCAAATTCAATATATATTGTGTATTAGTTAATTTAAATAACAAACTGATCGAATAGGATAAATTAGGTTAGTTTTTGTGTTTACAACGAATTACAATAAAGTGAAACAGTGCAAACTGGCGGCGATAGTTAGAACTATCGTTGAAATCTAAGCAGTGATGTATAAAAAACATAAATATATAAAAAGAGAATGTGTATGAATTAAAACAATTTTAACTACAGATGTGTCTACAAACTATAATTAACGGAAATATACCATTTAAAACTACTATTAAAGGACTTTTTTTTTAAATATTTGATATGTTTGAGTGCACGGCCATATGCAAAGCCGATTGCGGAAAATATACCAATGATGGCCATATTGCATTGTAGCCCGGGTTGTTAAAAAAAATAATGGCAGTTCAAAAAAAATTCCATTTAGGCAAGACCTATTTTCGTTATTCAGCAAATTTAAAAGAAAGATTTTATAGAAAAGTTCAATAATATAATAATACAAACATATCAGAAGAATAAATAATAAACTACAAGAGTTATTGCTAGTATTAAGAAAGCAGTCTGAGGTAGTACCAAACCTTTTTAATTATCTTCAAGAATAGATATTTAAACACCTTTCAACATCATTCATTTGGACTTAAGTAAATATATAGATTTTATTAATATCAAAAAATTGAACTTTAAGAACTTTTAATATTGATAGTATAAGCCGATTTGTGAATTTTAAGATATATGTCCATAATTGTATCAGGCCCGTTTTTAACCCTTGTAGCGCCCCTGGGCAAATTAAAGAGATGCGCCCCCCCCCATTTAATTCATCTTTGCCAGTTTTGGTTCGGGAGGGATTTCTCCCTTAACTCCACCGAACTCCTTTTATTTGGTGAGTCGGTAAGTCTTTCCATTATACAACACCTATGGACCCGCCGTGTCCCGGACTAGCAACCGGTTACTGTAAAAACTTGCAAGTATTAACAGGCGTAGGTGTTATGATTGACGTCACAACATAACAACCTTGTATTTTACAGTATCACGAACCACCCACCCTAAAAAATAGTTCTTAATTATTTCAAACGTTTATTTCTATAGGCCTACATAGCCATAGCTCATTTTATTTCAACTGTATCTTCACTTTTTAATTATAGTCCTGTAAAACAACTTTAATACTTCAACCATAATATCTCTTATTTCCTTTATACTTTCTTTCTCTTATAACTATACTTTATATATATTTATACATATTCCTCATACTTTCTCCTTATGTCCTATTTACATTATTGCTTTTTTTCCTACTGATCTTTGATGTAGCAAAACTATCAATTATATCTTTGAAGTCAAGCTTCAGTGTAATATCATTCTGCGTACATAACAGCATTAAGCTATTCAGCTTTTCGTCTTTTATTGTAGAACGATTTTATGAATGAATTTATATGAAACGAGGTGATTTTTGCAATGCGCGGCTGAAGAGGGGGCAAAACGAGTTTTCTATTTCGGACGCTATTTTCTAACCGATAAGCATAGAAATGTTACCAAATTGTTCAAAAAGATCTGAAGAATGGTTGTGCTACCTTAAAATTTTGATTTTTCAGCTCTATAATTTTTAATAGTTTTTTTTAAATTTATAAACTTTTATCGACATATACTGCCTTAATAGGGTTGAAATTTTTTCAATTAAAAAAATTTTTTTATGACCCAAAACCCTTGCGCCCCTAGTACGCTTGCGCCCCTGGGCAAGTGCCCATGTAGCCCAGTTATAGAATCGGGCCTGAATTGAATAATAATTGCACATTTAAAAAGCCCAAACTTTAGTAAGACCCGAGAGTAAAGAGTAATTTTAAGAATTGAGTTGTTATTCAATAGTTAACCATTTTAAAGTTAAGGTAACGTGCTAGAGGAAGACCCAACTTGAATAATATTATTAATATAACTGAAAAAAAAAAAAAAAAAAGTTATACTGTATCATTTGAGACAATTTTTACAAAATTACAATTTCGTGTTTTTCTCCGTTAACAAATAAGCCTGTCAATACTTTACCTTACTATACGCTGATAAGAAACTTCCCCTTTCTTATTATTTGAATTTTGTTTGATGCAATCTCTTTAGGTAAGAGGGGCAACATAAAAAAAGTGATGGTTTAGGTTATTTTAATTGCTAAGGGATGGAGGAGGGGTGTTCAAAAATTGAAAATAGCATGTATAGACTTGTGATACTTTATTTTAAATGTCTTCGTGAGACAAGAAAAATGCATAAAGAAAATTAAATTCTGACCACTCAATACAACAACATACTCTCAGTTATATTACTTACTAAATTTGATCAAAATCTGTTTTAGGTCGTTAAATGAATAAATAAAACTAAATAAGTTGACAGATATTATATATTTGTTTGGCTTAGTTAAACTCAGAACTAATAATTTATATAAAGATATATATATATATATAAAGATATATATATATATATATATATATATATCGATGTAGATGTTTCATGCCATACATAAATATTCTCTATTCATTATATAAGTTAGAATTGTATAATATCGGTTGTTATAGAGACTTATTTTATGACAATAAGATAGGTATATATATATATTTTTTTTAAAATTTAAAGTCGTATAACTAAAAAAAACTATTCTTTACAGTACCAGAAATTATGAACATTGAAGAATAAAAACTTCACACAATTAGGATCGACATTAGAATAAAAGTTATCCAAACCTTCAAGAGTTAAGTCTGTTGAGGGGAACACCAGTAGACAGCCTGACCTTGAAGAAACCAGTAGGGGCCATGCAGGATTGCCACCTCTTTTCCCCGCTCTGACAGCGTTTGGGAACGCGATTCTTCTGCAGTTACAATCCTTTAAGGCGCTCGAAAAAAATCATAGATAGTGCATTTCAATTTTCATCACAGTTGCAAAGAGCATAATTTAAAAGCAAACTTCACTCATAGCTGCTTTCCTTCCTTGTAAACAGTTCATCACAAATTTCTCAATGAAAATACTATTTTTTCCGACTAAATAAATAAATATAATAAATCCTTCTCCTTCAATTGAAATAAAAACTTGAATTAAAAAATAATATTTATATTTGTACAGGGTTATTACTAATATTACAGGGGTACTAAAAATTACCACTAAAGGAATAAAAAGTTTTAAAATAAATATGTCAGTACCGCTGACATAATATTAATGTATCATTTAGACTAAACATATATTTAAATTATTGAAACCAAAAAAAAATCTATCATTTAACTCATAAAAAACTACGCAAACACAATAAAACTACTTATTTATGAAACTCTATTAGCATAGTAGCCTTAAGTGGGAGCTGTTCGAATTGACAACCACGTGCTACACTTGCTGTAGGCTATTGTCCACTCAATGGGCATGATTCGTGGGACATAGTATAGTGATCTGAATTATATTCAATAGGTGATGAATAAAATAATTCTGGTTCCTTGATTTTCAACTTCGGATGTAGCAGCAGGAAATGACTTTTAAAAGGACACCACAAGTTTACAACTTTCTCATCGCCTCAAAGTGTACATGACATATTGGTATACAAACCTATTTGTAGTTCCATAACCCTCCACCACAACTGAAATGTCTAGCACATTACAGCCTTGTTCATGATGGCCCCAGAATCACCATTGTGCATAAAACTCAGTTGTGAAGCATTTTTGTAAGTCATGTCTATTATTCATTTTATAACTTAATTCTGTAGTTAAAAACTACGGGCCTTGTGTATGGTCCCTCAATTCGTGGCGAACCCAGAGTACGGAGGCAAATGTACACACAAGGCCCCACAAATGAGAACATGAACACACAGACTGGCATGGACAAATTAAACAAGGCCGTGATACATGAAATGGTGACAGTTGGAACCAAAAATGTAATTACAATTATTCCCACAATCTAAAAGATAAATTTCTCACAATATAAAGTTCATCTTCTACAAGAGTAGAGCTCGGACTAAATTCACAAAATTTGCTTTAACCAAACTATTAAAAAAATTAGTAGAAATTATAAACCAAAAAATGACAGTTTTCACTCATAGTTGTCCTACAGGCTTTGTATAAGTTATTGCAATTCATTCACATTACCCTTCAATACTTTCGGACTATTTTGATAATTTTGTCTAAAATTTAGCCACTAAAGACCCTTTCAAAAGGTATCGGTCGCCAATATCTTTAAATAATTGATATGGGCATTATCGATTTAAAAAAAATAAATAAGTAAATTAAAAAATTGTTAATGGAGTTGTTAACACAGGTCTAACAAATTTTGATGGAACATGAAGATTTATAACTTACCAATGTAACAGAAACAGAGGCTACATCATGTAAAGTAATTAAAGTAATATTAAGGTTCATGGAAAATTTGGTCTAAATAGAAATACACCCTGACTGACTTTTCACGGATATTGTATTTCCCAATTGTTAACTCTTGAACCTGTATTTTGAGGAAGATGACAACCAAAACCACCCCTCACACTATTTACGGGAAATTGTGTATACCTACAGAGTTATATTTACAATTTATTTATACATTTAGATAAAGTTTCCATAGAGCCGACACATTGAACTAAGTTTTGATTAAAATCTCCATGTATTCATTTTCACATGAGCAGTTATGATTTTTCTAATCATAAAATATTTAACCCAACTTGGTAGCTCCGTACCTCAGGCCTTAGGCAGGATCCCTTTTACAAGAGATAATAAATCCCAGGAGAAAATAAACCAATAGATTGTTTTTAGTATTGTTGGACAATGTTTTTATAAAGTCTATTTGTCTGAAAACCAACAAGAATGCTATGTAGTTTATTATTATTATTATATAGAAGTGGGTGTTACGCCTGTAATAGAGAGATTGGTGAACACCAATATTACAACATTTATTATATATAATTTATTAAAAATATAATTAATTCGAAACACCAACTTAAATACAGAAACAGGATGTGAGACAACACGCGCAAGGCATCTCGAATTTCACCTAACAGAAGCAGAGGCAGTGAACTTTACAAATAGCAAATTAAGCATTGAACAAGTGTTCTACGTGTGAAAGATTGCACATTAGGAAAATCAATGAGAACGACAAAAATTCAAAATTAACCAATGAGAAAGAAACACGAGGGATTCAAAAAAAGAAGAGGGGAGAACAACGCGTGAAAAATGGGTAGTTAAAAATAAATCTTCAGAGGGGGAACAAGTAAAAAAATTCAATAAGAAACTCAGTCCGTATTTAACCTGCTATAATAAAATAACAAAATAATATCAACTAAATCTACACCAGTGAAGTGTTGTGAAAATTTGAAATAAATAAAATAAAAATAAAGTGTTTAGTGAAAGTGTGAAGAAAGGGTGGAGTGTAATGTAAGTAATCTTAAACTTTTATTAATGTAAATCAGATCTCAATTGGTTAATACAATATTATCAAACGAAGTCATATACTGGGTTTTATTTCATTACTTTATAAGGTTAAAATATAAACTTATTAAAACAAATAAGGGAAGAGGAACAATTTTGTACAATTTAAGTAAATTAATAATGATGATGATAATATTGTACATTTGTTAAGGCTTTATTTAGATGTAATATTATGGTGATAGAAATTTGTTATTGGCAGTCTAGAAAATGTTCAATAAATTTGTCCAGTTAATTTGTTCAATAAATTTTAATTAATTCGAGGAATGGCCAACTCGAATCTAAAAGTTTAATGTTTTATTTCCAAGTAGATTATAGAGATTTCATGTGAAAGGGTATTCATGAACATTTTCGATTTTATTAAACTTGTTCTAAATCAAAATCTGTATTTTTTTCCTATCCAGTTTCATTTTTTAGAGTCAGCCCACAGCCAAGCGAAATTTGAATCAATAGTAGAGTCTAAGGAGAAACCCCCAGAAACTTATACAATTGTCTTACATGGTGAAAGCACCTGATTTAATAAAGTTGACTCACACGATTAAATTCAACCAATCATACAAAATAATCTAACAATAATCTAACACGCCCTAGACACTTCATACTGTAAGACTTTTTATGTACTTCTTAAAATTTCCTAACTAGCTCATGTCTATTCCTTTGGTTAGGGTCAGGATTTTCCTAGTTAGGTTGCTTGTCGCTTCAAAGATTGCATCTGAGCCGAAGATCAGTTGTCTTCTACGTCCTAATGCTTCACATTTTCGAAGTATATGTTCTGCAATTTCTAGGTACGTTTTGTTAACATCAAAGATTAAATGCCATTCTTGGGGATATTAAACCAGACCTAATGTTTGCTTCAAAATGACTTAAAGTTGGAACACTATTAGAAGTTGAAAGTCCAATTGGGTCATAATCTGTCATAATTTATTCAAAATAAGATGGTTCATTTTCGGATGAATCTAAAAATTTGAGGTCACTGTCATGCAATTCACTTCTAAGGGCTGGTACACATCAGCGTCATGCGTCACTTTGACAGTGTGTCAAGGTGATACTGTGATTATACGACACATTGGAGTAAATGGAGCAATACAAGATCGACTAACGCATTAGTGTCAGGTTTGTGTCACTTCCAAGTCCAATTTAGTAGTGATGGCAGTTTCTAACAAATGCAGCGGTGATGCTAACGCTTGGCATCTTGTCAAAACATGAAAGCAAATGGAGCAGTGTACAGTACTCAAACTTCAGTTAGTGGCGGGCTGAGTGGAGTTCACTGGCTTTTTATGTGTTGTAGTAGAAGTGTTGGAATTTGTAAAGTGAAATAGATGGGGAATTTCATACCGAGATTTTCTTAAATGAAGTAAGAGAGCGTCCTATTTTATGGAAATTTTCTCTGGAAGAATATAAAGACCTGAACAAAAACAAACTCCGTGGATGGAAATGACCAAAATCATGTATCCTAATTTGGAAGAAAAAGAATGAATTAAAATTACTAAATACAACATCACATTTAATATTATTTTTTAAGTAATTAAAATTACATGAAAAGCAAAGTTTTTGACCAAAGCATACAGTAAAGTGTTCAGCATCATTTGGATGATTACAGCAAGTATGCACTTGTCCCCACTAGCATCTCACCTTGACATGTCTTCAAAGTGATGCATGACGATACTGAGTACTTGGCCTATGTAATCTGCCAACTTCTAGATCTTAAATGTTCTTCAGCTTCTGTTCTCATTTCAAATACACAAAGTACCGCTGACAGTAAATGATACAAACAATAGATGGATTCAAACGTGAATGTCGGGTGATCGAACAGCTGCTATTCAACTACTTAAACTTTGGCGACATCTAAACGTAATTATTAATTATTATTTAGGCACTTTTGTGTTGTGAATTTTCGATTTTTACTCTATTGATATAATTATTTATCTATAAATGTATAATTTCCAAAAAAATTTACAATGAAGAAAATATGGTACTTTCAAAAAGACCCTCTTTTTTGTACATCAAACTGGAACTAATTAAAATAATACTGGAATTTTAGTATAATATACACAAAGTGTTCAAAACATCCCTTTAACCCAATTTCATTATTTTATTGTTTATAATAAATTAACAGAGCTTTGTATATATCTTGTAGTGCATAACAGGATATATTTTTTTGACATATCTGACCCTCTGTGATTTTGGGGGAATTGAGGAGAGGGTTAAAAATCTTAAATGTAAAGGTTCTTTAAAACTTGTAAATGTAGGTGGAACTTATTAAAAAATAGTAAATGGCACAAACTAGAGCTTCGTATCTCGCTCCATTTCAGAGTAATCAAAGTTCTGAAAGATTTATAACAACAAAGCAGGTTATTAGTTACTTTATAATAGGAATAAGTAAGTTGTTGAGGATAGCAAAACACATTTTATTAGGCTATATATATTATAACTTAACCTCTTTGTGGTGAGTCTTGCTACAACAAATCTGATCTATTTTTTTTTTTTTTTTACCAAAAACTCAAATAAGTTAGGTTGGGGATGGTTATGTTATATATTATAGATGCATGAAATTGTTTAGTTTAAAACCAACATAAGGAGTGTTCCAGTAGCATTGACCTTGTAGTGGCATGGTCTAAACCACCCGGAGCTAATAACTGGATCTACAAGCAGGTCGTTAGACCCGCTATCCTCTATGCATCAGCAGTTTGGTGGAGGAAGGTAGACCAAAGTACCGCACAAGCAAAGTTGGCTAAAGTGCAAAGACTAGTATGTCTAAACATCATAGGTGTCATGAAAACAACATCCACTGCCGCGCTGGAGATCCTTCTAGGCTTGGATCCCCTACCGGTTGCAATTAAGGAGGAAGCTATGAAGCAGGTCTTCAAACTACATGAGGAATACCATTTTAAAGTAGGAAACCTTAAAGGACATCTGTAAATTCTCAGAGCCACTACTTTATTGGATATGGCTGCTGCAAGTGACCAGATGAAAGTAAAAATGATTTATGATCACAAATACAAAGTTCGCTTCCTATTAGGGAAGACTGGATGGACGGGAGGCACGGATGTGAGCCGGCGGACTCCCAAAAGTGGTTCACAGACGGATCCAAAATGGAAGGTGGTGTGGGGGCAGGAGTGGTGGGATCAAGGTTCAAAAGACATGTGTCCCTCAGTGCTGACGCCACCATCTTTCAAGCAGAGGTACATGCCATCCATTTGGTGGCAAATCATCTGATTACTAAAATTCAATGCAAACAGAAAATTAGCATTATGTCGGATAGTCAAGCGGCATTAAAAGCACTTCAAAGTAACAACTTGAGATCAAAGATGCTTCACGAGTGTCATCAGGCCCTAAACCAGCTGGCAGAATAAAGTTGAACTTGTCTGGGTGCCAGGGCATGAGGGAATAGCAGGCAATGAGGAAGCAGATCAGCAAGCTAAACTTGGTGCATCTAAACCCTTTACAGGGCCATCTCCTATGTACGGATTTGGCCTTAGGGATTACCAGGAGGTTATTACCAACTGGGCCAACAAAGTAATCAACAGAACCTGGAATGCATTGCCGGGTCTTATACATTCCAAGAAGTTCCTTAGCCCTAATAAAAAGAGAGGGAAGGTGCTAAACCTAAGGCAGAAGAGAGCTGAAACTCCTCTGTGGTATACTAATGGGACATATCCATTGCAGGTATCACTTAAGTAAGATGGGCCTGGTGGATGATGACACTTGCAGGTACTGTGGTGAAGAGGTGGAACGCATGGAACACATCATCATCATTGAGTGCTCGGCCTTATGTCTAAAAAGACATAAATTTCTAGAATTTATCTTCATTTCGGAAGAAGAATTACTAAACCTCCCGACCAGGGGTTTGATCAATTTTGTCAAAGACATAGATCTCTCCTGAGTCCAACAAGAGGGTGGCACAAAAGATCTAATTAGGTCGCGATTAAGACTGGGGCGAGTGTCTTTAAAACACTCGCCCCAGTCTTAATAATAATAATGGTCTAGACCAAATGGATAGCAAAACTTGAAAGGATTATAGTGGGGTGAATGATAGTTGCTGTTATGTTATTTTTGTTTGTTATGGTAGTAAACAGATAACAGAACCTAAAAATATTCACAAAGAGATGTTTCAAGTTTTGAACTTAGAAAAAAGGGGGAATAGTACACAAATATCAAAAAAAAAATTCTTTTTTTTCTTCATATTACTGATAAATCTGTAATTTTTGCCGAAATGCTAACTTCCAATACCTATATACTTCCAAGACAAAATATTGTCCTCTTTTAACTATAAATAAAATGAGATTTTATAATCTTAATTGAAAGGTTAGTTGAGTTATTGACAAAAAAACTGAAAACATAATTTCTTGGTAGTTGTGTACAACACCCAAGATTAGGTTAGAAGCAACATTTTAAATTATTTTTAAAATTTTTCCGTTAGTCTATGATTGTATACTGTTTGATATTATGACATGATTTAAAACAGCAAATCCATAACAGATACAACATCCACAATCCTTGATGTAAAACCAAGTTACCACATGGGCTATCATAAATCAGTTTATTAATTAGATAAAGACACTATATTTTTAATCATATTTTTTAGAAAAACATTCTTTGTTGAAAAATTCGAGATCACAAATGCAATAGTGGCAATAAGGAGAACAGGAGTAGGCCAATACATTTGATGAGCTGTTAGGTAATATTCTGGTAATTTGAATTGATTGTCATAGAAACGGTTTGTTATTGACTAACCTTAGTTTAATACTACTTGCTTGTCTTAAACAATAACCTAAACAACCAATATTATATCTAACAGCTGATTAAGTGTGCAAGTTCAATTTATTGCAATAATTACATTGTGATAATTCTTTCCTTCATTACCTAACCTCTAGAATGTGCAACATTTTTTTTCAAAACTTAAGGTATTAGTTTTACAATATATGTGTTTGAGAAAGTTTATACTATTCTTTTATAATGATTATCCATGCTGCCCTGTCTACTTGATTTCATTTACCCATGAAATTTGATGTTACGTGAAATTGAACATTTTTTACCCAGACAAAAAGTACCCAATATTTACCAATAGAAGTTTTCACTTTAAAAAGTTTGAACATTATAATAAATATTATAATTGTAAATTCTATTTTAATTTTGTTTCAGATTCACAATATTCATCATGGAGGACATCAGTAAGAAAAAAGTATAAGTTATTAAAAGACTAAAAAGTGTTGTTAAAAAATACTGCAAGTGCTAATATTTCATGTATATTATTTTAAAACAATATTTTCTATGCCTTTAGAAATGTATGAATTGTTTGTTACATAAATATTTTTTATTAAAATAATGTAGGTGTTTTTCGCAGTTCTTCTTCCACATAATGTCAATTTTGAGGTTATGTTTCTTTAAGATTGATGTCTCCTCAACTGCTAAACTAGTAGATGCTCTACAGTTCACTTTGTGAACTAATGTCCCCCTCCACTATTTATTTAGATTGACACAGCACAGCTGATCCTAATATAAATTAGTTTCTTACTGTGACAATCTAAATGAAAGGTGGAGGGGGGAGTTAGTTCACAAAGTGAACTGTAGAGCGTCCACTAGTCTCTTTGGGTATATAAGAAAGTGTCTAATAGGGTGGGAAGGTGGGCACCTAGCAGTCGAGGAGACTACATCTCTCTTAAAGAAAACATAACCACAAAATTGACAATCTTAATTGCCAGGATACTCCTTAAAAGTAACAGGAGAATATAATGTTAAAAGAGGTCAATGCGGCTGAGATTCAATTGTCAGAGTTGCAGTAAATATTTCAATACCAATAGACCTCCTAACAACTTCTATTCACTGGATAACAGGTTTCTTGTTTCACTGGGAAAATTTATGTCTCGTTCAATATTTAACCAGTGGTTAAGTTTTCACAGCGAGACAGGAAAATTTTCTTGTTACACTGAGAAAAACTTAATGATCAGTTAAATATAGGTTAACGGAACCTATTTCAATCAATACTAAAATCAATTTTCATGTTAAGTAAGTGCTGCACTCTTAAGGAAAATAAACTAAGCTTATAACTTTCTGATGAAATAATTTTTTATCTTCAAGGAGGTGCACTACCAGAATTATTCTATAACATTCTAAGGTAACATGCGCTCTATGAGAACAACTAAGAAATAGATACCATGTAAAATCCGACTCATGTGTAATCATTTTGTACATCAAGGAGGTGCACTCTTCCAAAAAATAAACCAAATGATAACTTTCTCAGTTAAAATCAATCTCCATCTTAAGTGCTTTCCTCTATATAATATAATAAACGAAGTAAAGCAATAACTTTCTCAAGTAAAAATTTCTATGTAGTGCTTATACAACAAAATTACCAATAACTTTCTTTAAGGTCACTGTAAAACATTCTTATTGAAAATCATGAAAAGATATTTAATAAAATAATGTAAGCTGATAAATAAAATTATTTATTTAAATATTCATTTACATATTTTATTTTTAATGATAAAAAAATATATTGTTCAATATATAATTAAAACATTAAATATATATATATATATATTTTCAACACAATAACTTTTTCTTTTGATTTTACCATTGATGTGATAAAGCTGTCATTCTCTCTGCAACAAAATTAAAAATACTATTAAACCAAAATGAACACATTAACTTAATACTAATCATTCAGAGAAATATAAAATGGCTACATTTCGCTACCTTGGTTTGACAAGGTTGTAACTGACAAATTTGGCTAAAAAGGGTTTTTCGGTTAATTTGACTCTCCTTAATCTGGCCTACATGGAAAACTAAATAATTACGTTATATATTTAGAATTATCTGAGATACTAATTTGACATGGTTCTATCTGACAGGATATTTTTTCCTCTATGTAGAATGACAAGGTTGTATCTCACTCTTTACTCTGTGCTATACCAGATCAGCTGTTTATAGACTCTTTGGTCCAGTTGTTGACTCTTTCTGTTTGTTTATCAGCTTAAGAAACATCAGCATGGGACAAACAGACTTAAGTTTTTACTTAATTCAATCAGATTTGATAACAAGACATGACAGGAGACAGATAAAGTAGCGGCAATTAGCTTTTGTAAAGAATTGTAGAACCACATATTCTACAATTTGTCACCAGGAGAAAATCTATAGATAGGTTAAAAATTAGAACCATTTAGTGGGAGTTGTTCCTTTAATCAATGTATTCCTAATAAACTTGCTAAATATGGCATGAAAATATTTGTAATTGTTGATTTACACACATTTTATACACTCGAGCTTGAGATTTACTGTGAAACTCAGTCGCCAGGTCCTTATGAAGTTTCTAATTCAAGCATTCAGATTATCAATCGTCCCATCAATAACTGGAAAGGTTCAACAAAGAATAAAGAAATCTGACAACAGACACCTTGGTTCACCAGTTTATCCTTTGGTGAAATTACTTTTGTCCGACGGTGTAAATATTGTAGGTACATTAAAATCTATCAAAAAAGAAATTACCAATGAACTTCTACTTTCCATACAAAAAGAAGTAGGATTATCCCTTTTTTGTTCCCAAAAAGACGAGACTTTGGTTTCGTATATTCCGTGTAAAAATAAGTGCGCTCTTTTACTTAGTACCATGCATGATGATAGAAAAGTTGATCCCGATTCTAAAAACCAGACATTATATTAGACTACAATAGAAATAAAGGTGAAGTTGATACAGTTGATTAATTTTGCAGCAATTACATACACAGTGACCAGAAAAAGAACTAGAAGCCCAACGACTATTTTTTATGTGTTGCTGAATGTTGGTAGAATAATTGCACAAACGTTGTTGAATAATTATGGAAATTAGGAACAGAATGAGGTAACAAAAATAAAATTGGAGTTGGAGATATTTAAAACACATGGTCTATTACTGTATAGAAGGAATTATTTGTTCAGGTTCATTGAAATTGAGGATAGTCAAACCAGCAGGTTGAAACACAACAGCGTCTCGGATCCACTAGATTTCTAATTACATGAAGTGAACTGATATAATACATTATTTGAAGTAAACGAATAATGGAGGAAATATTTAATTTTAAAATCAATAATGGATAAATTAAACAAAATACAGTAGAGTCTCGCAAACTGGGCACTCTATAACCCGGCAGTCCGGATTACTCGGCGACCCCGACGTGAAAATATATATATTTCTAAAAACAGCGATGTTCGTAAAAGTTCGACAGATCCCAAAGCGGGCATTAACTTCGATCGCTCGAATCGTTGATGGTACTTTTCCCAAGTTAAACTCGTCACAAAGCTTTTTTACAGATTCCCCTCTGTCAAGTCTTTTTAACACATTTAAACGCGTCTCAAACGAAACTAACACACGCTTCAGGTTTCGTAACTCGTTCATTTTTATTTACTGTATATACATACTGTGCGTACCTGTCAAAGAAAACTGAAAAGAAATGTTATATTTTCCATAATGTATACTAAATTGTTTCGAGGAAAAAAAGCGGCCCTTCAAACGTTTTTGCAGGTGTATGTCTGCTATATCGACGGGTGCCAATGCCGCGGTGTTATTATGCCGCCGACAATGGGATACCGCTATCGAAAAAGACGTTTGATATCGCCGCCGCTTTGGTGCCGCGGTGTTTTTACTCTGCCGACAATGGGATACCGCTATCGACAAAGTCGTTTGATATCGCCGCCGCTTTGGGTTTAAATTACAATTTATTTTTTGCCCTTATTCCCGATAACCCGGTATTTCACAAACTCGGTACACTTCCGGTCCACATTACGCTGAGTTTGCGGGACTCTACTGTAATATGAATCAGCGATAAATATGATCCAGTAAAAATAAGCATTAACGAAATTCAAAATTTTATATACATTTTAAGATAAAGGAAATTCATAAAGCATTGTACCATTGTTGCCATAGTGAAGGGTAGGAAATGAGGATATAAGGAATATCAAATATCTAGAAATAGAAGGGACTCCAATTTTAGATTCCATGTATGTAATTATTTGCAGGAATAATTCAAGGATAACACATCTAACAGTTGAAATAAAGAGGATAATGAGTCAAAGAATACAGTTTATTTTAACAATAAAATATATTTAATTAGAAATTTTGAAATATAATATAAATTACAAGTGAATGATTTGAACTTTAAGATCATTTGACTTTACAATAATAATAATTTTATATGGATTAGGATAATTAATTAAAATGCCTTATTGAGCCCGAATTTGAGAGACCTATATATTTATATATATAATTAAAACTCTGCTAACAATTTAGATAATAATAATAAATTTAAATATCAAGAATGTCTTTCTTTATAATGTATATTAGAGAAAGTAAAGTATAAAGGTAAATTTTTAAATAGGCTTACAAGTTTCACACAAATTGTTTGCCCCAATTTTTTAACCTGTCAGATAACTTTCTTTATACTATTGTATACGTATGGAAGTAAAAATAATGTATTATCTTCTGACAATAACTATACCGTGCAAATGATAACAAGATGTACCGTTATTTCTTAGAAACCAGTTTAAAAGAAAAATATGGCTCATACAATAGATATGCATTTCCATATTTCAGAGCCATATATGAAGATTCTACTTGACTACCTAAACTCATTCAGAGGAATTACAACTTCTGCATTACTGCTTACGTATTTACGCTATAATTTAAAACTTTATGAGGTACGTATAAATAACATAATTACTTACAATAATTATTTTTGCAAACTATATAAATATTTCAAGTTTTACATACCTTAAAAAAAGTTCAATCTCCATTAATGTAAACTAAATCATAACTCGTGTGATAGTTGTAATCTATTCCTGCAGAAAAGAAACAATATTAGTTGATTACAGTAGTGATGTGTGAGTTCAAATTAAAATACTCGGTGCATCCGAGTATCAAAATCCTCGGTTTCGTATTAAAATATTCGGACAAAATCCTTGTAACTAGGGACAAGGAGGAGGTAATTTGCGAGTATCCTCGGACAACGATATTCGTTAGTATTGTGTCAATTCCAAACAAAATGCTCGGTGTTTCTACTTTGGTTATATTAGTTTCTAAGCTGATTTTTCACTACACATTAATTAAACATTGGAAATACCCATATCAGTCTCAATTTTAAAAAAGAAAGAAAAAATTCTCAAATCGTGGTCGGAAAACAAAAATTTATTAAGAAAACGAGAGTTTCCAAAAACAGAAGACTGCGAATATATAAACATAGACAACTTAATATATGAGTGGTTTTGTAGGGCACGATCTATTAACATTCCAATCTCTGGCCCATTAATTCGGGGAAAAGCTTCAAGAGTTATGACCTCAAAAATTAAGAGTTATTGATTTTAAAACATCAGTTGGCTGGCTTGATAAATTCCGTCCTAGACAAAATATTATTCAGAAATGTGTGTGGGGAAGCAGGATCAGTGGAGGAAATTCTAGTTCTAGAATCAAAATTATCTGTGATGTGCGAGGGTTATGAAGAAAAATACATTTTAAATTGTGATGAGATTAGACTATTTTTTCGTGTTTTACCTAGTAAAAAAAATGAGTTTAAAAGGTGAAAAATGTACAGGAGGAAAATTTTCAAAGGAAAAACTTGCTGTAATGCTTTGTACAAATATGGTAGGAGATTTTGAAAAACTATCAATTATAGGAAAAGCTGCAAAGCCTAGATGTTTTAAAGGAATTGATTTGGATCGCTTGGGTATAAAATGATACTTGAAGAAAGGAGTATGGATGACAAGAAATATTATGACTGAATGGCTAACGGCTTTTAATCGTAAAATGGGATGGCAGAATAGGAATCTTATTTTATTTCTGGACAATGCAACATCGCACCTCAACATAAAATTAACAAACAAAATTAGTGTTCCTTCCCTCGAATACCACTTCCTGTTGCTTACTTCTAGATCAAGGATTCATAAACAATTTCAAAGTTTATTATAGACAAAGAATTCTCAGATATATTTTGATGAAAATGAAGGACATTACATCGTGTGATGAACTGTGCAAAAATATTGTTGTTTTAGATGCAATTTTGTGGATATGCTGGCTTTAAAAGAGCTCAAATCCAATACAGATAAAAACTGTTTTCATTAAATCAGGTTTGGTCAAAAATGATAATAATAGTGACACTGAAGTTAATGAGTTGGATAATTTAATTCAACAATTTGGAGTATCCCTTGAAGAGTATAAATTGATTCAAGATGCACTTTGTACCGAAAACCAATCAACCGACATCAGGATTCACAAAAGACCGTATTAAGCAAACATAAATTGAAGATTTTTTCCAAAAACCTATTGATTAGATTAGTGAGAGTATACAGTATACTAAATTAAATATTTTATTACTAATATTTAGTTCTTTACAATCATATTCCTTACACAGTTTGATTTTCTCCTTTTTTAAATTTACATTTTCTTAATTTGCCTATTTGTTTATTCAGTATAGTAGTACAAAAATGATTAAAAATAAAGAATATTATTTAATTTACAAATTTGTGTTTTATTGAGTATTTTTGTGAGATTAAACCATTATGCCTGTTGTACTATAAAAACTTTGATAATACAGTAGACAGTCATGAAACAATACCAAAGTTTAATTTATTTTACTTTTATCGACCATATATGCATGAAAATAATCTGCTTTATTATACAGTAGGTTAACTGTTATTGTGATTTCTGAGTGACAAAAAGTGACAACATAAATACAGTAATGGTATTTTGGTAATGAACATATGATTATGTTCACCATTTAAATTTTCTGAACGGGTTCAATATCGTTACAAAACATTATTCTGGTGGTTTACCATGTGTTATCAGTCAACTGCATCTCTCCAGATAGCAGACAGTTCTCAATAGCGGACATTATATGTGGTTTATACTAGCTATAATGTTCAGAGATTTGTGAACAAAATGATATGGAACATTTTACGGTTTGCATTCAAATACCGTATGTTTTATGGAACTTTTGTAAATATTCTTACAAAACTGTCTAAAAATTCCCATCATTACAGAAAAAAAATTCTGCCATTACTATAAGTACTGGGATAAATCAATTGTTACACAGGTTTTCTGAACCTTGTAATTGTATATATTAGTGTTTTCTTGATGTTGGCTAGGCCCTGACGGACTGTGTATACATTAAAAAGTTTTCACTCGCTTTGTTCATGTCAGTATCTTAACTCTGGCGGGCCTCAAAACTGTACATATCTGAAGGAGCCTCCGATCACTATGCTTAAGTTGGTGATTCAATCCCGCAGGATCTCACCTCTATATAATACCCCATTTTCTTGGGAAGTCAAGGTTCTAAATTATATTTTTATTAATAACTTTGCTATTTGACATCATGGAGAGGTGAGGTTGGTACAATTAAATTTGTAATTGAAATCTGTAAATTTTTATCTAAGTTGTTGAAAACACACGATCTGACCCAAAAAACTGTTTTGACATTTTCAATTAGATTTTTCTTAATTTAAACAATGTTTTTTATAGGAGCACACTATTGTCCATTATACTAAACTAGATGTTCCGCTAAAATTAGATGTATACTTAATTTATGTGGCCGCTATCATGCTTACATACTTAACAATAAGGATGACAGATGCATGGGATGTCGAACATCCCTTTATCATTTTCTTGAGGCTATAAAACTTAAAGTTCAATAAAAAATAACCAAACTTACCCTATATCTTGTATACTGAATAAGCAAAGAGTTTATAATACTGTACCATTTACAATGGTTGACTAGTTGTAATAAAAAGTGTTTTCAATAAAAGTAAACATGCTGTGTCCTTCCTTAACCAAAAAGCTAAACTAAAGCCCTTTAGCCTGTAACACTTACCATGCTGGTAAATCCATTAAAGATTCCTCTTGTTCTTCAAGGGGCTCTTCCTTTACCAGAATAGAATCCATTCTGTATAAAACAAAAAAGATATTTGGTTTTTTTAATGTATTAAACTTGGATAGAAAGTCGACCCAATGTTTTAAAGTATTTATGTGTACATACTGAAGAGAGAGAAAGAGAGATGGATATAACAACAAACAGCACAGTAGAGCAGCTTCTATAAGTTAGAGTCTGAGAAAGAATTCAGTGTTAAAATATTATTATAGCCTATAATTTTTAAATTGACTTATAAAATAGGTAAATATGTATTGTTACTGTCCAAGCAATTTTAGTGCAAAATATCGGCAATTCGTCTTCCAAATACCGTTTTTACATCATTTCGATACTCCTTTAAAACGCAGGTCACTTTTTATCTTTTACAATACCTTATTTCACTTTAAAATCATCCAAATTGGGCAATTTTTAACATTTTCAATATAATACACATATTAAAATCACTCGTGGGGCACATCCGCACTTAAGTTTTACAGGTTCATATTACTATGCTTCAAAGGTTAGGGATTCATGATGACTAGGTATCTGAAGGGTAATTGTTTACTGTGGCGCATCATTATTATTTTTTTTATTTTGTACTACCTACCTCTCTTTATAAGAATGGTAACATTTTTTGGTAAACAAAAAAGTTTATCACTTCAAAATTGACATATTTCAATAACATATTTGTGGTTTTGACTAATCACCCAAGTCAAGCAACATTGAGAGTGATTATTACTTGGATGGGTGATAGTTTTTCTACTACATGTGCATTGGATTAGTATTGTTCATACCATTGAACAGACAACATGGAGTGTGAGATACGTGAATATATATATAAAGCTATCTTACTTGACCTAGTAAGGTAAAAACAATATCCCATCACAAAAGTCAAGCAACATTGAGCATAGGGGGAGGGAGGGAGAGAGAGAGAGCTTACTTGGCCATGTCAAATAAAAACAATTCACTTACAAACCTATTTTAACATGTAGTTCACTTAATGAACCTTAAAAAATTGAAATTATGTTTTTTTTTACTTACATTTCATGAAATAGCTGTCAAAATAAACTCAAAATGCCAAAAAATCGTCATTTTGAATTGCTTTTTTCAGACAGAAATAATGAATTGTAAAAGATAAAAAGTGACCTGCGGTGTAAAGGAGTATCGAAATGATAAGGAAAACGGCATTTGGAAGACGAAAATTGTAGTAATTTTGCACTAAAATCGCTTGGACAGAAACAATGTATATTTGTTATAAAATAGTTGCAGATAACAGTTTAGAGTTGGGATTTCCGTCTCTACTAAAGCAGGAGCTGTTATTGTTAGACTTATTTTATAAATATTTTTATAAATATAGCTAATTAACGCACCTTTTGTTGTAGAATAAATATTGAATTCTAATACAGGTATTCAAATAAACACCACAGCTCAAAGCTATGTCTTATTAAGCTTTGAAAGAACAAAACAAAATAACAATAGGACAAATTTCTACATTTAAAATCTGAATCTGTGGTGGTCAATTTTACCATTTGTTGAATTTATTCAAATTTAACATATTAATGATCTGTGACAAAAAGAACGAGGATATTCACTTCCATAATAAAAACGATAATGTTTCAATAGAACCAAGATTTACAAATTAAAAACTATTTTACACTGTCTCGGTTATTTCTAAAATGATTTATTACTTATTACCGTTCTACAAGATCTCTGCAAAGTGGTAAAAAGCACAATTTTGATAAATATTACATATATATTGTAAGTGGAAATAAAATTACTGTATGTGTTAGCCAGAAATATGAATGTATGATTCCATTGAACCACCTTTTTATCATCTTATATTTGTTCCGAGTGTTTTTAATTTTACTTAAAACTAGCTAATTAATAATAATTATCTAAAACCAAATGATACAAATTGTTAGGCCCCTAACTAAATCGTTGAACAATATCAAGATTAGGTACTCCCCCTCAGTAACGGTGTTTCTTACAATCTAGACGCAAGACGCAAATTTTACCATGTGACCAGCGTCTAAAACGAGTTGTGGACGTTGTGGTCATTTCCGTCATTTGGTGTTCACCGTTCACCGATTCTTTTGTGTATCTGGAGAGAGTACATTTTTAATTTTTACATTCAGAAAAATTCTGCTTAATTGTAAAGACCGGAGATAGTAAATTAATCTTTTTCCTGATCCACGAGAACGTAAGTTGGTTTGAGTCTTATCAATCAATCAAAATATTCATATATTATTCACATCACTAGGCCTTCTCTTCATTAGTAAAGTATTTATCTGTTCTTTGTAGAATATTAAATGGTCCCTCAAGGTCTTTGAAGTCAGAAATAGAATGTATGATTAAGTTGAAATATCTATTCATAAATAATTAACTTGAGAATTATAATATTAATGATTTTGTCTTCTTAGTATTTAATCCAAGTTTTCTTCTATTCCCCATAAAAACTATCTTTTTTAACAACAATCTGTTATCAAACATCTTTTTTTAAACAGTTCACAGCTGATCAATAATTAACTAAAAAATTACAAATTAATTGATACAATTGTCAGGTTGCCAAAACAGTGAACAACATTAATATATAGGCCTACATATCAGTCAGTTCATAGTACCTATAGCCTATATATTGTACATAACCTAACTTGTTCCAGTAATCAAATATTGTGTTGGTTGTAAATGTCATGTGATATTTACTGATTTGAAGATATTATTGAACCATTTCAATAATTTATCTAATATAGAAGTGTTAAATCACATATATCTTTCTCAATTCCGATCCAAAAACAGTAATCCTATGTAAAATGGTAATTATACAATAAAAAAATAATGAAATCCTAAACTATTTACCTTATATTCAAACAGATTTTTTTTTTGGAACACATTTTTCAAGTCACAAAATCCATTTTTTTACTATCAAATAACATATTGAAAACAATAGAATCCAGCTGTTGTTAGGTTAAATATAGGCCTGGTTATGAAAGCCTATAATTATACAACTGTAATAGGCATGCATCATATATATATATATATATATATAGTAAACTTGCAAGAACTAATAAAACAAGTGATCACACATTCACTAACTTGATAAATGTTAAATTAGGGATAAATGTTAAAATAAATATTAAAATAGGGATTCGTAATCTGAACTGGATTTCATTTTTTTATATTTCTTATTTTCTTCTGAACTTTTGTATTTGCATATAAGGTAAATTGTTAATGATTTCATAATTTTTCATGGCAGAATTCGTGGCTCTAGGCCGAAGAGAGAAGTGGTAAGCCTACCATCTGAACTGACTGTTTCCCTGAGCATGTGAATGCATAAGTGAAATGAAATTATCACTTTACAATTGTTTAGAATTGAGATCAACACTTCAGGTTATCATAAATTGTGGGTGCTGAAAATAATAAGCTTGGACAAAAATCTGGTGCTGTTCCGTATTGTAGTTAGGATAACACGGTATTTTATTTTAAAGTCCAATTTCAATACGTTTTGGTTCACCCTGTACATACGGTTAAAGATAATTAACTTTTGATTGCGCCAAAATGTTCAAGGTAATTAGACCTTTAAAATGATGTATCACACAACCCATGTTTACATTTGAAAATTCCTCAAAAAGCACCCCTACCCCCCAAAAAGGGCCCTTTTGGGGCATTTTTCAAAATTGAAATTAATTTCATTGGATTCAGTGGAGCCAAATTAGGGGGAAATGAGAATGAAAAAGTGTTAAAGTAAGTTTGTAAGACAGCTATAAGTACTGCACGGGTGGTCTGACTCACCCCGTATATAGACTTTATTATATAGACTTTTAAAAGTTTATATATCACTTATTTCACTTAAAAAAAAATCTCTTTAGGCCTATATAATATGTAATAAATATTGACTTTTTTCGGATAATCCAACCTTTTTTGCGTTCCGACCATGCCCTCAGTCCCGAAGGTGACGAATTAGAGGGGTTCTACGTTCTACTGTACTATCTAAACAATGCCATGCCATTCAAAATTGACAACGGTATCGTTGAGGTCAGGAATGTTTTTCTCTCACAATAATGGTTGTGCAATATGCCTCTTGCGTTTAGAAATTTAATCAGTGATCTGATATCAGAACTGATGAGATTTTTAATTTCATACAGGTTATAAACCCACTGTCATGTATAGGAAACGACAATGGACTGGTATTATATTATAGTAATTAGCCTATATGCCCAATGGACAAGTTGAAATGACTGCATGCTGCATGAACAAATACCATTTGTTCTTTACAATTGATCAGTCTTTGTTTTTACAGTAAATTCCGCCTCGTAATTACCCACTACCACTGATTAGCTAGTTGCTTTGTAAATAATTTTGATACACAGAGGAGTAAGAGTTGATAATTCTTATTTAAAGATAACAAGGGAGGTAGTAGCATCAACTGAGATAACATATAGCTGCCCTGCTGTGTTGGTTGTTCCCGTTTCCATCTCTCTAGTTTCTTTAGAGTGCACACATAAATACTTTAAAACATTGGGTTGACTATCTATCCAGATTTTATATATTGAATAAACGAAGTAACTTTTTTGTTTTATACAGAATGGAATCTATTCGTGTAAAAGAAGAGCCTCTTGAAGAACAAGATGAATCTTTAATGGATTTACCAGCATGGTAAGTATTACAGACTAAAGTGGTTTTAGATTAGGTTATTGGTTAAGGAGGGACACAGCATGTTTACTTTTATTGAAAACATTTTTTATTATTATGTGTAGACTATTATAACTATTCAGGTATTTTCAATAGTATTATAAGCTTTTTTTTATTAAAATAATCATTTAACATGTAGTCTATCTTGTTTCAATATATAGGCCTACATATGTTATATATTATTTAAAGTATATTTATAAAGAAATTGAAAATAATAAGTAATTGTAATAAACCAACAAGATTTTAAGAATTATCCAAATACTCTAATGCATTTTCAAACACGGTTGTCAAAAAATGTAATTCAAATGAAATAAATAAACAACGCTGTCCTATTATGATATTGATCCACAATTTATAAAACAGTACTATTCAGGTCTAAAATAAACTAAACATAATTGTAAATAATTGGTGCAATACGTTTTCAATCTTTCCCACCCATTTTCCCCAAAACCAAATAAAAATGAACTAAAACTGATCGGCACCAAAATTGTCATTTCGGTAGTTGACGGTCAAAAAGTGAAAATGAACCAAGAACCTAAACTTGGTCTGTTTGTGCTTTAAACACATAACAGCTTAAGTTGTCTATGATTAAACTTTTTTTTTGAATTTTTTGACTCGTCTTATACATACGTAAATTTTTCAAAAGGACTAATAAAGTTGAATTGAATAAAATCAAGCTTTTAATGACCATGGTCAAGGTTCATTTATGGCAATTTTTCCTGAACCATTATTTTCTTTACTTGCAATTTTGCAAACTGGTTTGTGTCATTAATCTTAACATTGTACTATTTGAACAAAATCGGCAAAGCTAATTTTAAGAAGATAAGTATTTTATAAGTCTCAAGGCCGATTTTTTTTTTTTTTTTTTTTTTACCAATAAGTAACAAACTGGTATTTCTGGTGGTGACAATTAATTTTGCTTTATTTTTATTTGTTTTTGGGGCTGAATGAGTTTGTATAATGTTTTTGCATCGCTTATTCTGTAATGCTACAGCACTGCTTCGCTTCTCACTGGTAGCTTTTTCATGCTTTAATACATGAAAAATATATTTATTGAATTTATAAAAACACCAAACTTTAATATTTTCATAATCACTTATGAGTATATTTAAAATACATATAATAATATTGTAAAAGTAAATTTGAGTATGACTCATTAAAATTACATAGCCACATGAGCAACTTCTATTAAGGATGTCCAGCAAATCATGTTGTATCATTACAGAAAAGACAATAATTGTAAAGATTTTACCACAGAATTAAGGTAATTATATTGTATGCAATTAGTAAAAAGGAAACTAACTATATAATTTTATACAGGGTCCAGCAGAAATATCTCCCTATTATGAATAGTTAATAAAACAGACATTATAGAAGTTAAACAAAATATTGTTATAATCTAAAAAACAATGTTTACTTTTTATAATTATGTTGTTTTGGAAATCATATTGTCTATGTTCCAACCTCCATTACCTATCCAAGTATACAACCTCACCCAGAAGTTTTGCATCACTTGTATGGCCATTTCCTGTGGTATCGCTACAATTTCTTACCAGATAACAGATTTCATCATCATCAATTGTTCTCGCCTTGTGTTTTAATACTACAACCTTTAGATGCTCCCAGAGTAAAAAGTCGTCATATGCTGAGAGGAAGTAGTAGGAATTGGCCATTGATTCCCATCTGGGTTCTTTAGTTACAATAAACTCCTGTCCAATAAAATAGTTCATAATTACTAAATCTCCTTTTATTACTCTTAATACAATTATTTATTTCACATTTAGATTTACAGTAGAACCCCTCTTAACCGGTCTAGTCGGGACTGACACCCGGGCCGGTTGCCCGTTTGGCCGGTAAATCCAAGGTTCCCGTGAAAAATCGGTTTTCGTTCAAAGAAAGCTTATTTAATCAGGTAGCGCTAAGAATTATGCAATTAAGATGTTATTGCAACTCATTTTATTGTACATAAATGTATCGTATATATTATGTTATGTATATTATACATCAAACATGAAAAAATTAAACACTACAAAGCTATTTTACAGATTCCCCTCTGTCAAGTCTTTTGACACATTTAACCGCGTCTCAAACGAAACCAACACACGCTTCTGTTTTCGTAACTCGCTCATTTTTATTTACTGTATATACTGTACGTAGATCATAACCAGTCAGACAAGAAGAAAACTGAAAGGAAATGTTATATTTTCCATAATGTATACTAAATTGATTCGTGGAAAAAAAACGGCTCATCAAACGTTTTTGTGGTGTATGTCTGCTATACCGACGGGTGCCAATGCCACGGTGTTTTATGCCGCCGACAATGGGATACCGTTATTGATAAAGTCGTTTGACTCGCCGCCGCTTTGGTGTTTCAATTACAATTTATTTTCGGAAACTCTCATCCAACCAGTACACTACGGTATAGGCCGGTTAATCCGAGGTTCTACTGTACGTATTCCAATCAAATATTTACTATTATTATTATTATTAAATTTTAAATCCAGAATAATTCCAACTATTATGACTCTAGACAATCCTGACTACGGTATTTTTGAATGTTTACAAGTTCCTTTAATTATACTTGCTCACCTTTACTATGTCTTCGTGTATTTTTCCGCTGTCTGGTATATATCCACCTGAAGCTCTCTCTCGCCAAGTCTATCTGGCCATCTTTTAAATCTGCCGGCGGTCCCCTCTTGAATGATTAACCTCGTTTCTCCCCACCTGAGGGTTTATATACACTTCACAAACTAGAATGATTGACCTCATTTCTTACATTACAAGGGTTTATATACACTTCCCAACTTGAATGATTGACCTCATTTCTTACATTACAAGGGTTTATATACACTTCCCAACTTGAATGATTGACCCCGTTTCTTCCCACCCAAAGGTTTATATACACTTCCCAACTTGAATGATTGACCCGTTTCTTCCCACCCAAGGGTTTTTATACACTTCCCAACTTGAATGATTGACCGCTATTCTTCCCACACAAGGGTTTATATACACTTCTCAATTTGAGTTCCCAACTTGAATGATTGCTCTCGTTTCTTCACACTTCTCAACTTGTGAAGTCCACCTCACTTGCAAGGCAAGCTGTCAGTTTTCTAGCTCTGTCATAATAATTGTTATCATTCTGAACTTCTTTAAAAGAACTTAGACTATTTTCCTAACTGAATTATGGCCCTAATTTCTAATAGTAGGGTGAACATACAGACCATTGATTGTCGCCTCGTGAATTTAGATGCCCAGGAAACATTTATCTTTGGACATCCATCAATTTTCTTGCTGTGTGAGTTGTTGCACCATCTTTTTCAAAGCCTGGTCTCAGAATTCATTAATTTAAAGTTCCAGAAAATTGCATAACATGTCGACATAACAATCGGAATTTATGTTTGCAAATCTTCCTCAAAAAGTACAGCTCTATGACTAAAAATTCACCAACGGCGCGCTGACATGTTTACAGTGCAGAGTATGATCATAGAGCTGTCGGCAATTATCTTGTTAATTGAAAATTTTGTTTATTAACACAGCCCAATAAAATTAAAATTAGCTTCATCTCTCAACAACTCAATAGAGTACACTAAAACATTGCTTGGCAACTAGGAACATGGTTTCCCCAATCACGTTCATTTAGCTGTTGTATGACCATCAATTTGTACAGATGAAACTTAAGGTCTGTATGTAAAATTCTCTTTCAGACAAGTACTCTGATCAGACAATCCCAAAATACCAGCTTGATGGGTAAACTACCTGTCTCATTGCTTAGATGTTTTCAGGTGTTTGAATGCTATGAGGCCTATTAGGTGGTTTCTTCTTCTATACTGATCCGGCGGCTCTAAAATTTGACACCCATATGCTCTACCGAAATTTGTTGGACCTAGCCTGAATTAAGTACGAAATAATTGCTGCACAAAATAACAGAATCAGTACTTTTAAAATAACTATCAATAATGGAAGAATGATGTTTACCAGTCTATGCAATGATGGTAACTTTAATGGGAAGGGTATTCTCTACAAGATGGCATATCAACGTCACACCTCTCTACTAGCGCTCTAACAGCAGTGCCAAGATATCAGAGATTGTTTATGCAAATGTTAAACATTTTCCTTTTAGATTATAAAATAACATGTTTTGTAACCTATATGATGTCTGTCAGAAAATATTTCTCCTGGACCCAGTAGTAAACCAGTACTGGGATATGTGTGTTGTTAAATGAACCGTTTTTAATAATTGCAGGAACCAACAAGACCGTGGCCTCAGAGATCCTTTAGAGCTTTTTGCTGTTAAGAAAGAGGTAATCTTCAACTACTTAATCATTATAATCACTTTCGTTTTTATCACTGGTATTCTTGAAAGTTCCAATCTTTAATTGCTTTAGGCTATGAATATTATTTACCAACTGACTTGACTGAAAATTTGGACTTGCTACACGGTGTAAGCATGGATCATCTCCATCCAATAAATAAATCATAGTAAATAATTTGTAATAATAATATGTAATTGTAAATAACATGTTAATTTAAATAAATCATAAGTGATAAAATAAATAATAAATACAAAAGTGAACTTTTAAATAAAATGTGCTTTTATAAATGAAAATGACATTATTTACATAATGCGTTATAATTAAACAAAGGAACAGACAATTGCGTCATACTTTGCAAATGGAACATTCTAGAACAAAGATGTGTCTTGCATATGGAGTGATATCTCCATAAAAGGAGATTTTCTGATTAGTTAGAATCATAGAATATTCTGGAATTGAGTGAGAGGAGGCAGACTTGTTAAAAATATAAAACTTCTTTGTTGAATGTGACGAGTGAACTGCTTGCTACATGTTTTTGAATAATGGTAGTGGAGAATGAAAATGATCTGAGAAAGTTATAAGTAAAATATAACAATTAAAATAACCACACTTTCCTTAAAAAGCAATATGAACAGTTAGAACACTTTCCAAACTTGGACAAATATTAGAATTAAGATTTTATATTTAGATTTAAGCTTTAATAATAATAAAGTCAATGCTATCTATCTTTAATATAAAATTGTACTTTCAAAATTAACATGTGCAAGTAAGATTTATTGAGAACATCTGTTTAGCCCACATCGTTTGGGAGCATGTAATAAATATCACAGTAGACTAGTTGTCAAAAAAACTTTCTAAAATCCATTTGTTATTGTAAAGTGGATGGCAGGTGGTAAGCAGTTCTGTGAAAATAACAACTCCACTGACTCTAACCAAAAATGTGTGGGCTCTTATATAGCTACTAAATATATTCCCATAGTGTCATTAAATGAGACAATATTATTCTAGAAAACTCTTGTTCCTGCAAGCAAGATGATGAAAGCGAGTAACAGTAGTTCTTAAATCCTCCCTCTCACAGATAGTACTAGTGTCTCTATTTTGTAATTAATTTCTTTCAGAATGTTGTTTAATTTAAAAATTGTTTTATTTTTCCATCATGGAAGGGAGGGCAGCTGCTTGTCTTCCCCCCCCCCTCCCCTGTGTACACCCTTAATGTAATTTGAATATGAATCACCAATTTCAATTTGTACATTCCCATCAAAGTAGTTACAATGATCCCCAGTTATAATGTCACTGTGAATTATCGAGGGCTAGCGCCTGCAATAACTGCGTAGACCATTATCCAACGGCTATTCTAAAAGGGATGAACTGTAGGAGAAGTTCTTTACATAGTCTAGGATTAAATTCCTCTCTTTCATCCTCTATTAGGTCTTAAATGACCCCAACTTTTGTTCTCTTACAACCATCCCGCTTTTAGAGTATATGGAGGCTAAGAGTCTTTAGTTTATGTTCTTATATTCTTAGAGGTTTTTCACTTTTAAACTACAAGAAAAATAATAATAATACGGTAGTGTGTATATAAATGTAGTTTGGTAAGCTGCTATTATATCTTTATTGTGATTGGCTGTTAATACTTGTGTAAATGATTGTTAAAGGAATTCCCAGTTACAGTTGATTTAGTACCATACATGAAAATAGAAAAAGACATAACTCCACCTTCTGCGATTTCTATATTTCAAGTGAAAAAAGAAGAGGAACTCCACATAGAGGTACCAGAATATTTTTGTATATAAATTTCAGTTAAACTATTGTTATGTCTTTTTACATTTTCTATACAATGTTTAAATTAACTTTCGATTTCCCAATAATGAATGATCAGATACAGATTTCTGTATATACAGACTCTTTAAAAAGGATTTTACAACTTTCAAAACATGTAGAAATTTATTCAGATAACTTACAAAATCAGTTGAGGTGTCAATTAAAGCAAAACACATCAAGTTTGACTTACTTAGTGCCAAATACTATCACCAGAAATGCCACCATTGTTGTAGTTTAAAAAGGCTACTTTTACTGGTACTTGCTGCATGTTTTGATTTTACAAAATTAACTCTGCAATTACAATTCAACACAATTTTTGTCCTCAGTATAGTAAGGATACACCAAGTAGGCCTACACCTCTTGACACCAAAATTATATTGAAATATGATATAACATACACGTGTCGAGACATTCTGTATGATATGACAAATCATCAGGTTTGTGATGTTGCTGTAAAATAATTCAGACAGAACTTTCCCTGTATGCCATTCAACGGAATATTCCTTAATAAGCGATTCCCAAGTTAGTGAATTGGTCGTGCAGAGCCATTTGCGTGGTTGCCTCACACACCAGATTTGAACCATCTTGATTTTTTTTATGGGATTCCATTAAAGATCGAGTATATGTTCCAGCTTTACCAGCCGATTTCCCTAAGCTGAGTACTGGCTCAAGTTTGGTCAGAAATTGACTTCAGGTGAGATGTTTGTCATGGTAGTCACATCAAACCAAAATTATTGTTGAATGAAAAATTTGATGTGTGTTACTTTTACATGTCAACTGATTATGTAAGTTATCTGAGTATATTTCTAAATCCTTTTAAAGTTGTAAAAATTGTTTTGAGATGCTCTGTACAAACATTTTGATACATGTTTATTTATTTTTATTGGTATCTATAATTTTGTAATTTATAATTGTTTCTGACTAAGTTGGGGATATGATTAAATTAAAATGATTGGTTGCTTCACAGCATCTGTGTTTCCCAAGGACTCTTATTTAAAACAGGTCTAACCTAACTTTCTCTACCCCATCAATCTCTCACCTGATTTGACTTAAAGTAAATTTTAGTGAAATATGAAGATTAATGACCCAAATCTGGGTGCAATATTATTGTAAATAAAAATATGTTACAATTTAAATGTAGTTGGTAAAAACAAAAACTTGGTATCGCCCTTTCTTGGAACTGCTGGTTTGTACAACACTATGTTTAGTATATCTATCTGTATATTATATTCACATTGTAATTGTACAAATATTTAATGGTCTTCATATATGACCTTTTTAATAATTATTTAGTTCTTCTTACACTTTATTTAATGATCCACTTTGAAACTACTAACAGTGACTTCATAATAAAAATATTTTAAGTGTAAAAAGATTTTTATTTTTTTTTATTATTTTTTTTTTTTCATTACTGTTGAGACCGATGGTTCTTGGTGGAATTCCATGTTTAAAGATAATAAAACACATTTTTTTATTTTGTACTATCCACTTTTTATTAGTCTAGCCAACCAATCCGTTAATGCCTTAGCAGGCGAAACCATTAGTCGGCTAGACTAATAAAAAGTGGATAGTACAAAATAAAAAATTGTGTTTTATTATCTGTAAAAAGATATTTTGTATCGTTGTTTTTGGCGCACCAGGGTAAACAAAATAGGGGTAAGAAAAGTGCGTCTAGGGGGAAAAACAAATGGTTTGACAAAGAGTGTGATAAGGCTAGAACTAAAGTATTCAAATTATTAAATCTATACAGGGGATACAATAATATTTATGTCAAAAAATTATATTTGGAAGCTAACAAGGATTATAGTAAAATAAGGGATTTGAAAAAGAAACAGTTTAACGAAGAGTTAATTAAAAAACTACAAAATGTTAAGAATACGAAAGATTTTTGGGATACCGCGAAAAGTTTAAAAAAAGGAATGAATTATGTGGGAAACAATATTAAGGTGGAAGACTGGGTTAGGCACTTTAAAATGCTGCTTGATCCCCCCATAAGTATGCAGCCTGTTTTGTTTGCAGAACCTTTTTTTAAAGTTAAGTGTCTAGATAAAACAATCGATATGTGTGAAATAAGACAGGTATTAAAGGCTTCAAAAGATAATAAAGCGCCAGGGTTCGACCGCATACCTTATGAATTTTATAAACAAGCTCCAGACAAATTAATTGAAATTGTTCTAAAAATGTTTAATTTAATTTGGGATAATGGGAAAGTGCCGATTAGTTTTAAAAAATCTATTGTATATCCATTACACAAAAAAGGTGATGTTAATGATGTAAGCAACTGTAGAGGTATTTGTTTTATTGATGCTATCGCCAAACTTTTTACGGGTATAATTTTAAACAGGTTAGAAAAATGGGTTAGGGAAAACAATATATTAAATGAGTACCAAGCGGGGTTTAGGAAAGGTTATTCCACCATTGACAATATATTCAATCTCATGTCTATGATAAATCTGAGGCTCGCATTAAACAAGGGAAAGCTTTATTGTTTTTTTATTGTTTTTTTGTTGATTTTTCTGCGGCCTTTGATAGGATAGATCGAAAGTCATTGTTTTATAAACTATATTCTCTGGGAGTGTCTACAAAAATTGTGAGGATTTTACAAAGTTTGTATAATGGTACTGCAGCAGGGGTTTGGTGTGGGGAGGGGGTGTCCAATTGTTTTGAAACAAGCAAGGGCTTAAGGCAGGGATGTCTGTTAAGTCCACTGTTATTCTCTTTATTTATAAACGACTTGCACGAGGTTCTAGGAGGCGGTTGTCAGTTCGGTGACACGAAGATCAGAGTGTTGTTATATGCTGATGACATTGTGTTGCTGGCCCCTGCTCCTGTAGTATTGCAATATATGATAACAAATTTAGAAAGATATTGTGACGCTTGGAATTTGAAAATAAATTTGGACAAATCTAAAATTATGGTCTTTCGAAATGGCGGGAAATTATCGTCTCATGAGCGATGGTTTTATAAAGGTGAACGGATTGAATGTGTCAACAAGTATAAATATCTAGGTCTGACTCTGACACCAGCATTGTCTTTACAATGTCATTTTGAAGAGAAACTGACAGCATCTAAAAATGCCATCAATCATGCTTGGGTAAATTTGTTAGGCCATGCAAGTATTACTCTATTAACTAAATCGGAATGTTTTAAAGCTGTAGCCAGGTCAATCATGTGTTACGGAGCCCAAGTGTGGGGATATCGGGAACATGATTCGGTAGAACAGCTGTTACGTTTTTTTATCAAACGGATTCTGTGTCTGCCACAAAACACACCTAACTATATGTTGTATTTGGAGACAAATTTTGAAAAATTATTTGTTTTTGCTTTTAAGTTACATTTTAAATACATAATAAAAGTGCTGGACATGGCCGATAACCGTCTACCTAATATTTTATCAAAAGAAATAATTAGGAAAAATCTATTTTGGTTTCGAGAGTGGCAGTATTTGGCTGAAAGGCATTCTGTGCCGTTATCAGCTGATGCGGGACTATGGCGGGGGCAACTGATGACCTTATGGCAAGCGATAAGGGACGATGCTAGGCAGAAATGTATACAAGCCGCTAGGACAAGTCAGTACCATGCCTTATACAGAGAGGTAGACTATGACCTTGGCGATAAAACTTATTTTAGAGAGGAATTTAATTCAAAATTAATTGGATGGGTTTTCAAGTGTAGGGGAGATTTGCTTCATTTAAATTATAAACCTTGGGTCAGGGAACAAAATTATAATTGCTCTCTTTGTAATTTAAATCAGTTCGAGGATACATACCATTTTATCGGAAAATGTCCAATTTTAAAGGATTTCAGATTTAGGTGGTTCAAAACGCATGAACTAAGTAAGGAAGAGGTTTTAAAGTATTTAAATGGGCACGATTGGGTGCGGCTTGCAAAATTTTCTCAACAAGCTTGGCAATACAGATGGGCTTTAATTCAAGAATTTAATTTCTAATTCCCTATCGGGACGTCTATACATTTTTAAACTTTTGTTTCCACATGTTTTCCAAATTGTAAGATATTTTCCGTTTTGTAATTTAATACCGTAAATATAAATTTTTTTAAGATTTAATTTTGATGCAAATATTGGTAGTCCAGATTTGTTTTTAAATACATGTTTTCTAAAGTTATTTGTTTCTTATTAAGATCATCAAATGTGTGTAATGTGTTAATTTCTTTGATGTAATATGTGATTGTGTTTGAAAATTTCTACCCAACCAAGCAGACAGCCTAATCAGCTATGCTTTTAAAATGCAATTATAAATATTTTAAGTTTATGGTTTGGAACAAGTTTAGTAATATAAAATTTAACAAATATTGTAATGGAATATTTTTGTTGCGAAATAAAGCATTTTTTTCATTTCATTTCATTCATTCATTCAATCTAAAATGTTTATAAAGCATGTTCTGAACATTTGTTTTATGAATGCTTAGTTCCGAACTGCCTCGAACTAGACTTTTTAGGGCTACACAATTATGACTATTTTAGACACTCCAGATTATCCGATTTGCATGGTCTAGTTGGAAATTTCTTGATGTCCACATTTTAAACTTTTTTTAAAGTTGTACTAAAGAATACTTGTCTTGTCAGTATGTCACAAATTATGATTTACTGTAACAACTGATTTAAACTCATCAAACTGTATGGAACCGTATTCTTTCTGTAAGTTGCAAATGATGTGCAACACAGTAGCATCTGTGCATTCAGGGTCATCACAATGACGAATAACAAATCTATTAAAGTAAATCATTGAAGATTGGTTGATTATTGCTCATGCCATGTTGAAATGGTATGAATAATTGGTTCTTAGTGCAGAGAGTATTCCTTATAAGGGTTATTGCTAAGTTTTGTAAGAATACAAGTGGATCCGGCTAATAACAACTTTAAAATAAATCAATTATTCTTTTGTCATTTTTACAAATTTTAAGAAGAAAAAAACTTTGATTTACAATTTACATGAAAAATTAACAGTTTGAGCTTTCTATTCACTTTCTTTTGAGATTTTATTATTTAACAGGACTATTCCTTATGTTTGGTGTTATGTTTGTCATCCTTTTGGAAATATATTTCATATCAATGGAAAAAATCAAATTTATTGATGTTTACAGAAACAGAATTTGTCAATGACGAGGACACTGGATCTTGGCCATGTACAACAGACCATACGTTAAAAACAACTAACCAATTCAAAGAAGAAGAAACATCAAATCTAATGTCAGCAGAGAATGAAATGTTTAATTTGTACTTCTGTAATTACTGCAGTTTCAGTTCGAGCTCAAAGTTTCAACTTGAACTACATTTAAATCCACACAGTGACTTGTTTACATCTATAGATCAAACTGACAGTAATAATTGTATAAATCGGAAACAATGTAACTTTAACTATAGTTATGATAAATTAATTTGTTCTAATTTTCTTAAATTACAAAGTACAGCTATTTTAAGAGAGGGAGTTCAGCAATACACATTGTGTGGTTTAAAGTTTACAACAAAGCATAATGTTACTAGACATATAAGAGTACACACAGGAGATAATCCTTACAACTGCACAATATGTGATTCAAAGTTTGCACATAGAAGTCATCTTACTATACATATGAGAGTACACACAGGAGAGAAACCTTACAACTGCACATTATGTGATTCAAAGTTTACACAAAGAAGTGATCTTACTAGACACATGAGAGTACACACGGGAGAGAAACCTTTTAACTGCACATTATGTGATTTAAGGTTTACACAAAGAAGTACTCTTACTACACATATGAGAGTACACACAGGAGAGAAACCTTACAATTGCACAATATGTGATTCAAAGTTTGCACATAGAAGTCATCTTACTACACACATGAGAGTACACACAGGAGAGAAACCTTACAATTGCACATTATGTGATTCAAAGTTTGCACAAAGAAGTAATCTTAGTACACACAGGAGATAAACCTCACAACTGCACAATATGTGATTTAAAGTTTGCACATAGAAGTCATCTTACTAGACATATGAGAGTACACACAGGAGCGATGAATCATTCTAGTAAATAAGATAACAGTAAACTCATTTTTGTAAAAGTTTAAAATATTTTTTGGATTATAAATGTTAAGAATACATAAAATAGTTACTGCATTGAACGAAGTTACAACATACAGAACAAGTCATGGGGATCATATGTAGTTTTTCATACGTAATGTTATTGTAGGTAATGGCAAGATGTATACTTTGTACTTATATTGAAATATGTTACATTTCATAAAAATATAGTAATTTAACATTTAATTATTTAAAATTATTTTTACGGCATTTAATTGATTTTATGAATTATTTTATTTACATGAAATTATTGGAATCGTAACCAAGATGTTTATGGTTTTTTTCTACATAGAAAGTGAAGGGACATAACTTTGTCTTGAGCATCAATATCAACCCTGAACAAATTTGTATGATTAAATATAACCAAGTTATAATCACTAAGTATTATTAAACTTCATTTTACTTAATTTAGTGAATGTGTCAAATATTCCGTTGCCTGGGTAACAGGGCTATAACATCATTTGTCAATGTATTTAAATATGCATGACTTTCATATCAGCATTGTTCTTACAGCTTTTTAAAAAGTAAATAAAATATACTATAAATTATTAATTACCATTGTATAAAATTCACGTGTCATTGAACTGTAAGTGACAAAATATAATTAAAAAGTTATGTCAAAACATGATAATTTTATTAAATTTTTGTTTCAATGGAATGCCAATATAAAAAACATTGCTTTAGTTTGTAACAATGGTTTTAATTACTCCTATCTATATTTGTTCTACTTGCACGTTAAGTCAAATAATAACCGGTACAAAAACATTTCACAAGCTCTCTTACTCATACTCCATAACAGTTAATCAAAATAATATTTTTTTACTTGTAATTTTCACTTGGCTTTGGATCATTATCTCCTCATTTCAATAATTTTTTTAACAGCCTTAAAGCTGATATTTTTTGTTTTTACCACTAAATCACTGTTATTTTTGGAGAGATGGCAAACAATACATCTTGTTTGGGTTCTTACAGGCTACAATTGAGCAAAATTAAATCGTAATTGTTTTCAAATTTTAAGGAAATATTAATTTCGTGTAATATATGGTCATTAACCACAAATTTTGAAGTATACAATTTTTTAACATCAGACATAGTACTGTTTAATTTGAAAGATATCAGTGTTCATTAACATGTGTTTGTACACATTACAATTGACCGTGTCATAAAAAAATACTAAGCAAAAACACCATCGCAGTTCATGCTACCCAAAACTATGGCTTCCAGCTGGTTAAGTTGCTTTTCAATTGTTATACAGTGAATAATAAACACAATTGTGATGGTTTATAGCACCACTTAACTTGAAATTATTGACAGACCACAATACCTTCATCAAAACTATATTTCGTTATCTGTGTTTGTTTAACACAATTTCATAAAACTGGAGGCACTCTCCAACAAACCATGAACAAGTCCTGAGCGATACAACTTAAAACCATGACCATTTTGCAGCCTCTGTAAAGATCTTGAAGTTCTTAATTGTGATTTCTTAGGACTTTTCATAAAAGGTTATGTAACAAACAATGAGTTGGTTATTCCAGTTGAACTCGAGTCCTCTATTCCAATTGAAATGTATACTTCAGTCATTACAAGGAGAATATAAGAAAGAGGTAAATAAAAATAGAAAAAGTTATTTTGTATGAAAATGTATTACAAACTATTTCTTAGTACATGAATTGCTTTGGCTTATTCTATCATACATTTAAAGACATTACACAATATTATTTAAAAAAATCTAAGATATGAGAAAATACTTGCTTTATGTCTTATAAATAAATGTAAGGCGTTGAACATTAGATCATTGTTATAATATACATATTTGTTTAACAAGCTCTAATCTATACTCAACTGTGGAAGATGTTATTGAGGCAGTATATGGATCAGTTAAAAAAGAAAAAAAACACGTAGAAACTTATGAACAAAAATCAGATGTGAGAAAAAATATCAAAATTTTGATTTGGTCTTAAACAGATTTTTGTAACAGTTTTCTAGTGACACACATAGGTTTGACACAAACAACAAAGTTTGACTATTTTTTAAAACCAATATATAGATTATTTAGTATTTTTATAATAAATTTTTTTAATTTATTTTGTTCGTAGTTTATTTAAATATAATTAGAATTATTTTATTTAGCTCAGTAGCACACTAGAGAGAGATGTTTAAGTCATTCACTGGTAGAGATTTTGAATATAACTGATGAACTGACTTGAAAAATTCCTGCCAACAGGTCGTATTTGTTGTGGTGATTAGCAAATTGATCATAAGATAAAAGTAGCACATCACAATGACAGTTCGATAAATATCTTATTGCTGTAGTGGGAAGCCAGTCTTAGACCTTACTGTCACAATTTAACAATGTTACAATTCAATTTCTGTAGCTTACAAAAATAAAATTTGTTTTTGAATGAGTTCCTCTGTTTTTTCTTTTTATTAAAAAAAAAAAAAAAAAAACCTACTTAAAACCAAAATATATAATTCTCCTGTTTATATAAATAATACATTACTAGGTCTACATATAAACCGATTTGATCGAGTCAACACTGGAAGTGTTGACAGAGTGGATAGTAGACGTATTACTACAGAAACGGAGGGCATGGTACCACTAGTGGACCAAATATTCTCCATACTCATCTCCCCAGAATATATATGTGTTTATAGACAAATTTGAATTCATTTTTAAAAGATATAAATCAATATATTTAATGTAACAGAGAACCATTTTAACTTCCAAGAGAAGAGAATTGATTGCATTATTATATAATTGACTTTGCAACACTTATTATAATTTTATTTAAATATGGGAGATTCTGAAAACAACCAAACCTCTTAACTGAAAAACAAAAATAAAAAGTCATATGTCCAACTACGAATCATACAATATAGAACTGCTCCCCCCCCCCCAACACGTAAAGTGAACTGGTAATAATTACAATGATAAGTAAACTTTTTCCTATATCAATTTGCGTAAGTTCAAGTAGTGAAAAGAGAAATAGCATTGGTTTTGAAGTGAATACGTCTTTAAATTTGCTATGCATTAATCAATGATAATTAAATCAGGGGATAGAGTTTCACATTACAGGTCAAAAATTGAGTTTATATCGAAAATCAAATTGTACAACATGATAGTTAAGAATTGATTTAGTCATCTGTCTTATTTCAATTACTATATGATGAGTTTGATTTGTACCAGTTTTATTTAATCAAAATAATTGCATTTTTTGTTTAGCTTTTATTTCTGTTACTAGCGTTCTTTTACTGTAAGAAGTACAAAGCGTGGAAAATATTATTTTTGTAATTTTCCCAATAAATCAGGACGGATTAAACTGAGCGAAATATTATTCTTTTTTGTATCTTAAACCCTCGCATAGCTAGTCGACAGAGAGCTTGCTGTAAAAGTTTTTAAACATTCAGAATATTATTTAAAATTGATGGAAATTGATAAAAATGAACACAACCATTATGATATTAACGATGGCACCAACAGCAAAGCAGAGTGCTCTAGCAGGTTGCCTTATGACGTAGATGGCGTAGACAAAAGTGTGCAAGATACGAGCCAAAGTGTAGATGCGGAAGAGCATTAAAGCAGGAACCACATCTGGATCAGTGAGTATGTAGATGAAACCAGTGATCAAAAATAAAGGAATGTTTTCCAAATCATTTGCATGGGCCATGTAACAAGAAACATGAGTATAAATACTTAATTATTTAAATAATAATTGAAAAAGGATGATTTTTTAAATATTTTTTCTTACACATATGTAATGAAGATATATGATGCATCAAATAAGTAAAAATCGAGTTTTTGTGGAAAAATCTTTTTAGATGTCCCCTTGAGTCTAAAAAAGGGGTTTTTAGAATGATTTCTCTGTAGTGCTCTACAATCCCAACATGAGAACCGATTTTAATCAAGTTTGTCATATTGGCATATTTCAGCCATATCTCAGGACTTTTTAAATTATTTTTTTAGGGGCCATAAGTAAAATTAAAGACCTTTAAAATTTCACGCAATGTGTGTCAGTTGGTCTGTCTGTAAATCGCAACCCGTCTACACAGACAAAACAATAAATTCTATATTTGTCAAACTTTGCATTTATATTGTTTGTATTATCCCACATATAGAAAAAATATAGCGGTGACAAAGCAAAAATTACCTTAGGATAGTTAAGGGGCAACAAACTATCAACTTGAAGAAATTTGTTTTGTGATAACTGTGTGGGTATCAAATAAAACTACAAATTATTCTGATTACGAATGTTTATTTGATGAAAAAATTAATATGTTGGCACTAGACCAATTTAAAGTATCAGATATCATTCTCCCCTCTCTATCATCTTGTTGTGTAGACGGGTTGCGACTAATAAACTGACAGATGAACAGACCTGAAATTATAAGTTTTGAATACTGACTGTCTGCCTGTGTTCTTTTTTTAAACTATAATTTCTCGGGTCTATTAGTATAGAACTAAACTGTGCAGAAAACATGGCACAAACTCTCTCACACATCCATTCTCAGTCTAACCAAACAAAACTACTTGTTGCTAATAATGTGAAAATAATACAGTAAAAAAGTGAAAACCAATCATGGATTTAAATAATTAAATGTACAAGGAGCCATGTGATGATATTCATAAGGAAAACAAGGCTTCCCGGAACCACAAAAACAAGAAACAAAACTAAGACTGTAATAAATCCAATATTTCAATGACATAGTCATCATCTTCAGAAACTGAAATGTACATAAGGGTAATATAATAAACATATTGGATTTATTACAGTCTTAATTTTGTTTCTTGTTATTGTGGTCCGGGAAATCCTTGTTTTGCTTATTTCAATAATGTCTAAACTTCACTTATGACAAACTTGTCACAAAGGTTAGTTTTCGTGTTTTTTAAATTATTTCTTAACAGTAATAATCTATTATTTTCAATTTTTAACACTGGTTTGAGTCATTAATCTTCACGTTTCACCAAAATTTGAACAATGTGTAGAACATTATGAAATTACACATTTTATAACCTAAAATACATTTTTTTTTTCGGAGAGGTTGCAACTAACACATTTTGTTTGGTTACTTTAGGGCTACATTTCAGTAAAATTTGATTATAGTCGTTGTAACATTTATAATAAATAAACAGTATGAATTGATGATGGGTTGAGAGATTTGTGGTCAAAAGAAAAGTGAGATCTTAGATGCATGTTATAGTCTAGATGTAATAACTTCAAAATTCGTTCTAGCCTAATAATTTAATTAACTTCTAGATTTTGGAAATTTTAAATAAATAATTATAAAGCACATGTTATAATAACTACAGCTAATTTAAATAAAACATACCATTTCAAAAACAATAATAACAGTAACCTAAAATGATTGAGTAAGAACATTTCACTATTCTTTTGTAATATATTTCATGTTTAGATAATTAGTTTTAATTCAAATTCAATATATATATTGTGTATTAGTTAATTTAAATAACAAACTGATAGAATAGGATAAATTAGGTTGGTTTTTGTGTTTACAACGAATTACAATAAAGTGAAACCGTTCAAACTGGCGGCGATAGTTAGAACTATCGTTGAAATCTAAGCAGTGATGTATAAAAAACATAAATATATAAAAAGTGAATGTGTATGAATTAAAACAATTTTAACTACAGATGTGTCTACAAACTATAATTAACGGAAATATACCATTTAAAACGACTATTAAAGGACTTTTTTTTTTAATAATTGATATGTTTGAGTGCACGGCCATATGCAAAGCCGATTGCGGAAAATATACCAATGATGGCCATATTGCATTGTAGCCCGGGTTGTTAAAAAAAATAATGGCAGTTCAAAAAAAATTCCATTTAGGCAAGACCTATTTTTGTTATTCAGCAATTTTAAAAGAAAGATTTTATAGAAAAGTTCAATAATATAATAATACAAACATATCAGAAGAATAAATAATAAACTACAAGAGTTATTGCTAGTATTAAGAAAGCCGTCTGAGGTAGTACCAAACCTTTTTAATTATCTTCAAGAATAGATATTTAAACACCTTTCAACATCATTCATTTGGACTTAAGTAAATATATAGATTTTATTAATATCAAAAAATTGAACTTTAAGAACTTTTAATATTGATAGTATAAGCCGATTTGTGAATTTTAAGATATATGTCCATAATTGTATCAGGCCCGTTTTTAACCCTTGTAGCGCCCCTGGGCAAATTAAAGAGATGCGCCCCCCCATTTAATTCATCTTTGCCAGTTTTGGTTCGGGAGGGATTTCTCCCTTAACTCCACCGAACTCCTTTTATTTGGTGAGTCGGTAAGTCTTTCCATTATCCAACACCTATGGACCCGCCGTGTCCCGGACTGGCAACCGGTTACTGTAAAAACTTGCAAGTATTAACAGGCGTAGGTGTTATGATTGACGTCACAACATAACAACCTTGTATTTTACAGTATCACGAACCACCCACCCTAAAAAATAGTTCTTAATTATTTCAAACGTTTATTTCTATAGGCCTACATAGCCATAACTCATTTTATTTCAACTGTATCTTCACTTTTTAATTAAGACCTGTAAAACAACTTTAATACTTCAACCATAATATCTCTTATTTCCTTTATACTTTCTTTCTCTTATAACTATACTTTATATATATTTATACATATTCTTCATACTTTCTCCTTATATCCTATTTACATTATTGCTTTTTTTCCTACTGATCTTTGATGTAGCAAAACTATCAATTATATCTTTGAAGTCAAGCTTCAGTGTAATATCATTCTGGGTACATAACAGCATTAAGCTATTCAGCTTTTCGTCTTTTATTGTAGAACGATTTTATGAATGAATTTATACGAAACGAGGTGATTTTTGCGATGCGCGGGTGAAGAGGGGGCAAAACGAGTTTTCTATTTCGGACGCTATTTTCTAACCGATAAGCATAGAAATGTTACCAAATTGTTCAAAAAGATCTGAAGAATGGTTGTGCTACCTTAAAATTTTGATTTTTCAGCTCTATAATTTTTAATAGTTTTTTTAAATTTATAAACTTTTATCGACATATACTGCCTTAATATGGTTGAAATTTTTTCAATTAAAAAAATTTTTTTATGACCCAAAACCCTTGCGCCCCTAGTACGCTTGCGCCCCTGGGCAAGTGCCCATGTAGCCCAGTTATAGAATCGGGCCTGAATTGTATAATAATTGCACATTTAAAAAGCCCAAACTTTAGTAAGACCCGAGAGTAAAGAGTAATTTAAAGAATTGAGTTGTTATTCAATAGTTAACCATTTTAAAGTTAAGGTAACGTGCTAGAGGAAGACCCAACTTGGATAATATTATTAATATAACTGAAGAAAAAAATAATAATAATAAGTTATACTGTATCATTTGAGACAATTTTTACAAAATTACAATTTCGTGTTTTTCTCCGTTAACAAATAAGCCGCATTTTTCCGTTATCAAATAAAAAGAAGTAAACAAAATATGAGATATATACAAAATTTGCTCATATAACATAATTTAATTAAAATTGACCCACAGCATAATGCACTACCAATGCAGAGAAATATCATTCCCCAAACTACTTTTTTGACCTGTCAATACTTTACCTTACTATACGCTGATAAGAAACTTCCCCTTTCTTATTATTTGAATTTTGTTTGATGCAATCTCTTTAGGTAAGAGGGGCAACATAAAAAAAGTGATGGATTAGGTTATTTTAATTGCTAAGGGATGGAGGAGGGGTGTTCAAAAATTGAAAATAGCATGTATAGACTTGTGATACTTTATTTTAAATGTCTCCGTGAGACAAGAAAAATGCATAAAGAAAATTAAATTCTGACCACTCAATACAACAACATACTCTCAGTTATATTACTTACTAAATTTGATCAAAATCTGTTGCACTGTTTTAGGTCGTTAAATGAATAAATAAAACTAAATAAGTTGACAGATATTATATATTTGTTTGGCTTAGTTAAACTCAGAACTAATACTTTATATAAAGATATATATATATATATATATATATATATATATATATATATATATATCGATGTAGATGTTTCATGCCATACATAAATATTCTCTATTCATTATATAAGTTAGAATTGTATAATATCGGTTGTTATAGAGACTTATTTTATGACAATAAGATAGATATATTTTTTTTTTAAATTTAAAGTCGTATAACTAAAATACTTCTTTGGCCATTCACTTGTTATTTTATGCAACCGTTACTATATTATAACCTTATAGTGTAATATTAATTTACAACAATGTCAGTAGGCCATAAATCAGGCGTATCATGAGTTCCTCTGTTTTTTCTTTTTATTAAAAAAAAAAAAAAAAAAACCTACTTAAAACCAAAATATATAATTCTCCTGTTTATATAAATAATACATTACTAGGTCTACATATAAACCGATTTGATCGAGTCAACACTGGAAGTGTTGACAGAGTGGATAGTAGACGTATTACTACAGAAACGGAGGGCATGGTACCACTAGTGGACCAAATATTCTCCATACTCATCTCCCCAGAATATATATGTGTTTATAGACAAATTTGAATTCATTTTTAAAAGATATAAATCAATATATTTAATGTAACAGAGAACCATTTTAACTTCCAAGAGAAGAGAATTGATTGCATTATTATATAATTGACTTTGCAACACTTATTATAATTTTATTTAAATATGGGAGATTCTGAAAACAACCAAACCTCTTAACTGAAAAACAAAAATAAAAACTGAACTGAAATAAAAAGTCATATGTCCAACTACGAATCATACAATATAGAACTGCTCCCCCCCCCCCCCAACACGTAAAGTGAACTGGTAATAATTACAATGATAAGTAAACTTTTTCCTATATCAATTTGCGTAAGTTCAAGTAGTGAAAAGAGAAATAGCATTGGTTTTGAAGTGAATACGTCTTTAAATTTGCTATGCATTAATCAATGATAATTAAATCAGGGGATAGAGTTTCACATTACAGGTCAAAAATTGAGTTTATATCGAAAATCAAATTGTACAACATGATAGTTAAGAATTGATTTAGTCATCTGTCTTATTTCAATTACTATATGATGAGTTTGATTTGTACCAGTTTTATTTAATCAAAATAATTGCATTTTTTGTTTAGCTTTTATTTCTGTTACTAGCGTTCTTTTACTGTAAGAAGTACAAAGCGTGGAAAATATTATTTTTGTAATTTTCCCAATAAATCAGGACGGATTAAACTGAGCGAAATATTATTCTTTTTTGTATCTTAAACCCTCGCATAGCTAGTCGACAGAGAGCTTGCTGTAAAAGTTTTTAAACATTCAGAATATTATTTAAAATTGATGGAAATTGATAAAAATGAACACAACCATTATGATATTAACGATGGCACCAACAGCAAAGCAGAGTGCTCTAGCAGGTTGCCTTATGACGTAGATGGCGTAGACAAAAGTGTGCAAGATACGAGCCAAAGTGTAGATGCGGAAGAGCATTAAAGCAGGAACCACATCTGGATCAGTGAGTATGTAGATGAAACCAGTGATCAAAAATAAAGGAATGTTTTCCAAATCATTTGCATGGGCCATGTAACAAGAAACATGAGTATAAATACTTAATTATTTAAATAATAATTGAAAAAGGATGATTTTTTAAATATTTTTTCTTACACATATGTAATGAAGATATATGATGCATCAAATAAGTAAAAATCGAGTTTTTGTGGAAAAATCTTTTTAGATGTCCCCTTGAGTCTAAAAAAGGGGTTTTTAGAATGATTTCTCTGTAGTGCTCTACAATCCCAACATGAGAACCGATTTTAATCAAGTTTGTCATATTGGCATATTTCAGCCATATCTCAGGACTTTTTAAATTATTTTTTTAGGGGCCATAAGTAAAATTAAAGACCTTTAAAATTTCACGCAATGTGTGTCAGTTGGTCTGTCTGTAAATCGCAACCCGTCTACACAGACAAAACAATAAATTCTATATTTGTCAAACTTTGCATTTATATTGTTTGTATTATCCCACATATAGAAAAAATATAGCGGTGACAAAGCAAAAATTACCTTAGGATAGTTAAGGGGCAACAAACTATCAACTTGAAGAAATTTGTTTTGTGATAACTGTGTGGGTATCAAATAAAACTACAAATTATTCTGATTACGAATGTTTATTTGATGAAAAAATTAATATGTTGGCACTAGACCAATTTAAAGTATCAGATATCATTCTCCCCTCTCTATCATCTTGTTGTGTAGACGGGTTGCGACTAATAAACTGACAGATGAACAGACCTGAAATTATAAGTTTTGAATACTGACTGTCTGCCTGTGTTCTTTTTTTAAACTATAATTTCTCGGGTCTATTAGTATAGAACTAAACTGTGCAGAAAACATGGCACAAACTCTCTCACACATCCATTCTCAGTCTAACCAAACAAAACTACTTGTTGCTAATAATGTGAAAATAATACAGTAAAAAAGTGAAAACCAATCATGGATTTAAATAATTAAATGTACAAGGAGCCATGTGATGATATTCATAAGGAAAACAAGGCTTCCCGGAACCACAAAAACAAGAAACAAAACTAAGACTGTAATAAATCCAATATTTCAATGACATAGTCATCATCTTCAGAAACTGAAATGTACATAAGGGTAATATAATAAACATATTGGATTTATTACAGTCTTAATTTTGTTTCTTGTTATTGTGGTCCGGGAAATCCTTGTTTTGCTTATTTCAATAATGTCTAAACTTCACTTATGACAAACTTGTCACAAAGGTTAGTTTTCGTGTTTTTTAAATTATTTCTTAACAGTAATAATCTATTATTTTCAATTTTTAACACTGGTTTGAGTCATTAATCTTCACGTTTCACCAAAATTTGAACAATGTGTAGAACATTATGAAATTACACATTTTATAACCTAAAATACATTTTTTTTTTCGGAGAGGTTGCAACTAACACATTTTGTTTGGTTACTTTAGGGCTACATTTCAGTAAAATTTGATTATAGTCGTTGTAACATTTATAATAAATAAACAGTATGAATTGATGATGGGTTGAGAGATTTGTGGTCAAAAGAAAAGTGAGATCTTAGATGCATGTTATAGTCTAGATGTAATAACTTCAAAATTCGTTCTAGCCTAATAATTTAATTAACTTCTAGATTTTGGAAATTTTAAATAAATAATTATAAAGCACATGTTATAATAACTACAGCTAATTTAAATAAAACATACCATTTCAAAAACAATAATAACAGTAACCTAAAATGATTGAGTAAGAACATTTCACTATTCTTTTGTAATATATTTCATGTTTAGATAATTAGTTTTAATTCAAATTCAATATATATATTGTGTATTAGTTAATTTAAATAACAAACTGATAGAATAGGATAAATTAGGTTAGTTTTTGTGTTTACAACGAATTACAATAAAGTGAAACCGTTCAAACTGGCGGCGATAGTTAGAACTATCGTTGAAATCTAAGCAGTGATGTATAAAAAACATAAATATATAAAAAGTGAATGTGTATGAATTAAAACAATTTTAACTACAGATGTGTCTACAAACTATAATTAACGGAAATATACCATTTAAAACGACTATTAAAGGACTTTTTTTTTTAATAATTGATATGTTTGAGTGCACGGCCATATGCAAAGCCGATTGCGGAAAATATACCAATGATGGCCATATTGCATTGTAGCCCGGGTTGTTAAAAAAAATAATGGCAGTTCAAAAAAAATTCCATTTAGGCAAGACCTATTTTTGTTATTCAGCAATTTTAAAAGAAAGATTTTATAGAAAAGTTCAATAATATAATAATACAAACATATCAGAAGAATAAATAATAAACTACAAGAGTTATTGCTAGTATTAAGAAAGCCGTCTGAGGTAGTACCAAACCTTTTTAATTATCTTCAAGAATAGATATTTAAACACCTTTCAACATCATTCATTTGGACTTAAGTAAATATATAGATTTTATTAATATCAAAAAATTGAACTTTAAGAACTTTTAATATTGATAGTATAAGCCGATTTGTGAATTTTAAGATATATGTCCATAATTGTATCAGGCCCGTTTTTAACCCTTGTAGCGCCCCTGGGCAAATTAAAGAGATGCGCCCCCCCATTTAATTCATCTTTGCCAGTTTTGGTTCGGGAGGGATTTCTCCCTTAACTCCACCGAACTCCTTTTATTTGGTGAGTCGGTAAGTCTTTCCATTATCCAACACCTATGGACCCGCCGTGTCCCGGACTGGCAACCGGTTACTGTAAAAACTTGCAAGTATTAACAGGCGTAGGTGTTATGATTGACGTCACAACATAACAACCTTGTATTTTACAGTATCACGAACCACCCACCCTAAAAAATAGTTCTTAATTATTTCAAACGTTTATTTCTATAGGCCTACATAGCCATAACTCATTTTATTTCAACTGTATCTTCACTTTTTAATTAAGACCTGTAAAACAACTTTAATACTTCAACCATAATATCTCTTATTTCCTTTATACTTTCTTTCTCTTATAACTATACTTTATATATATTTATACATATTCTTCATACTTTCTCCTTATATCCTATTTACATTATTGCTTTTTTTCCTACTGATCTTTGATGTAGCAAAACTATCAATTATATCTTTGAAGTCAAGCTTCAGTGTAATATCATTCTGGGTACATAACAGCATTAAGCTATTCAGCTTTTCGTCTTTTATTGTAGAACGATTTTATGAATGAATTTATACGAAACGAGGTGATTTTTGCGATGCGCGGGTGAAGAGGGGGCAAAACGAGTTTTCTATTTCGGACGCTATTTTCTAACCGATAAGCATAGAAATGTTACCAAATTGTTCAAAAAGATCTGAAGAATGGTTGTGCTACCTTAAAATTTTGATTTTTCAGCTCTATAATTTTTAATAGTTTTTTTAAATTTATAAACTTTTATCGACATATACTGCCTTAATATGGTTGAAATTTTTTCAATTAAAAAATTTTTTTTATGACCCAAAACCCTTGCGCCCCTAGTACGCTTGCGCCCCTGGGCAAGTGCCCATGTAGCCCAGTTATAGAATCGGGCCTGAATTGTATAATAATTGCACATTTAAAAAGCCCAAACTTTAGTAAGACCCGAGAGTAAAGAGTAATTTAAAGAATTGAGTTGTTATTCAATAGTTAACCATTTTAAAGTTAAGGTAACGTGCTAGAGGAAGACCCAACTTGGATAATATTATTAATATAACTGAAGAAAAAAATAATAATAATAAGTTATACTGTATCATTTGAGACAATTTTTACAAAATTACAATTTCGTGTTTTTCTCCGTTAACAAATAAGCCGCATTTTTCCGTTATCAAATAAAAAGAAGTAAACAAAATATGAGATATATACAAAATTTGCTCATATAACATAATTTAATTAAAATTGACCCACAGCATAATGCACTACCAATGCAGAGAAATATCATTCCCCAAACTACTTTTTTGACCTGTCAATACTTTACCTTACTATACGCTGATAAGAAACTTCCCCTTTCTTATTATTTGAATTTTGTTTGATGCAATCTCTTTAGGTAAGAGGGGCAACATAAAAAAAGTGATGGATTAGGTTATTTTAATTGCTAAGGGATGGAGGAGGGGTGTTCAAAAATTGAAAATAGCATGTATAGACTTGTGATACTTTATTTTAAATGTCTCCGTGAGACAAGAAAAATGCATAAAGAAAATTAAATTCTGACCACTCAATACAACAACATACTCTCAGTTATATTACTTACTAAATTTGATCAAAATCTGTTGCACTGTTTTAGGTCGTTAAATGAATAAATAAAACTAAATAAGTTGACAGATATTATATATTTGTTTGGCTTAGTTAAACTCAGAACTAATACTTTATATAAAGATATATATATATATATATATATATATATATATATATATATATATATATATATATATATATATATCGATGTAGATGTTTCATGCCATACATAAATATTCTCTATTCATTATATAAGTTAGAATTGTATAATATCGGTTGTTATAGAGACTTATTTTATGACAATAAGATAGATATATTTTTTTTTTAAATTTAAAGTCGTATAACTAAAATACTTCTTTGGCCATTCACTTGTTATTTTATGCAACCGTTACTATATTATAACCTTATAGTGTAATATTAATTTACAACAATGTCAGTAGGCCATAAATCAGGCGGGCAGTAAAAATCTTAATCAACTTTGTCTAGCCTAGTTTTGAATAAACTAAACTAGTATCAGTCTATAGCATTTCATGATAACACAAAAATGTATAATTGTGCTGTTATAATATTCAAGATTTTTCTTACAATCAATAACAATATACTAAAACACATGGTAAGTATTATTTACTCGGTTTTGCCTCGGCTGATACGAACACCTGTGTCTCTTTGTAGCAGATGGGAATCACCCGAGCGTTCACGACTGCCGCCGAGTCTACCCGAACGCTAGTTCTTAAAAATTTGTTCTTACTTTTCAGCGTGACGCGGTTTCTCGACCAACATCCCATCCCAAAGTGTCTAACGGGCGCAAAGAAGTATAACTTCAAAAAACTATTCTTTACAGTACCAGAAATTATGAACATTGAAGAATAAAAACTTCACACAATTAGGATCGACATTAGAATAAAAGTTATCCAAACCTTCAAGAGTTAAGTCTGTTGAGGGGAACACCAGTAGACAGCCTGACCTTGAAGAAACCAGTAGGGGCCATGCAGGATTGCCACCTCTTTTCCCCGCTCTGACAGCGTTTGGGAACGCGATTCTTCTGCAGTTACAATCCTTTAAGGCGCTCGAAAAAAATCATAGATAGTGCATTTCAATTTTCATCACAGTTGCAAAGAGCATAATTTAAAAGCAAACTTCACTCATAGCTGCTTTCCTTCCTTGTAAACAGTTCATCACAAATTTCTCAATGAAAATACTATTTTTTCCGACTAAATAAATAAATATAATAAATCCTTCTCCTTCAATTGAAATAAAAACTTGAATTAAAAAATAATATTTATATTTGTACAGGGTTATTACTAATATTACAGGGGTACTAAAAATTACTACTAAAGGAATAAAAAGTTTTAAAATAAATATGTCAGTACCGCTGACATAATATTAATGTATCATTTAGACTAAACATATATTTAAATTATTGAAACCAAAAAAAAATCTATCATTTAACTCATAAAAAACTACGCAAACACAATAAAACTACTTATTTATGAAACTCTATTAGCATAGTAGCCTTAAGTGGGAGCTGTTCGAATTGACAACCACGTGCTACACTTGCTGTAGGCTATTGTCCACTCAATGGGCATGATTCGTGGGACATAGTATAGTGATCTGAATTATATTCAATAGGTGATGAATAAAATAATTCTGGTTCCTTGATTTTCAACTTCGGATGTAGCAGCAGGAAATGACTTTTAAAAGGACACCACAAGTTTACAACTTTCTCATCGCCTCAAAGTGTACATGACATATTGGTATACAAACCTATTTGTAGTTCCATAACCCTCCACCACAACTGAAATGTCTAGCACATTACAGCCTTGTTCATGATGGCCCCAGAATCACCATTGTGCATAAAACTCAGTTGTGAAGCATTTTTGTAAGTCATGTCTATTATTCATTTTATAACTTAATTCTGTAGTTAAAAACTACGGGCCTTGTGTATGGTCCCTCAATTCGTGGCGAACCCAGAGTACGGAGGCAAATGTACACACAAGGCCCCACAAATGAGAACATGAACACACAGACTGGCATGGACAAATTAAACAAGGCCGTGATACATGAAATGGTGACAGTTGGAACCAAAAATGTAATTACAATTATTCCCACAATCTAAAAGATAAATTTCTCACAATATAAAGTTCATCTTCTACAAGAGTAGAGCTCGGACTAAATTCACAAAATTTGCTTTAACCAAACTATTAAAAAAATTAGTAGAAATTATAAACCAAAAAATGACAGTTTTCACTCATAGTTGTCCTACAGGCTTTGTATAAGTTATTGCAATTCATTCACATTACCCTTCAATACTTTCGGACTATTTTGATAATTTTGTCTAAAATTTAGCCACTAAAGACCCTTTCAAAAGGTATCGGTCGCCAATATCTTTAAATAATTGATATGGGCATTATCGATTTAAAAAAAATAAATAAGTAAATTAAAAAATTGTTAATGGAGTTGTTAACACAGGTCTAACAAATTTTGATGGAACATGAAGATTTATAACTTACCAATGTAACAGAAACAGAGGCTACATCATGTAAAGTAATTAAAGTAATATTAAGGTTCATGGAAAATTTGGTCTAAATAGAAATACACCCTGACTGACTTTTCACGGATATTGTATTTCCCAATTGTTAACTCTTGAACCTGTATTTTGAGGAAGATGACAACCAAAACCACCCCTCACACTATTTACGGGAAATTGTGTATACCTACAGAGTTATATTTACAATTTATTTATACATTTAGATAAAGTTTCCATAGAGCCGACACATTGAACTAAGTTTTGATTAAAATCTCCATGTATTCATTTTCACATGAGCAGTTATGATTTTTCTAATCATAAAATATTTAACCCAACTTGGTAGCTCCGTACCTCAGGCCTTAGGCAGGATCCCTTTTACAAGAGATAATAAATCCCAGGAGAAAATAAACCAATAGATTGTTTTTAGTATTGTTGGACAATGTTTTTATAAAGTCTATTTGTCTGAAAACCAACAAGAATGCTATGTAGTTTATTATTATTATTATATAGAAGTGGGTGTTACGCCTGTAATAGAGAGATTGGTGAACACCAATATTACAACATTTATTATATATAATTTATTAAAAATATAATTAATTCGAAACACCAACTTAAATACAGAAACAGGATGTGAGACAACACGCGCAAGGCATCTCGAATTTCACCTAACAGAAGCAGAGGCAGTGAACTTTACAAATAGCAAATTAAGCATTGAACAAGTGTTCTACGTGTGAAAGATTGCACATTAGGAAAATCAATGAGAACGACAAAAATTCAAAATTAACCAATGAGAAAGAAACACGAGGGATTCAAAAAAAGAAGAGGGGAGAACAACGCGTGAAAAATGGGTAGTTAAAAATAAATCTTCAGAGGGGGAACAAGTAAAAAAATTCAATAAGAAACTCAGTCCGTATTTAACCTGCTATAATAAAATAACAAAATAATATCAACTAAATCTACACCAGTGAAGTGTTGTGAAAATTTGAAATAAATAAAATAAAAATAAAGTGTTTAGTGAAAGTGTGAAGAAAGGGTGGAGTGTAATGTAAGTAATCTTAAACTTTTATTAATGTAAATCAGATCTCAATTGGTTAATACAATATTATCAAACGAAGTCATATACTGGGTTTTATTTCATTACTTTATAAGGTTAAAATATAAACTTATTAAAACAAATAAGGGAAGAGGAACAATTTTGTACAATTTAAGTAAATTAATAATGATGATGATAATATTGTACATTTGTTAAGGCTTTATTTAGATGTAATATTATGGTGATAGAAATTTGTTATTGGCAGTCTAGAAAATGTTCAATAAATTTGTCCAGTTAATTTGTTCAATAAATTTTAATTAATTCGAGGAATGGCCAACTCGAATCTAAAAGTTTAATGTTTTATTTCCAAGTAGATTATAGAGATTTCATGTGAAAGGGTATTCATGAACATTTTCGATTTTATTAAACTTGTTCTAAATCAAAATCTGTATTTTTTTCCTATCCAGTTTCATTTTTTAGAGTCAGCCCACAGCCAAGCGAAATTTGAATCAATAGTAGAGTCTAAGGAGAAACCCCCAGAAACTTATACAATTGTCTTACATGGTGAAAGCACCTGATTTAATAAAGTTGACTCACACGATTAAATTCAACCAATCATACAAAATAATCTAACAATAATCTAACACGCCCTAGACACTTCATACTGTAAGACTTTTTATGTACTTCTTAAAATTTCCTAACTAGCTCATGTCTATTCCTTTGGTTAGGGTCAGGATTTTCCTAGTTAGGTTGCTTGTCGCTTCAAAGATTGCATCTGAGCCGAAGATCAGTTGTCTTCTACGTCCTAATGCTTCACATTTTCGAAGTATATGTTCTGCAATTTCTAGGTACGTTTTGTTAACATCAAAGATTAAATGCCATTCTTGGGGATATTAAACCAGACCTAATGTTTGCTTCAAAATGACTTAAAGTTGGAACACTATTAGAAGTTGAAAGTCCAATTGGGTCATAATCTGTCATAATTTATTCAAAATAAGATGGTTCATTTTCGGATGAATCTAAAAATTTGAGGTCACTGTCATGCAATTCACTTCTAAGGGCTGGTACACATCAGCGTCATGCGTCACTTTGACAGTGTGTCAAGGTGATACTGTGATTATACGACACATTGGAGTAAATGGAGCAATACAAGATCGACTAACGCATTAGTGTCAGGTTTGTGTCACTTCCAAGTCCAATTTAGTAGTGATGGCAGTTTCTAACAAATGCAGCGGTGATGCTAACGCTTGGCATCTTGTCAAAACATGAAAGCAAATGGAGCAGTGTACAGTACTCAAACTTCAGTTAGTGGCGGGCTGAGTGGAGTTCACTGGCTTTTTATGTGTTGTAGTAGAAGTGTTGGAATTTGTAAAGTGAAATAGATGGGGAATTTCATACCGAGATTTTCTTAAATGAAGTAAGAGAGCGTCCTATTTTATGGAAATTTTCTCTGGAAGAATATAAAGACCTGAACAAAAACAAACTCCGTGGATGGAAATGACCAAAATCATGTATCCTAATTTGGAAGAAAAAGAATGAATTAAAATTACTAAATACAACATCACATTTAATATTATTTTTTAAGTAATTAAAATTACATGAAAAGCAAAGTTTTTGACCAAAGCATACAGTAAAGTGTTCAGCATCATTTGGATGATTACAGCAAGTATGCACTTGTCCCCACTAGCATCTCACCTTGACATGTCTTCAAAGTGATGCATGACGATACTGAGTACTTGGCCTATGTAATCTGCCAACTTCTAGATCTTAAATGTTCTTCAGCTTCTGTTCTCATTTCAAATACACAAAGTACCGCTGACAGTAAATGATACAAACAATAGATGGATTCAAACGTGAATGTCGGGTGATCGAACAGCTGCTATTCAACTACTTAAACTTTGGCGACATCTAAACGTAATTATTAATTATTATTTAGGCACTTTTGTGTTGTGAATTTTCGATTTTTACTCTATTGATATAATTATTTATCTATAAATGTATAATTTCCAAAAAAATTTACAATGAAGAAAATATGGTACTTTCAAAAAGACCCTCTTTTTTGTACATCAAACTGGAACTAATTAAAATAATACTGGAATTTTAGTATAATATACACAAAGTGTTCAAAACATCCCTTTAACCCAATTTCATTATTTTATTGTTTATAATAAATTAACAGAGCTTTGTATATATCTTGTAGTGCATAACAGGATATATTTTTTTGACATATCTGACCCTCTGTGATTTTGGGGGAATTGAGGAGAGGGTTAAAAATCTTAAATGTAAAGGTTCTTTAAAACTTGTAAATGTAGGTGGAACTTATTAAAAAATAGTAAATGGCACAAACTAGAGCTTCGTATCTCGCTCCATTTCAGAGTAATCAAAGTTCTGAAAGATTTATAACAACAAAGCAGGTTATTAGTTACTTTATAATAGGAATAAGTAAGTTGTTGAGGATAGCAAAACACATTTTATTAGGCTATATATATTATAACTTAACCTCTTTGTGGTGAGTCTTGCTACAACAAATCTGATCTATTTTTTTTTTTTTTTTACCAAAAACTCAAATAAGTTAGGTTGGGGATGGTTATGTTATATATTATAGATGCATGAAATTGTTTAGTTTAAAACCAACATAAGGAGTGTTCCAGTAGCATTGACCTTGTAGTGGCATGGTCTAAACCACCCGGAGCTAATAACTGGATCTACAAGCAGGTCGTTAGACCCGTTATCCTCTATGCATCAGCAGTTTGGTGGAGGAAGGTAGACTAAAGTACCGCACAAGCAAAGTTGGCTAAAGTGCAAAGACTAGTATGTCTAAACATCATAGGTGTCATGAAAACAACACCCACTGCCGCGCTGGAGATCCTTCTAGGCTTGGATCCCCTACCGGTTGCAATTAAGGAGGAAGCTATGAAGCAGGTCCTCAAACTACATGAGGAATACCATTTTAAAGTAGGAAACCTTAAAGGACATCTGTAAATTCTCAGAGCCACTACTTTATTGGATATGGCTGCTGCAAGTGACCAGATGAAAGTAAAAATGATTTATGATCACAAATACAAAGTTCGCTTCCTATTAGGGAAGACTGGATGGACGGGAGGCACGGATGTGAGCCGGCGGACTCCCAAAAGTGGTTCACAGACGGATCCAAAATGGAAGGTGGTGTGGGGGCAGGAGTGGTGGGATCAAGGTTCAAAAGACATGTGTCCCTCAGTGCTGACGCCACCATCTTTCAAGCAGAGGTACATGCCATCCATTTGGTGGCAAATCATCTGATTACTAAAATTCAATGCAAACAGAAAATTAGCATTATGTCGGATAGTCAAGCGGCATTAAAAGCACTTCAAAGTAACAACTTGAGATCAAAGATGCTTCACGAGTGTCATCAGGCCCTAAACCAGCTGGCAGAATAAAGTTGAACTTGTCTGGGTGCCAGGGCATGAGGGAATAGCAGGCAATGAGGAAGCAGATCAGCAAGCTAAACTTGGTGCATCTAAACCCTTTACAGGGCCATCTCCTATGTACGGATTTGGCCTTAGGGATTACCAGGAGGTTATTACCAACTGGGCCAACAAAGTAATCAACAGAACCTGGAATGCATTGCCGGGTCTTATACATTCCAAGAAGTTCCTTAGCCCTAATAAAAAGAGAAGGAAGGTGCTAAACCTAAGGCAGAAGAGAGCTGAAACTCCTCTGTGGTATACTAACGGGACATATCCATTACAGGTATCACTTAAGTAAGATGGGCCTGGTGGATGATGACACTTGCAGGTACTGTGGTGAAGAGGTGGAACGCATGGAACACATCATCATCATTGAATGCTCGGCCTTATGTCTAAAAAGACATAAATTTCTAGAATTTATTTTCATTTCGGAAGAAGAATTACTAAACCTCCCGACCAGGGGTTTGATCAATTTTGTCAAAGACATAGATCTCTCCTGAGTCCAACAAGAGGGTGGCACAAAAGATCTAATTAGGTCGCGATTAAGACTGGGGCGAGTGTCTTTAAAACACTCGCCCCAGTCTTAATAATAATAATGGTCTAGACCAGATGGATGGCCAAACTTGAAAGGATTATAGTGGGGTGAATGATAGTTGCCGTTATGTTATTTTTGTTTGTTATGGTAGTAAACAGATAACAGAACCTAAAAATATTCACAAAGAGATGTTTCAAGTTTTGAACTTAGAAAAAAGGGGGAATAGTACACAAGTATAAAAAAAAAACTTCTTTTTCTTCTTCATATTACTGATAAATCTGTAATTTTTGCCGAAATGCTAACTTCCAATACCTATATACTTCCAAGACAAAATATTGTCCTCTTTTAACTATAAATAAAATGAGATTTTATAATCTTAATTGAAAGGTTAGTTGTTATTGACAAAAAAACTGAAAACATAATTTCTTGGTAGTTGTGTACAACACCCAAGATTAGGTTAGAAGCAACATTTTAAATTATTTTAAAAATTTTTCCGTTAGTCTATGATTGTATACTGTTTGATAGTATGACATGAATTAAAACAGCAAATCCATAACAGATACAACATCCACAATCCTTGATGTAAAACCAAGTTACCACATGGGCTATCATAAATCAGTTTATTAATTAGATAAAGACACTACATTTTTAATCATATTTTTTAGAAAAACATTCTTTGTTGAAAAATTCGAGATCACAAATGCAATAGTGGCAATAAGGAGAACACGAGTAGGCCTATACATTTGATGAGCTGTTAGGTAATATTCTGGTAATTTGAATTGATTGTCATAGAAACGGTTTGTTATTGACTAACCTTAGTTTAATACTACTTGCTTGTCCTAAAACAATAACCTAAACAATCAATATTATATCTAACAGCTGATTAAGTGTGCAAGTTCAATTTATTGCAATAATTACATTGTGATAATTCTTTCCTTCATTACCTAACCTCTAGAATGTGCAACATTATTTTTTTTAAAACTTAAGGTATTAGTTTTACAATATATGTGTTTGAGAAAGTTTATACTATTCTTTTATAATGATTATCCATGCTGCCCTGTCTACTTGATTTCATTTACCCATGAAATTTGATGTTACGTGAAATTGAACATTTTTTACCCAGACAAAAAGTACCCAATATTTACCAATAGAAGTTTTCACTTTAAAAAGTTTGAACATTATAATAAATATTATAATTGTAAATTCTATTTTAATTTTGTTTCAGATTCACAATATTCATCATGGAGGACATCAGTAAGAAAAAAGTATAAGTTATTAAAAGACTAAAAAGTGTTGTTAAAAAATACTGCAAGTGCTAATATTTCATGTATATTATTTTAAAACAATATTTTCTATGCCTTTAGAAATGTATGAATTGTTTGTTACATAAATATTTTTTATTAAAATAATGTAGGTGTTTTTCGCAGTTCTTCTTCCACATAATGTCAATTTTGAGGTTATGTTTCTTTAAGATTGATGTCTCCTCAACTGCTAAACTAGTAGATGCTCTACAGTTCACTTTGTGAACTAATGTCCCCCTCCACTATTTATTTAGATTGACACAGCACAGCTGATCCTAATATAAATTAGTTTCTTACTGTGACAATCTAAATGAAAGGTGGAGGGGGGAGTTAGTTCACAAAGTGAACTGTAGAGCGTCCACTAGTCTCTTTGGGTATATAAGAAAGTGTCTAATAGGGTGGGAAGGTGGGCACCTAGCAGTCGAGGAGACTACATCTCTCTTAAAGAAAACATAACCACAAAATTGACAATCTTAATTGCCAGGATACTCCTTAAAAGTAACAGGAGAATATAATGTTAAAAGAGGTCAATGCGGCTGAGATTCAATTGTCAGAGTTGCAGTAAATATTTCAATACCAATAGACCTCCTAACAACTTCTATTCACTGGATTACAGGTTTCTTGTTTCACTGAGAAAATTTATGTCCCGTTCAATATTTAACCAGTGGTTAAGTTTTCACAGCGAGACAGGAAAATTTTCTTACTACACTGAGAAAAACTTAATGGTCAGTTAAATATAGGTTAACGGAACCTATTTCAATCAATACTAAAATCAATTTTCATGTTAAGGAAATGCTGCACTCTTAAGGAAAATAAACTAAGCTTATAACTTTCTGATGAAATAATTTTTTACCTTCAAGGAGGTGGACTACCAGAATTATTCTATAACATTCTAAGGTAACATGCGCTCAATGAGAACAACTAAGAAATAGATACCATGTAAAATCCGACTCATGTGTAATCATTTTTTACATCAAGGAGGTGCACTCTTCCAAAAAATAAACCAAATGATAACTTTCTCAGTTAAAATCAATCTCCATCTTAAGTGCTTTCCTCTATATAATATAATAAACAAAGTAAAGCAATAACTTTCTCAAGTAAAAATTTCTATGTAGTGCTTATACAACAAAATTACCAATAACTTTCTTTAAGGTCACTGTAAAACATTCTTATTGAAAATCATGAAAAGATATTTAATAAAATAATGTAAGCTGATAAATAAAATTATTTATTTAAATATTCATTTACATATTTTATTTTTAATGATAAAAAAATATATTGTTCAATATATAATTAAAACATTAAATATATATATATATATATATATTTTTTCAACACAATAACTTTTTATTTTGATTTTACCATTGATGTGATAAAGCTGTCATTCTCTCTGCAACAAAATTAAAAATACTATTAAACCAAAATGAACACATTAACTTAATACTAATCATTCAGAGAAATATAAAATGGCTACATTTCGCTACCTTGGTTTGACAAGGTTGTAACTGACAAATTTGGCAAAATGGGTTTTTCGGTTCATTTGACTCTTCTTAATCTGGCCTACATGGAAAACTAAATAATTATGTTATATTATATTTAGAATTAACTGAGATACTAATTTGACATGGTTCTATCTGACAGGATATTTTTTCCTCTATGTAGAATGACAAGGTTGTATCTCACTCTTTACTCTGTGCAATACCAGATCAGCTGTTTATAGACTCTTTGGTCCAGTCGTTGACTCTTTCTGTTTGTTTATCAACAGAAAGTGTGTTCTTCCTATCATGTTAGGTTTGATCTGAAATTGATTTTAGGGCTGGCGAACTCGGTATGCCATTATGAGAAAATGGTGTCTCCCTCTCCTTCTCCAACAGTGGTGTGGGTTCTTTCCCCTACTATTAGGGTCGTGTTAGTACAGTGTGAGAGTTGGTGAAGTAAGGGGTGTTATTTATTTAGCGTTTTTAACGTTTTTGTTCATTGACATCTGGACCACCCATGCTGTTATATCAGGAAAAGATTTAATTCATTATGATTGTATCGATTCTCTTTAACACGTTAGCTGCCATATCGGTCCGATCGGACCGAAACTAAGGTGACTGTACATGCAGCGTTACGGCACGATCGGACCGATAAAGTCACTGACGTAATGTTTTATTTTGTGGCTCACAGTTCGATAGTGCAGCAACCTATCGGCATATTTTGGTATTCTCTGGATTGGGTAAAGACGTGTGTTAGACATAGTATATTGTATGCTTTAATAACCGTTACCATGGTTACTCAATATCATATTAAAATCAGTGGATGTTTTCACTTTCTTGTCGGCACGATCGGACCGATTAAAAATTTTACAAAAACATTTTGCTTTAGTAATGAATAATTCACAAAGAATACAGTTGTGAAATGAATATATGTATTTATAAAATAAATATTAGACAAATAAAATAGTGAGCTTGCCTACATAAAGAAATGAAATAGCCCGTTTAGATTTTTTTTTTTTTAACACGAAAATTACCTCGGTCCGATCGGACCTAAACGTTATACTACGATTAAAATTAAAGCCGAAAAATTGCATTTCGGTCCGATAGGTCTCGGAACTATATATGCATAAATGTAAATAAAATTAGTAAATACTATTGCCTTATGTTATGTAACATAGGTAGATGCAAAAATAATAATGGAAAAATAATTTGGTAATCGTGGCACTCACGGCAAGAGTATCGTATTAGGCCTTGGCAGCTAACGTGTTAATAAGAACTTTGTGACAAGGATGATTGTATATATAATGAAATAGTCAAGTTAGTGAGATTGAAAAATATGTGGAAGTGACCACGATACAGATTCTGAAATAGATGTTATCGAAGACGATACAGTAGTTGATGACGTTGCTCTTGGGTCTACTGAGAACGATTTTTAAAAATAAAATTAGTTTATAAAACAAAAACTAAAAATATAAAGGAAATATCAGAAATCCATAAATTGAAGAAAATTCCTATACAGAGTAAATTTTCATGAACTCCTAGTAAAAATATTCTTTAAAAAATTCTACCTTTCCCCACAAATTGTCAAGGTGTTTGTGATGAAATTTCACCATTTTCAAAGATTGTTAATATTGATATGATCAATCAAATAGTGTGATACAAGCATAGATCAGAAGGCAGATACCAGAATAAGGAATAAAATTCTAAAAAAGACGTAAAACATACAAACAGAGAAGAAAATGGCGTTTATCAGGATATTTATTATACCTGTTGGGATGTAAAAAATCCTCTAAACTGAATCTCAGTGAAGCTTGGAGTAATGATGGCACTGAGATAAGAGATTTTACACAATGTGTGATGGGATAAACAGATTTAAGTTTTTACTTAATTCAACCAGATTTGATAACAAGACATGACAGGAGACAGATAAAGTAGCGGCAATTAGTTTTGTAAAGAATTGTAGAACCACATATTCTACAATTTGTCACCAGGAGAAAATCTATAGATAGGTTAAAAATTAGAACCATTCGGTGGGAGTTGTTTCTTTAATCAATGTATTCCTAATAAACCTGCTAAATATGGCATGAAAATATTTTTAATTGTTGATTTACACACATTTTATATACTCGAGCTTGAGATTTACTGTGAAACTCAGTCGCCAGGTCCTTATGAAGTTTCTAATTCAAGCATTCAGATTATCAATTGTCCCATCAATAACTGGAAAGGCTCAACAAAGAATAAAGAAATCTGACAACAGACACCTTAGTTCACCAGTTTTTCCTTTGGCGAAATTACTTTTGTTCAACGGTGTAAATATTGTAGGTACATTAAAATCTATCAAAAAAGAAATTACCAATGAACTTCTACTTTCCATACAAAAAGAAGTAGGATTATCCCTTTTTGGTTCCCAAAAAGACGAGACTTTGGTTTTGTATATTCCGTGTAAAAATAAGTGCGCTCTTTTACTTAGTACCATGCATGATGATAGAAAAGTTGATCCCGATTCTAAAAACCAGACATTATATTAGACTACAATAGAAATAAAGGTGAAGTTGATACAGTTGATTAATTTTGCAGCAATTACATACACAGTGACCAGAAAAAGAACTAGAAGCCCAATGACTATTTTTTATGTGTTGCTGAATGTTGGTGGAATAATTGCACAAACGTTGTTGAATAATTATGGAAATTAGGAACAGAATGAGGTAACAAAAATAAAATTGGAGTTGGAGATATTAAAACACATGGTCTATTACTGTATAGAAGGAATTATTTGTTCAGGTTCATTGAAATTGAGGATAGTCAAACCAGCAGGTTGAAACACAACAGCGTCTCGGATCCACTAGATTTCTAATTACATGAAGTGAACTGATATAATACATTATTTGAAGTAAACGAATAATGGGGGAAATATTTAATTTTAAAATCAATAATGGATAAATTAAACAAAATAATATGAATCAGCGATAAATATGATCCAGTAAAAATAAGCATTAATGAAATTCAAAATTTTATATACATTTTAAGATAAAGGAAATTCATAAAGCATTGTACCATTGTTGCCAGTGTGAAGGGTAGGAAATGAGGATATAAGGAATATCAAATATCTAGAATTAGAAGGGACTCCAATTTTAGATTCCATGTATGTAATTATTTGCAGGAATAATTCAAGGATAACACATCTAACAGTTGAAATAAAAAGGATAATGAGTCAAAGAATACAGTTTATTTTAACAATAAAATATATTTAATTAGAAATTTTGAAATATAATATAAATTACAAGTGAATGATTTGAACTTTAAGATCATTTGACTTTACAATAATAATAATTTTATATGAATTAGGATAATTAATTAAAATGCCTTATTGAGCCCGAATTTGAGAGACCTATATATTTATATATATAATTAAAACTCTGCTAACAATTTAGATAATAATAATAAATTTAAATATCAAGAATGTCTTTCTTTATGTATATTAGAGAAAGTAAAGTAAAAAGGTAAATTTTTAAATAGGCTTACAAGTTTCACACAAATGGTTTGCCCCAATTTTTTAACCTGTCACATAACTTTCTTTATACTATTGTATACGTATGGAAGTAAAACTAATGTATTATCTTCTGACAATAACTATACCGTGCAAATGATTACAAGATGTACCCTTATTTCTTAGAAACCAGTTTTAAAGAAAAATATGGCTCATACAATAGATATGCATTTCAGAGCCATATATGAAGATTCTACTTGACTACCTAAACTCATTCCGAGGAATTACAACTTCTGCATAACTGCTTACGTATTTACGCTATAATTTAAAGCTTTATGAGGTAAGTATAAATAACATAATTACTTACAATAATTCTTTTTGCAAAATATATAAATATTTCAAGTTTTACATACCTTAAAAAAGGTCAATCTCCATTAATGTAAACTAAATCATAACTCGTGTGATAGTTGTAATCCATTCCTGCAGAAAAGAAACAATATTAGTTGATTACAGTAGTGATGTGTGAGTTTGAATTAAAATACTCGGTGCATCCGAGTATCAAAATCCTCGGTTTCGTATTAAAATACTCGGACAAAATCCTCATAACTAGGAACAAGGAGGAGGTAATGTGCGAGACTGCGAGTATCCTCGGACAACGATATTCGTTAGTATTGTGTCAGTTCCAAACAAAATGCTCGGTGTTTCTACTTTGGTTATATTAGTTTCTAAGCTGATTTTTCACTACACATTAATTAAACATTGGAAATACCCATATCAGTCTCAATTTTAAAAAAGAAAGAAAAAATTCTCAAATCGTGGTCGGAAAACAAAAATTTATTAAGAAAACGATAGTTTCCAAAAACAGAAACTGCGAATATATAAACATAGACAACTTAATATATGAGTGGTTTTGTAGGGCACGATCTAATAACATTCCAATCTCTGGCCCATTAATTCGGGAAAAAGCTTTAAGAGTTATGACCTCAAAAATTAAGAGTTATTGATTTTAAAACATCAGTTGGCTGGCTTGATAAATTCCATCCTAGACAAAATATTATTCAGAAATGTGTGTGGGGAAGCAGGATCAGTGGAGGAAATTCTAGTTCTAGAATCAAAATTATCTGTGGTGTGCGAGGGTTATGAAGAAAAATACATTTTAAATTGTGATGAGATTAGACTATTTTTTCGTGTTTTACCTAGTAAAAAAATGAGTTTAAAAGGTGAAAAATGTACAGGAGGAAAATTTTCAAAGGAAAGACTTGCTGTAATGCTTTGTACAAATATGGTAGGAGATTTTGAAAAACTATCAATTATAGGAAAAGCTGCAAAGCCTAGATGTTTTAAAGGAATTGATTTGGATCGCTTGGGTATAAAATGATACTTGAAGAAAGGAGTATGGATGACAAGAAATATTATGACTGAATGGCTAACGGCTTTTAATCGTAAAATGGGATGGCAGAATAGGAATCTTATTTTATTTCTGGACAATGCAACATCGCACCTCAACATAAAATTAACTAACAAAATTAGTGTTTCTTCCCTCGAATACCACTTCCTGTTGCTTACTTCTAGATCAAGGATTCATAAACAATTTCAAAGTTTATTATAGACAAAGAATTCTCAAATATATTTTGACGAAAATGAAGGACATTCATCGTGTGATGAACTGTGCAAAAATATTGTTGTTTTAGATGCAATTTTGTGGATATGCTGGCTTTAAAAGAGCTCAAATCAAATACAGATAAAAACTGTTTTCATTAAATCAGGTTTGGTCAAAAATGATAACAATAGTGACACTGAAGTTAATGAGTTGGATAATTTAATTCAACAATTTGGAGTATCCCTTGAAGAGTATAAATTGATTCAAGATGCACTTTGTACAGAAAACCAATCAACCGACATCAGGATTCACAAAAGACCGTATTAAGCAAACATAAATTCAAGATTTTTTTCCAAAAACCTATTGATTAAATTAGTGAGAGTATACAGTATACTAAATTAAATATTTTTTTACTAATATTTAGTTCTTTACAATCATATTCCTTACACAGTTTGATTTTCTCCCTTTTTAAATTTACATTTTCCTAATTTGCCTATTTGTTTATTCAGTATGGTAGTACAAAAATGATTAAAAATAAAGAATATCATTTAATTTACAAATTTGTGTTTTATTGAGTATTTTTGTGAGATTAAACCATTATGCCTGTTGTACTATAAAAACTTTGATAATACAGTAGACAGTCATGAAACAATACCAAAGTTTAATTTATTTTACTTTTATCAACCATATATGCATGAAAATAATCTGCTTTATTATACAGTAGGTTAACTGTTATTGTGATTTCTGAGTGACAAAAAGTGACAACATAAATACAGTATCCTAATGGTATTTTGGTAATGAACATATGATTATGTTCACCATTTAAATTTTCTGAACATGTTCAATATTGTTACAAAACATTATTCTGGTGGTTTACCATGTGTTATCAGTCAACTGCATCTCTCCAGATAGCGGACACTTCTCAATAGCGGACATTGTATGTGGTTTATACTAGCTATAATGTTCAGAGATTTGTGAACAAAATGATATGGAACATTTTACGGTTTGCATTCAAATATGTTTTATGGAACTTTTGAAAATATTCTTACAAAACTGTCTAAAAATTCCCATCATTACAGAAAAAAAATTCTGCCAGTACTATAAGTAGGTCTACTGGGATAAATCAGTTGTTACACAGGTTTTCTGAACCTTGTAATTGTATATATTAGTGTTTTCTTGATGTTGGCTAGGCCCTGACGGACTGTGTATACATTTAAAAGTTTTCACTCGCTTTGTTCGTGTCAGTATCTTAACTCTGGCGGGCCTCGAAGCTGTACATATCTGAAGGAGCCTCCGATCACTATGCTTAAGTTGGTGATTCAATCCCGCAGGATCTCACCTCTATATAATACCCCATTTTCTTGGGAAGTCAAGGTTCTAAATTATATTTTTATTAATAACTTTGCTATTTGACATCATGGAGAGGTGAGGTTGGTACAATTAAATTTGTAATTGAAATCTGTAAATTTTTATCTAAGTTGTTGAAAACACACGATCTGACCCAAAAAACTGTTTTGACATTTTCAATTAGATTTTTCTTAATTTAAACAATGTTTTTTATAGGAGCACACTATTGTCCATTATACTAAATTAGATGTTCCGCTAAAATTAGATGTATACTTAATTTATGTGGCCGCTATCATGCTTACATACTTAACAATAGGGATGACAGATGTATGGGATGTCGAACATCCCTTTATCATTTTCTTGAGGCCATAAAACTTAAAGTTCAATAAAAAATAACCAAACTTACCCTATATCTTGTATACTGAATAAGCAAAGAGTTTATAATACTGTACCATTTACAATGGTTGACTAGTTGCAATAAAAAGTGTTTTCAATAAAAGTAAACATGCTGTGTCCTTCCTTAACCAATAAGCTAAACTAAAGCCCTTTAGCCTGTAACACTTACCATGTTGGTAAATCCATTAAAGATTCCTCTTGTTCTTCAAGGGGCTCTTCCTTTACCAGAATAGATTCCATTCTGTATAAAACAAAAAAGATATTTGGTTTTTTTAATGTAGGCTATAAAACTTGTATAGAAAGTCGACCCAATGTTTTAAAGTATTTATGTGTACATACTGAAGAGAGAGAAAGAGAGATGGATATAACAACAAACAGTACAGTAGAGCAGCTTCTATAAGTTAGAGTCTGAGAAAGAATTCAGTGTTAAAATATTATTATAGCCTATAATTTCAATATTGGTATAAAGTAAAATAATAAGACATATAATTTTTAAATTGACTTATAAAATAGGTAAATATGTATTGTTACTGTCCAAGCGATTTTAGTGCAAAATATCGGCAATTCATCTTCCAAATACCGTTTTTACATCATTTCGATACTCCTTTAAAACACAGGTCACTTTTTATCTTTCACAATATCTTATTTCACTTTAAAATCATCCAAATTGAGCAATTTTTAACATTTTCAATATAAAACACATATTAAAATCACTCGTGGGGCACATCCACACTTGAGTTTTATAGGTTCATATTACTATGCTTCAAAGATTTAAGATTCATGATGACTAGGTATCTGAAGGTGTAATACTTATAAATTACGACCTTCTACGGTTCATTTATAAATAGTATCTTTAAAAAAAAAATGAATTAAATTTTACTATAAGTTTTTTATTTAAAGTTTGCTCAGCATTTATGGGCGCCAGATGAATTAACATCAATTTAGAAAAGTTAACTATTTTATTGAACTTATGAATTTAAATGAATTTAAAACTGAAATTTTAACATAAATTTATTAAACATGAAACATTTATACATTATCATTTATCATAAAAATTGTATCATGGAAATCAACTATTAATAGGATGGACCATCCTATCTGAATTTTAATTGCCTTTGCCAAGGTCTAGTTTCATTTAAAAATGTTAAATTTACTTTTAAATAATTGCATTATCAATTTTATTTTAGGAATTTGAAAATATTAAAATTATTTGTTACTTTATTTATCAGAATGCATTATAAAAAAAATAACTATGTCAGTAACCTTCTTGGTATTCCGACTCGATAACACAACAAAGAACATAATTAATTTTATACAATATACAAATTTAGATATGGCGTGTTATATAACACGTTTTACCAATCTTTTGGAAAGTCATTGTCCACAATGTAATCTAGTCAAGGTGTCCTATGTCGTGCATGGTAGTTTTACCGTTGAGATTACTTTAAACGCACTTCCGATTTCGTAAAAGTTTATATTGCGATTTTTTATCACCATTGTTCGTCTAACGCATGTGAAATACGATAGTCTTTTGTCTTTACTTCACACCACGTGCTTAATACCGAACAATCTAATTCTTTCCGCTGTTTTTAAACTAATACTGTTTCAATACGTAAAAATATTGTTCTTAGTACTTATTAAAGTGTCTGTCCACTATAAGTCCTTCACAAAAAACTGTTTTTTATACATTTTACATTTTTGTTAAAACACACTTGTTCAAATTATTATAGGTCTGTCCTTGTCAGACTCCATTCTACGACTGAGAAAATCACATGGCATTTTTCTATTTCCTGTTAGCACCGGTTATTCCAAATCTCTCTACATCAGCTATAATCGTCCCACCTACATCTATCTAACGTTCTGTTCAAATACTACTTGGTTCATTAATGTTTCCAAAAACACATCATTTCACAAAACACACAATTTATAAAACTTCCTATAATTAAATTACCTTAAAAGCTATACATCATTATTTATTTATGTTTGGAAATCTATTATGATTGAAGTTACTTCGTTTTAATTTTAGAAGACATATGTCACACTTTTGACTCTTGTTCTATCCTCTTCTATTCAATTATCTCGATTCCCGCTTATTTCCCATTATTTAAATTAAACCAACCTTTTCTAGGTATTACAAAGGGTAGGCTAATTGTTTACTGTGGCGCACCATTTTTATTTTTTTATTTTGTACTACCTACCTCTCTTTATAAGAATGGTAACTATTTTTGGTAAACAATGGAGTTTATCACTTCAAAATTGACATATTTCAATAACATATTTGTGGGTTAAATTTACATGACCAATGTTTTGACTAATCACCCAAGTCAAGCAACATTGAGAGTGGTTATTACTTGGATGGGTGATAGTTTTTCTACTACATGTGCATTGGATTAGTATTGTTCATACCATTGAACAGACAACATGGAGTGTGAGATATGTGAATATATATATATATATATATATATATATATATATATATATATATATATATATATATATATATAAAGCTATCTTACTTGACCTAGTAAGGTAAAAACAATATCCCATCACCAAAGTCAAGCAACATTGAGCATAAGGGGAGGGAGGGGAGAGATAGGGGGAGAAGCGGAGGGGGAGGGAGAGCTTACTTGGCCATGTCAAGTAAAAACAATTCACTTACAAACTTATTTAAACATGTAGTTCACTTAATGGACCTTAAACTAGAAAAATTGAAATTATGTTTTTTTTACTTAAATTTCATGAAATAGCTGTCAAAATAAACTCAAAATGCCAAAAAATCGTCATTTTGAATTGCTTTTTTCAGACAGAAATAATGAATTGTAAAAGATAAAAAGTGACCTGCGGTGTAAAGGAGTATCGAAATGATAAGGAAAACGGCATGTGGAAGACGAATTGTCGATATTTTGCACTAAAATCGCTTGGACAGAAACAATGTATATATTTATTATAAAATAGTTGCAGATAACAGTTTAGAGTTGGGATTTCCGTCTCTACTAAAGCAGGAGCTGTTATTGTTAGACTTATTTTATAAATATAGCTAATTAACGCACCTTTTGTTGTAGAATAAATATTGAATACTAATACAGGTATTCAAATAAACACCACAGCTCAAAGCTATAAGTCTTATTAACCTTTGAAAGAACAAAACAAAATAACAACAGGACAAATTTCTACATTTAAAAAATCTGAATCTGTGGTTGTCAATTTTGCCATTTGTTCATCTTTAACATATTATTAACATATCTGTGACAAAAAGAATGAGGATATTCACTTCCATAATAAAAACAATAATGTTTGAATAGAACCAAGATTTACAAATTAAAAACTATTTTACACTGTCTCGGTTATTTCTAAAATGATTTATTACCTATTACCGTTCTACAAGATCTCTGCAAAGTGGTAAAAAGCACATTTTGGTAAATATTACATATATATTGTAAATGGAAATAAAATTACTGTATGTGTTAGCCAGAAATATGAATGTATGATTCCATTGAAACACCTTTTTATCATCTTATATTTGTTCCCAGTGTTTTTAATTTTACTTAAAACTAGCTAATTAACAATAATTATCTAAAACCAAATGATACAAATTGTTAGGCCCCTAACTAAATCATTGAACAATATCAAGATTAGGTACTCCCCCTCAGTAACGGTGTTTCTTACAATCTAGACGCAAGACGCAAATTTTACCATGTGACCAGCGTCTAAAACGAGATGTGGTCATTTGGTGTTCACCAGGTTCACCTATTCACTGATTCTTTTGTGTATCTGGAGAGAGTACATTTTTTAATTTTTACATTCAGAAAAATTCTGCTTAATTGGAAAGGCCGGAGATAGTAAATTAATCCTTTTCCTGATCCACGAGAACGTAAGTTGGTTTGAGTCTTATCAATCAATCAAAATATTCATATATTATTCACATCACTAGGCCTTCTCTTCATTAGTAAAGTATTTATCTGTTCTTTGTAGAATATTAAATGGTCCCTCAAGGTCTTTGAAGTCAGAAATAGAATGTATGATTAAGTTGAAATATCTATTCATAAATAATTAACTTGAGAATTATAATATTAATGATTTTGTCTTCTTAGTATTTAATCCAAGTTTTCTTCTATTCCCCATAAAAACTATCTTTTTAACAACAATCTGTTATCAAACATTTTTTTTTAAACAGTTCACAGCTGATCAATAATTAACTAAAAAATTACAAATTAATTGATACAATTGTCAGGTTGCCAAAACAGTGAACAACATTATATAGGCCTACATATCAGTCAGTTCATAGTATCTATAGACTATATATTGTACATAACCTAACTTGTTCCAGTAATCAAATATTGTGTTGGTTGTAAATGTCATGTGATATTTACTGATTTGAAGATATTATTGAACCATTTCAATAATTTATCTAATATAGAAGTGTTAAATCACATATATCTTTCTCAATTGCGATCCAAAAACAGTAATCCTATGTAAAATGGTAATTATACAATAAAAAAATAATGAAATCCTAAACTATTTACCTTATATTCTAACAGATTTTTTTTTTTTTGGAACACATTTTTCAAGTCACAAAATCCATTTTTTTACTGACAAATAACATATTGAAAACAACAGAATCCAGCTGTTGTTAGGTTAAATATAGGCCTGGTTATGAAAGCCTATAATTATACAACTGTAATAGGCATGCATCATATATATAGTTAACTTGCAAGAACTAATAAAACAAGTGATCACACATTCACTAACTTGATAAATGTTAAAATAGGGATAAATGTTAAAATAAATATTAAAATAGGGATTCGTAATCTGAACTGGATGTCATTTTTTTATATTTCTTATTGTCTACTGAACTTTTGTATTTGCATATAAGGTCAATTGTTAATGATTTCATAATTTTTCATGGCAGAATTCGTGGCTCTAAGCCGAAGAGAGAAGTGGTAAGCCTACCATCTGGACTGACTGTTTCCCTAAGCATGTGAATACATAAGTGAAATGAAATTATCACTTTACAATTGTTCAGAATTGAGATCAACACTTCAGGTTATCATAAATTGTGGGTGCTGAAAATGTTGACAAGTGCTCACAAAAACTAAAGATTAATGTCTGCACATGCTTTTTTTGTGACACTTTCATAGAGAGGGAGACAATTTTTCCCCTCATACCATCACAAAACATAGATTTCGTATGTTAATGCTGAGTCATACCAACAATTTATTTAGTAGCATCATTCTAGTTCACCCAAACTGAAAAAAATTCAAGCAAATCTATTCATAAAAGAAAATCAATTTAAATGTCTTTAAAAGATTTCATAGGGCCTTAAACAACCATCACAATCCAAGTCTATTGTGAATTACAGTAGAACCCCTCTACTCCGCCCACGGGTGGTCCGTTACTCCGGTTAATCCGATCGTGCTCAAGCTTGCGATTTTGTGCCGATTTGCCGACTTGTCGATGACTCACGGCTCATCTGGCACAACTGTTTCCGGTTTGTTATCGCTTTCCCGCTTCAGTGCTTTGTCATCCCGCTTCAGTACTGTGTTGTTTCTATTGATTTGCTATAGTACTTGCAAAGTTTATATATAGACTTTTAAAAGTTTATATATATCACTTTTTTCACTTTTAAAAAAATCTCTTTATATAATATGTAATAAATATTGACTTTTTTTCGGAGTAAGAGTTGATAATTCTTATTTAAAGATAACAAGGGAGGTAGTAGCATCAACTGAGATAACATATAGCTGCCCTGCTGTGTTGGTTGTTCCCGTTTCCATCTCTCTAGTTTCTTTAGAGTGCACACATAAATACTTTAAAACATTGGGTTGACTATCTATCCAGATTTTATATATTGAATAAACGAAGTAACTTTTTTGTTTTATACAGAATGGAATCTATTCTTGTAAAAGAAGAGCCTCTTGAAGAACAAGATGAATCATTAATGGATTTACCAGCATGGTAAGTATTACAGACTAAAGTGGTTTTAGATTAGCTTATTGGTTAAGGAGGGACACAGCATGTTTACTTTTATTGAAAACATTTTTTATTATTATGTGTAGACTATTATAACTATTCAGGTATTTTCAATAGTAGGCCTATTATAAGCTTTTTTTTATTAAAATAATCATTTAACATGTAGGGCCTAATCTATCTTGTTTCAATATATAGGCCTACATATGTTATATATTATTTAAAGTATATTTATAAATAAATTGAAAATAATAAGTAATTGTAATAAACCAACAAGGTTTTAAGAATTATCCAAATACTCTAATGCATTTTCAAACAAGGTTATCAAAAAATGTAATTCAAATGAAATAAATAAACAACGCTGTCCTATTATGATATTGATCCACAATTTATAAAACAGTACTATTCAGGTCCAAAATAAACTAAACATAATTGTAAATAAATGGTGCAATACGTTTTCAAACTTTCCCACCCAATCTTCCCCAAAACCAAATAAAAATGAACTAAAACTGATCGGCACCAAAATTGTCATTTCGGTAGTTGACGGTCAAAAAGTGAAAATGAACCAAGAACCTAAACTTGGTCTGTTTGTGCTTTAAACACATAACAGCGTAAGTTGTCTATGATTAAACTTTATTTTTTGAATTTTTTGACTCGTCTTATACATACGTAAATTTTTCAAAAGGACTAATAAAGTTGAATTGAATTAAAATCAAGCTTTTAATGACCATGGTCAAGGTTCATTTATGGCAATTTTTCCTGAATCATTATTTTCTTTACTTGCAATTTTGCAAACGAGGTTTGTGTCATTAATCTTAACATTGTACTATTTGAACAATATCGGCAAAGCTAATTTTAAGAAGATAAGTATTTTATAAGTCTCAAGGCCGATTTTTAATTTTTTTTTACCAATAACTATCAAACTGGTATTTCTGGTGGTGACAATTAATTTTGCTTTATTTTTATTTGGTTTTGGGGGTGAATGAGTTTGTATAATGTTTTTGCATCGCTTATTCTGTAATGCTACAGCACTGCTTCTCTTCTCACTGGTAGCTTTTTCATGCTTTAATACATGTAAAATATATTTATTGAATTTATAAAAACACTAAACTTTAATATTTTCACAATCACTTATGAGTATATTTAAAATACATATAATAATATTGTAAAAGTAAATTTGAGTATGACTCATTAAAATTACGTAGCCACATGAGCAACTTCTATTAAGGATGTCCAGCAAATCACGTTGTAGCATTACAGAAAAGACAATAATTGTAAAGATTTTACCACAGAATTAAGGTAATTCGTAAAAGGGAAACTAACTATATAATTTTATACAGGGTCCAACAGAAATATCTCCCTATTATGAATAGTTAATAAAACCGACATTATAGAAGTTAAACAAAATATTGTTATAATCTAAAAGAACAATGTTTACTTTTTATAATTATGTTGTTTTGGAAATCATATTGTCTATGTTCCAACCTCCATTACCTATCCAAGTATGCAACCACACCCAGAAGTTTTGCATCACTTGTATGGCCATTTCCTGTGGTATCGCTACAATTTCTTACCAGATAACAGCTTTTCATCATCATCAATTGTTCTCGACTTATGTTTTAATACTACAACCTTTAGATGCTCCCAGAGTAAAAAGTCGTCAAATGCTGAGAGGTAGGAATTGGCCATTGATTCCCACCTGGGTTCTTTAGTTACAATAAACTCCTGTCCAATAAAATAGTTCATAATTACTAAATCTCCTTTTATTACTCTTAATACAATTATTTATTTCACATTTAGATTTACAGTAGAACCCCTCTTAACCGGTCTAGTCGGGACTGACAGCCGGGCCGGTTGCCCGTTTGGCCGGTTAATCCGAGGTTCCCGTGAAAAATCGGTTTTCGTTCAAAGAAAGCTTATTTAATCAGGTAGCGCTAAGAATTATGCAATTAAGATGTTATTGCAACTCATTTTATTGTACATAAATGTATCGTATATATTATGTTATGTATATTATACATCAAACATGAAAAAATTAAACACTACAAAGCTATTTTACAGATTCCCCTCTGTCAAGTCTTTTGACACATTTAACCGCGTCTCAAACGAAACCAACACACGCTTCCGTTTTCGTAACTAGCTCGTTTTTATTTACTGTGTATACTGTACGTAGATCATAACCAGATAACCAGTCAGACAAGAAGAGAACTGAAAGGAAATGTTATATTTTCCATAATGTATACTAAATTGATTCGTGGAAAAAAAGCGACTCATCAAACGTTTTTATGGTGTATGTCTGCTATACCGCCGGGTGCCAATGCCGCGGTGTTTTATGCGCCGACAATGGGATACCGTTATCAATAAAGTCGTCTGACTCGCCGCTGCTTTGGTGTTTCAATTACAATTTATTTTCGGAAACTCTCATCCAACCAGTACACTACGGTATAGGCCGGTTAATCCGAGGTTCTACTGTACGTATTCCAATCAAATATTTACTATTATTATTATTATTAAATTTTAAATCCAGAATAATTCCAACTATTATGACTCTAGACAATCCTGACTACGGTATTTTTGAATGATTACAAGTTCCTTTAATTATACTTGCTCACCTTTACTATGTCTTCGTGTATTTTTCCGCTGTCTGGTATATATCCCCTTGAAGCTCTCTCTCGCCAAGTCTATCTGGCCATCTTTTAAATCTGCCGGCGGTCCCCTCTTGAATGATTAACCTTGTTTCTCCCCACCTGAGGGTTTATATACACTTCACAAACTAGAATGATTGACCTCATTTCTTACATTACAAGGGTTTATATACTCTTCCCAACTTGAATGATTGACCTCATTTCTTACATTACAAGGGTTTATATACACTTTCCAACTTGAATGATTGACCCCGTTTCTTCCCACCCAAAGGTTTATATACACTTCCCAACTTGAATGATTGACCCGTTTCTTCCCACCCAAGGGTTTTTATACACTTCCCAACTAGAATGATTGACCGCTTTTCTTCCCACACAAGGGTTTATATACACTTCTCAATTTGAATTCCCAACTTGAATGATTGCTCTCGTTTCTTCACACTTCTCAACTTGTGAAGTCCACCTCACTTGCAAGGCAAGCTGTCAGTTTTCTAGCTCTGTCATAATAGTTGTTATCATTCTGAACTTCTTTAAAAGAACTTAGACTATTTTCCTAACTGAATTATGGCCCTAATTTCTAATAGTAGGGTGAACATACAGACCATTGATTGTCGCCTCGTGAAATTAGATGCCCGGGAAACATTTATCTTTGGACATCCATCAATTTTCTTGCTGTGTGAGTTGTTGCACCATCTTTTTCAAAGCCTGGTCTCAGAATTCATTAATTTAAAGTTCCAGAAAATTGCATAACATGTCGACATAACAATCGGAATTTATGTTTGCAAATCTTCCTCAAAAAGTACAGCCCTATGACTAAAAATTCACCAACGGCGCGCTGACATGTTTACAGTGCAGAGTATGATCATAGAGCTGTCGGCAATTATCTTGTTAATTGAAAATTTTGTTTATTAACACAGCCCAATAAAATTAAAATTAGCTTCATCTCTCAACAACTCAATAGAGTACACTAAAACATTGCTTGGCAACTAGGAACATGGTTTCCCCAATCTTGTTCATTTAGCTGTTGTATGACCATCAATTTGTACAGATGAAACTTAAGGTCTGTATGTAAAATTCTCTTTCAGACAAGTACTCTGATCAGACAATCCCAAAATACCAGCTTGATGGGTAAACTACCTGTCTCATTGCTTAGATGTTTTCAGGTGTTTGAATGCTATGAGGCCTATTAGGTGGTTTCTTCTTCTATACTGATCCGGCGGCTCTAAAATTTGACACCCATATGTTCTACCGAAATTTGTTGGACCTAGCCTGAATTAAGTACGAAATAATTGCTGCACAAAATAACAGAATCAGTACTTTTAAAATAACTGTCAATAATGGAAGAATGATGTTTACCAGTCTATGCAATGGTGGTAACTTTAATGGGAAGGGTATTCTCTACAAGATGGCATATCAACGTCACACCTCTCTACTAGCGCTCTAACAGCAGTGCCAAGATATCAGAGACTTGTTTATGCAAATGTTAAACATTTTCCTTTTAGATTATAAAATAACATGTTTTGTAACCTATATGATGTCTGTCAGAAAATATTTCTCCTGGACCCAGTAGTAAACCAGTACTGGGATATGTGTGTTGTTAAATGAACCGTTTTTAATAATTGCAGGAACCAACAAGACCGTGGCCTCAGCGATCCTTTAGAGCTTTTCGCTGTTAAGAAAGAGGTAATCTTCAACTACTTAATCATTATAATCACTTTCGTTTTTATCACTAATATTCTTGAAAGTTCCAATCTTTAATTGCTTTAGGCTATGAATATTATTTACCAACTGACTTGACTGAAAATTTGGACTTGCTACACAGTGTAAGCATGGATCATCTCCATCCAATAAATAAATCATAGTAAATAATTTGTAATAATAATATGTAATTGTAAATAACATGTTAATTTAAATAAATCATAAGTGATAAAATAAATAATAAATACAAAAGTGAACTTTTAAATAAAATGTGCTTTTATAAATGAAAATGACATTATTTACATAATGCGTTATAATTAAATAAAGGAACAGACAATTGCGTCATACTTTGCAAATGGAACATTCTAGAACAAAGATGTGTCTTGCATTTGGAGTGATATCTCCATAAAAGGAGATTTTCTGATTAGTTAGAATCATAGAATATTCTGGAATTGAGTGAGAGGAGGCAGACTTGTTAAAAATATAAAACTTCTTTGTTGAATGCGACGAGTGAACTGCTTGCTACATGTTTTTGAATAATGGTAGTGGAGAATGAAAATGATCTGAGAAAGTTATAAGTAAAATATAACAATTAAAATAACCACACTTTCCTTAAAAAGCAATATGAACAGTTAGAACACTTTCCAAACTTGGACAAATATTAGAATTAAGATTTTATATTTAGATTTAAGCTTTAATAATAATAAAGTCAATGCTGTCTATCTTTAATATAAAATTAACATGTGCAAGTAAGATTTATTGAGAACATCTGTTTAGCCCACATCGTTTGGGAGCATGTAATAAATATCACAGTAGACTAGTTGTCAAAAAAACTTTCTAAAATCCATTTGTTAATGTAAAGTGGATGGCAGGTGGTAAGCAGTTCTGTGAAAATAACAACTCCACTGACTCTAACCAAAAATGTGTGGGCTCTTATATAGCTACTAAATATATTCCCATAGTGTCATTAAATGAGACAATATTATTCTAGAAAACTCTTGTTCCTGCAAGCAAGATGATGCCAGCGAGTAACAGTAGTTCTTAAATCCTCCCTCTCACAGATAGTACTAGTGTCTCTATTTTGTAATTAATTTCTTTCAGAATGTTGTTTAATTTAAAAATTGTTTTATTTTTCCATCATGGAAGGGAGGGCAGCTGCTTGTCTCCCCCCCCCCCCCTGTGTACACCCTTAATGTAATTTGAATATGAATCACCAATTTCAATTTGTACATTCCCATCAAAGTAGTTACAATGATCCCCAGTTATAATGTCACTGTGAATTATCGAGGGCTAGCGCCTGCAATAACTGCGTAGACCATTATCCAACGGCTATTCTAAAAGGGATGAACTGTAGGAGAAGTTCTTTACATAGTCTAGTATTAAATTCCTCTCTTTCATCCTCTATTAGGTCTTAAATGACCCCAACTTTTGTTCTCTTACAACCATCCCGCTATTAGAGTATATGGAGGCTAAGAGTCTTTAGTTTATGTTCTTATATTCTTAGAGGTTTTTTACTTTTAACTACAAGAAAAATAATAATAATACGGTAGTGTGTATATAAATGTAGTTTGGTAAGCTGCTATTATATCTTTATTGTGATTGGCTGTTAATACTTGTGTAAATGATTGTTAAAGGAATTCCCAGTTACAGTTGATTTAGTACCATACATGAAAATAGAAAAAGACATAACTCCACCTTCTGCGATTTCTATATTTCAAGTGAAAAAAGAAGAGGAGCTCCACATAGAGGTACCAGAATATTTTTGTATATAAATTTCAGTTAAACTATTGTTATGTCTTTTTACATTTTCTATACAATGTTTAAATTAACTTTCGATTTCCCAATAATGAATGATCAGATACAGATTTCTGTATATACAGACTCTTTAAAAAGGATTTTACAACTTTCAAAACATGTAGAAATTTATTCAGATAACTTACAAAATCAGTTGAGGTGTCAATTAAAGCAAAACACATCAAGTTTGACTTACTTAGTGCCAAATACTATCACCAGAAATGCCACCATTGTTGTAGTTTAAAAAGGCTACTTTTACTGGTACTTGCTGCATGTTTTGATTTTACAAAATTAACTCTGCAATTACAATTCAACACAATTTTTGTCCTCAGTATAGTAAGGATACACCAAGTAGGCCTACACCTCTTGACACCAAAATTATATTGAAATATGATATAACATACATGTGTCGAGACATTCTGTATGGTATGACAAATCATCAGGTTTGCGATGTTGCTGTAAAATAATTCAGATAGAACTTTCCCTGTATGCCATTCAACGGAATATTCCTTAATAAGCGATTCCCAAGTTAGTGAATTGGTCGTGCAGAGCCATTTGCGTGGTTGCCTCGCACACCAGATTTGAATCCTCTTGATTTTTTTTTATTTGATTCCATTAAAGATCGAGTATATGTTCCAGCTTTACCAGCCGATTTCCCTAAGCTGAGTACTGGCTCAAGTTTGGTCAGAAATTGACTTCAGGTGAGATGTTTGTCATGGTAGTCACATCAAACCAAAATTATTGTTGAATGAAAAATTTGATGTGTGTTACTTTTACATGTCAACTGATTATGTAAGTTATCTGAGTATATTTCTAAATCCTTTTAAAGTTGTAAAAATTGTTTTGAAATGCTCTGTACAAACATTTTGATACATGTTTATTTATTTTTATTGGTATCTATAATTTTGTAATTTATAATTGTTTCTGACTAAGTTGGGGATATGATTAAATTAAAATGATTGGTTGCTTCACAGCATCTGTGTTTCCCAAGGACTCTTATTTAAAACAGGTCTAACCTAACTTTCTCTACCCCATCAATCTCTCACCTGATTTGACTTAAAGTAAATTTTAGTGAAATATGAAGATTAATGACCCAAATCTGGGTGCAATATTATTGTAAATAAAAATATGTTACAATTTAAATGTAGTTGGTAAAAACAAAAACTTGGTATCGCCCTTTCTTGGAACTGCTGGTTTGTACAACACTATGTTTAGTATATCTATCTGTATATTATATCCACATTGTAATTGTACAAATATTTAATGGTCTTCATATATGACCTTTTTAATAATTATTTAGTTCTTCTTACACTTTATTTAATGATCCACTTTGAAACTACTAACAGTGACTTCATAATCAAAATATTTTAAGTGTACAAAGTTTAGTTTTTTTTTTTTTTTTTTTTTTTTTTTTTTTTTTTTTTTTTTTTTTTTTTTTTTTTCATTACTGTTGAGACCGATGGTTCTTGGTGGAATTCCATGTTTAAAGATAATAAAACACAATTTTTTATTTTGTACTATCCACTTTTTATTAGTCTAGCCGACTGTTATATTTGTTGTTATTGTTAATAAAATTATACTTTTGTAATTGTTATAATATCTTTATTACATGTACTATCTACAGACAAGGCTGTTGCCTACGACCTGCTTACACCCGTGTTGCTTCCAGACTGCTGCAGTGTCGTCAACCTAATCTTATCTCCAATACAATCATAACATCTCTCTTATTATTATTAAAAATTAAATTAACAACACTTTTAAACTTCTTTGTCTTTACATTACAAAACAATTTAATTACTTAAATAAAATTAATTCCTTGTATATCTATCTTAATCAATAACAAAATATTCATAACTTAATCTTTTTTCATTTATTACTTATTATCTAACTTTTTATTCCTGAGGATATCTTTTAGTAGTATTAACCACTCTGCCATATTTAGTTGTATATTTGTGTGGGTCTGTTACAGAAGTGTCTTCTGTACTAGTTGATGGTATGGGCAATTGTTTACTTAGACTATTTTGATTATTTAATTCATTGTAATTATCAGAATGATTATTAATGCCATGTTCTGTATTTATTGTATTGTCTGGTGAAATATGAATAGTATTACGTCTGTATGAATTTCCATTTTGATCTTGGATCGTAAAGGATCTGGTTTGTTCACATTTATTTACAATTCTACCTGGACACCACAATGATTTGGGATTTCTTTTAAACCCTACATTATTGCCACTAGAAAAGTTTTCCTTCATATCCTTAGCTCTAACATCATGATGTTGTTTCATAATACTTTTGTTTTTTATCATTTTTTGTCTATCTTTCTTAAAATTAATTTTAGGTTTCAGATGGTTTATGTGTCTAGGTATAGTGGTTCTTAAAGACCTTGACATTAATAATTGAGCAGGCGAACTTAAATTTTGTCTTGGAGTATTTCTAAATTCTAAAAGCGCAAGATAGGGGTCCTGCTTAGAATCTAAACATTTTCTAAAAATATTTTTGATGACTTTAACAGCCGACTCCGCCATTCCATTAGACTTTGGATGGTGGGGGCTAGAAGTTATATGATTAAAATTCCATTCTTTCATAAATTTTTTAAATTCATCGGACATATAATAAGTTGCATTATCCGAATAGAAATTTAATGGTATGCCATGACGTGAAAAGAATGATTTAAGTTTATCAATTATTGTTGTACTAGTACAATTAGATATGTGGGAAACTTCTATAAAGTATGAAAAGTAATCTACTACCACTATGAAATATTTTTTGTTTAGCTCAAAAATATCACAACCTACATTTTGCCATGGTATTTCAGGTACTTTATGACATATTAATGGTTCATTTGATTTGTTTCTTTTGTATCTAGCACATGTTTGACAACATTTTACAAAATTTTCAATATCATTTGACATGTTGGGCCAAAATAGAATATTTCTTATTCTAGACTTACATCTTGAAATGCCACTGTGTCCTAAATGTATTTTGTTTAACATTGATAATCTTAATGTTTTAGGAACAACAATTGCGTTATTTTTAAATATGATTTTATCTATTATACATAATTGGGATTGCAATTCAAAATAAGGTTGAATCTCAATCTCTACGTCTTTTTTATATTTAGGCCAACCATTTTGAATATATTTTTTTAATTTACACATTACTGCATCTTTCATGGTTTCTTGTTTCATATTTAGTTTGTTGGTGTCAGTAATAGGCATATTGCTAATTAAAAGATTTACCTGAACTTCAATTTCCTCATCAAAAGGATCTATTTCTTTAGAAGCTATATTACATGTTCTGGATAGAGTATCCGCCAAAAATAGGTATTTACCGGGTATATATGTAACTTTTAAATTATAAGGTTGTAATCTTAGTAACATTCTTTGCAGCCTTATTGGAACATCACATAAAGGTTTTTTAAAAATTGGTATCAATGGTTTGTGATCTGTTTCTACTAGTACATTAATACTACCATATACATATTGTTTAAAACGTTCACAACCAAATACAATACTTAACAACTCTTTTTCTATTTGAGAATATCTCGTTTGTACGCTTGTTAGTGCTTTTGAAGCATAAGCCACTACTTTTCCATTTTGTAATAATACTGCACCTAAACCAAATTGAGATGCATCGACTGATAACGTACTCTGTTTATTGGGATCAAAATATGTTAGTACAGGCGCTTCTGTAATATATTTCTTGAGTTTCACATATAAATTCTCCAAAGTTTTATTCCAGACAAAAACATTATCTTTTTTTAATAATTCTCTAAACGGTTTAGTTAATTCTGAATAATTGGGTATGAATTTCGAAACGTAATTTACCATACCTAAAATACGTTCAAGAGCCCTTGCATCTCTTGGTGAAGGCATATCAACAATCGCTTTTATCTTATTTTGATCTATTTCGATACCTTTAGCACTAAATTTATGACCTAAAAATGTTACTTCTTTAGCATTAAAAATACATTTGTCTTTGTTAAATTTAATTCCAGAGTCTTTAGCTCTATCTAACACTAGCTTCACTCTATTATTTAATTCTTCTATAGTATCAGCATGTATTAAAATATCGTCTATATATAAAATTACACCTGGTATTTCATCAAAGGTTTGTAACATAATTTTATAAAAAATTTCACTTGAGCAATTTAGACCAAAAGGCAATCGTTTAAAAATATATCTTCCAAAAGGAGTTTGAAATGCACATAATTTAGCACTTTCTTTTTCTAAAGGTAACATCCAAAAACCTGCACTTGCATCTAACTTAGTAAAATACTTAGCATTTGTAAGCTTGAAAGAGAGTTCTTCAAAAGTTGGAAATTGTATATGAGACCTTTTGATTGCATTGTTCAAATGAAATGGATCTAAGCAAATTCTTAAATCTCCATTTTTCTTTTCTACAATAACAATTTGATTAAGCCATTCTGTTGGTTCATTAATCTCTTTTATAATGTCTAATTTAACTAATCTTTTTAGTTCTGCTTTTAATTTATCATATAATAAAACTGGCATTTTACGAGATGGACTTACAAATGGTATTGTGTTGTCTTTTAATTGTAATTTTACTTCAATTGGTATTTTACCGATTCCTTCGTCAAATAATTGCTTATATTTCTCACACTTAAAAATCTCAACAGTTTCAATTTTTTTTATGAGATCTAATTCAATACAAGATTTTAAACCAAGTATATTAGAACAATTAATATTTGCAACATAAAATATTAATTTATGCATTTCTGTTTTACCCTTTACTTGACAATTAACACTACATGTGCCTAATATAGGAACACAATTTTTTGTAAAAGACGTTACTGATGTGTTTGTCTTTTTTACAAATTTATGGTTAATTTTAAGTTCTTTAAATGATTTAATTGATAAAATATTAATTTGTGCCCCTGTATCTAATTTTAGTAGGCATTCCTTTCCATTAATAACTAATTTCTCATACCATTGTTCTACTTCAGAATTTTGATTACTATTTATATTTACTATATCTATAATAAAGTTTAAACTAGGATCACTTATTGATGCTAGACTATTAAATTTTTGAGTATTGTCTAGAGTACTTACTAATTTGCGATTATATCTACACATATTGGCAAAATGATTCGCTTTTCCGCACTTATTACATTTTTTTCCAAAAGCAAAACATTCACCAAACTTATGTTTGTAACCACATTTACCGCAAGAAGTTTGTATAACACGATTATGTCGTTGAACTTGTACATCTGTTGTTTGCTTCTGTTGAAACGACCATTTAGGCCTATGTTTACTTTTGACCTGTCCTTGTTTGAAGTTACTATCGCTGCTTGACTTTGATAATAAATAATGCTTCTTAGTTTTGTTGATAGAGTCAATATCGGTTGATGACGTACCCGTTTCAGCTTTAATATCTAGATGGCGTGCTCTTCTATGAGCCATTTCCTTTGTTTTACAAATTTCCAAGGCTGATTTTAAAACTAAATTTTCTATGAGCAATTAACTATCGGTTGACATTTAATAGTCTCAGATGTAGGAGTTTCTATGAGCAATGAACTATCGGTTGACATTTAATAGTCTCGGATGTAGGAGTTTCTATGAGCAATGAACTATCGGTTGACATTTAATAGTCTCGGATGTAGGAGTTTCTATGAGCAATGAATACTATAAAGTGTTATTTATTAATTGCCATGAGGAAGGGGACAGTAGCTTTATTTTGTATAGAAATTATCTTTCGAGCTATGTGAGGGTATCCTTGTATGCATGGCTACATTAGTTCATTTAATTCATTTTATCTGCTCTATTTTGTAAGTTAGGCAATGAAACATTATTTATTTAAAAAAATAATAAAATACTTAATGTTTTCCATTTTTTTTGTCAAGATTATTTACAGTGTTACAAAAAAATAGAGAGACTAATTTACAAATGTTAGTTCCATTTTCAAAACCTAATATGGCGGAAGTGGAGCAGAGTTCTAAATATCTGAATATTTTTTCAAAGTATCTGCCCATGGTTCATTTTCAGTTTTTGATTAAACAAATTCTGAACTGACATTTTTGGTAACAAGTGATTTATTTTGTTTTTTATTTGTTTTGCGGATGGGTGAGTGAGAATGTTTATGCAATATACTTGTACCATTTATTTTCAATATCTCTTCAACCAATCCAAATGTTTGTTATCAGTAGCAATCTGTTAGACTCGTTACACAGCTACTAAATTTATATCACAATTTACAGTCTAAAAGGCTTTGTGTTTGTAAACAAGTGTGACGACTCCATCCCATGTCTTTAATTGAACAACAATTTAAAAAAATTCAACATCATGATCCATCTCTAAAATTATCCACTTGTAAATAAACTGTCTATCTATGTTATAATCTAAAATGTTTTCTCTGAATATTGCTTGACTATGGTATTTTTTGTTATTTGACAGTATTGAACACGAAATTCTATTGATCTGTGAATGAAACATGTTATTTAGAATAAGTCTCATAGGCTAAATATATTCTAATGTTTATAAGAAAGTACATGGTTAAGGATTCAATTTATTTGTTTTTGTTTTAGGATATCAATGAAGAAATTACCAGTGGTAAGTTTGTCCGTACATTTTGACTTAACATTTTTTTAATGCATATGTAAATAAATAACCACACATTATACTTAGTCTTTATAAATTTCATTACAAGTAATTCTTACTGTTTTTATCTTAGCATATATGTTGTGGTATACTGTGAAATATTTACCCTCGTGGAATTTTTACCCCTACAATTTCTACTGGTAATATTTTACAAATTGTCACTTCTATATTGAAATTAGACCTGAAACAAACTTAAGTGTGTTATGGAATAGTTATGACACCTATACCTACTATTGATTAATGTAACTTTTTTTTTATATATATATATTTTTTTTCAAATGCTAACATTTTTCAAAAGTTGATTAAGGTTTTTGTCTCTGTCATAAATAATACAAAAATTGACTTAAGTATTCCTTAAGTATTATAACTATTTATAACCATAATAGTATGTCAACTATAGAAAATTTCAACATTTTTGTTTGTACCCCTTGCTGTTTGTCTTAAGTTAACATTTTTCAAAAGGAAAAAAAAAAACACTTTTACACTTTACACTTTTTTTGCCTTTTATATTATAACTGAAACTGAACTATGCTTGAGTATGATATAGAATAGTTATAACCCTATGATTACTACAGGAAAATGTAACTTTTTTCTTTTGTTCTTTTTTTTGTTTTTTCCAAGTTAACATTTTGTAAAAAGAGATGATTTTACAGGTTTATATCTCTGTCAAAAATAATGTAAGTTTTTGCCCCTATACCGTAACTAAAACTCAAATCTATTTGAATATGATATGGAATCGTTACTCTGTGCCGACTAACTGTTGGATATTGACCTACACCAACAGTCACCATCTCCATAAATGTGTTTCCATGATTTAGGTGCTCTTAATAGAGTGATTGGAGCACTGTCGATGTTGTTTAAACTAAATACTCGGGTCATTTGGAAAGTAAAGAACTTTTGATTTGTACAACAGGGATAGCAAGGAGTTTTTGAACCACATTGTTACTGGTGATGAGACCTGGATTTCACATAAAATTCAAAAGCAAAGCACCAGACAATGGAATGGCATCATTCTCGATCCCCATCATTACAAAAATTTAAAAAATCCAAACAAATTCTGAGCACCAAGAAGGTTATGACTACAGTGTTTTGGGGTCGAAAGGGTGTCGTACTCATTGACTACATGCCTAGATGGTAGACCATACCTTCAGTAGCCAAACCCTTCACCGACTACACATTAAACAGTGTGGATTGTTGTTGAGCAATATTTTGCTTCTTCATGATAATGCATGTCCCCATGCTGTTGCATTGATGACGAACTTGCTTCAGCAGTTTAAGTGTTAACTTTAGGAAGTTTTTGAACATCTGCCTAATTGCCTCAATGTAAACCAATGAGGCATGACGTTTACCCAAATTCAAACATGGTAATGTATATGTCCTAAAGTATGGAAACTGGTATTATCACTAAGTATAACTCAGTTCATGCAATTTTTTTCACCTTCAATTTGATCAAAAATATATTCAGTAAAGTCATACCTTCTAAAGTTATCATCTGGCTGCAAAGCATTCTCTAACTGAAATCTATAGCCTGTAAACCTGGCTCGTTTTTTTTTTTTTTTTTTTTTTTTTTTTTTTTTTTTTTTTTTTTTTTTTTTTTTTTTTTCAAAACCTTGGAACTGGTTGTTGTTTAAACATTTAGTTCTTGAGCTCTTTTTGTAAGAGATTTTTTTGGACACCTTAAAAAAAAGAAGATTTTCTGTGTGTTTTTAACTTTTTCATTGCTGACTAACGGCCTATCTGAATGCTTTTTGTGTAATAAACAACCATTTTATTTTTATTTTTACTAGAAATGTTAATTTCATGTAGGCGTTCTTCATAGAACACACACTGTCACTTAGTTTGCGCTAGAGTTACTGAATTGAAATATACAAGCCATAAAACACAACTTGTACCATATGATTAAATTGCATAACAATAGTTATACAATAATTATGAATACAATTAAATAACAGATGTTCCATAAACCTACAATGTTTCCTCAGGGAAACGCCAACAGGACTTTATGGACATGGTGTATTTTGAAGCAATGTTTTATTAATTTCAATAACAAGGGCTTTATTAAGGCATAATGGGATAATATATTATTGATTTATTACTAAAAACAAAATTGGTTTGAGGTAATTTTTGTTATCATTTATTGTATTCATTGTCACAGTAAATTTAGGGCAATTTAATTGTTTTATTTCATATTGAGTTGGGTTTTATTAGCACACAATCTAAAATGTTTATAAAGCATGTTCTGAACATTTGTTTTATGAATGCCTAGTTCCGAACTGCCTCGAACTAGACTATTTAGGGCTACACAATTATGACTATTTTAGACATTCCAGATTATCCGATTTGCATGGTCTATTTGGAAATTTCTTGATGTCCACATTTTTAACTTTTTTTAAAGTTGTACTAAAGAATACTTGTCTTGTCAGTATGTCACAAATTATGATTTATTGTAACGACTGATTTAAACACATCTAACTGCATGGAACCGTATTCTTTCTGTAACTACCATATTGTAAGTGGCAAATGATGTGCAACACAGTAGCATCTGTGCATTCAGAGTCATCACAATGACGAATAACAAATCTATTAAAGTAAATCATTGAAGATTGGTTGATTATTGCTCATGCCATGTTGAAATGGTATGAATAATTGGTTCTTAGTGCAGAGAGTATTCCTTGTAAGGGTTATTGCTAAGTTTTGTGAGAATACAAGTGGATCCGGCTAATAACAACTTTAAAACAAATCAATTATTCTTTTGTCATTTTTACAAATTTTAAGAAAAAGAAACTTTGATTTACAATTTACATGAAAAATTAACAGTTTGAGCTTTCTATTCACTTTCTTTTGAGATTTTATTATTTAACAGGACTATTCCTTATGTTTGGTGTTATGTTTGTCATCCTTTTGGAAATATATTTCATATCAATGGAAAAAATCAAATTTATTGATGTTTACAGAAACAGAATTTGTCAATGACGAGGACACTGGATCTTGGCCATGTACAACAGACCATACGTTAAAAACAACTAACCAATTCAAAGAAGAAGAAACATCAAATCTAATGTCAGCAGAGAATGAAATGTTTAATTTGTACTTCTGTAATTACTGCATTTTCAGTTCGAGCTCAAAGTTTCAACTTGAACTACATTTAAATCCACACAGTGACTTGTTTACATCTATAGATCAAACTGACAGTAATAATTGTATAAATCGGAAACAATGTAACTTTAACTATAGTTATGATAAATTAATTTGTTCTAATTTTCTTAAATTACAAAGTACAGCTATTTTAAGAGAGGAAGTTCAGCAATACACATTGTGTGGTTTAAAGTTTACAACAAAGCATAATGTTATTAGACATATGAGAGTACACACAGGAGATAAACCTCACAACTGCACAATATGTGATTCAAAGTTTGCACAAAGAAGTCATCTTACTATTCATATGAGAGTACACACAGGAGAGAAACCTTACAACTGCACATTGTGTGATTCAAAGTTTGCAAGAAGAGGTACTCTTACTAGACACATGAGAGTACACACAGGAGAGAAACCTCACAACTGCACATTATGTGATTCAAAGTTTGCACATAGAAGTCATCTTACTAGACACATGAGAGTACACACAGGAGAAAAACCTCACAACTGCACATTATGTGATTCAAAGTTTACACAAAGAAGTCATCTTACTACACATATTAGAGTACACACAGGAGAGAAACCTCACAACTGTCAATTGTGTGATTCAAAGTTTGCACATAGAAGTCATCTTACTAGACACATGAGAGTACACACAGGAGAGAAACCTCACAACTGCACATTATGTGATTCAAAGTTTACACAAAGAAGTCATCTTACTACACATATGAGAGTACACACAGGAGAGAAACCTCACAACTGCACATTATGTGATTCAAAGTTTGCACGAAGAAGTAATCTTACTACACATATGAGAGCACACACAGGAGAGAAACCTCACAACTGCACATTATGTGATTCAAAGTTTGCACATAGAAGTCATCTTACTATACATATGAGAGTACACACAGGAGAGAAACCTTACAACTGCACATTATGTGATTCAAAGTTTACACAAAGAAGTGATCTTACTAGACACATGAGAGTACACACAGGAGATAAACCTCACAACTGCACAATATGTGATTTAAAGTTTGCACATAGAAGTCATCTTACTAGACATATGAGAGTACACACAGGAGAGAAACCTTACAACTGCACATTATGTGATTCAAAGTTTGCAGATATAGGTCATCTTACTACACATATGAGAGTACACACAGAAGAGAAACCTCACAACTGCACATTATGTGATTCAAAGTTTGCACAAAGAAGTAATCTTACTACACATATGAGAGTACACACAGGAGAGAAACCTCACAACTGCACATTATGTGATTCAAAGTTTGCCCATAGAAGTAATCTTACTAAACATATGAGAGTACACACAGGAGAGATGAATCATTCTAGTAAATAAGGTAACAGTAAACTCATTTTTGTAAAATTTTAAAATTATTTTTGGATTTTAAATGTTACGAATACATAAAATAGTTACTGCATTGAACGAAGTTACAACATACTGAACAAGTAATGGAAATCATATGTAGTTTTTCATACGTAATGTTATTGTACGTAATGGCAAGGTGTATACTTTGTACTTATGTTGAAATATGTTACAATTCATAAAAATATAGTTATTTAACATTTAATTATTAAAAATTATTTTTACGGCATTTAATTGATTTTATGAATTATTTTATTTACATGAAATTATTGGAATCGTAACCAAGATGTTTATGGTTTTTTTCTACATAGAAAGTGAAGGGACATAACTTTGTCTTGAGCATCAATATCAACCCTGAACAAATTTGTATGATTAAATATAACCAAGTTATAATCACTAAGTATTATTAAACTTCATTTTACTTAATTTAGTGAATGTGTCAAATATTCCGTTGCCTGGGTAACAGGGCTATAACATCATTTGTCAATGTATTTAAATATGCATGACTTTCATATCAGCATTGTTCTTACAGCTTTTTAAAAAGTAAATAAAATATACTATAAATTATTAATTACCATTGTATAAAATTCACGTGTCATTGAACTGTAAGTGACAAAATATAATTAAAAAGTTATGTCAAAACATGATAATTTTATTAAATTTTTGTTTCAATGGAATGCCAATATAAAAAACATTGCTTTAGTTTGTAACAATGGTTTTAATTACTCCTATCTATATTTGTTCTACTTGCACGTTAAGTCAAATAATAACCGGTACAAAAACATTTCACAAGCTTTCTTACTCATACTCCATAACAGTTAATCAAAATAATATTTTTTTACTTGTAATTTTCACTTGGCTTTGGATCATTATCTCCTCATTTCAATAATTTTTTTAACAGCCTTAAAGCTGATATTTTTTGTTTTTACCACTAAATCACTGTTATTTTTGGAGAGATGGCAAACAATACATCTTGTTTGGGTTCTTACAGGCTACAATTGAGCAAAATTAAATCTTAATTGTTTTCAAATTTTAAGGAAATATTAATTTCGTGTAATATATGGTCATTAACCACAAATTTTGAAGTATACAATTTTTTAACATCAGACATAGTACTGTTTAATTTGAAAGATATCAGCGTTCATTAATATGTGTTTGTACACATTACAATTGACCGTGTCATAAAAAAATACTAAGCAAAAACACCATCGCAGTTCATGCTACCCAAAACTATGGCTTCCAGCTGGTTAAGTTGCTTTTCAATTGTTATACAGTGAATAATAAACACAATTGTGATGGTTTATAGCACCACTTAACTTGAAATTATTGACAGACCACAATACGTTCATCAAAACTATATTTCGTTATCTGTGTTTGTTTAACACAATTTCATAAAACTGGAGGCACTCTCCAACAAACCATGAACAAGTCCTGAGCGATACAACTTAAAACCATGACCATTTTGCAGCCTCTGTAAAGATCTTGAAGTTCTTAATTGTGATTTCTTAGGACTTTTCATAAAAGGTTATGTAACAAACAATGAGTTGGTTATTCCAGTTGAACTCGAGGCCTCTATTCCAATTGAAATGTATACTTCAGTCATTACAAGGAGAATATAAGAAAGAGGTAAATAAAAATAGAAAGTTATTTTGTATGAAAATGTATTACAAACTATTTCTTAATATAGTACATGAATTGCTTTGGCTTATTCTATCATACATTTAAAGACATTACACAATATTATTTTTAAAAATTTAAGATATGAGAAAATACTTGCTTTATGTCTTATAAATAAATGTAAGGCGTTGAACATTGGATCATTGTTATAATATACATATTTGTTTAACAAGCTCTAATCTATACTCAACTGTGGAAGATGTTATTGAGGCAGTATATGGATCAGTTAAAAAAGAAAAAAAACACGTAGAAACTTATGAACAAAAATCAGATGTGAGAAAAAATATCAAAATTTTGATTTGGTCTTAAACAGATTTTTGTAACAGTTTTCTAGTGACACACATAGGTATGGCACAAACAACAAAGTTTGACTATTTTTTAAAACCAATATATAGATTATTTAGTATTTTTATAATAAATTTTTTTAATTTATTTTGTTCGTAGTTTATTTAAATATAATTAGAATTATTTTATTTAGCTCAGTAGCACACTAGAGAGAGATGTTTAAGTCATTCACTGGTAGAGATTTTGAATATAACTGATGAACTGACTTGAAAAATTCCTGCCAACAGATCGTATTTGTTGTGGTGATTAGCAAATTGATCATAAGATAAAAGTAGCACATCACAATGACAGTTCGATAAATATCTTATTGCTGTAGTGGGAAGCCAGTCTTAGACCTTACTGTCACAATTTAACAATGTTACAATTCAATTTCTGTAGCTTACAAAAATAAATTTTGTTTTTGAATGAGTTCCTGTGTTTTTTCTTTTTATTTAAAAAAAAAAAAGAAAGAAAAAAAACCTACTTAAAACCAAAGAATATAATTCTCCTGTTTATATAAATAATACATTACTAGGTCTACATATAAACCGATTTGATCGAGTCAACACTAGAAGTGTTGACAGAGTGGATAGTAGACGTATTACTACAGAAACGGAGGGCATGGTACCACTAGTGGACCAAATATTCTCCATACTCATCTCACCAGAATATATATGTGTTTACAGACAAATTTGAATTCATTTTTAAAAGATATAAATCAATATATTTAATGTAACAGAGAACCATTTTAACTTCCAAGAGAAGAGAATTGATTGCATTATTATATAATTGACTTTGCAACACTTATTATAATTTTATTTAAATATGGGAGATTCTGAAAACAACCAAACCTCTTAACTGAAAAACAAAAATAAAAACTGAACTGAAATAGAAAGTCATATGTCCAACTACGAATCATACAATATAGAACTGCTCCCCCCCCCCGCTAACACGTAAAGTGAACTGATAATAATTACAATGATAAGAAAACTTTTTCCTATATCAATTTGCGTAAGTTCAAGTAGTGAAAAGAGAAATAGCATTGGTTTTGAAGTGAATACGTCTTTAAATTTGCTATGCATTAATCAATGATAATTAAATCAGGGGATACAGTTTCACATTACAGGTCAAAAATTGAGTTTATATCGAAAATCAAATTGTACAACATGATAGTTAAGAATTGATTTAGTCATCTGTCTTATTTCAATTATTATATGATGAGTTTGATTTGTACCAGTTTTATTTAATCAAAATAATTGCATTTTTTGTTTAGCTTTCATTTCTGTTACTAGCGTTCTTTTACTGTAAGAAGTACAAAGAGTGGAAAATATTATTTTTGTAATTTTCCCAATAAAATCAGGACGGATTAAACTGAGCGAAATATTATTCTTTTTTGTATCTTAAACCCTCGCATAGCTAGTCGACAGAGAGCTTGCTGTAAAAGTTTTTAAACATTCAGAATATTATTTAAAATTGATGGAAATTGATAAAAATGAACACAACCATTATGATATTAACGATGGCACCAACAGCAAAGCAGAGTGCTCTAGCAGGTTGCCTTATGACGTAGATGGCGTAGACAAAAGTGTGCAAGATACGAGCCAAAGTGTAGATGCGGAAGAGCATTAAAGCAAGAACCACATCTGGATCAGTGAGAATGTAGATGAAACCAGTGATAAAAAATAAAGGAATGTTTTCCAAATCATTTGCATGGGCCCTGTAACAAGAAACATGAGTATAAATACTTAATTATTTAAATAATAATTGAAAAAAGATGATTTTTTAAATACTTTTTCTTACACATATGTAAAAAGTTATATGATGCATCAAAAGAGTCGAAATCGAGTTTTTGTGGAAAAATCTTTTTAGATGTCCCCTTGAGTCTAAAAAAGTGGTTTTTAGAATGATTTCTCTGTAGTGCTCTACAATCCCAACATGCGAACCGATTTTAATCAAATTTGACATATTGGCACATTTCAGCCATATCTCAGGACTTTTTAAATTATTTTTTTAGGGGCCATAAGTAAAATTAAAGACCTTTAAAATTTCACGCAATGTGTGTCAGTTGGTCTGTCTGTAAATCGCAACCCGCCTACACAGACAAAACAATAAATTCTATATTTGTCAAACTTTGCATTTATATTGTTTGTATTATCCCACATATAGAAAAAATATAGCGGTGACAAAGCAAAAATTACCTTAGGATAGTTAAGGGGCAAAAAACTATCAACTTGAAAAAATTTGTTTTGTGATAACTGTGTGGGTATCAAATAAAACTACAAATTATTCTGATTACGAATGTTTATTTGATGAAAAAATTAATATGTTGGCACTAAGCCAATTTAAATTATCAGATATCATTCTCCCCTCTCTATCATCTGTTGTGTAGACGGGTTGCGACTTATAAACTGACAGATGAACAGACCTGAAATTATAATGTTTGAATACTGACTGTCTGCCTGTGTTTTTTTTTAAACTATAATTTCTCGGGTCTATTGGTATAGAACTAAACTGTGCAGAAAACATGGCACAAACTCTCTCACTCATCCATTCTCAGTCTAACCAAACAAAACTACTTGTTGCCAATAATGTGAAAATAATACAGTAAAAAAGTGAAAACCAATCATGGATTTAAATAATTAAATGTACAAGGAGCCATGTGACGATATTCATAAGGAAAACAAGGCTTCCCGGAACCACAAAAACAAGAAACAAAACTAAGACTGTAATAAATCCAATATTTCAATGACATAGTCATCATCTTCAGAAACTGAAATGTACATAAGGGTAATATAATAAACATATTGGATTTATTACAGTCTTAATATTGTTTCTTGTTATTGTGGTCCAGGAAATCCTTGTTTTGCTTATTTCAATAATGTCTAAACTTCACTTATGACAAACTTGTCACAAAGGTTAGTTTTTTAAATTATTTCTTAACAGTAATCATCTATTATTTTCAATTTTTAACACTGGTTTGAGTCATTAATCTTCACGTTTCACCAAAATTTGAACAATGTGTAGAACATTATGAAATTACACATTTTATAACCTAAAATACATTTTTTTTTCGGAGAGGTTGCAACTAACACATTTTGTTTGGTTACTTTAGGGCTACATTTCAGTAAAATTTGATTATAGTCGTTGTAACATTTATAATAAATAAACAGTATGAATTGATGATGGGTTGAGGGATTTGTGGTCAAAAGAAAAGTGAGATCTTAGATGCACTTTATAGCCTAAATGTAATAACTTCAAAATTCGTTCTAGCCTAATAATTTAATTAACTTCTAGATTTTGGAAATTTTAAATAAATAATTATAAAGCACATGTTATAATAACTACAGCTAATTTAAATAAAACATACCATTTCAAAAACAATAATAACAGTAACCTAAAATGATTGAGTAAGAACATTTCACTATTCTTTTGTAATATATTTCATGTTTAGATAATTAGTTTTAATTCAAATTCAATATATATATTGTGTATTAGTTAATTTAAATAACAAACTGATAGAATAGGATAAATTAGGTTAGTTTTTGTGTTTACAACGAATTACAATAAAGTGAAACAGTGCAAACTGGCGGCGATAGTTAGAACTATCGTTGAAATCTAAGCAGTGATGTATAAAAAACATAAATATATAAAAAGTGAATGTGTATGAATTAAAACAATTTTAACTACAGATGTGTCTACAAACTATAATTAACGGAAATATACCATTTAAAACGACTATTAAAGGACTTTTTTTTTAAATATGCAAAGCCGATTGCGGAAAATATACCAATGATGGCCATATTGCATTGTAGCCCGGGTTGTTAAAAAAAATAATGGCAGTTCAAAAAAAAATTCCATTTAGGCAAGACCTATTTTTGTTATTCAGCAATTTTAAAAGAAAGATTTTATAGAAAAGTTCAATAATATAATAATACAAACATATCAGAAGAATAAATAATAAACTACAAGAGTTATTGCTAGTATTAAGAAAGCAGTCTGAGGTAGTACCAAACCTTTTTAATTATCTTCAAGAATAGATATTTAAACACCTTTCAACATCATTCATTTGGACTTAAGTAAATATATAGATTTTATTAATATCAAAAACTTGAACTTTAAGAACTTTTAATATTGATAGTATAAGCTGATTTGTGAATTTTAAGATATATGTCCATAATTAATTGTATAATAATTGCACATTTAAAAAGCCCAAACCTTAGTAAGACCCGAGAGTAAAGAGTAATTTAAAGAATTGAGTTGTTATTCAATAGTTAACCATTATATTTTAAAGTAAAGGTAACGTGCTAGAGGAAGACCCAACTTGGATAATATTATTAATATAATAACTGTAAAAAAAAAAAAAAAAAGTTATACTGTATCATTTGAGACAATTTTTACAAAATTACAATTTCGTGTTTTTCTCCGTTAACAAATAAGCCACATTTTTGCGTTATCAAATAAAAAGAAGTAAACAAAATATGAGATGGACAAAATTTGCTCATATAACAAAATTTAATTAAAATTGACCCACAGCATAATGCATTACTAATGCAGAGAAATATCATTCCCCCAAACTACTTTTTTGACCTGTCAATACTTTACCTTACTATACGCTGATAAAAAACTTCACCTTTCTTATTATTTGAAATATTTGAATTTTGTTTGAAGCAATCTCTTTAGGTAAGAGGATGTCTACCTATTTAGAGAGAGAGAGAGAGAGAGAGAGAGAGAGAGAGAGAGAGAGAGAGAGAGAGAGAGAGAGAGAGAGAGAGAGAGAGAGAGAGAGAGAGAGAGAGAGAGAGAGAGAGCTACCTTACTTGACCATGTAAAGTAAAAACAATTAGCTTACAAACCTATTTCAACATGTAGTTCACTTAATGGACCTTGACCTATAGAACTTAAAATTATGTTTTTTTGACTTAAAATTGATAAAATAGTTGTCAAAATAACCTCAAAATGCCATAAAATCGTCATTTTGAATAGCTGTTTTCGGACAGAAATAATGAATTGTAAAAGATATAAAGTAATCTGCGGTGTAAAGGAGTATCGAAATGATTAGGAAAACAGCATTTGGAAGACGAATTGCCGATATTTTGCACTAAAATCGCTTGGACAGCAACAATATATATTTTTTATAAAATAGTTGCACATAACAGTTCAGTTAGGATTTCCGTCACTGCTAAAGCACGAGCTTTTTTTGTTAGACTTATTTCATAAATTAAATATAGCTAATAAACGCACCTTTTGTTGTAGACAAAACTTACATTTATTTGAAGCAAAAGAATAAATAAATATTAAATACTAATACAGGTATTCAAATAACACCACAGGACCATAGCTCACCTCAAAGCTCCAAGTCTTATCAACCTTTAAAAAAACAAAACAAAGTAACAATTAGACAAATTTCTACATTTAAAATCTGAATCCGTGGCGGTTATTACTAAAATTATTTATTATTTATTACAGTTCTACAAGATCTCTGCAAAGTGGTATAAAGCACATTTTGATAAATATTACATATATATTGTAAATGAAAATTATATTACTGTACTGTATGTGTTAACCAGAAGTATGAATGTATGATTACGTTGAACAACCATTTTATCATCTTAATATTTGTTCCAAGTGTTTTTAATTTTAGCGTAAAACTAGCTAATTAATAATTATCTAAAACCAAATGATACAATTATTGTTAGACCCATAACTAAATCATTGAACAATACCTAGATTAGTACTGAGATTACTCCCCCTCAGTAACGGTGTTTCTAACAATCTAGACGCAAGACGCAAATATTACCATGTGACCAGACCAGAAGGAGATTGATATTCGCTGATTCATTTGATTGTATCTGAAGTGTTAAATTTTTATATTTTTATATACAGAAAAATTCTTCGTTATTGTAAAGACCGGAAATAGTAAATTAATCTTTTTCCTGATCCACGACAACGTAAGTTGGTTTGAGTCTTATCAAAATATTCATAGGCTATATTATTCACACCACTAGGCCTACTCTTCATTAGTAAAGTATTTTTCTGTTCTTTGTAGGATATTAAATGGTTCCTCAAGGTCTTTGAAGTCAGAAATAGAATGTACGATTAAGTTGAAATATCTATTCATAAATAATTAATGATTTTGTCTTAATAATGTTAAATTAAAGTTTTCTTTTATTCCCGATAAAAAACTATCTTTTTAAGAACAATCCAGTATCAAACATCATCTTCTTTTTATAAACAGTTCATAGCTGATATCAATAATTATCTAAAAATATTTCAAATTACATGATACAATTGTCAGGTTGCCAAAACAGTGAACAACATTATATACACTTCTGTCAGTTCATTGTGTACCTACATGTATTGTACATAACCTAACTTGTTCCAGTAATCAAATATTGTGTTGGTTGTAAATGCCATGTGATATTTACTGATTTGAAGGTATTATTGAACCATTTCAATAATTTATCTAATATAGAAATGTTAAATCACATATATCTTTCTCAATTCCGATCCAAAAACAGTAATCCTATGTAAAATGGTAATTATACAATCAAAAAAATAATGAAATCCCTAACTATTTACCTTATATTATTCAAACAGATTTTTTTTCCCTTTTTTTTTTCACAAGACATTTTTCAAGTCACAAAATCCATTTTTTTACTATCAAATAACATATTGAAAACAACAGAATCCAGCTGTTGTTAGGTTAAATATATGTCTGGTTATGAGAGCCTATAATCATACAACTGTAATAGGCATGCATCATATATAGTTAACTTGCCAGAACTAACAAAACAAATGATCACTTATTCACTAACTTGATAAATGTTAAATCAGGGATAAATTTAGTCATAAATATTAAAGTAGGGATTCATAATCTGAACTGGATTTCATTTTTTTTATATTTCTTATTTTCTACTGAACTTTTGTATTTGCATATAAGGTAAATTGTTACTAATGATTTCATAATTTTTCATGGCAGAATTCGTGGCTCTAGGCCGAAGAGAGAAGTGGTAAGCCTACCATCTGGACTGACTGTTTCCCTAAGCATGTGAATGCATAAGTGAAATTAAATTATCACTTTACGATTAGTGATCTTTTCATAGTTTAGAACTTCTATAACTTACAAAGTTACGTTTGTTCAGAATTGAGATCAACACTTCAGGTTATCAGAAATTGTGGGTGCTGAAAATGTTGACAAGTGCTCACAAAAACTAAAGATTAATGTCTGCACATGCTTTTTTGTGACACTTTCATAGAGAGGGAGACAATTTTTCCCCTCATACCATCACAAAACATAGATTTCGTATGTCAATGCTGAGTCGTACCAACAATTTATTTAGTAGCATCATTCTAGTTCACCCAAACTGAAAAAACTTCAAGCAAATCTATTCATAAAAGAAAATCAATTTAAATGTCTTTAAAAGACTTCATAGGGCCTTGAACAACCATCACAATCCAAGTCTATTGTGAATTACAGTAGAACCCCTCTAATCCGCCCTCGGGTGGTCCGTTACTCTGGTTAATCCGACCGTGCTCGAGCTCGCGATATTGTGCCGATTTGCCGACTTGTCGATGACACACGGCTCGTCTGGCACAACTGTTTCCGGTTTGTTATCGCTTTCCCGCTTCAGTGCTTTGTCATCCCGCTTCAGTACTCTGTTATCTCTCGTGTTGTTTCTATTGATTTTCTAAAGTACTTGCAAAGTTTATATATAGACTTTTAAAAGTTTATAGGCTATATCACTTATTTCACTTTTAAAAAAATCTCTTTATATAATATGTAATAAATATTGACTTTTTTTCGGATAATCCGACCTTTTTTGCATTCCGACCATGCCCTCAGTCCCGAAGGTGACAGATTAGAGGGGTTCTACTGTACTATCTAAACAATGCCATGCCATTCAAAATTGACAACAGTACTGTTGAGGTCAGGAATGTTTCTCTCTCACGATAATGGTTGTGTAATATGCCTCTTGCGTTTAGAAATTTAATCAGTGATCTGATATCACAACTGATGAGATTTTAAATTTCATACAGGTTATAAACCCACTGTCATGTATAGGAAATGACAATGGACTGGTATTATATTATAGTAATTAGCCTATATGCCCAATGGACAAGTTGAAATGACTGCATGCTGCATGAACAAATACCATTTGTTCTTTACAATTGATCAGTCTTTGTTTTTACAGTAAATTCCGCCTTGTAATTACCCACTACCACTGATTAGCTAGTTGCTTTGTAAATAATTTTGATACACAGAGGAGTAAGAGTTGATAATTCTTATTTAAAGATAACAAGGGAGGTAGTAGCATCATCTGAGATAACATATAGCTGCCCTGCTGTGTTGGTTGTTCCCGTTTCCATCTCCCTAGTTTCTTCAGAGTGCACACATAAATACTTTAAAACATTGGGTTGACTGTCTATCCAGATTTTATATATTGAATAAACTAAGTAATTTTTTTGTTTTATGCAGAATGGAATCTATTCGTGTAAAAGAAGAGCCTCTTGAAGAACAAGATGAATCTTTAATGGATTTACCAGCATGGTAAGTATTACAGACTAAAGTGGTTTTAGATTAGCTTATTGGTTAAGGAGGGACACAGCATGTTTACTTTTATTGAAAACATTTTTTATTATTATGTGTAGACTATTATAACTATTCAGGTATTTTCAATAGTATTATAAGCTTTTTTTTATTAAAATAATCATTTAACATGTAGTCTATCTTGTTTCAATATATAGGCCTACATGTGTTATATATTATTTAAAGTATATTTATAAAGAAATTGAAAATAATAAGTAATTGTAATAAACCAACAAGATTTTAAGAATTATCCAAATACTCTAATGCATTTTCAAACACGGTTATCAAAAAATGTAATTCAAATGAAATAAATAAACAACGCTGTCCTATTATGATATTGATCCACAATTTATAAAACAGTACTATTCAGGTCTAAAATAAACTAAACATAATTGTAAATAAATGGTGCAATACGTTTTCAAACTTTCCCACCCAATCTTCCCCAAAACCAAATAAAAATGAACTAAAACTGATCGGCACCAAAATTGTCATTTCGGTAGTTGACGGTCAAAAAGTGAAAATGAACCAAGAACCTAAACTTGGTCTGTTTGTGCTTTAAACACATAACAGCTTAAGTTGTCTATGATTAAACTTTTTTTTTGAATTTTTTGACTCGTCTTATACATACGTAAATTTTTCAAAAGGACTAATAAAGTTGAATTGAATAAAATCAAGCTTTTAATGACCATGGTCAAGGTTCATTTATGGCAATTTTTCCTGAACCATTATTTTCTTTACTTGCAATTTTGCAAACTGGTTTGTGTCATTAATCTTAACATTGTACTATTTGAACAAAATCGGCAAAGCTAATTTTAAGAAGATAAGTATTTTATAAGTCTCAAGGCCGATTTTTTTTTTTTTTACCAATAAGTAACAAACTGGTATTTCTGGTGGTGACAATTAATTTTGCTTTATTTTTATTTGGTTTTGGGGCTGAATGAGTTTGTATAATGTTTTTGCATCGCTTATTCTGTAATGCTACAGCACTGCTTCGCTTCTCACTGGTAGCTTTTTCATGCTTTAATACATGAAAAATATATTTATTGAATTTATAAAAACACCAAACTTTAATATTTTCATAATCACTTATGAGTATATTTAAAATACATATAATAATATTGTAAAAGTAAATTTCAGTATAACTCATTAAAATTACATAGCCACATGAGCAACTTCTATTAAGGATGTCCAGCAAATCACGTTGTATCATTACAGAAAAGACAATAATAGTAAAGATTTTACCACAGAATTAAGGTAATTATATTGTATGCAAAATAATTAAAAGGGAAACTAACTATATAATTTTATACAGGGTCCAGCAGAAATATCTCCCTATTATGAATAGTTAATAAAACAGACATTATAGAAGTTAAACAAAATATTGTTATAATCTAAAAAACAATGTTTACTTTTTATAATTATGTTGTTTTGGAAATCATATTGTCTATGTTCCAACCTCCATTACCTATCCAAGTATGCAACCTCACCCAGAAGTTTTGCATCACTTGTATGGCCATTTCCTGTGGTATCGCTACAATTTCTTACCAGATAACAGATTTCATCATCATCAATTGTTCTCGCCTTGTGTTTTAATACTACAACCTTTAGATGCTCCCAGAGTAAAAAGTCGTCATATGCTGAGAGGAAGTAGTAGGAATTGGCCATTGATTCCCATCTGGGTTCTTTAGTTACAATAAACTCCTGTCCAATAAAATAGTTCATAATTACTAAATCTCCTTTTATTACTCTTAATACAATTATTTATTTCACATTTAGATTTACAGTAGAACCCCTCTTAACCGGTCTAGTCGGGACTGACACCCGGGCCGGTTGCCCGTTTGGCCGGTAAATCCGAGGTTCCCGTGAAAAATCGGTTTTCGTTCAAAGAAAGCTGATTTAATCAGGTAGCGCTAAGAATTATGCAATTAAGATGTTATTGCAACTCATTTTATTGTACATAAATGTATCGTATATATTATGTTATGTATATTATACATCAAACATGAAAAAATTAAACACTACAAAGCTATTTTACAGATTCCCCTCTGTCAAGTCTTTTGACACATTTTACCGCGTCTCAAACGAAACCAACACACGCTTCTGTTTTCGTAACTCGCTCATTTTTATTTACTGTATATACTGTACGTAGATCATAACCAGTCAGACAAGAAGAAAACTGAAAGAAATGTTATATTTTCCATAATGTATACTAAATTGATTCGTGGAAAAAAAGCGGCTCATCAAACGTTTTTGTGGTGTATGTCTGCTATACTGACGGGTGCCAATGCCGCGGTGTTTTATGCCGCCGACAATGGGATACCGTTATCGATAAAGTCGTTTGACTCGCCGCCGCTTTGGTGTTTCAATTACAATTTATTTTCGGAAACTCTCATCCAACCAGTACACTACGGTATAGGCCGGTTAATCCGAGGTTCTACTGTACGTATTCCAATCAAATATTTACTATTATTATTATTATTAAATTTTAAATCCAGAATAATTCCAACTATTATGACTCTAGACAATCCTGACTACGGTATTTTTGAATGATTACAAGTTCCTTTAATTATACTTGCTCACCTTTACTATGTCTTCGTGTATTTTTCCGCTGTCTGGTATATATCCCCTTGAAGCTCTCTCTCGCCAAGTCTATCTGGCCATCTTTTAAATCTGCCGGCGGTCCCCTCTTGAATGATTAACCTCGTTTCTCCCCACCTGAGGGTTTATATACACTTCACAAACTAGAATGATTGACCTCATTTCTTACATTACAAGGGTTTATATACACTTCCCAACTTGAATGATTGACCTCATTTCTTACATTACAAGGGTTTATATACGCTTCCCAACTTGAATGATTGACCCCGTTTCTTCCCACCCAAAGGTTTATATACACTTCCCAACTTGAATGATTGACCCGTTTCTTCCCACCCAAGGGTTTTTATACACTTCCCAACTTGAATGATTGACCGCTTTTCTTCCCACACAAGGGTTTATATACACTTCTCAATTTGAGTTCCCAACTTGAATGATTGCTCTCGTTTCTTCACACTTCTCAACTTGTGAAGTCCACCTCACTTGCAAGGCAAGCTATCAGTTTTCTAACTCTGTCATAATAGTTGTTATCATTCTGAACTTCTTTAAAAGAACTTAGACTATTTTCCTAACTGAATTATGGCCCTAATTTCTAATAGTAGGGTGAACATACAGACCATTGCTTGTCGCCTCGTGAAATTAGATGCCCGGGAAACATATATCTTTCGACATCCATCAATTTTCTTGCTGTGTGAGTTGTGGCTCCATCTTTTTCAAAGCCTGGTCTCAGAATTCATTAATTTAAAGTTCCAGAAAATTGCATAACATGTCGACATAACAATCGGAATTTATGTTTGCAAATCTTCCTCAAAAAGTACAGCTCTATGACTAAAAATTCACCAACGGCGCGCTGACATTGTTACAGTGCAGAGTATGATCATAGAGCTGTCGGCAATTATCTTGTTAATTGAAAATTTTGTTTATTAACACAGCCCAATAAAATTAAAATTAGCTTCATCTCTCAACAACTCAATAGAGTACACTAAAACATTGCTTGGCAACTAGGAACATGGTTTCCCCAATCACGTTCATTTAGCTGTTGTATGACCACCAATTTGTACAGATGAAACTTAAGATCTGTATGTAAAATTCTCTTTCAGACAAGTACTCTGATCAGACAATCCCAAAATACCAGCTTGATGGGTAAACTACCTGTCTCATTGCTTAGATGTTTTCAGGTGTTTGAATGCTATGAGGCCTATTAGGTGGTTTCTTCTTCTATACTGATCCGGCGGCTCTAAAATTTGACACCCATATGCTCTACCGAAATTTGTTGGACCTAGCCTGAATTAAGTACGAAATAATTGCTGCACAAAATAACAGAATCAGTACTTTTAAAATAACTGTCAATAATGGAAGAATGATGTTTACCAGTCTATGCAATGATGGTAACTTTAATGGGAAGGGTATTCTCTACAAGATGGCATATCAACGTCACACCTCTCTACTAGCGCTCTAACAGCAGTGCCAAGATATCAGAGACTTGTTTATGCAAATGTTAAACATTTTCCTTTTAGATTATAAAATAACATGTTTTGTAACCTATATGATGTCTGTCAGAAAATATTTCTCCTGGACCCAGTAGTAAACCAGTACTGGGATATGTGTGTTGTTAAATGAACCGTTTTTAATAATTGCAGGAACCAACAAGACCGTGGCCTCAGAGATCCTTTAGAGCTTTTTGCTGTTAAGAAAGAGGTAATCTTCAACTACTTAATCATTATAATCACTTTCGTTTTTATCACTAGTATTCTTGAAAGTTCCAATCTTTAATTGCTTTAGGCTATGAATATTATTTACCAACTGACTTGACTGAAAATTTGGACTTGCTACACGGTGTAAGCATGGATCATCTCCATCCAATAAATAAATCATAGTAAATAATTTGTAATAATAATATGTAATTGTAAATAACATGTTAATTTAAATAAATCATAAGTGATTAAATAAATAATAAATACTAAAGTGAACTTTTAAATAAAATGTGCTTTTATAAATTAAAATGACATTATTTACATAATGCGTTATAATTAAACAAAGGAACAGACAATTGCGTCATACTTTGCAAATGGAACATTCTAGAACAAAGATGTGTCTTGCATATGGAGTGATATCTCCATAAAAGGAGATTTTCTGATTAGTTAGAATCATAGAATATTCTGGAATTGAGTGAGAGGAGGCAGACTTGTTAAAAATATAAAACTTCTTTGTTGAATGCGACGAGTGAACTGCTTGCTACATGTTTTTGAATAATGGTAGTGGAGAATGAAAATGATCTGAGAAAGTTATAAGTAAAATATAACAATTAAAATAACCACACTTTCCTTAAAAAGCAATATGAACAGTTAGAAGACTTTCCAAACTTGGACAAATATTAGAATTAAGATTTTATATTTAGATTTAAGCTTTAATAATAATAAAGTCAATGCTGTCTATCTTTAATATAAAATTGTACTTTCAAAATTAACATGTGCAAGTAAGATTTATTGAGAACATCTGTTTAGCCCACATCGTTTGGGAGCATGTAATAAATATCACAGTAGACTAGTTGTCAAAAAAACTTTCTAAAATCCATTTGTTATTGTAAAGTGGATGGCAGGTGGTAAGCAGTTCTGTGAAAATAACAACTCCACTGACTCTAACCAAAAATGTGTGGGCTCTTATATAGCTACTAAATATATTCCCATAGTGTCATTAAATGAGACAATATTATTCTAGAAAACTCTTGTTCCTGCAAGCAAGATGATGCCAGCGAGTAACAGTAGTTCTTAAATCCTCCCTCTCACAGATAGTACTAGTGTCTCTATTTTGTAATTAATTTCTTTCACAATGTTGTTTAATTTAAAAATTGTTTTATTTTTCCATCATGGAAGGGAGGGCAGCTGCTTGTCTCCCCCCCCCCCTGTGTACACCCTTAATGTAATTAGAATATGAATCACCAATTTCAATTTGTACATTCCCATCAAAGTAGTTGCAATGATCCCCAGTTATAATGTCACTGTGACTTATCGAGGGCTAGCGCCTGCAATAACTGCGTAGACCATTATCCAACGGCTATTCTAAAAGGGATGAACTGTAGGAGCAGTTCTTTACATAGTCTAGGATTAAATTCCTCTCTTTCATCCTCTATTAGGTCTCAAATAACCCCAACTTTTGTCCTCTTACAGTCATCCTGCTATTAGAGTATATGGAGGCTAAGAGTCTTTAGTTTATGTTCTTATATTCTTAGAGGTTTTTCACTTTTAAACTACAAGAAAAATAATAATAATACGGTAGTGTGTATATAAATGTAGTTTGGTAAGCTGCTATTATATCTTTATTGTGATTGGCTGTTAATATTTGTGTAAATGATTGTTAAAGGAATTCCCAGTTACAGTTGATTTAGTACCATACATGAAAATAGAAAAAGACATAACTCCACCTTCTGCGATTTCTATATTTCAAGTGAAAAAAGAAGAAGAGCTCCACATAGAGGTACCAGAATATTTTTGTATATAAATTTCAGTTAAACTATTGTTATGTCTCTTTATATTTTCTTTACAACTTTCAAAACATGTAGAAATTTATTCAGATAACTTACAAAATCAGTTGAGGTGTCAATTTAAAGCAAAACACATCAAGTTTGACTTACGTAGTGCCAAATACTATCACCAGAAATGCCACCATTGTTGTAGTTTAAAAAGGCTACTTTTACTGGTACTTGCTGCATGTTTTGATTTTACAAAATTAACTCTGCAATTACAATTCAACACAATTTTTGTCCTCAGTATAGTAAGGATACACCAAGTAAGCCTACACCTCTTGACACCAAAATTATATTGAAATATGATATAACATACATATGTCGAGACATTCTGTATGATATGACAAATCATCAGGTTTGCGATGTTGCTGTAAAATAATTCAGACAGAACTTTCCCTGTATGCCATTCAACGGAATATTCCTTAATAAGCGATTCCCAAGTTAGTGAATTGGTCGTGCAGAGCCATTTGCGTGGTTGCCTCGCACACCAGATTTGAATCCTCTTGATTTTTTTTATGGGATTCCATTAAAGATCGAGTATATGTTCCAGCTTTACCAGCCGATTTCCCTAAGCTGAGTGACGCACGATGTACTGGCTCAAGTTTGGTCAGAAATTGACTTCAGGTGAGATGTTTGTCATGGTAGTCACATCAAACCAAAATTATTGTTGAATGAAAAATTTGATGTGTGTTACTTTTACATGTCAACTGATTATGTAAGTTATCTGAGTATATTTCTAAATCCTTTTAAAGTTGTAAAAATTGTTTTGAAATGCTCTGTACAAACATTTTGATACATGTTTATTTATTTTTATTGGTATCTATAATCTTGTAATATATAATTGTTTCTGACTAAGTTGGGGATATGATTAAATTAAAATGATTGGTTGCTTCACAGCATCTGTGTTTCCCAAGGACTCTTATTTAAAACAGGTCTAACCTAACTTTCTCTACCCCATCAATCTCTCACTTGATTTGACTTAAAGTAAATTTTAGTGAAATATGAAGATTAATGACCCAAATCTGGGTGCAATATTGTAAATAAAAATATGTTACAATTTAAATGTAGTTGGTAAAAACAAAAACTTGGTATCGCCCTTTCTTGGAACTGCTGGTTTGTACAACACTATGTTTAGTATATCTATCTGTATATTATATTCACATTGTAATTGTACAAATATTTAATGGTCTTCATATATGACCTTTTTAATAATTATTTAGTTCTTCTTACACTTTATTTAATGATCCACTTTGAAACTACTAACAGTGACTTCATAATCAAAATATTTTAAGTGTAAAAAGATATTTTGTATCGTTGTTTTTGTAGCACATTTGAACCATTTTCAATAATTTTCAATATTTAGAATCATTTCTGATATAATTTATTTGAGACAAGGCTATTAATCTTAAATAAATTAATCTTTGGAAAATTATGTTTTCATTTTCATTGCAATATATTGAATGGTAATTATTAAACTTATGAACGCAAATAAACATGATAAGCTCTAAATATTGTTATTCATATTTTGCAGTAAAACTTGTATGACATTGAGTTACCAATAATGAATTCAAGGTTTATTTTCTAAAATTACTCGAGAGCGGTGAATTTCTCAGTTTTATATAGTGGTGTAATCATAACCTACACACTGCCGCGAATGCCCCCTACGATTTTTGCGTCACCTACCGCATCCGCTTGCTCCTCGCGACTCGAACCTCGCTTTGGAACGTCCTTCTTCAGGAGTTCTTGTCTCTATACAATCGCGGACAAGACCAAGATGCTCACTTTTACCCTTTTATCAATCAAAGCTATTGCAAACCTTGGCGTTTGCAAGTATGAGTCTGTGCTCATTAACTTACAATTTTTTAATTATACGAAAATTCCCTGAATTTTATTTTATCGCTCACTGAATTTACTACTTTCCTTTTCACACTCTCTTTCTCCTGAATTCTGATAATAATTTCTTCAAAATTTTATATTTATTATATTTTACCAGAGCACAGTTATAGTAATTAATTTCTTACTCTTGAATTATCTTAAAAAAGCAATGTTAACCTGTTGAAGAGTACAGGAAAATACCGATTAACGAGTACGGCCGTTCTTGAACGTCCTCTGTGCTGTTTGCGCAAATGAGTATGGACGTTTCGGAACGTTTTAGGTTACGTCTGAGCAATAAAAGTATTTATCATAAAACAAATTAGTCATAGCTTATTGTGTTGTCACATTTCAACAAGAAATAGTATTAAGAACACATGAAATCGGGTTTTTCACAATTGTAAGGCAGGACAACTCCAGGGGGCGTGGTTTCAGGAGAATTCACCATGCGTATTGATTGACGCGTAAATGTAGGTGGTGGCATCGTCTTCTCTGCGGTTGTTTTCCCCCTACACACACCTGTGCCTATGTTCCTTGTCTAGTATAAGTGATTTGGATCATTATATTATGTTACGTATATTATACATCAAACATGAAAAATTAAACACTACAAAGCTTTTTTACAGATTCCCCTCTGTCTAGTCTTTTGACACATTTAACCGCGTCTCAAACGAAACCAACACACGCTTCCAAGAAAACTGAAAAGAAATGTTATATTTTCCATAATGTAGGCTATACTAAATTGATTCATGGAAAAAAAGCGGCCCATCAAACGTTTTTGTCTGTGTATGTCTGCTATACCGACGGGTGACAATGCCACGGTGTTTTTATGCCGCCGACAATGGGATACCGCTATCAGTAAACGAAACCAACACACGCTTCCAAGAAAACTGAAAAGAAATGTTATATTTTCCATAATGTAGGCTATACTAAATTGATTCATGGAAAAAAAGCGGCCCATCAAACGTTTTTGTCTGTGTATGTCTGCTACACCGACGGGTGACAATGCCACGGTGTTTTTATGCCGCCGACAATGGGATACCGCTATCAGTAAAAAAATTTATCAGTGTAAATTTTTATTCTTACAAGTTTTTAACTCAATATGATATTATTATTATACATTTGTAACCAATAAAACAACTATTTTCAATTTTTTTTTTCTTACTCCTTGACAACAATTTTCTTGTAAATACTTACTAACCAGCTGGTGGCTATTTGGGACGTTCAGGAACGGCCGCACTCATCAAGAGGTTAATAAACAGAATGGTAAATGAAAAGAATTAAACTTGAGAATAAAATTTTATGTCATTGATCTTCAACACAAAAATAAAAACAATTTTAAAATTTTATAACACAACAATAAACAACAAAATATGACACAAATAATCTAATAGAAATTTCTTATATACTAACACAAATTGAAAAAAGCTAGACTATTTCATCTAGGACTACAGATAGCTATTCCTGCACTGAAATAGTCATATTTAAGTTTGAAATATTTTTTACACCAAAGCAGAGTGAATTGAGATTAATGAAGTTATTTTTTCTAAATTTCCCCAATGAATTTATTATTTACATGAATTTACTATTTACGAATTAATTATTCCTTAGATTTAGTGTACCTTCACACTTAACATGAAGCTCTCGTAGTTTTGAAGTAATTTGCTGTAATCGGTTTATGATGTCTCTAAGTTATTTTCTCTCCAAGTCCTGGATATTTCAAAGTTGTTGACTGCTGGTAGTAATCTCGAAACCCTGCTGAGTCGCCTTCAATGTAGATGAATCTTCATGCAGCTTGACTTTCGAAATTAGTTAAAAATTTTCTAAGTTACTTTTACTACTGATTTAAATATTTATGTTAAAATTTACTAAGTTGAATTTAGAATAGTTTAGTAGAGTGACTAAAGGAACGTCTTCCCTGCTCGGAATCTGGTACTAGAGTATCCGTCTTTCGACAGACAATTTTGGTTCTCCCTTTCTGTGGAAATCTTCCCTCAAAAGGTAACCACTTTTTCTCCCTTTCGTGAAGAAATGTCTCTTCTTTATATTTCGTATTTTCTGGCTGTTTTGTTCTGAAATTTTTATACTAGAAGCTGTTCTAGGTATAGTTTTTACTTATTGTATAGTTTTTTTTCACTATTTCCTATTAAAAATCCTTTTAATAGATACTTGGATCGTTCTATTATTTTATGTTATCTGTGATGACAGTTGGTCATGCAAGGTCCAACATCTGAACTGTGACGTAGAGCTGCTTTGCGCGACTTTCCTGTTAATTCCTGCAATTTGTGATTTTGAACACTTTTACGTACAACTTGCTGTTACTTCTGAACGGCTGGTCCGATCGTCGATTTCTCTTCAGATTCCTCTTCTGTCCGATCTTGAGGGTCTTGTAAAACTAGATTGGTCGTTTTCGCCCGTTTAGTTTACGAGTTATCACACTTTTCCAGAATTTCTATTTTTTAACTTTCGATTTAAGTCCTTTTTCACAATTCTTTTGTATAAAAGTTCTTCTTCTGATCCTATGACGGAAATATCTTCTTAGCTTTTCGTCGTAGCTCGCTTGGCTCTCGAGTTATTGGTCCTCGAAATCTTGAGTTTTTGATCGTCGTATTATTTGATTATAAACCCCCCCATTATCAATTTTCACCTCTGCTCTGTTGTTTTACACTTTTACATAATTAATACACATTATTCCTTCCTTTTATTTCCCCTTTCACATTTATTTTTACCGCTTTTGGGCTTTAACTTTTTACTTTTTGTTATTATTATAACTCCCCCATTTTAACTTTAATTCTGATTCTGATCGCTTATTATTGTTCCCTACGGTTGTCTTTTCAATTGTTATTTTTATTATTTTTTAGTTTATCCCCCCTTCACCTTTAAAAACCTAAAAAACTCTCCAAGAATGACTTTCTAAGTCCATTCTCCCCTGGTTATTATTATTATTGTTTATTTTTTATTTCTGATTATTATTACTTCCTCTATTGGTTATGACTCTATGATTTTTGATTTTTGAATTTCCCCCTTTTTTAAATTTTAGGTTTTTGAGCCCTCCTGTTTTCTTGAATAACTTTTTTATTTTAGGTGCTTTTAAATTTATTTCTTGATATTATTATTCGATTGACTCTACTGAATAAATATTTACCTTAATATTTTAGTTTTTTAATAAAATAAGAACTACCATAGTTTGGCTTTCATGTCTGTACAAGCAAAGTTCTACCTTCGCCTTGCGTGACGTCACCGCACCATCGCATTCCCACTTTATCGTGTTTAGTGCGGCAATTTAAATGCTTTAAATTTACAATGAGACGAATGCCTTTCTCATTCCGTCTCAACACTTCATACAATTTAGACTAGCAGACTTAGTTTTCAGATGGACTATTGAAGTATTAATAATTTGTACGTTTTGTAATATTTTATTAAAAAATTTATTTCCTTCATACAGGTCGTTATAAACAAACAGACTTTTCGTAAAAATGCTTTATTATATTTATATATAGAAGTACTATCTTCATTTAAAAATAATAATATGTATTCTATAAATAATTTACTTCAATGTGATTGCTAAACAGAATCAAAATAGTGAACATAATCATAAATTTCCAAGTTATATAACATACAAAAGGACATCAGGAAAACCTACCAACATCACTTTATCAAGTTATAATTGATTCTAATATTTACAATATCCTTAAATATGTGTCACATAATTTTCAAAGTTTGTCTACAGAAACATGGTCAAAAATAAAAATAAAATTAAAAAATAATCAAGTTAAATGACAATTATATAGATTATTTGTAACTTAAGGGGAAAAAATATATTTAAAGTACGTTAAAATACATACAAAGCTTTCCCGTTATATTACTTAGATCTGACAATAATTAATATTTTCTATAGTAATTAACTGATTATTTTGAACAATTTTATACAACTATATGTTCAATATGGTATTGATTTATCACAAAGCTTACTAGTCATCACCGACTCATCAAAACGTGTCTGTACATCAAGATATGTGTGACTTCCTATTGCAGACCCACCCATAAAAGTCGGATTTTATAATGAGGGGGGAAGGTTGATTATACATATTATCTATGTTGTTGGAGCTAATTAAAAAAATTACTAACCTTTTCACTCTTATCAGAATAAAATGCTCACACTATATGGCACCAACAAAACATCCTCACTAGACTACACCAACCCTTTTCTTACCCTTTCCAACTACACTATAAGAGATGGCGGTCAAGCTATGTGCGAAAAATTAATGCAAATTCATCTATAATAAACTTGATACTCCCCCCTCCCATCCTAAACATTTTGTGTATTAACTAAATCAATACCGTACATTAATTTCATAATTTGTTTGAATAGGAAATCAAGAGGGCGTAGGAAAAAATTAATTGCATTAATTTTTTCTTTTAGTTAGAATTCTTTTCTAAAAAAATTAACTTTTTTGAGTAAACGGACTTATCTGAATAAAATTGTACAAATTATACCTCTGAGTAGGAACGGTTGGCATTTCATAGGATGTAGGGGTTTCTATGAGCAATGAACTATCAGTTGACATTTAATAGTCTCAGATGTAGGAGTTTCTATGAGTAATGAATACTATAAAGTGTTATTTATTAATTGCCATGAGGAAGGGGACAGTAGCTTTATTTTGTATAGAAATTATCTTTCGAGCTATGTGAGGGTATCCTTGTATGCATGGCTACATTAGTTCATTTAATCCATTTTATCTGCTCTGTTATGTAAGTTAGGCAATGAAACATTATTTATTTAAAAAAATAATAAAACACTTAATGTTTTCCATTTTTTGCTAAGATTATTTACAGTGTTACAAAAAAATAGAGAGACTAATTTACAAATGTTAGTTCCATTTTCAAAACCTAATATGGCGGAAGTGGAGCAGAGCTTTAAATATCTGAATATTTTTTTCAAAGTATCTGCCCATGGTTCATTTTCAGTTTTTGATTAAACAAATTCTAAACTGACATTTTTGGTAACAAGTGATTTTATTTGTTTTGCGGATGGGTGAGTGAGAATGTTTATGCAATATACTTGTACCATTTATTTTCAATATCTCTTCAACAAATCCAAATGTTTGTTATCAGTAGTAATCTGTTAGACTCGTTACACAGCTACTAAATTTATATCACAATTTACAGTCTAAAAGGCTTTGTGTTGTAAACAATTGTGACGACTCCACCCCATGTCTTTAATTGAACAATTAAAAAAAAAATCAACATCATAATCCATCTCTAAAATTATCCACTTGTAAATAAACTGTCTATCTATGTTATAATCTAAAAAGTTTCCTCTGAATATTGCTCGACTATGGTATTTTTTGTTATTTGACAGTATTGAACACGAAATTCTATTGACATGTGAATGAAACATGTTACTTAGAATAAGTCTCATAGGCTAAATATATTCTAATGTTTATAAGAAAGTACATGGTTAAGGATTCAATTTATTTGTTTTTGTTTTAGGATATCAATGAAGAAATTACCAGTGGTAAGTTTGTCCGTACATTTTGACTTAACATTTTTTTAATGCATATGTAAATAAATAACCACACATTATACTTAGTCTTTATAAATTTCATTACAAGTAATTCTTACTGTTTTTATCTTAGTATATATGTTGTGGTATTATATACTGTGAAATATTTACCCTCGTGGAATTTTTACCCCCTACTATTTCTACTGGTAAGATTTTACAAATTGTCACTTCTATATTGAAATTAGACCTGAAACAAAATTAAGTGTGTTATGGAATAGTTATGACACCTATACCTACTATTGATTAATGTAACTTTTTTTTATATATATTTTTTTTTTTCAAATGCTAACATTTTTAAAAAGTTGATTAAAGTTTTTGTCTCTGTCATAAATAATACAAAAATTGACTTAAGTATGTTAAGTATTGCTTAAGTATTCAACTATTTATAACCATATGCCAACTATAGAAAATTTCAACATTTTTGTTTGTACCCCTTGCTGTTTGTCTTAAGTTAACATTTTTCAAAAGAAAAAAGAAAAAAGGAAAAGAAAAAAAAACACACACACTTTTTAGCCTTTTATATTATAACTGAAACTGAACTATGCTTGAGTATGATATAGAATAGTTATAACCCTGTGGTGACTACAGGAAAATGTAACTTTTTTCTTTTGTACTTCTTTTTGTTTTTTCCAAGTTAACATTTTGTAAAAAGAGTTGATTTTACAGGTTTATATCTCTGTAAAAAATAATGTAAGTTTTGGCCCCTATACCGTAACTAAAACTCAAATCCATTTGAATATGATATGGAATACTCTGCCGATATGGAATAGTCCACTCTCTGCCGACTAACTGTTGGATATTGACCTACACTAACATAATATAATGAGTAATAAATTATTTTATATTACCTTATAGATCCGTCATGTGACTTTGATTATGTCTTTATTACAAAGGCGCGTTTCGGAGACGTATCTCCATCTTCAGTATTTTCACTCCGTAGAGGTCGTTAAAACATTAATATCACAAAAATATTGTCACTATACACACAATAAAATAAATACACATATACGTTGATTTTAATATTTTTATTTTTTTTTACATGCGCACGGTTTCATGGTTCGCGAACTACTGGGATTACGGTGAGGCCAAGGTTATCTGACTATTGGTTGATCATATCAGTTTATCTGTAACTCATTGCCGTCTCATATAATGCATTTGATTGGAAGGACAGTTTTTCATTGAGTCTTTGTAATAAAGACATAATCAAAGTCACATGACGGATCTATAAGGTAATATAAAATAATTTATTACTCATTATATTATACAAAGTGACTTAGACACCAAACAATGAACTACACTAACAGTCACCATCTCCATAAATGTGTTTCCATGATTTAGGTGCTCTTAATAGAGTGATTGGAGCACTGTCGATGTTGTTTAAACTAAATACTCAGGTCATTTGGAAAGTAAAGAACTTTTGATTTGTACAACAAGGATGGCAAAGAGTTTTTGAACCACATTGTTACTGGTGATGAGACCTAGATTTCACATAAAATTTAAAAGCAAAGCACCAGACAATGGAATGGCATCATTCTCGATCCCCATCATTACAAAAAAAATCCAAACAAATTCTGAGCACCAAGAAGGTTATGACTACAGTGTTTTGGGGTCGAAAGGGTGTTGTACTCATTGACTACATGCCTAGATGGTAGACCATACCTTCAGTAGCCAAACCCTTCACTGACTACACAATAAACGGTGTGGATTGTTGTTGAGCAATATTGTGCTTCTTCATGATAATGCATGTCCCCATGCTGTTGCACTGATGACGAACTTGTTTCAGCAGTTTAAGTGGGAAGTTTTTGAACATCTCCCAATTGCCTCAATGTAAACCAATGAGGCATGACGTTTACCCAAATTCAAACATGGTAATGTATATATGTCCTATCCTATATATATATATAAATCCTTGGAACTGGTTGTTGTTTAAACATTTAGTTCTTGAGCTCTTTTTGTAAGAGATTTTTTTGGACACCTTAAAAAAAAAAGAAGATTTTTTGTGTGTTTTTAACAGTTTCATTGCTGACTAACGGCCTATCTGAATGCTTTTTGTGTAATAAACAACCATTTTATTTTTATTTTTACTAGAAATGTTAATTTCATGTAGGCGTTCTTCATAGAACACACACTGTCACTTAGTTTGCGCTAGAGTTACTGAATTGAAATATACAAGCCATAAAACACAACTTGTACCATATGATTAAATTGCATAACAATAGTTATACAATAATTATGAATACAATTAAATAACAGATGTTCCATAAACCTACAATGTTTCCTCAGGGAAACGCCAACAGGACTTTATGGACATGGTGTATTTTGAAGCAATGTTTTATTAATTTCAATAACAAGGGCTTTATTAAGGCATAATGGGATAATATATTATTGATTTATTACTAAAAACAAAATTGGTTTGAGGTAATTTTTGTTATCATTTATTGTATTCATTGTCACAGTAAATTTAGGGCAATTTAATTGTTTTATTTCATATTGAGTTGGGTTTTATTAGCACACAATCTAAAATGTTTATAAAGCATGTTCTGAACATTTGTTTTATGAATGCCTAGTTCCGAACTGCCTCGAACTAGACTATTTAGGGCTACACAATTATGACTATTTTAGACATTCCAGATTATCCGATTTGCATGGTCTATTTGGAAATTTCTTGATGTCCACATTTTTAACTTTTTTTAAAGTTGTACTAAAGAATACTTGTCTTGTCAGTATGTCACAAATTATGATTTATTGTAACGACTGATTTAAACACATCTAACTGCATGGAACCGTATTCTTTCTGTAACTACCATATTGTAAGTGGCAAATGATGTGCAACACAGTAGCATCTGTGCATTCAGAGTCATCACAATGACGAATAACAAATCTATTAAAGTAAATCATTGAAGATTGGTTGATTATTGCTCATGCCATGTTGAAATGGTATGAATAATTGGTTCTTATTGTAGAGAGTATTCCTTGTAAGGGTTATTGCTAAGTTTTGTAAGAATACAAGTGGATCCGGCTAATAACAACTTTAAAATAAATCAATTATTCTTTTGTCATTTTTACAAATTTTAAGAAAAAAAAACTTTGATTTACAATTTACATGAAAAATTAACAGTTTGAGCTTTCTATTCACTTTCTTTTGAGATTTTATTATTTAACAGGACTATTCCTTATGTTTGGTGTTATGTTTGTCATCCTTTTGGAAATATATTTCATATCAATGGAAAAAATCAAATTTATTGATGTTTACAGAAACAGAATTTGTCAATGACGAGGACACTGGATCTTGGCCATGTACAACAGACCATACGTTAAAAACAACTAACCAATTCAAAGAAGAAGAAACATCAAATCTAATGTCAGCAGAGAATGAAATGTTTAATTTGTACTTCTGTAATTACTGCATTTTCAGTTCGAGCTCAAAGTTTCAACTTGAACTACATTTAAATCCACACAGTGACTTGTTTACATCTATAGATCAAACTGACAGTAATAATTGTATAAATTGGAAACAATGTAACTTTAACTATAGTTATGATAAATTAATTTGTTCTAATTTTCTTAAATTACAAAGTACAGCTATTTTAAGAGAGGAAGTTCAGCACTACACATTGTGTGGTTTAAAGTTTACAACAAAGCATAATGTTATTAGACACACAGGAGAGAAACCTCACAACTGCACATTGTGTGATTCAAAGTTTGCACAAAGAAGTGATCTTACTACACATATGAGAGTACACACAGGAGATAAACCTTTTAACTGCACATTATGTGATTCAAAGTTTGCACATAGAAGTCATCTTACTACACATATGAGAGTACACACAGGAGAGAAACCTTACAACTGCACATTATGTGATTCAAAGTTTGCATGTAGAAGTCTTCTTACTAGACATATGAGAGTACACACAGGAGAGAAACCTTTTAACTGCACATTATGTGATTTAAAGTTTGCAGATAGAAGTAATCTTACTACACATATGAGAGTACACACAGGAGAGAAACCTTATAACTGCACATTATGTGATTCAAAGTTTACAAGAAGAGGTAATCTTACTAGTCATATGAGAGTACACACAGGAGAGAAACCTCACAACTGCACATTATGTGATTCAAAGTTTGCATGTAGAAGTCTTCTTACTAAACATATGAGAGTACACACAGGAGAGAAACCTTACAACTGCACATTATGTGATTCAAAGTTTGCACAAAGAAGTCATCTTACTACACATATGAGAGTACACACAGGAGAGAAACCTTACAACTGCACATTATGTGATTCAAAGTTTGCACAAAGAAGTGCTCTTACTAGACATATGAGAGTACACACAGGAGCGATGAATCATTCTAGTAAATAAGGTTTCAGTAATCTCATTTTTGTAAAAGTTTAAAATATTTTTTGGATTATAAATGTTAAGAATACATAAAATAGTTACTGCATTGAACAAGTCATGGGGATCATATGTAGTTTTTCATACGTAATGTTATTGTACGTAATGTCAAGATGTATACTTTGTACTTATGTTGAAATATGTTACATTTCATAAAAATATAGTTATTTAACGTTTAATTATTTTAAATTATTTTTACGGCATTTTATTGATTTTATGAATTATTTTATTAGAATCGTAACCAAGATGTTTATGGTTTTTTTTCTACAAAGAAAGTGAAGGGACATAACTTTGTCTTGAGGATCAATATCAACCCTGAACAAATTTGTATGATTAAATATAACCAAGTTATAATCACTAAGTATTATTAAACTTCACTTTACTTAATTTAGTGAATGTGTCAAATATTCCGTTGCCTGGGTAACAGGGCTATAACATCATTTGTCAATGTATTTAAATATGCATGACTTTCATATCAGCATTGTTCTTTCAGCTTTTTAAAAAGTAAATAAAATATACTATAAATTATTAAATACCATTGTATAAAATTCACGTGTCATTGAACTGTAAGTGACAAAATATAATTAAAAAGTTATGTCAAAACATGATAATTTTATTAAATTTATGTTTCAATGGAATGCCAATATAAAAAACATTGCTTTAGTTTGTAACAATAGTTTTAATTACTCCTATCTATATTTGTTCTACTTGAAAGTTAAGTCAAATAATAACGGGTACAAAAACATTTCACAAGCTTTCTTACTCATACTCCATAACAGTTAATCAAAATAATATTTTTTTACTTGTAATTTTCACTTGGCTTTGGATCATTATCTCCTCATTTCAATAATTTTTTTAACAGCCTTAAAGCTGATATTTTTTGTTTTTACCACTAAATCACTGTTATTTTTGGAGAGATGGCAACAATACATCTTGTTTGGGTTCTTACAGGCTACAATTGAGCAAAATTAAATTGTAATTGTTTTCAAATTTTAAGGAAATATAAATTTCGTGTAATATATGGTCATTAACCACAAATTTTGAAGTATACAATTTTTTAACATCAGACATAGTACTGTTTAATTTGAAAGATATCAGTGTTCATTAACATGTGTTTGTACACATTACAATTGACCGTGTCATAAAAAAATACTAAGCAAAAACACCATCGCAGTTCATGCTACCCAAAACTATGGCTTCCAGCTGGTTAAGTTGCTTTTCAATTGTTATACAGTGAATAATAAACACAATTGTGATGGTTTATAGCATCACTTAACTTGAAATTATTGACAGACCACAATACCTTCATCAAAACTATATTTCCTTATCTGCGTTTGTTTAACACAATTTCATAAAACTGGAGGCACTCTCCAACAAACCATGACCATTTTGCAGCCTCTGTAAAGATCTTGAAGTTCTTAATTGTGATTTCTTAGGACTTTTCATAAAAGGTTATGTAACAAACAATGAGTTGGTTATTCCAGTTGAACTCGAGTCCTCTATTCCAATTGAAATGTATACTTCAGTCATTACAAGGAGAATATAAGAAAGAGGTAAATAAAAATAGAAAAAGTTATTTTGTATGAAAATGTATTACAAACTATTTCTTAATACAGTACATGAATTGCTTTGGCTTATTCTATCATACATTTAAAGACATTACACAATATTATTTTAAAAAATCTAAGATATGAGAAAATACTTGCTTTATGTCTTATAAATAAATGTAAGGCGTTGAACATTAGATCATTGTTATAATATACATGTTTGTTTAACAAGCTCTAATCTATACTCAACTGTGGAAGATGTTTTTGAGGCAGTATATGGATCAGTTAAAAAAGAAAAAAAACACGTAGAAACTTATGAACAAAAATCAGATGTGTGAAAAAATATCAAAATTTTGATTTGGTCTTAAACAGATTTTTGTAACAGTTTTCTAGTGACACACATAGGTTTGACACAAACAACAAAGTTTGACTATTTTTTAAAACCAATATATAGATTATTTAGTATTTTTATAATAAATTTTTTTAATTTATTTTGTTCGTAGTTTATTTAAATATAATTAGAATTATTTTATTTAGCTCAGTAGCACACTAGAGAGATATGATACATATCTTAAAGTTAAACGATACAAGATAACTATGTTATAAGATAGGTATCGCTAGTTTGTGTTAAATCGTGTAGTAGTGGTTAAACTCGTGTACACATGTAAAATAATGACATCTACTGTAAGATAAATGCATAAGACGACATGCTCTGCCTATATCTTTGCATAGTATCGCTCGGAAATTCAAAGTGACAAGATGTTTGGAGGTACAAGTAATGTTAAAGATTCAAGTTTGTTAATTTCATCAATTAATAGTGTTGGAAAATAACCATTGAAAGACTACCATAAAACTGATGTGATAGGTTCAGACGTTAAGTGAAAATTCATATTTTACAAGGTATATAATCATAAGTTGTAATAAAATGGTAACTTTCTGGGTCCATCCTATAAAATTCATTCAATTTCTTTTCGTATAGAGATGGTTCACTTGCAACTACTGCGGAATTATGTCATAGCATTGAATTATAGGTATGAAGCCAAAACCTCCTTTTTCCTGTTTTTCAAATATCAACACATCACGAAAAAGTCATTCACTGGTAGAGATTTTAAATATAACAGATGAACTGACTTGAAAAATTCCTGCCAACAGATCGTATTTGTTGTGGTGATTAGCAAATTGATCATAACATAAAAGTAGCACATCACAATAACAGTTCGATAAATATCTTATTGCTGTAGTAGGAAGCCAGTCTTAGACGTTACTGTCACAATTTAACAATGTTACAATTCAATTTCTGTAGCTTACAAAAATAAAATTTGTTTTTGAATGAGTTCCTCTGTTTTTTTCTTTTTATTAAAAAAAAAAAAAAAAAAAAAAAAAAAAAAAAAAAAAAAACCAACTTATAATTCTCCTGTTTATATAAATAATACATTACTAGGTCTACATATAAACCGATTTGATCGAGTCAACACTGGAAGTGTTGACAGAGTGGATGGTAGACGTATTACTACAGAAACGGAGGGCATGGTACCACTAGTGGACCATAGAGATGGGACCAATGACTCAATCGTGTGATTCAATTCAAATGAAACAACTCGTACAACTGTTTCAGATCACTGTTTCGATTCATCTGAATCATTTGAATCATTTACAAATATTCAACTCTTAACAAATCATGACTAACACTGTATATATGTTTCAGATCCATAATGATTCTTGTTGTTGTCAATGCATTCATAACAAAATAAATTAATGCAAGTATTTATTAAAGATGCATTGTAAAAAATAATATTAAGAAAGTAGAGTAAATAAAAATGCTTTTAAGTACCGGGTATAGAGCAATTTGTTGTATTCAAATTACGAATTTAAATGTTTTGATAAAGTATATTTTGTAATGAAATTTTTGTAAACCAGGTTAGAAATAAAGCATTGTTAGTTTTAAAAGTATGAAATTTAATATAAACATTAGTAAGAAAAAGTAAATGATAAATTATAACTTTCAGTACAGATTAAATTTTAATAAAGTCAGAAATATTAATCTTATTCTTTTAAATTAACATTTAAAAACATTATTTTTGAAATTTTATTGCTGGCTAAACAATTCCGTCGGTCATTTATCAAATATCCACTTTATGAAAAAATACGTTCACAAGGAACGCACACACTGTTTCAAGATCAGTAACTACTAATAATTTTAAATGAAACACTGAAGCAAAGCAAGAATCAAATGAAACATGTGAGTCAAACTGAGTAAGATTCTATTACGGGGAGTGAGAGATAGAAACCTTGAATCGGCGCAGTGCGCGCTGCGCACTGCATGCATAGCAGTAGTAGTATTTGAGTCAAAAGATTCAAATCATTGCTCTTGGTGATTCAGATTCATTTGTCGTCAGCCGTGTTTCGAAACATTGAGTTGAAACACCACTGAGTTACACATCTCTAGTGGACCAAATCTTCTCCATACTCATCTCCTCATAATATATATGTGTTTACAGACAAATTTGAATTCATTTTTAAAAGATATAAATCAATATTTTTAATGTAACAGAGAACCATTTTAACTTCCAAGAGAAGAGAATTGATTGCATTATTATATAATTGACTTTGCAACACTTATTATAATATTATTTAAATATGGGAGATTCTGAAAACAACCAAACCTCTTAACTGAAAAACAAAAATAAAAACAACTGGAAAAAAAAATCGTGTCCAACTACGAATCATACAATATAGAACTGCTCCCCCCCCCCCACCAACACGTGAAGTGAACTGGTAATAATTACAATGACAAGTAAAGTTTTTCCTATATCAATTTGCGTAAGTTCAAGTAGTGAAAAGAGAAATAGCATTGGTTTTGAAGTGAATACGTCTTTAAATTTGCTATGCATTAATCAATGATAATTAAATCAGGTGATACAGTTTCACATTACAGGTCAAAAATTGAGTTTATATCGAAAATCAAATTGTACAACATGATAGTTAAGAATTGATTTAGTCATCTGTCTTATTTCAATTACTATATGATGAGTTTGATTTGTACCAGTTTTTATTTAATCAAAATAATTGCATTTTTTGTTTAGCTTTCATTTCTGTTACTAGCGTTCTTTTACTGTAAGAAGTACAAAGAGTGGAAAATATTATTTTTGTAATTTTCCCAATAAAATCAGGACGGATTAAACTGAGCGAAATATTATTCTTTTTTGTATCTTAAACCCTCGCATAGCTAGTCGACAGAGAGCTTGCTGTAAAAGTTTTTAAACATTCAGAATATTATTTAAAATTGATAAAAATGAACACAACCATTATGATATTAACGATGGCACCAACAGCAAAGCAGAGTGCTCTAGCAGGTTGCCTTATGACGTAGATGGCGTAGACAAAAGTGTGCAAGATACGAGCCAAAATGTAGATGCGGAAGAGCATTAAAGCAGGAACCACGTCTGGATCAGTGAGTATGTAGATGAAACCAGTGATCAAAAATAAAGGAATGTTTTCCAAATCATTTGCATGGGTCCTGTAACAAGAAACATGAGTATAAATACTTAATTATTTAAATAATAATTGAAAAAGGATGATTTTTTAAATATTTTTTCTTACACATATGTAATAAAGTTATATGATGCATCAAAAGAGACGAAATCGAGTTTTTGTGGAAAAATCTTTATAGATGTCCCCTTGAGTCTAAAAAAGTAGTTTTTAGAATGATGTCTGTAGTGCTCCACAATACCAACATGCGAACCGATTTTAATCAAATTTGACATATTGGCATATTTCAGCCATATCTCAGGACTTTTTAAATTATTTTTTTAGGGGCCATAAATAAAATTAAAGACCTTTAAAATTTCACGCAATGTGTGTCAGTTGGTCTGTCTGTAAATCGCAACCCGCCTACACAGACAAAACAATAAATTCTATATTATTTGTCAAACTTTGCATTTATGTTGTTTGTATTATCCCACATATAGAAAAAATATAGCGGTGACAAAGCAAAAATTACCTTAGGATAGTTAAGGGGCAAGAAACTATCAACTTGAAAAAATTTGTTTTGTGATAACTGCGTGGGTATCAAATAAAACTACAAATTATTCTGATTACGAATGTTTATTTGATGAAAAAATTAATATGTTGGCACTAGGCCAATTAAAAGTATCAGATATCAATCTCCCCCCTCTATCATCTTGTTGTGTAGCTGGTTGCGACTTATAAACTGACAGATGAACAGACCTGAAATTATAAGGTTTGAATACTGACTGTCTGCCTGTGTTCTGTTTTTAAACTATACTTTCTCGGGTCTATTGGTATAGAACTAAACTGTGCAGAAAACATGGCACAAACTCTCTCACATCCATTCTCAGTCTAACCAAACAAAACTACTTGTTGCCAATAATGTGAAAATAATACAGTAAAAAAGTGAAAACCAATCATGGATGCTAACTTATATTTTGTAAAATATTTTATACAATATTTATATATTAAAATAATTAAATGTACAAGGAGCCATGTGACGATATTCATAAGGAAAACAAGGCTTCCCGGAACCACAAAAACAAGAAACAAAACTAAGACTGTAATAAATCCAATATTTCAATGACATAGTCATCATCTTCAGAAACTGAAATGTACATAAGGGTAATATAATAAACATATTGGATTTATTACAGTCTTAATTTTGTTTCTTGTTATTGTGGTCCGGGAAATCCTTGTTTTGCTTATTTCAATAATGTCTAAACTTCACTTATGACAAACTTGTCACAAAGGTTAGTTTTCGTGTTTTTTAAATTATTTCTTAACAATAATCATCTATTATTTTCAATTTTTAACACTGGTTTGAGTCATTAATCTTCACGTTTCACCAAAATTTGAACAATGTGTAGAACATTATGAAATTACACATTTTATATAACCTAAAATACATTTTTTTTTCGGAGAGGTTGCAACTAACACATTTTGTTTGGTTACTTTAGGGCTACATTTCAGTAAAATTTGATTATAGTCGTTGTAACATTTATAATAAATAAACAGTATGAATTGATGATGGGTTGAGGGATTTGTGGTCAAAAGAAAAGTGAGATCTTAGATGCATGTTATAGTCTAGATGTAATAACTTCAAAATTCGTTCTAGCCTAATAATTTAATTAACTTCTAGATTTTGGAAATTTTAAATAAATAATTATAAAGCACATGTTATAATAACTACAGCTAATTTAAATAAAACTTACCATTTCAAAAACAATAATAACAGTAACTTTACTTAATAACCTAAAAGGATTGAGTAAGAACATTTCACTATTCTTTTGTAATTTATTTCATGTTTAGATAATTACTTTTAATTCAAATTCAATATATATTGTGTATTAGTTAATTTAAATAACAAACTGATGGAATAGGATAAATTAGGTTAGTTTTTGTGTTTACAACGAATTACAATAAAGTGAAACAGTGCAAACTGGCGGCGATAGTTAGAACTATCGTTGAAATCTAAGCAGTGATGTATAAAAAACATAAATATATAAAAAGTGAAAGTGTATGAATTAAAACAATTTTAACTACAGATGTGTCTACAAACTATAAATAACGGAAATATACCATTTAAAAAGACTATTAAAGGACTTTTTCTTTTTTTTTAATATTTCATATGTTTGAGTGCACGGCCATATGCAAAGCCGATTGCGGAAAATATACCAATGATGGCCATATTGCATTGTTGCCCGGGTTGTTAAAAAAAATAATGGCAGTTCAAAAAAAATTCCATTTAGGCAAGACCTATTTTTGTTATTCAGCAATTTTAAAAGAAAGATTTTATAGAAAAGTTCAATAATATAATAATACAAACATATCAGAAGAATAAATAATAAACTACAAGAGTTATTGCTAGTATTAAGAAAGCAGTCTGAGGTAGTACCAAACCTTTTTAATTATCTTCAAGAATAGATATTTCAACACCTTTCAACATCATTCATTTGGACTTAAGTAAATATATAGATTTTATTAATATCAAAAAATTGAACTTTAAGAACTTTTAATATTGATAGTATAAGCCGATTTGTGAATTTTAAGATATATATCCATAATTGTATCAGGCCCGTTTTTAACCCTTGTAGCGCCCCTGGGCAAATTAAAGAGATGCGCCCCCCCCCCCATTTAATTCATCTTTGCCAGTTTTGGTTCGGGAGGGATTTCTCCCTTAACTCCACCAAACTCCTTTTATTTGGTGAGTCGGTAAGTCTTTCCATTATCCAACACCTATGGACCCGCCGTGTCCCGGACTGGCAACCGGTTACTGTAAAAACTTGCAAATATTATTAGGCCACTGCAATTACAGGCGTAGGTGTTATGATTGACGTCACAACATAACAACCTTGTATTTTACAGTATCACGAACCACCCACCCTAAAAAATAGTTCTTAATTATTTCAAACGTTTATTTCTATGGGCCTACATAGCCATAGCTCATTTTATTTCAACTGTATCTTCACTTTTTAATTAAGTCCTGTAAAACAACTTTAATACTTCAACCATAATATCTCTTATTTCCTTTATACTTTCTTTCTCTTATAACTATACTTTATATATATTTATACATATTCCTCATACTTTCTCCTTATATCCTATTTACATTATTGCTTTTTTTCCTACTGATCTTTGATGTAGCAAAACTATCAATTATATCTTTGAAGTCAAGCTTCAGTGTAATATCATTCTGCGTACATAACAGCATTAAGCTATTCAGCTTTTCGTCTTTTATTGTAGAACGATTTTATGAATGAATTTATACGAAACGAGGTGATTTTTGCGATGCGCGGGTGAAGAGGGGGCAAAACGAGTTTTCTATTTCGGACGCTATTTTCTAACCGATAAGCATAGAAATGTTACCAAATTGTTCAAAAAGATCTGAAGAATGGTTGTGCTACCTTAAAATTTTGATTTTTCAGCTCTATAATTTTTAATAGTTTTTTTAAATTTATAAACTTTTATCGACATATACTGCCTTAATATGGTTGAAATTTTTTCAATTAAAAATATTTTTTTATGACCCAAAACCCTTGAGCCCCTAGTACGCTTGCGCCCCTGGGCAAGTGCCCATGTAGCCCAGTTATAGAATCGGGCCTGAATTGTATAATAATTGCACATTTAAAAAGCCCAAACTTTAGTAAGACCCGAGAGTAAAGAGTAATTTATTTTAAAGAATTGAGTTGTTATTCAATAGTTAACCATTTTAAAAGTTAAGGTAACGTGCTAGAGGAAGACCCAACTTGGATAATATTATTAATATAACTGAAAAAAAAAAATAATAATAAGTTATACTGTATCATTTGAGACAATTTTTACAAAATTACAATTTCGTGTTTTTCTCCGTTAACAAATAAGCCGCATTTTTCCGTTATCAAATAAAAAGAAGTAAACAAAATATGAGATATATACAAACTTTGCTCATATAACATAATTTAATTAAAATTGACCCACAGCATAATGCACTACCAATGCAGAGAAATATCATTCCCCAAACTACTTTTTTGACCTGTCAATACTTTACCTTACTATACGCTGATAAGAAACTTCCCCTTTCTTATTATTTGAATTTTGTTTGATGCAATCTCTTTAGGTAAGAGGGGCAACATAAAAAAAGTGATGGATTAGGTTATTTTAATTGCTAAGGGATGGAGGAGGGGTGTTCAAAAATTGAAAATAGCCTGTATAGACTTGTGATACTTTATTTTAAATGTCTCCGTGAGACAAGAAAAATGCATAAAGAAAATTAAATTCTGACCACTCAATACAACAACATACTCTCAGTTATATTACTTACTAAATTTGATCAAAATCTGTTGCACTGTTTTAGGTCGTTAAATGAATAAATAAAACTAAATAAGTTGACAGATATTATATATTTGTTTGGCTTAGTTAAACTCAGAACTAATACTTTATAAAAGATATATATATATATATATATATATATATATATATATATATATATATATATATATATATATATATATATATATATCGATGTAGATGTTTCATGCCATACATAAATATTCTCTATTCATTATATAAGTTAGAATTGTATAATATCGGTTGTTATAGAGACTTATTTTATGACAATAAGATAGATATATTTTTTTTAAAAATTTAAAGTCGTATAACTAAAAAAAACTATTCTTTACAGTACCAGAAATTATGAACATTGAAGAATAAAAACTTCACACAATTAGGATCGACATTAGAATAAAAGTTATCCAAACATTCAAGAGTTAAGTCTGTTGAGAGGAACACCAGTAGACAGCCTGACCTTGAAGAAACCAGTAGGGGCCATGCAGGATTGCCACCTCTTTTCCCCGCTCTGACAGCGTTTGGGAACGCGATTCTTCTGCAGTTACAATCCTTTAAGGCGCTCGAAAAAAATCATAGATAGTGCATTTCAATTTTCATCACAGTTGCAAAGAGCATAATTTAAAAGCAAACTTCACTCATAGCTGCTTTCCTTCCTTGTAAACAGTTCATCACAAATTTCTCAATGAAAATACTATTTTTTCCGACTAAATAAATAAATATAATAAATCCTTCTCCTTCAATTGAAATAAAAACTTGAATTAAAAAATAATATTTATATTTGTACAGGGTTATTACTAATATTACAGGGGTACTAAAAATTACTACTAAAGGAATAAAAAGTTTTAAAATAAATATGTCAGTACCGCTGACATAATATTAATGTATCATTTAGACTAAACATATATTTAAATTATTGAAACCAAAAAAAATCTATCATTTAACTCATAAAAAACTACGCAAACACAATAAAACTACTTATTTATGAAACTCTATTAGCATCGTAGACTTAAGTGGGAGCTGTTCGAATTGACAACCACGTGCTACACTTGCTGTAGGCTATTGTCCACTCAATGGGCATGATTCGTGGGACATAGTATAGTGATCTGAATTATATTCAATAGGTGATGAATAAAATAATTCTGGTTCCTTGATTTTCAACTTCGGATGTAGCAGCAGGAAATGACTTTTAAAAGGACACCACAAGTTTACAACTTTCTCATCGCCTCAAAGTGTACATGACATATTGGTATACAAACCTATTTGTAGTTCCATAACCCTCCACCACAACTGAAATGTCTAGCACATTACAGCCTTGTTCATGATGGCCCCAGAATCACCATTGTGCATAAAACTCAGTTGTGAAGCATTTTTGTAAGTCATGTCTATTATTCATTTTATAACTTAATTCTGTAGTTAAAAACTACGGGCCTTGTGTATGGTCCCTCAATTCGTGGCGAACCCAGAGTACGGAGGCAAATGTACACACAAGGCCCCACAAATATGAGAACATGAACACACAGACTGGCATGGACAAATTAAACAAGGTCGTGATACATGAAATGGTGACAGCTGGAACCAAAAATGTAATTACAATTATTATTCCCACAGTCTAAAAGATAAATTTCTCACAACATAAAATTCATCTTCTACAAGAGTAGAGCTCGGACTAAATTCACAAAATTTGCTTTAACCAAACTATTAAAAAAATTAGTAGAAATTATAAACCAAAAAATGACAGTTTTCACTCATAGTTGTCCTACAGGCTTTGTATCAGTTATTGCAATTCATTCACATTACCCTTCAATACTTTCGGACAATTTTAATAATTTTGTCTAAAATTTAGCCACTAAAGACCCTTCAAAAGGTATCGGTCGCCAATATCTTTAAATAATTGATATGGGCATTATCGATTTTAAAAAAATAAATAAGTAAATTAAAAAATTGTTAATGGAGTTGTTAACACAGGTCTAACAAATTTTGATGGAACATGAAGATTTATAACTTACCAATGTAACAGAAACAGAGGCTACATCATGTAAAGTAATTAAAGTAATATTAAGGTTCATGGAAAATTTGGTCTAAATAGAAATACACCCTGACTGACTTTTCACGGATATTGTATTTCCCAATTGTTAACTCTTGAACCTGTATTTTGAGGAAGATGACAACCAAAACCACCCCTCACACTATTTACGGGAAATTGTGTATACCTACAGAGTTATATTTACAATTTATTTATACATTTAGATAAAGTTTCCATAGAGCCGACACATTGAACTAAGTTTTGATTAAAATCTCCATGTATTCATTTTCACATGAGCAGTTATGATTTTTCTAATCATAAAATATTTAACCCAACTTGGTAGCTCCGTACCTCAGGCCTTAGGCAGGATCCCTTTTCAAGAGATAATAAATCCCAGGAGAAAATAAACCAATAGATTGTTTTTAGTATTGTTGGACAATGTTTTTATAAAGTCTATTTGTCTGAAAACCAACAAGAATGCTATGTAGTTTATTATTATTATTATATAGAAGTGGGTGTTACGCCCTAGACACTTCATACTGTAAGACTTTTTATGTACTTCTTAAAATTTCCTAACTAGCTCATGTCTATTCCTTTGGTTAGGGTCAGGATTTTCCTAGTTAGGTTGCTTGTCGCTTTAAAGATTGCATCTGAGCTCAATTCGTGGCGAACCTACAACACCCAAGATTAGGTTAGAAGCAACATTTTAAATTATTTTTAAAATTTTTCCGTTAGTCTATGATTGTATACTGTTTGATAGTATGACATGAATTAAAACAGCAAATCCATAACAGATACAACATCCACAATCCTTGATGTAAAACCAAGTTACCACATGGGCTATCATAAATCAGTTTATTAATTAGATAAAGACACTACATTTTTAATCATATTTTTTAGAAAAACATTCTTTGTTGAAAAATTCGAGATCACAAATGCAATAGTGGCAATAAGGAGAACAGGAGTAGGCCAATACATTTGATGAGCTGTTAGGTAATATTCTGGTAATTTGAATTGATTGTCATAGAAACGGTTTGTTATTGACTAACCTTAGTTTAATACTACTTGCTTGTCTTAAACAATAACCTAAACAACCAATATTATATCTAACAGCTGATTAAGTGTGCAAGTTCAATTTATTGCAATAATTACATTGTGATAATTCTTTCCTTCATTACCTAACCTCTAGAATGTGCAACATTTTTTTTCAAAACTTAAGGTATTAGTTTTACAATATATGTGTTTGAGAAAGTTTATACTATTCTTTTATAATGATTATCCATGCTGCCCTGTCTACTTGATTTCATTTACCCATGAAATTTGATGTTACGTGAAATTGAACATTTTTTACCCAGACAAAAAGTACCCAATATTTACCAATAGAAGTTTTCACTTTAAAAAGTTTGAACATTATAATAAATATTATAATTGTAAATTCTATTTTAATTTTGTTTCAGATTCACAATATTCATCATGGAGGACATCAGTAAGAAAAAAGTATAAGTTATTAAAAGACTAAAAAGTGTTGTTAAAAAATACTGCAAGTGCTAATATTTCATGTATATTATTTTAAAACAATATTTTCTATGCCTTTAGAAATGTATGAATTGTTTGTTACATAAATATTTTTTATTAAAATAATGTAGGTGTTTTTCGCAGTTCTTCTTCCACATAATGTCAATTTTGAGGTTATGTTTCTTTAAGATTGATGTCTTCTCAACTGCTAAACTAGTAGATGCTCTACAGTTCACTTTGTGAACTAATGTCCCCCTCCACTATTTATTTAGATTGACACAGCACAGCTGATCCTAATATAAATTAGTTTCTTACTGTGACAATCTAAATGAAAGGTGGAGGGGGAAGTTAGTTCACAAAGTGAACTGTAGAGTGTCCACTAGTCTCTTTGGGTATATAAGAAAGTGTCTAATAGGGTGGGAAGGTGGGCACATAGCAGTCGAGGAGACAACATCTCTCTTAAAGAAAACATAACCACAAAATTGACAATCTTAATTGCCAGGATACTCCTTAAAAGTAACAGGAGAATATAATGTTAAAAGAGGTCAATGCGGCTGAGATTCAATTGTCAGAGTTGCAGTAAATATTTCAATACCAATAGACCTCCTAACAACTTCTATTCACTGGATAACAGGTTTCTTGTTTCACTGAGAAAATTTATGTCCCGTTCAATATTTAACCAGTGGTTAAGTTTTCACAGCGAGACAGGAAAATTTTCTTACTACACTGAGAAAAACTTAATGGTCAGTTAAATATAGGTTAACGGAACCTATTTCAAACAATACTAAAATCAATTTTCATGTTAAGGAAGTGCTGCACTCTTAAGGAAAATAAACAAAGCTTATAACTTTCTGATGAAATAATTTTTTACCTTCAAGGAGGTGGACTACCAGAATTATTCTATAACATTCTAAGGTAACATGCGCTCAATGAGAACAACTAAGAAATAGATACCATGTAAAATCCGACTCATGTGTAATTATTTTGTACATCAAGGAGGTGCACTCTTCCAAAAAATAAACCAAATGATAACTTTCTCAGTTAAAATCAATCTCCATCTTAAGTGCTTTCCTCTATATAATATAATAAACAAAGTAAAGCAATAACTTTCTCAAGTAAAAATTTCTATGTAGTGCTTATACAACAAAATTACCAATAACTTTCTTTAAGATCACTGTAAAACATTCTTATTGAAAATCATGAAAAGATATTTAATAAAATAATGTAAGCTGATAAATAAAATTATTTATTTAAATATTCATTTACATATTTTATTTTTAATGATAAAAAAATATATTGTTCAATATATAATTAAAACATTAAATATATATATATATATATATATATATATATATATATATATATATATATATATTTTCAACACAATAACTTTTTATTTTGATTTTACCATTGATGTGATAAAGCTGTCATTCTCTCTGCAACAAAATTAAAAATACTATTAAACCAAAATGAACACATTAACTTAATACTAATCATTCAGAGAAATATAAAATGGCTACATTTCGCTACCTTGGTTTGACAAGGTTGTAACTGACAAATTTGGCTAAAAAGGGTTTTTCGGTTCATTTGACTCTCCTTAATCTGGCCTACATGGAAAACTAAATAATTACGTTATATATTTAGAATTAACTGAGATACTAATTTGACATGGTTCTATCTGACAGGATATTTTTTCCTCTATGTAGAATGACAAGGTTGTATCTCACTCTTTACTCTGTGCAATACCAGATCAGCTGTTTATAGACTCTTTGGTCCAGTCGTTGACTCTTTCTGTTTGTTTATCAACTGAAAGTGTGTTCTTCCTATCATGTTAGGTTTGATCTGAAATTGATTTTAGGGCTGGCGAACTCGGTATGCCATTATGAGAAAATGGTGTCTTTCTCTCCTTCTCCAACAGTGGTGTGGGTTCTTTCCCCTACTATTAGGGTCGTGTTAGTACAGTGTGAGAGTTGGTGAAGTAATGGGTGTTATTTATTTAGCGTTTTTAACGTTTTTGTTCATTGACATCTGGACCACCCATGCTGTTATATCAGGAAAAGATATAATTCATTATGATTGTATCGATTCTCTTTTATAAGAACTTTGTGACAAGGATGATTGTATATATAATGAAATAGTCAAGTTAGTGAGATTGAAAAATATGTGGAAGTGACCACGATACAGATTCTGAAATAGATGTTATCGAAGACGATACAGTAGTTGATGACGTTGCTCTTGGGTCTACTGAGAACGATTTAAAAAAATAAAATTAGTTTATAAAACAAAAACTAAAAATATAAAGGAAATATCAGAAATCCATAAATTGAAGAAAATTCCTATACAGAGTAAATTTTCATGAACTCCTAGTAAAAATATTCTTTAAAAAATTCTACCTTTCCCCACAAATTGTCAAGGTGTTTGTGATGAAATTTCACCATTTTCAAAGATTGTTAATATTGATATGATCAATCAAATAGTGTGATATACAAGCATAGATCAGAAGGCAGATACCAGAATAAAGAATAAAATTCTAAAAAAGACGTAAAACATACAAATAGAGAAGAAAATGGCGTTTATCAGGATATTTATTATACCTGTTGGGATGTAAAAAATCCTCTAAACTGAATCTCAGTGAAGCTTGGAGTAATGATGGCACTGAGATAAGAGATTTTACACAATGTGTGATGGGATAAACAGGTTTAAGTTTTTACTTAATTCAACCAGATTTGATAACAAGACATGACAGGAGACAGATAAAGTAGCGGCAATTAGTTTTTGTAAAGAATTGTAGAACCACATATTCTACAATTTGTCACCAGGAGAAAATCTATAGATAGGTTAAAAATTAGAACCATTCGGTGGGAGTTGTTCCTTTAATCAATGTATTCCTAATAAACCTGCTAAATATGGCATGAAAATATTTGTAATTGTTGATTTACACACATTTTATACACTCGAGCTTGAGATTTACTGTGAAACTCAGTCGCCAGGTCCTTATGAAGTTTCTAATTCAAGCATTCAGATTATCAATCGTCCCATCAATAACTGGAAAGGCTCAACAAAGAATAAAGAAATCTGACAACAGACACCTTAGTTCACCAGTTTATCCTTTGGCGAAATTACTTTTGTCCAACGGTGTAAATATTGTAGGTACATTAAAATCTATCAAAAAAGAAATTACCAATGAACTTCTACTTTCCATACAAAAAGAAGTAGGATTATCCCTTTTTGGTTCCCAAAAAGACGAGACTTTGGTTTCGTATATTCCGTGTAAAAATAAGTGCGCTCTTTTACTTAGTACCATGCATGATGATAGAAAAGTTGATCCCGATTCTAAAAACCAGACATTATATTAGACTACAATAGAAATAAAGGTGAAGTTGATTAATTTTGCAGCAATTACATACACAGTGACCAGAAAAAGAACTAGAAGCCCAATGACTATTTTTTATGTGTTGCTGAATGTTGCTGGAATAATTGCACAAATATTGTTAAATGTTGTTGAATAATTATGGAAATTAGGAACAGAATGAGGTAACAAAAATAAAATTGGAGTTAGGGATATTTAAAACACACGGTCTATTACTGTATAGAAGGAATTATTTGTTCAGGTTCATTGAAATTGAGGATAGTCAAATCAGCAGGTTGAAACACAACAGCGTCTCGGATCCACTAGATTTCTAATTACATGAAGTGAACTGATATAATACATTATTTGAAGTAAACGAATAATGGGGGAAATATTTAATTTTAAAATCAATAATGGATAAATTAAACAAAATAATGTGAATCAGCGATAAATATGATCCAGTAAAAATAAGCACTAATGAAATTCAAAATTTTATATACATTTTAAGATAAAGGAAATTCATAAAGCATTGTACCATTGTTGTCATAGTGAAGGGTAGGAAATGAGGATATAAGGAATATCAAATATCTAGAATTAGAAGGGACTCCAATTTTAGATTCCATGTATGTAATTATTTGCAGGAATAATTGAAGGATAACACATCTAACAGTTGAAATAAAGAAGATAATGAGTCAAAGAATACAGTTTATTTTAACAATAAAATATATTTAATTAGAAATTTTAAAATATAATATAAATTACAAGTGAATGATTTGAACTTTAAGATCATTTGACTTTACAATAATAATAATTTTATATGGATTAGGATAATTAATTAAAATGCCTTATTGAGCCCGAATTTGAGAGACCTATATATTTATATATATAATTAAAACTCTGCTAACAATTTAGATAATAATAATAAATTTAAATATCAAGAATGTCTTTCTTTATAATGTATATTAGAGAAAGTAAAGTATAAAGGTAAATTTTTAAATAGGCTTACAAGTTTCACACAAATTGTTTGCCCCAATTTTTTAACCTGTCAGATAACTTTCTTTATACTATTGTATACGTATGGAAGTAAAAATAATGTATTATCTTCTGACAATAACTATACCGTGCAAATGATTACAAGATGTACCGTTATTTCTTAGAAACCAGTTTAAAAGAAAAATATGGCTCATACAATAGATATGCATTTCCATATTTCAGAGCCATATATGAAGATTCTACTTGACTACCTAAACTCATTCAGAGGAATTACAACTTCTGCATTACTGCTTACGTATTTACGCTATAATTTAAAACTTTATGAGGTAAGTATAAATAACATAATTCTTTTTGCAAAATATATAAATATTTCAAGTTTTACATACCTTAAAAAAGTTCAATCTCCATTAATGTAAACTAAATCATAACTCGTGTGATAGTAATCCATTCCTGCAGAAAAGAAACAATATTAGTTGATTACAGTAGTGATGTGTGAGTTCGAATTAAAATACTCGGTGCATCCGAGTATCAACAAAATCCTCTGAAGAGTCTGAGCATTAAAATCCTCGGTTTCGTATTAAAATATTCGGACAAAATCCTTGTAACTAGGAACAAGGAGGAGGTAATGTGCGAGACTGCGAGTATCCTCGGACAACGATATTCGTTAGTATTGTGTCAGTTCCAAACAAAATGCTCGGTGTTTCTACTTTGGTTATATTAGTTTCTAAGCTGATTTTTCACTACACATTAATTAAACATTGGAAATACCCATATCAGTCTCAATTTTAAAAAAGAAAGAAAAAATTCTCAAATCGTGGTCGGAAAACAAAAATTTATTAAGAAAACGAGAGTTTCCAAAAACAGAATACTGCGAATATATAAACATAGACAACTTAATATATGAGTGGTTTTGTAGGGCACGATCTAATAACATTCCAATCTCTGGCCCATTAATTCGGGGAAAAGCTTTAAGAGTTATGACCTCAAAAATTAAGAGTTATTGATTTTAAAACATCAGTTGGCTGGCTTGATAAATTCCGTCCTAGACAAAATATTATTCAGAAATGTGTGTGGGGAAGCTGGATCAGTGGAGGAAATTCTAGTTCTAGAATCAAAATTATCTGTGATGTGCGAGGGTTATGAAGAAAAATACATTTTAAATTGTGATGAGATTAGACTATTTTTTCGTGTTTTACCTAGTAAAAAAATGAGTTTAAAAGGTGAAAAATGTACAGGAGGAAAATTTTCAAAGGAAAAACTTGCTGTAATGCTTTGTACAAATATGGTAGGAGATTTTGAAACACTATCAATTATAGGAAAAGCTGCAAAGCCTAGATGTTTTAAAGGAATTGATTTGGATCGCTTGGGTATAAAATGATACTTGAAGAAAGGAGTATGGATGACAAGAAATATTATGACTGAATGGCTAACGGCTTTTAATCGTAAAATGGGATGGCAGAATAGGAATCTTATTTTATTTCTGGACAATGCAACATCGCACCTCAACATAAAATTAACAAACAAAATTAGTGTTCCTTCCCTCGAATACCACTTCCTGTTGCTTACTTCTAGATCAAGGATTCATAAACAATTTCAAAGTTTATTATAGACAAAGAATTCTCAGATATATTTTGATGAAAATGAAGGACATTCATCGTGTGATGAACTGTGCAAAAATATTGTTGTTTTAGATGCAATTTTGTGGATATGCTGGCTTTAAAAGAGCTCAAATCAAATACAGATAAAAACTGTTTTCATTAAATCAGGTTTGGTCAAAAATGATAACAATAGTGACACTGAAGTTAATGAGTTGGATAATTTAATTCAACAATTTGGAGTATCCCTTGAAGAGTATAAATTGATTCAAGATGCACTTTGTACAGAAAACCAATCAACCGACATCAGGATTCACAAAAGACCGTATTAAGCAAACATAAATTGAAGATTTTTTTCCAAAAACCTATTGATTTGATTAGTGAGAGTATACAGTATACTAAATTAAATATTTTTTTACTAATATTTAGTTCTTTACAATCATATTCCTTACACAGTTTGATTTTCTCCCTTTTTAAATTTACATTTTCCTAATTTGCGTATTTGTTTATTCAGTATGGTAGTGCAAAAATGATTAAAAATAAAGAATATCATTTAATTTACAAATTTGTGTTTTATTGAGTATTTTTGTGAGATTAAACCATTATGCCTGTTGTACTATAAAAACTTTGATAATACAGTAGACAGTCATGAAACAATACCAAAGTTTAATTTATTTTACTTTTATCGACCATATATGCATGAAAATAATCTGCTTTATTATACAGTAGGTTAACTGTTATTGTGATTTCTAAGTGACAAAAAGTGACAACATAAATACAGTAATGGTATTTTGGTAATGAACATATGATTATGTTCACCATTTAAATTTTCTGAACGGGTTCAATATCGTTACAAAACATTATTCTGGTGGTTTACCATGTGTTATCAGTCAACTGCATCACTCCAGATAGCGGACATTATATGTGGTTTATACTAGCTATAATGTTCAGAGATTTGTGAACAAAATGATATGGAACATTTTACGGTTTGCATTCAAATATGTTTTATGGAACTTTTGTAAATATTCTTACAAAACTGTCTAAAAATTCCTATCATTACAGAAAAAAAATTCTGCCAGTACTATAAGTATTGGGATAAATCAGTTGTTACACAGGTTTTCTGAACCTTGTAATTGTATATATTAGTGTTTTCTTGATGTTGGCTAGGCCCTGACGGACTGTGTATACATTAAAAAGTTTTCACTCGCTTTGTTCGTGTCAGTATCTTAACCCTTTGGGTGCCACGGTGACGATCTATCGTCACCATTTTTCCGTGCGAGAAATGCCACGGTGACGATCCATCGCCACTGCGTATTTCGTAGTTTAATTTATTTATTTGTAATCTGCTATATAGTATTTCGGTGTTTTAAAATACTTTGTGCTATCCAGTGATATTCAGTGGTGGAAAAAATTTTGTTTTAGCTAACTAAACAGATGACAACAATTACTGATGCACAAAATCAGCTGTTGTCATTTTCACTTGCAGGTTAGAAGTGTACTGATATTATTGTGTGTTGATATTATTTTCTCGCTACAGTCATCAGTTTTTTTTGAAGTTTGTTGTTCGTGTTATTTCATTATTTGTTTGTTGAAGGTTATTATTTTAGTTATTACAAGTTTAAAGTAGTATTTTGGATAATATATTGCTTTGAAATGGCGGAAGAAAATCTAAGAGGTAGCGAAGTAGACAGATTACTTTTAGGTTATTCAGACGATGACTCTTTAGCCTCTGAAGATTATTTGTTACATTTATTTGAGGATGACAGTGATCTAGACCCGTTATATCAACCAGAAAGTGATAGTGACAATCAGTTTAGTGATAGTGATATTGATTTAAACTTAGATTAACCTAGTACATCAGGTAAACAAAATAGGCCTAGGATAGGTTGGGATAGGTTAGTTCTGAGATAAAAGTTTTTTGTTTGAGTTTGGTTTTCAACCAAATAATTTAAAAATTTGGTCACTTATAGAAAACAGTATATAGATAGAAAATAGCACACTTCCCATATATAAAATATTTTTGGTTTGTGAGGTAAAAAAAAAAAAAATGTAAAATTTTTTTTCTATATTATCTAAAGTTTGGTTTTTAATAAATAATTTTTTTTTACATATTGAATCCAACTTATTTACAAATATAATTGTAGCCTAGGTAACACTGAACATTTTGACACTAAATTTGTTAAGATATCTTGTATACAATTTAATCTGTGTCAATTATAACAAAGTTCTCCAAAAAACCATTTATACCTGTGGCATTTTTGGGTGAGTCTGTGCATTTTAGATGTGTTACCGAATTTTCCAGTTATGAAAATTTTCTTGTGGCACTCAAAGGGTTAACTCTGGCAGGCCTCGAAACTGTACATATCTGAAGGAGCCTCCGATCACTATGCTTAAGTTGGTGATTCAATCCCGCAGGATCTCACCTTTATATAATACCCCATTTTCTTGGGAAGTCAAGGTTCTAAATTATATTTTTATTAATAACTTTGCTATTTGACATCATGGAGAGGTGAGGTTGGTACAATTAAATTTGTAATTGAAATCTGTAAATTTTTATCTAAGTTGTTGAAAACACACGATCTGACCCAAAAAACTGTTTTGACATTTTCAATTAGATTTTTCTTAATTTAAACAATGTTTTTTATAGGAGCACACTATTGTCCATTATACTAAATTAGATGTTCCGCTAAAATTAGATGTATACTTAATTTATGTGGCCGCTATCATGCTTACATACTTAACAATAAGGATGACAGATGCATGGGATGTCGAACATCCCTTTATCATTTTCTTGAGGCTATAAAACTTAAAGTTCAATAAAAAAATAACCAAACTTACCTTATATCTTGTATACTGAATAAGCAAAGAGTTTATAATACTGTACCATTTACAATGGTTGACTAGTTGTAATAAAAAGTGTTTTCAATAAAAGTAAACATGCTGTGTCCTTCCTTAACCAATAAGCTAAACTAAAGCCCTTTAGCCTGTAACACTTACCATGCTGGTAAATCCATTAAAGATTCCTCTTGTTCTTCAAGGGGCTCTTCCTTTACCAGAATAGAATCCATTCTGTATAAAACAAAAAAGATATTTGGTTTTTTTAATGTATTAAACTTGTATAGAAAGTCGACCCAATGTTTTAAAGTATTTGTGTACATACTGAAGAGAGAGAAAGAGAGATGGATATAACAACAAACAGCACAGTAGAGCAGCTTCTATAAGTTAGAGTCTGAGAAAGAATTCAGTGTTAAAATATTATTATAGCCTATAATTTTTAAATTGACTTATAAAATAGGTAAATATGTATTGTTACTGTCCAAGCGATTTTAGTGCAAAATATCGGCAATTCGTCTTCCAAATACCGTTTTTACATCATTTCGATACTCCTTTAAAACGCAGGTCACTTTTTATCTTTCACAATACCTTATTTCACTTTAAAATCATCCAAATTGGGCAATTTTTAACATTTTCAATATAATACACATATTAAAATCACTCGTGGGGCATATCCGCACTTAAGTTTTACAGGTTCATATTACTATGCTTCAAAGGTTAGGGATTCATGATGACTAGGTATCTGAAGGGTAATTGTTTACTGTGGCGCATCATTATTATTTTTTTATTTTGTACTACCTACCTCTCTTTATAAGAATGGTAACATTTTTTGGTAAACAAAAAAGTTTATCACTTCAAAATTAACATATTTCAATAACATATTTGTGGTTTTGACTAATCACCCAAGTCAAGCAACATTGAGAGTGGTTATTACTTGGATGGGTGATAGTTTTTCTACTACATGTGCATTGGATTAGTATTGTTCATACCATTGAACAGACAACATGGAGTGTGAGATATGTGAATATATATATATATAAAGCTATCTTACTTGACCTAGTAAGGTAAAAACAATATCCCATCACAAAAGTCAAGCAACATTGAGCATAGGGGGAGGGAGGGAGAGAGAGAGCTTACTTGGCCATGTCAAATAAAAACAATTCACTTACAAACCTATTTTAACATGTAGTTCACTTAATGGACCTTAAACTAGAAAAATTGAAATTATGTTTTATTTTTACTTACATTTCATGAAATAGCTGTCAAAATAAACTCAAAATGCCAAAAACACGTCATTTTGAATTGCTTTTTTCAGACAGAAATAATGAATTGTAAAAGATAAAAAGTGACCTGCGGTGTAAAGGAGTATCGAAATGATAAGGAAAACGGCATGTGGAAGACGAATTGTCGATATTTTGCACTAAAATCGCTTGGACAGAAACAATGTATATATTTATTATAAAATAGTTGCAGATAACAGTTTAGAGTTGGGATTTCCGTCTCTACTAAAGCAGGAGCTGTTATTGTTAGACTTATTTTATAAATATAGCTAATTAACGCACCTTTTGTTGTAGAATAAAATATTGAATACTAATACAGGTATTCAAATAAACACCACAGCTCAAAGCTATGTCTTATTAAGCTTTGAAAGAACAAAACAAAATAACAATAGGACAAATTTCTACATTTAAAATCTGAATCTGTGGTGGTCAATTTTACCATTTGTTGAATTTGTTCAAATTTAACATATTAATGATCTGTGACAAAAAGAACGAGGATTATCTCTTCCATATTAAAAAGGATAAAGTTTGATTAAAACCAAGATTTACAAATTAAAAACTATTTTACACTGTCTCGGTTATTTCTAAAATGATTTATTACTTATTACCGTTCTACAAGATCTCTGCAAAGTGGTAAAAAGCACATTTTGATAAATATTACACATATATATATTTGTATTGTACAATATATATATATTGTAAATGAAAATAATATTACTGTATGTGTTAGCCAGAAATATGAATGTATGATTACGTTGAACCACCATTTTATCATCTTAATATTTGTTCCGAGTGTTTTAATTTTACCTAAAACTAGCTAATTATTAATAATTGAGAAGGTTGATTCCAAAAGGTACTATATCCATCAAACACAGAAAATTAGAAGATAATGGCTGCACATAATTTGCTATATCTTATCACTAATTTTGAAATTATTTTTTAGCCAAAACATACTTAAACCATAATAAAACGAATTGTAATATGGAGTTTTTTTACAAAAAGTACTATATCCCTTACTATTTTCCAGCCAAAATGTACTTTATCCTTTTTTGTGCCAAAATGTACTATATCACAGACAATATTTATCACGAAAGCCCATATTCAAATCAAAATGTACTAAATCCACCACACCAGAGAATCTCAGCACAATATAAGTTTTAATCAGCTTAATATTATTATTTAAATGAAATAGGTTTGTCAGCTGATATATTAAAGTGAAGTTGGTACAACTGTTTTTTTACTGGAGGGAAAACAATTGTGGTTTCTGTAATATTATGTTTAAAAGGTTATGTTTTATAATGGTGTGTTTTGGTATGTGTTCACTGGTGTAGCTGTTCACATATTAATGAATATTATATAAAACCTTTATGTTCACTTGAAAAAGTTATTTCAAATAGCATTAATAGTAGTTCTAATTTGTAATTTCTCATCATTCATTACCCTATGGGAGACAGTGTTTTTAATAGTGAAAGTGACGATGATATGTGGGACTTCTGCAAAGAGACGCCTCCTGAGAAATCAAGGAAACGAATATCAGATCCAAGTAAGTGGAAAAAAAAGATACTTCAGTTGGAAAAGAAAAAAGATAGAGATAAAGGTTTTGCTATAAACTGTAAACATAAAAACCAAAAGTTTTGCAAAGCTGATTCCCTAACCCAGGCAGAGATAAAACAGTTCCATGGAAAATATGTGAAGCTGAAAACTGCTGTTGAAGAAACAAAATTTATTCAAAGACACATAACAGTCTCAGCTGTAAAAAGAAGACGAGTTGATGAAGAATCCGGAAAGAGAACAAAAAATTTGTCAACAAATTTTTTTGTTCAAGGAACGTATGGTCAAACACCAGTTTGTAAATCAACATTCATGAGTATATTATCAGTTGGTCGTAGGAAAATTGAGCGAGCTGCTAAAATTATAGCAACGCCAGATGAGAATTTGGTTGAACATCGAGGTGGAGCCAGAAATAATGCAGTTCAGAAAAATCGAAAGCAAAAAATTATTGAACACATTAAACAGTTAAAATGTAGAGAACGTCACTATGGAAGAAACAACACTCCACTCCGGTCATACTTGCCGTCAAGCTTAAATGTTAAAAAGATGTGGGAGTTGTACAAAGAAAAATTTAAAGATCCTGACTGTAAATATGGAGTTTATTGGCATGTATTTTCTCGAAACTTTAATTTGGGTTTTGGTTCCAAAAAGACTGATATATGTAGTGACTGTGTAAGGTTAAAAACTTGTCGCAGATTTGAAACAGATAACGAAAAGAAGAAAGAGTGGCTGGTTAAGTATTTAGTACATAAAAAATGAGCTAACACTTTTTTTAAAGAACTGAATCGTCGTCCAGATGGGAGTTTGACAATTGTTTTTGATTTAATGCAGAATCAGCCGTTACCAAAAACCGAGATTACTGAAGCATATTATTCTCGCCAATTGCGGTATCATACATTTGGTATCATAATTCATAATTCTGATGCAGCATTGACTAAAGACAATGTACATTTTTATAGATGGCTGGAAACCGATTACGGGAGGGGTTGCAATGAGATAGTGTCGTGCGTATGGCATTTTTTTAACAGAGTTATTCCTGGTTTGTTTGGGACAGCCTTTAATGAGACTGTTAAAACATTAAGAGTATTTTGTGACTCCTGTGTGGGTCAGAATAAAAATTATAGTATGCTGTTTATGTTAGTTAAATATTGTGCAAAAGTTGGTATTAATTTGCAGTGGATATTTCCAGTGAAAGGACATTCTTATTTACCGGCAGATAGAGCTTTTGGATTAGTAGAAAAACAAATTAAAAAACTAGACAGTATCATCTATCCAAAAGAATACGACGAAATTCTATCATCAGTTGGTACTTTGCATACTAATAAAGAAGTAATCATACAAACGTGGAAGGAATCTGTTAAGCCTTTCTTGAGAAATAACAAAGGATTTAATATAACTGATGCAAAAGTAATTAAATTTAACTATGAAAAACCACTACTTTTAACAATTCAACAGTTTTATAGTGAAGGGTCTGGAACGCAACATAGTATTACAAAATCAAAAAAAAAAATATTGCCAATATTGTGTTGAATCTACATCAAGTAAAAAGGTTTAATCATATGTCTGAAGCCAAAGTAAATGACGTTAAGAATTTACTACAAAAAATAGGAATTAACTATGAAGAATATGAATTTTACAAGAAGTGCTTAGAGAATGCCAGCGGTGGGCCATCATCAGGTGAAACTGAAAATGATATTGATATTGTTTGTGAAGATATTTTTTAAAGACTTACCAAAAATATCGTAAAAACCACATTTTTTTATGTTTAAGTTTTAGATGTTTATTTGCTTTGAATTAGAATGTTAAGGTCTTTTTACACTAATTTTTATAAGAATAAATAAATTGCATTTCAATTAACTTCGTTTGCTAATCTGCGTTTCTTTCCTAAAAGTACTTTATCAGTTTTGATTTTTTCCAAAATGTCCTATATACTATACATGTTAAAAGTCAAAAAGTACTAAATCCATTTTATGCAAATTTTTATTCTTCAATAATTCAACTAAAAATTAAGTAATAACCACAATATTAATGGCAATAATAGTAGTCTAATAGCTGTCTAATTTTTTTAAAATGGTTTTATAAAACAAAAATATTTTAAATTTTTAAACAAAATTTTAAGTTACCGAAAAATTTTGGAAAATGGATGTAGTACTTTTTGGAAACAACCTTCTCAATTATCTAAAACCAAATGATACAAATTGTTAGGCCCCTAAGTAAATCATTGAACAGTACGTAGATTAGGTACTCCCCCTCAGTAACGGTGTTTCTAACAATCTAGACGCAAGACGCAAATTTTACCATGTGACCAGACCAGAAGGAGATTGGTATTCGCTGATTCATTTGATGTATCTGAAGAGTTAAATTTTTATATTTTTATATACAGAAAAATTCTTCGTTATTGTAAAGACCGGAGATATTAAATTAATCCTTTTCCTGATCCACGAGAACGTAAGTTGGTTTGAGTCTTATCAAAATATTCATATATTATTCACATCACTAGGCCTTCTCTTCATTAGTAAAGTATTTATCTGTTCTTTGTAGGATATTAATGGTCCCTCAAGGTCTTTGAAGTCAGAAATAGAATGTATGATTAAGTTGAAATATCTATTCATAAATAATTAACTTGAGAATTATAATAATAATGATTTTGTCTTCTTAGTATTTAATCCAAGTTTTCTTCTATTCCCCATAAAAACCATCTTTTTTAACAACAATCCCTTATCAAACATCTTTTTATAAACAGTTCACAGCTGATCAATAATTATCTAAAAAATTACAAATTACATGATACAATTGTCAGGTTGCCAAAACAGTGAACAACATTATATACTTCAGTCAGTTCATTGTGTACCTACATATATTGTACATAACCTAACTTGTTCCAGTAATCAAATATTGTGTTGGTTGTAAATGTCATGTGATATTTACTGATTTGAAGATTTTATTGAACCATTTCAATAATTTATCTAATATAGAAGTGTTTAATCACATATAACTTTCTCAATTCCGATCCAAAAACAGTAATCCTATGTAAAATGGTAATTATACAATCAAAAAAAATAATGAAATCCCTAACTATTTACCTTATATTCAAACAATCATATTTTTTTTCTTCGGAAGACACTTTTCAAGTCACAAAATGCATTTCTTCACTATCAAATAACATATTGAAAACAATGGAATCCAGCTGTTGTTAGGTTAAATATAGGTCTGGTTATGAAAGCCTATAATCATACAACTGTAATAGGCATGCATCATATATATAAGTTACGCTACGGTTTCGTAACGTTGGGTTTTTAAAAAATGTTCTTTTAATTAAAAACCTTTTATTTATTTATTACATGAAATCCTTGAAAACATATAACAATAAATTTACATATACAATTCATGTACGTTGAAATAGTATATGGAGCTTGCTACATCGATGTTTACTGTACCTAGGTGAAGCTAAGACTAATACTTGAACACGGCTCTAGCCCTAAAGAAAACTATGCTTAATTTTCTATTCTAAGATTTCTATTACTAACATAAGCATAATTATTCATTACAGTTACAATAATTCGTTATATAACTCCTTCATCCCTAAATAGAACTTCGGGGGTAGGAGAGGATATTGGAGCCTCAAGGGGATGCCTCCGACACATGAAGTTCGAACACATCACCTTTACATACTTGCAATATATAAAGCAAATTAATATTACAACAAACAAATATAATATTATTGTAAATGCATTTAAGTCTGTAGTAATTACAGTTTTTTCTAACACTCTATTAACCTGATCTAGTTTTAGTTCATTTAATTCTAATTTCTGTAAGGTGACAGTGAAATTTGGTTGTCTTTCAAACTTTAAATTTAATTTGGCTGCATCTAATAGCTTCGGATGACCAGCTCTAATATTACTTGAGGATATTAGTATTTGGTCTTTATAAGTTACAATTTCATTATTTATTTTCAACAAGTAAATTCCTTTTAGGGATTGTTCTTTAAGTTCCACATCGTTTTTAATTTTAATTATATCTTTGTTTACAAATATTAACAAATATTGTTCTAATTCAGGTATCCAATTAATTACATTATTTTCTATTTCTACATTTACATAAATACACTCACTGGGTAAACTGGATTTAAGTAGTGTCTTTTCACAGTCTATTTCTTGGTGAGAAACTTGGGTAGATGAGCAAATGGTAACTCTATGAGCTCTGTTGTTACACTTATCCAACAAACCTAATACAATTTCTTTAGAGGTAGTCTTACGTGCTAAAACATATCTAACTTTAGGTATTGCAGTTACATATTGGTTTTCATATAAAGCTGGAACAGAATACATCTTATAATAAGTATAATCGTATGGTTCCACTATTGGTAAATTCATAAAATATACAATTTCTCTAGGATTAATTTTACAATTAATTTCTAATAAGTTTTCCATCTCCCAAATGTTTCCTAAGTTAAATTCAATAGGTAATCTATCTTTATAATAAGGTACAATTTTACTCATTTCTTCGTACAGTTCCTGTGCTGAAATTAAGCTTGGATGTAAAGTTCCTAGTTTACAAAAAGTTAAGGAATTTTCGACATCAGTCACTACTTGTAACATAATAGAATATATAATATTTAACTGAATTAATATGTTCCTGAATTGCTCTATCTTAACATGATCATTTACCTGTTTACTTACATATAACAATTTTACTTGAAGTTCATCAAAATTATCTGCTACAACTCTTATTGTCTTATTAAATTCTTTAATAATATTATAATTTATTGAATATTGTGCATCCATCTGACGTGCAATATTATTTGGGTTATTCTTTAAATCATTCAAGATTTGATCATATTTTTCACCATCGTATGCGTCTAAATTTCCTGAAATAAATTTAACAATAGATCCTAATCCATTAACTAATCCTCTTTTTGTTCTAACATTTTTGAAAGTTATTATTTCTAATTTTTCATTTATTACATCTTTAGTATGATTAATGAATTTAAAATAGTTTAACATGTCTCTTAATTTATTTCCATTTTCAGTGACATTTCCTATATCAGTATACAAACTTAAATTACATTTTTGACAATTCATATAAAAATAATACAATACATCATTATAATAAAGTTCTACATTATTTAATTGATTAATGAATTCTTCTAACTTAAAATTATGTACAAAAGTGTGATACGACGTTTTCAATTTGGCTAACCCTAAATCTATTGGTATGATTCCAACATTTTTTGTTATTTCTTCAATTTCTATTCCTTCTGTAATTGTCACATATCCGAAGATTGTGAGGTACCTGGAACAACATTTTTATAATTAGATTTCTTTCTAGGTCGTTTTATATTAGAAAGGTGGATCTTTCCTTTTGTATTATGATGTCTAGCTTCGATTTGTGCTGTTTTATTTTCTCTATTAACAGAGATTAATTTTTCTTTGTTATACTTGTTTTTGGTCTTGCTTTGTTTTTGAACTGTCTTAACATATACTTCTTGGGGTATATTTTCAGGTAAAACCTCTCTTGTCGTATTTCTTTTATTTACCGTATTTTCCTTATTCTTGATACTAATCTCCTTTATATGATCATACAATTTCATTGTTTTCTCTTTATGAGAGTTTACATAATCACTAATTATTTTATTTTCCAAGTTCATTTCTAAAATTGAATCATTATTAATATGTCCATATAAAACTTCATTAGGTGTTAACTTTGTCACAGAATGTATGGAATTGTTGTATGCAATTACAGCAAATTTTACTTTCCCTGATATTGATTCTTGTTTAAATTCTAATTGATTATTTAATAATCTAATATGTTCGATTATCGTTGAATGTACTCTTTCACATAGACCATTACTTTGTGGGTGTTGCGTACTAACGTAGTGTATTTTTATCTTATGCAAGTCCATCAGTTCTTTAATAACTCTGTTATTGAATTCACATCCGTTATCAGATATGATGACAGATGGGATTCTGTATGTGGCAAAATGATTTAATAGTTTATCACATATCTCAGTGGCTTGTGAGCTTGATATCTCATAAAGCTGAACATGTTTGCTAAATGAATCGATGACTGTAAGAAACTTACTCTTATCAAATGTAACTGTGTCTATTGATAAAATTTCTAATGGCTTTGATGCTGTAGGTGTAAGTGATAACTCTGTTTTTAAAGGGTTTCTTTCATACTTGGTTTGCAAGCAAATATCACATTCATTAATATAATCTTGAACACTTTTATTAATGTTCGGCCAATAATATAGCCTTTTAATTTGACTACAAGTCTCGTTTATTCCACGATGATTAGTTTTGCTAATGTGGTAGTTATTAATTATCTCTTTGATTTCTTCTGAATCTAATACATCTAGTAATTTTATTTTATTTCTAACTAAATTTAATTCAGATCTCATAAAATTCTTAGCCATGCAGGTTACAAATTGTTCATAAAAATCCTGTTCAAAATATAAATTATATCTTACTCTTGGTACAAGGTATGCTTTTACAAATTCTATTATATCTTTTTCAAAATTGGTTTCAGATATTTCTACTAGTAATCTCATCTTAGTAAATCCAAATAATTTTTTAATTATAACTTTCTTTGGATTGTTTTTCACAAGTGATAGGATTATTTGATTCTTACCAAAATTAACGGGTTCTTCTGAAATCGGTATTTCAATTTGTACATTACCATTATAATTTGAATGAATTGTTTGATTGTCATCTTCGTCTACATTTACAATTATTGATTCATTGTCTTCCATTGTTAAAGGTTGAAATGCTGGTTCTTCTAAATCATCTAATTCTGGGAAATATAACTTAGTAGAATCTTTTATTATTTTCAATTCGTCTTCCTCCTTCTCATTATTAACACATAGTTGCTTTTCTGTAATATTCAATTGTATTCTAGACAATGCATCTACATTTTGATTATTTTTTCCTTTTTTATACTTAACTTCATAATCATATTCCTCTAATTTTAATCTCCATCTAAGCAATTTTGAAGTGGGTTCTTTCACCGAAAATAACCATTGTAGTGGTTTATGATCCGTATATACCGTAAACTTTTTTCCGTATAGGTATGGTCTAAAATATTGAGTTGCCCAAACTATGGCTAATAATTCCTTTTCTATTGTTGAATAATTACATTCACTATTGTTTAGTGTCCTGCTAGCATAGGCTATTGGTAGATCTTTACCGTTAGTTTCTTGACTTAGTATTGCGCCTAGTGCAAAATTACTCGCGTCTGTAGTGAGAATGAATTTTTTACTAAAATCTGGATATTGCAATATTGGCTCATTACACAATATTTTTTTACATTGTTCAAAACAGTTTAAATATTCTTGATTTTCTATATCAATTTTTTCTCCCTTTTTTAAACATTTTGTAAACGGTTTAGTTAGTTTGGCAAAGTCCTTAACGAATTTCCTATAATATCCAATTAATCCTAAAAAACTTTTAATTTGTTTTACAGTTTTTGGAATTGGGTAGTTTTTTATTATTTTTACCTTTTCTGGGTTTGGTTTTACTCCATTGGGTGTTACTAAATGGCCTAAATATCCTACTTCTTTCCGTAAAAACTCCGTTTTATCCATTTGAATTTTAAAATTAGCTTTTCTTAACCTCTCAAAGACTTCTTTCAATCGGTTAATGTGTTCTTGCAGGCTGGTAGAATATATTATTATATCATCTAAGTATACAAGACATATTTCATTTTGTAAACCTCTTAAAATATTATTCATTACTCTTTGGAATGTTGGTGGGCTGTTCTTTAGTCCAAATGGCATTCGTAGAAACTCGTAATGTCCATTTTCAGTAGAGAAAGCGGTTTTTTCAACACTATCTTGGTCCATTTCTATTTGGTGAAATCCATTGGCTAAGTCCAATGTGGTGAAATATTGGGATCGTCCAAGTTTATCCAAAATATCTGTTATGTTGGGTAACGGATACTTGTCATCAATTGTTTTGGAGTTTAAATTCCTAAAGTCTATTACCATTCGAAACTTTTGTTTTCCAGATGCATCCATTTTCTTTGGTACAATCCAGACGGGTGAATTCCATGGTGATTTGGAATTACTTGTTATCTTTTGTTTTAACATATCTTGAATTTGTGTATTGATTTCTTTTTTATAAATTTCGGGATATCGGTAACTTCGAGTGTAAACTGGAATTTCATCAGATGTTCTAATCATGTGTTTAACCTGGTTTGTGAATGTTAAATCATTTCCTTCTTTATAAAAAATATCAGAATATTCTTGTACTAATTGTTCAATTGCGTTTTTTTCTTCTGAATTCATATGATCTGTTCTTATTTTTGAAAAATCTAATTTATTATCTTCCTTTCTTTTTCTTATTAAATTACAATTTGAATTAATTTTCATATTGTTAGTAGGCCTATTGTAAATTTCGTAATTATTTAAGGATTCTAATTTTAATGGTTTTGGGTTAATCTTAACGTCTTTCATTGTAGTATTAATTATTGGACACAACGTTTTTCCGTTCTTTACTTTTACTAAACACTGTGGGATTTCAAGTCCTTTATCATAAACGTATGGCATAATGCCTTGCCCATTTTGAATATTGTTAACCTCCAGTTCTATTATCCTTTTACTTCTTGATTGAATTAAAAAGCTCTTTTATTACTTTTTTCTTTTCTTTAGTTATTTTTAAGTTCTTTACATTGTTCTTATTGTCATTAGGAAGTTGTTTAATTTCAGATTTTTGTTTAAATTGAAATTTTTCTGTATCAAAATACAATATTGGTAATTTCATATTTTTTGTATTCACAATATTATTCACTAAATTAATGTTTAATTCTAATTGTTTCATATTGTCGAGTCCTAGTAACAAATCAAAATTTTGGTGAAAGTTGAATAAATAAAATTTTATTTGTTTTTCTCCTAATATTGGTAGTTGACAACTATATTTTTCTCTAGATTCGCCATGTGCAGTAGAAACAATAAATGGTTCTGGGTTTATGGATTGTTTATATAATTTAAAAGCCAAATCTTTATTTATAAATGATTTTGTACTTCCAGTATCTATTAAGATTTTTAATTGAGATTTTGGGTCGTATATGTAAGGTAAAACACTATCTTCAATGTTCATTATGTTAAATTTCCTTCTACATTGGCATGTCCTAAAAAATAATTATTTTCTTCCTCGCAAGTTTCATTGTTTACGTTTACATTTTCAAATTGTTGTTGAATTTGATCTAACTCACAGTTTTCATTTATTTCCGATTTTGTTTCATAAATTACTTCTTCATAATCACAAAGGTTTTCATCTAAATCATCTTCAGCGGTTATTTGATACAATTTTGTATTTTTTATTGGTGATTGTCTAGTGGAAATACTCATTGGAGTAGGTTGATACTGTTTAGGTGGAAAGTTTTGTTTCTGTTTATAATCAATAAATTTATTTTGCCCTGATTTGTTTTGGAATTCTTGATACGATGTTGGTTTTTGTTGATAAATTTTATTTATTGGTCTTTGTACTTGAATTACTTTTTGAACTACTGGTTTATTATTTGGGAATGATTTATTAGTTTTCTTAAACTGAAAGTCGTTCGTTAACATATTTAATGCGTCTTCTAAACTTAATGGATTTTTAGTTCTCATTAAACTGCCTAGAGGTTCTTGAAGACCTCGTAATAACACTCGTAATGCTAATTTTCTTACGTATGTGCAAAGTACGTCTCTTGCTGTCGGTTCCTTGTTAGTGAAAAATGCTATTTGAAGATTTAGAATTTTTTGAATTTTCTCGTAAAATTTAAAGGTGTTTCATGACTTTCCTGTTTTAGTTCAGACATTTCTAAATTTAAAGTGAAACAATCTCTTTTGTCTAAATATGTTGTTAGTAATGTTTGTCTAACGTCTGCCCACAAATAAGTATTGGAACTAACTACTATTTCTAAGGCTTGACCTTTAAGTTTTGCTAGAATTGACGAAAACAGATATTCGTTTTGAAAATCTTCCGCATTTTCGGAAACATAAAATTTATTTACAACCTTGTCACAAATTGATATGAATCGAGATAACATTGTTGGATCGCCTGAATATTCGGGTATCATTTCTAAGTACTCTTTTCATAAAGTAGGTGTACTACTACCGTGTGCCATGATTAATATTATATATTATATTAACAGTTATTAATAATTCTTACTTCTAACAAGTTCTTACTTCTAACACAACTTATACAAAAAGTTTAATTAAAAGATATAGTTAATTTTATTTAAAAATCTTATTCTTTGAGATTTGATTAAAATATTTACAAATAATTAAAAACAGTAATATTATTATTTTTAATAATTAATATTTTATTAATTATTGTATTTTATTTAAATAAACAAACTTTATTTGTTTTTATATTTGTAATTTCTTTTGAAATTAAATTATTTCTTTTCTTTATTTTGAAATATTTTTGCTTTAATCAACTTACAGAGTCCATAGAGTTTTGCTCATTTTTTGGTTCATCTGAAGTGGCTGATTTTCTTTCTGAAGATCCGTTGTCTTCTTTTGTTGTCGTGAAGATCCGTTGTCTTCTTTTGTTGTCTTGGCGAGATGCCCTCGTACTGGACGTTGACGAAATGTCCTCTGCCTTGTTGGATCCGGTTCTTGGTAAACGATTGAGATCGACGATTTTTAAGGATCTTGCGTTTTCAGGAGCAGTGTTATTCTCCAACGAAGCTATTTTGTCTTCTTCCAACGTAGTTTTCTCTTAAAATCTCCAAGTGGTGTCCGCCCCGACTGCGCCAGTTACGCTACGGTTTCGTAACGTTGGGTTTTTAAAAAATGTTCTTTTAATTAAAAACCTTTTATTTATTTATTACATGAAATCCTTGAAAACATATAACAATAAATTTACATATACAATTCATGTACGTTGAAATAGTATATGGAGCTTGCTACATCGATGTTTACTGTACCTAGGTGAAGCTAAGACTAATACTTGAACACGGCTCTAGCCCTAAAGAAAACTATGCTTAATTTGCTATTCTAAGATTTCTATTACTAACATAAGCATAATTATTCATTACAGTTACAATAATTCGTTATATAACTTATATATATAGTTAACTTGCAAGAACTAATAAAACAAGTGATCACTTATTCACTAACTTGATAAATGTTAAATTAGGGATAAATTTAGTCATAAATATTAAAGTAGGGATTCGTAATCTGAACTGGATTTCATTTTTTTAATATTTCTTATTTTCTACTGAACTTCTGTATTTGCATATAAGGTAAATTGTTAATGATTTCATAATTTTTCATGGCAGAATTCGTGGCTCTAGGCCGAAGAGAGAAATGGTAAGCCTACCATCTGGACTGACTGTTTCCCTAAGCATGTGAATGCATAAGTGAAATGAAATTATCACTTTACGATTAGTGATCTTTTCATAGGCTAGAACTTCTATAACTTTCAAAGTTACGTTTGTTCAGAATTGAGATCAACACTTCAGGTTATCATAAATTGTAGGTGCTGAAAATGTTGACAAGTGCTCACAAAAACTAAAGATTAATGTCTGCACATGCTTTTTTGTGACACTTTCATAGAGAGGGAGACAATTTTTCCCCTCATACCATCACAAAACATAGATTTCGTATGTCAATGCTGAGTCGTACCAACAATTTATTTAGTAGCATCATTCTAGTTCACCCAAACTGAAAAAACTTCAAGCAAATCTATTCATAAAAGAAAATCAATTTAAATGTCTTTAAAAGACTTCATAGGGCCTTGAACAACCATCACAATCCAAGTCTATTTTGAATTACAGTAGAACCCCTCTAATCCGCCCTCGGGTGGTCTGTTCCTCCGGTTAATCCGACCGTGCTCGAGCTCGCGATATTGTGCCGACTTGTAGATGACTCACGGCTCGTCTGGCGCCACTGTTTCTGGTTTGTTATCGCTTTCCCGCTTCAGTACTGTGTTATCTTTCGTGTTGTTTCTATTGATTTGCTATAGTACTTGCAAAGTTTATAATAGACTTTTAAAAGTTTATACATCACTTATTTCACTTAAAAAAAAATCTCTTTATATAATATGTAATAAATATTGACCTTTTTTTTCGGATAATCCGACCTTTTTTGCATTCCGACCATGCCCTCAGTCCCGAAGGTGACGGATTAGAGGGGTTCTACTGTACTATCTAAACAATGCCATGCCATTCAAAATTGACAACGGTATCGTTGAGGTCAGGAATGTTTTTCTCTCACGATAATGGTTGTGCAATATGCCTCTTGCGTTTAGAAATTTAATCAGTGATCTGATATCACAACTGATGAGATTTTAAATTTCATACAGGTTATAAACCCACTGTCATGTATAGGAAACGACAATGGACTGGTATTATATTATAGTAATTAGCCTATATGCCCAATGGACAAGTTGAAATGACTGCATGCTGCATGAACAAATACCATTTGTTCTTTACAATTGATCAGTCTTTGTTTTTACAGTAAATTCCGCCTCGTAATTACCCACTACCACTGATTAGCTAGTTGCTTTGTAAATAATTTTGATACACAGAGGAGTAAGAGTTGATAATTCTTATTTAAAGATAACAAGGGAGGTAGTAGCATCAACTGAGATAACATATAGCTGCCCTGCTGTGTTGGTTGTTCCCGTTTCCATCTCTCTAGTTTCTTTAGAGTGCACACATAAATACTTTAAAACATTGGTTGACTGTCTATCCAGATTTTATATATTGAATAAACGAAGTAATTTTTTTGTTTTATACAGAATGGAATCTATTCGTGTAAAAGAAGAGCCTCTTGAAGAACAAGATGAATCTTTAATGGATTTACCAGCATGGTAAGTATTACAGACTAAAGTGGTTTTAGATTAGGTTATTGGTTAAGGAGGGACACAGCATGTTTACTTTTATTGAAAACATTTTTTATTATTATGTGTAGACTATTATAACTATTCAGGTATTTTCAATAGTATTATAAGCTTTTTTTTATTAAAATAATCATTTAACATATAGTCTATCTTGTTTCAATATATAGGCCTATATATGTTATATATTATTTAAAGTATATTTATAAAGAAATTGAAAATAATAAGTAATTGTAATAAACCAACAAGATTTTAAGAATTATCCAAATACTCTAATGCATTTTCAAACACGGTTGTCAAAAAATGTAATTCAAATGAAATAAATAAACAACGCTGTCCTATTATGATATTGATCCACAATTTATAAAACAGTACTATTCAGGTCTAAAATAAACTAAACATAATTGTAAATAAATGGTGCAATACGTTTTCAAACTTTCCCACCCAATCTTCCCCAAAACCAAATAAAAATGAACTAAAACTGATCGGCACCAAAATTGTCATTTCGGTAGTTGACGGTCAAAAAGTGAAAATGAACCAAGAACCTAAACTTGGTCTGTTTGTGCTTTAAACACATAACAGCTTAAGTTGTCTATGATTAAACTTTTTTTTTGAATTTTTTGACTCGTCTTATACATACGTAAATTTTTCAAAAGGACTAATAAAGTTGAATTGAATTAAAATCAAGCTTTTACTGACCATGGTCAAGGTTCATTTATGGCAATTTTTCCTGAACCATTATTTTCTTTACTTGCAATTTTGCAAACAAGGTTTGTGTCATTAATCTTAACATTGTACTATTTGAACAATATCGGCAAAGCTAATTTTAAGAAGATAAGTATTTTATAAGTCTCAAGGCCGATTTTTAATTTTTTTTACCAATAACTAACAAACTGATATTTCTGGTGTTGACAATTAATTTTGCTTTATTTTTATTTAGTTTTGGGGGTGAATGAGTTTGTATAATGTTTTTGCATCGTTTATTCTGTAATGCTACAGCACTGCTTCTCTTCTCACTGTTAGCTTTTTCATGCTTTAATACATGTAAAATATATTTATTGAATTTATAAAAACACCAAACTTTAATATTTTCACAATCACTTATGAGTATATTTAAAATACATATAATAATATTGTAAAAGTAAATTTGAGTATGACTCATTAAAATTACGTAGCCACATGAGCAACTTCTATTAAGGATGTCCAGCAAATCACGTTGTATCATTACAGAAAAGACAATAATTGTAAAGATTTTACCACAGAATTAAGGTAATTATATTGTATGCAATTAGTAAAAGGGAAACTAACTATATAATTTTATACAGGGTCCAGCAGAAATATCTCCCTATTATGAATAGTTAATAAAACAGACATCATAGAAGTTAAACAAAATATTGTTATAATCTAAAAAACAATGTTTACTTTTTATAATTATGTTGTTTTGGAAATCATATCGTCTATGTCCAACCTCCATTACCTATCCAAGTATGCAACCTCACCCAGAAGTTTTGCATCACTTGTATGGCCATTTCCTGTGGTATCGCTACAATTTCTTACCAGATAACAGATTTTCATCATCATCAATTGTTCTCGCCTTATGTTTTAATACTACAACCTTTAGATGCTCCCAGAGTAAAAAGTCGTCATATGCTGAGAGGTAGTAGTAGGAATTGGCCATTGATTCCCACCTGGGTTCTTTAGTTACAATAAACTCCTGTCCAATAAAATAGTTCATAATTACTAAATCTCCTTTTATTACTCTTAATACAATTATTTATTTCACATTTAGATTTACAGTAGAACCCCTCTTAACCGGTCTAGTCGGTACTGACACCCGGGCCGGTTGCCCTTTTGGCCGGTTAATCCGAGGTTCCCGTGAAAAATCGGTTTTCGTTCAAAGAAAGCTGATTTAATCAGGTAGCGCTAAGAATTATGCAATTAAGATGTTATTGCAACTCATTTTATTGTACATAAATGTATCGTATATATTATATTATGTATATTATACATCAAACATGAAAAAATTACACACTACAAAGCTATTTTAGAGATTCCCCTCTGTCAAGTCTTTTGACACATTTAACCGCATCTCAAACGAAACCAACACACGCTTCCGTTTTCGTAACTCGCTCATTTTTATTTACTGTATATACTGTACGTAGATCATAACCAGTCAGACAAGAAGAAAACTGAAAGGAAATGTTATATTTTCCATAATGTATACTAAATTGATTCGTGGAAAAAAGTGGCTCATCAAACGTTTTTGTGGTGTATGTTTGCTATACCGACAGGTGCCAATGCCGCGGTGTTTTATGACGCCGACAATGGGATACCGTTATCGATAAAGTCGTTTGACTCGCCGCCGCTTTGGTGTTTCAATTACAATTTATTTTCGGAAACTCTCATCCAACCAGTACACTACGGTATAGGCTGGTTAATCCGAGGTTCTACTGTACGTATTTCAATCAAATATTTACTATTATTATTATTATTAAATTTTAAATCCAGAATAATTCCAACTATTATGACTATAGACAATCCTGACTACGGTATTTTTGAATGATTACAAGTTCCTTTAATTATACTTGCTCACCTTTACTATGTCTTCGTGTATTTTTTCGCTGTCTGGTATATATCCCCTTGAAGCTCTCTCTCGCCAAGTCTATCTGGCCATCTTTTTAATCTGCCGGCGGTCCCCTCTTGAATGATTAACCTCGTTTCTTCCCACCCGGGGGTTTACATACACTTCTCAACTAGAATGATTGACCTCATTTCTTACATTACAAGGGTTTATAAACACTTCCCAACTTGAATGATTGACCTCTTTTCTTCTCAACCAAGGGTTTATATACACTTCCCAACTTGAATGATTGACTCCATTTCTTCCCACCCAAGGGTTTATATACACTTCCCAACTTGAATGATTGACCTCATTTCTTCCCACCAAAAGGTTTATTATACACTTCTCAACTTGTGAAGTCCACCTCACTTCCAAGGCAAGCTATCAGTTTTCTAGCTCTGTCATAATAGTTGTTATCATTCTGACTTATTTAACACTCTTAGGGAAACATGAAATCTGTGACGTTAAAGGAAACGCCCGGTCTCTGGGACCTCTATGTAATTTTATCACAGTTTTCAATTGTCTACTATGATGAAATGTATTGGTTCCTAAAAAAATGGCAAAATAAAACAATTTTATCTATTTAACTGTTTATTTTTATTATATAACATATATTTTTGTATAATTGAACAATATTTATGGATAGTGAAGTCAGAAATGTTAATTAAATTAATAGTCCACACGTTTGATATAGAAAATTACTTACGGTGTATTATTGACGAGAAAAAAATACAACATATATATATTTAATGTATTAGAATAATAGCTAGGTGATATAAAACTATTTTAAAAAATCATTTGTTCAACATATCAAGAACACACAGGGAAACAGCCCGTCTCACAGACCGCTAGAATTTGAAAAAACAATACGTCACAACTGTGCGGGTCACAGAGAGAAACTAAAATCAAGGTCAACCGGTACGAGAGGGTAGGGGGAAGGTACTGCTTTTGTCATTCGCCGGGCCGAAACAGTTCTGCCACTACAATAAAACAAAAATTCTCTGGGTGCTCGTCAGACCGATGTTTCCTTAAGAGTGTTAAAAGAACTTAGACTATTTTCCTAACTGAATTATGGCCGTAATTTCTAATAGTAGGGTGAACATACAGACCATTGCTTGTCGCCTCGTGAAATTAGATGCCCGGGAAACATATATCTTTCGACATCCATCAATTTTCTTGCTGTGTGAGTTGTGGCTCCATCTTTTTCAAAGCCTGGTTTCAGAATTCATTAATTTAAAGTTCCAGAAAATTGCATAACATGTCGACATAACAATCGGAATTTATGTTTGCAAATCTTCCTCAAAAAGTACAGCTCTATGACTAAAAATTCACCAACGGCGCGCTGACATTGTTACAGTGCAGAGTATGATCATAGAGCTGTCGGCAATTATCTTGTTAATTGAAAATTTTGTTTATTAACACAGCCCAATAAAATTAAAATTAGCTTCATCTCTCAACAACTCAATAGAGTACACTAAAACATTGCTTGGCAACTAGGAACATGGTTTCCCCAATCACGTTCATTTAGCTGTTGTATGACCACCAATTTGTACAGATGAAACTTAAGATCTGTATGTAAAATTCTCTTTCAGACAAGTACTCTGATCAGACAATCCCAAAATACCAGCTTGATGGGTAAACTACCTGTCTCATTGCTTAGATGTTTTCAGGTGTTTGAATGCTATGAGGCCTATTAGGTGGTTTCTTCTTCTATACTGATCCGGCGGCTCTAAAATTTGACACCCATATGCTCTACCGAAATTTGTTGGACCTAGCCTGAATTAAGTACGAAATAATTGCTGCACAAAATAACAGAATCAGTACTTTTAAAATAACTGTCAATAATGGAAGAATGATGTTTACCAGTCTATGCAATGATGGTAACTTTAATGGGAAGGGTATTCTCTACAAGATGGCATATCAACGTCACACCTCTCTACTAGCGCTCTAACAGCAGTGCCAAGATATCAGAGACTTGTTTATGCAAATGTTAAACATTTTCCTTTTAGATTATAAAATAACATGTTTTGTAACCTATATGATGTCTGTCAGAAAATATTTCTCCTGGACCCAGTAGTAAACCAGTACTGGGATATGTGTGTTGTTAAATGAACCGTTTTTAATAATTGCAGGAACCAACAAGACCGTGGCCTCAGAGATCCTTTAGAGCTTTTTGCTGTTAAGAAAGAGGTAATCTTCAACTACTTAATCATTATAATCACTTTCGTTTTTATCACTAGTATTCTTGAAAGTTCCAATCTTTAATTGCTTTAGGCTATGAATATTATTTACCAACTGACTTGACTGAAAATTTGGACTTGCTACACGGTGTAAGCATGGATCATCTCCATCCAATAAATAAATCATAGTAAATAATTTGTAATAATAATATGTAATTGTAAATAACATGTTAATTTAAATAAATCATAAGTGATTAAATAAATAATAAATACTAAAGTGAACTTTTAAATAAAATGTGCTTTTATAAATTAAAATGACATTATTTACATAATGCGTTATAATTAAACAAAGGAACAGACAATTGCGTCATACTTTGCAAATGGAACATTCTAGAACAAAGATGTGTCTTTCATATGGAGGGATATCTCCATAAAAGGAGATTTTCTGATTACAGTAGAACCCCTCTAATCCGCCCTCGGGTGGTCCGTTACTCCGGTTAATCCGACCGTGCTTGAGCTCGCAATATTGTGCCGATTTGTCGATGACTCATGGCCCGCCATTCTTTCCGGTTTGTTATCGCTTTCCCGCTTCAGTGCTGTGTCATCTCTCGTGAAAAAAACACTACAAAGCTTTTTTACAGATTCCCCTCTGTCAAGTCTTTTGACACATTTAACCGCATCTCAAACGAAACCAACACACGCTTCCGTTTTCGTAACTCGCTCATTTTTATTTACTGTATATACTGTACGTAGATCATAACCAGTCAGACAAGAAGAAAACTGAAAAGAAATGTTATATTTTCCATAATGTATACTAAATTGTATCGTGGAAAAAAAGCGGCCCATCAAACGTTTTTGCCTTTGTATGTCTTCTATACCGACGGGTGCCAATGCCGCGGTGTTTTTATGCTGCCGACAATGGGATACCGCTATCGACAAAGTCGTTTGACTCGCCGCTGCTTTGGAGCCACGGAGTTTTTACGCCGCCGACAATGGGATACCGCTATCGACAAAGTCGTTTGATTCGCAGTCGTTTTGTTGTTTCAATTACTGTACTGTACAATTTATTTTCGGAAACTCTCATCTAACCAGTACACTACGATATAGGCCGGTTAACAGAAGTTCTACTGTACTTGCAAAGTTTATATATAGACTTTATTATATAGACTTTTAAAAGTTTATATATCACTTATTTTACTTTAAAAGAATCTGTTTATATAATATGTAATAAATATTGACTTTTTTCGGATAATCCGACCTTTTTTGCGTTCCGACCATGCCCCCAGTCCCGAAGGTGATGGATTAGAGGGGTTCTACTGTAGTTAGAATCATAGAATATTCTGGAATTGAGTAAGAGGAGGCAGACTTGTTAAAATATAAAACTTCTTTGTTGAATGTCGAGTGAACGGCTTGCTACATGTTTTTGAATAATGGTAGTAAAGAATGAAAATGATCTGAGAATGTTATAAGTAAAATATAACAATTAACATAACCACACTTTCCGTAAAAAGCAATATGAACAATTAGAAGACTTTCCAAACTTGTACAAATATTAGAATTAAGATTTTGTATTTAGATTTAAGCTTTAATAATAATAAAGTCAATGCTTTCTATCTTTAATATAAAACTGTACTTTCAAAATTAACATGTGCAAGTAAGATTTATTGAGAACATCTGTTTAGCCCACATCGTTTGGGAGCATGTAATAAATATCACAGTAGACTAGTTGTCAAAAAAACTTTCTAAAATCCATTTGTTATTGTAAAGTGGATGGCAGGTGGTAAGCAGTTCTGTGAAAATAACAACTCCACTGACTCTAACCAAAAATGTGTGGGCTCTTATATGGCTTTTAAATATATTCAGATAGTGTCATTAAATGAGACAATATTATTCTAGAAAACTCTTGTTCCCGCAAGCAAGATGATGCCAGCGAGTAACAGTAGTTCTTAAATCCTCCCTCTCACAGATAGTACTAGTGTCTCTATTTTGTAATTAATTTCTTTCAGAATGTTGTTTAATTTAAAAATTGTTTTATTTTTCCATCATGGAAGGGAGGGCAGCTGCTTGTCTCCCCCCCTGTGTACACCCTTATTGTAATTTGAATATGAATCACCAATTTCAATTTGTACATTCCCATCAAAGTAGTTACAATGATCCCCAGTTATATTGTCACTGTGAATTATCGAGGGCTAGCGCCTGCAATAACTGCGTAGACCATTATCCAACGGCTATTGTAAAAGGGATGAACTGTAGGAGAAGTTCTTTACATAGTCTAGGATTAAATTCCTCTCTTTCATCCTCTATTAGGTCTCAAATGACCTCAATTTTTGTTCTCTTACAACCATCCCGCTATTAGAGTATATGGAGGCTAAGAGTCTTTAGTTTATGTTCTTATATTCTTAGAGGTTTTTCACTTTTAAACTACAAGAAAAATAATAATAATACGGTAGTAGGTATATAAATGCAGTTTGGTAAGCTGCTATTATATCTTTATTGTGATTGGCTGTTAATACTTGTGTAAATGATTGTTAAAGGAATTCCCAGTTACATTTGATTTAGTACCATACATGAAAATAGAAAAAGACATAACTCCACCTTCTGCGATTTCTATATTTCAAGTGAAAAAAGAAGAAGAGCTCCACATAGAGGTACCAGATTATTTTTGTATATAATTTTTAGTTAAACTATTGTTATGTCTCTTTATATTTTCTATACAATGTTTAAATTAACTTTCGATTTCCCAATAATGAATGATCAGATACAGATTTCTGTATATACAGGCTCTTCAAAAAGGATTTTACAACTTTCAAAACATGTAGAAATTTATTCAGATAACTTACAAAATCAGTTGAGGTGTCAATTTAAAGCAAAACACATCAAGTTTGACTTACGTAGTGCCAAATACTATCACCAGAAATGCCACCATTGTTGTAGTTTAAAAAGGCTACTTTTACTGGTACTTGCTGCATGTTTTGATTTTACAAAATTAACTCTGCAATTACAATTCAACACAATTTTTGTCCTCAGTATAGTAAGGATACACCAAGTAGGCCTACACCTCTTGACACCAAAATTATATTGAAATATGATATAACATACATGTGTCGAGATATTCTGTATGATATGACAAATCATCAGGTTTGCGATGTTGCTGTAAAATAATTCAGACAGAACTTTCCCTGTATGCCATTCAACGGAATATTCCTTAATAAGCGATTCCCAAGTTAGTGAATTGGTCGTGCAGAGCCATTTGCGTGGTTGCCTCGCACACCAGATTTGAATCCTCTTGATTTTTTTTATGGGATTCCATTAAAGATCGAGTATATGTTCCAGCTTTACCAGCCGATATCCCTAAGCTGAGTGACGCACGATGTACTGGCTCAAGTTTGGTCAGAAATTGACTTCAGGTGAGATGTTTGTCATGGTAGTCACATCAAACCAAAATTATTGTTGAATGAAAAATTTGTTGTGTGTTACTTTTACATGTCAACTGATTATGTAAGTTATCTGAGTATATTTCTAAATCCTTTTAAAGTTGTAAAAATTGTTTTGAAATGCTCTGTACAAACATTTTGATACATGTTTATTTATTTTTATTGGTATCTATAATTTTGTAATTTATAATTGTTTCTAAGTTGGGGATATGATTAAATTAAAATGATTGGTTGCTTCACAGCATCTGTGTTTCCCAAGGACTCTTATTTAAAACAGGTCTAACCTAACTTTCTCTACCCCATCAATCTCTCACCTGATTTGACTTAAAGTAAATTTTAGTGAAATATGAAGATTAATGACCCAAATCTGGGTGCAATATTGTAAATAAAAATATGTTACAATTTAAATGTAGTTGGTAAAAACAAAAACTTGGTATCGCCCTTTCTTGGAACTGCTGGTTTGTACAACACTATGTTAAGTATATCTATCTGTATATTATATTCACATTGTAATTGTACAAATATTTAATGGTCTTCATATATGACCTTTTTAATAATTATTTAGTTCTTCTTACACTTTATTTAATGATCCACTTTGAAACTACTAACAGTGACTTCATAATCAAAATATTTTAAGTGTAAAAAGATTTTTATTTTTATTTATTTTTTTTTTTTCATTACTGTTGAGACCGATGGTTCTTGGTGGAATTCCATGTTTAAAGATAATAAAACACAATTTTTTATTTTGTACTATCCACTTTTTATTATTCTAGCCGACCAATCCGTTAATGCCTTAGCAGGCGAAACCATTGGTCGGCTAGACTAATAAAAAGTGGATAGTACAAAATAAAAAATTGTGTTTTATTATCTGTAAAAAGATATTTTGTATCGTTGTTTTTGTAGCACATTTGAACCATTTTCAATAATTTTCAATATTTAGAATCATTTCCGATATAATTTATTGGAGACAAGGCTATTAATCTTAAATAAATTAATCTTTGGAAAATTATGTTTTCATTTTCATTGCAATATATTGAATGGTAATTATTAAATTTATGAACGCAAATAAACACAGTAATAAGCTCTAAATATTGTTATTCATATTTTGCAGTAAAACTTGTATGACATTGAGTTACCAATAATGAATTCAAGGTTTATTTTCTAAAATTACTCGAGAACGGTGAATTTCTCAGTTTTATATATTGGTGTAATCATAACCTACACACTTCATACAATTTAGACTAGCAGACTTAGTTTTCAGATGGACTACTGAAGTTTATTGATAATTTGTAGGTTTTGTAATATTTTATTAAAAAACTTATTTCCTTCATACAGGTCGTTATAAACAAACATAGACTTTTCGTAAAAATGCTTTATTATATTTATATATAGAAGTACTATCTTCATTTAAAAGTAATAATATGTATTCTATAAATAAATTACTTCAATGTGATTGCTAATAAACAGAATGAAAATAGTGAACATAATCATAAATTTCCAAGTTATATAACATACAAAAGGACATTAAAGTACATTAAAATACATACAAAGCTTTCCCGTTATATTACTTAGATCTCACAATAATTAATATTTTCTATAGTAATTAACTGATTATTTTGAACAATTTTATACAACTATATGTTCAATATGGTATTGATTTATCACAAAGCATACTAGTCATCACCGACTCATCAAAACGTGTCTGTACATCAAGATATGTGTGACTTCCTATTGCAGACCCACCCATAAAAGTCGGGTTTTATAATGAGGGGGGGTTGATTATACATATTATCTATGTTGTTGGAGCTAATTTAAAAATTTACTAACCTATTTTTTTTATTGGCATTACCCTGTCCTTAAAAACCAATATAATGTCCATAATTTCAACATTTTCAATTTTCATCAAAATGATTTTCTATATGTTTATTGTGACACTCGTTTTAAGTTTGCAAATACTAGATGTTAATACTGGTCCCTTAAACAACAAATGCATCAATAATTTTACCAAACTTACTTATTGTTTGTTTTAGGATCTTGATTTATAAAATCTCTGCTTTCTAAAACATTTCTAAGTATAATTTATACTTCAATATTTTTGTTTATAAGATGCATTTATTGTGCGTTTTGTAGAACAGTAATTACAAATTTACTATTGTCTTTTATGTAGAATGTTAAATCTTTATACTATCACTCTTATCAGAATAAAATGCTCACACTATATGGCACCAACAAAACATCCTCACTAGACTACACCAACCCTTTTCTTACCCTTTCCAACTACACTATAAGAGATGGCGGTCAAGCTATGTGCGAAAAATTAATGCAAATTCATCTATAATAAACTTGTTACCCCCCCCCCCATGCTAAACATTTTGTGTATTAACTAAATCAATACCGTACTGTAATTTTATAATTTGTTTGAATAGGAAATCAAGAGGGCGTAGGAAAAAATTAATTGCATTAATTTTTTCTTTTAGTTAGAATTCTTTTCTAAAAAAATTAACTTTTTTGAGTAAACGGACTTGCCTGAATAAAATTGTACAAATTATACCTCTGAGTAGGAACGGCTGACTTTCGTAGTCTCGGATGTAGAAGGTTCTATGAGCAATGAATACTATTGGTTGACATTTCATAGTCTCGGATGTAGGAGTTTCTACGAGCAATGAAACAAACCTGCGACATCGCGTCTCAAGACACAAACATCACCACTCGTTCATGCCGAACAACTGAGAGTTAAATATAATCTGGAACTGGGGCAAGCATCTAAATTCCCAATCATTCCATCATTACCTGTGGGAAAACTGTCACTTCTAAATTATAAAGACTAGAAAGCTGTTAGTGATCCCCACATCCTAAAGGCCGCTGCTTTCGAAATAATTTTGGAAATATATAGCAAAGACAACTGGATCCATGTATACACTGATGGATCAGCGATGAAACATGTCTCTGGAGCTGGCTTCTACAGCGACCACTTTGAGGGCTGCAGCCCTGTCGGTATTAATGCCAACAACTTCGATGGTGAGATTGCGGCGATAGTAAAAGCTGCCGAAAAACTTTGTTCCATCTTCGGCAAATCAGCGCGAGTTGTGTTTTTCGTGGATTTGCAAGCCGCCATAAAAGCGCTGACTAGTAAATATCCCCACCAACTGTTTGCAAACAATGAACGGACAAAAAACCCTGGCAGGCATGATTGAAGAAGAGTGGTATACATTGTGCTACAATGGCTCCCTAGCCATGTTGGCATTGAGGAAAATGAACGCACAGACCAACTAGCGAAAAAAAGGTAACACCTTGGCACATTTTGATAATCCCATATCCCCTATTGACAGCCAGAAGCCTGATTGAGTCATTTATCAATGGAATAACAAGGGAAAGCCAAAAAGAAACGAGTGCCGGAAAGATGTGAGGATTCCTGACGCTGATACCACATAGCCTACCAAGAGTGGAAGCTGTTGCCAAATTCAGAATGCTTACGGGCCATGACTATCTGCAACCCCACTTATGTAAAATAGGATTAGCAGTCTCAGAAATTTGGCCTCTGTTCATCCGTTACAAGATCGATGGCCCAGACCTTCAGAACTGCACAGCCCTGCAAGACGTTGAAGAGCGAGGTCAGCATTGTCTCTACTGGGAGGCTAGGCTATCAATGGCAGAGATGCCAAGATCTTACATTGGATATAGTAAAGTAAAGTATGAAACTATTGGTTGACATTTCATAGTCTCGGATGTAGGAGTTTCTATGAGCAATGAACTATCGGTTGACATTTCATAGTCTCGGATGTAGAAGTTTCTATGAGCAATGAATACTATCAGTTGACATTTCATAGTCTCGGATGTAGGAGTTTCTACGAGCAATGACCTTTTGGTTGACATTATTTAGTCTTGGATGTAGGAGTTTCTATGAGCAATGAACTATCGGTTGACATTTCATAGTCTTGGTTGACATTTCATAGTCTCGGATGTAGGAGTTTCTATGAGCAATGAACTATCGGTTGACATTTAAAAGTCTCAGATGTAGGAGTTTCTATGAGCAATGAATACTATAAAGTGTTATTTATTAATTGCCATGAGGAAGGGGACAGTAGCTTTATTTTGTATAGAAATTATCTTTCGAGCTATGTGAGGGTATCCTTGTATGCATGGCTACATTACTTCATTTAATCCATTTCATCTGCTCTATTTTGTAAGTTAGGCAATGAAACATTATTTATTTAAAAAAATAATAAAATACTTATTGTTTTCCATTTTTTTTGCTAAGATTATTTACAGTGTTACAAAAAAATAGAGAGACTAATTTACAAATGTTAGTTCCATTTTCAAAACCTAATATGGCGGAAGTGGAGCTGAGCTCTAAATATCTGAATATTTTTTCAAAGTATCTGCCCATGGTTCATTTTCAGTTTTTGATTAAACAAATTCTGAACTGACATTTTTGGTAACAAGTGATTTTGTTTGTTTTTTATTTGTTTTGCGGATGGGTGAGTGAGAATGTTTATGCAATATACTTGTACCATTTATTTTCAATGTCTCATCAACCAATCCAAATGTTTGCTATCAGTAGCAATCTGTTAGACTCGTTACACAGCTACTAAATTTATATCACAATTTACAGTCTAAAAGGCTTTGTGTTTGTAAACAAGTGTGACGACTCCACCCCATGTCTTTAACAGGGTGGCGAGCGACCGGGAAAACCGGGAATTGTCAGGGAAATTAATATTTCTGGAAAAGTCAGGGAAAGGTCAGGGAAAAAATTTAAAGTCAGGGAAAAATTTTCTCCTTGTGTGCAAGAAATATGTAAGGAAAATGAATATATATTTTGCAGGTAAAATATAGAGAAATAAAAAAAAAAACCTTAACGCAAAGGACTGACTAACGGAAGTACTGCCATAAACACTTCAGACAGTCCCTTCTAAAAATAGAAACGGCTGGAAACAAAGCAGCGCTTAAACAAAGGTTGGTTGGGAAGGGAGCAATTGTAAAACATTAAACGAATCTAAGCTTTATTTTATTTATTTTTGTAATCGTTTGGCCAGTTTCACGAAGTATAAAATAAAATTTTAAGCAGGTTACTATTAAACATTTTCATATACAATATACATATTTATATTTTATTAAAATTTCTACTAATAATAAAATTAATCAATGTAGAACAAAATCGATAATTACACGAAAATTTAAGTGATGCTCACTAAGAAAGGATTTTGCACAATTTTGATTTTAATGTGTAAGAATGAGCAAAAAAACCTAATATTATGTTATAAATCAATCCTAGATATAAAACACTGTTGGGTATACTTAGTTATGCGATTTGCTTCTACAAACGTCGCGTCTCGCCGAAGGTGGCAAATGTATCATTATTAAGAGAAGTCAAGCTAGACACACCAGAGATCTTTTCTTTTTTCTTTTAAATCTATTTAGTCCAGTTTCAAAATATTGAATTTTGGAAAACTAAAACGTGATGGAATTTCGACAAGTTTTATCTATCATTGGATTCACGATTCAGGGTATTTAAGCGTTCGGCGAATTTATAAAAGTTTGAATCGTAAAAATCGAGCTATATTTACTTATTATTAAATTTGATTCTCGCGACGGCAAAATGCCTTGTAATCATAAAACGACCGCATGCGTGCTTAAAATAATAGTCAAAATGTCTACTATGTATTCACAATAATTAATTAATACTGTACCTTAAAGTCACGATTTTAAACCACGCCCAACACTGTTTCAACAACGTGTAACTTTTATGCGTAACTGAAATATTAATTAAAAGTGTTGATTAAAAAAGTCTTTCGTTAATGTTCTTTATATTTTTTTCAAACTTAGGCGATTACAAGTTATTAAAATACGTTTTCTATTTAATTTTTGTCAGACTCGTTTTTGAAATCAAATATATTTTTTTATTACCTAGACAAAAATTTCCTTTACATTATGTTATATGACGTTTTTGGTATATATTATATATACATTTGACATTTTTCTGAAATATACAGTAGGCCTACCAGATTTTCAGCACATTTCCTGGCTGAACGACCGTACAACGTGTAATGTAGCCTATCATATATTTTAATCTTCGGAATTTATAACTTTTAACAAAATTACATTTATTTTTCAAATTAAAAGTTTGTTAACTGTTTGGTTTATTGGTTTGTATAAAGGGTCGAGTTAGAGTCATTACATATTGGACAGGGGTGTTGTAAGTAGCAAAAAGCAGATTGTTAGTGTTGGACTGTTATCATAAGGATTGTCACAAGAGAAGCGAGCGGAAGGGGGGAATGTCGGTTTACCTCTCCCTCACACATTCATTTTCTCTTTCGCACAAGTATTTCAAAAAGGTCACTGTGTTATAAATTTATCTATTGTGAAATATAATTGACAGTTCATCTCCTGTCACATGACATGAAGAATTCCAAGTCATTGGTTCAATCCTTCAAGCCCCTGAAACTTTCACATTGGGTTAGACCATTTTTCGTGTCTTCAAGGGGTGATAGCTCTATTTTCTTTGTCCTTTCAATAACCAATGAGTCACAGTTGACAATATTTGGATCGAACCATTTTCAGACTTGGGGGAGGAAGTATGAACATTTACTGCCTTTTAGTTACAGGTTTTCCCCACTCTAAATTAACAGATACAGTGATACAGTACAGTACATACTACACAGATAGTTGTTTGTGCTTAAAGTTTTCAGGTGCGTTGAAGTTGAAGCGTCAGTGTCTTTGTGAGTCAGTGCGTGTTAATTATAAACAACATTAAGTTTTTATTTTTTTATAAAGTTTAATATATTATATTTTAAAGTTTTATTATATTTATAAAATTTCAGTTTTTATTTTATTTATACTTTGTATTAGTTTAATTATTTAGTTTTTATTTTACTTACAGTACAGTTTCTATTAAAAATGTCAAAGCAAACTACTTTTAATCCAGATTGGCTTAATGATCCGTTATTCGCGCCGTGGCTTGAAAGAGTTTCGCAAAATCCGAAAGTGGCAAAGTGTAAAGTTTGTTGCAAAACATTTAATTTAAGTAATATGGGTCGTCGTGCTGTTTCAAATCATATGAATGGCGAAAAACACAAAAAGTTATCAGTTGTAACAGCAAATTCCACTTCTTTGCGTTACTTTATGAACACTGAAAATAAATCGCTACCAATAGCCAGTAGTCAAAATACTACATCGCCGGAATCCGAAATCATAGTTAAGCCTATTGAAGAAACTTCTATTCAAAATAATCCGGGATCAAATAAAACTGGTTTAGAATCGTTTCTTATTAATGACAACGTAACAAAAGCAGAGATTCTGTGGTCTATTGAAAGTGTTTTGACACACACTTCGTTGCGTACAGCCGGCCGCGATGTTTCCCTTTTCAAAATTATGTTTCCCGATAGCGTAATTGCAAACAAAATGCAGTTACAACGAGATAAAATTGGTTATCTAATAGTTCACTCAATGTGGTAAGTTGAATTAACAGTTTCTTATGATTGTATGTGTTTTTTGGGCTATTAATAATTTAGTATGATTAATAAGGTACTTAGATAGTTTTAAATAATAAAACCATTCGATTTTTGAAAATAAATAGTTGGTATTAAAAATATTTTCTATTTTTAAAAATTTTCTTATTTGTATCTACATATTGTTTACTATACAATTAATTGAAAGTTAATTAATTAATTAAAGTTTCATATAGGTTTTTATAAAGAAAGAATCAAGGCTATTAGAATATGTTTTATGCCTTTTGTATGTGTTACTATTCATATTTTAAATATAAATAGGTTAGATATATTTTTATTTTGTGTCATAGATTTTTTAAATGTTAAAAACATTTAAAGGAAACTGCATCACAGATATTATTTCTTCTTGTTGATAGTATAATGGTTATTAATGAGATTTTTTCACTATTTTTAATGGATTTGACAACACTAGATAAATTTCTAGAAACATACACATGACACACCCAGCAGACCCATCATGCTACAATCATAAACCCACTAGAACATCATACTTAAATGTAAAACATTTTTTAAATGTAAAATATTTTGTTTAAAACATATTTTTGTGGTTTTTTTTTTTACAACTTTTATATGACTTCAATATCAGGCTAGAATCTATAGTAATTAGTAAAGATTTCCTTTTTTATTATTATTGAGTTGTAGTTACTGTATTTGTTATGTATCATGTCTACAAGAAGTCACGCTATATATATATATTTTTTTTGGATCAAATAAGATAATTTGTTTTTGTCTTTAGTGACCACTATGTATTTAGGGGGTAATCTATGCTGTTAATTTATATAAGTCATCTTGGATTTTAGATCATAAAAAATAACATTGTTTGAAGTACTTTTTACTTTAAAAAAAACTTCTAAACATTTAAGAATTATGACTTTCTATGGTTCATATTTTCTAATTACAATTTTCCATACTTACATGTCTTTCATAAACAATCAAAGTAGTATATATGGATAGTTTTGATCGGTCTGGAAAATGGGAAAAGTCAGGGAAAAGTCAGGGAATTTCAAAATACCATTTCACTAGCCACCCTGTTTAATTGAACAACAATTAAAAAAAATTCAACATCATGATCCATCTCTAAAATTATCCACTTGTAAATAAACTGTCTATCTATGTTATAATCTAAAATGTTTTCTCTGAATATTGCTCGACTATGGTATTTTTTGTTATTTGACAGTATTGAACACGAAATTCTATTGATCTGTGAATGAAACATGTTACTTAGAATAAGTCTCAGGCTAAATATATTCTAATGTTTATAAGAAAGTACGTGGTTAAGGCATCAATTTATTTGTTTTTGTTTTAGGATATCAATGAAGAAATTACCAGTGGTAAGTTTGTCCGTACATTTTGACTTAACATTTTTTTAATGCATATGTAAATAAATAACCACACATTATACTTAGTCTTTATAAATTTCATTACAAGTAATTCTTACTGTTTTTATCTTAGCATATATGTTGTGGTATACTGTGAAATATTTACCCTCGTGGAATTTTTACCCCTACAATTTCTACTGGTAATATTTTACAAATTGTCACTTCTATATTGAAATTAGACCTGAAACAAACTTAAGTGTGTTATGGAATAGTTATGACACCTATACCTACTATTGATTAATGTAACTTTTTTTTTATATATATATATTTTTTTTTCAAATGCTAACATTTTTCAAAAGTTGATTAAGGTTTTTTCTCTGTCATAAATAATACAAAAATTGACTTAAGTATTCAACTATTTATAACCATAATAATATGTCAACTATAGAAAATTTCAACATTTTTGTTAGTACCCCTTGCTGTTTGTCTTAAGTTAACATTTTTCAAAAGGAAAAAAAAACACTTTTACACTTTACACTTTTTTGCCTTTTATATTATAACTGAAACTGAACTATGCTTGAGTATGATATAGAATAGTTATAACCCTATGATGACTACAGGAAAATGTAACTTTTTTCTTTTGTTCTTCTTTTTGTTTTTTCCAAGTTAACATTTTGTAAAAAGAGATGATTTTACAGGTTTATATCTCTGTCAAAAATAATGTAAGTTTTTGCCCCTATACCATAACTAAAACTCAAATCTATTTGAATATGATATGGAATCGTTACTCTGTGCCGACTAACTGTTGGATATTGACCTACACCAACAGTCACTATCTCCATAAATGTGTTTCCATGATTTAGGTGCTCTTAATAGAGTGATTGGAGCACTGTCAGTGTTGTTTAAACTAAATACTCGGGTCATTTGGAAATTAAAGAACTTTTGATTTGTACAACAAGGATAGCAAGGAGTTTTTGAACCACATTGTTACTGGTGATGAGACCTGGATTTCACATGAAATTCAAAAGCAAAGCACCAGACAATGGAATGGCATCATTCTCGATCCCCATCATTACAAAAATTTTAAAAATCCAAACAAATTCTGAGCACCAAGAAGGTTATGACTACAGTGTTTTGGGGTGGAAAGGGTGTCGTACTCATTGACTACATGCCTAGATGGTAGACCATACCTTCAGTAGCCAAACCCTTCATCGACTACACATTAAACAGTGTGGATTGTTGTTGAGCAATATTTTCCTTCTTCATGATAATGCATGTCCCCATGCTCTTGCATTGATGACGAACTTGCTTCAGCAGTTTAAGTGTTAACTTTAGGAAGTTTTTGAACATCTGCCTAATTGCCTCAATGTAAACCAATGAGGCATGACGTTTACCCAAATTTAAACATGGTAATGTATATGTCCTAAAGTATGGAAACTGGTATTATCACTAAGTATAACTCAGTTCATGCAATTTTTTTCACCTTCAATTTGATCAAAAATATATTCAGCAAAGTCATACCTTCTAAAGTTATCATCTGGCTGCACAGCATTCTCTAACTGAAATCTATAGCCTGTAAACCTGGCTCTTTTTTTTTTTTTTTTTTTCAAAACCTTGGAACTGGTTGTTGTTTAAACATTTAGTTCTTGAGCTCTTTTTGTAAGAGATTTTTTTTGGACACCTTAAAAAAAAGAAGATTTTCTGTGTGTTTTTAACAGTTTCATTGCTGACTAACGACCTATCTGAATGCTTTTTTGTGTAATAAACAACCAGTTTATTTTTATTTTTACTAGAAATGTTAATTTCATGTGGGCGTTCTTCATAGAACACACACTGTCACTTAGTTTTCACTAGAGTTACTGAATTGAAATATACAAGCCATAAAACACAACTTGTACCATTTGATTAAATTGCACAACAATAGTTATACAATAATTATGAATACAATTAAATAACATGTGGCCCAGCCAAGGAGCCCACCAAACCAAAATCCTAATAATAATAAATTAGAATATATTGAAAAGGGATTTTAATTATTAAAATATGAATTGCACTTGCGATTTTGATGAGCAGTGCAATATGACGTAGAAGAAGGGGAGGGGAGAGACGAGGTGTGGAGGCCTTGAGCTAGCGAGCCGACAGTTAGTCTTGTCCGAGTCTGGTGCGAGTCTTGTCCGAGAGCCGCCAGACGGAAGACCGCCACGGGACGAGGTCAGTCCATTTTTCGGCCACGCTATTAAATTCATCGGTATGCTTTTCGGCCACTTTTAAGGCTTAGTCTTACCGTTATGTCTTTCTCTTAAATTATAATCAATTTCTGTTTTGTAATTCGGCATATAATAAATATAATATTTAATTTCACTGGTTGCGTGCGTTCATTAGCGTCCTAACCCGACTCCTTGGCCCATCCTGACAAGATTCGGCTAAGTGTACGCGGTCTCCAGCCAGCCGGAGCTTCCAGCTGGTCAAAAGAAGTGGAGACGGTCACAAACAGATGTTCCATAAACCTACAATGTTTCCTCAGGGAAACGCCAACAGGACTTTATGGACATGGTGTATTTTGAAGCAATGTTTTATTAATTTCAATAACAAGGGCTTTATTAAGGCATAATAGGATAATATATTATTGATTTATTACTAAAAAAAAAATTGGTTTGAGGTAATTTTTGTTATCATTTATTGTATTCATTGTCACAGTAAATTTAGGGCAATTTAATTGTTTTATTTCTAATTGAGTTGGGTTTTATAAGCACACAATCTAAAATGTTTATAAAGCATGTTCTGAACATTTGTTTTATGAATGCCTAGTTCCGAACTGCCTCGAACTAGACTTTTTAGGGCTACACAATTATGACTATTTTAGACACTCCAGATTATCCGATTTGCATGGTCTATTTGGAAATTTCTTGATGTCCACATTTTTAACTTTTTTTAAAGTTGTACTAAAGAATACTTGTCTTGTCAGTATGTCACAAATTATGATTTATTGTAACGACTGATTTAAACACATCAAACTGTATGGAACCGTATTCTTTCTGTAACTACCATATTGTAAGTGGCAAATGATGTGCAACACAGTAGCATCTGTGCATTCAGAGTCATCACAATGACGAATAACAAATCTATTAAAGTAAATCATTGAAGATTGGTTGATTATTGCTCATGCCATGTTGAAATGGTATGAATAATTGGTTCTTAGTGCAGAGAGTATTCCTTGTAAGGGTTATTGCTAAGTTTTGTAAGAATACAAGTGGATCCGGCTAATAACAACTTTAAAACAAATCAATTATTCTTTTGTCATTTTTACAAATTTTAAGAAAAAAAAACTTTGATTTACAATTTACATGAAAAATTAACAGTTTGAGCTTTCTATTCACTTTCTTTTAAGATTTTATTATTTAACAGGACTATTCCTTATGTTTGGTGTTATGTTTGTCATCCTTTTGGAAATATATTTCATATCAATGGAAAAAATCAAATTTATTGATGTTTACAGAAACAGAATTTGTCAATGACGTGGACACTGGATCTTGGCAGTGTGGTTTAAAGTTTACACAAAGAAGTAATCTTATTAGACATATGAGAGTACACACAGGAGAGAAACCTCACAACTGCACATTATGTGATTCAAAGTTTGCTGAAAGAAGTGATCTTACTAAACACATGAGAGTACACACAGGAGAGAAACCTTACAACTGCACATTATGTGATTCAAAGTTTACACAAAGAATTAATCTTACTAGACATATGAGAGTACACACAGGAGAGAAACCTTACAACTGCAAATTATGTGATTCAAAGTTTGCACATAGAAGTCATCTTACTACACATATGAGAGTACACACAGGAGAGAAACCTTACAACTGCACATTATGTGATTCAAAGTTTGTCCAAAGAAGTGATCTTACTAAACACATGAGAGTACACACAGGAGAGAAACCTTACAACTGCACATTATGTGATTCAAAGTTTACACAAAGAATTAATCTTACTGCACATATGAGAGTTCACACAGGAGAGAAACCTCACAACTGCACATTATGTGATTCAAAGTTTACACAAAGAATTAATCTTACTAGACATATGAGAGTACACACAGGAGAGAAACCTTACAACTGCACAATATGTGATTCAAAGTTTACACGAAGAAGTCATCTTACTACACATATGAGAGTACACACAGGAGAGAAACCTCACAACTGCACAATATGTGATTCAAAGTTTGCCCATAGAAGTACTCTTACTACACATATGAAAGTACACACAGGAGAGATGAATCATTCTAGTAAATAAGATAACAGTAAACTCATTTTTGTAAAAGTTTAAAATATTTTTTGGATTATAAATGTTAAGAATACATAAAATAGTTACTGCATTGAACGAAGTTACAACATACAGAACAAGTCATGGGGATCATATGTAGTTTTTCATACGTAATGTTATTGTAGGTAATGGCAAGATGTATACTTTGTACTTATGTTGAAATATGTTACATTTCATAAAAATATAGTTATTCAACATTTAATTATTTAAAATTATTTTTACGGCATTTAATTGATTTTATGAATTATTTTATTTACATGAAATTATTGGAATCGTAACCAAGATGTTTATGGTTTTTTCTACAAAGAAAGTGAAGGGACATAACTTTGTCTTGAGCATCAATATCAACCCTGAACAAATTTGTATGATTAAATATAACCAAGTTATAATCACTAAGTATTATTAAACTTCATTTTACTTAATTTAGTGAATGTGTCAAATATTCCGTTGCCTGGGTAACAGGGCTATAACATCAATTGTCAATGTATTTAAATATGCATGACTTTCATATCAGCATTGTTCTTTCAGCTTTTTAAAAAGTAAATAAAATACTCTATAAATTATTAAATACCATTGTATAAAATTCACGTGTCATTGAACTGTAAGTGACAAAATATAATTAAAAAGTTATGTCAAAACATGATAATTTTATTAAATTTATGTTTCAATGGAATGCCAATATAAAAAACATTGCTTTAGTTTGTAACAATGGTTTTAATTACTCCTATCTATATTTGTTCTACTTGCACGTTAAGTACAAATAATAACCGGTGCAAAAACATTACACAAGCTTTCTTACTCATACTCCATAACAGTTAATCAAAATGATATTTTTTTCCCTTGTAATTTTCATTTGGCTTTGGATCATTATCTCCTCATTTCAATAATTTTTTTTAACAGCCTTAAAGCTGATATTTTTTGTTTTTACCACTAAATCACTGTTATTTTTGGAGAGATGGCAAACAATACATCTTGTTTGGGTTCTTACAGGCTACAATTGAGCAAAATTAAATCTTAATTGTTTTCAAATTTTAAGGAAATATTAATTTCTTGTAATATATGGTCATTAACCACAAATTCTGAAGTATACAATTTTTTAACATCAGACATAGTACTGTTTAATTTGAAAGATATCAGTGTTCATTAACATGTGTTTGTACACATTACAATTGACCGTGTCATAAAAAAATACTAAGCAAAAACACCATCGCAGTTCATGCTACCCAAAACTATGGCTTCCAGCTGGTTAAGTTGCTTTTCAATTGTTATACAGTGAATAATAAACACAATTGTGATGGTATATAGCACCACTTAACTTGAAATTATTGACAGACCTCAATACCTTCATCAAAACTATATTTCGTTATCTGCGTTTGTTTAACACAATTTCATAAAACTGGAGGCACTCTCCAACAAACCATGAACAAGTCCTGAGCGATACAACTTAAAACCATGACCATTTTGCAGCCTCTGTAAAGATCTTGAAGTTCTTAATTGTGATTTCTTAGGACTTTTCATAAAAGGTTATGTAACAAACAATGAGTTGGTTATTCCAGTTGAACTCGAGTCCTCTATTCCAATTGAAATGTATACTTCAGTCATTACAAGGAGAATATAAGAAAGAGGTAAATAAAAATAGAAAAAGTTATTTTGTATGAAAATGTATTACAAACTATTTCTTAATACAGTACATGAATTGCTTTGGCTTATTCTATCATACATTTAAAGACATTACACAATATTATTTTTTTAAATCTAAGATATGAGAAAATACTTGATTTATGTCTTATAAATAAATGTAAGGCGTTGAACATTAGATCATTGTTATAATATACATGTTTGTTTAACAAGCTCTAATCTATACTCAACTGTGGAAGATGTTATTGAGGCAGTAAAAGGATCAGTTAAAAAAGAAAAAAAACACTTAGAAACTTATGAACAAAAATCAGATGTGAGAAAAAATATCAAAATTTTGATTTGGTCTTAAACAGATTTTTGTAACAGTTTTCTAGTGACACACATAGGTTTGACACAAACAACAAAGTTTGACTATTTTTTAAAACCAATATATAGATTATTTAGTATTTTTATAATAAATTTTTTAAATTTATTTTGTTCGTAGTTTATTTAAATATAATTAGAATTATTTTATTTAGCTCAGTAGCACACTGGAGAGATATGAATAGTGATGTTTAAAAGTCATTCACTGGTAGAGATTTTGAATATAACTGATGAACTGACTTGAAAAATTCCTGCCAACAGATCGTATTTGTTGTGGTGATTAGCAAATTGATCATAAGATAAAAGTAGCACATCACAATGACAGTTCGATAAATATCTTATTGCTGTAGTGGGAAGCCAGTCTTAGACCTTACTGTCACAATTTAACAATGTTACAATTCAATTTCTGTAGCTTACAAAAATAAAATTTGTTTTTGAATGAGTTCCTCTGTTTTTTCTTTTTATTTAAAAAAAAAAAAAAAAAAAAAAAAACTTAAAACCAAAGTATATAATTCTGTTTATATAAATAATACATTACTAGGTCTACATATAAACCGATTTGATCGAGTCAACACTAGAAGTGTTGACAGAGTGGATAGTAGACGTATTACTACAGAAATGGAGGGCATGGTACCACTAGTGGACCAAATATTCTCCATACTCATCTCCCCAGAATATATATGTGTTTACAGACAAATTTGAATTCATTTTTAAAAGATATAAATCAATATATTTAATGTAACAGAGAACCATTTTAACTTCCAAGAGAAGAGAATTGATTGCATTATTATATAATTGACTTTGCAACACGTATTATAATTTTATTTAAATATGGGAGATTCTGAAAACAACCAAACCTCTTAACTGAAAAACAAAAATAAAAACTGAACTGAAATAAAAAGTCATATGTCCAACTACGAATCATACAATATAGAACTGCTCCCCCCCCCCCCCCAACACGTAAAGTGAACTGGTAATAATTACAATGATAAGAAAACTTTTTCCTATATCAATTTTGCGTAAGTTCAAGTAGTGAAAAGAGAAATAGCATTGGTTTTGAAGTGAATACGTCTTTAAATTTGCTATGCATTAATCAATGATAATTAAATCAGGGGATACAGTTTCACATTACAGGTCAAAAATTGAGTTTATATCGAAAATCAAATTGTACAACATGATAGTTAAGAATTGATTTAGTCATCTGTCTTATTTCAATTACTATATGATGAGTTTGATTTGTACCAGTTTTATTTAATCAAAATAATTGCATTTTTTGTTTAGCTTCATTTCTGTTACTAGCGTTCTTTTACTGTAAGAAGTACAAAGAGTGGAAAATATTATTTTTGTAATTTTCCCAATAAAATCAGGACGGATCTTAAACCCTCGCATAGCTAGTCGACAGAGAGCTTGCTGTAAAAGTTTTTAAACATTCAGAATATTATTTAAAATTGATGGAAATTGATAAAAATGAACACAACCATTATGATATTAACGATGGCACCAACAGCAAAGCAGAGTGCTCTAGCAGGTTGCCTTATGACGTAGATGGCGTAGACAAAAGTGTGCAAGATACGAGCCAAAGTGTAGATGCGGAAGAGCATTAAAGCAGGAACCACGTCTGGATCAGTAAGTATGTAGATGAAACCAGTGATCAAAAATAAAGGAATGTTTTCCAAATCATTTGCATGGGCCATGTAACAAGAAACATGAGTATAAATACTTAATTATTTAAATATTAATTGAAAAAGGATCATTTTTTAAATAATTTTTCTTACACATATGTAATAAAGTTATATGATGCATCAAAATAGTCGAAATCGAGTTTTTGTGGAAAAATCTTTTTAGATGTCCCCTTGAGTCTAAAAAAGTGGATTTTAGAATGATGTCTGTAGTGCTCTACAATCCCAACATGCGAACCGATTTTAATCAATTTATTAAGCCATATCTCAGGACTTTTTAAATTATTTTTTTAGGGGCCATAAGTAAAATTAAAGACCTTTAAAATTTCACGCAATGTGTGTCAGTTGGTCTGTCTGTAAATCGCAACCCGTCTACACAGACAAAACAATAAATTCTATATTTGTCAAACTTTGCATTTATATTGTTTGTATTATCCCACATATATAGAAAAAATATAGCGGTGACAAAGCAAAAATTACCTTAGGATAGTTAAGGGGCAAAAAACTATCAACTTGAAAAAATTTGTTTTGTGATAACTGCGTGGGTATCAAATAAAACTACTAATTATTCTGATTACGAATGTTTATTTGATGAAAAAATTAATATGTTGGCACTAGGCCAATTTAAAGTACGGTATCAGATATGATTCTCCCCTCTCTATCATCTTGTTGTGTAGACGGGTTGCGACTTATAAACTGACAGATGAACAGACCTGAAATTATAAGTTTTTAATACTGACTGTCTGCCTGTGTTCTTTTTTTAAACTATAATTTTTCGGGTCTATTGGTATAGAACTAAACTGTGCAGAAAACATGGCACAAACTCTCTCACACATCCATTCTCAGTCTAACCAAACAAAACTACTTGTTGCCAATAATGTGAAAATAATACAGTAAAAAAGTGAAAACCAATCATGGATTTAAATAATTAAATGTACAAGGAGCCATGTGACGATATTCATAAGGAAAACAAGGCTTCCCGGAACCACAAAAACAAGAAACAAAACTAAGACTGTAATAAATCCAATATTTCAATGACATAGTCATCATCTTCAGAGACTGAAATGTACATAAGGGTAATATAATAAACATATTGGATTTATTACAGTCTTAATTTTGTTTCTTGTTATTGTGGTCCGGGAAATCCTTGTTTTGCTTATTTCAATAATGTCTAAACTTCACTTATGACAAACTTGTCACAAAGGTTAGTTTTCGTGTTTTTTAAATTATTTCTTAACAGTAATCATCTATTATTTTCAATTTTTAACACTGGTTTGAGTCATTAATCTTCACGTTTCACCAAAATTTGAACAATGTGTAGAACATTATGAAATTACACATTTTATAACCTAAAATACATTTTTTTTTTCGGAGAGGTTGCAACTAACACATTTTGTTTGGTTACTTTAGGGCTACATTTCAGTAAAATTTGATTATAGTCGTTGTAACATTTATAATAAATAAACAGTATGAATTGATGATGGGTTGAGAGATTTGTGGTCAAAAGAAAAGTGAGATCTTAGATGCATGTTATAGTCTAGATGTAATAACTTCAAAATTCGTTCTAGCCTAATAATTTAATTAACTTCTAGATTTTGGAAATTTTAAATAAATAATTATAAAGCACATGTTATAATAACTACAGCTAATTTAAATAAAACATACCATTTCAAAAACAATAATAACAGTAACCTAAAATGATTGAGTAAGAACATTTCACTATTCTTTTGTAATTTATTTCATGTTTAGATAATTAGTTTTAATTCAAATTTAATATATATTGTGTATTAGTTAATTTAAATAACAAACTGATGGGATAGGATAAATTAGGTTAGTTTTTGTGTTTACAACGAATTACAATAAAGTGAAACAGTGCAAACTGGCGGCGATAGTTAGAACTATCGTTGAAATCTAAGCAGTGATGTATAAAAAACATAAATATATAAAAAGTGAAAGTGTATGAATTAAAACAATTTTAACTACAGATGTGTCTACAAACTATAAATAACGGAAATATACCATTTAAAACGACTATTAAAGGACTTTTTCTTTTTTTTAAATATTTCATATGCTTGAGTGCACGGCCATATGCAAAGCCGATTGCGGAAAATATACCAATGATGGCCATATTGCATTGTAGCCCGGGTTGTTAAAAAAAATAATGGCAGTTCAAAAAAAATTCCATTTAGGCAAGACCTATTTTTGTTATTCAGCAATTTTAAAAGAAAGATTTTATAGAAAAGTTCAATAATATAATAATACAAACATATCAGAAGAATAAATAATAAACTACAAGAGTTATTGCTAGTATTAAGAAAGCAGTCTGAGGTAGTACCAAACCTTTTTAATTATCTTCAAGAATAGATATTTAAACACCTTTCAACATCATTCATTTGGACTTGAGTAAATATATAGATTTTATTAATATCAAAAAATTGAACTTTAAGAACTTTTAATATTGATAGTATAAGCCGATTTGTGAATTTTAAGATATATGTCCATAATTGTATCAGGCCCGTTTTTAACCCTTGTAGCGCCCCTGGGCAAATTAAAGAGATGCGCCCCCCCCCTTTAATTCATCTTTGCCAGTTTTGGTTCGGGAGGGATTTCTCCCTTAACTCCACCGAACTCCTTTTATTTGGTGAGTCGGTAAGTCTTTCCATTATCCAACACCTATGGACCCGCCGTGTCCCGGACTGGCAACCGGTTACTGTAAAAACTTGCAAGTATTATTAGGCCACTGCAATTACAGGCGTAGGTGTTATGATTGACGTCACAACATAACAACCTTGTATTTTACAGTATCACGAACCACCCACCCTAAAAAATAGTTCTTAATTATTTCAAACGTTTATTTCTATAGGCCTACATAGCCATAGCTCATTTTATTTCAACTGTATCTTCACTTTTTAATTAAGTCCTGTAAAACAACTTTAATACTTCAACCATAATATCTCTTATTTCCTTTATACTTTCTTTCTCTTATAACTATACTTTATATATATTTATACATATTCCTCATACTTTCTCCTTATGTCCTATTTACATTATTGCTTTTTTTCCTACTGATCTTTGATGTAGCAAAACTATCAATTATATCTTTGAAGTCAAGCTTCAGTGTAATATCATTCTGCGTACATAACAGCATTAAGCTATTCAGCTTTTCGTCTTTTATTGTAGAACGATTTTATGAATGAATTTATATGAAACGAGGTGATTTTTGCAATGCGCGGCTGAAGAGGGGGCAAAACGAGTTTTCTATTTCGGACGCTATTTTCTAACCGATAAGCATAGAAATGTTACCAAATTGTTCAAAAAGATCTGAAGAATGGTTGTGCTACCTTAAAATTTTGATTTTTCAGCTCTATAATTTTTAATAGTTTTTTTAAATTTATAAACTTTTATCGACATATACTGCCTTAATATGGTTGAAATTTTTTCAATTAAAAATATTTTTTTATGACCCAAAACCCTTGAGCCCCTAGTACGCTTGCGCCCCTGGGCAAGTGCCCATGTAGCCCAGTTATAGAATCGGGCCTGAATTGTATAATAATTGCACATTTAAAAAGCCCAAACTTTAGTAAGACCCGAGAGTAAAGAGTAATTTATTTTAAAGAATTGAGTTGTTATTCAATAGTTAACCATTTTAAAGTTAAGGTAACGTGCTAGAGGAAGACCCAACTTGGATAATATTATTAATATAACTGAAAAAAAAAATAATAAAAAGTTATACTGTATCATTTGAGACAATTTTTACAAAATTACGGTTTCGTGTTTTTCTCCGTTAACAAATAAACCGCATTTTTCCGTTATCAAATAAAAAGAAGTAAACAAAATATGAGATATATACAAAATTTGCTCATATAACAAAATTTAATTAAAATTGACCCACAGCATAATGCACTACAAATGCAGAGAAATATCATTCCCCCTAACTACTTTTTTGACCTGTCAATACTTTACCTTACTATACGCTGATAAGAAACTTCCCCTTTCTTATTATTTGAATTTTGTTTGATGCAATCTCTTTAGGTAAGAGGGGCAACATAAAAAAAGTGATGGATTAGGTTATTTTAATTGCTAAGGGATGGAGGAGGGGTGTTCAAAAATTGAAAATAGCATGTATAGACTTGTGATACTTTATTTTAAATGTCTCCGTGAGACAAGAAAAATGCATAAAGAAAATTAAATTCTGACCACTCAATACAACAACATACTCTCAGTTATATTACGTACTAAATTTGATCAAAATCTGTTGCACTGTTTTAGGTCGTTAAATGAATAAATAAAACTAAATAAGTTGACAGATATTATATATTTGTTTGGCTTAGTTAAACTCAGAACTAATACTTTATATAAAGATATATATATATATATATATATATATATATATATATATATATATACATACATATATATATATATATATATATATATATATATATCGATGTAGATGTTTCATGCCATACATAAATATTCTCTATTCATTATATAAGTTAGAATTGTATAATATCGGTTGTTATAGAGACTTATTTTATGACAATAAGATAGATATTTTTTTTTTTTTTTAATTTAAAGTCGTATAACTAAAAAAACTATTCTTTACAGTACCAGAAATTATGAACATTGAAGAATAAAAACTTCACACAATTAGGATTGGCATTAGAATAAAAGTTATCCAAACCTTCAAGAGCTAAGTCTGTTGAGGGGAACACCAGTAGACAGCCTGACCTTGAAGAAACCAGTAGGGGCCATGCAGGATTGCCACCTCTTTTCCCCGCTCTGACAGCGTTTGGGAACGCGATTCTTCTGCAGTTACAATCCTTTAAGGCGCTCGAAAAAAATCATAGATAGTGCATTTCAATTTTCATCACAGTTGCAAAGAGCATAATTTAAAAGCAAACTTCACTCATAGCTGCTTTCCTTCCTTGTAAACAGTTCATCACAAATTTCTCAATGAAAATACTATTTTTTCCGACTAAATAAATAAATATAATAAATCCTTCTCCTTCAATTGAAATAAAAACTTGAATTAAAAAATAATATTTATATTTGTACAGGGTTATTACTAATATTACAGGGGTACTAAAAATTACTACTAAAGGAATAAAAAGTTTTAAAATAAATATGTCAGTACCGCTGACATAATATTAATGTATCATTTAGACTAAACATATATTTAAATTATTGAAACCAAAAAAAAATCTATCATTTAACTCATAAAAAACTACGCAAACACAATAAAACTACTTATTTATGAAACTCTATTAGCATCGTAGCCTTAAGTGGGAGCTGTTCGAATTGACAACCACGTGCTACACTTGCTGTAGGCTATTGTCCACTCAATGGGCATGATTCGTGGGACATAGTATAGTGATCTGAATTATATTCAATAGGTGATGAATAAAATAATTCTGGTTCCTTGATTTTCAACTTCGGATGTAGCAGCAGGAAATGACTTTTAAAAGGACACCACAAGTTTACAACTTTCTCATCGCCTCAAAGTGTACATGACATATTGGTATACAAACCTATTTGTAGTTCCATAACCCTCCACCACAACTGAAATGTCTAGCACATTACAGCCTTGTTCATGATGGCCCCAGAATCACCATTGTGCATAAAACTCGGTTGTGAAGCATTTTTGTAAGTCATGTCTATTATTCATTTTATAACTTAATTCTGTAGTTAAAAACTACGGGCCTTGTGTATGGTCCCTCAATTCGTGGCGAACCCAGAGTACGGAGGCAAATGTACACACAAGGCCCCACAAATATGAGAACATGAACACACAGACTGGCATGGACAAATTAAACAAGGTCGTGATACATGAAATGGTGACAGCTGGAACCAAAAATGTAATTACAATTATTATTCCCACAGTCTAAAAGATAAATTTCTCACAACATAAAATTCATCTTCTACAAGAGTAGAGCTCGGACTAAATTCACAAAATTTGCTTTAACCAAACTATTAAAAAAATTAGTAGAAATTATAAACCAAAAAATGACAGTTTTCACTCATAGTTGTCCTACAGGCTTTGTATCAGTTATTGCAATTCATTCACATTACCCTTCAATACTTTCGGACAATTTTAATAATTTTGTCTAAAATTTAGCCACTAAAGACCCTTCAAAAGGTATCGGTCGCCAATATCTTTAAATAATTGATATGGGCATTATCGATTTTAAAAAAATAAATAAGTAAATTAAAAAATTGTTAATGGAGTTGTTAACACAGGTCTAACAAATTTTGATGGAACATGAAGATTTATAACTTACCAATGTAACAGAAACAGAGGCTACATCATGTAAAGTAATTAAAGTAATATTAAGGTTCATGGAAAATTTGGTCTAAATAGAAATACACCCTGACTGACTTTTCACGGATATTGTATTTCCCAATTGTTAACTCTTGAACCTGTATTTTGAGGAAGATGACAACCAAAACCACCCCTCACACTATTTACGGGAAATTGTGTATACCTACAGAGTTATATTTACAATTTATTTATACATTTAGATAAAGTTTCCATAGAGCCGACACATTGAACTAAGTTTTGATTAAAATCTCCATGTATTCATTTTCACATGAGCAGTTATGATTTTTCTAATCATAAAATATTTAACCCAACTTGGTAGCTCCGTACCTCAGGCCTTAGGCAGGATCCCTTTTCAAGAGATAATAAATCCCAGGAGAAAATAAACCAATAGATTGTTTTTAGTATTGTTGGACAATGTTTTTATAAAGTCTATTTGTCTGAAAACCAACAAGAATGCTATGTAGTTTATTATTATTATTATATAGAAGTGGGTGTTACGCCCTAGACACTTCATACTGTAAGACTTTTTATGTACTTCTTAAAATTTCCTAACTAGCTCATGTCTATTCCTTTGGTTAGGGTCAGGATTTTCCTAGTTAGGTTGCTTGTCGCTTTAAAGATTGCATCTGAGCCGAAGATCAGTTGTCTTCTACGTCCTAATGCTTCACATTTTCGAAGTATATGTTCTGCAATTTCTAGGTACGTTTTGTTAACATCAAAGATTAAATGCCATTCTTGGGGATATTAAACCAGACCTAATGTTTGCTTCAAAATGACTTAAAGTTGGAACACTATTAGAAGTTGAAAGTCCAATTGGGTCATAATCTGTCATAATTTATTCAAAATAAGATGGTTCATTTTCGGATGAATCTAAAAAATTGAGGTCACTGTCATGCAATTCACTTCTAAGGGCTAGTACACATCAGCGTCATGCGTCACTTTGACGGTGTGTCAAGGTGATACTGTGATTATACGACACATTGGAGTAAATGGAGCAATACAAGATCGACTAACGCGTTTGTGTCACTTCCATGTCCAATTTAGTAGTGATGGCAGTTTCTAACAAATGCAGCGGTGATGCTAACGCTTGGCATCTTGTCAAAACATGAAAGCAAATGGAGCAGTGTACAGTACTCAAACTTCAGTTAGTGGCGGGCTGAGTGGAGTTCACTGGCTTTTTATGTGTTGTAGTAGAAGTGTTGGAATTTGTAAAGTGAACTGGATGGGGAATTTCATACCGAGATTTTCTTAAATGAAGTAAGAGAGCGTCCTATTTTATGGAAATTTTCTCTGGAAGAATATAAAGACCTGAATAAAAAACAAACTCCGTGGATGGAAATGACCAAAATCATGTATCCTAATTTGGAAGAAAAAGAATGAATTAAAATTACTAAATACAACATCACATTTAATATTATTTTTAAAGTAATTAAAATTACATGAAAAGCGAAGTTTTTGACCAAAGCATACAGTAAAGTGTTCAGCATCATTTGGATGATTACAGCAAGTATGCACTTGTCCCCACTAGCATCTCACCTTGACATGTCTTCAAAGTGATGCATGACGATACTGAGTACTTGGCCTATGTAATCTGCCAACTTCTAGATCTTAAATGTTCTTCAGCTTCTGTTCTCATTTCAAATACACAAAGTACCGTTGACAGTAAATGATACAAACAATAGATGGATTCAAACGTGAATGTCGGGTGATCGAACAGCTGCTATTCAACTACTTAAACTTTGGCGACATCTAAACGTAATTATTAATTATTATTTAGGCACTTTTGTGTTGTGAATTTTCGATTTTTACTCTATTGATATAATTATTTATCTATAAATGTATAATTTCCAAAAAATTTACAATGAAGAAAATATGGTACTTTCATAAAGACCCTCTTTTTTGTACATCAAACTGGAACTAATTAAAATAATACTGGAATTTTAATATAATATACACAAAGTGTTCAAAACATCCCTTTAACCCAATTTCATTATTTTATTGTTTATAATAAATTAACAGAGCTTTGTATATATCTTGTAGTGCATAACAGGATATATTTTTTTGACATATCTGACCCTCTGTGATTTTGGGGGAATTGAGGAGAGGGTTAAAAATCTTAAATGTAAAGGTTCTTTAAAACTTGTAAATGTAGGTGGAACTTATTAAAAAATAGTAAATGGCACAAACTAGAGCTTCGTATCTCGCTCCATTTCAGAGTAATCAAAGTTCTGAAAGATTTATAACAACAAAGCAGGTTATTAGTTACTTTATAATAGGAATAAGTAAGTTGTTGAGGATAGCAAAACACATTTTATTAGGCTATATATATTATAACTTAACCTCTTTGTGGTGAGTCTTGCTACAACAAATCTGATCTATTTTTTTTTTTTTTTACCAAAAACTCAAATAAGTTAGGTTGGGGATGGTTATGTTATATATTATAGATGCATGAAATTGTTTAGTTTAAAACCAACATAAGGAGTGTTCCAGTAGCATTGACCTTGTAGTGGCATGGTCTAAACCACCCGGAGCTAATAACTGGATCTACAAGCAGGTCGTTAGACCCGCTATCCTCTATGCATCAGCAGTTTGGTGGAGGAAGGTAGACCAAAGTACCGCACAAGCAAAGTTGGCTAAAGTGCAAAGACTAGTATGTCTAAACATCATAGGTGTCATGAAAACAACATCCACTGCCGCACTGGAGATCCTTCTAGGCTTGGTTCCCTTACCGGTTGCAATTAAGGAGGAAGCTATGAAGCAGGTCCTCAAACTACATGAGGAATACCATTTTAAAGTAGGAAACCTTAAAGGACATCTGTAAATTCTCAGAGCCACTCCTTTATTGGATATGGCTGCTGCAAGTGACCAGATGAAAGTAAAAATGATTTATGATCACAAATACAAAGTTCGCTTCCTATTAGGGAAGACTGGATGGACGGGAGGCACGGATGTGAGCCGGCGGACTCCCAAAAGTGGTTCACAGACGGATCCAAAATGGAAGGTGGTGTGGGGGCAGGATTGGTGGGATCAAGGTTCAAAAGACATGTGTCCCTCAGTGCTGACGCCACCATCTTTCAAGCAGAGGTACATGCCATCCATTTGGTGGCAAATCATCTGATTACTAAAATTCAATGCAAACAGAAAATTAGCATTATGTCGGATAGTCAAGCGGCATTAAAAGCACTTCAAAGTAACAACTTGAGATCAAAGATGCTTCACGAGTGTCATCAGGCCCTAAACCAGCTGGCAGAATAAAGTTGAACTTGTCTGGGTGCCAGGGCATGAGGGAATAGCAGGCAATGAGGAGGCAGATCAGCAAGCTAAACTTGGTGCATCTAAACCCTTTACAGGGCCATCTCCTATGTACGGATTTGGCCTTAGGGATTACCAGGAGGTTATTACCAACTGGGTCAACAAAGTAATCAACAGAACCTGGAATGCATTGCCGGGTCTTATACATTCCAAGAAGTTCCTTAGCCCTAATAAAAAGAGAAGGAAGGTGCTAAACCTAAGGCAGAAGAGAGCTGAAACTCCTCTGTGGTATACTAACGGGACATATCCATTACAGGTATCACTTAAGTAAGATGGGCCTGGTGGACGATGATACTTGCAGATACTGTGGTGAAGAGGTGGAACGCATGGAACACATCATCATCATTGAGTGCTCGGCCTTATGTCTAAAAAGACATAAATTTCTAGAATTTATCTTCATTTCGGAAGAACAATTACTAAACCTCCCGACCAGGGGTTTGATCCATTTTGTCAAAGACATAGATCTCTCCTGAGTCCAACAAGAGGGTGGCACAAAAGATCTAATTAGGTCGCGATTAAGACTGGGGCGAGTGTTTTAAAGACACTTGCCCCAGTCTTAATAATAATAATGGTCTAGACCAGATGGATGGCCAAACTTGAAAGGATTATAGTGGGGTGAATGATAGTTGCTGTTATGTTATTTTTGTTTGTTATGGTAGTGAACAGATAACAGAACCTAAAAATATTCACAAAGAGATGTTTCAAGTTTTGAACTTAGAAAAAAGGGGGAATAGTACACAAGTATAAAAAAAAACTTCTTTTTTTTCTTCATATTACTGATAAATCTGTAATTTTTGCCGAAATGCTAACTTCCAATACCTATATACTTCCAAGACAAAATATTGTCCTCTTTTAACTATAAATAAAATGAGATTTTATAATCTTAATTGAAAGGTTAGTTGAGTTATTGACAAAAAAACTGAAAACATAATTTCTTGGTAGTTGTGTACAACACCCAAGATTAGGTTAGAAGCAACATTTTAAATTATTTTAAAAATTTTTCCGTTAGTCTATGATTGTATACTGTTTGATAGTATGACATGAATTAAAACAGCAAATCCATAACAGATACAACATCCACAATCCTTGATGTAAAACCAAGTTACCACATGGGCTATCATAAATCAGTTTATTAATTAGATAAAGACACTACATTTTTAATCATATTTTTTAGAAAAACATTCTTTGTTGAAAAATTCGAGATCACAAATGCAATAGTGGCAATAAGGAGAACACGAGTAGGCCTATACATTTGATGAGCTGTTAGGTAATATTCTGGTAATTTGAATTGATTGTCATAGAAACGGTTTGTTATTGACTAACCTTAGTTTAATACTACTTGCTTGTCCTAAAACAATAACCTAAACAATCAATATTATATCTAACAGCTGATTAAGTGTGCAAGTTCAATTTATTGCAATAATTACATTGTGATAATTCTTTCCTTCATTACCTAACCTCTAGAATGTGCAACATTATTTTTTTTAAAACTTAAGGTATTAGTTTTACAATATATGTGTTTGAGAAAGTTTATACTATTCTTTTATAATGATTATCCATGCTGCCCTGTCTACTTGATTTCATTTACCCATGAAATTTGATGTTACGTGAAATTGAACATTTTTTACCCAGACAAAAAGTACCCAATATTTACCAATAGAAGTTTTCACTTTAAAAAGTTTGAACATTATAATAAATATTATAATTGTAAATTCTATTTTAATTTTGTTTCAGATTCACAATATTCATCATGGAGGACATCAGTAAGAAAAAAGTATAAGTTATTAAAAGACTAAAAAGTGTTGTTAAAAAATACTGCAAGTGCTAATATTTCATGTATATTATTTTAAAACAATATTTTCTATGCCTTTAGAAATGTATGAATTGTTTGTTACATAAATATTTTTTATTAAAATAATGTAGGTGTTTTTCGCAGTTCTTCTTCCACATAATGTCAATTTTGAGGTTATGTTTCTTTAAGATTGATGTCTCCTCAACTGCTAAACTAGTAGATGCTCTACAGTTCACTTTGTGAACTAATGTCCCCCTCCACTATTTATTTAGATTGACACAGCACAGCTGATCCTAATATAAATTAGTTTCTTACTGTGACAATCTAAATGAAAGGTGGAGGGGGAAGTTAGTTCACAAAGTGAACTGTAGAGTGTCCACTAGTCTCTTTGGGTATATAAGAAAGTGTCTAATAGGGTGGGAAGGTGGGCACCTAGCAGTCCAGGAGACAACATCTCTCTTAAAGAAAACATAACCACAAAATTGACAATCTTAATTGCCAGGATACTCCTTAAAAGTAACAGGAGAATATAATGTTAAAAGAGGTCAATGCGGCTGAGATTCAATTGTCAGAGTTGCAGTAAATATTTCAATACCAATAGACCTCCTAACAACTTCTATTCACTGGATTACAGGTTTCTTGTTTCACTGAGAAAATTTATGTCCCGTTCAATATTTAACCAGTGGTTAAGTTTTCACAGCGAGACAGGAAAATTTTCTTACTACACTGAGAAAAACTTAATGGTCAGTTAAATATAGGTTAACGGAACCTATTTCAATCAATACTAAAATCAATTTTCATGTTAAGGAAATGCTGCACTCTTAAGGAAAATAAACTAAGCTTATAACTTTCTGATGAAATAATTTTTTACCTTCAAGGAGGTGGACTACCAGAATTATTCTATAACATTCTAAGGTAACATGCGCTCAATGAGAACAACTAAGAAATAGATACCATGTAAAATCCGACTCATGTGTAATCATTTTTTACATCAAGGAGGTGCACTCTTCCAAAAAATAAACCAAATGATAACTTTCTCAGTTAAAATCAATCTCCATCTTAAGTGCTTTCCTCTATATAATATAATAAACAAAGTAAAGCAATAACTTTCTCAAGTAAAAATTTCTATGTAGTGCTTATACAACAAAATTACCAATAACTTTCTTTAAGGTCACTGTAAAACATTCTTATTGAAAATCATGAAAAGATATTTAATAAAATAATGTAAGCTGATAAATAAAATTATTTATTTAAATATTCATTTACATATTTTATTTTTAATGATAAAAAAATATATTGTTCAATATATAATTAAAACATTAAATATATATATATATATATATATATTTTTTCAACACAATAACTTTTTATTTTGATTTTACCATTGATGTGATAAAGCTGTCATTCTCTCTGCAACAAAATTAAAAATACTATTAAACCAAAATGAACACATTAACTTAATACTAATCATTCAGAGAAATATAAAATGGCTACATTTCGCTACCTTGGTTTGACAAGGTTGTAACTGACAAATTTGGCAAAATGGGTTTTTCGGTTCATTTGACTCTTCTTAATCTGGCCTACATGGAAAACTAAATAATTATGTTATATTATATTTAGAATTAACTGAGATACTAATTTGACATGGTTCTATCTGACAGGATATTTTTTCCTCTATGTAGAATGACAAGGTTGTATCTCACTCTTTACTCTGTGCAATACCAGATCAGCTGTTTATAGACTCTTTGGTCCAGTCGTTGACTCTTTCTGTTTGTTTATCAACAGAAAGTGTGTTCTTCCTATCATGTTAGGTTTGATCTGAAATTGATTTTAGGGCTGGCGAACTCGGTATGCCATTATGAGAAAATGGTGTCTCCCTCTCCTTCTCCAACAGTGGTGTGGGTTCTTTCCCCTACTATTAGGGTCGTGTTAGTACAGTGTGAGAGTTGGTGAAGTAAGGGGTGTTATTTATTTAGCGTTTTTAACGTTTTTGTTCATTGACATCTGGACCACCCATGCTGTTATATCAGGAAAAGATTTAATTCATTATGATTGTATCGATTCTCTTTAACACGTTAGCTGCCATATCGGTCCGATCGGACCGAAACTAAGGTGACTGTACATGCAGCGTTACGGCACGATCGGACCGATAAAGTCACTGACGTAATGTTTTATTTTGTGGCTCACAGTTCGATAGTGCAGCAACCTATCGGCATATTTTGGTATTCTCTGGATTGGGTAAAGACGTGTGTTAGACATAGTATATTGTATGCTTTAATAACCGTTACCATGGTTACTCAATATCATATTAAAATCAGTGGATGTTTTCACTTTCTTGTCGGCACGATCGGACCGATTAAAAATTTTACAAAAACATTTTGCTTTAGTAATGAATAATTCACAAAGAATACAGTTGTGAAATGAATATATGTATTTATAAAATAAATATTAGACAAATAAAATAGTGAGCTTGCCTACATAAAGAAATGAAATAGCCCGTTTAGATTTTTTTTTTTTTTAACACGAAAATTACCTCGGTCCGATCGGACCTAAACGTTATACTACGATTAAAATTAAAGCCGAAAAATTGCATTTCGGTCCGATCGGTCTCGGAACTATATATGCATAAATGTAAATAAAATTAGTAAATACTATTGCCTTATGTTATGTAACATAGGTAGATGCAAAAATAATAATGGAAAAATAATTTGGTAATCGTGGCACTCACGGCAAGAGTATCGTATTAGGCCTTGGCAGCTAACGTGTTAATAAGAACTTTGTGACAAGGATGATTGTATATATAATGAAATAGTCAAGTTAGTGAGATTGAAAAATATGTGGAAGTGACCACGATACAGATTCTGAAATAGATGTTATCGAAGACGATACAGTAGTTGATGACGTTGCTCTTGGGTCTACTGAGAACGATTTTTAAAAATAAAATTAGTTTATAAAACAAAAACTAAAAATATAAAGGAAATATCAGAAATCCATAAATTGAAGAAAATTCCTATACAGAGTAAATTTTCATGAACTCCTAGTAAAAATATTCTTTAAAAAATTCTACCTTTCCCCACAAATTGTCAAGGTGTTTGTGATGAAATTTCACCATTTTCAAAGATTGTTAATATTGATATGATCAATCAAATAGTGTGATACAAGCATAGATCAGAAGGCAGATACCAGAATAAGGAATAAAATTCTAAAAAAGACGTAAAACATACAAACAGAGAAGAAAATGGCGTTTATCAGGATATTTATTATACCTGTTGGGATGTAAAAAATCCTCTAAACTGAATCTCAGTGAAGCTTGGAGTAATGATGGCACTGAGATAAGAGATTTTACACAATGTGTGATGGGATAAACAGATTTAAGTTTTTACTTAATTCAACCAGATTTGATAACAAGACATGACAGGAGACAGATAAAGTAGCGGCAATTAGTTTTGTAAAGAATTGTAGAACCACATATTCTACAATTTGTCACCAGGAGAAAATCTATAGATAGGTTAAAAATTAGAACCATTCGGTGGGAGTTGTTTCTTTAATCAATGTATTCCTAATAAACCTGCTAAATATGGCATGAAAATATTTTTAATTGTTGATTTACACACATTTTATATACTCGAGCTTGAGATTTACTGTGAAACTCAGTCGCCAGGTCCTTATGAAGTTTCTAATTCAAGCATTCAGATTATCAATTGTCCCATCAATAACTGGAAAGGCTCAACAAAGAATAAAGAAATCTGACAACAGACACCTTAGTTCACCAGTTTTTCCTTTGGCGAAATTACTTTTGTTCAACGGTGTAAATATTGTAGGTACATTAAAATCTATCAAAAAAGAAATTACCAATGAACTTCTACTTTCCATACAAAAAGAAGTAGGATTATCCCTTTTTGGTTCCCAAAAAGACGAGACTTTGGTTTTGTATATTCCGTGTAAAAATAAGTGCGCTCCTTTACTTAGTACCATGCATGATGATAGAAAAGTTGATCCCGATTCTAAAAACCAGACATTATATTAGACTACAATAGAAATAAAGGTGAAGTTGATACAGTTGATTAATTTTGCAGCAATTACATACACAGTGACCAGAAAAAGAACTAGAAGCCCAATGACTATTTTTTATGTGTTGCTGAATGTTGGTGGAATAATTGCACAAACGTTGTTGAATAATTATGGAAATTAGGAACAGAATGAGGTAACAAAAATAAAATTGGAGTTGGAGATATTAAAACACATGGTCTATTACTGTATAGAAGGAATTATTTGTTCAGGTTCATTGAAATTGAGGATAGTCAAACCAGCAGGTTGAAACACAACAGCGTCTCGGATCCACTAGATTTCTAATTACATGAAGTGAACTGATATAATACATTATTTGAAGTAAACGAATAATGGGGGAAATATTTAATTTTAAAATCAATAATGGATAAATTAAACAAAATAATATGAATCAGCGATAAATATGATCCAGTAAAAATAAGCATTAATGAAATTCAAAATTTTATATACATTTTAAGATAAAGGAAATTCATAAAGCATTGTACCATTGTTGCCAGTGTGAAGGGTAGGAAATGAGGATATAAGGAATATCAAATATCTAGAATTAGAAGGGACTCCAATTTTAGATTCCATGTATGTAATTATTTGCAGGAATAATTCAAGGATAACACATCTAACAGTTGAAATAAAAAGGATAATGAGTCAAAGAATACAGTTTATTTTAACAATAAAATATATTTAATTAGAAATTTTGAAATATAATATAAATTACAAGTGAATGATTTGAACTTTAAGATCATTTGACTTTACAATAATAATAATTTTATATGGATTAGGATAATTAATTAAAATGCCTTATTGAGCCCGAATTTGAGAGACCTATATATTTATATATATAATTAAAACTCTGCTAACAATTTAGATAATAATAATAAATTTAAATATCAAGAATGTCTTTCTTTATGTATATTAGAGAAAGTAAAGTAAAAAGGTAAATTTTTAAATAGGCTTACAAGTTTCACACAAATGGTTTGCCCCAATTTTTTAACCTGTCACATAACTTTCTTTATACTATTGTATACGTATGGAAGTAAAACTAATGTATTATCTTCTGACAATAACTATACCGTGCAAATGATTACAAGATGTACCCTTATTTCTTAGAAACCAGTTTTAAAGAAAAATATGGCTCATACAATAGATATGCATTTCAGAGCCATATATGAAGATTCTACTTGACTACCTAAACTCATTCCGAGGAATTACAACTTCTGCATAACTGCTTACGTATTTACGCTATAATTTAAAGCTTTATGAGGTAAGTATAAATAACATAATTACTTACAATAATTCTTTTTGCAAAATATATAAATATTTCAAGTTTTACATACCTTAAAAAAGGTCAATCTCCATTAATGTAAACTAAATCATAACTCGTGTGATAGTTGTAATCCATTCCTGCAGAAAAGAAACAATATTAGTTGATTACAGTAGTGATGTGTGAGTTTGAATTAAAATACTCGGTGCATCCGAGTATCAAAATCCTCGGTTTCGTATTAAAATACTCGGACAAAATCCTCATAACTAGGAACAAGGAGGAGGTAATGTGCGAGACTGCGAGTATCCTCGGACAACGATATTCGTTAGTATTGTGTCAGTTCCAAACAAAATGCTCGGTGTTTCTACTTTGGTTATATTAGTTTCTAAGCTGATTTTTCACTACACATTAATTAAACATTGGAAATACCCATATCAGTCTCAATTTTAAAAAAGAAAGAAAAAATTCTCAAATCGTGGTCGGAAAACAAAAATTTATTAAGAAAACGATAGTTTCCAAAAACAGAAACTGCGAATATATAAACATAGACAACTTAATATATGAGTGGTTTTGTAGGGCACGATCTAATAACATTCCAATCTCTGGCCCATTAATTCGGGAAAAAGCTTTAAGAGTTATGACCTCAAAAATTAAGAGTTATTGATTTTAAAACATCAGTTGGCTGGCTTGATAAATTCCATCCTAGACAAAATATTATTCAGAAATGTGTGTGGGGAAGCAGGATCAGTGGAGGAAATTCTAGTTCTAGAATCAAAATTATCTGTGGTGTGCGAGGGTTATGAAGAAAAATACATTTTAAATTGTGATGAGATTAGACTATTTTTTCGTGTTTTACCTAGTAAAAAAATGAGTTTAAAAGGTGAAAAATGTACAGGAGGAAAATTTTCAAAGGAAAGACTTGCTGTAATGCTTTGTACAAATATGGTAGGAGATTTTGAAAAACTATCAATTATAGGAAAAGCTGCAAAGCCTAGATGTTTTAAAGGAATTGATTTGGATCGCTTGGGTATAAAATGATACTTGAAGAAAGGAGTATGGATGACAAGAAATATTATGACTAAATGGCTAACGGCTTTTAATCGTAAAATGGGATGGCAGAATAGGAATCTTATTTTATTTCTGGACAATGCAACATCGCACCTCAACATAAAATTAACTAACAAAATTAGTGTTTCTTCCCTCGAATACCACTTCCTGTTGCTTACTTCTAGATCAAGGATTCATAAACAATTTCAAAGTTTATTATAGACAAAGAATTCTCAAATATATTTTGACGAAAATGAAGGACATTCATCGTGTGATGAACTGTGCAAAAATATTGTTGTTTTAGATGCAATTTTGTGGATATGCTGGCTTTAAAAGAGCTCAAATCAAATACAGATAAAAACTGTTTTCATTAAATCAGGTTTGGTCAAAAATGATAACAATAGTGACACTGAAGTTAATGAGTTGGATAATTTAATTCAACAATTTGGAGTATCCCTTGAAGAGTATAAATTGATTCAAGATGCACTTTGTACAGAAAACCAATCAACCGACATCAGGATTCACAAAAGACCGTATTAAGCAAACATAAATTCAAGATTTTTTTCCAAAAACCTATTGATTAAATTAGTGAGAGTATACAGTATACTAAATTAAATATTTTTTTACTAATATTTAGTTCTTTACAATCATATTCCTTACACAGTTTGATTTTCTCCCTTTTTAAATTTACATTTTCCTAATTTGCCTATTTGTTTATTCAGTATGGTAGTACAAAAATGATTAAAAATAAAGAATATCATTTAATTTACAAATTTGTGTTTTATTGAGTATTTTTGTGAGATTAAACCATTATGCCTGTTGTACTATAAAAACTTTGATAATACAGTAGACAGTCATGAAACAATACCAAAGTTTAATTTATTTTACTTTTATCAACCATATATGCATGAAAATAATCTGCTTTATTATACAGTAGGTTAACTGTTATTGTGATTTCTGAGTGACAAAAAGTGACAACATAAATACAGTATCCTAATGGTATTTTGGTAATGAACATATGATTATGTTCACCATTTAAATTTTCTGAACATGTTCAATATTGTTACAAAACATTATTCTGGTGGTTTACCATGTGTTATCAGTCAACTGCATCTCTCCAGATAGCGGACACTTCTCAATAGCGGACATTGTATGTGGTTTATACTAGCTATAATGTTCAGAGATTTGTGAACAAAATGATATGGAACATTTTACGGTTTGCATTCAAATATGTTTTATGGAACTTTTGAAAATATTCTTACAAAACTGTCTAAAAATTCCCATCATTACAGAAAAAAAATTCTGCCAGTACTATAAGTAGGTCTACTGGGATAAATCAGTTGTTACACAGGTTTTCTGAACCTTGTAATTGTATATATTAGTGTTTTCTTGATGTTGGCTAGGCCCTGACGGACTGTGTATACATTTAAAAGTTTTCACTCGCTTTGTTCGTGTCAGTATCTTAACTCTGGCGGGCCTCGAAGCTGTACATATCTGAAGGAGCCTCCGATCACTATGCTTAAGTTGGTGATTCAATCCCGCAGGATCTCACCTCTATATAATACCCCATTTTCTTGGGAAGTCAAGGTTCTAAATTATATTTTTATTAATAACTTTGCTATTTGACATCATGGAGAGGTGAGGTTGGTACAATTAAATTTGTAATTGAAATCTGTAAATTTTTATCTAAGTTGTTGAAAACACACGATCTGACCCAAAAAACTGTTTTGACATTTTCAATTAGATTTTTCTTAATTTAAACAATGTTTTTTATAGGAGCACACTATTGTCCATTATACTAAATTAGATGTTCCGCTAAAATTAGATGTATACTTAATTTATGTGGCCGCTATCATGCTTACATACTTAACAATAGGGATGACAGATGTATGGGATGTCGAACATCCCTTTATCATTTTCTTGAGGCCATAAAACTTAAAGTTCAATAAAAAATAACCAAACTTACCCTATATCTTGTATACTGAATAAGCAAAGAGTTTATAATACTGTACCATTTACAATGGTTGACTAGTTGCAATAAAAAGTGTTTTCAATAAAAGTAAACATGCTGTGTCCTTCCTTAACCAATAAGCTAAACTAAAGCCCTTTAGCCTGTAACACTTACCATGTTGGTAAATCCATTAAAGATTCCTCTTGTTCTTCAAGGGGCTCTTCCTTTACCAGAATAGATTCCATTCTGTATAAAACAAAAAAGATATTTGGTTTTTTTAATGTAGGCTATAAAACTTGTATAGAAAGTCGACCCAATGTTTTAAAGTATTTATGTGTACATACTGAAGAGAGAGAAAGAGAGATGGATATAACAACAAACAGTACAGTAGAGCAGCTTCTATAAGTTAGAGTCTGAGAAAGAATTCAGTGTTAAAATATTATTATAGCCTATAATTTCAATATTGGTATAAAGTAAAATAATAAGACATATAATTTTTAAATTGACTTATAAAATAGGTAAATATGTATTGTTACTGTCCAAGCGATTTTAGTGCAAAATATCGGCAATTCATCTTCCAAATACCGTTTTTACATCATTTCGATACTCCTTTAAAACGCAGGTCACTTTTTATCTTTCACAATATCTTATTTCACTTTAAAATCATCCAAATTGAGCAATTTTTAACATTTTCAATATAAAACACATATTAAAATCACTCGTGGGGCACATCCACACTTGAGTTTTATAGGTTCATATTACTATGCTTCAAAGATTTAAGATTCATGATGACTAGGTATCTGAAGGTGTAATACTTATAAATTACGACCTTCTACGGTTCATTTATAAATAGTATCTTTAAAAAAAAAATGAATTAAATTTTACTATAAGTTTTTTATTTAAAGTTTGCTCAGCATTTATGGGCGCCAGATGAATTAACATCAATTTAGAAAAGTTAACTATTTTATTGAACTTATGAATTTAAATGAATTTAAAACTGAAATTTTAACATAAATTTATTAAACATGAAACATTTATACATTATCATTTATCATAAAAATTGTATCATGGAAATCAACTATTAATAGGATGGACCATCCTATCTGAATTTTAATTGCCTTTGCCAAGGTCTAGTTTCATTTAAAAATGTTAAATTTACTTTTAAATAATTGCATTATCAATTTTATTTTAGGAATTTGAAAATATTAAAATTATTTGTTACTTTATTTATCAGAATGCATTATAAAAAAAATAACTATGTCAGTAACCTTCTTGGTATTCCGACTCGATAACACAACAAAGAACATAATTAATTTTATACAATATACAAATTTAGATATGGCGTGTTATATAACACGTTTTACCAATCTTTTGGAAAGTCATTGTCCACAATGTAATCTAGTCAAGGTGTCCTATGTCGTGCATGGTAGTTTTACCGTTGAGATTACTTTAAACGCACTTCCGATTTCGTAAAAGTTTATATTGCGATTTTTTATCACCATTGTTCGTCTAACGCATGTGAAATACGATAGTCTTTTGTCTTTACTTCACACCACGTGCTTAATACCGAACAATCTAATTCTTTCCGCTGTTTTTAAACTAATACTGTTTCAATACGTAAAAATATTGTTCTTAGTACTTATTAAAGTGTCTGTCCACTATAAGTCCTTCACAAAAAACTGTTTTTTATACATTTTACATTTTTGTTAAAACACACTTGTTCAAATTATTATAGGTCTGTCCTTGTCAGACTCCATTCTACGACTGAGAAAATCACATGGCATTTTTCTATTTCCTGTTAGCACCGGTTATTCCAAATCTCTCTACATCAGCTATAATCGTCCCACCTACATCTATCTAACGTTCTGTTCAAATACTACTTGGTTCATTAATGTTTCCAAAAACACATCATTTCACAAAACACACAATTTATAAAACTTCCTATAATTAAATTACCTTAAAAGCTATACATCATTATTTATTTATGTTTGGAAATCTATTATGATTGAAGTTACTTCGTTTTAATTTTAGAAGACATATGTCACACTTTTGACTCTTGTTCTATCCTCTTCTATTCAATTATCTCGATTCCCGCTTATTTCCCATTATTTAAATTAAACCAACCTTTTCTAGGTATTACAAAGGGTAGGCTAATTGTTTACTGTGGCGCACCATTTTTATTTTTTTATTTTGTACTACCTACCTCTCTTTATAAGAATGGTAACTATTTTTGGTAAACAATGGAGTTTATCACTTCAAAATTGACATATTTCAATAACATATTTGTGGGTTAAATTTACATGACCAATGTTTTGACTAATCACCCAAGTCAAGCAACATTGAGAGTGGTTATTACTTGGATGGGTGATAGTTTTTCTACTACATGTGCATTGGATTAGTATTGTTCATACCATTGAACAGACAACATGGAGTGTGAGATATGTGAATATATATATATATATATATATATATATATATATATATATATATATATATATATAAAGCTATCTTACTTGACCTAGTAAGGTAAAAACAATATCCCATCACCAAAGTCAAACAACATTGAGCATAAGGGGAGGGAGGGGAGAGATAGGGGGAGAAGCGGAGGGGGAGGGAGAGCTTACTTGGCCATGTCAAGTAAAAACAATTCACTTACAAACTTACTTTAACATGTAGTTCACTTAATGGACCTTAAACTAGAAAAATTGAAATTATGTTTTTTTTACTTAAATTTCATGAAATAGCTGTCAAAATAAACTCAAAATGCCAAAAAATCGTCATTTTGAATTGCTTTTTTCAGACAGAAATAATGAATTGTAAAAGATAAAAAGTGACCTGCGGTGTAAAGGAGTATCGAAATGATAAGGAAAACGGCATGTGGAAGACGAATTGTCGATATTTTGCACTAAAATCGCTTGGACAGAAACAATGTATATATTTATTATAAAATAGTTGCAGATAACAGTTTAGAGTTGGGATTTCCGTCTCTACTAAAGCACTAAAGCAGGAGCTGTTATTGTTAGACTTATTTTATAAATATAGCTAATTAACGCACCTTTTGTTGTAGAATAAATATTGAATACTAATACAGGTATTCAAATAAACACCACAGCTCAAAGCTATAAGTCTTATTAACCTTTGAAAGAACAAAACAAAATAACAACAGGACAAATTTCTACATTTAAAAAATCTGAATCTGTGGTTGTCAATTTTGCCATTTGTTCATCTTTAACATATTATTAACATATCTGTGACAAAAAGAATGAGGATATTCACTTCCATAATAAAAACAATAATGTTTGAATAGAACCAAGATTTACAAATTAAAAACTATTTTACACTGTCTCGGTTATTTCTAAAATGATTTATTACCTATTACCGTTCTACAAGATCTCTGCAAAGTGGTAAAAAGCACATTTTGATAAATATTACATATATATTGTAAATGGAAATAAAATTACTGTATGTGTTAGCCAGAAATATTAATGTATGATTCCATTGAAACACCTTTTTATCATCTTATATTTGTTCCGAGTGTTTTTAATTTTACTTAAAACTAGCTAATTAATAATAATTATCTAAAACCAAATGATACAAATTGTTAGGCCCCTAACTAAATCATTGAACAATATCAAGATTAGGTACTCCCCCTCAGTAACGGTGTTTCTTACAATCTAGACGCAAGACGCAAATTTTACCATGTGACCAGCGTCTAAAACGAGATGTGGTCATTTGGTGTTCACCAGTTCACCTATTCACTGATTCTTTTGTGTATCTGGAGAGAGTACATTTTTTAATTTTTACATTCAGAAAAATTCTGCTTAATTGGAAAGGCCGGAGATAGTAAATTAATCCTTTTCCTGATCCACGAGAACGTAAGTTGGTTTGAGTCTTATCAATCAATCAAAATATTCATATATTATTCACATCACTAGGCCTTCTCTTCATTAGTAAAGTATTTATCTGTTCTTTGTAGAATATTAAATGGTCCCTCAAGGTCTTTGAAGTCAGAAATAGAATGTATGATTAAGTTGAAATATCTATTCATAAATAATTAACTTGAGAATTATAATATTAATGATTTTGTCTTCTTAGTATTTAATCCAAGTTTTCTTCTATTCCCCATAAAAACTATCTTTTTAACAACAATCTGTTATCAAACATTTTTTTTTAAACAGTTCACAGCTGATCAATAATTAACTAAAAAATTACAAATTAATTGATACAATTGTCAGGTTGCCAAAACAGTGAACAACATTATATAGGCCTACAAATATCAGTCAGTTCATAGTATCTATAGACTATATATTGTACATAACCTAACTTGTTCCAGTAATCAAATATTGTGTTGGTTGTAAATGTCATGTGATATTTACTGATTTGAAGATATTATTGAACCATTTCAATAATTTATCTAATATAGAAGTGTTAAATCACATATATCTTTCTCAATTGCGATCCAAAAACAGTAATCCTATGTAAAATGGTAATTATACAATAAAAAAATAATGAAATCCTAAACTATTTACCTTATATTCTAACAGATTTTTTTTTTTTTTGGAACACATTTTTCAAGTCACAAAATCCATTTTTTTACTGACAAATAACATATTGAAAACAACAGAATCCAGCTGTTGTTAGGTTAAATATAGGCCTGGTTATGAAAGCCTATAATTATACAACTGTAATAGGCATGCATCATATATATAGTTAACTTGCAAGAACTAATAAAACAAGTGATCACACATTCACTAACTTGATAAATGTTAAAATAGGGATAAATGTTAAAATAGGGATTCGTAATCTGAACTGGATGTCATTTTTTTATATTTCTTATTGTCTACTGAACTTTTGTATTTGCATATAAGGTAAATTGTTAATGATTTCATAATTTTTCATGGCAGAATTCGTGGCTCTAAGCCGAAGAGAGAAGTGGTAAGCCTACCATCTGGACTGACTGTTTCCCTAAGCATGTGAATACATAAGTGAAATGAAATTATCACTTTACAATTGTTCAGAATTGAGATCAACACTTCAGGTTATCATAAATTGTGGGTGCTGAAAATGTTGACAAGTGCTCACAAAAACTAAAGATTAATGTCTGCACATGCTTTTTTTGTGACACTTTCATAGAGAGGGAGACAATTTTTCCCCTCATACCATCACAAAACATAGATTTCGTATGTTAATGCTGAGTCATACCAACAATTTATTTAGTAGCATCATTCTAGTTCACCCAAACTGAAAAAAATTCAAGCAAATCTATTCATAAAAGAAAATCAATTTAAATGTCTTTAAAAGATTTCATAGGGCCTTAAACAACCATCACAATCCAAGTCTATTGTGAATTACAGTAGAACCCCTCTACTCCGCCCACGGGTGGTCCGTTACTCCGGTTAATCCGATCGTGCTCAAGCTTGCGATTTTGTGCCGATTTGCCGACTTGTCGATGACTCACGGCTCATCTGGCACAACTGTTTCCGGTTTGTTATCGCTTTCCCGCTTCAGTGCTTTGTCATCCCGCTTCAGTACTGTGTTGTTTCTATTGATTTGCTATAGTACTTGCAAAGTTTATATATAGACTTTTAAAAGTTTATATATATCACTTTTTTCACTTTTAAAAAAATCTCTTTATATAATATGTAATAAATATTGACTTTTTTTCGGAGTAAGAGTTGATAATTCTTATTTAAAGATAACAAGGGAGGTAGTAGCATCAACTGAGATAACATATAGCTGCCCTGCTGTGTTGGTTGTTCCCGTTTCCATCTCTCTAGTTTCTTTAGAGTGCACACATAAATACTTTAAAACATTGGGTTGACTATCTATCCAGATTTTATATATTGAATAAACGAAGTAACTTTTTTGTTTTATACAGAATGGAATCTATTCTTGTAAAAGAAGAGCCTCTTGAAGAACAAGATGAATCATTAATGGATTTACCAGCATGGTAAGTATTACAGACTAAAGTGGTTTTAGATTAGCTTATTGGTTAAGGAGGGACACAGCATGTTTACTTTTATTGAAAACATTTTTTATTATTATGTGTAGACTATTATAACTATTCAGGTATTTTCAATAGTAGGCCTATTATAAGCTTTTTTTTATTAAAATAATCATTTAACATGTAGGGCCTAATCTATCTTGTTTCAATATATAGGCCTACATATGTTATATATTATTTAAAGTATATTTATAAATAAATTGAAAATAATAAGTAATTGTAATAAACCAACAAGGTTTTAAGAATTATCCAAATACTCTAATGCATTTTCAAACAAGGTTATCAAAAAATGTAATTCAAATGAAATAAATAAACAACGCTGTCCTATTATGATATTGATCCACAATTTATAAAACAGTACTATTCAGGTCCAAAATAAACTAAACATAATTGTAAATAAATGGTGCAATACGTTTTCAAACTTTCCCACCCAATCTTCCCCAAAACCAAATAAAAATGAACTAAAACTGATCGGCACCAAAATTGTCATTTCGGTAGTTGACGGTCAAAAAGTGAAAATGAACCAAGAACCTAAACTTGGTCTGTTTGTGCTTTAAACACATAACAGCGTAAGTTGTCTATGATTAAACTTTATTTTTTGAATTTTTTGACTCGTCTTATACATACGTAAATTTTTCAAAAGGACTAATAAAGTTGAATTGAATTAAAATCAAGCTTTTAATGACCATGGTCAAGGTTCATTTATGGCAATTTTTCCTGAATCATTATTTTCTTTACTTGCAATTTTGCAAACGAGGTTTGTGTCATTAATCTTAACATTGTACTATTTGAACAATATCGGCAAAGCTAATTTTAAGAAGATAAGTATTTTATAAGTCTCAAGGCCGATTTTTAATTTTTTTTTACCAATAACTATCAAACTGGTATTTCTGGTGGTGACAATTAATTTTGCTTTATTTTTATTTGGTTTTGGGGGTGAATGAGTTTGTATAATGTTTTTGCATCGCTTATTCTGTAATGCTACAGCACTGCTTCTCTTCTCACTGGTAGCTTTTTCATGCTTTAATACATGTAAAATATATTTATTGAATTTATAAAAACACTAAACTTTAATATTTTCACAATCACTTATGAGTATATTTAAAATACATATAATAATATTGTAAAAGTAAATTTGAGTATGACTCATTAAAATTACGTAGCCACATGAGCAACTTCTATTAAGGATGTCCAGCAAATCACGTTGTAGCATTACAGAAAAGACAATAATTGTAAAGATTTTACCACAGAATTAAGGTAATTCGTAAAAGGGAAACTAACTATATAATTTTATACAGGGTCCAACAGAAATATCTCCCTATTATGAATAGTTAATAAAACCGACATTATAGAAGTTAAACAAAATATTGTTATAATCTAAAAGAACAATGTTTACTTTTTATAATTATGTTGTTTTGGAAATCATATTGTCTATGTTCCAACCTCCATTACCTATCCAAGTATGCAACCACACCCAGAAGTTTTGCATCACTTGTATGGCCATTTCCTGTGGTATCGCTACAATTTCTTACCAGATAACAGCTTTTCATCATCATCAATTGTTCTCGACTTATGTTTTAATACTACAACCTTTAGATGCTCCCAGAGTAAAAAGTCGTCAAATGCTGAGAGGTAGGAATTGGCCATTGATTCCCACCTGGGTTCTTTAGTTACAATAAACTCCTGTCCAATAAAATAGTTCATAATTACTAAATCTCCTTTTATTACTCTTAATACAATTATTTATTTCACATTTAGATTTACAGTAGAACCCCTCTTAACCGGTCTAGTCGGGACTGACAGCCGGGCCGGTTGCCCGTTTGGCCGGTTAATCCGAGGTTCCCGTGAAAAATCGGTTTTCGTTCAAAGAAAGCTTATTTAATCAGGTAGCGCTAAGAATTATGCAATTAAGATGTTATTGCAACTCATTTTATTGTACATAAATGTATCGTATATATTATGTTATGTATATTATACATCAAACATGAAAAAATTAAACACTACAAAGCTATTTTACAGATTCCCCTCTGTCAAGTCTTTTGACACATTTAACCGCGTCTCAAACGAAACCAACACACGCTTCCGTTTTCGTAACTAGCTCGTTTTTATTTACTGTGTATACTGTACGTAGATCATAACCAGATAACCAGTCAGACAAGAAGAGAACTGAAAGGAAATGTTATATTTTCCATAATGTATACTAAATTGATTCGTGGAAAAAAAGCGACTCATCAAACGTTTTTATGGTGTATGTCTGCTATACCGCCGGGTGCCAATGCCGCGGTGTTTTATGCGCCGACAATGGGATACCGTTATCAATAAAGTCGTCTGACTCGCCGCTGCTTTGGTGTTTCAATTACAATTTATTTTCGGAAACTCTCATCCAACCAGTACACTACGGTATAGGCCGGTTAATCCGAGGTTCTACTGTACGTATTCCAATCAAATATTTACTATTATTATTATTATTAAATTTTAAATCCAGAATAATTCCAACTATTATGACTCTAGACAATCCTGACTACGGTATTTTTGAATGATTACAAGTTCCTTTAATTATACTTGCTCACCTTTACTATGTCTTCGTGTATTTTTCCGCTGTCTGGTATATATCCCCTTGAAGCTCTCTCTCGCCAAGTCTATCTGGCCATCTTTTAAATCTGCCGGCGGTCCCCTCTTGAATGATTAACCTTGTTTCTCCCCACCTGAGGGTTTATATACACTTCACAAACTAGAATGATTGACCTCATTTCTTACATTACAAGGGTTTATATACTCTTCCCAACTTGAATGATTGACCTCATTTCTTACATTACAAGGGTTTATATACACTTTCCAACTTGAATGATTGACCCCGTTTCTTCCCACCCAAAGGTTTATATACACTTCCCAACTTGAATGATTGACCCGTTTCTTCCCACCCAAGGGTTTTTATACACTTCCCAACTAGAATGATTGACCGCTTTTCTTCCCACACAAGGGTTTATATACACTTCTCAATTTGAATTCCCAACTTGAATGATTGCTCTCGTTTCTTCACACTTCTCAACTTGTGAAGTCCACCTCACTTGCAAGGCAAGCTGTCAGTTTTCTAGCTCTGTCATAATAGTTGTTATCATTCTGAACTTCTTTAAAAGAACTTAGACTATTTTCCTAACTGAATTATGGCCCTAATTTCTAATAGTAGGGTGAACATACAGACCATTGATTGTCGCCTCGTGAAATTAGATGCCCGGGAAACATTTATCTTTGGACATCCATCAATTTTCTTGCTGTGTGAGTTGTTGCACCATCTTTTTCAAAGCCTGGTCTCAGAATTCATTAATTTAAAGTTCCAGAAAATTGCATAACATGTCGACATAACAATCGGAATTTATGTTTGCAAATCTTCCTCAAAAAGTACAGCCCTATGACTAAAAATTCACCAACGGCGCGCTGACATGTTTACAGTGCAGAGTATGATCATAGAGCTGTCGGCAATTATCTTGTTAATTGAAAATTTTGTTTATTAACACAGCCCAATAAAATTAAAATTAGCTTCATCTCTCAACAACTCAATAGAGTACACTAAAACATTGCTTGGCAACTAGGAACATGGTTTCCCCAATCTTGTTCATTTAGCTGTTGTATGACCATCAATTTGTACAGATGAAACTTAAGGTCTGTATGTAAAATTCTCTTTCAGACAAGTACTCTGATCAGACAATCCCAAAATACCAGCTTGATGGGTAAACTACCTGTCTCATTGCTTAGATGTTTTCAGGTGTTTGAATGCTATGAGGCCTATTAGGTGGTTTCTTCTTCTATACTGATCCGGCGGCTCTAAAATTTGACACCCATATGTTCTACCGAAATTTGTTGGACCTAGCCTGAATTAAGTACGAAATAATTGCTGCACAAAATAACAGAATCAGTACTTTTAAAATAACTGTCAATAATGGAAGAATGATGTTTACCAGTCTATGCAATGGTGGTAACTTTAATGGGAAGGGTATTCTCTACAAGATGGCATATCAACGTCACACCTCTCTACTAGCGCTCTAACAGCAGTGCCAAGATATCAGAGACTTGTTTATGCAAATGTTAAACATTTTCCTTTTAGATTATAAAATAACATGTTTTGTAACCTATATGATGTCTGTCAGAAAATATTTCTCCTGGACCCAGTAGTAAACCAGTACTGGGATATGTGTGTTGTTAAATGAACCGTTTTTAATAATTGCAGGAACCAACAAGACCGTGGCCTCAGCGATCCTTTAGAGCTTTTCGCTGTTAAGAAAGAGGTAATCTTCAACTACTTAATCATTATAATCACTTTCGTTTTTATCACTAATATTCTTGAAAGTTCCAATCTTTAATTGCTTTAGGCTATGAATATTATTTACCAACTGACTTGACTGAAAATTTGGACTTGCTACACAGTGTAAGCATGGATCATCTCCATCCAATAAATAAATCATAGTAAATAATTTGTAATAATAATATGTAATTGTAAATAACATGTTAATTTAAATAAATCATAAGTGATAAAATAAATAATAAATACAAAAGTGAACTTTTAAATAAAATGTGCTTTTATAAATGAAAATGACATTATTTACATAATGCGTTATAATTAAATAAAGGAACAGACAATTGCGTCATACTTTGCAAATGGAACATTCTAGAACAAAGATGTGTCTTGCATATGGAGTGATATCTCCATAAAAGGAGATTTTCTGATTAGTTAGAATCATAGAATATTCTGGAATTGAGTGAGAGGAGGCAGACTTGTTAAAAATATAAAACTTCTTTGTTGAATGCGACGAGTGAACTGCTTGCTACATGTTTTTGAATAATAGTAGTGGAGAATGAAAATGATCTGAGAAAGTTATAAGTAAAATATAACAATTAAAATAACCACACTTTCCTTAAAAAGCAATATGAACAGTTAGAACACTTTCCAAACTTGGACAAATATTAGAATTAAGATTTTATATTTAGATTTAAGCTTTAATAATAATAAAGTCAATGCTGTCTATCTTTAATATAAAATTAACATGTGCAAGTAAGATTTATTGAGAACATCTGTTTAGCCCACATCGTTTGGGAGCATGTAATAAATATCACAGTAGACTAGTTGTCAAAAAAACTTTCTAAAATCCATTTGTTAATGTAAAGTGGATGGCAGGTGGTAAGCAGTTCTGTGAAAATAACAACTCCACTGACTCTAACCAAAAATGTGTGGGCTCTTATATAGCTACTAAATATATTCCCATAGTGTCATTAAATGAGACAATATTATTCTAGAAAACTCTTGTTCCTGCAAGCAAGATGATGCCAGCGAGTAACAGTAGTTCTTAAATCCTCCCTCTCACAGATAGTACTAGTGTCTCTATTTTGTAATTAATTTCTTTCAGAATGTTGTTTAATTTAAAAATTGTTTTATTTTTCCATCATGGAAGGGAGGGCAGCTGCTTGTCTCCCCCCCCCCCCCCTGTGTACACCCTTAATGTAATTTGAATATGAATCACCAATTTCAATTTGTACATTCCCATCAAAGTAGTTACAATGATCCCCAGTTATAATGTCACTGTGAATTATCGAGGGCTAGCGCCTGCAATAACTGCGTAGACCATTATCCAACGGCTATTCTAAAAGGGATGAACTGTAGGAGAAGTTCTTTACATAGTCTAGTATTAAATTCCTCTCTTTCATCCTCTATTAGGTCTTAAATGACCCCAACTTTTGTTCTCTTACAACCATCCCGCTATTAGAGTATATGGAGGCTAAGAGTCTTTAGTTTATGTTCTTATATTCTTAGAGGTTTTTTACTTTTAACTACAAGAAAAATAATAATAATACGGTAGTGTGTATATAAATGTAGTTTGGTAAGCTGCTATTATATCTTTATTGTGATTGGCTGTTAATACTTGTGTAAATGATTGTTAAAGGAATTCCCAGTTACAGTTGATTTAGTACCATACATGAAAATAGAAAAAGACATAACTCCACCTTCTGCGATTTCTATATTTCAAGTGAAAAAAGAAGAGGAGCTCCACATAGAGGTACCAGAATATTTTTGTATATAAATTTCAGTTAAACTATTGTTATGTCTTTTTACATTTTCTATACAATGTTTAAATTAACTTTCGATTTCCCAATAATGAATGATCAGATACAGATTTCTGTATATACAGACTCTTTAAAAAGGATTTTACAACTTTCAAAACATGTAGAAATTTATTCAGATAACTTACAAAATCAGTTGAGGTGTCAATTTAAAGCAAAACACATCAAGTTTGACTTACTTAGTGCCAAATACTATCACCAGAAATGCCACCATTGTTGTAGTTTAAAAAGGCTACTTTTACTGGTACTTGCTGCATGTTTTGATTTTACAAAATTAACTCTGCAATTACAATTCAACACAATTTTTGTCCTCAGTATAGTAAGGATACACCAAGTAGGCCTACACCTCTTGACACCAAAATTATATTGAAATATGATATAACATACATATGTCGAGACATTCTGTATGATATGACAAATCATCAGGTTTGCGATGTTGCTGTAAAATAATTCAGATAGAACTTTCCCTGTATGCCATTCAACGGAATATTTCTTAATAAGCGATTCCCAAGTTAGTGAATTGGTCGTGCAGAGCCATTTGCGTGGTTGCCTCGCACACCAGATTTGAATCCTCTTGATTTTTTTTTATTTGATTCCATTAAAGATCGAGTATATGTTCCAGCTTTACCAGCCGATTTCCCTAAGCTGAGTACTGGCTCAAGTTTGGTCAGAAATTGACTTCAGGTGAGATGTTTGTCATGGTAGTCACATCAAACCAAAATTATTGTTGAATGAAAAATTTGATGTGTGTTACTTTTACATGTCAACTGATTATGTAAGTTATCTGAGTATATTTCTAAATCCTTTTAAAGTTGTAAAAATTGTTTTGAAATGCTCTGTACAAACATTTTGATACATGTTTATTTATTTTTATTGGTATCTATAATTTTGTAATTTATAATTGTTTCTGACTAAGTTGGGGATATGATTAAATTAAAATGATTGGTTGCTTCACAGCATCTGTGTTTCCCAAGGACTCTTATTTAAAACAGGTCTAACCTAACTTTCTCTACCCCATCAATCTCTCACCTGATTTGACTTAAAGTAAATTTTAGTGAAATATGAAGATTAATGACCCAAATCTGGGTGCAATATTATTGTAAATAAAAATATGTTACAATTTAAATGTAGTTGGTAAAAACAAAAACTTGGTATCGCCCTTTCTTGGAACTGCTGGTTTGTACAACACTATGTTTAGTATATCTATCTGTATATTATATCCACATTGTAATTGTACAAATATTTAATGGTCTTCATATATGACCTTTTTAATAATTATTTAGTTCTTCTTACACTTTATTTAATGATCCACTTTGAAACTACTAACAGTGACTTCATAATCAAAATATTTTAAGTGTACAAAGTTTAGTTTTTTTTTTTTTTTTTTTTTTTTTTTTTTTTTTTTTTTTTTTTTTTTTTTTTTTTTCCCATTACTGTTGAGACCGATGGTTCTTGGTGGAATTCCATGTTTAAAGATAATAAAACACAATTTTTTATTTTGTACTATCCACTTTTTATTAGTCTAGCCGACTGTTATATTTGTTGTTATTGTTAATAAAATTATACTTTTGTAATTGTTACAATATCTTTATTACATGTACTATCTACAGACAAGGCTGTTGCCTACGACCTGCTTACACCCGTGTTGCTTCCAGACTGCTGCAGTGTCGTCAACCTAATCTTATCTCCAATACAATCATAACATCTCTCTTATTATTATTAAAAATTAAATTAACAACACTTTTAAACTTCTTTGTCTTTACATTACAAAACAATTTAATTACTTAAATAAAATTAATTCCTTGTATATCTATCTTAATCAATAACAAAATATTCATAACTTAATCTTTTTTCATTTATTACTTATTATCTAACTTTTTATTCCTGAGGATATCTTTTAGTAGTATTAACCACTCTGCCATATTTAGTTGTATATTTGTGTGGGTCTGTTACAGAAGTGTCTTCTGTACTAGTTGATGGTATGGGCAATTGTTTACTTAGACTATTTTGATTATTTAATTCATTGTAATTATCAGAATGATTATTAATGCCATGTTCTGTATTTATTGTATTGTCTGGTGAAATATGAATAGTATTACGTCTGTATGAATTTCCATTTTGATCTTGGATCGTAAAGGATCTGGTTTGTTCACATTTATTTACAATTCTACCTGGACACCACAATGATTTGGGATTTCTTTTAAACCCTACATTATTGCCACTAGAAAAGTTTTCCTTCATATCCTTAGCTCTAACATCATGATGTTGTTTCATAATACTTTTGTTTTTTATCATTTTTTGTCTATCTTTCTTAAAATTAATTTTAGGTTTCAGATGGTTTATGTGTCTAGGTATAGTGGTTCTTAAAGACCTTGACATTAATAATTGAGCAGGCGAACTTAAATTTTGTCTTGGAGTATTTCTAAATTCTAAAAGCGCAAGATAGGGGTCCTGCTTAGAATCTAAACATTTTCTAAAAATATTTTTGATGACTTTAACAGCCGACTCCGCCATTCCATTAGACTTTGGATGGTGGGGGCTAGAAGTTATATGATTAAAATTCCATTCTTTCATAAATTTTTTAAATTCATCGGACATATAATAAGTTGCATTATCCGAATAGAAATTTAATGGTATGCCATGACGTGAAAAGAATGATTTAAGTTTATCAATTATTGTTGTACTAGTACAATTAGATATGTGGGAAACTTCTATAAAGTATGAAAAGTAATCTACTACCACTATGAAATATTTTTTGTTTAGCTCAAAAATATCACAACCTACATTTTGCCATGGTATTTCAGGTACTTTATGACATATTAATGGTTCATTTGATTTGTTTCTTTTGTATCTAGCACATGTTTGACAACATTTTACAAAATTTTCAATATCATTTGACATGTTGGGCCAAAATAGAATATTTCTTATTCTAGACTTACATCTTGAAATGCCACTGTGTCCTAAATGTATTTTGTTTAACATTGATAATCTTAATGTTTTAGGAACAACAATTGCGTTATTTTTAAATATGATTTTATCTATTATACATAATTGGGATTGCAATTCAAAATAAGGTTGAATCTCAATCTCTACGTCTTTTTTATATTTAGGCCAACCATTTTGAATATATTTTTTTAATTTACACATTACTGCATCTTTCATGGTTTCTTGTTTCATATTTAGTTTGTTGGTGTCAGTAATAGGCATATTGCTAATTAAAAGATTTACCTGAACTTCAATTTCCTCATCAAAAGGATCTATTTCTTTAGAAGCTATATTACATGTTCTGGATAGAGTATCCGCCAAAAATAGGTATTTACCGGGTATATATGTAACTTTTAAATTATAAGGTTGTAATCTTAGTAACATTCTTTGCAGCCTTATTGGAACATCACATAAAGGTTTTTTAAAAATTGGTATCAATGGTTTGTGATCTGTTTCTACTAGTACATTAATACTACCATATACATATTGTTTAAAACGTTCACAACCAAATACAATACTTAACAACTCTTTTTCTATTTGAGAATATCTCGTTTGTACGCTTGTTAGTGCTTTTGAAGCATAAGCCACTACTTTTCCATTTTGTAATAATACTGCACCTAAACCAAATTGAGATGCATCGACTGATAACGTACTCTGTTTATTGGGATCAAAATATGTTAGTACAGGCGCTTCTGTAATATATTTCTTGAGTTTCACATATAAATTCTCCAAAGTTTTATTCCAGACAAAAACATTATCTTTTTTTAATAATTCTCTAAACGGTTTAGTTAATTCTGAATAATTGGGTATGAATTTCGAAACGTAATTTACCATACCTAAAATACGTTCAAGAGCCCTTGCATCTCTTGGTGAAGGCATATCAACAATCGCTTTTATCTTATTTTGATCTATTTCGATACTTTTAGCACTAAATTTATGACCTAAAAATGTTACTTCTTTAGCATTAAAAATACATTTGTCTTTGTTAAATTTAATTCCAGAGTCTTTAGCTCTATCTAACACTAGCTTCACTCTATTATTTAATTCTTCTATAGTATCAGCATGTATTAAAATATCGTCTATATATAAAATTACACCTGGTATTTCATCAAAGGTTTGTAACATAATTTTATAAAAAATTTCACTTGAGCAATTTAGACCAAAAGGCAATCGTTTAAAAATATATCTTCCAAAAGGAGTTTGAAATGCACATAATTTAGCACTTTCTTTTTCTAAAGGTAACATCCAAAAACCTGCACTTGCATCTTACTTAGTAAAATACTTAGCATTTGTAAGCTTGAAAGAGAGTTCTTCAAAAGTTGGAAATTGTATATGAGACCTTTTGATTGCATTGTTCAAATGAAATGGATCTAAGCAAATTCTTAAATCTCCATTTTTCTTTTCTACAATAACAATTTGATTAAGCCATTCTGTTGGTTCATTAATCTCTTTTATAATGTCTAATTTAACTAATCTTTTTAGTTCTGCTTTTAATTTATCATATAATAAAACTGGCATTTTACGAGATGGACTTACAACTGGTATTGTGTTGTCTTTTAATTGTAATTTTACTTCAATTGGTATTTTACCGATTCCTTCGTCAAATAATTGCTTATATTTCTCACACTTAAAAATCTCAACAGTTTCAATTTTTTTTATGAGATCTAATTCAATACAAGATTTTAAACCAAGTATATTAGAACAATTAATATTTGCAACATAAAATATTAATTTGTGCATTTCTGTTTTACCCTTTACTTGACAATTAACACTACATGTGCCTAATATAGGAACACAATTTTTTGTAAAAGACGTTACTGATGTGTTTGTCTTTTTTACAAATTTATGGTTAATTTTAAGTTCTTTAAATGATTTAATTGATAAAATATTAATTTGTGCCCCTGTATCTAATTTTAGTAGGCATTCCTTTCCATTAATAACTAATTTCTCATACCATTGTTCTACTTCAGAATTTTGATTACTATTTATATTTACTATATCTATAATAAAGTTTAAACTAGGATCACTTATTGATGCTAGACTATTAAATTTTTGAGTATTGTCTAGAGTACTTACTAATTTGCGATTATATCTACACATATTGGCAAAATGATTCGCTTTTCCGCACTTATTACATTTTTTTCCAAAAGCAAAACATTCACCAAACTTATGTTTGTAACCACATTTACCGCAAGAAGTTTGTATAACACGATTATGTCGTTGAACTTGTACATCTGTTGTTTGCTTCTGTTGAAACGACCATTTAGGCCTATGTTTACTTTTGACCTGTCCTTGTTTGAAGTTACTATCGCTGCTTGACTTTGATAATAAATAATGCTTCTTAGTTTTGTTGATAGAGTCAATATCGGTTGATGACGTACCCGTTTCAGCTTTAATATCTAGATGGCGTGCTCTTCTATGAGCCATTTCCTTTGTTTTACAAATTTCCAAGGCTGATTTTAAAACTAAATTTTCTATGAGCAATTAACTATCGGTTGACATTTAATAGTCTCAGATGTAGGAGTTTCTATGAGCAATGAACTATCGGTTGACATTTAATAGTCTCGGATGTAGGAGTTTCTATGAGCAATGAACTATCGGTTGACATTTAATAGTCTCGGATGTAGGAGTTTCTATGAGCAATGAATACTATAAAGTGTTATTTATTAATTGCCATGAGGAAGGGGACAGTAGCTTTATTTTGTATAGAAATTATCTTTCGAGCTATGTGAGGGTATCCTTGTATGCATGGCTACATTAGTTCATTTAATTCATTTTATCTGCTCTATTTTGTAAGTTAGGCAATGAAACATTATTTATTTAAAAAAATAATAAAATACTTAATGTTTTCCATTTTTTTTGTCAAGATTATTTACAGTGTTACAAAAAAATAGAGAGACTAATTTACAAATGTTAGTTCCATTTTCAAAACCTAATATGGCGGAAGTGGAGCAGAGTTCTAAATATCTGAATATTTTTTCAAAGTATCTGCCCATGGTTCATTTTCAGTTTTTGATTAAACAAATTCTGAACTGACATTTTTGGTAACAAGTGATTTATTTTGTTTTTTATTTGTTTTGCGGATGGGTGAGTGAGAATGTTTATGCAATATACTTGTACCATTTATTTTCAATATCTCTTCAACCAATCCAAATGTTTGTTATCAGTAGCAATCTGTTAGACTCGTTACACAGCTACTAAATTTATATCACAATTTACAGTCTAAAAGGCTTTGTGTTTGTAAACAAGTGTGACGACTCCATCCCATGTCTTTAATTGAACAACAATTTAAAAAAATTCAACATCATGATCCATCTCTAAAATTATCCACTTGTAAATAAACTGTCTATCTATGTTATAATCTAAAATGTTTTCTCTGAATATTGCTCGACTATGGTATTTTTTGTTATTTGACAGTATTGAACACGAAATTCTATTGATCTGTGAATGAAACATGTTATTTAGAATAAGTCTCATAGGCTAAATATATTCTAATGTTTATAAGAAAGTACATGGTTAAGGATTCAATTTATTTGTTTTTGTTTAAGGATATCAATGAAGAAATTACCAGTGGTAAGTTTGTCCGTACATTTTGACTTAACATTTTTTTAATGCATATGTAAATAAATAACCACACATTATACTTAGTCTTTATAAATTTCATTACAAGTAATTCTTACTGTTTTTATCTTAGCATATATGTTGTGGTATACTGTGAAATATTTACCCTCGTGGAATTTTTACACCCTACTATTTCTACTGGTAATATTTTACAAATTGTCACTTCTATATTGAAATTAGACCTGAAACAAACTTAAGTGTGTTATGGAATAGTTATGACACCTATACCTACTATTGATTAATGTAACTTTTTTTTATATATATTTTATTTTTTTTCAAATGCTAACATTTTTCAAAAGTTGATTAAGGTTTTTGTCTCTGTCATAAATAATACAAAAATTGACTTAAGTATTCCTTAAGTATTATAACTATTTATAACCATAATAGTATGTCAACTATAGAAAATTTCAACATTTTTGTTTGTACCCCTTGCTGTTTGTCTTAAGTTAACATTTTTCAAAAGGAAAAAAAAAAACACTTTTACACTTTACACTTTTTTTGCCTTTTATATTATAACTGAAACTGAACTATGCTTGAGTATGATATAGAATAGTTATAACCCTATGATGACTACAGGAAAATGTAACTTTTTTCTTTTGTTCTTTTTTTTGTTTTTTCCAAGTTAACATTTTGTAAAAAGAGATGATTTTACAGGTTTATATCTCTGTCAAAAATAATGTAAGTTTTTGCCCCTATACCGTAACTAAAACTCAAATCTATTTGAATATGATATGGAATCGTTACTCTGTGCCGACTAACTGTTGGATATTGACCTACACCAACAGTCACCATCTCCATAAATGTGTTTCCATGATTTAGGTGCTCTTAATAGAGTGATTGGAGCACTGTCGATGTTGTTTAAACTAAATACTCGGGTCATTTGGAAAGTAAAGAACTTTTGATTTGTGCAACAGGGATAGCAAGGAGTTTTTGAACCACATTGTTACTGGTGATGAGACCTGGATTTCACATAAAATTCAAAAGCAAAGCACCAGACAATGGAATGGCATCATTCTCGATCCCCATCATTACAAAAATTTAAAAAATCCAAACAAATTCTGAGCACCAAGAAGGTTATGACTACAGTGTTTTGGGGTCGAAAGGGTGTCGTACTCATTGACTACATGCCTAGATGGTAGACCATACCTTCAGTAGCCAAACCCTTCACCGACTACACATTAAACAGTGTGGATTGTTGTTGAGCAATATTTTGCTTCTTCATGATAATGCATGTCCCCATGCTGTTGCATTGATGACGAACTTGCTTCAGCAGTTTAAGTGTTAACTTTAGGAAGTTTTTGAACATCTGCCTAATTGCCTCAATGTAAACCAATGAGGCATGACGTTTACCCAAATTCAAACATGGTAATGTATATGTCCTAAAGTATGGAAACTGGTATTATCACTAAGTATAACTCAGTTCATGCAATTTTTTTCACCTTCAATTTGATCAAAAATATATTCAGTAAAGTCATACCTTCTAAAGTTATCATCTGGCTGCAAAGCATTCTCTAACTGAAATCTATAGCCTGTAAACCTGGCTCGTTTTTTTTTTTTTTTTTTTTTTTTTTTCAAAACCTTGGAACTGGTTGTTGTTTAAACATTTAGTTCTTGAGCTCTTTTTGTAAGAGATTTTTTTGGACACCTTAAAAAAAAGAAGATTTTCTGTGTGTTTTTAACTTTTTCATTGCTGACTAACGGCCTATCTGAATGCTTTTTGTGTAATAAACAACCATTTTATTTTTATTTTTACTAGAAATGTTAATTTCATGTAGGCGTTCTTCATAGAACACACACTGTCACTTAGTTTGCGCTAGAGTTACTGAATTGAAATATACAAGCCATAAAACACAACTTGTACCATATGATTAAATTGCATAACAATAGTTATACAATAATTATGAATACAATTAAATAACAGATGTTCCATAAACCTACAATGTTTCCTCAGGGAAACGCCAACAGGACTTTATGGACATGGTGTATTTTGAAGCAATGTTTTATTAATTTCAATAACAAGGGCTTTATTAAGGCATAATGGGATAATATATTATTGATTTATTACTAAAAACAAAATTGGTTTGAGGTAATTTTTGTTATCATTTATTGTATTCATTGTCACAGTAAATTTAGGGCAATTTAATTGTTTTATTTCATATTGAGTTGGGTTTTATTAGCACACAATCTAAAATGTTTATAAAGCATGTTCTGAACATTTGTTTTATGAATGCCTAGTTCCGAACTGCCTCGAACTAGACTATTTAGGGCTACACAATTATGACTATTTTAGACATTCCAGATTATCCGATTTGCATGGTCTATTTGGAAATTTCTTGATGTCCACATTTTTAACTTTTTTTAAAGTTGTACTAAAGAATACTTGTCTTGTCAGTATGTCACAAATTATGATTTATTGTAACGACTGATTTAAACACATCTAACTGCATGGAACCGTATTCTTTCTGTAACTACCATATTGTAAGTGGCAAATGATGTGCAACACAGTAGCATCTGTGCATTCAGAGTCATCACAATGACGAATAACAAATCTATTAAAGTAAATCATTGAAGATTGGTTGATTATTTAATGCCATGTTGAAATGGTATGAATAATTGGTTCTTAGTGCAGAGAGTATTCCTTGTAAGGGTTATTGCTAAGTTTTGTAAGAATACAAGTGGATCCGGCTAATAACAACTTTAAAATAAATCAATTATTCTTTTGTCATTTTTACAAATTTTAAGAAAAAGAAACTTTGATTTACAATTTACATGAAAAATTAACAGTTTGAGCTTTCTATTCACTTTCTTTTGAGATTTTATTATTTAACAGGACTATTCCTTATGTTTGGTGTTATGTTTGTCATCCTTTTGGAAATATATTTCATATCAATGGAAAAAATCAAATTTATTGATGTTTACAGAAACAGAATTTGTCAATGACGAGGACACTGGATCTTGGCCATGTACAACAGACCATACGTTAAAAACAACTAACCAATTCAAAGAAGAAGAAACATCAAATCTAATGTCAGCAGAGAATGAAATGTTTAATTTGTACTTCTGTAATTACTGCATTTTCAGTTCGAGCTCAAAGTTTCAACTTGAACTACATTTAAATCCACACAGTGACTTGTTTACATCTATAGATCAAACTGACAGTAATAATTGTATAAATCGGAAACAATGTAACTTTAACTATAGTTATGATAAATTAATTTGTTCTAATTTTCTTAAATTACAAAGTACAGCTATTTTAAGAGAGGAAGTTCAGCAATACACATTGTGTGGTTTAAAGTTTACAACAAAGCATAATGTTATTAGACACACAGGAGAGAAACCTCACAACTGCACATTATGTGATTCAAAGTTTGCACATAGAAGTCATCTTACTAGACACATGAGAGTACACACAGGAGAGAAACCTCACAACTGCACATTATGTGATTCAAAGTTTACACAAAGAAGTCATCTTACTACACATATGAGAGTACACACAGGAGAGAAACCTCACAACTGCACATTATGTGATTCAAAGTTTACACAAAGAAGTCATCTTACTAGACACATGAGAGTACACACAGGAGAGAAACCTCACAACTGCACATTATGTGATTCAAAGTTTACACAAAGAAGTCATCTTACTACACATATGAGAGTACACACAGGAGAGAAACCTCACAACTGCACATTATGTGATTCAAAGTTTGCACGAAGAAGTAATCTTACTACACATATGAGAGCACACACAGGAGAGAAACCTCACAACTGCACATTATGTGATTCAAAGTTTGCACATAGAAGTCATCTTACTATACATATGAGAGTACACACAGGAGAGAAACCTTACAACTGCACATTATGTGATTCAAAGTTTACACAAAGAAGTGATCTTACTAGACACATGAGAGTACACACAGGAGATAAACCTCACAACTGCACAATATGTGATTTAAAGTTTGCACATAGAAGTCATCTTACTAGACATATGAGAGTACACACAGGAGAGAAACCTTACAACTGCACATTATGTGATTCAAAGTTTGCAGATATAGGTCATCTTACTACACATATGAGAGTACACACAGGAGAGAAACCTCACAACTGCACATTATGTGATTCAAAGTTTGCACAAAGAAGTAATCTTACTACACATATGAGAGTACACACAGGAGAGAAACCTCACAACTGCACATTATGTGATTCAAAGTTTGCCCATAGAAGTAATCTTACTAAACATATGAGAGTACACACAGGAGAGATGAATCATTCTAGTAAATAAGGTAACAGTAAACTCATTTTTGTAAAATTTTAAAATTATTTTTGGATTTTAAATGTTACGAATACATAAAATAGTTACTGCATTGAACGAAGTTACAACATACTGAACAAGTAATGGAAATCATATGTAGTTTTTCATACGTAATGTTATTGTACGTAATGGCAAGGTGTATACTTTGTACTTATGTTGAAATATGTTACAATTCATAAAAATATAGTTATTTAACATTTAATTATTAAAAATTATTTTTACGGCATTTAATTGATTTTATGAATTATTTTATTTACATGAAATTATTGGAATCGTAACCAAGATGTTTATGGTTTTTTTCTACATAGAAAGTGAAGGGACATAACTTTGTCTTGAGCATCAATATCAACCCTGAACAAATTTGTATGATTAAATATAACCAAGTTATAATCACTAAGTATTATTAAACTTAATTTTACTTAATTTAGTGAATGTGTCAAATATTCCGTTGCCTGGGTAACAGGGCTATAACATCATTTGTCAATGTATTTAAATATGCATGACTTTCATATCAGCATTGTTCTTACAGCTTTTTAAAAAGTAAATAAAATATACTATAAATTATTAATTACCATTGTATAAAATTCACGTGTCATTGAACTGTAAGTGACAAAATATAATTAAAAAGTTATGTCAAAACATGATAATTTTATTAAATTTTTGTTTCAATGGAATGCCAATATAAAAAACATTGCTTTAGTTTGTAACAATGGTTTTAATTACTCCTATCTATATTTGTTCTACTTGCACGTTAAGTCAAATAATAACCGGTACAAAAACATTTCACAAGCTTTCTTACTCATACTCCATAACAGTTAATCAAAATAATATTTTTTTACTTGTAATTTTCACTTGGCTTTGGATCATTATCTCCTCATTTCAATAATTTTTTTAACAGCCTTAAAGCTGATATTTTTTGTTTTTACCACTAAATCACTGTTATTTTTGGAGAGATGGCAAACAATACATCTTGTTTGGGTTCTTACAGGCTACAATTGAGCAAAATTAAATCTTAATTGTTTTCAAATTTTAAGGAAATATTAATTTCGTGTAATATATGGTCATTAACCACAAATTTTGAAGTATACAATTTTTTAACATCAGACATAGTACTGTTTAATTTGAAAGATATCAGCGTTCATTAATATGTGTTTGTACACATTACAATTGACCGTGTCATAAAAAAATACTAAGCAAAAACACCATCGCAGTTCATGCTACCCAAAACTATGGCTTCCAGCTGGTTAAGTTGCTTTTCAATTGTTATACAGTGAATAATAAACACAATTGTGATGGTTTATAGCACCACTTAACTTGAAATTATTGACAGACCACAATACGTTCATCAAAACTATATTTCGTTATCTGTGTTTGTTTAACACAATTTCATAAAACTGGAGGCACTCTCCAACAAACCATGAACAAGTCCTGAGCGATACAACTTAAAACCATGACCATTTTGCAGCCTCTGTAAAGATCTTGAAGTTCTTAATTGTGATTTCTTAGGACTTTTCATAAAAGGTTATGTAACAAACAATGAGTTGGTTATTCCAGTTGAACTCGAGGCCTCTATTCCAATTGAAATGTATACTTCAGTCATTACAAGGAGAATATAAGAAAGAGGTAAATAAAAATAGAAAAAGTTATTTTGTATGAAAATGTATTACAAACTATTTCTTAATATAGTACATGAATTGCTTTGGCTTATTCTATCATACATTTAAAGACATTACACAATATTATTTTTAAAAATTTAAGATATGAGAAAATACTTGCTTTATGTCTTATAAATAAATGTAAGGCGTTGAACATTGGATCATTGTTATAATATACATATTTGTTTAACAAGCTCTAATCTATACTCAACTGTGGAAGATGTTATTGAGGCAGTATATGGATCAGTTAAAAAAGAAAAAAAACACGTAGAAACTTATGAACAAAAATCAGATGTGAGAAAAAATATCAAAATTTTGATTTGGTCTTAAACAGATTTTTGTAACAGTTTTCTAGTGACACACATAGGTATGGCACAAACAACAAAGTTTGACTATTTTTTAAAACCAATATATAGATTATTTAGTATTTTTATAATAAATTTTTTTAATTTATTTTGTTCGTAGTTTATTTAAATATAATTAGAATTATTTTATTTAGCTCAGTAGCACACTAGAGAGATATGAATAGAGATGTTTAAAAGTCATTCACTGGTAGAGATTTTGAATATAACTGATGAACTGATTTGAAAAATTCCTGCCAACAGATCGTATTTGTTGTGGTGATTAGCAAATTGATCATAAGATAAAAGTAGCACATCACAATGACAGTTCGATAAATATCTTATTGCTGTAGTGGGAAGCCAGTCTTAGACCTTACTGTCACAATTTAACAATGTTACAATTCAATTTCTGTAGCTTACAAAAATAAATTTTGTTTTTGAATGAGTTCCTGTGTTTTTTCTTTTTATTTAAAAAAAAAAAGAAAGAAAAAAAACCTACTTAAAACCAAAGAATATAATTCTCCTGTTTATATAAATAATACATTACTAGGTCTACATATAAACCGATTTGATCGAGTCAACACTAGAAGTGTTGACAGAGTGGATAGTAGACGTATTACTACAGAAACGGAGGGCATGGTACCACTAGTGGACCAAATATTCTCCATACTCATCTCACCAGAATATATATGTGTTTACAGACAAATTTGAATTCATTTTTAAAAGATATAAATCAATATATTTAATGTAACAGAGAACCATTTTAACTTCCAAGAGAAGAGAATTGATTGCATTATTATATAATTGACTTTGCAACACTTATTATAATTTTATTTAAATATGGGAGATTCTGAAAACAACCAAACCTCTTAACTGAAAAACAAAAATAAAAACTGAACTGAAATAGAAAGTCATATGTCCAACTACGAATCATACAATATAGAACTGCTCCCCCCCCCGCTAACACGTAAAGTGAACTGATAATAATTACAATGATAAGAAAACTTTTTCCTATATCAATTTGCGTAAGTTCAAGTAGTGAAAAGAGAAATAGCATTGGTTTTGAAGTGAATACGTCTTTAAATTTGCTATGCATTAATCAATGATAATTAAATCAGGGGATACAGTTTCACATTACAGGTCAAAAATTGAGTTTATATCGAAAATCAAATTGTACAACATGATAGTTAAGAATTGATTTAGTCATCTGTCTTATTTCAATTATTATATGATGAGTTTGATTTGTACCAGTTTTATTTAATCAAAATAATTGCATTTTTTGTTTAGCTTTCATTTCTGTTACTAGCGTTCTTTTACTGTAAGAAGTACAAAGAGTGGAAAATATTATTTTTGTAATTTTCCCAATAAAATCAGGACGGATTAAACTGAGCGAAATATTATTCTTTTTTGTATCTTAAACCCTCGCATAGCTAGTCGACAGAGAGCTTGCTGTAAAAGTTTTTAAACATTCAGAATATTATTTAAAATTGATGGAAATTGATAAAAATGAACACAACCATTATGATATTAACGATGGCACCAACAGCAAAGCAGAGTGCTCTAGCAGGTTGCCTTATGACGTAGATGGCGTAGACAAAAGTGTGCAAGATACGAGCCAAAGTGTAGATGCGGAAGAGCATTAAAGCAAGAACCACATCTGGATCAGTGAGAATGTAGATGAAACCAGTGATAAAAAATAAAGGAATGTTTTCCAAATCATTTGCATGGGCCCTGTAACAAGAAACATGAGTATAAATACTTAATTATTTAAATAATAATTGAAAAAGGATGATTTTTTAAATACTTTTTCTTACACATATGTAAAAAGTTATATGATGCATCAAAAGAGTCGAAATCGAGTTTTTGTGGAAAAATCTTTTTAGATGTCCCCTTGAGTCTAAAAAAGTGGTTTTTAGAATGATTTCTCTGTAGTGCTCTACAATCCCAACATGCGAACCGATTTTAATCAAATTTGACATATTGGCACATTTCAGCCATATCTCAGGACTTTTTAAATTATTTTTTTAGGGGCCATAAGTAAAATTAAAGACCTTTAAAATTTCACGCAATGTGTGTCAGTTGGTCTGTCTGTAAATCGCAACCCGCCTACACAGACAAAACAATAAATTCTATATTTGTCAAACTTTGCATTTATGTTGTTTGTATTATCCCACATATAGAAAAAATATAGCGGTGACAAAGCAAAAATTACCTTAGGATAGTTAAGGGGCAAAAAACTATCAACTTGAAAAAATTTGTTTTGTGATAACTGTGTGGGTATCAAATAAAACTACAAATTATTCTGATTACGAATGTTTATTTGATGAAAAAATTAATATGTTGGCACTAAGCCAATTTAAATTATCAGATATCATTCTCCCCTCTCTATCATCTGTTGTGTAGACGGGTTGCGACTTATAAACTGACAGATGAACAGACCTGAAATTATAATGTTTGAATACTGACTGTCTGCCTGTGTTTTTTTTTAAACTATAATTTCTCGGGTCTATTGGTATAGAACTAAACTGTGCAGAAAACATGGCACAAACTCTCTCACTCATCCATTCTCAGTCTAACCAAACAAAACTACTTGTTGCCAATAATGTGAAAATAATACAGTAAAAAAGTGAAAACCAATCATGGATTTAAATAATTAAATGTACAAGGAGCCATGTGACGATATTCATAAGGAAAACAAGGCTTCCCGGAACCACAAAAACAAGAAACAAAACTAAGACTGTAATAAATCCAATATTTCAATGACATAGTCATCATCTTCAGAAACTGAAATGTACATAAGGGTAATATAATAAACATATTGGATTTATTACAGTCTTAATATTGTTTCTTGTTATTGTGGTCCAGGAAATCCTTGTTTTGCTTATTTCAATAATGTCTAAACTTCACTTATGACAAACTTGTCACAAAGGTTAGTTTTTTAAATTATTTCTTAACAGTAATCATCTATTATTTTCAATTTTTAACACTGGTTTGAGTCATTAATCTTCACGTTTCACCAAAATTTGAACAATGTGTAGAACATTATGAAATTACACATTTTATAACCTAAAATACATTTTTTTTTCGGAGAGGTTGCAACTAACACATTTTGTTTGGTTACTTTAGGGCTACATTTCAGTAAAATTTGATTATAGTCGTTGTAACATTTATAATAAATAAACAGTATGAATTGATGATGGGTTGAGGGATTTGTGGTCAAAAGAAAAGTGAGATCTTAGATGCACTTTATAGCCTAAATGTAATAACTTCAAAATTCGTTCTAGCCTAATAATTTAATTAACTTCTAGATTTTGGAAATTTTAAATAAATAATTATAAAGCACATGTTATAATAACTACAGCTAATTTAAATAAAACATACCATTTAAAAAACAATAATAACAGTAACCTAAAATGATTGAGTAAGAACATTTCACTATTCTTTTGTAATATATTTCATGTTTAGATAATTAGTTTTAATTCAAATTCAATATATATATTGTGTATTAGTTAATTTAAATAACAAACTGATAGAATAGGATAAATTAGGTTAGTTTTTGTGTTTACAACGAATTACAATAAAGTGAAACAGTGCAAACTGGCGGCGATAGTTAGAACTATCGTTGAAATCTAAGCAGTGATGTATAAAAAACATAAATATATAAAAAGTGAATGTGTATGAATTAAAACAATTTTAACTACAGATGTGTCTACAAACTATAAATAACGGAAATATACCATTTAAAACAACTATTAAAGGACTTTTTTTTTAAATATGCAAAGCCGATTGCGGAAAATATACCAATGATGGCCATATTGCATTGTAGCCCGGGTTGTTAAAAAAAATAATGGCAGTTCAAAAAAAAATTCCATTTAGGCAAGACCTATTTTTGTTATTCAGCAATTTTAAAAGAAAGATTTTATAGAAAAGTTCAATAATATAATAATACAAACATATCAGAAGAATAAATAATAAACTACAAGAGTTATTGCTAGTATTAAGAAAGCAGTCTGAGGTAGTACCAAACCTTTTTAATTATCTTCAAGAATAGATATTTAAACACCTTTCAACATCATTCATTTGGACTTAAGTAAATATATAGATTTTATTAATATCAAAAACTTGAACTTTAAGAACTTTTAATATTGATAGTATAAGCTGATTTGTGAATTTTAAGATATATGTCCATAATTAATTGTATAATAATTGCACATTTAAAAAGCCCAAACCTTAGTAAGACCCGAGAGTAAAGAGTAATTTAAAGAATTGAGTTGTTATTCAATAGTTAACCATTATATTTTAAAGTAAAGGTAACGTGCTAGAGGAAGACCCAACTTGGATAATATTATTAATATAATAACTGTAAAAAAAAAAAAAAAAAAAAAGTTATACTGTATCATTTGAGACAATTTTTACAAAATTACAATTTCGTGTTTTTCTCCGTTAACAAATAAGCCACATTTTTGCGTTATCAAATAAAAAGAAGTAAACAAAATATGAGATGGACAAAATTTGCTCATATAACAAAATTTAATTAAAATTGACCCACAGCATAATGCATTACTAATGCAGAGAAATATCATTCCCCCAAACTACTTTTTTGACCTGTCAATACTTTACCTTACTATACGCTGATAAAAAACTTCACCTTTCTTATTATTTGAAATATTTGAATTTTGTTTGAAGCAATCTCTTTAGGTAAGAGGATGTCTACTTATTTAGAGAGAGAGAGAGAGAGAGAGCTACCTTACTTGACCATGTAAAGTAAAAACAATTAGCTTACAAACCTATTTCAACATGTAGTTCACTTAATGGACCTTGACCTATAGAACTTAAAATTATGTTTTTTTGACTTAAAATTGATAAAATAGTTGTCAAAATAACCTCAAAATGCCATAAAATCGTCATTTTGAATAGCTGTTTTCGGACAGAAATAATGAATTGTAAAAGATATAAAGTAATCTGCGGTGTAAAGGAGTATCGAAATGATTAGGAAAACAGCATTTGGAAGACGAATTGCCGATATTTTGCACTAAAATCGCTTGGACAGCAACAATATATATTTGTTATAAAATAGTTGCACATAACAGTTCAGTTAGGATTTCCGTCACTGCTAAAGCACGAGCTTTTTTTGTTAGACTTATTTCATAAATTAAATATAGCTAATAAACGCACCTTTTGTTGTAGACAAAACTTACATTTATTTGAAGCAAAAGAATAAATAAATATTAAATACTAATACAGGTATTCAAATAACACCACAGGACCATAGCTCACCTCAAAGCTCCAAGTCTTATCAACCTTTAAAAAAACAAAACAAAGTAACAATTAGACAAATTTCTACATTTAAAATCTGAATCCGTGGCGGTTATTACTAAAATTATTTATTATTTATTACAGTTCTACAAGATCTCTGCAAAGTGGTATAAAGCACATTTTGATAAATATTACATATATATTGTAAATGAAAATTATATTACTGTACTGTATGTGTTAACCAGAAGTATGAATGTATGATTACGTTGAACAACCATTTTATCATCTTAATATTTGTTCCAAGTGTTTTTAATTTTAGCGTAAAACTAGCTAATTAATAATTATCTAAAACCAAATGATACAATTATTGTTAGACCCATAACTAAATCATTGAACAATACCTAGATTAGTACTGAGATTACTCCCCCTCAGTAACGGTGTTTCTAACAATCTAGACGCAAGACGCAAATATTACCATGTGACCAGACGACCAGACCAGAAGGAGATTGATATTCGCTGATTCATTTGATTGTATCTGAAGTGTTAAATTTTTATATTTTTATATACAGAAAAATTCTTCGTTATTGTAAAGACCGGAAATAGTAAATTAATCTTTTTCCTGATCCACGACAACGTAAGTTGGTTTGAGTCTTATCAAAATATTCATAGGCTATATTATTCACACCACTAGGCCTACTCTTCATTAGTAAAGTATTTATCTGTTCTTTGTAGGATATTAATGGTCCCTCAAGGTCTTTGAAGTCAGAAATAGAATGTATGATTAAGTTGAAATATCTATTCATAAATAATTAACTTGAGAATTATAATAATAATGATTTTGTCTTCTTAGTATTTAATCCAAGTTTTATTCTATTCCCCATAAAAACTATCTTTTTTAACAACAATCCCTTATCAAACATCTTTTTATAAACAGTTCACAGCTGATCAATAATTATCTAAAAAATTACAAATTACATGATACAATTGTCAGGTTGCCAAAACAGTGAACAACATTATATACACTTCTGTCAGTTCATTGTGTACCTACATGTATTGTACATAACCTAACTTGTTCCAGTAATCAAATATTGTGTTGGTTGTAAATGCCATGTGATATTTACTGATTTGAAGATTTTATTGAACCATTTCAATAATTTATCTAATATAGAAGTGTTAAATCACATATAACTTTCTCAATTTCGATCCAAAAACAGTAATCCTATGTAAAATGGTAATTATACAATCAAAAAAATAATGAAATCCCTAACTATTTACCTTATATTCAAACAATCATATATTTTTTCTTCGGAAGACACTTTTCAAGTCACAAAATGCATTTCTTCACTATCAAATAACATATTGAAAACAATGGAATCCAGCTGTTGTTAGGTTAAATATAGGTCTGGTTATGAAAGCCTATAATCATACAACTGTAATAGGCATGCATCATATATATAGTTAACTTGCAAGAACTAATAAAACAAGTGATCACTTATTCACTAACTTGATTAATGTTAAATTAGGGATAAATTTAGTCATAAATATTAAAGTAGGGATTCGTAATCTGAACTGGATTTCATTTTTTTTATATTTCTTATTTTCTACTGAACTTTTGTATTTGCATATAAGGTAAATTGTTAATGATTTCATAATTTTTCATGGCAGAATTCGTGGCTCTAGGCCGAAGAGAGAAGTGGTAAGCCTACCATCTGGACTGACTGTTTCCCTAAGCATGTGAATGCATAAGTGAAATGAAATTATCACTTTACGATTAGTGATCTTTTCATAGGCTAGAACTTCTATAACTTTCAAAGTTACGTTTGTTCAGAATTGAGATCAACACTTCAGGTTATCATAAATTGTGGGTGCTGAAAATGTTGACAAGTGCTCACAAAAACAAGATTAATGTCTGCACATGCTTTTTTGTGACACTTTCATAGAGAGGGAGACAATTTTTCCCCTCATACCATCACAAAACATAGATTTCGTATGTCAATGCTGAGTCGTACCAACAATTTATTTAGTAGCATCATTCTAGTTCACCCAAACTGAAAAAACTTCAAGCAAATCTATTCATAAAAGAAAATCAATTTAAATGTCTTTAAAAGACTTCATAGGGCCTTGAACAACCATCACAATCCAAGTCTATTGTGAATTACAGTAGAACCCCTCTAATCCGCCCTCGGGTGGTCCGTTACTCTGGTTAATCCGACCGTGCTCGAGCTCGCGATATTGTGCCGATTTGCCGACTTGTCGATGACTCACGGCTCGTCTGGCACAACTGTTTCCGGTTTGTTATCGCTTTCCCGCTTCAGTGCTTTGTCATCCCGCTTCAGTACTCTGTTATCTCTCGTGTTGTTTCTATTGATTTTCTATAGTACTTGCAAAGTTTATATATAGACTTTATTATATAGACTTTTAAAAGTTTATATATCACTTATTTCACTTTAAAAAAAATCTCTTTATATAATATGTAATAAATATTGACTTTTTTTCGGATAATCCGACCTTTTTTGCATTCCGACCATGCCCTCAGTCCCGAAGGTGACAGATTAGAGGGGTTCTACTGTACTATCTAAACAATGCCATGCCATTCAAAATTGACAACGGTATCGTTGAGGTCAGGAATGTTTTTCTCTCACGATAATGGTTGTGCAATATGCCTCTTGCGTTTAGAAATTTAATCAGTGATCTGATATCACAACTGATGAGATTTTAAATTTCATACAGGTTATAAACCCACTGTCATGTATAGGAAACGACAATGGACTGGTATTATATTATAGTAATTAGCCTATATGCCCAATGGACAAGTTGAAATGACTGCATGCTGCATGAACAAATACCATTTGTTCTTTACAATTGATCAGTCTTTGTTTTTACAGTAAATTCCGCCTCGTAATTACCCACTACCACTGATTAGCTAGTTGCTTTGTAAATAATTTTGATACACAGAGGAGTAAGAGTTGATAATTCTTATTTAAAGATAACAAGGGAGGTAGTAGCATCAACTGAGATAACATATAGCTGCCCTGCTGTGTTGGTTGTTCCCGTTTCCATCTCTCTAGTTTCTTTAGAGTGCACACATAAATACTTTAAAACATTGGGTTGACTATCTATCCAGATTTTATATATTGAATAAACGAAGTAACTTTTTTGTTTTATACAGAATGGAATCTATTCTTGTAAAAGAAGAGCCTCTTGAAGAACAAGATGAATCATTAATGGATTTACCAGCATGGTAAGTATTACAGACTAAAGTGGTTTTAGATTAGCTTATTGGTTAAGGAGGGACACAGCATGTTTACTTTTATTGTAAACATTTTTTTATTATTATGTGTAGACTATTATAACTATTCAGGTATTTTCAATAGTATTATAAGCTTTTTTTTATTAAAATAATCATTTAACATGTAGTCTACCTTGTTTCAATATATAGGCCTACATATGTTATATATTATTTAAAGTATATTTATAAAGAAATTGAAAATAATAAGTAATTGTAATAAACCAACAAGATTTTAAGAATTATCCCAATACTCTAATGCATTTTCAAACACGGTTATCAAAAAATGTAATTCAAATGAAATAAATAAACAACGCTGTCCTATTATGATATTGATCCACAATTTATAGAACAGTACTATTCAGGTCTAAAATAAACTAAACATAATTGTAAATAAATGGTGCAATACGTTTTCAAACTTTCCCACCCAATCTTCCCCAAAACCAAATAAAAATGAACTAAAACTGATCGGCACCAAAATTGTCATTTCGGTAGTTGACGGTCAAAAAGTGAAAATGAACCAAGAACCTAAACTTGTTCTGTTTGTGCTTTAAACACATAACAGCTTAAGTTGTCTATGATTAAACTTTTTTTTTGAATTTTTTGACTCGTCTTATACATACGTAAATTTTTCAAAAGGACTAATAAAGTTGAATTGAATAAAATCAAGCTTTTAATGACCATGGTCAAGGTTCATTTATGGCAATTTTTCCTGAACCATTATTTTCTTTACTTGCAATTTTGCAAACATGGTTTGTGTCATTAATCTTAACATTGTACTATTTGAACAAAATCGGCAAAGCTAATTTTAAGAAGATTGTAAACTATGGCCGTTTCAGTTATTTAGTTGTTATCAAATTTAAGTTGAAAATTTCTCCTCCATTGTTATACCATTCATAAAATAAATACATACCACAAAACACACTACTACATGAATTACAATTACAAACATACAGACTATTAAAATGATTTGACAACATGTACTGTCTCGAACTACGTTGCTGACAAGTTGTCAAATCATTTTAATGTCTGTGTATTTGTGACTGTAATTTATACTGTGCACCATGAAAAAAATAATATTAAAAAATATTGTGGAAGTATAAATTGCCTTTTATTTAATTATTAAACATGTTTAGTTTAATACATTAACATTATGTCTGCGGTACTAACATATTTTTTAAAAAACATTTTTTGCTTTAACTGTAATAATTATTTTTTCCTCTGTAATAATAGTAATAATTTAGTACAAAAATAAAATTTAGTTTTTAATTGAAGTTTCTTGTAATTAAAGAGGAAAAATTCTATTACATTTATGTATTTATTTAGAAAAATATTGTTTTTGTTGACATGTTGGATCACTTGTTTGTATGTAACTACAAGGAAAAAAAGCAGGTATGGATGATTTTTTAAAAAATTGTTTGTTTAATTATGTTTTTGCAATTTAAAAAATGGTACAAAATGAAATGCAGCACCGGTATCTATGATTTTTCCGAGCACCTTAAATGAACATTGCAGAATGACATTGTGTGTCAAGTGTTTTCACAGCAGGGAAACCTGCAAGGTCTTTATTGGTTTTTTCAAGGTTAGACTGTTTACTGGCTCCTTTCATAACAGACTTGACTCGTGGCAGCTTGTATAGTGTGTTTTGTGTTGTCTATTGATTTTATGAATATTATGTGTTTGATGACCATGGTGAATAAATCTCTAAGTTACTTGATAATGGCTTAATAGGCGGAATGGTTGCCTTTTACGATGAAACGACATAATAGACTATTGACAACGGTAAGTTGATATTATATTAAGCTATAACAATACCGGTAATCAAAATGGTGATATAACCAAAATCAGTTAAATTGTAAATTTTGTTGGAAAATGAAAACTTAAACAATGGAGATTAAGCCTACTCTAACTTATTGTAATTACTTACACTTTAAGTCTCAAGGCCGATTTTTTTTTTTTTTACCAATAAGTAACAAACTGGTATTTCTGGTGGTGACAATTAATTTTGCTTTATTTTTATTTGGTTTTGGGGGTGAATGAGTTTGTATAATGTTTTTGCATCGTTTATTCTGTAATGCTACAGCACTGCTTCGCTTCTCACTGGTAGCTTTTTCATGCTTTAATACATGAAAAATATATTTATTGAATTTATAAAAACACCAAACTAATATTTTCATAATCACTTATGAGTAGATTTAAAATACATATAATAATATTGTAAAAGTAAATTTGAGTATGACTCATTAAAATTACATAGCCACATGAGCAACTTCTATTAAGGATGTCCAGCAAATCATGTTGTATCATTACAGAAAAGACAATAATTGTAAAGATTTTACCACAGAATTAAGGTAATTATATTGTATGCAAAATAATTAAAAGGGAAACTAACTATATAATTTTATACAGGGTCCAGCAGAAATATCTCCCTATTATGAATAGTTAATAAAACAGACATTATAGAAGTTAAACAAAATATTGTTATAATCTAAAAAACAATGTTTACTTTTTATAATTATGTTGTTTTGGAAATCATATTGTCTATGAGCAACCTCCATTACCTATCCAAGTATGCAACCTCACCCAGAAGTTTTGCATCACTTGTATGGCCATTTCCTGTGGTATCGCTACAATTTCTTACCAGATAACAGATTTCATCATCATCAATTGTTCTCGCCTTATGTTTTAATACTACAACCTTTAAATGCTCCCAGAGTAAAAAGTCGTCATATGCTGAGAGGAAGTAGTAGGAATTGGCCATTGATTCCCATCTGGGTTCTTTAGTTACAATAAACTCCTGTCCAATAAAATAGTTCATAATTACTAAATCTCCTTTTATTACTCTTAATACAATTATTTATTTCACATTTAGATTTACAGTAGAACCCCTCTTAACCGGTCTAGTCGGGACTGACACCCGGGCCGGTTGCCCGTTTGGCCGGTAAATCCGAGGTTCCCGTGAAAAATCGGTTTTCGTTCAAAGAAAGCTTATTTAATCAGGTAGCGCTAAGAATTATGCAATTAAGATGTTATTGCAACTCATTTTATTGTACATAAATGTATCGTATATATTATGTTATGTATATTATACATCAAACATGAAAAAATTAAACACTACAAAGCTATTTTACAGATTCCCCTCTGTCAAGTCTTTTGACACATTTTACCGCGTCTCAAACGAAACCAACATACGCTTCTGTTTTCGTAACTCGCTCATTTTTATTTACTGTATATACTGTACGTAGATCATAACCAGTCAGACAAGAAGAAAACTGAAAGGAAATGTTATATTTTCCATAATGTATACTAAATTGATTCGTGGAAAAAAAGCGGCTCATCAAACGTTTTTGTGGTGTATGTCTGCTATACCGACGGGTGCCAATGCCGCGGTGTTTTATGTCGCCGACAATGGGATACCGTTATCGATAAAGTCGTTTGACTCGCCGCCGCTTTGGTGTTTCAATTACAATTTATTTTCGGAAACTCTCATCCAACCAGTACACTACGGTATAGGCCGGTTAATCCGAGGTTCTACTGTACGTATTCCAATAAAATATTTACTATTATTATTATTATTAAATTTTAAATCCAGAATAATTCCAACTATTATGGCTCTAGACAATCCTGACTACGGTATTTTTGAATGATTAAAAGTTCCTTTAATTATACTTGCTCACCTTTACTATGTCTTCGTGTATTTTTCCGCTGTCTGGTATATATCCCCTTGAAGCTCTCTCTCGCCAAGTCTATCTGGCCATCTTTTAAATCTGCCGGCGGTCCCCTCTTGAATGATTAACCTCGTTTCTCCCCACCTGAGGGTTTATATACACTTCACAAACTAGAATGATTGACCTCATTTCTTACATTACAAGGGTTTATATACACTTCCCAACTTGAATGATTGACCTCATTTCTTACATTACAAGGGTTTATATACACTTCCCAACTTGAATGATTGACCTCATTTCTTACATTACAAGGGTTTATATACACTTCCCAACTTGAATGATTGACCCCGTTTCTTCCCACCCAAAGGTTTATATACACTTCCCAACTTGAATGATTGACCCGTTTCTTCCCACCCAAGGGTTTTTATACACTTCCCAACTTGAATGATTGACCGCTTTTCTTCCCACACAAGGGTTTATATACACTTCTCAATTTGAGTTCCCAACTTGAATGTTTGCTCTCGTTTCTTCACACTTCTCAACTTGTGAAGTCCACCTCACTTGCAAGGCAAGCTGTCAGTTTTCTAGCTCTGTCATAATAGTTGTTATCATTCTGAACTTCTTTAAAAGAACTTAGACTATTTTCCTAACTGAATTATGGCCCTAATTTCTAATAGTAGGGTGAACATACAGACCATTGATTGTCGCCTCGTGAAATTAGATGCCCGGGAAACATTTATCTTTGGACATCCATCAATTTTCTTGCTGTGTGAGTTGTTGCACCATCTTTTTCAAAGCCTGGTCTCAGAATTCATTAATTTAAAGTTCCAGAAAATTGCATAACATGTGGACATAACAATCGGAATTTATGTTTGCAAATCTTCCTCAAAAAGTACAGTCCTATGACTAAAAATTCACCAACGGCGCGCTGACATGTTTACAGTGCAGAGTATGATCATAGAGCTGTCGGCAATTATCTTGTTAATTGAAAATTTTGTTTATTAACACAGCCCAATAAAATTAAAATTAGCTTCATCTCTCAACAACTCAATAGAGTACACTAAAACATTGCTTGGCAACTAGGAACATGGTTTCCCCAATCACGTTCATTTAGCTGTTGTATGACCATCAATTTGTACAGATGAAACTTAAGGTCTGTATGTAAAATTCTCTTTCAGACAAGTACTCTGATCAGACAATCCCAAAATACCAGCTTGATGGGTAAACTACCTGTCTCATTGCTTAGATGTTTTCAGGTGTTTGAATGCTATGAGGCCTATTAGGTGGTTTCTTCTTCTATACTGATCCGGCGGCTCTAAAATTTGACACCCATATGCTCTACCAAAATTTGTTGGACCTAGCCTGAATTAAGTACGAAATAATTGCTGCACAAAATAACAGAATCAGTACTTTTAAAATAACTGTCAATAATGGAAGAATGATGTTTACCAGTCTATGCAATGATGGTAACTTTAATGGGAAGGGTATTCTCTACAAGATGGCATATCAACGTCACACCTCTCTACTAGCGCTCTAACAGCAGTGCCAAGATATCAGAGACTTGTTTATGCAAATGTTAAACATTTTCCTTTTAGATTATAAAATAACATGTTTTGTAACCTATATGATGTCTGTCAGAAAATATTTCTCCTGGACCCAGTAGTAAACCAGTACTGGGATATGTGTGTTGTTAAATGAACCGTTTTTAATAATTGCAGGAACCAACAAGACCGTGGCCTCAGCGATCCTTTAGAGCTTTTTGCTGTTAAGAAAGAGGTAATCTTCAACTACTTAATCATTATAATCACTTTCGTTTTTATCACTAGTATTCTTGAAAGTTCCAATCTTTAATTGCTTTAGGCTATGAATATTATTTACCAACTGACTTGACTGAAAATTTGGACTTGCTACACGGTGTAAGCATGGATCATCTCCATCCAATAAATAAATCATAGTAAATAATTTGTAATAATAATATGTAATTGTAAATAACATGTTAATTTAAATAAATCATAAGTGATAAAATAAATAATAAATACAAAAGTGAACTTTTAAATAAAATGTGCTTTTATAAATGAAAATGACATTATTTACATAATGCGTTATAATTAAACAAAGGAACAGACAATTGCGTCATACTTTGCAAATGGAACATTCTAGAACAAAGATGTGTCTTGCATATGGAGTGATATCTCCATAAAAGGAGATTTTCTGATTACAGTAGAACCTCCCATATCCGACCATGACGGGACCGGGCCGTGGTCGGAACGGCCAAAAGGTCGGATATCGGGAGGAGCGTAAAATGCCGTTCCCAGGTACAAAAAATGCCACACAGTACTGTAATACAACTTTATTACACCTTTAAAAATATTGTGTATACATTTCAAACATTTTCTGTCATGAAATTAAATACGTAAATATTGTATATTCAACTTGTAAAACTATTGATTATCATTTACAAGTTGTAATGATTTTACATTTCAAACTTTTACTGTTACGACTCTTACTTTTACGTTAAACTCGTCACAAAGCTTTTTTACAGATTCCCCTCTGTCAAGTCTTTTTAACACATTTAACCGCGTCTCAAACGAAACCAACACAAGCTTCCGTTTTCGTAACTCGTTCATTTTTATTTACTGTATATACTGTGCGTACCTGTCAAAGAAAACTGAAAAGAAATGTTATATTTTCCATAATGCATACTAAATTTATTCGTGGAAAAAAATCGGCCCATCAAACGTTTTTGCAGGTGTATGTCTGCTATATCGACGGGTGCCAATGCCGCGGTGTTATTATGCCGCCGACAATGGGATACCGCTAACGAAAAAGTCGTTTGATATCGCCGCCGCTTTGGTGCCGCGGTGTTTTTACGTCGCCGACATTGGGATACCGGTATCGACAAAGTCGTTTGATATTGGTGCCGCGGTGTTTTTACACTGCCGACAATGGGATACCGCTTTCGACAAAGTCTTTTGATATCGCCGCCGCTTTGGGTTTAAATTACAATTTATTTTTTGCCCTTATTCCCAATAACCCAGCATTTCACAAACTCGGCACACTTCCGGTCCACATTACGCTGAGTTTGCGGGACTCTACTGTATCGATGAGTCACTTTTTCAAGTCTGTACAGGCTCGCGAACTGAAACGGACTGTGAGAGCGCGAGTAAACAATAGACAGACGGACGGTCGGATATCGGGAGGAGTCGGATGTGGGAAGGTCGGATATGGGAGGTTCCACTGTAGTTAGAATCATAGAATATTCTGGAATTGAGTGAGAGGAGGCAGACTTGTTAAAAATATAAAACTTCTTTGTTGAATGCGACGAGTGAACTGCTTGCTACATGTTTTTGAATAATGGTAGAGGAGAATGAAAATGATCTGAGAAAGTTATAAGTAAAATATAACAATTAAAATAACCACACTTTCCTTAAAAAGCAATATGAACAGTTAGAACACTTTCCAAACTTGGACAAATATTAGAATTAAGATTTTATATTTAGATTTAAGCTTTAATAATAATAAAGTCAATGCTATCTATCTTTAATATAAAATTGTACTTTCAAAATTAACATGTGCAAGTAAGATTTATTGAGAACATCTGTTTAGCCCACATCGTTTGGGAGCATGTAATAAATATCACAGTAGACTAGTTGTCAAAAAAACTTTCTAAAATCCATTTGTTATTGTAAAGTGGATGGCAGGTGGTAAGCAGTTCTGTGAAAATAACAACTCCACTGACTCTAACCAAAAATGTGTGGGCTCTTATATAGCTACTAAATATATTCCCATAGTGTCATTAAATGAGACAATATTATTCTAGAAAACTCTTGTTCCTGCAAGCAAGATGATGCCAGCGAGTAACAGTAGTTCTTAAATCCTCCCTCTCACAGATAGTACTAGTGTCTCTATTTTGTAATTAATTTCTTTCAGAATGTTGTTTAATTTAAAAATTGTTTTATTTTTCCATCATGGAAGGGAGGGCAGCTGCTTGTCTCCCCCCCCCCCTGTGTACACCCTTAATGTAATTTGAATATGAATCACCAATTTCAATTTGTACATTCCCATCAAAGTAGTTACAATGATCCCCAGTTATAATGTCACTGTGAATTATCGAGGGCTAGCGCCTGCAATAACTGCGTAGACCATTATCCAACGGCTATTGTAAAAGGGATGAACTGTAGGAGAAGTTCTTTACATAGTCTAGGATTAAATTCCTCTCTTTCATCCTCTATTAGGTCTTAAATGACCCCAACTTTTGTTCTCTTACAACCATCCCGCTATTAGAGTATATGGAGGCTAAGAGTCTTTAGTTTATGTTCTTATATTCTTAGAGGTTTTTCACTTTTAAACTACAAGAAAAATAATAATAATACGGTAGTGTGTATATAAATGTAGTTTGGTAAGCTGCTATTATATCTTTATTGTGATTGGCTGTTAATACTTGTGTAAATGATTGTTAAAGGAATTCCCAGTTACAGTTGATTTAGTACCATACATGAAAATAGAAAAAGACATAACTCCACCTTCTGTGATTTCTATATTTCAAGTGAAAAAAGAAGAGGAGCTCCACATAGAGGTACCAGAATATTTTTGTATATAAATTTCAGTTAAACTATTGTTATGTCTTTTTACATTTTCTATACAATTTTTAAATTAACTTTCGATTTCCCAATAATGAATGATCAGATACAGATTTCTGTATATACAGACTCTTTAAAAAGGATTTTACAACTTTCAAAACATGTAGAAATTTATTCAGATAACTTACAAAATCAGTTGAGGTGTCAATTTAAAGCAAAACACATCAAGTTTGACTTACTTAGTGCCAAATACTATCACCAGAAATGCCACCATTGTTGTAGTTTAAAAAGGCTACTTTTACTGCTACTTGCTGCATCTTTTGATTTTACAAAATAAACTCTGCAATTACAATTCAACACAATTTTTGTCCTCAGTATAGTAAGGATACACCAAGTAGGCCTACACCTCTTGACACCAAAATTATATTGAAATATGATATAACATACATGTGTCGAGACATTCTGTATGATATGACAAATCATCAGGTTTGCGATGTTGCTGTAAAATAATTCAGACAGAACTTTCCCTGTATGCCATTCAACGGAATATCCCTAATAAGCGATTCCCAAGTTAGTGAATTGGTCGTGCAGAGCCATTTGCGTGGTTGCCTCGCACACCAGATTTGAACCATCTTGATTTTTTTTATGGGATTCCATTAAAGATCGAGTATATGTTCCAGCTTTACCAGCCGATTTCTCTAAGCTGAGTGACGCACGATGTACTGGCTCAAGTTTGGTCAGAAATTGACTTCAGGTGAGTTGTTTGTCATGGTAGTCACATCAAACCAAAATTATTGTTAAATGAAAAATTTGATGTGTGTTACTTTTACATGTCAACTGATTATGTAAGTTATCTGAGTATATTTCTAAATCCTTTTAAAGTTGTAAAAATTGTTTTGAAATGCTCTGTACAAACATTTTGATACATGTTTATTTATTTATATTGGTATCTATAATTTTGTAATTTATAATTGTTTCTGACTAAGTTGGGATATGATTAAATTAAAATGATTGGTTGCTTCACAGCATCTGTGTTTCCCAAGGACTCTTATTTAAAACAGGTCTAACCTAACTTTCTCTACCCCATCAATCTCTCACCTGATTTGACTTAAAGTAAATTTTAGTGAAATATGAAGATTAATGACCCAAATCTGGGTGCAATATTGTAAATAAAAATATGTTACAATTTAAATGTAGTTGGTAAAAACAAAAACTTGGTATCGCCCTTTCTTGGAACTGCTGGTTTGTACAACACTATGTTTAGTATATCTATCTGTATATTATATTCACATTGTAATTGTACAAATATTTAATGGTCTTCATATATGACCTTTTTAATAATTATTTAGTTCTTCTTACACTTTATTTAATGATCCACTTTGAAACTACTAACAGTGACTTCATAATCAAAATATTTTAAGTGTAAAAAGATTTTTTTTTTTTTCATTACTGTTGAGACCGATGGTTCTTGGTGGAATTCCATGTTTAAAGATAATAAAACACATTTTTTTATTTTGTACTATCCACTTTTTATTAGTCTAGCCAACCAATCCGTTAATGCCTTAGCAGGCGAAACCATTAGTCGGCTAGACTAATAAAAAGTGGATAGTACAAAATAAAAAATTGTGTTTTATTATCTGTAAAAAGATATTTTGTATCGTTGTTTTTGTAGCACATTTGAACCATTTTCAATATTTAGAATCATTTCCGATATAATTTATTGGAGACAAGGCTATTAATCTTAAATAAATTAATCTTTGGAAAATTATGTTTTCATTTTCATTGCAATAAATTGAATGGTAATTATTAAATTTATGAACGCAAATAAACACAGTAATAAGCTCTAAATATTGTTATTCATATTTTGCAGTAAAACTTGTATGACATTGAGTTACCAATAATGAATTCAAGGTTTATTTTCTAAAATTACTCGAGAACGGTGAATTTCTCAGTTTTATATATTGGTGTAATCATAACCTACACACTTCATACAATTTAGACTAGCAGACTTAGTTTTCAGATGGACTACTGAAGTTTATTGATAATTTGTAGGTTTTGTAATATTTTATTAAAAAACTTATTTCCTTCATACAGGTCGTTACAAACAAACATAGACTTTTTGTAAAAATGCTTTATTATATTTATATATAGAAGTACTATCTTCATTTAAAAATAATAATATGTATTCTATAAATAAATTACTTCAATGTGATTGCTAATAAACAGAATGAAAATAGTGAACATAATCATAAATTTCCAAGTTATATAACATACAAAAGGACATTAAAGTACATTAAAATACATACAAAGCTTTCCCGTTATATTACTTAGATCTCACAATTATTAATATTTTCTATAGTAATTAACTGATTATTTTGAACAATTTTATACAACTATATGTTCAATATGGTATTGATTTATCACAAAGCATACTAGTCATCACCGACTCATCAAAACGTGTCTGTACATCAAGATATGTGTGACTTCCTATTGCAGACCCACCCATAAAAGTCGGGTTTTATAATGAGGGGGGGGGGGGGGTTGATTATACATATTATCTATGTTGTTGGAGCTAATTTAAAAATTTACTAACCTATTTTTTTTATTGGCATTACCCTGTCCTTAAAAACCAATATAATGTCCATAATTTCAACATTTTCAATTTTCATCAAAATGATTTTCTATATGTTTATTGTGACACTCGTTTTAAGTTTGCAAATACTAGATGTTAATAATGGTCCCTTAAACAACAAATGCATCAATAATTTTACCAAACTTACTTATTGTTTGTTTTAGGATCTTGATTTATAAAATCTCTGCTTTCTAAAACATTTCTAAGTGTAATTTATCCTTCAATATTTTTGTTTATAAGATGCATTTATTGTGCGTTTTGTAGAACAGTAATTACAAATTTACTATTGTCTTTTATGTAGAATGTTAAATCTTTATACTATCACTCTTATCAGAATAAAATGCTCACACTATATGGCACCAACAAAACATCCTCACTAGACTACACCAACCCTTTTCTTTTCTTACCCTTTCCAACTACACTATAAGAGATGGCGGTCAAGCTATGTGCGAAAAATTAATGCAAATTCATCTATAATAAACTTGATACTCCCCCCCATGCTAAACATTTTGTGTATTAACTAAATCAATACCGTACATTAATTTTATAATTTGTTTGAATAGGAAATCAAGAGGGCGTAGGAAAAAATTAATTGCATTAATTTTTTCTTTTAGTTACAATTCTTTTCTAAAAAAATTAACTTTTTTGAGTAAACAGACTTGCCTGAATAAAATTGTACAAATTATACCTCTGAGTAGGAACGGTTGACTTTCGTAGTCTCGGATGTAGAAGGTTCTATGAGCAATGAATACTATTGGTTGACATTTCATAGTCTCGGATGTAGGAGTTTCTACGAGCAATGAAACACACCTGCGACATCACGTCTCAAGACACAAACATCACCACTCGTTCATGCCGAACAACTGAGAGTTAAATATAATCTGGAACTGGGCAAGCATCTAAATTCCCAAACTGCCACACAGTTTTCCCATCATTACCTGTGGGAAAACTGTCACTTCTAAATTATAAAGACTAGAAAGCTGTTAGTGATCCCCACATCCTAAAGGCCGCTGCTTTCGAAACAATTTTGAAAATATATAGCAAAGACAACTGGATCCATGTATACACTGATGGATCAGCGATGAAACATGTCTCTGGAGCTGGCTTCTACAGCGACCACTTTGAGGGCTGCAGCCCTGTCGGTATTAATGCCAACAACTTCGATGGTGAGATTGCGGCGATAGTAAAAGCTGCCGAAAAACTTTGTTCCATCTTCGGCAAATCAGCGCGAGTTGTGTTTTTCGTGGATTTGCAAGCCGCCATAAAAGCGCTGACTAGTAAATATCCCCACCAACTGTTTGCAAACAATGAACGGACAAAAAACCCTGGCAGGCATGATTGAAGAAGAGTGGTATACATTGTGCTACAATGGCTCCCTAGCCATGTTGGCATTGAGGAAAATGAACGCACAGACCAACTAGTGAAAAAAGGTAACACCTTGGCACATTTTGATAATCCCATATCCCCTTTTGACAGCCAGAAGCCTGATTGAGTCATTTATCAATGGAATAACAAGGGAAAGCCAAAAAGAAACGAGTGCCGGAAAGATGTGAGGATTCCTGACGCTGATACCACATAGCCTACCAAGAGTGGAAGCTGTTGCCAAATTCAGAATGCTTACGGGCCATGACTATCTGCAAGCCCACTTATGTAAAATAGGATTAGCAGTCTCAGAAATTCGGCCTCTGTGCAACCGTTACAAGATGGATGGCCCAGACCTTCAGAACTGCACAGCCCTGCAAGACGTGGAAGAGCGAGGTCAGCATTGTCTCTACTGGGAGGCTAGGCGATCAATGGCAGAGATGCCAAGATCTGGCATTGGATATAGTAAAGTAAAGTATGAAACTATCGGTTGACATTTCATAGTCTCGGACTTAGAAGTTTCTATGAGCAATGAATATTATCAGTTGACATTTCATAGTCTCGGATGTAGGAGTTTCTATGAGCAATGAACTGTCGGTTGACATTTCATAGTCTCGGATGTAGGAGTTTCTATGAGCAATGACCTCTCGGTTGACATTATATAGTCTTGGATGTAGGAGTTTCTATGAGCAATGACCTCTCGGTTGACATTATATAGTCTCGGATGTAGGAGTTTCTATGAGCAATGAATACTATCAGTTGACATTTCATAGTCTCGGATGTAGGTGTTTCTATGAGCAATGACCTCTCGGTTGACATTTCATAGTCTCGGACTTAGAAGTTTCTATGAGCAATGAATACTATCAGTTGACATTTCATAGTCTCGGATGTAGGAGTTTCTATGAGCAATGAACTATCGGTTGTCATTTCATAGTCTCGGATGTAGGAGTTTCTATGAGCAATGAACTATCGGTTGACATTATATAGTCTCGGATGTAGGAGTTTCTATGAGCAATGAATACTATCGGTTGACATTTAATAGTCTCAGATGTAGGAGTTTCTATGAGCAATGACCTCTCGGTTGACATTATATAGTCTCGGATGTAGGAGTTTCTATGAGCAATGAATACTATCAGTTGACATTTCATAGTCTCAGATGTAGGAGTTTCTATGAGCAATGACCTCTCGGTTGACATTATATAGTCTCGGATGTAGGAGTTTCTATGAGCAATGAATACTATCGGTTGACATTTAATAGTCTCGGATGTAGGAGTTTCTATGAGCAATGACCTCTCGGTTGACATTATATAGTCTCGGATGTAGGAGTTTCTATGAGCAATGAATACTATCGGTTGACATTTCATAGTCTCAGATGTAGGAGTTTCTATGAGCAATGACCTCTCGGTTGACATTATATAGTCTCGGATTTAGGAGTTTCTATGAGCAATGAATACTATCGGTTGACATTTAATAGTCTCGGATGTAGGAGTTTCTATGAGCAATGACCTCTCGGTTGACATTATATAGTCTTGGATGTAGGAGTTTCTATGAGCAATGACCTCTCGGTTGACATTATATAGTCTCGGATGTAGGAGTTTCTATGAGCAATGAATACTATCAGTTGACATTTAATAGTCTCGGATGTAGGAGTTTCTATGAGCAATGACCTTTTGGTTGACATTATTTAGTCTTGGATGTAGGAGTTTCTATGAGCAATGAATACTATCGGTTGACATTTCATAGTCTTGGTTGACATTTCATAGTCTCGGATGTAGGATGTTCTATAAGCAATGAATACTATCGGTTGACATTTCATAGTCTCAGATGTGGGATTTTCTATGAGCAATGAACTATCGGTTGACATTTAATAGTCTCAGATGTAGGAGTTTCTATGAGCAATGAATACTATAAAGTGTTATTTATTAATTGCCATGAGGAAGGGGACAGTAGCTTTATTTTGTATAGAAATTATCTTTCGAGCTATGTGAGGGTATCCTTGTATGCATGGTTACATTAGTTCATTTAATCCATTTTATCTGCTCTATTTTGTAAGTTAGGCAATGAAACATTATTTATTTAAAAAAATAATAAAATACTTAATGTTTTCCATTTTTTTTTTGCTAAGATTATTTACAGTGTTACAAAAAATAGAGAGACTAATTTACAAATGTTAGTTCCATTTTCAAAACCTAATATGGCGGAAGTGGAGCTGAGCTCTAAATATCTGAATATTTTTTCAAAGTATCTGCCCATGGTTCATTTTTAGATTAAACAAATTCAGAACTGACATTTTTGGTAACAAGTGATTTTGCTTGTTTTTTATTTGTTTTGCGGATGGGTGAGTGAGAATGTTTATGCAATATACTTGTACCATTTATTTTCAATGTCTCATCAACCAATCCAAATGTTTGCTATCAGTAGCAATCTGTTAGACTCGTTACACAGCTACTAAATTTATATCACAATTTACAGTCCAAAAGGCTTTGTGTTTGTAAACAAGTGTGATGACTCCACCCCATGTCTTTAATTGAACAACAATTAAAAAAAATTCAACATCATGATCCATCTCTAAAATTATCCACTTGTAAATAAACTGTCTATCTATGTTATAATCTAAAAAGTTTTCTCTGAATATTGCTCGACTATGGTATTTTTTGTTATTTGACAGTATTGAACACGAAATTCTATTGATCTGTGAATGAAACATGTTACTTAGAATAAGTCTCATAGGCTAAATATATTCTAATGTTTATAAGAAAGTACATGGTTAAGGATTCAATTTATTTGTTTTTGTTTTAGGATATCAATGAAGAAATTACCAGTGGTAAGTTTGTCCGTACATTTTGACTTAACATTTTTTTTAATGCATATGTAAATAAATAACCACACATTATACTTAGTCTTTATAAATTTCATTACAAGTAATTCTTACTGTTTTTATCTTAGCATATATGTTGTGGTATACTGTGAAATATTTACCCTCGTGGAATTTTTACACCCTACTATTTCTACTGGTAATATTTTACAAATTGTCACTTCTATATTGAAATTAGACCTGAAACAAACTTAAGTGTGTTATGGAATAGTTATGACACCTATACCTACTATTGATTAATGTAACTTTTTTTTATATATATTTTATTTTTTTTCAAATGCTAACATTTTTCAAAAGTTGATTAAGGTTTTTGTCTCTGTCATAAATAATACAAAAATTGACTTAAGTATTCAACTATTTATAACCATAATAATATGTCAACTATAGAAAATTTCAACATTTTTGTTAGTACCCCTTGCTGTTTGTCTTAAGTTAACATTTTTCAAAAGGAAAAAAAAAACACTTTTACACTTTACACTTTTTTGCCTTTTATATTATAACTGAAACTGAACTATGCATGAGTATGATATAGAATAGTTATAACCCTATGATGACTACAGGAAAATGTAACTTTTTTCTTTTGTTCTTCTTTTTGTTTTTTTGTTGATTTTTCTGCGGCCTTTGATATTATAGATCGAAAGTCATTGTTTTATAAACTATATTCTCTGGGAGTGTCTACAAAAATTGTGAGGATTTTACAAAGTTTGTATAATGGTACTGCAGCAGGGGTTTGGTGTGGGGAGGGGGTGTCCAATTGTTTTGAAACAAGCAAGGGCTTAAGGCAGGGATGTCTGTTAAGTCCACTGTTATTCTCTTTATTTATAAACGACTTGCACGAGGTTCTAGGAGGCGGTTGTCAGTTCGGTGACACGAAGATCAGAGTGTTGTTATATGCTGATGACATTGTGTTGCTGGCCTCTGCTCCTGTAGTATTGCAATATATGATAACAAATTTAGAAAGATATTGTGACGCTTGGAATTTGAAAATAAATTTGGACAAATCTAAAATTATGGTCTTTCGAAATGGGGGGAAATTATCGTCTCATGAGCGATGGTTTTATAAAGGTGAACGGATTGAATGTGTCAACAAGTATAAATATCTAGGTCTGACTCTGACACCAGCATTGTCTTTACAATGTCATTTTGAAGAGAAACTGACAGCATCTAAAAATGCCATCAATCATGCTTGGGTAAATTTGTTAGGCCATGCAAGTATTACTCTATTAACTAAATCGGAATGTTTTAAAGCTGTAGCCAGGTCAATCATGTGTTACGGAGCCCAAGTGTGGGGATATCGGGAACATGATTCGGTAGAACAGCTGTTACGTTTTTTTATCAAACGGATTCTGTGTCTGCCACAAAACACACCTAACTATATGTTGTATTTGGAGACAAATTTTGAAAAATTATTTGTTTTTGCTTTTAAGTTACATTTTAAATACATAATAAAAGTGCTGGACATGGCCGATAACCGTCTACCTAATATTTTATCAAAAGAAATAATTAGGAAAAATCTATTTTGGTTTCGAGAGTGGCAGTATTTGGCTGAAAGGCATTCTGTGCCGTTATCAGCTGATGCGGGACTATGGCGGGGGCAACTGATGACCTTATGGCAAGCGATAAGGGACGATGCTAGGCAGAAATGTATACAAGCCGCTAGGACAAGTCAGTACCATGCCTTATACAGAGAGGTAGACTATGACCTAGGCGATAAAACTTATTTTAGAGAGGAATTTAATTCAAAATTAATTGGATGGGTTTTCAAGTGTAGGGGAGATTTGCTTCATTTAAATTATAAACCTTGGGTCAGGGAACAAAATTATAATTGCTCTCTTTGTAATTTATATCAGTTCGAGGATACATACCATTTTATCGGGAAATGTCCAATTTTAAAGGATTTCAGATTTAGGTGGTTCAAAACGCATGAACTAAGTAAGGAAGAGGTTTTAAAGTATTTAAATGGGCACGATTGGGTGCGGCTTGCAAAATTTTCTCAACAAGCTTGGCAATACAGATGGGCTTTAATTCAAGAATTTAATTTCAAATTCCCTATCGGGACGTCTATACATTTTTAAACTTTTGTTTCCACATGTTTTCCAAATTGTAAGATATTTTCCATTTTGTAATTTAATACCGTAAATATAAATTTTTTTAAGATTTAATTTTGATGCAAATATTGGTAGTCCAGATTTGTTTTTAAATACATGTTTTCTAAAGTTATTTGTTTCTTATTAAGATCATCAAATGTGTGTAATGTGTTAATTTCTTTGATGTAATATGTGATTGTGTTTGAAAGTTTCTACCCAACCAAGCAGACAGCCTAATCAGCTATGCTTTTAAAATGCAATTATAAATATTTTAAGTTTATGGTTTGGAACAAGTTTAGTAATATAAAATTTAACAAATATTGTAATGGAATATTTTTGTTGCGAAATAAAGCATTTTTTTCATTTCATTTCATTCATTCATTCAATCTAAAATGTTTATAAAGCATGTTCTGAACATTTGTTTTATGAATGCCTAGTTCCGAACTGCCTCGAACTAGACTTTTTAGGGCTACACAATTATGACTATTTTAGACACTCCAGATTATCCGATTTGCATGGTCTAGTTGGAAATTTCTTTATGTCCACATTTTAAACTTTTTTTAAAGTTGTACTAAAGAATACTTGTCTTGTCAGTATGTCACAAATTATGATTTACTGTAACAACTGATTTAAACTCATCAAACTGTATGGAACCGTATTCTTTCTGTAAGTTGCAAATGATGTGCAACACAGTAGCATCTGTGCATTCAGAGTCATCACAATGACGAATAACAAATCTATTAAAGTAAATCATTGAAGATTGGTTGATTATTGCTCATGCCATGTTGAAATGGTATGAATAATTGGTTCTTAGTGCAGAGAGTATTCCTTGTAAGGGTTATTGCTAAGTTTTGTAAGAATACAAGTGGATCCGGCTAATAACAACTTTAAAATAAATCAATTATTCTTTTGTCATTTTTACAAATTTTAAGAAAAAAAACTTTGATTTACAATTTACATGAAAAATTAACAGTTTGAGCTTTTCTATTCACTTTCTTTTGAGATTTTATTATTTAACAGGACTATTCCTTATGTTTGGTGTTATGTTTGTCATCCTTTTGGAAATATATTTCATATCAATGGAAAAAATCAAATTTATTGATGTTTACAGAAACAGAATTTGTCAATGACGAGGACACTGGATCTTGGCCATGTACAACAGACCATACGTTAAAAACAACTAACCAATTCAAAGAAGAAGAAACATCAAATCTAATGTCAGCAGAGAATGAAATGTTTAATTTGTACTTCTGTAATTACTGCATTTTCAGTTCGAGCTCAAAGTTTCAACTTGAACTACATTTAAATCCACACAGTGACTTGTTTACATCTATAGATCAAACTGACATTAATAATTGTATAAATCGGAAACAATGTAACTTTAACTATAGTTATGATAAATTAATTTGTTCTAATTTTCTTAAATTACAAAGTACAGCTATTTTAAGAGAGGAAGTTCAGCACTACACATTGTGTGGTTTAAAGTTTACAACAAAGCATAATGTTATTAGACACACAGGAGAGAAACCTTACAACTGCACATTGTGTGATTCAAAGTTTGCACATAGAAGTCATCTTACTATACATATGAGAGTACACACAGGAGATAAACCTCACAACTGCATATTGTGTGATTCAAAGTTTGCACATAGAAGTCTTCTTACTATACATATGAGAGTACACACAGGAGAGAAACCTTTTAACTGCACATTATGTGATTCAAAGTTTGCACATAGAGGTACTCTCACTACACATATGAGAGTACACACAGGAGAGAAACCTTACAACTGCACATTATGTGATTCAAAGTTTGCACGTAGAAGTCTTCTTACTATACATATGAGAGTACACACAGGAGAGAAACCTTTTAACTGCACATTATGTGATTCAAAGTTTGCACATAGAGGTACTCTTACTACACATATGAGAGTACACACAGGAGAGAAACCTTACAACTGCACATTATGTGATTCAAAGTTTGCACATAGAAGTCATCTTACTACACATATGAGAGTACACACAGGAGATAAACCTTACAACTGCACATTATGTGATTCAAAGTTTGCACGTAGAAGTCTTCTTACTATACATATGAGAGTACACACAGGAGAGAAACCTTTTAACTGCACATTATGTGATTCAAAGTTTGCAGATAGAGGTAATCTTACTAAACATATGAGAGTACACACAAGAGAGATGAATCATTCTAGTAAATAAGATAACAGTAAACTCATTTTTGTAAAAGTTTAAAATTATTTTTGTATTATAAATGTTAAGAATACATAAAATAGTTACTGCATTGAACGAAGTTACAACATACAGAACAAGTAATGGAGATCATATGTAGTTTTTCATACGTAATGTTATTGTATGTAATGCCAAGATGTATACTTTGTACTTATGTTGAAATATGTTACATTTCATAAAAATATAGTTATTTAACATTTAATTATTTTATATTATTTTTACGGCATTTTATTGATTTTATGAATTATTTTATTTAAATGAAATTATTGGAATCGTAACCAAGATGTTTATGGTTTTTTTCTACAAAGAAAGTGAAGGGACATAACTTTGTCTTGAGCATCAATATCAACCCTGAACAAATTTGTATGATTAAATATAACCAAGTTATAATCACTAAGTATTATTAAACTTCATTTTACTTAATTTAGTGAATGTGTCAAATATTCCGTTGCTTGGGTAACAGGGCTATAACATCATTTGTCAATGTATTTAAATATGCATGACTTTCATATCAGCATTGTTCTTTCAGCTTTTTAAAAAGTAAATAAAATATACTATAAATTATTAAATACCATTGTATAATATTCACGTGTCATTGAACTGTAAGTGACAAAATATAATTAAAAAGTTATGTCAAAACATGATAATTTTATTAAATTTATGTTTCAATGGAATGCCAATATAAAAAACATTGCTTTAGTTTGTAACAATGGTTTTAATTACTCCTATCTATATTTGTTCTACTTGCACTTTAAGTCAAATAATAACCGGTGCAAAAACATTTCACAAGCTTTCCCACTCATACTCCATAACAGTTAATCAAAATAATATTTTTTTACTTGTAATTTTCACTTATCTTTGGATCATTATCTCCTCATTTCAATAATTTTTTTAACAGCCTTAAAGCTGATATTTTTAGTTTTTACCACTAAATCACTGTTATTTTTGGAGAGATGGCAAACAATACATCTTGTTTGGGTTCTTACAGGCTACAATTGAGCAAAATTAAATCGTAATTGTTTTCAAATTTAAAGGAAATATTAATTTCGTGTAATATATGGTCATTAACCACAATTTCTGAAGTATACAATTTTTTAACATCATAGACATAGTACTGTTTAATTTGAAAGATATCAGTGTTCATTAACATGTTTTTGTACACATTACAATTGACTGTGTCATTAAAAAATACTAAGCAAAAACACCATCGCAGTTCATTCTACCCAAAACTATGGCTTCCAGCTGGTTAAGTTGCTTTTCAATTGTTATACAGTGAATAATAAACACAATTGTGATGGTTTATAGCACCATTTAACTTGAAATTATTGACAGACCACAATACCTTCATCAAAACTATATTTCGTTATCTGCGTTTGTTTAACACAATTTCATAAAACTAGAGGCACTCTCAAACAAACCATGAACAAGTCCTGAGCGATACAACTTAAAACCATGACCATTTTGCAGCCTCTGTAAAGATCTTGAAGTTCTTAATTGTGATTTCTTAGGACTTTTCATAAAAGGTTATGTAACAAACAATGAGTTGGTTATTCCAGTTGAACTCGAGTCCTCTATTCCAATTGAAATGTATACTTCAGTCATTACAAGGAGAATATAAGAAAGAGGTAAATAAAAATAGAAAAAGTTATTTTGTATGAAAATGTATTACAAACTATTTCTTAATACAGTACATGAATTGCTTTGGCTTATTCTATCATACATTTAAAGACATTACACAATATTATTTTAAAAAATCTAAGATATGAGAAAATACTTGCTTTATGTCTTATAAATAAATGTAAGGCGTTGAACATTAGATCATTGTTATATTATACATGTTTGTTTAACAAGCTCTAATCTATACTCAACTGTGGAAGATGTTATTGAGGCAGTATATGGATCAGTTAAAAAAGAAAAAAAAAACACGTAGAAACTTATGAACAAAAATCAGATGTGTGAAAAAATATCAAAATTTTGATTTGGTCTTAAACAGATTTTTGTAACAGTTTTCTAGTGACACACATAGGTTTGACACAAACAACAAAGTTTGACTATTTTTTAAAACCAATATATAGATTATTTAGTATTTTTATAATAAATTTTTTCAATTTATTTTGTTCGTAGTTTATTTAAATATAATTAGAATTATTTTATTTAGCTCAGTAGCACACTAGAGAGATATGAATAGAGATGTTTAAAAGTCATTCACTGGTAGAGATTTTGAATATAACTGATGAACTGACTTGAAAAATTCCTGGCAACAGATCGTATTTGTTGTGGTGATTAGCAAATTGATCATAAGATAAAAGTAGCACATCACAATGACAGTTCGATAAATATCTTATTGCTGTAGTGGGAAGCCAGTCTTAGACCTTGCTGTCACAATTTAACAATGTTACAATTCAATTTCTGTAGCTTACAAAAATAAAATTTGTTTTTGAATGAGTTCCTCTGTTTTTTCTTTTTATTAAAAAAAAAAAAAAAAAAAAAAAACCTACTTAAAACCAAAGTATATAATTCTCCTGTTTATATAAATAATACATTACTAGGTCTACATATAAACCGATTTGATCGAGTCAACACTGGAAGTGTTGACAGAGTGGATAGTAGACGTATTACTACAAAAACGGAGGACATGGTACCACTAGTGGACCAAATATTCTCCATACTCATCTCCCCAGAATATATATGTGTTTACAGACAAATTTGAATTCATTTTTAAAAGATATAAATCAATATATTTAATGTAACAGAGAACCATTTTAACTTCCAAGAGAAGAGAATTGATTGCATTATTATATAATTGACTTTGCAACACTTATTATAATTTTATTTAAATATGGGAGATTCTGAAAACAACCAAACCTCTTAACTGAAAAACAAAAATAAAAACTGAACTGAAATAAAAAGTCATATGTCCAACTACGAATCATACAATATAGAACTGCTCCCCCCCCCACACACGTAAAGTGAACTGGTAATAATTACAATGATAAGTAAACTTTTTCCTATATCAATTTGCGTAAGTTCAAGTAGTGAAAAGAGAAATAGCATTGGTTTTGAAGTGAATACGTCTTTAAATTTGCTATGCATTAATCAATGATAATTAAATCAGGGGATAGAGTTTCACATTACATGTCAAAAATTGAGTTTATATCGAAAATCAAATTGTACAACATGATAGTTAAGATTTGATTTAGTCATCTGTCTTATTTCAATTACTATATGATGAGTTTGATTTGTACCAGTTTTATTTAATCAAAATAATTGCATTTTTTGTTTAGCTTTCATTTCTGTTACTAGCGTTCTTTTACTGTAAGAAGTACAAAGCGTGGAAAATATTATTTTTGTAATTTTCCCAATAAAATCAGGACGGATTAAACTGAGCGAAATATTATTCTTTTTTGTATCTTAAACCCTCGCATAGCTAGTCGACAGAGAGCTTGCTGTAAAAGTTTTTAAACATTCAGAATATTATTTAAAATTGATGGAAATTGATAAACATGAACACAACCATTATGATATTAACGATGGCACCAACAGCAAAGCAGAGTGCTCTAGCAGGTTGCCTTATGACGTAGATGGCGTAGACAAAAGTGTGCAAGATACGAGCCAAAGTGTAGATGCGGAAGAGCATTAAAGCAGGAACCACATCTGGATCAGTGAGTATGTAGATGAAACCAGTGATCAAAAATAAAGGAATGTTTTCCAAATCATTTGCATGGGCCCTGTAACAAGAAACATGAGTATAAATACTTAATTATTTAAATAATAATTGAAAAAGGATGATTTTTTAAATATTTTTTCTTACACATATGTAATAAAGTTATATGATGCATCAAAAGAGTCGAAATCGAGTTTTTGTGGAAAAATCTTTTTAGATGTCCCCTTGAGTCTAAAAGAGTGGTTTTTAGAATGATTTCTCTGTAGTGCTCTACAATCCCAACATGCGAACCGATTTTAATCAAGTTTGTCATATTGGCATATTTCAGCCATATCTCAAGACTTTTTAAATTATTTTTTTAGGGGCCATAAGTAAAATTAAAGACCTTTAAAATTTCACGCAATGTGTGTCAGTTGGTCTGTCTGTAAATCGCAACCCGTCTACACAGACAAAACAATAAATTCTATATTTGTCAAACTTTGCATTTATATTGTTTGTATTATCCCACATATAGAAAAAATATAGCAGTGACAAAGCAAAAATTACCTTAGGATAGTTAAGGGGCAAAAAACTATCAACTTGAAAAAATTAGTTTTGTGATAACTGTGTGGGTATCTAATAAAACTACAAATTATTCTGATTACGAATGTTTATTTGTTGAAAAAATGAATATGTTGGCACTAGGCCAATTTAAAGTATCAGATATGATTCTCCCCTCTCTATCATCTTGTTGTGTAGACGGGTTGCGACTTATAAACTGACAGATGAACAGACCTGAAATTATAATGTTTGAATACTGACTGTCTGCCTGTGTTTTTTTTTAAACTATACTTTCTCGGGTCTATTGGTATAGAACTAAACTGTGCAGAAAACATGGCACAAACTCTCTCACACATCCATTCTCAGTCTAACCAAACAAAACTACTTGTTGCCAATAATGTGAAAATAATACAGTAAAAAAGTGAAAACCCATCATGGATTTAAATAATTAAATGTACAAGGAGCCATGTGACGATATTCATAAGGAAAACAAGGCTTCCCGGAACCACAAAAACAAGAAACAAAACTAAGACTGTAATAAATCCAATATTTCAATGACATAGTCATCATCTTCAGAAACTGAAATGTACATAAGGGTAATATAATAAACATATTGGATTTATTACAGTCTTAATTTTGTTTCTTGTTATTGTGGTCCAGGAAATCCTTGTTTTGCTTATTTCAATAATGTCTAAACTTCACTTATGACAAACTTGTCACAAAGGTTAGTTTTCGTGTTTTTTAAATTATTTCTTAACAGTAATCATCTATTATTTTCAATTTTTAACACTGGTTTGAGTCATTAATCTTCACGTTTCACCAAAATTTGAACAATGTGTAGAACATTATGAAATTACACATTTTATAACCTAAAATACATTTTTTTTTCGGAGAGGTTGCAACTAACAAATTTTGTTTGGTTACTTTAGGGCTACATTTCAGTAAAATTTGATTATAGTCGTTGTAACATTTATAATAAATAAACAGTATGAATTGATGATGGGTTGAGGGATTTGTGGTCAAAAGAAAAGTGAGATCTTAGATGCATGTTATAGTCTAAATGTAATAACTTCAAAATTCGTTCTAGCCTAATAATTTAATTAACTTCTAGATTTTGGAAATTTTAAATAAATAATTATAAAGCACATGTTATAATAACTACAGCTAATTTAAATAAAACTTACCATTTCAAAAACAATAATAACAGTAACTTTACTTAATAACCTAAAATGATTGAGTAAGAACATTTCACTATTCTTTTGTAATTTATTTCATGTTTAGATAATTAGTTTTAATTCAAATTTAATATATATTGTGTATTAGTTAATTTAAATAACAAACTGATGGGATAGGATAAATTAGGTTAGTTTTTGTGTTTACAACGAATTACAATAAAGTGAAACAGTGCAAACTGGCGGCGATAGTTAGAACTATCGTTGAAATCTAAGCAGTGATGTATAAAAAACATAAATATATAAAAAGTGAAAGTGTATGAATTAAAACAATTTTAACTACAGATGTGTCTACAAACTATAAATAACGGAAATATACCATTTAAAACGACTATTAAAGGACTTTTTCTTTTTTTTTTATATTTCATATGTTTGAGTGCACGGCCATATGCAAAGCCGATTGCGGAAAATATACCAATGATGGCCATATTGCATTGTAGCCCGGGTTGTTAAAAAAAATAATGGCAGTTCAAAAAAAAATCCATTTAGGCAAGACCTATTTTTGTTATTCAGCAATTTTAAAAGAAAGATTTTATAGAAAAGTTCAATAATATAATAATACAAACATATCAGAAGAATAAATAATAAACTACAAGAGTTATTGCTAGTATTAAGAAAGCAGTCTGAGGTAGTACCAAACCTTTTTAATTATCTTCAAGAATAGATATTTAAACACCTTTCAACATCATTCATTTGGACTTGAGTAAATATATAGATTTTATTAATATCAAAAAATTGAACTTTAAGAACTTTTAATATTGATAGTATAAGCCGATTTGTGAATTTTAAGATATATGTCCATAATTGTATCAGGCCCGTTTTTAACCCTTGTAGCGCCCCTGGGCAAATTAAAGAGATGCGCCCCCCCCATTTAATTCATCTTTGCCAGTTTTGGTTCGGGAGGGATTTCTCCCTTAACTCCACCGAACTCCTTTTATTTGGTGAGTCGGTAAGTCTTTCCATTATCCAACACCTATGGACCCGCCGTGTCCCGGACTGGCAACCGGTTACTGTAAAAACTTGCAAGTATTATTAGGCCACTGCAATTACAGGCGTAAGTGTTATGATTGACGTCACAACATAACAACCTTGTATTTTACAGTATCACGAACCACCCACCCTAAAAAATAGTTCTTAATTATTTCAAACGTTTATTTCTATAGGCCTACATAGCCATAGCTCATTTTATTTCAACTGTATCTTCACTTTTTAATTAAGTCCTGTAAAACAACTTTAATACTTCAACCATAATATCTCTTATTTCCTTTATACTTTCTTTCTCTTATAACTATACTTTATAATTATATATTTATACATATTCCTCATACTTTCTCCTTATATCCTATTTACATTATTGCTTTTTTTCCTACTGATCTTTGATGTAGCAAAACTATCAATTATATCTTTGAAGTCAAGCTTCAGTGTAATATCATTCTGCGTACATAACAGCATTAAGCTATTCAGCTTTTCTTCTTTTATTGTAGAACGATTTTATGAATGAATTTATACGAAACGAGGTGATTTTTGCGATGCGCGGGTGAAGAGGGGGCAAAACGAGTTTTCTATTTCGGACGCTATTTTCTAACCGATAAGCATAGAAATGTTACCAAATTGTTCAAAAAGATCTGAAGAATGGTTGTGCTACCTTAAAATTTTGATTTTTCAGCTCTATAATTTTTAATAGTTTTTTTAAATTTATAAACTTTTATCGACATATACTGCCTTAATATGGTTGAAATTTTTTCAATTAAAAAATTTTTTTTATGACCCAAAACCCTTGCGCCCCTAGTACGCTTGCGCCCCTGGGCAAGTGCCCATGTAGCCCAGTTATAGAATCCTATGTAATCTGCCAACTTCTAGATCTTAAATGTTCTTCAGCTTCTGTTCTCATTTCAAATACACAAAGTAACGTTGACAGTAAATGATACAAACAATAGATGGATTCAAACGTGAATGTCGGGTGATCGAACAGCTGCTATTCAACTACTTAAACTTTGGCGACATCTAAACGTAATTATTAATTATTATTTAGGCACTTTTGTGTTGTGAATTTTCGATTTTTACTCTATTGATATAATTATTTATCTATAAATGTATAATTTCCAAAAAATTTACAATGAAGAAAATATGGTACTTTCAAAAAGACCCTCTTTTTTGTACATCAAACTGGAACTAATTAAAATAATACTTGAATTTTAATATAATAATACACAAAGTGTTCAAAACATCCCTTTAACCCAATTTCATTATTTTATTGTTTATAATAAATTAACAGAGCTTTGTATATATCTTGTAGTGCTTAACAGGATATATTTTTTTGACATATCTGACCCTCTGTGATTTTGGGGGAATTGAGGAGAGGGTTAAAAATCTTAAATGTAAAGGTTCTTTAAAACTTGTAAATGTAGGTGGAACTTATTAAAAAATAGTAAATGGCACAAACTAGAGCTTCGTATCTCGCTCCATTTCAGAGTAATCAAAGTTCTGAAAGATTTATAACAACAAAGCAGGTTATTAGTTACTTTATAATAGGAATAAGTAAGTTGTTGAGGATAGCAAAACACATTTTATTAGGCTATATATATTATAACTTAACCTCTTTGTGGTGAGTCTTGCTACAACAAATCTGATCTATTTTTTTTTTTTTTTACCAAAAACTCAAATAAGTTAGGTTGGGGATGGTTATGTTATATATTATAGATGCATGAAATTGTTTAGTTTAAAACCAACATAAGGAGTGTTCCAGTAGCATTGACCTTGTAGTGGCATGGTCTAGACCACCCGGAGCTATCCTCTATGCATCAGCAGTTTGGTGGAGGAAGGTAGACCAAAGTACCGCACAAGCAAAGTTGGCTAAAGTGCAAAGACTAGTATGTCTAAACATCATAGGTGTCATGAAAACAACACCCACTGCCGCGATGGAGATCCTTCTAGGCTTGGATCCCCTACCGGTTGCAATTAAGGAGGAAGCAGGTCCTCAAACTACATGAGGAATACCATTTTAAAGTAGGAAACCTTAAAGGACATCTGTAAATTCTCAGAGCCACTCCTTTATTGGATATGGCTGCTGCAAGTGACCAGATGAAAGTAAAAATGATTTATGATCACAAATACAAAGTTCGCTTCCTATTAGGGAAGACTGGATGGACGGGAGGCACGGATGTGAGCCGGCGGACTCCCAAAAGTGGTTCACAGACGGATCCAAAATGGAAGGTGGTGTGGGGGCAGGATTGGTGGGATCAAGGTTCAAAAGACATGTGTCCCTCAGTGCTGACGCCACCATCTTTCAAGCAGAGGTACATGCCATCCATTTGGTGGCAAATCATCTGATTACTAAAATTCAATGCAAACAGAAAATTAGCATTATGTCGGATAGTCAAGCGGCATTAAAAGCACTTCATAAGTTATTAAAAGACTAAAAAGTGTTGTTAAAAAATACTGCAAGTGCTAATATTTCATGTATATTATTTTAAAACAATATTTTCTATGCCTTTAGAAATGTATGAATTGTTTGTTACATAAAAATTTTTTATTAAAATAATGTAGGTGTTTTTCGCAGTTCTTCTTCCACATAATGTCAATTTTGAGGTTATGTTTCTTTAAGATTGATGTCTCCTCAACTGCTAAACTAGTAGATGCTCTACAGTTCACTTTGTGAACTAATTTCCCCCTCCACTATTTATTTAGATTGACACAGCACAGCTGATCCTAATATAAATTAGTTTCTTACTGTGACAATCTAAATGAAAGGTGGAGGGGGAAGTTAGTTCACAAAGTGAACTGTAGAGCGTCCACTAGTCTTTTTGTGTATATAAGAAAGTGTCTAATAGGGTGGGAAGGTGGACACCTAGCAGTCGAGAAGACAACATCTCTCTTAAAGAAAACATAACCTGAAAATTGACAATCTTAATTGCCAGGATACTCCTTAAAAATAACAGGAGAATATAATGTTAAAAGAGGTCAATGCTGCTGTGATCCAATTGTCAGAGTTGCAGTAAATATTTCAATACCAATAGACCTCCTAACAACTTCTATTCACTGGATAACAGGTTTCTTGTTTCACTGAGAAAACTTAACGGTCAATTAAGTTTGTACTGTTTCACTGAGAAAATTTATGTCTCGTTCAATATTTAACCAGTGGTTAAGTTTTCACAGCGAGACAGGAAAATTTTCTTGTTACAATGAGAAAAACTTAACGGTCAGTTAAATATTTAACGGAACCTATTTCAATCAATACTTAAATCAATTTTCATGTTAAGGAAGTGCTGCACTCTTAAGGAAAATAAACTAAGCTTATAACTTTCTGATGAAATAATTTTTTATCTTCAAGGAGGTGCTGCGATCTACCAGAATTATTCTATAACATTCTAAGGTAACATGCGCTCTATGAGAACAACTAAGAAATAGATACCATATAAAATCCGACTCATGTGTAATCATTTTGTACATCAAGGAGGTGCACTCTTCCAAAAAATAAACCAAATGATAACTTTCTCAGTTAAAATCAATCTCCATCTTAAGTGCTTTCCTCTATATAATATAATAAACGAAGTAAAGCAATAACTTTCTCAAGTAAAAATTTCTATGTAGTGCTTATACAACAAAATTACCAATAACTTTCTTTAAGATCACTGTAAAACATTCTTATTGAAAATCATGAAAAGATATTTAATAAAATAATGTAAGCTGATAAATAAAATTATTTATTTAAATATTCATTTACATATTTTATTTTTAATGATAAAAAAATATATTGTTCAATATATAATTAAAACATTAAATATATATATATATTTTTTCAACACAATAACTTTTTATTTTGATTTTACCATTGATGTGATAAAGCTGTCATTCTCTCTGCAACAAAATTAAAAATACTATTAAACCAAAATGAACACATTAACTTAATACTAATCATTCAGAGAAATATAAAATGGCTACATTTCGCTACCTTGGTTTGACAAGGTTGTAACTGACAAATTTGGCAAAATGGGTTTTTCGGTTAATTTGACTCTCCTTAATCTGGCCTACATGGAAAACTAAATAATTACGTTATATATTTAGAATTAACTGAGATACTAATTTCACATGGTTCTATCTGACAGGATATTTTTTCCTCTATGTAGAATGACAAGGTTGTATCTCACTCTTTACTCTGTGCAATACCAGATCAGCTGTTTATAGACTCTTTGGTCCAGTCGTTGACTCTTTCTGTTTGTTTATCAACAGAAAGTGTGTTCTTCCTATCATGTTAGGTTTGATCTGAAATTGATTTTAGGGCTGGCGAACTCGGTATGCCATTATGAGAAAATGGTGTCTCCCTCTCCTTCTCCAACAGTGGTGTGGGTTCTTTCCCCTACTATTAGGGTCGTGTTAGTACAGTGTGAGAGTTGGTGAAGTAAGGGGTGTTATTTATTTAGCGTTTTTAACGTTTTTGTTCATTGACATCTGGACCACCCATGCTGTTATATCAGGAAAAGATATAATTCATTATGATTGTATCGATTCTCTTTTATAAGAACTTTGTGACAAGGATGATTGTATATATAATGAAATAGTCAAGTTAGTGAGATTGAAAAATATGTGGAAGTGACCACGATACAGATTCTGAAATAGATGTTATCGAAGACGATACAGTAGTTGATGACAATAAAACAAAAACTAAAAATATAAAGGAAATATCAGAAATCCATAAATTGAAGAAAATTCCTATACAGAGTAAATTTTCATGAACTCCTAGTAAAAATATTCTTTAAAAAATTCTACCTTTCCCCACAAATTGTCAAGGTGTTTGTGATGAAATTTCACCATTTTCAAAGATTGTTAATATTGATATGATCAATCAAATAGTGTGATACAAGCATAGATCAGAAGGCAGATACCAGAATAAGGAATAAAATTCTAAAAAAGACGTAAAACATACAAACAGAGAAGAAAATGGCGTTTATCAGGATATTTATTATACCTGTTGGGATGTAAAAAATCCTCTAAACTGAATCTCAGTGAAGCTTGGAGTAATGATGGCACTGAGATAAGAGATTTTACACAATGTGTGATGGGATAAACAGATTTAAGTTTTTACTTAATTCAACCAGATTTGATAACAAGACATGACAGGAGACAGATAAAGTAGCGGCAATTAGTTTTGTAAAGAATTGTAGAACCACATATTCTACAATTTGTCACCAGGAGAAAATCTATAGATAGGTTAAAAATTAGAACCATTCGGTGGGAGTTGTTTATTTAATCAATGTATTCCTAATAAACCTGCTAAATATGGCATGAAAATATTTTTAATTGTTGATTTACACACATTTTATATACTCGAGCTTGAGATTTACTGTGAAACTCAGTCGCCAGGTCCTTATGAAGTTTCTAATTCAAGCATTCAGATTATCAATTGTCCCATCAATAACTGGAAAGGCTCAACAAAGAATAAAGAAATCTGACAACAGACACCTTAGTTCACCAGTTTTTCCTTTGGCGAAATTACTTTTGTTCAACGGTGTAAATATTGTAGGTACATTAAAATCTATCAAAAAAGAAATTACCAATGAACTTCTACTTTCCATACAAAAAGAAGTAGGATTATCCCTTTTTGGTTCCCAAAAAGACGAGACTTTGGTTTTGTATATTCCGTGTAAAAATAAGTGCGCTCTTTTACTTAGTACCATGCATGATGATAGAAAAGTTGATCCCGATTCTAAAAACCAGACATTATATTAGACTACAATAGAAATAAAGGTGAAGTTGATTAATTTTGCAGCAATTACATACACAGTGACCAGAAAAAGAACTAGAAGCCCAATGACTATTTTTTATGTGTTGCTGAATGTTGCTGGAATAATTGCACAAATATTGTTAAATGTTGTTGAATAATTATGGAAATTAGGAACAGAATGAGGTAACAAAAATAAAATTGGAGTTGGAGATATTTAAAACACATGGTCTATTACTGTATAGAAGGAATTATTTGTTCAGGTTCATTGAAATTGAGGATAGTCAAACCAGCAGGTTGAAACACAACAGCGTCTCGGATCCACTAGATTTCTAATTACATGAAGTGAACTGATATAATACATTATTTGAAGTAAACGAATAATGGGGGAAATATTTAATTTTAAAATCAATAATGGATAAATTAAACAAAATAATATGAATCAGCGATAAATATGATCCAGTAAAAATAAGCATTAATGAAATTCAAAATTTTATATACATTTTAAGATAAAGGAAATTCATAAAGCATTGTACCATTGTTGCCAGTGTGAAGGGTAGGAAATGAGGATATAAGGAATATCAAATATCTAGAATTAGAAGGGACTCCAATTTTAGATTCCATGTATGTAATTATTTGCAGGAATAATTCAAGGATAACACATCTAACAGTTGAAATAAAAAGGATAATGAGTCAAAGAATACAGTTTATTTTAACAATAAAATATATTTAATTAGAAATTTTGAAATATAATATAAATTACAAGTCAATGATTTGAACTTTAAGATCATTTGACTTTACAATAATAATAATTTTATATGGATTAGGATAATTAATTAAAATGCCTTATTGAGCCCGAATTTGAGAGACCTATATATTTATATATATAATTAAAACTCTGCCAACAATTTAGATAATAATAATAAATTTAAATATCAAGAATGTCTTTCTTTATAATGTATATTAGAGAAAGTAAAGTAAAAAGGTAAATTTTTAAATAGGCTTACAAGTTTCACACAAATGGTTTGCCCCAATTTTTTAACCTGTCACATAACTTTCTTTATACTATTGTATAGGTATGGAAGTAAAAATAATGTATTATCTTCTGACAATAACTATACCATGCAAATGATTACAAGATGTACCCTTATTTCTTAGAAACCAGTTTAAAAGAAAAATATGGCTCATACAATAGATATGCATTTCCATATTTCAGAGCCATATATGAAGATTCTACTTGACTACCTAAACTCATTCCAAGGAATTACAACTTCTGCATTACTGCTTACGTATTTACGCTATAATTTAAAGCTTTATGAGGTAAGTATAAATAACATAATTACTTACAATAATTCTTTTTGCAAAATATATAAATATTTCAATTTGATATGCATTTCAATTTTGTTTTTACGGAACCGAGTCACAATTAAATAATATAGATAAGAATTACCTTAGTAGGTCCGTCTTGTGACTTCAATTTATATCTGGTTTTGCTATGACATGTTTCAAAGTTCAAGACTTCATCATCAGATACATGTAGATTAATTAATTCATTCACACGATGAATGCGTCACACATCAAATGTTAAAACACAAAACACAAACACAAACACAATTAAAATAAATATTCCCGTTCGACAACGGTGCGCATTATCCTATGTCTGGTGGAACATTGCTAGGAATAAACCCTCTGATAGTTATCTCTATTGAGTCTAGATAAATGCTTGAGAGCTGTGTCGTATAGATAGTGTGAGTTGAAAGATAACTGGTCGTTTAAAATTTCATCTGGTTTATTTTTGAACGCTTTATATATCTCGAGATACTATGTCTTGAACTTTGAAACATGTCATAGCAAAACCAGATATAAATTGAAGTCACAAGACGGACCTACTAAGGTAATTCTTATCTATATTAAATATTTCAAGTTTTACATACCTTAAAAAAGGTCAATCTCCATTAATGTAAACTAAATCATAACTCGTGTGATAGTTGTAATCCATTCCTGCAGAAAAGAAACAATATTAGTTGATTACAGTAGTGATGTGTGAGTTCGAATTAAAATACTCGGTGCATCCGAGTATCAAAATCCTCGGAAGAGTCCGCGAGCATTAAAATCCTCGGTTTCGTATTAAAATACTCGGACAAAATCCTCGTAACTAGGAACAAGGAGGAATTTGCGTCTTGCGTCTAGATTGTAAGAAACACCGTTAATGAGGGGGAGTACCTAATCTAGGTACTGTTCAATGATTTAGTTAGGGGCCTAACAATTTGTATCATTTGGTTTTAGATAATTATTATTAGTTAGCTAGTTTTAAGTAAAATTAAAAACACTCGGAACAAATATTAGGATGATAAAAAGGTGGTTCAATGGAATCATACATTCATATTTCTGGCTAACACATACAGTAATATTATTTCCATTTACAATATATATATATATATATATATATATATATATATATATATTATACATATGTAATATTTATCAAAATGTGCTTTTTACCATTTTGCAGAGATCTTGTAGAACGGTAATAAGTAATAAATCATTTTAGAAATAACTGAGACAGTGTAATATAGTTTTTAATTTGTAAATCTTGGTTCTAATCAAACTTTATCGTTTTTATTATGGAAGAGAATATCCTCATTCTTTTTGTCACAGATCATTAATATGTTAAACATGAACAAATGGCAAAATTGACAATCACAGATTCAGATTTTAAATGTAGAAATTTGTACTGTTATTTTGTTTTGTTCTTTCAAAGGTTAATTAAGGTTAATAAGACTTATAGCTTTGAGCTGTGGTGTTTATTTGAATACCCTGTATTAGTATTCAATATTTATTCTACAACAAAAGATGCGTTAATTAGCTATATTTATAAAATAAGTCTAACAATAACAGCTCCTGCTTTAGTAGAGACGGAAATCCTAACTCTAAACTGTTATCTGCAACTATTTTATAATAAATATTGTTTCTGTCCAAGCGATTTTAGTGCAAAATATCGGCAATTCGTCTTCCAAATGTCGTTTTCCTCATCATTTCGATACTCCTTTACACTGCATGTCACTTTTTATCTTTTACAATTCACTATTTCTGTCTGAAAACAGCAATTCAAAATGACGATTTTTTGGAATTTTGAGTTTATTTTGACAGCTATTACATGAAATGTAAGTAAAAAAACATAATTTCAATTTTTCTAGTTTAAGGTCCATTAAGTGAACTACGTGTTAAAATAGGTTTATAAGTGAATTGTTTTTACTTAATATGGCCAAGTAAGCTCTCCCCTCTCTCTCCCTCCCTCCCCTCCCTCCCCCTATGCTCAATGTTGCTTGACTTTTGTGATGGGATATTGTTTTTACCTTACTAGGTCAAGTAAGATAGCTTTATATATATATATATTCATATATTCATATATCGCACACTCCATGTTGTCTGTTCAATGGTATGAACAATACTAATCCAATGCACATGTAGTAGAAAAACCATCCAAGTAATAACCACTCTCAATGTTGCTTGGGTGATTAGTCAAAACATTGGTCATGTAAATTTAACCCACAAAATATGTTATTGAAATAGGCTATGTCAATTTTGAAGTGATAAACTTTTTTGTTTACCAAAAAATGTTACCATTCTTATAAAGAGAGGTAGGTAGTACAAAATAAAAAAAATAATAATGATGCGCCACAGTAAACAATTACCCTTCAGATACCTAGTCATCATGAATCCCTAACCTTTGAAGCATAGTAATATGAACCTGTAAAACTTAAGTGCGGATGTGCCCCACGAGTGATTTTAATATGTGTATTATATTGAAAATGTTAAAAATTGCTCAATTTGGATGATTTTAAAGTGAAATAAGGTATTGTGAAAGATAAAAAGTGACCTGCATTTTAAAGGAGTATCGAAATGATGTAAAAACGGTATTTGGAAGATGAATTGCTGATATTTTGCACTAAAATCGCTTGGACAGTAACAATACATATTTACCTATTTTATAAGTCAATTTAAAAATTATAAGTAATTATTTTACTTTATACCAATTTTGAAATTATAGGCTATAATAATATTTTAACACTGAATTCTTTCTCAGACTCTAACTTATAGAAGCTGCTCTACTGTACTGTTTGTTGTTATATCCATCTCTCTTTCTCTCTCTTCAGTATGTAGGCCCTACACATAAATACTTTAAAACATTGGGTCGACTTTCTATACAAGTTTTATAGCCTACATTAAAAAAACCAAATATCTTTTTTGTTTTATACAGAATGGAATCTATTCTGGTAAAGGAAGAGCCCCTTGAAGAACAAGAGGAATCTTTAATGGATTTACCAGCATGGTAAGTGTTACAGGCTAAAGGGCTTTAGTTTATCTTATTGGTTAAGGAAGGACACAGCATGTTTACTTTTATTGAAAACACTTTTTATTACAACTAGTCAACCATTGTAAATGGTACAGTATTATAAACTCTTTGCTTATTCAGTATACAAGATATAGGGTAAGTTTGGTTATTTTTTATTGAACTTTAAGTTTTATGGCCTCAAGAAAATGATAAAGGGATGTTCGACATCCCATGCATCTGTCATCCTTATTGTTAAGTATGTAAGCATGATAGCGGCCACATAAATTAAGTATACATCTAATTTTAGCGGAACATCTAATTTAGTTTAATGGACAATAGTGTGCTCCTATAAAAACATTGTTTAAATTAAGAAAAATCTAATTGAAAATGTCAAAACAGTTTTTTGGGTCAGATCGTGTGTTTTCAACAACTTAGATAAAAATTTACAGATTTCAATTACAAATTTAATTGTACCAACCTCACCTCTCCATGATGTCAAATAGCAAAGTTATTAATAAAAATATAATTTAGAACCTTGACTTCCCAAGAAAATGGGGTATTATATAGAGGTGAGATCCTGCGGGATTGAATCACCAACTTAAGCATAGTGATCGGAGGCTCCTTCAGATATGTACAGCTTCGAGGCCCGCCAGAGTTAAGATACTGACACGAACAAAGCGAGTGAAAACTTTTAAATGTATACACAGTCCGTCAGGGCCTAGCCAACATCAAGAAAACACTAATATATACAATTACAAGGTTCAGAAAACCTGTGTAACAACTGATTTATCCCAGTAGGCCTACTTATAGTACTGGCAGAATTTTTTTTCTGTAATGATGGGAATTTTTAGACAGTTTTGTAAGAATATTTTCAAAAGTTCCATAAAACATATTTGAATGCAAACCGTAAAATGTTCCATATCATTTTGTTCACAAATCTCTGAACATTATAGCTAGTATAAACCACATACAATGTCCGCTATTGAGAAGTGTCCGCTATCTGGAGAGATGCAGTTGACTGATAACACATGGTAAACCACCAGAATAATGTTTTGTAACAATATTGAACATGTTCAGAAAATTTTAATGGTGAACATAATCATATGTTCATTACCAAAATACCATTAGGCTACTGTATTTATGTTGTCACTTTTTGTCACTTAGAAATCACAATAACAGTTAACCTACTGTATAATAAAGCAGATTATTTTCATGCATATATGGTTGATAAAAGTAAAATAAATTAAACTTTGGTATTGTTTCATGACTGTCTACTGTATTATCAAAGTTTTTATAGTACAACAGGCATAATGGTTTAATCTCACAAAAATACTCAATAAAACACAAATTTGTAAATTAAATAATATTCTTTATTTTTAATCATTTTTGTACTACCATACTGAATAAACAAATAGGCAAATTAGGAAAATGTAAATTTAAAAAGGGAGAAAATCAAACTGTGTAAGGAATATGATTGTAAAGAACTAAATATTAGTAAAAAAATATTAAATTTAGTATACTGTATACTCTCACAAATTTAATCAATAGGTTTTTGGGAAAAAATCTTCAATTTATGTTTGCTTAATACGGTCTTTTGTGAATCCTGATGTCGGTTGATTGGTTTTCTGTACAAAGTGCATCTTGAATCAATTTATACTCTTCAAGGGATACTCCAAATTGTTGAATTAAATTATCCAACTCATTAACTTCAGTGTCACTATTGTTATCATTTTTGACCTAACCTGATTTAATGAAAACAGTTTTTATCTGTATTGGATTTGAGCTCTTTTAAAAGCCAGCATATCCACAAAATTGCATCTAAAACAACAATATTTTTGCACAGTTCATCACACGATGTAATGTCCTTCATTTTCGTCAAAATATATCTGAGAATTCTTTGTCTATAATAAACTTTGAAATTGTTTATGAATCCTTGATCTAGAAGTAAGCAACAGGAAGTGGTATTCGAGGGAAGAAACACTAATTTTGTTAGTTAATTTTATGTTGAGGTGCGATGTTGCATTGTCCAGAAATAAAATAAGATTCCTATTCTGCCATCCCATTTTACGATTAAAAGCCGTTAGCCATTCAGTCATAATATTTCTTGTCATCCATACTCCTTTCTTCAAGTATCATTTTATACCCAAGCGATCCAAATCAATTCCTTTAAAACATCTAGGCTTTGCAGCTTTTCCTATAATTGATAGTTTTTCAAAATCTCCTACCATATTTGTACAAAGCATTACAGCAAGTCTTTCCTTTGAAAATTTTCCTCCTGTACATTTTTCACCTTTTAAACTCATTTTTTTACTAGGTAAAACACGAAAAAATAGTCTAATCTCATCACAATTTAAAATGTATTTTTCTTCATAACCCTCGCACATCACAGATAATTTTGATTCTAGAACTAGAATTTCCTCCACTGATCCTGCTTCCCCACACACATTTCTGAATAATATTTTGTCTAGGACGGAATTTATCAAGCCAGCCAACTGATGTTTTAAAATCAATAACTCTTAATTTTTGAGGTAATAACTCTTAAAGCTTTTTCCCGAATTAATGGGCCAGAGATTGGAATGTTATTAGATCGTGCCCTACAAAACCACTCATATATTAAGTTGTCTATGTTTATATATTCGCAGTCTTCTGTTTTTGGAAACTCTCGTTTTCTTAATAAATTTTTGTTTTCCGACCACGATTTGAGAATTTTTTCTTTCTTTTTTAAAATTGAGACTGATATGGGTATTTCCAATGTTTAATTAATGTGTAGTGAAAAATCAGCTTAGAAACTAATATAACCAAAGTAGAAACACCGAGCATTTTGTTTGGAATTGACACAATACTAACGAATATCGTTGTCCGAGGATACTCACAGTCTCGCACATTACCTCCTCCTTGTTCCTAGTTACAGGAGTGCGTGAGAGATCTTTTGATTTCAAGAGGAAAATGAGAAATATTTCTATACAAATTATCGACACATACCGAAAGTACAGGCTTAGGGGACGAGAACAAGAGTGAGACAGTTAGTGCCTGCGCCATTACTGTCAAGGAAAACTATTTTGCATTTACTACTAGGAGTACAAAATTCTTCCAAATAGATTATGAAGACTTGTAATTATTTCTTAATTACTGCTTAAGAAAAGAAGTATACTACTGTTATGAATAAAAATTTCAGTTTCAGGGTTAATATATTCCAATCCTTCAATCCAGAACAGTCTTAATGACTTCCAAAGATTTACTAAATTTCTTTACACATGAGGCCTTCTAGTACTTGAGCTATCGTGATCCTCTATAGTAGATTTTTTTCACTAATGACTTGATTCTCCACAACACCCTGACAACAGTTTTCCTTCCAGTAGAGTCTTTGGCTAGGTCCAATCCCTCTGTCGATCGATTGATCTCGATTCCTCTCCACCAGAAGCTTATATACTCATTAGTCATTTGTGATGTGTTAGAAATGCAATTGCTTAACTCTTTGTGCTCTGTGGTAATGTGTTCTCTCTCTATTGAAGAGATTTAGAATATTTTTTACTGCCTAGTTTGAATATAAATCAACCTTACATCCAAATCCTAACATTACTTTTTTCTTAAAGGTGTTTTGTTGTTTGTACATATTATCTATAGAGTGAAGAAATAAATATTTATTATTACATCACAATCCAAAAATAATTTGATCTGGTAAATTTCTTTTATAAACAATATATAGTATATGAAAAACTGATTAAATAATGCCAAGAAAGGACAGTAATCCATTATAGAAGTAAACTTGAAATAAACATTTTAGATTTACTATAATAATAATAATAATAATAATAATAATATTTCTTTACTATAATGTAAAATAATATATTATAAAATAATATAAATATTCTTTCAAGTTTTTTTTTTTTTTTTTTTTTTGAAAAACTTCTTAAATTTTGATTAACTTTCTAAATGAAACAGAATTACCTCTTGGCTCTACTCAATTCAAGCTAATTGGTTAATTTGGAATATGGATGGTTATTAAAAAATAAATAAATAAAAATAAAGACTAAATTCAGTTTCTTACTTTCTAGGTTCATACATTAATAAATAATAAGATATGATGTTATATTAACATAATAACATTAATTTTATTAGAATTTAACATACAATATTGGATAATAATTTGTTAAGATTTAACTCTCTCTTAGAGTTCATGAAATTTGCAATAAAGTTTGTAGTATAGGCCTCTAGGCTTAGCTCAATTTACCAGAACACTTAGACTCAAATAATACAATATTAATTAGACTAGATCTCGGGGTAGGCACTCGGCTGGCATGGTTGTGTTATACAAGTATAACGCATAAATAAATTGAAAATTGAAATGATTAAAATTCTAAAAAAAAATTAATTAAAGTTCATCAGTATACAAGAAATGTTGAATTGATAGTTTTTGAAGTAAATACAGGCCTTTGAATTTGGTAAATGTTTAGAATAGTTAATTAACAGAGTACACCATGCGCTGTACAGTTCACACTGACTCTTAATCACTCATTTAGACACATATTATAAAAGAAAACTTTGGATGTTTAATTTGGCTTCTGTACTGTCTGGTCTCTACAATGTTACTATATGATTTTTTTTAAAACATGGCGCCTCGTTGTGTTGCGGAGCGATATTTTTCTATTTTCAGTTAGATCGTTTGTTGAAACGGTTGAGGTTCTTCCGCGGCACCATATAGTACCGTTTTTTTTGCTTCTTTTCTTGACCATTGGCAATTTGGGGTTGTAATAATCATTTCTTGCATTCGTATTTGTTGTTTTGTATCAATTTGTTTATTAATTGCACATTATTTAACTAATTTAAGGGTAATTTAGACCGCGTACATACATATCAGCTGATCTATCTTAATACAAGGTTGACTACATCAGTAACTTATTTCTTCTTCCTCAATATTTTACAATGTTTGCAATTAAAACTAACAGATGTTTTTGCATACAAATAATTTATAAGTAGTGGTATCTTAGAGTAATTTACAGTCTGATCGTTCTATTTAGTACTTCGAAATATGGTTACATATATTTTGGAGAATGGCCGTAGGCGCGTAGGCCGTTTTCGTGTTTAACATTGCAAACTCACTGTTCCTTATAAGTAGTGATTTGCTTGTAAATAAAGTTTGGGATCTTATGAAATGATTTTAAATAAAGATATGTGATGTTATGGTTGTGTAGTGGTGTGGTTAATTTGTGTGTCAGCGTCTAAATTTCGAATGTTTACAATTTAGAGATAGGCCTATCTTACGTCTGCTTTAGGAATGATTTGTTTTGCAATTGAATGAATATGGATGGTTTATTAATAATAGGTTGTATATAAATGTCTGCTATTAATACTTATGAATGTAGATCGTTGTATTCTATGCTTAATTATCCAAATCGTCTATTTTTCATTTGACTTAAGTTATGTTGTTATTGGTTAATTTAGGCTAACTATCCTAACCTGTTGCATAAGTTATTGATGTGATTTGTGCTGTTATATTACATTTATTTGTCCTCTAATAAAAACGGTAATTCTGCGCAATTACTTGGTCAATCCCAAATTTTTTCATATTTTACTACGGTCATAAGGATGTTCTCAGAAAGCAAGAAACATATAATTCAAGGCCCGCAAGGCCATCGTACAGGTTGCCGAGCGATAAGAAGGTTCAAAGTCCACGCGATAACAGTGGCTTGCGGGAGACGCAAGGAAGGCCTATAATGACAGGTTTGGCCAGGTAGCTATATATATATATAGCTACCTGGCCAAATCTGTCATTATATATAATTATATAACGGTACTGTCACAACTGGCCTTCCGCGCGTCTCCCGCAAGCCACTGTTATCGCGTAGACTTTGAACCTTCTTATCGCTCTGTACGATGGGGAGACGCGCGGAAGGCCTATAATGACAGGTTTGGCCAGGTAGCTACATATATAGGCCTATATATATATAGCTACCTGGCCAAACCTGTCATTATATATAATTATATAACGGTACTGTCACAACTGGCCTTCCGCGCGTCTCCCGCAAGCCACTGTTATCGCGTGGACTTTGAACCTTCTTATCGCTCGGCAGATGGCCTTAAATTATATGTTTCTTGCTTTCTGAAAACATCCTTATGACCGTAGTAAAATATGAAAAAATTTGGGGTTGACCAAGTAATTGCGCAGAATTACCATAAAAACAGTTTTATTTTTGATTATATAAAAATGTATGTCATATTCTTGGCAAAACAAATAATGTTCTATAAAATCATATTTTAATAGGAAAAATAGAGTATAATAATCAAACATAGTTTTCAAATTGAAATACAGTAATGATATATGATGTTGAAATTATTAACATTATAAATGGTGTCTTGGGGTGAACCTGGTGTTCAAACTTAGAACTACTTTAAAATATTCTGTTTGTACAAAACTCCATTTTAAATTTCAGTTGGATTTTAACCCTTAGCACGCTGAATAACAATTTAGGCTATTTGCTCATAACGTGCTATTAGGAAAAAAAAAAAATTTTTAATTGTTTAAAGTTCTATTTGATTTTGGGTTCTTACAGATATATTTGGTAAAAAAAAAAAAAAAAAAAAAAATGTAGATTGGCTTTAAAATTATTATTATTTTTTTTTTTACAGATTAAAACAAGAAAAAATACTTAATTTCACATTTTTGACCGCCATATAAAACAGATTATATATTTTTTTATATTTACAAACAAATCATATTAATTTTTTTAAATATAAAAGTAGGCCTACTATTTAATTCAAAATAACCTGAATTTCATCAAACAAATAAATTTTACTAAAAAAAGATTTTGAGAAAAATCAACATACCGTATCAAAAATATCTTTCTACTGCTCATAATAATTACCTACATTCAGGACATCAAAAAAATTACTGATATAGACTAAATATACATATAAACAATAATACGGCCTAAACAAATCAACAATGAACAGCTATAGCAGTTATAACGCTGACACAAAACATTTCACACCTGACAGTCGTAGTAGAACGAGAAATCACGTTATACGCGCTGGGGCAGAACACAAAATGGCGCCTGGTTGCTATAACAACCAAATAAAGACCAATGACAGGTGATCGAGAACAAATACCGTAGTGGGAGTGTCACATTATACCAATAGGACATTTCCATGCACTCTATTGGACTTTAAACGAATTAAAAATACCTGCAGAAGTCAAATAGTGTTGAATCGAGATATCCCGTCATACGCGTTACCAGTCAAGTTGAGGGTTACGTGAAATTCCATCATACGCGTGCTAAGGGTTAAATGTGAAAGAACTAATGTTTATAATTTTCTAAAGTGTAATCAACAATTTTACCGGTTTTGACTAATCCTTAAATATTTATTGGAATATAATTGTATTTTTTTTTTAATTTATTGATTTTAACGCTGATACGTTTTTACCAGCAAGTATTGAAATATTATTGTATATAATTATAGTTAATTTGATACAGTGTAGTATGAAACACTTAATCTCACCAAAGCCAAGTTAAGGTTATAAATCCACAGATTAAATGATTAATTTCATATCAAAGCTGTTTTTAGTGCTAAACAATTTAAATTTTCATAACATAATTTTTGATTTTTTTTTATAAATTGAGAAATATTTGGTTTGGGAGTTTCCTGAAATGATGGGTAATTTAAATTTTCGGATTTGGTACATGTTTGTGTCGAATCATTTAGAAAACTTTGGGTTCTTTCATTTATAGTGTGCTCGTTTTTCTTAGTTCATTATATTACAACATAGATATCTTTCTATAGAAGGCTGTTATACATCTGTGCTAAAAAATGATTTTATAAACATTATCTTTGAAACACATAATTACACTAGAACTATATAGATTTTCTTAAAATTGATATTCTATTAATGAATCGGGAAATTTTGGGCAAATAGAGAAGAATCAAAGTGAAAAATATGTAAGTTCTCACTAATGATGTTGAGTTTTTTCTTAAAACAAGGTCTTGAGATCTTCCACACTCCTAAATTTATTATTAAAACCTACTCTTGTAATTACTTCTGGAGTAGGTTAATAATAAATTTTACAAGTGGATACCTAATAAGTACTATTTTACAATATGAAGAACTTTATCTTCACGATGATAAGTTGATAGTATTATGCCAGTTCTGTCATAGTGCGTTTTCCCCATGTATATTAGAGTTTCAGAACTTACTATGATCTCACACTATTAAATACTTCATTACAAAGCATAGAAAGTTCATATAGACCTCGATAAAATTATACGTAAAAGAAATGTATTATTAAACATTTTTAATATTATGAACTTGTTTTTGATATGATGTGACATCAAAATATAGGTTCGCCCTAAATTAAAGAAAGGTAAAGTAGGGGTGGGGACAAGAAGTAACTTTGTTTTTTTTTAAGGAATAATATATTTAGAACGAAATTTCATATTATAAAATTTTTATTTTTAAAAATATTTTGTTTGGATAGAATATTCATATATTTTTAACAATATCAAATTTACCTGAAATTTTAAAGAATTTTATAAATGTAGAAAAGAACTAATTTATATATATGTAGTGAACAAAAAGTGCTACAAATTGGATTTTAATTTATATCCAAATTCTGCGGTTCAACAACCTGTGCTTCATAATAAAAATCTAATGAAATGAAAGAATAAGAAACAAAAAATAGAATCAAAATAAGAAAATAATTGATATTATATTCTGAATGGAAATTTGCCAAGTAGAATTTCATGCATCCTCTAGCAGAGAACACACTTGGTCATTCTGCTGCCACTAGCTCCAAAATGAATATTGCGTTAAATGAACTAATGAGGAGGCTAAGCAGGGTGCCAGCCTATCACATGAGGTGTTTCAATGGCCCTTCTTTAAAAGAATTAATTTCTTGGAACTGTATATTTGAAAATTTTATATGTGTGGTTAGTAAATTTTCCTTTTTAAAGTGTTATCTTTTGTTTTACTCATATTTTTGAACCCTGAACTACTGCGATACATGCTTTTATTAGTTTTCAAGTAGTTAGTATATGCATTTTATTATAAATATTGTATTGCTTTATTTTTTGTTCAGGATTGTGAAGATAAAGTTGATTATTCTCATATTCCTGTGAGGGTTATCTTTTAGACATGAATCACTTCCAACAGGTACTTTAACCCTCCGTCGGTCTCAATGCATCAAAATGATACAAGGGTTTGAAATTTGAGCTCTATTCTGGAGTGGGGAGATCTGCTGGTCCGGCTCTCTCAACCGGTTTCCCCCTTCTCTCCTCTCTCTCCCCTCACATATCAGTGCGGTGGGGATCTAACGTCTTCATACTGATACATAGCAACCACTCCCATCTGATACATTGCGAACTTTTATGTTAGTGTTTTTAAGCATCAAATTGATATATTGGCGACTGTTCTTGTGATTTTTTTCCAAGTGGTAAATGGTTAATATCTGGCCACATTTAAATGTTGAAGATGAAGTAGATTTGAATTATATAAATGACATTTTGTTCACTGATCCCAGTGAAGGGGATGATTTAATGATGAAGATAGTGACATAGAAGGGGAAGATAATGTAACAGAACGTGATGAAAACTCAAACACCGAACAAAGTGACTTCCAAGATGGTGATTAAGTGAAAAACTTGAGAGTTGCAAAGCGCTATCGGCTTTTCCTGGAGACAAGTTCAACTGATCTTCAAGTTTCAGGAGAAGAAATACAATCCAGGATGGACCAAAGGCAGGAGGCTCCACAAAAACAACAGCCGCAAAAGTATTACAAAACTGTATTAATGATAATATATACAAAGTAAATCTGTATTAGAATGCTGGAGCAATTTTTTTAGTGATGGTATTTTAGACACTATTGTGTGATGCACAAATTTGTACATTTACAAAATTCAAGACATATTTAGTCGCTTGCGAGATGCAAAGTCTACAAATTTATTTGAGATAAAAGCATGTATTGGGTTTCTTTATATTGTAGGGACCCTACATTCCAATCGACAAAATTTGGAAGAAGTATGGGAAAGCAATGGGTATGGTATAGAAAAATCCAGGATGGTCATGAACCTTAGACGGTTTAAGTTTTTTCTCAGGAGTTTGAGGTTTGATGATTACACCACTAGTCCTCAACATAGAAGCTTGGACAACATTGGTGCTATTCGTGCTATATTTGAATAATTTGTTAGAAACTGTCTTACTCTCATCGTCAAGACTTAACAATTGATGAAAAATTAGAAGCTTTTCGAGTGTGTTGTTGATTTAGACAGTATATTCCTTCCAAGCCAGTAACATATGGACTAAAAATATTCGCTGTATGTGATGCAAAGACATTTTACACCAGGAATATCGAGATTTATTGTGGCAAACAGCCAAATGGACCATTCAAAAAGAGTAATAAATTCATCTGTTGACATTGTGAAAAGTTAGAAACATAAAGGTAGGGGTGAGGGTTCAAGCTTGTTTGTCTTAGGAAAAACAGTTAACTAGTATCATATGTTCCCCCCCCCCAAAAGATTTTAACTTTACACTATGATTGTGTGGACAAGTTGTGTGAAATTTGTAGTTGTTTGCATAATTAACATTATATAGGGCCCTTTTACAGCCCTGTAATATCAATATTTTAGCTGTTGTATATTATCATAGTTTATTAGTATTTTGTCGCCAGTCGTATTTTACATCCTTGTAATATGTTATGATGTTGTTGTGTATTAAACTTTAATCAAAGTTTATGATTGTTAACTAGTTTTAGTGTTTTCATTTTTGTTCAAATTTTATGTTTTTGTTTATAGTTCTATAGGTTAATTTTACATTGAGAACTATTTTATGCTTCTTGTTTATGTAGGTGATGATGACTTCAATGGTTTTTGCTTAAAGTTTGTAATTAAAAAACTAAAACAGAGGAAAAGTGTAACATTATGAAATATATTTACTTTTACTTAGAAATTATACCATTGTATTAGGATTTTACTAATTAGGTTGTTTATAACTGTGAATAATTTAACCTGGATGTGAATTTTTAAAGCGATTTTTTAAGGTATGATAAATGTGATAAATATGTGCATTGTTTATATAGATTGCATATACTATGATTTGTTCTTGGTACTGGTGATATAACCAATGAATGTGAGAAACCAACACATATCAAAGTTCCATTGTACAGTATACAAATTTAGTTATTATTTTTCCATGTGTTGTTGAAAATTTACCTTCAAGTCAATTTTGGTGTGACATTTGTCCAATTTTTATTATATTTGTTGAATCATTATTCATGTTACTATTTTGTAAGTTTAGGTGATTATTTTTTCATTTACTGAATTAAAAAAAAGTGGTTTTGCCAGGTAGTATTTTAATAACTTCTATTTTTCTCTAGTCCCATGTACTAGTATTCACATACCGATTAATACTTAATCATAAATTAGTGTTCATCATTCAGTTTCTATCAATATAGAAATTCAGCATGGTACTTCAAAACTAACTATTAACAATTCTAATATTTAACATTGGATGACGTATGGTAACAGAAAATTCCATCATACCCTAACCTTGTTTCATTCAAAACATTGATCTAATTAGAATATTTCCACAAATTTTTAATTACAAAAAATATATTTTACTAACACCAATAGTAGATGAAAAATTCTAGGTTCCATGAAAATTTATTTTAGATTCTCTAATATTATTTTTTTCACAATAAATAACATTACTTTATATATGCAGTATAGCATACATAAAATAACGAATGTTTGCGAAAATATTGCACATAGATTCTCAAGTACCTCTCGCACAACTAACAAAAATATTGATCACTGACTCATTGGAAATTTCAATTCATGTAGTTATGGTTTCTAGTGTATTTAAAAAGATAAATTATGTACCATAATTTTGTTTTTACTGTAGGTGTATGTGTTTTGGCCATTATAGTTCTGTTTCATATTGGACCTATTTCAAAGAATATGTGTTGCTACAAATGTTTCCATATTCTAAACAAGATGTTTCGAGATTACAGACAAGTAGTAAATATAATAATGTAGAATTAAATGTTTAACAAATATAGAATATATAAAACAAAAATATAGGCTTTGGAGCATAGGTCTTCATTAGAAAAAAAATAAGGACACCATGAAATTAAGTTATTCTTTTGGATTGTGATTTCATGATCACAGGTTTAATAATTTTTGTATTATTGGAAGCTCAGGCCTAGTTCATTACTACCTGGTTTACCTACTTTAGTTTTAGTTCTAACTTAAGTCTAGGCTTTTTGGCTTTTAATTTCGTCCTTATTAGTTGTGAGTTTTATCACTAGATAATGAGAGATAACTATTCTCTTGAAATATGTATGAATTCTATACACAAATGGTGGCAAATGTCTGAATAAATTATACCAGTAATTCATATTGAGTTTTTCTTGTAACTGGTTTCTAAGAAAATTTGAAGTTTTATGTAGTTATAAATTAGGTTTGCTATAAATTTGTTTTACTGTTTAGGATGTTACTAAGTTCTATTTTCATTGCTTTATTTCTAGTGTTCATAGTTTTTAGCTTTTCCATTCTATATTAATATTCATGTGGCTTTCCATTCTAGTGTAGTTGGTAAAATGAGAGGTTGAAATTATATTTTTCAAAGTACTGATTTGCTCTGCAAGCATTATTTAAAATTCCTCTCTGATTGGTCTTTGTATAAATTATTTGTTTTTTGTAGAATATATATTCATAATTTTATCACAGGAACATTTGAAATGTTTTTATAGACATTCTGATTTTTATGTTAGTGGTTGGTCTCAACTAATTATTTTGAGGCCTGTAGTCTTATGTAAAAAGTAAGTAGTACAAACATAACAATTGGAGGCCAAATTTAAGATGTATTTATTTAACAAAATAATAAATGTTTCATATGCAGTTTTGCACAGAATATCAATGTGTGATCTACCAGATAATATATACTAAAATATAAAATACCAAGGCATTTTTAATGTTTTTTTTTAATGAAAAAACTAGGTTCAATAAAACACTTTTATTAGTATAGACACTTTTTGTTCAATTGTGATCCTTAATTTATTACTTTGATTACAGGACAGATTATTACTTTGTTAAATGAAAAACAGATTGAGGATTTGGGTTTAGTAGAGAAAACCTGAAAATTAAGTATTGATGATGATGATGATGATGATGATGATGATAAAAGGATGTCGCTATTAAACCCAAGAAATCCATTATATAGTCAAGATAGATTGAGCTCAAAGGTTAGATATTTTGCTGTTGTTTTTCTTCTACATAATGTATGTTGGTTAATTATCTTAATCACAAAAAAAATTGACCCTTTTCTTTTATGATGAACGGAATCTACAAAATTAATTTTACTATGCGTTATCTGTCTTTATCTGTATGTAAGCATGTCGTTTGGCTGTCATTTATAAACAATATTTTTTATATCTTTGGAGTAATTGAACACAAAAAAACTCTAAATTTAGTCAAAATTTAATGATTTAAATTTTATATGTAGTGAAATTCATGTAATTTTATGTTTCTAACTCTGAAACATTTTGAACTTGTGTATAACGTTTTGAGGAACTCACCGGCATGCTAAGCAAAGAGATTGGAAGGTGAATGATAGTGAATTTATATCTAAGAAATCCTATACCATACAATAACATGAATCCATATAGATTGAACTGTGGTAATTTTATGACGTCAAGTGGTGTGGGAAGAGTCAGAGCTTGTAATATGGCACGCTGTCCTTGGGAAGTTAGATAGCAGGATTCATACCATGGAATGGAGATGAGCAATCTATATAGTCAATGTTACATATACATTGGCTCAGTCACTATTACAAGAGTAATGATATGGATAGTCTGTGTAAGGGTTGATTTGCTTGGTAGGGCTCCATTCTTATTTTTCCTTTTTATTTATAATTAAAATTTAATTATGTCTGAACCATATTATTAAAGGAGTTAGGTAGTAATAAGCTATTGTATTGAGTTAATTTTGTAACACTTAAGTTATTAGTTCACTTTAGATACATTATTCTGCTTTCAGAATATAAAAAGAACTAATGTCTGTTTAAACAAACAAAAATATATGGTACACAAACATTAACCTAATTTTTCATAGGCCCATTCACAAATCGAAACATAGGAGACAAAAACTAGTCATTCCCTTCTTCACAAATATGCTGATTCATGAGTTTGTAATGTTTTCGACTACCGAAACCCATCCGTCATCCTTTATTCATCATCTAATTAGCTGGTCTATGAAAAAACTTCATTATAAGTTCGTAAACATGAACTTGAATTCATAAACAAATAAATTCTATAATGAATTATTCATTTCCAAGAATATATAGTTATATATAAAACTAAGAATATGCTATACTAAATACACATTCACAGAATTTATCATTTCTAATGGAATTTAACTGCTCTGAATTTAATGTTATTTTAATTTGATTAGTGACTTGGATATTCTTTTAGAATAACAACTTGTGCTATTATTCTAGATGGTATAATAATCGTCTTCCAACCATGTGGTAATCTGTTGTAACTTAGATAGACCATGTGGATTGAAGTTTTCTCGGGAAGTATCTTTAATGCTCCTCCCTCCCTCCCTCTCTCTCTCCCTTCCTCCCCCCCCTCTCTCTCCCTCTCTCTCTCTCTCTCTCCCTCCAATGCCTCCTACTTTTTCTGTCAACTAGCTGTATGAGCATGACATCATTTATGGAAGCTTCTAGAAGCTTTTTCCGTTGTTGACCGAAGCAATGCAAAGGATTTGGTCTGCACAGTGTTATCCAGATTGACTATATTATTTATTTATATTTAACATCTTAAACCTAAAATTTTCTTATAATTAGACAAATGTTCCTGAGCATATTAGATAGAAATAATTACAATTAGGCATATTTGGTTTATATCTGTCACTTTGGATATCTCGCATCAGTTGTCAATCCAAAGTTGAATATTTCGCCAATAAACTGATGTAACCACAAATGAACTGTTCAAATTTCTCGATCACAACTGGGATTAACTACTGGTTACTGACATCACAATCAACATTTATCAAATGATTTATATTATACTTTGACAACGATAACTGGCCCTTAGGAGCTAATTTAGCACAGTTCTTGGAGCCAATTTTGAGAAAATCCGATTTTTAAATCTTATTAAAACAGGCATCCCCAAATTTTCTGTTATGTAGATCTTTAATTATATCTGAATAAATTTACGGCCTATTACTTTTAAATTTAAAATACAGCCGGTTTTGTAATGAATCTGTGCTAGGTGAGTAGTTTGCCCACTTTGTCACATGTCAATCAAAAACCTATGTAAATGTTTTAATTTTTTTCTATTTGTTTTTAGATATCTTATTTACAACAAAATTGTATTGATATTCCAGTTTTATTTACATTCTGTCTCTCAGAGAAAGGTAATTAAACTTCTATTATATTGGTTTTGTTTGTGGTCTAATAATAGAATATCAGAATTTCATTTTTTTTTTTAGTTCGAATTTCAGATTTACAAAATAATTGTAATGTTGATTTAATACAATACAATCAACTGTTAAATTTAGTTTATAAAACAAACCCTTTCTTTTCTCTTCTAGTTAACATTTATTCTTGAAAGACTATAGTAAATATAAAGTGTTAATATTTATTTTTTAGATAAAAACTATCGTGACAACACTGGAAGAACAGGTTCTGAAAACAGAGGACAAAGCGATTATTGTATCGCAGTGGACATCTATGTTAGAGTTGGTGTACAAAGTACTTAATTCAAAAAATATTAGCTGTGTGTCATTAACTGGTTCTGTTTCTTTACGGAAAAGAGAAAGAATTGTTAATGACTTTAATCAGAAAAAACAAGGACCAAAGGTAAAAAAATGTCAATAGGACAATTAAAATTTTTGACAACATAAATTTTGAATTTCTGAAAATTACAATAGTGAAGTATATATATGACATGACAATTATATTATAATCAGTTATATATGTGTGCATTAATATACTGTTGTCATTTAGTTTTTTTTAACACTATAAAAGTTAATTTTTAATTGAACTAATTTAGAAAACTCCTCTACAGTTTTTATCTATGTAAAATTATCTTCATATAAACAACGAGAATTTTTAGGAAGATTTTTTTTTTTTTAAGTAGAGAAAAACACTTAAACCTAGCTCATGTTTTTAGTCTTAGGTCCTTTTACACCTTAATAAATGTGAAATCAACATAGTAGACTAAGTTGAAATTATGTCACCAATCCAAGCCGGATTGGTTTTCCACAAATGAATTGTTTCAAAGCATGTTTCCTATAATATGAAATCAATCCTATTCAATGTTAGATTTATGTCCCCAGAACACAAATTCTTTGCATTTCTTTCTTAGTGAAGTAAGGTAAGGAAAGAAAATGGTCCTTGTTACTACCTAGTAGTGCACTAGTACACAAATAGGAAAATACACAAAAACGCTAAAGTTCTGAAATTATTAATAAGTTCTAAAACTTAGCACAGTCTAAAATAAAAAAAAACTTTCCAAACTTGTATTAAACAAATTCACTTTCGGATTCGATTGAACAACCTAATAGGCTTACACCTGGAATACCTATTGTAGATCCTCCTTTGATAGGTGAGAAACTGAGCCTAGCTACTTTATTCAAGGTACCTGTATCTACTGGACAGTCACCGAAATTACATACAACATCACTAAGAATGATAAGTGTGAACCCATCACCTGCTCAAACACAGTTCATAATATTTCTAACCACACTCTTACCGATAGTGAAACCTGAGTTATCTCCAAAGGCCTCACATTTACACCAAACCACCATCGACTTAAATTGGGAAAGGATGTTTTTAGTTTTGCCAGACCTCTCCGAATTGAACTTTTTTTTCATTTTTTTTTTCCTTTTCACTTTTACCGTCTTTTCTGAAAAAAAAGCAAATCCAGATCCCTGCCTCCTGAAATTCAAACTGACATTTAAATGCGATCCCCCAACACTGCCTCCTGATCACCCAATAGAACTATATTCTCTAAAATTTTATAATCTAAATTTTAACAAAACCGTTATTTTTAAATAGCCTAAAAACAAAAACAAACCTTACCTGATCTGAAAAAAAGCAATACATTCCCTGAAAACTAAAGAAACATCATGATCCTATCAGCAAACAAAGGATAAAGCACAATGGTCATGAACAAAGCAGACTACATAAATAAAGCTCACAAACAACTATCAGATAACAATACCTACCAACCATTAATGGATGATCCAATAGCAAAATATAATAAATTACTTTCAGAATAGCTACAATATGAGGCTCCTTCTACAGAACATTTCAGACTACTATCAATATTCTCCACTCCCAAACTCCCATACAATGAAAACTCTACAAGTCCCCAAATCTATATGTTACCTAAAATTAACAACAACAATAATCTTCCATCTGGTAGGACTTTAATCGCTGGCTGCAATTCTGCAACAGTGAGGATTTCAACTTTCCTAGACACACATCTACACCCATTAGTATAAAATCTTCCCACATTCATCCGAGATACTAATCACTTCATAAAGAGACAATCTTCAATACCACAACCCTTGCCTTCTTGTAACCATATATGTATCTTTATACACCAATATCCCTCATGCACATGGTCTACCAGCTTTATAACATTTCTTAAACAAACAACAGAACAACACATCCTACCACTTCTTTTTTTTTTGTTGACCCTCACTAAGTTCATTCTTCAATGGAATAACTTCTAATTCCAAGGAAAAACGTTTTACAAATAAAAGAAACGGCAATGGGTACCAGATTGGCTTTATCCTATACGGACCTTTACATGGCCGAATTGGAGGAAACTTTTCTTAGGAGACAACTACATCAACCTCTCTGTTGGTACTGATACATTGACGATATCTTTATAATTTGGACATCAGGCAAATTAAGCCTAAAACCCTTCTAAGAAAATCTTTCAAAATTTTCTATTCTAAATTTCACCTCGACTTGTCTACTTCACAAGTTACTTCAATAATGGATCATTTCGAGGACCATTATTATTTCTAATATATATAAATAATCTGTCATCATATGTAGGAACTGATGGCTTGATTCAATTTCTAGATGACACTACACTTATAATTAAACCAGATTCTATACAACATTTGGATATACAATCTCTTATTGAAACAAACTCTGCATATCAATTTTTTACTTAAAATAATTTCCACATAAATGCAGATAAAACCAAACTACTGCATTTTAACCTAAACCAAAAAAATAACATCAGTGGTCCAATTGTTACATTGTGCGAGAAAGTCATTGAAGAAGTACAATCACCAAAGTTCCTTGGCCTGTTAATTAACAATCATTTAAACTGGTCAGAACATATTGACATCATATGCAGAAAACTATCATCAAATATATATATTTGGCACTGTAAGTATCCTACGGATGGCCTACTATGGGATGATTTTTCCATATTTAAATATCGAATTTCTGTGTGGGGTAACTCAACAATCCAAAAAGTAAGACGAGTATTTACACTACAAAAAAGAGCAGTGACACTGATAACTGGCATGGGCCAAATAGAATCTTGCGAATTAGCTTTTAGAGACCTTTCTATATTGACTTTACCATGTATATACATTTTTGAGGTAATAATGTACTACAAGTATATATGCCCAATGTCAAAAGCCAAGTGCAAATCTATAACACTAGGGGAAAAATGACCTCTAAAAGAGGCCACACATACTTAAGAAGCATAATAAATTGCCAAGTTAGACTGGTGTTATCTTTATAAAATAATTTTCCCCAAAAAATATAATAAAATTCAGAACATAAAACCCTTTAAAAACAGTCTGAGAGAGTTACTACTTTCTGAATCCTTTTATTCAGTAGGGGAGTTCCTCAGCCATAATTTGCAGGTAGAATGACAAAATTCTTGATAGGGACAGATATATTCCTATTGCTTCCAATGCAATATATTTTATCAACGGGAGTGGACGGAAATGTATTAACTTGAGTGTTGTATTGTTTAAGTATTTATTTGTTTATATTATAATAAATTGTTTGTTATACTGCCTCTATCTTGGTACAAAATTGTTCATTGTTTTGATTGTAATTATTTATAACTTATTATTGTTAAGATTTGAACTGTGTTTATGTATGTATAATTGTTAAGTGTCTTGTAATGTATGTATGAATTATGACTTGTTATATGCAATTTTATTGTTTTCCACAGGGCCACAGTGAAAAATAAATTAAATGAATTGAAATACCTTTCTGGACGTCAATGTAAAACTAAGGGATGCAAAATACAAACCGGCATCCATGTTAAACCTACAATACCTCCATTTCGACAGCAACCATCCTAAGAATACTAAACGAGCCATTCTCTATAGCCAAGCAATTGGAGCCAAAAGGATTAGTTCCACGGAGAGTGAACTACACAAATTTAACCAAAAAAAAAAAAAATTACATCTGCATTTGTAGACAGGAATTTTCCTGAGAAACTGGATAGGAATCAAATTCATTTGGCACAAAACACAAATATCACACCCAAGAAAATAGAGAACTTGCCCATCTCTCTGGTCACCGATTATCACCCAGGCCTACATAGATTAAACGACATACTCAAGGAAGGCTTCAAATACAAACTTCCAACCATACCAAGAATCTTTTCCCAGAACCTCCTAGAATCTCGTTTAAACACCCCACAAATTTGAAACGCATGTTAGTTCACCCCAACCTTCCGGGTCCCAACATACCAAAACAGTCTAACCTTCCCCATATTTCTTTTCCATGCAATATGCCAAGATGCAAAAATACATCTTCCTTTCAACAACTTCAATAGTTCCTCCAGGAAAAAAAATCAAATTAAGGGTCATCACTCATGTACAAAAAAAAAGTTATTTACTAACTACAGTGCCGGTTTTGCATAGCTCAATATATTGGTGTAACCACAGACAACCTAAGCACTAGGATGAATAGCTACAGATGCGATTTAAAAATGATGGATATAGAGAAACCAACTGCACAATATCCAGCAATCCACAATGTTTTCACTTTTGATGACTGCTTCACGACAAAAATTATAAAATCACCCCCTCCACAATGTAACCCCTCATAACTTAGAAGATGGGAACTGTCTCATCAATGGGTCACAAAATATAGAGAACCTCCTAACCTTAATCTTAGATATCATCCCTTTTCCCTTTTCTTAGTGTATCCCTTTTCCTCTCAAAAAAAAAATTCTCTTAATATTTATATAAGTTGATAATTTTTTTAAGTTAGCAATATATTCGGCAATGCTTTCGTGTTCGTGTTGCGTTCTTAAACTGAATTTATATCTTTCGGATATAAAAGAAGGTTTAAGGTATAAATGTTCCCTAATTATTGTCACTAATTCATTGTACGGTTTTGTTCTGGGTTTATTGAGAGTGCACAAGTCTTGTAATAATTACTAATAAGCTAAATGTTTTTACAACTACAACCGTTAATAAGGTATACACTTTTTTATCATCTGAAATGCTGTTACATTCCACAAACAGTTCAAACCTTTCTATGTACGAACTCCAAGTCATGTTACTTACACTGGACACTGAAATATTCTGTTCCTCAGACATGAAAGAAAAAAACAGTACTGCTACTACACGTTCTTTTCCCTCCGTAACTTTACACTATTGTCACTAACGAGAACTTACTTAAACATTTGTAATAACTTCCTTAACACGTCTTCATGTTGTTTAATCTTCTACAATTCATTATAAACCGCTATCCTTGTCGCCACTGTAATATATGCTTGTTGCCACCGTAATATATGGTAACAATATTTCTAAATTCGGGTTCATTAAATAAAACACATTGTATTTGATTATAGCTACGACTGCGTGTTATAGGTAGGAAGGTGAGTTCAAGACTGGCTTGAATATGTAGCCAGGGAAAGCGTCCATAAGGGTTGTCAGGAAAAAGGTGCTGGATTGCAGCCAATAGCATTTATTGATTTGTCGTATGATATATCGAACCATATGACGTCACACATCATACGATGTCACGCGATATTCCCACTCTTGTACAATTGTATACATCACAGGTACTAAAAATGGAAACTCATAATGTAGGTGCCATTTTTTATTCTGAATCTTTTGAAATTCTTTCCTAGTTTAAAATATAAAATTCTTGTTTGCAGCCCAGTATATTGATTTTATGTGAAGCCAAGTTTGGATGGAGAAGGGACTTTGAAGTAAAAAGGCAAATTTGAGATTATAAATAGCAACGATTTCTTATCATAACTTTTGTTATTCCATATTTTATTTATTAGGTCAAGAAGATTAATCAATATTATCTAACATATCTTATTGTTATTTATAGATTTTGAATGGATAGAGGTCATAGGCTTACCTCAGAAAGTTGTCTTTGGTATTACCTAGTAGTACAAATTAATAGAAAAACACAATAAAACACTTAAATATTTTTGTACTACTTGGTAATACCAAGGACCTCTCCCCAAGGTAAGCCTGTGTCTCCCATCCATAAAAATGTAAATGTAATAGACTATGTGCCTTATTAAATTCTAATCTACATACATCTAATAATAATTAATTTGTTTTGCTGTAGATCATGTTACTACTCTAACAATTGGAGGTGTTGGGTTAAATTTGTTTGGAGCAAATCATCTCTTGATGATAGATTTACATTGGAATCCACAAATAGAAGCCCAAGTGTACGATAGAATTTGTCGAATAGGGCAAAAAAAGCAAGTCTACATATACAAGTAAGATTCAATACAATCATACTTATTACTTATTTCAAAAGGTGTCATCTTGATTCTTCTTTTAAAACTTGATTCTGGATTCAGTTTGATTCATTTTTATAAGATTTTAATAGTTTAAAAAACTAAACAAAAATAAAGTAAATGATTTTCTTAACCCTTTGAGCCCCTTTATTCCATACAATGCACGCGAATAACCTTACGCGACAATACCCCTACTAGCCAATATAATAGCCTGCACGATTTTTTCATATATCATGATCTTGGTTATTTTGTAACTTTTTAAAATTATATTAATACTAAATAACACATAAATATATTTTAATATCTATAGATTGAAAGTCATCTTGTAATTTGATGGGCTCTGGCATACTTAGACAGCTTGGAGCAGCTGATTATGCAGTTTTTGCTAGTATTGCTGACATTATATGGAGATTATTTGAGACTATTATTAGAATTTGTGTTTAAATTTGTTTTCATTCTGAAAAGTGTTGTGAATGGAAATACACAAGATTATTGTTCAATGAAAGAATTTTAATAAAACGCCTCTATTTTAATAATAATGTGAATATTTGTCTATACTGTTCTGACAATTATTATCTGCAAATTAATGGTAAATACTTCATCTCTGCAATGTTTTAGTTTAGTTCCCAGGACACAATCACTGACTTTATTTAAACTCAAATTAAAACTGTTATTTATCTGAATAGCTCTGGTTGAAACATTGCTCTGGAAATTTGTAGGAGGCGATCCACCTGGTGAGAAAGTTCTGTAGTGCCGAGAGAGTCAACACAACCACTCTCGTTAAACGATGTAGAGCTAATGTCCTCTCCAAAATTGAACTAATCCCTTCTAACCTCAAAATACTGTCATTGATAGAATTAATGGACCAATCAGAAACATTTTAACAAAACACATCGGCGCACTAACCACTGTACAGACTCTTATTATGTTTTAATTTTTGCGGGAAAACTATTCTTTCTTAGTTAGTTACTTATTTTATAATAAAAGTATAAAGTTTACTATGTCTTTTATTAAAATTCATATTGTATTATTTTTAATACAATATTTAAACTTTCCCATTCATACCAATCGCTTACTCGTGATTCTATAACATTTACCAATTTTGGAACACTGTCTGTCCGTCCATACGAGGCTTCGAACATACAATCGCAATACGAGAGATGGCGCAAGTTTCATGACGTCATATCTCATTTACAGTATATATTGAATCACATACTTACCCAAAAAATGTGAAATGTTACCGACTCCTGTCCATACAAAATCTAAACTAATATTCATTATGCTGTATTAAACTCTAACCTAATTATATAACATGAAATGCATAGTTCTTCTCCCTTAATAGTGGGGTAAAAAAACCAAACCTAACCTATTACTTTCCTTTTCTTTTTCTGTTAAAAAGGAGCCAAAGAAAATAAAGAAACATGGCCTCATACATGTCGTCAGATTACTTGAAATGGAAAATTACTCTTACAAAGAATTTTACCTCTGACAATTTTCCACTAGATACTCCTTGCTAGATTCTTGTATAATAAGTGTATTTGATTGACAAGTGTAATAAAAAAATTAGAAAGGGCATTTGTAAGCTATTGTTAGGTAAATATCAAATGGGCCAGAAAAAGTATACTAGGGGAGAGCTAATGTTACAGATAGAATTCTGAGAGAAAAAAATGTAATCACAGTTTATCCTATTTTATATTAATTCAGAAGCAAAATCACATCAATACTTAAATATTAGAAATAAAAGTCTTCATAAAGTTGAAACCAAAAATAGTATATCAATAAACCAGGGAATGGGAGAATTGATTGCACCGATCAAATGTTATCACTATCTCTGTAATATGAAAATTCTGGAAGAAAGTAATTTTAAAGTATCAATGCATAGAAACTAAGAATGATGAATACGTTTCAATTCAATTATCAAGGAATTTTCCAAAAAATGACTTGAAAAAAAAACCAGCCAGGGAACTTGGGTGGAGAGACGGATGGCCCAAGTGGAAGTTATGGTTTAGAGAAATTTGTCCTAAAATAAGGACAAGAACTGTACTGTATCCAATGGTAAAAACAATCTAGAAGGGAAGAGGAAACGGTGAAGAACTGTATGTAGCTATTGTAAAGCAGTGGTATAGTCCGAATTTTATGTGCGGCATAGGTGCTGTTGGACGAACAAAAAATGTTGGAGAGTAAAATCTTCAATGTAGGTACTGCGACGGAAATTTCATTCAATGAGGGGGAGATTTTTGAAAAAAGACAAAAAAACGGAAATTTCCATCTCAATTTAATTAAATGTTCTAGTTGTAGAATAGTTGGCTGTTTTAATATGGGAGACTAGCCTTGGGCTGTGTTGGGGGCAAAATCCAGATTAAAGCAGAAATTCCTAACCATGCTAGATTGAAATGTTAAAGGTCAAATTTGATGAAGTTTGGAAAATACGAAATATTATGTTTAAAGATATGTAATTGTAGTACAAGTAGTATGCAATTCAGATCTGTTACGGGTATTTCGTAGAAATTGACACAGACCAACTTACGCAAGGAACCAAAATCGGAAAATTTTCAAAATGCATCCAAATTTTGAAAGTAAATGTTTTTTTGTAAATAAGAAAGAAAAATAAAGATAAATTGTTCTGAGAGAAAAATTGATTATAGCAATATATAAAAAGTTTTAGTAAAGTGACAAAGTTCACAGTTGAATAAAAGCTAGAATAAAATAAAATTGAATGAAATAAGGAATACAAGTAAGTTAAATAATAAGTTCTAATAGTAATAAAAATAAAAAGTGAAATCTAAATAAAATTCTAAAGGATATAGATTTCACACCTTAGCGTGAAATCTAAAACAATTGAAGAGTTAAAACTTTAAAGCAAGACAATAAATTAATATGATAAACAATATATGTAAATTTCGAGTAGTTTGTTTGGTAAATAATTAAAAATCCAAAAGGTGTGAATAAAAGTGTGAATTACGTTGTGGAAAAGAATGTGGACAAAAATTCTTTCGCTGCCATGAAATTTATACCAAGTGCGCTACATAATACTGAAATCTGAAGAAAAAAGTGTTAAAAACAATGAAAGTAAAAATTAGAAATAATGCAAAACTTTTGACACGTGATTACGCAAGCACGAAGCGGAGTATGAGCATCACTCAAGCTGGAAACGTCACCTTAAAAGATCGCCTATGGAAGGTATTAATTAAAAAAATGAGAAAGACAAAGGGAAAAGAAGTTATAAAGACATTAAGGAAAACAATGGGGAATTTTACAAAGGCAGGCTTGAAACGGTAATCGAACAAGGTCCAGAGATCCTGACGTCGGATGGGAAAGAATCTACGGCCAACTAAAAAAAATAAAATAAATCCAATACTAAAACAACGAAAAATGCTAAAAAAACAATTTAAATCAGTAAAATTAATTAAATGAGTTGCACACAGGATTGAGAAACACTCACATATTATTAAGTATAAAACACCAAAGCAATTATAAAATAACATAAAATTCCCACATACCATGAGAGGGAAATAAATTGGTATGAAGAAAGGGAATATTTTAGCTATAAATAGAGTAGCATATCCTCTTAGAGGGGTCTTGGTAAAAAAATTCTGAAGTGTCGAGCCAGGGTAACCAATGCCTGTCGACGTAATGAGTTTAAATTTATAAATTGTAAAAAATGTAAAAAGTTAGCATATCATTGAAGAAAAAATTTTAATGAAAAAAGGCAAATAAAAAGCCTAATTGTGAAGTTGGTTTGTGTAGTGTGAGTATAGTGCAATAGTGCAGTTAAATGAGAAATTCCATCTAATCTCAACCAACACGCAACGCAGATTGATTAAACCAATGGCTACAGGACATAATTATTAACGGCAAAGATCGAGTCACCAGAGAGCTTCTCAGGACATTCTTCAAAATCCATGTTTGACCAATTCAACAAATTATCATCAGTTAAAAAGTGGTTTAAAAAAGAAATAAAATTTTTATTTATAACAGTTATTAAATTTTTTGTTATAAATAATTACCAAACAAATCTCCTGGGAATACTTTTACTTTTAATATCTCTGTTTAGTTTAAAATAACCATGTTTAGGATAAGTTAAATTAAGTGTGTGGATTTAAAATCTTTATTGAGTTTCAAAATAACAATTGTTGTAAACAGAAAAGAAATATAATAATACGTAATAGTCTGATAAGCAGTTGCAAGAAAGTAAACTGAGAAATTGGTTATTCAGAAGAAAAAAATTAATTTCGAAATAAGTCCTTTCTGCTCGTACATATTAAATATTATAATTTGTGATTTTGTAAAATGTTATTTTTGTGTTAAATTTGTAAAAAGTTTTCGAAAGAAAAAATATTTAAAGATGTTTTGATTTAAAGAGAAAGTTAGTGTTATTAAATTCAGTTTAAAGTCTTGAGCATTTTTTAATTAATTATCCACACACAGACATGGAATTATAGGTTATGATAACTACATGAAACCATAAAGGTAGGATATAGTACTTTAAAAACTCATTACTTGAGATAAAAAATTCAAAACATTTGTTCGCGTTCTCCCTGAGCTAGGGATGAAAAATAAAGTATAAAACTGGAAGATTTTAAATAAGGGGGGTTCCAATAGTTAGGCTTACGCTTAACTGTTGAAGAGATTGGTCAGTTTTCGGCGAGACAAAGTCTTACAAAGCCCATACTTCCAGGGAAATTGACAATCTATTCTTTTGCTCGCGTAAACAGATCTGTAAAGAAAAGAAAAACATTTTCTTCTTTCAAGGTTTGAGGATAGTGCGTGATCAGTAATTAAAGGGAAATCACATGCTTCCTAACTTACACCAAAAAACCACATTGCAAGTTTTTCCGTTGTAGTACCAAGGTGTGATCACAATGACTAGCATTAAGCCTAGTCAAAATGAGGTAGATGAACACTAGTAGGCTTGGAACGAGTGTTTATATTCATTCGTTATCAGGTCTGTGCTCCTCAACACCAAAAACTTGTCCTTGTAGTAGGAGAAAATACAGTATACTTGAATACGATATACTTGAGTACAGTATACTTGAATACAGTATACTTGAGTACGATATACTTGAGTACAGTATACTTGAATACAGTATACTTGAGTACGATATACTTGAGTACAGTATACTTGAATAATAATATAATTAATTCTGGTAGTTGTTTGATTATCATTTGTAAACAAAAAACGAATTGAGACTTCCACTGGAAGTTTTGGCTTTTTTGTTTTCTAGCCTGAAATTCTCAACTCCTTCAAAGTTAAGTTCCCAACTGCCCAACCCCCCCCCCCCTTGTAATTTACCACTTCCAGTTCTGAATTTACTTTAATCTTTTTTTCTCAGGGAGAACACGAACAAAGTTATGAATTTATTTTATTTATTCTCGGATGTGTGTTCTTAAAAATGCTATAAGTAATACACTGTATCTTACCTTTGTTGTAACTGCTTGTATCTTAGTGTGTCGATTGGGATATAACACAAAAATTGTAAATCTGCTCTTTACACAAAAAAATAAAAATCAACCATTTATTTAGAAAACAAACATTAGAACGGAAATCTTTTACTGACCTAATTAAAATTATATTTTCTTTTCTTTTTAACACAAATCTTAAATATATGAGCAGGTGGATTTTCTTTTTAGTTAAATTTGAAAATTCATTTTCCTTTTAATTACTTTACTTGTATTCAAAACTAAAATTTAATTTCTCAGATCACAATGTAATTAGTGTTCAGGATTAAGGTATTTATGATTTAATTTACTTCTATCTTTAATAAACATACATATTCAACTCACATGATATATTCGAACACACTATATTAATCGAAGAAGTATATAGGGAATAAGATTGTAAAATGGGAATAGAATTGATTGGTAACTTGGAGATCTCATATTTGTCAATAGAAAATCAATAAACTCTACAATTATGATAATAATATGACTTAGTTATACATATTGTAATGGACTATGCAGATTTGTAAAAATTGAATTTTTCTTAATATGCGTTGCTTCAGAAGTCCAAGTCGGTTTTTTTTTTCAGGTTCTGAGCTGTAGGAACTTATCACTAAGTGTGACCTTCACCCAGTGATCTGTTTCAAAATGTTTCCCTAACTTAGAATATTTAGCAATTATTGGAACTAATTTGATGAATTTAAATTATGAAAAAACTGGTTTTGAGGTTGTCACAGTATACTGCTCAAAGTGTATTTTTGATTGCTTCTTCACAAGTTCTTTCTATCTTGTCTCGTTCATAAGTTATGTAATTATAAAGTTCAAACGTTTTCAAAACTTCTCAAAATATGTTTTAATGTTTCACAATCAGAAAAACAATACAAATAAAAAATGAAGTTTTTTGATAAAAATTATAAATGAAAGTTGATAAAGGATAATTTTCAAAGTGCATAAAAAAAATTCTTTATAACGAAATTTCTATGTAACGAACTTTTTCTTTGGAACCTTCAATTTTGTTATATGGAGGTCCTACTGTATAAACAAACAGAACTTTCATGAAAGGCTGTCAACTTATAAGAGCGGCAGAAATGGTTGATTTACACGCATGTTTAGTAGTAGTCTAGCCTAATGTCTACTTAGAATTTTCCCGTCCTTGGAAATTAAACTAGGACTATTTTGTGCAACAGCCGTCGCGCAAAGCTGCTAGTAATTCCCAAATCTCCCGTGTCCTGATGGTATGTTGGTGTCAATTCGGTTATTTCATTTCACTCCCGCAGAGCCTTAAACTCCACTTTTTAATCTTCTAAAAATTACTGTTGAAATTAAATTATTGGTTCTTCTATAATAAATTTTAATTAGTTCTGCTCTGCTTTTTAACAGTTTCATTTGTTTTGGATATTTTGTGGTTCATTTTGTATTATATTTATATGGTAAATGCATTTGATGTATTATTGTTATCAGTGAGGTAAAGTAGGAAATTAGTTTTTAACTCATTTCAATAATTTCAACTGTGATTTTTAGGTTGTGTCGTTTTTTAGTTATTACTACTAATATCAGTAGATCTCTAAATGTTTACTTCTATCAAACCAAGCTTTGATTTCCCCTTTTTATTTTGTTAAAATATTGCATTGTGTAATAAGTTCACATAAAACATTGAATTTGTTTACTCTACAATAAAGTCTCATTTTTTATTTTTCCATCTTTGTTTTTCCTAACTGCTTTAAGCAGCTAATTAATGAGGAAATATTACTAGCAAAATTGATGTTAAACTTCCCTTAATTAATATACATGAGTGATGTGATAAACACTAATTGCATGAATGTACTACTTACCATATGCTCAAAATTTGTCTTGCAACTAAGTGGTTTATTATTTATTTGTTTTAGGTTTGTCTGTGTAGGAACTATAGAGGAGACAATGCTTAAACTACAACAAAAAAAATTAGTATTGTCCCAAAATATATTAACTGGTACTAAGATAACCAGATTAAGTTTAAATGATATAGAGATGTTATTTAAAATGTGAGCCCCTTGAAAGACAAGTGTTTACAGTAATACAAGTGTTTAAATAACATCTCTATATCATTTAAACTTTTAATGTTTTAAAGACCTCTCAGATGTTACTGCCCAATAGACAATTGAAGAATCACATTTTATTGTAATAAACTTTGTGATTTTATTTTTTAATTATAAGACAATCGTTTATATAAACATTTGAAGACTTGAATCATTATATGCTTAGGAATGTATGTAATATTATAATATTAAGGTTATTGCATATGTCTGTTTTTTCTTCTCCACTATATTAAATTCAAATTTGTTGGTTATGTTAGATTATAAGTGTAAATGAAATTATATGCACGTATTTACATGAAAGTCACAGAAATACTAAAATGAGTAAACCCTCCATCTGGCGCATGTTAATTTGTCTTAAAAATTCTTCGTTCGTTTAAAAATTAATAAAATATATTATTTGTATACAAAACCTAACTTATAAGATATCATTTTTCTCAGAAAGATGCATAGAATTCATCTATGTAATAAAAAAATTAATTTTTGAAACCGTTTTGGAGTAAGTATGTTAGATGTCAAAAATGATATTAACTTATTTTCAGAAAAACCTGTATCACCCAAAATCAATAGCTTACTACCTATTTCTAAGATATAAGTTACACAATTTTTGTATATTATTTGTGAATATATTTAGGAAAAAAAATATATAAATTTGTTACATTTTAAAAATGTAAAAAAATATTTTACGTAAAAACTGAATTTTCTCTTTATTTTTTTAAAAAAACATTAAAAATAGTAAAATATATTTTATACAGAACTTCTATATATCATTATGTCCAGAAAGGTGCATAGAATGTAGGTGTATAGTGAAAAAAAAAAATGTTAGATGTATTACATTTGGAGTTTTTTGGTCAAATACAAAAAAATCGAGAGTAACGGAGAGAAAATTTTCACAGAAATCAGTACATAAACCATATAAAAGATTTTTTTGAATAATTCCTAGAGATTTGTTATATATTTGTGGATAAAAGTTGCTAAAAAAAAAAAAAATCAATTTTAAAAATTTTCATTAGACATGGGTCATTTATGATAAAAATCTACCTTCACAATAGCCTAGACGTTGAGGTTAGGGCTGTGAAAAAAAACCAAAAATATGAAATATCACTAATAAATACACTCTACAAACATTGACACTTTTATTATAAGTTGTATATACATTTATATATTATGTATATACATATTATAATAAATAAATCGTTTCTTCAAAAATAAAAGTTCCAAAAGCAAATCTAGAACTAGGCCTGAATAGTACTAGATTTGGCTAGAATAGGCCGAAAATATGAATTATCACTCATAACTACACTCTACAAACATTGACACATTTATTTTAAGTTGTATAAACAAATTATAATAAAAAAATCACTTCATGAAACTTATATTCACTACAAAAACACAAAGCTATTACACTTTGAAATTTCCACATCGGCAAAATTCTTGCGAGATCGAAGTAACAAATTTGAGGTTATTCTTGGTTTTATAAAGTACCACAGCCTTTGTATTTTTCCTTGTACAGATGTGTTTCAAATACAAGGTTAAACATTGAAACCTCCTCTTTACGGTTATATCAAAAACGACAAGATTGTATAAAAATAAAGATCGGATTCTTCAAGACTGTCTAGATACTGAATATCGCAAACCGGCCTGAAAGTTCAGAGGATCATTTCCTAGAATGGATATAACTCGTAAACTATATAAATTAGGATGATTTCGTCTTCATAGTTTGAAAGAGGAAGAAAAATACTATATAATATTGTCAACTTGTAACATTTGGACCATTTCGAAAAAATATATATGAACATATAGGTGATATTTTCTATATAAAACTCGCCGCGGCAAATTGTCGGAACCTAGCGTTATGAACGTCAACTTCAGTCAAGTCGTGTTTTTTCTATTTTACACAACTTTAATTTTTCTAAACCTGGTTATGAAAGATTGAAAGATTACCTTTCGCATAAAAAATATGCGAATTTCACTAATTTTTGGAATATTATTTATAATGTTTTGTGGTATTTTTTTTTTTGCATGATATGCATCTACGGAACATTAGCTTTCCAACGGTATTTTATTTATTGCGATGGGACAATTTTAAGTGGGCGTAACGTTGAATGGCAAAATACGTGTTTTTTAGTTGGTGAATTGAGCCGTGACTAATGAAGCGACCACTTTTAAGGCAAAAAGTGGTCGATCACCAGTTGGAGGGTTAAATGAGAGTATTTCCAAAATCTATGTTTTGTTTGTGAAAAGTACATTTTCCTAGAATCCACGATCCCGAAATTTTAATTAATAGTGTCTGTGTCCTCACAGATGGCGCCCAATTTTCAAATAATAAATTCAATTCAATAACCCCAATTAGTGAAAAGTTACATGTTCTAAGGTTAATTAATTCAGGGACTTAGCATTATTTGGAAGCGTCCTCAAAGAGGTTAAAAATGTTACATAACCTAGGGGTTGATTTGTTCCAAATGGTCACTCTCAGCTATTGTTTCAATATCAGTATAATTACAACACTAACCAGGTTTGATAAACACTAATACAAAATACATATTGCACATTATACTATAATTTAGGAGGAAATGGTGGTCGAATGCGTTACATGGAAGGAAGTCGTACATTAATTTATTTTATTTAATAAATCATTATTTTAGCAAATTTGTTTGTGTGCTTTTTAATGAAGACACGTCAGGGCCACCTATCTTTGATGAAATAGACAAGTTAGATAATGTTCAAATCCTTTATATTTTTTTCATTTGAAACAAACATCTTTTAACCAATTATAGCCATCATAATACATATTTTTATTTCACAGCAAAGTAAAATTAATGCAAAAAAATTGTATTATGCAATTAATTAGTCTGACCGATACTAGTCATTACTGACCTCATTGTTCTATATATATATATATATATATATATATATATATATATATATATATATATATATATTTTTTTTTTTAAATCATGTTCTACATACCTTATTTATTATTAATAAAATAAGATCTGTGTGCTTTTCTTACAATGTAACAAAATATGTAGAATGAACAGAATAATGCACGATAAAACAAAATATACTATTTTCAAAAAGACTTAACCCTCCAACCGGCAATGGTAATTTTCTTAAAAATTCTTCGATTGTTTAAAAATTAATAAAATATATTATTTGTATACAAAACCTAACATATAAGATATCATTTTTCTCAGGAAGATGCATAGAATTCATTTTGTATTTATAAATTTGTTAATACAAGTTTAGTTGTATTGGAATTTGTATTTTGTAGTGGAAAAATATAATCATAATTAAAAATATCTGTACTTTACATGAAACTGTAAGTCTAGGCTATATTTGATTTTGTTCTGTCTTATTTAATACAATTGCCTAATTGAAATCAATGTATTTTAAGGTATTTAAGAAGGGAATATGTATTTTATATAATATTTGTTAAAACAGACCTAAAATGTCTTGGATATATTTAGTTTTACAAGAAATTGGTGGTTATACTCAAATTTTTGGCTTCTTTTTTTATACAAAAACATATCAGAAATGAATCTATTTTAAGAAATTTGTTACTAAATATTCAAATATATGTTTTTTAATAAATAAACAAGAATCTGTTATGAAATATGTAAATTGAACCAATACCATCTCATGTATATTATGTTTGAAATAAACTTGTTTTGATACCATAAATGGCTTCTTATTACTCCAAATATGCAATAGAAATGAATGTACTTTATGAAATATGATAGTAAATATATAAACTTACATTTTGTAATAAAGAAATATCCATTCTTTATGAAATATATAAATTGAAAGCATTACCATCATGTGTTTGAAATGAACTTGTCAATTTGACAGAGTTTTGATACCATAATTTGCCTCTTTTTATTACAAAAACATAACACAAAGATAATGTATTTTATATAAAATTTGTTAAAACACCAAATCGGTCGTACAATCAGCGCTATCTTGAGTGAAGTAGGGTGCAAGTTACGGCTTTACTTGTGAACCGGTCGTCAAGTCACATGATATAACCTAGCGTTGCTAACTTGAGTCAAGCAGTTTTATTTATAAAATATTGAAATAAGGTTAAGTTATGTTTAACTTTAGTAGAATAAATGAATAGAAATATTTGAATTAATATTGAAATTTGTGTTTTTTAATTATCCTGTACGTGTTGTTTATAAAATATATTAAATATTAGCAAAGTGAATTCATGTAACCTTATAAATGGACTTATAGTTTTTGTTATGTTGGTAATTATTTACTGTGTATAACCACCTATTTCCTGTCAAACCAAGACAGTTTAGGTCTTTTTTAACATATATTATATAAAATACATAATCTCTTCTTAATATATTCACTAGAATACATTGATTTCAATTATGTATTTGTATTAAATAAAACAGAACAGAAGCAAGTCTAGCCTAGGTCTACTATGCTTGACAATGTTGTTATTATTTAATATATTTTATAAATAATACTTACAGACTTAATAAAACGAATATTTATATATTTAATAATGTATTTCTTAAATTTCATTGAATTCTGATCAATATTGAATGAAAGAGAAGGGAAATAAAATAGTTCTCTAACATAACCTACAAGTTCATATCAAACCTATGTGGCCCAGCCAAGGAGCCCACCAAACCAAAACCATAATAATTATAAATTAGGATGTAAAGGAATTCTAAATAATAAAATATGAATTGGCACTTGCGATTTTGTTGAGCAGTGCAATATGACGTAGAAGCTGGGGGAGAGACGAGGAGTGGAAGGCTTGAACCAGCGAGCCGACCGAGAGTCTGTTCCGAGAGCCGCGAGAAGGAAGACCGCTACGGGACGAGGTCAGCTCAGTCCATTTTCGGCCACGTGCTAGCTAAATTAAACAGTATGCTTTTCGGCCACTATTAAGGCTTTATCTTGCCGTTATGTCTTTTTAATAAATTATAATTATTTCTGTTCTTTAATTCGGCACTAAAATAAAATATAACATTTAATTTCACTTGAGTTGCGTGCGTTCATTAGCGTCCTAACCCGACTCCTTGGCCCATCCTGACAAGATTCGGCTAAAGTGTACGCGGTCTCCAGCCAGCCGGAGCTTCCTGCTGGTCAAAAGAAGTGGAGACGGTCACACCTAATACACACACAAGATGGTATTGGTCTTATTTAACATATTTCATATCTAATACTTGTTTATTTATTACAAAATGTAAGAACATACATTTAGTAACATATTTCTTAAAATACATTCATTTCTGTTGTGTTTTTGTAATAAAAATAAGCAATTTATGGTACCAAAACTATGAATTCATCTCAAATCCAATCTCACACAAGATGGTTTTGGTCTTATTTAACTTATTTCATATCTAATAACAATTTATTTATTACAAAATGTAAGAACGTTCATTTAGTATCATATTTCTTAAAATACATTTATTTCTATTGTTTTTGTAGTAATAAAAGCAATTTATGGTACCAAAACTACAAATTATTGTCAAACCTAATACACACACAAGTTAGTTTTGGTCCTATTTAACATATTTCATAACTAATTCTTGTTTTATTATTTAAAAAATGTAAGTTTATATATTTAGTGACATATTTATTAAAATACATTCATTTCTGTTTAGGTTTTATAATAAAAATAAACAATTTTAGGTTACAAAGCGCTGCCTAGTCGACAAGCTCATTTCAAACCTAATATAGGCTACTTCCAAGACAGTTTTGGTCTGTTTTAACAAATATTATATAAAATAGATGTTCTTTTATTTGTAAATAACTTAAAATACATTGATTTCAATTAGGTAATTGTATTAAATAAAACAAAACAGAATCAAGTATAGCCTAGGCCAACCAACAACTGTTTCATAACTTCAATTTGATATATTTTTATAATTTGTTCACTGTTGGACTGTTTATTGTTATATTTTGTTGATAAAGGTTTATAACTTTTATAATTTCCTATATTTTGATACCCCACAAGCTAATTTCAGTTATAAATGGACTTATAATTTTATACAATTATTTCTGTCAGTTGAAGGTCAATATCATTTATAATTGAGTTTTAAATTCAGTAATATTTGTAGGTTATGTTGGTTAATACAAAACAAGGTAATTGTAATAAATAAAATAAAACATATTTCATTGACAGAGTCAAAAGCCCAGTTCAGTAGAATCATTCCTCAGTCACACCATTGCTTGGACAGTGTTGCCGCATTCCCAAACTGCCTGTACAGTGTACAGTGTTGCCAGATGGCTGATCACGTGATTTTGTCGCCAGCAGGTCAGGGTTTGGAATTGTCTAGCTTTGCAAAAGTCTTTGTCAAGGGAAAATTCCATTACCTGGATGTTGTGACAGTGTTGTCAAATGGTACTGTACAATGTTGCCAGATGGTCGAGCTAGGAATGTTTAGCCAAACAGTCTTTCTGATGACTTTACTTTGTTAATGAATTGAAAATAATTTTATAATATATTAACTATACGGCGACGTATTATTGAAATATTTTGTTAATAAAGGTTTGTAGCTTTTATAATTAACTATCTTTTGATAGGTATCCCACACGCTGATTTGAGTTATAAATGGACTTGTAATTTTATAATTTGTAACAACAGCTATAAAAGGTTAATAACAATTATAATTTCATATTTTAAGTTATAAAACTTATAATTATGATAGAAATGGTTAACAACGTATAAATTATATCTCTCTTGTCCAAAATTTGATTATTCACGAAGCTGACACATTTTATAAACATGTTTTATTATAAATATTTGATATTATAAATTGATTACAATTAGTTAATTGTAATAAATAAAACAGAACACAATAAAGTATAACCTAGGCCTACAATTTCATGTAAAGTTCAAATATTTTTAATTATAATTATATTTTTCCACTACAAAATACAAATTCCACTAAAACTAAACCTCTATTAATAATACGTATAGGCTTATTATAAAACGTATATTGACATATATTTTAATGTATTTTTTAAATTTCATTGATATCTGTTGAACATTTGTATTAAAATTAAACAAATCAAAACTCTGTTTCCAAAAACCAAGAAAATTTAGCCTTGGCCACTAGACCAAGACAGTTTTGCTAATAATTCGTATATTTTATTATTAATTCGTATAGGGTTTTAAAATACGAAAGTTCACATATTTAGTAACTTATTTCTTAAATTTCATTGATTTCTGTTGAATTTTTGTAGTAAAATTAAATAAAAGTAAAAAGTGTTTCAAAAATTTCTGACATGGCTGAAGAGTCAAACTAGACAAGACATATTTGCTCATAATTCGTATATTTTATAATGAATTCGTATAGGGTTTTAAAATACGAAAGTTCACATATTTGTTATCATAATTCTTAAATGTCATTGATTTCTGTTGAATATTTGAGGTAAAATTAAATAAAAGTTAAAAGTGTTTCAACCTATTTCAGATATCAAAACAAAAGCCAAGTTCAACGGAAACATTCCAGACTTTACAGTGTTGCCAGATTGTTGATCACGTGATTGTCAGCTCGTGGCATTGGTTTGACAAGGTTCTAACTTCTAACTGCCCCAGAGTAATTTTAGAGAAAAACACGTTTGAATTTTCCTCCTGTAATATCTTTTTTATTTATTTATGAAATTTTTTTTTTTTATGCTGGCTGAGGACTCACTGCTACTTTATAAATGAGATGTGTAGTAATTTAGCATTTTATTTTTTCATATAGTATGTATATAGGCTATGTACTTTTGCAGTTACAACCTTGTCACTCCCAACTTTGATCAACTTGGGAGTGACAAGATTCTAACTACACATACAACCATGTCAAATTGAAAAAGAAAGTAAAAATCCGGTGAAGAGTAAAAATGACATAGTTTACTGTGTGAACCTTTACAAGATTTAAGAAATAAACAATTCTTTTATACCTAACTATAAAACTATACATGAGTTTTGAAATATATTTGGTTAGATAATTAATTGTCTTAGTTCAAAATGACATTGTAGAACTCTCGATCCTGAAGATGCATGTAAGGATAGGCACTTTTAATATCTTTCTTCTTAAGGTCCGGTATTGTTGTGGTACATCGAAGAACTTTTGGACGTAATTCAAAAACAGTCAGACTTGAAGGCTCAGTTCGCTGCTTCTTAGACTTATTGCGCTGATTTGGAGTTTCCATAAATTTAATGTTTGCAGCATTGTAGGGTTCTAGTTCATCATGACTCGTTTTGTATAAAATCTGCCCAAATGCTTGTGTATGTTGAATTATGGATACTTGTGTATAAGGAACTGCTCTTTAGTTCAGTAATTTTGCAGTTTCAGAGAAGTTTTTAAAGTCAGAATCTCTCATTTGAAGGATTTTATAAGGATGTTGACAACTTACACCTTTCAACAGCCTTATTAGACCTATCGGTGAATAAAAGTCAGTTTTATTCATCGCCTTTTCAATTTGCGAATGCACACTATCAACCTCTTGCACACATGAATGTCCTGGCAACGAGTATTTCATTGTTACTGATTTTATTTCAGGGTGGTCCCTCAAAAAGTCTAGGATAGCGTTTGACATAATGGAATTTCTATTTTGGGGTACGCACGAATCTGACCAAGTAATGAGCTCGCTTAGGTCATTTTCTTCAGCGACAACTTCTAAAATTCTTCTCACAGCACTTGCAAGGTCATTTACAGATCTACCTCCTAACGTTTCATTCCAAAGAGCACAGTCAACTCTTTTTGTCACACTATAGTAAGCTGTTAAGTTGTAAGAGGTCAATTTACTTAAATAAAATAGTGAGCTGATTTCGGCATGTGGAGTCAATATTACATTCTCCAGGTCAAACAGCAATACTGGTAAGTTTTTATTCTCTTTTTCTTTCTTCCGGGATTCCCTCATTGTATTTTTGAGATTAATGTGCCATTCGTAGTCTGCTTTTACTTGTTCAGTCAGAGTTTCTGTTTGTTTTGCTGTTTTATACATTTCACAAAAATCACATCTATCCGTTTTAGGTTTGTGAAATCCCAAATTAAATTCAGTGTTGAAAATCTTTTTGTATTGAGAGTCTTTTACTGGTTGGACTCCTTCTTCAGAACACTTTTCTTTATAGAGTTCAATCATTTTTCCAACACTTAAATGTGCACCTAAGTAAAGTCTGTTTGTGGTCGCTCGGCAATAATGTGCTTCAACTGTAGGGAATGACTTTCTATGCTCTCTTGCAAAGTCAGCATTTCCAGTCGGTGTTCTCCTGCTAGTTTCACTTTTGCCTCTAAGGTCTGCATTTGGAGTGTTTGTTTTTAAAATTTTTGAGTTATGTGCCGTGTACACTGGCTTTTGAGAAATATTTAGTGTTCCCAGATAAAACTTTTTGCACACTTGGATCTTTTCTCCTTTTACATGAAAAAAATAAGAGAATGAATACTTTCTTCGTGACTTTGTTGCAATGGTCCCAGTCCTACCATTATCAGAATCCTCACTATAATCTTCCTCATTACTGTTAAGGTTCTTAGGCCTGGCAGTGAGAGAACGCGTTGTTGTGTTGATAATGAAGTGTCTCTTTTCAGTTGAATGTGGTAGACTGTAGTAGCTTACGTAAATATCCATTCTTTCATCATCAGTTATTTTCTTCATACATCCATACCTACAATCTGTGAAGCAGTTTTTAATGTTTTTAACAGTTTTTGCGTTAACCTTCTTACCTCTACGGCTGACATACTCTTCGCCACTTTGATGAGCTCTTTTCAACATGTTACACTTCCACTTACAGTACTTGCATTGGGAATGCGTTTTCGAACTTTTTTCTTTGGAGTTTCTAGAACTTCACCAGCGCTAGAAGCAAAAACCATAAATCAGTTTTCATGTTAAGTTAATTTTAGTATAAAAGACACAATAATTAAATTATCTTACTTATCAGAATCACTGGAAATTTCAAACGCAGTCATTAGTTCTGTATTCTTGTTTAGTTGAACGATGTCGTTTAAAACTTGGTCTGCATGTTTCTGTGTTCTTTCCATCAAGGGGGAATTTTCTCCAAACAGTTGTTTTTGGCAAGGTTTTAAAGTATTTTTCTTTCTGTAAAATAAATCAAGCCCTAGTGAGTTAAGTATAATATTAATTTTATTAAAAATCTTAGCCATAATTCTATAGCCTAGAAATAATTTAATAACAGTTAAATAGTCCTATTCAAAAACGTGGAGGTTTAAGAAGTTATGGTCATTAATCTTTTCATGGTTTTGCTGTGCAAATCGATATATTATACTTTTTTTAAGGATGAAAATAACCTAAATAGTTGGTCAGAACATAAAGCAAACATGTTTTGAATGTTTTTAATTGGCTCAGCGCTCGCAGACCTAGGCCTAAGCACAGCCTAGGCTACTTAGCGACATGTTTGGCTTACCTGCCATTCTTGAATAAATTAAATTTATTACACTCTTGAAAAACTAACTCTGTTAAAGACGTTCATCAATACTAACTGTTATACATAATATTTCAAAGAAAATGTTTAGATAATAGACTAACAAAAAAGTATTTCACTAACCTTTTTCTACACATATAGTTAACAGCATAATCTTCTGAATCTTCCGACTCCGTTGGAGGAATAAAATCATCAAAATCTGAGTTAAAATTATCGGATAGACTATCACTTTGTGATAAATCCATATTTCAGTAAAACTTTTAAACATTAACATAGAAACAATTCTGGAGCTTACTGTTTATAACCTCAAAAGAGTAGAACACACCATCACCTTCCAAACAATAGAACAAATTAACAGCTGTTTACAATTAAATAACATTGAACTAACAGCTGTTGCTAATGTGTTGCAGATAGAACCTTGTCAAAGTGATGTTTAAAAATGGTTTTATTGCAGTTAGAACCTTGTCATTTTAGTAACTTTTTTGTTTACAATGATAATGTCGTAAAATTAATACAGAATGCAGTTTAACTAAATATATGTCAAATAAAATAATAAGCTCAATTTTACCAAAAATGTTAGTTACAACCTTGTTAAACCAATGCCACAAGCTGTTCAGATTTGAAATGTCTTGCATTGCAATGTATTTCTTGTTGTAAATAAAATGAAATATTTTTATAATTTGTTAACAATATGATGTATTATTTTGATATTTTAATAATAAAGGTTTATAGCTTTTATAATTTCCTTTATTTTGATACCTCACACACTGATTTGAGTTATAAATGGACTTATAATTTTATAATTTGTAACAACAGTTATAAAATGTTAATAACATTTATAATTTCATATTTTAGGTTATAAAACCTATAATAATTATGATAGAAATGGTTAACAACATTTAAATTATATCTCTAACCGACAAATTCATTTCAAACACATGATGGTGATGCTTTCAATTTACATATTTCATAAATAATATATATATTTTTTATTTTAAAATGTAAGTTTATATATTTAGTGACATATTTCTTAAAATACATTCAATTCTGTTATGTTTTTGTAATAAAAAGAAGCAAATTAAGGTATCAAAACTCTGTCAAATTGACAAATTCATTTCAAACACAAGATGGTAATGCTTCCAATTTATATATTTCAAAAAGAATATATATTTCTTTATTAAAAAATGTATGTTTATATATTTAATGTCATAATTCTTAAAATACATTCATTTCTGATGGATATTTGAAGTAATAAGAGGCAATTTATGGTATCAAAACAAGGTCATTTCAAACCTAATAGACTTGAGATGGTATTGGTCTTATTAGATATATTTCATAACAGATTCTTCTTTCTTTATTAAAAAACATATATTTGAATATTTAATGACATATTTCATAAAATACATTCATTTCTGTTGTGTTTTTGGAGTAAAAAGAATCAATTTAAGGTAACAAAACTCTGTCTAACTGACAAGATCATTTCAAACACATGATGGTATAGCTTTCAATTTATATATTTTATAAAGAATAGATATTTCTTTATTGTAAAATGTAAGATTATATATTTAGTATCATATTTCTTTACATACATTCATTTCTGATATGTTTTTGTTTTAAAAAGAAGCATTTTATGGTATCAAAACAAGTTCATTTCAAACCTAATACCACACAAGATGGTATTGGTCTTATTTGACATATTTCATATGTAATACTAGTTTATTTATTAAAAAAACATTTATTGGAATATTTAGTGACATATTTCATAAAGTAAATTCATTTCTGTTTAACATTTGGAGTAAAAAGAAGCAATTTAAGCTAACAAAACTCTGTCTAACCGACAAGATCATTTTAAACATATGATGGTAATGCTTTCAATTTATATATTTCATATCAGAATAGATATTAATTTAATACAAAATGAGTGTTTATATATTTAGTTTCATATTTCATAAAATACATTCAATTCTGTTGGATATTTGAAGTAATAAGAAGCAATTTAAGTTATCAAAACTCTGTCAAACCGACAAGATAATTTCAAACCTAACATGACACAAGATAGTTTAGGCTTTATTTAACATATTTTTATTGAACGCCTTATAAATCTCGTACTCCTCGACTGCATTCATATATCTATCTTTAGATTACAAAAAAGAGGTCACTTGACAAAAAGGTAAGAAACTTTATTTAAAAATAATAGTGACCTGGATACTGAAAATGAATTCAGTTATTTCTTTTCATCTCATATGTTATTCAACTTACTTTACTTTGTATGACAGGGCTGGGTAAGTACCATGATGATACTTTTATTCCCTCTACAATCGTCAGACAAGTTGGTAGTGGATGTATAAATTGCTTTCAATAATTGAACTAATAATGCATAACTGAAACATGTCAGGCTACAAGGAAATTTAGTAATTTTTGCATTGAATTTAGTATAAATTTAGAATAAAATCATATTTTATTTGATTATTTTAGAATTTCAATATGACTTACTCTATCTAAATAAAATCTTATTTAAAATATCCAAAAATTGTCTAAATATTTCTTTTATTGTTCACAGAACGTTGAAATGTCAACTGATAATGCAATTGATCAGATCGTAGAACACGACGATATTGATCTTCTCTCAACTGTCTATAAACTTAACAGCAATTGGGAACCTACCAGTTCTACTAAAACACAGGAGAAATTTATTACGGCGAAAGAATTTCTAAAGAAAATAGGAGAAATCGATATAGACGAGATGGTAAACTGTAGATCGACATGGTTGGAAAATTCTTCAGATAATCTTGAATCCCTTTTGGACGATGTGCTGGCTGTAAATAATGATTTACCAGAACATATTAATAATGTAGGATTGGATTGCTATTGAAGATTTGTTTTATTTGTTCAAGTTTGTTGATGTAAATATATTGTTTTGTTTAAATGTTTATTGACATCACTACCATAGCAGATTTAACGTAGCGGTTTAAGGTGAGTGTTGATAATAGGGAGATCACTCTCATCAAGACTGCCATTATTTTCATCATATTTTACACACTTTGTAGTAAGAATTGTTATTTTGTTTTTCTTCTTTTTTAAAGGAAATATTAATTATCTTGTAGAATTACTGGTCGACTACTTTAAAATATTAGTTTTGTTTTAATTTATACCAAAATTATTTGTAAATTATGTTCAGTTTTTCTAAAAAAAAAAAAAAAAATTAAAATTTTATTAAAAATTAGGGTATTGGGGAGGAGTATTTTTTTTGTATTGAAAAAAGAATGACCATAATTTGACCAACAAATTTGTATAAAATAACAGAAAAATTTGTTTAGACTATTCAAATTACGTATATGGGAGAAAGTAGAATTGGTGGCAGACCTATGCATTAAATTTCTCTTGTCGCGTCAGATGCATTGCCATTAATTAAATATTTGGTCTCCTAAATATTTACTAGCTATTAACCCAATTTTCCCCTAATATTTAACAACAAATTTTGATTTAAGGATGTACATGTAAAATACCAGAATGAAACTGAACCATTACAGCTTTCTGCTATCTCACCACATTCTTTTCAAAATTTAAAGATAAATTTATCAGGTGGGATTTTGATCATAAACATCCAAACTGTCATTTGCAGAAAATACAAATTTTAAATTGTCAATATTACCTGATGATATTTATATATGAACAGGAGGGAAAACACTACTTTAAGCTGAAGTAGTTGGAAACAGTCAATCGTGAATGATTTTCTGTTTTATACGAATTACAAATTGCAGTTTTCTTCAAAACCTTTGGCATTCCACACATGAGTCTGAAAATATTAAAACTTAGATCTGAAGTTGTTCCAAGTGATTTGTAATATGGATCGTCAGTAGTTCTGCTGTGATAATGTGGAGCATTGCTTTGAAAATGTACTGTTCTAATTGTAATACATGGAAGTTCTTTGATTTCAGGTTCCTCCGTCTTCTCTTTTATTCTTAAAACCCTGGAACTGGCAGTCGATTTTTTATGGCAGGGATTTCTTAAGAATTTAGAATGGATAAATTGAAAAAAATGCGTACAAAAATAATATATATTCATAACCTAATTGTAACTCATGGTCACAAGGGTATTTTTGTTGGGTTTTTGGCGGGACTGTTGTGTAATGGGTTTTCAGGGGGCCAATTTTCATGCGGTTTGTTTTAAATGAAAGAACATTCTACCATTATTTGCAAAAAATACGAAATGTCAATTTTATTTAATTTTTATATTGATAAAACCATTTTTTATAAACACACATTAACAGACCTATTCTGGCATTAGTTACAAATTAATACAGTTGATGTATTGGACTTAATCAGCTGTTTTAAGTTACATTGGTCGCTATGATAATTTAAATTGTATGTAAAATTGAGTTTAAATCACTTTCCAAATTGTTTCACATTGGTCTATGCTAGGCCTAACCTATTATATGTGCTAAAGAACCCCCTACAAAGATGGGGTTGGTCTCATTGGGAAGCTTGGGGGTTTGAGAATCAATATTTTATATACAACGGTCGTGTAACCTAACCACACAAAAAAAATTTTATGTTGTTTTTGTAATGGTTTTTGGTGACAACAATGTTTGTTATTACAATCACTAAAAGTTTCAATTTATGGGTTTCTTTCTGCCCTCCCATTCAACTTAGGTAAATAATTTCATATCCCATGTCTGAAACTAAACCATGAAACACATCTATTTATTCTAAAACTCAGTGTTACATATTAGTATGTAAACATCATCTCTCTATACACTTCCATTACCTGTGTTAGCATTGTTAGGTTAGGCAAAACAAAGGCTTCTCTTGTTTGTCAACAGCTGTGATGCGTCATACAGCCAACAACACGTCATCTGACTACTCAAGGAACATTGTCACGCATTCTATCGGTGTTTTGGTGAACTAAACTAAATAAAAACCTTCCTAACGGCCAAGAGCGATATATTCCGCTTAAGAGGCAGCAGGAGTCAGTTTGAAAATCGTCTTTTGGCGTTGCCTTCAATGTAGTGGTCCACCACCCGCACTAAGAATTTGTCATACCGACCGCCAGTGGCTCAGGTCAACCTTAGCCCCCTCCAACTATCACATTTCACACCCCATCCACTCCATTGTTCACTGCCGATACCTTCCCGCTATGAGCCGTCTTCACACACTTCACAGTTCCAAGCGCTCGGCGAGTTATAGCAATGACTACTAAAACCTATTAGTAGTCATTGGTTATAGTTGGCATATTGGCTATCTGCCCGTAAATCGCACTAAGATGACAATTTTGATAGGGCGTCGAAACCTATACAGAGTGTTCCAAACTTCAATTGTCCCCATTTGTGGATACAATGTAGGCTATTGACAAAAAATATAAGTAGGGTAAATAATTAAATAAATTGTCAAACAGTACAAATATCGCTTTATTTGATTTTGCGCATAAAGTATATTTATTTTGTAAAGTAAATTTGTGTATTCAACAGTAATTTTTGAAACAAAATACAGGATTTCAAAACTGACACACTAAAATTGTTCACGTAAATTAATAAAATAACTTATATAGAACAGAATAACATTCGTACTTTTCTCTTATCAAAAGCCTTATATACAACAGAACTTAGAATGATACAACCAATAGAATATCCAGTGTTCTTGACGACGTGTCACACATTCACAACCCTTCACTTATGATTACAAATTTATTTAGTAAAGGGGTTTTCAAATTTGATATATAGCTGTTAGCATTTAATATGGAACACAATGTCATATAATTAAGCCTTATTCTATTTTATTCAACGTGAAACAGCCAACGTGAAAACATACAATACACACACACACACACACATATATATATACAAGTATATGTCATAATATATAATAATATTGTTTTTCGTAATACAAAGATACAAAAGTAAAATAAGTATTACGAACATATATTTTTATGTATACAAGTCTTTTTTGTTATTACAGTAAATGGGACACATAATCCACAAACAAACTATTTACGGAATATACCACAATTCGAAAACACGAAATTCAACACAAGATTTTCATCCATAAAGGACTGCGATTTAGATTGATTACATTATATTTAATCTGCTAATAGCTATTTATATTCATTCTAAACCTTTAAATAATGTAGGATCAAAGTTTTTAATATGGAACTGATGACATTATTTATTCAAAGAAAAATCATATTTGATCAAAAAATGTGACAAGTTATTAAATGAAGGAATACATTTAAAAAATGTATATATATATATATATATATATATATATATATTACATACTTTAAGTAAAAGTTAGAAACATTACAAAACGCCCATAAATGAATCTACAACAATTATTTAACTAAACACAAGCATATACAAATTTATGATACAATCAGCATAATATACAATAATATAAATTTTCATAATATAAGTAAACTATATATTACGAACAAAATATATGTATACATGTATGTTTTTTACGAATAGACACCCCCAATAGATAAAACTGCCGTAAATGGAATCAACGTTCTTTAAAATGGAACTCACAAAAACATTATTTACGGAGTATACCACAATTCAAGATCATGAATTTTAGTAAACAAGATTGTTAAAAATAATTGCGATTTAAATTGAATGTGTAATATTTAATTGGCAAACCACCATTTATATATTCAAAACTTTTATGCTAAATAATATAGAATCACAGTTTTAAGTATGTCGCTGGCTCTGCTTGACCAGTCTATTATTATTCTGTAGTCTCTGGTTACACCTCACGGACTCCAGTCGGTGTGTTGGTGTTGACTTTCAAGTGTTCCCTTGTACCCTTTCGCTCTTCTAGTTTTTTCCTGGCTTCTGTGATGTAGGTCGGGTTCCTAATCGGCATTGACCGGTTATGACGAGGATCAATGAGTTCCGGCAATATACAATTTAAATAAAACCTTTCGAGTTTTTCTGACATGTTTTTGTCCCAAAATTCACTATCTTTGACAATGCGCTCCAATTTTAATCCGTTTGGAGTCCAAAGAACAAACTGGCAGTATTGGCGTTTAGTAATGTGGAGCTGTCCTTGTATTTGGAAATAAAATATATGATTTTTATTAAAGGGTCCAATTTTGCCACTTTTGTCCAATATCCAGCAGGTCACTTTTTTTGCTTCAATAGCTTCATCGGGTGTCATATTTTTCGCTGATGAAGGACACTTTATCTCGATTAGGCTGTCATCATCTATAAGCCCATCTGGAGATGCACCTAAAAATGGCTGATCTGCATCAATAAAGAGGCCGCATGGTTGGATGGTCTTCCCTAGTTCGGCACTTGCTTGTTGTCTGGCCGTCTCTTCATATTTCCGCCCGTAAGCCATGGACGCACAGTCAAAGGAGGTGTACAAAAACTGTTTGACTAGAGATTCACATCCAGTTGTGGCTTTCATTTTGCAACGATACACCTTGCAAGATTAACGTAGACTCTCAATTTAACACGTATCGTTCGGGAATTTACTCAAATTTTGCTTCCGGCTTTTTCCCCGCTTGTGACAACGTATCGTATGCAAGACAATTTTACTTTTATCGTAAATTGTCAAGAAATAAGTCTTTTCGACTTTATTTCGTTTTATTTATTAATGAATTTATTGATTGCTCAGTCAATTTTACCTTTTCTTAAACTTGTGTATACGACTCTTCCTAGAGGTCGTGCCGTGTGGGAGAGTTTGGTTTCCAAATTTTATTCCATTTAGAAAAATGTACAAATAATTAATTTTTGTAAATTTCTCTTTAGAGCACACACTTTATTTCACAGATATATATTTAAAATGGCATACAACTATAGGAATCTCTACAATAATGAAAAGCAATTAAAGATTTTTCAAATCAATTATCAATATTTATTACTTTTTATATTATGACTGAAGGTCTTTCTTTTGTTTGGTAAATTTATATTTTTCTTTATACTACAAAATCTCTACCATAAGACACAATGAATTTTATACACATATATTACAACACATTAAATTTTATATAGACACTCTATAACATATTAAATTTCATACTCAGAATGACCAGAACAAATCATTTAAAATTGAATTTACTTAAAAAATACACTTCCCCTATAATTTTTATTGAATATTTAATTAAAATGAATTTACGTTTATTATTATTAATTCCCTAAAGTTTCCAATAAATCAAAGTATTGGTACCTTGAACACTAATGAAGATCATATACGATGCTGAAGATTCTGATGGGTTGAGATGATCTCCCGATGCCTGTAGTCTAATGTTGTAAGTTCAATGAGTAGATTTTCTGCTGGTGCTGACTCCTGAAGCACGTCTTCCTCGTAGGCTGGTTGAAAAAAGAGTATCCAAGTTACCTTGAATATTTCAGAGCTCCTCTGACTTGGGAATTTTGAGTACCAACTTAACTTGGTTTCCCTCATAAACTATCCCTTCACGTTTTTATACGTTTTCGGCGAGTTTATGCTTTATTTTGGGTTTTTTCATTTCCCAAAATATTTACAGATTATTTATTTATTATATTTATTCTTTTATTTCATTCTAATCCTTTTATTTCTTCCTTTTTACTTTATTTCTTCACAAATTTTTATCTTTTATCGGTTGTCTCCACTTCTTTGTCATTGGTTACGGTCGAGTTTCGCTCAGCGATCCCTCCTCTTGTTAAAACATGATTTTGGTTGAAATTCTGTACTTTTTTCTTCTTTTCTCTCTAACTTCTGCTTCGCCCTTCCGATTCTCGATTTCTTTTTAGATCTTGTTTCTTAATGTTCTTGGGATCCTTTAGGTTTTTGTTTCGTGGTTGTAGTCCATTTCTTTCTCGAGTTATTTAGCTTTTACGTAATTTAAACAATTTCAAAATTTAGTTTTTTCCCTGATTTGGTTTTTGGTTTTTTAACACTTTTTTATTTTTTGTTCTTGGTAGGAACGAATGTAACTATGATCACTTTTTCTCTGCTATGTTTATTTCGCGAGAAATCTTGATTTAAAGTTTTTTACATCGTTTTCCCATGAAAACATGTTATTAAAACCCCCATCTACTGATTTTATAAATTTGGTTTGTTCATTCTGTACAACACACTAATTTAAACATTTCTTAATTATAAATACATTCTATTTATAATGTTTATCTAATTTTTCGATAAATTGGTATTTTTATAAGTGCCTAAGGTTTTTTTTTTATTAAAATATCGTTGGAGTTATTATTTTTATTTCATGTTTCCCCTTTATTTCCCCCTTACTTATTTATATTTAATTTACCATTTGTTAATTTCCTTTATTTTATATTTTAGTATTTTTTGTCTAAGTTGTTTTCCCCGTAACTTTGTTAATTATTAATTTATGAAAATTTCCCCCCTTACTAAATTTTTTTATTATTACTTTTACAATCTTTCTCGGTACTTTATTTTTTAAATTTGAAACATTTTTGTTTCACGGACAAGTTTATTCCCGTTAGTGACGCATCAACATCGCTAACTGCTGGCTTTACCTACTACGTTGCTAACGAATCAGCTTTACAATTTTTATTCTGCCTTGAGCGTTTTGGCCAATTCCAAACCGCCTCAATATCCCCCGTGCAAAATTAGAAAATTGCTTATGTTTTAACATCAGCCTTTTTTGATATTAAATCCCCTTATGACATCTTTTACTTAATTTAAACAATTTTCATTAAATCCACATTTTATTATATAATTTAAATTTTCATTTGAAAATTTTTAAACACATATATAACACAAAATACCTATATTAACTATTAAATTCTTAAAACATCAAATATACTTTTATATCACACAATTAATTTTCCTTATAACACATAAACACACAATATAGAATACAAAACAATTATATAAAACATGAATAACACAAATACATAAAACATAGAATATAACAACTACATAAGACCTGAATATAACAAATACATAAGACATGAATAAATTTTCATTTTAAATTTTTCCATCTCAAGATGGTCCATGGCTTTTACTTGTTTGCTTCTCAGATTTTTCACTGTCCTGCAACACACTAACTAGTATACACATTTTTATTACAGCTTCTGCACTAAACTTTTTTGACATCTTGTACCTTACCTTGATTTATTGGATATAAACAAAAATCTTATTAATTTTCTAACTATCCCCAATAATCATTTGTTATGGTCATTCCTAACACATAATAGTACAAAAAGCTGGCTATAAAATGATATTAATTTTTAACATACTTTAAATTTCGCATTCATTCATCAACCCGTCAAAATAAACATCCTTCAATTTTTTACGCAGTTTTTGTATCGATTTGATGAATGGAGCGGTTGATTAGCCTCGTTCATTATGCGGTTGTTTATTTAGGCTTCGAGCATCCGTTGTCCTAACGATTCCTTTGTTAAGCGCTAGCAGCTGATTTCTTTGACCTAGTTATTTTTAGCTCTTTTGTTATGTGACATATTTTTATTCATAATATGGTTTCATGTCTTTAATATCATATCGACCCTTGATCTTTCAATAATATTATACTTTAACATTTTATCGATCTCCTCTTGTACTTGTTTCTTGTAATTGATAGGTATTGGATAATTTCTGTTAACATAAGTATTATTGTCCGTAATTTTTAATTCATGTATATATTTATTTGACCTTCCTGGTTCTTCACTAAACACCTGGTTATATTCCCTCATTAGTTGCCTAATTTGGTTCTCTTGTTCTTGTGTTAAAATATTATTTTCCAAGCATAAATTTTCGTGTTCAATGTTGACATTTACTTGACATAATTTCAAAATTTTATTTTCTTTTAATTTTATTTTAGGCTTCCCTTCTTCACCTTTTTCGTAATTTAGTCCTGTTTTCATTTTAACTTTCACCATTTTCTTTCTTCTGTCCATTCGTCTTTCCAGGTTTTCGTCACGTCCATTTTGTTTAACTTTTCCCCATATTTCCGCAATTTTTACTATTTCCTTAACTCCTGCACTTTCTTCTTTAACAATTTTATTTTTTACCTTATTATTTATTACTTTTGAGTTGATTGCTGTTTGCAGCATATTTATTTTATTTTCGCTGATTTCACCATTTTTGGCTCCTCTTGCTCTCCTAATCCCCCGTGCTATCTTGTCTCTATACTCCTTTTCTTCTCCGGTTTTGGTCACATTCGGTCTGGTCACATCCTTTGCATTTATTTTTACTTCTACATGCTTTTTTGTAGATAACTTTATTGCCCCTTTTCCTCGCAATACAGAGTTTGAGCCTCCCATTTCAGCGTCGCTCCGATTGTCCATTAAACATGTCCTTTCTTTGCTGAGATTTTCTTCGCTGTTTCCTTTTGTACTCAATCCTTTTAATTTTAATTTTGCTACGTTATCCTCGTCTTTCCTATTTTCCTTCGTCTCGCTACAAAAATCTTCTACAATAAAATGGTCGTCGACTTGAAGTTGTATGAATTTTCTATCCATATTAATTCTTGCTTTATATTGACACAAAAAGTTACACCCTATTATTAATTTTGACTTTAAGTTTGGTACTACCAGAAATATTCCTTCTATGCATTTTTGCTTTAATTGTATGGGGAGCACAGCCTGTTTTGTAACCCTCTGTCTTTGGTTTTTTAATGCTGTCACCACCTCTACACCATTTACTGGTAATACCAACACTTCTTTATTGTCAACATTTATTTCGTCGAAAAATCTCTCCTGTACGAACGACATTTGCGCGCCGGTGTCAATTTCTGCTTCTACCATTTTATTAAGAATTCCTGTAGTGATCTTTGGGCATTCAGGTATAGATTCTTGTAATTCTAAATCTATCTCCCTTTCTTCCATTAAATCCTTCTTTATTTCGCAATTCATTTTAGTTACTTTAATTTCTGTTTTATTTATTATTATTTCTTTATTTTTAGTTTTTAATTCTTCATTTTTGTTTATTATTGCATTTCTATTTTTATCCGCGATCCCAAAATTCCTATCATTTTTCGTTTGCTTAATCATTTTATTTTTTATTTTTCCTATTGGGATCTCACTACCTAGTTTTTTGGAACTTTAGGAAGTTGATTAGATGGACCCGGTTTTTGGAAATCAAGTTTTGGTTTAAGGTTAGGACGTGAGGATGGGTAATTTGCAGGTCTCTCCCGATATTGATTTTGTTGATCAACTTGCCTGTATCGTGTAAATCGCTCTTCCTGTCTTCCCGCGTACATTGTTTCCCCTCTCGTTCCCTCTATACTTTCCAAAGTTCTTAGGAACGTTATCGCCTCTTCAAAACTTTCACTTGATTTCCCTAGGCTTGCCAATTGTACCTTCGGATCGAAATGTCTCATTAATTTGAAGATTAAAAATGATTCTGGGATTTCAGGAATTAAGAATTGTGCCTTATTTATCTGTTTGCAGAAATATTCCACTTTTGTTAAAGCCCCTTTATTAGAAAATCTTCCGTTTTCTATTTGATTCCTTATTATCTGTTGGGTTTGGTAACACCAATAATTGTCTAAAAATTTTTCTTTAAATCCTTCATACCCTTCCGTTCCTCTTTTTACCACTCTCCACCATTCCATCGCTGCACCTTTTAATAATCTTTCTATTATTCTTAATTTTTCGGCTCCATCCATTAGCGTACTAATCTCATCAAAATGTTTTTCTACTTCCTTAATAAATCTCATTGGAATTTCCCTAGCATTACCCCAGAATTCCAATTGTCTATTTTCTCCCTGTGCCTTATCTATATAAATTACCCTTGTTTCTTTGTCTCCACTTTCTCTATTTCTAGCTACTTCTTTTAATTTTGTTTCTAAAACTTTTACTGAACTTTCTATTTTACTTCCAACTTCTCTTCTTACGCTATTTATTTCTAATGTCCTATTTGACACTTCTTCATCTATTTTTCCTCTTAACTCATCTAAGTCCCTGGCATTTTCATTCATCTGTTTTTCGCATTCTATTATTCTTAATGTGTTTTCTCCTATGCTCCTTTCTATGGTAGTAGTAATGTTTACTACTAAATTTTCTAATTCTTCTTTTCTTTCCTTCCTTTCTTCTATTCTTTCTTTCTTTCTCTTCTCTTCTTCTTCCAGTTTTTCTTTCTTTCTCTTCTCTTCTTCTTCCAGTTTTTCTTTCTGCCTCTTCTCTTCTTCTGCAAGTTTCTCTTTCTGTCTTTCTTCTTTGTCTAGCGCTACTCTATTTTCCATACTTTTCATGTAATTAAATATTTGTTCCATTTTCTTGTCTATTCCTGAAGCTTCCTGTTTTGGTTCTTCTTGAGCTTTAGGATCTCTAGTTGGCGGCATTTTTATTTAATTTTTCTTTACGCGACTAATTTGTTTATTATTAATTTTTATGATTATTAACTTGTTTATAACCACCTTTATTGAACTCACAACTTAGAACTTACACACATATATTTATGGAACAAAATTTGGAACTCTCGTTCGTATGGATCACTAAAAACAAGAATTTCCTTTTTTAAAAAAAAATATTCTAGTTTTTCGTGCTCCACGTATTTGGGCGCCACTTGCAACAATACACCTTGCAAGATTAACGTAGACTCTCAATTTAACACGTATCGTTCGGGAATTTACTCAAATTTTGCTTCCGGCTTTTTCCCCGCTTGCGACAACGTATCGTATGCAAGACAATTTTACTTTTATCGTAAATTGTCAAGAAATAAGTCTTTTCGACTTTATTTCGTTTTATTTATTAATGAATTTATTGATTGCTCAGTCAATTTTACCTTTTCTTAAACTTGTGTATACGACTCTTCCTAGAGGTCGTGCCGTGTGGGAGAGTTTGGTTTCCAAATTTTATTCCATTTAGAAAAATGTACAAATAATTAATTTTTGTAAATTTCTCTTTAGAGCACACACTTTATTTCACAGATATATATTTAAAATGGCATACAACTATAGGAATCTCTACAATAATGAAAAGCAATTAAAGATTTTTCAAATCAATTATCAATATTTATTACTTTTTATATTATGACTGAAGGTCTTTCTTTTGTTTGGTAAATTTATATTTTTCTTTATACTACAAAATCTCTACCATAAGACACAATGAATTTTATACACATATATTACAACACATTAAATTTTATATAGACACTCTATAACATATTAAATTTCATACTCAGAATGACCAGAACAAATCATTTAAAATTGAATTTACTTAAAAAATACACTTCCCCTATAATTTTTATTGAATATTTAATTAAAATGAATTTACGTTTATTATTATTAATTCCCTAAAGTTTCCAATAAATCAAAGTATTGGTACCTTGAACACTAATGAAGATCATATACGATGCTGAAGATTCTGATGGGTTGAGATGATCTCCCGATGCCTGTAGTCTAATGTTGTAAGTTCAATGAGTAGATTTTCTGCTGGTGCTGACTCCTGAAGCACGTCTTCCTCGTAGGCTGGTTGAAAAAAGAGTATCCAAGTTACCTTGAATATTTCAGAGCTCCTCTGACTTGGGAATTTTGAGTACCAACTTAACTTGGTTTCCCTCATAAACTATCCCTTCACGTTTTTATACGTTTTCGGCGAGTTTATGCTTTATTTTGGGTTTTTTCATTTCCCAAAATATTTACAGATTATTTATTTATTATATTTATTCTTTTATTTCATTCTAATCCTTTTATTTCTTCCTTTTTACTTTATTTCTTCACAAATTTTTATCTTTTATCGGTTGTCTCCACTTCTTTGTCATTGGTTACGGTCGAGTTTCGCTCAGCGATCCCTCCTCTTGTTAAAACATGATTTTGGTTGAAATTCTGTACTTTTTTCTTCTTTTCTCTCTAACTTCTGCTTCGCTCTTCCGATTCTCGATTTCTTTTTAGATCTTGTTTCTTAATGTTCTTGGGATCCTTTAGGTTTTTGTTTCGTGGTTGTAGTCCATTTCTTTCTCGAGTTATTTAGCTTTTACGTAATTTAAACAATTTCAAAATTTAGTTTTTTCCCTGATTTGGTTTTTGGTTTTTTAACACTTTTTTATTTTTTGTTCTTGGTAGGAACGAATGTAACTATGATCACTTTTTCTCTGCTATGTTTATTTCGCGAGAAATCTTGATTTAAAGTTTTTTACATCGTTTTCCCATGAAAACATGTTATTAAAACCCCCATCTACTGATTTTATAAATTTGGTTTGTTCATTCTGTACAACACACTAATTTAAACATTTCTTAATTATAAATACATTCTATTTATAATGTTTATCTAATTTTTCGATAAATTGGTATTTTTATAAGTGCCTAAGGTTTTTTTTTTATTAAAATATCGTTGGAGTTATTATTATTATTTCATGTTTCCCCTTTATTTCCCCCTTACTTATTTATATTTAATTTACCATTTGTTAATTTCCTTTATTTTATATTTTAGTATTTTTTGTCTAAGTTGTTTTCCCCGTAACTTTGTTAATTATTAATTTATGAAAATTTCCCCCCTTACTAAATATTTTTATTATTACTTTTACAATCTTTCTCGGTACTTTATTTTTTAAATTTGAAACATTTTTGTTTCACGGACAAGTTTATTCCCGTTAGTGACGCATCAACATCGCTAACTGCTGGCTTTACCTACTACGTTGCTAACGAATCAGCTTTACAATTTTTATTCTGCCTTGAGCGTTTTGGCCAATTCCAAACCGCCTCAATGCGACCGAAGTTTGAGGCAGTAAGGAGGTTTCTGCGCATTTCCAGCCATTGTCCGCTTTCACTTTGGTCGATTGTTTCCCTTTCAATTTTAGTAATCTCTTCAGTTGTTTTTTTTAGATTGGTTAGGAACTCTTCGGATTTTGCAGCCATCGTGAGGTCATCAAGATCTGGTCGTTGAGCTGTTGAGCCGTAGTCGGGGTCGCCTGCTGCAGTGTTGGAAAACAACGACTTCTTGCATCTCTTCTTACTTCTTTGCTGTTCTACTTTTCTCTTTCTTTTAAGTCCTGTGCTTTTACAAAAAAACCCCGGGCTTGAATTATACATTTTTTTATGAAGTTTGTAATGGGCGTTTCCAGAGTTATGTTGGATCACTGCTGCAGAGCACCGTCTCTGGTACGATCCCCGTAAAGCGAAGTTTATCCTCTTCCCACCAATAAACTTAGCCACAATAGAGTTGTAGTGTTCCACGGTGGTGCTAGTGACATTAGTGATGAGGCTGCGACAGGGTCTGCTAAGATCGCGTACCACGTCAGAAATTTGCTGGTACAAGCTGGAGTCGATGAGGGCAGGAACCAGGTTAGTTTGGGAAGTTGATGTTTCTGGTTGAAGCTCACAAAAGTATCCCCTCGATATACAATTTTTGTGTTCACCGAAAACATGACTTGGTATGTTTAAGATGTCCAATCTCAGTTGTTGAATTCGCTCTGAATCGATCGCTTTTGAGACAGCTACTCTGCACCGAAGGATGTTTTCGCCAATCGTCTTCCTGAGGCACACCGTGTTCTTGTTGCGGGTAGATGTGGCAGCAATTTGACGTATTCTAGTACAAAAATTTCGCAGCAGGTGATTTTTACATTCAATCTTCTCAACAGTTATTGATTTGTACGGCCTGGTTTCAAGAATTTTTTTATACACACTACTGTCACCATCAGCTATCAAACAAGCATATCTAATGCCGTACATCTCTTCGCTTCTGAGAAATCCGTCAGCAATAATAGCCAGTTCCATGCTCGAAGAGCTTTGATTGTTGCCCCAATTTTTGTAGCATGTGTGGTTTTTCGGCGTCAGTCCAAGTGTACTCGCACGAGCACAAGATGTGCAGTACTTGTTTTTCACTGCCATGTAAAGGATTTTTCTTGTCCGATGACCAACAATCGCTGCCTGTTGAGAGGAAAAAATAATTAACAACACATTACATGTAATGAATATTAAATCACACTAGTGCTATTTACACCTTGAACTTTTTATTTGTACAATTTGTAGGTAATTTAATAGGCCTAATAAAAATTAACTATTGTGTCATATATTTTATTTTTAATTTGAATTTTTGTACGGTAAGGAGTTTTCACTCAATAAAGTGTTTCATACAATAATTAACTCTTCACAATACACTATAAAATATACCTAAGGACAGATTATAAAAGATCATGAAATCTCCACTTTACAATAATAAAACTACTTTTTATTTGCATGTAAGTAAATATAACAAAATATTTTGAAGCGATAAAAAATACATCTTAGTTTGTATTATTTAATGACATTAATAGAATTTGATCAAAAAACGAGTCAAAAAACTTTTTCTTTTAAATGCCTTATAAATACATGTTTTAATTAGTTTTACGTACTCGATGACTGCCGACGATGCACGAGGATTGTCTGCAGCTGATGACTGGTCTTCTTCATTTATGCTGTTTTCTTTATTCAAAGCAGCGATCCTCCTAAAAAAAAAAATTCACCATTAAGTTCTTAAAAAAGCTAAGTTGCTAAATTTACTGCACAATAATTTATTGAGAAGCTCACTTAGATAGAAAGGAAACGTTGACATAGCACCATGCAGTAATGGGTGAACACACCTCAAACAAACTCTTCATAGTTATTTTGCTAAACATGGGGAATATGTTTAAATATTTTTAAAAATATGGGGAACGTATTAAATCACACACGTAAGAGTTTAATCGGAGAATCAAAAATAAATAAATAGTTATTGAAAATAATAGCATTAATTTTGTTTTTTATATATTAAGTACAGTTTTTCAAACATAACTGTAATGTTTTCACACAACCAACTAGACTGTATTGCAATAAATTGTTTAATTGTTCTTACCTTCTATCTTCTATGTATTTTTCCAAACCAGGTCCGATTCTCCGTTTCTTCCTTTTAGCAGATAGATGCAAATGACCCTTTCTACCCATTGTCAATACCGATACAAAACTCAAATAAAACTAAAACTTATTGATTACAACACTAGAACTAACACCACCATACTATAGTCTCTTAGAATCACTGGTTAAACTATCCATTGTCAATAACAATAAAAAAACTAAAAAACAACTAATTACAACACTCAAATTTACACCACAAAAACAGCCTCATAAAATCAAGTTGACGCACCGAGCATTGCGTCTACTACTGGAGGGCGCGAAACGGTAAAGAAGATTGGCGAGCGACGCCAACCCTATCTGCAGGGTAACGGCCGAACTACTGCGCCCTGTATTTTTCATTGCAAATGCTAACCTATTTTAAAATGCCTAGTATAAATAGTAAACACGGTTAAAATTACTAAAGTAAATAATAGAGACAATTGCAATAGTATTCGTGTATTTTTTATAGAATAATTATTTATATTTAGCTTGTACATTAATTTTAAAACGTCGACAAAGTCACCCTAAAAGTACGTGTTTCTTATGGGAAAATAACAATTTGTTTTCACTATTTTTCAAGTTGGTACAAAGTAAATACAACATTTTTCTACATTAACATGTTGATAAATATTATTTATTTGGTTGTACCATTTTATTTTAATTTAAAATTTTCACCCATAGCCAATATTACATAATTTAAGAGTTTCTCCCATGTTAAAAAGGCGGAAGGGCAGGCGGACCGCGCGGCTGACTCCGACCGCCTCTTAAATACGCGTAGGGTTATATACGAGTGGCGGAATATTCCACTTATCGCGTACGAAGGGTTAAAACAATGGAGACATAATCTTTATCTCCTCTAATTTATTTAATGTTATTTTATCTTTAACTACATATATGTGATGGATTTAGGCCCTATTTAATTTTTTTCTTCTTTTTTTTTCAAAAACACTCCATAATTATTTTTTTACCTTTTTGACACAACTATTTTTGCGAAGAATGATTTTGGTTGATTTTTATTTGCTTTGGGAATGGGTGAGTGAGAAAGTTTTCATACAATTTTAAAAAGAAGAGACGATTTGAAAATTACATCTTTCTTTCTTTTAAAAAATCAAACAAATTTACTTGTTGAATGAATTTAAAATTATTCTCCTAATATTGTTCTGATCTCTTACAGAGATGATTAGGGGTCATTAAAAATGACCTTGTACTTACATATACAGGGTAATGGAAAAGTTTAAGTCTCTACTTCTACTCAACTTATAAAAATGTGCGATCAAAAATTGCAATCATCTCGACTTGAACTCATTATTCTTGAAATTATAGAGAATGTGTGAGAGGCTACTACGTTCAACTGCCAAACTGAACAAGGAAAGCACTTCAAACATTTATTACGAAACTGCAAGATAAAGGGTTTTTAATATCAAATTTTTGATCATCAGTACATGGAAATTTGTTTTGCTCCTTGTGTTATTAATTTAGAGTTATACATTTTCAGCCGATATGTCAATCAGGTCACTGAAATTCTTTAACCTAATATTATTCTATTATGAAATAATGTTTTAATGTAAAGATAAGATAGGCGGAACAACAACAAATCTTTTGCTTTTTAACGTTCTCAAATATATAAATATGGTAAAAAAAATCATTACCTACCCAAATATATAAAAAACACGACTTAGTAAAAAAACTTTTAGAACCATTGTTGATAGCTGAGATCAAGATGTTTGCAACAGTTAGTCACATTTAAGTGGAACCTGAGCTATGAAGTCATTTATATACTTTTCTATGTGCACTTTTTGGTTTTGTTTTTTAGAATTAAAAATAATTTGATTTTATTTTTTTTATAGAGGTTTGGCAAAATGCTATTATGCACTCTTCCCAAGGGGACTTATGAGTCGGACTCTCCGAATGGCCTACCGACTAAAACCTTCCTCTTTCCCAGGCATTCTTCCACTCCGGTACCGCTCTCGCATTTCATCAGCGTGGTGCCCGCTTTTGTCTTGTTTAGGTCTCCTCTTCTGCTATTGTTATGGCTCTAGCCAACCTTCCTCCTTTTTACATCGCAATACCGCCTCGATAAATCTTGATATTGTTTCCCATTTCTTTCTGGATGTTATCATCATCTGCATAATGGACTCGGTTGTTAGGTCTCCTACCTTGTTTTGATATCTCTCCTCTGTTGAGAAAAACGCTCACAATAAAAAAGCGTATGTTTCACGTCATCTCTGGCGTCTCTACACCTTATGCAGTTAGCTGATGTAACCTTCCCCATCTTTTCCAGGTACTATCGAAAGTATCCGTGACCTGTCATAAACTGAGTGGTGAAAAAATTCACTTCCCCATGTCTTCGATTTAACCACTCTTTAATATCTTTTATAAGGGTTGCTGTCCACCGGCCCCGTGATTCCCTGTCCCAGCGGTGCTGCCACTTGGTCAAAGTGTTCTCCCTTGCTCTTGTGCGAGCCTCTTGCTTGCTCATCATTCTATTGAGCTAATAAATGGTCTTCCGCTCCTGCGCTAGCAGATCTATTGGAATGACCAGCTACCACCAGGATTGCCGGCTTGGACACCGTACGGTAAGCACTGGTAATTCTCAGCGCTTCAATTCTCTGTATCGAGGTCAGCTTACATCGGTATTTCTTAGTTCTGATGGCGTCAGCACATATTTCCACCCCGTAGAGCATTATGGCGCGGAAATTTCATCCATAGCATTATGGACTGCGGTTTCACTTGTGAGTTCTGGCTTTTGGCGAACCCGAGGCTCCCGAGCTGGATCTCACCTTACTTCAACTTGTCTTGGGTGAGTTCTCTATACTTTCCATCTTTCCTATAAGGTCACTCTTGACCGACTCTTGTTTTTTCGACCCCGACAGCTCCGATCGAGTGAAAGCCTTGATGGCTGGCGCTGGCCGCACGGATTTTGGGGGCGGCCAATCACACTATTCTGCAGGAGGGGTGGATCACTTGGACCAATTAAATACTACAAGTGATTGTAAGTTAAATCAGTCATAAATCTTATTTAGTTAGTTAAGGTTTAATACAATTCATAGCCTGTAGATATTAATGTATAGTATTATTAAATAGTGTTTATACATTTATAACAATAATAAAATATAAGAGAGTTGTCTAAGTGTTATCTTAAAATAACTCATTCATTTTAGGAAGTCCTGGTAGACAAAAAATCTATACCATTTTAATTTAAAATTAAACATTTATTAAGAAAACAACTTTATAAAACTGTAGCAAATCTATAATAACTAATGGACATTCAAAACAGATGTCATTGTTCTGTGACTATGGTGATATGTGTTATTTATTTGTTTACTTTTGTACTGGTGGTTAGTTGATAGACATGTAGTCTTCTCTTGAATAGCATGAACGTACTAGATTTCAAACTTATTGGTTGCTATCGAAAGAGCCTTTTGAATTGAGTTTGGTATTTGGCGTGTTCCAAGCAAGCCAACAATTTTATCGATCCTATAAAAACTAGAAACAACTAGATCCCTCCATAGCCAAAGTGGGAAAAAGAATAATAGCATACATCAAGAGCTTGTTGGTGACGTTCATTGTGTTCTCCACAGAAATCAATGAACATCCACTATATTCTGACATGACTGGATGTTTGGTACATAATATCTACCAGGAGGATTGATTAGACCAATTAAAGTGTTACTAGTGATATAACATTGAGCTGATGCAAGGCTATTTCTAGCAACTTGATTTGGCTCTTATAGCCAGTTTCTTTTGGTGACTACATTATTTCAAAGAATCTATGGCCATCCAGATCGCCCGACCTTAGTTCACCTAATTTTGATCTTTAGTGTTTTTTAAAGGAAATCTTCGAGACTACATCACTCGAGAAATCAATAATATTGCCGACAACACACTTTTCAGAACATCTAAAAATATGAAGTTACAGGTGGAGTTATATTTGAATCCCAGAGGAAGACACTTCCAACATTTACTCTACACAAGTTATTTTATTACCCAATATTTCTCTATGGATTTTTAGTTTTACATAATTTCTGAGCCAAATAAATGTTAATAGTTTTCTACCTTTACAAAGATAAGTAAACAAATAAATAACACGGCATCATAGCAACTGTAACAATGACATAGTCAGCTGTTTTCTATAAATTTAATTTAATTTGAGTACTTTTTTAGTTCTCAAAACATGAGAAAAAAAGTCGAGTTATGGTCAAAATATGTCTACATACTAAATTTTATTGAAATTAGTCAACTTGTATGGACTGTAGAACACTATACAGACAGAAATTCTGAAAACCAGTCTTGGATCCAGGGAACTTCAAAACTGATAGATCCACACAAAAAAACTACATTATGGATTTATTATCCATAATATGAGGGAAAGTGAAAATGATTTGTTTTCTTTCTTAATTATTATTTCAGCTCGAGTTAATTTTAATAAATATTTCAAGCTATCTGTTAATAAAATATAAAAAAAGGAACAAAAGAAATATATTAATTATTGTATAAAGAAAAAACACAAAGCTAAGCTAAATTAAAACTAAATTGAGTTTTCCTTTGAAATCAATTATACATCTTCATGTTGTCAGACTCTCGTTTGAAATGAGCAACTTTTTTGTAAACTTCATTCATCAACACCTTATTTATGTACATGTAACAATTGAAGTCGATAACTTAGTCATTGTAATGTCGTCTTATTACAATATGTTCTGGATAATTGTATTTCCTTTTCTTATGGTGAATCTAACTCTGATGTTCTGGATAACTAACAATGAACAAAGCAGCTGAATATGTGCATTCCTCAACTAACATTATTTTCAACTCTCACTACAAAACTTGTTTTTATTTATTTGTTACTTCATAACTTATATATAAAAGGGAAAAACTTCAGTCATTTATCACTTTATAACACAAATTGATAGGACGTGTCATCACAGAATATAATACTAACCTAACCTGACCCTCGTAATTTTGTATCCTTCTTGAGGTCAACTAGACCATGGGCGTCATCACCAGTTCATAATTGGGGGGGGGAGGGCATATGCTGGGGGTATGGACATTTTTTTAAATTAACTTCTCAAAACATCGTTTTTATGCATTTGTAACAGAAATGTAATGTTAAAAACCCTAGTAAAGACAAAGCCCGATGTTTACATTTTAAGGTTTTAAGTAAATCATTCGTTTTTAGCAAAAATATATTTTTACATCTCAAATATTGGGGGGGACCTGCCCCCCCAGGCGATGACGCCCATGAACTAGACCCTAGTGAGCTGTGTAGATATTTAAAAAAATCTCTACTCTTTTCACTTATGTAAGTATTTAAACTCTAGTTGATCTTTGAAGTTGTACATATGGGAAGAAACCTTCACTCACTATGTTTGTGTCAATGATTTAGTCCTGAATCTCATAACAATATCACAATTTTCTGGGTGATCAGAGTTCAAAATTACAATAACTTTGCTATTTAGTGTCTTAAGAGAGGTAGGTAGAGTTGGTACCATTATATACAAAATTGAATTCTGAAATTTTTTATTTAATTTACTTTATTATATGTTGAATAAAATAAATTAATACGATGTATTAACAAAAGACTTTAAAATGGACACTAATTTGTTTTGTTCTTCTTGAATTTCAATAATTTTTTTTTATATATACTGTATTAATATACACACTCTAATATATAATATAACATAGTCCACTTCACCAAATATCATTTTCCAATCTAAATTTTTGTCACCGCTATCGTGTTTAACATATAGATGACAAAAATGAGGGATGGACAGACCACGTCGAAAATCACATGTTCGATTTCCCGAGACCAGTCAAAAAAAAGAGTGAGGTCAATTTTTTGTTGCCATTACTAAACTTGCCCAATACTGGGTAAAAAAAAAATAAGGAAAAGAACAAAAAATAAATATCTCTAGCACTCAAATATTTTAATAGTTCCAGGATCAGAATAGAATATGAGGGATCTGATAAGAGAGATCTAACACAAGATTACATGAAAAATAATTACCCTCAGGGCTCATTTTAGTGATTACAGGCTTGGCAGACAAGAGTTAGAGTTTTTAATGTGTCGTGAGGGGAGTTTGGTAAAGTTCTTAAAAGACAAACACATTTCTTTCGTCGAGAGTCAGTAAATGGGATTTTTCCTATTTATATAATTGGTTTAACCGCGTTAATTAATAGCTATCACGAAATTGCGAAAAGTTTCACCAATAATTGTTGGTTATTAAAACTAAAGGAAATAGTGATCTCTAATTGCTTTATCCTTTTTAACCAGAATTAACGGAAGTTATTAATTCAGTTTAGGTTATTTATAATACGAAACGTATATTAAATCCATACTGTAATACAATAAGCAAATACATATAATAAAATTAATTTTGTACTAACAACATTTGAAATAATCACAACAGCTAAATAGAAAATTAACCAAACGTAATCAATTAATAAAAAATGTATCGACAAAAAAAAAAAATATATATATATATATATATACATGTATAATGAATCGTCTTAAAAACGAAAAGCTTTAATTTGTTACACATTCATGACACTCAAACTTGTAGTGTTGGATTTGTGATTCTGGCTTAATTTTTAGTTTTACGGACAGTTTTTACTCTTTAGAAATTTTATCTGTGGTTACAGTATTATCAACTGATGGTAATAATTGAAGTCTTGAAGTGACTAATTTCAACTTGTCAAGTATATTATCTCTGCTAATGATTGTGTGGGATTTCATCTCGTGGTATTTAGTTTCTTTTTATTTATAAAAGGTAAGTAGCCCATTGTTTTTACTTATTTAATTAATTGCTATTTTTTTAACGCCTGTCTTTATTAGATTATAAATTAATGTACATGTTTTATTACACTCCTATTGTAAGTAAATGTTACAAATAAGTTATCATGGGAAGTAAACTCCTATATACTAGGCCTAATATTTATAGCCTATAGGCTACACACACACACACACACATATATAGACAAGGCCTTCTGTGAGTTTAGACAATAATAAATTTGCTTAACTTCAAATTATGTTTTATGTATATATTGTATAAGATCTTAGGTTAAGCCTAGCAATGTTGGAATATTGTATACTGCCATATTGTTATCAAAGAGTCGCTTAAACATAACCAATAAATGAAAGTTACCTTTTAGAGTAAAAATAGAGAACATCTATCATAAACAGAAATATAAACTATTTTACGAAATTCATTCAGTACAAACCATGGTATTTGTTTACTTAGCCCTAGAATGGTAGTGCCGAGTCTGTCACATGACAGTGCCTACAAAAACCGATCTGGGAAACGGAGTAGGGAGATTATAAGCACCCCATCCCTAATACCTTCCCCATCTCACTTAAGACCAATATTAGTCCCAAATAAATACTGTTTACTTCGCTATATTAGTTCCAGTGAAATAATCGCCATGTGATATACTACGCATTACCATTTTCGTTAGTTTTTGTCTTTTGCAATAGTTGCTTTGTGTTTTATATTTTGTTTTTGTTTGACATGTTTAAATCTGTACAGTTTCCCAAATTAAAATATATATAAAAAGGGTAAATGTTTACATAATGGTGGCACCTTATTTTCGGTTTTTTTTTTTTTTTTTTGTATCGTCTACTACATACCTTACTTCTTAAGAATAAATAATGTTTTCCTTGCGCAGATCATTATTTTTTACTGAAAAATTACAATGTAATAACTATCAAATCCAACATTTATAGGTTATACATAATGGCAAATGTTCACATTTACGTCTCGTATGTTACTAAAGATATTTCAATCTATAATATCTGCAATCACAGATCACATTATATGCTGTGAATCCTCCATAAATAATCTAATTTCAAATTTTTAACTTCAATAAACTTACGAAAGGTTTGGCCAGGTGTATATATAGCCTAGCTACCTGGCCAAACCTGTTGTGATATATAACTATATCGCAAAGTAAGCAAATTATTAACTTCAATAAACATAAGAAAGGCACCCTGGACAAATTTGTTGTGATATGAGACAGCGATCTATCTTAGTCTCATTGTGTAGTGCGCATGCGTCAAACCATACACTATTAACATTGCCATTATGTTTTAATCTATAAATACGTCGGATGTGGTAGTTTTTAGATTCTGATTTTTCAGTCAAAAATAGTGATCTGCGCAAAGAAAACATTATTTATTCTTAAGAAGTAAGGTATGTAGTAGACGATAAAAAAAAGAAATCCAGAAAATAAGGCGCCATCTTTAGTAAACTATTACCTAAAAAAACTGTTTATTTTATATTTTATTAGTTTTAGTGGCACGTTTTCAAAGCAAAAACTGTAGAAAACATATTTGTTTAGAGCACCAAGGAATGATATGTGTAGACTGTACCAAAAAATTCCAAATAAACAAACAGACTTAAATATGTCTACAGCAATATAATCAAATTTATTAATAATTGTAATAATTTTTTAAATTTGTATATGTTTTTTCCAATCTTTTCCCATGAGTAGTCTGAGAGACTACGCATTACCATTTATGTATGTAAAAAGGCGTTACTATTCTAGGGTTAAAGGTGATTACTAATTTAAAAAAAAAAAATCATTTACTACATAGGCTACCTTACTTCTTAAGAATAAATAATGTTTTCAATGAGGAGGTCACTTTTTTTCACTGATAAATCACAATCTAAAAACTACCAAATCGACATATTTATAGGTTAAAATATATTGCCAATGAAAATAGCGTACGATTTGACGTATTATCATTACATAATGACTACACCAGATTGCTATTTAGATGTCGCAACAGGTTTGTCCAGGTGGATATGTATATTATATAACCACCAGGCCAAACCTTTCTTATGTTTATTGAAGGGTATAATTTGCTTACTAATACGTAGGGCGATATAATTATATGTCATGACAGGTTTGGCCAGGTGGCTATATATATATAAAACCACCCGGCCCAACCTTCCATAGGTTTATTAAAGTTAATAATTTGAAATTAGAATATTAATATGAAGGATTCACAGCATATCACATGATCTGTGATCTCAGATATAAACATTGACATTTCTTTAGTAACATATGAGTATATATATATATATATATATATATATATATATATATATATATATATATATATACTTACTCACCTAGCCAGACTAAAAAAAACAAGCAATCACACATTGCCTAACTTGATGAACATAGGCATAGCCTAAATATTAATGTAGTTATTCATAACCTGAGCTGGATTTCGTACTTTTTTATTTTCTATTAAACTAATGTATTTTGGTACTCAAAAGTGTCTTGCGACACTTAATATGATCTCATTTTTTTCAAAATAAGCTAGGTAGTAAACGATTTCAATGATTAGCTTAACTAAATATCAGGAAAAGGTCGATTGTATAATTAACAGCATATTCTGTTATATATAATATTATGTGAATTTTTAATTTTATGGTGAGAAAGTCAGCTGTGTGATAAAATACTATATTCCTTTTTAAAATAAGGTTTTTACTGAATGATTTAAAAAAAAAATTATAGGCCTACATAATATTTTTATTCTATGTATTTATGTATAGTATCAAAACTTTGTTTTTTCTCTTCTTCATAGGCCCAATTATTTGATTAAAGTAAATGATATTTGTGTCTTTAAGATAAACTACATAATTCTATTTTAATAATTTTCATTTAAGCCAACTTAATATTTACCAAAACTTGTATTTATTTGAGTTAAATGTTAAGACTAGGTCTAGTTATGTAGTCGTGTGTACTCAGCAAACAAGATATGCTAAATGTTTATTACAGTAGACTACATTCATAGCAAATATTAGTAGCAAATATTTAAAATACTACGTGTAACTGTTTTCATTATGAATAATAAATTTGAATTTATTGTAATTATGGAATCAAAGTGACAGTTACAAGAATTGTATTATCTTGTCAAAATAAAATGTTTATTTTCAAATCTTTGTATGGCACCCTTACAGCTTTAGTTATGTGCTGAAAAGATCACTCATTTTATTTAAATTTGATTATAATTTGGGGAATATCTTGCTGTTGTTTTTTAAAATATTTTATGTAGTCTACTATAATAAAAGAAACAAGTAAAAAATTCTGTTGTTTTTCAAATCGCTATGATGTTAAACATGGAGTGGTTATCATAGTAATAGCCGTGTATGATAGGTATTGGGAGGGGAAATCATGAAGGAAAATATTTTATTTGCTAGTAGTATTTTTTGTAATCTACTAGTCATAAGCGTGACTAATAATACTTGTTAGCTGGTATAGGTTGTGTCTCTAATATGGATAGTATGTAGACTTATATGTTTAAAGAAATGTAGTATATCTAATGGAGTTAAGAATTTTTAAATTCTAAGTCTTCGTTGATTAAAATTTTCAAAATAATTGCAGAATGAATAACTAGGCCTATATATAATATATAGTAACTATGCAATTCTACCTTGCCCTGAGATTTTGGTAAGAAAATTGTCAAAATCGTTTACTACCTTTTTTTGAAACAATTAGATCATATGTGTTGCAAGACATTTTTGAAGAACCAAAATGCATTAGTTTAGTAGAAAATAAGAAATATAAAATTACAAAATAATTATAATACGTGTAAACATATTTAGCACATACGAGTACATATATAACATTCCAAGCACAGCTTACTTATAGTATAGGCTCATAGATTTGTGACTGATAGAAATATATTCCTCGCCTAACTATTGGGTCTCGAGTCACCACCCGTTTACTATTAAATGATGATGCTCTATTGAATATTTCAGTTGATGCTTACTAGGTAAAAATTACCAACAATGCACCAATAGTTTTGGGTGCAACTGTCCAATTTCGAGCAGAGCTATTTGATGAAGATGGAAATATCCCTGAAGGCACGTTTAAATTTACTTGGAGGGATAATGCAATACCTGACCACACAGCAGAAGTAAGTAGGCCTATTCAGTGTGATCATTTTTAACAGATACTTTCCAGCCCTTCTTTCAATCTTTTTATTTCCAAAGTTGTAAAACTATGTTATAAAGGAATAAATATAATAAAAAAAGATAATAAAACACAATTTTTTTATTTTGTAATATACACTTATTATTAGTCTAGCCGACCAATGGTTTCGTCTGCTAAGGCATTGACGAGGCTGTATTACTGTAATAATTCAGTCTGTAATACAGCCTCGTCAATGCCTTAGCAGGCGAAACCATTGGTCGGCTAGACTAATAATAAGTGGATATTACAAAATAAAAAAATTGTGTTTTATTATCTTTAAACATGGAATTCCACCAAGAACCATCGGTCTCAACAGTAATGAAAAAAAAAAAAAAAAAAAAAAGAAAAGAAAGAATAAATTTAACTTAAAATAAATTAAAAAAAATAAATGTTTTGTAACTTAACCAAACGGCATACCTGAACTCTATATAACTAATGTTCACAACTATTTAAAGTCATATTTAACTCGATGAAAGAGAGCAGTACAGCACAACAACACAAAATTTAACATGAAAACACTGCATTAGAAGGTAACAGAAACTACATTGTAAAATCATTTAATAGTTTCTAGCACCTGGACTACTCTGCAAAAGTCATAAAAAAGAACACTTTTATAAATTTAATATTTCAGTTGTAAGGATATAAAAGGACCCAGTTAAAAATTATGTTGTGCGGATTGTAAATGTTTTATGATATTCCACCGATTTGACAACACTCTTAATCCAAGTCTACTCATAGTTTATCTACTTAAATGATGTTCTGTCATAGATCATCTCCTCCAACCAAATACACACATATATATCTTATATTGATGTTATGAAACATATGAAAGTAATAGTTTTAGTTCTAGCAAAATCCCCGAATTACCACATGTCTCCTAGATTGTAATGAGTTACTGCATTGAAATACTGACATTCTATATTTTTCAACGAGTTCCACACCCTACGAATTTTGATACTTCAATAGTTCATCTATTGTAGAAATTAATCTTCTTCGTACTAGACTGTTAAGTGGTTTATCTTTGGTAATGCGATACCTTGACGTTTGTTAACTTATACGAGATGTCGGCTGGCAAAACTGTTTACTCTGGACAATAAAAAGTTCTGAACAAAAATATTGCTTTGGGAAAATTAATTAAACCCACAACAAAACATTTTTTGTATCAATCTTCAAGGTAAATAAGATACAAATTGTAAACGTGAGGCACCCAATATCTCTATTAAATACCTAAATAGATATAGGAGTTTTTAAAAAAATGTGCAAACCCAATTTTTTTCGATATTTTGCGCAGTAATAACAAATCACAGTGTAATATAAATTTAACATTCACAATGATTTCAGGGCAAAACTAGGATATCATGATAAATCACAATATGAGAGAAATCCACAGCGTATTCATCCGCCATAATAATACAATAAAAACACTACCTCTATAACATAAGAACAACTACATTGTAAAATCATATATAGTTCCTATCAAATACACTTGGGTAAAAATTTGAAAACAGCAAATTTTTAATAATATAATCTATATTATTATAAATGGTAAATAACCAAATTAACCTGACCTAACTCGTCATAGATGTCAAATCTATATTGTGTACATTGTAAATCTCATATACACAGGGCCGGATTTAGCATTTTGGCTAAATGGTTAAACTAGAATGGCCCCCTAGTCTGGTTAAAACCTTTATTAAAAAATTATATCAGACTTATATGTTAATTGCTTAAACACCACTCCACGATGCAATTTTACCATTTCAAGTTTTTTGAGTAATTTACTTGGTTCTTTATTTTTTTAAATATTTTTTTTTCTTCGGCCGTGCGCCCCCTGGGGGCTTGTGCCCATAGGCCTGGGCCTACCGGGCCTATTGGGAAATCCGGCCCTGCATATACATTCTGTGATTTTGACAATATCATTTAGTCAGTTCCATATTTAAATGTCTGTCACACTCACATTTTATCTGCATTTTTCTTTTTTGACCTATTGACTGGCTTGGAATTTATCCATGTAGCCACTGTTTCTAATTTGTATAGCACCAATTTTGTAACTCAAAGTTTGGGGGTAACTTCTAGGAGAAAAAAAAGTCAATTTGGGACTAATGATTTTGATCAAATGTGTCTAAAATGTTAGAACCTACAAAACTAATATTGGTACTATTTCTCAAAAAAGTTTGATTTTAATCAACTATTATTATGTATCCTGAGGATGCATTTATTGCACAAGTGAAGCAAGTTTAACCTTTATTTAAATATTTTTTCAAGGAGTCATCCATGGTTCATTTTGGCTCTTTGAATGACAACTTCCGAACTATAGTTTTGGTTGACTTTTATATGGTTTTGGGTATGGGTGAGTGAGAAAGATTATGCAATGTTTATGCACTGTTTATTGTTGTGTTTAAATTGGTAATCATGAGAACTTAAACCTAAAACATTGTATGAGGTGTGATAAAAAAATATGGTGAATAGTTTTTTACATTTACGAACAAAGTAATAAGTTTACATCAAGATTGAATTAATCTCCTTCAAACTACTCTCCTTGGCTAGTTATGCACTTATCCCAACGTTTATTCCATGACTGGAAGCATTTCTGGAAGGCTTCTTTCAGAAGGGCCTTCATCTGCTCTGTCGTGGACCTCTCAATGTCGGGAATGGTGTCAAAATGTTTCCCTTTCAACACATTTTTTATTTTTGGGAATAGCCAGAAGTCACATTGTGCTGAATCCGGAGAGTAAGGCAGATGTGGACGGATAGGAACATTATTTTTGACCAAAAATTCATGAATCAGAAGTGAGGTATGGAACAGTGTATTGTTGTGATGAAGGAAAAACCCATTAACCCATTTTTTCTGGTCTCTCTCCATACATCGTTTCACAAATCTAGCAGTACGCCTTTGTAATATTCAGAGTTTACAGTTGTTCCCCTTGGAACGAACTCTGATCACCCTCATTACCAAAAAAACAATGAGCATGCTTTTAATGTTCGATTTTGACTGACGTGCCTTCTTAAGACTAGGAGAGTCACTCGTTTTCCACTGGGAACTCTGAATTTTCGTCTCAGGATCATATCCATACACCCAAATTTCATCTCCAGTTATAATATTGGCCATGAAGTCTGAATCTGCTTCAAGACAATCCTTCAATTCCATGCAAACTGACAAGACACGGTAAACTCAACCTCACTCTTCAGACTCTGGAAGGAGACTGACAAGTCACAACCTGTTCAAACTTGACACTGACTGATAAGGATGGGTTATCGAACTTATTACTTCAATTGGATCAGCAGTTGCTGTTATAAAAATTCATTCACCGTATTTTTTGATCACCTCGTATATGGATAGTGTAGTTGGAGCTGGAGTGTATGGATCTAGAGATATAGTATCTACGATCCTCCCTATCAACAATTCAAGACAAGACCTCTGTGTTTTAGAGATCATTAATCAGACAAAATAAAGGTGTACAAATCTATATACTGTTAGATCATCTCGAAAACATTAGAGTAATTTACCTTTGAATAGTTTTGAACTTTAAGGTTTGGACTTTGGGACAATGAATCCTGAACTTGTGTTACCTCCTACTTCTTGAAATAGGTGTTCTACTTGCGATGCCCCATTGTCAATAATATACTGCTGGTGCCAGTGCCCACTATTTCTTTTTACTCAGTATGTGTTTAAATCTGTCCCCACTTTCAATATCTCTCTTGAAGGGTTTGGAGACGATCATTCTAACAATATGTGCCTCTGAGCCTTTGTCTCTTGAAAACAACTTGGAGAAATAGATGAGTTTCTTAAATAGAAACGATAACGAGATAGTGGCCGGTAATAGTGTGGCCCACTCTGACCATTGTAGCAAATATAGCTGTAGCTCTCGGTATGTTCATGTAAAGTAGTTATCCGAGTTCAATCTGAATTCCAAACAACCGTCTGCCTATATCTTCAGTTGTATTGTGACAGGGATGAGACTTTGTAATAATTTATTTCATGACCTTTCAATTAAATTTGAAGGCTTGAGTTTATTTATTTTAATTTTATACTGGGAAGAATTTACTTTAAATTGTCAGGCGCCAGCTTGTGAGAAAAGCACAAACACTTATTTATTTTACTCCTTTCTCGGGTCGTGAATTTCGGGGAAAATATATGGTAAATGATCATGAACAAGTTCTGAAATACATACATTATTAACAAAAAATTTATATATATATTAAACATACATATTTTGGTTAAGCGGTTTTGCTTAACTTCTCCTGAAATACATACATTTTATAATAAAGAAATTATAGAACAATATTCCTGTCAATGACAAACATATTTTATATTAAAAGTAGACATAAAGTTCAAATTTCAAGTAAGTGTTCATAAACTTCTTTTTTTTTTCACTAATAGAAAATATCTCACACTACTTATGACGTTCCAACTGAAAGTTCATTTTTACTCAAACTCTTTGAAAGAATAGTTTTCTTATTTAAGTTATTATGACTATGTTTTATTTATAAAAGTCCTTTTATTACATTTTACATGTTTTTTTCTTCTTTATTTTATTAATAAAGCTAAAAGTCTTAGCTTCTTAAAGTAAAAAGTTCAATTTACCTAATTGTTCATGTTAAAAATATAAAACTCAATTTTACGCTCATACCAAGACGTAATTTTCACTGATTTTACTTTAAAGTTCATTGATAAAAAACTATTTTCAGTACTGAATTATACAATGGGTATTGATCGTAGTTCTGGAAGATCAAGTGATCAGCTTATGATGGAGTTTGAGCATTCTTTATTCAAAACTACTCTTCTCGGAGACCCATTAGCTAGTAGTCCGTATTTTTTGATATCTAGGATTATGCATATCCCCACTACACTTTCCTTCTATCACATTTCTTATTGGTTAATACCGCACACTCTGATTTCTGACAAAACTATTTCCAATTATTTTACAAAATATAATTTTTCCTTAATTTTATTACACATACCAAATTATTTAATTTTATTACAATTATGAAATCTTAAACTAACATCATACATAGTATATACATACTAGTGATTGTGTATACATACATAGTCCTGTAAGTTTAACAACTCTGAAATCTCGTCTGTCTGTCTACATTTAACTTCTGAATTATAGTTATTTTTGTCTTTGAATGAAAATAATCTACGCAATACAATCTTTTATAATTTCATTATGTTTATTGATCAATCACGTTATTTGCAACTATTCCATTTCTCCCAATCAAATATATCTTGATATAAAGATCTCAAAATTGTGAACATTACAGTACCTCCTAGATGTAGTACATGATTTGAATATCAAACCATGTAGTGCATCTAAAAAAAAAAAAAAAAAAAAAACAAACTTCAATTTCGTTTAACAACACTAATTCATTTATTTTTTATCTAACAATTTCAAAAAATAAAAAGTTTGACCAGAAATTCTATTCAGAGACCATCAAATTTCAGGACAAGAGTGTTTTCTACCCCTTTTCTCGAATAATTTTACCCTTTAGCTTATTGAGACTCTTACAACTATAATAGTTACTAGTGAGTGTAAGTTGTTTTGATTCCTCCACTCTCGGTGACATATTAAAAATATGTAGTGTCATTACATTACACGGCATTTGTTGTGTCCAAGTAAACATAATGACCCCGGTATCAATCTATCAGATTAAATGCAATTATTAAGAAAACGTAGTGATTCAAAAATTATTATTTATTCCTAAAATCAATAAAGCCTAACTTATTCACAATATTTAAGCGATCTCCCTTAATAATAACTTTTTTCTTTAAATCTGAACTATTCTAAGTTCATGAGGCATATTTAATCTTCCTGATGATGTCATCACTCCAAAACCATCATCATACTATTGAAGTTTCTTCCATTATCTAAATGATTTCAAAATCCTTAAATAGGTAATCAATTCTTAATTTGACTCTCTATTATTAATAACTTGAAGTACAAAAAGTAGAAATTAGTGCAGAAATTATTTCAAAATTCCAACATAACATACAATTTCTTAACCTAATTATCTTATCAATTAAAAAAAAAAAAAAAAAAAAATCAAAGCATAAGTGAAATAAGCATGGACATATATTTCTGTCGAAAGTGACTTGGCTCAGTATTTGGTCTAAGTCCATAAACTATTTCTTTTACTTATTAATAATTCAGATTATCATATATAATACTAGGTAGAGCTAGTGCGTTTCTTCGTGAAGCCTGAGGTTGGTTGGAGAAAGTTGTTTATAACCGGTTATTCATGGGTGGGGGTAAATTAATGTCAGTCTGCACTATCACCACGTCCAAGTATCATCTCGTTTCTAAAAACATTATGCTTGCTCCTTTAGTGAATTTGTTGCAAAATATTACTGTACTTTGATTTTTTTCTTGTATTACATGAATGGTGTGTTATTGTGGGAGTTTGGGATTATGAAAGCAGGTGTTAAATACAATTTAATCATGTTTATCTATTGTAAGAAAAAATCTGTAGGTTTTCAAGTTATTTTAAACGCTTTTACGTTTTAATAGCTAATATAGTATTTGATATTAAGTGGACCAAAAAAAACATATTCGCCAAAAAGAAAAAGTGTCTCAAATTATGTAATTTGGTGTAAAATGTGTAATGGCAAATCACAGTAGTGTTGAAATATATATAATTAGTGGGTGCCAGAATTGCCCCATTTTTTGTGCCAGAATTAACCTGAGAAATAAAAAAAGGGGTAATTATAGCACCCCTTTTTTAATACAGATACTGCTATTTCTAAGTATTACTAATTTTTTTGTAGCTACTTTAAACCATGTCCTAGTATATTGATCAATAAAAGAATCATTTTTATTAAAATAGTTGTTTGAAAAAAAAAAAAAAACCCATAGAAAAACCGTTGGGGGTTGTTTGTGGTTGACAAAGATGGCGTTTTTTTCAACTTGCTGCTATAACTAAAATGTTATTAATTTATTTTTTATTTTTTACTCCCAGTGTTAAGAGCACAAAAGACTACAAGAAATCATAAACATATATTTTGTAAAATATATGTTATTGTTTTTATAGAGCTTTGCTATAATTACCCCGTGCCAGAATTTCCCCACCTCACTATATTTGTTCTAGATTTTAAATATTAATTGTATAGATTATAAATTCCGATATAAGAATAATAACAACATACAAGATATAATGAAAAATGAAAAACAAACACAATATTTAGTAAATTCTACAATTTATTTGAGTCTTGCCGACCATGGTTTCGCCAACAACGGCATTTACAAGGCAGCTTAACAAAGACTATGTTGGCGAAACCATGGTCGGCAAGACTCAAATAAATTGTAGAATTTACTAAATATTGTGTTTGTTTTTCATTAAAATGGAGTTCTACCAAGTACCATCGGTCAATAGTGTAAATCGTATACAAGATATACACAAAAAACTGTTTAAAATGGCCACCATTTTGTTATTTTCGATTAGATTTTTCTCAATTTCAATAGGGTTTTGTATGAGCACACTACAGTCCCCTATACCAAATTTCATGTTTCTATCCTTATTTTTTGGCTGTTATTGTCCTTATGTACAGATGCCAACGAGACGGACGGCGATATGTTGAAAATCATTTAGGCATATTGGGTTTCTAGATGCCTTGAAATATTAAAGGTCAGTCTAAAAATCTGAGTTTGAAAGTTTTGACGATTACTAAACCTACCCCATATTTCGTATATTGGGTAAGTAAAAAGGTGAATACAATTTTCTAGTTTCATACATATTGCTAAACTGTTTAAACTATTTCAACATTTTAGGATTGTTTGGTTTTTTACTACTGTTCAACAAATTTTTATACTTAATTTTTAAATATGCACTCTTGTCTTCATTTCCCCTAACTCTTATGTTGATTATCAGCAAGTGAAAAACTTGAACACTAGTATTTTGTTCACTATGAATTGATTGGAGGTTAATTATGTAAATAATTAAGGTTTTGTAGCTAATTCTTAAGTGTTCATTTTAACAAATTACAATTGTGTAAGCCTAGGTGTTTAGGGGTCTACAGTTATTTTAGATAGTCCTACTTAACTAAACATGTTATAGTGCTTGTTTTGTTTTTAGGTTTGGCTAATATTTTTTATATGAATTTGTCTTAGGTGAAAGATGTTATATCAAGAATCATGTCATGTGAATTTACGTTTTGTCATTCCTGAGTCTTATCAGAGTAAGGATGGTGTTACTGATGAAATGAAAATGGCATTCCAGGTAAAACAACTAGCTATCTTTACATATACAATAGAGTCCTGATAAGTGCAATTAATCTGAGCTGAGGTCACCTCGAAATATGATTAACTCGGATTATATGGAAATTGGACTAAACAAACAGTTAAATTAAGGAAAAAAATATTTTCATTGACAATAAACGGTTGTATAGTACAACTAAGTTAACTTTGAGGAAGTCTCGCGCAAGTTGGGGAAATGAGAGGGATGTAGTGGGGGTAAATAGGCCGTTAGTAGATACGACTTCTTAAACCTAATACATTATAGTATATACAATAAAAAAAAATCACCGTAAGTTGGTAAGGAAGGATCTTGCTCATCCAAGAAATACATTAGGAACGATAATTATCTGTTCTTCTTATTAGGGCCTGTAAGTAAAACCAAAGACCATTATAATTAGACACGCGTGTAATTGGATTTTAACTGAAATTTAACGAAATAATCACATTCCTCCAATGATCCTAAGAATGCCAACACATTAAAGCCAAATAAAACAATATCGCTTTCATTTTTATCACTCCAACGGCTAATATACTCAATTCCAGTAATACAGTCAGGGTTGTTGGTAGTTTCTGAGGAATTAGTTTCACTGTCATTTCCCCAGTTCTGTATTTACCTAATTCTATAATTAGTTCTTCTTTTTGAAAATCAATTATTCTGATGTAAAATAATTCTTTTCAATCATGTTATTTTTCAATTAAAATTTTTTGATTGTCATCGGTTTTTCTTCACCGGAAACCCATATTTCTAAGAATTTTGTGCAAGATTACAGTCGTGAAATTAAATTCAAGTTCTGGGTGTTTGGTACTTAAAATTGTCATTAGTGATTTCAAACACGGTAGTTTGTTATATTTTTAATGGAAATTATGAACTATATTTCGTAACATGCTTTTATGAAAGTTATTTACTTTCAATATTTACTTTTTAATTAACCGTCTACGGGTTTTTCCAGGTGTTGAAAAACTCTCAAATTTTCCACATTTGTTGAATTCTGTTATTACTCTTTTACTGTACTGAACCCTGAATCTGCCAGATGTTAAAGGTTTTGTAAAAGTTTTGTTTTCTTAAAAATATTAATAAAAAATATTATTTTTATACAAAACCTAACTTATAAGACATTATTTTTCTCAGAAAGATGTATAGAATTCATCTTGTAATAATTTATTTATTTTTTTTTTTAACTTTTTCGGCGTAAGTATATTAGATGTCAAAAAATGAAGTTAACATTTTTCAGAAAAAAACCTGTATCATCCAAAATCAATAGCTTACCATCTTTTTCTAAGATATACAAAAGTTTTGTGTAATATTTGTGAATATATTTAGAAAAAAATAAAATAAATTTGTTAAATTTTCAAAATTTAAAAAATATTTTACGAAAAAAGGGGTTTTGTTAGGCTTATTTTCAAAAATTCACCAAAAACTGTAATATTTATGGAATAACAACTTCTATATATCATTATACAGTAGAACCTCTGTTAACCGGCCTCAGATTAACCGGTCCTCGGATTAACCGGCCTATATCGTAGTGTACTGGTTGGATGAGAGTTTCTGAAAATAAATTGTAATTGAAACACCAAAGCAGCGGCGAGTCAAACGATTTTGTCGATAGCGGTATCCCATTGTCGGCGGCGTAAAAACACCTCGGCACCAAAGCAGCGGCGAGTCAAACGACTTTGTAGATAGTGGTATCCCATTGTCAGCGGCATAAAAACACCGCGGCATTGGCACCCGTCTATAACTATAATGAAAAAAAAGTTTGAAAAATAGTTTTGGGGTCAGTATGGCAAAGAACAAAAAAAAAAAAAAAAAAACACACAAAAATCGAAGACTAATTTTCACTTTAAAGTCCAATTGAGCGTAGAAAATTTTGTTTTACATTTTTTTCAAGTATTACAAACGTTTTCTAGTATAAATGTGAATAACTATTGTTAAAAAAAATCTAATTCTAAAATTTTCAAAATAAAAATAATGTTTTCATGTAAAAGTGTAAAAGTGGACAGAAGTTAGGTTAGGTTTGTTACCTCGACAACCTAAGCCTAACTTGTAACTATCTAAAGCTAGATTTCACTACAATAATAAACTCTACAAACAATAACACACATATACACTTGTATAATCAAATAAAACACTCAATATAAGAAAACTTGCTTTTAGGCCTAGGTTTACAACTTACCTCTTGGTTAGTCCAAATATAAACCATTCAAAAACTAGAACTTCACTCAAAAAAATAAACTTTAGAAATAAAAACACATATATTGTAACTTTTATACACCATTTATATACAATTTGTATTCACAAACAGAAATATATATAATCCCAAAACAAAAACACCACGCCTTTGCCACGTCTTTCGTGTCAATTTATGTCACAAACTTTAGCTACATTCCGAGTTCAAAACAAAAACCTCAAAGTAACTCTACGATATATCAAGTAATGCCAACTTGTAGAATGAAATCTCTTCTACAAGATTCTGTAAAGATCGGTTACAAAATATCGATTGAATAATCGATTATCTTATTTAGTAAACTGCTCTGAATGCCAAGTGAAATTTGTTCCGTTAGGTTTCTACCTATGATCAAGTAGAAATATCTTGCGATCTATAACACATAGAACAATTTGTAAACCACAGATGGAAACAGAAAGATGTGATCTACAAAACAGTGTTTTGGTCGACCTGTTTGACAGAAAAATAGATTTGTGATCACATGGGAAAAAATGGCGTCGCTTTTACTAAAAACCGCTCAGTTCAAATCTTTGATTTTACGCATAAAAACTATGCGAACTTCAACAATTTTTGGAATATTATTTATAACGTTTTGTGGTATTTTTTTTTTGCATGATTATGCATCTACGGAACATTGTGACAATGTGAAAAATTAAAGTTTGTAGTAGGTTTGAAAAGACGCGGGTGAGTAAGAGCGGATAGGCTGTTTAAATCACATTTTGTATTAGGTAAATTCATTTATAAGAGAAAAATAGATTTTAAAAACAACAGCATAAGTAATGATGTTAAATTTTAATATAATTTGTTTAAATAAATAGTGTATGTAAATTTTAGTGAATTACAGGGAGTGTGTTAGATTTTGGTAAGAGTGACCGGAAGAAACGTTTTCGGAAGCGAGAAATCACATGGTTTCTAGAACAGTCGGAGTGCACCGCTTGGAGACGATGGACGTGTTTCTAAAAAAGTCTTAGAGAGAGATCTGGTGCAGTAAGACGTGTTTTGTAGTCAGAGAAACCTTTTTGAAATGTAGTAGAAGTGTTAGAAACAGTTTTAGTTGGGAGGTTACTATGATAGACGTTGAATAGTGATCTGTAGTTTTCCATAAATAAACTTTTAACAAAAGAGACAGGAAAACGCGTTAAGTTCAGTAGAGTTATGCAATATATTGCACGTGTCTATCGAAATTTGGACAATGAACGATTATATGCATTTGTTAATAAAAATGAACTTCTGAGATTACGACCACGACATCTTTAGAGAAAATAGCCACATTTCAATAGTGTTCATCTACTACAATTCTGAGATCAGCTATGATGTTACTCCATGGATAATGAACTTTGACAGTCTTACGAACGGACGTGAATCACAGGTTTTATTGTTTCATATAAACTCTTTATAAAATGTTATATGTATTTTCTTTGAATTGTTTATGTAATTTAATTTTTATTTTATACACCTATTGTATCAATTTAAAAAGAATAAGTAAAGTACTTATAGCTAAACTCTTAAATTCAATTAATGGACTAAATACTTGCAAGTTTGATTTCTTAATAAAATAATTTCAAAATTAAAATTAAATTTTATAAAGCTAAAGAGATGATCGATCTTTTTCAGAATTAATAAAACTTATAAAGTCACAAGATTTTAATAAGCATTTATATTTATTATAAATTGTGTATAATCAATGTATGTTAATAATTTGTCTTTGATTTATGTTAAAACTAATTGCAAAATGTTTAATAAATCTTTATGTTAATATTTCAGCTACAAGTGTTTTCATTGCTAAAATCCAAAGTCACTGTGGAGTACATTTTTAAAAGAGCTTACGACCCCTGAGATTATAAATTCAGTAAATTCATTTTTTCTATGTTAAATAATGACTAAAAGTCTGGCGCCCATAAATTATAAAATAAACACATATAAATTCATTTTCTTTAAGTAAAAATAAAAAGTAAGAACTCTTCAAGTTCAATATAAATATTTTTTCTCCTCTCTTTTTCATGTCGATAAAATTACAATTGTTACAACATTAGCTTTCCAACGGTATTTTATTTATTGCGATAGGACGATTCTAAGTGGGCGAAATGTTGAATTGCAAAATACGTGTTTTCCGGTTGTTAGAATAAACCATGCTTCACCGAACAACCTCAAAAATGGTCGTCTAGCGTTTAGAGGGTTAATGATATAAGTCAGTAACTCTGTGTTTAACATTATTCTTTGACATTCTTTTTAAAGAAAATTATAATAATATACTTACTTTGACTTAATAATGATGATCCCTGGCCTAGTCGATTAATTGATCTAGGTTGAGGCATTATAAACAAACAGAAAATAACAAAGTAACACAAACTATTTTGACTATAATACAAAGATCTGATGCAACTTATACAACGAGTCAATTATGTGTCTCTCCCTCTCTTTCTAAGCTATTCCATTAGACTTGCCCCACTCCTCCCTACTCCCAACAGTCATATCAAGTATATATAAACTTGTCAACTATGCATCTAAATCATGCTCGAAGTTAACTTTGTCATACTATACAAGCCTGGGCAAGGTTTAAACAGTTACACTATAAACTGTACAGAGTTTGTTGTGTCAAGAGAGAGTCACGTTTTTAGCAACAATATCATACAATCTTCCCAATAGCATGGTATCAGTTCTGGTCACTTCGGTTTGTTTCTCGAAACAACACAGTGCCTCATCACTGGTACAGTCTTTGTAGCAACATCTTTATCACCACTCCCCTGAACTGGTTTCACTATCATTTTGATTGAAGAGTCAGTCAATTCATTCTAGCTATCATCACTGTATAACAGTTATATGTGTATAAGTTCAAGGATTAAATGAAGGATTAAACTTTATTTAATCTTTGAATATGGAGTTTCAACAAGAAATATCTGCTACATTAAAAATTTTATTAAAATATATTCGTTTTTACTTTCGGGTTCCAGTTCCTCTTTAAAAAATTGACTGCAAGATTCAACGTTTCATCCTTAACTTCATTCCATGATTCAACTACACAGTCTTTCATAGTCATTTTCTTAAAAAAAAAAAAATCGCATGTGCTTACTTTGTCTTCTGTTGATTGAGTAGGGACTGTAACAGATTACATTTATACTTTTTCTTCATGCATTCTAAGATGCCTTGATCTGTGGGATGAATTAGGGTTCATATTGGGGAGAAGGAAAACTGCTAAAATTCCATCACATTTCAAATGTCTTTTGTCCTGGTAAACTGTCGTTTGTCCGGATGACAACCTGTGTATTGTCGAGAGTTAATATTACTTTAATTGGTAAAATGTTTTTCTTTATGTATTTTTTAATCTCTTGGACAAAATCTTTTAATGACACAATTTACTTGGATGGACGTTTTATCCATCCAAGTATAAACAACTTACTAAAGATGTTTTTATCTATCCAGGTATAAACAACTTACTAAAGATGTTTTTATCCTTCTAGGCTGACTTTTTATTTTATGTAGGTTATAGGCAGTACAGACTTGGTTATATTTTTTGAAGCCCTGAGCTTAGTGGACTTTTCTATTAAGATGAGCTTTAATTTATGGTCTCCAATTGCATTGGATGTTGTGAGAACCGTTACCTTGTCTTTGAATTTTTTAAGGCCTGTCACACCCCTATCTTCCTGTGAAGCCACAGAGTCTTCGATGAGAGCATCTTGAAATATAGCTTATTTCATCGCAGTTGTACGGTTTGATGTAGTGTAAGTATTTTTGCAAACATTTTTTGAAGTTTTTCTCAAAACTAACCCAATTTGGGCAGCTTTTCACTGCATCTTTCTAGTTGCCTAATTCTGTAACATTTTTTCCCATCAGCTCAACCATCCTATACTTGCAGTAAAATCGTCATCACCTTCTTCCAATTCTTTTCTAAAAAATTTCGCCTTTTCTTTTTTTTTTTTTTTGGATTGGACCTGATATGGGGCTTCTTTTTTGGTGTTGTTGGCCAAACCACATAAAACGAGCTTGCTAGTTTTTTTATATTCTGATCTTTCCATTGTTTTTCTGTCACAAGACAAAATATCGCAGGACATTATTGAAGAAGATTTTGCAATTTTGTTTCTATTTCGGTGCTAATCCCCTACTGTCATTTTACCAACGCCATATTAATTTAACTGTAACCTGTTTTGAACAGTTCAGCATTGTCTAGTTTTTTCAAGGCTTATAGCTCCATTTTTATCAGCACAATCTTTCTTTTATCTTTTCCACTCATAGTCACAAAACTATAATTTATTGTAGTAAAAAATAAGAAATAATGTAAAGAATTACTGGAGTATCACTAAGGAACGCATCACACTTTCAAATTCAATAATCAACAAACTGCTATTGACCTATTTTTAATGGAACATGTTTAATGTTCCCTATTAAACTCTAAACTAAATAAGACAACTATAAGGTTGGACGTTTTGTACACCAACCTTTATTCTCACCTACTTACTCCCTGGTACCCTTGGTTGGTGACCCTTGGTTTCATGAATTATTTTCCTCCATTTCTCTATCCTGCACCTCTCACCTCCAGTTGCCAACTTCCAACCGACTTAACCGAGTTCCAAGTCGATACCTTAAAAATCATTGAGAATGGAACCTGTAGATTCATGATATTTCGTAGTACCAACAGCAACATCCGTCCATGTTACTGGTTATAGTTTCAATCATTTTCTAAATATTAAATCATAAATTAGCACACTAGTGAAAAACATATTGGTTAATATTTTTCTACTTTCTCTGATTTTCTATACACTCTGAAATTATATGTTTATGTGGAAAAGATATGAAAAAGGCTGGGAAATTTTTGGAAAATGTCAGGATTCCAGTAGCCAGTGTTAGAGTTCACCCTGTTAATAACCCAAACTAGTGTAAAAAATTTCAAATAATTTAAAAAAACAGGTAACTAATTTAAAAAAAAAGTAAATGAACCTTGATCACCGTTATTTAAACTTGATTTGATTTCATAATAGTTTTGCTTTAGATGAGTGTATAACACAAGTGAAGCAAGTTTAGACCATATTTAAAAATTCAAATATTGTTAAAAATAATGTAGGCTACATTATTGAATAATAAAGTCAAGACGTTCTCTATGGTTGATTTCAATTATTTTACTTACATTTTTGGTGACATAGTTTTTAAATCTATTTTTATTATAAATGGATATGCAAGTTTGTGCAGTGTTTTTACACATTTATTTGGGTTTAGTATTGCTATGGATATTCCAATTATCGTTTTGAACAAATTGATGAAAATAAAAACTGACTGAAGATTAGATGTTATTGACAGAAAAAATTTGTATTAAAAAAATTGTAATAGTTGTATGCCTTTTTACTCACTCACACATACACACACACGTACGCACGTATGCTTCGAAAATATTTTCTCAATTTTTGTCACTATTGTTTTGGCTTATTTATTTGTCAAATATATAATAATAAATATCTCTATTTTTACATAGGAATGTGTGGAGGCCGATTTCTCTCCCGAATGGATCAGAGAAGAAAATTGCTTGAATATGAAGTCTTATACCAAGCTGGATGTTTTTATTATGCAAGAATTTTCTGGTGAAGTTTTCAACAAACTACGATCAACAGAGAGTGTGTAAGTTTGTTTTCTAATAAAATTAATTATTGAGTTATAGCTTTGATAAAATTTAAAAAAAATATATGTTGAAAGTTATACATAACAAGTTTATGGGTTCATTTTGGTACTTACCCAGCCCTATCCATACAAGCAGGCATCAAATGTAAGTTATCTTATTGTGTAGTGACAGCTCTTTTGTTAATAGTGTTGACATTGTCATGATGAGCATACTTAACACCCTCCTATACATAACAATCAAACACAATAAAAAGTGTACACGATGGATATTAATATACCTACTGTTTATATACATTATACTGTACGAATCGGGTTTTATTAAAAATGAAGATGGACATTCCACATCTGGTGGCCAAATTGTAATCCATTTATTTTTGTAGGTCCTAGAAAACTTAAATTAATGAAGTGTAAAATTTGGTACAGAATTTAGTAGAAATAATATTATATATGGAAATTTTTTTTCAGAAACAATTCTAACCACCTCAAAAAAATTGATCACACCATGTTTTTAGACTTATCTTGGTTCTCAATGTTTAATCTTACATATCTTATGTTATTGACAATAAATAAACTCGAGATGACTAGAATTAACAGAACTTGTAACAAATTATGTTCAGGAATTACTATACTAAGCTGCCTAAAATCTTGTGGAAGGGTCATAATTTTAAAGAAAAATGGCTCATTTATCCACATTTGAACAATGGAGTTTTATTATGAAGGAACTAATAAAAAAAAATGTGCAAAGGTTATCCAAAACAAATAAAAGTGCTTGTCTTAGGATTAAAAAATGGAATCTTGCTAAGGTATTTTCAAGGAGTTGAATATACTCATACTTCCCTGTATGTATATATCTTTCAAACAATTTGTTATCTTAAATTTAATTATACCCCAATAAATAAAGTTATATATCTTTATAACATAAAGGTTGGAAGTGACCTACGTATCAAGCAAAATAGACTTGTCAAGTCTAAAAATTTGCTCTCACAAGTAGGAATTTTGTTGATTAATAAACTCCCATTACACTTTAAAAATATTCAATATCAGAAAGCTTTTAAGAGGAGTCTTTGATAACTCTTAGTGTCAGCATCCTATTTACTTGGTGAAGGAGTTTCACAGATACATGGTGTGACCGGTACTGTGTTGCAGCTGCAATAGTGGGAAGTTCTTGCATTATTCATATAAAGTAACTTTTAAATTTGTACAGTGCATTTACCTACTATTGTTGTTCTCTTAATGTAATTATTGTTGACTTTATTGGTCGTTTACAATGTTAATAATCAATTGTTCATTTCTTTTGAATATAGAATTGTTTTTAAATTGGTTAGAATTATAATATGCATTGGATGCTTGATATACTATTTTAAATAATTGTTCACAACAACAAAGAAAATAAATAAATACAGTATCAACTTTTTACATTGAATAAGAAGGAAGTTTACGGCCCTTTATTAAATATGATCTATTATACATATATGATTATAATTCTTACAAGAAAATGGTTATGAATTTACATAATACAGTTGAGCAACTTTTACATAATTTAACATCGAAATGTATAATATATCACTGTAAAGGTAATGTTTCAATCACCTGACGCAACCACGTTTATATAGAATAATGTCTACTTAATGATCATATAATTTTTCAAAATGGTAATTCTTGTCCAAATACCACAATATTTTATAGTATGTTTCTTTTTCTTTCAAACTATGTGTTTAAAATTAAGCTATCTGTAATAGTTTTTGAGATTTATTACATTCTACGAAGTAGTAACTAAACCGAATCAGACTCATTTTCTTTTCGGTGTAGTTACTAAATATGAAATATCAATTACTTACATTGATATTTTGTAACTTTTTTTTTTTTTTACACTATTAGGAAGATGAAATTTAGATCTTTTATATGGTACCACCTTTTACGTCATAGACTAATTATAATAGATCATTCTTTCTGAACTAGAAATTGTCGTTGTATTGGCTTGTTTTGTGTCTTAAATATGTGCCTAATCAATAGTGTGTGTGGCTCGATTTATTTCTGTTATTGTAAACTTATTTTGTTATGTACAGTGATTTATTTATTATAATTTGTTTATACAAGTTATAATATGTGTTATTGTTTGTAGAGTTTATTGTTTTGAGTGAATGTTATTGTCAGGCTTATCTAGTATAGTACTAAGTTTATGTAGAAAGGTTATGTCAAATGTGGCCTAACGTTTTAGCCAATTTCCATTTGTTTACATATAAATAATTTTGTCTAATGAAAATTTTATAAATTGATTGTTTTTACCAAAATGTATATAAATTTATATAGGCCTATCTATACAAAATTTAAAAAATGTTGATATATGTAAATTTGGCATTTTGTCTTCGGTTTTTGGAAAGAATCTTTAATTTCTGAGATATTCACTAAAACTTTTTTACATATAAATTTTTTTTTCATTACAAAGATAAATTCTATGGACCTTTCTCAAAAAAATGATGTTTTGTATAATATTACTATTTTTTGTGATTTTTTTCAAATTAGGGATACTTTTTGCGAATTTCCTCTTTTACGTAAAAAATAATTTTTGATTAAAATGAAATTTTATAAATTGATTTTTGTTTTTAGCAACTTTTATCCCCAAATATATTACACATCTCTAGTATTACTTGAACTAAATCAATAACATTTTTTGTTTGGTATAATATACCCTTTTCTGTGCAATTTTTGCCTCAGTTACCAGACAATTTTTTGATTCCTGACATTACTCCAAATTTTTTACATCTAAAATTTTTATTCATTACACAGCTAAATTTTATGGATCTTTCTGAAAGAAATGATAATTAGAAGTTGTAATTCCATAATATTACTACAGTAGAGTCCCGCAAACTCAGCGTAATGTGGACCGGAAGTGTGCCGAGTTTGTGAAATGCCGAGTTATCGGGAATAAGGGCAAAAAATAAATTGTAATTTAAACCCAAAGCGGCGGCGATATCAAAGGACTTTGTCGATAGTGGTATCCCATTGTCGGCAGTGTAAAAACACTGCGGCACCAAAGCGGCGGCGATATCAAACGACTTTGTCGATAGCGGTATCCCATTGTTGGCAGTGTAAAAACACCGCGGCGGCAATATCAAACAACTTTTTCGATAGCGGTATCCTATTGTCGGCGGCATAATAACACAGCGGCATTGGCACCCGTCAATATAGTAGACACATACACCTGCAAAAACGTTTGATGGGCCGGTTTTTTTCCACGAATCAATTTAGTATACATTATGGAAAATATAACATTTCTTTTCAGTTTTCATTGACAGGTACGCACAGTATATACAGTAAATAAAAATGAGCGAGTTACAAAAAAGGAAGCGTGTGTTGGTTTCGTTTGAGACGCGGTTAAATGTGTTAAAAATACTTGACAGAGGGGAATCTGTAAAAAAGCTTTGTGACGAGTTTAACGTGGGAAAAGTACCATCAACGATTCGAGCGATCGAAGTTAATGCCCGCTTTGGGATCTGCCGAACTTTTATGAACATCGCTGTTTTTAGAAATATATATTTTTTCCCGTCGGGGTCGCCGAGTAATCCGGACTGCCGGGTTATCGAGTGCCGAGTTTGCGAGACTCTACTGTATTTTTGGTGGTTTTTCAAATTAGGCCTATCATTTTACCTAATTTTGTAAATAAAAAAAAAATTGACATGGAAATGTTACAAATTAATTTTTTTTTATCAACATTTATTCACAATAACATTACAAAACTTTAGTATATCTTAAAAAAAGTGCTAAGCAATTTATTTCGGATGATATAGGTTTTTCTGAAAAAAATTAACTTCATTTTTTGATACCTAACATACTTACACCAAAACTATTTCATATAATATTTTTTTATTATGTAGATAAATTTTACGCACCTTTCTGAAAAAAATGATGTCTTACAAGTGAGGTTTTGTATAAAATTAATATTATTAAACTAAAAAAACAAACAAAAATAACCTTCATTTGATTTTGTGGGGAAAAATCAGGTCAGATAATTTTCAAACAAATCTTGTTTTTGAACATCTTGTGGGAGTAATTTGATGATCATTCCAGGACTCAACTTTGTCATCAAGTTTCCAATAGCAATATTTGTAGAAAAAATAAGTTTAATTTTTGTTCTCCTAAAATTTGGGATATTTCTTTCAGTTAATGTTAATGTTTATTTTGCTTTATTCTAGCAGAGTTTGTGGTCCTGTTTGTCTCCGTACGTGTTTGGCTGAACGAACAAATATTCCAGAGAACAATTCACCTGTCTTTACAACAGCAATGCGCAATCTATGTATCACGAGCGATATCACAACTCAAAAAAAGGCAAGAAAGGAAATAATAATAATTCAAGAGCATTATAAAATTATGTTAATTTTTGAGCATGTTAGTCTGGTTACTAAACTTTGAACATCTTTGTATGTTTTTCTATATTCTTCTTTAGAAAACCCCTGCAAAATGAAAAATATATAACAAAACTATTTGTCTAAGGCCATTTTTTGTGAGAAATACGAAAAAATAATAACAAATGTCAGGTGAATATTTGACAGGTTAGGTTCTTGTTAATTATAAATTAGTTGAAGCCTGGCAGGCAAAAAGTGTTAATGTCACACCATGTATTTGGTCAAACAAGTCAACCTTGTGTAATACATACATTTTTGGGAATTTTGAATTGGAACCAAGAAAATAATGTAATAATTAAAAGCTTGCATATGATTGGTTGAGTCGTTATGAAACGAGGAATGCGATTGGTTCTAAAGTGCCGGAAAAGTAACACGCAAGTGAAATTAATGTCTAGAAAAATTAATAGAATTCAATTTAAAATGGATGTCAAAAATATCCAGAAAATAATGTTTGAATATAAATATGTTTAGAATTAATTTAGAGTTCATAAGTAAGTAGAATTTCGTTTATATATGTGTGAAAAATCGGTTAGTATGTGAAAAACAATAAGATGATATAATCGACCATGATTTTAGTTAAGTGTGTCCCGAGGCAGAGAACTCCTTGAGTAACGTCTGAACAGGGTAGACGTGTGACATTCTGTACGAGAATTTGTGTATAACAATGAATTTTGTGAAAATATGTTTTTAAACTTAATGTTAAAAGACATGTATGATAGACAAACGATGTATAAACAGTAATTTTAATGGTGACAGTCTTTGAGTAATGGCTGAACGGAAAAGACGAGTTGTGCTGTCGAGTAATTTGAATGAGAACAATGAAATGCCGGAAAGCAAAATGAATTATGTGCTTTTAACCGAACAATTATTTCTGATCGGTAATGAACTGTTTAAAAGTGTTTTGTGTACTGGAGATCAGTTAAAATAGACTTGAACTAAACTTTTTAGGTATGATCTAAAAAATATGCACGTGTTCTTTACAGTAGTGTTGAGCTGGTATTATTGTATAATCGAGTAAAGCTTTATAAAAAAGAATATTGAACAGTTTAATGTAATAAAGAGACTAATTAAAAATATGGCTGTTAGCAACTTGATGGCAGAAATTAGGAGGAAAGAGAAAAAAGTCGTTTGATGTCGAACCAGGAAAGAACATCTCCACGAGGAAGATTTGGCGGGTTTTCGACAACAGAATCGCAAATCATCAATCCAAAGTGTGAACAGTGACTTTATGACATGATTGGTATCCATGTACAAAAAACATTTTATTTTAATATTTGTATAACTATTTGATATAAAAATTTTTGTTTAACATATGTTAGCTGTATTATTTTGTTTTTTAGAAGTTTTATAAATAAATCGAAATTCGATTTTCAATTTATAAGGGATATCTCTTTGAAGGCATAATATGATTAAAAAAAGCAATGTAAATTGTTTAAAGCAAAAGAAATTAATTTGCTCTTTTTTGTTAACTTCATTTTTACGAGTTGCAACTAGAAAGGTAATTTTAATAAATAAAATTTTTTATTCTTTTGAAAAACAAATAACAAGTAAACGTAAAATAAATAAAAATGAACTAATATAAGGTATTAACACGAATATTCAAAAATCTGTATGTGTATGTATAACGTATTTGTTTGTGAATAAAATATGTTCAATTTCAGCATAAAAAGGACTTCTGTTTTCTTGAGATAACCACTGAAGTACACTTTTAAAAGAGTTCACGACCCTAAGTGATTTAAAAAATAAAATAAAATAAAATTTAAAGTCATTTAATAATTTGGTAATTATAGCATTGCCATGGCGCCCAAAATTTATAACAATCAGCTTCTTTCTTTTACAAATAATAGATGATTTAAAACACTCTTAATTAAATTACTTCACTTGTCATGTCGGCGTCTCCACAAGTACTGGCAGAAGTATGAATCAAGAAATTAACTGGTTTCGCATTCTCATTTATTCTGACAAGATCAATAGTACTTTTAAGTTTTGTAGCTATGTCCCTTTATAATAATGCAATTACTGAGCGACACGTTTGATTATTATACCACCTCCTATCCTGTTTATCTGATAATTTAAAGTTCATGGCATGATAACAGTAATTCGTTCCGTGTATAATCCTTCCATTTTGTAAAAATTTAACGGCAGCGGTTTTGTTGGTTATATTACAGGTGAGTTGCAGTAGTGACATATTTACAAGAACTAGGTACAAACAATATTTTGGTATCAAGTTTAAACTGTGACAGACGAGATAATAACCATACAGTTAACTGATAACAAGTGTGCTATAGGTAAGAAAAACACAAATTACAGAATGAATGGGTTTTCTAAAGAAGACTTTTTGTTTTATATCTGCGATCTTAAATATGAAGTAACAGTATTTTCAAATTCAATTATTAACCAGAGGATCGAAACCAAGTTTGGGAGAGATTTGAAAATAAACGAAAAATAAAATAGTACCTATGCAACCATCTGGTACCACTGCCGAATGAGAACAATGTTAAATTTGGTATTATTTCGCATTTGGTACTTTTTGTATTCACGTATAATGGTTTGATTATGTCTGTCAGGGTTTTGTGTAAATAGCAGCAACCGAACGTTCTATTTTATTAGCTTCTGCGCTACTGTGAATGCTCAAATCTTTACCTCCATTTATGGTCATATTTTTTGTCTCTTTTTTTGTAATTAACAATATTCTGAATTAAATTCAATTTTTAAACTTTCTGCGTTTTCACTTCTACCTTGCATTGTTTTCAATCCAACCTTAATTTTCATTTATTATTCCACATTAGAAAAAATGATTAAAATTACTAATTACCCTCTTTTCATTTTTAAGTTTAAAACCAGTGGTAGTGATTGGTCTTAGGTTGCAATGGTCTTTTTTTAAAAATTAAACTTATATTAAAACCAAATTAGTTTTTAATTTCCTTTAACCACAACAATTTTATCAATCAAATTTTTATCCATACACCAACCTTCTAACCTAAATTTTCCTGACAATCAAAACAATCTTTTCTACGTAAACAGATTATTATAAACAGGCTGTTATGTTCGGGTTTATAAATTATTTAAATAAATGTATACATTACAATATTTAGAAGTACCAGTTTTATTATTAAGCGATCTACTTCAGTCGCTGTTCATTGTGAGACTGCTGGCTGCGCATCGTAGCCAGGACATGTTGCTACAATGTTAACTTAATATTGCTAATACAGATTACATAACAATTTCCTTCTTTTTTTTTTTTTTTTTTTTAACTAAGAATAGATCAAATAATAGTAAAATATTTTTATAACCTTATAATTTTTTTTTTAAGAAATTAAAATTATATTCTAATACAAAACAATATTTTTTTTTTTAAAGAAATTCAAAACTAGACGTTACAAATAATACTCAAATTAATAAATATGTATTTTTTTTTTTTTCAAATTAAAACTATCTTCTAACCATTTACAAATCAAATTTTTTTTTATTTTTAATTTTAAGAACAACAACATTAATAACAATTACAATAATAATAACAATATTACTTTTTAAAATTTTTTTTTTTTTTTTTTTTTTTTTTTTTTTTTTTTAACCAACTTAAAATTTATCTTCTAATCGACAACTGCTTTTGACTACTCTACCATATCTGGTTTTGTAATTATCAAGATCTTTTAAAAAATCACTTTCTGGACTAACCTTTTGCCCTGTATTAACATTTTCACTTATTCTTCTATTAGATTGATTTAATGGGCTTATTTCATTCTTTTGACGAGACATGGAAGGACATTTTGGAGGCGACATTCTTTCAACCGCAGGACTAATATGTATTCTATTACGTCTATATGATTTACCGTTTGATCTATGACTATATATGATCGAGGTTCTTCTGTTTCTCGAATTATGTTACCGCTAGACCAATTGGAATTAGGTTTTTTCTGAAAGAGAACATCTTGACCATTACATAAACTCTGCAGTGGTTTAGAATGTCGGTCAAAATGTCCCTTCATTCTCTGTTTGTTAACATAATACAGTTGATTTCTGGTTCTATTATAATTAAGTTTAGGTTTAAGACATTTGTAATGCATTGGTACTAAGGTACGCAATTTCCTTGACATGAGAAGTTGAGCAGGTGATTCCACATTATTTTTATTAGTGTTTCTAAAACTTAAAAGTGCAAGATAAATATCTTCTCCTGCATCAGCTGTTTTTTTTAATAATGATTTCATCGTTTTTACAGCACTCTCAGCCATGCCATTTGATTGAGGAAAATGAGGGCTTGAAATTACATGCTCAATATCCCAATTTTTACAAAACATTCTAAATTCTTCACATTTAAAATAAGTCGCCCCATCAGAATAAACTTTTAGAGGTATCCCATGTCTTGAAAAAAAACTTTTTAATTTTGATATTATAGTTACACTTTTAGTATTTGAAATACTTGCTATTTCAATATAGTTTGAATAATAATCAACAGCAACAATATACAACATTTGTTCCCATTCAAACACGTCTATTCCCACTTCTGACCATGGTAATTTTGGTACTCTATGTGGCAATAGAGGCATTTTACTTTGATTTCTTTTAAATTTACTACAGGTTCGACAAGATTCAACATAATTCTTAATATCATTAGACATGTTAGGCCAATAAAGTGCTAGCCTAGCCCTTGATTTACATCTATTTATTCCCATATGACCTTGATGAACAATTTCCATCATTTGTGTTCTTAGATTTTTTGGTACAATAATTGTGTCACCTTTAAATATTAAATTTTTTATAATACTTAACTCATCTTTAAAATCAAAATAACATTTTAATTTATCATTTACATTACTTTTATATTTTGGCCAGCCATGATTAATATAGTCTTTTAATTTATTTAATTCTTCATCATTTTTAGATTCTTTCTCAAACAATAACCACTTAGCATGTGAAATTGGTAAATTATCAATTAATAAATTAACCTGTAATTCTATTTCGTCAAAAACCTCATCTTCAACCTTGTCATTTACATTAAAATGTCTTGACAAAGTGTCAGCAATAACTAACTCTTTACCCGGTTTGTACACTACATTAAGTTTATACTGTTGAAGGCGTAACAACATTCTTTGTAATCTACTTGAGATTTTTGATAAGGGTTTTTTAAATATTGCTATTAAAGGTTTATGATCAGTTTCAACAGTAACATTTTTTGAGAAAATATACTGATGGAACCTTGTACAACCAAAAACTATTCCTAAGAGCTCTTTTTCAATTTGAGCATAGTTAATTTGAGTTTCTGTTAAGGCTTTAGAAGCATAACACACAGGTTTATTATCTTGCAATAAACAAGCACCTAGCCCCGTCGAACTTGCATCGACAGACAACAATATTGGCTTAGATTGATCAAAATAGCTTAATACTGGGGCTTGTGTTATTATTTTTTTCAATTTATTAAACACTTCATTAAGATATTTATTCCAAGTAAACTCTACATCTTTTTTTAGCAAAGCTCTAAGAGGTTGTGATATTTCCGAAAATTTTTCTATGAATTTTGAGACATAATTAAACATTCCTAAAATTCTTGCAAGTTCTTTTTTATCCTTAGATATTGGTAAGTCAATTATAGCTTTTATTTTGTTTTCATCTACCGAAATACCATCAGAACTAATTTTGTGCCCAAGAAAATTTATTTCTTTAACATTAAATTTACATTTGTTAATATTGAATTTAAATCCATTAGTTTGAGCTTTATCTAACACTGCATTAACTCTTTCAGTTAATTGTTTTTCTGTTTCACCCCAAATTAATATATCATCTTGAAATGACTGAACCCCATCGATTTTTTCAAAAATTTGAGACACTACTCTATGAAATATTTCTGGAGCACAACTCAATCCAAATGGTAATCTTTTAAAATAAAATCTGCCAAAAGGCGTTTGAAAAGTAGTTATTTTGGCACATTCCTCATCTAATGGAAGCATCCAAAACCCTGATTTTGCATCTAACACTGTGAATAACTTTGCACCTTTAATTTTATGAATAATTTCCTCAAAAGTAGGAAATTGATAGTGTGATCTCTTAATACATTCATTTAAAGGTTTTGGATCTAAACATAACCTTATATTACCATCTTTCTTTTGAACAATTACTAGCGAATTAACCCAATCAGTAGGCTCATTAATAGTTTCAATGATGCCTAGCTTTAACATTCTATCCAATTCAGCTTTCAATTTATTTTCTAGTGCAAAAGGAATTTTTCTAGGAGCACTAATTACAGGACATGAATTTTCATTTAACTCTATCCTAACCTTAACTGGTACACACCCTATTTCATTATTAAACAAATCTTTGTACTTTTTATCTATTAGGTCTAACTTTAAGGTATTGATATGCTTAACAATTCCTAAATTAAGACATGTATCAAGTCCTATCAAATTTTCACAGTTTGATTTAACAATATAAAAAGTCAGTGCATAGTTTGAGCCTTTAAACTTGCTTTGTAATGTACAAGTCCCTACAACAGGTAATCTGTTGTTTGTAAATGAAGTAATTTTAGCATTTGTTTTATTAATTAAATTAACATTAATTCCTAATTTAAGAAAGGAATTATACGATAAAATGTTTACTTGGGCTCCCGTGTCTACTTTAAAAGATTGGTGCACTTTATTTATTATAATTGTCTCATACCATTGAGTTACGTTTACCTTATAATTTTGCAGGTTAGGTTTAGCTAAAGTGTTTATCACAAAGTTTTTATTTTCATTATCACATAATAAACTTTCATTACCTGTTTCTGTCAGTTGGTTAACTGAAAACCTACACATGTTTCTAAAATGGTTCAATTTACCACACTGTGAACATACTTGATTCCATGCTGGACACTTTCCAAAAAGATGAAATCGGCCACATCTACCGCACGGACTATTATGCATGTTTGCCTTTGCTTTGTGTGCCTGGAAGGATGATCTTGACCTTGTAGTTGACCCTTGATGCATAGCATTTGACATTGTATTTGATGTATTGCGCTTCACTTGGTTTCCTGTTGAATTCTGTCCATGATTGCCGGTTCCAGCTTGAAACTTGTTTAAATTAAAGTTTAAAGTTTTGTTTCTTGGTTTACTATTTTTAAAAACTCTATCTACCGTAGAATCTAATAACTCTTTTTTTACATTTAGTTTATGAGCCCTATCATAAGCTAATTCTTTAGATTTACACATTTCTAAGGCTTGTTCTAAAGTCAAATTATGTGTTTTTAACAAAGAAACTTTAATATCGGAATCATGAATACCACTAACAAAAATGTCTCGAACTAAACTATCACGTAAACCACCGAAGTCACAAGAAGCACTTAGGTTTTTTAATATTGCCACATATTGTTCATAAGATTCATTAATTAATTGTTTACGATTAAAGAATATATGTCTCTCATATGTTACATTAGCCAAAGGAATAAAATAATTTTCAAAACTTTGAATTACAGTTTCTAACTTGTCTGAATCCACTGCACTAAGATTAAACGATTTTAAAATGTCTTGTCCTTCTTCACCCATGTAATGAAGTAATAAAGCTATTTTTCTTTTGTCTTTTGTAGACTCTGGTACAAATGCTTCAATAAAAATTTCATACCTGTTTTTAAATTTTCTCCAGTTAGTTGCCAAATCACCTTGAAATTCCATCGGAGAGACGCCATTTCCTGTGTTTCTAAAATCCATTTTTCCGTAGTAAAATAGAAACTATTTTTTGTTTTGCAAACTAGTTAACACTTTATCTGAATTCTTATTAAATCTGGTTTACACCGCTGCCACCATGTTATGTTCGGGTTTATAAATTATTTAAATAAATGTATACATTACAATATTTAGAAGTACCAGTTTTATTATTAAGCGATCTACTTCAGTCGCTGTTCATTGTGAGACTGCTGGCTGCGCATCGTAGCCAGGACATGTTGCTACAATGTTAACTTAATATTGCTAATACAGATTACATAACACAGGCTTATTTCACTAGTTTTGACACGAAAAAGTGGCCCGGAGTCAATCTGCTCATTGTGTTAATGTCGTAACACACAGTTGTTAATGACCAGCGTTTTTTGAGAATTTTTAAAAGTATGCTCTCACTACTGTTTCCTCTAGCCAAGATATTTTTTAAACTCCATTCAGCTTTGCCTTTTAGATCCTTATTCTTCCATCTTATGTTTTTATTCTCTTCCTCTTCTCTCCTTCCCTTGTTTCATCATCAATTTTTTTCCTATTTCCAACTATAATATAAAATTTAAAAAAAACAAACTAGTTTCCCAATTATCACTGTAGTTTGATTTTTTTTTTCACCTATATTTTATCTTAAAATAATTCATATCATAATTACTGATTTAACTACTTCTTGTTTTCCAACATTTCCCATCCAATATACTCTGTTTTTGAGTTGTTAGTATTCATTTCCTCGTTCTTATTTTCGATTAATTTATGGTGTGGATGTGAATCTGGTTATCCAGAACTTAACTGGCACCAACCAAATTTCTTTTCTAACACTTCGCTCATGCTTGTGTCCGTTGTGTTGGTCACTGGTGGTTCTGTTCTGGTCTGTTGGCTCTAATCATCCTGTCACTTTGTTTCTCGCCAGAGTACCTTCCCTTCCTAATCCTTGTCTGCGCTAGCTGCCCATGTGGGAGGGAGTCTTCCCCTAGGGGTGGAGGTGACTGTGAGGGTGTCACCTTAGCTAATTCTGGAATCATCGTAATAAGATATATAAGTATCAAGCCTGAATTTTTCCAACATCTCTCTCTTGCAGTTACGATATTCCAGTAGCAGTGGATCAGTTGGTGGAGAGCAATCTGTGAACAAGACAAAGTGAGGGACTGTCTGTAGACAGAGTGTGCTTTTATGTATCAAACCAGTGTGTGATTGGTATCACCGGCCTTCCTTTAATTTGGTATTTTATAAATATTCTTCAAATTTCCAATGGCCAGTTAACATATCTGGGAAATGATCTGGTTGAGTATTTCGGAAAGACGAAATAACTCAAATGCGCCATGAATTTATATTGTAACTGGCATGTCAGTTGGAATAGGCTGTAGGCTTATTCCATGTGTGCCAGTTGGTTGTGTTATAAGTAGTGTTTTGTGAATCTTAATTATGGGAATTTGTTTTATCATTCGATCAGAGGGACGTATAAGGAAAATTATGACCTATATAGGTTAGGACACACAATTTTCATTATCTATAATTAATGGTAGGTTATTTTCACCATGTTATACAGTCTGTAAAAGATATGGCCAAAATATGTCATATACCAAATATCCATTCAAAATTTTCAATAAATCTGTTTCTTAAATATTGCAGTAATAAAACCTAAAAACAAACATAGTATCCTAACTAAGCACATTCAAGCATATGTTCCTTTTAACCTTTTGTTTATTTAAACCACAAGGAAATATCTATTAATAATTGCTACTAGTGAATCATTCTCTACAACTAGAACTTATGGCTTTCCGAATCCCTAAATTTCCAATTTATATTCCACAAAGACAAAAACACAAAGAAATATACATTATACCTTAATTAATAATGTACGTATACAATAATAATATTATACATTCATGATTATTAATCTTAAATAACAAAAAGGGAAAAGGAACACAAATTAACAATGGAAACGTCATCACTGAGATTTATTAACCACAGCGATAAAACAGATGATCAATGTCCTTTATGCCCATTAGCCATTTTTAATTCTCCGTTGTTCTTTCATGAATCTACTTTACTTTTGTGGTGACTACCAGATCACTATACACAACTGTTTGCTCACTCCTTTTTCCTGTGATGACTCTTGGATGTTCGACGGGCTATCTCTCATTGCCCGACAGTTCTCGCTCCCTCAGCTATACGTTTCACAAATACTGGCCACACCTCTACTTCGTTAAGGGCTTATATGCACTTGTGTAATGTGTGTCGGTCATCATACTCGCAAGGCAAGCATTTCAATACTATTTTGAATTATTTCACAACAGCAGGTTCTCATTCTATTTTTTTATATGTTCCTCCTTATTCTAATACATTTTTTATATTTATTATAATTATTCTTTTCTTTATTTGATTACAATGCATTTAATATACACAATAATATACATACATAATACTTTACAATAAATACATACAATCACAATATTTACATACTACTGAATTTAAATATATAATATATACTTAATCCTAACAACTCTATAGTGCTATTTTCTATGAAATTTGTTGAAGGGAGGGAAGATGGATGAATAATTGTTACATTATAATTTATAGCTTTAATTATTTAAAATATACAAGTTGGATGCATTTGTTACAGATTGAGATAATAGAAAAAGTTCTTTTTATGGGTGGAATTTACAGAGAAAATCTTGTGGAATCTTCAACACATCTAGTTACAAATATTGTGCATTCTCCAGAGTATAAGGTAAATTTTAAATAAATATATCTTAAAGCCATTAAATGAGGCATAAGTTATCAGTACTCTGTACTTGACTTCTCTAATGTTGTTCCTAACGCTCCTTAAACCCTCAGGTGCTCGCTTCGGTGTGTACAAACTTGGCAATCCCGGGGGAACCTTGCTGGATCTACATCTTTTGTCATGTAGTCTTAGGTTGGATCCATCCGTTTTTTTCTTTCTTATCAGATCTCTTTTATCCAACTCTTGTTCTTTTCTGATCCTGACACTATTAGAGTATTCAAGGTTTATGGGTCTTTATTTCCATGAAGTCTTTATTTAATGCCGGTAGCTAGGGTGCAGATAATTTTATGGGCCCAATTTTTTTTTTATCCCCAGAAAGACATTTTTTGTCAAAATTTTCCCTTACACCATATCCTATTTTCATACATCTTTAACCTACTATTTGAGTTCATGTTGATTAGTTGAGCATGTTGTTGAGTACGGCCTGATTTTTGGTAGTTGTTAATAACCAATAGAGATTTTTAGTAAACATTATTATTTATTTTTAAAGACTCCATTTCGCTTAAAACTCATAGATAGCTTACATCTGTTAATTTTTCATTATCATATTGTTTTTACATTTTTAAAATGTAACAAATTTATATATATTTTTTCCCTAAATATATTCACAAATAATACACAAAAATTGTGTATATCTTAGAAATAGGTAGTAAGCTATTGATTTTGGGTGATACAGATTTTTCTGAAAAAAAGTTAATATCATTTTTGACATCTAACATACTTACTCCAAAACCGTTTCAAAAATATATATTTTTTATTACATAGATGAATTCTATACATCTTTCTGAGAAAATGATATCTTATAAGTTAGGTTTTGTATACAAATAATATATTTTATTAATTTTTAAACGAACGAAGAATTTTTAAGACAAATTAACATGTGCCAGATTCACCAGTTATAGAGGGTTAAGTGAAATTTTTGACCTAAAAGGAGGTAAAAGCTAAATCGGCATTGTGTTTTCCATAATCGACTTAACATTTTACATCAAGTGATAATTATCTCATTTTGTTCCTTTGAGTGAGAACATTAACCTTTGAACTACGTTAACCTTTTGTAGTTCAATATCATAAACTTGGTGCACCTTTCTAGTTCTAATTATTTACACTTTTATTCTATATGTTAATAAAATGTAAGATCCTCAACAATTTGAGACTTGTATTTCTTTCAATATTTGAGTACCGTACTCTCCATTCAAACGTATGTGAATTTTGATTTCTCATTGTTCATATTTCATAAGTACAACATTTCTGAAGTAGTGTATTGTCAGGAGTTTAAGTATATACTAAATGAATGCACTTCTACTGAAATTATTTTCACAGATGATTCAAAACTAGATAATAAAGAATCATGTTGATAGTATCCAAGTCACTTATTTATATAATAATTAAATTACCTTTGGTTTCCGCCAGGTGACTTCTTTTTATATACACTTACGCGTTTCGAAGCGTACGCTCCATCTTCAGAGTTCTATTATCTTTTTCACTCGGTTGAGGTCGTTATACATTAAAATAACACATAAAAAACACACGGACACTACATATATATGTTTATAAATTTATTCATCGCTTATGATAACGTGACACTCGCGATGCGTATCACATCAATGTCCTAGGACAACTAACGTCTCGTATTTATTGTATGTTTATTTAAGATTACTATCTTGGACCTTAATTGCCGTGTCGTATATCTTGTTAGAAGAGAAGTTTAGTTGGTCGTTCAACAGGTTGTATGAGTTATACTTAAATGATTTATATATTGTAATACCAAAAATGGTAATTTTAATTAAGATAACCAAAAAATGGTTATTTTGAGAATTATTTTGAAATTGAATTGGTGGGGGACTTCAGAAGTCAAAAGAATGACTCAAAGTACTTGTTAAAACTAGGGTAATAAAATTTAAATATAGGTTTCCAAAATAATAATGTCATGAATAGAATATTAATTATAATTTGTAATGAATATTTAGGTAGTATTTGTATTGTGTTAGGCAAAATAATTTGAACCGTGTCAGTGTTGCTAGGTGTGAGAAAATTTCTAGCAGACGTTGCATATTAAATAGGACGCTTGGTTTGGAAGCTGGACAAAGACACATGTGGTTTTGGCCAGTCTTAAGAGAGCATCTGAGGTGATCAGATGTATTCTGGTATCGAGAAACATTTTCAAAATGTAACGAAAATTGTTAAAGTAGAGTCCTATTGTGACATTTAAATCAGTGAGAGATGTTTTGGTCTAAAAGAAGTTTTAGAACCTTGAATAATGATAATTTAACGAGTTTAGAGACAGTTTTTGACGTGGTAGGACGTAGTTTGTGTTTGAAGAGAGTATTGGACAATAACTCTCAATAAAGTGATGAATTTCTTGTATAACACTGTGAACTTGAAAGGACAATTGATCATCGGATGTGTAAATTGAGACTACAAAGTGATTGCAATACAAAATGAGAGGAACTCACCACGAGGACATTCTCAGCCTACAGGAACGGTTATGCGGTAACAAAGAATCATTGACAGTTTCATAATAATTTTGTATAAAAAAGAACTTTTTGTATGAACTTTTTAAATTTATGCTAATGAATAATTTTTGTATAGCTACTATTAAACTTAAAGTACTTAATTTCATTTTAATATAAATATAATCTTTGCTATGTGAGAAAATAAGAATTCACTATAAAAAATATTTTGTTTTAAGTTGCAACTATTAATATAGAGTCATAAAAAAGGATTTAAGCCTCTTCAAGGCAAAATAATTTTATAGTTTAAAAAAAAAACATAGAGATTTTAAATAGCGGTAAGAAATGTGTCATGAATATATATGTATAATCTGAATTCAATAAATTATGTTCAATTTCAGCACAACAAAATAAGATTTTTTTATTTCACCGAGAACCACTGTAAGTACACTTTCAAAAGGATTTGCGACCCTGAGAAATTTTAATAATAACAATTAACTTCCTTTTTCAAAATTGGTAAGCTAACGCTTCCTGGCGCCCATAGTCGAGCAAATTATTTTCCTCTCTTTAATAAAAATCATATTAATATTAAATTCAAACACATATTAAATTATAAAATATTACAATATCTCAAATTCTTCAACCGCGTCCATATATTTCCCCTTTCTGCATATATGTAGTGGTTCTAAGTTGGTTTCAAAATTTCTAACAAGATATACGACACGGTAATTAAGGTCCAAGATAGTAATCTTAAATAAACATACAATAAATACGAGACGTTAGTTGTCCTAGGACATTGATGTGATACGCATCGCGAGTGTCGCGTTATCATAAGCGATGAATAAATTTATAAACATATATATGTAGTGTCCGTGTGTTTTTTTATGTGTTATTTTAACGTATAACGACCTTAACCGAGTGAAAAAGATAATAGAACTCTGAAGATGGAGTGTACGCTTCGAAACGCGTAAGTGTATATAAAAAGAAGTCACCTGGCGGAAACCAAAGGTAATTTAATTATTAGATAATAAAGTTGATTGTGCATATTACCCATCTGGTCGGACGTTCATATATGGATTACTCTCAGCTTATAGTGTATTTACTGCAGAACTCTTTGCTGTTTTGAAAGTCCTTAGTACCATTCCATCTGGTTTCCATCAATATGTTTTGTGTTCTGATTCCAAAAATGCTTTCCAGGCTATCCAGGATATGTACTCTAAGAATCCTTTGGTTCATGATATTCTGTGTTGCATACACAGATTTCAGCTAGATATGTGGGAATATTGTTTTGCTGGGTACCTGGACACTGGAGAATTGTCGGCAACTCAAAAGCAAATGAAGCAGCAAAAGGAAGCTACTAGTCGGATACCAGTAACGCACAATGTTATGGTGCCTGACTTTGTATCACTAATTAAAGATGTCTTGGTCGGTCAATAGGAGGAAGAATGGACAAATATAGTGTCTAAAAAGCTGAGGGAAATCAAAGATATGGTCCATCCGTGGATTACATCCATGCATACCAGATGTTGAGAGGAAGTGGTGGTTACCCGTCTTTGCATTGGTCATTCCATGATTACTAATGGATTTCCGATGGAACACAGTAATCAAACCACAATGGCCATTCTATTGAGGTGTTTTAACAGATTAAGTATATAATTAATAACTATAGAAACAGTGATATTATTTTCATGTATAGTTCTTAACTGGACAACCAAGTCAGTTGTTCATATTACTAATTTGGACGGAAGTATATGATATTGATTATACTTAGCTTATAGTGTTTTTACTGTCAAATTCTTTGCTATTTAAAAAAAAAAATACTGATCTATCTGGTTTACATTGTTGTTGTTTATTCCAATTGCAAAAGTGTTCTACAGTTTATCCAAGATATGGACTTTAAGATCCTTTGGTTAATATTTTCTGTTCTATATACAGACTTCAGCTACAGGGTGTTGAGGTATCACTGTGCTCAGTATCTGGGCATTATTATTCACAGAAGATAGGAATCCTCCACATTGTCCATTTTGTCATATCCTGATGCACTATTATCCTACTGGTGTGTGTTGGGCTACTCAATTTGATTCAGGATGATGCTGAGATCCTTGATGTGGTATTGTTCTTCTTGGATCACCTGTATGTTTTTGAAATAATATAAAATATTTGATTTGATTGTCACAGGGCCTCTTTATAGGCCTTGCAATATGTTATGTTGTTTTCTATTAATTTGATCATATGTTATCTCTATTAATTTTGTCTTAGTATTACAGGTGATATCTTTTTTCAAAATTTTATGATTGTTATTTTTGTTTTAATTTATTGTATTGTTGTTTAGGTATTAGTTTTAGTGATAAGACCACAATGATTGTAGCCATTAATCACAAAAACTCTTGTAATACTTTATATTTTATATAAAGCATGGAAGTTATTTACTCCTTCCATAATTATACTTCATAAAAAAGAATGTTGAAATAAATCACAGCCCTCAGGGGCTCTCTGTAGTGAGTACAGGCTTTGCAAAGTCAAGGGACCCCAGCTCGATCTGCACCTTTTTACATGGGTGTTCTTTGGTTAGATTCCTCTCTTTCTACTTCCCTATCAGATGTATTTGACAATCTCTTATTCTCTTCTGACCTTGTTACTATTGGAGTGTCCGAGGGTTAAGGGTTTTTCAAATAACAAGGAAAAAAAAACTTAATAATAAAAAGAGCAAATTTTGAAAACGATGTATTATCTAACCAGCTGATATTAATTTTTTATATGCAACCCATTTTTAAATTTAAATGAAAGTCAACTGTCTGCAAAGAAACATTATGTTATAATTTTATTTAAATCTTATTCTATTTATATTGTAAATAATGTTTGTTTATAAATATTTTAATAATTTTCAGAAAGCAACAGAGAAAGGCATGAAAGTTATGACAGAAAAATGGATAGAAGCTGTTTGGGAAGCTTCTTTAAAAAGAAACGTTAAAGCCACAGATCCTGAATTTGATAAATATAAGTGTAAAATATTTCAGGGTTTAGAGCTTACGTGGTCTAATTTAGACAGAGCTGAAAAAGAGAAGATAAAGAAATTAGTCGAAGAGAATGGTGGGTATTAATGATCATTTTTATTTGCCAATCTATGCGAATATTATACACAGAAAAAGTTTGTAAAAGATAATTTTGAAAACTACTCAGTAGATTTAGAAAATTCTTTCACCATTGAAAAGGTTATTTCTTCCCATTGGACATAGCCTATATATTACTGCGTTCTGAAATAAATGGTGCAAAACAATACACAAACTCTCTTACTCACCTATCCAAATAAAAACTAACCATATCTGTACTATATAATGAGTAATAAATTATTTATATTACCTTTATAGTTCCGTCATGTGACTTTGAGTTTGTCTTTATTACAAAGACGCGTTTCGGAGTCGTAGCTCCATCTTCAGTTATTTCACTCCGTAGAGGTCGTTAAAACATTAAACACAACAAAAACATTAACACTATACACACAATTAAATAAATATACATATACGTTGATTTTAACATTTTTTTACATGCGCACGGTTTCATGGTTCGCGAACTACTGGCATTACGGTGAACATTATATCTGTACTGGCGATAATTATAGTCTTTCTAAAAACATAAGAGTACCCACAGTTACATTACCCTATACACACAGATTTTTATAAAGTGTAAGACAATAAAGCAAAATATAGATACGATGTTTGGTTCCCAGTTTGACAATCCTCGAACATTTTCGATTTTGAATTTTTTTAAATTACACTAATTCTGAAAAAAATAGTTTTCTCAGTTAGTTTTTTTAATAATTTGGCTAGTTTTTTTTTTACAAATAATGATCAAACAATTATATCAGAATTAATTATACTATTATTAAAAATCAGATGTAAACCGTACTTTCTCCTATTACAGGAAAACTTGTGTAAATGGGAAGTTTTGTCTGTTGAGGCGCATAGACCGGATAACAAATTAATACTAACACCCGTTCAAGGCGAATTAGTTCTCCCATGTCATTACTACTAGGCTTAATGCTACTCATTGTGTTAACTCTTTGTTAATTATGTTATTAAATATTTAAATTTAGTGTAAAATAGTTAACCAAAATTCACACTGCGTAAGTTGACATATTCGTGAATTATATTACTCTTATTTACGAAACCAGAAGTTTTTTCCTGTTATTTGGCTCATTTTTTCTTTTCTCCTTTTTTTTTTTGTCTTGATCCGAACTATCTTTATTTACAAATCTATAATTAATGTTCTGTTATAAAATATGTATTTGTTAGGAAAGTAAGTGAATGAAATGGGTTTGCAATATAATTTCGCACCAAAGGAAGTTTGTATCCTTTAGTTGGATGGAGAGTGTCTATTTCCTGTCAATTCCAGCTACTTCGCCTTTTCCACTACACTGATTTCTCCGTATTACCCATTCCAAAACAATAGATCGACATTATACTCATTATTATTTAATCTAAAATTTATCGGAAGTTTAAAAAAAATTTGAGCTCAATAACAACTTGATAAAAGTTTGAGCTCATTAATTAAAAACTTGAGCTCAGTAAAAGCTTGAGCTCAGCTTGATTTACTGAGACTCGGCTTGAAATTAAAAATACGGACTCACACACCTCTAGTTTTCAAGTGTCTCAGGCCTTATCCGATTTAGACATTCATATTTGAAGTTTAAATGTTCTGCAGTTTTCATTTGCAGCCCATCGTTTTTTACATAGAAATTCCTTTATAAATACGGTCAACCTAATGCATATGTTGTCTCGGGTGATAATACTTTGTAACAAGCTCTATCACCTAATGAATAAAGCTCAGATGTAATTTTTTTAGAGGTAGCACGAAGTGAGACCTTAGACCTGAGATATTCTAATACCTCCTTTCATTTTCTTTCTTAGTCCAAGTGCTGATGATTTATATTGCCAGCCTCTTGAGTATATCACAGATAGGTTTTGGTATTATGATTTTGCTCCTGATGTTTTGTTAGCCAGCTTGTCTGCACATTCATTCTCAGTGATTCCAGAATGTCAATGAACCCGTCAAAGCTTATCATTGTGATGTGATTCTGAAACAATTCCTAACTAACTTTGACCTGAATTTGTTAAAATACAGGGTTATGAAAGCCACTGATGTCTTTATAGATCATATGTTCAAACCACCTTTGAAAGGAAAGTGATATTAGACATTCAGCACAATTAAGAGCACACATCACAAGGTATCTGTTGGCTATTTGAAAAGAGGACTTTGTGAACTAAAAAGAGACTATGGACATTATTGTTCCTACCTATGGTATATATTTGTTAATGATGTGGCCCAGCCAAGGAGCCCACCAAACCAAAACTATAATAAGTATAAATTAGGATGTAATGGAATTCTAAATAATAAAATATGAATTGGCACTTGCGATTTTGTTGAGCAGTGTAATATCACGTAGAAGGGGGGGGAGAGACAAGGAGTGGAGGGCTTGAACCAGCGAGCCGAGCGGGGAGTCTGTTCCGAGAGCTGCGAGAAGGAAGACCACTACGGGACGAGGTCAGTCCATTTTTTGGCCACGTGCTAGCTAAATTAAATGGTATGTTTTTCTGCCACTATTAAGGCTTTACCTTGCCGTTATGTCTTTTTAATAATTTATAAATATTTCTGTAATCTAATTCGGCGCTCAAATAAAATATAACATTTAATTTCACTTGCGTTGCGTGCGTTCATTAGCGTCCTAACCCGACTCCTTGGCCCGTCCTGACAAGATTCGGCTAAAGTGTACACGGTCTCCAGCCAGCCGGAGCTTCCAGCTGGTCAACAGAAGTGGAGACGGTCACAATATTAAATTACTGTACATTTCCCGGACAGATCTTGTATATTTTTAGTTTTAAATGTAGAGATTATAATAATTTTTGATAAAGATTAATTTTCCAGTGTGATTATGGATTGTTGTTTTAATACAATTTTCCTCTAAACAATAAATTATAAATTCAATTTTCTTATCACATTAAATTTTTGATTTGCAGGTGGTTCATTTAAACGACCAGTTCTTCAACATGCTACCTATTTATTAGTTATAAGTTCTCCTAATGGAGATAAGTACAAATATGCAAAATCTTGGAAAATACCTTGTGTGTACCCATCTTGGTTAACAGAGAGTCTGGAGAAAGGTTATGCTGTACCAACAAAAAATCATCTTCTGTCAACAAAGATGAAATGCTCAACGCCAACAATTGATTTGTCAAGTGAGTTGAATTTTTCTTATGTGTTAATCTTAACTTGTCTGTACAACTGACTCCTTATTTCAATTATAACATACAGTAGCTATTAACTTTTGCTTTGTCCCATGTAAAAGTAGTTTCATTAATTAACCATCAATGAAAAAAATAGTGGCTAAAAATCAAATATGGCAAATGAATCTCATTTAACTTAATAATTTTTTCACCATTAAACAATTTACAAGAATTGAAAATGATCTCCATGTGCTTCTATTTATTTTTGTTGTATGTGAAATTTAATTCACACCTACTTTATGGAAAATGAATGTTGATGACTTCATGTTTATGTTTTCCTTCAGTTCATCTACCATTTATAGGTAAAAGTCATATGAAAATAAGTCCAGCAAACAAAGTGGTCATAAACAATTGTATACGGTTCATTCCTCTATGAACGGTGGATGAACTTCGAACCAACTAGTGATTAGAAAATATAACATGTACCTTACTGTTGAAAAAAATCAATGTTGCTTAAACATAAACTTCCATGTTACCAATGGTTTCAAAGAATATTAGCTGATAATTATATTAACTGAAGAATGACACTCCATTTTTTTTATAGTGAAACTGAACTTAATGCATAATGAAAGGACTTTCTTAAATTTGTAACGATTAGTTTTGGCCAAATCTTTACATGACCAGAAAAAACTTCATAATGGGAAAATCAGTGTGTCAATCATATTTTAAAATTAATACATAAAAACAAATTGCAATTTGGAAGACATAAAAAAAAACTTTATCACCATGTTTGAAAACTCATGTTTATACAATGGAAAATATATTTACTTTGGTCAGGTTACATTTAAGAAAATTTTTGTCTCTGGTGTGAGTTCAAGTGAAGGTTTATTTATATTTGATTCTTGTATCTACAGATTTCACCTTAGGAGCTGCTGATCAATGTAGTGTTATTAGTCATGACACAAACAATGAAACAGATGTGTCAAATGCATCTGTAATCACTGGCAGAAATACTAGGAGCCAAATCTCAAAAGGTAAGTATTTGGCTTAATAAAAGTTCAATGGGAGAACATTTTAAATACGATCATGTCTCTAGAAACGAAATGATAGATGTATTTCCAACAATGTATTTTTGATCAATAGTTAATTAAATGTTCCAATTTTCACAACTATTTTTCTTCTTTAGAGCAGTTTGATCCTTCATCACTTCAGCTTCCAAATAAAATAAATTGATATATATACTCTTTATATTCCCTAGAATATCCATAAGCTCTATTGAACCTTAGAGTCTCTTACCATCAGAATTATCTGTCCTTTTGTCAATGACCCTAAGTTTGACGGTGTCATCGGAATCTTAGTCAATTTGCTTGCGAATTTGTGATTTCTTGCTTTGATTGCGGTGGCAGTGGTACAGCTTATCATTAGTCCACAAAGAAGAAAAGAGGGAATAAAAGAGTAATGAAGTGCCCCTGAACAGCTCGACTTGTGTTGAGTACTCTGAATTTGTTTAGTATATTTTTAATGAAGTTTTCTAATTTATTATGATGGTCTAAGTTTTCAGTAAATGGCATTCCCGAAATTTTCGGGAAGGCCTAAATAATGTGTCAGACCGTGGTAATTATATATATTTGTGATGAATAACAAATAGGCATATAGGCTTGATCACCTATATTACAATTATAAGTTGTGTGCAGTTATTTTTATAATTAATTCTACGTCCTCCGAAATTAGTTTATTATAATTAACTCAGTAAGAGCTGGTTAACTGGATTGGTCTTTGGTCTGATGGGGATGAATGATTTACAACCTCAAAGGGAAAGGGCAACCATGTTTTCATAGGCTAAGCTTATCTTAGGTTAAGGTTAATATTATACGACCTTTACGTGTCAATGCTCTACCAACTGAGCTATCCTAGTCGCTTTCTTTGATTTTGCTGCAATTTTCGAGAAATCATATTAATTATTAGGATTAGGATACTAGGATTAATCAATTAATTACAGCGACTCGTATAACTCAGTTGGTTGACCATTGGCTCGTAAAGCCAAAGGTCGTGGGTTCAATTCCCAGTCTAAATCATATGTTTGACTTGAAATATTATTTAATTATAATACTATAAAAAAATCATATAAGCGTTAAAATAAAAAATAAAAATCAAAGTATACTCTCGGATATTAAGTGGTGATATTTCTTCCAACAACCGAATACTGGTTAAGGGTAGTTGAACAGTCCTAGCTACCTATGTTAAATTGACCAATTTAGGTACCTTTATCTCAGGTTAGGTTAGGGTTAGAGAGATGAACATTTTTATTCATGAAGTTTGATATCTCCCCCACAGCTTTTACAAGATAAAAACTGACTAATAACTGAGATCCAAATATCAAAAAAATATAACAATATTTAAACTTTTACCAGAAAACTTATCATACATACTCTTGCCCTCTGTTAGCTTCTTCTTTGAACCACTTTGTGGAGATTGAGCAGCTCTAGGCCTAGGTTCATCAGAACTAGTTTCAGGCACATCAACATTCGGCTGATTTAGTTTGATGTACATATTACTTCTAAACTTATACTTTTTACTCCACTTTGTAGATCTAGGCATGTTTTACAACAACAAAATTACTTGCAAAAGAATAACAATAATCTGAATAAAAACAAACAACAACCACTAGCCTCAAAAACTCCAATAACACAATAAACTAACCTCAACCTAATCATGTAAATGATAAAAAATAAAAAAATAAATCAGTTGATGGAAATTATACTAATTGTATCAGGTAGTATCTAAATTGTTTTAGAACCAAATGTCCAGGTTTGCTCTTTCCTAGAAAAATGTTCAGTACAAAAGATACAAGACAATGTCAATTTATACTGTATAGATTGTAGAAGTGCTACATTCAAAATAACAAAACAAATATTTGTAACCATGGTAACACTATGTAACTAGTATCAAATTGTACAGAAAAGTGCAAACTTTAAAATAATACAATAATAAATTTTAAAAAAGACCAATAATTTTGACCTATAGTAGTGTTCAACTGCCCTTGACCCTCAAAGTGGCAACTATCCGAAATCGACCCATTCTCCCGGACAAGTTGGCTATAAAACACTGGAAACCATGTTTTTTGCAATTCAACATTTCGTCCACTTAGAATCGTCCTATCGCAATAAAAAAAAAAGTGTTGAAAAGCTAATGATCCGTAGATACATAATCATGCAAAAAAAATACCACAAAACGTTGTAGATAATATTCCAAAAATTGCTGAAGTTCGCATATTTTTGATGTGTAACGTCAAAAATTTGAACTGTGCGGTTGTAAGTAGAAACAACACCATTTTTTCTCATATGTTCACAAGTCTATTTTTCTGTCAAACAGATCGACCCAGACACTTTTCTGTAGATCACATCTTTCTCTTTCGATCTGTAGTTTACAAATTGTTCTATGTGTCATAGATCGCAAGATATATCTATTTAACCAAAGTAGAAACCAAACGGAACGAATTTCACTTGGCATTCAGTGCAGTTTACTAAATAAGATAATCGATTATTCAATAGATATTTTGTAACCGATCTTTACAGTATATTGTAGAGAAGATTTCATTCTACAAGATGGTATTATATTGCTATATATTACAGTTAGTTTTAGGTTGTTGTTTTTTACTTGGAAGTTAGCAATGTTTGTGTACTAAAATGACATGTGAAAGGCGTAGTGCCTATATGTGACTTGGGATTATATTTCTGTTATTCTGAAGGTTTGTTTTATTTATTTATTTTAAATTGTGTATACAAATTACAATATCAGTATTATTGTTTGTAGAATTTATTGTTTTGAGTGAATGTTATTGTCAGACATAAAATATTGAGGCTATCTAGAGATAGAGGTTATGTTGTAATTTGGTCTTCCTTCAAGGCAAATTTGTAGAAAAATACATTGTGTTTACTAATAAAAATAATTTTGTCTAATGAACATTTTATAAATTGATTAATTTTTACCAAAATGTATGCAAAATGTCTATAAATTTATATAGGCCTATCTATAAATAGAGTAGGTTATGATATATCTGTTCTGACCATATTAGCAAGTTTCCATTAGTTTATATATCAAAATAATTTTGTCTAATGAAAATTTTATAAATTGATTATGTTTTTACCAAAATGTATGCAAAATGTTTATAAATTTATATAGGCCTATCTATAAGAATTTTTTTATTGGTTTATATACCTATATCTGTGGAATTTTGCCTCCGTTACTTTATGATTGTTTGCTATTTGACATCATAACTCCAAATTTTTTACATCTAAAAGTTTTTGCATTACACACATAAAATCTATGTATCTTTGTGAGAACATAGGTAATAAAAACTTATGTTTTGAATAATAATTATATTTTTGGTGAATTTTTGAAAATAGTTACCAAATATTCACTTTTTACATAAAGATGAACCATGTCTAATGAAAATTTTATAAATTGATATTTCTTTTTAGCAACTTTTATCCACAAATATATTACAAATCTCTAGTAATACTTCAAAAAATTCAAAAAAAAAAAAAATGTATGGTGTACATTACCATTTCTGTGAAATTCTTACCTCCGTTACTTTCCGATTTTTTGCTATTTGACATAATAACTCCAAATTGTTTACCACTAACATTTTTTTTTTCACTACACAGCTAAATTCTATGCACCTTTCTGAATATAATGATATATAGAAGTTGTGTTTTCCATAAATATTACTATTTTTGGTGAGTTTTTGAAAATAAGCCTAACAATTTCCCTTTTTTCATAAACCAATTTTTGTTGAAAATGTAATAAATTAATTTTTTTTTCCTAAATATATTCACAAATATTATACAAAACTTTTGTATATCTTGGAAAAAGGTGGTAAGCTATTGATTTTGGACGATGCAGGTTTTTCTGAAAAATGTTAACATCATTTTTTGACATCTTGATCTAACATACTTACTCCAAAACCGTTCCGTATATATATATATTTTTTACATAGATAAATTCTACGCATCTTTCTGAGAAAAATGATATATTATAAGTTAGGTTTTGTATAAAAATAATATTTTTTATGAATTTTTTAAGAAAATAAAACCTTTAACATGCGCCAGTTTCAGGGTTGGTATTAGTCCCTTCTTGATCAAGACATTCAAGTTCGAAAATCAGGTGCTCTCCACTTTCCTCTTGTAAGCCACATTTTCTGCATAGTGGTTCCCCAGTGAATATGTCCATCCTGTGCATGTATTTTCTCAGAAGGCCTAGTGATTAGTCCTACCACTTTCCTTACATTGAATCTCCCCAATGAAAGAACGTCAGATGCAACTTGCCAAGAAGTGAAAGTTTACTTATCTTTATTCCTCAGATATTAGTTTATCTACAACTGTTAGTCTTAAATTAAATTCAATAATAGTTTATAGGACAAATCCCGGAAATAAAAAATTGGGAAAATTCTTTGGTAGGTAAATAATTAAGTTGTGTAAAACAAAAATTTCATACAATTCCCAAACATTAAAAAAAAATCTTAATTGACAATAATTTACACTGAGTGTATACGGTGAATGTGTACCATATGAATAATTATATTTAAATAAAGGCTTATCTTGGAGTGGTCCTTGGGTATTAACCAATAGTACACAAATAGAAAAACACAATACAACACTAGAGTTCTGAAATATTTCATAAACACTGTTCATTTTCTCAATCAGTAGAGAGTATAAAATGAAGATATTCTTTACTTTTTTTAAGCTTTTGTAAAATTGTATTGATAGTAAAACTCTTGTTCTTGAATTTCAGGAAGCAAGTATAAAAAAATATTAAAAACTCTTAGTCTAAGAAAAGCAAAACGAGCAGGAAGTTTTCTTGAAAGCTGCAAGGTAAGTTGTGATAATAGTAGGTAGTAATTTTAAACAAAATTATATACTTAATTTACATATGATTTTGTGTTTAGATCAATCAAGTTCTAAAATACAATATAGTACTGTATAAAAACAAAAACCATAATAAAGATAACATAATAATTAATTGTAAGGTACTCTTTCCAATAGAAAATTGTACATACCAAACTTTAAAGGTGTTTTTATTACACTCACTAATTTTTTAAAATCACTGATTCGGTTTTCATTAAAAATCCACTTTTTTTAAAAATTGTTTTTTTGTTGTATTAGCAGACAAATTATTCCAAACCATAGTTATGAAGTGTAAATTATCCAAAATTGAAGTTTTCTTTATCAATTCATTCGTAGTCATTATTTGTTTGTCTTTCATGTTTTCTAGAAATTTAGAATGCATTTTCCAACAGTATTATGCATTTTAGAGTCCTTATTATCCCTTGGTTACAAGGTTGAATTATAGACATCGTAGTTGGTGGAAAGAATTCGACCTTGATGTTTTTAATTATGCATCCAGTTTATGCACAGTCCAATTGTCTACCAAAAGTACAATTTTCCAGTCCAGTCCTTTGTGCCATTTAATTAGCCCAACATTGAAAATTGAACTTCATCCAGGCGTTTGAATTTGAGTGATATTCCACAAGTAATGTTTTACACCTGTAAAGCATTGCAAACTTTTACTTTTCTTAATTATCAACATTTGTTCCTTTTTGCTAGTCATATACTAGCACAACATAAAACAGTCTTTTGATCAACAGTCAATATGTTCTTTTGAGGTTTCACATAAGCCTAGTAGAAATGAGGCAGTTGGCCTTGAACTGGTGTTAGTATTATTTATTTTCAGGTCTTTAGATCTTTCCATTCACATGCATTTTACTGTCTCTCTTAGTAGGCTCGGCTTGAAATTTCAAGGGCTCACATATTACTACCGTAAAAGATCCATTTGGATTTGATTATACTCAATAACAGCTCATTTAGTGCTTTCTATAGTTTGCAGACAACTTGTAATTTGTAACCTATGTCTTTCCACTAAATTTGGAGTGGTACGTTGTATCTGATACTTACAGTAGATTTTCATCAAACATTATGGGTTAGAATGATAGATTGGGTTGAAATTAATTGTATAGCTAAATCCAAATAAATGACACCATTCCAAAAAAAAAACAACTTTAATTCTTCATAAGAGATATTATAATTTTAATTGTATACATTTATAAACTTCCTTTATACCATGGACATGAGAAAGTAAAATGACACTAAATTTACTTCCTAACATAAATATAATTTTGCTTTATTCGCTCATCTCCAATCATCCAATAGGCTATAATCTCAAATGTTCAATATATTAATATATTTACATTTATGCCACAAATAAGTCAGATGCTTCATGCTATAATTACAGTAAACTTGGGAATATTTTGCCCAGGCTTGATGTAAAGAATATTAATTAGAACACATATTCTGCATAGTTTGTACATCCCAAGTAATAACATCTATGAGAAAATCAGACGATAATGAAATTCTGTTTCAATCGCTAGTTTCGTAGGTTACTGCATGTGTTTATTCTTGTTGATGTAATTTTTTTTCATTATGAACAGTATCATTCTAATGTGATTTAATCAGATATTTACCATCATTTGAACAAAATATATTTAAAGAATGTTAGAGATTCCATATAGAGCAAAATTAGCATTGTTAAATGTTTTTATATACCCAAATGATGGGAAAGGTTCGATTAAACCATATTAATGATTAGTGATGTTAGTCATTCTAATTGAATTGAATATATATATATATAAAAGAAAAAGAAAATAGGTTGAAATTTATTCAACAGTGCTGATTTTCATCTATGTTGTACAGTAATTCACTGTTATTTGAAAATCTTGCCCAATATGTAGTAGAATTTTTGAAACATTTTAAAATAAATGTTAAGGTTTTGTAACCTCATTTTATTTAACTTTCCTTCCATAGTTAGGTCAAATTAATATTAATTCTTAGTTCAAAATTTATAAATACAAGTTTAAATATGCTATGAATCTAGTGTTTAGGTTTTACAAATCATGGGTTTTGATTATACTGGAAGTGATTCATGCGCCGTCTATTCGGTTCAGCCTACCACCACATTAGACAGTATAATCAAAGTCTGGCAAGTAACTGTCATAGTTGTACTTTTAAACTGAAGTTATTGTTACAGATATTCCTAAGTGGCTTCACTGCACAAGAAGTTGTATGTTTAAGACAATTATTAAATTCATCAGGTGCCTCAATATTCAATGAACTATCGGAGACTGTATCTTATGTCATCGTTGGTGACCATGTAATTGACGATTTAAAAACCATTTCTAATATGACCAGGAGGTAATTATAATTTCATATGCTTCTGTACTTTTATTTTTAAGAGAGTTTAATGCATACCTGTCTTTAATAGAGACATAATGTGCTATCATAATTGTTTTTTTGTCTTTCATTTGTCAAAAAAAGTTATTATTGGTCTGTCAACTGCAGTGCTTTACACACATGTTTACCCTTCCAATCATTTTTATTGAATTCAATAAAATTGTTATGTGGGCATATATTGGGTAATTCCCCCCCCCATTTTTTTCATAATACAAAATTTAGGGTTCTTGTTGTAAAAAACACAAAATTACTATTCTTCTACAGATTAACCCTTTCGCCGCGTAAGTCGACTGCAGTCGACTTGACGTTATTACCGCTGAGTGCGTAAATCGACTTTAGTCCACGTCAACAGAAAAACTTTATCTTTCAATGCGTTAATCGACAATAGTCTCAAGTGGATAAAAATGTACAGTTTTAGTGTCTGGATGCTTCTGAACTCTAGTGGTGACAAAATGAACTGACGCAAATCACGTGTCTATGTTTACAGCTGACAGTTGATTATGTGCGTTGTTTATTATACGAGTTTCTGTTTTTAGGCATTTTATTTGTGTTTTCCTGTGAATAAGTTTATTATAGTGTGTGAATTTAAATAATAAGTTATTTTTAAGTGTATATATATTATATTTTAATTAGTATTTGTGAGTATAATTGACTAAAAGTGCACGTTGTTTAGGGTAGGCTATAAGCTTCAAAATGTCTTCGTTTCTTTGGGATAATGAAATTGAATCTTATTTAAATAACGATAATGAAGACTCAGATTCAGATTTTGAATTATCAAATGAAAATATTGATTATGTATCAGATGATAGCGAATTAGAAGTTGATAATAATGAAACATGCCCAGATCTTAGTAGGCCTAGTACTTCTGTCATTCCTAACCAACATGGCAATGATGACATTATTTGGGAAGACATTGATGTGTCTTTAGGTCCAGAAATAGATTTAAATAATATACCTTTTTATAGAAATAATAAGAACAGTCCTTATATTAAGTTTGAGAATATACTTACACCAATAGAATCATTTACAAAATTTTATCCTGAATCCATCTATAAACATGTTGCTGATGAAACAAATAAATATGCTATGCAGTGTCTTGATGTTACTTATGACATACCTAAACGATCTAGATTTAATAATTGGCAGGATATTGATGAAAGTCATATAAAAGCCTTTGTGGCTTCTCAAATAGGTATGGGTCTTGTACATAAACCTACTGAAGAATCCTATTTTCAAGATAGTTTTTGGCTAACTAAAACTCCAGCTTTTTCAAAAATATTTTCAAGGGACAAATATCAATTAATTAAATCATTTTTGCACTTCAATGACAACACTTTACAAAATAAAAAAGGACAATTAGGCTATGACCCTTTATTCAAAATTAGGCCATTAATTAATTTGGTATCAGACACTTATACTGAAAATTATGAAGCTGGTGAATCTCTTTCGATTGATGAGAGCATGATAAAGTTTAAGGGTAGGCTATCATTTAAACAATATCTACCCAGTAAACCTTCATCAAAGTGTGGTCCTTATGTGATTCAAAAACAGGTTTTTTGCTTCAATTTAAGATTTACACTGGTAAAGAAAATGATAACCAAGTTGAAGGGCTTGGTTCAAGAGTAGTTAAAAACCTACTGAAAGGCTTTGAATTTTCAAATAGGACTGTTTATATGGACAATTTCTATTCTAGTGTTGGACTTTTTCATGACTTAAAACATTTAGGATTAGGGGCTTGTGGAACAGTTCGAGCAAACCGTAAACATCTCCCTCCGCAAATGAAAAACCTAAAAAAGAAGCGAGGTGATTTGCCTACTGTTTGGATTACAAACAAAAGAGACATGACTGCTTGTGCATGGCAAGATACAGGGAAGGTCAATATGCTTTCTACCATAGGCAATACAGGGGTGTCACAAGTAGCAGTGAGGTCAAAGAGTGGACGAAGAAATGTCATAAAACCCAATGTACAACTGCTGTACAACAAAAACATGGGTGGAGTGGACCTATTTGATGAATTCTGCTCTACCTATCCATATAGACACAAGTCAATGAAATGGTACCATCCAATTTGGCATTTTTTAATTGAAATAGCTTTGATAAATGGTTGTATTGCATATAATATGCAAAAAAATGTAAAATCTCTCACACATAGAATATTCCGCGAAGAAGTTGTAAACGGTCTTTTAGAAAAATGGGAAATGTCATGTACTAAAAAGTCCGTCGTGGAAGAAAATTCAGCAACCCAATGCCAGATAGACTATCTGGTAAAATCCATTTTATCAGTCAGTTTACTGATAAAAGCCACAAACCAAACTGCGCAGTGTGTAGCATTCTGCCATCAGCATGCAAAAAAAAGGGTAAGGGGTATTGCAAAAGAAGACAAACTACTTACTTTTGCAAATCATGTCTAGATGAACCCCCTCTATGTGTGGTTCCCTGTTTTGAAGTATATCATACTACAAAATTATATAAAAACACATGCAATTGCAATTGAGAAGGACATTTATGACAGTTGTGTGTACAAACAAAGTTTTCTTATTTATTTAAAATCTTATTATTATTAAAATATTAAAACTATACTTATTATTTATTAGAATATTTAATGGACTAAAACATAAAGTGTTAGTTAACATAAAAGTGTAAATGTGTAAATATATATATATTGCATAAAAAACAAATAACATTAGTGTCGCGAGTTAAGTGAGTAAGTGCCTTGGCTCAAATCTGATGCTTTCAAATCCAACGAAAAAGGTAAATTTACAGATTATATATTTTTGCATGCCATAAATTACTGTTTTTGCTGTACTAATCCATTCATTTCTGCTCCATACAATTTGTTTTAGGTATACAAAATTTCTATTATGATATAGTATTTTTTTCATAATTTTGGTTAAAAAACACAATAAATCATTTTTTTTTAACAGAAAATTTATTAAATATTTACTAAACCTTACTAGAATTTGATGCTCTATATAGTAATTCATCAGAAAAAAATTTTGAAAATAAATTATTTAATAAAAAAATTTTTGGCCTATAATTGCAAATGTATAAACACTACAGAAAAACTAATACGCAGCGAAAGGGTTAAAAAAAAAAAAAAAATTGTTTGCCTCCTAAGTGTAGCATCTAAAGACTCACACAAAACATATTGTTCTCCATCTCTCAAAATATACAGATTTTTGAATTATTAGTAAAAATCAGCTATGGACATGTTATAATAGCCATATTTCTCAATATTGACTCTACCGATTTCATTCAAGTTTTGGTAAAATATGAAGATTAACCTTTAAAGCTCTTAGGGTGAGGTGTCCCGGTTAGAAAAATTTCCATTCCTATACAGTGTTGTGTAATACCCGTTGGTATATTGCATGATTTTAATATAAATTATCGAAGTATTATCAACTATCCGATAAGTGCTGAACTCTTTTTGAGACTATGAGAAACTTTTTGGAACCAAAAGAAAATAATAGAAATGAAGGTCTTTTTACCATTATATTAACTCTTAAACGGATAACCGACCCAGCGCTCGGTCCATAACTAGTCACATGTCTATAAAACACGTATTTTGCCATTCAACGTTACGCCCACTTAAAATTGTCCGATTGCAATAAATAAAATACCGTTGGAAAGATAATTTTCCGTAGATGCATATCATGCAAAAAAAATACCACAAAACGTTATAAATAATATTCCAAAAATTGGCGAAGTTCGCATAGTTTTCATGCGAAACGTCAAAGTTTTACGTTAACAAGTTGTAAACAAAACATTCGTCTCGTTTGCCTATTTTTCTTATATCGAAATTTCAGTCAGGCACATCTGACATAACACTGCTTGATAGATCGCGTCTTTCTCTTCAAAACCGTCTTTTTCAAATGTTTCCAACTAGTATAGTTTTTATTATATGAAAATTAAACCAAATCAAGAATTTTAACGCTATTTTACACACTAAAAATTACATTTTTTGCAATTCAACTTTTATCCTAGTAGATATTATATTATCGAAATGTATTCTATACCATTGAAAAGGTAATCTTTCAATCTTTCATAACCAGGTTTAGAAAAATTAAACTTGCGTAAAACAGTAAAACAAGACTTGACTGAAGTTGAGGTTCATAACGCTAGGTTGCGACAATTTGCCGCGGCGAGTTTTATATAGAAAATATCACCTATATGTTCATATATTTTTTCGAAATGGTAAAACTTGTCCAAATGTTACAATTTGACAATATTATATAGTATTTTTCTTCCTCTTTCGAACTATGAAGACGAAATCATCCTAAGTTATATAGTTTACGAGTTATATACAGTCTACGATGTGGCTTACTGAATATTTTGATCCTACTCTTGACTTGGAGTATTTAGACGCTATTCAATATTTCTACGTTGCCGGCATTGATTTAACCGTTAAATCTTGCACCATTTTAAACACGAGATTTCAATCTTTAATTTTGTGTATGTTACAAACTTGTGCGTTGAAAATTAGCCAGGCTGCTTTGTTCCAAAGTACCTCTATTTTCCCACCAAATCGGCACATTTCTTGAGAAGTCGTTGTTGAGACTGTAAGTCTGGTATTTCTGTCTTTTTATTTTTGTGAATATTTAGTCCTTTGAAACGTGGTTTTTATTATATTTTGATTATACTATGTATAATCAATGTGATTGTGTTTATGAATTGTTATTTTATTAGTGGATATTCAATATATAAGTGATTGAAATTCTAGTCTAGAAACACATGGTTTTAGGCCAAATTTTATCCATTATTTTCTATAATTTTGACCTAAACAATGAAAATAAAACTGTAGGGTTTGCTTTAGCGTATTATTTTGATTGATTTTCATATTATATGTTATATTTTTATAGGCTTAGGCCTAATTCTTGAATTATTTATATTGTAAGGCCTAGCTTAGACCTTGCAAAATCACATGGTCTGTGAAGTGAGATCAAATATTTTGTTTATAAGTTATAATAAAATTTTTATTTTGCTAGTTTATTATTTAGGTTCATTATTCAAATTATAATTTTAATTTTATAGGCCTAGCCCTAAGTTATAAGCCATGTGTTTGTTAGACTAGGTATTTTAGAAGTGTTAAACATATAATTGTTTTTTCTTTCGAGTGTGATCTTTTATGTTATTGGTGTTTTCTAGGCATATGTAAAAACTTTAAAAAACTTTTTTTTAAAATTTTGAATTAAAATGGCATCCAGGAATTTAGCCATGTCTGGTAACTTGGGGGGTGTCACCTGCGACCCAGAGTTATCAGACCTCGAAGGAGATTGTGATGACATATCAACTTCACCCCCAAGACCATGTCATGATACGAGGTCTAATCTTTTTGAGGACGATCTGCCTGCAGGGGATGACTTCCCTGAAAGCAGTGAATCTGATGAAGATTCAGACAAAGATGATGACGTGTCTATTGCGAGTGATGTTGATGTCGTCGAAGTTACTGGTGAGGGAGGCTCAGCTGACAAATTAGATTTATTTGGCTTTGTTCCTTCAGACATTATTACACCACCACAAATACTTTCACAAATTGACATTGGTCTTCCTGGACCATCACACGTAACACCTACTCGTCCTACAACACAAACACGTAAACGTAAACGTACAAATACACAAACACCTGTGGTGGTTCCGTGGGTAAGGACATATGCTCCAGAAATGGAGAAGGAAACAGAGTCCAAGTTCACGGTTGAAAATGCAGGCCCTAGAAATGAAATGTCCCTTGTAGTTCAAACCCGGTAACATTTCTTTATCTGTTTATGACAATTGCTATGTGGGAGCTTATGGTGGAACAGACCAAAAAGTTCGCACAGGCAGTGTTACGCCGGCGGAGAGATTCTGGAAATGTGAAACCACATTCCAGAATCAATCAGTGGGTCGACGTAACCGTAAACGAGATGAAGAAATTCTGGGGAATGTTGATCAACATGGGATTATCACCAAAAAACAATCTTAGAGATTATTGGTCAAGTCTTCCAGCGCAATCTTCACCTTTTTATCCCCGAATGATGCCTCTTGCTCGCTTTGAACTGATTATGTCTATGTTTCATTTATCATCGATTGAAGATCCAGGGCGTAATAGACCAGGACATGACTCCTGGTATAAAGTCCGGACCTTCATTGACATGATGAATGCATCATTCAAGGCACATTTCGTTCCAAGTCAGGAGGTATGCATTGATGAGAGCATGATTGGTATGAAAAACTGTTGTGCATTCATTCAATACATGCCTAACAAGAGACACTCTCGTTTTGAAATAAAGAAGTTTGAGATTTGTGACTCGAAAACTTCCTATGTTCTCCAAGTGAGTTTGTACAGTGGTAGAAACTTCTTGTCCGAAGATACCGACCCATTTACCCAAAAAGTTGTCAAGGATTGGATGATAAAAGCAGATTGTTTGGGGAAAGGTTACCACCTTTTTACTGATAATTTCTACACAAAGGTACCTCTTTCCTCATATTTGTTGTAGAATAAAACCTATTTGACAGGCACGATCAATAAGATAAGCAAAGAGTTACCGAAAGAAATGGTAATTTTAAATTTGGTTTATATACCTATTTCTGTGGAATTTTGCCTCGGTTACAGGGTAAATTTGTTGATTCCGTACATAATAACTCTAAAATGTTTCCATATAAATTTTTTTGCATTATACACATAAAATCTATGTATATTTGTGAGAACATAGGTAATAAAAACTTTTGTTTAGAATAAAAATTATATTTTTGGTTACGGTTTGAATATAGTTAGTCAATATTCACATTTTACGTAAAAATGTACCTCGTCTAATGAAAATTTTCAAAATTGATTTTTCTTTTTAGCAACTTTTATCCACAAATATATTACAAATCTGTATCAATATTTAAAAAAAATCATAAAAAATTTTTAATATGGTTTATGTACCGATTTCTGTGAAATTTTACTCTCCGTTACTCTCGATTTTTTGGTATTTGACCAAAAAACTCCAAATGTGATACATGTAACATTTTTTTGCACTACACAACTAAATTCTATGCACCTTTCTGGACATAATGATATATAGATGTTCTGTATAAAATATATTTTACTATTTTTTATGTTTTTTGGAAAAAATAAAGAGAAAATTCAGTTTTTACGTAAAATATTAAAACAAATTATTAAAATGTAACAATTTTTTTTTTTAACCTAAATATATTCAAAAATATTACACAAAACTTTTGTATATCTTAGAAAAAGGTGGTAAGCTTTTGATTTTGGGTGATACAGGTATTTCTGAAAAATGTTAACATCATTTTTTGACATGTAACATACTTACTCCAAAACCGTTTCAAAAAAAAAATTATATTACATAGATGGATTCTATGCATATTTCTGAGAAAAATGATATCTTATAAGTTAGGTTGTGTATACAAATAATATATTTAATTAATTGTTAAACAAACGAAGAAAATTTAACATGCGACGGGTGAAGGGTTAACAACAGAAACATCGGCTATTCAGCTATTCAGTAAGATGTACTTCATCAGTCATAAGATAACATTGGAACTTTTAATATCTGTACGTTTATGTCTTTGCTGTTTTGGTTATGTGTTTTTTTATAATTTGTATTACTTTTATTAAATATATTATCTATAATAAAGGTTTTAGATGACTCTAAAATATGTGCGAAGATTTGGAATACAATATTTTAACCCTTTTGCGGGCAAGGTACCGATCTATCGTCACCCAGTATACTTGCTAAAACGGGCAGAGTAACGATCTATCGGTACCCTTTAAAACTGCACGTAGTTTAAGTATTAGCTAACAGATCGCGCTCTATGTTATGTGGTTCTATTCATAAAGAATAAAGGAATATTTCAACATCGATTTATATCGATATTTTAAAGTTGAAGTCGATCTACAAAGCTCTCAGCCGATCGCATTTGGTTATGGAGGTTATGTTTATTGCAGCGTCATTGTTTGTTAGTGGTCTTAAGTTGTGTGTTTATTTTAAACAGTTAAATTAGTTTCTTAGTTACTTATTATGTTTACATCGTTTACTTTACTCAGTTCTATTACTTTTTCATATTAGTTTAGCGTATTTTTTAAATATTTGTGTTGTTGGTTACGTTACAAGCAGTGTATCGGCAGGGCCTAGTGTCAACACTTCAGATATTGACAAATATTTGGATGAAGACAGTGAAAGTGATTTATCTTTTGATTCGGACAGTGAAACTGGTGATGAACTTATTATTGATAGTGATAATGTAAACAATGATTCTCTTGACAATACCAATGACTTAGGCCTAGGCCTAAATGATGATAGGTTAGACTGTTATAGAATTCCTACACCCGGAATGCTTTCCAAAACACAAGTGCTGACACATTTTATAAAAACTAATATAAAAATTGTAAATATTAACCAATTTAAGTGATTTTTTTTAAAATTGTTTGAAATTAATTGGACTCTTAAGACATATACAACAACAAAAATTCATAACATAAATTTATGGTGTTAAATTAGTTCAAATTGAGAATTTTTGAGTTTTTTGTTATTCATTTTTTAGAAAATATTTTTTTTCAACATTTATAAATTTAACAATTAAAAAAACTTGAACACCACGTGATTCTCCAGAGTGTACTTGTTAATTGACATTATTTTCACTAAATTCTATATAAAATTGAAATTTTGACAAATTTTTTTGTAAAGGTGTTGTATTTGGTAAAAAAAGGCTTGCCCATTCTCGTATACACAGTTGATAATGCATTGCCCGCGAAAGGGTTAAGTGATGAATAATTGTTTAGACTTAGGCATGATGGAAGTGATTCTAACTCAAATGACAGGGAATTTGTTTTCATACGGATGTTTGTGAAAATTTACATTTAGATAATAATTCAGTAAGTGTAGTAGGAGGTAGTTTAGTAAGTGTAGAATATAATATTAGTAACAATAATGATGACATAGTGTAGTTAGTAGGGCCTATATTTTTAGACATTTCTGGACACAAATACTATTAGGAATGGGCATGAAAAAAGAAGTCACTTTAATAACCAATGGCAATGCATACAAACAAATTTATTATTTGTTTAGAATTGTACCATAAGGCAAACAGCTATGCTAAATCAATGATTACAAGCTCAGTGACAGACAAAGTTTACCAGCAGATAATGGACCAAGAAACTGCTAGTTAGTCATGGGACATGATTAAAGTAAACTTTGATGCGACAGCAAAATTTCAATTGTTCAAGGTATATTCCGAATTTTTTTAGTTTTAGTTGGTCTCTAGGACAAGATGTTTCATCCCACATAGCCAAACAAAAAAACTTATGAAATGAACTGAACAATGGGTTAAAGTTGAAAGGTGAAAGTCAAGTGCCAGATCTATTTCTAGTTTGCAAAATTTTACATATCTTACCAAATGAGTTCCAGAATTTTCAATCTAGTTGGATGATTTTAACCAAAGATGAAAGCAAGAAATTCGATGAAATTACTAGTCAACTGTGCATGTTCGAAAGAAACTTTCTGAAGAGTAAAAATAAAGGACAGTTTGAAACTGGTCAAGAAGCCTTAACAGCTAAAGTAAATTATAGACCTAGACAATTTACTCAGAAGACTGATACCAAAAGTAAAACTAACCATTACAAAAACAAAGTTAAGGATAATGACTTTTGTAATTACTGTAAGAAGAAAGCACATTGGTTAAAAGACTGTCAGATTTGGATTGCTGATGGAAAACCTAATAAAATTAGAGTGAGTCGAGCAAAGTCAGTACAAATCATGTTAGCAATCAAATGATGACTGTCAATGAAGAGGCCTATGTTTGTGAACAAAATCAAAAAATTTGGTGGATTGATAACAGAGCAACTAAACATGTTACTAATTGTAACTATTTCTTTGCAGACATACATCCAGTTATAAAGCAGACATACATCCAGTTTTTCCTAAAGAACAAGTAGAAGTTAATGTTCTAGAAGACAAGGCTACATTACAGTTGTATCTTTAGAGATGGGTTATCAAGACAAGCGTTATGTAAAATAAATGTTGGAAAAGGAGTTCAATGTAAAGCTTCCTCTAGAATTCAATGTAAAGCTTGTGAACCTTGCATTTATGGTAAAGCTCACAGATTACCATTCGGGCATAGAAATAAATGTTCTAAACCTGGAAAACTGATGTCAGTTAATGTATGTGGATCTTTTGACGAATTTTTGAGAAGAAGAAATATTTGGTATTGTTTAACCCTTAAACCGGCACGGCGACCTACAGTAGGTCGCCCACTTGCTCCCAAGTGATTTCACCAACTCTTAATCACGTTTTTTGCCATTCAACGTTACGCCCACTTAAAATTGTCCCATCGTAATAAATAAAATACCGTTGGGAAGCTAATGTTCCGTAGATGCATATCATGCAAAAAAAAAATACCACAAAACGTTATAAATAATATTCCAAAAATTGGTGAAGTTCACGTATTTTTGTAGCGTAAAATCGTAAATTTCAACTCTGCGCCTTTTCGTATAACGCGGCTCCATTTTTCCTGATATGATTACAACTCTATTTTGCTGTCATTTAAGTCAACTAAAACACTGTTATATAGATCACATGTTTCTCTTTCTAAACGTAGATTACAAATTATTCTGCGTCTCATAGATCCAGAGATATTCCTACTTGAACATAGAACAAACTTGACGAGACGAAATTCATTTGGCATTCGGTGTAGTTAACGAAATGGCATAATCGATTTTTCATTTCGATTTTGATAGTATGTTGTAGATGACATTTCATTCTTCAAGTTGGTACCACTTGACATACCGTATAGTTATTTTTAGTTGCTCTTTTTCAAGACTAAACTTTGGCTATTTTCGGAGATGCCGTGAATGCAAAAGGGCGTGGCATTTGTGTTATGTTTTTATCATTTCTTTTATTTTGAAGGTTTGTGTATACAAATTGTATATACATTGTGTATACAAGTTACAATATATGTGTTTTTATATCTAAAGTTTATGTTTTTGAGTGATAGTTTAGTTTTTGAACGGTTCATATTTGGGATAACCTAGGCCAATATTGTAAGCCTAGCCTATATGCACATATTCTTATATTTAGTGTTTTATATGATTATAAAAGTGAATTTGTGTGTTATTCTTTGTAAAGTATATATTGTCTTAGTAAAATCTAATGATTTTGTCTTTGGCCTATCTTCAGATTGTTACTAGTGAGGCTAAATTGTGGAGGTTACAAACCTAACCTCAACCGTCAGAGTATCACTTTTTAGTCAAAATCGTTGTTTTTATTTAGAAAATGAACATATTATTATTTTTTCCCCCTAAATATATTCACAAATATATTAGAAATCTCAAGTAATGGTTGAAAAAATTGCAAAAAATGTATTAGTATGTTTTTGATCACCATTTCTGTGAAATTTCTGCTTCGTTACTCTTTGATTTTTTGGTATTTGACCAAAAAACTCCAAATTTGATATATCTAACTTTTTTTTTCACTACACACCTACATTCTATGCACCTTTCTGGACATAATGATATATAGAAGTTCTGTATAAAATATATTTTACTATTTTTAATGTTTTTTGGAAAAAATAAAGAGAAAATTCAGTTTTTTCGTAAATAATTTTTTTAAATTTTAAAAATGTAACATTTCCCCCCCCCCTAAATATATTCACAAATAATACACAAAAATTGTGTATATCTTAGAAATAGGTAGTAAGCTATTGATTTTGGAATATACAGATTTTTCCTGAAAAATGGTATTTTCGTTTTTGACATGTAACATACTTACTCCAAAACCGTTTCAAAATTTTTTTTTTTATTACATAGATGAATTTTATGCATCTTTCTGAGAAAAATGATGTCTTATATGATGTCTTAGGTTTTGTATACAAATAATATATTTTATTAATTTTTAAACAAACGAAGAATTTTTAAGAAAATTAACATTGCCGGTTGGAGGGTTAAAGAAAGCTATACTAAGTTTAGATATGGATTTTTGATGAAAGAAAAATCAGAAGTATAAAATATGCTAGTAAAAGTTATACAGCGTACAAAGACATTAGGCTATAAAATTCAAGAACTTTTAAGCGATAACGGAGGTGAATTTGACAATAAAGAAGTAAGTGAAATCTTAAGTAAATAAGGGATTGTTCAAAGATTGACAGCACCTTATACGCCTCAACAGAATGGCAACAAAGAGTGTGAACTCAGGACAGTTGTGGAAATGGCAAGAACTTTGATGTTTTTCACGAAAAGATGTTGAGTTTCCTGCTGTCATGTGGGCTGAGTTGGTGAATACATCAATTTACATCCTAAATCGAACTGGAAAGTCATCAGTAGAAGGTATGAGTCCATATGAGCTGTGGATTGGTAAGAAACCCAGAATCAAGCACTTGTGTATCATAGGTTCTATTTGTTATGTTCACATTTTAGATCAGATAAGACGGAAAATGGACAGAAAAACAACTAAAGGGTACCTAGTTGGATAGGACTAAGATGAGTGGTACAGAATCTGGATAAAAAAGGAAAACAAAGTTGTTCTCAGCAGGGATGTAGTGTTCTAAGAAGTCACAGCATAGTGTGATAGAAAGGTTGAACTGATTGTTTCAAACCAGGGAAATAATCCAGACATTCTAGACAACATTTATGACAACTTTGAGGAAAGTGATGCTGAAGAAGAAGATGATAAAGAAATTCATTCTCAACCACAACTTAGAAACCGTGGTAAGAAACCAACACATTTTGATGATTTTGTGATAACTGATTAATTAGTAAATAGGATAAAAATTCCAGAAATTTATGAAGAAGGAGTAAACACTGTTCAAAGTAAAGATTGGAAACAACCATGAACAATGAGATTAAATCTTTAAAAAAACCAAATTTGGGAGTTAACAAATTTGCCGGAAGTAAATAAGGCTATTCCTAGCAAGTGGGTTTACAAAGTGAAAATGAACCCTGATGGGAAGTGTTGATAAGTACAAAGGAAGATTGGTTATTAAAGGATTCAATCAATGCTATGGTTTGACTACAAAGAAAGCTTTAGCCCGTTAGTTAAAATGAATACAATTCAATCAATGTTAAGTATTGCAGCAAGTGAAGGTTTACATTTGATGCAGTTTCATGTATGAACTGCATTCTTGTATGTTGAACTTGAAGAGGCAATATACATGCAACAACCTGAAGGCTACAAAGATAACACGAATCAAGTTTGTAAACTGCTGAAGCGAAGTTTGTACAGACTGAAACAAGCACCAACATGTTGAGCGAAGCGCTTGGGAGGATTTCTTTCTGCAAAACGATTTAAATCTAGTCCTGCAGATCAATGTTTCTATGTAAAAGAGAGTAACGGCAGAAAAATGTTTGTTGCGTTTTATGTCGATGATGGACTGGTGATGGCAACAAATAAGGAAGATATTGAATTTTTCTTTAAAGATATGAAGAATGAGTTCAAGATAGCAAAACCTGCGTCATACTTTCTAGGTATTGAAATTGAACACATGAAAAATGGAGAAATCAAAATCAGTCGGTAAACTTATGCAAGAAAAATTCTTGGGCAGTTTAATTTTCAAGATAGTAAACCAGTATCTACACCAATATTAAGAGAACCAGTGACACCTTACTCTGATGAGGAAAATTACAAGAAAAGTAGCTTCCCTTACAGAAAAGCAATTGGAGCATTAATGTATTTGATGATAGGATCAAGACTAGATTTGGCCTACAGTGTTAGCTTTCTTTCAAGAACACTTGAGTCACATACAGAAGAAGATGTTATACGCCTAAAGAGAGTACTGAGATATGTCAAAGGAACTATTGACTTAGGCATCATCTACCATCCAAATTCAAGAAGTGGTGTTTTGGAGTGTTACAGCGATGCTGATTTTGGAGGTTGTAACAAAAGTGGTCGATCAACATCAGAAGTTGTTATAAAATATGCTGGTAGAGCAATTTTTTGGATTAGTCAAAGGCAGGCAATTACAGCAACATCAACAACAGAAGCTGAACTCATAGCAGCAACAAAAGAAATAATTTGGTTGAAGAGACTTCGAGAAATGACTAAACTTGAAGATCCAGTACTAAAAGTGGACAATCAAGCAACAGTGAAACTAGTTCACAATCCTGAGTTTCATAAAAGAACAAAACACATAAGGATTAAGTACTTTTTTGTTCGAGAACGTGTCATGGACAGAGAGTGGAGAATCAGTTGGCGTATATGATGATAAAACCTCTTGCTAATACAAGACTGCTGATTCTATTTCAAAAGATGGACATTGTGTGATGGATTGTTGTGAAGACTTTTGGCTTGTATAAAATTAAACAAAAGGGAAAGTTTTATACTATCTATTCTAAAATACTGTTCTATGTTTGTTTAATTTAGTTATCATATGTAACATTATTATTAACATATGATTTATTTTTTTATATACATTGTTTAAGCAATGTTTTGATCTGAACTTTTTACGTTGTTAAGTTGTTTGAATTATAAAAGATTTGGAAGTCTTGTAATTAAAGTTTAGTTATATTTATTACAAACAAATCATTTTTCCTTTTTACTTATAATGTGTTTAAAAGATCATTATTTACTTACAATACATAAAGTTATGATGTAACATAGAGTTACTATGATAGTATAAAACAGTAGAAAAGAGTAAAAAGAAAAATATACCCTAGTCCACTGTAAATGCCTTTTATAAATTTTTGTATATCCATGCTTTTTGACCATTTTTGTACATTTTCCAATAGGTTACGAATAGGTACTTTATCTAAAATATAAGTCATTATATATCGTTTATTAAATGAAGATGCAAAGAATTCACCTGTCTAATAGCAATATTTGTTATACTATTAGTTTGAAGTTGATATGTCAAGCAACAACAACAAAATTTTTTGTCAAATTTAAGAGTCACATTTACACCTTTATAAAAAAATATATTAAAAAAAAAAATTGCTTTAAACCTAAGATATACAAAAGTTTTACTATTTTATTTTGAAGAGAAAGGGAATTAAAATATAAATAGTTTGAAAATTTTCTTTAAAAAAGCATTGATGAATTTTGTGCAAATTTGCGAAAACCTACCCCTAATGTTAAAAATAACCAAACATAGATAATTTGTCCAAAAGCTAAGTTGTTGTATATAATTGTGTAGATGAACTTGCATAGTATGCTACTGTTAAACGAGAATTGTTTAAAATAAATATTTTGGAGTCAGTATACTTAAAAACAAAAATTTTTTCATTCTTCAGTACAGCAGTGGATTACTAGTCTAAAAATGGATAATTTATACATGAATATTGAAGTTCAGGATCTTAGGATTAGAATGATAGTAAAATTATCATAATTGGAGTACCTTTGGTAGGTGTACTTTTAGTTTTAAAACGCATTTGTTAAAATATAGACAAAACAGTGGAAATTAATATCGAGTGAAATGGGTGGGTCAGGGAAAATTAATAGGAGCTGTAAGGGTTAATCACGCAAGCTAATGTTCAAAATTGGAAATAATACAAAATTATTTTAAGAAATAATTATAACCCTCCGGGTGTTACTTGACCTGTTAGCGGATCAATTTTCAACGCATGGTTTAGTCTAACGACCCGAAAACACGTATTTTGCAATTCAACATTTTGCCCACTTAGAATCGTCCTATCACAATAAATAAAATACCATTGGAAAGCTAATGTTCCGTAGATGCATAATCATGCAAAAAAACCACAAAACGTTATAAATAATATTAAAAAAATTGTTAAAGTTTGCATATTTTTATGCGTAAAAAGAAAGATTTGAACTGCACGATTGTAAGTAGAAATGACGTTATTTTTTCTCAGATGATCACAAATCTTTTTTTCTGAAACAGGTCGACCATAACACTGTTCTGTAGATCACTTCTTTCTCTTTCGATCTGTGCTTTCCAAATCATTCTATCTGTCATAGATTGCGAGATATTTTACCAAAGTAGTAACCAAACCGAACCAGACTCATTTTTCTTTCGGTGCAGTTAAGGTGGTAAGCTATTGATTTTGGATAATACAGGTTTTTCTGATAAATGTTAACATCATTTTTTGACATCTAACATACTTACTCCAAAACCGTAAAAAACTTTTTTTTTAATTATTACATAGATAAATTCTACGCATCTTTCTGAGAAAAATGATATATTATAAGTTAGGTTTTATATAAAAATAATATTTTTTATTATTTTTAAACAAAGTGAATTAACATGCGCCACCAGCAGGGTTAAAATAAGAAACCACCAAGTCATTTAATCTTACATTAGTTATGCTTGGACATGTTTATGATGCTAATGAATGAAGTTTATTTTTTACTTAAATGTATAAATATTGTTTAAAATAATCTACAAAATCGAAGACGACGTCCATGGTTGATTTAAATTTATTTTGCTGACAACTAGCGAACTGACATTTTGTAAGACAAAAGTTTTGTTTGTGAATCGAGGTGTGAGAAAGATTGAGTACTGTTTTTGCGTCATTTATTGTATTTTATCTTTAGTACTAAATTTTAGCTATAATTGGATAAAATTTGATAATTATATATTCTTAAAGGTTTATTTCACTTAATTTATCTAATTTAGTGCCACCCCTCAAAATTTCAAGCTAAGCCGATGGCTCGACTCAAGCTAGAGTTTTGGACAATGACCCTAAAATGACTAAGCCCTCAATTCTTTGAGCTAGGCTTGATTTTACAAGCTCGACACGATTTTACCAGCCTGGTTCGAATTTACATATTCAACATGGTTTTCCAACAGGTTTTGCTTTAACGAGCTTGGCTCGGTTTTTGAACAAATATTATAACTGATATTATAGTACTAATTATAATTATCAGTTATTTTTTAAACTGATATTATAAAACTGATAAGAAAATTCGCGCAAGTGGCATTCTATTACAGGCCAAAGCTGAACAGTTTGCTTCTGAATTGGGGGAAATGCCTTTAAAGCCAGTACAGGGTGGCTATGTGGTTTCAAGAAGCGAAACAAGGTGTCTTTCAAATCTGTTTGTGGTGAGAGTGGTGCTGTTAATCAATATGAAGCTTAACAATGGAAGAAAGATTTGCAGGAGATGATTGCGGACAGAAAACCTAAAGACTTTTTCAACATTGATGAGACTAGGCTTTTTTTCAAGTGCACCCCCAACAAATCACTTGCATTCAAAGGTGAAAAGTGTCATGGAAGAAAGCTTAGTAAAGAAAAAGTAACCCTGATGGTTGGATGTTTCAGAAAGCTTCCTCTATTAATGATTGGGAAATCCACAGACCCTCAATTTATTAAAAATGTAAAATCAAAACCAGTTGAGTACGTCTTTAGTGGAAGAGCTTGGATGAAAAGTGCAATTTTTGAGCAATGGCTATTAAAAATTGATAAAAAGTATGGAAAATAAAAACAAAAATCATTCTCTTAATAATTGACAACTGCATTGCTCACAACACTATTCCAGTTATAGAAAATTTAAAAGTGGTCAATTTCCTACCAAACATGATTTCAGTTGTTCAACCTATGGACCAGGGGATCATACAAAATCTCACACATTTCTACAGATGATTGTTGGTTGAGAAAATCCTCACAGAAGATAGCAATGCACTTAAAATTAAACTCGATATTCGTCAGACCTTATGAATGTGTAAGCAAGCCTGGGATGCAGAGACAGTCAAGAATTGTTTTAATAAAGCTGGTTTTGTGTTTAAAGGAGAAAGTGCAAGACCCAACAAAACTGTAAATGAAGTAGTTCCTTTAGTTGATGACTGGGAAGAAATTGTGACAGATCCCATCCCATAAGATGAAGAATTCGTAAGACATTGCAGTGAGTGGCGAATTCAGTGATGCAGACATAATCGACGAGATTACCTAGCAACAATGTCAGTCAGGCTGCAGACGACATATCTGGAAATGAAGAAATCAAACCTGACGACCAGTATCAACTGATGCTGAGTCCCAGAGATGCATCAAATTATATCCTCTAACTAAGGGTATTTTTTGAAAGCCAAAATAATGTGAGTGATTTAATTTTAATCAATGATTTCTGACTTTTTCAAGTATGGCAAAAACAATAAGTACAACAAATATAATGTCTTTAATATGTATAGTAATTCTGGATTAAATTTGACTTTTTTTACGTATTTATGTAAGTCATTTTCTACAGTACACGTTTTGAGACTTATTTTATTTAAAAAACTCCTTTGTTAAAATATGAAATTAGAGTTTTTTTGGCTTTAATTTGATTAATTCTATTTTTTTTTAATGATCCACAGAGTTTCGAATTATCCAAGTTTGACTGTACTAACATTCCCAGATACACAAACTCATCAATAAACTCAAATGTAGACTACCATTCACAACATGTGTTTCATACTCTTTATTTTTACACAGTTGGGTATGCATATTCTTTGTTAACTTCATTGATTTCCAAACCAAGGCTATTAGCTGCCTTCTCCAGTTCAAGAAATGAGTCTCGCATCGCACTATAGGATCTTCCAACTAAGTCACTATCATCAGCATAAGAAAGTAGTTGAATAGACCTGTTGAAAATGGTTCTACCAATCTATATGCCAGACTTCCTTACTGAGCTTTCTAGTGCGAGAATAAACAACAAGCATGATAAGTCATTCTCCTGCGTAAGTCCTTTATCTGTCTCAAAGTTTTCGGAGAGGTCAAAATGAACACATATCTTACATCATAATTTGTTCATGGTTAATTTTATCATGCCTTCAAATTTTGGAGGGATTCTCATTTCCAACAAAATTTCAAATATTTTCTCTATATCATACGCCCTTTGGAACTCTACGAAAAGATTGGTGTGTTTGTATATTGTACTTTCCAGCTTTCTCCAGTAATATGTGTATAGTAAATATTTGGTCTTTGATTTCCTTTTCTTTTCATTAGATATTGCATCAAAAGCTTTAGTATTATGCTGAGCGAAAAATTAGTGAACATCAGACTGGATTTAGGAAAAGAAATTGTAAGTAGTAACTAGCAACATTTAATTTTCTTTCAGGCCATTTGTTGTATCGTTGGAGTGGTTAGCAGCGAGTATTGAAGAAAAAAGTCCTGCATGGGGTCACTTATATTCTTGTCTGGTTCAGACGAATATCCCAGTGGAACCTCTGTCACCTCTAAGTCAGAAGGTATAACAAGTTATTCAAAAATTTTGTACTGTAGTATTAAATTAAATAACGAAGTTTTTTAATTTAGAGCTGTCATGATAGATATGTAAATGATAATACCATTTAAGATTGCAAAAAAAACAAGCCAAGAAAAAGAGAAGAAAATTAATATATTTTTTTTTACTGAATAAATTAATTGATTGTTCTAAAAAATCAATCAAAGACTTTTTTTGCTGTTCAACTAGCATACATTTAACGTAAGTTCATTTAGATAACCTGTTTTCATTCTTTTATGCACTGATCCATTTATAATTTTGTATTTTTGTAATTAATTTTATATGTATATAGGTTTAGATATATGTATGAATTATGTTATGACTTGAAATATTTTTCCAACCTAGGTTAACATAACGTAGTTTTACGCATTAATTCCGTTGTTATACCAACTTATACCGGTCAAACTAGTCTTCAGCTATTGACCTCGGTCGGCTTATCTCATACAGTTGATAACGCATTGTAGGCAGAAATCCTTATTCAATACCTATACCTTAAAAGCTATGTTAATGTTAGATTTAAGTCTTATATGATTTAAAACAAACCGTATATTATTTAAAACTTAACAATATATCGAAGCTACAGTTTATATCACTCTGGTACCAAACTCAGCCTATACACTAGTTAATATTACGTAATAATCCCTATTAGTTGCCACAACTTTAACCAAACGTAGTGGCTCACACATCAATGATAATATGTTGATGAAATTTATCCAATTTTTTTTTCTACACAGACGGTCACAGAAACCCCTCACACCATTTCTTTATATATTTAAATCTTATTTTCTAAATTAATTATTTAACATTATAATTTTTTTTCGACTATCTTACTTCAAAATTAGTTAACGAAATTAGGCCTACTCAACACCCCCCCCCACTAACTATTGCCTTTACTCTCCTCCGATTTGAATGAGATTTACTGTACCCTCCCTATAACGACTATGTTTATTTAGTTATGCGCCTTTTTATTACCCAACCCTTTATGTGTCATATTTTTTCATCACACAGATTTCCGCAAGCCCTTTCAGTTTTCCAATATATTCATAAATATTCAAAAAATTTATTGTTCTACTATGATAATAATAAATTCATGATTTCAATGATCGCATGGTCCCATACTACTTCGGACGGGGACTCTCATTCAATTACCGTCCTCGGGGATAGTCATGTCCAAAGATTAGCCAAATTTTAGAGTGTACGAGACATTCCGGGTCCGAGCTTAATCCGTTTACAGGGATTTTCCGGCCTCACAGTCCCTGGGCTCAATACCCTTATTAAAGATAACCGTCACTCCTGGTTTCCGGTTGCACATGTCGTACTTATTATTGGTACGAACAACGTTTTGAGACACAGAGATGAACATTTACAGTCCAATTTTGTGTCATTCCTGGGTCTTATTCGTCGGTTGAACCCTGCTGGTTCAATTTCCTTTTTTAAACTCCCTTTTTTCTATACAATTTGTGCCCAAACTCACCAAATTTCAAGTATTCAGACCCTTAATATTTTCCTAGCAACCTTAGCAGCCAGTGATGTGACAGTATATAATGAGACCGCCGACCAGAATTTATCAGGCTCATGTTTTTTGAATGATGGCATCAATTTTTCACCCTTAGGTAATTCCCCGTATATCTGACATTTTAAAATCTATTTTATACGTCTGAGACTCTCCGTCCGCCTTGCGGACTTCATTGAACGGGCTCACCGGTATTTAGGTTTGTCCAACTCGGGTTTTGCGGGTGGACGAAATTTTCGGGCCTAGGTATTCATCAGCCGTTATTACAACTCAAGCACAACTCCCTTATACCTTTTTTCTCGACACCTGGGCCAATCTGAATAGGATTAGGTCATATTAGTTTAGTGTTTTACCAATTCTTCCTTCTTTTCCCTACATTTTACACATCACTCTAAACACTATACCTTCACCGTCTATTAACACTCACCCCATAACCCCCCCCCCTACTCGGTTTTTGTGTGTGATGCGGGCCGAGTATGGCTAAGGTGCGTCTTTGCTAAGGGCGCACCTCTACGAAATGACGCCTTGGCGGATAAGACCATTTAGGGGTTTTACGCTTATTTTTTTATCCACCCCTTCGAGAGGGCAAGCTCAATGCAGTCTCGGGTTTGTCGGCTTTCCCTTGTGGTAAACTGCATGACGATTAACAGTTTGAAGCCTAAGCCCGAGTGTAGGTTGGGCAGTGCGACAGCGCTCGCCCCCGAAGCCCGAGTATATATCGGGCTGCACTAAATAATTCTATACGATCGCGATGTCGGCATATAATCGGGTTTCGGCACTTTTGCTTAGCTAATTGGTTATTTATCTTTGCATGTCTTTGATTTTCGAATAGTCTGTGCTGTTGATATGGACTAAATATAAATATTATAAAGCTTATGCTAGGCAACGTGAACGTAACACGTCTACGAGAAACGTAGCAGACATTTGTTTAGTTCAAAGTTAGTGACTGAGTAATCAAGATTTGTTATGTTTGTTTGTTGTTTTTCTTGAATACTAAATACTTTTTGAGTTATGGTGGTGCCCAGATTGTTCAGTACCCCTTTGTGTACCTGAATGTTTCAAACTATATCATACAAAGGCCAATTATGCTTAGTGAAGTGCTGTGTAGCTATTTTTGTTTGTGTGTGTATTTTACCCTTTTTCAAGACTAAGGAGTGTTGACTGTGAGTAAAATATCTATTTACATGTATATATATTTAAAAAGGTAATTTCTTTAGGTTTAAAATGATATATAATAAGTCATATATGATAAATATAACAAATACCACAATTTTTTAAAAACATGTCCAAAACCCCCAGGCACAGTAGGAAAGCAGCGCGTTAGGGAGTTAGGCTTCAAAGTGTTAAACTCGAGGTAATCCGAGCTTCCTCTCTCAAACCTCATTCATCACTCATTTACCCGCCCTTACATCCAAACATCATACCCTATCAATTCCATCCTAATACCCTAATCATTTCATACACCCTCCTTAGTTACCATCATGTTATTTATAAACCCTCCCTTCCATATAAACATTTCAACCCTTGAAACACACCAGTTCCCTTTTTTTTCTATCACCAATATCGGTCTTTTTAGTTTAAGTAATTAAATAGTATACAGTACTACCTTGTTTATCCGGACCTCATTCAACCGGATGTCCGGATTATCCGGATCGATCCGGAACAAAAAATAAAACATTTAATCAAGGATAAAATAATATTTTGAAACTTTAAGCTTTTGCTTTATTTTATCCTTGAATATGGAGTTTCAACAAGAAATATCTGCTATTACATTAATGTTGATAAAAACGTGATTTCCTCAACACTACAGTGTCGCCTCGAGGTAGGGCGGGTTGTTGATGCACTGGGAAGAGAAAGTGGAGGAGCAATGACCTCTGCGTCACCATCCCCCTACCCCGATGCGGCATGACAGTGACCTTGTCTATTGTCTATGCCGGCGGGTAGTCTATCACGTGCTAGCGACCGGAATACATCATTACCATATCGTGCTGTGCCGTGTTTAGTTTCTTTACATTTTTGATCGGATACGGTTAGTAGTAATATCAGGGTGTCTAGCGACCGGGAAAATCGGGAAAAGTCAGGGAATTTGAATTTTCTGGAAAAGTCAAGGAAATGTCAGGGATTTTTAAAAAAAATAAAGAATGCCTGATATTTTAGAAAGTGTAATACAATGACGATGCCTGTAACGGTCCTTAAAGAAAATGTACAACTGTGAAATAAATACAAACCAGGTGCATGTTTATAACGCATCATAAACCATCATGTCATTTTTACAACTTTATTGTTGTCGGGTTGCTAAGAGTCAAGGGTGTAAATCAGTAAATGTGAACATTTTGTCACATCTTAAAGCGGTGCCGCCAGCTTTGGGAACCCCCGTTATTTTTTTGTGGCAGTTGGCACATCAAATCCCCAGTCAGTAGTATCGAGGACGTGAATGAGAATCGGCATAGTATTTAGAGGGGGGCGTTGTTACTGCTATTTATTTATATTTGTGTGTTAGCGCTTGTGCGTGGAAATGGCGACGAAACGAAAACGTAATGTGCTTACAATGGCCCAAAAGTTAGACGCATTGAAACGTCACACCAAATTAAAACAGAAGAAGATAAATGACTTTTTTTGTAAATAACAACTAAACCCTGTGTAAATTAAAAGCATGTGTAAATATTTCAGGTGTGTAAATAAAATGTTTTTCGTCATTTACAGTACATTGTGTAATTTCGTGTATTGTGTAAATTGAATGACTGTGTAAATATTGTGTTTTTTCATGACTTATAAATGGTAAGTTATCATTTTATAGTTTGTATTATTTATCTTTCTATAATTTTGGATTATCCGGATTTTTGATTAACCGGATCACTTCCGGTCCCAATTAGTCCGGATAAACGAGGTTGTACTGTACTTGTTTTTTGTGGGTTATACTAATGGTGTTGGCATTAACCAATAATTTAGTAATTCAATTTTGTAATGTTACCCCCCCCCCCATACTGTATGTGCACTTTTTTAATATATATAAACGTAAACTCATCATTTGACCTCGATCAATGTGTTAGCAGCGTATGTATGACCTTTGGCCTTTTTTGTCGGCTGTAACGCCCCTCAGCACGATACCGAAAAAACCAAAGAACCTCATTGCTGCAACTTTACCTAGCCCCCCTTCCCCCCTTCAACTCCTTAAGTCCCTTGTTGACCTACTCACATTTTAGGTTCTATGAGTTAATTTTACTATGTTTGTCAGTGGTCAAGCATTCATATTCTTCTCATAGTCGTTTTTTATTAATCTTTGTCTTATTGTTAGTATAGGATGAGTTGTAATTTTTCTTTCCTCTTCGGCATTTTGATTGCCTTTTGTGTTTTATAATGCAAGTCATGTTGTACTTGACCAAACACAAAAGGCAATCAAAATATATATAATTTAGGGCAATTGTTAGGATCATGTTGCTCAAACATTACTTCTCACTTAACCAATTCCTATTTTTTTTCCCTATACCCTCTGTTCAACGCGCCATAATTTCACATAAGCTACATCATTCCAACCTTAACTTACCACCTATAACTAATTTTTAGTGTAAATCACGCATTTCTTTCTTTATGTATCTGGTCCGTGGGTCTTATAATCATGGGGCGGTCAACATCCTTGTGATTGCCTATCCCATCGATTTATTGTAGGTATTAATGCCACAATAAAAAAAAAATTAAAATAAAATAAAAAGTGAATTTAATATATATATATATATATATATATATATATATATATAACAAATAAAATAAAATACAAATATAGTGGCTCTTAATATATATATATATATATATATATATATATATATATATATATATAAATAAAAATATATATATATATATATATATATAAAGATAAAAAAGTGGCTCATAGGTAATTAAGCATCCACCACCCTTCACCACAACCATACCTAACATGACTACTCCATACAGTTCTATGCAACAATCCTTATCTCTACATCTCCTACTTACAATAATTATTGTAACAGTATACATTTTGTTTTTAATACACCCATATCCGTTGTTAACCCATAAAATTTCCATCTTATTATCCTATATGTCCTTATATAAACCCTTAGATATACTAATAGTTCCCCAAAATTTTAATTACAAACTTAATTTTCTAGTTTATAAGGAAACGTTTTATTTGTAAAATGAGACTGTAAGTGACCCTGTAATTTACCCATCTACCGAATTGCACCTTTCAAAACCAACTTGTTTCCATCACCTCAATTTTCCGTTACCAGTATACCTTTTCCGATTCTTGAAACCACCCACCTTCTTCATTTACAAACCCAAATCAACCAGGCTGAAATTCAGAGCCAAAACTCACCTAAAGTCACCAGTATAAGAAAGTACCACAGAGAGTCTCCAGAGTTATGCTTCGCCTTAATGAATGTCACTAAGGTATTTATACCTATACGCCCTTTTGCTGCCACAGTGACCAGTACAGAAATGATGTCATCAGTGCCTCCTACTTGTTTACTGACACACCAAACACACCTATCCATCTGGCACTTCCATCTTAATTGGCAGACCTATGGTTTAATTCCTGTGGAAATATGTCTTAGCATACTCAAGAACTTCATGTGACAACTCTGGGACTCGGTTACCATAGTACCAAAGGCGTGGCTAAGGAATATACTTTTTTGCCTGTTACTTTCACCCATTCCAATCTGTTCATATTTCCAATCTGAACACCATACCTCCCTCTTCCACCTTGCATTTTTACTTAAATTTCCATCAGCCATTTTCAAAATTTTATTGTACCAAAACCACATTTAGTTAAGTTTTAATAAACAATTGTACGGCTTACCTACCTATCCTATGGCAATTCCCTTCAAATTCACAGTCTCATTTCGCGGCATTACCTTTCAGTTTATTTGTACTCTACCTTGTAAGCAACCCCCAGAATAAAAAATAAAATAAAATAAAAATAAATTTTAAAAAATAATAAAAATAAAAATTTACAAAAAATAAACTTCTGGCTTTACATATATTCATAATCATATCATATTTTTTTGCACGAAAATTGTACACCTTTAGACCAGATAATGATTCATTGTTAGTAAAAAAATTAATAATATTTTTTTTCCTGGTACCGGGGGAGTTTCTTTTCCTTTTCTCTTCTCGGTTCTTCCTTTTACCCCAATCATCCAATTCATTATCAACTCTGCCCTTCATTTATTTGGTTTTTGGCTTACAGTTTGTGTAAGTTTACAGTCGTTATTGTGAGCATTTGGGTTCTGCCTAAGTGTTCGCGTTTAATTATTTTTTTGGCGAGCTGACCACTAGGACAATGTCATCTAGCACTAACTAACTTTATACCTTGTCCCGTTCTTATACTTTCATTCCCGTCCCGCACACAGCATACCCTTTTTTTTCGTTTTTGTTTTTTGCTAGAGGGGTTGACTGTGGTGATTTAGGCACCATTGGCCTCCCCCTCCCCTTTTTCGATCCGGTATGCGAGGAACGGACTTGATAAGAAGAGTAGTTTTCCAACCACGAGTGAGGGAAGACGTCTGCTCAGGGTTCTTCGTTGCTTCATTTTAGTGCCGTTATATTATACTATGCCTGCCTAAATCCCAAGGAATAGCCTTAGGGTTTATATCTGGGCGCATCACGTTTTTCTAATATTTGTGGCAATACAGGTTGTGGCAATACAAATGTAGTTTAGTTTAATATTGGTTTAAATGTAGTTTGCTTAGTTTTAATAAATTAGTGTTTAGAATTAATCGTCAAAAATGGCTAGCCTAGATTGAGATTCGCCCAGTGTACTTTTATTAATTTTAGCACGCGATATTAAAACGTGTACTTTTATTAATTTTGAGACCCGGCAAACACATAATAAAGTTTTTTTTTGTTAGTAGACTTTTAAATATTTATGAAAACAAATTTGTTTTTCTTGCTTATATTATTAGTAGGTATTCCAGCAGGAAATATAGTCTGGATATTAGGATATAGACCAACCTTTTTATCTAACTTTAAAATTCCGTAAAATACAATTTTGTATGTTAAAATGTGTCATGAGCAAACTGTGTGTTTTTTTTTTTTTTTTTTTTTTTTTTTTTCAATTTACAAATATGTAAATACCAGTCATAAAAAATATAGATGGCTGACATACATATGTATATCTATTGAGTTAAAATTTGAAAACATTTACAAGAGATATTTTTTTCAAAAAGTAGATTTAAAAGTAACATTTAAAGGTAAATTTAGTAACATTATTTTTTTTTTTGTAGTTTTTTTCACTCTCTGCCTTGCAGTTTGAAATTTGTACATCTTACTGTTACACACTTAATTTAGTTTTATCCGACATTACCTATTTGTGTAAATTTGAACACATTTTTCACTGTAATTTACATAAAATTATTTCAAAAAAGAAGCATCAATAAAAATTAATTAAAAACTTTTTTTATTTAGTCTTAATTATTAAAATTTGTTCACTTTTCGGTGTAGCTGTAGGTATTCTTATCAAATTATATTATAGGTTGTCATTTTAAAATTAACTATATAAAACAAAACTATGTATTGTTTCTTACTTTTGTTATTTGAAATTTATTTGTTTCTAAACTTTCTTATAAATTAAAGAACACTAACTTTCAACATTTTCTTAGTCTACTTTCCACAATATATTCATTACACACATTAAATGCAAGATGAATATTTTTCTCATTTACTCATTTCCTTATGTTCTCTGAGAACTGTTACTGACCGTGAAGACTGACTGAGAAACTTTGACCTTTATCCAAGGGCATAACCATTTCATTTGCATCCCTTACTGCATATGCATTTGTCAAACAAATTACTTTATTTCTTTTTGTTGATGAATTGTGTTTTTAACCATGGGAATTTATTATAAATTTTTTTCAATATTTTCTATTAAATTGTTAAAACAGTTTTTTCCTCCATGTTGTCTCTTTCATGCAATAAATCAAATAAATACCAGAAACATTCCACTGTCTTTCATGATCATTCACAAAAATACTAAAAAATCTGGTTTTTAATATAATCATAAGGTTGATTTTTTGTTTTTTACAGATAACTTCCGAACTGGAATTTTCAGGAACAATATGTTTTGTTTAGATACTTAAGAGGCTACATTATAGCAAAATTTGATCAAAATCTCCTACTTCAGAAAATTGTGGTTTCAGTTTTGGTTTTGTAACTGATTTACCCAATTTTTTTATTAAATAATGTAAAAATATATATGGCAAAAATAAGTCCACATATCACATTTGATCAAAATTTATCCACTCGTTTGTGTTATGTGTTGTGGAGCTTTGGATTGATTGATGACAGATAGACATCATTTAAAAAAACATTATTTTGGACTAAGGAAACGTCAAAAGGGACATTTCTGCAAAACATTTACATACATTTTTTGATCCATCATCTCTACACTAATGTATGTGTGAGGAAGTAAAATGTATTTGTGAAATTGAAATATTATCAATTTTGATATTTTAATAGAAATATCCATTTTAAATTTATTTAATTGGTACTATAAAAATAATACATCTAAACAATTGGATAAATTTGAGTCTAGTCTTATTTTGAGTTTCCTTCCAGTTAAAATAAAATACGCTTCATTTTGAAATTTCATTACATCTGATAAAGACACATTTACACATAATCAGATTTTCAAAAATTTAAAGCTAATAAATTCAGTGGAAATTGAGATATTATAGCAGCACTTACGCCGTTTTGTGGATATGTTTATTGAAAGTTCTCATTTATTAAATTTAAATTAAAAATTAGAAAATTATTTTACTTGCTAACTAATTAATTCAAATTATCTTAGAAAAATTGTATGGTAACTTGTAAATGGTGAGAAGGGACACGAATGGTCTCAAAAATTAAAATAAATGTGAATTTTTTTTTCTAATCACATAAAAAGTGGGAAATTCGTGCCTTGAAGTGAAATTCCAACCGATGCGGTCTGTCTAAGTTAACAGTATAACAAACACACATAACACAATTCTCATAAAAAATACGCCTAAGTATCAGACGCGTTTAACGACAAGGTCATCCTCTTCAGTGATACACCAGCTACACCAACTAAAGCACAACTGAATCTAACGTTGCGCCGAACCCCATATTTAAACAAACTGAAGGGGGCGTGGCTTATTATTTTACACTGCCAAGGCGATAGTACGCGCCACGTGTCAATTTAACTATTTAAGATTTAACATATAGCTAATAAAAAATAATCGAACTAACCCTACATTTAACATTATACATTACATTTTACATTAATATAGAAATCTGTAAATAATGAACGGGGACTCGTGGCGCGTAATAATAATCTGTAAATTGACACGTGGCGCGTACTATCGTCTTGGCAGTGTAAAATAATAAGCCACGCCCCCTTCAGTTTGTTTAAATATGGGGTTCGGCGCAACGTTAGATTCAGTTGTGGTTTAGTTGGTGTAGCTGGTGTATCACTGAAGAGGACGACCTTGTCGTTGAAACGCGTCTGATACTTAGGCGTATTTTTTTATGAGAATTGTGTTCTGTGTGTTTGTTATACTGTATAGTTTTTCTCATAAGTCAAGCTCAACATTTAATATGTCTAAGTTAATGCAAATTATCGCATGGTTGGGGAACGATTATATTATAATCTTACAATAATAAGAGAAATTGTTATTCTAAAAGAATATCTAAGTTAAGTATTCAAACTAAAATAACTTTAAATTCGGAGCAGTTAAATAGTTTTAGAAGTGATAACATCAGTGAATATGTTTTTGGTAAAGCACATGCCAAGTTTTACATTTAACTTATAATCTTATGAAAGATTTATTATAGGAACTATATATTTACGAATTTAAGTTTTGATTTAGAGACATTAATTAAAATGATTAGAAGTATAATATCTTTTCTGTTCTAAATCTGATAATAAATGTAGGTATTTTAGATATCACGACTGTGTTACATTCTTCCAAAGAATTCGTGCCCCAGGTTTAATTTTATTTAAAAATAGAGAGTACATGTGCTCAATCACATATTGGTGTCCTATTTTTAAATTGAGATGGTATGAGTATGGAGGTACAGTAGTAGTAGAGTAAATAATATTAAATCAGTAAATTTGTTATCAGACATAGGAGAAAGATTACAAATTTTGATTTAACTTTGATAGAATGTGATGGCTCATACCCAAATCAATGTACACAGGTATAAAAAAATTAAAATGAAATGTGTTTCATCACTACACAACTGAAAGATTTTGAATCAAAATGGGTTTTGAACATTGTTGAAAATATTTTGTTTGTATAATGTTTTTGTATTTAATTTAGAAACGTCATTTTTTGAAAATTTGCTCAGTTCCGACTTTTAAAATTTGATATTATTTTATATTTCCTAATTGTAATTGTAAAGTATAAAAGAAACTGACAGAAATTCCCATCATAAAATTGTATATTTTAAAATGCCCATGGAGATCTTCTTATCAAACTTCTTCTTTTACTTAAGTAACCAGAAATTTATTAATTTAAGCAATATTTTAGGTATTAGAGCTGCGTCAGACTACAGATGGAAACACGCAGGATAGTTTACCAGAGAAGCAGGCATTGATGACACCTCAGCCGGCAGTTAGTAGGAAAAAAGGTAAGTCCAACTGGATGTCCCATTCTATAGTGTAGTGACCCTTACAGAAGAGTATCTAGTCCTCTAGGATAGGAGTTGAAAATATAATTAATTAGCACATTATGGAAAAAGTGTAGTTATGAGACCTTAAAATTAGTCTCAGATGAAACCCCGGAAACAACATTTTTACGATTAAGGAACAAGGATTTGAATATTTTGCCATTTTATGTAACAGGAGTAACAAAAACTTTTTGATCATATTCACCTTATATCCTGGGTCACTCAGGATTTCCAAACCCATACTGTAATTGAGTCCCTGACGGAATCATCATAACTAATGATGAAAACATACTGTGGTTACTGTTTAGTACACAAACCTGACTCATAACAATATTCATAGATCTAGAAATAACAGTATTAAATGATTGTGCTTTTCTCATCTCTAAACCTTTTGATGGATCTCAGGAAATTTATTCTTTTTTCTCGGATGCCTGGATTTTCAATCAACATTTTTCTATTATCACAAAATTTCTTCCATTTAAACCCTAAACTTTTTATAATGTTTCCAAGAGACTATAAACCTCCAATATAACTAATTTTTTCTCCAAAACAGGCAACAGAATTTTTTAGTGCGGGTCGTTTTATCCATAAATGTATCTGATTTCAATTATGCATCTATGAACAACACTTTTATCAAAGCCATCTATTTTCGATTTCTGCTTTTTTTTCGGCCACTGTTTACAAAGTGTTGAGAAGAATTGTTGATAATTTTCAATGGGTTTATTTTCTTTTAGTGTACGCTGTATACTAATACCAGATATACCTGACTTCAGCAGCTCATTTTTGCACTTGTAACATTAACTGATCTTCTTGTGTCTCTCTTTCATGAATTTATAAATATTACTTCATATGACTAGCTGTGAATTATTTTACTCCTTCCGATTTTTATCATGTGTCTACCCATGATAATACTGTGCTATAAGTGTTTCAGCTATCTCACCCAAATAAAACAAACAAAACAATAACCAGCTATGTCTAAAGTGTTAATAACATCACAATTAAACTCTTAAAAATGATAAATAATAAATAAAACAAATAAACTACAAATAGCCGACTCTACTCACAGTCCTGCATTACACGAACATTATGAATAGTGGGAGCTGACTGAGCCTTTCCCTTCCTCCGCCATCAAATTAATAGTGTGCAACCTGTTTCCCTGCTGAAGTTCAGACTTCTTCATATAACAAATGGACTATAGTTATTTATTTATTTGATATTTTAGTAACTCTATGAAATTTGAAAAAGTTTTAATTCATATAAATGACAATACCAGAAAAATTGTTAGAAAGTTATTTATTTTATGCTGAAATAAAAACTTCTGGCAGGAAAAATGTAAAAAACATACAAATTTTGTTTTTCATTTCAACTTTTTTTTTATTGCTTCAAGTTATTATGCCTTGTTCACACCATTATATTTAATACTTTAGAGCATGCAGTGTGAACTGTATGTTTAGTCATAACACTTGAGTTTATACATTGTAACTGTGCAGTAACTGTTTTGTGTGGCTGTGATTTAAAAATAAAAAATAATATAATAAAACCTTTACATGTATTGTTAGGCCTAGTTACAAATGATCTTATTCTTTAATTTCATAACCATGGTACTTGGATTTGATTGTAACTTGTAAACAAACATACAGTTGAATTACGAGATGGCCAAGTCAATAGAGGACTTTGCTTCACTTGGTAAATTACCCAGTTATTTACACAACTGTCGTCTGTTTTTGAAATTTGGTTAAACAAATTTGTAAGCATGCTGGGCTCATAACCCAAAGGTCTGTGGATGTGTAGTAAAGCATTCTCTACTACGATGATGAGATTTTGGTTACCGTGCTGATTAATTGGAGATTTTAACAGCAACCAGACTCAGAGATATGTTTGGTCGCCATTATGTGCTGGGGTCACGGTTACACATACACTTGAGTTTCCCTAGTCGAATCTCGTGTAAACCGAACGTCCGCTTAATCCGAACAGGTTCTGGATTTTTTAAAAATACTGTGCACTAATAAAAAAAAAAAAATTTTATGTAATTAAAAGACAAAAGATAATGGGAAAGGTAAATAATGTTGTAATGAAATGAAAACGAAGTAATATTTTGAAGAATACAAATGTTATGTTTAATGTGCAAAGACTAAATTTACGTATTTTTGAAAATACAGTAAAGAAATGAAGAATTGATAGTTCAACTGTAAAAAAAAGTGTACATACCGTACTGCACATAAAAGTCAATATTAATTTACTTGTTATTGGACATAAACTCCATCATTGTCTTTTGTTGAAGTTTTGACAGTCTATTTTTTGCCGCATAGTTCCGCCATTTCCTCATGAACATCACAACTGCGGGCGTGACAGTAGACTGTTGTTCCAAGTAGCGTAGGGCGAATTCAAGGGCAGCAGATGCCTCATTGTGCGATACTTTCTCCTCTCCCTCCGCACCCAGGTTCATCATCGCTCCCCTTCTCCTCCTCGCACTGAACTTGTTCTTTCATCACGGCTGCGATGATTTCATCATCTGTCAAAGTCTCAGCACTATCGGCGTCCGCCGCCATACATTCATTCACGTCTGCTTCGACTGCATCCTCACAACCAGGAATGTTCTTTATCAGCGGTATCAGGTTACCTGTGTCATTTTTGGTAGACTTGTCTTCAAATTCTAAGAATGTCCATAGTTTTTTTCCAAGACTTTCTCATCGCTCCAACCGTAACATTTTCCCAAGACTCAGCGGCCCAATAGACAACATCCTTGACATTTGTTTGCTTGAACGTTTGTACTAAAGGGATAGTATCGTCTTCGATTAGAGATCTCAAAAACTGTTTTCGATACTTCAATTAAAGTGCCTGCAAAACTCTCTGGTCCATTGGCTGTAGTAAGGGTGTCACATTTGGTGGTAAGAAAGCTGCCTTTATTTCGCCACAAGAAAGCTCTTCGATATCTGTATGAGAAGGCGCATTATCGATCAAAAGGATAGCATGTGGGGGCAGATCATTATGTTTGCTAAACTGCTTAACAGAAGGCACGAATTGGTCATGGAACCATTCTTTAAATAATTTATCTTCCATCCAGTCTTCTTTCTGGTTTCTATAAAAGACTGGAAGTGACTTCATATTGATGTGTTTGAAGGCTCGAGGCTTAGCAGCTTTGCCTATCATCATTATAGGTAGCTTATGGTTACCGTCAGCATGGAACAAACCATTAATGTTACATGGTCTTTACTCATTTTAAAACCCGGAGCTCGAGTTTCTTCTTTGCAGGCCAAGCTTTTAGTTGGAAGAGCCCTAAAATTGAGGCCAATTTCGTTGGCATTGTAAACTTGTTGGGGGGAATAATTCCCTTCAGCTATCAAAGGTTCAAACGTACTCAGCTACTCCTGCGCCTCAGTGTGATCAGAAGAAAGCTGTTCTCCAGTGATAGTTAACTGATGTATACCATGGCGCTTTTTCCATCGGTCAAACCAACCAGTACTCGCCGTAAATGGGTTTTCACCATTTAGTAGTGTGTTTAATTGTATCGCCTTTTCTTGGACAATAGGCCCACTTAAAGGGGTTCCCCTTTCTCTCTCTTGACAAAACCAAAGGAAAAGTGCTTCATCAACTTTATCGTACTGGGATTACCACGCTGTTTGCCGATTTTCAAGAGTCGCTTCAGAAGACGTAGTGCAATATTGTTGAAGCTTCGTATCATTTTTCTTCCAATCACAAATTGTGGCTTTACCAACGTTTAGCTCTTTTGCTAGCTTCGTCACACTTTCAGCACTATCCAAACATTTTAAAGCTTCCAGCTTGTCTTTAACCCATTCAGGTAGTAGTTATTCTGGGCCATGCAGGACTAGCTGCAGCAATTAATTTTGTCGAAATTGCATGCGTTTCGTTTGAGCCTTATAAAAACACAATGGTTAAAGATAAATCAATGAAATTTTCACAGTTTTTTTACTAAATTAGTATTCTTTGAATGTATATAGAATACTTTCTTTTAAACAGTTACCATTTTATTTTAATTTGTTGTTAATTTAACATTTTTAGTTTAAAAAATTTGTAAAATTGAAAGTAATCGACTATAAATTATATTTAGTGGCATCTCACTTGACTTTTTTTCTTTTTTTTTTTAAGTTTTGAATATTTTTTACACAAATTAAAAAAAGTAGGATCATATCTTTACTTAACCAAGAGATATAGCAGATAATGTTAGTGACTTACCGATTCATTTTTTCAGCGTTTTTCCCAAATGACACAATCTTCTATTTCCATAGTAACAATTTAGTATATTTACATTATTACACTAAACACTAAACACTGAACACTAAACACTAAACATTTTTCACATTATTACACTATTTACAAAATGCACATTTCATTCTTAGTAATTTACTAAAGTGTGAAAAGACTTATAACAATTTTCAAGGTGTAGTGGAACTTGGCACTTTTCACACATCCATCTAGTTTCAGACCGTTTTTTGTGTGCTGTACATACTTTACAAGCTCTTGTTGGGAATTGTTTGCATGTTGTTGGTGGTATTTGGATAGGAAAGTGAGCCCATTGCTTTCCTTGGAGCCTAAGGGGTGAAGGTGCAAGTGCAGCTCTACCTGGTGTTGTTCTTGTAGGTAGCACTACTTCTTCCAGAATAAGATCAACAAGATTTAGCCTAAAATCTGTATATTGCATATTTTTTGTTTTATTTACTTTTTTAAAAACAACAAATGAATTAAAAATAGTCATGTCCATCAAATAAAAAAAAATTTTCTTATATGCTTTGACTGTGCGCCTCATGATAGGGAATGATGACAAGACCTGATCTTGTCGGTCGACACCAAGCATACCCTTGTTGTAATCTATTACACACTGTGGTTTCTTTATTTCTTCTTCTTTATTCCCTTTCTTCACTGTTTTTGATACTTTCATGTCAATATCATTGTGCACAGTTGATAGCATATGCACATCTTTCCTATCGGACCATTTTATAGCAAGAATACCACGCCCAGATCTTTTTATGACTTCTCCTTTTTTTAATTTTGTCTCTTTAAAAACTTGTGGCATACACTTTCTGTTTTGTACAACAGTGCCTACTGCATGAACATTTTTTTCTAATAATTTAGTGTACAAAAGAGGTGAAGAATACCAATTATCGAGATAAACGGTAAAACCAGTTTCAAAAAAGGGTTGCATAAGGTCTAATACTACTGCCTCACTTGCCATCAACTCACTAGTTTTATCATCTCCAACATAAATTTTAAAAACACTACAATACCCAGATGAAGACTCACATACTTTGTAAATTTTAACTCCAAATCTAGCCCTCTTCTTTGGATTATATTGTATTATTGAAAGCCGAGCCCTCATTTTCAAAAGCGTCTCATCCAAAGCAAGATCTTTTTCTGGTTCTAACATTTTTAAAAACTTAGCTTCTAAGTATCTAAGTACAGGCCTTATTTTTATCAATTTATCTACACCTTTAGCGATTTCTACGTCTTTGTCATAAAAATGTAAAAATCTAGAGATTGATGAAAACCTTTCGTAAGACATAGTGTCTGAATATATGGGTGTTTCAATTATTTTTCTCTTAGACCAATACATTTTAATATCAGGCTTCTTTACTTGTCCCATATTTATATATAATGCAAAATATGCTTTTAATTCATCAATGGTAATATCACACCATTTACTGTCAGTTTTTAATTTTTTTCTACCGGGAGTGTTTAGCTGTTTTTTAGCATAATCATTACTTTCTATGCAAATCATTTCCCAAAACTCATTGCCAATGAATTGATTGAAACAATCTAATTCATTTGGATTTTGTCCCAGACTACGCAAAGTATGTACATTTACACCAGAAACACCTTGAAAATTAATTTGTTTTGGATCATTTGGTTTATCTACCCATGGCCAATCATTGTCGCAAAACTTATTATTAGAGGATAATTTTCTTTTTTTACTTAGGCCTACAAAACTAGCATTTGCAGTATTCATTATTTTATTTCTAATTGGTAAAATAGGACTAACACTACTGGTATCTGAATCAATAGGTTCAACATTCTTGTCAACATTAGGCCTGAGCATAAGATCAATTTTTAGGTTATTTACAGGAGGGCTATCAACTAAATTTGACTCCTCATCTAATCTGGGCTCTAAAACTAAAGGTTTATCAAATTTACCTACTTCATTAGCTAGATTAGGAATATCGTTCGAACTATTTTCCGAACTATTTTCCGAAGAAAACATAAAAAAACCGCCTTCCTGTTCTTCAAGGTTCATTTCAGAGTTATTTACAATCAAGTTATTAAAATTTTTATGGGAATGGGGTATTATAATGTCTTCTACACTTTCATCACTATCACTTATATCTGAATCACTTTCACAGTCACTAAATAAATAGTTATCTACTTCTGAATCACGCAATAATTCACGCTCCATTTTCACTTGAAACAGAAACAAAACACTGTCAAAAGAAGGAATATTCGAGGTTAGTAGATGACACTCAACGTATGTTTTTGCTTTAAAATCAGGCTGGCAAACCACGAAAACTTAATATTTTGTTTCTAAAAGACTAGCTGAGGCAATACAAGCAATATCTATTGGATTTATACGGAACTACGACGACAGTAATACACTAAACATAGAACACGAGACTATCTCGTGGTTCAGCGTTTGGTCCAGCGTATGCGACCACGAGTGTAGCTCGTGAGTCTACCTCAATGGGTTAAGAGTCAACGTGTTATGTTTATGTTTAGTAACCATTGCACTTTGCTTTCACACTTCACAAACACGATTAAATAAAAACTAGCTACAGTAATTTAAATAAAACACTAGTGCAACTGCACAGATGACTGACCGCAGTACAAACAATAGCAGACTACGTCAAGGTTTTGTTATGATTTTGGCGCCTGAGCTAGTAGTAGTGGGGGAGGCAGACGTACAGTCTTGATTGGCAGTTTGTACAGTCTGCGTGCAGTATCGTCATGCGTACAGTCCGCTTGCTCGCTCACATCTCAGCCCACAGACCCATTCAGCTGCTTCATTCTCTATTATTTAAATTATTTCAGCTAATCCGATCAGTGTTCGGTCCCAATTAGTTCAGATTAGCCGGACTCATGTGTATTTGGTTTCCAGAGGGATAATTTATCACTGAAAGTCTGACACCATACCAAATCACATACTAAACAACAGTGTTTGATGATCCCACTAAACACTATTTGAAAGATAAATGGTAGACTTACATAGTAACAAGGTACAGTGCACAAGTCGAGTGAGTTGACCTAATCTTACCGGTTTTGTGGGTTAAATTACCAAGGGATCCTCTTATCATATCATACGAGGCAAAGCCCTCACCTTTAGGGTGTCCTTAGCCACAAAATATAATTAAATAACCATACACAAAATAAAATACCAACATAGCCGAAGTAAATACTTCTAGTCTACTTGAGATCTTTGATCCCATTGCTCAGGCTGTATTAATTTTTTCTCCTTTTAAAAACTCAATTGCTCCTGGTGGCATCAAAAGTATTAAATAAATTAATAAAACAGGAAAATATACTAAATGTACAAATATTTTACATTGTTCATGTATTGCTTATGTCATCATATTGCTTGTTGAGATTAACTGAAATTAATTTTTGAAAATAAGCCTAACAAAATCCCTTTTTTCGTAAATTTTTTTTTTGAAAATGTAACAAATTTATTTATTTATTTTTTCTAAATATATTCACAAATATTACACATAACTTTTGTATATCTTGAAAAATGTTGTAAGCTATTGATTTTGGATGATACAAGTTTTTCTGAAAAATGTTAACTTCATTTTTTTGACATCTAACATACTTACTCCAAAACCGTTAAAAAAAAAAAAAACTTTTATTACATAGATGAATTCTATGCATCTTTCTGAAAAAAATGATGTGTTATAAGTTAGGTTTTGTATAAAAATAATATTTTTTATGAATTTTTTAAGAAAACAAAACTTTTAGAAAACCTATAACATATGCCGGTTACAGGGTAAAATGGTTGGATACATTCAGGCAGACCTTTTATTTTGTTTTGAAGAATCTCATTTCCTTTCTCACTTTATTATATAATTACAGTATTATATTCTTAAACCTGACTGATAAAGTGTCAGGATGATGTAACATAATAGTTTTTCTTCTAAACTACTTTCACATCATTTTATAACCATTGTTGTAACTTTAACTAGTGAAAATAATTCTATATTATTAAATTAAAAATATTTTTACTTACCTTCCAGTGGTTTTTTATCAGAATGTACTGTAAATGGCTGATGATAGTACTCTACATTAACACATTCCTTGTTATCATAACATTCTTTCTGTAACATAAAATTTAACTGTGAAAAAATACATTTGAAATGATAAAATTTATCGAGTTGTTGTCTTTGATACCAGAGGTGGGAATATTTGGATTTCCAACTCCGCTTAGTTTTCATCATGTAAATAACATTGATAAGATTTAAATTTAATGATCAAAGTAATTTTTTAGCTTTGTATCTAAATAAAACAATGAATATAATGTAATTAAGTGTGTAGTTTGACGTAGCGTACGGTGGGAGCTCGAGAATAATATAGTGGTGGGGGATATCGGCTGTCTAGCCGAGGACGATTGCTTGGAGCGGGGAATGATGAAGGGGGTATTAGAAGGCTAGGTAGTAAGCCGCTCTCGGGTCGTAATATGGGAGATTGGGAACGGAGTAGGTATAAGGGCGAGGTGACGGAGAAAGGGGAGCAGGTTGTCGCCACACAGGGCGAGGTACGGAATTCTGGCACTTAGAAGGGCTGTAACCTTGGTGCTCAGGTTTGGTGTTCTCTTGGTCCTTAGAAAGGCCTTTCGCTATTGTGGTGGCCTTTGGTAAGCTCTGGCGTTGCTCTCGGCTGATCCGGCGTTGGATCCGTCTTCCGGCTCTCCGTTGATGGTTCTGTCGCCTCCCTGACATCAAGCCAGGGGTCCGCCGGGTAACCACTACCCTACTATGTTTCCCTATCGGGAGGCGGTGAAGTGGTTGCTCGCCTGGTTTCCCCTACTTAACTGTTTCCCTGTCGGGAGGCGAGTTTGGTGAATGAGGTGTGTGTGACAATGAAGTACAGTACAAAGTATACAGTAAATAGGAGTCCCTTGTCTCCCTTTGGCACCCTTGCTGCTGGTAGTGCTTGTGGTTGGCGAGTAGTGGTCTGGTGCCTGAACAGTATCCACTGTCCAGGGAGAGCAGAGTGATGAGTGTATGTCTCTGAGGACAGAGGCAGAAGAGTGTGTCTCTGTGGAGAGAGAGAGACTGAAGTGCAGTGTCTAGGTTCTAGTCTCCAAGGATAGCTAGAAGAAGAGAGTGTGACGTCTCTGTGGAGAGAGTCTGAAGAGTGTCTATGTCTCCGAAGAGAGCTTGAAGAGGTGTGTGTGTCTCTCGGGTGAGAGACCGAAGAAGAGAGTGTGACGTCTCTGTGGAGAGAGTCTGAAGAGTGTGTGTTCTGGTTAGAAAAACGTCTGGTTTTATACGTTTTTCGGGGTGTCGAACAATGGAGAAGCCATTGTTCGACTTTTACTGTACTGCGATCCAATCACAGGCCGGCTAGAGGCGTGGGTGGCGTAGCGTGCTGTGATTGGGTCGTACAATCTGAAGTATTTGTGTTCATCGAGAGACCGTCCGCGGTCCCTCGCGAGTTGAGTTTGAACCAATCACGAGCTGCCCTTTACTGTTCGACAGTAAGGGAGATGTATGTGTTTGGTTGGCCCAGGGTTTCCGGGACAGAGGTCCGGGAGAAGTGCGGGTAAAGTGTTCTCAGTGTTGGATTGAGTGAGTCGGGTAAATTAGTTCCAATGTAAAGGGCGATGGCAAGTTCTTTGACAGCTTGTTTTTTTTTGTTAAAATTTTATTGTCCTTATTTTTTTATCCAAAAGGACAGATTCAGACTATTAATAATATCAAAAAATAAATGTAATTGAACTTAAAACAAAAAAGTTATTAAGGAAATAAGATGGGCTAAAAACCCTAAAATTTGCAAAAAGGGGAAAATTAAAAATCAAAAGTAATAGTCATAAACCGTAGGGGACATAATAATAATCAACAATAAAAATGAAAAAATAATAATAATAATAAGGGGGAAAAGGACTTGAAAAGTCATTCTTGGAGAGCTTTTTTGAGATTTTAAAGGTGAAAGGAGAATAAACTAAATAAACCTAATAATAGAAAATGAAAAGACAATAGTAGGGAATAATAATATGTGGTCAGAAAAAGAATTAAAGTTAAAATGGGGGAGAAATAATAATAACAAAAACTAAAAAGTTAAAGCCCAAAAGCGGTTAAATTAGAGTTTAAAGGGGATAAAAAAGTAATAGGTTATATATAAGAAATGTATATGAATGTAAAATAACAGAGCAGAGTTGAAAAATAATAATCGGGGGGGGGGGGGGATTTTATATACGAAAAATACGACGATCAAAAAGTCACAACTTCAAGCATCAATAACTCAGTATCAATAACAGTATCTACGATAATTCCAATAGTCAAATGGAATAAAATTAATAAGTATAATAATAAACAGTTTTGAAAATCAATGCAATGTGAATAATAAGAAGGAGATAAATATACATGGAAAAGTAACTATCCAGGAATAATAATTACCAGCAATTAACAACTTTAACATAACTAGTATTTGGAAAGGAGATAAATTGAAGACACCATTAACCATCAGCAGCAAGGAGCTTCACAACTACCAGACCTTCTTGTTAAGTGTGAAGGTACACAAGATTTATAGAATAATTCGCAAAAAAGTAAACTCATTTCAATAGACTAAATTCATTGGGGAAATTTTAAATATCTTAACTTCAGTAAATTCAAGTAAACTCTGCTTTGGTTTAGTTATAAGTAATCAAAAGTAAATACTACTATTTCAGTAAAAGAAAAACTATTCAGTGAGCAAAGAGATAAAATTAAAAAAATTTTGGCAAATTCATTTAGTAAGTTGATGAGAACAATCTCCGACTTACAAAAACCAAGTGGTGCAATAGCTTTGTTTAATGGTAAAGAAATTGTAAAAGTGAGCAGCTTGGTCTTGTCTGCGAACAAACTGGCCCCCAAACTCAACAAAGGGTTAATAAGTAATACACCCTTGAGGTAAAGGGCACGGTGGTCCGTAGCAACCTCTTAAGATAACACATTCAATGAGGATGTGCTTTATTGACAACACACCTTGACAAAATGGGCATTGTGGCGGATTCCCCTGTTCCATCAGAAATCAATGACTGTTCATGGAATGGCCGATACGAACACGGGTAACCACGACTTCCTCTCGACGACTGGACGTATGGATGAATTCCACGGACGGACAGTATCTTTAACTTCACTTAGCTTATTGGACTCTGTATTTGTCCACTCCTCTTCCCATTGCCTATGAAAATAATTTTGAATAATTGTCGATTCAAAGTCAGATACCAAAACATGATGTGTGACTGGTATCTCACTTGTAGCTTCCTTTGCCGCTCCGTCTGCTTTCGTGTTTCCTGAACATATGAGGATGTACTCCACAACACCAACCCAAAATTGTAGAAAAGTTCCCATTTCTTGAGACTGTAATTTATATAATCCAAAACGTATCCTGAAGGTTTCAAATTATTATATTTCTAACAGTTAAAATGTATTCAAATGTCTTGAGACATATTGGACAAAAAATATTTTTTAAATTATTTGATTTTGGTCTGAATTAAAGGATGACCAATTCTTTTAGCCTATATATACATAAAAAACTAAAACCACTGTCCGACAATTTTAACAACCTTAAGATTAACTCAGTGGCATAGACTTATGAGACTGTTTCATGCCTCTAGTGCCTGAATCATTAGTAGACCATATAAGATGCTTTTGTACTGACTTTTCAAATATTAAACCAGACAATTACTCATGTTTTAATATAAGATAATGTCACTGTATGGAGCCACTATTCTTTCGTAAAGTTTCTAAAATGTTTGTGTACCAAATTAGTTATATTTTATACAGAGTTTATAAAATATGTTACGAAAACATTGGGTAAAGACAGCACTCGCACTAGTCTACTCTCTAGGTTCATTAATTAATAAGTAATTAATATATTAATGTTGTATTACTATTATAAACGCATCTTGCCAAAATTGTAAATAACAATTTTGTATACAAAAAAGACTACTTTTTTTTCTTCTGAAACACACACAGGCAGAAGCAGAGGCAGAGGTACACACACACACACACACACAAAACACCGAACGGATCGTTAAGTCTTTATTTTATTTTATTTATTTGTTAGTTTAGGAAGCGGCCCCACTTTCTAGGCACCACTTATATGGATGTAAGCCTATATTTGGATTGTCGACGGAAAAGCCCTTTTCCAAGTCGCTAACTTACCCCGAACGAACGTAAGAATTTAATAAGCGAGTAAGGTAGAGGATTTGTCTCTTCGTAGCCTATACCCTAACTCTCCTATCAATTTCTTAAAATACCGCACACAAGTAATACTAATATTTTGAAAATTCTTATTCTAATACATTGACAGACAATAATTTTAATTCTCTATATCTATCTTATCTTTATTTATGTTTCTATAGACTCTATCTCAAAGGTGTGCCTTTTGGAGCTCTTGTTATCTCATTAAATCAAATTTATACTTTACTTTACTTTTAAATTTTATTTTAGAGCACTATTTCTTTTTTCAAATTTTGGAATTCACTTAACCCTCGTACTGGTAGACAGCCCGGTTTTTTAAAATAGACCGGGTCGTGGAAACTGTTATGGATGACTTCACCAACTATAAAACACGTATTTTGCAATTCAACGTTACGCCCACTTAAAATTGTCCTATCGCAATAAATAAAATACCGTTGGAAAGCTAATGTTCCGTAGATGCATATCATGCAAAAAAAAATACCACAAAAGTTATAATGAATATTCCAAAAAATGGTAAAATTTGCATATTTTTGATACGTAACGTCTAAGTTTTACGTTAACAAGTTTTAAACAAAACTTGCCTCTGGTTTGTCTTATATTCCCGATTCAATATTTCTGTCAGACAGATTGAACATAACACTGCTTGATAGATCGCGTCTTTCTCTTCAAATCCGTCCTTTTCAAATGTTTCCACGTAATATGGTTTTTATTATACAAAAAAAAAAAAAAAATCAAGAATTTTAACGCTATTTTACACGCTAAAAATTACATTTTTGGCCATTCAACTTTTATCCTAGTAGATATTATTTTATCAAAATGTATTATATACCATTGAAAAGGTAATCTTTCAATCTTTCATAACCAAGTTTAGAAAATTTAAAGTTGCGTGAAATAGTAAAACAAGACTTGACTGAAGTTGAGGTTCATAACGCTAGGTTCCGACACTTTGTCACGGCGAGTTTTATATAGAAAATATCACCTATATGTTCATATATTTTTTCGAAATGGTAAAACTTGGTGAAATGTTACAAGTTGACAATATTATATAGTATTTTTCACTCTCTTTCGAACTATGAAGTAGAAATTATCCTAAGTTATATAGTTTATGAGTTATATCCATTCTAGGAAATGATCCTCTGAACTTTCAGACCGGTTTGCGATATTCAGTGTCTAGACAGTCTTGAAGAATCCGATCTTTATTTTTATACAATCTTGTCGTTTTTGATATAACTGTAAAGAGGAGGTTTCAATGTTTAACCTTGTATTTGAAACACATCTGTAGAAGGTAAAATACAAAGGCTGTGGTACTTTATAAAACCTAGAATAACCTCAATTTGTTACTTCGATCTCGCAAGGTTTTTGCCGACGTGGAAATTTCAAAGTGTAATAGCTTTGTGTTTTTATAGTGAATATAAGTTTCATGAAGTGATTTTTTTATTATAATTTGTTTATACAACGTAAAGTAAATGTGTCAATGTTTGTAGAGTGTAGTTATTTGAGTGACAATTCATATTTTCGACGTATTTTGCAGGCCTAGTCTAGGCTACTACATGATGTGCTTTTGGAACTTTTAGTTTCAAGAAATCATTTATTTATTATAATATGTATATACATAATATATAAATGTATATACAACTTATAATAAATGTGTCAATGTTTGTAGAGTGTATTTATTAGTGATATTTCATATTTTTGGTTTTTTTTTCACAGCCCTAACCTCAACGTCTAGGCTATTGTGAAGGTAGATTTTTATCATAAATGACCCATGTCTAATGAAAATTTTAAAAATTGATTTTTTTTTTTAGCAGCTTTTATCCACAAATATATTACAAATCTGTAGTAATATTAAAAAAAAATTTTTTTTTAATTTTAATATGGTTTATGTACTGATTTCTGTGAATTTTACTCTACATTACTCTTCGATTTTTTGGTATTTGACCAAAAAACTCCAAATGTGATACATTTAACATTTTTTTCACTACACAGCTAAATTCTATGCACCTTTCTGAATATAATGACATATAGAAGTTGTGTAAAAGATATATATTACTATTTTTACTGAATTTTTGAAAATAAACTGATGAAATTAACATTTTTCGTAAAATATTTTTTACATATTTAAAATGTAACAATTTTTTTTTCTAAATATATTCAAAAATATTACACAAAACTTTTGTATATCTTAGAAAAATGTGGTAAGCTTTTGATTTTGAATGATACAGGTTTTTCTTGAAAAATGATAACTTTGTTTTTGACATGTAACATACTTACTCCAAAACCGTTTCAAAAAAAATTTTTTTTTATTACATAGATGAATTCTATGCATCTTTCTGAGAAAAATGATGTCTTATAAGTTAGGTTTTGTATACAAATAATATATTTTATTAATTTTTAAACAAACGAAGAATTTTTAAGACAAATTAACATACACCAGATCTAGGGTTAACAAAGGATATTTTAAGAATATAGAACAAAGTTAAACAAATAACAGATTTATTAATTCTGAAACCAATTTTAAACTGAAATGTCAAATACTACTTGACTTTAATATTTAAAATCATTACAACTTGCATGAGTTGACTTATTCTAACATATGAGAATTAAATGTTATTTCCATAAACAATCTTATACACACTTACTTCTATACTTATCCTATAATACTTAAATTCTAAACAATATACATCCTATTTTAATAATTATGAAATTTTGAAATTCTACTCTTATATTTGACCAATCTGTTTTCTTTAAAGTTTTCAATAATGACAATGACTTTAATTTAATTATTTCTTTTCGCTTATTTCCTTTTATTATGTTATTTATTCCCGATTTTATAAAGATTTTGAATTTAAAATTTTTTAAGTTTTGAAAGATTTTTTTTGTATATTGAAATTCTTGATTTATGCGGTACCTTTTTTAAATTGAGTGGCGCTGGTCTTTTCTCCCTCAGATTTTGGATGATTGTGGTCCCTGAAGAATTCGCTCCGTGATGTCTTCCTCCGGTAAATCTTCAGAAGTCCTTCTTTCTTCTTTTCTTCTCCTGGTCCCGTTAATTCTTTTAAAATTCTTCTTTACGTCGATAACGACAAAATATTGAACTTAATATTTGCCGGAGTTCGTACTAAATTCACTTCGGCAAGCTGAATTTGGATGTAATGCCGTCTTCTTCTAAGGCTGGCAGTTTTTTTGGTAATCATACTTAACCTCAAGAATTACTGGAGCACTAACGATTTTTATTTACGACTTCCGTTTTCAGACTTACTAGAAGCGTGGTTTCTTCCTGGATGTTAGTACGAGACTGTCGATCTGACCTGCTACTTTTCAGATCTTCAAAAATTGCCTATACACTATAGCCAACCTTATCATATTTTCTACTTTCTTTATTCTTTTATTTATTTTAGTTTTCCCATTTAATTAGTACATTTTTGAACTCCTTATGGCTTATGTAATTATTCTGTCTCTATCTCTATTGTTTTTTTATATATTTTTCCTTTTATTTTAGTTAATTTCAATACAGTAGACGCCCTCTAGTTCGGCTTCTGTTGGATCGGCCGCTGGATGGTTCGGCCGGTCCTAGGAGGGTGAGTCATATCGCCTTGAATGTCATGTCACGTTTATCTTTTATCTTGAATGTTTAGTCTACTCCGGCCGTAAAAGTACTGTACAGTAAACTATTTACTGTATGTCAGTTTAGTTTACGGGCGAGCTTGTAATTGGTCGATCGCACTTAACCTGTGACAAACGGTTTGGTTATATGTAGTACGTACTGTACAGTGAGATTGATTGATCTGTAATTTTTTTTTATCTGTGTGTGAATGTTTTTTGCTGTTTAGTATGTAGGACTGTTTTCGGGAGTGAACGTTGTGAGTAAGTGTGAGTTGTATGTATGCGAGGTAGCTTTGAGAAAAATGTTTTCTAAAATGAGTGAAAAACGTAAACATACTTTTGTGACAATGGAACAAAAACTCAGTATCCTAGAGCGTCTAGATAAAGTTGAATCGGTCCAAAGCCGCTGCAACAGTTGTTGACGTGATGTTTATGAGAAAATGGCGTGACTATGCTTTCAAAAAACTCTTAATCAGAAAAAGCAAAAGAAAATAACGGATTTCTTTTAATTTTTATAGGTTATAAGTCAAGTAATACGTGTTGTACAGTAATTTTCTCAAATACATTTCTGGTTTGTTTTTACAGTACGTACTGTAATGTGTTTTTATGTTCAGTTTTATCCTTAGTACGGTATCGGTATTTACTTTTTAATATGTGTTGCAAAAATGTATCTATGACTGGCACAACATGACAATTCAACCAAGAGACGTCAAAATCTTCTCTTTGGTAAGTACATAATGTTGTAAAAATGTTTAAACAACGTCTTTTGTTGATTTTTAAGCATAGGTAATGTATTTAATAGGGATATTTAAAATTTTTATAGTACATCTGGATAGTCCGGCCATTTTGAAGTCTGGCCAGTTGTCCGGTCCCGAGGTGGCCGAACTAGAGGGAGTCTACTGTATTTAGATTTTCTTGTATTTTGCCTGTTTTGTCAAAAACGACAAGATTGTATAAAATTTTTATAATTAATTCTACGTCCTCCGAAATTAGTTTATTATAATTAACTCAGTAAGAGCTGGTTAACTGGAGTGGTCTTTGGTCTGATGGGGATGAATGATTTACAACCTCAAAGGGAAAGGGCAACCATGTTTTCATAGGCTAAGCTTATCTTAGGTTAAGGTTAATATTATACGACCTAGACTGGGAATTGAACCCAAGACCTTTGACTTTACGTGTCAATGCTCTACCAACTGAGCTATCCTAGTCGCTTTCTTTGATTTTGCTGCAATTTTCGAGAAATCATATTAATTATTAGGATTAGGATACTAGGATTAATCAATTAATTACAGCGACTCGTATAACTCAGTTGGTTGACCATTGGCTCGTAAAGCCAAAGGTCGTGGGTTCAATTCCCGGTCTAAATCATATGTTTGACTTGAAATATTATTTAATTATAATACTATAAAAAAATCATATAAGCGTTAAAATAAAAAATAAAAATCAAAGTATACTCTCGGATATTAAGTGGTGATATTTCTTCCAACAACCGAATACTGGTTAAGGGTAGTTGAACAGTCCTAACTACCTATGTTAAATTGACCAATTTAGGTACCTTTATCTCAGGTTAGGTTAGGGTTAGAGAGATGAACATTTTTATTGTGGTAGTTGTTTATCTTGTCAAGCTACTGTAAAACCAATTTGATTATTAAACCAAAAAATTAATATAATTATGATCTTCTTTATCTTGCAATAAAAAATTTCAATATAATAAAGGTAATTTTTGTTTAGAATGGGTTATTTTTAATTTGAATTCAATAAGTGGTTCACTGTAGTTTTAGAACATAATAACCTACCTCATGTAAAAATTTCATGAGGATACTTTTAATACTTCCTGAGATAAAGGTACATAAAGTTGAAAAAAAATACCTTTTCAGAAAACTGTAAAAAAAAACTAAAATTTTTTTGTATTATTAAAACACATGTATTTAAAATGCTCCTGGACTGTAAAAATCTTCTTCACCTTCCTTCTCTTTTCAACTCTGGCCTCTTTAGTAGCATCAATAACAGCTCCATCAGCTTTCCGCACCCGTTCTTCGTCAGCAGATTTTAAAGCAGCAACAGTAGCCTATTCATTTCATAATCTGTGAACCCTAACTCCTTAAACACTCTCAGTTTCCTAATGTTGCCATCATTGAAGGTTATAATGGTGTCATAGACCACAAGCTCAAATGTTTTCTTTCCTACAAAATTTTTTTTGGGGATTCTGGTCCAAACAATATTGTTGAATGACTCGTTTACGTTTTGGGTTTTCCCATGCAGGCATTTCTTTAGGAAACTAGAGCCAGATAGAACTTCATTGCTTCCATAACTAGTACAGGGATTGAGTTTTTGTCCATGTAAGGTTTGTTTTCAACCTGAGCTAGCCTATATTTACACCAAGTCTTCGGTGGTGGAGGGCATAGTGTGTGTAAAGATTCTTCATCGGTTGATCGCTTATGGTAATAAATGCCCCAAACAGCTCTTCTCATAATATCTAAACTATCTGTGTTGTCCAATATGGCATTATGATAGTATGTTTGCAACTGGTCAATAATCTTGGCAGTTAACTGCCTTTGTAAAGGTTTACCATCTGATAGGAATTGTCCTTTAGATGTTTTTATTATTGTTCCTTAAAAAATTTAGGTCACGAATTTTTTCTCGATAAACAATGTTTTTGATGTGCACCTACTAAAAAAAAATCACAAGGTGTCAAGGCCAAAGCTGTTAAACAATCTTTTGGGTTATAAACTGTCAGCGATACCAATACAACACCACAATATTTCTCTACTGTCTTCGTATGAAATAATGAAACCCTGTATTCAGAGTTAAAATATTATGTTAATTGCACTATTTAAAAAAAAAAAAAAAAAAAAAAAAAAAACTAGTTTAAAACAAATTATTTTTCATGCTTTTTTTCGTTTAGTAGTCTGATAAACAAAAGTTTATGCATAGGGTGTTACTTAGAGTATGTTTATGATTTAAGGGTTAAATATTTTTCAATAGTAGAAAAATATAGATATAAGTGTTTAAATCTACTAAAGTTTTTATATTTCTTCTACCTAAATACTGCCCTTTGGCACTTCAAGAAATAAGAATATTAAAAAGTATAATGATACATATAAAATACTTGTTAATAACTTTAATGATCATTGACTTGCGCTTAGCTTTTAACCAAGCCTCTCCACCACATCTCTAATTTTATACCTTTCTCCTCTTATACTTTTCTCTTACAGTTGCTTCCTTATTCCAATATTTTTCATTTCATCCATCCTGGTTTAATCATTCAAATTGTGTAGTTTTACATAAACAAATCAATATTTGAAAATATCAACTATGTCTTCAACTTGTTTGGTTATGTAGTGGCAGTTTTTAATAAAGCCTGTTTGTGTTGATGAAAATGTACACTCAATTACATTTTACCTAGAGTGTGTATTGAGACTTAAGGAAATGAGCAGTTCAATGTATGTGTTAACTCTTATCGAAAGCTCGAGGTTCTGATCATATTTAGTTGTAAAATATCCTAATATTTTAATTTTCTAATTTCCAAATAATTTGATTTTTTTAAAGGATGATTTTAGATGGAATAATTTTAAAACTATAAATAATCAATGTATATATTTTGTTTTCCAGTTATTGGATAATGGTTGATTCTTTATATAATTTATTTGGGCATTCACTCTCATTTGTGTATACAGATTAATACAGGGCTTTTGAAAGTGTGACTCAACCTTAAACGTAAAAAACAATGTGAAAAGGCTTAATAGACTAGGACAATTTAGGATGTAAAACTAGTAACTTAAGAAAGTCAAGAGGCTACAGCGAGGTGAGCCGTTAAAACAACAAATGTTATAAACAAACGTGATTGTGAAAACCACAATTGTATACAGACCTATACTAACACAACAACTTTTACGCACTTTAAGAAAGTCAAGAGACTACAGCGAGGTGAGCCGTTAAAACAACAAATGTTATAAACAAACGTGATTGTGAAAACCACAATTGTATACAGACCTATACTAACACAACAACTTTTACGCACTTTAAGAAAGTCAAGAGACTACAGCGAGGTGAGCCGTTAAAACAACAAATGTTATAAACAAACGTGATTGTGAAAACCACAATTGTATACAGACCTATACTAACACAACAACTTTTACACACTTTAAGAAAGTCAAGAGGCTACAGCGACGTGAGCCGTTAAAACAACAAATGTTATATACAAACGTGATTGGGAAAACCACAATTGTATTCAGACCTATACTAACACAACAACTTTTACGCACTTTAAGAAAGTCAAGAGGCTACAGCGACGTGAGCCGTTAAAACAACAAATGTTATATACAAACGTGATTGGGAAAACCACAATTGTATACAGACCTATACTAACACAACAACTTTTACGCACTATACATAACACATGTACCCTAAATATAAGAATTTGTGAACACAAAAATAATTATTTTACTGTGATAAAATAAAATAAAAAACATAAAAAAATGTAATTTATTATATTTTAAATTCAAAATTGTAAATAACTGGTGGGTGATACAGCATTTATATTATGATTTTTGGACTCAGCACGATGAGAGAGAGAGCTAATTTTATCGAAAAAGTTTTTTCATCGTTGGCCTGTGTAATAAGTGATTAGATAAATTAAAAAAATAACCAAACATATTTGGTCCGAAATTCATAAATTTAATTGGGGAAATGCAACAATAAACAGGAAAAGGCTTATATAAAGAAAAAATAAATGAAGCTCATATATATATATATATATAAGTTACGTCTCGTGTTGAGACGTTTGGATTTTTAAAAACAAATATTTTTCTTGTATCTATTTAATAAAGATCCAATTTATTTATTACAAACAATCTATTATACTTGTAAACTATTTATAACAAATATACGTAAACACTAGTATACATGTAGATGTTCACGGAGAGAGTTTCTAACTACTACTAAAGAATAATGGCTTTCAGCCTCTACACCTAAAGAATGCTTACTCAGCTGACTTACAGTGAATGTTATCATTATTCTACAAAAGAATGCTTACTCAGCTGACTTACAGTGAATGTTATCATTATTTTACATAAGCTATACATTATTTGTGGATATAACTCCTCCATCCCTAAATAGAACTTCGGGGATGTGCCGAGATCTCTGCTGTGGCTGAGGTGTTGGTTGACTCGAAGTCAAATTCGGTTTCTTGGTGTACCTGTATGCTGCGTATAACATAACAGTAATTACAATGCAATACAGTATTATTGTCCATACACTAAAGTCTGTAGTTAATTCTACCGTTTGGTTCACCTTTGAAATTGTATTTAAATTTATATGGTTTAAGTCCAGTTTATGCAAGTTGATGGAAATATCAGGCTGCTGATCTACCTGTAACACAAAGTCTGTAGCATCTAGTATTCTAGGATGCCCTACATTAGTATTAGAAGAATGCAAGAGTATTTGATTATTGTATTCAACAATATCGTTATTGTCATTAATATTTAATAAAAAGATTCCATTTAAAGATATTTCGTTAGTTTCTTTAGCACTTATAACTTTTAAAACTTCTTTCTCAGGAAAGATTATGAGATATTGTTCAATTTCTGGTATCCAGTTAATAATGTTTTTACTTATTTCCAAGTTCACATATTTACATTTATTAGGGGTTCCAAAGTTTATTATCGAATTTTCACACATAAGTTCATGATGAGTAATTTGGGAAAACGAGCATATTTGGGCATTGTGGATCTTGCTATTACATTTATCTTTTAAACCTAACATTACAATTAATTTTATTAGACACAGTTTTATGAACTAAAACATATCTTGCTCTAGGTATAACAGTTACATAATTTGATTCATATAATGTAGGTACGGAAGTCAGTTTATACAAGGTATAATCAATTGGTTCCACAATGGGTAAATTAATAAAATATACAATTTCCTTAGAATTAATATTACAATTAACTTCTAGTAGGTTTTCAATTTCCCAAATATTATTTAAACTAGGTTCAATAGGTAATTTACCTTTATAATGATTCTTAATTTTGCTTATTTCTTCAAACAGTTCTTGTGCAGATATTACACTTGGATGTAGCGTTCCTAATTTACAAAAAGTTAGAGAATTCTCTATATCTTGCACCAGCTGTAACATTATATTATATACAATATTCAACGGATTCAGTACATTTCTAAATTGCTCAACTTCAAATTGTTCATTGATTCTTTGGTATACAACTAACATTTTATATTTTAATTCTTGAAAGTTTTCTTCAATGACATTTATTGTTTTATTGAATTCATCAATTATATTTACATTAATTGAATATTGATTATTTAATTGATCTAATACATTACTTTGGTTATTCTTTAAATCGGTTAATATTTTTTCATATTTTTCACCATCATTTGCATCTAGATTACCTGTGATTATTTTTACAATTGATCCTAAACCATTTAAAATGCCTCTTTTACTTCTGATATCTTTTATCATAATTATTTCTAATTTTTCTTCTATAACACTCTTTGTATGATTAATATACTTAAAGTAATTGAACATGTCCCTTATTTTATCCTTCTTATCTGATACTTCCCTATTATACATGTTCACCCTACAAGTTTCACAGTTTCTATTAAAATAGTTTAACACATGATCATAGTATTCTCTTATATTATAAAGTTGGGATATAAATTTTTCAAGGTTAAAATTGTGTACAAAGGTATGGTAGGATGTTTGGAGTTTAGCAATGCCAAGGTCTATTGGTATCACTCCCACATTTTTAGAGATGTCTTTGATTTCTACTGCGGTTGCTGAGAACAGCGAGATGGACCTGGAACACACGTAAAAGGTTTGGGATGAGAATCTTTCTTCTTTTTCCTGGGCCTCTTAATATTTGACAAATGTATTTTTCCTTTTGTGTTAAAATGTCTGGTTTTTATGTCGGCTGTTTTCTTTTCCGGGTTGATGGATATAATTTCCTCTCTATTATATTTATTTTTGGTCTTACCCTGTTTTTGGACGGTTTTTACATAGACTTCTTTTGGAATTTCCGGAAGCGGTTCCTTGTTTACGTTTCTTTCTTTTTGAATTCTTTCTTTAAGTTTAAGGTTTATCTCTCTTATGTTTTCGTATAATTTCTTCGTTTTTTCCTTATGAGAATTTACATAGTCGTTCATAATTTTGTTTTCTGGATTTACATCAAAAATCGAACTTGAATTAACGTGCCCATATAGTATCTCAAAGGGTGTTAGTTTTGTGACAGAATGTATGGTATTATTATAAGCTATCACGGCGTATTTCATTTTCTTTGTAATTGTGTCATTTTTAAATTCCGGTTGATTGTTTAATAGTCTGATGTGCTCGACTAATGTGGAGTGAACACGTTCACAAATTCCATTAGATTGGGGGTGTTGAGTACTTATAAAATGAATTTTGATTTTATGCAACTCCATAAGTTCCTTAATCACTTTATTATTAAATTCTGTACCGTTGTCAGAGATGATAACGTCTGGTACGCCATGTTCTACGAAGTAGTCTATCAGCTTGTCACTTATCTCTGTAGCATGCTGACTAGCTATTCTATACAGCTGCACGTGTTTAGAGAACGTATCTACTACGGTTACAAACTTTGCTTTATCGAATGTCACCGTGTCTATTGCTATTATCTCTAAGGGTCTAGAAGCTGTGGGTGTAAGAGATAGTTCTGTTTTTATTGGAATCCTTTCATATTTAGTTTGTAAACATATTTCACAATTGTTAATAAATTCTTGAACACTATTCCTAATATTTGGCCAATAATATTTTCTTTTGATTTGGTTATATGTTTCGGTAATACCTCTGTGATTGGTTTTACCGACATGATAGTTACTTACAATTTCTTCAGTTTGAATTCAACATTTCAAACTGTTCTTGAAATATTTCGGGATTTTCAGAATTTTCATTATAATTTTGCTCTGTTTGTCCTAAATCTTGTTCAAAGTCTTGTGATAAGTCACACATTTCTTCAGCGGGTTTTCCGGTTATTTGGTACATTTTTGTGTTCCTAATGGTGTTATCTGTCTGTCTTGTCGAAATACTCATTGGTGTAGGTTTGTATTGTTTTTGATTTTGATTGAAATTTGTATTGGTCCTTTGCTGTTGATTTGTGTTAAATGGTTGTCTTGGTTGAGATTGATGATACGGTTTGTTAAAATAAGGGTTTTGGGTATTTTGGTATTGGTTATTTTGGTAAGGTAATGGTTTAGGTTGGAAAGTTTTCTGTTGAACGGGTCTTAGCATTTGAACGGGTTTGTTTAGAGCAGGTCTGTTATTCTGATACAATTTAGAATTTTTAAATTGAAAATCATTAGTCAACATATTTAAAGCCTCTTCTAAACTATGTGGGTTTTTTGTTCTCATTAAAGATCCTACTGGTTCATGTAATCCTCTTAAAAGTACTCTTAACGCTAGTTTTTGTACATAAACACATAACACATTAATAGAAGATGATGGTTCCTTATTAGTAAAGTAAGCGATTTGTAAGTTTAAAAGCTTTTGAATTCTTTCATAGAACTTAAATGGGGATTCATTTACTTCTTGTTTTAGTTCGGACATTTCAAGATTTAGAGTAAAACAATCTCTTTTGTCTGAATAGGTGGTCAACAATGTCTTTCTAACGTCTACCCATGAATACGAGTTAGAACTTACAATAACTTCTAAAGCCTGTCCCTTAATTTTACTTAATATAGATGAAAAAAGATATTCATTTTGAAAATCTTCGGGATTTGATCCTACATAAAATTTAGTTACTATTTTGTCACACATTGACACAAATCTAGCGAGCATAGTTGGTTCTCCATTATACTCAGGAATCATTTCTAAATATTCTTTCTTTAAAGTTGGGGTCGTCATGTTTGTAAGTTATACTTAACTAAACTAAAATAATAATACTTAGATATAATTAAAGTTTTCTAAATAAATAATTAATACAGTATAGTATAATATATTGAAATATATATATATTTTTTTGTTGTTTAAAATCTTTCAATTATTGATAGATAATATTGTTGCATGAAAAATGCTTTGTTTCTTTTCTACTCACAAGATCCACAAATATATGCTCATATTAGGGTCCGGGTAGTTGATTTTTGGAGTTTTGAAGCGACGTTACTCCTCTTGTTCGTTGCGGTGTTGGTTGGCGAGATGCCCTCTTGTTGGTGAGTCCTGTTGTCTGGTATTCTTGCAAACGACAGTAATCGACGTAGTATCTTTGCAGATTCACTTCACAGTCACTTTCGAGTAATATCTTTCGATACACGCCCGATGCGTTGGTTTCGAATGTGTCTACGAAGGTGTTCGTTTCGTTAACGGTTGAAACCGAAAAATTAACTTTTAATTTTCGAAACTTGTCCTACCGACTGCGCCAGTTACGTCTCGTGTTGAGACGTTTGGATTTTTAAAAACAAATATTTTTCTTGTATCTATTTAATAAAGATCCAATTTATTTATTACAAACAATCTATTATACTTGTAAACTATTTATAACAAATATACGTAAACACTAGTATACATGTAGATGTTCACGGAGAGAGTTTCTAACTACTACTAAAGAATAATGGCTTTCAGCCTCTACACCTAAAGAATGCTTACTCAGCTGACTTACAGTGAATGTTATCATTATTCTACAAAAGAATGCTTACTCAGCTGACTTACAGTGAATGTTATCATTATTTTACATAAGCTATACATTATTTGTGGATATAACTTATATATATATATATATATATATATATAAAGTTAATGATAAACAATCCTATCAGCTAAACCAATGTAGAAATAAGACAGCTATGGCTTTAATCAAAACTTAATTTAAAATTCCTCTTTATTAAGTAAGGTTTATCATTTTAAAAAACTGGTGATATATTGTTGTCTTCATTTGAGTGCAGGTAAATAATGCCAAGCAGGTCAATTAACAGAGGAAGAAAAAAAGACTCATAAAACGTATTAAAAGTTTTATATTTTAGAACACAAAACGTATTAAAAATTTTATTACATTTTTTGTAGAAATTTACTTTTACATAAATAGACGTATGAACAAACATTTAATTCATTTATTGTTAAACGATTCAGAGAGGGAGATCAAAATGTGCTGGCCGGTCAGGGGCATGTGAAGGAAGGCAAATTCCCCCCCCCCATTTATCATCAAAGTGCGGGCCGCGTCTTTTAAGTGCTGTTCACGTTGTTTTTCTGCTATTCAAGGTGATGAAAAATTTGATGTTTGAATAAATTGTAACCATCTACCACCATAAAAATGTTTGATTGTTATATTTTTGATTTAGCATTGTTTCAGAGAACAATGTCTCTGTCTTTATGCTTACCTTTTTATAATCAATAACGAAGAAAATTCAATATTTTATATTGATTTTAGAATTTAACTGAATTAAACGTTTTTATGATGGTAGATGGCAAAAAATGGCTGTTCAGATTAAGCGAAGTCCTGACTAATGGGGTCCTACTCTAATTTATTAATTTAAATTATTAACACTAATCTAACATTTGGTTATTTATTTCAAAATGATTAAATATTATAATTTTTATATATAGATGGTGAGGAACCGAAACAAGTTGTAGTGAATGAATCACATGGAACTAGTAAAGACACGTTAATGGGTCCGCCTAATTGTTCAAAATCTTCAGTTGACATTCGTAATGGTCCTAATTGTTCCCAGTCTGCTCCAAACTGCACCCATTGGCCCATTTGCTCTGATCTCAGCCCATTTCATGTGGACACTCCTGATAACACTAGAAGTTTGAAGAAACGTTGGGATAAAGATCTGGATTATTTAGGTATAAAATATGCAAACCATTGGAAGAAATATCTGGATGATTTTGATACATATGCAAAAGAAGAATCACCAACAGTGACACAAAGAAGAGATAGTACTGTAAGTACCTTTTAAAGAAAAGTTTTAAATTGGATATTAGTTTTTATGGTATTTCTGGTTTATAATGGTCCATTGTTTTGTTTTTTTCGAAAAAGTTTTTTTTTTTTACTTAGTCGAGGTATTCTTCAATTAGTAATAAATATTGGGTGTCACTTCCTTATTTTTTAAAAAATGTATGTCCCTTCTAAATTGTCATATCCTTTTTTTTGTTATAACCACCACATTGTTATTACCTTTTTTTTTTTTGTATAATACAAAATTATTTTTTTGTTGCATTAATAATAAAGTTAAACAGTTTAAAAAACAAATAAATAAACACTGTGGGGAGGATACAGCACTAGGAACAACGTTTTGTGAAGTAAAGTTTAACCATGTTTGGTCAAAGATCTTTAAAAGCCTCTTGTTCTGCGTAAAGTTGGATTGAAACATTCTTGGTTAGATCAGATAAAAATAAATTATTTTTTAGTGCTTTGAGCACAAAATCACCTGTATATAATTATATATATATATTATACAGTTATACCCTATGAATCTGGTTTGAAATTAATAAAACAGCATACTCTTAACCCAGTTGTATACATGCACTCTGTTTCGGCTCTAAATAACATTAAATTTTCCCTGTCTGCGAGAGTCAGTGAAAACTGTGTTAAACATATAAAAAAATGTTCTTTAATACTGAATTTTTAAAATCATTAAAAAATCATAATGATGTTTATTTTATGTTGAAATATAATATAAAAACTACTGAAAACATCTTATGTGTAACATCTTTGGAATGATAAATTTTGTAACACTCAGACTAGGCCACTATTCAGCGTTCGTACTCTCATTGCACTTGCCTATCACTACATACTTTCATTTTCATATTGAATTTTGTTTTATTTCATTTGGAAGAATAGGTCGTGGAAAGTGGGACTATGATGCAGCTTGTAATCTCGTTAATGTCTCTGATGTAGATTGTCTTCCCCTTGTCTTATCATGATGCGAAACCAGTTGGTGTAAAACTTATTCTTCAAGGTTTTTGTTGAATTTAGCAAGTGTAGTCTTTTTATTTGTATTTTTTGAAAATCACAACCACTAAAAATCCCTATATCCATCATATTAATGAAAATATTATTTTATCCTCTAGTCTCATTGTTGAAAAGGATGCCAGCTGTTGATCTTCTCTGTAAAAATTTGAAGCCCTCCTTACCTTGTTGATGAAAAATTCCTGTATGAAACATATTTGAATTATCATCGTAGATTAACACGTTAAGTGTCATGGGGGGCCGATCGGTACGACAGCAAGCTCATAGTTAAAGTGGCGTGTCGGCCGATCTGTACGACACTGCCATCAATGCAAGATTTTATTTTAAAGTCTTTTATCAGTAAGTGTTGCAACCTAGCGGAAAACACATACACTAAGTGAAATGTAGAAGATTGTAGCTAATAGCCGTAGATATTTCATTTTTATTATCTTTAAATAGTGTTGCGTAACAACCAAATAAAATACCTCAACAATATGTTCATTTCGTCGTACCGATCGGTACGGCAGCGAAATTTTCAGTTGGAATTATGGATTAATGCATTAAAACAAGTAATATACAGTTTGAACATCCTACAATTGTTATATTTAAAAAAAAAATAATGTATAAAAGTTACCTATTAAAAGTTAACGTAAGCAAACAATAAATTTTGCATGTTTTTGTATAAAACATTGAACAATTACAAAATTGGAAAGCAATTTTTAAAACTGTTTAACAATGTTATTTATTTACAATTAGGTTTTTAAAAATCATTTATTTATATTATTACTGTCTAAACTGTAAGATGAAAGCATTTTGTAAGATGAAAGCATTTGTAAATGAAAGCATTTAAAATCTGTTATTGACTAGTATTGGTGTTGCGGTCGTGGTCCTACATTGATTTTGTAAGCGAGCCAATCATTTACAATGCAGGTGCCAAATAGTAAATGTACTGTAACTTTATGGTACCATCTTAGTGTCTTTCGTACTGCTGAGTTGTACGACGACATTTGATCAGCAACATCGATGCCAGATTTTTGCTCATTGTACTCCGTTATTGCAAGAGGCTTGAAAATGACATTTCCTCTTCGATCCCGCTTTCCAGTTTGAACCATGTCGACTTGATGTTTATGTGCAGTTACTCAACGCGTTTCCCACCACTGAGTCATGTGTTACCAACATCACAGACCAAAATTATTCTAGGAAATCAATCAAAAGTGCGGTTGGCCAATCGGCCGACACGTCAAATTCCAATCAAAATATGGTATTTAAAATGACATGCCGGGCCGATCAGCCGATCATTTTTTTAAATGTTTTGTAAAACAATTTCTCAAAAAATCAGTTCTCCATATAACCATAAGACCACATATATACAGGTTATGTTATTAAAATTGTTTATTTAAGTTGGCACTGTATGATAAAAGCGGCACAACTAACTGGCTTGGCACTTAACGTGTTAAAACAATTCAGTCTTCTTTTTATACTCTCTACTGATTGAGAAAGTGAAGAGTGTATACGAAATATTTCAGAACTTTAGTGTTTTTTTGTGTGTGTTTTCTTATTTGTGTATATTGGTAATACCAAAGACCACTTTCCAAGGTAAACCTTTGTCTCCTATCTATACAAAATCTAAACTAACAGTATATGCGGAAATTAATTATCTTCTAGTCGAAGAAATGTTTTTTAAATAAACATTTGGTGTAGCAGTGGGAGGAGTACTCGGTTCTCTTCTTTTTAATATTTATATGGTTGAATTTGAAAATATGCTGTGGAAAAAGCAGGCACAAGTCCAAATTATGGCTACGTGCCAGTCGTTGAGAGGAAGTGGTGTTTACCCATGTTCGTATCGGTTATTCCATGATCACTCATGGATTTCTGATGGAACGGAGGAATCCGCCACAATACCCATTGTAAAGGTGAATTAATATCAATTAAGCACATCTTCATAGAGTTTGTTATGTTAAGAGGTGTGCAACGAAGTTTTGCCTAACCAAATTCTATTCAGGCGATTTTGGGGGATAATGCTCAGATCCTTGATCGGGTATTGTCTTTTTTGCATTGTCTGAAAATTTTTGCTAAAATTTAAAAGCAAATTTTGTATTTGATTATTGCATCCTGTTTAGCTGCAAATGTCTGAAATTCAAAATATTACCTCTTATTACCTATAATAGTTCTATTAGTCTTGTAACTCAGAAAATACACACTTGAAATACAAGTTCTGCTGTTATACACGTGCACACTTGAAACCAAAGTTCTGCTGTTACAGCAACGCAAGAGAGCAGAAACGACAGTGCTGATGCTGTATACTACACTGGAGAATATTCAAAGCGCGGAAAGCAGACGCTGTTCTCATCAAATATTGTTTAAACAATCTTGCAGACAAGGAACAGAGTGAATATTGCATTGTTTGTTATCCATCCTCGACCCATGTGTAAAATTTCAAGTCTATATCTCATTGGCCAATTTTTATTTGTTTAAACAACTTATGTTTAAATAAAGTAGAGACAAGAAACCAACTGAATATTGTATTGTCATCCAATTCTGACCTATGTTCAAAATTTCAGGTCTCTAGCTTATCGGGAAGTTAGTTTAAACTCGATTGCAAAATTCCACCTGGACAGTCTGACAGACAGATATGACGGAAACCGAACTAATAAAAATGTGGTAATAACAATAATACTTAACTACAACAAATGTCAGCCTATAAACAAAATTATTAATCTTTTGGGAGTTTAGCAGAGTTAAGGAAAATTTTACTTAATTTTATTACTTTTTACAATATTACAATAGTTTACTTTTTACAAATATCTATAGTTACTTTTTCGTGGAAATATTGGTCATTCTTATCACCTTGAAGATCTTCAGCACAAAATTCCTTTTACTCTTGTGATAAAAACAATACAAATAATTTTGCCGTCTCATGTTTCATGCCAGGATTCTTTATAATAAACTCTGAGATGATCATTTTTGGAATCCCCAGATAATTTTATAATTCTTGTATTGATTCTCGGTAATTTTTATAAATTGCGATCCATACATGTTCATTATTTTTGAAAGCTTTCCAGCCATCTTTGAAACCAGATTTTATTTTGGTTTCTCAAATTGAATGATCCCTAAGTCTATCTTATTCTTCCGAATGTTTTTCATGGATGATTGATCAAGTTTAGTTAAAATTAGATACAAATTCCCTTATCTACTTTTTTAGTCATTGCAAATGTGATGGTCACACCAGTACACACATTATCTCATGGATATCTAGCAACCAATTGAATATTCAACAGGTAGTGATTGTTCTCACTTGTGCAGAAAGGTCCCTCTGTTATTTGCCACAAAGTTACATTAATTTTATAAGTAAGTCTTTAATTTTATAAGTTTTAATTATCATATTCATAATTATTAAACTAAAGTAAAATACCTGTATATTTACGAAGGTCATTTCAAAAGTAACCTCAGTTTGAACTTTCCACTATATTTCTAGATAATCACCATTTAAATTTAGGCTTTTATCATAGTGACACCAGTTCGGAAATCCCTTCTTCATAAAATTCTGCCACCTGGGATTTTAAAGCCAGCCTATTTCCTTCAAGAAATTCTTCGTCATCATCAAAGTGTGGGACCCAAACCACTTCTTCATGTGCATGAATAGGTAAACATCACTGGGAGCCAAATCTGGTCTATATGCCAGATGATCAAAATGTCCCATTTGAATTGATACAACAGTTTTTTTTGTTTACCGAGTAGTGTAAGGGCGAGCATTGTTGTGCAAAAACAAGAAAGCAGAAGTCGGCAATCCACAGTGTTGGTTCTGGATGACCCTTCTTAGTTTATTTGAGTCTCGCAATAGACAAACAAACCTACTGATGCACTACAACTTCGCTCATTATTGTTTGGCCGTATATAGCAAATAGTTCATGATGGATCATTGCTGCTGGCATATTTTTTGCCATCATAAATCTTATCACATTTCTTAGGGTTTTCTATTGCAGAATTCATTTTGAAAGACTATTATGGACAAACAAACTGCAACACAACCTTAGGTCCAGCTGGGTGCGTACCTAGCTACTGAACACGTCACCGCAGGAGCGGTACATCTATCTTCACTAATACCTGCACTGTGTGAAAATGGAAGTTATTTTTCGAAAATATATTGCCCACATTTTTCAAGTTAAATATCCAAAATGCTTAAATATCCAGTGGAATAAGGGGTCTCATGACATTATTAGATAGTAGGGATTCAGGTGAAATAAATGTAAGACAACATGATTGTCTGATTGAAAATATGATATCAAGAAAAAATTGTTAATTTCATTAGGACAGTACAGGAAAAAAGGAAAGATAATAGTTTATAGAGCGATGATATTTAGAGTACACTTCAATTCCTTTTCCTTCGTTAGCAGCTGTCTACACCCCACATTTTCCTACTCTCCTTTCAAGCTATATCAGATTCTGCATGATCCACAATTTTTTTGAATGAAATTAGGAATAGGAAAATAATATATATTTTTTAGGGTTTTTTCTTCTGAATTTACCAAACCTATTGCAAAAATGTACTAATTTAAAATTATTGTATAACATTGTTACTTGAACTTATAATAATAATAAATGTTAATAATTTGGTTGGTAGACATAGTTATCAAATTTAAACACTAATAATGTTGAACAACTTTATTTTTATTCATTTTAAAAATGTAAATATTTAACCAATTTTTCTAATATTGCAATTGCAAAACTGTGATATAAATTTGTAAAGAAGAAAAAAATGTAATAAAGAATGAAGTTTTGGTATTATGCTACCCAACAACTTTTAATTTACAATTAGAAAGTTGTTAGGTTTTTTTTCAAATGATCATTATTATTTTGTTATTATAAATCAATATTTTTTAAAACCATAAATATTTAAAAACACTCATGAGGTATAAGCCTAAATAAAATTTATAAAAACATGCGTACATAGAAAAAATGAATAATTTCATAAATGCATACGAAATATTTTTGGGTATTTGTTCAAGTGTTGAGGTACCCTACTCTCTGGGTATTTGTGGAGGTAAACATCACTAGTCTTAATGATTTTAACATTTTTTTTTTGTTTTTATTGAGTAACCATGATTTATACATTTTTTATTAGTTATTTGAATATTATTTGTAAATTTATAATTTTAATTTCATTCTCTTTGTTTAGGAAGCAAATGTGTCTTTACCAAATGTCAAAAAGATGCAGAGTCCAACAACAGTTACTGAGGTACGTTCAAACCCCACCCATAAGCTTGCTCTACAAGTGTTTTAACATACCACAGAATAAAAAAAAAAGTCTGGTTTTCACATGGATCACTTAAGCAATAGCTTTTTATATAATCGATTATGATACACTTTTATTTTTGATAGATTTAGGTAATGTAATTCTAAGTAATGTGATAAGAGCAAATGAGCAACAATATTTTATCAAGCTTGGCAATACCTAAGTGGAAATCATTCAAAAGATTCAGAAGTCTTTCGGCGATCTAGTCATGGTCATCATACAAATTACGGAGTAGTACAGGTGTTTCAAAGATGGTCATATGTGCCTACATTGAGTGACATATGTGATGGTAGTCCATAATCAAGTTAAAATGATTATCCATATCTTAACCAAATCAGATATTGGTTATTCAGTGTTTCACTGTCCTAAAAATTGTGAATAAAATGGTACTATGCCCTAGTTTAGTACATTCCATTTGGAGCATGGATTTGACATTATGGAGAGTGCCCATGAAATTTGTGGAAAGTTGCTAGAGACAGAATATAGGTAGCTCCATCTGGAAGTATCGCTGGACATGCTGAACTGTACAAATGGCGACCCTGACTACCTGTACCTGAACACCATGATACGCATGTGATGAGTCGTGGGTTTATACATACAATCCAGACACCAATAACAGTGGAAACATTTCACATATGAAGGGAAAAAATCGTGGCATTTCCCTGTAATGTCAAAGTGATGTTGATAGTTTTCTTTCATTCTCATAGGGAGGTGGTGCATCACAGGTGCACACCTGTGTGTCTCTGCAATTTTTAAGTTTTCTCCAATCTCAAAATGTTGCTTAATGATACCTGATTTAAAAAAAAATGATAATCGAGCTAACGCTAATAGCAGATTAAAACGATAGTCTTGAAATTTATAATTTTAAGGTAAAATTATAAATTGGACATTGGACATTGAAGGCTCAGTTCTGCTTAAGTTACAAGCTAAACTAAAGGCATGGATATAATGGACTGGATTAATATTGATTTAGAAAGCTTTTTCAAACTGTAGAAATTACTAGATGTGTATCATATATGAACCTGATACTCTAAACTGCTATATAGTTAAGTGTTACGATACATTTTGTATTATTTTAACTAACAGATTAAAAGTTAACTTTTATGTTGAGTGAGTTACATTGAAGGTCTAGGTGTGTTTGTGGTATAACTTAAAATTGTGTTATAACTCCCTAACTTAAAATTTGTGGTACCTGCCATTAGAGAAAAACATAAAATTCAGGTTTTCTCAAGTTCAGCTCAAACTATTTCAATCAAATATTTTATTGTATTAAAAAGAATTTCATGAGTATCCAAACAAAATGCATCGATCTCTATCTCTCTATAAATCCCGGTTTTTGAGTTATTGATAGAAACAAAAATCTGCTATGTAGCTGTTAATTAAGACAGTTCTATCGATTTCATTCAAATTTTGGTAAAACGTGAAGATTAATGATGCAAACCGATGATGGAAAATCACAAGTAAAAGAAACTATAATTATCAAAAATCTAAAATGAAACTTAACCAAGGGATTTCAATCACATATGATGCACACTTAGGGTGAGTTAATATCACAATAAAATAAAGTTTAGTTTAATTTAAATATAGGTCTACTGTATATGTTTTTTGAAAATATTTTATTATAAATCTGAAATTCCATCCACAGTTCCTTTCCACAGTTATCATGTCATTTTTTGAATCAAATACTTTGAATAGTTTTTGCTTTTGTGGATGGCTGTACAGTAATTTTGTGCAATATACACTGTGTGTATGTGTGTTTGTACAGTGTATGAAGTGAGCAAGTTTTCATATACCTACTGTACGTTACGAGCAACTGTTGCAAAGCGAGGAAGGCTCACAACGCTACCTCCTGTTTTCTCACCTCTACGTTACTTCTACATGTATAAGGAGCAAGAATATATATTTATTTCATATTTCCTCGTTTTACAGGTTTATCACATATACAATCATACACAGTAGATTAGGGTTTCTATTTCCAGGTTCAAACACGACTTGCTGATTTAAATACATAATGCAAAATTATTATCACCCCCACTCTGCTCACTCGCTATGGTACTGTACACTGTACAGTGTACAAACACTTGGTTAGTCGGGGCCCAACTTTATTTAAAAATCCTCATTTATAAGGTTTAACAAATGTAAATGTTAAAATCCTGTTATCATTAAGAACTTTATCCTGTTATCATACATTTTTTCCCCCTAATACTAGTAAAGAACCATTAATGATATCTAACTATTATGGAATATATGTCTGAAATTTTCGAAATAAATATGCTCAAAAAGATATTTATTGTTTTAACCTAATTGTGATATTGATTATAAACTTTTATTGTGAACTAGTGATAAGATTGGTGCAATTTTCATAGTAGAGGGTTTGTATATTTACAGACTAGTTAAAATTGTCAGCATTGTAAATTATCTTCAACAATAATAATAAGCTATATAACATTAACTTTAAGTTAGGACGAGAGATGCAAGTGATAGGATCGGTATACATTTAATAGTAGAAGGTTTGTATATTTACAAACATTTTTAAATTGTCAGAAATGTAAATAATCTTCATCAATAAAAATAAACTTTATAAATTTAACTTTAAACTATAACAAGAGATGTAAGTGATAGGATTTGTGCACATTTCATAGTAGAGGGTTTGTATATTTACAGACTAGTTAATAAGCTATATAAATTTAACTTATAAAATATGATGAGACATAAAGTGATAGGATCGGTGCACATATCATTGTAAAAAGGTTATATATTTACTGACTTGTTTAATATCTGTGTAAACTCAATTTTATTTACTACATGGTCAGTTTGCAAAGATAGTGGTGCAGGTGTTTTAGGTTTAAAGAACAATGTCAACATCCTGTATAATTTCCCGTTGACAAACAAAAAGAAATGCATGGAAATAAACTTACTACTTGAACATATACCCTACATAGGGTAGTGTATCTCTCAGGATGGCTACATTTGCTCGCAGTGTACTGCCCTTTTTAAAAAAATAACCTTTATTGGAAAAAAAATTGTCAATACTGGTTTTGGTGTAATTTTATTAGTATAGGTAATAAATATTATTAAGATATTTTTGGTATTACAAAAAAGTTGACAATGCATGTACGCTACACGTTTCCTACAGTAAACAGGTATAGGTGTGTGTATATTCAAGTACACTGTGATGTATGTATGTGTTCATGTTTGTACTTTTATTTATTTCTACATTGTGCTGTATTACCACAATACCAATACCAATACATTTAAAAAAATTAAATTTTAGTCTTAGTTTTTTTTTGTTACCTACTTTATATAATTTTTATGGCTTATATATTACCATGATAGCCACGAGTTTTGTGGTCATATGATAAAATAGTTACGATCATATAATTAAACAGTTCATAATAAATCCTATTTCTTTACCAGCATTGAAAAAAATTGGCCTATTTCTCTTCGATATCAGAACAGTTTAACCTGACTGTACCATGTACCTGAGTAGTGTTGGAAGGGGCAATATGTCAGTGTTTATGCAAACGAGACACCTCGCTACTTGACTACATCTGTATGTGAGAGGAGGTTGTTTCTATTTCAAAAACTCAATATTGTTTTAGTATTACGATTATTTCACTATATTAATAAAACTTATGATTTCAGACTATGGCCTCATCATCCATTGGAACTCCAGAGGATCGTGTTTCACAGTAAGTACATTCAAAAGGTTAATCTAGAACTACATTCAAGTATAAAAAATAGCTATTTGAGAAAATTGTTTTAATTTTGTCAATTTAGTTAGGTTTTTTTTTCCTCTTTATTTTGGTGCATTCTTTGTAGTAGATCCCTAATATAATATGGGCACATTAAAATCAATCCACCTCCTCCTATATCTTGGTAACCATTTATCTTCGTTTTTGGAAATTAGTAAATAATACTTTACTCTTTGATAAGTTAGTGACTATAAAATAAAAGTCAGATACTTAGATGCAGCATGTTATGGAATCTGACCTTCCATCAACAGTTAAGTTCATGTTGTATCGTCAATGGGAGGAAGACAAATCGAATGTCCAATAAGTTAAGGAAAATAAAAGACACTCTCCGTCCATAGAGTACATCTATTTATGCAATCATTGTGGGGAAGTGTCAGTTAAAGTGGCATAATTGATTTCTCATCTATTTCTGTTAGAGGAATCCACAGCAATGCCAATTATATTGAAATGCACATCTTAATAGATTGTGTTGTACTGAGAGGTGTGCATAGAACTTTTATTCTATGCAATGCAATTCAATTGAGGTGATACTGGGGGACAATGCTGAGATTCTTGATTGGATATTGTCCTTTTTCCGTCGTCTGAATGTTTTTGATAAGGTTAAAAAAAAAAATTAGGTTTGATTGTTACAGGGCTCTTTTACAGCCCTATAATATTTTATTTGGTTATTTATTGAATTTTTATATAATTTATCATTGTTATCATGTTACAGACCCCCTTACTGCCCTGTAACATGTTATGTTATTGAATTTTATCAATGTTTATGATTTTTAACTAATTTTAGTGTTATTAGTTTTGTTCAAATTTGAAGTTATTGTTTTTAGTTCAAATTCATTGTAAAACATTCTGTTGGAGTTTTTTCAATTTTACTAAAAAATTTATATTAACATGTTACTAAACTTTTCAATTTAACATATTATCTGTCACACAACAGAAACATAAATCACACTAAATAATGTTTCACAAACAATAGAACAGAAAAGAGTGTTGATGTTTGTCATGCAGGCTTAGACACATGTAGGGTTTCTGACAAAGAGTTCACAATCAGTTCTCACGTATTTCTTTAAGAGGTAGAGCCACAGTCTTGTTATTTAACAGATTCACCTCGAATTTTGTTCAACAACCTAACTTATTTCAACGTAAATGTTCAAATTGTGTTTCTTTGGCTGTTTTTTTCATGAATAGCTGAAGTGAAGTGATGAATATAAAAGTGATTAGCTTAGTAATCGGTATTTGAAAACAGTGTTCAATCATGTGTTACATGACTATGTTACTATTAAAAAATTGAAAATCAATATTGTGTCTAAAAACTAATAGGCACTTATTTTCATGTAGTTTTTGGATTAGACCTCTCTATTTCATCTTTCTTATCGGGTCTCTCTTGACGAACTTTTGTTTTTTTTCTGACCCTGGTGCTAGAGTATTCGAGGGCTAGGAGTTTTTATTTTATGTTCTTTTCTTCCTTTTTTTTTTATAATGTAATAATGACCGAAAGGATTTTACATTCAAACAAGAAGTAAAACAAAAATTGTAAATATAAAATATAGTTAAAGAGTTCAGGTATACTTTCGAAATCACTATAACGAAAATTGTGGAAAAAAATTGGAGAAGGGGCAGGGGAACACTGATTAGGTATATATATATATATATATATATATATAGATTTATGTATAAGACCTTTCGAGTGCCTAATGGTACGGGCGACGACCTATTGGAATCCTGGAGTGCTTGAACTCAGGCATTCAAAAGGTCTGTTTTCATACACTAAAACGACCTTTTGTACCCTCTGTATAAAGCGAAAACGTCGACGAACCTTTTGGATGCCTAGAGTGCCTGGTGTGAAATGTACGGGAGACGATATTTTGAAGGCTTATATACGATCAGTTACAAATGCCACCTATTGAAGTCTTATACGATCAGTTACAAAAGTCACCTTTTAAAGGCTTTAGTTGGCGCCTGTTCCTGTTAATTTCTATTTTCTGACGCCTGTTATCACCATGGTATAAATCATCGTGTTTTAGAGACCTTTTGAAGACCTGCGATTATTTAAATAGAACCTTTTGAAGACCTTATGCGCTCCAACAAACTTAATTTTGACATTACTTTGTCTGAAACATTATTTGAGTAAAATTTTGCGTCACATAACAATATTGTATAGTTTTAATACAAAAAAATTTGATTTAAAAATTTTCTCATATCACTTACTTTCTTTCAATAATACTATTGTTTGTCAAATACTAATGAAGTAACTATTTATTTTAAATATAACTAGAGGGTACATAATCTTTTGTTAGCGGTACAACTCCCGTTCAGCCATTCGTTGGCCTCGTTTTCATAATATAGTTAACAGAATGTTAAAATATGTTACACATTATTAATCAGAAGACGAAAATAGTTACATTTATTTCTCCAAACAAGTAGGCTATGGTATTTATTTTTTCGAGTTTATAAATAAAACTATATTTTAACTAGTTACCATTTTACTTTCACACTATACTATAGTATAGAGAAAGTATAGTTATCGCAAAAAAATCGATGATGAGATTTTTGTGGATATACCCGTTTTGGGACCCCCTGAGTCCAAAAAAGTGGTTTTTACAAAATGTCTGTCTGTATGTATAAAAAGCTAGAGAGAAAAATATTCGATCGATTTCAAACAAATTTGCACCAAGCATGTCAATTAGGCATGCTTTATTTTTGTTTAAATTTGTTAAATTGTTAAATTTGTTTAACAACAAAACACACGTCATAGTACTTTTCCCAGCCCTAAAATGTATGTTATACTGTACAGTCCTAATTATAGTTATGCGATTAAGCAGAAAAGTGTCTTAAATTAATTCAGCCGCCTAAACAGTTACTTTTGGTAGTGTTTAACAACAAAACACATGTCATAGTACTTTTCCCAGCCTTAGGGCATTTATTGTCTGGGCATTGAAAGACAAGAAATTGAGATATTCGGCAAAATACACTGGGAAATCCTCACACTTAACAAATATCATAAACCACCTAACTTATAGAAAGGTTTTGAACCCGAACGGCCATAAAGGACCACCGGGTTTTCACTAATTGTTTCTGTTAAAAACATGCGTTAATGACATACCTATAAATATAAGTAAATATGTTTTTTTCACAAACACTCCCGAAATTACATGCCCTTACTACATGTAAAAAAAAAGTTTGCTAATGGCCACCTTAGGATCGTTACGTTTAGGGAAACAGGTAATACAAATTTTCCCTAGGCCCTTTAGTGGAACCGACCTTATTAACCTATCTTGTTATTTGTGCTTTAGATAATAGTATTAATACATACAACTGCTATATTATAAATTGCAAATATACAGGATGCCCTTGAAATCTCTGGTCCCCTTTTGTGGATTTGTTCCTGGAATCGAGACAAACAAATTTCACAATATAAACATAGGTCAACGGTGCTTACTTTTTCGTCTGTCTGTCTGTTTTTTCACAAAATAATTCATATCTATAGAACGGTTTCACCAATTGAGTTCAAACTATAGTAAAATTCAAGTCAGAGTGAGGCGGAAACCCAGTCGACAGCACTAATCGCCTACCCTTGGCGTCTATTGTGTGTTAAGTAGCCACCGGCCGGAGCCAGTGAATCATAACTAATGACTCCAGTAACGATATGCAACTTTTCCTCCTTCATGAAATTCAGAAAAACAAATGATAACACGTGTTATATTGCAATTTTCCGATTAATTTGATATCAAATTTCAAAGGAATCGGTCATCTGTGATAAACACAGAGTGATACATTTATAACTTCACTAATCACTCTGTGTTTGTCACAGATGACCGATTCCTTTGAAATTTGATATCAAATTAATCGGAAAATTGCAATATAACACGTGTTATCATTTGTTTTTCTGAATTTCATGAAGGAGGAAAAGTTGCATATCGTTACTGGAGTCATTAGTTATGATTCACTGGCTCCGGCCGGTGGCTACTTAAGGCACAATAGACACCAAGGGTAGGCGATTAGTGCGGTCGACTGGGTTTCCGCCTCACTCTGACTTGAATTTTACTATAGACTTGAAGTTATACCTATTAATGATCTATTATGAATAAAATAAACGTTTATATCCAATGATGCGTTTAAAAATGGCGACTGTTAAAAATGTCATACCTAACAAACTAAAAAACCTTTTATTTTGTCAAAAAAATTCAATACATCTTTGTTGTTGCCCTTTTCAATTTCCTATCGGAAAGTGTAATTATCAAAACAATTGGATGAAGGATAATTGTTAAGGTAAGGATTATTACAGCATAATATGTACACACAATATATTGTTGTGTTTACTGTGTTGGTATAAGATGCCGGGTTGAACAAACCGATTATTACACATAACTTAACTATTATCCTTCATCCGATTGTTTTGGCGGTTACACCATCCGATACGAAATGAAAAGGGCTACAAAAATAATTTCTTGAAATTTTTTGTTGAAATGTAGGCCTACGGTTTTTGGGCAATTCAGGCTTGAAATTTTCAAACACATTATTGTATATAATCGGTTATCTTGTTTAAATAGATCATTGTTAGATTAAACTTTGTGCAAAGTTTGAGTTCAATCAGTCATATAATTCTCTAGATAAAAATTATTTAGTGAAAAAACAAATTGGTGGCTATGGGGAAACAAAGCTTGTCCGGACCCATGTCTAATTAATTGTTTTTTTTTCTCATTCTTATGTGCTGAATCATATCCTAGAATATTGCAGAGTAATTACAAAACATCCTGCATATACTTAAAAATCTTATTAAAATTATGCAAAACATCCCAATATTGTGATTACGTACGCTGTTATTATCTTTAACTTAACTGTTATCCTACCTCCGATTTTTTTGAAGTTACAACATCCGATAGGGAATTAAAATTGCTACAAAAAGGTGTCTTGAATTTTTTTGTTAAAATGTAGGCTACTGTTTTTGGGTATATTAGGTTAGAAATTTCCAAACGGTCGCCATTACGAAACGCAAGATTGGATATAATCCTTTATTTTACTTAAAGTAGATCATTTTACTTTCTCACTATCCTACTATAGTATAGAGAAAGTATAAATATAGTGATCGCAAAAAAATCGATGTTGAGATTTTTGTGGATATATCCGTTTTGGGAAACCCTGAGTCCAAAAAAGTGGTTTTTACAAAATGTCTGTCTGTATGTATGTCTGTCTGTCTGTATGTCTGTCTGTATGTCTGTCTGTATGTCTGTATGTAGACAAAGCTAGAGAGAAAACTATTCGATCGATTTCAAAAAAATACACCAAACATGTCAATTAGGCCTGTTCAGATTCACGAAAAAGGGTTTTGACAAATTTTGAAAAATAACCCCCTTTATGGCCAAAAAACTCCCAAAAAAATCAGTTATTATTTTTTTAATAAAAAAACGGCTCTAACGATTTTGATAAAATTTTGCCTATTTTTAGCCCTTAACGTACCCTACCATATGCGAAAATCGGCATCTTTCTAAAAATTCTCGTTTAGGTAATAATAAAAATAATAATTTTATTATTAAAAACTCTCCTACTTTAATGTGTTCCTTCTCCTACTTTAATACAATTGTGAAGTCACAGTGAATCTGTTTAGTAATTTAAATGTGAGAAAGTATGTGCCAGTTTCTGGTACCGTTTATTTAGGTATAACTTCATGTCACGTTTGAACCGAATCGGTCAAACCATTCTCTAGATAGATATCAATTATTATTTTGTTAAAAACAATTAGAACCTACATACAGATAGACGATAAAGTAAGCACCGTAGACCCATTATTATATTGCGAAATATGTTTGTCTCGATCCCAGATAACAAATCCACAAAAGAGTACCAGAGAGTTCGGGGGCATCATGTATAAAATCATATGTAACACAATACAATATAACAATAGTCCCATGTAGGTATATAATGTTTCCAGATTTTTCGTTGGAATTTCAACTTTTTTTACTAGAACCCCTTATTCTGTACTGAAGAACAAATTAATTCTTTATAAAAACATAATTTATGGAAAGATTGATTAAGCTATGCCTAAACTCGGTCAAGGCTTGTACCAATGTACTATGATACTTAGATAACATTTTTTTTTTTTTTTTTTTTTTTTTTATAGGAGATGGCATAACAGTTGAACCCAGCCTATATGTATGTATTCACCTTAAAAGTAGGAGGAATTCACTAAATGAAAGTTTTAATAGTAAAATTGAGTGTTGGTGTGGAAAAGTGGGTTTTTTGAGCCCGAACGGTTCGTCGGAGAAATAACCTAAATAGTAAAATATGTAGGAAATTATATGTTCTTTCATTTGGAATATGCTAGAGAGGTTATTAAAGAATAGAGAAAACCCTCAAGAATGAGATTTTTTACCTTCTTTGCATTTTTGTCAATGTTGCGTCTCGAAATTTTGCGTAAGCAAACCTCAGATTCGGATTCAGCACCCCAAAAACATACAGAGGGGAAGAAATAAAAACTACCCTACAACTTTCCTAGTAATCCACCAATGTAATTTGACATATGTACAATTGCACAATATACAAACACATTTTTGTTCAAATACTAAGAGACGAGCAGCTCAAAAGTTGTAGATTGATAATTTCCAAAATATCAATTTAACAATGAATTTTACGAAACAAGTGCACACTTTGTAGAGAAGTTGGAGTTCTAAACTTGTGTCCAACAAAATTAATCTATACTATAAATTAACCATTCTAGTGCGCTTAAGGCTTATTTTGCGCACTTGTTCACAACCACTCGTTAACTCTGTCGCTGGAGTTGTAGTTTAAGCTACAAAGCCGTTACATTTGCTGTTCATTAGCCCCCTATCACATCCCGCCGGAAATAAGTCGAGTTACAGTAACCCTATATTATGTTCATATTAGGTTAATACCATTAAGTTTTACTCGTTTTCAGTTACATATGAATTTGCTTACTTATTCAAATACAGTGGATTAGGTTGTATTAAACGCTTTAATTGTTTAGCATACAGGGTGTTTTGCGAGAGTTTGGCACAACTTCAGAAGATGATAGGGGTCCACCTAAAAAAAATCAAAATTGTTCATATGTACCTAGGGCCAGAAAAGCTTCGTTTTCCAGACATCCGCCATTTTGTTTCTTTTCTAAAATGATTTATACCTGACCGATTGAGTTTAAACTTGTCACAAAGTTTAACCAAACAATGATAGACCCTATATATACAGGGTGAGTTTCTACTGACACCATTACCTTCGCCAGTATGTTCTACACACTAAATGGAATAAAAAAGTTCATATGGTCCCATGCCCGATCTCAACCGTTTGGCTGTAGTCGCGTATTTTGTGTTTTTTAAAAATCATGCTATTTTGCCTCACTATTTGTTTGAGACATTTAGTGTTTAAGGCATTCTCACTCTTGATCAAAGGACATTTTTCGCATATATACTCTTGTTCAGAGCACAGTTCAGTTACTGTCCTCTGAATATTAGGAGGACAGTGTATTCTCATCAAGAGTATATATAACTTACTGTCCCCTTAACATGAGTTAACATAACACGGATCTTTGCAACAAATGCTGCCAACATTGTCTTGTCCCCAACATTTTCCCTTCTTCTATACTCTCATTTTTGTTATCTCCCTAAATCTCTCTCTGCAATAGGCATAAAACATTTGGTTTATTTTAGTTTAAATCGATGGAAAATTAACAATTAACATCAAATTTTTTATGACGATTTTTTCTATAGACTTGTGGGTGGAAACACACGATAATATTTTAACTAGACTTTTTTCTATAGATAAAAAACAATCTAGATTTTTTAATACCATATTTAATAAATTAGATAATTTATCGAACTATTAAACGCTATTACGCAACTTACCCAGCGCAACATTAATACTAAGACACCGTTTGACCGATCACCATGAAAATTGGCAAATACGTGTTTTTTTTTTTCATGGAGAAGAATTTTACCTGATTATTATAAAATCCATCATGTTACTTACCCAGTCTAACATTAATACTAAGACACTGTTTGACCGATTAACATGAAAATTGGCACACACATGTATTATTTCATGGAGAAGGTTTTTATCTAATTATTATAAACATCATCATGTTACTTACCCAGTCTAACATTAATACTAAGACACCGTTTGACCTATTAACATGAAAATTGGCACACACATGAATTACTTTAAGGAGAAGGTTTTTATTGAATTACTACTGGTTTAACCCGGCTTCGCCCGGGACTTCTATCATATGTTATTCACTAATAAATGTTGAATATGATCTTGATTTCAAAATATTCGCAAACCCGTCTGCTAGCACCTAATTTAAGAATCATGCGCAAGACCCTAAAAATGATAGTAATGAGTTAAATAAAGTATTTTTACAAAGTAGAAATTTACTCAGTAACAGTAACTTTTTTCAGATGATCCGGTGCTATAGGATTGTGTGGTAGTTGGAATATAAAGAGATAAACCTCAAAATATAAGAAGTAAAAGCTTTTTATTGAAAACATTCTAACTATTTAAAATTCTTGTTTATAAAAAATATTTTTCCTTTTGTTATCTGGGGGTAAGTTATACAAATTTTTCGGATTTCCTACTCGAGATCAAGCTACGTATAATTGACCGTGAGAAAAACAGGAATCTTTGAGACTTTTGCCGCAATACTTTAAAGTTTGTCCCTATGGTTTATCTGGCTTATTGTTAATGTGTAACATATGGGTCTGACTTTTTAATCTTACAAAAGTTATCGGCGTAACTTTACATACTCTATAGTGTTTACTTTATTTCTTATTTATCCACTACATCTAGTAAAACTTAATGGTTTATCAGGCTTATTGTTAATGTGTGACAATTGGGTCTGACTTTATAATCTTACAAAAGTTAACGGTTTAACTGTACATACTGTATAGTATTACTTTATTTTTGATTTATCCCTTACATCTAGTAAAACTTAATAGTTTATCTGGCTTATTCTTAGTGTGTGACAATTGTGTCTGACGTTGTCATCTCGCAAAAAGTTAACGGTTTAACTCTATATACTGTATAGTACTTACTTTATTTCTGATTTATCCCTTGCATCTAGTGAAAAGGGAGCAAGACTATCGTCACCTTTGAATACGTATTCATTGACTTCATTTAAGTTAAAAATATAAATAAATAAAAACCAACCCACTCTATAAATATTACATCACATCCTTTTTTTGCCCTATGGTAATCTATTAATAAAAATTTGAAAGACATTTCTACTTTTAAAAAAAGAGAGATTGAGATTGTAGTTTTTCTTCTTATAAATTTATCTCTATTCAGACAAAATGTGTATATTCTAAAAACACAGTAGAAATGTAAACTTTTTGGAGATATTAAAAATATATTATATAACATTGATTAGTATAACATTTATATACTATAAAATTAATTAATAAATATATTGAAATTGATATTTTAAACGACAAAAGCCTACTTAGGAAAATGTATTAACAACCAAATCTATAACTAATTATGAGGGCTAGATACCAAATTTTTACGAAATAATGCTACAAATCTTCTTTCCTTGTAATATTTAGCATTGACTTGGTGGCCGGTATGTAGTGGCCGGTTGCATAAACGTCAATCAGATATGATCTATGATCATCGTCCAAATTGATCTAACATCAAGAGTTTATGTTTATTATTGAGTATATGTTTAGAGTTTACCTAACAATATATTTTGTTGTATTACTTCATGTTTCATTGATTGTAGACATAAAAATTGACCAAGCTGCAAAATTAGCAGTCTAGTAGTCGTTCAGGTAGCCTCTGCCCCTAATAAAACAAAGGGGCTACAGTGTGTTTATCTATAAAAGAAACTAAAAGTTTTGTTAACGGTTTTAGACTAATGTCTCCAATGCCTAGTATCTGTTGTCTTTAATTCAGTGCAATTACATTTATACAAAAATTCAATACAATTAGTATGAAAATATTTCAATAATAAAAATTAAATCCAATTTTAATCCTAATCTTTTAAATTTTGGACATTTATATTTCATTATTATTTTAAACACATATTATTGAGACAGTATCAAATTTCAGCACAATATTTAAAACGCCTAAGTTTCAACTAAAAGTTATCGCACATTAGGACCGTTTAAGGTTATAATTATTATTGTTATGGAATAAATTCTTCTTTCCACAGACCTTTGGTTTAACCGGAACAGAATGGTCAGGATCGAATTTAAAACCTATATCCTTTTACTAAAAATATTAAGGATTTGTGATTATAGATTGCCAAAATATGCCAAAAAATTACCGTTTACCGTTTTTACATTGAGGTGGATTGTAATAACTGTTATTGATGTACTCAATCGAAAGAAACTGACTTCTTAAACTGTTAAAAATTATAAATAGCTAGGAAAGAATTCACGACTGACGTAAAAATTTGTCTTTTAAACCGAAAATGTATATCTTTGTTTTCTTTTATATGTGTGTGAATTTGTAACATAAATAAAACTAAAATTTATTTTAGGAAAGTTTGATAGAAAGGTTTCTACGGTAGTCTGTAATATTATTTTGTCTTAACTGCTATGTTGAGGTTCAGGTAGCCAGGGCGGACTAACCTAGCCTCTCTTAGTTTTATGACACTAAGAGACATTTTTAAATATATTTTAAATGAGCTTGACGTTTTATCTTTTCGGGAAAATCATTGTTTTTAAAATTCCTTTAGACTTAAAGAAAGCGAACACTATCCCAATTTATATTGCTAACAATTAAAAATAGCGTATGCCTTTTACATTTTAGGAATCTTGATTTTCTTAGTAATAACGATGTAATTTTTTAAATAAGATAATTAATATTACTACTGTTACATATTAATTGTAAACAAGTGAATGGAACAAAACAATAACGAACTTTGTCTAAGAACTGTTTCTTGTTAAATAAGAAAATTTGTGTGTATGTATTTATAGAAGCACACTTTAATAGTGTTATATAGGTAAGGATTTTTTTTTTAAAGTACTAAATTTAAAATGGATGAGTCAGAGGTGGGAGGCACAACAAATTACCTGAAGTTAAAGTTGAAGAAGTCCTGGAAAATATTTCAAAGTTTTTAAACAATAAATCGTACTATAGCTATTTAACAACTCGAGCAGAATATTGGAGAACTCAATAATTCCAATAACTTATTTCAATAACCTATGTATGGTCAAAGTTATAGGCTTCTTTGGCGCAGAAAGATAGCACTTTCGTAAAGGATCTTTAATTGTGGTGTCATATATTTATATTTAATTTTAGCAATAAATGAATTACAGTACTGTAGTTATTAGTTAAAGCACAAATTTGGTAATTTCCCTAGTTCACAATATTATCCTGAAAACGGAAAGATAGACAGCCAGAGTGAAGTCTAAAGAGGACTTTATTTTTATTATATAGAGGAACTATATTAATCTTTGTTTTTCTAAATCTTAGGTAGTTGGTTCGAATCTAAATCTCGTTATTTTTTTTTAATAAGCCTAAAGATTTCAATTTATTTAGGAAAGGCTATTTATAATACTAAATTAATTACGATTCTACAAAGAAAGTATGTTTGTTGTTTTTAAGATTCGTGTTAAATAGAACATTGTTGAAAATACAATAATGAGACACCGTGAAAATAATAGAGGTTGCAGTTTTACAAGAACAGAAAAACATCAACCCAGCCCACATCCAAAACAGAATCACGGACGCATGTTATTCACAATTATCATCTCATCAGAGAATAAACTATATTTCCGTTCACACAGTTGGTTTTTTCACATATAAGCCTATAGGTTACTCATCAACATTTGAAGAATTGTGACAGGAAGTAGTTCTTCCTTCATTGGAACAGACTGAGCTTGTTAGGAGTGTTACTGAAAAAAACACATCGAGCTTCAACTGAACTAAACTAAGATGTCTACAAGGAATTGTTTAATCAAATATTTATACATTTTATCTTTACAAAAAAAACTGTCCTGCAATTTGTGAAACACGTAAAAACATTTTGCCTTAAAATAGTTGATTTTTTTTTTTTTTTTTTTTTTCACAAATTTCTTTATTTATCGAAGTTAAAGAGACCAACAGTCAAAAACGAAATATATTTTATCTAACTTCGTTTTAAGATATGTTAAACAATTTGAAGAAAACTGAACAAAAATTACGCGAGCTACTCAATTCGCCAGAGTTTTGAAACCACAAAAATCGGTTCAAAGCTTTTCCGATTTCTCGATTTATTATGGATTTAGTAATTTATATTAAACATTGAATTTTTAAAAAAAACGGTTAAATATCATCAGAATTCTTTGACAACTGTATCGAACTCATCCAAAAGAAATGTTTGTGACAAATAAGTTGAAATTACTCAATCAAACTTCAGAAAAATCAAAACTTCAATAGTACAGTTCAATAGAACAGATTAAGTACGACAATATATACATTAAATGCTATATAACATGTAGGATAATCCTATCGTACTTAGTTTTCAAATATCCGCCATTTTTTAAAAATAAAATAACATTATAACTTTAGAAATATATATGATATTGAGTTCAGATTTGATAAACGCATTTTTCATGTAACGTTTTACACGAGATTTGAAAATGATTTCCATTTTAAAATGTTAAAGTCGTATATATTGAAAACTTGTTAACCTTATAAAACAATTACAAGAGAGTGAAACTTTTATTTGTTAATGACGAACAATATGGTATTTATATTTTTACTGTAGCAGTAAAAGAATATATATGTGAACAGAAAAGGGAAAATTGAATCACAAATATTATATAATTTTAACAACAAATAAACTTGTGCTCTATGAAGTAAGAATCGGTTGACAATTGATGGTTGGAGAATTGAGGGGTTGGTTTTGAGATTGTCTAGATAAACATTTATAGTTAGTTATAGAAATTCGAACAAACAATATTAGGTAGTAGCAAATTTAAAAGAAATAGTAGAAATAGGCTGTGGATATCTAGTTATGACTCACTCACGCTCAGTAAGGAGGGAGAAATGCAACGTTGTCACATGGTGTGTTTTTTCTACCTGCGCCAATACACTGTTTATTTTACAGTTGGACACAATATTAATATTTGCCCGGTCGCAAATTTGACTACATTTGTATTCAGGAACTATACAACTATATTTTAAATATTTAATAATTTTTAATTGATTAAAAAAATACTATTATTAGGTCTGGAATATGAAGGACAAACGTTTATTTATTGTTTACCTTATTTTTGAAGGTCGCTCAAATTATAAAGTCATACTATGCCACGTAAAAGTCAGACATTTTTATTTCTAGAATTGAATAGAGGTGTAAGTACGCCTTTGATAAGTTATGTTGTTTTTCAGAGACAAGATGCCGAGGATCCCCCAAGAAAAACAAAAACAAGTGTTATCCATTTAATTTACGTTTCTTAACGGAATTAATTCAACAAATCGGTCGGGAAGAACACCCTGGATAAATTGTATTGTTTTATATAAACTGTTGTTTCCTAAGTATTAAATGGAGAGAAAATTGCACTTCACCGTCCAGTAGTTCAATAAATAAATGATTTAGGCAACTCAAGACATATGTAAGCTTAACATTCATTTCATGAACCATGATAATTGATCTGGTGATAATTACCCTGCATGTCCAGAATTTAGAATAAATTTAGATAGTACTCAACAAAAAAACCTTTTAAAAAGGTAAAACTTTCGTAAGTATGACCTTGCGTTTTATTCCCTTTAACTTACTCAACACATTGTTACATTTTCCTTTTCCTTGTATCTGAAGTAATTTAATAAATAGGGCAGCGAAAGCATGAGAAATCACACTGGGGTGGGGGTTGTCTCTGAACACTATTCCAGTGGGCGACATATCACCCCACATTTGATTTATTAATAAATTCCTAAATACTACCATTTTGGGAAAGTAATTTTTATTAATAAACCAATAGTATAAAATTTATTGAGCATATATTATATTAATAATCATTTCGAAGTTGTATTATACAAAGACTTGAATATAACTTGCATAATACCTTCAACAACCATAAAATAGTATTTAGATTTTTTTTAAACGTAAGTGAGCAGTTAAAAATCGAAAATTCAATTTAAAACTTAAAATATTTCTAAAGAAGATAACATGAGCATGATTATTTTATATTTTATTTACAAGTTAAAGTTTTTTCCAGCTTCAACTACTGCATTTTCTAAGTTTAGACCTTGACTTTTATGAATAGTTATTCCATAACTATTGCAAATTGGAAATTGTTTTCTTATTATAAAAACATTCCTCATTCATTGAAATTTAGATTCTATACGTTCTATAGAATATTGTCTTTTATTGGTAAGTTCAATTTTAATAGTGTCGACAACATTATTATTATCTCTTGTTACAGAAATAATAGTACCTATTGTACCATTAGCCAAGCCGATCATCAATATTTCGTCTTATCATAATTTTTGATCCAGCTTTTATTTTAATTACTCTAGTTAATCCTGCAGTTCGTGAACTACCCGCTTCATCATTCGTTAAAGACTTTATTATTTTTTTGTGCATATTCTTCGCTCGAATTGTATCTTCGGCAACAAGCTCAATTTCCTCGGCATTAATTTTTTTTAACATAGCATCTTTAAGGTATCGTACATTTGATTGGTAGGTAATAAGCAAACAGTATTTGATGGCAAAGTATTTAGAAAGTTACAAAGTTAAGATATTTCCACTTAAAAGTTTAAATACATGATTACGCATTAAGGAATATGTATAAGTAATAATTTGCGGATCATGGCCAAATACTAATGAAGTGGAAAAAATGCTATCGCGAAAACGCCACAATCAACTCCATTAAGTTGCTGGGCTACAGAAGGAAATATAATCTTTTTCATTTTTGTTAAAATAAAATTTTAAAATCTGCATCTAATGTATCAGATTTTGAAGAATCATAAATATATAATAACTTACCATCGTAATAGCTACATAACCAATGTTCAGAATTAGAAAACAAAATTTTAATATTTTTTTCACCCTCAGCCATTGGTTTGATTTTTGAAAGAACTTGAAGTCTTCCGGTATGTTGAGGCTTGTAAATTAGTAAACCGTAAAAGTAGGTTATGAAATCTTTCAATATGATAATAATTTAGACGTCCTCCATTTTTTATGATATCATAATCACAATTGATCATTGAATATTGAAGATGCCAAGGAGGAATTTGAATAAAATGAAAAGGAAAGTTTTTTATAGAACGCTCTCTAAATATACGTAAGAAAAATTGTCGCATATAATTATTATCACAGTTATATCGCACATAATCTGGTCTAATACCATGTACAAGAGATGTCGCAAAAGCAATTGCGAATATACCACAATCACACTCACTCTGAAGTTGAACTTCAGGCTAATTTATAGTCTTTCCAGATTGAAAATTAAAATGGGTATAATTTTAGCAAAACTAATCTATAAGTGACCATGATCTTTCTTTTCATTTAATGAGTCATAAATATAAATAGTTTCAGTGTCAAAAAAACTGCACACAAAGTGACCTCTGAGCATGTCATCATCTGTTAAAGGCCGAAATAAAATTTGAATTCTAGATCTATCAGGAGAAGCGGGAGTAATCATATCATAAATTTGTTATTCTTCCATTCCTAAGAAATCAATATTAAAACATTCTTTTATTAAATCGCTGAAGCGCTGTATATGTTCTACACCTAAATATGCATCTTTGTTAATAATTACGTTCAAAATCTTCGTCACCAAAATCAAAAGCCATGCTAAAAATTGCTGTAGTCTTGTTTACTTTTTTTTTCTTTCACAAAAATAATATTTCTTTTCGTAATTATAGTATATTATAAGTATATTTGGAATAAATTCTTATTTCTTTTTGTGCAATATATATTTTTTTCTTTTTAATGATACTTATATAAAATTGCATAATTTTATACTTTTATACAATTTGATTCTTACGTTAAGTCTAAATAGAATACCGAAAATTACAAAAAACTACCACGATGTTAATTATTTCTTCCTGTCGCCCTTATAAAAAGGTACCTGTGAAGAAAAAATAAAAATGGTCGATAAAATACTTAAATTCTCGGGTGGGGATAAGTAAGGTAAACTACTGGTTTTCTTGTAGAAGTATATACATGCTAGAAAAAGTAATTTGTAGAATTGTGGGGTCCATTGTGTGGTGATTACACCGACAATGGGTGATGCGCGCGCAGATAGCCCCGACGAAACGGATTGACTATTATTTATTTAATAACTATTTATTATTTCGGAAGTTGTATAAAGGTAAAGTTATTTAAAGTCAGTTTAGTATTTCAATATATTTTTGTAAAGATTTGACCTTCAATAAGAATAGTGTTTTAGATTGTCAATCAATCGCTTATCAGCAGATAAGATGTATGGCAGGATGCTAACAGACATAAATATCTCTTGGATCTAAGCCAAAGAAAATACGATCAACTAAATCTAATCTTTCTTCTGCCTAATTTAAAGTAATGATTACGTTCTGATTATTCAACTAAAATCACTTGCATTTATTTTTTATATTTATATCCATGTATGAATAATATTTGAATTATGTATGTCTATATATGTATTCACAGGTATTTCGGCATAACCTTACGAAAAAAACTTTATTTAATATTTAACCAAACGACTTTTTAACCAAACCGAGCTTTTTTTTTCCGTTCTGGGCTGTGAAAGCCACCTTCAGAGGCCTCACCGGCGTCGACCTAAAGATCTTTTGCAGCCCCAATTTCCTTCCTACACCCAACTAGTGATACCCGTCATCCTTATGAAGGAACAGATACTACCAATAGGGTTATCTAGGATGGTTTCCATCTCTTTCCCCGGCAGGCCTAGAGAGTATAGCCTGGCTCGTCCTAACGCCTCACACTCTAAAAGAATGTGTTCTGCGGACTCTTCAGCCAAACCACATTTCCTGCAAGTATTGTCTGCAGCAATCCCTATCCTGTGTAGATGTTTTCTGGGGTGACAGTGGCTCGTTAAGAGACCAACCACCCACCTCATGTTATCCCTTCTGAGAGAGATGAGTTGTTCAGCATGTTTCTTGCTTGGTTTAAATAACCTTTTAGCAAGTCTACTAGTGGTTGAATTCGTCCAGGCTGTATTCATCCCCTCCCGTATCCACGTATCAACCGCTGCTCTGGCATGTCCATAGGAGATCCCGAACACCGGTTCCGGGCCCACGAAAGGGGATTCTGAACCTGACCTGGCTAATTCATCTGCTCTCTCCTTACCATCATCACCTGAGTAGCCAGGAAACCGAGCTTACTATTTTGATGAAATTCTTTTTCTTTTTCATTATTTAGAAATTATACCGCGACTAATTACAACCGACACTTTTTTTATTAGCATACCTTCTTTCTTCGGCGACTTTCCCGAATTAACGCTGAATCCGAAATACGTTTACTAAATATTGAACAAAATTAATTTGTTTTCCACCAAAAATTATAATAGTAATTCCAAATTAAATTACAACGTTACGCATCTCTTTTATTTCTACCTAGGATATCCCACTTAATTACTGACTTAGACTGCGTCGCTCGAGGTCAGATTATGATTTCCTTCTTTCATTTTGATTTGACCAGCATGTCAATTTACGGTGGGAGACCTATCCCGGAGGGCCCACCCTTAATATGTAACGGGAAATTAGGGGAACCTCGGGACTCACAGTCCCAAGACTGAAATCCCAAAATTGAAGACAATATTATGTATTGTTATATATATGTTTGCCATATGGTGAGAATCGAAGATGCGTGCGCACACATACTCGCATCCAGCGTTAATACGGGAAGCGTCGCCTGAATTTTTTCAGCTGAAGGAAAAAAATTTTTTTTTCGGTAAACCGTCGAATCAGAACTTTAACTTAATATAACTTAATAACTAGCAATTATAAGTGAAATATTATTCTTTTAATGATAAACTTAAACGTTTTTCTTACATCTTATAAGTTCAAGGGGCTTTTTGAATTTAAAAACAGTAATAAACTAGAAAACTCGCGTAAAATTCAATGTATATAACGGTGGTGGTTCGCCGGCCATACTTACATCTAGCGGCTATTGCCGCCCTCAATTATGATGTTTTACGATTACGATGAGAATTTTTAGACTACGATGAGATCTAGTTCATAATAATAGGTCATTAGAAGAGTGTAGATCAATATGTCAACTGAACACCTCTACAATAAGAATATCACTTCCTTATTTTTTTTAGTCATTCTGTTCAATATAATGCGGTATTGTTAATTGTTAGTGTGAAATACATGAAAAATGTATAGTGCAGCCCGGAGTTTACACGCGAAAGACATATGTGGTTGGAAGTGACGGGGGGGGGGGAGGTCAGTCAAAATAACAAACACCTCCAAAAAAAAAACGCGCGAACATCGATCTCTCAAAAAGTCGTGAATATGTCTAAGATATAAGCCAGGCACTGGAAAGGTCGCAATAGTGGTATCTTTATATCAAGCCCCCAAAATGACACAAATGCATTTTAAATATAAGCCAGGCACTGAAAAGGTGGTAATTGTATACACGGTATAACATTTATACTCAGGCACCCAAAAGGTGGCCTTTATGTCTGATCGTATAACCGCTCCAAGGTCAGGAATCGCCAGGCACTCAAAAGGTCTTATACATGTATATATATATATATATATATATATATATATATATATATATATATATATATATATATATTCAATGATCAATTCTTGAAGATTAAAGTGAAATTCTTAAAAACATTACAGCTATAAAATTATATATTCCTCAATATTTTTTGTAAACATATCCATAAATGGGGTTTTTCACCATATCCATATTTTTTTCCAATTATTCAAAATAGTTTTCTTATAATTGATCCAATTAATTTGTGTATTATTATGTAAAAGTTACACTTACAATTAATATTTTCAGGCATTTACAAAAACTAGATCGTGAACCGGCCAGCCATACTCCACCAGAAACTACGCTGAATTGACATCAACATGAATGTAATCTAACCACCAGGCTACACTTCAACGAATCTTTATTACAGTAAACAAAGTAAGTTGTTTATATATCAGTACATGAAAGTTGTGTTTTTATAGAGTGTTGAAGGTTCTATATAAAAGTTTTTTGAGAGGGATACTTAATAAATTTTTAATCAAGTTTAACATTTTATTTCATTTGTTTATTGATATATCAAATACAAAGCATCACATTAAAGCTAGTATTTAAAATTAAAACACTATTATACAAACAAGATCTAATAAAAAAAGCACAATAATCAAACCTAAAATAAAATACTCTTATGCTTTTTACCCAAGGAAATTGAGTCCACAATGTCAAAAGCCTATGAGTAGTACTAAAAAAAAATAATGATTTTTATTAAATTCTTGTTACTAAGATGAAGCACAGACTAGGTTCTACAAGCGACCGTTGGAGTACGAAAACAGGGTGGTAGTGGTACTCTCGCGACATGTACACTTAATCATGATTAGTGTTGCCATCCTAATAGCAGTAGTAATTATTTACCTTAGGTGTACAAATTGATGAATCTTCATACTGTACACAGTGTTTTTTATGTACCTCAGAAATTAAATAAAACTATTGGAGTAAGATTGGAAATTCTAAGAAACCAGAGGATAAACCAACCTTTATTAAGCCATTCAGAAACCGAACATTCAGCGTGCCTCTTATTACACATTTGAAATGTGTCAATGTTTTCAATCTGGGGAAGGGGATATATAAAATTCTTCATATCCACTCTTTCAAATAACGTAATCTTGATTATAACTTCAAAACCCAATTTAAATGCTATATCACACTTTGAAATATAGAACCTTTATAAAAACTCTAGTGATAAATGTTATCAATCAAGTATTCAGAAAACGTTAATTTAAAAGAGCCATTGATATTATGGGAACAAAATAAACGTAGAATTGCATGAAAGAGCGGTCGAGTTAGCTATGAAGGGATGATCACTCCTTTTGGATGATACGAGAGATGGCCTTTTCGAATCTGTTGAGGTTTGTGAAAATGACAGATAAGCTTGGGAACTGGTAAGCTTAGAATAGGCTACTGTTCTCTGGATAAGATAATGGCAAGAAAGAGGCCATGATTTTAACTACAGAAATGTATAGCCTGCATACATTAAAACAAATTCTTGTATTACTACAAGTATCAATCAAAAGTATCTTGTTAATACTACAGATGTATAGCCCCAATACAAAACAGAATAATAAACATAGTCAATAAGACTAATAAAAAATATGTAAGTTATGGTTTTAAGAAATTCTTCTTCTTTTTTTTTGAAGAAAATTACTTAGGCAATAATAAAATGGTGTTAAAAATGTCAAATTATTAGAATTGTGTGATAAAATATTTAGTATTTAAAATTATTGAACACATTTATACGTTACCTTTGCTCTTGCAGCAGTTTCAATTGGGTCTTCCCAGTCAATTGTGATTGGTTGAGAGTCAATTAGTCCTGATTTATGAACTGCACATACACATTACGTAATTAATAGAAGGTATGAATAGGATAGGAATTACATAATACAAATTATGGGGGAAAAGAAGTACCTAATTCACAGAATAAAATAAACAAATCCTGTTTTAATTTCAACTTAAATGGCTTTTTTATAAAGAGAAAATTTAGATATTGATCTTTGTGTTTTTCCTTGTAAATCTTTATTTTCAAAACAAGTAGCCTTTACATGCTCTCCTATTAATTTAAACAAGTTGATGGTTAACATCATGGTACTTACCCAGCCCCATTATACAATGATTCCAATCAATATTTAAGAAAGGAAAGGACTGTAGTAAGAATACAGCTTATACTAGAATAGAAATCTTACTACTCAAATATTGGATGTTCAATTAGCACTGTGGTGAATGTAAACAATATAAAACACTGAAACCCCTACCACAAGTTTGGTACAATAACACACACACACACAAATAAAATAAAATAAAATAAAATATTTTACATTCTATGTTTTATATTTGAAGTAGTTTTAAGATTATTGTTATCTTAATTTTCAATTTTCTGTTTTTGGTTTATGGATTATTAATATCATTTAATCATGTCAAGCTCTTTGATTCACTGTATTTTTTGTTATAATGTATGTGTTTTTTTAAATATTTTGCAACGTAGTGGTAATATTTGGGGAGATATGGTTACATAGGGGGCGAATATTGGGGGTATTGGAATGTGTGTGGGCCCTAAAATTAATTAGCCATTATTGCAATTAACACTAAGCCAACTTATAATGTGTTAAACAAATAATTATTATATCAAATATGCAAAAACTAATGGTTACTTACGTATTAACAATTTTTATGGGGAAACGTGGTCTGGTTGAAAAATAGTGTCTTTATTATTTGAAATAGTGGATATGAAGAATTTTATATATCCCCTTCCCCAGATTGAAAACATTGACACATTTCAAATGTGTAATAAGAGGCACGCTGAATGTTCGGTTTCTGAATGGCTTTAAATAAAACAATCACTGTTTAAAAATCGCTGTGATTGATCAGTAATCATCACTTTTAACCGTTACTGCTGTAAAATCACCATTAGTTCCACCATAATTAATACTGGATCAGTAAAATATTATACTAGTTTAAATAACAATATAAAACACAATTGGTGCTCTAATGAGGGTCGGTTCTAATCCCCCCCCCCTACTTGTGTGTGTGAGAGAGAGGTAGACCCATTCCTAAATGCCTTTCTTATTTGAACAAGATATAAAATCCCTCAGCAGTTCACCTACAGTGAGTACGAGCTTGGCAATCCCCAGGTTAGTGGTTTTACAAGGTGTCGATAGCTGAAAAGTTTTTCGTCTTTAAATAAAACAGAGGTGGGGGGGGAATAATCACTGTTTAAAAATCGCTGTGATTGATCAGTAATCATCACTTTTAACCGTTACTGTAAAATCACCATTAGTTCCACCATAATTAATACTGGATCAGTAAAATATTATACTAGTTTAAATAACAATATAAAACACAATTGGTGCTCTAATGAGGGTCGGTTCTAATCCCCCCCGCTTGTACGAGCTTGGCAATCCCCAGGACCAAGCTGGATTTACAAATTTGTTTACGTAGTCTTGGGTTAGATTGCTATCTATCCTCTCAGGTCTCTCTTAGTGGTTTTTTTTTTTTTTTTTTTTTTTACAAGGTGTGTCGATAACTGAAAAGTTTTTCGTCTTTAAATAAAACAGAGGGGGGGATAATCACTGTTTAAAAATCGCTGTGATTGATCTCTAATCACCACTTTTTACCGTTACTGTAAAATCACCACTAGTTTCACCATAATGAATAAAAATAGTCTGTACGCATGCGTACAATGAAGGAGCCTTCCTCCTTACAACGCTCAATGATGTCACATTGGGTTCAGAGTAGAAAATCTTTGATACCTTTACGTGTGTCTCACTGGTTAAACTTTGGTTATTTCTCGATTTAATTGGTCGGTTTGGGGAGTATTGATTTCTCGGACGCTCTCAATATTTATTTTCCCCGGAAGTGAATAATAAACAAAGTTTATGTGCACGTTCTTCCAGGAAGTCACGTCAATTTCAATAGGTTGTATTTATTATTAAAATCTCACTGCTTTTGTGTTTGTACTGCATGTGTATCTATACTAATTCAAGAATTCGCAGTTTTGAACCGAATTGTCTCAAATTTGGTATGTAGATTCAGTTGTATAAATTCTTTAACCATAAAAATCTGTTTTGAAAAATTCAAAATGGCGGAATATTTTTAAATTTAAAAAAAAATTGTTCAACTATAGTTGACGTCCCAGTATAGCTCATTTTGTACAGCATTCAATTCTATACAAAAAAAGTTTTTCTTAAAACTTTTTTTGTTTTGTATAAAATTTTTAAAAAAATTGTTCGAAATTATACCCCCTCTACAAAACCGTAAGGTTTTAATTCAATTTTGTTTAAATTTATTATTTAAACTGCGTCTTCTGATTCGTTGGATATGTTTGATAACCGTAAAATCAATCAAATTTCAAAATGGCGGCTGATTTAGTTTTTTGAGGTTAGTAAGTTCAACAACGTTCCATTAATAGCTCATTATTGTACAGCTTTAAAATCTGTATGCATTGACTTTCAAATACGTTTTGTACAATATGGGCGCCATCATGATACTTGCCCAGCTCCATTAACACACATCCTGTAAAAATAATACACAAGTTGGGTTTCTTGTGCCTTCTAGGAAATGTTAAATTGCATTGGTAGATCAAGGAAGCCTTGGGTGTTTGCTTAGAACAGTTGTTACACAGGTTTTCTGTACCTTGGTAATTGTGTATATAAGGATTCCCTCGCTTCGCTCGATGTCAATATCTCGGTCCCGCTAGATTTATTAACCACAGGAATATCACATTTTCTTGTAACGTCAGGGTTGAAAATAACTTCGCTATTTGTTATTGCAGAGAGGCGGGGTTGGTAGCATTACATGGAGAATTGTGTTATAAGTTGAATAACACACGAGATATGGACAAAAAACTGTTTAATAAATCTTGACTTGTGAGATAATATTAGATAGAATAAAACTCGAACACAACAAAGTCGCCATCCTCAGTGATACATGAGTTACAATAACTAAACTATAAGTCAGTTATTGTAGCTCCTTATCATTGGCTATGGTGACTTTTTCATTGAAACGCGTTTGATTAAGTAAACGTAATTTTTGTGTCAACTTGTGTTCGAGTTTTATTCTATCTAATAAACTGTTTACTATGGCCACTTTTGTTCCCCCATTTTTAAAATTTTTATATTGTTTTGTACGAGTAACACTATAGATCCTCAATCAAATTTCATGTTCCGACTTGAAATGTTTGTGGGGCGATATCGTGCTTACGTATAGACGACAACGGCGGGCTATCGGACAACTTACCCTATACTTCGTATACTGAGTAAGGTTAGGTTAGGTGAGATATATCAATGATTCACACAATTTATAACCTCAAAATTAAGGGGCTTTTGTATGAGTGTACCCGATTTTAAAAATGAACTGTTACAAAATGTACTACAAATTACTCGTAAACAATTACTCTAGTAAAACTATTTTTGAAAATCAACCGCCAATAACAGGTTTTGTTAGTCTTATAGATGTGGTTTAATCGGGCGTTTCCTAAATATAAAAACTAACACACAACGTTTCGAGTGTAAATCAACTCCCGTTATCAAGCGATAAACCTAGAACATAAAACAAGTGAAAAATGCCGACATGGCTTAGCGATGTTGAACACTAAAGTACTAATATAAGAGAAACAAATAAAGTTAATCGTTGAAGAGTCAAAATAAACAACACTAGATAAATACATAATCAAGGAAACCACATGTCTCAGCACAGCATAGAAGGAATCAATAGGGGTTGTTGGCCAACGGAGTGACGACCTAACTGTTTATTGGAATGAACAACTTTTTATCCCTTCTTTAAAAAGTTTAATGCGTGACCTGGTCATTACTTGTTACTGAAATTTTAGCAGGCAAAAATCGTTTGATGACGGGAATTGATTTATACTCACGAAACGCTGTGTAGTATTTTTTATATACACAGATGATAACACGAATCAACTATAATATTGTGATTGAACAATCCATCATTATCAAACTTTAAATCCAGAATAGATTTTTATTGTTAATGAAATTCAAAATTGGTAACGGCTATAAAAAAATTACAATTTTATCAAAATCGTCTCACCCAATTTCTAACAAATTTTAGTGAAATTTGAAGATTAATAACCCAGACATTATAGACTATTCTAAGAAAATAGAAATAATTTTGTTGCTTATGGAAAAGACTGGGATATGGTCAAAATGTGCCCACATACTAGTAATTATAATTGGTTCGAACGTTTGAGCTGTAGAGGATACACCAGACGGACATCAGTTTTTGGCCACACATAACTTTTTGTATATTACTCATATACTGAGTCCAATCGTAGAGGGGATCAGGTGAAGGGTAGAGGAAACACCTAGCTCTAGTAGTAATTGTAGTTATTAAGGTCAGTGTGTAGAAGATGATAGCAGTGTTATTGAAATGCACATGAGGTAGAATAAACATAACTATACAGTCTTTGTGTTTTATTGTGATTTTGGGGAATTTTCTTTCATTGTATATTCACCACAGTGCCCTAGCGATTTATATGAACTAATAATTAAATTACATTTAGGAGTGTGCTATTTCGACCGTACCAACATCTAACACCTAGAGGTTAAATCATTCTGCTGTATCAGTCTAGCACAATCATTGTCTCAATTTGAACGTATTTTCTACAACACAAGTTCTTTGGTGAATAATTTACGACTCGTATACAAGTTTAATTACAAATTAAAAGAGTCAAAGCGTGTGCTAGAAACCACACGACATATAGGGACAGTTATTTTTATAAAGTGGAAGTGTTTTAAAGGGTGTCTAGCAAAGTCAGATTTAAAAATTCCCTGACTTTTCCTGTTCCCAATAAATTTTCCCTGACCGAAAATCTTTAAACTAAGCGCACGATTAGGTTGTTGATTTTTACCTTTTATTTTGGGCTGTGAAGAATAATCTAACCACAGGAACGATTTTGATCTCTAGCAGCAAAATTTATAATTAAAATGAACTTATCCTATGGTTTGTGATGAAAGATGACTCACATTGGGTTTTCGACAATAAAGAAAAAATTTGAGGAAAAAAAAACAGTTAATATATACATTATTTACAATGTCACTATACACCACATTAACATTAGGAAGACTTTTTTAATGTCTCAATTTGTTCCGCCAAAGCATCAGCTTCTAGCAGAGCGTCTTTAAGCAGTTTAACTTTTTTGGCCTCCAACCTCTTCAACTCCATAGTGTTCTTCCTTTTTTCAACAGCCCTCTTATCTTTTTCAGTCATAGTTTGCAAAATAGCACTTCTTTCAGAAATAACACTATTGTTAATCAAACATTTTCTAAATTTATTTTGTAATATTGTGGTTAAAAAAATAAAAAATTAGTTAGGCTCCATAAATAAAACTGTCCACTAAAACACTATAGGCCAGCATAATGTTATGCTACATGTTATGAAACAATTTATTTATTTTTATTATTCTCAATGTAGTTTTAAGTTTGTATAAACTTTAAAAGAGCTGAATGCTCTTTTAAACATAAAAAACAAGTTATTTAACTTTCACTAAAGTCAAAACCAAAATAATCTAGATCCCTAAATACTATTAGATAGTGAACTGTTGTGAATATGAATTTCCTAGACTTACATATTACAGATAAAAATTAAATTTTTAAACAAACATACAATGTAGCTAACGTAATTGAATCTGCTGTAAGCGTTTCTCATTGAAAGAATCATCTTCTTTGGAATAGGCTGAGAACTGAACTCTTCCATTCCTCCAGCATTAATAATGGCATCAAACACCATCCGCTGTGCGACAAGAGACTCTTCCTTTAAATTCTCTACCAACATCTCTTTGTTTACAGAAAAGCCCCTTTCAATTGTTGCATTGCCATGCGATAACAAAAGAACCTTTTGAATAACTTCTTTTAAGTTTTCCGCCGATGGTACTTGAGTTATCCAGAACTTGTCAAGTCTAGTTTCTTTTTTTGAATAATTCGCAAATTCAAACCGGAAGTGGGACTTCAAGATGATTTCACGGAATTCACGGTCAGCTCTTTCTGCCTTGGTTGGTGAGACAATATTTGACTGGATCATTAAATCCAGTGCATTTTTCATATTTTCACAAGCCTCTTCTTCATTACTTGATTTATTGCTAGGATTTAAAAAAGAAAGAAATTTGGTTAGAGGGTATTTTAACGGTGACCTTTCTTGAATTTTTGCAACAAAATGCTGATAGCAGGTTCTGATTTCTTTTCGAAAATCCAAAATTTCTTTGTCTGTCACACCATGACATTGCCTTAGAGCAGATCTTGTACTATAACCAAGGTCTATATCCTTCACTCGAAGTAGATTTTTAAATAAACCATCCTCTTTTTCAAAAACATTTATTTTGTAGAAACTCTCTCTGATCATCACCTCTTTTTTTATTAATTTATCCATAACTTCTTTGGTCAGTTTTAAAATATTATCATATAAAAAAGGGACCATTGGGGAATCTGTTTGAAATTCAGTTAAAAACTGTTCCAATCCTTCCGCAAAAGATTGGAAAAAAGATATTTTAACTGGGAGGAGTTTGTCTTTTAATAAAGCTTGCACGACCTTAAAACTATTACAGGAAGGTTCCTTGTCAGTTCCTTTAACAGAATCTACATACTTCTTAAGAGCTGGCAACATCATTTGACTTCTTTTTGCTACTTTTGCATTTTCTATCCAACATACCGTGCAAAATGGCAGAGGAAACAAATAACACCCAGTTATATCTGTGAAGTGCCCTCTTCTAGATGGAACCATCTTAAATAAGTTATATAGTGCTCTAAAAAATTCCATAAGTTTCCAGGTGGTTTTTTTTATACTGGTTTTGAACGCACCATGCACCACATGAAGGCCACAAGAACCTAATTCAATAAGACTAGACGAGTTTGATCCTAGAATAGTGTTTAGATCATTTTTGAACAATTTGTAAAATGACCAGTTGACATTGGGTCCGTCCATTGATATTTGCAAAATTCTCGACATATCAAGCTCTTGTACACCTTGCTTAAAAGCTTCAAGAAGATTTGTCGCCTTAGCTTGCTGAAGGAAGACAGAGCCGAGATAGCGAGCTTTTACTCTATTAGTGTGTTCATCCCAATAACGAATGCTTAGATCCATTTGGGATTTTGTAGCTATTTTATTTAAACTTTCATCGAACCCTATAACATAGCTTGAGGTGGCACTTAATGAAGTATTCAACTCGTCTTTGAAGTAATTAGATAGGCCAAATACAATGCTATAAGAAATCTTATCTTTATGTAACTTCATGTCTTGTGCTATAGCACTATCAGGGAACATTTTTGTAAAAAGAGAGACACTACTTTCAGCACTCTGTAAGGAATTGTGCTGCATGACAGTATTCAAACACCACAAAATTTCTGCTTGAGTGACTTCATCTCTTAATTTGTATTTCTGTAGGTTTGTACACTGCTTGAGTTGAGAGGATGAGCCTAAGGTTTCAGGTAATTTTTCAAAGCTTTCAGTGGGGGGAGAATCTTTTGGATTTACTGTGTCGTCAGTTTTTAAAGGGATGCCTTCTGCAGAAGAGCAGGAAAGCTTTGTAAAAAACTTCATTGGTGCACTCATAGAAGAGGCATTTTCGGATTTAGAGTGTTTGCTGCTTTTCATATGGCTGGTCACAGCTCGCCGTCCCATATTACTTAGACAAAATGTCTTCTGACACAATTTGCACTTAGCAGAATTTATATCGCCATTAACTTTATCAAGCCATTTGGAAAATTGTGACTCTTGTAACTAATTCATTTGAAAGGATGCTTTTTTTAGATGTCATCTTGAAAACTGAAAAAAAAGTATTTCCAATAAGTTAAGAATTTACATTTAATTTAGGCCTGCTATAATTAAAAATGATATAGAAATAAAATGGTAATTGGAAATCTATGAAATTAACAATGAGCTATCTGACCTAACCATATCACTGAAAATTTGAACTAAGCCTACTAAAGCTTAATTTTGTTAACTAGGCGTACATTTTTAAGTAAATATGTTAGTAAGTCAATTTTAGCAATTCCAAGGGGGTTAGCAAAATGAAAAGTGAAAATAAAAATTGAAAAATTAAAATAAAAAATTTTAAAAGAGGAAACTGAAAATTTGAAAAATTTCATCATACTCGGACTAGTCGAAATCCAAAAAACCGCGTGAAATAGGTTCAAACTGTAGGGAATCATGCCGAACGGAAAAGTGTCGAACCAATTTTTCCTAACGTTAGCCGTTTTTGAGTTATGCCCAAAGTTTCTTATTATAGCACAATCCTATTTTATCCCTACAACTGCCAGGCATTTTTTAAAGTTTTTCAAGCATATTTAAAAAAAAATCAGTAAACATATATCCCCATTGAAACCCCTAATCCATTATATATCTTTATAAACAATGTATAATAATAGTCTAACACATAGGCGTAAATTCAGGTTTTTCATTGGGGGGGGGGGGCAAGAATTACTGAGGACCTCCCCTCCTCTACCCCCCGGAAAGAAATTTTCAACCACAAAATTATTGCTTTCATATTTCATTTCTTTACCTCGAAACCTCTCGATCAAGTAAAAATAAAGTTAAATCAAATTTTAAATTATCCTGATTTTTAAACGATTATTGCTTTTCGCCTTTCCCTTTTCTATTTCTTAAAATTATAGGAAATTATAGCTTTAAATGGTCTAAGCACATGACACATTGTACTAATACTGAATAAGATGTTATTTGTTGTCAAGTCAGTAAAAAGTAGAAGTAGGCCTATAAATATGTGAAGGAAAAATCAAGATTGGTAAAAGACAAAAAGAGTAAACATTGCATTATAGTTTACAATAGGTTTATTAAAATTTGAAAAGAAAAGGAAGGGAAGGGGAAAAATTCATGAAATCACCTGTTTAGTATTGTTTGTTTAAAAAGATTGAAAATGTTTGTAATTTCAAACAAAAATCTTCTCTGAATAAAAATATTCGTTTTTGGAACTAAAGGTCACCATTTAGTTCTATTAATATATTATGGAGTTCCAAATGAAAAAACCAAGAAAATTTAAAGAAAATAACTATAATATATTCATTTTTCAGTTCTTGATATGTAGTTACCACAATTCTATGTGAAGCATGTTTTTTTTTTATATTGGAGGGGGGCAACTGCCCCCCCCCCAATTTACGCCTATGGTCTAACATAGTAAAATGAAACTTACAACAAATGGGTTGACTTGAAGTAGATATGATGGAATATCCAAAAAAATTATTAGAAGAAAAAAAATATGTTCGAGGTTTTTCAATATTTTCTAGATTATTATTTTTGTAAATTGTCCCATATATTAATCACCAAGGAAACAATTTTTTTTTTGTCAGATACAGTCACATTTGTACATTTCTGTAATCTAGAACTAGGCCTCATTCCACCATTATCGCTTTGTTTTGAATATTTTTTCTGTATATTTATTAGTTTCTTGAACTAACAAATTCCAACAGTTATTTGTAAAAAATAAATACAAATATGTTATTGGAGAACGTTTCCTTGGGGGGGGGGGCATTTTTTTATGTCAGGGTTTCTTTCTTTGAATTTACTTGTTTGCGAGTGTGCCAACCCACTACGTCACCACAAGGGATAAAAAAAATTAAAATAACCTCTTGATAGAATGTGTCTTTCCCCTTTAAAATGATATATAATACATTAGGGTTCCATTTAATTTTGTTTCTGTAATTACGCGAAAACTAAGCACTGTCATAATGCGTTGCAATCGCAGAAAGCCGATACGTAAATGGATCGCGATCGCGACGCTTGGCAGTTATTGAATTAACAGTAATAAAATGTAATGAACCTGGCATTTCTATAACTGAAGTGCAAAATGTGTTTAATAAATAATATAAGATTACATTACTATTTTTATATACATTTGTTACATGACTAGTTGAAATCTAATTTTTTTTTGGATTAGCAACTGAGCGATCTGACTCCGGTCCGGTAGCCTCTTATGTTCGGTTTAAGGTATGAATTGTAATATAGCCTAGACACTAATAAAGTCGTTGGATAAGGCAAGTTTTCATTAAATGTTAGGTTTCTTTACTATAAACAGAATAATCTTAATATTAACACTTACCTTTGGCTAATTAAAAGATGAGTGACGTTCACTAAATACACTTCACACACGCTTATATGCACAGAAGTAAACTGATTAAACACGAATAAAACTGAGATAAATTAGTTTCTATATAAAAAATAATGTCTGGGAATACGCTTACTCAATCTAGTGGTGGGGCACAAAACACGAAACTGTTTTAAAAAAACTGCTTTCCGATAAACGACAAACAAACTGCTATTTCAAACGGAAACAAGCAGTTGGATTTGGAGTGATTTATGATTTGCTAAATAAAACAAGGAAAGGATTGTGAGACTTTCCCAGTTCCCCCACTACCACAGTGCTAAGTTGAAGCTGATAACGGCTTTTCTCTTTTCTTTCTTTGTAGTGTAGTCGATGTGTTTGGCAGTGGTGGCTTACTCATAAGGACTCTCGAAATCCCCCCCCCCCAATGATAATATTATTTGAATAATGTAAATACCTATTTGTATTTAATTCTTTGGAGATAAATGAATTATGATTTGCCGCTGTGGATTTCACCATCATTTGTAGCGGAAGTATTACAATTTAAAATATTTGACAAATGTATTCTGGAGTTCGGTGGCCAGAGCGTCCGAGTTTCATTGCATTTAGTCATATGGGGCAGCAGCAGACAAAGCTGAGGGTGCCGTGACGTCATTTACACAGCGTGTAATGGGCTTCTAGAGTCCGAAGCTGCGTGCACAGACATCAGTCAGTGCAGCCACCATAAATTAGATGTTCCGCATTACTAAAAACCTTGTTTTCGATGGGCAAAATAAGTTGGCGCAACTGTTCTAAATAGTGTCTCGCCACTCACGGGAGTTGTTGTTACGCCTGCTTTCTGAACCGTAGTCACATAGTGTATGTTTTGATAACATGCCTTCCCTTACGTGTATAAAAAACAGAGCCCTCCCATTGCACTTAACCACCGGCCGCTACTGGTGTTTGGTCAAATTTTGTATTATTATAGGCTATTTTTTTAAGACATTTCTTATATTTATTATCAAACATCGATATTTTTTAATTAACTAAAAATATTCTAAATCTTTTGCATTTTGGTTAATATACATTTTAAGTTGACTATTTAATTTTTACTTTAAAAAAAAATATTACTTCTTATTATAAATTCATTGCATTTTGTAAATATATAATGGCTTACATAATGTAATTTAATTATTTATTACTAAGACTTATAAACGTTATTTTTATCCTGCCAAAAGTTTTATACCCAGAAACAGTTAACATCATGGTACCGTAGTAGTTAGAAAACAGAACACAAGTGCTCTATGTTCTATCTGCTATATAGCTTTGCGTTTCCGTTTTATGAACCTGTTTTTTTCCAATGGCTTTTAAAAGCAGTTTTTCTCTCTGGACAAACTGCTTGTTGACGTTTTGTAAAAATAGCAGTAACAACGCCCACCTCTAAATACTATGCCGATTCTCATTCGCGTCCTCGATACTCCCGACTGAGGATATGATGTGCCAACTGCCAAAAAAAAGAACGGGGTTTCCAAAGCTGGCGGCACCGCTTTAAGATGTGACAAAATGTTCACATTTACTGATTTACACCCTTGAGTCTTAGCAACCCGACAACAATAAAGTTGTAAAAATGACATTTATTTCACAGTTGTACATTTTCTTTAAGGACCGTTACAGGCATCCGCATTGTATTACACTTTCTAAAATATCAGGCGTTCTTTATTTTTTTTCCCCGGTTTTTTAAAAAATTCCCTGACATTTCCCTGACTTTTCCAGAAAATTCAAATTCCCTGACTTTTCCCGGTTTTCCCGATTTTCCCGGTCGCTAGACACCCTGTATTAAGCGACATTTGTACGAGCATCACAATGATCGTTCGGTAAACTTTATATTGCTCTGGTGTGCAGTCTGCCTTAGACTTATAAATAATGAGTTTAAATTTATAACTGGTTTATCTGAGACTCAATTAAAAATAATTTCATTCAAGCTTTGAGGAAGAGTAAAACTAACAAAACAGAAATCGATTTGAAATGAGAAATTGTAATTTTAGTAATATATATATATATATATATATATATATATATATATATATATAAAAGGAGGAAAAACTGGTTACCTATTATTGTTTAGTTTAAAACCTGAAAAGGTCTAGTAATATACCATAACAAATGAGTAAAACTTTGTAGGGCTATCGCACATCAGCATGCTGAGTTCTTGTCTATTCTTATTGTTTTACAAGTTGAAATGCAAGATAAAGATTCTAATCATTGTGTTTTATGTTTACAGATGCCTGATAAAGGAGAAGTTGTCAATACTGTTAAAGAAGTAGATGATCAAAAGAAACCAACAAATGAGAATGAAGCATCACCGGCTAAGAGTGAAGCAATGGCACTATTAGCACGAGTGATTTATTACAAACCAGACTAACGAATTTACAAAGCGGTCGTCAACCGTAAGATGCAACTACTAAGAATCCTTTTTATACCGATGATAAAGAGATTGAAGAAATCAAAAGTATCCTTCCTGAAATTAAAGATAAGATTGATGATGTTGAAGATCTGAAAAGGGAAACTTTGAAATCAATGATGGAATTGGCTATGAAATGTAGTAGTTTGGCAGATGGCGCAGGAACATCATCAATGCAAAATGGTACTGTCGAGAAGCCAAATGCAACTAATATCTCTCATCTAATTAAGAAGAAAAGAAAACCAAAAGATGAAATAACTCCGGAGCAGGTGAAGAAATCAGAATCTTCCTAAGGGATAGTTGGTTTACAAACTTTGTGAATTTTTTACAATGCATTAAGTATTTTAAGTGTACAGATTAATTTTAAGATAATTGAGACGTTTATGAAATAAGTTATTTGCTAAGTTTAACTAATATGAATGGTGTTGTTTGATCATTTAATAATAATTGTTGTTTTTAAGTACATTTACATTGTAACCTTTGGTATTGTAACCGCGATTTTAAATATTTAATAAAACCAACATTTTATAGGTATTACAACATTGACTATATTTTAATAAATCTCACATTTTTTTACCTAGGTTTTAACCACATTTGACCACATTTGAAAACTAGGTCTAAAATTAGGTCAAGTTCTTTTTGTCATTAACGAAATCTATTATTCAAATTCTATTTGGCACGAGATAGTGTCATCTTGTTGAAAGTTGTTTATTATTTCCTTCTCCTCAACTGGTCTGATGAATGTCTTTGCAATATCCTTTTTGATTTATTGTGTTAACCAGAACTCATTATTTTTATGATACAAATATCAATTGTCATTGAATGAAGTGAAATTTTATTAAAAAATAAATGGATTATTTGTGGCACTATATATAAATAAATACTAAGTTTAGATTCTGTGTGGATAGGAGATACAGGCTTATCTTGGAAAGTCCTTGGTATTCCCTGATAGTACACAAGTAAGAAAACACACATAAACACTAAAGTTCTAGGAGCCCTATTGTACTATAACCTAAATAAATACTGAGCTTGACTTGTGAAATGTTTTAAATAAAAATTAAACTTAAGGAAAATTATACGATTTATACTACTAACCTACGGTACTTGATAGAACTCCATTTTCAGGAAAGACAACCACAAACACAATTTTTAGTAAATTTTACTTTATTGAGTCTTGCCAACCGTAATGGCATTTACGAGGCAGCATAACACAGACTAAAGATAGTGATGTTCAATTTAAGTAGAGAGGTCACGATGTGTTTGTTTAGTTATCCTTAAACCTGTATATTCTACCACTTCCTCTTTGTGCCCTTTCTAAGTTAGAATGCTAATGATTTGCATGGCATCTTTTCGATATGTTCTATAAGTTTAACTGCTAATCCTCTGTTAGCCAGCACGTCCGTACATTAATTTCCTCTAATCGCAGTATGTCTAGAAGCCTAGCGAAGCATATTGTTGAGCTCCCCAGCCGTGATGTGATTCTGAACCAATCCTAGACTGATATTTAACTGAATTTGTTAAAATCCAGAGGTTTAGATACCTTATCATTGTATCCAAGTCTCTTTACATTCTACTAAGGGTGTTATTTCTGATTGAAACACTACTGTTGGATACATTCCTATCGGCAACTCCTGTTGCACATTGCTTTATTGTTCATGCATTAAGGTTTTCTTTTCCTTTAGCCATTCAGTGTTCAGATATTTCTACCGACTCTACAAAAGATATTTGACATGTAGTCTAAAAGCTTTTGAAAACAAAAGACTACATCATATTAAACAAAATAATTTTGTAACATTTTCTTTCGGTATCAGGCTTCATTTATATAGCTGACAGCCTGATATATCAATTATATGGTGCTACTGCGAGAGCCTAGTATTTTTCATAGGAAAAGAAAGTGTTTAAAACAATTATGTTATATTACTTAGCACATTTTCACTGTGGAGTGACCTGTTGAATGCATTGTATCACATTTTAAATACTATTTTAAGTTGACTTGTTTAGAGATGGTACAAGAATTTATAAAATGAATTGTTGTAAATGGATGTTTTCTTGAAGTTAGTGACTTGAACATTGAAATACTTTTGAACATTTTTATAAGAATTTTACATGTAAAACATATCCATTAAAAAAGAAATGAATTAACTACATTATTATAGTATTACAATATCCTATGAACCCTGTGGTTAATAACGATATGAAAGCAAGTTTAATAAACTCCATCCTTAGAGTGATACCAATACTGAACTAAATGTGAGTGAGACGACTTATAAAGGGTTAAACATACCTCCTCCACATTGGTCAGGTGCGATGTACCACACAATGCTATAATTAATCTAGCTTATAATTAAGAATATTAAAAGCAAAGGAATAAACATATACAGGGTGGCTGAAAAGAAACATGCACCCCCCCCCCCTTTAACCATTTTTACTATTTGAAATATTTTAATTCTTTGCAGCAGTCTTTTCAGATACAAGGGGGCGAAATTGATTAGCGCAAAATGAAAAATTTTGACCCTTCGAGGGGTGAGTAGTAGGGAGTAATTCAAAATTTTCAAATGGGACCTTTGGTCGTGTTGTACCTCATTTTAAAGGTCTTGGTGAGACAAAAAATAATAATATAGAAAATTAAATTTGAACCACCCAAACCAAAATGGCGGCCATACATGTAATTCAATTCAGGCATTTGTATTTTTATGGTACGCTTTTCCATTAACATGTAAATAATATTTTCACGCTTCATATTAAATGTTCAAATTGTTCTCCTTGAGCCTCCATGCAGTAGTACAGTCTTTGTTCAATCTTCTTGCACATTCTCAAAAGTTTGGTCTGTTATTCTACTTTATAGATTTTCTATTCATTCTATTAGATCTATTCACAATCAAATTCTCTAGAAGATCTATTTGAACGAATAAAAAATTAATGCAGTAGAATAACAGACCGAACTTTTGAAAACGTGCGAGAAGGCTTTGAACAAAGACTGTACTTACTGCATGGAGGCTCAAAGAGAACATTTAATATGAGTTGAGAAAATATTCTTTACATGCTGAGGAAAAAGAAACCATAAAAATACAAATGCTTGAATTAAATTCATATATAGCCGACATTTTAGTTTGTGTGGTTGAACTTTAATTTTCTTGATGTAATTTTTTTCATCTCACCAAGATCTTTAAAATGAGGTACAACATGATCACAGGTCCCATTTGAAAATTTTGAGTTAACCCCCACCCACCGGAAGTTCAAAATTGTTCATTTTGTGCTCATTGATCTAACCCCTTGTACCTGAAAACAGTACCACAAACAGAATTCAAATGGTAAAAAAGTTTAAGGGGGGGGGTGGAAGTTTCTTTTGCCCTGTACTCCTATATATGAGAAAATATAAAACAAAGTTCTCTAATATAAATAATATGAAAATTTTATTATTTTACATTTTTCGGACATTTGCCATCATTTGTGTGTTAAAATTCAAAACACGACGTTTCGGGAATAAGAATCAATTCCCGTTATCAAGTGACTAAAAACTAAAGAAACATGCAACTAGAAACTAAGCCTACGTGAGAAGTAAAATTAAATAAGAATACCACCAACTTTAATATCTAAGCATGCATCTCAGAGCTGAAACAGAAGTCAAAAAACACAACTAACGGCAAGTACGTGTTGTATCAAAGATACAGCAACAAGTGACGTGGTCCAGAAGGCATGACTGTTAGGGGAGTGGCCTATTGTTAGTTGTTAGGAACTACACGTAATATGAAAACATAATGGAAAAACAACTACAGTATTAAAAAGTTAAAATAGGCCTAATGTGCGCTTTAACATGGTTTTAACGAAGAATTCGGAATTGCCCCTTACCAGAGTAAAACAACAAATCATTTTCAGCTTTAACAATAAAAATACTTTCGAAGCTATCCAACAATTTGTTGATCTTAATTTCTTAAATCAAACTAACATTATTCATTCCTACATTATGAAATATGGAATGAACATAGGCCTACTCAGCAATTTTTTGGGCCTGTCAAATTTAATATGCAACAAATGGTTTTTAAATCTCATTATAACCTTTCTCCTAGTTTAACCACGATAAAACTTTTCACAAGTCATACTAAATTTTATAAATTTCAGACTTTTCCAACATCGGAGCTTTATCTTTTGGATTACCTAACAAATGTCCCAATTAGGTTATTAAATTTAAATTGTTAAAGATTGACTCCACATCTTTGGTAAGGGCTGAATCAAAAGGCAAACTAATATATTTAAAAATGCTTTCTTCCAGTTGGAGAGTCGTGGACGTTCTTGAGTTTTTGTTTCCTTAATATAAAATCTATAACGTTCAGGTCAAACCAATCAAATTTAACAATACATTTTATAGTATCCAATTTCCTGTAAAACCGTTTAAGCTTAAAGATGGTTATCTATTTGTATATCAAACTCAGTATTATAATTTTTCTTAATACACAAAATATCTAAAAATGGCAAGCTATTACCAATTTAAATTTCATGAAAAAATTAGATTGAGTTTCGCACATTGTTAATTTCATTCTAAATGTACATAAGGAGTTATTAAACTTGCTAACGTTAATTGTGTTAGTGGATTGGTTAATTATGATTTGGGGATTACTTCTTTCATAAAAGATAATAAAAAAATGTCAAAGTTTACTTACAAAACTGAATTCTTTAGAATATAAAAAGCATTAACTGACAAACCTATGTATTTATTAATGGTACATACACATAGAATACAGTTTCTTTAGTTATGTGAACGGTAGAGGGTGCTGATAATAACTCACACTTCATACTTAGAGATCCACCATCCGATAACAGTAGAGATGGGGACGGTTGGGCACAAAAACGGTGGGGGTACCCCCACCCCTCCCCCCTCGGCCCCTCCCCCTTTGCCCCTCCCCTCCCCTCCCCTCCCCCTCCCCTCCCCCTCCCCCTCCCCTCCCCCTCCCCTCCCCTCCCCTCCCCCTCCCCTCCCCCTTCTCCCTTTGCCCCTCCCCCTTTGCCCCTCCCCTTTAGGCCCCTTCCCTTCCCCCATTGGTCCCCCTGCCCCTCCCCCTTTGCCCCTACCCCTTTGCCCCTCCCCTTTAGGCCCCTTCCCTTCCCCCATTGGTCCCCCCACCCCTCCCCCTGCCCCTTCCCTGTAGGCCCCTCCCCTTTAGGCCCCTTCCCTTCCCCCATTGGTCCCCCCACCTCCTCCCACCCCTCCCCCTGCCCCTCCCCTGTAGGCCCCTTCCCTTCCCCCATTGGTCCCCCCACCAGTGACGTATTGTTGTCGAGACACACACACACACACACACATGACGTCATACTCACACGACGTCATACACTTAACTTTTTTAATACCGGTGGGATTCGAACCTGTGAAGTTTGGATTCGAAGGCGGACACGCTACCGACTGAGCTATCGTGCATAGTATTACAAGTCGGATAATTAACGCAGTATATAAGCCGCCATGTTGTAACCGCAATAATGTGTTATATATATATAATGTGTTAAGATAGTTAACCTAACCTATAAGTGTCCTACTATTGCCCATCCACAGCCTATCAGCTGTTACAATAATGTGTCATATAATTATATAATGTGGTAAGATAGTTAACCTAAAGATTCCCACTTTTGCCCATCCACAGCCAATCAGCTGTTACAATAATGTGTTATATATTTATATAATGTGTTAAGATAGTTAACCTAACCTCATAGTATTACAAGTCGGATATTTAACGCAGTATATAAGCCGCCATGTTGTAACCGAACGCCAGAACATTTCGTAGAAGTTCGGACACGAACCCCTTACCGTAAGACTTACCGAGTTTTTCGCGACCGCGAAAAACTCGCGTACGTCTTACGGTATGGGTTCTGAGTCGTACCTCTAGGTTACTCTGACAACAAATAGTAGTGTCCAAATTGTAATGTGCTTGTGTTAACCTAACCTATAAGTTTCTGCCTACCACAGCCTATCAGCTGTTACAATAATGTGTTATATATATAATGTGTTATATATAATGTGTTAAGATAGTTAACCTAACGTGTCCTACTTTTACCCATCCACAGCCAATCAGCTGTTACAATAATGTGTTATATATATAATGTGTTATATATTTATATAATGTGTTAAGATAGTTAACCTAACCTATTAGAGTTTCCTACTTTTGCCCACCACGACCTAGGTACATTTAATGTGTTAAACGTAGTTTCCTCCGTTGTCTACCAGGGTGTAGCACATGTGTTTATGTATCGTGTTAAAATATTGTTAACCTATGCTTACCACAGCCCACACGGGTGTTAGTCTGGCCACTATTTAACAACCGAAATATATTTTTACCAACCGACCGATTTACCAACCAAAACCAACCGATTTACCAACCAAAAGCAACCGATTTACCAGCCAAAATATACTTTTACCAACCGAAATATACTTTTAGCAACCGATCTTCCAACCGAAATACACTTTTAGCAACCCAAACATCCAACCGATATACCTCGACCCGCGGACTTTGCTCCCCCCTGCGGGAACCCCCCACCGGCTGCGGGAACCCCCCACCGGCTGCGGGAACCCCCCCACTGGCTGCGGGAACCCCCCACCACCACCTCCCAGCGTGTGTGGAAGTGACAGCATATCGGTCTCAGGCCAAATCCCTCTACTCCCCTCCAACAATATCCATATAGGTAAGAAAGGGGGGTCGCTTTCGACTACCTCGTTTCGGCTACCATTCCAAGGTGTGTAGGTCAGGTTCTGACAGGTCTAGCCGGATTGTACAACAGTGCGTAACAGTGCGCATGCGTACTACTCGCTGAAAGGAGAGTGTCCACAGGTTACTCCATCTACACTACCAGAGTGTAGCACCGGTCAAACAAGTTAAAACAAGGTGACTCACACGGTTAGTGTTACTTGAAAAGAACTATGGAGCCAATTTACATTGTTTCCTCGCAAAGTAGGGTGACGAAAAAATTTCGTACTCTAAGGACTAAAATTCAGTTTAAATTTCATCCACCACCCGAGAATGTCACGGAAATTGATTGGATAAAAAGAGGCTTTGAATGTTTGGTGGACAAAATGAAAAATGGAACAGCTGATGGTGATCTGTTGGGCTTTACTTTTACTAGTCTCAATTTTAAAACAAAGACGCCTGGATACGTTGCTTTTCGTAAAGCTTCCGACACCTCTGTCGATCTCTTATGGACAATTTTTGGCGGACTAATCCAAAGCAACGGTGAGGCGGGAACAAGCAGCGATAATTTCGAGATTACCTGCACCAGAGTATCCCCACGAAATAAATAGTGCCACCAATCTGTAAACACACTCATTTACCTAATGGATGTAAGGCGAGCCATTGCGGCGGAGCTCCACAAGCCCGCGCGAAGAAATTTCAAAACACGTAGTGTGACACTGAAAGGAGTTAACGACCTTTATCAAGCCGATCTAGTGGAAATGATTCCATATGCTAAGGAAAACCGAGGCTACAAATATATACTGACAATGATAAATTGTCTGACAAAATTTGCGTTTGCAGAACCGCTAAAGACAAAGTCGGCTCTAGACGTATCTACAGCGTTAGAACCGATACTGAAAAAACATCCTATGAATAACTTTCAGACCGATCAGGGGAAGGAGTTTTTCAATATGCACGTAAAGAGATTAATGAAAAAATACAATATAAATCACTACGCCACTTTTTCAGACAAGAAAGCGTCTATGGTTGAGCGTCTGAACCGTACTTTGAAAAATATAATGTGGCGTGAATTTACGGCACGCGGTAGTTACGAGTGGGTGGAGCTGTTGAAAAACGTAGTAAAGACCTACAATAACACTGTGCACAGTACTATAGGCATGAAACCCGCTCAAGTGTTGAAAAAGCACGAGAAAATGTTACTGGACAAAACAGCACGCAAGAGTACAAAAGCACTGGCGCGATTCAAAGTGGACGACAAAGTTAGAATATCGAAATTTAAAAAGACTTTTGCCAAAGGATATCTACCCAACTGGACAAACGAAGTGTTTACCGTGTACGCTGTTGTACCGACCAATCCTGTAACGTACATTCTACAAGACTCGAAAGGTGACATTCTGAAAGGGGGATTCTATGCCGAAGAATTAAGCAGGTCAAAGATCGGCAACGTATATCTTGTTGAAAAAGTATTACGCAAAAAGGGTAACAAAGTACTGGTGCGGTGGTTAGGGTTTGACAAGGAACACGACAGTTGGATTGATAAAACCAAGCTTGTTGTTTAGGTATTTAATAGGATAGCACTGTTAGTGTTCCACAGTATTTAGACAATCGTTGCGTAATGCGTTTAAAAAACACAGCGGATAAACTACGTGTAAGAAACTTTGACGTTGTTGCAGGAGGCGGACCAACAATGCACCGTCACAGTTCTTTATTACCAAACACAGTTCGATCTAAAGTGACAGCATCATCGGCGTAGACGGGAGAACCGACACTTGCAATTCGATGATGAATAAAATAATACCATATATGGTCGGATACAATACTTTTATTGTCAACGTACATCTTATTGGCGGCGTCCGTCTTACTAGAGGGATACTTTAAATTACAGATACTAGCGTTACGAGCATCAAAGGCTCCCGCTTCCATCTCATCGCTCCCCTCCAAATTTTTCACGAGAAAATTTCTCCTGGCGTATGCTATGTTGACGGCATCACCGTCGTCTATAGGTTCACCTACATCTTGTATTCGACTCTGTTTAACGGAATAGTCGGTCATAAGTTTAATCGGTATTAAAGATTCGAGATATCCTCTAGTTACAGCGTCATCGGTATCTTTAGTCGGACCCAGACCGCCCAAGGGTATGCCCTTTGTGTGATATTTTTGTGCGACTTTATCAAAGGTTATACACGTCTTATCCACAGTGTCTAGATTAACAGCATCTTTTTCCGTTAGAGGAGCGCCTACATTACGCAAGAGTTTATCCTTTATATCGTAGTTCCCCTCAGGGGTAAGGTCGTACCCTCTAACTATCGGTTGGGTGGAGGAGGATAAAGCCTTTCTCACCGAATAACGTCCAAACTTGTCGACACTCATCGTATTAATGTTCTTATTTTTGCAATTCCCGCGCCTTTTATAATTCCAGCTTCTTTTAGTTCTTCTATAATAGAAGCTATCTCATTTGCATGTCCCGTGTGTCCTGCATCGTGAGATGCCAACAAATGTCTCAGTCTGTCACACAACTCATTCGGATCGTCCCAGTATGAATAACCTCTACCGCTAACTTTTTTAGGTGGAAATAACTGCTCTATAATGTTTCTATATTTCATAGATTTGTTACGATTAACTTGTCCGTTCGGATCGTATAATCTTTTGTGTGCACTGGATCTCACACAGATATCTCTGTACGCTCGTAAATCGGCCTCGGTATATATATCATCATCGGGTATACGCTTAAACACCAACTCGTACAATCCTGGCGTCCCTTTATAGTGAACTCCGTCAATTATAATCTCACCATCGTCCGACAACTGAAGAGTCTTGTTACCGATCATCATAGAGTCGGCTCCGATTTTCGGTCCGTAACTGTGATCTATATTCTGACTACCGGCGGTATCTTTAATCATTTTGAGCATATATTTTCGTGCCAGCGGATGTGCGAAAGTACTGTTTACCCATTGTTCAGATTCACTTTGCCCTACAGGTGTGGACAATAGTTCCCTTACACTGGGCTGCGGTCGGTCCGGAGTCTCTGCAATTACTTCGGTATCCATAAAATCAACACTGGGAGTAGCCGGTACTTCCCCCCACTCTTCATTTTTCTCTTCCTCACTCTCGCTGCTCCACTCATCCGCTATTTCCGTCTTTTCATCCAACTCTTCTTCTTCTTCGGGTTTAATTTCTTGTTTCGGCAAAAACACTCCACTCTTCTGCAACTCTTTAATTATCGGTGTGTATTTCTTAGTATACATTCGTTCCTCTTCGACCTCTCCGTACCTCAACTGTCTGTACTTTTTCTTTATAGCCTTGCGCAATCTGGCTATCTCCAGCGTTAGATGCTCTCTCTTCCCAGACATGTTGTAGAATGACGATTGTTGCAAGTATCAAGCCTTTTGTACCTTAAAAATCTGTTACAATTCGATCAAAACCAATTCTAAATCTTCCATTCTCCGGTTCACTGTCCTTGTCTATTACAACGAATCCATGTTTATCTTTCCACGCGGTTGCACAAATGTTTTTAAATGCACTAAACACCATGTCAGTGTTTACGTGATCATTGTAAATGTGTCGTAAATTGAGATCGTCCTGCTTGAAAAGGACCAAGAGATTGGCATTGTCTCGAATCAATTGTTTGGGAATCCTGCTGTACGTCTGTCCTAAGTAGAAGGAATCTATATTATTGTGACGTCCCATGGTGAAATAGTTACGTATATTGTCGTGTTTCTCGCAAGCTATGTCGTCAAATATTATTATCGAATTTGGCTCCGCTTCACTAGGATGGATGACATTTTCGTTGTCCGTGTATGTGTAATAACCGATTTCTTTGGTATTTCCCAGTATAGTTTCCAAAAACTTGTACTTTGGCTGCTGGAGTGATTTAGAAAATACATAGACGTTGGCAAATTTCAGGCCATTTGGATTGAAGAGCAGATTAAATAGCACATTAGTCTTGCCACTGTTTGATGGGCCGCACACTATAGATCGAACTGTGTTTGGTAATAAAGAACTGTGACGGTGCATTGTTGACCCGCCTCCTGCAACAACGTCAAAGTTTCTTACACGTAGTTTATCCGCTGTGTTTTTTAAACGCATTACGCAACGTTTGTCTAAATACTGTGGAAAACTAACAGTGCTATCCTATTAAATACCTAAACAACAAGCTTGGTTTTATCAATCCAACTGTCGTGTTCCTTGTCAAACCCTAACCACCGCACCAGTACTTTGTTACCCTTTTTGCGTAATACTTTTTCAACAAGATATACGTTGCCGATCTTTGACCTGCTTAATTCTTCGGCATAGAATCCCCCTTTCAGAATGTCACCTTTCGAGTCTTGTAGAATGTACGTTACAGGATTGGTCGGTACAACAGCGTACACGGTAAACACTTCGTTTGTCCAGTTGGGTAAATATCCTTTGGCAAAAGTCTTTTTGAATTTCGATATTCTAACTTTGTCGTCCACTTTGAATCGCGCCAGTGCTTTTGTACTCTTGCGTGCTGTTTTGTCCAGTAACATTTTCTCGTGCTTTTTCAACACTTGAGCGGGTTTCATGCCTATAGTACTGTGCACAGTGTTATTGTAGGTCTTTACTACGTTTTTCAACAGCTCCACCCACTCGTAACTACCGCGTGCCGTAAATTCACGCCACATTATATTTTTCAAAGTACGGTTCAGACGCTCCACCATAGACGCTTTCTTGTCTGAAAAAGTGGCGTAGTGATTTATATTGTATTTTTTCATTAATCTCTTTACGTGCATATTGAAAAACTCCTTCCCCTGATCGGTCTGAAAGTTATTCATAGGATGTTTTTTCAGTATCGGTTCTAACGCTATAGATACGTCTAGAGCAGACTTTGTCTTTAGCGGTTCTGCAATCGCAAATTTTGTCAGACAATTTATCATTGTCAGTATATATTTGTAACCTCGGTTTTCCTTAGCATATGGAATCATTTCCACTAGATCGGCTTGGTAAAGGTCGTTAACTCCTTTCAGTGTCACACTACGTGTTTTGAAATTTCTTCGCGCGGGCTTGTGGAGCTCCGCCGCAATGGCTCGCCTTACATCCATTAGGTAAATGAGTGTGTTTACAGATTGGTGGCACTATTTATTTCGTGGAGATACTCTGGTGCAGGTAATCTCGAAATTATCGCTGCTTGTTCCCGCCTCACCGTTGCTTTGGATTAGTCCGCCAAAGATTGTCCATAAGAGATCGACAGAGATGTCGGAAGCTTTACGAAAAGCAACGTATCCAGGCGTCTTTGTTTTAAAATTGAGACTAGTAAAAGTAAAGCCCAACAGATCACCGTCAGTTGTTCCATTTTTCATTTTGTCCACCAAACATTCAAAGCCTCTTTTTATCCAATCAATTTCCGTGACATTCTCGGGTGGTGGATGAAATTTAAACTGAATTTTAGTCCTTAGAGTACGAAATTTTTTCGTCACCCTACTTTGCGAGGAAACAATATAAATTGGCTCCATAGTTCTTTTCAAGTAACTCTAACCGTGTGAGTCACCTTGTTTTAACTTGTTTGACCGGTGCTACACTCTGGTAGTGTAGATGGAGTAACCTGTGGACACTCTCCTTTCAGCGAGTAGTACGCATGCGCACTGTTACGCACTGTTGTACAATCCGGCTAGACCTGTCAGAACCTGACCTACACACCTTGGAATGGTAGCCGAAACGAGGTAGTCGAAAGCGACCCCCCTTCTTACCTATATGAATATTGTTGGAGGGGAGTAGAGGGATTTGGCCTGAGACCGATATGCTGTCACTTCCACACACGCTGGGAGGTGGTGGTGGGGGGTTCCCGCAGCCAGTGGGGGGTTCCCGCAGCCGGTGGGGGGTTCCCGCAGCCGGTGGGGGGTTCCCGCAGGGGGAGCAAAGTCCGCGGGTCGAGGTATATCGGTTGGATGTTTGGGTTGCTAAAAGTGTATGTCGGTTGGAAAATCGGTTGCTAAAAGTATATTTCGGTTGGTAAAAGTATATTTTGGTTGGTAAATCGGTTGGTTTTGGTTGGTAAATCGGTTGGATTTGGTTGGTAAATCGGTTGGTAATTTCGGTTCGGTTAAATAGTGGCCAGACTAACACCCGTTTGGACTGTGGTAAGCATAGGTTTAGGCAGGAATTAAGTCTAGGTTAACAATGTCTTAACACGATACATAAACACATGTGCTACACCCTGGTAGACAACGGAGGAAACTATGTTTAACACATTAAATGTACCTAGGTCGTGGTGGGCAAAAGTAGGAAACTCTAATAGGTTAACTATCTTAACACGTTATATAACACATTATATAAATATATAACACATTATATATATATAACACATTATTGTAACAGCTGATTGGCTGTGGATGGGTAAAAGTAGGACACTTTAGGTTAACTATCTTAACACATTATATATAACACATTATATATATATATAACACATTATTGTAACAGCTGATAGACTGTGGTAGGCAGAAACTTATAGGTTAGGTTAACACAAGCACATTACAATTTGGACACTACTATTTGTTGTCAGAGTAACCTAGAGGTACGACTCAGAACCCATACCGTAAGACGTACGCGAGTTTTTCGCGGTCGCGAAAAACTCGGTACGTCTTACGGTATGGGGTTCGTGTCCGAACTTCTACGAAATGTTCTGGCGTTGGCGGCACTGCGTTAAATTTCCGACTTGTAATACTATGAGGTTAGGTTAACTATCTTAACACATTATATAAGTATATAACACATTATATATAACACATTATTGTAACAGCTGATTGGCTGTGGATGGGCAAAGGTGGGAAACTTTAGGTTAACTATCTTAACACATTATATAATTATATAACACATTATTGTAACAGCTGATTGGCTGTGGATGGGCAAAGGTGGGAAACTTTAGGTTAACTATCTTAACACATTATATAATAACACATTATTGTAACAGCTGATAAGCTGTGGATGGGCAAAAGTAGGACACTTATAGGTTAGGTTAACTATCTTAACACATTATATATATATAACACATTATTGCGGTTACAACATGGCGGCTTATATACTGCGTTAAATATCCGACTTGTAATACTATGCACGATAGCTCAGTCGGTAGCGTGTCCGCCTTCAAATCCAAACTTCATAGGTTCGAATCCCGCTGGTATTAAAAAAGTTAAGTGTATGACGTCATGTGTGTATGGTGTCTTGTGTGTGTCTCGACAACAATACGTCACAGGTGGGGGGACCAATGGGGGAAGGGAAGGGGCCTAAAGGGGAGGGGCAAAGGGGGAGGGGCAAAGGGGGAGGGGCAGGGGAGGGGTGGGGGGACCAATGGGGGAAGGGAAGGGGCCTAAAGGGGAGGGGCAAGGGGGAGGGGCAAAGGGGGAGGGGCAGGGGGTGGGGTGGGGGGACCAATGGGGGAAGGGAAGGGGCCTAAAGGGGAGGGGCAAAGGGGGAGGGGCAAAGGGGGAGGGGCAGGGGAGGGGTGGGGGGACCAATGGGGGAAGGGAAGGGGCCTAAAGGGGAGGGGCAAGGGGGAGGGGCAAAGGGGGAGGGGCAGGGGGTGGGGTGGGGGGACCAATGGGGGAAGGGAAGGGGCCTAAAGGGGAGGGGCAAAGGGGGAGGGGCAAAGGGGGAGGGGGGAGGGTGGGGGCAAAGGGGGAGGGGCCAAGGGGGGAGGGGTGGGGTGGGGAGGGGTGGGGGTACCCCCACCATTTTTGTCCTAAACCGTCCCAATCTCTACTGATAACACCTTTAATCATTCCTTTGTATAATTTAGTTCTCAATTATTGTTGATTTAATGTGTTGATTATAAATAAATATTGAGCTTAACTTGATAGAATAAAATTTGAACACAAATAGTATGTTTATGTATTCAAACGATTTCAACGACAAAGTCTCCATCTTCGGTGATGCACATTGTTATAGTTTAGTTATTGTAGCCTGTGCATCACTAAAGATGGAGACTTCGTCGTTGAAATAAATAAACAGAATATTTTTGTTAAAGTTTTATTATATGATGTTAATTGTCTATGTACTGTTTTAAAATATTTAATACTAGCTGTTAAACCGTTTCAAGAAAGTAAATTAAGATTTTGGAAGATATCGCACTAGGCCAAGGAAATGGTAATGTCAAGTTTAAGAAGTTTAGCAATATTTGCTCAACCTAAAATCTTACCTTTGTCAAAAACGGCTGTACCTGAGTTAATCATTTACATACATAGGAAAATTACAGAAATACAAGCGATTAGTAACAGTTTGTTTATTACATAACGATTTTCAAAAATAATGAACCTAAAAGGTTATTTGTTTAATTACATGCCCTTTAATATGAAAAGGAATATATATATTTATATAATGCATTGATACGCCCTTAGTTATGAAAATTCTAATTTTCTTGAAATCCCCCCCCTTCCCATATTATCTTACAAATTTAGTTCCTTTTTTTGAAAATTACATAAAACATAAGTATTAAATGTTCATTATTTTCAAAGAAACGAACAATAGTTTCTTAAAGTGTACATATAATAAACAGTTATACATACTTTATAAAACCTTTTATCATGTTCTAAACAAACTATGTATATTTTAAGTAACAAAAATTATATGTGTCTGCCGACTTTTAGTAATATTTTTATTTCCTTTTATATTTATTTGAGGTTGTCATTTGATGTCAAATATAATTTTGTTTCTAACCACTTTAGGGTCGCAAATCCGAAAATGCTAGCTTAATCCCATCCAATAAAATTAAGAGAGATATATTAACAAATGAAAGTTACAAATTTAAATCATGACCTCGGTAGAGTATAGTTAATTACACCTTTTGTTTTAAGTTTTAGATTTACAAAAAAACTTCTTGAAAAGTTCATAATTTTATTGCCTATTCAAGTTCAGTCGTTCGAAAAGATATAGAAGTCAAAAACTCAACTTATGCTCAAATCTTGAAAGATACTCATAATGTTGCACCAGCATTAGCTATAAGGAAACACATGTTCGATTTAGTGAACAGAAAGAGTCATTGCTGCAAATCCAGACATTACAGTTTCTCTTTTTTCAACAAAACTTACTTCCCTTATGCCTATGAAAAGGAACATATAAAATCTAAGAAGTTTATAATTGTGATTTACTATTTTCTTTTGTTAAAGAGAAAAACAAACTAGTTAAACTGATGAATAAGTTCTATTTTATTTATGACAATTATAAGCAAAAGAAAGTTTATCTGCAAGAACATTAAATTTGAAAGCTAAGTTATATATTTTTACCAATGTATCATGAACTTTACATGCTCGAAATTAAGCTTTAAACATTCCTTAAAACAATACAAATGATCTAGTATGATTACCTCATTTTTTTTTTTTTTTTTTAAGAGAAAGTCTTTTCCTGGTCTGAAGATAGGTTGATTTCTTAGCTGATATTCATTTGAACAAGCTTTTTTTTCGTTTTTTTATTAAAAGAAAACTTCACTTAACACATTTATTATTTTTTTAAGGAACATTTGGTTAACAATGACAACTCACTTATAACATATTACAACAAAAAAAAAACTAACTGTTATATCGCCATTCTGAAGTATGAACTATGAAACCTCCTGCTTGATTGATTGCATCTGTCTCAATGTCAAAGTCAACGTTAAACTCTGCCCGTAGGCCTACCCTTGTGAGTTCTACCCAGACAACACCAGGCTGGCGGAAATGAACCGTCAATTTAAAGCCAAGTACGACCCATATTTCTATATGACGGTAAAGGTGAAGGATGGAGTGCGACTCCAAACCTCGACCTACAAGGATTGCATAAACCTACAGAGGTTCTTGGACGAACACAATTTCCTCACCATATATATCGTCTGTCGAATGAATGGACGTACAAGGTTGTCCTTCGTGGCATTGATGAGGAGACATACTCATCTGAGGTGAAAATCGATCTGGAGAACCGGGTTATTGAGGTACTTAAGGTGCGAGCACTACAACAGGAAGCCCCTCCCAATGTTTCTGGTAGAGCTGCCTTCCGATAAGATTGCCAGCTCTGTCTTAGAACTGAAGGAGGTACTCTGTATGAAGGTACGCGCAGAGGCCTAAAAGCCCCCCAATACACCAACCCAGTGTTTTAGATGCCAAAGGTTTGGCCATACGACAAGCTGTAGTAAGGCAAAGCACAGGTGTGTAAAATGTGAGCAGGAACATGGCTCAAAAGGATGTGAAGCCTCGAGGGAAAACTTCAAGTGCGTCCTTTGTAGGAAGTTGCACACCGCGAGCTATCGTGGATGCGAGGCCCATAAACAGGCAGCACAGGACATCAATGCCAGGAAGGAAAAGGCGAATGTTGACTCCGCCAAGCCAACTCCTCGCACCAGGCCCTCTGCCACCCCCGTCATACAAGGCCAAATGTTTCGTATGCGCAAGCATCGATTCAGAAGGCTGCTTCAACACCACAGGCACCAGCGACAGTTCCATTGGAGACTACGGTACCCGCTGTGTCGACAGATTCCATAGCCCCGAAGGAGAAGGCTCAGGTTTCTCTAAAGGAGAAGGTAATTCCAGTTCTTAAACAGCAGCCAAAGCCTGCACCCAGGGAGCGGAGGACCCGGCGCACCAGGTCCCGTACCACTCCATGTGCTGAAAAGCAAGCTGAGGTGTCACAACCACAGACACCCACATCCAAAACCACTCTAGCCCAGAACAACACAACACAGACACATCCGACCAACACGGATTCATTCCAAAACTCCATTGAATCCGTCCTAAGAATGCTAAACCCAGCTTTCACCTGGGACGCATTTCTCCCTGCTTTCCTACAACTCCTATTATCCCTAATGACTACCCCCAACACTACCTTTTCGTCCTTCCTGACCTCCCTCCTCAACACCATTAAATCCGTAAATAATAATAGACAATAGACTACCTGTACTTTTTTGGAACGCTCAAGGCATTAAAAACAAAAAAATAGAATTTCTTTGCTATATGCAAAGAAATAACTATAAAATAGCTTTAATTTCAGAAACACACAAAGCCACACAATAAATTTACTCTTGCAAATTTTAAAATATACCGCACCGACAGAACAAACAGAGCCGGAGGTGGTATGGCTGTAATAATACATAAGCATATAAAACATGTTGAAATTTTGTTGCCCACACTAACACGCATTGAAGCTACTGCTATCAAGCTTGAGCTCAATGGCAGCCACACTAAACTCATTTCAGCGTACAATCCCCCGGGTAATATAGACACCCGTGATATAGATAAACTCCTGTTAACTTCTAACAAAGTTGTCATCGCCGGGGACTTAAATTCAAAACATACACGCTGGGGCTGCAGACATACAAACTCAAGTGGGGGAATCCTTTACAGCTACTCGAATATTACGATGAGAGATTTTTATCTTAGGAATAATTTTGCTGCACAACAGAGGCGATACGATATTTATCGAATGATCATTGTGATGAGCGATTTTTATCTTAGGAATAATTTTGCTCACCTAATCCATAAATTTCACTATATACTACGTATATGTGAGAAAGTAAAACCTGCCATTAAATGAGAAAACAATTACAAATGTAAAGTTTTTAATGGCATAAGCAAAAAATAAAAATTCATTAATTCTAAACCTGTTTGAACGATTTTTCCAATTTTTAAACTTATCTGCGATAATATATAAATGCTTGAGACAAAGGAGTAACGTTTATATAAAGTGATAATATATAAACAGTTTTATAGGAATTATTTCAAATAAAAAAAGTTGTATAAAACGAAGGGTAGAAAGTATTTTATGCTCCGTCTTTCTTTTTTAATAAGGTGTTATGACCAAGAGGAGAAACTAATCCGTTGAGAATTTGTTCTAAAAAATTCCAATAGATTGTGTGTTAAGAATTTATCAACATTTAATTTGTAAGCAGTGGTATGTTTGGAATTCGAGACAGCTGACGAACGATCGTTTTAAGTAAATTGAGTCTCGTAAATCTTTCAACGTTGTACGCATGCGTACTATGATCATTAATGTTAGTTTAGTTCTCACCACAGATTTACTACTACATTTACATTTAAGTACCAGGAAAGCCGATCTCCGATCGGGTTATTGTCTCATCTACAAAAATGTGGGCATGTTATTAGTTATTTGGTTTTGTTATAAGTACAATAATTATCTCTCATTATGAAATTTTTTTAAAATATATTTTAAAACTTTTATTTGTAGATAGAACTGTGCCATGTTTTCTATATAGCCTACACCCCACTTAATTATAGAATTAATTTTGTTTAAAATCCTTTACTAATATCTAATATAGAATTTCTTACTCTAACATAATGAAGTATTTTAATATTATTTAAAGCTATGCATTTTTAATTTCTATATGATATTTATATAAATTTTGAGTCACTTTTGATTTTTCTATAATCTTTAAAATTTCTTGGAAGGTATCGTAAGATCCTTATTTCAGCTAATTAATATCAAAGGATTTTTGAATTTTTAAAACCTAGCGTTAGGCAAATAATTGATTTCAAGATTATTTCATTTATGGTGAATCTGGTTTGTTTTATTGACTTTAGTTTGATTTTAATTTTAGTTTTGTTATTAATTAAATGATTTTAGTTATGAGATCTCTCTTACATGAATGTTTTAAATTACTGACTACTCACACAATTATCTGTATTTCCGTCTATAGCACTTTTAAGTTTCACTTTACTCACTTTTCACGTTTCTTTATCAATAATTTTTTTTTTTTTTTTTTTTTTAAGAGTAGGAAAAAATCCTCATGGACCTTCTCTTACCTGGGCCTTGTGCCCAGGTTGTGCCGGACTCGTACCGACTAAAAAAACCTCCTCTGTTTTCCAGGGCTTTTTTGCCAAACACGGAACCACCTTCCGGCTATACCCATCGTGTTGGCAAACCCTCCTTCCTAGTTCTTCTTTTTAGTACTATTCCTTAATTAATCTCTATGTGCTTGCCTTCCTTTCATGATGGTAATTACGAAATCCTCAGCTATTTTATATTTTTCAATGGATTCCACCATTTGACTTATGAAGTTGTTACATCCACTTGGACTACAATAACTCTGTACATCTTTCCACGCCTTGCATATGAAGAGCGTATGCATTGCATCATCATACTCATCACCACAGTGGCTGCAAAACTCCTCCTCCCTTATCGTGAATCTCTTCAGGTAGTTTATTTATAAAATTTATTAAAGTTATTGATTTAATTTCTGAACTTTCACTTAACAGTTAACAGTTGCTTAACACACTTCATAATGCTTTTTATATCTTATTTTGCTTTGAGTTACACTCATTATAATTATTTTTGAACTTGTTTAACATTTTTACTCTTAACACATTTTACTATTGGAATAGACTTGTTATACATCGGTTGGTTTGTTTATTGTCAGAAGACTGTGGCTAGTTTTGAAGCATCTCCCTCACTTATTTTTACATGGTTAATCATTTTAAATTATTTTTGTATTGTCTTTGGATTTCATAGGATGATATTCACCGGATTTTTTCGATTGGACATTCCTTTTTTATAATTGTGTATTTTTCCTTGAAACTCTTTAATTTAATACTTCCGTCCAAACAACGTTTCGTGTATAACCATGTATTTGGCCATTATTTTCTTCTGGTAACAAAATTTTTAGGCTGTTTCTTCTCTTTACTCTTGAAAATGCTACGTAAAGCATGCCATGCATGAAAACTGGACTTCATAAATCAACACCAACATAGTCAAATGTTTGGCCTTGCGATTTATGAATCGTCATGGCAAATGCGGGTTTGACTGGAAATTGATGTCTTTGCATTGAACATCCCAGCTGACTTTTGTTTGATTCCAGAGTTATTCTGGGAATATGTACTTCTTGTCCAGAATGTTCACCAGTTATAATTTTCCCTTTAATTATATTGTTGCATAACTGGGTAACAGTGAGTCTAACTCCACTACAGAGGCCTTCCGCAAGATCTAAATTTCTCAAAAGCATAATTATTGTGTTTGTTTTTAATTTTAGCTCATGTGGAGGTAAATCTGCAATTTCAATTGAATTTAGAAATTCAGGAGTAAATTGCAATGTATCTTCTGCTGGATCTTTTATTGAATCATAACTTTTATATTGCTGACTTTTACCACCTAACTTTTCAATGATTTCAGCATTAATTTTGGCCACGTCCTTATTTAATGGTGCTAAGATTGCTCGGTCTTTCATATTTCCATATTGTCTGTTAATCAGGCAGTTGCCAAAAACTTCATCGATTAAATCACCATTTGAAATGATATCACTTGGAATTTTAATTTCATCCAACACGTTTTTTGGAAGTTCACCATTCCCAACTTGTAGAAGATAATTAGCAAATTCTAGTTGCTCCGGATCAACACGCATATTTTCTGTTAATGAAAAAAATTTAAAATTATGCCACAAAGGGCTCTTTTTTATTGACAAATCCACAAGTTCACTTCGATTAGCTCTTGGTTGAACTGGCAAACACTGCCGAAAGTCTCCTCCTAGAACCATAACTTTACCTCCAAATGGTAAATTTGGATTAGCTATACTTCGTAATAACTCGTCTATGTTTTTAAGTCCGTATTTAGGGAGCATAGGAGCTTCATCCATTAGGAAAATATCAATTTTTGCAAGCTCTCTAGCTTTAGCTGATCCAGGTTTAATATTCGAAACAGATTCAGCAGTTAAGGGTACCTGAAGGCCACAAGTTTTATGAGATGTATGGCCGTTTGGCACAAGCATTGCTGCGATTCCTGTAAAAGCCATACACTTTACTTTATAATTTTTAGCCGAAAGAACATGATATAATGTTTTATAAATAAATGTTTTTCCAGTTCCACCTGGTCCATCAATGAAAAAGCATCTCTGTTGCAAATTATTATCAAGTGTATTTATTATGGAATCAACGACTTCAATTTGATTGCCACGAAGTTGTTTTCTCATCTCTTCGCCAAGTGCAAAAGATCGATCAATATTTATTATGGCATCATTAATTACATCGTAACCATCAATATCATCCATCTGAAATCGATCTACCCAAAATTGAAAATTTCGACTTTCAGTTGCTTGAGTATTGAGCTTATGAGCGATAATTCTGTAAGCTTTTTGAATAGCTTCATCAACAGAAGTACCATTTTCTATGGCATGATGAATAAAATCTTCAGCCAAATCTTCTTTAAATGTATCCCACAGGTTCTTCGGGTTTTCGGGAGCTCCAAATATTAGTATTTGTGTAAAAAGTGTTCTCATTGCTCTTGGCATTTTTGACAATGATGATTCTCGTAAGCAATCAACCCATTGTTTATCATCGTAAGTTAAACCTCTACCTAAGCAAGCCTGTTTGTAAGAATTACATTTTACGTCATTAACCATAAGCAGATCGTCAAAACTCACAGCATCGTTAACATGATACAAAAGTAAACGTAAAAAATATAACTCAGGTTGTGCAACAAATGTAACATTGTGTATTCTACCAATAACTTGTATATTCCGTTGTCTTTCAACCCATTTGCTTTCTTTTCCTTCCCATCGATAAAATTCTGGCATTTGCCAGTAATAATAAAAAGTATTATTTTCTGTATTGTCATTATTTTCAATTCGTTGTTTTTTAACTTGGTTTTCTCGGAAGTAAGCTTCTAACATAGAACCCTTTCGACCTATATTTAGTAAATCTTCCGGGGCTTGTTCAATATTTTGAATTCGATATTGACCAGGCAAATGGATATCCAGTCGTTGAACAAAATGACTTTTTTTTTGTATCTCATTCCCAAATAGTCGCCAGCAAGCTTCAGGTGGAGTTATGCATCTACCTTGTATAAATTTATCTGCTTCATTGTAATTTATAGTTGTTTGATTTTGGACAACTTTTAAAGAAGCGCAATCATGACCTTTATATATATATTTATAAAGGTACTTAACAGCCCGAATGCTTCCAACGTATTCAACATTTATGTGACAGTTAAATTTCTTCAGGAAGTATGGGTTGTAAGGAGCTACATGGCGATTATCTCGAGTTATTTTTTGACCTTGAGCATCTTTACGATAAATTGCCTCTTCATGAACAAAAAAATCACTATTATTATGATCTAATTTAGGATCATACCTTCTTCTATACTTTGGCTTGCCATCGTCTATTAAAGAGGTTGAATCTTGAAATCCTATAGGAAATTTAAACCTACAACTCATTCTACCGTTTTTATTCACCATGCATGATGCCTTTTGATTTTGTTCACCACATGCATTATGAATCATCCATTTCTTAACTAATTCTCGTAGTTCAGCATCGTCTTCTACGTCTGGAATTTCTGCCGAAACGAGATCATCTAGTTCTTCAGGATTATGTATCTTATCTTCTTGCTTTAAAATAATTAACAAATGCATATGAGGTAGACCTCTTTTTTGAAATTCGACAGTATAAACGTAAGCAGCAACTTGCCCAAAAATTTGTTTTTTTTCCAAATCCTCAATTAACTCTACAAATTTTAAATATGCGACTCTAGCAATAATGTCTGGTCTATCTTGAACTATTTGCTGCCAATCACTTCCATTTTCATTCATTATATTAATAGCTTCCTTAATTTCCGGCCAATCCGGGTTACATGTCATGGTTATAAAAAATTCAGGAGACCCGAATCTTCTAACCAGTGCAATAGCATCTTCAAAATGCTCAGAATAATATCTAGTGGAGCCAGGAAAAGACGATGGAAGTATAATCTTTTCTCCCAAGACAGCATTGTTTTTTTCTGCCATCTCGTTAAGATAATTTGTAACAGATGTATAACTGTCTGCTAGTATTTTCTTTTGATTCAATTTTATCCATTGAACTCTATCATATTCTATTCTAATGTAAGTATCTACAAGGTACTGTTGAAACAGCCGTCCACCATAATGCAAAGCATTAAATTTAATGTTACGTAAATCATATCCCCTTATTGTTTCATCGAGTGAAATACATTTTGCTAAATGTGGTCGAAAAGCTATTCTATATCGTGCGAGCTCAAGTCTAGTCATGTGACCTCTACTTGGATATCCTTCTCTCAGCAGCATACCCGGTGAATAACCAAATGTTCCTTTAGGAAAAAATAGTGGGTATGTTAAAGGTTCTGCGTGTTTATCAATATTTTTCATTATTTGAACTAATTTTCCGCGTTGTCTAATTATTAGTGGATTATCTGGAAAGCTTTGATCAGCGTTCAAAGTAACCACAGCACATACTTCATTGCTTTGAGGAACATTGTATCTTGTTGGATCAAGTCCTTCTGGGCAAGTGAATAAAAGCCTAACATTTGGTAATGGTATCTGTTGAATAGCTGCTTCTCGTTCAGCATCTTCTGCTACTTCCCTCATCATCATATAGCCCCGTGCAAATGGATTTTCAGAACGTATGATTCCCTCTACTAACTCAAATAATGGTATACTAATCCTAAAACATTAACAAATCTTATAGTATAGCAAAATCTGAGAAATAAGTTACCTGGACAGGTTGTGAGGTGCAGAGAAAATTTTGAATGAAGGCTTACGCCGTATTTATAAAAAAAACAGAGCTCACTGACACATTAATTGTACCACACTAAAACACTGACATCGGTAGAAAGATTAATTGCATCGTAAAGTTGTAGGAAGATTTTGTAACAAATGGAACGAAGATTTCAGATCATTGTATAAGGAGAAGTCCGGTGAGATTTTTGCGACTACATATTCTAGTAGAACTGAACTGAACTGACTTGTATGAGATAACGGTACAGATGGACTTCATCCGGTAGAAAGAGACAGAGATAGCTCGGACGATAGTTTTCATACACGCAGACCGCAGTGCTACGCCACTTATCAGGAACAGGTAGACAGAACAGGAGAGGTAGACGGTTGATAACTTTAGTGCAGATTTATTTGGTATAGAAGAATTAAATTGTTTTGATTTCTGAATGATGCTACAACATAAAAATCGTAGCTGTTGTAATCTGCTTCAAGGAAATTGACACTGAGAACTATTAAGTTTGTATTGATAACACCCATAGGAAACCTTTGATTCATTTTATATTAGAAATTAAATACATTTTATATATGATTATAGGACAAGGAGACAGTGTTACATTGTTGTCTATTTTGTTTTAACAATTTGTATGTTGGTTTAGGTTCACTAACTAGAAGAATATTCCTGCTAATTTCAAAATTTTGGCAGTTAAATTATTCCTTTGTTATTAATTTCTCTCCTATTGGTCCTAAAAGTGCTCACAAGAGCTCGTAGGCAATTGCTGTCATTGTACAACAGCGGATAGACAATTTTTATCAAGTTGTTTCTATATTTATTTAAATATAAGAAAATAATTCAATTTAAGTCTAGAATTTTTAACAATGGAACCTTAAATAAAATAAATCAGTACAGTATTCAAAGCAAATTATAATTAAATATTATAGTCTGTACATTTTAAAATCTCTACATGGTAATATATTTTATATTACTTTATTCTTTTTTCTTTGTACTAAATTAGCATACAAGAGCTAATTTCTGACCAAAATATATATTTCAAAGTCAGCAAGTTCATTTACTTCCTAAAATATCTAAGGTCAGTCAAAGAGTGAAGTTGCCTTTTTATAAGATGTGTGGTTGGAAAACAAAAATCTGCAAGTAAATAGAGAGACCTTTATGCATAATACAAAAGAAACACAATAACAGAAGCCATAGACCAAAGTCTATAAACAAAAAAAGTTTTTTAATAGTATTAATTATTGTTTTTAACGCTTTTACATTTTTTTACTAAGCTAGTATTATTAATTAAATAATTATTTCAAATGAAAAATATACGACCTAGACTAGTTTCCCAGTATTGGTCATATATTTTTCACATGAAATATTTAGTTAACTTTGATGTAATAGCAGATATTTCTTGTTGAAACTCCATATTCAAGGATAAAATAAAGCAAAGCTCCCCCTACTTTTCCCGATTTCTCAATTGTATTTCAGTTTCCTGTTACTTATGTTTAAATAGTTGTCTATACCTGTAAATTATCAGTTGCCCGATGATGCTGCAAGGCGAAACCATTGTAGCTCATTTATATTATTAAAATATTTGAAACTTTAGCTTTGCTTTTTTTATCCTTGAATTATTTAGGCCTAGTTATTATTATCATTTTATTATTATATTTTTTTTTGACGAAATATATTTTTGTTTATAACAAATTGTCACAACAAAATAAAGCATAAAATGTATCTCAAAATCCAAAATTAGTACCCTTTTTATGCTGAGAGGTAATTTATAAGAAGAAGACCCTTAGCTTTTCCAATAATTTAACAATATCAAGGTCGGAAAGTTAGTCAATAGTAAAGATGAAGTCTTTGGGATATGACAAAATATTAAAATATATCAAAAACATTCCACCTCTGTACACTGTATGGACTGCAGACAGTCAATCTTTTAACATATTACATAACTTTCTTTATAATATTTGTTAGAAAGTAAAATTAAAACATTTAATAAAATTTAAATTATGTTCTATATTGATTGACAATATGAAGAGTAAGCTTGCCTGCAGAGTTACCAAACAATTGGTGATCCCACTGCTGCCAACCCAAGAATATAATTTGTTATAAAAACACTACATTTTGAATAAAATATCAAGAACTGTACCAACAAATAAATATTACTCCAATGAATAGTAAACTTGTGAATGTATCCAATAAGTAATAATAAAATACAAAATTCAATTGCAGATATCTACCATCCATCATAGGTGAAAGTGAACATAGATAACACATTACCCACTTGCAAGATCTGTCTGTCATTAGCCTACCAAGTGTTAGATTCATGAAGTTTTGAGCAGTAGCGGCCGATGGTTAAGGGCAATGGGAGGGCTCTGTTTTATTTTATACACGTAAGGGAAGGCATGTTATCATTCACTTAACATTCACAATCACAAAGGGTTAAACTTAAAAACATAAACAAACAACTAGTGTGCGTGGCGAGACACTATTTAGAACAGTTGCGCCAACTTATTTTGCCCATCGAAAACAAGATTTTTAGTAATTTATGGTGGCTTCACTGACTGATGTCTGCGCGCGCAGCTTCGGACTCTGCCCTAGAAGCCCATTACACGCTGTGTAAATGACGTCACGGCACCCTCAGCTCTGTCTGCTGCTTGCCCCATATGACTAAATGCAATAAAACTGGGACGCTCTGGCCATCGTCCGAACTCCAGAATACATTCGTCAAATATTTTATATTGTAAAACTTCCGCTACAAATGATGGTGAAATCCATAGCGGCAATTCATAATTCATTTATCTCCACAGAAGTAAATACATATAGGTATTTACATTATTAAAATAATATTATCATTGGGGGGGGGGGGAGCGCCGTCCGAGAGTCCTTATGAGTAAGCCGCCACTGGTTTTGAGTTATTATAATTGTAGACAGTGAGATAAAACTTTATAAATTAACAAGAAGTAGTCGAGAGAGAAACTGGTGCAGATTCAGCTAAGAGGTACCTTGGGATTGCTACACCTATATTCACTACAGATAAGACCACTGAAGGTCCCCTTGTTATTAGACTAGTAGTATTGGCTTGCTTGAGTAAAACAATACTCTGCCATTGATTCTTTGTTTCCCACAAACAAAGACATTCCTTTTTAAATCCTCTCTGTTCACATTTTAAAATCTAGGAAATATGAAATTGCGAGAATAAGGTTTATAAAAAGAAAATCATTTATCTTTTACTCTGACCATTAATATATTCAATTCATTTAAGTTCGTATCAGTATTTCCGACCTAGTATTTTTATATTCCTGAAATGTTCGTATATTTATTGTCTGTAGTTTTATAAGTATGACATGTACGAAGCCTGATGTCTCTTTGCATACAAAGCGTATGTAGCTAAACAACATTCCGGTAACGGTTATTAATTTTAGACACACCAATTAATGTAAATACAAAATATATTTAAACAAACAATCCAAAGACCTAAAACAAAATAAATTAGTATATTTATATTGTATGTAAAATAATTTACTACAATTCTTTGTCAATACTTTTACCTCTTGGCAATATTGTTCTTGAATGATTTATGACAGGAATAAAATATCTCTAGAAGTGAAGATCTCTAATTATTTGTTTGTAATACAATTATATTCAGAATAAGTAAATTTTATTTAACTGCTTTGTGGTCCTAGTTTTATTTTGTCTTGTATAGTAATAAATTCTTGCATTTCAATAATTATGATATTTATTTTTTAGAGTTTTCCCTGTGATATAAAAATTGATGTGTTAATTGGACTGTATTCTTTAGTAATTCATGGTGTTTTGTCTTCCTTTTTCGATTATTATTAACTGTAAATATCAATGTCCATGAAGAACTGTAACGAAATTACCAATAACAAATACAAAGAATACTAAAATCACAAAAAACAGCAAACAATAACTCAGACTTTGTGTAATCCAAAATGTGTATTAAACGTAATTGTATTATTCACAGTCTTAGTTATTGTTTGCTGTTTTTTGATTTGGGATTATTTGGCTTCCTTAATAACTATAAAGATATCATATTTTAGTGATTTCTCTCCAATTTTCCATTTTATGTAAATTAATTTAATATTATTAGTACTATGAAAGGTTTTGTTACTCTTATTTGGTGACAAACAGTAATTTTAATTTCATAAATAAAATATATCAAATCTTTACTGTTCCGTAGTTATTTGATTACCTTTACTTTAATTTGGTTAAAAAACTAATTTGACGCCACATGCTGTTTTGCAGCCGAAAATCCCTTGAGATGGATCCAGGAATTCTCAGCTGGCAGGTTGAGTAATCATGCTGACAGAAAAATCTGTCAGGATAAACTGCCATCATGATTTTAGGTGCAAAGCAAGATAAACACAGTTTAAAATGAAAATTACTTTTTACTACAAATGTTACTAAATTAAAAAATGTAAAACTGTTTAATGATTAAAAATTTTGAAAAAGAAAAGAAAATAGTGGCTGTCATGAACAACCAACCCGTAGCGTCACCAGAAGGGAACTGCCGCTTAGCTTGCTCTCGCATCTATCTTACTTTCTGACCGCCATATAGTTCACTCTCCAAACAAAACTTTTATGAGTTTATTCATATGTTGCTTAATTTATTAAATTATGTTATTTCCTTTTTCTATTACTTTGGTTTCTGTTTGAACCCTACTATGCTAAACAAAATTTCTGATTTGTAATTCCTTTTAATTATTATAAATTATAAATCCTAATATGAAATATTTAACAAGTTGAAGATTTGATGACACAAGTAAATCAACTCATTTTGTATTTATTAGAGGACACCAATTATAATACTTTAGCAATAAATATAAATATAAATAATTCATTTAAATTAAATAATTATTAAGGTAATGATTTCCCAGAAACTAATTTCCCAGAAAGGTTTTACAATATCTATGCTGATAAAAACGCTCCAGTTGATCTAAACTAATTCAAGACTCAAGGTTCAATAAATTATCTGATCCTACTTTAAAATCTATGATCTGCATACAGTACTTCTAAATTTGTCTGATTTTTGTGGTTAACCTGATATGCCAAGTTGTTTGTGATATTAAGCCAGTATACTAAATTTGAGCAAAAGTGATGTATAGTGTTTATATACTCAGTAAGCTGAAAATTGTGGCAATTTACTTCAGTGGGTAGGATCAGTAGACATTCCATAGTTTTGGGCTTCACCATGTTTTAGAAGCCTCAATATCTAGAAATTTAATTATTCTTCTTTGCTTATCAATATTTACGTTTTTGTGTACCTGAATTTGTATAATGTTTACAATTGATATTAAGTTGTTTATCACAACACCTCTGATTTCCTTAGCATCAGGCTGCAACAGCTCTTTTAATTAAAGACAAGTTTCAACTTCTCTGTTAGTTTATGGAAAGTTAATTTATTTTAAACTGATTCAACAAAATTGGTTTATAAAATAATAAATCTGTGGGAAAGCCTATGCTTACAGAATTTAAGGAATTGCATCAGGTGTTTGCTAAATATGAACGTTCATGCTTTTCATGGAGATGTGCTTTAAATGATAATATAACCAGTAACACCTGTGCATATATTGCAGAGAAGTCAAATGTAAGTTTCAATGATAAGTTAGTTGTTATTTAACCGAAAAAAATTTCACGCAATTTATGCCCTTTACACCCAATGTCTTCATGGCTTGGCCTCTATTAAAAAAATAAAAATAAAAATAATAAAATCTTAAAGTGGCAGTTGTTTTGCAAACGTAATGGACTAGACAAGGAAATATTTACTATTAAAAAAAAGTTCTAGTTATCTTGTGGGGAAAGACATTGTTCAAACTTTCTTTTTATCGCATAGTTATTTAGGTTAGAGACATTGTGTCATCTTTCCATTTATTGTGTATAACCATGGTTTATGGCATTCCTTGCAACCATATATTATATATGTCATTTAAAACATGAATCTGGAAAAAATATGTAGATAATGTTTATATTTTGTAAACAAAAATAAATTTTGAAGGATTTTGTGTCTCATTATACGTTCAAGTAAACATTTTTTTAAAAATGATTTAAGTTTGAAATGTGATTTTAGCATCATGGTCATTTTTGAAAATAAGGAATAAAATAAAATTTAATTGATTACAATTTGTAAAGAAATATTTTTGCTTCAAAACCTAATTTCTCTTTTGTAATAAACCAAAATAATTGTTCACTTATTTCAACTAACTTGGATAGAAGGAAACAAATACAACAGTGTATTTTCAGATGAGTGTGTGTTTGTTTGATTTTTTCTATTAGTATAGGCAAAAACATTTCAATAGGTTCTATGTAAATAACTTCTTGGTAATATATATATATATATATATATATATATATATATATATATATATATATATATCTGACAATATCATATTAATTAAAATCACCTATCTTTAACACCAAAACTTCATTACTCACTCCAAACCACTGCTAGGTAATATTTCGCAGGACTCATTTAAGACATATTTGGTATCCATACAACATGATGGCAGGGTAAGATTACCAAAATTTGAGCCAAACCGAATAAAATTAAAATGGCAAACATTATTTTATTTTAAACGGTTATATTTCAAATCCATAAATCAACCTTGAGCAATTTTAAGCAGGGTGGTTCAATTATTTCAATTAATCTTGATATATTAACAAATTGGTCTATCCTTTGCAGCTGCAAAGATAAATAATTTAAAAAAATTTATAAAATTCAATAAACATTGAATGAGATGTAATTGGGTACTATTCTACATATACCCGTGGAGAAAACTTTCAAAATCAAAAGTTCTTAAAAAGCTCCTCTTCCTGCGTTATTAAAAACCACCACTAGCAGTTGAAGTCTAATGATGATGAAATATTTTGCGTTTTGTTTTTGATGAACCTACTTTTGTTTAAGCAATACAAAAATCAGACTGCGCTTCATATCATTTGTTGAAATACACAAAAGGAATTCGCCATAATTTATTCATAAGATAAAAAGAATGGATTTCAAGGAGAGAATATTTTTAATGAATTTAATAAACACATTCTCTGTCTGTAAGATACAACTGTTATGTAAAGCAACTGTTATGTGGTAGGTAACTCTTTCAATATTGGGTAATTATTCTAATTATAAACAATTTCTCTTCGAGATTTTTACAGGAAATTCAAGAGCCTTTGATTTGAATTATTTCAGTCTATTGCAAATGTTTTCCTGAACAATTGAAAAAACCACTCATTGAGATATCTTTTTCCATTCGTGCTGTGTTCACATTGGATGATGCTAAATGAAAATAGTCAATCTAGACTACAGCTTGCATATATATGGTAGAAGACAAGTTTTTCAATATAGCAATTTTGTAGTATTATTGTATCTGATGGATTGCGACGTTCGTTTTTTCGTTTTCCCCTCAAATTTACTTTGAGGGGTAGCATCTGGTATCATTTTTGTTTTGAAAACTTGCAATCAGAAGCCCATTTAATTCTGAATGTGCCTCATACCTTAAAAATTATTAAATGAACTAGTTGTTATTGTATGTAGTATGTAATTTCTGTATGTTGAAAGCTTGGCAATAAGCATGAATCTTGGTGTACCCTATGCTCGGTTTCTTCCTAAAACTTAAAACTAGTTGTAGAATTTTGTTTTTTACACTTTTGATTACCATAAACACAGAAACCATAAATCATTTTAAATGGGAGTATTCTGACTATAATTTAGAATAAAAAACTGAAATTCAAATATTTTTCCATATTTGAGGATAGGGATAAGCAAGCAATATGACATATGTACAAAGAAACTTGAAATTGAACATCCTCGATATATCAAACTGAATCATATCATAGGTAATATATTGATTTAATATATAAATATATTTATTTTTAGGTATCATATTTTTTTCAGATATTAAATATTTGTTTAGTTGATATACTGGGTCATTGAAAAAGATGTCCGTGATTTCAACTGTAAATGGTATGAGTAATATCTTCTTGATTTCAATAATAAACGGTTTAAATATACAAAAATACAGTTGGATTTTTAACTTACCAAGAAAATTTGATATCAATGTAATTATGAATTCTGGTTTCTTAATATACAGAAACAGGTCTTGTTAAAGCAGAGATATGAACACGAATGATATAAATGGCTATTACATGGATACAAGATTCATTAAACCTTGTACATAAATACTAAACTTTGAATGATGGTGCTGGTTAAATACCACATTACCATAGTTAATTTATTATAGTTTTTATATTCCATTTGTATGTAGATAAGTTATGAGAAATGTATGTGACGGGTGAAAAAATCAATGTCATGATTTTTACAGATATATCCATTTTGAGGCTTGATGAATCCAAAAATTAATAGGTTTTTCAGCATATTTTGTCAACATCTCTGGAAGTTTATTTTAATTTGGAAGGTAGCTTCCATAATAAAAATACAAAATTACAATTTTCTAAAAATCGTTACTTACACAAAGGACCCAAATATAACGCACTGGTCCGCATCACACCAAAAATACCGGTTTTATGAGTTATTAGTATTAAACCAAAAATCGATCATAGGAGATATTATAAAATACCTGATATCTTAAAATTGGCCCTACCGATTTCATTCAAAGGGAAAAAAAATTATGGATTCAAGAATAATTATTGGAAAAAATCAAATGACCGATATAATTAAAAAACAACTAACTATTAAAACAACATTTTTAGTGAAAGTTTTAATTAGTTTATATTTTGCTTTCCGTAATGTTTTTACACTGTTTACTCTGATTTAGTATTGATCAAAGTTATCACAAAAGTTTGTTACAATTTTGTTATAAAAGTAAATATTTGTTTATTATATTTCAGGTTGCTTCTGCAGTAACAGGACCTTTAAGGATCAATGGATCTAATGTAGACATGAACGAGGTTCAAAAAAATTTAGTCTCTTTTCCAACAATGCATTTTCCTTTAATATCATATGCACCACTATTATCCAAAAGTAAATCATTTACCAAAAATGTTTCAGTCAGTGAGATAACAAATTCGTGATTTGATTCTTCAAACCAACTTGTCAGGTGCGACCTTAAGAAAGGGAAGTATATCACATGCTGCTTCCATTTTAGGGGTGTTGTTTCTCCTAAGGATGTAAACAATTCCACAGCAAAGGTGCAGCCAGAAAAATGCATTAAATTTGTTGATTGGTGTACTTACTGGATATAAGGTAAGGATATAATTTTTTATAAGATATTAGACCAAATATTATTGCTCAATTATAATTTGAATACCAACCCTTATAATGTGTATGGGGTCCATAGCTGGATCTAAACGTTTTTATATAGTCTTGGGTTAGATCACTCTTTTTTATCTTTCTTATCATCTCTCTCCTGATCAGTTCATGTTCTTTTCCGCCTCTTGTGCTATTATAATATTTGAAGACTAGAAGTGTTTAATTTATATTCATTTTTAATAAGGTGGTGACAACCGAGAGGTTCTTTATCTTTAAACAACAAGGAAAAAAAAAATTATTACACTGATATATACAGAGCATTTAAAACACAATCAATACAGAGTACTTTTAGATTTATTAGCTTTTAAAACCTCCCCATGTTATATTCAGTTAATTATTTTCAATCTTGTATATATCAAGTTGAATATAAAACTAATAAAAAATACTGGTAATAAAATTTAAAAAATATTGTTTAAATAGTTTACATTTATATATCCTCTTAATATTTTATTTGACGTGTCGAAAAAATAATTTTTATGTATTTATGTACTATACAGCCCAAATATGAGGACCCATTTTAATAAAAAATAGTATAATGTTTTTGGACTGTTTATTACATTAATTACTGGGTAGCCTTTTCTATTTTGTTCCCCCCTAGACTTTCATATTTTCTACATATTCCTCCCTTATTTACTGTGGAGTTTCTTTACAAGTAGAGTGTGCTACACTTGAGCACAAGAATCTGGTGGGGGATGGTGGGGGTACCCCCCTTGGCCCCTCCCCTTGGCCTCTCCCCATTGGTCCCTCCCCTTTGCCCCCTTGGCCCCTCCCTCTTTGCCCCACCCCTTTAGGCCCCTCCCACCCCTCCCCTCTAGGCCCTTCCCCATCCCCCTTGACCCCTTCCCCCTCCCCCTTGACCCCTTCCCACCTGTGACGTATTGTTGTCGAGACACACACATGACGTCATACACTTAACTTTTTTAATACTAGTGGGATTCGAACCTGTGAAGTTGGGATTTGAAGGCGGACACGCTACCGACTGAGCTATCGTGCATAGTATTACAAGTTGGATATTTAACGCTGTATATAAGCCGCCATGTTGAACGCCAGAACATTTCGTAGAAGTTCGGACACGAACCCTTACCGTAAGACGTACCGAGTTTTTCGCGACCGCGAAAAACTCGTGTATGTCTTACGGTACGGGTCTGAGTCGTACCTCTAGGTTACTCTAATGTATACAACAAATAGTAGTGTCCAAATTTAATGTGTTAAGATAGTTAACCTATTAAGGTTTCCTACTTTTGCCTATGTTCACCACAGCCTATTTGTATCATATACCATACTTTAAAAAAACCTATCACCAAAATAACCTATGTATGAAAAGTTACTACTTTTGCTCGTCCACCAATTACAACGTGGACAGATTATGTTAAACTAGAAGGTGTAACCTAGAACACTTATTTACCAACCCTATAGAAGGTGTAACCTGATGTACATATTTACCAATTTTATAAATGGTGTAACCTAGAACACTTATTTACCAATCCTATAGAAGGTGTAACCTGATGTACATATTTACCAATTTTATAAATGGTGTAACCTAGAACACTTATTTACCAACCCAATAGAAGATGTAACCTGATGTAAATATTTACCAAATTCGCAAAATTGTTTTGAGATTTACAATATTTTGAGGGTGCTAAAGGAAGGTGATTTCTGTGTTGACATTATTAGTTTATTAGTATATATTAATATAATGTGTTAAGATAGTTAAACTAACCTATTAAAGTTTCCTACGTTTTGGCTATGTTCACCACGGCCTATCAGCTGGTTCATTTAATGTGTTATATATTTATATAATGTGTTAAGATAGTTAAACTAACCTATGTATGAAAAGTTTTTGCCCATGTTCACCACGGCCTACTTGTATCAGCTGGTACAATCAATGTGTTATATATTTATATAATGTGTTAAGATAGTTAACCTATGTCTGAAAAGTTTTTGCCTATATTCACCACGCCTATCAGCTGGTACATTTAATGTGTGATATATTTATACAATGTGTTATATATTTATGTAGATTACTCCGTTGGCTACCAGGGTGTAGCACATGTGTTTATGTATCGTGTTACACCTTAAACGACCAAAGATAGTTAACCTATCTCTATTAAAGTTTTCTACTTTTGCACATGTTCACCACGGCCTACTTGTATCATTATATATAATGTGTTATATATTTATGTAGTTTCCTCCGTTGTCTACCAGGGTGTAGCACATGTGTTTATGTATCGTGTTAAACCTAAAACCTAAAAGATTGTTAACCTAGACTTATGTCTATTAAAGTTCCTACTTTTGCCTAAACCTATGCTTACCACAGTCCACACGGATGTTAGTCTTATTATGGCCACTATTTAACAACCGAAATATATTTTTACCAACCGATTTACCAACCAAAATATACTTTTACCAACCGATTTTCCAACCAAAATATACTTTTACCAACCAAAATATACTTTTACCAACCGATTATCCAACCAAAACATACTTTTAATAACCGATCTGTCAACATCCAACCGATATACCTGTTAGCGACCTATGGATTTGCCCGGCCATTTTTACAGACTTTGCTTCCCCCACTGCCCTGGGAGAACCCCCCACCACCACCACCTCCCACCAGAGCGCGTCTGTTAACGACCTATGGATTTGCCCGGTCATTTTTACAGACTTTGCTTCCCCCACTGCCCTGGGAGAACCCCCCACCACCACCTCCCACCAGAGCGTGTCTGCGTGTGTGTGCGTTGAAGTGACAGCATTGGACGAGAAGCGACGGTGCAGATGGAGCATTGGACGAGAAGCGGTCACGTGACCAAATGGACGATTCCTATTGGTCGAGAATAACTCAGCCCATGTTACGGCCAAATCCCTGCGATGTATATCTATCTAAAAAATACGCGTACGGTGGCAGCTATCTTTTCTCTACATAGACTACAATGGTTTAATTTGAGTGAACAAGTCGTACAAGCCAATAAATGGCCACAAGGCAACAAACAAACTTCTATATCCGATTCGTAGCAAATTTTACATAGCCTACACTCGCAGGCCGGACTGTTGCTGTTATTTATACTGCTGTTATGTAACGTGTTACTTCGTTCCAGTGCTCTCAGTGTTCTTATATATCTACATCTATTAGATATCCATTTGTAATGCTCGACAATAGGGTCTTCATGTGTCTCCCAATCGCCAAGACCCAAACCACAGCTAAAACAATTTGTATGGTCAGAAACACCGGTGTAAAACTTAGTACACATATGACTTACAGTCTGGAACAAAATACTGGGGGGGGGGGGGGGGAATTTACCCCTAGCACCACTAGGGAGGGGGAAGGGGTGATATGTAAAAATAATTTAAAATAACCGATATTAGGGTCTAATCCATAGTTTTTGGGGTTGCTGAGGTTAATAGTGACTTTATTGAGTTAAGTACTCAATGGCATTGGGTTAAGAAGAGGTGAAAAATAAAATCTCTAAAATGATATAAATTAGTGTTAAATACATGCTTTTTGGTGTTACCAGGCGACTTAAATTATCAAAAGCTGGAACCTACTGGTAACAATGTTTAATAAAAAAAAAAGACAAAGACAAATTATATAATTAACAAAACCAAAATTTATTAAATTTAAACGGAAATTTCGACGGATCAGATTTTACCATTTACAGTGATGTTTTGTTATATGAAGTTTTCAAAAAAAAAATTACAAAGTTTTCTTAAAAAAAAGGTCTAAGTTTTCAGAAACATATACATATACAAAAGGTGAAGATGGTAAATTATTATAACAAGTTTGGTTATACAAACTTAGTTTAAACGTACATATAAATAAATAAATATTTATATATAAGAACATATCTTATGAAAAGAACAATTCATTTCATATGTATATTAATCTCTATTTATATATAAAAAAAAATTACAGAGAAAAACTTAAATTTAAAATTAAGTGAAATTTTGGAATAAAAGGAAATTTTTAAATAGTAAATTTTTTTTTTAAATACTGAAATTTTTAAATATTGAAATTTTTAAATGGTGAAATTTTTAAATATTGATATTGTTAAATCATGAAAAATTTATTATTTTTTTTAAAGATTGACGTCAATTTTTTGTTTTATTAATTTTGAAAATAACCCCTTTGGGGCTGTTAGGACCAAAAAGTTTGCTTGCAGCACTACCCAATTATATATTTTATATTATAAATAATTACACATTATAACATATAAACAGTAAAGGACATATTGTTAAACAGAGTTCAGTTCCAAAAAATATATAGCCTATAAGAACAGGTTCACAATTAGAGTTAGTATTTTAGAGGAATGTCATTTTATAGTGCACTTATCGACGTTTCAAAGTTTTTGTTATAAACATGTCTTAAACAGTTAGGTAGAGTCGACGGTGTTAGGTAGAAACAACGCGCGAGTACTGGTGTTATACGTTTGGGCGCGAGTACCGAAAGGTTAAACAGGCATCCAATTTTGCTGCATGGACTTGCAAAATCCAGAACACAAAATCCAGCAAACTTGAACCAGCTTTTGCTGTTGGAAAGAAACACAGGTCTAATAGAGATTTATGCAATCTTATACACGTAATAGCACAAGTTTTCTCTTATTTAAAATGCTTTGTTATTTCATCAAAATCAAGAAAATTATCATAATTACAGAAATCCAGAAAAGATTATAATTAAGTCCTTTTTGTTGTTAATCTTAATAGTATATGAATATCTTGATTTCTGTTTGAAACAAAGACTTATAACAAGAGTTAGAAATTTTCTAAAGACAAAGACTCTAGTTCAGAAAAACCTTTTTTGCTAGTTTTTTTTGATATGATCAAACACTTAATATTTTGACTGCTTAAGATTTAATATGACTGCTCAATACTCAAAGTTTGACTGCTTAAAGTTTACATTTAGATTCTGTAAAGTATCTTTTAAAGAAAGGAAAAGCTTTTATAAGTTATTAAGTTTCAGTAAAAATTTTGAATACTAAAAGAAAATACTAAACACATATTTCAATAAACAAATCTTAAAATATTAACAAATTTTATAGTATAGCAAAATCTGAGAAATAAGGTACCTGGACCGGTTGAGAAGTTATGAGAAATTTTGAATAGAAGCACACACCGTGTTTTATAAAAACAAAACTCACTAACTTTTGTTTTTTACTTTGTAAAAGAACATCACTAATTTTTTAAGACACTCATTATTATTTGAATGTGAACTAAGACATGACTTAGAACTGACACTACTAATGAAAGATGTCCGAGATGCGAAATATTCAATTTTTACTGCTACATGATTTTACGGCCGGAATCTAAATGAAGGTCGGTAGCGAGGAACAAGGTTCTAGACTTGTTAGAGAGAGAGAGAGGGAAGAAGGTCATGCGATATTTTTCTACTTTGGCTTCCAGGTTACACTAGCTGTCAGATGCAGGTAGATGGGGCAAGGCGGGGGTGGACGGTTGATAATTTTAGTACAGATTATTTTATTAATGTTATGATTTGTGAATAACGCTACATTGGGGTTGTTAAGCTGATTGGTGACAGTCTAAATAAAATGACGTTTAGGCTCAAGTTTACTCAAATAGAACTTTCTGGAAATTTGTACAAATTAATAGAATTCGGTAATTTTTTTAGAAGATTGTAGAAGTATATAGAATTCTAATTAATTATTATTTAATAGTTAATTGAATCTTATTGATTATCTTCAAGATTGATTGATTATCTTTAAATGATTTATCCTTAAATAGTTTCTCTTAGTTTCAAAATCCTGCTATTTCATAAATAACCTATTTCTATTTCTGATTATACACTTTATTATTTTCTTTTGATAATCATCATAGCAAAGCATGGATACCCAGCTAGTTATATATTTTCATAGAACCTAGACAGGTGTAGGTCCTGTATATTTAAGAGGCTATTTGCAGTCCGAAAAAAACCTGTCTATATCTCGCAAGTGATTTGACAAATTTTGAATTTACACATATATGTGGATTTGCTGTATGTTAATTGTGTGACATATACTTTTTAAAAATTTATATAGACATTTTTTTGGCACATGCTGGTCCATGTAATATAATGCGTAATTTGTTGGTCCATGTATATACATTACATTTACAAATCTAAGCCACTTGTTGTTCCATTTTTTCGAAGGGATAGTCCTATCCTATTTTTGTGTAGCCAATAGAGGGGTAGGACCAGCATTGCCTTTTATTTAAAAAAGTATATTTTATATTATATTATATTATGACTTTGTTGAAACTATTGATTTCCATTTAATGACGTTTACATAAAAAAATAATGTTTATACTAATGTGTTAAAACTTTGTTTAACAACATTCGCAAACATAATTATTTCACTTACAAAAAGTACACGTCGCTGGCCGGCTACGTTTTTTTTCGACCAAGAAACTAATACTACATATTAGTGCCTATTTAGTACTAAATTAATAGAATTAGTACTTTCACCGTTTTCGAGTTATTAAAGAAAATCGTTATCTGGACCAGCGACATGAAAACACCGGGCACTTTAAATTTCGGTCCCGAAACGTATACCAAGATTAAGTAGCCTACATATTTAATACTAAATATATAGAATTAGTACAAACAACGTCCCAGAGTTAATAAAGAAAATCTTAGGCCGTGCTAGCGACGAAGTAGCACGGCTACAATTTGTTTCGGCCCCGAAACATACTACGATTTCAGTACCTATTTAGTACTAAATTATAACAATTAGTACAAACACCATTCCCGAATTATTAAATAAAATCTTTCTAGTGATATGGTAAACCAGCCACTTTGAATTTCGGCCGAGAAACTTAAACCACTAATACCTATTTAGTAAGCCTACTACATTATATGAATTTGTCCTAATACGTTTCATTACTAAGGAAAATCTGTGACCGGGGCATCGATATGGAAGTCAGACCTCTTTATATTTCATCCCCGAACTTATATTACAATTTAGTACTAAATTAATAGAATTAGTACTAACACTGTTCATGAGATATTAAGGAAAATTGTTGGCCGTGGCATCAAAATGGTAGTCAGACCCCTTTGTATTTCGTCTCCGAACTTAAGTATATTAGAATTTAGTACTTACTTAGTACTAAATTATTAGTATTACTATTAACACCGTTTTCGAGTTATTAAAGAAACCCGTTAGATGGAACAGCGACATGAAATCGCCAGCCTCACTAAATTTCGGCCCCGTATTGTATACCACGATTTAGTACCTATTTAGTACTACATTATTTGAATTCTTACTAACAACGTTCCCGAGTTATTAAAGAAAATTTTTAGCAGTGCTAACGACGAGGTAGCACTGTTACATTTAGTATCGGCGCCGAAACTTATACTACGATTTCAGTAGTACTTAATTATAATAATTAGTACTAACACCGTTCCTGAGTTATTAAAGAGAATCTTGGCCGTTCTAGTGACCAGGTAGCTCAGCTACATTGTGTTTCGGTCACGAAACTTATACGATTTAGTACTAAATTATAACAATTAGTACTAACACCGTTCTCGAGTTATTAAATAAAACCTTTGACCGTGCTAGTGATATGGTAAACCAGCCACTTTGAATTTCGGTCCATAAACGTAAACCACGATTTAATACCTATTTAGTATTACATTATAAGAATTTGTACTAACACCGTTTATGAGTTATTAAGGAAAATCTTTGGCCAGGGCATCGACAAGGTAGCCAGACCTCTTTATATTTTGTCCCCGAACTTATATATCAATTTAGTTACTTATTTAGGACTAAATTATTAGACTTAGTACTAACATCGTTATCGAGTTATTACAGAAAATCGTTGGCCGGGGTAGTGACATTGTAGCCCAGGCACCTTGTATTTCGACCCCGTAACTTAAACTACGATTTAGTTCCTAGGTAGTACTTAATTATAAGAAGTAGTACTAACACCGTTTCCCTTGTTATTAAAGAGAAACTTTGGCTGTGTTAGTGACAAGGTAGCCAGGCTACATTGTATTTCGGCCCCGAAAACTAAACAAAAATTTAATACCTACAGTATTTACTAAGTTTACTATATTATAAGTATTTGTATTAACACCGTTTTTGAGTTATTAAGGAAACTATTTGGCCGGGGAATTGACAAGGAGTCAGACCTCTTTTAATTTCATCCCCGAACTTATTTTACGATTTAGTACCCATTTAGTACTAATTATTAGAATAAGTACTAACACTGTTCTAGAGTTATTAAAGAAATACTTTGACCAGTGATAAGGTAGCTCAGCCACTTTGTATTTTGGCCCCGAAATGTATACCATGATTTATACCTATTTAGTAAAAAATTATAATAATTATTACAAACACCGGTCATAAGTTATTAAAGAAAATCTTTGGCCGGACCATGGAAATGGTAGTCTAACCTCTTGGTATTTTGTCTAGATTTAGTACTAAATTATGAGAATTAGTACTAACACTCCTAATAAATTATAATATTTAGGTAGTCTTTATACTTCCTCGCTCCCTTCCCATTTTCAAACTTTATTATTTAATTTACAACAAAGTTTTATGCTATTTTTGTGTTTAAAAAAAAAATGTGCTTTATACGTTTTTAAGTTTCCATCAAACTGATTGGGGGATGTGGACATGGCAGCCCCCAAAATTGATTAATAAAATTTAAATTACACTAACGTTTTGTGCTAGTTTGATCTTCACTGTGATTCAAACCAGACGTTTCGTGCTCAACTCAATATTGTTGAAGGGGGAGGGGCCGAGGCATGTTAGCCATCTAAATCGATTTTTAAAATTTTAATTGCATCTCAGTTTCCTGCTAATTTTGTACTGTTTTGTGCTGTAAACTAGAGGTTTTGTACTCGCAACGTTGTTTCGTTAATGATAATAGGCCTAATATGGGTTTGTTTTCGTATAGTGTATTCATTAGGAAGTACATGTATGAAATTCTCTTCCTAAATAAAGTTGACGCTAGTTAGATATTTACTCTAAAGGCGGTAAATTCAGATGGTTTGCTTCTTGGAAAGCCGACCTGTTTACTATCAAATCTCGATAGCCATGTGGGTGTTGTGTTTTTACACTAGATAGATTTTTACTTTCGAAAATATCGTAGATTTGCTGTAGTAAAGTTTTAATAAAATAAACCGTGCGAAAACATTGCACAAACTTTCTCACTCGCCCATTCACAATCGAAATACTAACCAAACAACTTTATTCGTTCCAAAAATATTTTGTATTTCTTGCATTCATTGTCCGCCAGTCTTCGTCATCATTAGTCTGACGATACTTCCTCATATCTTTTGAAGTTTTCTGCGCATTTAGGTACATGTTTTCGAAAAGATTTTTTTGAGTAAAGCTCTTGACAAAATACACATGTAACATAATTAGAAGCTACACGTTTTGCATTCACTGGTACACGCTTTGCAGGCAAAAGTCAACAACTTTCTTTATCAATTGAGTAGTCAATAAATACTCTTCTATTGTAGATGTTATTGCGTTAGTTCCTTAAATCATCAAATATTTTACATCTTATTACCTTGCTTTCCTCACTACACACTTCACGGCCATATAGTGGGCTACAGGTGCTTCAGTTTTATATTTTCCTAATATTTGATGCCTAAAATTTACGATATATTTATCGTAAAGTTACAAACAAGAATTAGACAGAATGCCCGATGTAATTATATTATCTGAAATATTGATAGGAGATAACGAGTAGAGTCTATACAGGTTGCCGTCTATCAATCGGTTTGCTAAGTCCAATAATCTTTATCGGGCGGGAGCGATGCTTGTTTACGTTTCAAATGCTCTACCGTGATTACATATTCACATCACTGATATCATAGCAGCACGTATGATTCATTTGCAAATCAAAATATCCAGAAATATTGTTGTTGATTTAGTAGCTTTCTACAGACTTCAAGAGTTAGATTGTAATAGTTTTTTTTGTGATTTTGGGACTTCTTAGTTTCTGTTGGAAATTTATACATTATAAATAGTGGAGATTTAATTATAAACCTTTCAGAAAATTCGAATGTAGTGAATATTTATAAAATAAAAATGGCCCGTCATGGATTGAGCTCGCTCATAAATAACCCAACTAGTTTTTCGAGAGATTCGGCTACATGGCTACATGGACTTAATTTGAAATATGAGAGTTGGGTGACTAATATAGATGTTACTAACCAAATGATAACTGTTGTATGCTTCAAGTGTGAATGTATGATTAAATGTGCGAAATCAAAGCCTACCAAAGGTAAAATTGATTTTAAACGACTTAAGGAAATTGTGCAGAGTGAAAATTAGGAATAGATTTACTCAACAGTCTCGGCTTCCTTAATTCTTGCATATTTTCTTAAAATATTTAACTTTTACCTTAATGAATCTTGTAAAAATAAATTTGGCCAAAATTCGTCAAAAAAAAAAATTAAAACAATGGATCAGTTTTGTTCTTTCAAAAAGATAAATATAAAAAACGCTCTATATAAAAACTATCTAAAACATACTAATAACTCAAAATGAAAAAGCTGGATTTTAATTTATGCAAGAAAAATCCTAATAAAAAAATTAAAGACACTAGAAATCAGTGTTATAGATATTTTTTATAGTCATGGGGGACCCTACAAAACAATGGAATACAATTAATACAAAAATTGGAGAGAAGCATTATGATGCTGTAAATATTTCTCTAAGGAATAATAATGCTCAGGTAACAAGCGATTCTTGAAAATGGCAAATATTTTCAATGAGTATTTTGGTAAGAGTTTCTGATCTTAGAAATTCAGTAAATGATGAGAGATACAATTTGTTCTACAGACATAATGTTATTAATAATATTTATCACACTGCATCCTCTAAAGGTTCGGTATGTTTTTTATCCAGCTAAAAAGGTGGAGGTAGATGAAATCATACAGTCTTTAAAAAACATAAAATTGTCCGGTTTTGACAATATTACAACGGTAAGAAATCTTAGAAAATATTTTGGATGTAATTATGTTTTTGATTAATCTTGTTATGACCGCAGGGGAGTTTCCTACTGTTCTGAAACTAGGAATAAGTAAACCAAGGGAGAAAAGATCAACCCTAATAACTATCGTCCAATTGCACTCCTCTCGATATTCTCTAAAATTGTGGGAAAAGTTATTAGAACTAAACTGACAAATATTAGATTTTGTTAAATTTCTTGGACAAAAAATGTTTTTCAGTAAAAAACAGTTTGGTTATAAAAATAAATTGAATAATGAAACAACATTATGTAAGTTAATCGGGTTGAAATAAATGATCTAAGAGTTTTTACTAGTTTTGAATCATTTACCATGTTTTAATAAAAGAATTCAGAGTTCAGGCTCCAATCTGTACTCACCAGGCAGACTGCTGCGACACGTGAATGGTAGAATGTACTCAATTAAAGTTTTACACACACATGTTTAAAGTTTTGATATACCAGTACTCTCAAGAATTTAGAATTTACAAAAAAAAATCTCAATTAACATTTAATTACTTAGAAACTAGACAAGAAACAACATATTATTATTTTACGAAATTACAAGCTTTGCACATGAGGTTTACGTAACATGAATTTTTCACTTAACACCTTTTTTTGATAATCACTTCACTGTATGTTAATCTGTAATTGTTCTTTATTTGAAACGCTCCATGATGAAAATTGTATAGAGCGATCTGAAGATGCGTCCTCCCTGCTAGGAACGCTAAGCTGGAATACCCCTATGCCGGTTGGAAAATGGAATGCTCGACTGCTTTGCCTAGCTTGCATTGGTCAATTCCTAGAATTATGTACTTTTTCGTTTCTAGTGGTACAGTACCTGTATTTTTTAGAGTTGTACAAACACGCACTTTTGTCAATAATTGTCAATTATTGTAGCCTAGAGGGTGTTACATTACATTCATAATAGCGCTTAATTTAAATTGATTGATTTTTAATTATTTGTCTTAAATGTTTTTTGTTCAAAGTTTTTTATAGTTGTTATTTATCATTTTAATTTTTATGTGAACTTCTTAATTATTAATATACGAATCTAATCCCTTAATAACTTAATTTATTACTTATTTGTTTTTTACTGGTTGGAGGATGTCCCATGCTTACAATTATTACAATTCATGAGTCAGGTGTATTCTGGAATAAATGAGCGTAAGTTTTGTGCAGGCTTATTTGTTGACATAATGAAGGCTTTTGACACGGTTGATCACGTAATATTGCTAGCAAGAATGCATGATGCTGGAGTTAGAGGTGTTGTTTTGAAATAGTTTCGATCATACTTGTTGTTCAAGTCCCACCAAACACTGGTAAATCACGGGAGCAATCAGTGAATTGGAGTCGATAAAGTATGTTATCCCACAGGGTTCTGTTCCTGCTGGCCCATTATTTTTAATACATGTCAATGATTTGTTTGATGGAATATTTAAGGGATATATAAACCCTTTGAAAATGATACTGCATTGTTGTATAGAGTGGATATGTTGCTAAATGGAGATATAAAAAGTGATTTAATTGCATTGCGGTATTGGTTTATTAGAAATATGGTTATTACCCCAAAGACTAAATATTAGATTTTTTATATTACTAGAAAACTTTCTTTTTTATCTTCATTGAAATATTATAAAATAAGTTGTAATAAAATTTGGTTTTAAAATAGTTTATGTTATCATTTAGATGTCTTAAATTTATTAAACTTAAAAGCAATCGTCTTTCTCTCTTCCGGAGCTTCTATGAGGCTTTCGAAACACTTTTTGAAGGCTTCTTAATAATATTATAATTGAAACTAATATAGGGTCCTTTAAATAAAAATGGCTAGCAAAAGATGTTGCTTGTCTAAAAGTTGGCTTTATGACTGTATCGCGGAATCAGAATTTTAGTTTTAATCTCAATTATTGACGTGAGCCATTTTGTATTTGGATAATCTTATAATATTAAAAATAAAGCCAGCCGTTTTCGAGTACGATCACAACTCATAGAAACTCTAATTTACATTTACAAACCAAATTATCCTTAAAATGGTTGGGATCACGAAAAATACTACGAATAAAGAAGGATTAAGACTATTTGTGTTTTTTTTTTTTTCGAAAAAAAAAAAATTATTTCGGTTAGGCCTATTCCTATTTATTGGTAGGTGTTGAAATTAAAAAAAAAAAATACCGGTAAATGGTGGCAGTTTCGAAAGTGTTATATATTTTAATGGTGACACACTTTAAATGAACAACTGTTATAGAAGAAATTTTTTAAAATTAGTTATACTTATTTGGATAAGCAATTTCGTTTCAAATCTATGGTGAACATTTCAAATTACCGCATATTTTTCTATAAATAACAGCTGATGATCGAAATAATATTGTTATTAGAGCAAAATTATTATCATTATAAAAAAATACCATAACTTCAATAATGGCAAAAATATATTAGAAATTTTTAATTGAATTTTATTTGTTACAATTGTTATTATTTTTTCGAAATTCAGTTGATACTTTTATACGTATGCAATTTGTGCTTTAATTTTCTCTTAACCTGAGTGTAAAAACCTACATCTGTTCATTAAAACCATATGTTTTGGATATTCAACCTATGATTGCCACTATCTATGAAAGTATCTTAATACTTTTAGTAATAATTAATTAATTTAGAAAACGATTACAACTCTTATTAAACTCAATTCGAATCCCTGTTTACAGATTTAAAATTACTGGAATACGAGTTAATTTTATTATCCTCACTTCAAAACTTAAACTGACGCAATAAGAACGAAGTGTTGACCTAACTGTGGTGGGGTACTTCTCCTCAAACGAAAATTAGTTCTAAATACATCAGATAGATAGAGGTAGCTCCAAATCAAGGAAGTACAGTATACAGAAAGTAGTCAGTTTAAAGTCCAACGAAATATATAGTTTATACAATAACACGGCAGTTGTAGGTCCTGGACCCACAACGGCCAAGACCAGACCAGCAACTGCCCAAGGACCGGAAAGTGACGCAATATTATTGTGTATTACACTGTTTGACCAACAACTGCCGAGGTAACAAATATATATATATATATATATATATATATATACTTTTCTAAAATTGGTGTATATGATTCAATTTAACTTTTGACTGGCAACTATCATATTGCAACAAAGCATATAACTGCATTGTTCACAAAATTCAATTATACAATTTACATATTTAAAATATTATGAAATTATTGTTTTTCCAGTATTTAAAATGGCATACTATTGGTTTATTTTACTGTTATGTTCAATATGGCTTTGCTATAAGGGTAAGTACTTCAAAGGGGTTAATGTTAAACATTTTCAAAATTCAAAAATATGCAGTTTAGTTTGGTAACAACTCTAGAGAAATCTTGTTGACCTCTTTTCAAAAAACTTGGTATTTTGATTTTCTCTTCAATTAATTTTTTTCACGTATTCTGTTTCCTACAAAAGTAGACCATACATACATACATACATACATAGATATGACAAGAAAAATTCATAATCTAATCTTACCAAAAAATAGACTTGCCAAAATTATTAAATAACCATGCATCCTCCACAAGTGTCTTCTACTTAAATCAAAATTATATTACAGGTGAAGACCTTTAAAAATATTTAACGGAAAATATTTTTTATTTAATAGATGAATTAATTAATGGAACCGCCATCTATGGATAATGCAAGTGTACAATATGATGTTTAGTTGTTCCTACATACATTTCGTTGTATTGGTGTGCTATTTGTATTTAGATTTTAAAATAACAATAACAAGGATAATACATTTTAATATTTATCTCCTGGATGCCAAATAAATAAACAAAAGCCCATGATGGCTGATGTGCAATGGGAATGTACAATGCTGCCGTTCAAAAAAAATCTGATTCAATATGTAAAGAATCTCCACAGTAAATAAGGGAATATGTAGAAGATATGAGAGTCTAGGGGGGAACAAAACAGTATATAATGTAATAAATGGTGCAAAAACATTACACCGGAGAGAGTTGATAAGAAAGATGAAAAAGAGGGATCTAACCCAAGACTATATAAAAAAGTTTAGATCCAGCTATGGACCCCATACTCATTATAAGGGTTGGTATTCAAATTATAATTGAGCATTATTATTTGGTCTAATATCTTATAAAAAATTATATCCTTACCTTATATCCAGTAGTACACCAATCAACAAATTTAATGCATTTTTCTGGCTGCACCTTTGCTGTGCAATTGTTTACATACTTAGGAGAAATATCACCCCTAAAATGGAAGCAGCATGTGATATAATTCCCTTTCTTAATGTCGCACCTGACAAGTTGGTTTGAAGAATCAAAGCACGAATTTGTTATCTCACTGACTGAAACATTTTTGGTAAATGATTTCCTGTTGGATAAAAGTGGTGCATATGATATTAAAGGGAAATTCATTGTTGGAAAGGAGACTAAATTTTTTTGAAACTCGTTCATGTCTACATTAGATCCATTGATCCTTAAAGGTCCTGTTACTGCAGAAGCAACCTGAAATATAATAAACAAATATTTACTTTTATAACAAAATTGTAACAAACTTTTGTGATAACTTTGATCAATACTAACTGAGAGTAAACAGTGTAAAAACATTACGAAAAGCAAAATATAAACTATTTAAAACTGTCACTAAAAATTTTGTTTAGATAGTTAGTTGTTTTTTAATTATATCGGTCATTTGGTTTTTTCCAATTATTCTTGAATCCATAATTTTTTTTCCCTTTGAATGAAATCGGTAGAGCCAATTTTAAGATATCAGGTATTTTATAATATCTCCTATGATCGATTTTTGGTTTAATACTAATAACTCATAAAACCGGTATTTTTGGTGTGATGCGGACCAGTGCGTTATATTTGGGTCCTTTGTGTAAGTAACGATTTTGAGAAAATTGTAATTTTGTATTTTTATTATGGAAGCTACCTTCCAAATTAAAATAAACTTCCAGAGATGTAGCCAAAATATGCTGAAAAACCTATTAATTTTTGGATTCATCAAGCCTCAAAATGAATATATCTGTAAAAATCATGACATTGATTTTTTCACCCATCACATACATTTCTCATAACTTATCTACATACAAAGGGAATATAAAAACTATAATAAATTAACTATGGTAATGTGGTATTTAACTAGCACCATCTTTCAAAGTTTAGTATTTATGTACAAGGTTTAATGAAACTTGTATCCATGTAATAGCCATTTATAGGATTCGTGTTCATATCTCAGCTTTAACAAGACCTGTTTCTGTATATTAAGAAACCAGAATGCATAGATGTAAGATGGCGTTCAAACTCAAAACATTGTAAATCTCATCATTATTTAATTTTATTATATTACAAAATATTTAGCCTTAGTGACATAGCCTATCATACTAACATAATAGAAACTAACATAGAAACCTATCCATGTTGAAATTATTGTAAAATGTTATTATTACAATTGAGTTAATTATTCCAAAAAAGATATTAACTTGTTTAGAAATCTATTTAAACTTTATATTTTATTTAACAACATCATAAAACCAGTCTACATTAAAATTCACATGTCTGATTAGTGACGCTATTGTCCTGTCTATCTTATTAATACTCTTTATAAATTTTTCTTAAATTTGACTTTTTTCCCTAATTACCCTTTTCTTCCCATGGTTTATGCCCAATCGAAATACCTTTTCCGACATTAACCTTTTTCTATAGTTTTTCCATAGTCTAAGCATCTTTTCAGCCATAGGTTTCTTCCTATGGTTATTCTCTAACCTTAATCACTTCTGAACCACTGACCTATTTGTAAAATTTACCAACTTTCTATCAACAAATCCCCATTATAATACTGCGATCTCATTACACCATCAATTACACTACTCTATTCAAAAATATTTTGATTTACTTTCCTGACATCTAAATTCTTCATTCATCTTGTTAATAACAGTGTCTTCAAAACATCTTGCCGTATTAGGCCTTCTGTATTGTCTTTTATTTATTCTACCTGTACTACCTTGTTACTTAGGTTATTGTTTACAAAATTCCTAACCTCAATTACATTGTCAATAACCCTTAACTAACATCATGATTTAAAGTTACGCAATCAACATCATACGTCCGGGAGACACCTATGGGTATTTAAATGAAAAAAAGGCATAATTAATGATCCATAAATGTAATAATCAGTAAAATGGCTTTACATACATAGAGTGGACGTAGAATTAGTTCAGAAACATCTTTTTACAATATCCTTCACCACGCGTCTCGATAAAAACCATAGATAAAAACTATAAAATAAAGTCACGTAAACAACATCATACGTCTCACAGACAGAAAGTTATCAAAAACTATAAATAGCGCAGCCAAGGGGCGAGAAAAAAAACTGGCAATTTTTACAGAAAAGAGACCAACGTCCGACTGGCAGCTAGACGGCCGGACAAAAACAATAGGTTAAGAGGAGGGGAAATACGCCGTTTTTTTTTTTCGCCCCCGTCTTCAAGACGTATGATGTTAGTTCAGGGTTAACCTTACTATTTACCTTTTGTTCAATGTTTACATCAACATAACCTAACTTATTGTTCATTAAGAGTTACAGATTTTACTTCTTCACTAGATGACCTAACCTGTTCTAACCCATTCAGTCTCCCTTCTTCCCTAGGCCTATCAGACATATTTTCCATTTCTGAAAAGCTTGCACCTAATCCAGATTTATCTAATGTTTCTTTACCCATGTCCATATTTTAAATGTTATTATTATATATTCTCAATTATGAATGGTAAAAATTAAAATTGTCCCACTATTATTCATGTACATTATTCTGAGTACATCCAACCATCATTTGACACTTTCACCAACTGTGTATTCGAGACTAGAGCCAATTTTTTCGGGCGCCATTTTGTAAGTTGCTTTGCTTTAATTTGTGAGTTTTAAATGATTTTGGATTATCAAGTATTAATAATCAATTATATAAAAAGAGAATGTCCATTTGACCTTGGTTGATAGATCTCCATTTTGTGTTTGGACGCCATCTTACAACACTAGAGAATATGAATTTCAGTTTGATTTAGTTAATTATATTAATTCTGTTTCCAAAACACATACTTCTTTTGTACAATGAGTTTATTACTAAAAGAAGGAAGATTAAGGTTCAGGCTCCAATCTGTACTCACCAGGTAGACTAACTGTGACACATGAATTGAAGGATATACTCAATGAGATTTTACTTACTCATATTTGTCAATGAAAATCTTTCTTTTATGACAAGAATTTGTATAGTTAATAATTTTAAAAAAAAGAATCTTAACTAACATCAAATCACTTATATACTAGGATAGACATGTTATTATTACAATAAAAACGTTTTCTAAATTTACATTGAAGCTTACATATTAGGAATTTGATTCATTGTCACAAGTTCAATAACTTACATATTATTAATGCACATACAGTATTTTCTACTCACATGGTATGTACAAATATACTAATTAATTCAACACATTATTAAAAGTACTTCACTTTGTAAAATTTCTAATTACTTCTACTTTTAAAACGCTCCATAATTGCTTGAATGCAGAGCATTCAGAATATAATGTTATAATAAATATTAATAATTCAAATGAACTTATATTTTTTTTATACTAGAGCAATAGGCTAGTAACTTTGTTTATAACCTAAAATGTTGAGATAGGAATATTTCACTATTTAAAAAAAAAAGGTTCTTTCATGTTTAGTTAGTTAGTGTTAGTTTAGGTTAAATTTATGATATGTGTTAGTTGATTTAAATAAGAAATTGTCAAATGAAGTGATATAGGTTAGTTCTGAGGTTTACATCAAGTGGAATCATAAGTGCAATAGCAACGGTAGATAGATATCGCGTATGTATAGGCAGTGACGAAAATTGAACATAAAAATATCAAAGTGAATGTGAAGGACTTAAAAACTGTTTAAAGAATAAATTTAATTACAATTATGACCACAAACAATAAAAAAAAATAATAAAATAAAATAATAAATTTATACCATTACAAAACAATTTTGAGAAAAAAAAAATTCATATCGTATATTAGTGCACGGCCTAGGCCTAGTAAATAACGAAAAAGACCATCGAAGATATATATTTCATTGTAGCTCGCAATTGTTTTAAAAAATATATATATTAGGTTAGTTTTAAAATACTTTCATGGAAGCCAGACCTTTTTAAATATTCCTGCTATTTAAAAAAAGGAAAAGTGTACAAAAAAGAAAAATACATAATAAAGTCAGTCTGAAATAATAAGAATAACTCAGGAAGTATTATAAAGTAAAAGAAGCTGTTGAGGTAATATCAAACCAGTAATTAAATATTGAAGAACTAATTGGACTAAATTGAATTTCACTTTGAACTTTTAATAAATATATAGTTATTTTTTATTAACAATCAAAATTGAACTCCGAACTTTATATATATATATATATATCTATAAGTAGTAATAATAGAAATTGATTTGTTAACTTAATATTTATGTTTATAATTTCTGTACTAAAATTACACATTTAATAATTAAGCCCGAATCCGAAGACCCCAGAGAAAGAATAAAATAACCAATTGAACTTAATTCTGTAACTTATGTGATATTTATAATAGAATAACCAAAAAAATTTTATTTCTTTTAATTAACAAAACTTCTCATATATATGAATCATATTTCTTTTCACAGATTGAAATTATTTTTAAGAAATATAAAGTGTTATTACAAAATTGGCGTCCAACGTGGGGCTCGATTAAATGTGCAATTAAACAATAAGCAATTACAGGTTTTATAATATATATTTAATAATTTTAAATATATATTATTTTTCAATGTTAACTTATTCAATTAAAATAAATTTCAATTTAAACAAAATAAATAATTAAAATGTCAGAGCAAGGACGTTATGAATTAAGGGATAACCCAAAAGAGACACAAGAAAAGAGAGAATTGGAGAATCAAAAGAAACAGGATAGGCCTAAGAAGGGAATGGTTCAGGAGGAAGGACAAATGGTTAAAATATTTAAGGTTCAGGAAATTGATGAATGTTCCCCATATTCAGGACAGGGCAGGATAGGACAAGATGAAAGATATAGGGTACCATGTTCTAAGGTAGAAGAAAATGTTAGGGAGATAAAAATAGTAAGAGGAGGTGTTACACTTGTTACAGTGAATAAAGAAGAATCAGGTATGGAGAAATTATTGAGAGAAATGATGAAGAAGATGGTTGAGAAGGATAACAAATTTGATGTAATGAGGGAAACAATGTCAAGAATAGAAACAAAAATGGATGAAAAATGAAAACAAAATGAGGACAAATTTTGAAGGATTGAGAAAAAAATTGAAAAGTTAGATGGAAAGATTGATAATAAATTTGATGAGTTTAAGAGAGAGATAGAGGAGAAACAAGAGAGGATAATAGAAGATCATAAGAAATTTGGAAGGAAAGTAGAGGAAAATTTTCAGATGTTGGGAGAGGAAATAAAAGAACAGAAACAGAATATTGAAGAGTTAAATAATAGATTTAAACTTAATAAACAGAATTTTAAGAAGGTAGCTAGTAATATGGAAGAGAAAATGAAGGAAACGGAGGAGAGATTAAATAAGAAAGATAGTATGGAAAATAGAACTACTCAGGTAATATAGTATGCTAATGATGAAAGCCATGCTCAGACTACAATTCCTAAGTTTAATGGAAGGGGAATAAACCCAATTGAATATATAAGAAAGTTGAAGAGATATATAGAGAAGATGCAAGAGACAAGGGAAAGAGAAGGTAGAGAAAAAGAGGACATTAAGGATATAATGGACATATCTATGGAAGGAAATGCTGTTAGATGGTGGCAAGTTACAAGGGAGGACATAGAAGACTTGGAAAATTTCCAAGAAAGATTTTTAGAAAAATATTGGAAGGATGAAGTTCAGAATGGTATCAGGAACAGGTTGAAAATTGAAAAATATAGAGTTGGAGGTCAACTAAATAGGACTGAATACTTTATTGAAAGGGTAATAACCATGAGGAATTTAATACCAATGCCATCAGAGGAGGAAATTGTTAAAAAATTAGTAAGACATTACGACGAAAAGATTAGGGATGCCAGAAGGGTACAGAATATTAATACTATTCGAGGAATGGAGAGGTTTTTAAATGAAGTAGACGTCGAAGAGATAAATGAGGAAGCAGCCAGGAGAGATCTAATGCAAAGGAGAAGTAGACCACAGTTTGAGGGACAACAACTTAATTATAGGAGGCCAAACCAAAGTGATAGCAATAATAGACCAAATTTCCAATATCAAAATATTCGACTAAATTTCCGACCTTTTAACAGAGACTATAGACAGGGAAACAATCAGGAAAGAAATATGGTATATTTTAGAAGGGAGCAAGAAACAGACAAGTTAACCCAAGTGTAGAACGAAGAGGGGAAGAAAATAACAGGAGGTTGAACGCAATTGAAATAAGAAGGGAAAACAAAACAGAACAAGGGAATACTAATGATGTATCTTTAAACTAATAGGCATTGAACAGTCAAGGGTAGGCCAGAGGGAGACCCAAATACAAAGTTTTGTAGAAAATAAATCAGATTTTTCAGTGCAACAAAAAGAAGGAAAGTTTAGGCCGATCAGTAAAAAACAAATTATTACAACTATATTATGTGACAGACAATTTTTAATAGGATGTGACAAGGATAGGAGTGTGGATGAGAATGAGAATAAAAACATCCAGAAAAGTAATCCAGAAATGGAATTAAAGATTGGAGAAGTGAAGGTCAAAGGTCTTATTGATACAGGAAGTAATACTACATGTATACAACAGGATTGGCTACAACAAAATTTTAAAAATCTTAAAGGTGGAAGAATTGCCGGTTGTTGGGATAAATATTGTAACTGCTACAGGGAAGAAGAGCCGGAAAACAAATAAAATTTTAATGATTAGCATTCAAATAGGAAAAATAATATATAACATACAATGTTTAGTGGTACCAGATCTATTGAGGGAAATAATTATAGGGACTGATAGTATAAATGAATTAAGAATGGATATTGATTTTAATAAAGGTAATATAAGGATTAATTATAATAGTGAAGAGGAGGTGGTGATGTTTAATAATAGGGAAAGTAATGGGAAATATTGTAGAATGATGAGTCAAGTGGAGGATGAAGTAATAGGAGATATGCACCAAACTAAATTTATTGAAGAGAAATATGATGATAGATACGGCATGAGTAGTTATAATAAGGATACAAACACTAGTGAAGAATTGGCAGAGAAGGAAATAGTAGATATTATGTTAAATGGTATAGATTTATTAAATGTTGATAAAAAAGAACAGTTAGGTGGATTATTGAGGAAATACAAAAATATCTTTTCGAAACTTCCAGGAAAATGTAATTGCTATAAACACCAAATTAAAATAAATGACAATAAACCCTTTTATTAACGAAGTTACCCAATACCCATAAAGCACCAAGAGGAAGTAAACAAAGAGATAGAAAATATGTTGAACCAGGGGATAATAGAGGAAAGCAACAGCCCATATATCAATCCAATAGTGGTGGTGATAAAAAAGAACAATGAGGTACGGCTATGTTTGGATGCAAAACATTTAATTGACATCATGATACCTGATTATCAGTGCAACCGAGGAATAAATGAAATGATAAACAAAGCAAGAGCTACTGAATGGTTGAGTACAATTGACTTAACCAATAGTTTTTGGCAAATAGAGTTAGAAGTAAATTCAAGAAAATATACAGCCTTCCAGTATAGGGGAAGGGTATATCAGTTTAAGGTAACGCCATACGGTCTGTCAACATCATTAGCAGCTCTGATAAGAGGATTACATCAAGCAATGAAAGATGAAACGGAAGACTATACTATGATGTATGTGGACGATTTAGTGTGTATGTCAGACAGCTTTGAACAACACCTGGTGCATTTAGAGACAATTTTTAGAAAGTTTAAAGAGGCAAATATGACCATAAAATTTGAAAAGTCTATGTTTTGTAGAAAGGAAATACCTTTCCTAGGTTTCAAATTAACAACAACAGGTTTGTCTGCAGATGATGAGAAGATTAGAGCGATTCGAAACTTCCCATCACCAAAAAACCATAAACAGATCAAAGGATTCATTGGACTGGCCAACTTTTATAACAAATTTGTCCATAAATATTCAGATCTAGTAAAACCATTATTGCATTTAACTTCAACGAAAAATAAATTTATATATACCAACAAAGAAGAGCAGGCGTTTCAAAATTTAAAGGAGGGATTTTTAAATACAGTTGTCTTAGAGCATCCAGATCCAAATAAAACATTTATATTACAGACAGATAGCAGTGATTTTGCAGTAGGGGGTCACTTGTACCAAATCAAAGAGAATGGCGAAAAAGCGGCAATTATGTTTATGAGTAGGACTTTAAAAGGGGCAGAAATAAATTACTTCACCACCGAAAAGGAGATGTTAGCTATACTGTTTTGCTTGCAGAAGGCTAGACCACTCATTTTAGGACACAAAATTAAGATAATAACCAACCATCAGGCATTAACGTTTATAAAGAAATGTAGACTAAGTTCAAGACTGTCAAGATGGATTTTGCTCATCCAAGAATATGATTTCGAGATTGAACATTGTAGGGGTACAGAGAATATAGTAAGTGATACTCTAAGCAGAAATCCAGGGCCGGATTTAAGCATAGGCGACATAGGCGCGCGCCTAGGGGCCCGCACCACAAAAAAATTACAAAATAATTTCACCACAAAAAAATTACAAAATATATTCACGGGTCATGTTTTATTATCGTAGATAGTACTTGATACAAGACTATGATTGTGTATGTACAGGAAACAGGGCTAGTGTATTTGTGAATGTAATGGTTGATGGTGACATTGGGACTGGGAGCAGAGCAGCAGGTTGGAGTGCGTTTGAGTGCGAGCAAGGGTTCATGTTGATACTTGACTGTGACTCATCCCCCTTCGCCCATCCCTACTACTTCTTGTCATCTAAAGAAATCATTAGCGGTAGCATCGTAGCACTGTATTGTTATTTCTCATGCTCTTGATACGAATGTTAAGTAGGTGCGCCCATTTAGTTGTTAAACAGCCAAATCTGTGATTTTGTCAAATTAATGATGTGTGTTCAATGAGTTTGCCCAAAGAAGACTATTGTTGGATTATTTAATCACATTGAAAAGGTGAGTCATATTTTATGTCTATAGGTCCTGCTCATCAGTTTGGAATTATTATATAAATTCGATAACTGCAAGTACGTTTATTTTCCAAAAATAGATAACAAAGTTAATTGATATTTTTTTTAAGTTGAAAAAGTTATATCTTCTTGCTTTGGCCTATCCGTATATCCGTACACCGTTCCCATAGGAATATGAATAGAACATGTTTGATTCTCTCCTCTGTGGGTCTATCATTATTTGATACATGAAATATATCACTTTTATTGTTGTTGCTGTTATTACATGCAAGTATTTCTTTTAGCAAGATTCCACTATGGACCGTCATGAAACACAAACTAATCGCCATAAAACGAAAGAGATGTTCAAAAGCGGCAGTGCAAAACGAAAGATAGCAAAAGAAAAGGAGAAAAAGAATGAAGAGGTCCTAGCCAAATCACGTCGAATGACTGACTTTATAACAAAGTGCAATGCGACACCATCAACATCTTTTTCTGAAACTTCAGAAAACAACGACGTCATGAATGACAACGTAGATGAGCCAATTACCAGTAACAATTTCCGACAGCCCAAAAACCAAACGGAAGCCAATAAAGAAGAAGAGGTGGGTTATTTATTTTAGATGCTATCGTACTTTGGAATTGTATTAAATAAATAATAAACACGTTTTGTGCAACCCTCAAGTAAAGTTTAAACAAAGCAAAAGACAAGTTTAATGGACTGTGTAGGCTACCTTTTTGAAAGAAAATGATCTGGACATCAAAAACTGTCGTGGTCAGTCTTACGACAACGCCTCTGCAATGAGCGGAAAATACAACGGGTTGCAAGCGCTCGTTTTAGAAGAAAACAGTTTAGCAGCATGGATACCTTGCGCTGGCCATTCATTGAATTTGGTATTACAAGCTGCAGCCGGTTGTTGTCTTAATGCTGTAAGCTTTTTCGATTTTTTGGAAGAAATTTTTGTATATTTCACTGCCTCAACCAACAGATACCAGACCCTAACCGAGTGCTTGAAATGAGCAGAAACTGAAAAAAATGTTCTTGTACCAAAAAGGACGACAACAACACGATGGTCATGTCGAGCTGATACTACCAAAGCTCTTTTGCGAGGATACCAAGAAATAAAGCAGGCACTGGTGAAAATTGCAGGAGACAAGGAGGATTCAGGGAAATCAAAAGTGGCTGCTCTGGGTTTAGTCCGAAAAATGAACAAGTTGGAGACAGGGCTGTATGCCGTTTTTTAGGACAATATTTTGGGTCAAGTAAACAAAACTAGTGAATTTTTACAAAACCCTAGAATCGAAGTGAACACAGCTGCATCACTGTTGAAATCTTTGAGAAGCCTGATTCAAGGTAAACTGGAAAGTTTCGAGGAGTATGAGCAGAAAGCTATCAAATTAACTGACTGTCTAGAATATAAAGTTGAATCAAAACGTAAACTGAAAACAAATGTACGTTTAGCTCCTCTTGACTCTGTACAAGCTCCGGAAGTTGACCTAACGCCATCTGTTATGAACTTATTGATACGAGGTTTGGGTTCCTTAACATATTGGACATGCTCTCTAATGAAGAGGTGTTAGCAGCAAGCAAAACGTTAGTAGACAGCTACAACGAAGATCTAGACGAAGAATTGAGCAACGAAGTTACAATTCAAGAACTTTTCCAACCAGTTTAAAAATGAATATGAGAAAAGTAAAAAGCACATTAGTAAAGAAAGGTGGCTGTATCAACTTATGTTGGAAAACGAAGTAAAAGATTGCTCTCCTAATGTAGAAGTGGCGTTAAGAATGTACCTTTCCTTGATGGTGACTAATTGCTCTGCAGAAAGATCATTCTCTAAGCTGAAGCTGATCAAGAACAGACTCCGGACCTCTATGTCAGAAGACAGGCTAAACTTTTTGGCCTTGCTTAGTATAGAACACGACGTTCTGAGACAAGTCAACTATGAGCACATCATAAACGCCTTCATTACAGAGAAGCTTAGACGGAAACCAATCAGCAAGAGTGACTGAAGTGAACATGATTCGCAGTACATTTAATATTTTTTTTAAATTTATTCATAAGTACTTAATATTGACTTGTACTTTTCTTGTAGACTTACCAACGTACATTAAAGTGTTAAAATTATGTTTACTTTTGTGGCTTATCTTTACCTAAAATAACCTTACTTATAAATTAACGATATTAAAGTTTTCTAATGTCTTACATTTTCTCATCCAAATGGGTACAAGAATTATTTTATAACTGACGAAGCATTAATACTTTCAGGCCAGACAATGCAGAATATCCAGAGACAATCCAGAGAGAGAGAGAGAGAGAGAGAGAGAGAGAGAGAGAGAGAGAGAGAGAGAGAGAGAGAGAGAGAGAGAGAGAGAGAGAGAGAGAGAGAGAGAGAGAGAGAGAGAGAGAGAGAGAGAGAGAGAGAGAGAGATATTTTCCATGCTAAATACTGGAAAAATTATTGTTTTTCCAGTATTTAGCATGGCATACTATTGGTTTATTTTACTGTTATGTTCAATATGGCTTTGCTATAAGGGTAAGTACTTCAAAGGGGTTAATGTTAAACATTTTCAAAATTCAAAATTATGCAGTTTAGTTTGGTAACAACTGTAGAGAAATCTTGTTGACCTCTTTTCAAAAAACTTGGTATTTTGATTTTCTCTTCAATTTATTTTTTTCACGTATTCTGTTTCCTACAAATGTAGACCATACATACAACCATACATACATAGATATGACAAGATAAATTCATAATCTAATCTTACCAAAAAATAGACTTTCCAAAAATTATTAAATAACCATGCATCCTCCACAAGTGTCTTCTACTTAAATCAAAATTATATTACAGGTGAAGACCTTTAAAAATATTTAACGGAAAATATTTTTTATTTAATAGATGAATTAATGGAACTGCCATCTATGGATAACGCAAGTGTACAATATGATGTTTAGTTGTTCCTACATACATTTCGTTGTATTGGTGTGCTATTTGTATTTAGATTTTATAATAACAATAACAAGGATAATACATTTTAATATTTATCTCCTGGATGCCAAATAAATAAACAAAAGCCCATGGTGGCTGATGTGCAATGGGAATGTACAATGCTGCCGTTCAAAAAACATCTGATTCAATATGTAAAGAATCTCCACAGTAAATAAGGGAATATGTAGAAGATATGAGAGTCTAGGGGGGAACAAAACAGTATATAATGTAATAAATGGTGCAAAAACATTACACCGGAGAGAGTTGATAAGAAAGATGAAAAAGTGGGATCTAACCCAAGACTATATAAAAAAGTTTAGATCCAGCTATGGACCCCATACACATTATAAGGGTTGGTGTTCAAATTATAATTGAGCATTAATATTTGGTCTAATATCTTATAAAAAATTATATCCTTACCTTATATCCAGTAGTACACCAATCAACAAATTTAATGCATTTTGCTGGCTGCACCTTTGCTGTGGAATTGTTACATCCTTAGGAGAAACATCATCCCTAAAATGGAAGCAGAATGAGATATACTTCTTAAAGTCGCACTTGACAAAAATTATAAAAAAGTCTTTACAACAAAGATAATTTCCCTAAATAGCTAGGATATATTTCTAAGTGTACTCCTTGGTATGATTGTATATTTAGATGAAATATTATTCTAACATTAAATTTAAACACATTTCACATATTACACAAATTAAACCATAAATATAAAATTGATCTCACCATATTTTTACAAATAATTTTGAGACTAATCTAAAAATAATACAATTGAATTTTACCTATTACCATGGAAACCTAATTCAAATTTTATAACAATGCTTGTTTCTTCTTGTATATAATATATAAGTATGAAAAGTCAGCTGTTATCATTTCATGCAATTAACTTTCAGTATAATCGGATTCTAAATGTAAATATAAAAATATATTTTAATCTCTACAATCCAATTTAAGAAGATAAATGATCAATTTAAAATTTAGCCTATATTGGAAAAATGTCACTAGTTTGTTAAAAGAAAAATAAATGGCCTATTCAAACACATGTGGACAAGTCAACTAAAAAGGTCCAGTGAAAAGATAACATTTGCCAAAATTATATTTATCTATATATGCCTAAAGTTGCCTACAATTTCGAACTGGAATTGTAGTAGGGTATAGAGGGTATATAAATCAGAACCTTATAAAGAACCTTTATTTCTCATGTATAGCTTAAGACATATTTATGACAGGTAGGCTTAGTAAGGAATATAATATTTGGTTAGATGGTTTTGGGTCTAAATTATATTAAATATTGGATTTACTTTTTTTTTAACCTAGGCTTTATTTATTGATATTTCCAGTTTGTGTTACTTGCCCAGTGGGCTAAACTAAGTATATGGTTAAATTTGCTAATCTTAAAAAAATTCAACCTATTTCAAGGCTTCAGTCGTTAAAATTTTTTTTTGACATTTCTCGTTGTTGACCTGTACTTAATAACAGCAGACGTAAAATATAACATTGGATGATGAAATTTTAATATTTAATAGTTTTTTTAAACATTAGATGGTTGTCAGTAACTGATGACATACATTCAAAATGGCTGGTTTGTTTATGTCCCATATCGACAACAAATTTATTAGGATTATTATTATTATTATTATTATTGTTATTATTCTGACCTTTAGATAAGAACTTAGACTATTATTTCTATATCTATACCTTACTTCCTAACACAAGTTTTCTCTTGGTCCGAATTCCTGACAAATAAAATATTTTTGTCAACTAAAATATTTGTACTGCCTAGGATTTGATCATGAGTGTATTAACCAGTAGACTTTGGTCTGATACCAGTTGGGTGAGATATTCTGTTTAATTTTAAGTTACATTAAATCTATTTAGAGTACTTGAAGCAATCTAATTAAAACATAGGGACACTACAGAAATCATACAGAACTAATCAGTTCAACTAATTATACACAATCACTGTGACAGTTTGTGTGTTGTTCTATTAGTTCAACATTAAATATTATAAATTAATGTTATTGCTTACTGTTTATAAAGTATACTTTTTAGTTATTGTATTTTCTAGTCTAATTCTGGAATAATCTTAAAATAAATTAAAATTTACAGGTTTGTGGATATTGGTGTAAACAGTGTGGAGACACGTGCTGCAGTTACAGAGGCTGGAGAAGTTTATATGTGGGGCAAAGGAGGTTTGTACCAATACTATTTATATTATATTATGTACAATATACAAATAGAAGCATACTCCTATTAGCTAATTTGTAATACATAAAAATCCTAGCTGTTGTAATCTGCTTCAACGAAATTGACACTGAGAACTATTAAGTTTGTATTGATAACACCCATAGGAAACCTTTGATTGATTTTATATTAGAAATTAAATATATTTTATATATGATTATAGGACAAGGAGACAGTGTTACATTGTTGTCTATTTTGTTTTAAGAATTTGAATGTTGGTTTAGGTTCACATTATTGGAATAGTTCACTAACTCTTGTGTCTGTTTTAGTGTGTCGTTAAAACGGTCACAATCACTGTGACTGATCGGTAGCAACAGTTCACTGGCAATCACATTTAAATAAAGACTCTTGTGTCTGTTCTAGTGTGTCGTTAAAACGGTCACAATCACTGTGACTGATCGGTAGCAACAGTTCACTGGCAATCACATTTAAATAAAGACTCTTTTGTCTGTTTTAGTGTGTCGTTAAAACGGTCACAATCACTGTGACTGATCGGTAGCAACAGTTCACTGGCAATCACATTTAAATAAAGATTCTTGTGTATGTTCTAGTATGTCGTTACAAACGGTCACAATCACTGTGACTGATCGGTAGCAACAGTTCACTGGCAATCACATTTAAATAAAGACTCTTGTGTATGTTCTAGTGTGTCGTTACAAACGGTCACAATCACTGTGACTGATCGGTAGCAACAGTTCACTGGCAATCACATTTAAATAAAGACTCTTGTGTCTGTTTTAGTGTGTCGTTAAAACGGTCACAATCACTGTGACTGATCGGTAGCAACAGTTCACAGGCAATCACATTTAAATAAAGACTCTTGTGTATGTTCTAGTGTGTCGTTAAAACGGTCACAATCACTGTGACTGATCGGTAGCAACAGTTCACTGGCAATCACATTTAAATAAAGACTCTTGTGTATGTTCTAGTGTGTCGTTACAAACGGTCACAATTACTGTGACTGATCGGTAGCAACAGTTCACTGGCAATCACATTTAAATAAAGACTCTTGTGTCTGTTTTAGTGTGTCGTTAAAACGGTCACAATCACTGTGACTGATGGGTAGCAACAGTTCACTGGCAATCACATTTAAATAAAGACTCTTGTGTCTGTTTTAGTGTGTCGTTAAAACGGTCACAATCACTGTGACTGATCGGTAGCAACAGTTCACTGGCAATCACATTTAAATAAAGACTCTTGTGTATGTTCTAGTGTGTCGTTACAAACAGTTACAATCACTGTGACTGATCGGTAGCAACAGTTCACTGGCAATCACATTTAAATAAAGACTCTTGTGTCTGTTTTAGTGTGTCGTTAAAACGGTCACAATCACTGTGACTGATCGGTAGCAACAGTTCACTGGCAATCACATTTAAATAAAGACTCTTGTGTCTGTTTTAGTGTGTCGTTAAAACGGTCACAATCACTGTGACTGATCGGTAGCAACAGTTCACTGGCAATCACATTTAAATAAAGACTCTTGTGTATGTTCTAGTGTGTCGTTAAAACGGTCACAATCACTGTGACTGATCGGTAGCAACAGTTCACTGGCAATCACATTTAAATAAAGACTCTTGTGTATGTTCTAGTGTGTCGTTAAAACGGTCACAATCACTGTGACTGATCGGTAGCAACAGTTCACTGGCAATCACATTTAAATAAAGACTCTTGTGTCTGTTTTAGTGTGTCGTTAAAACGGTCACAATCACTGTGACTGATCGGTAGCAACAGTTCACTGGCAATCACATTTAAATAAAGACTCTTGTGTAAGTTCTAGTGTGTCGTTAAAACGGTCACAATCACTGTGACTGATCGGTAGCAACAGTTCACTGGCAATCACATTTAAATAAAGACTCTTGTGTATGTTCTAGTGTGTCGTTACAAACGGTCACAATCACTGTGACTGATCGGTAGCAACAGTTCACTGGCAATCACATTTAAATAAAGACTCTTGTGTATGTTCTAGTGTGTCGTTAAAACGGTCACAATCACTGTGACTGATCGGTAGCAACAGTTCACTGGCAATCACATTTAAATAAAGACTCTTGTGTCTGTTCTAGTGTGTCGTTAAAACGGTCACAATCACTGTGACTGATCGGTAGCAACAGTTCACTGGCAATCACATTTAAATAAAGACTCTTGTGTATGTTCTAGTGTGTCGTTAAAACGGTCACAATCACTGTGACTGATCGGTAGCAACAGTTCACTGGCAATCACATTTAAATAAAGACTCTTGTGTCTGTTTTAGTGTGTCGTTAAAACGGTCACAATCACTGTGACTGATCGGTAGCAACAGTTCACAGGCAATCACATTTAAATAAAGACTCTTGTGTCTGTTCTAGTGTGTCGTTAAAACGGTCACAATCACTGTGACTGATGGGTAGCAACAGTTCACTGGCAATCACATTTAAATAAAGACTCTTGTGTATGTTCAAGTGTGTCGTTAAAACGGTCACAATCACTGTGACTGATCGGTAGCAACAGTTCACTGGCAATCACATTTAAATAAAGACTCTTGTGTATGTTCTAGTGTGTCGTTAAAACGGTCACAATCACTGTGACTGATCGGTAGCAACAGTTCACTGGCAATCACATTTAAATAAAGACTCTTGTGTCTGTTTTAGTGTGTCGTTAAAACGGTCACAATCACTGTGACTGATCGGTAGCAACAGTTCACTGGCAATCACATTTAAATAAAGACTCTTGTGTCTGTTTTAGTGTGTCGTTAAAACGGTCACAATCACTGTGACTGATCGGTAGCAACAGTTCACTGGCAATCACATTTAAATAAAGACTCTTGTGTATGTTCTAGTGTGTCGTTAAAACGGTCACAATCACTGTGACTGATCGGTAGCAACAGTTCACTGGCAATCACATTTAAATAAAGACTCTTGTGTATGTTCTAGTGTGTCGTTAAAACGGTCACAATCACTGTGACTGATCGGTAGCAACAGTTCACTGGCAATCACATTTAAATAAAGACTCTTGTGTATGTTCTAGTGTGTCGTTAAAACGGTCACAATCACAGTGACTGATCGGTAGCAACAGTTCACTGGCAATCACATTTAAATAAAGACTCTTGTGTATGTTTTAGTGTGTCGTTAAAACGGTCACAATCACTGTGACTGATCGGTAGTAACAGTTCACTGGCAATCACATTTAAATAAAGACACTTGTGTATGTTCTAGTGTGTCGTTAAAACGGTCACAATCACTGTGACTGATCGGTAGCAACAGTTCACTGGCAATCACATTTAAATAAAGACTCTTGTGTATGTTCTAGTGTGTCGTTAAAACGGTCACAATCACTGTGACTGATCGGTAGCAACAGTTCACTGGCAATCACATTTAAATAAAGACTCTTGTGTCTGTTTTAGTGTGTCGTTAAAACGGTCACAATCACTGTGACTGATCGGTAGCAACAGTTCACTGGCAATCACATTTAAATAAAGACTCTTGTGTCTGTTTTAGTGTGTCGTTAAAACGGTCACAATCACTGTGACTGATCGGTAGCAACAGTTCACTGGCAATCACATTTAAATAAAGACTCTTGTGTATGTTCTAGTGTGTCGTTAAAACGGTCACAATCACTGTGACTGATCGGTAGCAACAGTTCACTGGCAATCACATTTAAATAAAGACTCTTGTGTATGTTCTAGTGTGTCGTTAAAACGGTCACAATCACTGTGACTGATCGGTAGCAACAGTTCACTGGCAATCACATTTAAATAAAGACTCTTGTGTATGTTCTAGTGTGTCGTTAAAACGGTCACAATCACTGTGACTGATCGGTAGCAACAGTTCACTGGCAATCACATTTAAATAAAGACTCTTGTGTATGTTTTAGTGTGTCGTTAAAACGGTCACAATCACTGTGACTGATCGGTAGCAACAGTTCACTGGCAATCACATTTAAATAAAGACTCTTGTGTATGTTTTAGTGTGTCGTTAAAACGGTCACAATCACTGTGACTGATCGGTAGCTACAGTTCACTGGCAATCACATTTAAATAAAGACTCTTGTGTCTGTTTTAGTGTGTCGTTACAAGTTCCTTTTACGACTTTGAAAAGTCCTGTGAAGCGTCCTTGACTGTGTAGAGATGATCGTGAAAAGTTGTGCAACACATTTGTTGTGTCTCTACGACTCTTAAACTCAAATACAGACATTTCTATATTATCTACTTCAAGAAGTTATGTCGTATTGGATGTTTCGAGACATTTTGTGAAATACGTGTTTACTTTCTCAAATAGGCGACAATAAACAGTGTGGAAAAGGCTTCAATAAGTTAGGTAGTTTAGAATGTTTGGAGACATTTTGTGAAATACGTGTTTACTTTCTCAAATAGGCGACAATAAGCAGTGTGGAAAAGGCTTCAATAAGTTAGGTAGTTTAGAATGTTTGGAGACATTTTGTAAAATTAGTGTTTACTTTCTCAAATAGGCGACAATATACAGTGTGGAAAAGGCTTCAATAAGTTAGGTAGTTTAGAATGTCTGGAGACATTTTGTGAAATACGTGTTTACTTTTCTCAAATAGGCGACAATATACAGTGTGGAAAAGGCTTCAATAAGTTAGGTAGTTTAGAATGTTTGGAGACATTTTGTGAAATACGTGTTTACTTTCTCAAATAGGCGACAATATACAGTGTGGAAAAGGCTTCAATAAGTTAGGTAGTTTAGAATGTCTGGAGACATTTTGTGAAATACGTGTTTACTTTTCTCAAATAGGCGACAATATACAGTGTGGAAAAGGCTTCAATAAGTTAGGTAGTTTAGAATGTTTGGAGACATTTTGTGAAATACGTGTTTACTTTCTCAAATAGGCGACAATATACAGTGTGGAAAAGGCTTCAATAAGTTAGGTAGTTTAGAATGTCTGGAGACATTTTGTGAAATACGTGTTTACTTTTCTCAAATAGGCGACAATATACAGTGTGGAAAAGGCTTCAATAAGTTAGGTAGTTTAGAATGTTTGGAGACATTTTGTAAAATTAGTGTTTACTTTCTCAAATAGGCGACAATAAACAGTGTGGAAAAGGCTTCAATAAGTTAGGTAGTTTAGAATGTTTGGAGACATTTTGTAAAATTAGTGTTTACTTTCTCAAATAGGCGACAATAAACAGTGTGGAAAAGGCTTCAATAAGTTAGGTAGTTTAGAATGTTTGGAGACATTTTGTAAAATTAGTGTTTACTTTCTCAAATAGGCGACAATAAACAGTGTGGAAAAGGCTTCAATAAGTTAGGTAGTTTAGAATGTTTGGAGACATTTTGTAAAATTAGTGTTTACTTTCTCAAATAGGCGACAATAAACAGTGTGGAAAAGGCTTCAATAAGTTAGGTAGTTTAGAATGTTTGGAGACATTTTGTAAAATTAGTGTTTACTTTCTCAAATAGGCGACAATAAATAGTGTGGAAAAGGCTTCAATAAGTTAGGTAGTTTAGAATGTTTGGAGACATTTTGTAAAATTAGTGTTTACTTTCTCAACTAAACAATTCAATATAAGAGTGATTTGTAAGTATGGAAATTGCTTTATACTGCATAACTGAGAGGTACTTAGAGGCTGAAACAAATGCGCATCTACGTAGTTTAAAATTATACTTTTTTGAATGTTTAAATTTTTGTCCGCCATCTTGGATCCACCATATTGAATCAACATTCTTTTAAATAGGAAGATGGACATGTGATACATGATTTTTATGTAAATTTTTACAATAAAAACAATCGTCAAAGCCGTTTTTAGATAAATGTCTTCGTTTTAAAGTTATAAGCATTCAAAGTTGCAACGACGAAAAAATCGCGTTAGTAATAAAACGGGGTCAAATGCACCTTCGAAACGTTTTTCCTGCAGAATACATCCAATAATGAGCAAGAAAATGATATTGAATCACTACAACTTAATGTTACAAGCTAAATGGGAACTAGTTAATAAGCTGCTTTGTTGTAACGTAAGCAAACAGCTGATTTAAATTAGGCCTACTTTCATAAAAGGATATTACCTGAGGTTAGCGCATTGGCAATCTGTAGAGGGGATCATTTACTGTAGAATGGTATGTTTTCAAGATTTATTGTATTAGTAATTTATGATCGAAAACATTCATTAAAATTTTTAAATTAAATTGACTATGTTTAAAGTGAAAATAACAGTTGATATTTAATTTGTAGTTGTGTTGTTATTTATTGTTTATTATTAACATACAAACAATAAAGTTCGTTATTGGATGTATTTTACAGGATAAATATAATAGAAAAGTTCCGACCGCGCATTTTCCCTCTATAAACATTAAATGCTTATAACTAAAAAAACCTTGCTCCTAATGGTTCAGTGTCACAAAAGCTTGTTCATATGAGAACTGAAGATAATTATTTAACTGTTGAAAAGTTTTGATTTATTTTCAATTAATGTTTGAATTGTACATTTCATTGAACGTATAATACTTTGTTTTCAGGCTTTCATGGTAGGGTTTGTCTTTGCCAAAATGGCGCGACCCAAGCAACGCACACAGACCCTCCTGTTCAGCCGTTACTCTGTCATATCCTTTCGTGACGGCAACTTGTGTCTCATGTTCAGAATTGGAGATATGAGAGAGAAATCACATTTCATAAGTGCATCGGTAAAAGCGGAGTTGGTACGACCGCATGCGACCAAAGAAGGAGAGTACATCACACCGTTCTTTTGTGAACTCAAGGTAAGTAAAGGTTTATAAGACAGAGGTAAAACTCAGGTTGTAATTCATGGGGAAGTAAGGGATGGACGATGAAATGAAGAATGGGTGTTACCCCAGAGCACAGGAGAACCAAAGAATAGGGACATCCATCCTTAGTTTAACACGTAGGCCTATACATAGAGAAATTTAAGTGTTGGGAACGTGAAATTTGGTACAGAGGAGTATAGTGTGCTCATGTAGCACCCTATTGAAACTCAGAAAAATCGAATTACAAATGACAAAATGGTGGTAATTTAAACAGTTCACATCTCGTCTGTTATTCAACTTATAACACGCAAAATTAGATAAAAATTTGCAGATTTCAATTCTCCATGCAGTGGTACCAACCCCACCTTTCTACGGTGACAAATAGCGAAGTTATTGTCAAAAATAAAATTTCGAACACCAAGAAAATATAATATTTGTATAGTTAAAAGATCCAGCGCTACGTCATCAATACGAGTTTAGGGTTGTTCACACATGGAGGCTCTCTAGGGTCACGAGCTGAGCGAGTGGAGATTGTTTTAATTCATACACATTTACGAGGTGAAATAGGAAAACCAACGTAAACAATGTAGTGCATATATTCAGAAAATCTCTTATAAAAACTTCACACTAATGGTCCCTTGATCTACCAATACAATTTAACATTTCCTACAAGGTTCAGGAAACCGTTGGGGGGGGATTACGTTTAGAGAATTTGCCTGTTTTACACTGGGGCTGGGTAAGTACCATGATGGCGCCCACCAACTTGTTTTATTTTAAGATTATTATATTATTAATGTTTAATATTATTAACTAAGGTTTAATGTGTGTCTTTAAAGCAATCTTGGATAATCAGAAAATTTTGAGGTTAGAAAACTTAATAAGTGATTTTAACTAAAATTTTGTATTAGTTCAAACTGTGGGTGAGGTGTGTAGTAGTGGAACTCGTTGAATGGTTTTTTTTTATTTTCAAAAGGTGGTAACCTGTGAACTGTGTAAGACGTTATACCTAGCTAAACCTTGTAAGAGCTATGGATGTTGGGGGTCCACCAAATTCGATTTTCCGAATCAATTGGTTGTGATACGGTTTATCTGACTTAGTGTTTTAAATGATTACAGATACGAGATTAACTTGTGTATTATTATTTTGTTTGAATAAATAATGATTTTGTTTTAATTTACAAGTATTTCAAGACATTGCTAAATTTGATTAACCTTAAACAACAATATTTATCTATATTTAATGTAACAGCTGATATTTCTTGTTTCCTCCATATTCTTGGAGGAAACTCCATAAAGCAATAAAGCTAAAATTTCAAAATAATTTTAATAGTATAAATGAGATACAATTGTTTCGCCTTGCGGCATAATCGGGCAACGCAAGTTTATTTTGAAACTTTTGCTTTATTTAATCCTTGAATAATTATCTAACTTACTAAAAAAATGAAAAAGCAAACACAATATTTAGTAAATTCTACAATTTATTTGAGTCTTGCCGACCATGGTTTCGCCAGCAACGGCATTTACAAGGCAACTTAACAAAGACTAAGGAAGATACAGTATATAAAACTAACATATTTTACAAAAAGAAGAACAGTTACTTAGCTAGGGGGGGGGGAGTAGAAGGGCGCGGGAAACATGTGGTCATAAGGAAGACAATGGTTTTAACAAAAGTGAGTTTGACAAAAATTCTACCTGATCATTGAGTACCAGTCTTTACAAAATATTCTCCTAAAACATTTCTAATGAATTTAATTTCTTACTTTTTGCATTTACATGGAGAATCTCAAACTTAACATTATTAAAAAAAATCAGACACTAAATGATTGGAAAAACTAGAGTCATTATGACCCAACCGCCAACTTCTTCAGAATTGTAGAATTTACTAAAGATTGTGTTTGTTTTTTCATTAAAATGGAGTTCTACCAAGTACCTTCAGTCAATAGTGTAAATCGTTTAACTTACTACAATTTATTGAATTTATTATTATTAAAAATATTTAGATTTGCGCTAGAAAGAACTGAGCCATGTTTTCTATACAACCCACTCAACATTAATTGTACAAAAATTAAATTTGTTTTAAAGAGTTTTGTTACAATTTCTTACTTACTCTTAACGTAATGAAAGTATTACTTAAATCTGTGCAGTTTTTATTTCTATATAATATTTAGACTCACTTTTTCAGTTTTCTAGCTCCTCTAAAATTGCTTGGAAGATGTCGTAAGATGATTATTTCAGCTAATTTATACCAAAGGAATTTAGAATTTTTAAAACCTAGCGTTTTTTACAAATTGTCGATTTAAAGATTATTTCAGTTATTGTGAACCTAATTTGTTATATTGACTTTAAATTGATGTTAAATTTATTTTAATTTTAGTTTTAATTAAGTGATTTTAGTTATGAAATCACCATTGAATATTTTAACTTACTGACTACTCACATAATTAGCTGAGTTTCTCTTAGTAGCGCTTGACATAGTCTACAGCTTTCACCTTTCTTTATCTGTAATTATTATTGATTTAATTTCTCAATTTTCACTTAACACTTGCTCTTTATGGCTTATCTTGCCTTTATAATACACTAATTTGATTTATGAACTTGTTTAAATTCACACATTTCATTTTGGAACAGCCTTGTTATTACATCTGGTTGGTCGATGGCGACGAGTACACTCACGTCCACCCCCACTTTATTTTTACGCTTAATCATTTCAAATTCGCTTTGGATAACTTTTGGATTTTATAGATTAATACTATACCGGGCTTTTTGGTTCCTTTTTTGCAATTGTGTATTTTAGCTTGGAAACTCTTTGACTTCATAGAGGCCAGTTCTCAGGGTATTAGGTACAGTTTGCTAATTTCCTTGGGAACTTTTGAAAATATTTCTGACAACTGTCACATTTGGCTAGAGATACATTTGTTTTCCTTTCTTATATGAATAATCGTGTTTTTCTGTAAAATATTTTGTCCGTGGCACTGTAGACCAACCCATGTTGGCCATGGAGAGGGTTATTTGAGAGGGATTTTTAGGGGCGAAAAGCCGGCGATTGATTTTCCATAGGGAACCATTTGCGGTGGTCACAGTGGAGAGGAACTTATCCCATTCATCCACAGTCTATGTTTCTAGGAGTGCTTTCACTAGAAGAGTATGAGCGTTGAGCTGTTTTTCGATTGAGGGGGATCTGGTGAATTGCTATGTTCGGCAAAGTTTTCTTTTCTTTGCCAGCTCCTACAATATATGGGGGGGGGGAGGGAGTTCACCCTTGGTTCCTGTACAGGAGAAATTGTAGGTACTGGAGATCAGTGCTGTGTTAATGATGCTTTCCACCAAGCTGACCTGGCAGTCGACATCATCGGGAGTGGTTATATCTGCATTGGATTTCGGACTGATTCGGAGTAAATGCTCTGTGTATTTCCTCCAGTTTACTTGTTTGACCTCTTTTTTTTTGGAGGGGGTAGACTTTGTTTGGGGATTGTAACAACAGTTAAGATGATAGGGTTGTGGTCCGAGCTTAGGTAATCAATGCAGACAAGCTTATAGGTGTGTATAAGTATTTTAGCACGGCAATGTCAAGGACATCAGGTTTATACCAGTGAGTAGCGGGATGGTAGGCCAGGAACTTATGTATTACTTATTAATGAATTTAATCTGAGATGATGATATAATATTCTCTAACATGTTGTTGCAGCTACAAGCAGACGAATCAGACTCGGATCTGTTCATGATTTGGCCGAACGTCGTCCTTCACATCATCGACGAATCCAGTCCTTTGTACAACATGAACGCCGCGGATATTATCCACGAACGTTTTGAGATAGTCGTCATTCTAGAAGGAACTACGGAATCAACAGGACAGACTTCTCAAGCGAGGACGTCGTATCTGCCTTCGGAGATATTATGGGGTCACAGATTTCAACCTTTAGTTAGTTATAACAAAGAGAAACTATCATACCTGATCGATTACAGTCTGTTCCATAACACATATCAAGTAGACACACCTCTGTGCAGTGCTCATGAGATGAAAAACTACTCAGAGATTGAGAGACAGTCTCCGGTAACGTTCAATTGACAGGTGGTTCAGGTCTGGTCGTTCTCTTCTCCTCGAAAGAAAGATCGAACCAAAAGGACCTCACTTTAGATACGAACGATGTTGTATAAATAATTGTATTGTTTTGATTTTGTTAAATTTAGTTTTAATGTAGTTACGACATGAATCTTGTAACGTTACACAAATTGTATGGTATTATTTATCACCTTAATCTAAATCCATCTTCCAGTGCTCCATTTTATCTATTTTAGATTTTTTATAATAAACTTTTGAGGGTTTCAGTCAATTACTCTCTGATCAAGAGTAGTATGGGTTCGATTCTATCCGGGACACAAGGTGTTCGTACAATTTAGTTATATCCAACCTGTACTATGGCGGAGGGAAGGCCCACTATAAATAAACAGTTGTTGATGACAGGTTTATAATTTAATATAAAAATCTATCTACAAATAAACGCAATCAAGTTAACACAATTTAATAAATTAATACATATAAGAAACAAAAAAAAAAAAAAACAGAACAAAACGAATCAGTCGGTATTAGTTTTTAAACATAACCTAACCTAACCTAACCTAACCTAACCTAACCTAACCTAACCTAACCTAACATAACCTAACCTAACCTAACCTAACCTAACCTAACCTAACCTAACCTAACCTAACCTAACCTAACCTAACCTAACCTAACCTAACCTAACCTATCCTATTACGATACTTACAATTTTCATTTGGTTTCGTTTGCCTTGTACAGAGACCTTTTGAGACCTGGTTGAACCATTGAACACTCCTTTTGAGAGTTCTCTCCAGCGAACTCTGCTCTCCATTTCTCCAGACAATTCTTTACTGCAGCTTTACTTACTGCTGGTTCCGGGCCAATGGAACGTGTTCCGAGCTCCTTTCATTAATGATAACCGTTTACATTACATAACCTCAAACTAGGAAAAACAAAAGAAAATTGTATTTCCGTCCGATACAGTTTTTCCATTTCCTAGATTAAACTTTTACCTAAGTTAAATAGTTGCGAAACAAGTAAAGTTTACCCCAAGTTTAAGTTGTCTTCTTTGTTAAATGAAGTTTATTCTGTTCAAAACAAAATGCCGTTTGCTAAAATTAGAACTACGTTGATAATAACTCTATGTGCTGACCAAGTATTGCTCGACTGACTCCCCCACCCCTCCCCCGGTTCTACAAGTATCCCCGATGAATTTCGTTTCCCACAATCCGCAAATTTAATTAAACAATATGTTTTAATTAAAAACTGCCGAGCGTAACAACAGGTTGGATCAATAGTATCAACCTCAGAATATTTAAATATGAATTGTAAATATTGTAACTAGTTTCACCTAGGACTGTCAACACAGGTTGGTTTATTAGAGCTGTAAGGTTGGGAAGGGGATCAATGTTTGCTCATATTATAATCTAAACAGACTGTACATTGTACAGGTCATTTTTCCCATAAGACTATGGCCTACTGGTATATCAACCGAATAACTGATTAGCAACTGGGTGAACAAATGATAGTCAGACTAGATGATTGAACGAAAACTGATTATCAGACTGACAAACTGATTGAAGGAAGCAACATTGATAGACTAACTAATTGACCAAATGATTTGCAGACTAACTGATTGAAGGAAACCCCATTGATAGACTAACTGATTGACCAAATGATTTGCAGACTAGCTGATTGAAGGAAACCCCATTGATAGACTAACTGATTGAAGGAAGCCCCATTAATAGACTAACTGATTGACCAAATGATTTGCAGACTAGCTGATTGAAGGAAACCCCATTGATAGACTAACTGATTGAAGGAAGCCCCATTGATAGACTAACTGATTGACCCAATGATTTGCAGACTAGCTGATTGAAGGAAACCCCATTGATAGACTAACTGATTGAAGGAAGCCCCATTAATAGACTAATTGATTGACCAAATGACTAATTAACAGAGTAGATAATTGACTGAAAACTGATTATCAGACTGACTAACTGATTGAAGGAAGCCCCATTGATAGACTAACTGATTGACCAAATGATTTGCAGACTAGCTGATTGAAGGAAACCCCATTGATAGACTAGCTGATTGACCAAATGATTTGCAGACTAGCTGATTGAAGGAAACCCCATTGATAGACTAACTGATTGACCAAATGATTTGCAGACTAACTGATTGAAGGAAACCCCATTGATAGACTAACTGATTGACCAAATGATTTGCAGACTAGTTGATTGAAGGAAACCCCATTGATAGACTAGCTGATTGAATTAAACCCCATTGATAGACTAACTGATTGAAGGAAGCCCCATTAATAGACTAACTGATTGACCAAATGACTAATTAACAGAGTAGATAATTGACTGAAAACTGATTATCAGACTGACTAACTGATTGAAGGAAGCCCCATTGATAGACTAACTGATTGACCAAATGATTTGCAGACTAGCTGATTGAAGGAAACCCCATTGATAGACTAGCTGATTGACCAAATGATTTGCAGACTAGCTGATTGAAGGAAACCCCATTGATAGACTAACTGATTGACCAAATGATTTGCAGACTAACTGATTGAAGGAAACCCCATTGATAGACTAACTGATTGACCAAATGATTTGCAGACTAGTTGATTGAAGGAAACCCCATTGATAGACTAGCTGATTGAATTAAACCCCATTGATAGACTAACTGATTGAAGGAAGCCCCATTAATAGACTAACTGATTGACCAAATGACTAATTAACAGAGTAGATAATTGACTGAAAACTGATTATCAGACTGACTAACTGATTGAAGGAAGCCCCATTGATAGACTAACTGATTGACCAAATGATTTGCAGACTAGCTGATTGAAGGAAACCCCATTGATAGACTAGCTGATTGACCAAATGATTTGCAGACTAGCTGATTGAAGGAAACCCCATTGATAGACTAACTGATTGACCAAATGATTTGCAGACTAGCTGATTGAAGGAAACCCCATTGATAGACTAACTGATTGACCAAATGATTTGCAGACTAGTTGATTGAAGGAAACCCCATTGATAGACTAACTGATTGACCAAATGATTTGCAGACTAGCTGATTGAAGGAAACCCCATTGATAGACTAACTGATTGAAGGAAGCCCCATTGATAGACTAACTGATTGACCAAATGATTTGCAGACTAGCTGATTGAAGGAAACCCCATTGATAGACTAGCTGATTGAATTAAACCCCATTGATAGACTAACTGATTGAAGGAAGCCCCATTAATAGATTAACTGATTGACCAAATGACTAATTAACAGAGTAGATAATTGACTGAAAACTGATTATCAGACTGACTAACTGATTGAAGGTAGTCCCATTGATAGACAAACTGATTGACTTAATTGACTAATTAATAGAGTTGATAATTGACTGAAAACTGATTATCAGACTAACTGATTAAAAGAAGCCCCATTTATATACTAAGTGAATGATAATATAGTTGATTGACCAAATTACTAATTGACAGAGTAGATAATTGACCGAAATTAATTAACAGACTGCCTAACTGATTAAAGGAAGCCCCATTTATATACTAACTGAATGATAATATAGCTGATTGACCAAATTACTAATTGACAGAGTAGATAATTGACCGAAATTGATTAGCAGACTGCCTGATTAAAAGAAACCCCATTTATATACTAACTGAATGATAATATTGACCAACTGAATAGTAGCTGATTGACCAAATTACTAATTGACAGAGTAGATAATTGACCGAAATTGATTAGCAGACTGCCTAGATAATTAAAGGAAGCCCCATTTATAGACTAACTGATTAACAAAATAGTTGATTGACCGAAGACTGGTTTCCTGACTAACTGATTGAAGGAAGCCTCATTTATGGACTAACTGATGATAAATAACTGATTGGCAAAATGATTATTTGACAGACTAGCTGTCTAACTGAAGTTTAATTTACAGACAAACTGATGATAAAATACCTCCGAAAACTGATTAGCAGACTGACTAACTGATTAAAGGAAGGCTTATTGATAGACTAACTGGTTGATAAATAGCTGATTGACCTAAGATTGATTTGAAGACTAGTTGATTGACCTAAGATTGATTTGAAGACTAGTTGATTGACCTAAGATTGATTTGAAGACTAGTTGATTGACCTAAGATTGATTTGAAGACTAGTTGATTGACCTAAGATTGATTTGAAGACTAGTTGATTGACCTAAGATTGATTTGAAGACTAGTTGATTGACCTAAGATTGATTTGAAGACTAGTTGATTGACCTCAGATTGATTTGAAGACTAGTTGATTGATCTAAGATTGATTTGAAGAATAGTTGATTGACCTAAGATTGATTTGAAGACTAGTTGATTGACCTAAGATTGATTTGAAGACTAGTTGATTGACCTAAGATTGATTTGAAGAATAGTTGATTGACCTAAGATTGATTTGAAGAATAGTTGATTGACCTAAGATTGATTTGAAGACTAGTTGATTGACCTAAGATTGATTTGAAGACTAGTTGATTGACCTAAGATTGATTTGAAGACTAGTTGATTGACCTAAGATTGATTTGAAGACTAGTTGATTGACCTAAGATTGATTTGAAGACTAGTTGATTGACCTAAGATTGATTTGAAGACTAGTAGATTGACCTAAGATTGAAGAGACTAAATATTTGATAAACTAGTTGATTCAATAAATGACCAATCGACAAACCAGCTGATTAAACGCCTGCTGATTTATGAACTTACTGATTGACAAATTCACTGATTTACCCATTTACTGATCGATAGACTTATATCACTTTTGGTTAATATTCAGTATTGTGGATCTTAATTTGAAATGATTCTTTAATGGATATGAAAAAAGAATAATTTTTAACTTAATTTAAACGATAGAACGGTCAAAGTCAGTATCTTAGCAACTTCATACCTGACTTATTTGTTATTCCGTTTATTAAATACTTGATTTATCAAATGAAGCCTCTACTCATAACCTTTGCATGTCTCAGTAAATATTACATTATAAGGGAGGGATTACATCATCAACTACTGAGGGTTTTGGATCTACAAACTGCAAGTAAAGAGGATTTGTCTGCTTTGTAAGGGTGCGAGGGGGGGGAGTTGCCTGCATCAGCGATTTAACTTTTCTACAGAATATTAGAGCTCTGATATTATTGAAGGGGTCAGGGAGAAAATCTAAACTTCAAAAGATACTTTGCTTTGGGAAGGGGGGGGGAGGTTTGCCAATTTCGTTTAATTTATTTTCGCGTTAAAACGACTGCAATTTATATGGTCGGTTATTCAATTTGATCAATATATGTGTACAACAAAAAACTGTGCACAATAAATGTTAAATTGTATTGGTAGATCAAGAGGTCTTATCCAGTACGGTAGTGTGTTTGTTTAAAACAGTTGTTACACAGGTTTTCTGAACCTCGTAATTGTGTATAACTACTAAAAGTATTCACTCGCTTTGCTCGTGCCAGTATCTCGGCCCTTGTGTGTATCAGATCTGTACATATACAAATGAGCCTACATTAGTCTCGGTGTCTCGCTCTGTTGAATTTTGTAACTATATGAACTAACTGAATTATTGTCACAAACATTGAGGTCGGGGTCGATAATATTTTTGACAATAACTTCGCTACTTGTCATCGTAGAGAAGTGGATTTGGTACCATTACACGCATAATTGTAATCTGCACATTGTTATTTAATTTAGATTAATGTAAAATTTGATTTGATTTTTTAAATATCAAATTAAATAAATGAAAGTTTGACCAAGTGAAGCACAGTAGGTAACTCAAACGGGTGGCCCACAGCAGGTACCGGCCAGTACTAATACTCTGCGCGCCTGTGTATGATGGCGCGTGCGTTAGAGTGAGGCGACCCTTCGTTCAGACGCATTATAATATAGTTTTGTTTAGTTTTTATTTAATTTTGGGGGATGAGTAAGTGTATGTTTTATCACAGCTAATTTATAACTGATCTGTATCAATATTAAAGGTAGATAAACAATCCTGTACAGGATGTATTATCATCCTTTTGTTGTGTCATTCTATCAGTGCAATGCAATGGAACTTCTGGACACTCTGTATAATCTTAGATTCCTCCCACCGTAACACCTTACAATATAACAAGGGTGGAAATCCCTATAAGGTAATATATTGGGGAGGTTATTTCATCCCTCTTTGTATGCAAATATGAAGGGATGGAAAGAGGATATTTGTAGAGTATTGGAAGTTGATCGATACATCATTGTCACTCTTACAATTTATGTTGTAGATTTTTTTGACGGTTATAATGTCCATACTTGAGTTTCAAAATGCGGATAATATATTTTTGTTGTTGTTTAACGGCGAAAAACCTCCCGTTCGCTTTAAAAGAAGAAGAGAATATAAAATACCTCTAAAGATAAAAGAGAGCAATGTAACTCAAGACTACGTGAAATAGATGTAGACTCAGGTAGGATACCTTGGGATTGTCACGACTATACTCACCTGAGGGATCGGATAATAGAAAAGATTTGTTCTATTCAGAAAGTGTTCGCACGTATTGAAGCAATGATGAATTTATAATCAAATTTTTTGCAGTTTTGTGTGTTTTACTTTTTAAAATGTTTAAACGACCAGCTTGTTCTTTTCTACAATAATCGATATGGGTGTTTTTAAACATTAATTTTATAAGTAACAAGCAGAGTACCCGTCCTTCGTATGGGGTTTACGTGTATTTGTATTGAGTGTTAAGGGAGTTTGCAAGGCCAGTGGGGCGGTGCCCTGATGGAATTTCTAAAAAAAATTGTTCTATGTGTTAACCAGGGACCTTAAGAATGTCCATGTACAATTTCAGCACAATAGGTCCAGTAGTTTTTACGTGATTGAGTAACACAGACAGACACCATTAGATTTTTATATAATAGTATAGATTATTTCAAACAAGAGCATTCGGTTTTACTGATTTCCTTAAATTTTAATAAAATATGATTACTGTCTCAAACCCCTGTGTAGTCTTACGAAGACTAAACTTTGACAGATGTTATTAAATCAAATATGACGTGTCTATAGCACTAGCCAATAAAATTTAATATTTTTCCATAGAGGGCGTCCATTGTTTTTGATAACTTTTTGATTGTCAGAGTTGGTTCATTATTATTTGGTTTTGGGAATGGGCGGTTGAGAAAGTTTGTGCAATATTTTTTTCACCGTTTATGAGGATGAGTGTAACAGAATTTCTGTATTGGAAATTCCCTAATAAATAATTTGTCCGTATTGCGAATCCCATTACATTTGATAGCCTCTATATTTACATATGGAAACGAGGTTATATAAATGCAAAACATATGGTTACAATTGTTTCTGTTTTGAGTGGATATTATAGCAAGAGTTTCTTACCTAAGCGGGGCAATATACAGAGTGTCTCAGAAGATCGTATGTAAGTTTGAAACGTTAAAATATAGTAATCGTATGATATAAATTTGATTTACAGTACTTACCCAGTATACGAAGTATAGGGTGTGTCTGGTAATTCAGGAAACCCGAAAAGGTAGTTTGGATATAACACTATTGAAAATAAAAACAAAATTGAGTAAAAAGTCAAAATGTTTTGATTTATATCTCATGCGTTATTCAACTTATAACGCAATAAGTTAGATTTCAATTTTGCATGTAATGGTACCAACCCCACCTCTCTACGATGACAAATAGCGAAGTTATTGTGAAAGTTAATTTTGAAACATGACCTTGCAAGACAATGAGATATTCGTGTAGTTAGGAGATAGCCAGGAGCCGTACAGTCATGGTGCAAAGTAGAATAAAATATAGAAACTTAAATTAATACGTGAGACCACGCCTGCCTATGTGTACGGGACGGAATACTGCTCAACATAGCTACAGTTCCGATCAGCTGTTCGCTGTCTCGGAACACTTCACCATCTAGAGTGTTATGTTCAACATAGTTACAGTTCCAATCAGCTGTTCGCTGTCTCGGAACAATTCTCCATCTAGAGTGTTCTGTTCATTATAGCTGGAGTTCCGATCAGCTGTTCGCTGTCTCGGAATACTTCACTCCCCATCTAGTGTATTCTGTTCAACATAGCTGCAGTTCCGATCAGCTGTTCGCTGTCTCGGAACACTGCACCAACTAGCGTGCTCTGCTCAACATAACTGAAGTTCCGATCAGATGTTTGCTGTATCGGAACACTTCCCTCCCATCTAGCGTGTTTTGCTCAACATAGCTGCTGTTCCGATCAGCTGTTTGTTGTCTCCGTACATTTCACTCCCATCTAGTGTATTCTGTTCAACATAGCTACAGTTCTGATCAGCTGTTCGCCGTCTCGGAATACTTCACTCCCCATCTAGTGTATTCTGTTCAACATAGCTGCAGTTCCGATCAGCTGTTTGCTGTCTCGGAACACTGCACCAACTAGCGTGCTCTGCTCAACATAAATGAAGTTCCGATCAGCTGTTTGCTGTATCGGAACACTTCCCTCCCCAACTAGCGTGCTCTGCTCAACATAGTTACAGTTCCAATCAGCTGTAAGGTGTCTCGGAACACTTCACCTTCTAGAGTGTCTTGTTCAACATAGCTGGAGTTCCGATCAGTTGTTCGCTGCCTTGGAATACTTCCCTCCCCATCTAGCGTGCTCTGCTCAACATATCTACAGTTTCGATCAGCTGTTCGCTGTCTCGGAATACTTCTCTCCCCAACTAGCGTGCTCTGCTCAACATAGCTACAGTACCGATCAGCTGTTCGCTGTCTCGGAACACTGTACAATCTAGCTTGCTCTGTTCAACATAGTTACAGTACCGATCAGCTGTTCGCTGTATCGGAACACTTCCCTCCCATCTAGCGTGTTCTGCTCAACATAGCTGCTGTTCCGATCAGCTGTTTGCTGTCTCGGAACACTGCACCAACTAGCGTGCTCTGCTCAACATAACTGAAGTTCCGATCAGCTGTTTGCTGTATCGGAACACTTCCCTCCCCAACTAGCGTGCTCTGCTCAACATAGTTACAGTTCCAATCAGCTGTAAGGTGTCTCGGAACACTTCACCTTCTAGAGTGTCTTGTTCAACATAGCTGGAGTTCCGATCAGCTGTTCGCTGCCTCGGAATACTTCCCTCCCCATCTAGCGTGCTTTGCTCAACATATCTACAGTTTCGATCAGCTGTTCGCTCGCTGTCTCGGAATACTTCTCTCCCCAACTAGCGTGCTCTGCTCAACATAGCTACAGTACCGATCAGCTGTTCGCTGTCTCGGAACACTGCACAATCTAGCTTGCTCTGTTCAACATAGTTACAGTACCGATCAGCTGTTCGCTGTATCGGAACACTTCCCTCCCATCTAGCGTGTTCTGCTCAACATAGCTGCAGTTCCGATCAGCTGTTTGTTGTCTCGGAACACTGCACAATCTAGCTTGCTCTGTTCAACATAGTTACAGTACCGATCAGCTGTTCGCTGTATCGGAACACTTCCCTCCCATCTAGCTTGTTCTGTTCAACATAGCTGCAGTTCCAATAAGATATTCGCTTCTCGGAAATCAAAGCGGACAACTAGGTCCATTCCAGAGCCAAAGTCACAAAAGATCTAAATAATCTTGTGCTCTGAGTGGGATCGAACCCACGATCTACAGCCCCCAACGTGTCAAAGGACTACGACTTAAATCTCTTATCTTATGTCAAATCTTAAGTGGAACATCCGAAGTTTAAATATTCATTTAATAAAACTGAAACTTTATTGACAATCTGTAGAAAGTGAAACAGTTCACACCCTATATCCAATCACAATGAATGGCCAGGTTGTGTATTTTACTGCATCTCCATAGAAATGATATAAATTCCCATCTTCTTTGGAAATACATATATAAATGTACCCACAATATCTTACAAGGGTAGAAATAGTAAGAGGTAATATATTGTTTATTTCATAAGGGCTGTTATCTCATCCCTCTTTGTATGTAAATATGAAGAGATGAAAAAATAACGCGATATTTGAAGGATGGTGGAAAGATGATGGATAAATCATTGTCATCCCTAGAATTTATGTTGTATATTTTTGTTGTCAGTTTAGCGGTTCTGTACTTAGGTTTCAAATTGTTTTCTTCTTAACTCACCCAGTAGGAAGTACAGGGTAAGGTTGGTAAACATTTCGACTGATCTTCACGTCTCATGGCCTTGGGTGACATTCGAGATGCCGTCCATTATAGGGATTCCCCCACCTTTTTTATAAGTTCAAAACTCAAAACATCCTTTTGAGACTATTTTTAGGTTCTGTTGTCTCTCTACTGTCATAACAAACTAAAATAACAAAACTAGGACTTTCATTCGGCCCCACTGCAATCCTTTCAGGTTCGGTCATTCATCCTGGTTTAGACACTGTGAATACAAGGTCAGTTCTACTATAACACTCTTACGAGAATCATTGTTTATAGTTAATAGCTGTGTTATTTTGCTGATTTATTTGTATTAAATATTTGAATATTTAACATAACCAGGCCCAATCTAATTCGAGTTTTTGGTAAAAGAAAATGTAGATCAGATTTACATGTACAGTATCCTCAAGGTAGGAATGTGTCTGGGGTGGAGAGGAAAAGAAGTGCCACCACACTTTGTTGCGTTTACTTTCAGCGGTACAACCCCAATAAAAAAATATAGACCTCAAATGCTTCTGTGTAAACGCGTACCCTACTTTCGATTCTTTTATCGGTGTAAATAAGAATAAAACGTTTACAAAAGTCTGTCACGAAGTTGTAACTTTAGGAATTAAATGTAGAAGCAGAATTTGTGTAGCTAGTTTTCTTGGAATGGGTTGTACCGTCAAGTCAGGCTAGGGAAGCAAGTAGAAGGGAGGACACGCCCCTCATACCAGACACACTCCTAGTCTGAGGCTACTGTAGGTTAGGTTGTTATACTAAAATTGCAGCATTATTTTAATTAGTTACGATTTGATGTACAAAAAATGAGGTCGGTATAAATACTGGAAATAGTTTCAGTTAAAAAAAAAGAAGTTTGGTGGGCTTATTTAAAAAAAAAAAAAAAAAAAATTCACTCTGCAATACTATTACAGTTTAAGCTATACTGGAATATGTACAACTATGTTCGGAGAGAGAATTTGCCAATGAGTGTTTCATAGTTTGATAAAGACTTTAAGTTCTCACCAATACAATCTCTGTTAGTGAGGATATGTCAAAAGACTTTTACATCTTTTCATATCAGCTGTACATATGGGAACATTAGATACAATATGTGCTCGGTAATGCATGGAAATGGGTATTTGAGTAGAATAGCAATTTAATGATATGTGAAGTGCTAAATATTTACGGTAATAGGATGGAATATGACCCCGCTCTATCCTTTATGGTTTTTCTCATAAAAATGTGCTTTCAACGATCATTTTGATTTAAAAACAAGTTGATAAGGATACATCATGGTGCTTACCCAGCTCAATTATAACTTACTTTTAACTTTTAGTTTAGTTATTGCAGCTCATGTATCACTGAGGATGGCGAATTTGTCGTTGAAACGCGTTTGTTTAAGTAAACGTAATTTTTGTGAGATCTTGTGTTCAAGTTTTATTCAATCTAATATTATCTCACAAGTCAAGCTCAACATTTATTTATATTTGTAACAGCTTGTTTCATACGAATGCAGTATTTAAGCTAATATTCGTTCAATTCTTCTCCGTTCTCGCTATCTTGTTTCATAAAACTAAACACATTTGATTTGATTTCACAAGATTGACTGTGGAGGACTTTACTCCCACCAACTTTCTCCCTGATGTTTTCACCTTCCATCACAACACAACAAACAAATGTTTTTGTAATGCACAGTATAAAACTCACTGCAAGACTTAGCTCAGTGTTTCCCCCACTACACAAACCTGCCCAGACACGACAATTTTGTTACAATCAAATTTTTCAGTTATGGCTCCCATTGTTTAATATACTTATATACATTATGTACGTCTTTGTAATCCTTTTGTTGTGATTCTCAATACAGCTGTTTCGCCGATCAAAGCGGCATCATCAGGTGACAAAGTACAAAACACTGTACAACCTATACATACAGTAAGGCAAACACTTCCAACTACAATTGGCTTCGAAGTAGCAAGAACAAAACCAGAAGATGTAAATTTAAGTGTTCAGTGTTTGTGTTAGATAAGAGGTTGAAGGGTTAACCGGCCCCAAGCAACGCGACCATTGGCCTATTGTAAACTAAGAATATTATTTCTAGCCCAGTAGATTATTATCTATTTAATATTGCCTTAGGTCTGTCACGGTAACTGGACCTGAGGGGCTTGTCGCCGGCCTGGCCAATAACAGGCCGGTGGGGGTAGCTGCAGCCCTGCTATGTTGTCACGTTTCCGACTGACGCGAGGAAAGTGAAAGAAATCCACCCCCAGTCACCGCCAAACTTGACAACAGCGCAACCAAACTCTCCCCTCCCAACGCTAGACCCAGACCTAAAGTCTCCTTTACGAGATTTAGTAATCCAGAGTTCCGTTTAGCCAATGTATCTACCTCCTCATTTCCTCAACTCCTTTATGTCCCGATCCTCAATGCAGTTTTCCAGAGATAGAGCGTCGTTAAAGTTCTCTCGGCAATCCCAGACCAAACTGGATTTCGTTTTAGTGTTTGCAAGTGATTTGATTGCTGCCTGATTGTCTTGTTTGTATTAGTGAATGTAAATGTTGTGTTCTGTAATTATCACCTGATAATGGCACAATGATCGACGAAACAGCTGTAGTGTAGAACACAACAAACGAATTGTAAAGACGGACATAAAATATTTATACATATATATATAAATATATAAGTCAATTTAGTTTTTAGCCAACAAGCTCAATAAAACCATCAAATTAAGTAGCAATAGATCCATTAAATACCTAGCAATAACACTATTAATTAACTAGCAATAAAATCTATAACTAACTAGCAATAAAACCAATAATTAACTAGCAATAAAACCATTAATTAATTAGTAATAAAACGATTAGTTAACTTGCGATTAAACTATTAATTCATAAATTAATTAGCTAGCAAAAACTATTAATTAATGAATAATAAAACCATTAACTAACTAACAATAAAACGATTAATTAATTAGTAATAAAGTCATTTATTAACTACCAATTATACAATTAATTAATTAACAATAAAACCATAACCTGACTAACAATGAAACTTTTAATTAATTAGTAATAAAACCATTAATTAACTAACAATTAACCAATTAATTAATTAATTAACAATAAAACCATTAATTTACTAACAATGAAACTATTAATTAATTAGTAATAAAACCATTAATTAACTAACAATAAAACAAATGATTAATTAATAATATTATAATTAAGGAATCCAATAAAACCATTAATTAATTACTACCGCACTCAAAACACCTGCGCATAGTTTCTGCGCAGTGGGAGATAAGAGCATTATATTCCACACATAAACATTCAGAACCTTTTTTATCTCTCAAGTAAAGTGGATCAAACAAAGTTACATTTTCAAAATTTATCGCTGGAAACATATTTTGATGAGGGAAGCCATAAACGCTGTAGAGGGTCATTTCTATAAATATTTATCACTTCCCATATCAGTATATCGCTATTCTATACAAATACCCATAACCACATTCATGTACAATCCAATGACACAACTCTAATACTGTACGCTTGATACGAAGACAATCTTATGAAAGGTGTCATGTAGTATGGACAAAGTTATGCGATGGGTCAAAAAATCTAGATAGAATTTATTTATAGCGGAAATATTTGCTTCTGAGACAAAAAAGATTTGATTCGAGCTTTTCCTCTAAATGTAATACCCAAAGTTGTTTGTCCTTTTTGGAAATGTTAAGTTGTTGGTCCTTTTTGGAAATGTTACAAACAATGGAATGTTGTTTTTTGGAATTGTACGGTGGATCAAGGTGATTGTAGCTCGTGCATTACTGAAGATGGCGACAATGTCGTTGAAACGCGTTCGATTTAATTTGTGAGAAATTAAATTTACAACATCTTACAAGCTCAATATTAGTTTATAAATTAGATTTGTTTCTCTTTGCAGTACTATAAAGCCGAAACGGGTAGACCGATTTTGATCAGATTGTTTGGTATTTTTGGTTTATATATCGCGAAAATTTTTTCTACCTGAAATTAGACCAAAACTATTTTATAATTTTTGTAATTTTAAACGCTCAAACAAAACGTCTCACAGACAATTTAGTTTTGATAGTTATCGGTAGTAAAACCAAGTTTCATTATGGTACTTACCCAGCCCCTACTATACAAGCAGATCCTCTAAATGTAACGCCCAAAAGTTGGTTGCTTGAGCTTTGTAGGAAATGTTAAATTGTATTGACAGATCAAGGAGTCTTATCCAGTAGTGGTTGTTTAAAACAGTTGTTACACAGGTTTTTTGTACCTCGTAATTGTGTATTACTGCTTTCTTGAAGTCAGCTAGGCTCTAACTGGCCTGGTAGTGAGTATACATTACATTTAATTGTTTCAACTTGCTTCGTATCCAGTGTTTCGGTCGTACGAAGCTGTACAAAGTGAAGAAGCCTCCACTCGCTACGCTCATATAGATGAATTCGACCTTGATCTGGTGACTACAAATATCACAAATTTCTTGGGAGGTTAGGTTTCAACTTTTTTTTTTTTTTTTTTTTTTTTTTTTTTTTTTTTTTTTTTTTTTTTTTTTTTTTTAACCTCTCAATTTGTCATCGTAGAGAGGTGAGGTTGGTACCATTACATGGAGAATTGAAATCTTCAAATCTTATTTAATTGAGTGTGTTATAAGTTGAATAACACGCTAAATAATAACGGTCTAATTTGGCCGCTTTTTTGACATTTTCAATTTAATTTTTCTGAATTTCAATAGGGTTCTATACAAGCACACTATAGTCCTCTGCACCAAATTTCATGTTTCTATCTTAATTTTTGTGGCCGCTATCGTGCTTACGTACAGACGACAACGACGACGGACGGACGGTTTGTCGTAAATCATTTTTCGGTTTTCTGAGGACATGATACGAGAAGATTATTTAAAAAAAAAAACAGAGGTTGAAGACGTTGAAGTTTTTGATAGTTACTAAACTTAAGCTATACTGGACGAGTAATATTTCGAATAATGTCTGTCTTGTGTACAGTCAGTTAAAAAGCCTACGAAGTTTATAAAATTTGAACATTTTTTCACAAATCGAGACTTTTCCAACGATAAATTCAAATTAAAAAGTAATTGTTGTAAGAAAAATACTCAAAATTATAATTTAACAATTAATTGTAGTTCCAACTATTTAGATCTGTGCCCTCAGGGGCTCGTTTATAGTGTGTACGAGAGTGGAAATTCCGAGGGCCTTGATATACACAGCTTTTCATGTAGTATCGGGTTACATCCCTCTCTTTCATACTTCCTATCATGTTTCTCTTGAACAACACTTGTTCTCTTCCGACCCTGGCGTTATTAGAGTAATCGAGATGTGTTTAATCTGTTTAACACTTTAAAATGTTGTCTGACATGACATAATATCAGACGTTTCTCCTACCATTTTAATTCAAAATTTTTAAAAAAACCACCATATTACCACCTGTTTTTACCATATTAGCTTATTGATTATCTCGAGGTTAAGTACACTTTAGCAGTCAACTTTTAAACTAGTTATTAAGTTTACTAACCGAGGGAGATGATAAAGAAAAGCTCTCGTGTGTTCTAGTAAATTACCAACATTTGTTCTAAAATTTTTTTACCGAAATCTCGTAAAATATCCTTTAACGTATAGGTCTAAAATATGATTTAAAAAACCTGTTGTGTGTTCTAGTAAACTACCAAGATCCGTTTAATATTTGTTTTACCGATGTCTCGTAAAATATCCTTCAACGGATAATAAATATAATATGATAAAGAAAAGCTCTTGTGTATTCTAGTAAATTACCAAGATTAAAAAAAAAAAATTAATGTAGCCTATAACAGCAAACCAATATGTCCTCAACATAAGTCCAGCTGAATTAAATTTTACATAGAAAAATAATCAGCTGTTTTAATTGGATATCTCTGATGTACTTTATTTAAGCCTCAGCTGCTAGATATCGTGACGTCATTTTCGTGACGATTTTTCTTTTCACCACATCGATTTAACAGCATCCAAAAATTGCCTACCGAATAAAAAAGAAGTATTCACTTCAAAAAAACTAAAGGTTCTTTTCTAACCACCCTGTATATACCGGGTGATTGAAATTGTTGCCAGTTTACTCCAACGATGAACTTTTCACAGCCTTCTGTATCAGCATACTTCACATTTCCAATAGATGTTCAACTTTAAAATAGAATTCCAAATCACATATAGATTTACTATTACAGAAGCTCGATATACATTACAGGCGGTACGACGCGTATTGGAAACAACTCAGCATAAATTGATAAGGAATAAATCGCTGTAATACGACTAGTTGATTGTTTTTCCGATAGGGTCGCAACTGTCGACAACGTTTGCGCTGGTGTTTTTAGCCGACTTGACGTTAGTTATCAGAAGATTGCGGTCTCGGACACAGATGCGAAGGTTGATTTAAATAAGTCAACGCGTAAACAGTGTTTATTATTATTTTTTTTGGATTAAATAATGTTAATAATAAATTGTGATTTTTTTATGTGTTTATTTAAAATAACTTAAGTCCAGTTGTTTTGAAATTGAACAACAATAAAAGTCTTCTAATTGAACGATTTTTGAAATAAAAAAATGTGAAAGTGAACGAATGGTGACAAAATGGGGATTGATTTAGCAGTATGTCAATTGTTTCTTTTGGTTGCAGGTAAGTTTGTTTAAATAAACAAAATCAATTCAATAAAAAACTTTACAAAAAAAATCTTCAGCGAATGTGTACGTCTTTTTAATAACATTTTACTTAATAAAATCGTATTTTACAATTTTTTCATCTCATAAGTTTTTTTTAACTAAAAAAAAAGCGTAACAATTTTTTTTTGTATTTTCCAACTGTAACTAAATAAATTTTAGGCCAGTTACAATATTTTGTATAAAAAATTGGTGTTCCTTCTTGAGGGTTCAAATTAAGCGTTAATAGACCCTTAGGGGCTCATTTATAGTAAATGCAGGCTTAGTAATCCCGAAGGGACCTAGCTGAATGTACACCTTCTTTCCTATCAGGTCTCTCTTGACCAACCCTTGTTCTCTCTCGAACCTAACGTTATTGAAATATTCAAGGGTTAGGTTGTCTTTATTTTATGTATTCTTTCCTTCCTTTCTTTATCTATATCTTTTTTATGTAGTTTTGTGTTAGATTTCTTGCTTTTATATTTCCTATCAGGTCTCTCTTGACCAACTCTTGTTCTCTCCCGAACCTAACGTTATTAGAGTATTCGAGGGTTAGAGTGTCTTTATTTTATGTCATCTTTATAGGGCGATGATGACCGAGGAGTTTATTCCCATTTAAATAACAAGAAACAAATGAAAGTCCCTTCCAACGCCCAGGAGTTTATACTATCTTATGCACATCTGTATAAGATGAGGCCTAAGGGTCCTTCTATTATCTTTTGTTCCTTTATTGTTTTTATAAGGCGATTATGACTTGAAGATTTGATGTTTCTAAACGACAAACGGGGAAAAAAATTGTTCTTCTATAGAGTGACTTGGATGCTAATGAAAAAAAAAATAATCTAGAAACTTAACATCCTAATGTTCTCAAATTCAGTTGTAATGATTTTAATGAAACTTTCCTCAAACAAAGATTTAAAGGAAACCTTTTCGTTCGCTCTTCAACTATGCCAGTCCGATCATTAAATTAAAAAAAAAAAGTAAAATTACAAATAGTAAAATATATTAGACGTTAGGTGTAATATTTTAATCTTAAATTTGTTATATTTTTGTACTCAGACAAGCAACATTAAACCCGAATAGCAACGATTTTCTTCAATTATTTGGATAAGCAATTTTTTTTAAATAATTATCAATTATTTTTACATTCTATATAATAGGAATCGTCACGAGAATTAATCACTCTGGACTTTTATTTTGAACATTTGAACACAGTTTTCATTTAAATCTCAGTACCCTGAGAAAAACAATGAAAACAAGTTGAGAGGTCCATCATGGTACTTACTCAACCCATACAATGTAATACAAGGAGATCCACTAAATGTAATGGACAACAGTTGGTTTCTTGTGTCTTGTAGGAAATGTTAAATTGTATTGGTAGATCAAGAGGTCTTATCATGTAGGGTGTTTGTTTAAAACAGTTGTTACACAGGTTTTCTGAACCTTGCAAATCGTGTGAATCAATAATTTCTTGGTTTTTTAGATGTGTATTTATCAAAAAGTCTGCACTCGCTTCGCTCGTGTCGGTGACTCGCCCCTGTCGGAATTCGTAAATATATTACATTTTCTTGGAAGGGTTTACATTTAAAAAAAAAATTTTCTTCGCAAAAAAGTGAGGATAGTATTATTACATATAAAATCGAAATATGCATTTTTTAAAATACAAATTATCTTAAGAGCAGTGCAGTATTTCCCACCAGACATTTGAAGAAAAAAATTTAGCCCTTACTAACGATTTTGGTGATTTTACTCAAGGGTTCACTTTTTGGTGAAGAGGGATGAAGCTTTTGGTTAGATCCTTCTCTTTCATCTTTCATATCATGTCTCTTTCGACCTACTCTTGTTTTCTTCCAACCCTTATCCTGGTCTAGGTGTCTTTATTTTAAATCTTTTCTATAAAGCGTTGATGACTAAATTTCTCTTGACCAACTTTTGTTCTCTTCCGACTCTGACGCTATTAGATTATTCGAGGACATTATTTTCTTTTTTATGTCATTGATGACTGAAAAGTTTTTCGCATTTAAACATCAAGAAACAAAAGGAAGTTAAGAACGCCCGGAACCGTATACGATATTACGCACATTACTGCTCGGCGGTTGCTGTGATATTGTTTGAAGGCGTAACGTTCCACAAAATTCGTATTTATTGAAGCTAAAACTTTCATATTTATAAGATTTATTTAGTTTCCCGTATTCTATAGCCTGAACTGGTATTCATTTAAAGGGTAAAACGGACACTTTTAAAGGTTACACTTCCAATAACATGTTACCCCTTCTCCCCCCCAATGATATTCTTCTCAAACCACTGCAGGAAGCAGACGTGGAATCATGACACTTGTTAGAAAACCTCTTTTTATTACTTTTAAGTTTCAGTTAAAAAAAAATGTGAAAGTATAAACGCGAGAGGACATTATGTGTCTAAGTACTCTCTGGGGGTCACTAATTATAGTGGGTACGGGGGGAAGTAATCCCGAGACACCCTCAATAATAAATATATCTTTCAATATTTATATTGAAAATCAACTTTTTTAATAAACTTAACCTCAAAGGAAAAATCTTCAATAATATATCTAGTCTATATTTATATTGAAAACAAAAATTGTTGAAAATTTAAATTCAGAGGCTAAATCCTCAATTAATATATACCTCTTTCTATATTTATATAGAGAATAAATATATTTTTAAGCATAATCACAAAAGCAAAATCTTTAATACTACCTTTCTTTATATTTATATAGAAACTAAAAATTGTTTCTCTCTCTCTCTTTTGTAATAAGTATGAATGATTGAAATAAGTATTTGTTACTTTCTTTAGCTTTTATGTAGTAATAATAGTGATTATTTTAATTATGTGGTGTCTTTTTAAAATGTTATTATGTATGAATGTGCTTGTGTGTGTGTGTGATTGTATTTATCTGTATCAACACATCTAAGCTACAGTATTTCATTTTATTTTATTATTGTTTCTAAATTCTAAATTTTATTACGTTGTTTAAATTTAAATTAATCTGTTAATTTTAATTTTATTTTAAGTTATAACTTTCATTTTGTCACTTTAATTTTAAGATTGTTAATTTTTATTTTATTTTAAATTCTTAATTTCATTTTGTAGCTAGTTATATTTTTTATTATTATGAAGTTGTATTTTATATTTTTATATATGTTGTTATGTTGTATGGGGTTAGGTGGTAGAGAGGACTATACAGTCCTAACCTCGCCCTAAATAAAGACTATTCATTCTCTCTCTCTCTCTCTCCCCCCTCCCTCTCTCTCTCTCTCTCTCTCTCTCTCTCTCTCCCCCCCTCTCTCTCTCTCTCTCTCTCTCTCTCTCTCTCTCTCTCTCTCTCTCTCTCTCTCTCTCTCTCTCTCTCTCTCTCTCTCTCTCTCTCTCTCTCTCTCTCTCTCTCTCTCTCTCTCTCTCTCTCTCTCTCTCTCTCAAATGAAATCAATTGTACAATACTAGGAAGCGATACACCCTCCATTGTATTAAATATAAGCAGACTCAATCAACCCTTTTTGTATGTGCAGTGAGGAGGGGGTGGCTCAGGTGGGATGTAATTTGCATGACCTTAATACGTTACACAGTTTTACACTTGTTACACAGAGAACTAGTAAATTACAATTTGAGTTTTACTAAGTTGATTGCACACTGAATATAATTGTAATCGATATCTGCCTAATCGAATCGATATCTCATTGTAAAGAGATAAATGGCGCACAAATATTGATGCATTAAAACAAAGCTATATTTATTTAATTAGCAGGGTAGCTTACACATAGATTGATTTATTTTCAAATATCATTTTAAAATGAAAAACTCTCCTTCATGGCCTTAAAAAAAAAGAAAAGATTTTGATAGCGTTAGATCAAAACAGAGCAAGAGTTGGTCAAAAGAGACCTGATAGGAATGATGAAAGAGATGGATTCAACCCTAAGACTAGACGAAGAAAAGTGTTGATCTAGTAATGTTAGCTTGGGATTGCCACATCTGTCTTCCTATAAGGAAGCCCCTGAGATTGACAGTTAATTAAATATTGTATATTGCAATGTTATGGTATGGTTAAGCGTGATAGGTTAGGTTAGGTCAGGTTAGGTTAGGTTGGGTTAAGTTAGGTTAGGTTGGGTTAGGTTAGGTTAGGTTAGGTTAGATCAGGTTAGGTTAGGTTAGGTTAGGTTAGGTCAGGTTAGGTTAGGTTAGGTTAGGTTAGGTCAGGTTAGGTTGGATTAGGTTAGGGCTAGTACAGGTTGAAATAATGAATAAAAATAAACTTAAATTCGAAACTTCAGCAAAATTTACAGTGTTTGCTAACAAAAACTAATTTTTCGTTGAAATAAATGTTTTTTTTTTTTTTACAAATAACTAAAAGACTGGTATTTTTGAAGAGATAGCTGCCAATACGTTGAGCAAAATTTAATCAAAATCGTTCTAACAGATAGTGTGTTGTCTCCTTAAATATTTTAGCCATATCTTAAGACGTTTTTTCAAACATCAAAATTGATAAAAATCCACCCACAGGTTTTAGTCCAAAAACCACTGTTTTAACTGAAATATATCAGAAAAAACTCTATAGGTGTTTTGTACTCATTAGACAACTTTTCATATCCTACGTATTTACAAGGGAGAGTATAAAAGTCACCCCTCCACATTTTACCATCAGTATCAATAGTTGTTTTACGGTGTGATATTGTATACTTTATGTTGTTTGAATACCTTTCGGTCATCATCGGTTTAAACGAAATAAATAAATATAAAAACCGATGATCCTCAAAATGCTCTAACATCGTCGTGGTCAGGAAAGAACAAGATTTGGTCAAGAGAGACCTGATAGGAAAAATGAAAGAGAAATCTAACCCTAAACTACACTAAGAATGCTGTGATTCAGCAGGTCTACCTCGGGTATGCGACACCTGCATTGTACTACCCCTAATACGCCGTTGGCAGAGGAATTATAATTTAACTCTCAGCTGCGTAAATATCACGATATCGTTGCTAAGCAACAGAATTCATTCTAAAGTAATTGGAACTCTACCCATTCCTAACCTGGACCTATTAGAATTAAGAAATTCTTTTATAGCGTTACAACTTTTTATTTTGACAAAGTTAACTTTGAAAATTGTCCGCTAGAGCGCTCTACCGTAAAGATCTAATTTAATTTCTTTTAATGAAAGTTGCAAGTTTAATTTTATAAAAGTATTTCTGAAACAGCGGCCGTCCAAAGTGTCGACCTGACAAAATTAATTTATACGTAAACAATTGGACTCTGTCGTTCTACAGGTCAAAATAATAGAGCAATTTTAATAACATTTAGTACATGTAGCTACAAATTTAAGAGTCATTAGAAAAAACAAAACAAAAAATGTTATTGGGCGATTTGGACTCGAACCAACTGCATTTCAACTTGTAAACCCAACAGATCAGCATGTTAGCCTTGAACAAGCGGGTTTCTCCAAATGTCCGTATCAGCAACCTCTGAGTGAGAGGCTCAGAGACTTCTTCTTAGAACCTCCATTTCTCGCAGTCCAAAAGTATCTGATTTGGAATCTCATCAGATTGTTGCATAGTGCATCTTAAGTGACCATGTCCTGTAATTACGTTTTGAAGACATTCTCGGTTCCAAGTTACCTAATAAGTCAAGTATCTTTAACAAGTCCAGTGATATCCAGAGTAGTTCTGTCATCGACAGCAGTGTGCTTCTCAGGACTATTTTGAAATGATAAGATACGATTAGTAGGAACGTAAATGTTGTAACATTGACTGATATTTTCTTTTATATTCTAATTAGAAGCCATATCTGTTATTTTATCAATTTTAGAGAGGTACCATTACATAAATAATTGAAATTGTATAAAATACAGGGTGATTGTCCTATGTGATAAATATTTTTTGGATAAAGGTAACTCACTCTTGAAATTTGTTTCTCTCAATTTCCTTGTTTTACTGTTTTTCAAAAATATCGTCACTTAACAACGAAAAGTTAAATTTCAACTTTCCTGCCACCAATTGTTACTTTTGGTATTTGGTATTATTTTCTTCCGTATTAGTATATTAAGAAAAATACAACCATTTTTATTTTGAAAAGTAATAATGTTTTTGTATTTATTTAGTTTGAAACAAACAAAATAGACGTTTTCGAAGAAAAAAAAACAACCCTGAAATATTCAAAACACTGTTGTCGGATTGTTATTAGGCATAAAAATTGTCAAATAGTATTAAAAACGTTCCCTTGTAATAAGCTTTCATTTGATGTAAGACAATTCAGTTTATACTTTTAAATTGTACGATTAAACTGGGCTAAAATTAAAAAAAAAATTTTTTTATTATAATCTAGATAAGCTTAATTCTGACAACTGATTAGATAAATGTATCAAGTAAATGATAAGAATACTGCAAAAATGATTTTTTTACAATTTTCTTTACGTTTTTTAGTAAATAATTAAAGGCCCTCTCAAATTTTAAATTCCCTCAACTATTTCCCTTATCATAAGTAGAGCGCTCTGATAACTACAAGTTTCAACATTATATTTTTCCATTTCAAGCTGATTTTCTCTTACAATTTAAAAATATAAACTGAAGTGTTTTATATGAAATGAAAGCTTATTGCAAGGGAAAGTCTTTGATGCAATTTCACAATTGTTATGCCTAACAACAATTCGACAATATTATTTTGAATATTATGTTTTTTTTTTTTTTTTTTTTTTCAATTTACAGAGCAAGAGACCGGAGAGGGGAAGTGACTAATCAGAACCGAGGGGAAGAAAGTAGGGGTAAGAGTGGGAGGAGCGAGTTGCTTTAAACAACAAATCCAAGCGTAGAACGATCAGTACTATTAAGTGTTTTGAGGATGGAGTATATCCGAAACGCGTCAACAAACGTGAGATTACCAAAGCTGTGAAAGGCGAAACAATGTACTCATTTTAATTATAACATTCTTAGCAAAGTTATAAAACTCATTTACAAAATTTAAATGAGTTTCTGCTTCGTTTAATGTCTAATATTACCCAAATAATTTTTTAACACCAAGTGCCAATCACTCTGTAAGTTGAATAAAAAAAATGTATAAACAAATTTTTTTATTAAATTGTTGATATTTTCAATTCAATTTTTTGAATTTCTCTATGAACACACTTACAGCCCCTTCTATCATGAAATATGAGTAAAAAGCCGAAGTTGGACATTATTTTCGATTACCAGCTTACCCTATTACGTATAATAATTAAAACAGAATTATTAAACTAAATACATAACCTAAAAGTTAAAAATTTGTAATAATATCTCTTGTTCTATCAAACAAAGCGATACAGCTTGTATTGTATTAAATATAAGTAGACTCAATCAACCCTCTTTGTATGTGCAGTGAGGAGGGGTTGGTTCAGGTGGGATGTAATTTGCATGACCTTAATATGTTACACAGTTTTATACTTGTTACATAGAGGACTCGTAAATTGCAATTTCAGTTTTGAATAAGTTGATTGCACTGTGAATAGAATTGTAATCGATATATGTCTTTAGCTCTTCTCAGTAAATTATGGTACAAACATAAACGACGCAAAAATTGATTCACAAATCGATATCCAATTTTAATTTTAATCAAATATAGAAAACAAAGTAGATTTTAGTTTGTGGAAAATTGGCGTGGGGGTTAGCTATCCCATCGCCCCGCTCGGTGGACAATCCATTCCAATCGGCCTATTGGTAATCCAATCGTGGCCAAGAATGCATAGATAAGGAAATGGATGAGATGGAACCGAGAGAGGTTTAACCTATTTTGGAAGGAGGGGACGAACTTGTGAAAAATTCAGGAACACCAGGCATCACTGGTTCACTCGACGATGCTACAAGGACTAAAGGTGAAGAGAACTAATCTCATTACCGTCCAACGAAGGGAGTCCGTAAAGCCAAACTCCGGAAAAATGGTGAGCAATTGGACCCTAACACTTGTTAGGGGCAGGAAAAAAGAAGAGGAAGTCAGAGTCAGGAATCACTTTAGGCACCGATTGGGGATGTGTGTGGTCAAACGCTCTAGATGCGATTCCGTCACTCCTCCCACTGGTGAGAGCCCTGTAAAGAAAGCTAGAGAAGAAACTGGAGATTCTGACGTAACGAAAACTCACTGTCGTTCGGAACTATCTGTACGGATGTTCTTACTGACAGGGACATCCTCGCCAGCTAAATGGCTGTTGTTCTCGACGCCTATACCACTAAACGTACCGATAAGGAAGGTGAAGGCATCGAGGACACTGTAACGGATAAGTCCGAGCTCCTATGAGGATGAAACTTTTCTTTCATTCTCAGGGAGCTACATGGTAGAACGAGTTCACATTCTTTCTTGCCTCAACTATGTAACAAAGCGTTGGCTGAAGACAATGATTGCTACCTTTGAGAAATTAGGTGAAGGAAAACAAGTTTATCACCGGATTGAGAAAGGACATTCCGAAGACTACGAGGTGTTTTTAGGGCAAACCCCAAGCTACTGTAGTGACCCTCCGATCAAGTCTGGGAGATGCTTGTCCAGCATAATCCTATGCTTAACAAGTTACAGCACTACTCACTGAACATGGCCACTTCGGGAAACATCTGTCAACACTCCCGATCATCAATTGTGATGCCGTTTGTGAGCTGTGTAAACCAACTGCGCAAGGGTGCACCCCAAGCTTCTGTAGCGGTCCGCCGATCAAATCTAAGAGATCCTTGTCTAACATAACCTTACTCTTAAGGTATTGAAATAGAAGATACTTTCGGCAAAGATAGACCCAAAGTTTATGGCTTTGCTTAACAAGTTATGACACTACGCACTGGACATGGCCACTTCAGGAAACATCTGTCAACACTCCGCATCATCAATAGCGATTCCGTTTGTAGGCTATGTAAACAGTCTGAAGAGCTAAACATATCATGATAGAATGTGAAAGAGTCGAGAGAAAGAGGATCGTATTTAGGGCTTCAACAGATGATGTGCGAAAACTGTGATAGTTTTACAGTTACGATATCTTGTTGGCCCGAATCACCGACAAAATGTAACGAGTGGAGGCTTCTTCACATCTGTACAACTTGGAGGCTTGCTAAGGCCGAGATACTGGCACGAGCGAATCGAGTGAAGTCTTTACAATAAATACACATCTAAGAGGTCTAACCAAGGTCAAGAAAGCATTGATACAATTACGAGGTTCAGAAAACCTGTGTAACAACTGTTTTAAACAAACACACTACTGGATAAGACTCCTTGATCTGTCAATACAATTTAACATTTCCTACAAGAAACCAACTTTTGGGCGTTAAATGTATTATATTGTATGATGGGGCTGGGTAAGTACCATGATCAACTTGTTTAGTTTCACCTAAATGAACGTTTTCTGGAGTAGTGTACGGACAGGTATTTCACTAACCTTTTTATTTCTAAAGTAGCGGATAGTGAAAAATCGTCAACTATTGGAGAATGTTTTTTGCGGTTCCATCTTTATTGAATTCTGGGTTAAATGAAATAAAATAATTTATAAATAATTACAGTCGTTTCATTCAACTTGTTCCAAGGAAATGTTTCTCTTTTCATCAAAAGGCACGTAAAAACTCTCTTTTGTAGATCACGTTTAAGGGAAGTTGTTTAACTTCGTAAGTTTTCCGCTAGAAGGCGCTGTTTTGTGTCCGTCTCACAAAATCTAATTAACTTTGTGTTACTGAATGGAATTAAAAATGAATTCTTAAATGGACGAATTACTGATTGTTACAACAGTGTAACATCCAAATTCAAAACATCAAATTCGTAAATAAATTCATTCACTCGTCCATCCATATATTCAACTTCCGTCCCTTGACAGATGCTGGCACCTGGCGACCTTCTCCAAAACTAAGCATCGCATGACATCTAAGTACAAAGTACAACGGCTGGTCAGCCTAGCTGTTCTAATACCCGTTGTCAGTCTACCTGCAATTACTCACAATGTTCTACATTCTTTCATAGCTCCGTTAGATATAATTTTTTTGTTCTCAAAACTTACATCTCAGTTCTTAAACGATATGTTAATCTACAGTTTTGTGCGTTTTAGTTTCTAAAATGTTAAATAAATTTTTGTTTTCACGGCACAAGCTCACGTGAACTGCGACAGGATTTTCCAGGTATTCAGCTTTACAGATTTTATCATATCTTAAATTTTGTTAATGTTTTAAAATAATTTGTTAATTATCATGTATTCTTTAAAATATGTATTTCATGTTTTATTTAATATTCTATGTTCTTTTTGAAACTGAATGATTATAAAAATTTTCTTTTCTTAAAACATACTTTACAAAACCTTGCAAAGGCACATTTTAAGTTTTGAACAATTATGTGAAATAGGTGCAAACTAATGTTGAACATTAAATGATCAGAATATCTTATTGAACATGTCAAATATATAACAATTAGAGAAATCTCTTCTAAATCAGAAAATTTCGTTTTACAGACTTTTGCAGATTTTTGCAAGTCTTATACAAGCTTTGTTTTAAACAAAACTAAATATATATAAATAAATTTATAGTCATATAAGAAGCTTTTAATTATAATCTTAACGAATTTCTGTGATGCAATCAATTTACTTTAATTTTGACAAATAACCAGAGATTTTCTTCAATAAAGAACATTAATGCTACAACATGTCTGATTTTGCACAGACGCTAAAAAACGTGTTTTTTTTTTTGCCATAGCTAATACGCTGGTAGGAGAAACCCAGCAATTCTTGCCTCACATTGCATAGACCAGCTAAAGATCTTAACATGTTTCGTCCTGTTTGCAAAACACGTTTTGTTTAATATACCTTCAGAATTTCATGTGCACAAAAGTGATGTTAATAAAAAAAAAAACTGACTTTACAGAACTTTAACTAAACTCATATTGTATATGTGCCTAAATTGATTCAGCGAATATGTGTTTCTTAAAGCTATCTTTAGATGTAGACTTGTGTAGTTATTTGTAAATTATATAACAAATCATTGGGTGGAGCCTGCATGCAAACTTTCGGTCCTAACAACCTCCAAGAGGTTATTTTCTAAATTAACAAAAAAAATTGACGTCAATTTAAAAATTTCAATATTCAAAATTTATATATATTTTTTTTTTTTATAAACTTCTCATTTATAATAAATTCTTGTATTTTAAAATATATATAAATTTATTGGCCAATATAGCACTTAAGAAATTCATCAAACAAGTAATATTATGTAATTTTTAGTTTAGTGATGAACCTGATTACAATTGATATGAATTTTTGAATTTAAAACATCAAACTCATTTATAATTTTTTTTTTATTGTTAAATTCTGTAAATGTTTAAAAAACTATCATCTCATAAAGTAAAAGGGGGGGGGAATAAATATCAGTATCCTTTCATTTTTTTTTTTTTTTTTTTTTATTTTGTAATTTTAACATTAAGGGCGTATAATCTTTTTTTTTTTGGATTAATTATAATCCTGTTAATTATTAAGCTGTGCTCATTGTCTTTTTTTTTATTGTTAAATTTTGTAACTATATATATATATATAAACTAAAAAGGGGGGGGGGATAAATTTTCAGAATCTATTGATTAATTTTTTTATTTAAATTATTATATGTTACATTAAGGGCGTATAACTTTTATCAATTATAATATTGTTAATCATAAGCTGTTTATGATGATTTGTCTCAGGATGTCTTTCTAAGTTGTAAATGATAAAATCTGAACCGTCGAAATTTCTTTCTGTTTAAATAAACTTGAGCCTTGTTAATTACTAAATTTGTCTTTGTCTTTTTTATTTTATTTTTCTTTTCAAACATTGTTACCATTTGGTTCCGCCTTTCTTAAATTTAAGTCCCCTGGTAACAACAGGATGATTCATGAAATGTAGATTCTAGATACAGGGTGGGACAAACGTACCGTATTAATGGTTTCCATATGATGTATGAAATGATATCACCCTTCTCTGAAAAAAGGGGAGAAAACAATCAAATCAGAATATTTTAAGTTACTCATAATGAACACGTGACGCAACAACCCGCTATTGGTCCTTTACCAGTTGACGCTGTCCTGAACTGTAAAAATCCCATTCCCGATCCCACGAAGGTCTTGCGTTAAATTTCACTCCATTCGCCAATTTATCTTCGGCCTACCGTCTCTACTCCCATAATGTACTGTAGTCTGTCATCATATCCTTTGCTATTTCTGAGTCGTCGACTCTTGTAACAAGGCCAGCTGTGGAGTACATTTCATTCTTTATATGTTGTTGCTTTTCGTTATAATATAGTTGTACCTCTGCTTAATAAGAGCCACGTTTTGTTACATTTAGAAATTTTTTCTGCATCTGAAAGAACCTTACGAATTCAGATTGTTTTAAAAAATATTTGAAACTTAAAAAATTAAGCTTCGAAATTACTGTCAATGAAAATCAAACCTAAGTTCATGATGAGATCAAACTACAAATATTAATTTTAAAGAATAATTCTCTATATTGTACATTTACCGGTCTACACAATTTTTTTTTCAAATTTCCGTATTCTACGTGTGGATGACAAAATTCACCTAATATGACCACTGGGAGTGACATGGCCGCGTTGCTAGGTAACCACATTCCACTCCACATTGTTGTAATTGATGACGTCATTGTGAATAATTTCTCTTCCCTGTCCTGGAATTCGTTCCTTAACACTAAAAAACATATCATGAACTTTTTATACAACATACTTTGACACATAGTTTGAATTTATTTTACTTTGTGAATTTAAATCTAGAATGCGCTGTAATATTACGATTGTGTACATATAATTTACTTGAGTTTTAAGTTCAAAATTTTAAACCTACGTTAGGACAGTTTAAATTTTAACTCCAATTAATTTTAATGTTTAATACTCAAAACGGAGCTGACATGCTGTCGCTTTTTTTGGATTTTACTGAGACCGATCAAGGTTAGTTTTTGTGTTTAACACAAAATTCCTGAAACTCGTTCGATAGTAAAAAAGAGTGTTACCATATATTATTAATTTATTCTTTTAACAATAAAATCTAGTCAAAATAAATTATTACAGAAAAATAAATTAAACAGGGTGATTCACAAAGATTTACCGGCATTTGCTGAGCTCATTCTACAGGCAAAAAGAAAGATAAAACTTCATATAAACATAGCTTTGGTAGCTAGTTACGGCTAGCGAAAGATTTCGCCCTGATTTCTAATCCTCCAGTAAAATTAAGTCTTCCTGAAATCCCTGATACCCAAATTAAGGGTCAAATTTGATGGTTTTATACGCAATTTGATCTGAAAAAAAAAAGTAATTTTCAGAACTGTTTCTCCAGTAGTTTATGAGAAAACTGCAGTACAACACAAATAATTTGGGTTGAAAAATATACTTTTAAAATTCGCTATAAATTAATGCGTAAAAGCTTTCAAGAAAACTTGTAGAGAATTTAATTCTGAACGAATTGGTATAAGTAAGGTAAAAAATAATCAAATAGAAACGGAAAATATTGTTTTTTTTTAATTTTAAATCAAACATATCAAAGTGTACTGAAAAATAATGATTATTTTAAGCGGCTTAGTGCCATCATAATTCTTCGTTAAATAAACACATATTCGTAATCAGAATAATATCTAGTTTTATTTAATACCCCACACATAATATTTCCAAAAATAACATTTTTCAACTCAATAGTTTTTACTCCTTAATTACCCCAAGGTCATTTTTTGTAACCTCTATTTTTTTTCCTAAATGTAGAACAATACAAAGAATATAAATGCAAAGTTTGAAATATACAGGATTTATCGTCTTGTCTGTGTAGACTGGTTGCGACTTACAGACATGCGCGTGAAATTATAAGTGTCCTTGATTTTACCTACGGGTCCTACAAAAAAAAGTAAGATTTGAAGAGAAATTATGAATAAAAAGAGGTCTTAAGAAAATAAAATTGCAGCTACTATAAGAAGGGGTGAATATTGAAGAAAAAGGAAAGAACAAAACACAGAAATATTTTCACAACGTGAGGGTGAATTCGCTGTAAAACGATGCGCCTGCATTTTACTATTCAGGCAACCCGCCAGTGAGGCTGTACGAATGGAAGTATCGAAGGCGGCGGTGAAAAGAATTCACAACAAACTTTATTTGATGAAATGTTCAAACTTTATTTTTTGGTAATCGTCTTCCCGTTACATTGGAGGAAACAAAGTGATTTCGACAAACCGTCCGTCCGTCGTTGTTTTCGTAATATTTCTTGAAATCCAAACAAAAATAAATTGAAAATAACAAAATGGCGATTATTTTAAACAGCTCCTTGTCCATGTCTTGTTGTAATTTTAGATTATGATGCATTTGGAATAATAGGCGTGAGGCTTTTGGTTTTCAAATTCCTGGCGAACTCTCATTGTACGAACTAGTCTACTGAAACTCGTAGAGTTGACTCACCTGCTGGGTTAGAATGAGGAGGCTTTGTTGCGAAGTAGACCAATGTGCCATGTAACATCTCCATTTAATCTAATCGAATCTTTACGTTGTAAATTTTAGGAAATTTTCTTCTTAATAATTTTGATATACAACAACAACTATTTAACGACCATTTCCCGAAAATCGAGAACCGAAAATTGTCAAAACAACAGATTTGTTGAGACCCTAAGAGGGGTTTTTTTTAGAATAGTTTAAATAACAACTCTCTGTGATATTGTCTCAGAATGTAGAGCAGCACCCGAGGGTAAAGTACAGTAATATTTGTCTATTCCCGGTTTTTCATTAACGTTTAGGTCGTTAATCTTCAGATTTGAGAAAAATTTAATCAAAATCGTCACCCCGTTGTTGAGATATTACTTCTTTTAAACATTTCCTTGTTAATTGTTTGTTTTTACTAACTCACACACCAATGTTCTACAGAAAACACTTTAATCGTCGTTTCGCGAATTATCCTAAAACAAAAAATGAACCATGGGCTGTTTCGAAAGTAGTATTTTCTCACAATCGGCTCTGCCGAGTACCCTACATTCAAATTTTAATGAAATATGAAGATTGAGACGGTGCGGAAATCGCAAGTAAAAATTACAGTCCTTAAATAATTTGTAAAAAAAACATAACCTAACATCAGCTTTGATCAAACACGCTAAGGACACTTTATGGAGTCAGGTTAATTTCGCTTTTACTCTCAGCGGCTAATTGGTCAACCCTGAGGGAACCTAGTTGGCGGCTCATTGGTCAACCCTGAGGGAACTTAGATGGCGGCTCATTGGTCAACCCTGAGGGAACCTAGTTGGCGGTTCATTGGTCAACCCTGAGGGAACTTAGTTGGCGGCTCATTGGTCAACCCTGAGGGAACCTAGTTGGCGGTTCATTGGTCAACCCTGAGGGAATCTAGTTGGCGGTTCATTGGTCAACATTGAGGTAACCTAGTTGGTGGCTCATTGGCCTGTGGGAACCTAGTTGGCGGTTCATAGGTCAACCCTGAGGGAATCTAGTTGGCGGTTCATTGGTCAACATTGAGGTAACCTATTTGGCGGCTCATTGGCCTGAGGGAACCTAGTTGGCGGTTCATAGGTCAACATTGAGGGTAACCTAGTTGGCGGTTCATTGGTCAACCCTGAGGGAACCTAGTTGGCGGTTCATTGGTCAACCCTGAGGGAATCTAGTTGGCGGTTCATTGGTCAACATTGAGGTAACCTAGTTGGCGGCTCATTGGCCTGAGGGAACCTAGTTGGCGGTTCATTGGTCAACCCTGAGGGAATCTAGTTGGCGGTTCATTGGTCAACCCTGAGGGAACCTAGTTGGCGGTTCATAGGTCAACCCTGAGGGAATCTAGTTGGCGGTTCATTGGTCAACATTGAGGTAACCTATTTGGCGGCTCATTGGCCTGAGGGAACCTAGTTGGCGGTTCATAGGTCAACATTGAGGGTAACCTAGTTGGCGGTTCATTGGTCAACCCTGAGGGAACCTAGTTGGCGGTTCATTGGTCAACCCTGAGGGAATCTAGTTGGCGGTTTATTGGTCAACATTGAGGTAACCTAGTTGGCGGCTCATTGGCCTGAGGGAACCTAGTTGGCGGTTCATTGGTCAATCCTGAGGGAATCTAGTTGGCGGTTCATTGGTCAACCCTGAGGGAACCTAGTTGGCGGTTCATTGGTCAACCCTGAGGGAACCTAGATGGCGGTTCATTGGTCAACCCTGAGGGAACCTAGTTGGCGCTTCATTGGTCAACCATGAGGGAACCTAGTTGGCGGTTCATTGGTCAACCCTGAGGGAACCTAGTTGGCGGTTCATTGGTCAACCCTGAGGGAACCTAGTTGGCGGTTCATTGGTCAACCCTGAGGGAACCTAGTTGGCGCTTCATTGGTCAACCCTGAGGGAACCTAGTTGGCAGTTCATTGGTCAACCATGAGGGAACCTAGTTGGCGGTTCATTGGTCAACCCTGAGGGAACCTAGTTGGCGGTTCATTGGTCAACCCTGAGGGAACCTAGATGGCGGTTCATTGGTCAACCCTGAGGGAACCTAGTTGGCGCTTCATTGGTCAACCATGAGGGAACCTAGTTGGCGGTTCATTGGTCAACCCTGAGGGAACCTAGTTGGCGGTTCATTGGTCAACCCTGAGGGAACCTAGTTGGCGGTTCATTGGTCAACCCTGAGGGAACCTAGATGGCGGTTCATTGGTCAACCCTGAGGGAACCTAGTTGGCGCTTCATTGGTCAACCATGAGGGAACCTAGTTGACGGTTCATTGGTCAACCCTGAGGGAACCTAGTTGGCGGTTCATTGGTCAACCCTGAGGGAACCTAGTTGGCGGTTCATTGGTCAACCCTGAGGGAACCTAGATGGCGGTTCATTGGTCAACCCTGAGGGAACCTAGTTGGCGCTTCATTGGTCAACCATGAGGGAACCTAGTTGGCGGTTCATTGGTCAACCCTGAGGGAACCTAGTTGGCGGTTCATTGGTCAACCCTGAGGGAACCTAGTTGGCGGTTCATTGGTCAACCCTGAGGGAACCTAGTTGGCGCTTCATTGGTCAACCCTGAGGGAACCTAGTTGGCAGTTCATTGGTCAACCCTGAGGGAACCTAGTTGGCGGTTCATTGGTCAACCCTGAGGGAACCTAGATGGCGGTTCATTGGTCAACCCTGAGGGAACCTAGTTGGCGCTTCATTGGTCAACCATGAGGGAACCTAGTTGGCAGTTCATTGGTCAACCCTGAGGGAACCTAGTTGGCGGTTCATTGGTCAACCCTGAGGGACCCTAGTTGGCAGTTCATTGGTCAACCCTGAGGGAACCTAGTTGGCGGTTCATTGGTCAACCCTGAGGGAACCTAGTTGGCGGTTCATTGGTCAACCCTGAGGGAACCTAGTTGGCGGTTCATTGGTCAACCCTGAGGGAACCTAGTTGGCGGCTCATTGCCCTGAGGGAACCTAGTTGGATGCTATAAGTTTTTTTTTATATAGTCCTGGATAAGATCCTGCTCTTTCATCTTTTCCATTGGGTCTTGACTAACTTTTGTTCTTTTAAGACATTGATGCTACTGTATTCTTCTTGATTTTTTTTATTTCGCCTTTAAACAAAAAAGGGGATAGGGAGATTCTACTTTTTGACTGAAAATCACCAAACTAATATTTTTGGTTGGTTTTTCTTTGTTTTGAGGGATGAATTAGTGAGAACGTTTGCGCAATGTTTTTGCACATTTTATATTTTGTTATCGAATATTCAAAGATTTCAGTTAACGTCAGCTGTGTATTACATATTACTAGAGTATATATCACAATACCGTTGCTAAGCAACAGAATTCATTCTAAAGTAATAATTGGAAGCTCACTCCTACCTAACCTGGAAGGTAAGTATTAGAATTAGGAAATTCTTTTATAACGTTACGACTTTTTATTTTGACAAAGTTAACTTTGAAATTTGTCCAGTAGAGCGCTCTACCGTGAAGATCTAATTTAATTTCTTTTAATGAAAGTTGCAAGTTTAATTTTATAAAAGTAATTCTGAAACAGCAACAGAAGGCGTCGTCCAAAAGAATCAACCTGACGAAATTAATTTATACATAAAAAATATTCTTTTAAAAGCGTGTCTTTTATTATCTCAAAAAAACCCTCAGGTGAGTAGGGATGTGGCAATCTCAAAAACTCAACTGTATCTAGGGTTATTTCCATATAATCTTGGGTTGGATCATTTCCAATCAGGTCTCCCTTGACCAACTCATCTTCTCTTCCGAGAGTTAGGAATACAAATTCCAGACGTTGGGTTAAAAAAAACCTAATTAGTTCTGAAAGTGTTTGCATTAAAAATCCAGGATACTTTTATGTTTCTCTATAGAAGGTTTTAATGATGGACTCTAATAAATTTATATTGTTTTTAAAACGTTCTCCCTTAATATGTTTATATTGTACCGGCATACGAAATTTCCCTTGTTGAAAGGTTATTGGAACTTACTGCCGAGAGGTGCTGTACCCTGGCGTTCAACTCAGAAAGCAATGTCAGGTGATTTCGCTCAAGGCTAGCTAACGGGACACACGCAGATAACGGCAGTTCATATCTGAGTTTAGTAGTCATGGCATAGCCTTGAAAGTTTTCTCTAAAAATTACCGTTTTGCTTTAACAGTCATCATGCTCATCTATCCATGTGGTAAAATAGTGTGGGAAGAGTCATTTCAGTTGCTTCACTAAAAAGGGCAGTTTTTTTTTTCTAAATTCAAAAATTCATCTTCATACTTTATGCCTCGTCTTCGACGTTCTCGACAACTCTTGAACCAGCTTGTGCTGGTTTAAACTGGAATTACAACTTAAGTTCATGCTATAACTTCAAGTCCAGACAATTCAACCGAAGGACATTTCAGCTTGTTTAAAAATGCAAAAGTGAAAACAAAAATATAAGCAAAAACTTGAATTTATGTATTTCATTTAAGAACTTTCCCTTATGAATGGTACAATATACATAAACACTTAAGTTAATCTGTCAACAAAATATTCTAAACTTTCAATCCAGAACTGTCCCAATGATTATGACAATTATGTGAATTTTAAAATGTCTTCCAAAGATTTACTAAATTTCTTTACACGGGGCTTCCTCACCTTCTATTATTTGATCATGAGTGGAGGGTCTTCTCCACTAACCAGATTGAATTGTCACAGTGTCTTGTCAAAGTTTCCTATCCAGCAGAGTCTCTACCTGGGTCCAATCCTTTTAAAATATAAAATAAGAAAATCCTCTAAATGTATTACTCTAAAGTGGGTTTCTTCTGTCTTGTTGTTTGAAAAATGTAATAAAATACAGAAGATAAAATGAGCAGAGTGGAAGGGGTGGCAGTGTACCACATTGATAACAATTCTCAAACTGACAGTAAAAAAGTTAATGGAGCCATCATGGTACTTACCCAACCCTGTACAATATAATACAAGCAGGTCCTCTAAGTTGGTTTCTTGAGCCTTGTAGGAACTGTTAAATTGTATTGACAGATCAAGGTGTCTTATCCAGTAGTGTGTTTGTTTAAAACAGTTGTTACACAGGTTTATACTAGAATGTCTCTACGCGCTTCTCTTGTGTCAAGACGTCACGGCTCGCTACGCTCGTGTCGCTGATTTGTTTCCGCCAGATATTTGACAACAACTTCACTATTTGTCATCGTAGAGAGGTGGGGTTGGTACCATTAAAAGCAGAATTGAAATCTGCATATCTTTGTCTACTTTAGTGTGTTATAAGTTGAATAACACTCGAGATATGAATACAAAACTGTTTAAAATGGCCGCCATTTTTAGTTTGATTTACCTGTAATTCAATACGAGCACACTATAGTCCGTTAGAACAAATTTCAAGTTCCTATCTTAATTTTTGTGACCGCTGTCAGGTTTAAAACGACTACTTGTCGAAACTAATTTTTCGGATTCCTTACGTCATGAGGTAAAAATCATTCAAAACCTGAAGTCAATTGTTTTACCGATCACGAAACTTACTTTATATTTCGTTATCTGAAGGATAACTACTTCACGGGAGCTCCAACTAGCTGATAACACTATCAGGAGGGTAGCGAAGTTCATCTTCTCGGAATGTATCGTGAGATTGTAGAACTGCTCTTTATTTTATTCGTAAATTATTCTAATTTATTTTTCCAGGAGTCGGAGGTCTTCGGAACGTCTCAATCAGCGTTCCAGTGGCGGTGACCAGTGGCGCTACTATAGTACTATTTTGTAACTACGATCTGGAAGAGGATCCTCTCTACACAATAAAATGGTACAAAGGGAGACAAGAGTTCTTCCGATTTGTCCCTAAGGAACTCCCTCATACTACTGTCTTCCCGTTGCCAGGATTCACCGTCGATGTAAGTTTAAACTATGCCCGCCCATAAGTGTATAACGTAAGTAACAAAAATAACATAACTGGGACATTCACCCCCTCACTACATCCTTTCAAGGTCGGCCATCCATCCAGTCTAGAACGCGCCACTAAGAATTCAGTCTTCCTGCAACAATGAGAATCATTGTTTGTATTTAATTGCAATTTGTATTGTTATTTTGTTGATGTTAACTTCTGTTGGTTTTAAACTTATTAATTTTAAGCCTAGTTGAATGTATAACCTGGCCTAATCAAACCTATTCGAGTTTATTGTAAACTAAAATGTAAGCTAGATTTATGGTAGCAAGGTAGCAAATCACCGCAAATAACCAAATAGGTTAGCTTCTGAAGTATTATTTTAATTTGTTCCTGTTCGATGGACAAAAAAATGGGGATCCGTGTAATATACAAGTACCGACTTTTTCTGACATTCTAATATGCAACCAATGAACAAATACTATATTTTCATCCCTGTAAAACGACGAGTAGCGATTTTTTTAACATCGTTAACAAGTCCTGAAAAACCATGAATTTCGACAGAAAGGAGGGTGTTTTGACGGTACACTTTTTCCACCCTAAGATAACTTCTACCCCCAATATCCCCCGCTATAAAATAATTCGATTCATTGTAAAACATTTTCAACATCCGGGGGGGGGGAATATTTCACATATGTATTAGTTTTGCTACAAATTTTATACTTAAATTGCATTGTTTTAAAAATAGATAATCTGTCATAAGTATGAAATGGTGAAATATTTGTTGTATTTTCCAACACTAGCTGTCAGTGCGCACAAATTCTGCCCATTCGTTTTTGAGCAATGATTTACTTAACCTAAAAATACGCTAATAAATTTAAAACAGATGATCAGTAATTTATAATTGTTGTAAGCGTACAACGAGTAAAAACTTTAAAGGGTTGTAAAGTTTTGTATGGACCATGTATACAATGATTATATTCCTTGTGGCCTAGATTTAATTATTAGTCCGTTAACTCTTTAGACCATCATTATATAGATGATTAATATATCTGGGACTTACAGGTGAGCACCTCAGGAGCAGACAAAGTGATGCTGCGTGATGTACGAAGATCCATGTCAGGGAGATATTTCTGCGAGGTTTCGACAGACGCACCGGACTTCCTCACAGAGGTGGTATCTGCTAATCTGAATGTTGTAGGTGAGTGAAGTTGACAGAGTTTTATACTGTTACCAATTTATATTATATTATATTAGTGGCTACTGTAAACAGCAATTCATGCTCGTTGGAAATGTAAGGAATTCTACTACTGTTTAGATTTTACTCATTCCTAAATACATGTACAGAGTGGTACAAAAGTACGGATTCAGCTTCATATCTACTCAGGTTGAACACACGTGCTGGCGTCATCTTGACCTCAGCTAAATTGTATAATTGGGTAAGTACCATAATGGCGACTATAAGTTCTTTATATTTCTTTTCAAATTTGATACTTTATATAGAGGGTGGTAGAAAAGTACAGAAACGGTCTTATATCTCGGTTGTCACTCAAATTAGAAAAAAAACTTGCGCCAAACTTTCTTAACCTAAGCTATCTATAGATTGGTTCAAACTTTTTAATTAAATACAGGATGTTCCAAAACTTTATAAAACATTTTTTCCTCGATATTTAAAAAAAATTTATTATTATAAATCAGAACGTTGAAAAGCAAAATATATTTTGTTTTTGTACCTATCTTTAATTTTCTTCTTCTTCTCCTTCTCCTTCTCCTTCTCCTTCTCCTTCTCCTTCTCCTCCTCCTCCTCCTCCTCCTCCTCCTCCTCCTCCTCCTCCTCCTTCTCCTTCTTCTTCTTCTTCTTCTTCTTCTTCTTCTTCTTCTTCTTCTTCTTCTTCTTCTTCTTCTTCTTCTTCTTCTTCTTCTTCTTCTGGTTATGGGAAAAAAACACTCTGTCATCATATCCTTATAAAAAAAAGAGAAAAAAAAACAACATAAAATTAAGACCTCTAGTCCTTGTATACTCTACTAGCCTTAGGATCGGAATAAAAAAGAGTTGATAGAGAGAGAAAGATATCAAATCCAAGGCTACATGAAACCAGCTGTAGATCTAGCTAGAATCTCTTGGGATTGACAAGCACGTACTCACTATTATAGTAAACCACTGAGGCTGTTTTTTTTTAAATAACAGAGTTATGCGCATTTAAACATTATCTTCTATTTATACAATAATATTAGAATCAACGAATTTCGGTGATCTCATATCGGTTGAACCTAAATTAAATAACGAAAGGTACAAAAATAACTTTCCGTCATACTGCTTCACAAAACAGCTGTTTTCAATACATGCATTGAGATGCTAAAGTTGTTCTTTTAAGTCCTAACCTAAAAACATCAGCTGAGGTCGAGATCATCAGCTGTTACTTCGTTTATACGAATTAATAATTAACGATTGTAAAGCATCTATAAAACACAACCGATACTCTCGTTTGTAAATAACCTTTAAAACAGCTGTTACCATCGATTTGAAGGTGAATAGGTGAACATTTTAGTTTTTGTGAAATTGTTTTCTTATATTTTTTGCAGTCTAACGGAAAATATAGTTCATCACTTGGACCCAAAAGAAGCTTTTCGATCCTCGTTCATGCAAACTTGAGCTTGTATTGAAAACTTCACTTTTGATTCTAGTGATGAAATATACTATTTTCTGTCTTAAAATAGTGTTCTCCTCAAAACAGGATTGGTTTAAATTACTTTGTTATGATTCTACCATGATCAAATTTGTTTAATTTATTCCTGCGTTACAATTGCGCAATCGTAATTTTTGTTCTGTCTGAACAGGTAAGTGCTGTTGTGGTATTTTTCTTCTTCTTCATATTCACTTTATTGTTCTTCTTCTTGTTGTGATGGCGTTGTCAGAGCTGTAACGAGTTGTAGCGAGAGTAACTAAAAAATGATTTTATGTCTTATAAATATTAAAAAAACATCAAGAAAGATCCACGACGAAAAGTGTTATATTTTTGGGTCAGGTTATAAAGATTTCAAATTTCTTTGTACTATAAGTTTTTACGATTGCCTGTTATGTTTCGTTTCGATACAGCCTGTAGAGAAATTGTCTATTTTGTAAACAAAATTACTTTAATTTTTTTTTCTTTTTACTAATAATTCACGAACGAGTATCTTCAAGTGAGATGAGACCAATTCGTTTCATTTGGATTTTTAGCTTTAATCAAAATCGTTAAACCCTGTTTTGAGATAATCATAATTTTACGCGGTTTTTCCTTATAACAGCTACCTACGAATTTGAGTTAACAAACAAATTAAATATGGCCTGAGATATGGATAAAATTTAAGCATAAAATCTCTACATTTCACATTTCATTACCAGTTTAGAGTCCCGCCAGTTTTGCCTATTTGGTGGTAAAAAAATAAAGTAAATTATACATTTTGAAAGAAAAAACTAATTCAACAATCGATATAAGTTGTTTATTCATTTGTAACATTGTAATATAAGAAATAAATTTCCAATATCGTTGTAATGTACTCAATGTTGGTAAAATTCTAAGAGCCTTACCTTGTTTTTTTTATCTCAGATTAAGTTCTCGAAATGGCTACCATTTACTTCTTGGCAGAAATAGATTCTGGACTTAAAAGCTTGCTGTAGGCCTACATTTCGTAACATTTCCCGTGTAATTAGCTGGCAGGCGTTTTCAATTTTTATTCTTAAGTCATCAAGGTTTTGTGGTTTTCTCTCATAAACGTTATTTTTCAGAAAACCCCAAAAGAAAAAATCAAGTGGTGTAAGGTCCGGTTAGCGAGGTGGCCATTCTATTGCAACACGTAGACCAATCCAATTTTCTGGATAAAGTTGGTCAAGGAACGTTCGAACGTTGTAATGGGGTGGAGCACCATCTTGTTGAAATACTGTGTTGAAGACACCTTGTACTATCTCATTTATTGCTGGAACAATGTGTTCTTGTAACATTTCCAAGTATTTCACTCTGTTCAAATTCCCTTCTATAAAAAAAGGCCCAACAATAGTTTCTCCCAAAATTCCTGCCCAAAGGTTTATTTTTTATGAGCTTCAACCATCCAGTGAGGGTTACTGTCACTCCAATAACGGCAATTATGCCGATTTACTGTTCAGTTTAGAGAAAAAGATGTTTCATCACTAAAACATATCTGAGAAATGTAAATTAATATTGTTCTCTATCTTTTGTAGCATCTCCTCACAAAACTGAAGTCTGCGGTCAGTGTCATCTTCATTAAGTTCTTGATGAACTTGGTCTTTGTATGGATGAAACTTAAATTGTTATAATACTCTATGTACGCTAAGTTTTGAAATACCGACTTCGAGTGCGGTGGACTGGACTGATGCAAGAGGATTCACGGCAACAGTAGCTAACACACTAACCTCAATCTCTTATGTAGTTACACGAGGTCGGCCTGATCGCGGAGCATCTTTAACGCTGAATGTCGTTCTAAATTTGCTAACGAGTTGCCTTACACTGTGCAAATTTCTCCTAGCTTCACCGTAAAACATAATCATTTCCACTTTGTCTTCATTTAACCGAACCGTTATTGAAAAATCACAACAAAAATAACTTATTCACTAGCAAAATAACTAGTTGGAATGTTGCACTCTTGACTAACAGCCCCACAATAAGGTGGTTAAACCTGCAGTAGGCCTCTTTATTCCCAAATACTTGACTTTCACCAGAGATAAGATGTTAACTACCCTCATTGTTGTTCAAACCTTATCTTAAGTTTAATCTTGTGTATCATGTCTTAAAAGTGAGTACACAGACATTTGGACTTACTTTATTTAGCATTGCCCAGGGAAGTGTCCTTGGCCCTGTACTGTACCTTCTGTACACCAGAGATATACCAGTTAATGGAAATTCCACAGTGGCGACTTTTGCCGACGATACAGCAATTCTAACAGTTGGTGACAACATTTTAGAAGCCACAGAGAAATTACAGAATGCTACCAACGCAGTAAGTCAATGGACAAAAAATTGGAGACTAAAGCTCAATGAATCAAAATCTGTTCATATTAATTTTACCAATAGAAGATACGAACCAGCACCAATAACATTAAATGAAAGGAAGATAACATACGTAAACAGTGCAAAGTATCTCGGGATGACACTCGATGCAAAGCTCAGATGGAAGGAGCATGTAAAAAAGAAAAAAGTCGAGCTAAAGCTCAAATTCAATAAAATGTATTGGCTTTTTGGAAGGAATTCCGAACTGTCAATAAGCAACAAAACACTATTGTACAAGCAAGTTCTAAGACCAATATGGACCTATGGTGCACCACTCTGGGGATGTACAAAGAAAAGCAACAGTAGCATAATACAAGTTTTCCAAAATAAAGTATTGAGAATGATTGTCAACGCCCCATGGTATGTGAGGAATGACAACATACATAAGGACCTAGGCATTGAGCCTGTTGAGGAAGTCATCAAGAGGCTCTCTGTTAAGCATCGTCGCAGGCTAGAGCAGCACAAGAATACAGAGATTGTCCAATTGCTGCACCGCAGTGACAACATCACAAGAAGGCTGAAAAGGACCAAGCCAATGGACCTCACTAGGCAGTAACCACATTGGGACCAGCCGTCGGACTGCACCCCAGCACACAGCGAACACATAATAATATGATAAAGGAAAATTGCTAGATGAGGCATGCCTCAGTTGTAATAAAAAAAAATAATAATAAAAAAAAAAAAAATTTAGCATTGCTAAATGACAGTTTCTTCAACAACTGTAACTCCCAATTAGAATTATTACGATTACAAAATGCCAAATTACAGCTGGTTTTCTGTAATTTGGAATAAAACTTATTAACGTAAAATTCACAATTCGATTGGTCGCTATGTTGGGTAGGATGAACATAGAGACCTCTAGTTTGCGCCATTATTCTTATTTTTAAAAGACCTTTAAAATGGGGTTCCCCCCATAGGGTTTGCTATTTAAAATTCTTTACCACCCCCAAACTACCCCATTTTGGAGGTAACAGTTGAAAATTTTGATACTACAAAAAACTCCTCCTTTGGTTATCTAAACTTTCCCCAAAGAAAATCCGTCTATCTCCATTAATTAAAAAAATAAGAAGGGGGTGGGAATTTTTTGGACACATGGTATATTGTGGTGTGACGAGATACTATTATCGGTTAGGTTTTGTTCAGAGGTTATTTTAGAAGAAAAAAACATTTGTCGGTCCACCTATCGTCTGTATACGGGTGGACAGTTTTTTTTTTTTATCAAATTTGTTATCTGTGTATATTTTGATTGATTTATAATTTATGGTAATTCAAAATTTGTTGGCAACTGTCATTTGTAGAACTTAAAAGTAAAATATTTTAAGAAGGACTGTTTGGTGGGCAATGATTGATTGATTCGTATGTGCGAGAAAGTGAAAACATGACGAGGGAAACTAACAACAGAAGAAATTTTAATTGTAAAAAAAAAAAAAAGAAATCTGGTATCAATTGATACCAAATTTGAAACAAGTGGGATGCAATATAGATATTTTAGCTTTACATCTTGACCTCAGAAGAAGGGCAAAGTCGAAAATGTCACCTGCATCAATTCTAGGGTTTTAAAAATTATATTTTTGAACATTTTGCATTTGTTACCTACGTTTTGAGACATCCTATAGATAGAGCATCTCTACTTCATTTGTTTCATGTTTCCATCTCCAATACACAGAAAGACTTTTAGTGTCCCAACTAACCCTCGCTTCATCTAAAATTTCATCGAGGAAGTTTGGAAACTTTATAAAATAAAGAAACAATATTGCTCAACTACTCAAATAAAGTGTACCAAGTGATAGCCATATCGAATTAACCTTTAAAAGGAACTTAAAACAATAAGTCAACACCCGTCACGCTGTGTCTTTCAAAACACAAAGTTCAGACTTTTTAGGCTCAAATGTAAAGTCCGTGTTGTTGTAAGGCTGCAAGACCAGAAGAGTGATTGTTGTTGCAGGTTTTTGTGAAACGTTGTCTTTGAAGTATCCTTGGGTTTTGATGGCTGAAAAGGTTACAAATGATGATTTGTGGAAAACTACAGATCAGTGTCCTATAGAGCTGGAAATCAAGAGAAGGAAATGGAAGTGGATAAGGTATAGCCTCAGAAAAGATGTGTTAGATAGGTATTTCATTGGAATCGCAAAAGTGTAAAATTGTAAGGACACGAGGAAGGCCCAAGGAGACATGGAGAAGATCTGTTGAGACAGCAGCAAGGCAGGCAGAAAAAACATGGATAAAGAAAAATGCTGTCGACAGACACGAATGAAAAGCGCTTCTGGAATGGGTGTATCCTTGAGATTAAATGATCCCTATTGGTCTTAAGTAATTCAGAAACAGACTCCAACACTCAACAAGCTCCCATTATGGGCCCTGAAAAATGTCCTTTCACCCTTCATATATAAACTAGTGAGATAAAACTTTCCTAAGACAGTATGACTTACTGATTTTAAAAAGTAGTCAATGTAAGATAATAACAACACGTACATTTCCCCACTACAAATACAATTCCCCACTACAAATACATTTCCCCACTATAAATACATTTCCCCACTAAAAATTCATTTCCCCACTACAAATACATTTCCCTACTACAAATACATTTTCCCACTACAAATACATTTCCTCACTACAAATACATTTCCCCACTAAAAATTCATCTCCCCACTACAAATACATTTCCCTACTACAAATACATTTTCCCACTACAAATTCATTTCCCCACTACAAATACATTTCCCTACTACATATACATTTTCCCACTAAAAATACATTTCCCCACTACAAATACATTTCCTCACTACAAATACATTTCCGAACTACAAATACATTTCCCCACTACAAATACATTTCCTCACTACAAATACATTTCCTCACTACAAATACATTTTCTTACTACAAATACATTTCCTCACTACAAATACATTTCCTGACTACAAATACATTTCCGAACTACAAATACATTTCCGGAATACAAATACATTTCCGGACTACAAATACATTTCCGAACTACAAATACATTTCCTGACTACAAATATATTTCCGAACTACAAATACATTTCCGAACTACAAATACATTTCCGAACTACAAATATATTTCCTGACTACAAATATATTTCCGAACTACAAATACATTTCCTCACTACAAATACATTTCCGAACTACAAATACATTTCCCCACTACAAATACATTTCCGAACTACAAATACATTTCCCCACTACAAATACTTTTCCCTACTACATATACATTTTCCCACTAAAAATACATTTCCCCACAACAAATACATTTCCTCACTACAAATACATTTCCTCACTACAAATACTTTTTCTTACTACAAATACTTTTTCTTACTACAAATACATTTTCTCACTACAAATACATTTCCTGACTACAAATACATTTCCTCACTACAAATACATTTCCTCACTACAACTACATTTCCGAACTACAAATACATTTTCTTACTACAAATACATTTTCTCACTACAAATACATTTCCTGACTACAAATACATTTCCGAACTACAAATACATTTCAACACTAAAAATTACATTTCCGTACCTCTAGTACATTTTAATCAAAATGAAGAAGCGAACCATTTGCACTAAAAATACATTATCACGCATTAAATCCTACCCTCTCTCACCCCCTTCGTCCGTTAAATAAATCAACACTTTTATGGGGTGGTAAGTTGTGGATTTTCAATTACATTCTGAAAAGAAAAAGTGATTAATGTGCCTCATCCCCTATCCATACTGAACCATTGCAACATACGTGAAGCGTGAATGCTTATTTGGGTTTATCGCTGCTCGTACGCACACCTGATGGCACACGATTTTATATTAGTATTTGCACTTAAATAAATATATGTACCTACTAATTGTGTGCTATGTAGGTACTTTATACAATAAGAAATAGACAATCATTATGAGATTTCGGATATTATATTAGTTTAAAAATCAATTCTTTCAAATTCACAATATATGTATTAAGTTAATAAAAATAGTTTTTAGATACAATTAAACAAAAACAAAAATTAAAATATTTATTAGACCTACTGACTGTATGAGTATGAGTATATCTTGTGAAAATATGGAATGATTGATTAATGATTAATTATTTCTTTGTCTTTACTAATACAATCTTATGAGTCCATTGAAAGTTCATTAAAAGTTTATAAGGAGTTCTAATTTAAAAGAATGTCTTAAGCTTCCCAAAGTTTTCTGATGAATAAATTTATGATTAAGTAGCTCACTCGACATTAGTTTCTTCGACTTTATAATTATCAACTATTGAAGTTTACTTTTTTCGTTCTTAATCTCGGGTTATTCGTTTAAATTAATACACTAATCTTGAATTGGATTGAGCATAAATTTTATCCAACTATTTTAAATGGTGAACTGAGTCCAAGAGATGATTCTTATTGTTGTCTCCTCTGCCTGCTTAAGTCCTCAAGGACCTTCAATATGAGTACACTAGTTCTATAGACCAAATTTCTTGTTCATATTTTAATTTTTGTCGCGACTTAAGACAACGACGACGGAGGACAGACGGACGGCATGTGAAATCACCTTTTCATTTTCAAGATCAGTGACAAAACAGAGATCGAAATTCCGCACAAATACCAAACTTACTTGAGTAAATAATAATCAAACAACCAAATAAAAAATAAGCACTAAAAATAATCGATGACAACTTTTTTAGAAAGTTCATCTTTAATATCCAAACAAACAAATTCTCAATTATAAAATAATATTTTCCTATCCATTACCGTTTTTTAATGGGAGCGCAATACGTACTTTTTATGGAGGTTTCATGTTGCAGACCCGTACCTTTGTTAATTCTGAGTGTGTAGAAAAGATTCGAGTGACATCACATTTTGCATCAGTCCAAACGGTTAACAAAATAATACAAAATAATTTACCTTTTTAAATAATCGACAGTAAAAAAAGTTTCTGTGAAGTAGAGCATTCAGATACTTTTAATTGAATCAACCTTTTTATTGACTTTACAACTATTATTTATCTAAAATAAAGAGCACAGAAATCAAATTAATTCTATATATCCTGGGTTTTTCTCTTCCCCCGGTAAAAAATATACATCATTGTATTTATTTGTTGCGAGATGTGAACGTTAGAATTACTGTATTAGTAGAAGATAATAAAACTTTTTTTTTTTTATTTTGTAACTTCCACTTTTTACTAGTCTAGCCGACCAATGGTTTCGCCTGCTAAGGCATGACGAGGCTGTATTACAAAATTTAAAAATAATTTTTAAAAAAATGTGTTTTATTATCTTTAAACATGGAATTCCTCCAATAACTTTCGGTCTCAACAATAATGAAAATTATGAGTAGAATTACGGGGCAGAATAGGCAATATGATTACATCATTTGAGTTAAATGTCTAAAGCCGTTATTAGCTGTGTGCTACTATTTATAGTTCTGCCGGACAAATACCGACTGCAGCGGGTTACCATCGATGATTTTACTAAAGGTACTTTAAAGAATAAAGAGTTTCCTATTGTGAAACCAATTCTTTCTGCTATCGAAGAAGTAGAAATTTGAAAATGTGAGAAAACGTATAAAAAAAGTACTAAAAGAGTTGGGATTTAGATGGGTACAGTGGCAATCTGGAAGACAATTGTTAATAGAGCGGCCGGAATTAGTTTATACAGTTAATAGTTGTAGTGTTTTATCAAGGCCAGTGAAAAAAAGTCCTGATATGGTAGATTATACAGAGAGGACAATGGAACTGGAATATTCAAGAAAGGAGCGAGAAGATCCAGTCGAGGAGCAGTTGAAAACAAATTTAACTCTGAACACTTCATATAAAATTGGGACAGCAGACTTGAAAGTTATTCGCATAAAACAGAAAAACTTAAATCATGTTATGATGTTTTGGTATATTTCATTCACGATTTTGAAAGCAAGTCGGTGGATGAAATGAACATAAAATACATTTGCAAATTAAGTGTTAAAAATTTGTTAAAAAAAGAAAAAAGCTTAAGTGATTTTACAAAATCAGTGTCTTAATCGTTGAGAAACAACCACTTTACCAAGTTGGTATCTTCCACCGAGTGCACATCTCCAGTTAACAAGGGTTTGTTAGATCTAAGGGCTTTCCGCTGAGGGGTACATTTTTCTGCCAAAAGAGATTTCTAAGATAGCCGTTCACTGAACACTTCCCATATTTAATTATATAAAATTAAAAATTTAACATATCTCTAAGCAATGTTAATGACTGATTATTGATATATAACTAAGAATAAATCCAACATTTCTGTTTTGAATTCAATATTTTAAGTCTCTGGAAGATTCGCGCACTCTTACTAATCTTGGCATTTATTGTATAATTTACAACATCTCATTATATTTTTTGCGAAATGCAGGTAAAATTAGATACTTATAAACTGTGCATGAGTAATGGAGAAAGTTTCTTTACTACATATGTAGGGGCTCTCGTTTGCTAACTACAAGAAAACAGATGGTGAGGGAAAATAGTTGATCCATGCACGGATAGTTTAAAAGTTACAGTAACCAGTTTTTTCATTCATGTTGATTTCACTCATGAAAAGACCAATTATTTTGCCATAATTCCTTTGCTACTATATTAAAAAAACTTAAACTTACGTCATTCTTTCCCAAATGATTTTAAATGACGTTCCGGCTTGGAAACTAGAAAAAGTAAATGTTGATTTCGAAACAGTTGTGATTTCTACTTTGACAGATTTTTTCCCTAACACTAAGAGTCAGAGGTGTTTTTATTTTTTTTTATTTTACTCAAATATTTTGGAGAAAATTCAGAAAGTTGGTCTAAATTCTTTGTACAAACGATAAAAAGAATTCGGAGACGTAATTTATATGTGCGCCGCATTGGCATTTCTGAAGTCAGATAGTGAGAAAGAGTTGAAGGTTGATAGTTGGAATCAAATAATTACCGGGAAAACCTCATCCAGGAATGAAAAATGTTGCGGAGTGTCCTAAAACCAGAGGAAGAGACGTTAAATGAAATCTTAACATCTTAAGGATGGAATATCATCTGGATGGTGTAAAGAGGAAGAAAAAATACTTTGAGCAAGAAAAGACAACGGAAAATAACGAGGAAAGTAAGGACGTATCAAAACTTTTGAAGACCGTGTCCGACATTTTGAGGTTAAACAAACAGATAAACAACATTCTGACAAAAAAGATAGAAATTAAAATTAAAAACAAAAAAATCTTTAAAAAAGGACGAAGCATATTTCCTGATGGATTAGGCCCAAAAAAGCACAGTGTGTACTCATGTACAGTCCATGGTGTCTCTTGATCTCCAAAACATCAATTTTGAAAGTTTTATTTTTATAAATGTGATAAGTGCATATAAAAAAATATACATAAAACATTGTAGTCGTGTATCTTACAATTGGAGCGAATATACTAGTTACTGCCAGGAGTTGTCATGGCAACCTCGAACAAACTTGACGAGTTTAAAAAATCTCAAAAATGAGGTGTAGCCACATCGTATGAGCAAACTCTTCCAACAATTTATTGTTAAAAAAACTACACCATGAAATTATTTAAAACATCTCAATGTTCTCGTACGCTTAAAATGTTTTTGATTGAACAAAGCATTCCTGATGACTGGAAAGTGATTAGCGGTTGGAGACACATGTTGAGCAATATAACGAATGGATATTCAATATACGATAGCAGGATGACTTATCGATGCTTAATTACTCGTACATTCATATGTAATATCGATGCAAACACATAGATTTCAATGAGTAGACTGTACACTGCCATGTGGTTCGTTGCACTATATTTGATTAGTAATAAGTTTTGCCAATGACGTCACTCAATAGATTTAAATAAATCAGTACTCAATAAGACCCGATAGACAATTTATTATAAAAGAGAATACAAACTTTTTCACTCAACAATCCACAAAACTAGATCAAAATGATCAAAACAAATCGTCACTAAAAATGTCTGTTCGGTAGTTGTTTGTCAAAAAGTTAAAATGAACCAAGTTTATGAGAAAAATCACATTAATAGAGCTACAGAAACACTTGTGTTGTAAATATGTTCTCAACTTAAATCTTATTTATTAAAGCCGAGCTTTTAATGACGTTGTTTAAGGATTATTTTTGTTATTTTGCCAATTATTCCTGAACCGTAATACAGGGTGTCCAACACTAACTCGACACTTTACAGTTGTGTTACATAGATATGTAAAATAATTACCGTCTAGTTTCGGTTTTTATGGTCAATCAAAACAAAATGGTGGAAAACAAAAAGAACATTAATGCAATTAAAATGAGCATTCCCATCTGTTGAATCTTGATCAGCTGTTTTGTTTACACACAACAATGAAACAATTCGTGTTCAATCAGTTTATCCTAACCTCAAACAATTAAATGTGGTTTTTATGTGTTTAAGTGTGTTCAAGTTTTATTCTATCAAACGATGAAATCTGAATTAGTTTCAAAGAGATACCGTAGATTTTCTAACACAGAAAATGAAAAGCTTGCATTTGCTACTTTAATGAAATCTTCAATCAGGCCTATCAAACAGCAACCTTCAAACAGTGAAATCTTCTAATTCACTTAGAAATAGCTCATCCGCTACTGAGATACCAAAGTCTTCAGTTCAAAAGTATGCCAAGATTTCCTCCCCCCCCCTTTTTCCATAAAAAACAGATTTAATTCACGAACTGCTGGAAGATAACCCAGACAGACGAGTGGGAGATTGTTTGAAGATAATTGAAAAGCTTGACGAAGATACCGAGTGGGATGAAGGAATTGTATTCTCAGATGAAGCTACATTTTACCGAACAGGATCTGTAAACAGACATAATTGTAATTATTATAACACAATCCACATTACACGAAGAGGGTTTGAAATCAAAGGGTGTAACTGTTTGGGGTGTCGTCACCAAGGATGGTGTTTTATTGTATGACATCCCATCAGACAATGACTGGAGACAGATAAGCATCAATATTAACTGATCACATAGTTCCTCATCTTACTCAGCCGGAGATGAGGGACGTTTTTTCCAACAGGATGGAGCTCCTCCTCATTATGCTAATGTGGGCAAAGCAATTTTAGATTGAGATCTTCCCAACCGTTGGATAGGTCAGGCAGCAACTTCATGGACTGGCCTCCAGGATCCTTAGACTCGACCGTTTGGGATTTTTTCCTGTAGGGCTTCTTTGAAAGAAAAATTTTATTCTCACCCTATAGCAACAGACGATGAATTAGTGAGGCTAAATTGAAGAAGAATTACTGTTGTTACCTCTCCAATTTTTCATAAGCGCCTATGACTCTTTTTTGATTCGTTGTTCTTATCGCATACCTATTGATGGACATCAGTTTGAATAAAGACCAAATTTGGATCATTAATAATGTATTACTGTTATTTTTCTTTATTAGGTTTTACACATGTTCATGTTGTTTGCAAATCAACAATTTGTAATGGTTAGCAAATTAAATTTGGTGTAAACGTACCATTATTTTGTTTCTGCGCCATTTTGTTTTTATTGACCATAAAAAATGAAACTCGAGGGTACGTTTTTTTACATATCTATGTAACATAACTGTAAAGTGTTCGCGGGCTGCTCTTAGGGGAGCCGGGTATTTTTCTTTGTTTTTTCTCTTCCAGAGTAATGTGGGGGTTTCTCTGAACTATATTATATTTTTTATTCAGGTAAATGAGTTTTATACTTTTAGTTTAGATTAGCAAATGTTAGAGTTATAAGCTGTGTATATTAGTTTTATATAAAGGTGTGTGAGTATGATTGGGTTAAGTGTGTATATTGAATATGGTACAGGTCAATGTACACTTTATCTATTGTAGATTTTTGTTTTGTTTTCTTCTTTCTTTTTTTCTCTCTCGCTGATTATTGTATAATAGATGTGTTAATGTTTTGTACCTGTATTGTTTCTTGACAAGTTTGTAGGGTGTTCCATACAACCGCCATATTAATTCAAAAATTTCGACCTCTTTGTCAGACACAGTGTATTTTTAAAAATTTCGCACAGGGGTTTGGGTTAATTGGGAAAGCAGATTTTGAGAAATTATAAAACAAACCTATATCTAGTTCTTTTTACCGATAACTCCCGAACAAGGTTTCTAAACATTTCGCAGTTCCTAAATACAGTATCTAAAAAGTTTAAAATGTTTCTGATTGTACAATGCATTTTTGATGACTGTTGAAGAGTGATTAGTAATTAGAGTCACATGTTACGAAATACATTTCAATATAGGATAGCAGCTTGATAATTATATGTAATATCGATACAAACACAGAATCTCTGCTTTGATTTCAATTGCAAGTAATGCATTAGTTCCACATCAGCAGATTGTAGAGTTGTTGCAATATAATGAATTAATAAGCGATGCACTAACTTTCTCGTAAACTCCTGCACATAAATCAAGCTAAAATTGTGGGTTGTTACTGTCATAAAACTAAAACAGAAAATTAATTGTGATTTACGATTGTGTTTACAGTTGCTGAAATAGGCTCCACGTATTTGTAATTTCTCCAATAATACCATTTCGGTTGGAGAGGAGAGACATATGCGCTTATTGTTGAAGCGGTGGAGAGAATGTTTGTACATCAAAAAACTAAAACTATATTTTATTGTTGTCAAGGAGACAAAAGGAAAAGAACGGAATAGATCAAACGAGAAAGAATTTGTGGACCAGTTTAAGTATTCAGGCTGGCTTTTTATAAATGATAATTCTATGTCAAAAGATATTAAAGCTAAAATCCCAACAGGGAACAGAGCTTATTGTGCATCGGAGAATATATTTAAATCTAAAGTTCTGTGTAGGTGAACAAAGACAGTGGTAACACAGGGAGGATGGTTATGGACCCAGTAAGAGATAAGAATCTGATGAGAGATCAACGGAGTTATGGAAGATTGCAAGGAATACGGTTGAAGAAGCTGTATAGGGACTCTGGAATTTTGTAGAAAGTAAAAGGGCTAGAATTGCAGGAGAAGGTCACATGCAGAGAACGAATGAAACAAGTGTTCGGAGGGAAATCAGATGAAAGAAGACTGAAAGGAACGGCCAGGACAAGATATGTAGAAAACGTAGAAGATACTTAAGAGGAATGAGGAATGGAGAAGAGTTACTGACAAGCGAGGAGTAAATGGCTGGTGTGTTGTTGAGGCCAGAGTTCTAATGTACTTTGGCGCCCAAGGATGTTTAGTTATAATTAGGGAAAATTATTGTCGTTAAGATTATAATATCTTAAAGACGGGACAAACAATTTCGATCAAATTTTGGTGAAAAGTAAAAATAATCAAAGTGACGAAAATTATGTTTTGTAATTAATTTAGATACCGACCAAAAGTGTGTTTGTCTTTAAATATAACGTTGTGGCAAAAATTAGAGAAAATCCATTCCAGAATGATACAAAAGTTGTATAGGCTAATTTGTCACCAATTTCAGATTTGAGTTTTGGCTGATACTAATTTATCAGTTCAAAAAACATACGAAAAAATGCCTCAAATTATAACTAAAAAAATGCCCACATACTAAATTATATCAAAATCGAATACACTTATTTAGAATGTGACAAGAGAATTGATCAAACAAAAATAATAAAATTTCAACATATGTCTTTATATGCAATTAAAGAATCCGCCAATCCCATCTGCGGTTTGTTACGGTGGGCCTAGATAAACAGGTGAGCCACCACCACCAAAGTCAACAGGTGAGCTTCTCCCACTTCGTAAAAAGATAAAAACAATTAAAACAAATCCACAGTTCCAAGTAAGATTGTGGCCAATTTTTTAATTTACAACATTCACAAAATATTCAAATTGGGTGTGGAAGACTAAAAATTAACATGTAAAAATCTCTTTATTTTATTTTATAGAGTTTAGTTTCAAATTTGTGAATGTATTACCACAATTTATTATTTAAACAAAACTGCGCTCGAAGACAAGTGGACATCGAACTGTAGATATATTTTTCATTCAGACTCTAATTGAAAATTCCCCGCCAAGTTGATTTATTGCTCAATGTGTGTTTGGCTTTCAAAGTAAACATAATTTTACATATAAATTATACTCTTGTTAGATAGATTGGTGTCTTTATATTCTATAAAACTAAACTGTTGCTAAGAATGCACGCCCTTGTACGTATTAGTGGATATAATCCTACACACTTTATATGCAAATCTGGCAGTATAATCAATGCTTTCAATAGTTTCATGATAGTCAGTGGTTAGCTTGAGTGGAAGTTGAGAATGATGGTTAGAAATTAGTAACATAAAAACCACTTTTTTTGCAAGTTTTATTTAATGTATAAAGTTTACAAATTTTTCCGATTTATTGTCCGCTGTCATTGTTATGTCCTAAAATAAATAGTTTAATGCATTTAAAATAATGTTAATTAAAAGAACCTGTTACTAACAAGACAATCCATATTTTTACTTTAATTATGTTGAACTATTAAAGATATTTGAATGACATTTTCAATATTCCCGTGTACATTTTATTAACGTAGTGATATTTTATTAAAATAAACGTTTAAAAATTTTCACTTTGAATATATTGTATTTTTAACTATTGTAAAATAATTCTTTTAATAAATGCAGGCAGAAAATATTCCCTTTTTAAAAATCTAGAACAGAGATCTTCGCGTAAAATTTACCGTACATGTAGAAAAGTGTGTAGAAAATTAGCTAATTAACATGAGATAGATATGAATTGCAGTTTCCCTTAACATACATCTCGGAGAGTCAAATTATTGCCTTCTTATGACACATCAACGATACAGATAGCATTACTCTTGATTCTATTAATAAATTCGTACCACCCCTTGTTATAGACATATGTTCCAAAGTTAGATGTTTTTTGAAACATACTATATATATTTTAGCAAAATTCTTTGAACGCAAATAAAACCTTTCATCCATTTTTCAGTTCAAACTGTTTCTCTTGATACCACTAGTCTGAAACACCAGGTGTATAACAGTGAGTTTAAAATTGTGAAAAATCATTCTCGTGAGCAGGATCCGTTTACATTTCATAGTGTCACTTGTGGGTAGTGAGATTTTCACAACTATAATTTCAATAGTTGTAGTTACCTAATAGTTGAGGAGGTAGTGATGTGGGGGTGAAACGTACTGCCACTTCCAGAGATATATTGTGCCTCTCTCCTACTTTTTGTAAGAAATTCTGTATATAGAAGCCCTTCCAGCACCAACTACTTAAAGAAGTGCAACACTTGTAGGAGGTAAGGGTAGGTATCTCCTCTACATCAAACTGGTACCCTCCCAGACTTCTAACCCCTTTGTGTATTACTGCAGATCATTCAACTAATATTCATTATTATGTCTCCAGTTGCAATAGTTTAACAACTAAATAATGTATATTTATAATATTTATATATATATAATTATATATATATATATATATATTATATATATTTTATATCTTGTTTCCGTCTTGCAAATTTTTTTTGTAGTGTAATACTAAAATTATTTATACTTTGTTTTTTAATTATATGTGCAATAGTTCGTGCTTGGTTTGTGTGTATGTGTGTGTTTGTGTTAAATTATGACGTGCTCATATGTGAGTAAAAATTTTATATAAAACCTGAAGATGGGAACTTGTTCCTGAAACGCACGTAGTATTACACTACAAAAAAATTTTGCAAGACGGAAACAAGGTATATATATTTTATTTATATATATTAATATTATAAATATACATTATTTAGTTATTCAACTAATATGTTGTGTTGTCACCTCTTTGGAAAAATCTACAGGTTACGTCATTTTTTATCCCGATCTCTTTATGATGTTCTCTGCGTCTATAAGTTTAACTAAAAATAATTTAATACAGCTGTTATTAATTCTCAAACAAAACCTATTCATAACAGCAGTTTCTAATTATTTTTGTTGTGAAACATGTTATTGCAGGTAGTACTACTTCATTTAACATAAGATAATGTTTTATTTTTTATTTCATTCTTCTATATATATAAATATACTGCGCAATCTGTATTGGTTGATTGGACGAAAATCCCAATTGGCTTTGTATCACAAGAGGTTATCGTATATCTCAATTATTAGACCTATTTGGACTTATGGTGCAGAATTATGGGGATGTACGAAACCCTCAAATCAACTAATTATACAAGGAATACAAAATCGTATTATTCGTACAATTACAAATGCAAGATGGTACCAAAGGAATGATGACCTTCATTCTGAACTAAACCTAAAAAGTGTGTATGAGGTAATTCAAGACTGCGCTTCTCGCCATGAAAAGAGACTTCATCGACATGTGAACGTGGAAGCATCCAACTTTTAGACGTGGAATATGACAAAAGACGACTTAAGCGTCATAAACCGCATGACTTAGTTAATATCAAGGTTTAATACATGTTATTTTATGTTATATGTATTACTTATTTAATCTATGGATTAAGATTGTAATAATTTTTAAAAAAAATCTTCTATATATATAGTTCTTATTCCGCTTTTTGTATTATATATTTCGCTGCGAAACTTTTTAATACACATAATTTAGTACACATTGTTTGTTTAGCTCTCGTCGTATATTCTTAAAACTATATTCTAATTTCTTAAATATTCTAGTTAGACTGACCAAGTTAATTGAGTAAGAGTTTTGAGAATGGAGTATATCCGAAATGCGTCAACAAATGTGAAATTAACGAAGCTGAGAAAAGCGAAACAATGTACACATTTTAATTATAACATTCCTAGCAATGTTATAAAAATGATTTTTTTTAGATTTTATGTGTTGTTTTAGTTAGATGCCAATGTCAATAATGAAAATAAAAAATATATTACAAATCAACTATAATAAATTTTCTCAAAATCTGCACAACTGATTTCTTCAAATCTTAGTGAAACAACGACCCAAATCTGTGTACGTTTGGCAAAAACAAAAACTGACCGTCATTAAAACTTCGATTTTAATAAAACACGATTTGCACTGAGAACATTTATGTACCTTAAGGGGTTCAAATGAAATAAGTTTTGTTCTTTATTATTTTTTTCCAAAGACAGCGTCCATTTTAAAACTAGCAAAATGACTTTTTAATGACGATTAGTTTTGGAGGAGTTTTTATTTGGTTTTGGGGTGTGTGGGTGATTTTTCACCATTTACGTAGATTACTTAAAGAGTTGATACTTCTCTAAAAGTCTTGTCAAATAGTTGCTTACAATTTTATTGATGTTTAGAATTATAGAAGCAAAACTACTTTGAATGGTGAGAAGGTGTGAAGGACGGGGAACTGTGGATGTATTTTTCATTCAGGCTCTAATTGAAAATCCCCCGCTAGGTGGAGGGTTGATTTATTGCTCCAGAGGTGTTTGGCTGCAAGGTAAACATAATTTTACACGCAAATATACGTTGTCGTCCATATATTCTAGAAAACTAAGATTCAAGAATGGATACAAAGTATTGTTAGAATATTTTGGGTGTGAGAACATTTAAAATAATTAGGACGTTATTAGAAATAGGGTTAAAATAATTACTAGCAGAAGCTGACATTTAAACGGATGTGGAAGGATTGGAGTGAACGCAGGTCAAGTGACTTCGTTAACCTATGGGTATCTTGAATTTTTTATCTCGCAAAGTTAACTACTTATAACTGTACTTACTTTATATGTGATTTATTGCGCTATGTGGTTTATATGGCTTATTGTTAATGTATGACGATTGCATGGTAGCTCAGATATTCTAAATGCCGGCAGTAGTTAATCAAAATAATGTTTGGAAAACAGAAGAGAAGGAGGTATTAGTTACAGTAGTATAATTTAAGGAATGTGCGACACAGTTCCGCAGTACTTGTAAGTGTACTTGTTTCAACACTTGTAAGTAATGGGGATTTTATTTATTAACACTCCATGTTTGATCCTATAGTGAGTTTAATCTTATTGAATCGTTGTAGGAAGTTAATAAAAGCCACCATTCCTTTTATGAGCCAATCTTGATATTTTAGGTAAACTCGCTTTAGCCGAAAGATACTCCAAATTGACCAATGACTGTTGGATATTAAAGATTGACTTGTGAAAGTTTTAAAGGTACAACAACAGTTATTATAAAACTGACAGAATATATTTAATAAGGGTTAAACATTCCAAATACAATGTGTTAAAATTTATGTGTGTATAAAACATGACCAAAGATTTGTTTCATAGTCAACGAAACACAAATAAATGTCACCCTTTTAAGTATTTAAATATTGAACTTCATTGTTTATAAAAAACTTGATCTAAATTAAATAGTTAAACTTAAAAAATAAGCCCTCTTTGTCTGTCTCTTATTCCAATTAGTAACACAAAACACAAAAAAATTCCACATATCTTGAGACCTACACAGTAACCTTTTATCTCAATGGATTCTCGTACCACCTTTAGGGGATAGTGATTATTATAAGATTACAGTAGTACCAATTTTTGGGTAATTCTAAACTAAAAAATCCCGTTCACTCATAAAAAAAACTTTAATATTTATTAAAACAACTTATTATCTTCGTTTAATTTAACATCTTACTACTAATTTAAACTTTACTACATTGTTTTTTCATCTATTGACAGGACGATACAGCTCCTTTGCGCTCGCATTTTGAAAAATCTTTTCCCATTTCAATTTATTGGTTCCTCATTGGTTTAAAAACATTTTACCCTTATTCTGACGTTTCTCTTATTTATTCTTATATATTTAATAAACGTTTTTATCTAATATACATGTTATTTAATTAGACCGATGACTTTCATTTATCATCGTTTTCATACCTCCGGTCAATACGTTCATGTATATTTTTTACCTTTCATGCATATTTTTGGATGTTAATAACAAGTCCCTCACCGGGATCTCGTTCGACTGTTCTTGGCTGTAGTAAATGGAATTTGACATTTGTATTTGGTAGCATTTTAATTGATTTTAATTTTTGATTTTAACGCTTATACGTTTTTTTATACCAACTAGTAATTTTCAAGCAATCATATTAATTACTTAGTTATTATACTGGGAAGCGACAAGCGCGTAAAGCCAAAGGTACTGGGTTCGATTTCCACTCTAGGTCGTATTTTTTTCACTTGAAATATTATCTAAGTATTGTAGTCCAAATTAAAAATGTGTAGGAGTTATACAGTTTTCTTCTATCATGTATGAGATGTAAGTTGAAATATGTTCAAATGTTTCTTGTGGTCCGGTATTGTTTAAATTTTTGTCTAATTCCCTAAACTCTGGTTTATTATTATCGAATGTCGCAGGTATTAAATGGGTTAGTTGCACTGGAATGTTGTTTCATATTTTGCACGGGTATGCTGAGCTAATTAAGATCGTGTCGTTACTGTATTTCAAGTGATAATGAACGTTAAGCTGAGTTCTAATGATCTTACTGTTAGGAATCAAAGGGGGTTCCTGGAGTCAGATTCTAACGCAATGAAATTATTTAGCCAATCAGTGATTCAGTGCTAAAAATGTTTGTATTGATAACTTCTTTAGTTTATTATTATTTATGATTCTAATAAATATAGATATTTACTTGCTAAACTAATTTACAAGTTAAATATCGTGAGCTTTCGAATTCCAGAGCTATTCTAATGATTATGACAAAATATATATTTAAATATGAATTCCAAGAATTTACTGAATTGCTTTACACATGAAGCTTCCTTTGCAACCTCTCGTGGATCCCTCGTATTGAATTCTCTTCGATTAGAGTGACAGCACCCTGGTCACGTACTGGAAGTCTTCCATCAGTCCTCCCGACAACCTCGTACCAACTCCCGCCGCCGACCACTGACCTCCATGCTGCGTCTGACCACTATTTCCTACCAAACTTGGTTTACATACTCTTGGTCATTTATGGTTGCAAGCCAAGCAATTACAATTACTCTGGTGTCTATCAAGTGGACTAACTTTAACTTTAAATCCTAAATTAACGACAAATGCTAATACAAATGTATTTCTGAAGTTGTGTTGTTGTTTTTTATTTCGATTTTCAAATTGTCCCTTACGATTGTAATATGGAATTTATTCTCTTAAACTTTACGTATAATTGGAAGACTTTGTGAGTGTTCACAGTGAAAGGTAACGTTTTGTAACTCATCTACAGGTCCTGATTCTAAAATTTATTTCGCACAATGCGAAGTTATATTTCTGTTTCCTAGGAGTAATCAATATCTAATCTTTCTTCCAATTACAATTTTCGTAATTATTTGTTTCCAGCAGTAAAATTTCCGTTTCACTTTTTATTATAAATATCTCTTAAGAATTTGTAAATGGAATGAGTTTGTGTGTATAAATCTGGTATATTTAGTTTTTCTATAAAAGTAACTCGAATCCTAACAAAAATTGCATTATCAGTTAAAAACACATCTTTGCTATTGGTCATTTATAGTATCTGTCAATATATAGGTATTATTTCAAATTTTTACTCATTAAAGTACCATCTATTATTTTAAATCATTGTACAGGGCGAGTTTGATAAGAGAAAACGGTTTGAGCTACAACAAGTAATGTATCTAGTGAATCCATTGACAATAGGTTCATTTAATTTTATGTTCAGGGGTGCCAAAATTGGAGTTTTCGGGTTCAAATATACAAATTGTTTCAAATTTTAGTTTTTACAATTTATTTTATTGTAGAGAAAAATAAGATTTATATTTAAAGGCTAAATTAATAAACATCCTTTTGTAGAAAATATGAGCTCGACAATTTTCCTCCCATTTTACAGATTTAAAAAAATCATCAAATATTAGAGAATTTTAAATTGCTCAAAGTCAAAATTATTAAACAGCAACCCATGCCATTGAAAGGTCTTTAAAAAAGTTTTTGAATGTGAAGTTTTGTAATATCTCTGACAGTTTCAAAGTAGCAGTTTATTTATTTTATAACTTTAAAATGACAGTATGATACATCATTTTAAAGGTCTTGTACAAAGAAACTTTTAGCTGAAAATTTTGTTTTAAATATTTAACCGTTTCAAAATGGAGGACCGAAAAATGTTGTTACAAAACACCCTGTATATTCTGCATTTAAAAAAATAAAATAATGAAACCGACCAATTCTTAATCTGCGGTGAATTTGTTTTGAAATGATATACCACACATATATATATATATATATATATAAGTCAAAACCCACTGACTGATCATGAAAAATCTCTGGATCCAAAAAACCTAGAGCTATGAATTGTTTAACAGTTTGGGGTAGGTCTGTAGACGCGTACTAAGAAAGAGTTTTGTTTTGAAAATGTTCCACTACAAGGGTTTTTTTTACCCCTAAAACAAATAACATATCTTTGTTATTTATAGGTCGATTTTGATCTAAAATGGCGTCTTGCTGTATTTGGGTATAATTTATTTCCATAACACCACCATTAGGGTTGTGCCAAAAAAATATTTCTTTAAAAAACTATCTTAACTATCCCCAGATGAAACTGGGGGCCATAAGCTAGTAATTTATAAAATTGTCTCTGCCTCAAAAAAACAATATTTTGAAAAACTTAAAACTCAAAAATGATTAATAGTAATGTTGTACTTTATTTTATACGTCTTTGAAAAATAAACGTATATTTACAATAAAACCAATGTATATTTCTAACATTTGAGTTAGAGTTCATATCTGTTTTTATAAACCGTTATAAATATTAGCATTAATACTGGATATAATAACCAGCATCACTGTATTGTTTAAAGTCATATTAAATACCAATACACAGTATTGAATAGTAAAACTATCAATACAATTGTTGAATTCTATTCAACTTATCGTATGTGTTTATATACATGTAAATATCAATTATTTTTAAATGTCAATACAGTGAAAACACATCTTGTGAATTCCATGTTTGTTGTTGAATTTGAGCTTTCATTTCTATAATAGATGTGTGTACAATTTACATAAAGTACAATAATTTTGGAGGTTTAAGCTATCTTGTTGAACAAAATCCATCAAGGGTTTGACAATAGTTTGTTCATTGTCAGTTGTTAAGTGCATGTGTTTGTGTAGCTGTATCATAACACCTTTTTAAAATCTCACCAAATGTGTCTTTGGCAAGCTTGTTTTTTGTAAATACCACTGTTTATTCTGGTATGGAAATTTTTCTTTTTCTAATAAGTCATCCCCTGTAAAAGTGTATTTTGTTTAAGTGTATCAATTTTGTTATTATTATTGTTACAATTATTTTCCTTAAATATAATTTAATGTAACAACAGTCGGTGCTTTATGGAATTCCTTATTAAAGGATATAATGAAACAATTATTATTAATTCCACAAAAGAGCTTTATTGACCGACATATGTTTCTCCGTTAGGGATTTTCAAGCTACTAAATTGAAAACAAAACAAGTCTTAATTACCAAAATTGCAAAGTAAGAGTAGAGAAATGTTAAAGGCCAGTATTTAAGACAGAAAGGACAATCTGACCTGTGGGATTAAAAAGTGGTGGGTATTTTAGAAAGCAAAGGTTACAATACACAACAGGCTTCAATAGTAATGATGAGTTAAGACAAAATATGTTTATTTAAGTTGGAAGTATGGTTTTGTTTAAATAGATCTATTGATTTCCATACATTCCAAGTTTTGTCCTTTTTTGTACCATGTGGAAAAGTTTAACTGTTGATTTAGAATCAAAATTATATCCTCTATCTGATAAATTTGCAAAATTGGAATTGGATTTGCCATACTTCCAACTGTGTATATGTTCTTTAATTCTATTCTTAACTGATCTAGGATTGACCTATATTCACAATTGCAATCACTACAAGAAATCTTATATACGCCCTATCTCTCTTATCTCTATTGTTAACAATTAATTCTCTTATATTTCAGGACAATAAGTTTATTATGATATCTATTAAATTTCCAACTTTATAACTAATGTTTCCAATGAATAAACCTCTACGATATTTCTGTTTTATTTTTCATTGTAGTAAAATTATATAGAGAATCACATATTTCACGTTTTAATTTTTTGTGTAAAATATTATCAACTAATTTGACACTGTACATGTTACTGACTGCAATTTGTTTGATAGTAATCAATTAATTCTACAAATCTGTAGGGGATAAGGGAATAATATCTGTGAATCATGGAAGGCGGCATGTTTATGGTTAATAGAGCGTTTAGAATATGCCGGTATAACAACAATTACAAACCTTTCCTTTCTCTTAAAATTTTGGTTATTTAGACTTTTCTTGTTTTCAATTTAGTAGCTTGAAAATGTCTAACGGCGAAATATAAGTCCCTCGATAAAGCTTTTTGTGGAATTAAATAATTGTTCTATTATCTCCTTAAATGTTATATCACTATAATCAAATTGTTCCATTATATTGAATGGAAAACTAATGGCAACAATTCTTTCTGTATCACTAACGTACACGAAGAGAAATTTAAAGAATTTTACAGAATTTGTCCTGAAAGTTTCCATTTTTATTGCAACTCGTGACTGCTTCCCTTGAAAAAAATGATTTTTCACTTCGTCTTTTAAATCGCCTGCAATGGTCTTCCAAGCCAAACCTATCACATCAGTTTGTGAAACCAAATAGTTTCTTCTATTTCTTTTTTAGCCAGCGCGGGTGGCTGTGGTGTTTAGCCACAATTGGAATTATCGCGGCGGGAAATTGACAGCGGGGATTTGCCTTGTTCAAGGAGATGATCCTTGCGCGCACAGTGTGTGGCAGACAACGGAATCGAACAGTTGTAGTTATTTTACCGGCGATAGATTAAATATTATCCTGAAAAATGCTCGTTCTATCAGAGATGACAGACAATGGTTACGCTATCCTCGAACCAGACCACGTTTCCCCTTAACAATTGTTAATACATAAGTAACCACTAGGTTAGTATATTTGATATATTATAATTGTTGAACTCATTATAAGCTGTCTTAGTGTATCAATGACCTGGAGTGTTAATTGGATTAATGGCTAATTTATTTAAGGACGCTCACCTGAAGTTTCTACACTTTATTCCCAAAACTATACCATCACAGAATGACAGCCATACATCGCCCAATGGTACCATAAGCACTACAAGCTTGATGACAGTTTTTCAGTTTATAATTCCACAAACATTGGTATTTCCAAACACTATTGATGAGAGAAATTACGAAACTTAAATCCTCAGCATTACTTGTACCTCTAGACATCTGTAACTTTGAGTTATACGATATTGAGCGAAGAAATAAGTCTAGCGTGTCGCCTACTACATGTATCTTGCGATGTTTAGTCCTTACAACATTAGCGATACATATCTTATAAGATAATTATCGCTTACGGTCTTATTGCTCTATTGTGCAGTCGGCCCTATATTGAATGTACGATATTGAGCGAAGAAATAAGTCTAGCGTGTCGCCTACAACATGTATCTTTCGATGTTTAGTCTTTACAACATCAGCGATACATATCTTATAAGATAATTATCCCTTAAGATATGTATCGTATTGCTTTAGTGTGCAGTCGGCCCTATATTGAATGTACGATATTGAGCGAAGAAATAAGTCTAGCGTGTCGCCTACAACATGTATCTTTCGATGTTTAGTCCTTACAACATTAGCGATACATATCTTATAAGATAATTATCGCTTACGACCTTAAGATATGTATCGTATTGCTTTAGTGTGCAGCCGCCCTATATTGAATGTACGATATTGAGCGAAGAAATAAGTCTAGCGTGTCGCCTACAACATGTATCTTTCGATGTTTAGTCCTTACAACATCAGCGATACATATCTTATAAGATAATTATCGCTTACGGTCTTATTGCTCTATTGTGCAGCCGCCCTATATTGAATGTACGATATTGAGCGAAGAAATAAGTCTAGCGTGTCGCCTACTACATGTATCTTACGATGTTTAGTCCTTACAACATTAGCGATATATATCTTATAAGATAATTATCCCTTAAGATATGTATCGTATTGCTTTAGTGTGCAGTCGGCCCTATATTGAATGTACGATATATTTTTCGATTTAAGAGAATCAAAAATGTCACAAACTATCGCTAGGTCCAGTCTCCCCTCTTCGCCGATTGAAACATTAATGAAACCATGTTTCTATTTTTGAAAAAAGAGCAAACTAGGTCTGAATAGTCAAAGCTAACACTATTCAAAGTTTTAGCTTTGAATTCCTTAGGTTTATATTTAGTTTAGGTTTCACACTTGATAACGGGAGTTGATTTTATACTCTCGAAACGTTGGTCCGATTAAACGACAATAGTAACGTACATTATTTAATGAAATTAGAAAAAAAAAATTGAGATTTACAAATTAAAGAAACAAAAGTGTGAATACAAGTGAACCATGCATATTTTCATTCAGACTCTAATTGAAACTCCCCTGCCAGGTGAAGGGTGTATTTATTACTGCAGGGATGTTTGGATACAAAGCAAACACAGTTTTACAAACAAATTACACTTCAATAGAATGTTGTCTTTATATTCTAGAAAAGTAAACTGTTATGAATCCGTGAAAGTCCTTGTATGTAAGGATATAATCCCGAACACACTTAACATGCAAATCGGAGAGACTTTCGTAAATACAGAATAAACGGTACTGTAAATGTGATTTTCAAATATATGAAACATTGTTATCCCTGGATATCCCAACGGACTCTAGCTTTTATCATGAGTCTTGGGATAGTACTCTCTTTCAATTTTCCTTTAAAAATTTTAGGCTTTTAAATAGGTTTTCATAGTTTATTTTCATTTTTCGATCGGTTTGAATTTATGGTGACAAATAGTTTTGATTCTTTTTATGAAGTTTTGTAATGGACGAGTGGGTTTTTGATTCATTTATTTTCTACTTCGATTTTGGAGATGTGTGTTGAGAAAGAGAGGGAGAGAGAGAGAGAGAGAGAGAGAGAGAGAGAGAGAGAGAGAGAGAGAGAGAGAGAGAGAGAGAGAGAGAGAGAGAGAGAGAGAGAAAGAGAGAGAGAGAGAGAGAGAGAGAGAGAGAGAGAGAGAGAGAGAGAGAGAGAGAGAGAGAGAGAGAGAGAGAGAGAGAGAGAGAGAGAGAGAGAGAGAGAGAGAGAGAGAGAAAGAGAGAGCAATTGGTGTAATTTTTTGAATGGTTTATTATGTTATTTGTTACCGTATTGCTTTATCGTTATAAATTTTCTAAAAAAAGAGTTTTCTTTAATTTTCTAAACACAATATGGTTGTGACTGGACCAAGGGGATGATTTAGGACTATCACAACTCCCTCCTCGTGTCACCACCAGAAGTGTCTCTAACACGGCTTGCTCTCCCTTTTGAACGTGTTGGGTTTCTTTGGCAAAGTCGTTTATTTCACAAAATACATCACCTTTTAGCAGACAATATTATAAAACACTCACAAATATTGCACAAACTTTCTCACATACATAGACAATCAAAACAATTCGTCGTGAAAAAATATCAGTTACACAGTCAATCAAAAGTGGACGCGACTAATAATTGTTCTAAACTTGTTTTACTTATGTCAAAACTCGACCTAAGTGTAAATCGTAATTGGTGAAATCAAGTTTAAATTTAGGAGGTTGCTTACGTTTTTGGAAATTATTCCTGAATGGTAATTTCCAATTACTTGAAATTGTTCAACGCTTTGGGGCAAAATATAAACGAAATCGGTAAAACCGTTTTCGAGAAAATACTAATTTTCCAACAGCACCATGACCAATTTTTACTGATAACCACAAACATGTATTTTTTTGACAGCGGTGAATATTTTGTATTTAAATTTTCAGACAAAAAAATTACCAAAGAGTCAATTTCAAGAAAATCACAATTAATTGTGCTCGTTTTTTTATCCCAAAAATATTAAGTTAATAAAAATATTTCGAGATAATCAGGTTACAAAATAGGTTCGCTTTATAAATTTGTTAAAATCGAATCCACTCGTTCGGGATTGCACAGATGACAGACAGACCAGCGATAATAAAAAAAACAAAAACAAAAAAAAAATTGTGGCCACTATCGTACTTACGTACAGACGACAAAGACGAGATCATGAAAATCTCATAGGTGATTACCAAACTTATTCTATTCTTCGTACAATGGGTAAGTAAATAGGAAAAAAAGAACATGAAATGAAGGCCCCTCCAAGCCCTCGAATATTCAAAAATCATAAGGTCGGAAAAGAACAAGAACTTGATAGGAAATATGAAAGAGATGGAACTAATCCAAGACTCGAAAGAGTTGGAGATCCAGCTAGGACCCTATGATGATGCAAATTGAATGAATACTTTCATTGTAATTCTCAACAAATTCTTTCTACTAACTGTGGCATTGTTTTGGATTATATTGGGCCTATTTGTATTTTTTTTTTTTTACTTGTTCACATGCACATATTACAGAGAAAGTTATGTCATGGGAAATTGTCTGAAAAAGTGGATAATATCCGAGGCCAAAGTTCGCTGGAGAGAACTGCCAAAAGGGAAGCTTTATATGTCACTACTGTCCGAGTTTGCTGCATAAAGCAAACGAAAAAGCTTCTTAACAGGATGCTTTTAAGAAACATTTCCATACCACGAGATTAATCCAGGGTAACTTGAAATGCGGATGTGAAATCAACACTTGGAAACTGTAGAACACATACTTCTGAAGCATTATGATGCAGAGGACTAGCGAACTTCGGGCCAAATGGAACTCCAGAAAAGACAAGCGATCTAGTTAGGCAAGTTATAGCTAACTAAGGGAATAAGCTAGGTAGAGGAAATCAGGAGGTACACAAAAAGTCTTATAGGGTGAGGTGTTATGGGGTAAAACCCGCTTCCAATAATATGTGACGGGACAAATGAATGTCAAGGTTTGTAGAGTTTTTAGTTTTGAGGATGTTGTCAGTTTGGCTGTCTAGCGTTGGTACCTCATGTAGAGGGTAAACCCATAATATTCTACTTTAATTAAAAATAGACTCGAACTATTTTTTTTATTACTAAAATGATACTCATAACACTCCACATACTACAGTCATTACTCCAAACAAAACCTACTTTTAGATTCAGGGAATATAAAAACGGAAAAATCTACACCCGAAGGTATTTGCAAGATTAACACTTTCAAGAACCACGATATGTGCACGCTTCACTGAACGTTAATTTCATTTCTCAATGAAGACCGATGTACTAAATTAGTCAATGCAAACACAATAAATCAATTAATCAGTAAAAGCTCCGAGTTAGGTAATATCCCTAAAGTGCTTTGATCATAACATATGACGCAGCCAAATAGATACAGTAGGGTTCAAATATTAATGGTAAGGTAAACTTCACGGTAGAAATCATGTAAACACGGATTGCGCAAAGATTGAGCAAACCTTGCACAAACTGCTCATAGACACAAATAGGTAACTGAATGCTAATCAAATTTATAATATAAAGTAGAATTTGTCATATGAAGTAAGCTAAAAACAAGTTGATGGACGCCATCGTGGTACCTACTCAGCCCGATAATACAAGCACATCCTCTAAATGTAATGTGCAGACAGGTAGTGGAACAGGAAACCGCAGGTCACATGATTGTTTTGGTTTCTAAACTCCTGGTGAACTTCGTTGGACAAACTAGTGAGTGAACTGTTAAAACTCATCGAAGGGAATAATCTAATCATTTAGAGTTAAGAGGCTTAGTTTCATAATAAGTTACAGGTTTCGAGGATCCTCACCCTCTCATTTCAATCTAAAGTTCCCAAAAGATTTTCTAGGTCCCCATACTGTATTGAAGACCAAAATATAACCTCTTGGTCATCATCGTACTATAAAAAGAGTTAATAGTGGCCATCATGATACTTACCCAGCCCCTACTACACAAGCAGATCCTCTAAATGTAAATGTAACTGACATAAAAGTTGGTTTCTTGAGCATTGTAGAAAATGTTAAATTGCAAGGTAAGTTTGTTTAAAACAGTTGTTACACAGGTTTTCTGGATCTTCTAATTATGAATATCACTACTTTCATGTCAGTAAGAAAACTGTACATATTTAATGAAGCCTCCACTCGCTACGCTCGTGTAGGTGATTCCATCCTGCAGGATCTCGTAACAATACGAATATCAAATTTTCTTGAGAGGTCAGGTTTGAAAATTACATTTCTACAAAATAACTTTTCTATTTCTCGTCGTACAGAGATGGAGTTTGTATTACATGAATTAGTTCAAATCTGCAAAATGTTTATCTAATTTAGTGTATTATAACTTATATCGAGATATGAACAAAAATACCAAACAATCTGATCAAAATCGGTCTACCCGTTTGGGCTTTGAGAGTACTGCAAAGAGATACAAATCTAATTTATAAACTAATATTGATCTTGTAAGATTTTAAAATTAAAATTAAACTGCAACATAATTTCTCACAAATATGTTTATTAGATCAAACGCGTTTCAACGACAATGTCGCCATCTTCAGTAATGCACGAGCTAATCAAACGCATTTCTGAGAAATTGTGTTTAAGTTTAATTTTAAACCTAATTCAAAAAGATATTTTGTGCTTAATACTTTGGAATTTTCTACGAAAATCAACAGTAATTTTGACGACAAATCAGTTAACCTCTCCTACATATAATATGTGAGAGAGTTAAATGCTTATATTTTAGGTTCAAATACTAAAAACTTAACATTTTTCCGAAGGCAAGCTGTAGGCCTCATGCTCTAATTGAAAATCCTCGGATTAGCGCCGTGCGAGAGGGATGATTTATTTCACAAGGGTTGGGGTAGTATTAAATCCGTGATTTAATTACTTTGTAGATTCTTCCTAAAAAAGACCGGTTTTGAGGTTGTCTGACAAAATAGGGAAATTGAATTATGAATCGCTTCTTGGAAAGTTGAATATCTTAAAAACGGTTGAAGAGATTTTTATACAAGTTGTGAAATATGATGGTACACATATCGGAGCAATAAGCTAAGTAGGTGTAGTTCAACTTAGATTCATAAATTGGAAAAAATAAAATAAACTCGATTGAAGTCAGAGCTTTTTTTAATTGTTTTTTTATGATCAGATTTTTTTTGTTATGTTTTTTGTATTAAACTAAATAAAAAAATTTAAAAACGAAATGTCAGGGCAATTTATAGATAAATTCAATGTTCATAATAGTCCCACATTTTTTTTACTATTTATTTTCTTAAATATACAGGGTGTCCCACGAAGAGGTTAATTAATTAATACGCCGAACATATGGAACTCTCTACAAACTTGACACTTTACAGTTATGTTATATAGATTACGTAAAAAAGTAACCCTTGTGTTAAATTTTTTATGGTAAATCAAAACAAAGTGGCGTTTTCATCAAAATGATATTATTTGTAGAACAAATACTTGATTTGAAGATAGCATGGAAATGTGTTATATATATTCTTAAGAAAGAAATATAACATTAATAAATTATTATCCGAATTTGACTTTTCTTAGAATTGATGTCCTGTGCACTGATAGCCACGAAACAAAAAAAGAGAGTCGTAAGAGCTTTTGAAAATTTCCTGAAGTATCAACAGGGAATTTTAAACTTTTCACGTTGCAACTCATGGGGTCGATAGATGATTACGTGCCCTCGATCATTCTGAGCTGAGGGGTTGGCCATAGCTAAAAATGGTACCACGTGAAGAGGCTCAAATTGTGAGAGGTGAGAGTGTGTTGTGTGGTAGTGATATTGCTCTGATAGTGGATGTTCTCTTCCTCCTTTTATTCTTGTCGGTGGTGTCCCGGAAGGCTCCAGGTTCACCGGTTCCCCTAGTTCTTTAAAATGGTTTTGTGTGAAAAACTCAATGAACTACATTAACCAATACTACTGCCAACACTAACCAACCTAACCTAACCTAACCTAACCAACACTAACCTAACTTAACCTAACCTAACCAACACTACTGCCATCACTATTAACCAACTTAACCTAACCTAACCTAACCTAACCCACACTATTAACCAACCTAACCTAACCGACACTATAGTTTCAGTTATTAATTTGTAATCTATTATTTACAGATCGTCTTGAAGGGGAACCCACAGTTGAACTGGAGAAGAGTCGCTACGCTCTGGGAGACACTTTGAGAGGCAACTGTACCTCACCTCCTTCCAGTCCTGCGGCTAACCTAACCTAACCTAACCTAACCGACACTATAGTTTCAGTTATTAATTTGTAATCTATTATTTACAGATCGTCTTGAAGGGGAACCCACAGTTGAACTGGAGAAGAGTCGCTACGCTCTGGGAGACACTTTGAGAGGCAACTGTACCTCACCTCCTTCCAGTCCTGCGGCTAACCTAACCTAACCTAACCTAACCGACACTATAGTTTCAGTTATTAATTTGTAATCTATTATTTACAGATCGTCTTGAAGGGGAACCCACAGTTGAGCTGGAGAAGAGTCGCTACGCTCTGGGAGACACTTTGAGAGGCAACTGTACCTCACCTCCTTCCAGTCCTGCGGCTAACCTAACCTAACCTAACCTAACCGACACTATAGTTTCAGTTATTAATTTGTAATCTATTATTTACAGATCGTCTTGAAGGGGAACCCACAGTTGAGCTGGAGAAGAGTCGCTACGCTCTGGGAGACACTTTGAGAGGCAACTGTACCTCACCTCCTTCCAGTCCTGCGGCTAACCTAACCTAACCTAACCTAACCGACACTATAGTTTCAGTTATTAATTTGTAATCTATTATTTACAGATCGTCTTGAAGGGGAACCCACAGTTGAACTGGAGAAGAGTCGCTACGCTCTGGGAGACACTTTGAGAGGCAACTGTACCTCACCTCCTTCCAGTCCTGCGGCTAACCTAACCTAACCTAACCTAACCGACACTATAGTTTCAGTTATTAATTTGTAATCTATTATTTACAGATCGTCTTGAAGGGGAACCCACAGTTGAACTGGAGAAGAGTCGCTACGCTCTGGGAGACACTTTGAGAGGCAACTGTACCTCACCTCCTTCCAGTCCTGCGGCTAACCTAACCTAACCTAACCTAACCGACACTATAGTTTCAGTTATTAATTTGTAATCTATTATTTACAGATCGTCTTGAAGGGGAACCCACAGTTGAACTGGAGAAGAGTCGCTACGCTCTGGGAGACACTTTGAGAGGCAACTGTACCTCACCTCCTTCCAGTCCTGCGGCTAACCTAACCTAACCTAACCTAACCGACACTATAGTTTCAGTTATTAATTTGTAATCTATTGTTTACAGATCGTCTTGAAGGGGAACCCACAGTTGAACTGGAGAAGAGTCGCTACGCTCTGGGAGACACTTTGAGAGGCAACTGTACCTCACCTCCTTCCAGTCCTGCGGCTAACCTAACCTAACCTAACCTAACCGACACTATAGTTTCAGTTATTAATTTGTAATCTATTGTTTACAGATCGTCTTGAAGGGGAACCCACAGTTGAACTGGAGAAGAGTCGCTACGCTCTGGGAGACACTTTGAGAGGCAACTGTACCTCACCTCCTTCCAGTCCTGCGGCTAACCTAACCTAACCTAACCTAACGAACACTATAGTTTCAGTTATTAATTTGTAATCTATTATTTACAGATCGTCTTGAAGGGGAACCCACAGTTGAACTGGAGAAGAGTCGCTACGCTCTGGGAGACACTTTGAGAGGCAACTGTACCTCACCTCCTTCCAGTCCTGCGGCTAACCTAACCTAACCTAACCTAACGAACACTATAGTTTCAGTTATTAATTTGTAATCTATTATTTACAGATCGTCTTGAAGGGGAACCCACAGTTGAACTGGAGAAGAGTCGCTACGCTCTGGGAGACACTTTGAGAGGCAACTGTACCTCACCTCCTTCCAGTCCTGCGGCTAACCTAACCTAACCTAACCGACACTATAGTTTCAGTTATTAATTTGTAATCTATTATTTACAGATCGTCTTGAAGGGGAACCCACAGTTGAGCTGGAGAAGAGTCGCTACGCTCTGGGAGACACTTTGAGAGGCAACTGTACCTCACCTCCTTCCAGTCCTGCGGCTAACCTAACCTAACCTAACCGACACTATAGTTTCAGTTATTAATTTGTAATCTATTATTTACAGATCGTCTTGAAGGGGAACCCACAGTTGAGCTGGAGAAGAGTCGCTACGCTCTGGGAGACACTTTGAGAGGCAACTGTACCTCACCTCCTTCCAGTCCTGCGGCTAACCTAACCTAACCTAACCGACACTATAGTTTCAGTTATTAATTTGTAATCTATTATTTACAGATCGTCTTGAAGGGGAACCCACAGTTGAACTGGAGAAGAGTCGCTACGCTCTGGGAGACACTTTGAGAGGCAACTGTACCTCACCTCCTTCCAGTCCTGCGGCTAACCTAACCTAACCTAACCGACACTATAGTTTCAGTTATTAATTTGTAATCTATTATTTACAGATCGTCTTGAAGGGGAACCCACAGTTGAGCTGGAGAAGAGTCGCTACGCTCTGGGAGACACTTTGAGAGGCAACTGTACCTCACCTCCTTCCAGTCCTGCGGCTAACCTAACCTAACCTAACCGACACTATAGTTTCAGTTATTAATTTGTAATCTATTATTTACAGATCGTCTTGAAGGGGAACCCACAGTTGAGCTGGAGAAGAGTCGCTACGCTCTGGGAGACACTTTGAGAGGCAACTGTACCTCACCTCCTTCCAGTCCTGCGGCTAACCTAACCTAACCTAACCTAACCGACACTATAGTTTCAGTTATTAATTTGTAATCTATTATTTACAGATCGTCTTGAAGGGGAACCCACAGTTGAGCTGGAGAAGAGTCGCTACGCTCTGGGAGACACTTTGAGAGGCAACTGTACCTCACCTCCTTCCAGTCCTGCGGCTAACCTAACCTAACCTAACCTAACCGACACTATAGTTTCAGTTATTAATTTGTAATCTATTATTTACAGATCGTCTTGAAGGGGAACCCACAGTTGAGCTGGAGAAGAGTCGCTACGCTCTGGGAGACACTTTGAGAGGCAACTGTACCTCACCTCCTTCCAGTCCTGCGGCTAACCTTACATGGTTTATAAATGGCAATAAGGTTAGTTTAATACAGGATGGATTGAAACAGCTGTTTTATTCGATTAGTACTAATGTAACACTCAGAATTTTTTGAAATTAAACTAGAGGTAATAAACCAAATTTTGCACACCATCCTTAATTTTTCCAACTGTCAGCTCTAATTTTTTGCTATGGGAACCAATATTTTTATGGAGATTTTTAATAAAACAAATATTAATACTTTTTTACGCTTGGATATTTGTCTATATTTTTTACCATTTTAGGAGTTGTAGGCACTGAAATGTTTCAACAATTATCAAATTTAATTTATTTCCAAAGACAATATTTCTTATTTTTCAAAGTCAAATTCAGATGAAATTTAAACTAGAGCTAAGGTAAATGGTGTAATAACACTACTGTTATTTTTTATTTGTTTACTACTAAGAAATAACAGTAGAAATCAAAAATAATATTTTCTGGTAATTGTCTAGAACATTCACTGGCTTTATTATTACTAAATGTATTACACCTTGTGAATTAAGGACAAATTGTATTATTAAACACTGTTAATACATTTGTTTCGACTTTACAATTTTATTCACAAAATACATCCAGTAATAATTACAAATCGGTGTAAACCAGTAACTATTCTAGACAATTACCATAATTGTTCAAAAAAAGAAGTCTGTAAAATCGCCTCTTCGTAAAATGTCAACCATAATTTATCAAATCTGATTTCCATTGTAAAATTTGTATAACAGCTGTTTTACGAAATAAAGAGCATCAATTAACTACCTGATATTTTATAAAGTGTATCTAGAAAAATAGTTATTTATTTCCAAAAACGTTGGCCGTTTTTAGTCCTTCTACATGAGTAAAAAAAAGACAAAATATTGTTTTTCAAACTTATACATTACAGTCTATCCATTTTTCAATTTTCAATTCGGTTCAACTAACTGACTTAGATACGGGAAACGCCTAAATTTTTGTATTTTCACAAATGTGAACACTTATAGCTCTTAAACAGTTAGATATATAGAAAGTCTTTAAAATAACTGGTTTTATTCAAAATCTTTACAAAAATAGGGGTTCCAGTAAGAAAATTTATAGCTGATCGCCATATTGGAAAAATGGCGGAGGATAAGAACAATTTGGTAATACTTCAGATTTTAACTCAAAAAATTCTGGGGTTACTTATTAAAGCTTTTCCATTACACCGTATTGAAATTAATAATTTTTCAATTACAGCTGTGTATATATAAAGTGATATTTTCCTGGTCTAGTCAGGCTGGAGAGATTTTCCCCGTACTGCTATGTAGTTATACATTCTAACACCAGTTGCGCTAGTAGCAAGTTGCTTCTATCAGTAGTAGTTACGTATTTGTAATCAGCTGTTCTTAACAATGTAGCTAGCTGTATAAACGCAAGAACAATGCAAACACTATTGTTGTCATTATATGAGAAATATTACTGAGCAGTCCTGATAAAACGCCTGACAAAGGTTTACGTAATCCATTGCAATTATCAAAATACTTTATGAAATAAATTAGCGCAAGCTATTAATCATCTGAAGGATAGATATGAGTTCATTGATTGGTGTAGTAATGAAATAGTTCAGTCTAACCAAGTAAGTGATGATATTTTGCTTGTGTATTTGGTAGACAAATCGAAAGAGATGAAATGTTCTACTTTGAAAGTTATATTTATATTTTTGGGGTAATTACATTATGATGATATTATTAATATTTCTTTTATTATTTAGAGTGTGATGAAAAGTATCGTTCACAACTCGTACTTAAAGTGTCATTCCGGTCTTTGATCGAAAACACGATCAGGTACCTTAAAAGATAATATTTGCAACTTTTCGAATAAAACAGCTGTCATACCTGTTACAATCACACTGTACAGCATCCTCAAAATAGGAATGTGTCTGAGGTGGAGAGGAAAAGAGGGGCCCCCACACTTTGTTGCGTTTACTTTCACCGGTACAACCCCAATAAAATAATACAGATCTCAAATGCTTCTGTGTAAACGCGTACCTTACTTTCGTTTCTTTTATCGGTGTAAATAAGAATAAAACGTTTACAAAAGTTTGTCACGAAGTTGTAACTTTAGGAATTAAATGTAGCTAAGCAGTAATTTGTGTAGCTAGTTTTCTTGGAATGGGTTGTACCGTCAAGTCAGGTTAGGGAGGAGGACACGCCCCTTACACCTGTACATGCTTACTATAGAGGAAGTTATGTGATGAGACAGAAGTTGATCTCGAGTTTTTTTTTGCGGAATTGTCTGTTTTGAAGTCCTTTGAGTCTAAAAGTGTTTTGGAATTATCTTTGTCATATACATACTACCCTGGACTGTCTTACTATGGCTTTTCTTAAATCGACATATATTTATAATTTTTCAATTAGCTTTCAAAAAGCTAAGGGAAGTTCTTACGCGAATCCATTGTCCTTCTGTTCAGTTTTAATTGGATTATAGGATTAGTTGTTGGGTTATTTCACTAAATCCCCCCCCCCTTTAAAATATAATCAATAAACAGAACACTTTAAATAGGCGTAGTGAAACTGCCCCGACATTTCGGGTACTTTTGAAACGATGAAACTGCCCCGCTCATTAAAGAGGATTAGGAAGGGTCGCCTCGCAAGACTAGAAATGCTGAAATTTCCCCGAGCACACGGCCAGGTAGTCATTTTCTACGACTGGCTATTTACTTTAGAAAATAATATTGAAAACATGTTACGCTACGGGACCTAACCTAATTTAACCTAACCTTGCAGGCTTATATGCTTGATTGAGGTTAAATTTAAACACATACTACCGAAATTGCGCTCGGGGGAAATTTCAGCATTTCTGGTCTTGCGAGGCGACCCTTCTTGTTCCTCTTTAATGAGCGGGGCAGTTTCATAGTCCCCCTAATAAATATTTTTGGGAATTATGTCTGTCTACCTCACGTGAAATCTAATAAACCTTCATGGATCACTTTGGCCGTATCTGACCACATTGAACTTCATGGATCACTTTGGCCGTATCTGACCACATTGAACTTCATGGATCACTTTGGCCGTATCTGACCACATTGAACTTCATGGATCACTTTGGCCGTATCTGACCACATTGAACTTCATGGATCACTTTGGCCGTATCTGACCACATTGAACTTCATGGATCACTTTGGCCGTATCTGACCACATTTAAATGGAAATTGATGTCTTTTAAATTGAAATGGAAAATTACTGGACATGATTGGAATTCTTGGGATAAATACGGTTTTCTCCTTTTTACCACAGCCCGGACAATAACGTCTCACTAATGCGAGTGTTTTAATGATTTAAATTTTAACCTTGTTCCATTGCTTAACACCGGTGTTGGATTAAAATTTCTATCAAATTAATAAAATCCTTCAAAATGTTACACATTGATCTAACCTAACTTTGTGTTGAATTATTGAAGCTGATGAGCGTTTTAAGTTTGTATTATTTATATTGGTTGCTATGGTAACTAAATGTGAATATAAAAATAAAATAAATCTTATAAGACATTCCAAAATGTATAACATTGAGATGTCAGATACTCGTTGTCAAGACCTTTTAAAGTAAATTTCGAACCCATGGGGACGAAAATCGAGTTCTAGAAAATACAGCAAACTTGGTGTGATACACTGACAGTTCAAAAACATGGTCGGCACATTTCCAAACATAGTAAAAGCATTACAAGAGATACCTTGTCAACAACTTGTGACTAATAATACCATCTATAGCTATAAATATAGAATCTTTCAGATTTTAAATCATTGAGTTATGTGTTGTACTTGTGTCAAGTTGGTTAGGTTAGGTTAGGTTAGGTTAGGTTAGGTTAGGTTAGGTTAGGTTAGGTTAGGTTAGGTTAGGTTAGGTTAGGTTAGGTTAGGTTAGGTTAGGTTAGGTTAGATTAGGTTAGATTAGGTTAGGTTAGATTAGGTTAGGTTAGGTTAGATTAGGTTAGGTTAGGTTAGGTTAGATTAGGTTAGGTTAGGTTAGGTTAGGTTAGATTAGGTTAGGTTAGATTAGGTTAGGTTAGGTTAGGTTAGGTTAGATTAGGTTAGGTTAGGTTAGGTTAGGTTAGGTTAGGTTAGGTTAGGTTAGGTTAGGTTAGGTTAGGTTAGGTTAGGTTAGGTTAGGTTAGGTTAGATTAGGTTAGATTAGGTTAGGTTAGATTAGGTTAGGTTAGGTTAGATTAGGTTAGGTTAGGTTAGGTTAGATTAGGTTAGGTTAGGTTAGGTTAGGTTAGATTAGGTTAGGTTAGATTAGGTTAGGTTAGGTTAGGTTAGGTTAGATTAGGTTAGGTTAGGTTAGGTTAGGTTAGGTTAGGTTAGGTTAGGTTAGGTTAGGTTAGGTTAGGTTAGGTTAGGTTAGGTTAGGTTAGGTTAGATTAGGTTAGATTAGGTTAGGTTAGATTAGGTTAGGTTAGGTTAGATTAGGTTAGGTTAGGTTAGGTTAGGTTAGGTTAGGTTAGATTAGGTTAGATTAGGTTAGGTTAGATTAGGTTAGGTTAGGTTAGGTTAGGTTAGGTTAGGTTAGGTTAGGTTAGGTTAGATTAGGTTAGGTTAGGTTAGGTTAGGTTAGGTTAGGTTAGGTTAGATTAGGTTAGATTAGGTTAGGTTAGATTAGGTTAGATTAGGTTAGGTTAGGTTAGGTTAGATTAGGTTAGGTTAGGTTAGGTTAGGTTAGGTTAGGTTAGGTTAGGTTAGGTTAGGTTAGGTTAGATTAGGTTAGGTTAGGTTAGGTTAGGTTAGGTTAGGTTAGGTTAGATTAGGTTAGATTAGGTTAGGTTAGATTAGGTTAGGTTAGGTTAGGTTAGGTTAGGTTAGATTAGGTTAGGTTAGGTTAGGTTAGGTTAGGTTAGGTTAGGTTAGATTAGGTTAGATTAGGTTAGGTTAGATTAGGTTAGATTAGGTTAGGTTAGATTAGGTTAGGTTAGATTAGGTTAGGTTAGGTTAGGTTAGGTTAGGTTAGATTAGGTTAGGTTAGGTTAGATTAGACTAGGTTAGGTTAGGTTAGGTTAGGTTAGGTTAGGTTAGGTTAGGTTAGGTTAGGCTAGATTAGGTTAGGTTAGGTTAAGTTAGATTAGGCTAGGTTAGGTTAGGTTGGATTAGGTTAGGTTAGGTTAGATTAGGTTAGGTTAGATTAGACTAGGTTAGGTTAGGTTAGGTTAGGTTAAGTTAGGTAAGGTTAGATTAGGTTAGGTTTGATTACGTTAGGTTAGATTAGGTTAGGCTAGGTTAGGTTAGGTTAGATTAGGTTAGGTTAGATTAGGTTAGGTTAGGTTAGGTTAGGTTAGGTTAGGTTAGATTAGGTTAGGTTAGGTTAGGTTAGGTTAGGTTAGATTAGGTTAGGTTAGGTTAGGTTAGGTTAGGTTAGGTTAGGTTAGATTAGGTTAGATTAGGTTAGGTTAGATTAGGTTAGATTAGGTTAGGTTAGATTAGGTTAGGTTAGATTAGGTTAGGTTAGGTTAGGTTAGGTTAGGTTAGATTAGGTTAGGTTAGGTTAGATTAGACTAGGTTAGGTTAGGTTAGGTTAGGTTAGGTTAGGTTAGGTTAGGTTAGGTTAGGCTAGATTAGGTTAGGTTAGGTTAAGTTAGATTAGGCTAGGTTAGGTTAGGTTGGATTAGGTTAGGTTAGGTTAGATTAGGTTAGGTTAGATTAGACTAGGTTAGGTTAGGTTAGGTTAGGTTAAGTTAGGTAAGGTTAGATTAGGTTAGGTTTGATTACGTTAGGTTAGATTAGGTTAGGCTAGGTTAGGTTAGGTTAGATTAGGTTAGGTTAGATTAGGTTAGGTTAGGTTAGATTAGACTAGGTTAGGTTAGGTTAGGTTAGGTTAGGTTAGGTTAGGTTAGGTTAGGTTAGGCTAGATTAGGTTAGGTTAGGTTAAGTTAGATTAGGCTAGGTTAGGTTAGGTTGGATTAGGTTAGGTTAGGTTAGATTAGGTTAGGTTAGATTAGACTAGGTTAGGTTAGGTTAGGTTAGGTTAAGTTAGGTAAGGTTAGATTAGGTTAGGTTTGATTACGTTAGGTTAGATTAGGTTAGGCTAGGTTAGGTTAGGTTAGATTAGGTTAGGTTAGGTTAGGTTAGATTAGGTTAGGTTTGATTAGGTTAGGTTAGATTAGGTTAGGTTAGGTTAGGTTAGGTTAAGTTAGGTAAGGTTAGGTTAGATTAGGTTTGATTAGGTTAGGTTAGATTAGGTTAGGCTAGGTTAGGTTAGGTTAGGTTAGGTTAGGTTAGATTAGGTTAGGTTTGATTAGGTTAGGTTAGATTAGGTTAGGTTAGGTTAGGTTAGGTTAAGTTAGGTAAGGCTAGATTAGGGTAGGTTAGGTTAGATTAGGTTAGGTTAAGTTAGGTTAGGTTAGGTTAGATTATGTTAGGTTAGATTAGTTTAGGTTAGATTAAGTTAGGTTAGGTTAGGTTAGGTTAGGTTAAGTTATGTTAGGTTAGGTTATGTTCTGTCAGTATAAATAGTACGTAATTCGTACTTAATAAGTGAAATTAAATTATAGTAAACCTGTTCTATGTTGTACAAAGTTGCCAGATATATAATAAACTGGACTTTTTTTTTTTATCAAATATAAATATTAGCGGGACCTAAAACCGTCAGAAATAATACGTAATTGTTCAGAAAAGATGCTTATATAGTAACAAAATGGCGGCCATATTGAACACTTAAGTTAAATGTCAAATAGAGCATTATTTTGTTACAATTTGATTTAGGGTATCAAATCCTATTTTTTGTAAATTTATAGAGTCAAAGTAAATAATTATTTAAGAAATGATTATCTCGAATAAATTAAAATTGTCAATTTTGAAATTACCTGTACAGTATATCTGTTTATTATTTAATGTTGATATTTATTTATTTATGTTGTTGTTAGTGAAGATTAAATGAAATAGAAATTATTATAATTAAATTTGGTTAGGTTTATGTTTTGTGTATGCAAAAGATTCCCTTTTATTTAAGCCTTTTTTTAATGGTTGTATATTTATTTGTAGGTTATGCAACCATCAAAACTAAAGACTCTCTGGTCAGAAGAAAAAGGCCAATCTGTGACGACAACAGATATAGAAGTAGAGATCAACAGTTTCCTCGGCAACTCCGTGAGGTTGCAGTGTGTCGCAGATCTCTTCGCAGTCTATCGGACGACTTCGGAACTAGTCGAGATAGCACTAGTAGAAGACAGACCTAGATTGGCATCAGTTCTAGGCACGAGAGAATCATCAGGTAATGTACACTTTGTGAATTGGCTGGAGTGGTGTTGAATGTTGCAGCATTTTGGAAAATTTTAAATACAAGGCTATCAAATAAGCACAGATTACCTCAAAACAAGTTTCAAACTTTTATGTACCGGTATTATTGATTGGGCTTAACGTCTTCATCTGGTTTTACCGTTCAACAACGGCCGTTTCGGCTATTCGGCCATCTTCAAGTTGAGCAGGATGTATTCCTTTTTCTATTAACACTTACAGCATGCACATGCGGCAAACGTGAGCCCTGAATATTTTATATGACCAAACGTTTGAACCGCTTATGATTCCGGGCGGAGGGTTTAGTAAACGTGCTAGGTAGAGGTTAACTATTAAATATATTGGAACGTTAATTAACGCTTAGTCTCAAGCCCAACTAATCACTATGTTCACAGCCAGCTTATGATAAGGTATAATTTACTAATTAAACTAACTTTTTATCACTACAATTGGTTAACTTATCAGTTACAACTTACGGTTAGGGAAAGGCGTAATGGGAGAATTACGTTAACCCCTTTAGGTCGTTATAATTCATACTGAATTTAGTCGGATGACCTACTAATTACTACGTAACACCCGGGGGTCGACCAGACCCCGCAATTAACGGTTTAGGCAGCCATTTAGGTTTATTACCAACAGGTTAAACCCAACGCGTAACTCACGTCTGCTTCTAGGCTCTCTCGTGAACAACTGTCGGGTCTTGCCTGCGATGCGCGCGCATCGCATATCTTAAGTCATTCCCCAAATGTTAATATGTCGAGGTGGGGCGATACGAAAAAGGATCCCCGTATTCCCGTGGAATCACCACACACACAAAAATAATAAATTAACATTAAAAAACATTTTTCAGTACATTTCAATCATTGGTAGCAATTGTCACGATACCTCCTAGATAGAAAAAAAACTCGAACACAAGCTCTCACAAAAATTACGTTCACATGTGAGATTAATCTCACACAATTACGTAAAAGTAATTGTTGTGAGATCTTGTGTTCGAGTTTTTTTTCTATCTAGTAGTATCTCACAAGTAAAGCTCAATAATATACGATACGTAGACTTCCTTACTGACGGTTGGAGGGGGGTTGTATCGGTTTTATTTTAATTATAATAGTATACAAATAATGTATTGGTATCAAAGTTAAGTTTTCGTTTAGTACGATATTGTTGTCTTGTTTAAAATTCCTGTATATCTCAAATTGTTCCAACGCATTCATGAACATTCCTTTTTGACAGCGATGTACTATTCAGAGGGAATCTTTAAAGATGGAGTATCTATGGTTAGTCTAAATAGATGATGTTTCCGGAGAATTTTTACTGTTGTTTTTCAATTTAGAAATGTAGGGACTAGGCTAGACCTAAATGTAACGTTGCCGACACAATTTAGTTAGCAATCGTTACGCCTTTACATTTCCCTGATCAGCCATTCTTTACAAACATACACTTAACACTAAAAAAATATATATTTTCTGAATTTCTCAGTAAAAAGTTTATTAAAGTCTATTAATACCTTAACTTAATATTAGCAACAATATCTTGTAGCAGAATTCTTTATTTTTTGGAACTTCATCTCTGAAGTTGGTATACATCTAGTCACTTTATATTTATCAGAAAAATTTTGTCAGTAAATTACCAAGAAAATTAGTGAACTTTATGAACATGTTATTGTGGCGTAAAAACAAACATGATAACTGTTTCATTAATAATGAATATATTTTCCTAACAATTTCACAATAATTCCTCCTGATTCAAACACATATTTAAGATGTAATTAAGTTTGTTTGTGTTCTTTTATAGATCAAATAAGTCTTACGTTAACTAAAAAGAATATAAGAAGAGCACTGAAAACTTTTTAATGTAAAATAAAGTACTTTTAACAGACTGTTGAGTTTATTGTCACGTCCGTAACAAACCAGTGTTACGTCCGTAACGTTTTATCAATTTTTTAATTGAAATATTACAGGATTTTTAGATTGAACAGTAATGTTTCTAAGAAGGTATTTATCTTAAGATAAGCTGACAAAAATTTAATTCATAAATTTCCCAAGAAATTAACCACGTTTTAACAATTGTAACAGTATGTCAGAAGACAAGTGCTTTTCAAGTCACGTCCGTAACTCCAACTTAGTTGAACTATACAACAAAACCAATAATATGATCATTTTCAAATTTAGTACAAAAATAGTATAAAAAATTACCTACCAGTTGAGCTTTAACAATTTACAAAGTAAAATTAACTTTTCTTTTTTTTCCAAGTTGTAATGCATGTAACTGTCACGTCCGTAACAAAAGAATAGCTGTGATATCTAACTACACTTGGTTAAGGGTTGACAGCTTCACTAAGTTCTGATAACATTTCCACACCAGTTGTGAATTAAATTTCCGTGAATTGAATGCCTTTATAGCGGCTTGGCTGCCTGTCCTGTCTCTACCTTTTTGATAACGTACTACCTTCGAACAAGACCATTTTGAGGTAGATAACACTCTTTCCACATCTGCCCATGGACCATTGGGTACTCAGCTTTGACCATATATTACCAAATTAAATCCAATTACTAATTAAACACTCACACAGCACAAGAACAGAGCTGATCTTAAGCGTAACACATCCTCATACTCGTCTGGATTTAAATAATACATTAACGTGCTCGAAATGTGTATTGAACCTCCGGAAAACTCCGCACCCTAGAACCCCAATTATTTAACCAGCCGTGGTTGATTTGAAAATAAAATGTTAAAACTATAAATTAAAACAAGCATTTCACAACACGACTGTTCGGAATAGCGTGGTTCTTCAACATAGCTACCAAATCAGCTGTTTCCTGTTGAGGACAGTCTGGTTAAGTGAAAATTGACTTTGCTCAAGAAGCTCACGAGTCAAAGTGACATCGTCATAGGGATAATTAATTGTATTTAAGGGATGACTTTCTTGAACATGTGATCTTGTCGTCATTTCCTGCCAAAATTGCTCTAGTAAGAATACTGAAAGTGGATCTAAACCCAGAAAAGTTTCAATTGCTACTGTAATGCTCCTGAAATGTGCATACTATCCAATCTTTGAAGAGGTAAAGCTTGTTGTGCCCTGTGAAGGACTCTTGTCCACTATACCAACGCTTCATCATCACCTCTAACAGCCACTGTCTCATTGACAGACAAAGACAGTTTCTTACCAATAGACGTTTCCAATTCACTAAAGAGCTTATGCCTCTATCAACAAATAAACTGTAAGATATTTAACTTCGTCTGAAAGTTGTAATTGTGTACCTCATACATTCAGATTGACACTTTTGGAGAAACAACCACGAATATTTTATCAATTAGTTTTTGAGACCGCTACAGCGGAGTTTATTTAATTTTATAAAACTTGAACATTTTAAATGAACAGTTAACATTAAAGTTACTTGTATTAACCAATTGAATTCTTTACTTGCAGAGTAATTTCTCTATTTACTACTCAGGATCGGAGATTTAGTTAAACTAAGAACCTTAACTTATTTAAATTTTAATTAGCAAGTTGCTTTGAGAGAGTTAAGCTTTCATTTGATTTAATCTCGTTTAATTTCTAATTTGAACCCACGGTTGCAGAACATGTAGACTAATGAGATAGGGTTGCATTAGTGATGGAGGCACACACACACGCGCGCACACACACACACGCACGCACACACACACACGCACGCACACACACACACACACGCACGCACACACACACACACACGCGTGCGTTCACACATACGCGCGTATACACTACGCGCTTACACACAACTAAACCAACACACACAAATACAGAGTGAGAGAAAGAGAGAGGAGAGAGAGAGAGAGAGAGAGAGAGAGAGAAACACACACGCGCGCGCGCATGCCCTTATATGTTTCATTTCTTGCATACACATAGTATAGAAAGATTTACGTGATGGGTGGGTATAACGATGTCAAAAAGAATCTATAAATTTTATGATGTCCTCTCATTTTTTGGAATGATTTCTTTCTGTTCTAAGCTCAGTGCTTTACAGTCCAAAAAATTCGATCAATTAAACTCAAATTGGACTTGTCTCGTGACTTTTAATTCATATTTTCGATAACTCAAAATTCAAGGTTAGTTGCCATAAAAAAAATCAAAAAAAAAAAAATCTAAAAGTTCTAACGATGTCGCCTCTCAGAACCCAAACAAAAACGAGTTGTTCGATATCTGAAAGAATTCCTATTCGAGAATAATCTGTAAAAAAGTAAAAATAAAAGAAATCAGGTGTTTTCTAAACCACGTAATTATCATTACTCTTTTATTATGTCGGCTACGTTCTGACGGGTCTCGTAGATGTTTGTATATTAACGTCACCTCTCCTTCCTTACCAGCGTCTCCGCACCGGCAGCCTCCAAGCTGTACGCATGTGAAGAGGCCTTCCGTTCGTTACGTTAACAATACAACCTTGTCATATTTCGTTACATAAGAAATATCACAGTTTCAAAATTACATTTTTGACAATCCCTTCTTTAAGTTGGTACCATTACATCCGGAATTGAAATCTGGACATTTTGATCTAATTTAGTCTGTTATAAGTTGAATAACACATGTTATATGAACAAAAAACAGTTTGTTTTAACTGCCATTTTGAAATTACAAATTAGATTTTTACAGGGCTCGTTAGACGCGTGTCGGTGTTTTGGCTCTGTCGGATTTCGTAACTCTACGGATTTTGGGAGATCAAAGTTCGTAATTACATTTTTAGCAATAACTTCGCTATTTGTTGTCTTAGAGAGGTGGGGTTGGTACCATTACATACAGAATTAAAATATGTATATTTTTATATATAATTTAGGGTGTTATAAGTTGAATAACACACGAGAAAGTGTTCAATGGGGTTTTATGGAATTTTAAATGAGTTTATATAAGCACACTACAGTCCACTACACCAAATTTCATGTTTCTATCTTAATTTTTGTGGCCGCTATCGTGTCTACGTACAGACGACAACGACGACGGACGGACGGCATGTCGAAAAACACTTTTTTTCTTTTCCTACGACAACGTCAAAAAACGTTAAAAATAATCAGTCGAAAAACGGAGTCGAAATTGTTTGTAATTCCTAAAATCTCCGTATACTGACTTCGTATACTTGGTAAGTAATCTTAGGTTCAAAATTATTTAGTTTCATCTAAATCGTTCTTTAACCATTTTCCCTTGTTATTTAAAGGCAAAGTACCTCTCTGTCATCATAGCCATATAGAAAAAATGAACAAAAGCGCATAGAATAAAGATCTTTAGCCTTTGAATTTGAAAATGAACCAGAATTGGGCAAGACAGACCTGATAGAAAAATGAAAGAGAATAATCTAACTAAAGACTATTTGGATGAAAGTGTAAATCCAGCAAAAATCCCTCACTAAACCTACACTCACTAAAACGAGCACTAAGGGTACGTTAGGATCCCTCACTAAACCCACACTCACTAAAACGAGCACTAAGGGTACGTTAGAATCCCTCACTAAACCTACACTCACTAAAACGAGCACTAAGGGTACGTTAGGATCCCTCACTAAACCCACACTCACTAAAACGAGCACTAAGGGTACGTTAGAATCCCTCACTAAACCTACACTCACTAAAACGAGCACTAAGGGTACGTTAGGATCCCTCACTAAACCCACACTCACTAAAACGAGCACTAAGGGTACGTTAGAATCCCTCACTAAACCCACACTCACTAAAACGAGCACTAAGGGTACGTTAGAATCCCTCACTAAACCTACACTCACTAAAACGAGCACTAAGGGTACGTTAGGATCCCTCACTAAACCCACACTCACTAAAACGAGCACTAAGGGTACGTTAGAATCCCTCACTAAACCCACACTCACTAAAACGAGCACTAAGGGTACGTTAGAATCCCTCACTAAACCTACACTCACTAAAACGAGCACTAAGGGTACGTTAGGATCCCTCACTAAACCTACACTCACTAAAACGAGCACTAAGGGTACGTTAGGATCCCTCACTAAACCCACACTCACTAAAACGAGCACTAAGGGTACGTTAGAATCCCTCACTAAACCTACACTCACTAAAACGAGCACTAAGGGTACGTTAGGATCCCTCACTAAACCCACACTCACTAAAACGAGCACTAAGGGTACGTTAGGATCCCTCACTAAACCCACACTCACTAAAACGAGCACTAAGGGTACGTTAGAATCCCTCACTAAACCTACACTCACTAAAACGAGCACTAAGGGTACGTTAGGATCCCTCACTAAACCCACACTCACTATAGCGAGCACGAAAGGTACGTTAGGATCCCTCACTAAACCCACACTCACTAAAACGATCACTAAGGGTACGTTAGGATCCCTCAGTTAAACCTACACTCATAAAAACGAGCACTAAGGGTACGTTAGAATCCCTCACTAAACCCACACTCACTAGAACGAGCACTAAGGGTACGTTAGGATCCCTCACTAAACCCACACTCACTAGAACGAGCACTAAGGGTACGTTAGGATCCCTCACTAAACCCACACTCACTAGAACGAGCACTCAGGGTACGTTAGGATCCCTCACTAAACCCACACTCACTAGAACGAGCACTAAGGGTACGTTAGGATCCCTCACTAAACCCACACTCACTAAAACGAGCACTAAGGGTACGTTAGAATCCCTCACTAAACCTACACTCACTATAGCGAGTACTAAGGGTACGTTAGGATCCCTCACTAAACCCACACTCACTAAAACGAGCACTAAGGGTACGTTAGGATCCCTCACTAAACCCACACTCACTAGAACGAGCACTAAGGGTACGTTAGGATCCCTCACTAAACCCACACTCACTAGAACGAGCACTAAGGGTACGTTAGGATCCCTCACTAAACCCACACTCACTAGAACGAGCACTAAGGGTACGTTAGGATCCCTCACTAAACCCACACTCACTAGAACGAGCACTAAGGGTACGTTAGGATCCCTCACTAAACCCACACTCACTAAAACGAGCACTAAGGGTACGTTAGGATCCCTCACTAAACCTACACTCATAAAAACGAGCACTAAGGGTACGTTAGAATCCCTCACTAAACCCACACTCACTAGAACGAGCACTAAGGGTACGTTAGGATCCCTCACTAAACCCACACTCACTAGAACGAGCACTAAGGGTACGTTAGGATCCCTCACTAAACCCACACTCACTAGAACGAGCACTCAGGGTACGTTAGGATCCCTCACTAAACCCACACTCACTAGAACGAGCACTAAGGGTACGTTAGGATCCCTCACTAAACCCACACTCACTAAAACGAGCACTAAGGGTACGTTAGGATCCCTCACTAAACCTACACTCACTATAGCGAGTACTAAGGGTACGTTCTTCAACCAAACAACTAAACATATATTTCAATATTACCAGTTTCTTTTACTGCAAGTTACAACAGTTCCCTTTATCAAGTATTTCCTTTTTTAATATCCAACAAAACCTAATATTGTGCGATATTTCACGTCTCAATGATTTAATATAATGCACCGTGGAATCTCTCAAAGAGTCTAGCAAAACTCAGCTTTAAAGAAACGGTTATAAAATAAATTCAGCATAAAAACATGTACACTGAACGATACTATTCATCCTCCTTAGTGCTCTTTCATCACCCGTCTCTGTCACTTTGTTAGTAAAACAAAATTACAGTTCAGGAATAATTGGTAAACACTAAAATGAACTTTGTTCGCCGTCTTTAAAACTTGAATTCAACTTAATAATTGTTTTTGTTTCTCGTTCATAATTGCTGCTAAAAAAAAAAAAAGTATGAAAATAGACTTCATAGGAAAGATGAAAGTGGCGGATCTACCCAAGTCTACCTGACAAAAGGTGTAGATCCAGCTAGAGACCATCGGGATTGCAACACTCGTACTCATTATTGTGACCTCCTGAGAGCTAAAACAAATACGATTTACACCTGGGTTGGATATGGCGCAAGTGAAGCTAATTTTTGGCGAAAGCTAAGAAAGTTTATGGCGCAAGCTTAGGAAGTTTATGGCTCAAGCAAAGTAAGAAGTTTATGGTGCAAATGAAGGAAGTTTATGGCGAACACGATTTACACCTGGGTTGATTATGGCACAAGTGAAGCAAATTTATGCGAAAGCTAAGAAAGTTTATGGCTCAAATGAAGGAAGTTTATGGTGCAAACGATGGAAGTTTATGGCTCAAGCTTAGGAAGTTTATGGCTCAAGCTTAGGAAGTTTATGGCTCAAGCTTAGGAAGTTTATGGCTCAAGCTTAGAAAGTTTATGGCTCAAGCTTAGGAAGTTTATGGCTCAAGCGAAGCAAGAAGTTTATGGTGCAAACTAAACAAGCTCGTGGTGCTCATGGTTTTGTAAATGTTCCACTCCAAGGGTGTTTTTTACCCCTAAAGCATATCTGTGGATCCAAGAAGCCTAGAGCTATGAATTTTTTTAACATAGTTTGGGGTAGGTCTGTAGACGCGTACTAAGAAACGGGATTGAAAATGTTAAACTCCATCATATCTTTGTTATTTATGGGTCGATTTTGATCAAAATTGGTGTGTTATCTGTATTTGTGCATAACCACCACCATTAGAGTTGTACTAAAAAAATATATTTCTTTATAAAACTATCTCAACTATCCCCAGGTGAAACTGGAGCCATCAGCTAGTTCAATTTACAACACACTAAATTTGGCAACAATTAGCGGATTTCAATTCCCCGTGTATACAAAACTTACCGGACGATGGCAAACTGAGAAAGTACTATCAAAAATGTAATTCCAAGTTTGATAACTGGGAAAAAAGAAGACTCAATTTTGACTTCCTCAAAATCGCTCTAATGATTTTGCTCAAGTGCAGTGTTAAGAAATTCCTTTTATTAGGCCTGGGTTCTTTATTTTTAATAAACTCAGTGGTTCAGTTTCTCTTTAAATTTAGATATTCAAACAATCACAATAACTATATATCATCGTCACAATTTTGATATTTTTTCTCCTAATATAATCAACTACACTAGGAAGTATAAACTCAGAATGCTTCCAACTGTTATGACTCTACTGTTTACTTTTAGTATTAAACAATTACAAGTTTTCCAATACACAATGAATCTTTCTTACAAAGTTCTTCCAACGTTGCTCTCTCTCTCTCTCTCTCTCTCTCTCTCTCTCTCTCTCTCTCTCTCTCTCTCTCTCTCTCTCTCTCTCTCTCTCTCTCTCTCTCTCTCACTCTTACTCGCCAAGTATTGTTATCTTACGAACACCCCTCGAGCAGGGATTCCTCCTGTGATCCAAAGACCCCGTCTCCTTTTGTCCAAGAGCTTATATAGCTACCTCTTATTTGTAACGTTGACTGCCTTTGCAAGGTAAGCATTTCATCATAATCATTGTTTTACTTTTGTCTTTCTCAACAGTTAATCTCCATTCTGACTTTAATATTATTTTTATTTACCTATTTTCTAACTAAAACTATCCTAATTCCTAACAGCAGCGTATAAAAAAATATATATCCTACAAAATGTTTTATAATTTTCCTGAAAAAATTATTTCTAAAGGATTTTGACCACCAAGATCTCCTGACCTAGTTTAGATTTCTTCTTATGGGGAAGTTATTTGAAACATCAAGTATTGAAGAGTAATCCACACACTTTAAAACGGTTGAAAATAAACATAAACTGTGTTATTTCAGAGCTCAATGAGGAAACTCTAAGAAATGTTTCCAGATGCGTGTTGGCTAGTCTATGAATGTCAATGGACATCACTTTGAACATTTATTATAAGTTTTCATGATGAATAAAATAAAATAAATCTTTTCTTTATTTTCAATACATTAAATGTATCTCGTATAAATTTATACCCGGGCGTCTTTTAAGCTGGTCATACTATTAGGAGATACAAAATATGAAATATGTACAGTTGTAAGAATAAAAAATATGAAAGATATTTATATCTACTGTTGTAAGGATTTTCATGAAATTGGTTGTTTTTTTGTTGGTGGTAATGAATTTGTTTGATTGGGCGACTTTCATGTTATATATGATATTATAACTTTTTAATTTTCGCATCATTACACTTTACATCATTTTCTAGGGAAACATTTTTAATTAACTTATTTAGCAGTATTTAATATGTTCCGATAAAGAATTAAAAACATTTTACGTTAAGTAGGAACAGATTTAACAGTTAAATTTGGCTTAAACACTTCTACATTATATTTACTCCATTCTGGATACAGAGTCTGACAATCTATTTATACTTTATTGAAAAAAGTAAATTTTAGTACTTTATATACATATATATTTTACTTTCCCTACCGTGGTGACATTTTTGTGGCGATTAGATTTATTTGGTTTTGAGCATGAGTAAGAGAGTTTGAGCAATGTTTCTACACCGTTAATTTCTAATGTAATAGTTATGCAATGTAAGTTTACAGAAGAAAACATTTGTTGCTTTGTTTTTACATGTTTGAACTGCCGAATAGTTCGCTCTGTCTATCTCTCATGATATTTTTAGACACTGTAAACCATAGATTTCTTATAATTTGTGTTTCGTCTACGTTTTAAGATTTCATCCCTCAAGTACAGAATTGAAGATATGTATTCAAACTGTGACACTCCTCTCAATCCTGAGGGATCCTAGCTGGATCCTCTTGGATAAGATCCTTCTCTTTTAGCTTTTCTAACTCTCTTGAACAACTCTTGTTCTTTTACGACACTGACAAAGTATTTAAGGGAGGTCTTCGTTTTATGTTTTCGTAATTCTTTCTTGATAAGACGATGATGACCGAAAGGTTTTTTTTTGCTTTTAAATAAAAAAAAAATCCAAAAATGAATTCTCAAAACGTCTGGACTATGCCAGATAAAACAGATTATTATTGAGAACAACGCGGACAAGGGCGTACCCAGGATCAAAACTAGGGGGGGGGGGGCAAGCCATGGTCATTCAATATACAATTGATTATTAAAATAGTTATTTCAAGAATTGTATTAAATTCCAGCAACAAAATGTATAATGAAGATTTTTTTTTTTGCTTCCAGGGGGGCAGCTGCCCCCTGCCCCTCACTGGGTACGCCCATGAACACGGAACAGAAATGTTTTTGTGTTAAATTCAACTCCTATAAAGACAAAGTACAGAGATAAAGTTTTACAGTCAAGAACTCTTAGAGGCTGAAAATTATGTTACGCGAGTTTTACAGCTGTTTTTATTAACATCACGATGCTTCCACAACCCCTTGAGTAAAATAGATCTAATCAGCTGTTATAAATATATTAGGTTAGGTTTATAAATAAATATTATTGAGTTTGACTTGTGAGATAATATTATGCAGAACAAAAACTACGTTTATTCAATCAAACGCGTTTCAACGATAAAATCCCCATCCTCAATGATAACAATAACAAAACTATAACTAAACTATAGGTGTATGAAACGTAAAAAACAGGAGATAATTATTTTTTGCTATTACCAAACTAACCTACAATTAGTTTAAAGAATAAGTAACAGGTGTAAATCCAGCTGAGACCCTCGGTATTGACAAGGCCATTCAGTAAATTGGGGTTTTTTACAACACATATCAGTGTAGGCTACTTCTTGTACATTGGTCGAATAACATTCCGGGCGCTGTGTAGGCAATAAGCATACTGCAATACTAATTGCATAATTTTGTTAATGAAGGCGCACAGACTTGCCCAGTAATCTAAACCATAAGTAGGCTACTTCTTGTACATTGGTCTAATAACATTCCGGGCGCTGTGTAGGCAATAAGCATACTGCAATACTAATTGCATAATTTTGTTAATGAAGGCGCACAGACTTGCACAGTAATCTAAACCATAAGTAGGCTACTTCTTGTACATTGGTCTAATAACATTCCGGGCGTTGTGTAGGCAATAAGCATACTGCAATACTAATTGCATAAATTTGTTAATGAAGGCGCACAGACTTGCACAGTAATCTAAACCATAAGTAGGCTACTTCTTGTACATTGGTCGAATAACATTCCGGGCGCTGTGTAGGCAATAAGTATACTGCAATACTAATTGCATAATTTTGTTAATGAAGGCGCACAGACTTGCACAGTAATCTAAACCATAAGTAGGCTACTTCTTGTACATTGGTCGAATAACATTCCGGGCGCTGTGTAGGCAATAAGCATACTGCAATACTAATTGCATAATTTTGTTAATGAAGGCGCACAGACTTGCACAGTAATCTAAACCATAAGTAGGCTACTTCTTGTACATTGGTCTAATAACATTCCGGGCGCTGTGTAGGCAATAAGCATACTGCAATACTAATTGCATAATTTTGTTAATGAAGGCGCACAGACTTTCACAGTAATCTAAACCATAAGTAGGCTACTTCTTGTACATTGGTCTAATAACATTCCGGGCGTTGTGTAGGTAATAAGCATACTGCAATACTAATTGCATAATTTTGTTAATGAAGGCGCACAGACTTTCACAGTAATCTAAACCATAAGTAGGCTACTTCTTGTACATTGGTCTAATAACATTCCGGGCGTTGTGTAGGTAATAAGCATACTGCAATACTAATTGCATAATTTTGTTAATGAAGGCGCACAGACTTTCACAGTAATCTAAACCATCCTCAAAACTAATTGAAATTCAACAAAAACTATTTGTCTCCATAAATGTCAGTTTGCTAGTTACCGGTGAACAATAATTCAAAATCATAGTCACAGTTTTTGAGAAAAAAATATTTAAATAGGAACTAAGTTTGCCTCGCTTGTGACAAACACGTTCTCAAATCGTATCGTATTAAAGTTGAACGTTTAATGAGACAAGGTTCATTTTTTGGTTGTTTTGATCTTTGTTTTGCTTTAAATTACATCTTATTTTGGAAGCATTCCTATTGGGTAGCTCTTTCTGTTAAAATATTAGCAGTATAGGATTGTAAACTTGGTCGGCTGCAGTATTTAACTTTGAAATGTATTTTAATTTCCTCGGGGTGTCATTGTTTCTTAGTTATAGTTTTACTAGAGAGTATAGTAATGTAAATTATTGTTGGCTTTGTTTTATTTTGGCTTTTTACCAAGTATTTTAGTAAAGTTCCTCCCCCCCCCTTATTGTTTAATTAATTGAATATGTTTAGGGTTTAAGGGGCCGCTTAGACACTGCCCCAGGCACCGCGACCTATGGCCTATTGTGCAACTAAAGCCTCCTCATTCTAGCTTAGCAGATTGGTTTCCCTTACGAGTTTAAGTAATCCACTAACTAACTCTTTCAACGATAGTTCCCCAGGAATTTGGAATTCAAAAACCTTTCGCCTCTTATTGGACAGGGCCTCGCAATTGAAAATTATGTAGTATTCGGTCTCCTTTTCCTTCCCGTACAGTCTACACACGGTTTCGCCATAAGGTCCTATCCTGTGCAAATGCACTTTAAAAAAAATTGATGTGCTAGTTGCTCTAGGCAGCATTAAATATTTTCTCCGTCTCCTTGTAGACCGTTTCCACAGGATGACTAAGGGTCATTTTGGTCAGGTTAGGTTAGTTTAGGTCAGGTAAGGTCAGGTTAGATTAGTTAAGTCTATTTTGGTCAGGTTAGGTTAGGTTAGGTTAGGTTAGGTCAGGTTAGGTCAGGTTAGGTCAGATTAGGTTAGGTCAGGCTAGGTTAGGTTAGGTTAGGTTAGGTTAGGTCACGTTAGATCAGGTAAGGTTAGGTTAGTTTAGATCAGTTCAGGTTAGGTCAGGTTATATAGGTTAGGTTAAGTTAGATTAGGTTAGGCCAGGTTAGGTTAGGTTAGGTCAGGTTAGGTTAAGTCAGATTAGGTTAGGTTAGGTTAGGTTAGGTTAAATATAGAAACGTCGGATTTAATCCTAAAGTTCTCACTCTTTCTCTTAAATTTGAAGCTGTATAACCACTTCTTTTGTAAAATATTCCTAACACCTTATAAATATATAAATTATTAACACGTAATATCTTAAATTGTTTAAATAAATGTAACGCATGTTCAGTTATGGCAACCTGACAGTTTTAACTCTAATAAAGTTACCGCTTTAAATTCTTAGCTTAATTTATATTTGTCTATATGGCAACGTTTGTGCAAATTTTATTGCCAAAAAATGTTCTCTGGAGGATTAATAGAAATGTATTTTCAAATTTTCAGGTCCACAAAACAGCAAGAACTACACAGTGATGGCATGTCTTCTGATGTCTTTGTACATTCTACTGAGGTAGCATTAGTCACAGATAAGGAATCTCTTTTGTTAATCTACTGTAACGAGTATAAGAGAAGGAAGTAAAGCAATCAGTTAGCGATAGAGAAAGTTATGTGACCTTGAAAATATGCGCAAAACGTTTTTACACAACCACATAGAAAACAAAATACTCATTTAAAAAACATTGTTGCGATCTACCCTAATAATATAGATTTAAACTGAGTATTCCCCGGGTATTTTTTTATGCGAGATGAATTGGTTGGAACGTCAATTAAACTCAGATGCTCATTATAGTGAAGTGCGTAGCAATCCCGAGGTCTTAGACTGGATCTACACTTTTTTAATGTAGTCTTTGGTTAGATCCCTCTCTTTCATCTTTCCCATAAGGTCTCTCTCTCGACTAACTGTTCTTTATCAACCCTAATGCTATTAGAGTATTCGAGGGCTAGGGGTCTTTATTTTATGTTGTTTTCTTTTTTATTTTATAAGGCGCTAATAACAAAAAAGTTTTTCACCTTAAAGAACATAATGTCTAGACGACTAATGAATCTTTTGCGAAATTTACAAAAATATTTATGTACAGGGTGTTCCACGAAGAAGTCGCTATTTTTGAATTAATATGCCGGACTTGTGGAACACTCTACAAACTTGACACTTTACAGTTTTGTTACACAGATATGTAAAGTACCGTCGAGTTTCTTTTTTTAAATTTTTTTTATGGTAAATGAAAAGAAAATGGTGGAATAACAAAAAAAACCGTAATTAATGGGGAGAACTCTGAAGATGGAAAGACATTCCGAAACGCGTCAGAAGCTAAAACGAAGTCACGTGACGTTTAGGAAAACGATAACTGTTTTGTTATAATTCATAATTCATCTATTTTATTTTGGATCATAGCATTCCATCTCAGCAAAAATTTGATCGGCAGTGGAATTTTCAAAATTTAAAAACGGCTTTCGTATTTCATTTCCACTTTTGTAAGTCCTGGAAGATAAGAGACCAACAGCTGCTGTTTTGGTTCTATTTATTTCCTTCTTTTGTTTGAAAGTCATCATCCTCTTAAAGAGGATGAAAAGATGGCTGAAAAGTCTACATGCATCATGTATTGTCTCATCCTTTCACTTGACTTGTTAACATAACCTCAAGGGGTTGTGTAGGTACATAAAAAACAGCTGTAAAACTCACATAACATAATTTGCAGTCTATAAAGAGTACTTGACTGTTGTTGTTTGCTCTGAAACTTGTATCCCTGTCTCTAAATGCTGCGCTGTAGTGGGAGATTAGTTTAACTGAAAACATTTGATCTGTTTTGTGTTGATTTTAAAGGCAATTCTTCCATACTAGCTTTGCGCATTCATTTTGGACTTTTTCTTGTTAATTAAAGGTAAAAACATTTCTGTCACCATCGTCTTATAAAAAATAAAACAGAATAAAATCTTCTTTCACTCGAATACCGCGAGTGTAGGAAAGGAAAAAGAATTGTTCAAGAGAAAACTGAGAGGAAAGATGAAAGAGAGGGATCTAACCTACTTGGGAAAAGATGAAGCACCAGCTAGGACCGTTCCGTATTACCATTTTCGTATTCCCTATAAGTAAGCCTATTGAAATTCAGAAAAATAAAATTGAAAATGTCAAAATGTTCATATTTCGTGTGTTATTCAACTCTGAAGATAGGGAAGATATTCCGAAACGCGTCAGAAACGATAAGGAAGTCGTTACTGATAGGAAAAAGCAAAATATTGTTATTAGATTTAGTGAGGATAGTGTAAAGAAATATTGAAACAGTTTTATATTTTTAGTCATATTCTACAGCTGGCGTTAAATAAATTTGAAAACCAACAAAAATATTAATTTTTTAGTTAATCGATTTTAACGCTTAAACTTTTTTACCAGCTAGTATTGAAAATACAAGAATATTTCAAGTGAAAAATATACAACCTTGTCTGGGAATTGAACTCAGGACCTTTGGTTTTTCTCGTCAATGATCTACCAACTGAGCTATCCTTAGTTGCTTCCCAGTATACGGGGTACACGTCTCACTTGACTTTGATTTTTCTGCAATTTTCTAGTTAACAAATTAATTATCTCGTTAGAAACAACATTGAAATTAATTTGTACTTATTTTGCAGCCCTTACATAATATGTATTAAAATTAATTTCAGTGTCGTTTCTAACGTGGTAATTAATTTGGTAACAAGAAAATTGCAGCAAAAATCAAAGTCAAGTGAAGTGTACACCCTATACTGGGAAGCAACTAAGGATAGCTCAGTTGGTAGATCATTGACGAGAAAAACCAAAGGTCCTGAGTTCAATTCCCAGACAAGGTCGTATATTTTTCACTTGAAATATTGTATAAAAAATATGTTCTCATAAACTTATCATCGAAATTCACCCCCCCCCCCAAACACATAACTTTCTCTATGTTACTTATACGTTTGAAACTAAGATTTATTGTGTGGGGGGGAGCTATAAACTTACTTATAAAATTGTAAATATTTGACTGACTTAATTCTGTTATAAATTAAAATTGTTGTTAAGATTGCAATGTCAAGCTGAGTTGGTTTTGATTCAATAAATGTTTGTCGCTGCTACAAACAGATGTTGCCACGTTGTTTATTACATCAGTAAATCCTTCTGTCCCTCGTAAATCTGGCAACACTGCAAGTTTAACACTCTGTAACATATTTCAGTAACGGCTATGTTAACACAAGAGGGTGTGGTTTGTAGTTGGATTAATTTTAAGAAGGCAATGGCCTTACATACAAAGGGAATCTCGCTACAAACATTCTCGTAGACCATGAAATGTCCACTGATGCTACACATTGGAGTAATTTTATATTAATTATTCATTACATTTACGGGGTAAGCAATATATACCACCCACAAAAATTGTAGACAAAAAGCTTCCACGAATCAACGCCAAAACATGTTCAAAATTTTAAATTTTATTAACATTTAGACTGCAGGTCACACGACGAAAAACATTTAATATTTTTTGTTACCCTATAAACTCAAAAAGATTGTCTTTCCTGTGAATTTAAACATCAACAAAATGTAAGTTTTTTTTTATCGAATTGAAAATCTGTTAGTCCCAATCAGATAACCCTTCCCTTTTACCAACACATTTCGAGTAATTGCAGAACTAATTTATTTCAACTCCAGAGTAGTGTTTCCTAGAAACGTTATCAAATATTCAAAGAGAGACAATGTTCAGATAAAGGAAAGGAACTGAAGACGAATGGGGTCTTTCTTTTCACACAATTAAGGATCGTGGAAAGGTTTAGGGTGACAAATTGTAGAGTACAAGAGAAGAAATGATAAATAACTAGAGGAAGAAATCATTTTAAACAGAAGAGATTAAGACAATGTCAGTGTACACTAAGTGTTTTACGTTACTAGACATAATCACAGACAGTTACAATTATCTTTATTTTATCTTTATTCCGCTGTCCCACAATCTCATCTTTCTTCCCTCTCTTTGTCCATTCTTCTATTTTACTTTCTCTTTTACACCCTCCGTGTCTATCACTAACCTTTTCCCTTTTGTATCTTCAGCACTCATTATTTAATGTTTGGCCAAATATCAATTTCACTCTGTGTATCTTTTTTGTCATCTCTTTATGTTCTACTCACCCCCCTTAAATATTCCTATTTAATACATTCTAATGCATTCCGTCTCTCTCTCTCTCTCTCTCTCTCTCTCTCTCTCTCTCTCTCTCTCTCTCTCTCTCTCTCTCTCTCTCTCGCCCTCTACTTATATCTTAAGCCTTACAATACACAGTGTCTCTCACAATTTTTCCTTCTACGATATCACTCTGTGTCTCTCTTTTGTCCTCTCTATAGGTTCCACTCCCTTCCACCTCAATATTGCTCTCTATATCATGTATTCTGCCCCTCTCTCTCTCTCTCTCTCTCTCTCTCTCTCTCTCTCTCTCTCTCTCTCTCTCTCTCTCTCTCTCTCTCTCTCTCTCTCTCTCTCTCTCTCTCTCTCTCTCCCTCCCCCCTTATATATATATCTCAAATATACGCACTGCACACATTATCCCTCTCTATTTTTCCTCTCCCAAATTTAACTCTCTCCCTCTCTTTCGCTCTCACTTTATCATTCTTATCTTTTATAATCTCTTCCCTCAATCTCTCTATATCTCTAATGCTCTGACTACTTAGAGCGTGCTTCTCAATTTCCCCTCTCTTGTTTTAGTTCTGTGTCTCTCTCTATTACCCTTCCTAATTCCCCGCTCTTCCCATTTCTTCTTCTTTTCACTCTTACTTTCCTTTTCATTCATTATAAAGTCCCTTACAACAAATTGTCATATTCCTACCTTAATTGTTAGACCTGCTATCGTACTTACGTACAGACTGCATGTCGAAAATAACCTTTTCGTTTTCCTGACGAAATGCAACTTGAAAATTAGATAAGAAGAAGTAAAACCAAATGGAATCGAGTTGAGACAAGACTTGAGTGAGCCTGGTCAATGAACTACTTTAAGCAGGAGAGGAGGTAACACGAACTTATTAGAAGTTGTTTTGTGAAAACAAAATGTTGGAGAAAACTGAAATAAAAAGTTGGGAAGCAGCGAAACAAATCCCATCAACCGTTCCGAACATTTAGATGAAACTTTTTATTGTTTAATTCTTCTCACAACGGACAGCGGTAGATCTTAACGAGTTTTGATAAACTTTTCCCTGTTTTCAAAACCAATAAAGCTGAACCAAAAGTTTAGCAAACAAACTGAAATCTATTGTTTTACTCTGTCTACAGGGTGTCGCGAAGTATATGAAGTATAGGGTAAGTTTGGTATTCATTATCAATTTTAATAAACTAAAAACAAGTTTTTTTCTACATAACCTCCGTCCGTCTTCTGTACGTAAAGCAACCATACAAATTAAGGCAGGAATATGAAATTTGGTTAAAGTGGACTTTAGTGTGCTCTAGAATTCTGAAAAATCGTTTTGAAATGGCAGCCATTTTAAACAGTTTTTTGTACATATCTCATGAGGGGCACACTATATTAGATAAACATTTGCAGATTTTAATTGTTTGCATGTACCAATCCTCTCTCTACGATGAGAAAAAGAGAAGACATTGTCAAAAATGTTATTTCGAACTTCGACCTTTCAAGAAAATGTGATTTTCATGTAGTTAAGATATTAGATAGAATCGAGTCACCATAATGAGCTCAGTTAGTGAAGGATCGCTTCAAGGCACGCAAGAGCCGAGACACAGTCACGAGCACAGCGAGTGGAAACCTTTTTATTAAGAAACTAGAGATATACAAAATTACCAAGTTCAGATATAATGTGTAAAAACTGTTTTAAACGAACATACAATATCAGGTAAACTCTTCGATGTACCAAACAATTTAACATTTCCTACAAGGTTCGAGAAAAGAACTCTTCCGCATTGCATTTGGCAGAGGATCTGCTTGTATTACACTTGGGTAAGTACATTGATGGCGTCATCAAGTTGTCTTGTGATTAAAACAAGAGAAAATCCCGTTTTGTTTATCCACTTTAAAACTTTCTCTATATTCCTTACATATGAGAAGAGCCAGTGTTCAGTTGTGTTGCAATGAAGGAGGATTCCGCTCTCATTGTATCTTATTCGAAAGTTGGCTAACCTGGAGAACTATAACACAGCTGATTAAAACAGCCTATTGTTGTTGCTTTCTAATCTTGGTTGTTACCCGCACAACCTGGCCCTCAGGTTTATACATAATTCTTAAAATAAGATTTTCAGTTGCGTTATTTACAAGAGATCAAAGCTGACAAGATGAATTAATCGTTTTTCCGTCCCCGGACATTCAATAAATTATTTATTAAATAAATTTTAAATGTATAAACATAACAATTTTAATCTTTATATGTGGCCTTGATACAGTTAACTTACTCAGGGAGTTTAATTAAAATTATTAAGGATAAAATAAAGCGACTTGTTACGCGTATAATTACAAAAATAACACGAAATTAAAACATTATCAAATAAAATTGAAGTATTATGACATTGATTCACATCAGTTTTGAATGTAATTACAACAGATCATCTCCCTTGTGCTACTTACTGAGAGCTAGTAGTGGTTGGGGAATTGTTAAAGTCAATTTCCATAAAAATCTAAAGTTTGTGTGTTTTTACAGCAGCTACTTTCAAATGTTTAGTAATCAAGGAATGAAAAGATAGTTCCGATATATTGTCATACTATGCCGTCACGATTTGATTAAAATCGGTCGGCGCGTTGAGTTTGAACGTATGATAAAGAGACATCTTTTTAGAAAACCTTTTTCAAGTCATGGGACCTCAAAACGGAAACTCCCGCTGAGTTTTGACAACCTATGTGAGAAAGTAAAATGCAGACAAAAGGAGACTATAGGGTATTTTCTGAGAAGTGGGAGATAACCTATCTCGTGGAGATAGTTATGTTCGACGAGATAGGATCGGTGCACATTTAATGGTTTGGTTGTAACGATAAAATCTCTACAATTACTTTTTCACATAAAGGAAAGTGACAAACATTTGGCAGATAGTACAGAAGGCTAATTTAATGAAAACCCCCTCCCTATTGAGCAATATACATAAATTAGTTGACAGCCCAGTCGCTAGATGCCACTACCATACCAGTCTAACAGATATTAATGACTTGCATAATACTGCAATAAACATAATTACAAGTCCAAACATTAACCAAGTTATGTCTAGACTGCAAGGCGTTTGGACATTACCTTCAAAGACTTGTATTAGATTGCATGATGGGGTCGGGTAAGTACCGTGATGGCGCCTCTAAACTTGTTTTATAATTCGATGATGACCGATAGTTTTTTTCGTCTTTAAAAAAACAACAGAAAAAACAAAACAAAATGGATACCTAATGCTAGCTAGTATGAACAAATTGCCATCGAGAAGAACACAGAACAGATAATCTCCTACTGTAGCGTGGTATATATAAGTTTGAGAGAAAACAACAGTCAAGAACTCTTTATAGACTGCAAATTATGTTACGTGAGTGTTACAGCTGTTTTCATGTACCCCATTATGTCCTGTGTAAACTCTAGGGTAAAACAGATTGACAGTTGGAGGTTATGTTACAGGTAGGTTACAGAATGATGGTATGAACTATGCAGATAAACACTTTCACTCTGTCACTCAATAAATATTGCACAATCTTTCTTACGCAATCAGTATTTAGAGGAGAGGTGAAAAGAAGCCGTCAAAATGAAAACTACGATTTTATGCTAAAATATATCCTCCTATACCCAAATAAATCTTATCGATCGGCATTTGAAAAAAAAAATGACAAATTAGAAGTTGTTTGTTGAAAAACGGAAAATGAACCCTTGAAAAGTTGTCGAAAATATTCGAATAATACAAAATCGTGAAATCAAAACTTGCAGCAACCTGAATTGATGATAACAATAGGCCTTGAATTCTCGGTCGCAAGTTGGATGGATGTTTAAGAGAGTTTGAGTTGGCAAAGAATATTAGGTTTAGGCGAGGGAGGGGGGGTAACCTGACACGTGCCTTCGACTAGTCAAATACTACAGCTCAGCCAGCCTGCTTCATGACCGATTCAAACTATGTTATTAAATATATTATATTAACTACGAATAATACTAAAGGAATGACTCTATTTAAGACTAGTGGTGTAGGAAACTAACTGTATTTGACCAAAATGAATAACTTGGAACCCAAAAAAGATTAGTAGGGGGGGGTTGGCTGAATTAAAGTTATGGTTTGACCACTTACGCTGCTACGTGGGAAGCTTTTTAATTCCTTACCTTTAATTGTCAAAAATTTGGTTAATTGTTTTTGGTCGGGGGATCTTTTAGTTAAATGGCCATTTTGGGCACTCTCACGCAGTCTAAAAACCAATCCTACATTACGGACAACTCGCACTTGGCTGCCATTTTATGACGAATATAATAACTTCTAGTGAATTTAAATTGATTTAGAATATTATGTATACATTAATATTAGTAATTTAACACTAATTTTAGTTTTTAAATAAACGAAACCAAAATCCCGTAGTGCAGGAAATGACTCCCTGGGGCTTCTGACCCCATCCCAAAACGTACTTAACCCATCATTGTGGGGGGGGGTGGTAACTTTTATAAAAGGTAAATCAGAACGGAAACTTTGACTACTCTAGCTTGCTGTCACACACTACGCTTGGAAGGGGGCAATCTACTATTAGACCTTGCCGCCTGCGATCAGTGAGATAGGCAATGTGCAGTGGGCTAAAGTATAGAGGGTAGAATACCCGAGACAAACCAGGGATGTGATGCCGTAAGATCATCATAAACTACTTATCACATATTAAATTATGTACGAAATATGGAGAAGAACCGCCGAAAACCCTGGGCTGTCTGTCCACCCCAAAAAGGAGCTAATCAGCAATTATTTTGTGGGTGAAAAATTGGGAGGGGGTACCTGAAATATCGGTTATCCTGTAGATATCGTCCTTGACCAATAAGTATGCGTTGTAAGGATTCGCATCACCGAGGGAGAGGGGGTAGACTGACTTGATGTACAGCTGTAAAACGATGCGCCTGCATTTTACTATTCAGGCAACCCGCCAGTGAGGCTGTACGAATGGAAGTATCGAAGGCGGCGGTGAAAAGAATTCACAACAAACTTTATTTGATGAAATGTTCAAACTTTATTTTTTTGCAATCGTCAAAAAATGTTTAACTCCGTTTTGTAACAGATCTTCCCGTTACATTGGAGGAAACAAAGTGATTTCGACAAACCGTCCGTCCGTCGTTGTTTTCGTAGTAGGCTACTTCTTGAAATCCAGACAAAAATAAATTGAAAATAACAAAATGGCGGTTATTTTAAACAGTTCCTTGTCCATATCTTGTGTTATTGAACGTATATCTAATTAAATTAGATTTTTTTAAATTGTGTATTTGAATTCTGCAAGCAGTGGTACAAAACACCACCCCTCTACGATGACAAATAGCGAAGTTATTGTCAAAAATGTAATTTTAAACAACCACCCAAGAGAGGTGATATTTGTTTGGTTACGAGATGCGGCAAGGTCGAGTCATTGACACGAGCGTAGCGAGTGAAGACTTCTTCACATCTACGAGGTCAGTTAAGGTTTAGAAGACGTCAAAAAGCCAGTGTTAAAGTACATTACGAGATTCAGTAACAACAGTTTTAAACAAACACCCTACAAGGTCAATTGATGTAATATTTGGTAATGTAATAAAAGAAAATTTGGGTTTTACATATGCTCCGTGGATCACTGCTTTTAATGAGAAAGCAGATAACAAGAAATTCTAATATTCATCTAAGCTACAGAATAATTGTATGTTAGAGTACTCACGATGTCCAATTTCCATGGGAAGCGTTGTATAGCACTTCAACTGTTCTCGGCCGAGACTTGTAACAATATATTGTATAATAAAAGACAGTTCACACAAATAATATAGTTCCAATATTGCACATACAATACAATTAAGACTTTCACAAAGATGAATATTTTATAAAGAGTAACATAAAACGGTCAAGTGACAAGTGAATATAAAATAACGTAAAATAGAAAAAGAATTGCGATACTTATTTTGCTGCGTTAATAGCGTGTATAGAAGCGAAAGGAATTGCGTAGCGAAAAAACCCACGTGTTCTCTCTTTAGACTCGTCTTGCGTAACAACTCTAATCATACTGGCATTTTTCTAGTTAGCTCCTGACATCAATCGGAAGAGTCGTGGTTTGTCGCTAGAAGCCAACGACCAATCCAAAGGTCCGGAAGTACTAAACCGTCCAAGAAACCAAATTTTGAGAGTTACATTTAGAGGATCTGCTTGTTATGTTTTATCTCGGGGCTGGGTAAGTACCATGATGGTTTCATCAAATTGTTCTAAACAATATATCAAATTATGGTTTCTTTAGTAATTTGTAAAAATCAAAACTAGTCAAACCTGTTGGAGAATAGTGTCTGTGCGATTGGGCTTTTAAAACGGTGTCCAAATTTCATTTACCCTTTTCTGACGATAGCTTCCAAAACCGGCGTTCAATGTTCATCAACCATGATAGCTTCCATGGTCATCAATATTTTTTTGTTCGACTCACCACTTTTCAAGTCTTTAAGTATGCAGTTTAACATATTCTAAAGGGTATTACTATTTTAAAATTTTATAAAATTAAATAAGAGTTCTAATTGAAATTTCATTCTTTTAAATATGTTAAATAATTCAGCTAAGACATAACACTGACAAGCGTCAATACATCGCTTTCATAGTTTTTGTTTGTTAAAAGAAAAAAATTGTTAATGGTTTAATCAGTAATTTTCCATCTTTACTGTATATAAAAACTAATACACGACGTTTCGAAAGTATAAATCAACTCCCGTTTTCAAGTGCTAAATCCAAGACAAAAAATTCGTTTACTGGCTGAAATTTTCCCCAAGTGGGAATAACGATTCAATATCTGACTATACTTATTTTAAAAGGTATTTACTTCAATAAACAGTCAGGAAAACTTTCCATTGGCTCTAAACCATTAACATCAGATGCTTCCCGTCCTTTGTGTAGTGTAGACCTGTATATGGTGGTTTATCTGATCAGTTTGTATTTAGTCTGCTCTAGCCGAGTTTTAGGCTTGAGTTCTTTTCTTTTGTTAAAGATTTACTTTTAGTTTCCAACTATGGCCGTAGGCTAATAGGCCAAGTTGGTGTTTTTCAGTTTTATATTCTAGGTTTATCACTTGAAAACGAGAGTTGATTATTACTATCGAAACGTCGTTTAATAGTTATTATATACAGTAAAGATGAAAAATTTCCGCTTAAACCATAATAATATGAAGAATCCATCATTAACAAATAACTTTAAAACAGAATTTGTTTTTATTTTTTGTTAATAACATTAAATAAATAAAAAATATGCAAAAAGAGTGTTTCCTGTGCAATTCAATTCCACGTAACCCCGTCAACTTCCACTCATGCCAACCACCGTTTATTCAAAGTGGGGCCTACCCCCACCTTACCACTAATGAGTTAAGCCTTCATTTAATTTAATCTCATTGGTACTTCTAATTTAAACGGAACATGGTTGCTGAACATGTAGACTAATGAGATGGGGTAGAGGGATGTAATACTAACATCCCCCCCACCTCTCAAACTCAATAATATCTGCCATTTAAAATAAGAGTAACATGGAAACCTTCAATCCCTATCGGTAATGTATCACTTGATGGGTTTACAATTAACACCTTTTGAGATGACTGCCAAAGCCTAACTTCACTTGAAAAAAAAGACAACGTTAACTATTTATTAATTTAAAACCGTAAAAAACTACTTAACAAGTGCTTCGTCAATGTAACATTTTAAGGGAACAAAAGAGAAAAGAGTAACTACAACTCAGATAAAAAATTCACAGTGGACAGGAACAATCAAAGAGAAAAAATTGGAAAAAATACAACATTTAAAAAAATTTCTTAATTGTTTCGTTTTTTTTAAATACATTTTATACCACCCACCCACCTCCCGGGTAGTTTGCAAACAAATCTTTATACACATGGAAAAAACTTTACTTATTTTTAAATTTAAAACCATAAATACTACTTAACGTGTGCTTTGACAATGTAACATTTTAACGAAGAACAAGAGAGAGTAGCCACAAACGAGAACAAAATTTACAATGGACAGGAACAATAAAAGAGGAATAATTAAATAAATATAAAACATTATAAATGAAATCTTAAATTCTTAATTTTTTTATGTTACTTTAAACACTTTGACCCGCCCTCACCCCAGGAAACATTTAGACATTTATCATAAATCTGAAAAAATGAAGAAAACTTTAATTATTTAAAAATTTATAATCATAAAAATTACTTCACAAGTACTTCGACAATGAAACATTTTAAAAAAGAACAAGAGAGTAACAACAAATAAAAACAAAAGAGACAATGAGGAACAATTAAAAAATATAAAACGTTTTAAAATAATCCCTAATTTTACGATGTTAATTTCTTCTACTTTTATACACCCCCCCCCCTGGAGTATTTTGCGGATTATTCATTATACGCCTGAAAAACCTTTAAAGGAACACAAGATAAAAAGAGTAACAGAAACAGAGATAAGTAAATAACAAGGGGCAGGAACAATAAAAGAGAAACAATTTAAACAAATACAAAATTATAAAAAATTCTTAATTTTTGCTCAAATTTTTAAAATCTTTATACCCATCATCCAGGAAGTTTGTTAACAATTCACTATAAACCTGTAAAAAGAAGAAAACATTAATTTCTTTTTATTTTAAGCCCTTTAAAACTACTTACCAAGTGTTTTGATATTGTAACATTTTAAAGTAACACAAGAGAAAAAGAATAACAGAAACTGGGAGAAATAAATCGCAAGGGACAGTAACAATAAAAGAGAAACACTTCAATAAATATACAACATTATAAAAAATTCTTATGTTTATGGTTCTTATTTTCAAAACCTTTATACCGCCCCCCCCCCACCCACCAATGAAGTAAGCATACAATTCACAATACACCTGAAAAAAAAGAAGGAAAATATTATATTTTTTAATATAAAACCTTAAAAACCACTTACCAGGTGCTTTGATATTGTACAACTTTAAAGAAACACAAGAGAAAAAGAGTAACACAAAACTGAGATAAACAAATCACATGAGACAGGAACAATACAAGAGAAACAATTCAATAAATTTACAACATTACAAAACATTCTTATGTTTTTGGTTCTTATTTTCAAAACCTTTATACCGCCCCCCCCCCCATCAGGACGTTTTCACATAATTCACCATGCACCTGAAAAAAATAAGAAAACTATTATTATTTTGTAATTTAAGTCCTTTACTACTCAAAATGTGCTTTGATATTGTAACATTTAAAAGAAACACAACAGAAAAGAGTAACAGAAACTGAGATAAATAAATCACAAGGGACAGAAACAATAAAAGAGAAGCAATTAATAATAACACAAAGTTATAAAAAAGTCTCATGTTTTTGGTTTAAATTATCAAAATCTTTCTATCCTCCTTCCAGGAAGTGTGTACACATTTCACCATACACCTTGAAAAAAAGAAGAGAACATTAATTATTTTTTTAAATTTAAAACCTTAAAAACTACTTACCAGGTGCTATGATATTGTAACATTATAAAGAAACACATGAGAAAAAGAAGGACAGAAACTGGAATAAATAAATCATAAGGAACAGGAACAATAAAAGGGAAACACTTCAATAAATATACAACATTATATAAAATTCTTGTTTTTGGTTCTTATTTTCAATACCTTTATACCCCCCCCCCCCTCCAGGAGGTTAGCATACAATTCACAATACACCTGAAAAAAAGAAGAAAACTACAATTATTTTTTAAATTAAAACCTTAAAAACTACTTACCAAGTGCTTTAATATTGTATAATTTTAAAGAAACATAATAGAAAAAGAGTAACAGAAAACTGAGACAAATAAATTAAAAGGACCAGAAACAATAAAAAAAATAATTAAATAAATATACATCATTACAAAAAATTTTAAGGTTTGGTTTTTATTTTCAAAACATTTATAATATCCACCATCAGGAAGTTTGCACACAATTCACAATATACCTGAAAAAAGAAGAAAACATTAATTATTTTTTAATTTAAAACCATAAAAACTACTGACAAGGTGCTTTAATATAGTAACATTTTAAGGGAACACAAGAGAAATTGAGTAACAGAAACTGAGATAAATAAATGTACAGAGGACAGTAACAATAAAAAAGGAACAATTCAAAGAAATATACAAACATTATTTTGTTTTAATTCTTAATTTTATCGCTTTTATTTTCAATACTTTTGTAACCAGTATGGTAGACTGGAGATAACTCACCTTACACATAAATATTATTTTAACGCATTATTTTTTTAATAAAAACTATTTACACCATGTTTTGACTTCGTACCATTTTGAAGGAGCAGAAGACAATTTTGGAAACAGCAACTCAGACAAAACATTCTCAGGGTACAGGAACAATACACAATAATTAATTCACAACGCACCTGAAAACATAGAAGAAACATGTTTTAAATTAAAAAAATAATAAAATCAACCGACATTGTAACATGTTTGAAAGAGCAAAACATAAGAAAAGAAACAACTCAAATAAATATACAAAATTTATTTTTTAATTCTTATTTTCTCGGTGTTCTCAATACTTTTGTAAATTATCCTTTACATTCGGATAGTTTGTTAACGATTCACCTTGAAATCTATTTTTTGAAATGTGAGGTAGTAAAAAAAAAACAACAGATTGATTTGAAGTTTATTGACGTAAATGTCAACAAAATTCGTGATTATAAATCAAACAATAAAAGCGAACCTCGATCACATTCATCTGAAGCTCAAGAGATGTTATCTGTAAAATGTAATAAAATACAGAAGGTAAAATGAGTAGAGTGTGAAGGAGGGGCAGTGTACCACAATGACAACAATTCTTAAACTGACAGTAAAAAAGTTGATGGACGCCATCGTGGTACTTACCCAATACAATGTAATACAAGCAGATCCTCTAAATGTAACGCCCAAAAGTTGGTTTCTTGTGCCTTGTAGGAAATGTTAAATTGTATTGGTAGATCAAGGAGTCTTATCCAGTAGTGTGTTTGTTTAAAACAGTTGTTACACAGGTTTTCTGTACATTGTAATTGTGTATCACTGCTTAATTGACCTCAATTAGACGCGCGCATATTTAACAAATTCGCTTTCCTCGTGTCAGTGAGCTCCCAAAGTCATATTAGAAAGCCTACAGACCCAACCCTTACCGGATTTCATAACTCTACAATATCATATTATCATGAGTGTGATTAGAGTTAAAAATTAGATTTTATGCAGTTAACTTTGCTATTGTCATCGCAGACATGTGAGGTTGGTAACATTGCATGTAGAATTGAAATCTGCAAATTCTTTTCTAATTGAATTCGTGACCCGAGATATATAACTATTTAAAATATCTGAAATTTGAATGTATCAGAATTTCAATACACAAACAGCGGCTTTGTAAGTCATTTCGTACTCTGTGACATATTAAAAGAGAAACACTTAAATAAATATACAACATTATAAAAAAATCTTATGTTTTTTGTTCTTATTTTCAAAACCTTTATACCCCCTCTCCCAGGAGGTTTGCATACAATTCACCATACACCTGTCAAAAAGAAGAGAACATTAATTAATTTTTAATTTAAAACCATAAAAACTACTTTCAAGTTGCTTTAATATAGTAACATTTTAAAGAAACACACACAAAAAAGTAACAGGAACTGAGATAAATAAATCACAGGGTACAGGAACAATAAAAGAGAAACAATTAATACTAATACAAAATTATAAAGATTTCTTACGATTTTGGTTCTTATTTAAAAAACCTTTATACCCCCCCCCCCCAATATGTTACATATTAACTGGACATATTGTTTTTAATTACTCCTTACAGTTTTGGGCTTAGTGACATAATTTGGGGGGTGAGATAGAGAAAAATCCTATCTCCTTTTAGTCCTGTAAAGTTAACAAAAATCTCTCTCTTCTTTCAGTAATAGGGGAGGGGGGGACGCAAGAGTTTTCGTACATCCAGTGTAAAGTTTAATCCAATCGGTGTTAAATCACTTTTTCTTAAAGTAACTTTCTAATTTGAAGTTAATACTGATTTAACCCGACTGTTTAATTACAGTTACTTTAAAGAAGTACTTGTTTTATATTACTGACCAAGTATTATTGAGGTCTGGAAATGTCAAAATGAATAGTTTTTAGATCTCTTGTCTTTTTCGTGGTGGTGTTAACACTTTTATTGGCACCGAAAAACATCAATAAATACACGCAGAAGGCTCAATAATAACCAAAAAATGTACACAAATAAATCTTACAACTTTATTTCGAAATCATTTATCGCTGATATTAAAAGTTATATTTTAAAATCATAACAATTATATTTTGTCACTTATTTTCGTATTGCATACCCGGGTATCTAGTTTTACTAGTTTTTATTAAAAACACAACATTATTTTTTTTTACCCAATGACAAAACTATATAAGAAAGTAAAATATACGAAGGAGAATAAGAAATGTTTAGTTGTGTAAATCGCGAGAAGGAGGGTTCCACTCTCAGTGTATCTTATTCGGAAGTTGGCTAACCTGGGGAACTATAACTCAGCTGACAAAAACAGCCTATTGTTGCCGCTATCTGATCTTGGCTGTTACCCGCACAACCTGGGCCTCAGGTTATGATAAGATTTTCAGCTGCGTTACGTACAAAACATTACATCTATCGAAATTGAATATATGTCTGTCTGTCTACGGATATTCTAAAAAATGCTTAAACTAAAAAATTTGAAATTTTATTCAAACTATGTTTAAGTTTACGTTTTTTTTTGAATTTTGAATATGCTATAATTTAAAAATTTATACTTATATAGTACTAAAAACAGTTTAATAACCTCACAATTGTTTCTTCCTACCTTAATATTTAAGTATTATATAGCGGTGACTACAGTATTGTTTTATACTTTTTATTTGGTTTTTTGTAAAAGGAGCAAATAAAACAAAAATCATTCATTTAAAAAATAATCATCCAGGGATTGGACAGTTTCAGAGTGTTAAAAACCTTATGAACAGAATTGCAAGTGTACAGTGTTTCCCTAAGTTAATCTCATGAAAAGAATCACTACTTATATATATATATATATATATTCAAGTGGTAAATATATAAAATAATACAATTTTTATTGCAATAATTTGTGGTTGTATTGAATGTATTTTTAGATTTTTAATGAAATAATATATGAAAAAAAGGCTTCGTAATTTTTATGAGTACAAAAAAACAGGTTTGTATTAAAATAAATTAATAATATGAGTCTCAAACAAATCCGATCATAATTAAACAATTTTATAAACTTCTAAAACTAATCCAAATTTTTATTCGGATAGTCTGAATTTCTTACAAGAAAATACAAGTTTTTACAAGTTTCTTATAAGTTCTTAGTCAAGAAAATATAAATAAGGGCTATAACATTTTAAGAAAGTAGCTTTAAGGTTTAAGTAGTCACTTTTTTTTTATCAAAAAAAAACACCAACACTGTGGATTCGAATCCTTGTCAAGGCGCAATGTTTTTTCTGTGTAATTTAGTATTTCTGAATATGAGGTTGTAGGGCCCACGTTAAATAAACGGTGGTTTCTATGAGTAGAATGTAACTAATTCTATTGTAAAGCATCATTTTTGCAACTGTATTTTCATAAGATACGAAAGTCAAATCAACTGTCTATACAAAAACACAAACAGAAGATATATTATTTAACCTAAAGAAGACTGGAGAGTGATTTCTGAGATGATGAAGATCCATGAAAAGATGAGGATTTATATTTCACGACACTTGATTGGTTGATATTCTAACGTGAAACTCATCCTCACCATTTAATACATTTATATTCTTTAAATAGCAAAGTTATTCAATACCAAAGGCTGATTTTCTGTTCAACACCCTAACCTAACCTAACCTAACCTAACCTAACCTAACCTAACCTAACCTAACCTAACCTAACCTAACCACCCTCACTAATTCGTCAACCACCATTAATGACAGCCACAATTTATTTACAGTTAAGCCACCATCTTACCACGTTTGTAAAACACTAAATTAAACCTAAAAAAAAAAAAAAAAACTTTGTACCCTGAGTACGATTTCAGTCCTGCTTTTATAAGTTAAACAACTTAAACCTCTTGGCTACCAGATTACAATAAAATAATCATATAACCAACTACACCACTTACATATTTCCCGATTAATAAAACAATCGCGGATGTTAGTTGGAGCAATAGTAAACACATTTTCATAAGCGACCAAAATAAAAAAATCAGCTGACGCTACAAAATCCCAAACGAAAGTAATTTTTAGCTTAAAGAAGACTGGAGATTGATTTCTGAGATGATGAAGCAATTAGGTTAGTTTTAGTTAGAAATAGAGTCCAAGTTCATTTTAAGAAGCCAGAAAGACAACAGTTATTGTGACAAACTTGGAAAACTTATGAAATTGCTTACCTTGCTAGCAAGACAGACGTCATTGATGCTACAATGATATATAAACCCTTGGGTGGGAGGAAACTTGGTCAGTGGGCTAAGATTGATCAAGGGAAGGTGCTGCAGGAATTCTTGAAGATAGCCAGGCGGACTAGGCGAGTAAGAGCTTCCTGGGAGAATAATTCTGAAAGATAGCCAGACGGAAATTTAAATTATGTTCTAAGGGACAGAATCAATGCATATTTAGTAGTTTAGATTGTAAAGCTCAAATCTCTGTAATTTCTAAGTCACAAAAAGGAAAACCTTTTAGAGAAGAGAAAATAACAATTTGTGTCTGAAAGGTTGCCCTGGTAGATTCTCAATCTAGGTAAAGTAAATAATCTTCATAATTATATACTAAAACAATGTAGACGATCTTCAGTAGATGATACTATTTTGTTTTAATCTTTGCTATCTCTCCCCCTCTCCCTCTCCCCCCCCCCCCTCTCTCTCTCTCTCTCTCTCTCTCTCTCTCTCTCTCTCTCTCTCTCTCTCTCTCTCTCTCTCTCTCTCTCTCTCTCTCTCTCTCTCTCTCTCTCTCTCTCTCTCTCTCTCTCTCTCTCTCTCTCTCTCTCTCTCTCTCTCTCTCTCTCTCTCTCTCTCTCTCTCTCTCTCTCTCTCTCTCTCTCTCTCTCTCTCTCTCTCTCTCTCTCTCTCTCTCTCTCTCTCTCTCTTCTCTCTCTCTCTCTCTGATAAAACCCAAAACATGACATGCACAACAAAACACTAGCTACAAGATTACAGGAGATAAATCAAACCCTGCAGAGAAGTGTGCTGTACACGTGAAGGGTGAAACCATACTTTATTGTTATATCTGGCGATATTACAACACACTGTAAGTTTAATATAGCTGTGCTGGGGTGGGGGGGGGTTATATTGCATGTCACGTGATTTGTTGATATTATAGTGGTGAAACTTGTCTCTCTTTAAACCCTCTTTATATTTGATAATAAAATTTTATTATTTTTCTTAAGATTATAAATTTATTATTTAAATAATAAAATATACTACCAGATGCAGAATTTTCCGTTCAACGACCTGTTTGGGAGAAGAAAATAGATTAAAGTTAGACATGTATTGAGGCTGGACGGCATTTGTCGTTCTCTTCAACCAGTCTTCCAATACCTTCCGGCTTTGAATATTTGACTATCACTGCCAATGATGTTCTGACCACACTACTTGTCCAATACTGATCTTGGAACATATTTCCCGAGGCTGTACACGAGTGTGGCCTCAGCTTGAAAGTAATTTGTTCTCAAAGTCCAAACAGTAGGAATGAGTTAGTTTGATTTCTCCTCAACATTGTCACTGCTCTAAAATTAATAAGGTTGCATATGTTTAAAGATATCTGAAATACATTGCAACTGTTTTCTGATGGCATTATATACACATAAAGATATATTACACCACCAGATAATAAATTTAAACTCATAAGTACAATTAAATCACCGATTTTTAATTATTTAATGAAGCTGTTGCACAGCCTATTAAAGTAATCCTGTTTCATAACAGCCTTAACCTAACCTAACCTAACCTAACCTAACCTAACCAAACCTAACCTAACCTAACCACTCTCATTCCACTAATAACAACTACCGTTTATTTAAAGTGGGCCCACCAAGGTTGTAAAGAACTGAATTACACATAAAACATTTTGTGTCCTAACCTAACCTAACCTAACCTAACCTAACCTAACCTAACCTAACCACTCTCATTCCACTAATAACAACTACCGTTTATTTAAAGTGGGCCCACCAAGGTTGTAAAGAACTGAATTACACATAAAACATTTTGTGTCCTAACCTAACCTAACCTAACCTAACCTAACCAAACCTAACCTAACCTAACCACTCTCATTCCACTAATAACAACTACCGTTTATTTAAAGTGGGCCCACCAAGGTTGTAAAGAACTGAATTACACATAAAACATTTTGTGTCCTAACCTAACCTAACCTAACCTAACCAAACCTAACCTAACCTAACCACTCTCATTCCACTAATAACAACTACCGTTTATTTAAAGTGGGCCCACCAAGGTTGTAAAGAACTGAATTACACATAAAACATTTTGTGTCCTAACCTAACCTAACCTAACCTAACCAAACCTAACCTAACCTAACCACTCTCATTCCACTAATAACAACTACCGTTTATTTAAAGTGGGCCCACCAAGGTTGTAAAGAACTGAATTACACATAAAACATTTTGTGTCCTAACCTAACCTAACCTAACCTAACCAAACCTAACCTAACCTAACCACTCTCATTCCACTAATAACAACTACCGTTTATTTAAAGTGGGCCCACCAAGGTTGTAAAGAACTGAATTACACATAAAACATTTTGTGTCCTAACCTAACCTAACCTAACCTAACCTAACCAAACCTAACCTAACCTAACCTAACCTAACCAAACCTAACCTAACCTAACCACTTTCATTCCACTAATAACAACTACCGTTTATTTAAAGTGGGCCCACCAAGGTTGTAAAGAACTGAATTACACATAAAACATTTTGTGTCCTAACCTAACCTAACCTAACCTAACCAAACCTAACCTAACCTAACCACTCTCATTCCACTAATAACAACTACCGTTTATATAAAGTGGGCCCACCAAGGTTGTAAAGAACTGAATTACACATAAAACATTTTGTGTCCTAACCTAACCTAACCTAACCTAACCAAACCTAACCTAACCTAACCACTCTCATTCCACTAATAACAACTACCGTTTATTTAAAGTGGGCCCAAGAAGGTTGTAAAGAACTGAATTACACATAAAACATTTTGTGTCCTAACCTAACCTAACCTAACCTAACCAAACCTAACCTAACCTAACCACTCTCATTCCACTAATAACAACTACCGTTTATATAAAGTGGGCCCACCAAGGTTGTAAAGAACTGAATTACACATAAAACATTTTGTGTCCTAACCTAACCTAACCTAACCTAACCAAACCTAACCTAACCTAACCACTCTCATTCCACTAATAACAACTACCGTTTATTTAAAGTGGGCCCACCAAGGTTGTAAAGAACTGAATTACACATAAAACATTTTGTGTCCTAACCTAACCTAACCTAACCTAACCTAACCAAACCTAACCTAACCTAACCTAACCTAACCAAACCTAACCCAACCTAACCACTCTCATTCCACTAATAACAACTACCGTTTATTTAAAGTGGGCCCACCAAGGTTGTAAAGAACTGAATTACACATAAAACATTTTGTGTCCTAACCTAACCTAACCTAACCTAACCAAACCTAACCTAACCTAACCACTCTCATTCCACTAATAACAACTACCGTTTATTTAAAGTGGGCCCACCAAGGTTGTAAAGAACTGAATTACACATAAAACATTTTGTGTCCTAACCTAACCTAACCTAACCTAACCAAACCTAACCTAACCTAACCACTCTCATTCCACTAATAACAACTACCGTTTATTTAAAGTGGGCCCACCAAGGTTGTAAAGAACTGAATTACACATAAAACATTTTGTGTCCTAACCTAACCTAACCTAACCTAACCAAACCTAACCTAACCTAACCACTCTCATTCCACTAATAACAACTACCGTTTATTTAAAGTGGGCCCACCAAGGTTGTAAAGAACTGAATTACACATAAAACATTTTGTGTCCTAACCTAACCTAACCTAACCTAACCAAACCTAACCTAACCTAACCACTCTCATTCCACTAATAACAACTACCGTTTATTTAAAGTGGGCCCACCAAGGTTGTAAAGAACTGAATTACACATAAAACATTTTGTGTCCTAACCTAACCTAACCTAACCTAACCAAACCTAACCTAACCTAACCACTCTCATTCCACTAATAACAACTACCGTTTATTTAAAGTGGGCCCACCAAGGTTGTAAAGAACTGAATTACACATAAAACATTTTGTGTCCTAACCTAACCTAACCTAACCTAACCTAACCTAACCAAACCTAACCTAACCTAACCTAACCTAACCAAACCTAACCCAACCTAACCACTCTCATTCCACTAATAACAACTACCGTTTATTTAAAGTGGGCCCACCAAGGTTGTAAAGAACTGAATTACACATAAAACATTTTGTGTCCTAACCTAACCTAACCTAACCTAACCAAACCTAACCTAACCTAACCACTCTCATTCCACTAATAACAACTACCGTTTATTTAAAGTGGGCCCACCAAGGTTGTAAAGAACTGAATTACACATAAAACATTTTGTGTCCTAACCTAACCTAACCTAACCTAACCAAACCTAACCTAACCTAACCACTCTCATTCCACTAATAACAACTACCGTTTATTTAAAGTGGGCCCACCAAGGTTGTAAAGAACTGAATTACACATAAAACATTTTGTGTCCCGAGTGCTATCATAGCTTTAGTACTGCTTTCATCAGTAACTTACAACTTAAACCTGTTAGCTACCAGATTACAATCAAATATCCAACTACACCAATTACATATATTTCCCGTCTAATAACACAATCGCTGACGGGTTTGACTGATTAGTTGGAGATGTTGTACATGTATTTATCGTACTAATTATTTAAATAGTTTGTTATTTTTAAAAAATTGTAAATAATGCACAGAAATACAGTTTACTGTATGCATTAACAGCTACACATGCCAAACCACTGGTTATTTTTTACAGGACCTTCCTTATAGCCTACTATAATGTACAAAGAAATTGCACAAAAAAAGACGTTTCAAGGTTTTTCGAACTCACAAAAAGCGACAGCTACCTGACAGAACATAAAGTGTCATATTTTTAAACATTATTCGTGTTGTTATTCGGACTGACTATGTAACATAATATTTATTGAATACCAATCAATTTGGATCATCTGAATATTAGGACAAATTTATTTATTTTCCGATTTTCTTGAAGATTGTAATTTTTATCTCAACTTGTAAAGATGAAATCTTAGTAGAAGTTGTTTCACAAAAAATAGAAATTAACAAACTTTTGACTAATAACACAGAAAGCTTAATTTAAGGAAACCCCTCTAAACTATTGGACAATATACATTAATTAATTGACAGCCCAGCCGCTATATGCCATTACCATACCAGTATATCAGATAATAATGACTTGCCTAACACTCCAATAAACATAATTACCATTCTATACATTAACCTAGATAAGGCTAGAGCTACAAGTTAAGTTAGTTCTTACTGTGGTGGAACTGCGCAAGGTCGTTCTCAGAATTCAAGAACTACCCTAATAATTGGTCAAAGTGCGCAGGTGGTTAAGTCGATGGTTAGGTTAGGTTCTTCAATTTTTTAGGTTGCTAGGTTAGGTGCTTCAATTTTTTGAGGTTATATGGACATAAGATCTTCTACAAATGCTTCCTCTACTTCAGTTGAATCTAACATAGACCAATGTAACCATTTTCCACTTTCCGTCTGAGGCTCACTTTTATATTCTTTACTAAATCCCAGCTGTTGAATTTTCCTCCACCAGGCTTGATTTATATGAAATTGACACCTTTTGGAGTGGCTAAAAAGAAGAAATTAGAATAAGAAAGTCACAGCCCATGTTAATAGCGTGATCGGCCCCTAGGAGCGCCACTAGTTGTTTTGTAGCAGTTCTTGTTTTCAAGTAGTTTCGGTTACTGCCACCATCCCACCCCGGCGCTGTATGGCAGTGTAAATGGTCTTGCTACTAGCGCTATCTGTTGTCCAGTAACCAAACTAAGGATATTTTGGCGATCGAGGGCATCACGCTAGAGGGTATCACCCTATACCTGTCACTTTTTTATTCTAATTCCTTCTTCTATGCTAAAAGGTGCGATCAACCGTACATAATTGACCTTAGGGTCTACCTGCGCAGTTCGACCCTGCCCGCCACCATATTGACAACAGCTGATGCACAATCATTGCACAACGCGTATAGAAACAAAATAATGAACGTTACAGAATCGTAACATAATGAAATGCTGCTACTGAATAAACTTTCATTCTGTGAATTAGTATTGACTTCAAACCAACACCGTTAACTTCCATTCAAGCCAACTACTGTTTATCTACAGTGGGGCTTCCCTCCACGTTCCACAGTTTGGGATAATGTTTGTCTTGTGTTCCTGGATATTTTGTTTATTATTATATTTCCATAAGGAACAATCACCAGAATTAGATCCTGAAGAATGTAATATTCACCGATCCTAGTATTAGAGACGTTAGCATTCATTTTGCAATAAACAACGCACAAACTTTCTCTACAAAAAAAAACTGTAATATAATTTCTTATATTTATTTCTTTTTAAAACATTTTCTTTTAATTTGTGCACACAAAAAACTCCGATAGTAAAAACATCTTCTGAAAAAAATAATTACAACAAATAATAAAGAGTAGAAAATGTAAGTGTTTATTAGTAAAACTGGACAATAACAAGAAGAGAAATAGACGTGTAATGATTAAGGATTATTTGATTTTCAACCAATTAGACAAATCATGTGACACGGAAAACAAGTAACGACAAAAACGTAATTGATTTAGTGACTAAAATGTCTAGATGGTTAAGTGCCCTGGCACGTTACCAAACCAAGTCAAGAAAATAGACTTCAAGCATAAAACGACCAATACAATGTAGTAGAGTTTATAAGAAAGTTTAAACTCAAGTTAAGTGGAATAAAACACATCGTCAGCTAAAGTTGCACATTAATAATAATAATAATAATAATACAAATTATGAAAACACTACAAGAGCTTGATCAACAGATTATCAGCTGGTTTGAGAAACAAAAAAATAATAACAATAAAATAATATTAAAAACAAAATAATCAAAATACTGTATGCAAATTGATATAAAATAATCATTAACACTTTAAATACTTTTATTCTTAAATACAAGTGTCCACAACTAAATTATCCGGTACACATCCACACACATGTACCATTACATCCACACACCATCAAATGACTAAACAAAATATCGTATAAAGGAAAATATGTGCATCTGCCAAAAGACAAATATTCAAAAAAACAAAATTGTGAATAGTTAAATTCTGTGATCAAATTTCACTTAAATTTACAAGCTTCGTTTAAAAAATGTCTTAGGCTACGCCATCTCTTCCAATCATAACCTCAAATCTTTATTCAATTCACCATATAAAAACCAAAATTTTCTAAAGCGGGGCAATGTCGGACATCTAGCAACGAAATAACAAAAGATTTTCTACTTCATGCAGATTACACTAGGGTACAAAATGTTTCTGTCGGCGTCACGCTACCCCTTCGTATCATTACGCTAAATTGTTGTAACTATAATTGTATACAGTTATAACATCACATCTAGAGGCTTGTAACTCACAGCAGAGAGGGAGATACATTGAATCATTCAAGGCCGTGCAGAGTGGGGGACATGCGCACGCACTAGGTTGAATTGCGACCTATAAATACAAGCCGCATTGACTTCGAAATCATTCTGTTTCACAGAGTGAACTAGAGAACTCGTTTCTCTCTCTCTCTCTCTCTCTCTCTCTCTCTCTCTCTCTCTCTCTCTCTCTCTCGCTGCTCTTGTTACCTACTTTCTCTTGTTTTATTTATCGTTCCTTATTGTCTTTCTTACCGTGGTCTGTCGGCTAATCCCGGGAGTGCAAGGGTACCCCGTTCGTTGTCTGAAGGCTGATCCCTCCAGGACAAACGTTCCAAACATCCGAGTGGTCAGAGGGCTGATCTCCTCGGGACGAGTGTTACCTCTGTGGTCTGTCGACTGATCCCGGGAGCACGGACTTCCCAGTTCGTAGTCTGAAGGTTGATCCCCTCAGGACGAATTACTTCCTAAAATCCTACCACGTCATTTCCTACTGAATATTGTCGAAGACCTTCTGATACCTAAACGATAGCACCTCTAACCTTAGTCTAAACCGAAACTCAGCTTCGACACCAGGGTTTATAATTTAAATTTATTAATTCCGCTGGGGCTTTAAAAGCCAAACACATTGTAGGGATAATATGACAATGAAATGATCACACGAAGAGTTCAAAATCTAAGGAACTATATAGTTGATAGTACTGTCACCACCTTGCTGCCTGAATACAAATCATCCTTATTAATTATTGCACATAATTACAAATTTACTTTAAAATTGTCTAATAGTTTCCAGTAAACAAATTCAAAATTAATTTGTAACTTTGAAAAATTTGTTTCGTCACATATTTAAATGTACCTTAATATATAAGTTTTGTAAATTGCTCAGTGGAAATTAAAATTTTGTTTTACGTAATTGGTGATTATTAACACACCTCTTAAATGTTGTGTCGTATATACAGCTGTAAGCTCAATTCAATTTAGACAATATCAAACCTTGCTTTACAAGTCGTTTAGTAAAATTCCTCCTTGTTTTCTGAAAAAAGTTTCCAAATTACTACAACAAACCCTTCTTTTCAGAGGTCAAAAAGTATTTGTTGGAAAAAGAAGTTATCATTGCAACAATTAACCTAACTACACAAATGCTTTTTAAAAAATGACTATTACGTTGTGTCCTAGTAGTCAAGTGGTTTAAGTCGTCACTTTCAAATCAAAATGGCCGTTATGGGACAGGTCCGTATCCTAACCAGGAAACCAGTGGTAATGTAGTCGCTTGAATTAAATAAACGATTAATAGCACGAAAGGAACTCAACTACACAGAAAACCACTAATTTTCCAAAGTACATTTGCCGAAACGCCAAAATATAAAAGAAACTTTAGACAGAATTATATTATAATAAATTAATGTAACGTTGTGATTCTGTGCGTATAATATACAACGTACGTTATAATCAGTTCTAAAACCCTTGTCAAAACGTTTCAACTTTAGTATCTGTTCTCCCGGTTCTAACTGGTACAACTGAAATAGTTAGGCTCTATTCTACGGCGATTGGAGGTGAAATCAATATGGCGGCCACAGTAAGAAGTGATTTGTATCTCTAGACATAATGAGGTTAATGTTGGAATCGTAATTATGTTTATTGCAGTATTATGCAAGTCATTAATATCTGTTAGACTGGTATGGTAGTGGCATCTAGCGGCTGGGTTGTCAACTAATTTATGTATTATAACGATAATTATTTTATTATAATTTCAGAAATATTATATAAATCAAAATAATGAATTAATTATTATACCTTGGATTGTCAACACATAAGGAAAGTTATTAATGATGAAGTCCAAATATACTCTTTAACATTAGCTCTGAAATATCTAATTTTATTTGAATTTATTTTCTAATTACTTTTGTTTTTTATTTTATACTATTTGCTCAGGGGGGAGCTCTTTAATGAACAATTAATACAGTGAGTGAAATTTTAATAACAGAGAATTGCAATTTTAACAATTTAGTTTCCAATTAAAGTCTATAATTAGTACAATACCAAATCCACTTTTGTTGTATTCCAATGTAAGTAATCCAGTGCTGATAGTTGAGTGAAGAACTTTCACTTTATTACTTGTTAACGATGTTCACCAAACACTACACGGTACTACGTGATTTTTCAATAAAATGATTCACTTCAAATTACCATGAAGATGCACTCAACACTTCTTAGATGTACCTCTTTAGTACTGCAACGAAGATTACTAAAGTGTTAAATACTTTTACTTTGTAAAAACAAACACGGTTAAAACATACGTGTTAAAAAACAATTATTACTTTACTATTACTAAAACTGGAATTATAACTTATAGGAAATACTAATTTCTACATTAGGAATACTTTTGGCGTTACTTCGCCGACCCCTATGCTGTGAGTTCTTCCCCAAGACTCTCTATATAATTTTTACTTTGTCGATGCTAAAAAATACTTATTCCCTCTCTCTTAATTTACTTTAACCAATGAACGTAAGCAGCTACTTTTTGTCAACCAATCAAATTTGAATGTTTCAAAATTGTGACCGTTTAGAAAATTGTTGTCCCGTTACATTTTATGAGTTTTGTGTGTGATTCTCCTTAAGTTTCTAATATTATAGTTATTTATGACTTAATTGCCTACAATGATTCTGGGTCTAATTTAAGTGTTTTTCTCTTTTTTTTTTCTTTAAAGTTGTGAATGGTGTTCTGACTGATTTATAACATATTCCCCTAACGTTTCACCTTTGTCGGCGATCACAAAACGTTTAACATGTGTCCAACAAATGTATCTATTTCTATATTCTTTTTAAAATATTAGACCATTACTTGAAAGCTTATTGATTTCGTTATAGTATATTGCTCGATAGGGAGGGACTATAGAAATGTTACTTAATTTCATTTTTGTGAATTGACCATACATCAAGGATGCAATTTGTCGTTTTGGTTCGTGCAAGCTTTGTAACTTTTATAACACCCCTAATTTAATTTCATAATTTCCATTCTCTTCCTTTCTTTTTTTCCATCAAGATAGATATTGTTATTATTAATTATTTTTAATGAAATATTAGTGAAACGCCAATGTACATAGGAGAAATTGGAGGAACCTGGCCAGGAACAGGTTATAAATACGAAAATAAAGATTCATTCTACACAATACATATTTTAAAAGCGGGTACCTCTTCGCACACTGTAAAGAAGTGTCAATAATTTAGATACTTTGAAACAAAGATGAGAGGTGACGAGGAGGAGTTTCACCACTATAATATCAACAAATCACGTGACATGCAATATAACCCCCCCCCCCCCCCACCCCAGCACAGCTATATTAAACTTACAGTGTGTTGTAATAACGCCAGATATAACAATAAAGTATGGTTTCACCCTTCACGTGTACAGCACACTTCTCTGCAGGGTTTGATTTATCTCCTGTAATCTTGTAGCTAGTGTTTGTTGTGCATGTCATGTTTTGGGTTTTATCAGAGAGAGAACGAACTGTTGGAAGAAGGGATGAATGATTTCATGGTAAACGTAATAACACATTCTATAAAATATTTATTTATTAAAAACAGCCAATAAATGAAATGATCAACATTATGAGAGGTATGTAACTATTTGAATGGCTAACATTGTTGAACATGTGTTGTCGTTGTTGGTTGTATAGAGGTTGCCAAAATTAAAATAGGTGCTTGAAATTTTCGTATAGAGAGACTATAGTGTTTATATTTATTGTGATTATAGACAATGACATAAGTGAACCGAGTAGACTTTTTAATACACACATCTACCAGTCCCGTAGGTTATATAGATAAGAATTACCTTGGTAGGTCCGTCTTGTGACTTCAATTTATATCTGGTTTTGCTATGACATGTTTCAAAGTTCAAGACTTCATCATCAGATACATGTAGATTAATTAATTCATTCACACGATGAATGCGTCACACATCAAATGTTAAAACACAAAGCACAAACACAAACACAATTATAATAAATATTCCCGTTCGGCAACGGTGCGCATTATCCTATGTCTGGTGGAACACAGATATTCCCGTAGGTTAGGTTAGGTTAGGTTAGGTTAGGTTAGGTTAGGTGTAAAGTAAGTTGACAGACACAAACTTACCCTACTGGACAACACAAATTGACCTACGAAACAACTTGTGTGCATTACATGTAGGATATATGCTTGTATTACATCTTATTATGAGGTTAAGTATGGTACCAACGTTATAAAGTTAACAGGCAAGTGCATGGTTTGCGCGTGCGCATATGTACTGTGAGTAGTTAGTAAATCATTGTTTTCAAAGCATTCCTAATTGTCTGAGTTTCATTTACAAAGATTAATAAAATTGCAAGGTCTATTCCATGGATATTCAATAATAATCAAAATAGCGAATGGAGATGAAACAATATGGCGGCCACAGTAAGAAGTGATTTGTATCTCTAGACATAATTTGGTTAATGTTTGGACTTGTAATTGTGTTTATTGCAGTATTATGCAAGTCATTAATATCTGTTAGACTGGTATGGTAGTGGCATCTAGCGACTGGGCTGTCAACTAATCTATGTATATTGCTCAATAGGGAGGGTGTTTTCATTAAATTAGCCTTCTGCACTATCTGCCAAATGTTTGTCACTTTCCTTTATGTGAAAAAGTAATTGTAGAGATTTTATCGTTACAACCAAACCATTAAATGTGCACTGATCCTATCTCGTCGAACATAACTATCTCCAAGAGATAGGTTATCTCCCACTTCTCAGAAATCACCCTATAGTCTCCTTTTGTCTGCGTTTTACTCTCTCAAATGTAGGTAGTCAATAATCGATGCTGGAGTTTTGCGGGAGTTTCCATTTTGAGGTCCCATGACTTGAAAAAGGTTTTCTAAAAAGATGTCTCTTTATCATACGTTCAAACTCAACGCGCCGACCGATTTTAATCAAATCGTGACGGCATAGTATGACAATATATCGGAACTATCTTTTCATTCCTTGATTACTAAACATTTGAAAGTAGCTGCTGTAAAAACACACAAACTTTAGATTTTTATGGAAATTGACTTTAACAATTCCCCAACCACTAAGAGCTCTCAGTAAGTAGCACAAGGGAGATGATCTGTTGTAATTACATTCAAAACTGATGTGAATCAATGTCATAATACTTCAATTTTATTTGATAATGTTTTAATTTCGTGTTATTTTTGTAATTATACGCGTAACAAGTCGCTTTATTTTATCCTTAATAATTTTAATTAAACTCCCTGAGTAAGTTAACTGTATCAAGGCCACATATAAAGATTAAAATTGTTATGTTTATACATTTAAAATTTATTTAATAAATAATTTATTGAATGTCCGGGGACGGAAAAACGATTAATTCATCTTGTCAGCTTTGATCTCTTGTAAGTAACGCAACTCAAATCTTATCTTAAGAAATATGTATAAACCTGAGGGCCAGGTTGTGCGGGTAACAACCAAGATTAGAAAGCAACAACAATAGGCTGTTTTAATCAGCTGTGTTATAGTTCCCCAGGTTAGCCAACTTTCGAACAAGATACAATGAGAGCGGAATCCTCCTTCATTGCAACACAACTGAACACTGGCTCTTCTCATATGTAAGGAATATAGAGAAAGTTTTAAAGTGGATAAACAAAACGGGATTTTCTCTTGTTTTAATCACAAGACAACTTGATGACGCCATCAATGTACTTACCCAAGTGTAATACAAGCAGATCCTCTGCCAAATGCAATGCGGAAGAGTTCTTTTCTCGAACCTTGTAAGAAATGTTAAATTGTTTGGTACATCGAAGAGTTTACCCGATATTGTATTTCGTTTAAAACAGTTTTTACACATTATATCTGAACTTGGTAATTTTGTATATCTCTAGTTTCTTAATAAAAAGGTTTCCACTCGCTGTGCTCGTGACGGTGTCTCGGCTCTTGCGTGCCTTGAAGCGATCCTTCACTAACTGAGCTCATTATGGTGACTCGATTCTATCTAATATTTTAACTACATGAAAATCACATTTTCTTGAAAGGTCGAAGTTCGAAATAACATTTTTGACAATGTCTTCTCTTTTTCTCATCGTAGAGAGAGGATTGGTACATGCACACAATTAAAATCTGCAAATGTTTATCTAATATAGTGTGCCCCTCATGAGATATGTACAAAAAACTGTTTAAAATGGCCGCCATTTCAAAACGATTTTTCAGAATTCTAGAGCACACTAAAGTCCACTTTAACCAAATTTCATATTCCCGCCTTAATTTGTATGGTTGCTTTACGTACAGAAGACGGACGGACGGTATGTAGAAAAAAACTTGTTTTTAGTTTATTAAAATTTATAATGAATACCAAACTTACCCTATACTTCATATACTTCGCGACATCCTGTAGACAGAGTAAAACAATAGATTTCAGTTTGCTAAACTTTTGGTTCAGCTTTATTGGTTTTGAAAACAGGGAAAAGTTTATCAAAACTCGTTAAGATCTACCGCTGTCCGTTGTGAGAAGAATTAAACAATAAAAAGTTTCATCTAAATGGGCGGAACGGCTGATGGGATTTGTTTCGCTGCTTCCCAACTTTTTATTTCAGTTTTCTCCAACATTTTGTTTTCACAAAACAACTTCTAATAAGTTCGTGTTACCTCCTCTGATGCTTTTAAAGTAGTTCATTGACCAGGCTCATTGAAGTCTAGTCTCAACTCGATTCCATTTGGTTTTACTTACTCAGTATATGGACGTTTGGCAGACAAAAATGTCTTCTTATCTGATTTTCAAGTTTCATTTCGTCAGGAAACCGAAAAATTTATTTTCGACATGCAGTCTATACGTAAGTACGATAGCAGGTATAACAATTAAGGTAGGAATATGACAATTTGTTGTAAGGGACTTTATAATGAATGAAAAGGAAAGTAAGAGTGAAAAGAGGAAGACAGGGGAAGAGCGGGGAATTAGGAAGGGTAATAGAGAGAGACACAGAACGAAAACAAGAGAGGGGAAATTGAGAAGCACGCTCTAAGTAGTCAGAGCATTAGAGATATAGAGAGATTGAGGGAAGAGATTATAAAAGATAAGAATGATAAAGTGAGAGCGAAAGAGAGGGAGAGAGTGAAATCGGGAGAGGAAAATTAGAGAGGGATAATGTGTGCAGTGCGTATATTTGAGATATATATAAGGGGGGAGGGAGGGGGAGAGAGAGAGAGAGAGAGAGAGAGAGAGAGAGAGAGAGAGAGAGAGAGAGAGAGAGAGAGAGAGAGAGAGAGAGAGAGAATGAAACAGAAGAGTGAGGATGAGTCAGAGAAAATGAGAGGGAAACAGAAAGAGCAAAAGAGAGACAAAGAGTGAAATCATTGAAGGAAAAATTGTGAGAGACTGTGTGTTGTAGGGCTTAAAAAATAGGTAGAGGTCAAGTGAGAGAGAGAGGGGCAGAATGCATGATATAGAGAGCAATATTGAGATGGAGGGGAGTGGAACCTATAGAGAGGACAAAAGAGAGACACAGAGTGATATCGTAGAAGGAAAAATTGTGAGAGACACTGTGTATTGTAAGGCTTAATATATAAGTAGAGGGCGTAAGAGAGAGAGAGAGAGAGAGAGAGAGAGAGAGAGAGAGACAGAATGCATTAGAATGTATTAAATAGGAATATTTAAGGGGGGTGAGTAGAACATAAAGAGATGACAAAAAAGATACACAGAGTGAAATTGATATTTAGCGAAACATTAAATAATGAGTGCTGAAGATAGAAAAGGGAAAAGGTTAGTGATAGACACGGAGGGTGTAAAAGAGAAAGTAAAATAGAAGAATGGACAAAGAGGGGGAAGAAAGATGAGATTGTGGGACAGCGGAATAAAGATAAAATAAAGATAATTGTAACTGTCTGTGATTATGTCTGAGTAACTTAAAACACTTAGTGTACACTGGCATTGTCTTAATCTCTTCTGTTTAAAATGATTGTTTCCTTTAGTTATTTATCATTTCTTCTCTTGTACTCTACAATTTGTCACCCTAAACCTTTCCACGATCCTTAATTGTGTGAAAAGAAAGACCCCATTCGTCTTCAGTTCCTTTCCTTTATCTGAACACTGTCTCTCTTTGAATATTTGATAACGTTTCTAGAAAACACTACTCTGGAGTTGAAATAAATTAGTTCACCAATTACTCGAAATGTGTTGGTAAAAGGGAAGGGTTGTCTGATTGGGAGTAACAGATTTTCAATTTGATTTTTCTGAATTTCAATAGGGTTCTATTTGAGGACACTATAGTCTCCTATATAACATATATAGTGCTTAGATAGAGACGACGAAAACTTACCCAGTACTTCGTATACTGTCTACATTAATACAATAATTCTGTTTGCAAATGTATACTGATCAGATATCAATTTCAGTGGAATTATTTTAACAAACTGTTTAAACAGAATTTTACATTTTAAAATTAAATCCGGAAAAATTTAAACAGGAAAAATATTATTTTATACTTTTCATCTTAAATTTGTATACATATTGTTTTGGTCCATTTACGAGATCTTCCCGGAAGAGATATAACTTTCCTTTTCTCATTTAAAGAGAGAACTGCCAATTTTGTGGATATGATGATATTTTCTATGTTCATTATTATTTGTTTTCTGTGTATAGTCACATTATTTTTTAACTATTTTCACATTATTAAGTTCTAAATTATGGTTAATTTTTGGTAATGTTCAGCTACGCTAATTTTTTCTGGTTTTTCGTATATGATAAATTTTCTTTAAATCTAATCTCTCTTGACCCACGCTTGTTCTTTTCCGACCCTGACACTATTAGAGAAAGATATGAGTCTTTATTCTTACGTTTTGTTTTTTTTTAAATAAAACGATCATGACCGATAAGTTTAACATTTTTATGCAACAAGGAAAAAACAAAATATACAAACGTTATAAATTTGAATTCGATTTTAGAGTAAATAAAATTCTATCTTCTATAAACATCTATTATGTATACAAGCCGAAATATAAATATTTACAGTGTTGTCGGATTAACCTGCACAGAACGTTGTTGAAAAGGGATTGAGGAAATTGACTGCAGCTTCAGGAAATTAAATGTTAAACTTGTGTTATGGATACATTTTGTCTGAAGCTGTTTGGGTTGTGTTTACTTCTATATATAGCGATTATAATGAAACTACGTAACTTGTGAGAGAGGGACAAAGCGCGGTTAGGACCACAAGGTCCTTTTTATGTACTTCACATCCGCGAAACTTTTCAAAGACAGGAAGCGAATTGTTTTTTCGAATCTACTTCTTTGGCGAACTCAATTATAACACTGATAGAGCGGATCATGTAATCTTACAAGGATCGAAAAACGTATTAAATATAAATGTCTAAAATGTGCAGGTCTTCATCTGGTTGTATTTCTTCATTTGTGATTCTACAACAATATAATTCTGTCAAATATCTGGGATCATATGAATCACTAGAGCACTGTGGTGAATATACAAATAAAGATTTTTTTCAAAACTACAATAAAACAACACAAAGACTATAGTTATGTTTATTCTACCTTATGTACATTTGGGTCTTTTGTAGAAAAGTCCCGCCACTTTTAAAATGTCCTTTTTAGAAGAGCCAGAATTTATTGAGTATAAAAACACTGAAAAAAATCTATACACAAATTGGTAATATGAGTTATTGTTCTGGAGGCCAGTAGAAATTAATGTCTCTAAAAATGGTCTCGAATAGATTTTCTTCTTTGTTTCGTTTACGCCAAATAAACTCACATAGATATGAATCAAGCAGGCTCCTAATTGTTCCACATTCCCGCTTGTTTCTTCGTTTCGCTGAAGCCCACAAAGACTCTATAGTTTGTGTGTGTGTGCTCCTGTAACGTGATCTTAGCTCGTCCATTGCTAAGATAACGCTTCAAGATAAAACCTCTCATAATTTCATACTGCCCAACTCTATAGAAAATATTTTAAACTCTATAGAAATATATTTGTTTACTTTTACTATAATATCCCTATAGAAAATATTATAAAAGTGGCGGGGCTCTTCTAAAAAAGACCCGTACATTTCAATAGCACTGCCATCATCTTCAGAGGTACAAGACACACTAACCTTAATAACTACAATTACTACTGCAGGAGGCGTTTCTCCCGCCTGTCACCTGATCCCCTCGACCAATCACATTGTACGTATTCACATTAGTGTATTGTACTTCTGATGATAGCAGTGCAATTGAAATGTACATAAAGTAGAACAAACATAACAATACACTAATATTTTTACACAGTTTATTTTATAAGCCAATGCTGACACAGATGTTTTTCGCCTTTCAATAAGGGGGAAAATACAAATCAAGTTGAAACTCTTTCCTCCTTCTCACTTTATTAATTTGATTTTATTTAATTCCTGCCTCGATAAAAAGGAATCACTCTTCAAACGATTTGTCTCTCAAAAGACGAAGGATTAAATTTATTTCTAAAGTTTGTTCAATGGGGTTTTACAGTTCCAAACAGAAAATATATTTTGTCATTCATTTATTATTTAACAACGAATTATAATTTATATGTCCGCCATCTTGGTGTTTAACTCACCCTACTCTTACTGTTAGGAAATAAATATTTAGGGGATAATAAAAGAAGGTTCGGTTAGGTTAGGTTAGGTTAGCTTAGGTTAAGTTAGGTTAAATTATATGTCCGCCATCTTGGTGTTTAACTCATCCTACTCTTACTGTTAGGAAATAAATATTTAGGGGATAATAAAAGAAGGTTAGATTAGGTTAGGTTAGGTCAGGTTAGGTTAATTTATATGTCCGCCATCTTGGTGTTTAACTCACCCTACTCTTACTGTTAGGAAATAAATATTTAGGGGATAATAAAAGAAGGTTAGATTAGGTTAGGTTAGGTCAGGTTAGGTTAGTTTATATGTCCGCCATCTTGGTGCTTAACTCACCCTACTCTAACTGTTAGGAAATAAATATTTAGGGGATAATAAAAGAAGGTTAGGTTAGGTTAGCTTAGGTTAAGTTAGGTTAAATTATATGTCCGCCATCTTGGTGTTTAACTCATCCTACTCTTACTGTTAGGAAATAAATATTTAGGGGATAATAAAAGAAGGTTAGATTAGGTTAGGTTAGATTAGCTTAGGTTAAGTTAGGTTAAATTATATGTCCGCCATCTTGGTGTTTAACTCGCCCTACTCTTACTGTTAGGAAATAAATATTTAGGGGATAATAAAAGAAGGTTAGATTAGGTTAGGTTAGGTCAGGTAAGGTTAATTTATATGTCCGCCATCTTGGTGTTTAACTCACCCTACTCTTACTGTTAGGAAATAAATATTTAGGGGATAATAAAAGAAGGTTAGATTAGGTTAGGTTAGGTCAGGTTAGGTTAATTTATATGTCCGCCATCTTGGTGTTTAACTCACCCTACTCTTACTGTTAGGAAATAAATATTTAGGGGATAATAAAAGAAGGTTAGATTAGGTTAGGTTAGGTCAGGTAAGGTTAATTTATATGTCCGCCATCTTGGTGTTTAACTCACCCTACTCTTACTGTTAGGAAATAAATATTTAGGGGATAATAAAAGAAGGTTAGATTAGGTTAGGTTAGGTCAGGTTAGGTTAGTTTATATGTCCGCCATCTTGGTGTTTAACTCACCCTACTCTTACTGTTAGGAAATAAATATTTAGGGAATAATAAAAGAAGGTTAGATTAGGTTAGGTTAGGTCAGGTTAGGTTAATTTATATGTCCGCCATCTTGGTGTTTAACTCACCCTACTCTTACTGTTAGGAAATAAATATTTAGGGGATAATAAAAGAAGGTTAGATTAGGTTAGGTTAGGTCAGGTTAGGTTAGTTTATATGTCCGCCATCTTGGTGCTTAACTCACACAAAGGATATAAATATTTAGGGGACATAAAAAAAAGGTTTTTTAGATTACGTTAGATTAGGCTAATTTTATGTCCGCTTGGTGGATATGAAAAGAAGTTTTTTAAAAATTACCTTAACCGGAAGTTTACAACTAAAGAATGTTACATTAGCGAATAACTTGGGTGAACGGACTATTGTCGATTTCAGGTTCGGAATTCAGTAAGGAAAGTCCATAGTCGATGTATTTAAAACGGGAGTATGAGAGCTACTACACTGAGTAAAAACATCAACTGCGCTGTCAAGCGGTTTGTATCCACCGTCCTGCAGGCGTTACGTTCGGTTTAAAATCGTCCATTGATGATTTAAAAATTTTAATTTTTACATTTGTATTTTTTAGTTACTTTTATAAATCACTCACACAAAACAGTGCACATACTCAAAACATGAAATGTATACTCAAACACTCAAAATCCGAGACCTTTCATATTTAATGTTTTGAAAAAAGGAAAAATAGTTGTTAGTTATATTCTTTTAATTTTAACATCATATTGTGAAAAATTATTTCTATTTTTATATATACAAATAACAAAACGAAAACATTTGTATAACTAAGACATTTTAAAATACAACGGAAAAAGAATAAAGAAAAATTCGTATAAAATAAATTTTTAAAACACCCATATTTGATACGAATAACAACAAAATTTATAAAAAATCAAATTTCTAGAAAATATTAACAATAATAATTGTTATTAAAATAACTTTGGAAATGAATCTATTTAAATAAAGTTAACTTACAGGTTGGCATTTAGGGCAAAAATATATACATATAAATGTTTGAATTGGAAAACTTAATTAGGTAAAATCGAGATGTAGTATAGATTAATTAATTTGTCTACACTTCAAAACATTTATTAAAAAAATATATATTTCACTTACTTAAAAAATAGCACTAGGTAGGCCCTAATTATTTTTCCATTCCCATTATGAATGTAACACTTGCTATTTAATAAGCCCAACGCACAGGGTAATTTCCTTACTTATAATATTTTAAACATACGCAATGAAAAACGGGCTACCTTAATCGTTCGATGGTATAAAGTAAAAATAAAATTTTTAAATCAAGTATGCCATAAATATCAGGTAGAAACAAAACAACTGGTCCCTTAGGAAGTCGTATAGACGATGACTGATGTTTTTGGTCTGACTGATAGCACGGCGACTCTCCATAAGAGCCGTAGTGCATTCTGAACGTCAAATCGACTATAGAGTGAACGCCGGTCAACTAGACTTCGTCCATTTGGTGTAGCTAACAAATATGATGCATGAAGACCGAGAACTAGAACTATTGGTGACTTGGGAATATCAATTATTTTAGAAAAGCGTGGGCAGTCCAAGAAAGGAAACGAGATGTGGCGTTTTGTCATCCGGAAGAGAATAGAAGGGGAAATGAGTAGTATTCTGAAGTTAATGTGAACAATGAGTTTGGAATATTATAAACATTAGCAATGACTACATAAATACTATAAGACACGACATAGGATAGGGAAATAGTCTACGCTTTACGGGTGCTGTTCGTCACAAGTTTGACACACAGCTATCAGAAAGCGCTAGCAGCAGGTGCTTGACTGTACGCATCCCACTTGGTTGAGACTGTACAACTGTTGACCTCTCTCTCACAAACCTTCTCACTTACTTCCGTCAGCATAGTCAGTGTTGTCAGTTCGTGCGCTGAGATAAGCGATTCTCGACCTTCCCTCGCGTCTCTGGTCCCATATGTGGCATCTTTGCGTTTTCTCTTACCCGCCTGACACATTGTTTGACCGTAGAGCCACCTAGCGCCAGTCACATCAACTTCAGATTGGTCACATCAACGCCACCTAGCGGGTATTGGTCAACTCAAGAATAAGCTTAGAATATTTAACATGGCCATGTCGTGTCTTATAGTATTTATGTAGTCATTGACATTAGGTAAATTTAAGGTATCTGTGGCCTCCAAAGATATTAATATTATTATTAACTATGTTCAGTATATCTACAGTTTTTAAATTTCCGCTCCAATATTATTTTTATGAAACTGTTTCAACCGGAATTCTGAGAACTCCAGCTGTTTTGGGCTATCCTTGTTTAGTAATTGTCATGTTTAGTATTAAGAAGTCAAGTGTTTTTGTTACGATTTACAATTAATTGTATTTAGTTTGTGCGTTTAGAGCAGCTGTTCTCGCGTGTGCACACGGGCATTCTGGACGACAGAACATTACCAAAAAGGAACGCCGCCTCTACAAGGTACTGTGACATTAATTCTTAGCTAAACATGACAGCAAAATTAATAAAAAACCATTTTATTAGTTGATAATAATTTCAAAAATGTCAATTAACCATTTCATGTCTTTTTTATTTTTATCTACTTCCCAATCTAAATTAAATTACTAAACAATCCACTTTTACCACAGTCGTTAAACCAACCGCAATATCAAACAAACTATGTTCTACAATGAGAGATAAGTAAAGACAGTTCAAAGGATTATGATTTTAGATTTAAATAATTGATAATTATTGTTAATGAATTAGTAAATTAAATGATTGAATATTGATTTGAATTTTATGCATTTTCAATAGTAGATCATTTTGTCGAAAAATTAGGAAATTAAATAAAACCTGCTTATCATTTGAGTAGCTTTAGTTATGTTCCAGTTGAACAATATTGAGTTATTGGAATAATAATGATTTTATATACAGGTTAAACCTACCAAACCTACAGTTATCTCCATTCTTGCGATATTTCTACCACATATTGACACACCCTTTATATAAAGACGCCCGGATTACAACTCCTGCACTAAAACAATTTTAAAACACTAAAGTCCTTATTAACAAAAGCCTTGCCATGTCGTCTAAAATAATTATGCCTTTCTTTCTGCTGCATAAATATTTTAACAACCCTTAGCACAGGGGTGGTGGTACGAAGGAAACTTTGCACCAACTGTGCTATATATACAGAGTGTTCTGAAATCACCAAAACAATTTTTAATCTATAATGGGTTGTATTAAATGTTGAGCTTGACTTATGAGAAAAATTAACAGTATAACAAACTATCAGAACACAATTCTCGCAAAAAAAATACGGTTTTTTTTGTGAGAATTGTGTTTGTTATACTGTATAATATGGGTAGTCTCGTTGTAGATTACGACTAAAAATCTATTTGAGTTCAAATGTGCAAATCAGTTATACCAATACTCACCATGAAAATAAATTTGGATTGTTTGTTTTTTGAAGATTCCGTGTTCACGATCTGTAACCAAAATCGAAATCCCTTTAGATTGCAACAAGAACAGATACATTATTATGTTTAAAGTTAAAGGCGGGTACTATACTTTCTTTCTTTATTGTTCGTGGGGGGGAGACCTATCGATGGTCATCGTCTTATAAAAACAAGAAGAGTAAAGACACCAAAACCCTCGAACACTCTAGCGTCGGAAGAGAACAAGAGTTGCTCAAGAGAGATCCGATAACAAAAATGAAAGAGAAATATCTAACTCAAGACCACGCAACAAAGATGTAGATGCTAGAAATTAAATATTAGTAGTTTTATTCAACAAAAAGGAACAGTTTTCCGGGAGCTATCAACAGTATTGGCGACGACTTCCATTGGTGCTGTGATACGACCACGGAATGTGCTGAAGGAGAAACAAGACACCGTCAACACTCAAGTTTAGAAACTTATCAGAAATGACGACGCTGATCTGGTAACTAACACAACACCGCTCAAGGGCTGTAAATTATATAGGATATAAGAAACTCGATGTAAATACAAAAGTTGTAACGAGTAAGCGGTCTTGCGACGCATCATTTAAAACCGTACTTTTTGTTTAATAACAGTGGTGGAATCAAAACTGACGACAAATATCCTAACCTAATCTAAACCTACCGAAATAAAACCATCTTCAGTTTTGATTTCACCACTGTTTTTAGTAAAAAAGACTGAGTTAAACGATATTTCGGATGATCATCGTATCATTAATATTTTTAGTTGACTCCTACATCTTGGAGATAGAGTGATCCCCTAAAATTCCCAACACAAAAAGTGAATATTTTTTTTTACATTTAGGGTGGTATTGGTTGAAAAACAATCTAATATAGAATGTATAAAAAAGGAGAGGAAGCGACTTTAAAACCACATTGTATATACAGAGTGTCCAAAATTAGCAGAACGTGATAACTTTGTATTATAATAAAGATAATATGTATACACCAATACGCTGAGATGTTAACGCAATCATTTGGCATCTTTAATCTTGGTATTAATGTACACCAGGTGAACCTGATCCAGTGAAAACCTAAGAACACTTCTGTCACCACAAACTAGTTACGTCCTGAATAAAAATGATCTTGTAACGATATATCCCGAAGGAGAACCATTAGCTCTTCAATGAAGATTGGCCGGAACAGGAAGATACAGGGGAGAAGAATACAGCGCTATTATTGCCCCTATTACAAGGACGACTGGCGGTCTAATGAAGGAAAAATGGCCACTGTGTGTGCAGTCGCCGAACTGAAGAAAATTCAGCCTACATTGAAAGCAGAATTTCTGGCCCGACTTTCAAGCTGTCAATCAGAACCTCGCTTGCAACACCCACAGAGATTGCAGAAGAACAATGGAGACTATCTCTAGTCACATCAACATCAGCTGTAACAAAACAGCTGATAAGTTTACAAAGCTGAAAACAACTCTACACCAACTGGATTGTCTCTCCTCTCTGCGTTCGTCTAAAAGGCAGATAAACTCCACAATCAATAGGTGGTATAGACTGCATCTCTGAACTGTCTGGCTACTGTTTTAATTAGTGTAACGGATATAAAAAATATAAAATTACACGATAGCACCGACAACTAAATTAGACATTCTCCCATTAAAACAAATTATAAAACACCAAGTTCCCTATTAACAAAACCTTGCCATGCCTTTTAAATTAATGAACAAACTAATTCTGTTTTTCTATTTGCCGCGTGAATATTTTAACAACCCTTAACAGTGGGGTGGTAGTAAGAGAGTAACTTTTTATTTTACACCAGCTGTAATATAAGTAGTTATATATAAAGAGTGTCCCAAAATTACCAGAACATGATCATAATAAATATATATATTAGTTGTGCATCAATAAGTTGGGAAATTAGAGCGTAAATAAATTGTATTTATTAATCTTGGTATTAACATGTAGCCAATATATATATTATGCACAAGAAATGCATGCACTCATTGTGATAGAAGGGCTCTGTAAAACACGTTAATGTGATTTTCTATTGAGGAAACAAATAATATAACAAGTATTTTTTTTTTTTTTTTACAACGCTTACTTGTCTAAAGGAAATTTCTTACTTTTACCTTTTGGAATTCTAAAATACAGCCATTCTCAAATTTAAGGAACTAAGTACAACTGTGATCAGCCAAATACACAACAAATCCATCAAGATCCTCTTAAGTGAGTTTTATTTTGTTTTTGAGTTTGTTGTTTAGATTAGTCTCGTAGGGCCAGTGAACCGAAAAGCTAGCTGCACCACGTTTTTAAATAGCAAAATATTCTAAGAATTAACAACATTAGCTTAACATAAATTTAAATTTATATTCACATTTAAAAAAGAGCAGTATTTATCAATGTTCTTTCCATTTTGTTCAGGTGTTCCAGAGTGCTAAAAGTTATTTAGGCACTTTTTTTTTTAGAAAGAAACTTTTTAAAACTTAAAATATAATATTCACCTTACACTATATTACACAATTGAACTCACATAACTATTTTTTTGACGTACACTTTCAATCTGTTCAAGACATTGAGTATAGTCAGCATAGTTGGGTCGGAACAGCTGTAAGACAAGACTCTAACGCCTGAAACCTACCGATAATTTTAGAAAGTTGACCTTGGACTCTATTACGATAACGTCGAAGTTCAGAACCGATCACAATTTATCTCATAAAATTGCTTTTACCATGTTTTTTATATTTCTTTTTTTTAATGAACGCAACAGTCTACAATTATACACTAATAATAATTTTTAAATAATTTAAGAAATAATGTAGAGGTTAGGAAATAAGAGAGAGAATAGTAGAGGAAGACACAGAAAATGAGACAAAGAACGAGAGGGGAGAAGAAGAGAGAAAGGAAGAGCGAGACAAAGAGAAAATGGAAATTAAGGAAAGAGAGAGAAAGGGAAGGAACAAGGAGAGGAATAGAACGGAAATGAGAGGAAGAGAGAAAACGGAATGAGGGAAAGATAGAGGGAGAAAAGCGGCAAGATGAGAACGGAAATGAGGGTAAGAGACAAATAGGATAAGGATAAGTATAGATGGCTATAGAAACAGAAGAGGAAGAGCAAGGAAAGTAAAAAAGAGAAAGGGAGGATGAATGAGAGGTAGAAAGAAAAAAGAGGATGCGGAGGGAGAGGGAAATGGAATGGTTGCAAGAAGGAGGGGAAAAGAGAGACGATTAGAAAGGGAGAACTGCGACTGGGAGGGAGAAAAGAAGAAAAATAGAGAGGAAAGGAGAGGGAGAGATAAACGTAGAGAGGGAATAGGGAGAGACAGGAAAGGAGAGGGAGAGAGAAGCTGAACGAATTGGGAGAAACAAGGAATAGGAAGAAGAGAGAAGGATGGAGAGTGAGACAAAAAGAGAGAGCTAGAGGGTGAAAGAAAGAGGAGAGAAAGGAAGAGAGAAAGAGAGAGAAATAATGAATAATGTCGTTATTTTGGAGGACTGCCAAGTCCTTCTCATCGTTATTTGAGGGGGAGGACGAAGTTAGAACCTCTCTGCTACATAATACCAACAGAACAATAATGGTAAATACAAATTATTATAATTAAAAATAATAATAGTAAAATATATTTAAAAATTAGAGACAGAGGAAGAGAGAGGGAGGGAGCTGACAAATGATCACCATACTTATATTACTCTGCAATACTGTATAATTATGTTGGATGCATAAAATAAACTAAATTAAAGGATACGATCAGACTATTCTAAGTCCAAATGATTAACTAGTCATCTTAAACTAAAGCCGATTAAAGGCAAACAGATTGTCTATTGAAACTGACTATCCAAGATGGCTGCCGATTAAAAGTTGAGCCGCCATCTTGGGTTGGAGACACTAATAGTATATTCGTTACAAGCAAAGTTTTTAATCCGCTTATTTCAAATACATTTACTCATTTATCTTTGACAGAGATTGTCTAAATAGTTTCCTTTTTAATTGAGAGTTGAATTAAATAAAACTTATTGATTAGGTGACGACATAGAGGGGGGGGAGGGCGTGTAAAACACTTTAAACTTTATAAGAGCTCGTTTAAAACTTTATTTAATTTATACACAACTCAGATACTGTGTCAACCCGAGACTTGCTATTTCATTACTTCACTGGTGTTGTCGTAGGCGCTCGGGTTCCTTCCCTGCAATGGTTAGAGAGTCACGGACGCTGATCAGAACTGCATCAGGTGGTCCTAGAAACCAGTGCAGTGTGTCGTCCTTGAACCAAAACGTGGTATCTCGTGTTTCGCCGATATTAATTAAACATCCCGGGGGCAAACCTTAGTTGGGATGACAATTGCTAGCTGAAAAGTAAATCCGCGGTGATTTATGACACTCACTTTGGTTGAATGAGCCCTAGTTGTTCCGGACCCTAAATGTTTGTTAGAGCCTCATCAAAGATGGCTTGTGATCCGGCGTAAGAAATCCAATCCAAAACCATGTGTCAAATTTAGATTAGAAGATGCCCCCATGTACCAATACACGTCATGGCAGAGAACAGGGTTGTGTATAGCTACACTATTATGTGCTGTACGGAACCGATACCTGGGCGATCTGTCTCAGACAGGAAATGTTCAGGAAGGTACTACCTACGGTGCAAAGTACAGGGGTCTCAGAGTTACGTGCGCCTACCGCACTGTGTAGAGACCGCCAACATAGTCATTGCGGGTATCACCCCCTATTGCTTTTCTGGCTCTGGGAAAGGATGAAGATCGCAAAGAATACTATAAGAGGGTACCGAAAAGGACAGACAGAACAACAGATGGTGAAGTAGCACGAGCGATGGCTAGGAGAGACATGGTGACTGCCATGGTCACCCCCCCCCCTGGGGGAACGGCAAAGTCAACTAGAATTCTATTACCATCGAATGTATTCAGGGTAACCAAAAGTGACAACCCTACCTGCCACTCACTGCACGGATGTCTCCTAGGATGACGCGTAACACAACTTCTTCAACTACGATCGATTGAGCTGAGAGAGAAGGCCGTTCACGGAAGTGGTGAGATGTTCGGGACAAAGTGGGAAGCTTCGTCGAGACAGTATTACGAAGGAAGGAAATAAACGCGGGAAAAACCAACAACGCGGGAATCATTTATGACAGATAGAGGTCCCAGAGGTTTAGGAAGACGACACCAGCATGAAGGAGTGTGAAAAGAGTTCCGTGTTGGATACTGTCAGGAAAAAGAATTTTTAATGATTTTATTGGATAGTCCCGATACACCTTAGAGTCCTACATGTGGGAAGCACGTGCTTCCTAAGGCGCGTAAAGCACTTCCCCATCCTCAGGGACGTCCCTAATATAAGTGGATATGAACGGCAAGAAAAAACTTATCACATTCTAAGAAATCTCTCTGTTATTATCCAACTATATATACAGGGTGTCAATAAAGTAAAGGACATAACTATTGAACTTGGTAAGATATAAAACGTAAATGTTTTTGATCTGGTTTATTTGTACATCATTTGTCCATGTAAAAATTAATACATGACGTTTCGAAAGTATTGATCAACTCCCGTTATCTTGTGATAAACTTAGAACATGACAAATATGTGAAGAACCAACACAACCCAGTATCCCAGAGCTATGTTGGACACTAGCAATCAAAATACAAGATCGCACACAAACGTCTATGTAGCTCTCGCCTTCTGGCTCTGGATTCGATTCTCGTGACTTCAGAAGTGTGTGGATTCGATAAGTAGCGAATCCCGATCACGAGAACTAGAATCATAGCAACGGAAACTCGTTGTGCTGACCACAAAATCGTCTAACAAGCCTAAGCTTAACAAACGTGATCAGTATCAACGTACTACACAAGGAATAGTTGACAGAGAACATTCATTCAACGCAAGCAAGTGTGAGTTATAAAAAAAAAAGAAAGAAAATAACCCGAAATAAGGTCAAAATGTGCGATACAACGTATAAACTAGGAAACAAAATGGTTGACTTAAAGGATTACTGGCTGTAGAGTGTTGGATGAAATAAATCCATCACGACACCTCTAGACCTTCGGCTTGCGATAACTATCCCCCTCAGGGGCTCACTATAATGAGTACGGACAAGGCAATCCCGAGGTACCTACCTGGATCTACATCTTTTTGTCTTGTAGTCTGCAGCAACGTGAGTTTGAATAAATTGTTTTAGGTGGATCTTTAAGAGAGTTTCAGTTCGGCAAAGAAATTTGGGTGTAGGGGCGATTTAACCTGACACGTGCCTTCGACTAGTCAAATACTACAGCTCAGCCAGCCAACTTCATGAGCGATTCAAACTATGTTATTAAATATAATAGATAATAAACTAAATGAACTATGAATAATAGGTAATGACTATTTAAAACTAGTGGTTTTAGGAAACTGTATTTAGCCAAAACGTCCGTTAACTACTTATATATTAAATTATTTACGAAATTTGAAGTCGCACTGCCGAAAACCCTGGGTCGTCTGCCCATCCCAAAAGGGGTTAATTAGACATTACAAATTGGGGGGGTATCTGAAATATCGGTTATCCTGTAGACTAGAAGATATGCAGTTCCTCTCGTACGGCTGATGCACAACTCTCCGTCTAACCATGAGGCGCGATAAGGATGGACGCCGCCGGTGGAAGAGGAAGACTATTCTTGTTGGTCACGGTGAAACAATTCGCCTGCATTTTATCTTTTAGGCAACCCGCTAGCGAGGCTGTTCGAAGGGAAGTATCGCCGGGAAAAAAGGGGGTACAAGGAATTCACCACAAGTCTTAGGTTACATTCCTCTCTTTCATCTTTTCTATCAACTTTTCCTGACGCTTTCCTGCTCCTACCTTTGGTCTAACTAAGCCAAAATTGTTAAGTTATTTATAGAAAGTAATGATGATATTTGGTCAATAGCGCTTATTCACGACAACTTGCTACTACTATTAGTTTTTCACAATAAATAGATTACCTATCTCATCTCCAAGGCATGGTACCCTTAAGGGATCATTTATAGTATGATCTTGGCAATATCTTAGCTGGATCTACGACTAATTTCGCGCGTCTTGGATTTGATCGCTTTCATTCAAGTTTCCTATAAGGTCTCTTTTGACCAACTCTTGTTCTTTTTATAATTTATTAAATTACTCACCGTCCAGTAGTTTTTTGCGTTTTTTCTCAACGACGGCCGTTTCGGCTATTCAGTCATTTTCAAGTGTTCAGTTTCAGGACATTTACTATTCCTCGTTATAACATAAAAGTTCACAACACACAGTTATACACGCAATACACATACACATAGAAGACACAATAAAACACATCTTGTAGGTACACTATCTGTATCTGGACTAGTTCCTCAAGTGAATCTTGGAAGCTTATCAGTTGTGTCTTAACATTCTATTATTGTGTCAAATAATGTTCTTTTTCGACTCTGACTCTATTAGAACATTAAGCTAGCTGTCACAATAATAAAGAAACAACTTCTTGATATGGTTTAATCGCACTAATGTCACATTAAACTAAAACAGGGAGAAATTATAAATCAGCTCCCGTTATCGAGTGATAAACCTGGAGCATAAAGAAAGTCATAAACACCAACATATGTTGTTTACTAAAAGTATAACCTAAGAAAGGAGGTGAGGTCTAAAGCAGGTCTGAGCAGTCAAAATTAATATTAAATACAGAAAGAAAAAACACCAGAAATGGACTGCAATACACAAATAATGGCAAGCAAATAAGTTCAAGGGTGTGGTGCCAAGGGAAAGTATCTTACCGTTTGTGTCTTTCAATTGTGTTTCTTTTGTTTAAAGCTTAAAAATCTCTCGCCTTATAAAATATTAAATAAAGATCCCCTGCACTCGAATAATCTAATAACGCCAGGGTCAGTAGAGAACAACATTTGGTCAAGAGAGACAAAGTAAAAATCCAAGACTGCGTGAAAAATGTGTAGATCCAGATAGGTTACCTCGAGATTGTCAAGCACGTACTCACTATAGCGAGGGTAACCTCTTTCAAAAGTTTAGTGCGTGATCTAGTTACTATTTCCACTTGCCACACCTGTTTGTCTGATTGTCAATATTGTGTAGGTAATTGTCAAGACCTAGCAAAAACTGAATCATAACCTCTAAAGTTGTAAAATGTTCAAGAAAATAAACAGCCCCAAACGACCTCTGATTTTCAAAAACCCTCTAAATTTTGAGTAATTGGGAAAACTGTTATCCACATTTCAACGAAAAGTTTTATGTCAATAGCTTATCGGTGTGTACAACATTTTGCCCTCACTTTCAAAAGTTTAGTGCGTGATCTAACCATCTCACTTGAGATTTAAACTACTAAGTTTCAGCTTTATTTAAAGTAGATTTTATATTCGATTTTTAATTTAGTTTTTATTAACAGAAGCCATATTGGATTTTTTTTCTGGATTTATTTATTCGATTATCTCGGTAATTGTCAAGAACTAGCAAAAACTATCAAAACCTCTAGAGTTGTAGAATCTTGAAGAAAATTAACAAACAACCCAAATCGCCCTTTCATTTTCAAAACCGAACAAGTTGTGGGGAAACGTCATTCAAATTTGAAAAAAATCAGCCTTCAAGTGTATGCAACATTTTGCCCCCTCTTTCAAAAGTTGAGCGCATCATTCCTCTTGAGATTCAAACTACAAAGTTTCAGTCTTATTTAAATTACTTTTTTTCCTACTTTTGATTCCATTTTTATTTAATATATTTAAAAACGGGAGCCAAATAGCCTTGTTTCTACATCTGTTTGGCTGACTGTCAATATTGTCTTAGTAATTGTCAAGAACTTGTAAAATCTTTCTCACAGCCTCTAAAGTTTTAGAATCTTCAAGAAAAAAAATAAACAACCCAAAACGGCATATGATTTTCAAAACCAAGTTGTGGACAATTGGGACAGCTGTTAATCCAAATTTGAAGGGAAATTGTTTTACATCAATAGCCTACGAGTTAAGTACTTTAAAAGTGATTTAACTTATTCCAGTCATTTTGAAACAGTCTGTATAATATAACTACATACAGTACAGCTGGTGTAAAAGTTTCCCCTCACACAACCACCCCTCTCTGTTAAGGGTTGATAAAATATTCATACGTCAGAAAGAAAGGCCGAATTAGTTTATTAATTATTTTAAAAGGTTTTTGTTAATAACAATGTTAGTGTTTTATAGTGCCGGAGTTGTAACAGAGGTGTGTTTATGTACAGGGTGTGTCAATATGTCGGAGATTTGTTCAAACGAGTATAATAAACTGTGAATCATTTGCCATTTCGTGTCTGCGATTATTTGTATCTTTTAAGGATTTGCAGCCAAGCGCGTGCAAAGTTCTTTGCAAGACATGCCAATGAACAGGGTTTATTACAGATAAAAACAAAACAAATTTTCTATCGGAACTCCCAAACCCATTGAGGAATCTGTATTTCCGTTCGCAATAAATAATCCTTCGTCTTTGAGAGACAAATCGTTTGAAGATTGGTTCCCATTCACTGAGATGGGAATTAAATAAAACTTAATTGATTAAGTGAAAACAAGAATGGGGAGGGGGTGGGGGAGGATGTACAAAACACTTTAAACTTTGTAAAAGCAAAACTTCAGTTGTAAACAGCTTTATAAGTTCTTTGACAAAACAATCGCAGATCAGTCCCCCCTCCATCTCCGTTTCGCTCCTTAAGTTTCTGTACTTAATTTGAAAAAAATTTCACCAGAAATCGCGACGGCTTGTGTGTTTACTAAAGGCGGGTTTACACTAGAAACAAAACAATGTTTATAAACTTTGTTTATATTTTGCTACTAATTTTGCACACAATGTTCCTAAACACAGGGACAGCCACACTCTTGAAGATGTCGTCTGGACGAGGAGGATGGTCTTCTTCTAGCTGCCGCTACAAGGCCTTCACTTGCGTCACGAGGACGGTGTTTACAGTGGAAGCGACCTATTGAAAGACCTTAGAAAAGATGACGTGGATCTGGGTGGGGAAATAAGATGTGATGGAAGCATTAAAAATTTTTGTCGAATGACAAGTGAAGATTTTGAGTTTCTTATAACTAGTATTGGCCACAAAATAGGAAGGCCACATTGTTTCAGAACAATGTTCCTACATGTAAACGTCTTGCGTTTCCGAAACATTCCACAATGTTTATAAACACCCTTTGATCTTACCGCTTTCTACGGGAAACAAGAAACATGTGGAGAAACACCGAATTTCTGTTCCGAAACACTGTTTAGAAACATGTTTTGTTGCCAGTGTAAACGCGCCTTAATATACAGAGTGAATACCTTCAGTGGTCAGCTACAGTACCGGCTTGGCAATGCAGAAAGCCTCACAGCTGAGAAATATTCAAAAATTAATATCTATTAGAGAAACAACTTGAATACAAACTAAGTTACAACAATGCAGAACAGTTTAAGCACAGGTGCAAGATACTACTGTTATCAAACTATACATAAAACCCTGAGAAGTGTTCTCTGTGCAAGTCAAAGAGTTTCCAATGTAAAATACTCAATTGCATAAAATAACCTCCAATAAAAAAATTAAAAAACCCGTGAATACCTATGAAATCCAAAGCTAATTTGAAATGATTTACCGAATAAAATAAAGTGGTACTCACGTATTAACGCCACCGCAGCAGAAGTTGCGCTAATGCGCATGCGCCAAGAGCAATAATTATTATTGAAGTTAATAATTTGCTTACTTTGTGATATATATATATATATATATATATATATATATATATATATATATAACCACCTGGCCAAACCTTTCGTAAGTTTATTGAAGCTAATAATTTGAAATTAGATCACGGATAAACATGAGCTGTAAAAGTGAACATTTGTCATTATGTCCAACAAGTCGTTAACCTATAAATACGTTAGATTTGATAGTTTTTTAGGTGTGTGTGTGTGTGTGTGTGTGTTTGTGTATATAGCTACCTTTATATATAATTATATCACAATAAAGTAAGCAAATTAATAACTTCAATAATAATTATTGCTCTTTATTGGCGCATGCGCATTAGCGCAACTTCTGCTGCGGTGGCGTTAATACGTAAGTACCAATAAAATGCGTTAAGATTCAGAATTTAAAGAAGTTCATAAATCAAAGTTATGAGTGTATTTCAAAGGCAAGATAAGCTATAGAAAGCAAGTTTTAAGTGAAAATTGAGAAATTAAATCAATAATTACAGATAAAGAAAGGTGAAAGCTGTGTGTCAAGCGCTACTAAGAGAAAAACCGTTAATTATGGGATGGGGTAGTCAGTAATTTAAAATATTTATGTAAGGGAGATTTCATAACTAAAATCACTTAATTAAAACTAAAATTAAAATAAACTTTAAATAAATTTAAAATCAGTACAACAAATCAGATTGACAATAACTGAAATAATCTTTATATCAACTATTTGTAACTAAGAATTTGAATCTCCTTTGGTATAAATTAGCGGAATTAAGGATCTTACGATACCTTCCGTGCAATTTTAAAGGAACTAGAAAAAACAAAAAGTGATTCAAAATTTATGTAAATATATAGAAATTAAAACTGCGTAGCTTTAAGTAATACGAAAACAATTCATTATGTTAGAGTGAGCAATTGTATATTAGATTGTAACAAAACTCTTTAAAACAAAATTAATTTTCGTATTATTAAATGTTGAGTTGGCTGTATTGAAAACATGGCACAGTTCTTTCCAGCTTAAAACTGAATATTTTCAGTAATAATAAATTCTAGTAATTTAGATAATTATTGATGTTAAGGTTAATAAAATTTGGCAATAAATCTTGAAATATTTGTAAATTAAAACAAAATAGTATTAATAATGGACAAGTTAATCTCGCCTCTGGACTTATTTAAAACACTGAGTAAGATAAATCCCATGACAGCCGAGCTGTAGTGATTCAGGAAATCCAATCTGGTGGACCCCCAACATCCATTACCCTTACAAGATTTGGCTAGGTATAAAAGTTTTACAACCATTTGTCTGTATAAAAGTCCTTCTCTTTGTATCATGTCTCTCTTGACCAACTCTTGTTCTATTCAGACCTCGAAGCTGTTAGAGTACACGAGGTCTAGGGGGGTCTTTATTATGTACTTATCTTCATTATTTTATGGTGACGATAATGAGAGATTTTTGCCTTTAAACAAGGACAAAACATACAGGATGATCATTTCACCGTGGGCGTTATGGGCATCTCGTAAATTAGTGTTCCATGAAAACAATATGAAACACTGAAGTACAATAAAACACACACAAATAAAATAAAATATTTATTTGCCTTATGTTATTATAATAACATATATTCTATAAAGATATATATAACATTCTAACATATATATATATATATATATATATATATATATATATATATATATAACCTATAATAACATAAAGCAAATAAATATATATTATTTTATTTTATTTGTGTTTGTGTTATTGTAACAAACTTGTGGTAGTGGTTTCAGTGTTTCATATTGTTCACATTCACCACAGTGCTCATTAAAAACTTTTAATGGGGGACTTTCGTTATTTTTCATGAAATTTAAAAATCCACAGTATTACAAACTTTGAAAATGGGCCAATATATCAACTAATTTAAGGAAACGCTTTTTGTTTTCAGGTTTAATCCCAATTTTAAGATAATTTTATTGTTGGGTATTTTTTGATAAACCCGCCAGTAATTTGAAGTTTGCTGGATGAAGAATTTAAAAGTTTGTAAATGAACTAGACTTGTGAGAACCAAACTTCGGATGGTCACATTGTCCTTATAACCTCTGTTTAGAAAATCAATCTAATTTGACCTAAATTCCAACTTATACGTTTAAATATTTAAACTTTTGTGGCACTGAACTACAAGAGACAAGCCCAATGCTTCGATTTAGTATTTAAGGTTAAATGATATTCAATGTTAAGTTCAGTTATGTTAGTAGACAAATATTCTAAGTTCAATCAATAGACACCATAACATAAACTATCATTACGGCAAAGTAGAAAAGGTTAGGTTACTTGGCTTGCAACCTTTTACGTGTCACAAATGACAAAATGAGTGGTGGAAAATCTCGGTCAGATACAGGAAGGGAGTTACCGACGGTCAGTTGTTGAGGGTCGTGGTTAACAAGGAACTGCCGATCGATCGACGGTGGGTGTAGACCAAGGCGGAAACTCTGCCGGATGGAAAAACGTTACCATGGCGCTGTGACGAATCATGGTGCTACTCCACAGGATCACGATAGCTTAAATAGAAGAGGAGCAAACCTCTTGTGTAAAGAAAATTAGTAAATCTTTGTAAGTTATTTTAAACTCATAAATTTGTCATAATCATTGGGTCTGTTCTGGATTTATGGCTTAGAATACTCCATTGACAGATTAGCTTAAGATTACATGTGTTTATGGAAATAAATATATATATATATATATATATATATATATATATATATTAGAAAGTCATAGATAAAGTAGTGTATGCAACTATTGTATACAGCCTTCGAGAGGCACTTGTGAAGGTTTATTTGCTTCGTTCGTCTTCCTACAGTTTCAGTTGTCCTACCGTAGTAAAGTAATCTCCAACTTTTGAAACACCCTGTAGAATAATATTTGCTAAGTAGTGTATGCAACTATTGGTATACAGCCTTCGATAAGTGATAAGTGTAGGGGACGAGAAAAGCGATTGTCTCTCGTACCTTAATGGCAATCATAATACCATCATTGCACAAACTACAATTAAAATTAAATTACGTTTATGAAAATTATTTAAAATAAAACAAATAAATTCCCTCAAGATAGAAGGGAATTAACCAACTATAAAAGACAAACTGTAATTTTGTTTTTATCTCTCCAATGTTGGCACTAACTGCAATAAGTCTTTACGTGAACGTCCCAGCACACGTAACGAGGTTTAAGACATGAGTAAGCTTGGTATATAGTCAGCTGTTTGTAATTTGTAGTTCCTTGTTGTCTAAATGTAGCGGAATCAGACAAAATTATGGTCGCCGTCATGGTAGGCCGATTCGATTATTTGAGAAACCACTCATGTCCATGATCAAAAATTTTTCAGGAAATAAAAAAAACTTTACTACCATCTTTCATGAAATAATGGTGCACTGAAATTTTTGTTGTTGTAAGATCTATTAAGTACCTATATCATGGTATATCTATCAAATTCATAAATATAACGATTTGCATTTAAAAAATTTTTAAATTGTTCGGAAAAAGAATGGTTTCTCAAATAAATAGACATATCAAAGACAAGATGTTAATAAAATGTGAATTAAAACCATATTTTTGAGTTTCAATAATGTTTTATTTTGTAAATCTATAGTTTAAAAATTGTAATTGATATTTTTTTACATTTTTGTTCATTTTTAACTTAAATGTAAATAGTTAATTGTTGTCATAAAACATAATCATCCTATTCACTGGACTCTTTTAAAGGCCACTCATATAACTCCTTATAGAAGTCACTGATGAACTCTTCATCTGGTAAATAGTTCTTGAACTTTTTTATATCTTCCGTTTTATTTTTGTTTATCGGAATCTTCTCCGCATACGCTTTTTTAGTGGGACATGAAGGGATATCTCTTGAAGTAGCCAAAAAGAATGTATGCTCTACAACACCATCAATAAACTTCTTAACTTTAACTGAGCCAACATGTTCATCAGAATATTTAAATTGCATGAATTCTGAAATTCCAAATGACTGCTTTTCACTTCTACTGATGTTCCTACCTTGACTTTCTATGGAAACATTATTTTTCTTATAATAATTGGGCCACCAAGACTTCACGTCTAATATCTCGCTTGACTTAACCATCTTTATTTCAAAATTTTCTTTCGAACTAGAATTCGCCACTAATTCAGTCACTTCCATAGGCACATACACTCTATCAACTTTCCGTAACTTACGTTTTACGACACTAAAATCACGATCACAAGGTAAGTACGAGTGTCCTCGAATAGGAAAATAATGAGTAATCGTTTTGAATCTGCCTTGTGCAACCTACATTAAAAGAACACGAACTAAAGTGTGATTCTTATTCTGACCTCCACACCCATCAGAGAATAGATACAAATGTTTAACATTAGGACCTACAACTTCTGAAATATATTCTAACAGAACAGTACAAACTTCATTTGGTGATTTTTTACCAATTCCTTCATGATATAAGAAATATCTCACTTACTCTAGCTTTCTTTATTATTTCACATTTATAAAGTACATTTTTTTAGCCTTTCTTTCTTTTCAATATTAACTTTTCCATCTCATTTGTAGACATAATACTAAACTTTAAAACAAATTATAACCACAACTCAATTATATTTTTGTACTTTAACAAATCCAACAGCTGATGTAAGCCTAGTGACAACAATCTGTACTACAATGTCCAGTGCTGCCACCTAACTCTATTTGAGAAACCACTCATGTCCTGGACATGAGTTATTTCTCAAATAAACACAAATTTCAAGGCTATATAAAACCACAATGGATAAGTGGACTTGAGTTGTTTCTCAATAGAAAGATGGATTTATCATAAAATATGATAGAAATGCAAAAAAACGTATTTTGGAAAAAAATGGACATGAGTGGTTTCTCAAATAACTGAATCTTACCCAGCCCCATCATATGATGTAATACAAGCAGATTCTCTAAATGAAAGTTGGTTTCTATTGGACCTTGTATGAAACATCAAGTAGTTTTCCAGTCAGGGTAGTTTATTTTCTGAACCTCGTTGTCTGTTAACTCGTATCTTAAAAGGTCTCCAGTAACTTGACTAGTTAGAGTCTCTGCCCTTGAGGGCTTCGATGCTCTACATAAGGCGGAGGGTAGGCTCACTTTAAACAGATGGTAGTTGGAATGGCTGGAAATTAACGGGAAAGGTTACAACTAAATTACATTTAAAAAACACCATTTTGCAAATCCATTCTGTTCCCCTTTACAATAGACTCTGGAACGAAAGACTTAAACTCTTTTATAAGAAATGAATTTTGCGCTCCTGTGCATTTCAAAGTTATAACTTTATTAAATAAGTTCAGCACAAAGAAAAGCAAAAGATGGAAATTTAATGTTAATTCAATTCCTCTAACTGAGAAAGTTATGAGGAAGAAACTTTCCATTTGAAATTCAAATTGGGTTCAACCAACTTTAACGTCATTACGTGTATATAAGTCAGTCAGTGTTGGTTTATTACACAACTAAAGTGTATAAACTTTTATCCTTTAATTGTGTAATAAAGCCACCGCTTTCTCTTATGAAGCTTTTATTACAACTGTTGGTTGGACAGAAGGTATTTTCTGTGCAGTTAGCTCTTTCCAATTTGTGGAAGGACGGCCCACTATATATAAACGGTGTTTGACATGAGGTATTTAGAAGATTGCAAGTAATAAAGTCACCACTTTCTGATATGAAGCAATATAAAAGCTGTGAGTTCGAATCCCACTCTGGACAGAATGGTTTAAGTCTTTAATCTTCACATTTCGCTCAAATATGATCGAAATCGGTTCAGACGTTTAAAATTACGTATTTAAAAAAAAGTCATATGACCGATTGTTTTACTCACGAATCAATATATCTCCAAGTATATTGATTCATTATGATGAATCAATATACTTGGAGAAATGAAAATACGTTTTTTTTGGAGTCTTTAGAGGCTACTCTTGAGCAAAAATTGTATCAAAACCGTTTGAACTGTTTTTTAGATGAACGTAAGATTGTGTTTTTCTTGTGCTCAAGAGCTATAAAAAATGGGTGGGGGGTATCTTAAGATGTGGCCACAACACCAAATTTGATTACGGTCTTCGTGTTTGTCTTGTTGAGTACTTATTTGGTCATTGACTGCTGAATTCTTTCGAAAATTCCGGGTGTATTCCTTAGTCATACAAGCTTGGTTGATACAAAGATACATAGATACATAACATAGTTACCATCTTCAAAGTTTAAGTATTAAACACTAGTTCTATAAATATTATAAACAGTTATGTTACTGAGGTTCTTTCCCCACTCCTTCCTGTGGCAAGTTCAATCAATGGCATTGAGCCGTCATTATTTCCTTACGTACATTTCAGTAACATAGTTACCATACTCAGATTTTGAGTATTAAACAAACACTAATTCTATAAATATTATAAACAGTTATACAACTGAGGTTCTTTCCCCACTCCTTCCTGTGGCTAGTTCAATCAATGGCATTGAGCCGTCATTATTTCCTTACGTACATTTCAGTAACATAGTTACCATACTCAGATTTTGAGTATTAAACAAACACTAATTCTATAAATATTATAAACAGTTATACAACTGAGGTTCTTTCCCCACTCCTTCCTGTGGCTAGTTAAATCAATGGCATTGAGCCAAGTCAATTTTAAGTGTTGCAGACAACTACCAAGAAATTATGTTTTCAGATTTCTGTCAATAACTCGATTATCTTTTAACATACAGAACCAATAAAAATCTCATTTTATTTGCAGTTAAAAGAGGAAACTTTTTTGTTTCCTGTAAATCTTTTGTAAAATTAATGGTTTTCGAGAAATTCAACTTTCAATACTTCAAACGGCCGCCATTTTGTAAAAAATCTCTATGCAAAATCTGAACTCAATAGCTATTTTTTGTAAATACCAAATGGCGGATTGTCTGAAAACGAAGCGGTTTCTATCACATATTTATAGGAACTTTTTAGGTAAGAAATCCGCTCCCGAAGCTACCTCGAAGTATTTCAGAGACACCCTGTATATGGTTAACACGTATTGGATTCTAGGCTACTCAAATTGCTTATCAATATCGTAAGGACGCAAACTCTTCAATACGTAGCGACCATTTTGTTTCCGTACTTGTTTGTTACAATATTGCAAAACATAAAGTTATAAATTATTTCTCATCTCCTTTGAAACTGTCAACCACAGCTGTCTAGAGTGTCATAAATCACAGACATCTACCTGTCTCTGAGATTGATATTATAAATCACAAGTTGTATCTGTTCTGTGATCAAGTAAGCATTGAACACGCTTCGAATGACAAGGTTGGCAACACTTTGTTAAATGATAACGTTCGTGACGTGAAATTTGTAGTTATGGAAACGCATATGGTTAAGAAACCAAAAATCTGTAGAGAAAGTTTTAAAAATAAGAGTTAAATTATACTCGCTTCGCTCGTGTCGGTGTTTCTCCCGTACCAGACATCGAAACTATACAGGGTGAGGCAGACCACACGTGCAGTATTTATAGCTGTCTTACTAATTTACTTTAACACTTTTTCTTTCTCATTTCCAACTAATTTGGCCTCACAGAATCCAATAAAATTATTTTCAATTTTGGAAAATGCCCCAAAAGGGCCCAAATTTTGGGTGCTTTTTGAGGAATTTTCAAATGTAAACCTGGGTTGTGTGATACATCAATTTAAAGGTCTAATTACCCTGGACATTTTGGCACAAACAAAAGTTAATTATCTTTAACCGTATGTACAGGGTGTACCAAAACGTTTTGAAATATGACCTTAAAATAAAGTGCCGTATTACCCTACCTACAATACGGAAGAGCACCAGATTTTTTTCCCAAGCTTATTATTGAGCTATTCAATAAGGAAACGTGTGGTAGGGACATTTATCACTGGATTTTGTAAATTTTAAAAATGCTCAAACTTGAAGAATACAAAAAAGCCTAAAACTCAAAATTCTTAAACAGCAACTTATAAATTTTTTTTATATCAAATAAAAGGTATATTAAAAAAAGAACATTTTTTGTATTCGATCTTTTTTTTCTATCTCTTACTATTTTAAAATGGCAGCCGAAAAACTTAATTACGTATGTCAGTTCACAAAATGTAACAAATTATTTTTAAATGATATTAAATCAAACATTTTCTTAATTAAAGTGAAGTAACCTTTCTAGTGAAAGGTAAGATTATGGCTAGTTCAGAGGACATTCAGAGCTATGAAGCTAATTAAACATTATAGGGGGAAATGAGAAAGAAAAAGTGTTAAAGTAAGTTAGTAAGACAGCTATAAATACTGCACGTGTGGTCTGCCTCACCCTGTATAGGACGGACCATCCACTCGCAATAGATATAAAGAGGAATATAGCAAGTTATCCGAGTGGTGCAGAGTTGAAAATGTTAAAACAAAACAAGTAAGAGACGAAATTGTATTGGTTTATTTATTTTGTAGACCAAAAAAATCCAAAAAATGGATAATACAAACATGACAACTACAAACATGACAACATTACAGGGACTTCCAAACGAAGGAATCAGTGTTACCAACAAACAAAATTACCATAAACATCAATCTGAACTTTCAAATTGTAGGTTTTTTAAGTTGTTTTAACTCTGTAACTCACTTATTTTGTTGAGATAATTTCGTTTGTAACAAAAATTAAAATTGTTAATTAAAAGTTTATATTATGAAAAATGTAGCCTACTAGTTTTTTCTTCTTAGGCAAATTTTTTGTTTTTTTTCTGCATCGTTCATAACTCGCACCGAAAGTACTTCCGGTGTTTAATCGAATTTCCGTAACGATAGCGCATCATAAAAGCTCACTTTCGGTACTAATAATGGAATATACAATTTGTTGTCAATAGAGACATCGTTTCGCAATTTTTCCCCTGTTTAAAGTCAAGAAATTCGTTGAAATCGTTTCAAATTGTCACATATATCGTCCTGTGTTAACCAACGCTTGGCAGTGATCGGAGACGAATTTTGACAACTTCAATCCTTTGGTAATAAATTGTAAACAAATATCGATGTGAAATCTATATATTTGAAAAGCGTAAATTTTCCCGATATATTTTTAACGATTTACGTCGAATTGTCACTGAAATGAGCCTCTTGGGCGTTACCCAAATTAAGCACGCCACAATGTGTTCTTAGTCAGAAAATATAAGAGGAAATGTTACTCATATTCATACGATGTTACTCGTGTGTACTGGTAGCCAAATGGTTTAAGTCGTCGTTTTCTGAAAAGAAAAGTATCGAATCCCAACGGAATACAAGATTTTCCTCTGCGATTTAGCTCTTTATAATCTGTGGTAAAACGGTGGCAAGGCCCACTGTAATAAACGGTGGCTGGTACGAGTAGCAGCAGTTGACGAAACCAACAATTTTGCAAATTTTGTATTAGTTTTCCAATTTTAGCAAGTAGTTATTTTTTCATTAGGAGATTTTGTAGACGAGATTCAAAAGAAAGTTAGTGATTTTGTTTGAAAGTTATGGAGCAGCCACAGTTAAGGTAACAACAAATAACAGTGTGTTAGTAACTTGGAAACTTATCTCTCAGCTAATCCGAAGTTCCTAACATTAAACTTAACTGCAGATAAGTCAAAACTTAGGCCCATAAGTTATACTTAGTTTATCAGTTTATAACTAGATTTATAGCTTCTATAGTTGAAGGTAATGAGTTGGTTAAAGTCGTAGTAAGACCTCAAAGGTAACGAGTGGATGTGTTAGTGACGTCACAGTTAAGTGATGATAACACGGTTTATGTATTTGTCGTCACAAGTCATGAGATTGCATTAGGAAGAGGTTGGAGAAAGAGAGAGGGAGTGTATGCATAAGAATTAAGAAAAAGAAACAAGGGGAGAATAGAATAGAATGCGTTTTTATTTTATGAAGCGAAGATAGGACTACAGGGTCCTCTGTTCCCCTTAACCTCAACAATTAACATTAAAAATATACTTATAAAATTCAACATACAATTATTACAGAATATAAAATAAAAAAATGTCTACTTATTAATAAATAAAACAATTACAAAAAAAAATCAAATAAAAACGATAGTAAGATAAATAGTAGGAGAAAAGAAAAAGAGTTAGTGGAAGGAAGGGAATGGGTGAATAAGAGAAACAGAGAATAAAAGTCGAAACGAGAAAGAAGGCGAACGAGAGAGTTAGGGAAATATTAACAGAAAGAATGGATGAGACAGTAACGGAGGGAAAGGGGAAAGGTGAACAACAGACAATATGAGAGACTGAGCGAAAGGGAGAGACAGTAAGAGAGGGAATAGAAAAAGAGAGTAAAAGAGGGAAAGGAGAAAAATAGGACAGTAAGAGTAAATAGAGAATAAAAGGGGAAAAAATGCAAAAGTTAGTAAGAGAAAAGGGGATAGAGAGAAAGTGTTATAGAATAAGTTAGAGATAAGGAAATAGAGTAAAAGATAGAGGATTAGAGATGGCGTAGTAGACGATAGAAAAAGGAAGACAGACGAAGAGTAAGTAATTAAAAAAGTAATTTAGAGAGAAACTAAGGAAGATAGGAAATGAGAGAGAGGGAGAGTTAGAGAGAAAAAAAGAGAAAGGGGTAGACAGCAACTGATTAACGGAGAGAGTAAGAAAAGAAAAGGGTGAATGAGAGCAAAATGCGGTAAGACAAAAGGGAGAGAGATAGAGAGGAAAGGAATAGCGAAAGCGAAAGAGAGATACACAGTTTCAGATTATGGGAGACAGTAAGGAAACAAATTGGAAAAAATAATGAGAAGAGAAAAATGCGATAATAATAGTAAGGAAGAGATAAAGGGAGAAAACGTGCAAAAGATAGTAAGAATAATATGAAAGGTGGCGTAAAAGAGAAAGTGTTCGAAAATAAGGCAGAGACAAAGAAGAAAAAAACAGACTACGAGAGAAAGAAGAAGGCACAGTAACAATAGAAGAGAGTAAAAGTAAATAATTAAATAAAGAAGAAAAGATAGTAAGAGAGAAAGAGAATGAGATAAATAATTACAAATTAGCCGACAGAATGAGAAAAGAGTGAAAGAGAGCAAAATACGGGGAGAGAAATAGAGAGAAAGTAATATCGTAAGAAAGCGAAAGAGAAAGACAGTTAATATTAAGGGAGTGAGTAAGAGATAAAATGGTATAAGACGAGAGAAAGACAGTAAGAGACGACGGAAGAGCGTAAGAAACAGCAAGAAAGATAGGGTTACATATTAAGGATGAGAGAAAATAGTATAAATGATCAAAAGACAGTACGAGAGAAAGGAGAGTTAAATACGACGAAAGAGCGTAAATTAGTGTAAGAGAGAAACAGCTACAGATTAAGGAGAGAATAAGAATTGAAATGAATGTGGGAGAGTAAAGTGAGAAAGGGAGAGGAAGTAAAAAAGTAATTTAGAGAGAGGGACAGCATCTTATTGCTAATTCATGTCAGAAAAACTGACTGTATAAACGGAACGTAGCGACTGCAAGCAAAAGCTTTTATTGAAAGACTTATTATTCAATAACGAGCCGCACAAAGCAAAGATGAATTAAAATGCTAATTGTATTCCTATAACTTGGCCAACAGTTTATATTTGCAAGTTTAATTGTATTTTAGCATTTTTTGAATAAAATTTGTAATTTATAGCTGTTTCTGTATTCGTCAAGACATATAATATGTAGCAAGCCTATCCACAGGTGTATTTTGACACTATTTTTAGCTAACTTTATGTATTGGGAGAGCTTTCAAGTCACTCTCCTGTTATCCGAAAATCAAAAATGTGATTTTCGACAAACCGTCCGTACGTCGTCGTTGTCGTCTGTACGTAAGCACGATAGCGGCCACAAAAATTAAGATAGAAACATGAAATTTAGTGTAGAGGACTGTAGTGTGGTTGTATTGAACCTGATTGAAATTCAGAAAAACAAAAATGTCAAAATGGCGGCCGCTTTAAGCAGTTATTTATTCATATCTCGTTTGTTATTCAAAGTACATATAAACATTAAATTATTTAATAATTTGCATACTTCAATTCTGCTTGGTGCTGTTAGGAATTATCATTATTGTAAATTATGTTAGTAATAAATTATAAATTCATTGTAATTCCTAAAGCAGTGCAAAGAGATTATTGTTGCGAAAGTATTCAAAAAGCGTTGCAACAGCTGACTGGCAGATAATATTGGTAAGTCAATGTACATGCCACTAGTCGTAACTATAAAAACTCATGATGTCCTAATAACGAAGCCATTAGGAGTGCAAAAGAAACTCTTTTGCATTCGGAAACAAGCAGGGTAGCCGAAGGCTCTATTCGTCAACTAGCAAGGTGCCAACTGGAAGAGAACTCTCTGGGATACTCCAAAAACAGGATCTTGACTGTATCTGCGACAGTAAGGGTGACCAAACGAATTGTGTATTTATGTTGAATATTTAACACGTACAGTATCCTCAAGATAGGAATGTCTCTGAGGTGGAGAGGAAAAGAGCGGCTCCCAGACTTTGTTGCGTTTACTTTCAGCGATACAATCCCCCCAAAAAATATATAGACCTCAAATGCTTTTGTGTAAACGCCTACCCTACTTTCTTTTCTTTTATCGGTGTAAAGAAGAATAAAACATTTACAAAAATCTGTCACGAAGTTGTAACTTTAGGAATTAAATGTAGCAAAGCAGTAATTTGTGTATCTAGTTTTCTTGGAATGGGTTGTACCGTCAAGTCAGGCTAGGGAAGCGAGTAGAAGGGAGGACACGCCCCTTACACCAGACACACTCCTAGTCTGTGGCTACTGTACACCAGTAGAATCATTTATGGCTTTTTGCAACACGATTTAGCTCGATCTGTAATGAATTGTTTTGGAAACAAATTAGAATACATTTTTAATATAGTCATACATGTGCAATAACAGAGTTGTGTTATTTTTGGGAAATAAATATTGTAAGAATTAATAAAGTCTTGTTTAACAAGTAGCTGGAATAACTGATTGCTATTTTCATTAACCACCCGTTGATTAATAGATGGTCAGAATTATCTATTTTGAACCCGAAATTGGGATTAGGAAAGCCTAAACTTAAGAGATGGTGAATTGGTCTTTCAGGATCTAACAGTAACAACCCTACATCTATGGAGTTCGAACTCTGACCTCCCAAATAATTGGAAGTCGTATAATCCAGCAGTGCCAAGACACCGATACGAGCGAAGTGATCGGAGAGTTTATAAAATACACGAGACCCGTTGGGACCTAGCCAACGTAAAATATACACAATTACGAGGTTCAGAAAACCTGTGTAACAACTGTTTTAAACAAACACACTACTGGATAAGACACCTTGATCTACCAATACAATTTAACATTTCCTACAAGGCTCAAGAAACCAACTTTCGGGCGTTACATTTAGAGGATCTGTTTGTATAGTAGGGGCTGGGTAAGTACCATAATGGCGCCTTCAACTTTTTTCAATAATGTACCGCGAAGATTAACTTGAAATTGGACAAAGAAATTATTTGCGGAAATCACACTGGCCTCACTCACTGTAGAAGTAAAGTAAAACAAAAAATAGACTCATTTAGTTGTGTCAAGTTAAATGAAGATAAATAGAGCGTGATTTTCTTTAGAGTGAGAGAGAGAGAGAGGATGATAAATAACAGGAAGGAAGAAGTTGATTAAACTAAGAAGGGTTGACATGGTCACACATTGATTGAGATTTATTTATTGTACCTACTTTGCTTTCCTTTTCTTTGTTTTTATATTTTATATTTCTCTATTTTCTGTCATTCCTTTATATATTGTGTATTATATATTTTTTTTCTTTTTTATTCATCGTCTTTTTAGTCCTCTTTTCTATTTTAAACTCTTTATCTACTTTCTCTTACCTATTATACATATTTTCAAGTATTTTAACGTTTTCCTTTCTTTCTTTTTTGTTTTAATTTCTTTTACTTTTCTCTGTGTTCTTTGACCCTTATTATCTCTTTTTGCTGATCCATATTTTTTGTTTTTCTCTTTTTTACTTAATCTCTCTTTCTATTTTCCGTTTTTTGTTTGTTTCTTTTTTGTTTTATTTTTTTTTACTTTTCTCTGTTTTTCTTTCACCATTATTATTATATTATCTCTTTTCGTGTTCCATGTTTATTCTTTCTCTCTCTTTTAATTAATCTCTTTTTCTATTGTCTGTTTTTTCTTTGTTTCATTTCTTTACTTTGTGTGCCTCTTTTCGTTATTTTAAGGCTGTTTTTCATTTCTTTGTTATATCCTTTATCTATTTTCGTTATTGAATGTTCTTATTTATCGCTGTTTTCCTTTTACTCTTTTCATTTTTTTAATTGTTCTCCCTATTTTTCCTTTATACGTATATCGAAAAATAGTTGATATAGGCGTCCAAAATAGATAGTTCATTCCACCATTTTGAGTCCATGATAAGTACACAAGAGGTATTATAATAAATATCTCTTGGAAAACGATACAATTCTCATTGTAAACTTTTCAAAAAATAAGCAAAGTTCAAATCAAACATTTCGGCAGCAATTTCATTAAAATCCATCCATTAGATACTGAGATATTAAACGAACACTATTTTCAACTTCGTTGTTTCCTGCATGATACTGTGTGACACTTAAGATTACAATATAATTGTATTAGACTACTTATTCGTTACTGTTCACTTTATAGAGTTAGTCCACAGTTTCTTATCACTAAATGTTTGTCGGTTAACCATTTATCTCTTTCCTACCGCTACAAAGTAACCGTGAAGCACTGCAAAACTTTAGGGACAAAATAACCATTATTTAAAATTTCATCCCGTCCGCCCTTTTTTGTTTTGCGCTCTTATTCCATCGGTGCATCATTTGTCTTCGTTAGAGCAAAACTTTAAAACTAGACAAAGTTTTTAAAATCATTTCCTTGTCCCTTCATTAAAATCTTGAGCGACAATAACTTTCTAAAAACGTAGCATCGAGCTGTGATCTTCCAGTTTTGTTTTAAACAAAGTTGTAGACTATACAGGATCAGTTGTAAGTCCCGTCCACACTGGGGGTAAAATCACACACTACCAAACAATATCATCGAGCTGTGATCTTCCAGTTTTGTTTTAAACAAAGTTGTAGACTATACAGGATCAGTTGTAAGTCCCGTCCACACTGGGGGTAAAATCACACACTACCAAACAATATCATCGAGCTGTGATCTTCCAGTTTTGTTTTAAACAAAGTTGTAGACTATACAGGATCAGTTGTAAGTCCCGTCCACACTGGGGGTAAAATCACACACTACCAAACAATATCATCGAGCTGTGATCTTCCAGTTTTGTTTTAAACAAAGTTGTAGACTATACAGGATCAGTTGTAAGTCCCGTCCACACTGGGGGTAAAATCACACACTACCAAACAATATCATCGAGCTGTGATCTTCCAGTTTTGTTTTTAAACAAAGTTGTAGACTAATACAGGATCAGTTGTAAGTCCCGTCCACACTGGGGTAAAATCACACACTACCAAACAATATCATCGAGCTGTGATCTTCCAGTTTTGTTTTAAACAAAGTTGTAGACTATACAGGATCAGTTGTAAGTCCCGTCCACACTGGGGGTAAAATCACACACTACCAAACAATATCATCGAGCTGTGATCTTCCAGTTTTGTTTTTAAACAAAGTTGTAGACTAATACAGGGTCAGTTGTAAGTCCCGTCCACACTGGGGTAAAATCACATACTACCAAACAATATCATCGAGCTGTGATCTTCCAGTTTTGTTTTTAAACAAAGTTGTAGACTAATACAGGATCAGTTGTAAGTCCCGTCCACACTGGGGTAAAATCACATACTACCAAACAATATCATCGAGCTGTGATCTTCCAGTTTTGTTTTAAACAAAGTTGTAGACTATACAGGATCAGTTGTAAGTCCCGTCCACACTGGGGGTAAAATCACACACTACCAAACAATATCATCGAGCTGTGATCTTCCAGTTTTGTTTTAAACAAAGTTGTAGACTATACAGGATCAGTTGTAAGTCCCGTCCACACTGGGGGTAAAATCACACACTACCAAACAATATCATCGAGCTGTGATCTTCCAGTTTTGTTTTAAACAAAGTTGTAGACTATACAGGATCAGTTGTAAGTCCCGTCCACACTGGGGGTAAAATCACACACTACCAAACAATATCATCGAGCTGTGATCTTCCAGTTTTGTTTTTAAACAAAGTTGTAGACTAATACAGGATCAGTTGTAAGTCCCGTCCACACTGGGGTAAAATCACACACTACCAAACAATATCATCGAGCTGTGATCTTCCAGTTTTGTTTTAAACAAAGTTGTAGACTATACAGGATCAGTTGTAAGTCCCGTCCACACTGGGGGTAAAATCACACACTACCAAACAATATCATCGAGCTGTGATCTTCCAGTTTTGTTTTTAAACAAAGTTGTAGACTAATACAGGGTCAGTTGTAAGTCCCGTCCACACTGGGGTAAAATCACATACTACCAAACAATATCATCGAGCTGTGATCTTCCAGTTTTGTTTTTAAACAAAGTTGTAGACTAATACAGGATCAGTTGTAAGTCCCGTCCACACTGGGGTAAAATCACATACTACCAAACAATATCATCGAGCTGTGATCTTCCAGTTTTGTTTTTAAACAAAGTTGTAGACTAATACAGGGTCAGTTGTAAGTCCCGTCCACACTGGGGTAAAATCACATACTACCAAACAATATCATCGAGCTGTGATCTTCCAGTTTTGTTTTTAAACAAAGTTGTAGACTAATACAGGGTCAGTTGTAAGTCCCGTCCACACTGGGGTAAAATCACATACTACCAAACAATATCATCGAGCTGTGATCTTGCAGTTTTGTTTTAAACAAAGTTGTAGACTATACAGGATCAGTTGTAAGTCCCGTCCACACTGGGGTAAAATCACACACTACCAAACAAAATTAAATTCTGATAATATTAAATAATTTAAAACGTAAATTTACAAAATTATTATAGAAAAAACATATAAATTAGTGAAAATTGTAAGCTGTTATGAAAAACATGCATTCTTTGTAGATTTCTTTTGCAATATATTACAATATTATTATGAACAAATATCGTAATTACATAATATTTTGATTTAGGTTAATCTTGGATGTTGTTCTGACCAAGAAAAAAATGTTTTAGTTTGTCTGTCGGTAAATCGATTATTCTTTGACCTACCAAAAAAAAAAATCAATTTGTCTTCATTAGAAAGAGGAAAATCTTCGATTTTTGCAAATTTTACGTAATCTTGTTGGTTCTCGAGATATTCGACGTTAAACGACAGCCATTTTGAAAATTAACAAAATAAAATTTTTCTACTGATAAAAAGTAAAATCTGAGCTCAATATTTTATCTACATCCAAAGATTTTTTTTTATATAAAAACACAAAATGGCGGGAAACGAAACGTTAACGGATATATGTTTGTATAAACTTTTTTCTTATTTTCAACTATAAAATCACCTGTAATTTTAAACCACCCTGTTAATAGTAGCGAAAGTATTTCAAAAAAATAAAAAACTTTTCCAATAAACGTTATTAATTTCATGACGAGACTGCAAAGAGGTTGCAGATTACAGATTAACAGTAATTCCAAGGATAAATAAACTTGTAAACAGATTTTTATAAATGGACAGGTTTCATCTGAGCTGTGAGCTGCGCGTGGAAGGGAGGTACAAGTTTGTAGTTCGAGGCCGCGTGGGGATAGAGGCATTGTAGGGGAAACAGTCGGCGCCGATTACTGTCCACGATCCAGCGGTCTTGCAGACATCGTTGTTAGTACCAACACCCAACACAGACTGAGACGACCGCTTCCCCCACCACCTCACTGCTGCTTAGACCCACTGCGCACCCAAACTCCACAGCTCAGATGAAACCTGTCCATTTATAAGACCAATCCACTCTGTCTGGATCTGTTAGTATTATAAAAATAAGGGGTTGGATATGCAATCTGACTACACTGTAACTTCCATTAAAAGCAAGTCTCTGCTTTACGATGATCGGTACTGCTGTCCAACTAGGACTAACATTTTTCTCATAAATTTAGTTCATTCTAACCTACTGCAAAGCGGTAAGCCGAAAGTCTGTTATTGTATATGATAAAATTAGTCCACATTTATCAAGACATGTTTGTTGGTTAATCATTTATATCTTCTCTGCCGCTACAAAGTAACTGTAAAGCAATACAAAACTGGGACAAAATAACCATTACTTAAAATTCTATCCTGTCCATTTTTTAAGTTTTCCTTTTTTGTTTTGTGCTCTTATTCCATCATTACTCTTCTTTTAAAACTTGACAAAGTTTTTAAAATCATTTCCTTCATTAATTACAAAATAAAAGTCTTGAATGACAATAACTTCGTAAAAAACGTAGCATCAAGCTGTGATCTTGCAGTGTACAGACAATACAGGATGTTCCAAAAGTACCGCTCTCTAGAGTTTGAACGAGGGGAAACAATAATTCTACTTTGGTTTTTATTTTAGCTACTGTACCACGCTCTTTTTAATTAGAGAAAGCTATGTGATGGTGTAAAAAAATATGTTTTATGCTGATATAACAGTTTTGAAGTCTATAAGTTGTCCATCTGTGTGTCATACATGCAGCTCTCTACACTCCAAATGCGTCGACCGATTTCAATCACATTTTATACGTGGACACATTTAAAACCATATCTCGAGAAGATATTCAAAGAACGTATTTGTCGACGTGTCTCCGAAAATGGCGTTCTTGAGTTGTCGGTAATAAATCGTCCAAGCAGCTGCTGTTATTAAATACTTAGTACAGGGTGTCTCAAAAGTCTAATTCTCTATAATTTTAATAAAAACTAGTGTTCTTAAGAAACTGTACAGTATTAAAGAAATTATCTTTTGATTTAACCCCCAAATGGGGTTTTTAGGGAAGCAATTAAAAAATTGCAACCCCTATCGATAGAATTAACTAATTTCATCGTTACTATAATTAAATTTTAGAAAATATGTGTTTAGTTAAATTACCACAAACATCTAAGGGAACTTGTAACAAAACTATTTTCAAATATTACTCACTCAGTTTACAAAGTAAAGGGTAGGTTAGGTAATCGCAAACGAATATAGTTTCTTTTGTCTGATCTTCAAGTTTCATCGCCTCCACAAACCGTCCGTCCGTCGTCGTTGTCGTCTGTACGTAAGTACGATAGCGGCAACACAAATTAAGATAGAAACTTGAAATTTGGTGTAGAGGACTGCAGTGTGCTTGTATAGAACCCTATTGAAATTCAGAAATATCTATTTGAAAATGGACATTAGTAGTCATCCGGTGAGTGTTACCATTTAAGATTATTGAGGTGCCCCCAAAACCCCTATTTTTAGGGGACAGGTAAAAAAATCTCATTTACCAAAAGGTAGTTTTTATCACCAAAAGATACATATAAGATATCTTTTTTGGTTTTAAAGTTATTGAACCGGTTCGAACTTTTGGGACACACTGTATAAAACAAGAACAATAAACGCCAATTAAAACCAACGATTACACAGAACCACACAACGGATTTAAGAGTTTCTAGGAAAAACCAGGCCTATAATTAAAATTTGGGGAAAACGGCCACCAAAAAAACCCCAAAATGACAATTTTTGTTAAAACGACTCCAACGATTTTGATCAAATTTTGCTCAAGTGTAGTCTCTATGGACCCCAATAAAATATACTGGTCGCCATCTCATCAAAAATGTCGTTCGTAAGTTATCAGTTAATAAAACAAAATTTGTGTCTCACCCTGTATACAGTGTGCCCAAAATACAATCAATTTACTCCAATAGGTGAGATGGGCGACCATTTCATGGTATCGTGAGGAAATGTTTATATAAGAATCCGTTAATAAATTGTGAACATCTCAATCTATGCAAAACATCTGATACTGTGTTATTCCCTCAAGTCAGTAAACAAGACAATTTTAGTACGTAGAACTTTTGCTAGAGTGCAGCACTCAAAATGCTTTTAAGTTGTACTTCCCCACCCTTCTGAACGGCCTCTTCATAAAGGTGACTTTATCAAGTGTTTTATATTAAATAAACTCTGGAAAAACATTGTACAAAATATCTTACGTATACTTCGCATAAATACGCTGATAAGAAAGTTTGCGAATTAATTTTGTTGCTTAGGTTAGGTTAGGTTAGTATAGGTTGGGTTAGGTTAGGTTATGTTAGATTTGCGAATTACTCTTGTTGCTTAGGTTGTTAGGTTAGATTTGCGAATTACTTTTGTTGCTTAGGTTAAGTTAGGATAGGTTAGGTTAGGTTAAGTTAGGTTAGGTTAGGTTAGGTTAGGTTAGTATATGTTGGGTTAGGTTAGGTTAGGTTAGATTTGCGAATTACTCTTGTTGCTTAGGTTGTTAGGTTAGATTTACGAATTACTTATGTTGCTTAGGTTAGGTTAGGTTAGGTTAAGTTAAGTTAGGATAGGTTAGGTTAGGTTAGAATAGGTTAGATTAGGTTAGGTTAAGTTAGGTTAAGTTAGGTTAGGTTAGGTTAGGTTAGATTTGCGAATTACTTATGTTGCTTAGGTTAGGTTAGGTTAGGTTAGGTTAGGTTAGGATAGGTTAGGTTAGGTTAGAATAGGTTAGATTAGGTTAGGTTAAGTTAGGTTAAGTTAGGTTAGGTTAGGTTACGTTAGATTTGCGAATTACTTATGTTGCTTAGGTTAGGTTAGGTTAAGTTAGGATAGGTTAGGTTAGGTTAGAATAGGTTAGATTAGGTTAGGTTAAGTTAGGTTAGGTTAGGTTAGGTTAGATTTGCTAATTACTTTTGTTGCTTAGGTTAGGTTAGGTTAGGGTTAGGTTAGGTTAGGTTAGGTTAGGTTAGGTTAGGTTAGGTTAGGTTAGGTTAAGTTAGGTTAGGTTAGGTTAGATTTGCTAATTACTTTTGTTGCTTATTGCAATAAGGACGTTTGCTACTCACATTCTCTCCCTACATGTAGAATACAGAAAGTCATGTAACGGGTCATTTTCTCTGGAAACACTTTGTAATAAATATATCATTTTAAATAACACCCCAGTTATGGGTAAATAACATGTTTTTACAAAAATAATTTGAAGCAGCTGTTATGTATTCTGAAATAAGTTTTATCTTAAACTATTTTCGTGAGCGTAGGTACTTGGTGGTATTCCATTTTAATAAATAAAAGACTTTTATTTTTTAGTAAATCCACAAATGTAATGAAACTTGCCGACCATGATTTCGCTAGTTACAGCATTCTCAAGGTAATTCGTTCTTGTAAAATACCTTGACAATGCTGTAACTAGCGAAACCATGGCCGGCAAGTTTCATTAAATTTGTGGTTTTACTTTTTAAAAAAATGTGTTTTACTTACTAAGCACTTTTTTTTGGTTAGAGAATTTAAAATTATTTTTTGGTTAACTTAAATTTGTCATTTAAACATGCCTGTTATAGGTAAATAACATATTTCACAACACAAATAGTTTGAAACAGCTGTTATAAATAGGTTTTATTTTGTTGTTTTTTTTTGAGAATTTATAACAGCTGTTTTAAACTGTTTTTAGGTTAACTTTTATAGTGCTTACTTTATTTGTGTGGATTCTTGTTGTGTTGTTATTGGTTGTTTAAATTTTTACAAAATTAATAGCTTTATTCTCAAAACAAGTTTTATTTTCTTTGAGAATATTTAAAAGCTGTTTTAAATTATTTTTAGGTTAACTTTTATAGTGCTTACTTTATTTGTGGGGATTCACGTTGTGTTGTGTTTGATTGCTTATAACACGCAAAATTAAACGTTTTAAATTGTCAAATACGTTTTATTTTGTTGTTTTTTTTTTGACAAGTTATAACAGCTGTTTTAAATTATTTTTAGGTTAACTTTTATACAGTTCTTACTTTATTTGTGGGGATTCACGTTGTGTTGTGTTGTGTTTAAATCTTGCAAAATTAAACGTTTTAAATTGTCAAATACGTTTTATTTTGTTGTTTTTTTTTGACAATTTATAACAGCTGTTTTAAATTATTTTTAGGTTAACTTTTATACAGTGCTTACTTTATTTGTGGGGATTCACGTTGTGTTGTGTTGTGTTTAAATCTTGCAAAATTAAACGTTTTAAATTGTCAAATACGTTTTATTTTGTTGTTTTTTTGACAATTTATAACAGCTGTTTTAAATTGTTTTTAAGGTTAGCTTATATGCATGTAACGGTACCAACCCCACCTCTTTACGATGACAAATAGCCAAGTTATTGTCAAAAACGTAATTTCTAACCTTCAAGAAAATCGGATATTCATATAATTACGATGATTATGTCACCGACACGAGCGTAGCGAGTGGAGGCGTTTTCACATACGTACACCTTCAAAGCACTGACATGAGCGAAGCGAGAAATTCCTGGCCTACGTTAAGAAAGTAGTGATATACACAATTACCATATTCAGAAAACCTGTGTAATAACTGTTTTAAACAAACTAACCCTGAGTATTACATTGTACGGTAGGGCTGGGTAAGTACCATGATGAAGTTTGTCGACTTTTATAACATCTAAGAATACGTTAGAACATAACCTAACATAACTAACTTAACCTAACTAAACCTTACCTAACCTAACCTAACATAATCTAATCTAACCTAACCTTATGAGGAAATACAAATGTCCAGCCTTTATAAGACTGTACATTACTGTAAAGTTTTGGTTGCCAAATAAATAGAAATACCACCGCTCCGGGATATCACTTGAGTGGACATTATGTCTCCCAAGGTAGTTGGAACAAGTATTTCTGACTCGTAAATTATTTAAAGTAAAAGCTTTTTGAAAGAGTTCTTATTAGCAACTTCTAATACACACATTTCAGCTGTTTGGGATCTCCCTTGTGAATACAGCGATATAAACTGGTCTATCCATTGGATCTATTGCTCATTGTATGTACAGGGTAAACCAAACGTAGGTGAACAGTAGCCTATATGTATTCACTTCCAAAAATATTACAATTTATTATTTATTTTACAGTCTCATTTAAGCGTAGTATTAAGTAGGCCTACGGTGTTGATCAAAATAACAACGTCAAATTATTTGTTGAGAGATACGATAATTATTGGACAGGTATAGCTAATTATCTTATAAGATATATATCGCTAGTGCATGTTTAATCTTGTAGTATTGTCATTGTACAGCAGTAGGCCTATGATATCGTCAACTATCATATTAGGCCGGCTGCATACTAGAACGAAACCATATGCGATTATTAATATATATAATAAAAGGAAGTCTAGAATGTTATAAAACTCAAAAACGAATCCCGGTACAATCAAAGGGGGTATATGGTGTGATAGTCCTCTATTGCCCACCCGTGGGGAAGGTTTCCGTTTTGTCTCTAAGGGCGTCCATTGGAAGATAAAAGGGCCGAACTTATGACCGAAAAATACAAGGGAAATACAGTATTTATCCCCAGAATACCACTGATATCGACTGAATTACCATTCAACAAAAGAGACTGCAATTGTAAAAATAATCCGTTAACTTTTGTAAAATAAAAAATTCAGACCCAATTGTCATACATTAACAATAAGCCAGATAAACCATTAAGTTTTACTAGATGTAAGGGATAAATCAGAAATAAACTAAACACTATACAGTATGTACAGTTAAGCCGTTAACTTTTGTAAAATAAAAAATTCAGACCCAATTGTCACACATTAACAATAAGCCAGATAAACCATTAAGTTTTACTAGATGTAAGGGATAAATCAGAAATAAACTAAACACTATACAGTATGTACAGTTAAGCCGTTAACTTTTGTAAAATAAAAAATTCAGACCCAATTGTTACACATTAACAACAAACCAGATAAACCATTAAGTTTTACTAGATGTAAGACATAAATCAGAAATAAAGTAAACACTATACAGTATGTACAGTTAAGCCGTTAACTTTTGTAAAATAAAAAATTCAGACCCAATTGTTACACATTAACAACAAGCCAGATAAACCATTAAGTTTTACTACATGTAAGGGATAAATTCAGTAATAAAGTAAACACTATACAGTATGTACAGTTAAGTGGTTAACTTTTGTAAAATAAAAAATTCAGACCCAATAATTGTCACACATTAACAATAAGCCAGATAAACCATTAAGTTTTACTAGATGTAAGGGATAAATCAGTAATAAAGTAAACACTATACAGTATGTACAGTTAAGTGGTTAACTTTTGTAAAATAAAAAATTCAGACCCAATAATTGTCACACATTAACAATAAGCCAGATAAACCATTAAGTTTTACTACATGTAAGGGATAAATTCAGTAATAAAGTAAACACTATACAGTATGTACAGTTAAGTGGTTAACTTTTGTAAAATAAAAAATTCAGACCCAATAATTGTCACACATTAACAACAAGCCAGATAAACCATTAAGTTTTACTACATGTAAGGGATAAATTCAGTAATAAAGTAAACACTATAAAGTATGTACAGTTAAGTGGTTAACTTTTGTAAAATAAAAAATTCAGACCCAATAATTGTCACACATTAACAATAAGCCAGATAAACCATTAAGTTTTACTAGATGTAAGGGATAAATCAGTAATAAAGTAAACACTATACAGTATGTACAGTTAAGCCGTTAACTTTTGTAAAATAAAAAATTCAGACCCAATTGTTACACATTAACAACAAACCAGATAAACCATTAAGTTTTACTAGATGTAAGACATAAATCAGAAATAAAGTAAACACTATACAGTATGTACAGTTAAGCCGTTAACTTTTGTAAGATTATAAAGTCAGATCCAATTATTGTTACACATTAACAATAAGGGAGATAAACCATAGGAACAAACTTTAAAGTATTGCAGCATAAGTCTCCAAAAATTCCTGTTTTTCTCACGGTCAATTATACTGAGCTTGCTCTCGAGTAGGAAATCCGAAAAAAAATTGTATTTATATATACCCCAGATAACAAAATGAATAATGTTGTTTATAAACAAGTATTATAAATAGTTAAAATATTCCAACTACCACACAATCCTATAGCCCCGGATCATCTTGAAAAAAGGTACAGCTAACAGTAAATTTGTACTTTCTAAAGATACTTTTTTTAACTCATTACTATCATTTTTAGGGTCTTGGGCATGATTCTTCAATTAGGTGCTAGCAGACGGGTTTGCGAATATTTTGAAATCAAGATCATATTCAACATTGTGAATAAAGCCGGGTTAAACCACTAGTTATCTTATAAGATAGGTGTCGCTAATTATCTTATAAGATAATATAGTGCATGTTTAATCTTGTAGTAGTGGCTAAACATAGGCCTATGTACAGCAGTATGATATCGTCATCTATCATATTAGGCCGGCTGCATACTAGAACGAAACCATATGCGATAATTATCTTATAAGATAATATATCACCAGTGCATGTTTAATCTTGTAGTAGTGGCTAAACATAGGTCTATGTACAGCAGTATGATATCGTCATCTATCATATTAGGCCGGCTGCATACTAGAACGAAACCATATGCGATAATTATCTTATAAGATAATATATCACCAGTGCATATTTAATCTTATAGTAGTGGCTAAACATAGGCCTATGTACAGCAGTATGATATCGTCATCTATCATATTAGGCCGGCTGCATACTAGAACGAAACCATATGCGATAATTATCTTATAAGATAGATATCGCTAGTGCGTGGTTAATCTTGTAGTTGTGGCTAAACATAGGCCTATGTACAACAGTAGGCCTATGATATCGTCATCTATCATATTAGGCCGGCTGCATAGCCTACTAGAACGAAACCATATGCGATAATTATCTTATAAGATAGATATCGCTAGTGCATGTTTAATCTTGTAGTAGTGGCCTAAGTGTCTAATTAAACACTTGCCATTGATCTTCTGATTAAAATTAGAGTTCAAATAACCAATCGGTAAGGTATTCCTAAACTAATAACCAATTGTATGTTTTACCGACACACAGAGGCTTATGCACAATCGAAAAAGTTAAATGCGATGAATAAAAAATTTTAAAAAATCAGTAATAAGGTTTAGCAGAAATATCCGATTTGAGCCAAAATACAAGTACGGTATTTAAATATCTGTCACAGTATAGATTTACAAACTAAGATCTACCATTTACAAATTATGCCAAAAGAACAGACCAAAATAGTACTGTATGTCGAGAATATGTTTGCCATATTTGAGACGTTTTGTTCATACGCCTAACTCAAAATTTAGGGAGCTCTTATAAGACCAATATTAAAATAATTGGAGTCTAACTTTTTCAACTGTTGAACAAATTTGTCCATCATTTTGAATATAACCAGAGTAGAATAGAATCAATCACAAATTGTAAAATGAACTAGGCTTCGTAATAAGACTCAGAACAGCTAAGTTTACAACTAAAAAGGTTAAACTTACAAACTAGTATCCCCTAGCTTGTTTGCAAAAATTTAACTTAATGATAGATGTAAAACGACATACAAATAAACATTCTAAAAATAAGTAAGGTTACTTACATTATGTGGAATATTTTGTTAATTCTTTGTAAAGAAAAGAAATGTCTTACTGGTAATTTTATGAATTATTATGTACACGGCGTTCATGATTTCAAATAAACTTAGAACTACTCAGATAAAGTGTAAGCAGTCAATTTGTAACATAAATAAAAAAGAACAAACATTTCACTAATTTATACCACTATCCAACAAAATTTGAAAAATCAAAATGGCTACCAGGAGTGCTAAATATTATTATAACTAATTCGGCACCAATCGTGTTATCATGAAACCTGCAACATCTACTGCAACAACGAAAACTATAGTGATTTGAACGATATGTTTAGAATATAAGTTTACCGCCAGATTCAGCAGGCATAGAAGATAACAAACTGTCATTTTTTTTTGTTATCTCAAGCCAGTTAGTTGACAGTTACTGTTATTGTTTAGAGTTAAGGTTAGATCCAGAATAAGGTTATGTATTCACAGTGTTGTTAAAAACTAATTATTGTTAAAATTATCCAATACACATTTAAAAAAATGAGCTTTGATTATCAACAATCACATGATTTCGTATCAACAATTTTATATAATGAAAATTGTTAATATGACTTTTAAAATTATTATACTAAGAAGATATTCTGAATACCCCCCCCCATTTTCTCCTGATCTATTAGATTATAGGCTACTACATTTCCATAGGTTTAATTAGTATAGTAAGAAAAACTGGTTTTAATGAAAACATAAGGGTGCGTAACTGTTAGAAAGGTAACAATTAATTATCACAGCCAGCCACTTTTATAATAATATAGTATAACATTTTGACCCAGTTGGGGTATAAACAAATTCACAAAAAAAAAAATTAAAAGGTTCTGATAAACCAGCTTAAAAGATTGTAAGAATTAATGTTAACAAGATAGCCTAAATTTTAACCTCAAAATTCGATCTATACAAAATTATTTAAACACAAGTAAATTCACTTCAGGAAATCGCATATAATAGAGTAAATTTCAAAAACAATGAATAGTTTATTAAACAAAATGTTATAAATAAAGTGTTAAACCAAACAAGGTAAGGTTGTTTGTAAAAATAAATGTGTTTTGATATTTTGATATGCAAAGTTACAAAATTAACCAAATACCGCGTCCCGGCGTCCGTAGATGGCTAGATGCATAGAAACAGCTGTTTACGATTGTGTTCGGTAGTGAACAAACATACAGTTATATATATTTTTACAAAAGCAATTAATTACTTATTTCGGACAAATTAAGACTAATAAAGGTTAAATATCATTATAAAAATTAATTGTGAAAAAATATATATCTCCAAGAAAACCAATAAAAATAAACTGTGCACAATATTTTGTATACATGACCAGAAACACCAGCCACCTATGGGACTAAATAACTAAAACAATTGTTGAAGATAATTACAACGGCACTGTCTGTGGAAGCCCAGGATTGGTTTTAAGAAAAGGAAAAGAGGAATAGCATTGAACCTTTTTACTGTTCAGACGTATTTAATAAATATCATAAATAATTTCAAGTGAAATAAGATTAAATATACTTTTAAAATATAAATTTATATAATTAAATAATTGGTAAAGTACCAGATCAAATTTGAACTTTTGAAAAGGTAATACATATCCAAATTTATTTACCTTATAAAACAGTGATTCATTTGAAGTGAGCAATATCCATGAAATCAGCCATCATTAATACCAAATTTGTAACTTGAACTTGAACTATTTTAGCATTTTGTAAAATTCACTAGTTTTAGATATTTCATACTGTATAGTCATAAGTTTTTATATTTTTCTGATTGCATATTTAATAGACCAGGATCCTTTTAACCCGAGAAATAGAATCATAATTTGTTATTTGTAAATATGTTTAAGTGCTCTAGAAACCTATGATTTTAAATGTGAATATAGCCTATAATAAAAAGATATTATAAAAAAGGCCTAGTTTATTAAATATTTTTATTACAAGCTACCTGATATCTCAAAGAGAGTCTGAAATATAATAAATGAAATTAATATAATAGGAACACAATAAATATTTGACATCTAGGACAGTTTAGGTTTAAAATGTGCAAATAAACTAATTTTAAACCTAAACTGTCCTAGATGTCCTAGATTTTAGTTTAAAGAGAAATGGGTAATTTTATAACTTACTATAATAGTAAGTTATAAAATTACCCATTTCTCTTTAAACTAAAAAAATCAAATGTTAGTTGACTTAGAGGTCAATGATCCATTTTTTTTTACAATTATGATTTATATTTCGTTTTACTACCAAGTTCACACAGTTTTATGCAAGATGATGGCTAGCCTAAATTCTATCTGAATTTTGTTAATCTTTTCTACACATTTAAATATCCTAAATTAGGCTATATAAAAACATATATTAGGGCTGTACCCCATAAACTATCACAACTCGGAAATATTAAATATAAGAATTTGTACTGCTAATATTAATAACAATCTGGGGTTTTATAATAACTGGAAAAAACCAGTTTTGGATCTTACTTCAGTTATGGTAGGCTTTATCTTTGCTAAAATTTCATCAATGATATTCATTTCTTCTAAACATGCTACAGAGAATATTAGTTTTTGAAAAATGTTCTCCGCATGTTTTTCCTAACTTCAAGAGTTAACATACTTGTGCATGTCTTACTGATGTTCTTACGCAAAATGTCAAAAATCAATTCACTTTCTGCATATTTTTCAAAACTTGGTAGAGAGATGCTCAATACATTACATGTTTCAGTATGTTCTTTTGAAAGAAATTTACAAACAAGATCAATATGTTTATACATATTCCACTTAGGTCTAATACTATCTATACATCTAGGTCTACATAAATAAGTGTAAATACATATATTACAGTCAGAGCAAACCAAGTGGCAGTCTTCACAATTAACTTCCAATTTTTTTGTTATTGCATAGGCTTCTTTGCAATTATTTTCAAAATCTTGATCAGAAAGAACTGTCCGACAGTCATTTTTGTCTTTTACTATTGTTTCCCTTGATGAATCTGAACTCTAATGTCTTGCTGGAAAAATGTTTAACCTCGAAGAAATTTTGGAAGCTTTGATATTGTGTAGATATTTTCTGGTTAGTAAAAAGATTTAATATTTCATTCCAAACATTAGAAAGGTATCAAATACTGCGGATATATTAAATTTATTTACAAAAGTCATGTAGGCCTAATTAAAATAATTATTTTCTAAAAATTTTATATTATGTTTAATGTTTATATTTTTTGGTTAGTATTAAAATTTGTATAAATCATCTACTGGGACAAAATTTCATTATGTTTACCTATCGTTAGTTTTAAGTACTAATCAAACTGGTTCTATCAACTCAACTGAAAATATCAACATTTTTATTAGCACAATATAAGCATGTGGAGGCTAAGGCTAAGACACTGAGACAAGTGAAGCGAGTAGGAGAAATTATTTAATACCTACACACCTTTAACCCTAGCTCCGCCAAACTACAAGTTCTTGTAGAACTTTGGCATTTTTAACAGTGCGCGCTACATTCTAATATTTGACCCACTAATTGTCATCCAATCTTAATAAACTTTATACCGTTGGAAAGGAAACTTTTCAAACTTTAATCTTTGTATTTACCATATGTTTCTAAAATGAATATTAACACGTCTAATGATCGATGGAATAATTGCAGAACTCTAAACAGCTGGTCTGAGCGTCGACGAACGCTAGAATTTCGTCAACTTTCAAGACCTATAACAGTTATACACACCGACTTTAGGACAATGATATTTACACCAATAGAAAGCTTGCATTTCGATCTTTCTAACACTGCTTTCAAATCTTAGATCACGTTTATGGTTTAGGTTTTGTGTCCAACCGCATAAAGTCTTGCTATTGGGCCAAGGTTTCAACCAATTAAGTAGCTTCTTTGGAAGTCGATATGTATCTCACAGATGAAGTGTTTGTAAAATTCTTTTTACATGGTTTTGTAGATAAAGGATCACTGATTCCATAGGTATTTAGTTGTATACATTTTGCTCCACTGAATCTTTAGCAAATCGCCTTCAAACATTGCCTTGTTAGACAGTTGGAAATCATCCGCTATGTTTGTATCTAAAACCGTTACGTTTTAGGTTAGCAGTTTGTTTGATCTGAATTGAATGTTTTTTGGTGATTTATAGTGAATAACGTTTATGAAATTGTGTTTTATATATAAATAAATAAGTGTAGTGTTTGTTATTGTGTTTGTTTAGTGAAATTAGTTTTAGACAAGCTAAATTTAGTAACAGTGTAGGCTATGTCGGTATGTGAGTTTATAACATACATAACGAAATTTCGTTTCGTAATTTCTGATTACAAAATGGTAAGTTATATAAAATGTTCAAGTTTACAGTTCTATTCTATGATTTATTCTCTACAATTTGGTATATAAAATTTCATTTTTGGGTAAAGGATGCATTTTAGATTGATGTTTCAAAATAGGCTAAATTTTAGTGCCATTGTGTAGTACGGACATAAAAAATCTATTTCATAAAAACTACTTTGAAATTGGTAAATGTTTTTACATATTTCTATTCACAACTAAATTATGAAACTTTTGTGTATTTTGTATAACCAGGCCTATACATTTTTATAGTATTTATTTAGGCCTGAATTTAGAAAAAAAATTTCCGTTTTTGAAAATTTTTGCTTCCTGAGCTTATAACTTTTACAATTTTGCACCAATAAAATTTTTAGTTACATATATGATTAATTTGGACCTTTTCCTAAAAAAAAGTTATGGATCACTTTATGATTGGGATAGAATTTCTATTTTTGGCGAATTTTTGAAATTATTTCACCCGATGAAAAAAACGTGAATTCGTTTTGTTAAGGCGGAGATAGGGTTAAAGCTCACCCTAGCCCTATTCAAGAACGTTGTGATATACACAATTACAAAGTTCAGAAAACCTGTGTAATAACTTCTTTAACCCTATTTGATAAGACTCCATTGAATTAATGCTATACTTAAAGGATCCATGTGTGCAAGTGGAGAGAGTATGGTTGCACTAAACGTATTAATAGATTTTAATTATCCCTAGTGAAAACAAAAATTTCCTGTAAAAGTAATTATTTTTTATGAAAAATCAACAGTAAGTGCTGGAGTCATACAACACAATGAAACAGGTCACTTGTTGTTTATAGCATATGATCTACTTAACATCAAGAGTTAAATAGTGGAGGGGGGACATTTATCATGACACCTTACTCATGGAACAAACCTCGTATAATGTACCAAATCCCATCTTAAGATTATCATACAAAAACAATCATAGCCTACCATTAGTAAGTCATACCTAACCTATTGTAAACAAATGTTCAGATGTATTTAGCCAAATAATTATAAAAATTGTTACCAAAACTTTAGAAAATATAAATTACCAAAAAGTAAAAACCAACAAATGTAGTAAACACCATATTTAAAAAATATTTATAAACTGTAATAACCTGTTAGCAATGAATGTGCAAAGTAGGCCTAACCTACAAATAGGCTAAATGAAAATCGTATGCCAAGATTAATAGAAACAAAACACTTTTATTAAGAACCATTCTAATTGAATACATGTAGAAATATATGTTTAGTTAACATAATAAGAGAAGTAAAGTTCAGAATATCAGCAAAGCACTTGTAAACAATCACTATGTATTGGAAACACTAAATCCAAATCTAGGTCACGCACGCCATTATTTACAAAACAATGATTTTAAAAACAAACTGTCTCAGAATTATATTCACTAATAGATATGTAACACGATATTATCTGTCACAATTAGTATTATACAAACTTGTAAAAAACACAATAGAATAAGAGTTCACTAAACTTTTAAATAGAAATATGATAATTAATTTGTAAATAATTAGTTGTAGACTTGAACAGCTGTTCGATTATATTTAGAAAAGCCATCTTGCAAATTCGCGGAATAGTACATAAACAATCTATTACTTTCAAATATCAATTTTCAAATATTTATAAGTTAAAGTAAATTTTAATTGAACCATGATCTCAAAATTGAAACAAAACTATAAGATACTAAAGTGCATTTAACTGTCTACATAAATGTGATTAAATATCGTAAATGCTGAGGTAAAGCGTAAGAAATAGATCCTACAACCAATGAACGTACGAGTCCAGAAGGTTTACAAAAACAACGAGACCACGTGACACCAATGGACGAATCACAAGAGGACGATGGCGTTGAACAAAATTGAATATGCAAGTCCCGGGAGGTATGAAGGAGCCGCGAAACGTAAGCGTGAGTTTTGAAAAAGGAGACGCATCCAGACAGCCAAAGGATGAAGATGTACATTTGGCGTGTGTGAATTTTATATATATATACATGTAGTTTCGTTTGATCAAATAAAGTGAAAGTGATTTAAAAAATGTACAAATGGTAGTATAAACTTAATTAAATAAGAAAACAATTCACAGAATATAAAGAATCCAATTTTAAAACAATTACAAGAGGCAAATTTAAAGACTAGCCTAAATTAATTTTTTTTTGGGATCACCATTTTTAATTTAGTCCTTTTTTTTATTTAATTTCTTTTAATCAAAATAGAGATGCGATTAGTGGATAATTTAAATCAGTCAGCACGAGTTCCCCAACCCGAGATATAGACTATGTAAAATTTTATTATAAATTGGCAAATTGTAATAAATGAGGCATAGAAAAGATATAATTTTAAATTAATTTCTACAATAACATATTAATATTTGTTATACTCGTTTTGTTTAGGATTGGTCTGGTGTGCACTGTGTGTTTTTCATATGATCAAATAGCTCTACTTCCACTGCTGTTCCCAAACTTGGCTAATTAACATAAATATTTGTATCGTTAAGTTAATTATAAAATGTGTAAGTGGATGATATGTAGGTGCTACAATACAGTAGGGGATTTGGGAAACAGTCTTGTTATTGAGGGACTCTTCTAGTTGAGGTTCGTGCTATCAAGGTTATGTTGACTAATAGTCGTACTATCAAGGTCACTGTTTTTTCTGAAACCCCTTTATAGCAAGTGCATTTTGAATCAACCCTCACTAGCTAGTTTTGTTTTAAAAAGTACATTTTATTATTATTGTAACAAAGTATGTACTGTAATGATAATGAAGGGTAGGAAGCTCGGTTTTCATGTTTAGACCTGAGCGTAAGAGATCGTTTCCTTCAAAACATCCGTTCCGTTGAATCACTGACCATGGGAGCTATGCACTAGGAAGGGTGAAGTAGTGCTATAAAGGTTCCACTATGTTAAACGACTTACTACCGAGGTTGAACTCTTGCTATAAAGGTTCGATTTCGCAAAAAGACATGCTACAGAGGGTTAGAGCAGCAATCTGTATGGGGATAAAAATCCGTGCTATTGAGGTTTTTAAAATAATAATAATCGTGCTATAGAGATATCTTTAACATTGTGTTATGGCAATCCCAGGGGGGTTAGAAAAATGCACTTGTTATCGAGGAATTTGTGTTATTGAGGGTTGTGTTAGCGAGTTTGTATTGTATTAATCATGACAATTAAAAGAGTACATATAGAAAGCAACAAAACCATGTGGTGTTAAATGATTTAGTGCCTATGAAATAGCTTGCAAAGTCTATGATCGTAACACGTTCACTACCAAGCGGTTCATATATGAGCTGGGCAGTTCACTTCTGCAGACCAACACTAAATAATAGGACCCCACCAGCAGACGAGACAGTGAAGTATGTGAGCACCCTCGCTGACCATAACACAAAATTGTTTAAAATCACTGTTTTTACACAATTCATAAATAATGTCTATAAACAATAGTTTTAAAAATGTAGGTATAGCATTTTCATAGGTGACTTATATATGCACCATTCAGTAAATAACAATCAAAATAATATTTATTACTACTCTAAACCAGCTGTCTCATATATATATGAGCCACCTATAAATTAGCTGAACTACTCATATTTTGTAGGGAAATAATAATAAGATAACACAATTTTACACCAAAATATTTATTACACAAATTCTAGAGGTTGTATAGTTTAGGTTCGGTTATAAAATGTAAAAAGCAATTTTCCAGAAATCAGTTTTATGTGCCAACTTTACAACACCGATAAAACCACAGATATCAACAAAGCTAGTGACCAAGTATCCCATTATTAGCCCACTATAAAAGTTTCAATAGATAAAAAATAGACCAGTACTTCACAATGTGTCAGAGAATTTGGTCATGACACTGTCCTAAGTATGAGCCTCAGTCTATTCTGATGAAACAATTCGGATATGGAGCCAGACTGAGCAACGCATATATGAGTGTCGGATGGGATATTTTGGACATCACCTTTTTAACGGTGGTAGCAAATGTGTTACGTTTGTTGACCTTACTTTTAATTTTAGACAAAGTTTGCAACAAAGTTAGTCACAAAAGATCCATTAAGGTCGCAGTGACAAAGGGCTAAATACCCTAGGACCCCCAAAAATACTAACACTAAGTATGCAAAGTAACATTTTTCACAAAATTTTAATGAACAATTTGTAGAAAACAAAAAATCATTACTAAAATTGGTTCTTTTATAATCATTTAATTAAATTAAACAGAATTTTATCCCTTTTTATATATGCACATTTAGCGCAACCCAAGGAATAAACAATTTCAGAAATACTGCGGATGCCTGGACATGATTTTCTTGGCACACACCTAAATAAGATTTGTGATGAAGATTTCTTGATGATCCTAACTCCAGAACGGAGTTTTTTTTCTTGACGTCTTTAATTTATGCCTTTACGATTAATAAAGACAGGGAAGTATGTAACACATGGAAAAACAATGCCATCACCCGAGCTTTAACTTGCATAGTCTTTAATGGTTTACTAGTCTGAACTGCAGCAAGATAAACTTACACTCTGCCAATTAAACCACCCTGTTCCCCAGAATGAACAATAGAACTAAATTGTATGGATATTTATCCAGCAATTTCTAATTATCCAATAGACTCCAAGATAAGAGAGTTTATACTAGGTAAACCAAATTTAATAAATAACCAAAAACACAATTTATTTGTTTAATAATTCAAACACTAATGAAATTTAACCTTAAGCAAAGGCTATTTGTACATACTTTCTGTCTAAAATTCTTCACGTCTACTTGCTTTTATTGAAGATTTCATTCTCTTCTCAATCAACCTAGACTGACTCGCCTTTTCCTTCCTATAAACAAGCAAAAGACATATTCAGTACGCCAAAAGCCTTTTTCTTCAAGTGTTTCGTTCACTCAACTGCAATAACAACAGGCGTTTGTATAGTAATTTTTAAGAATACAATATATGTTGGTTGGATAGTTAAAATCAAATCAGTGTCAGCAATTTTTTAGAGTGGTGAATGTTTTATAATCTAAGACCTGTTTGTAAATTACAACTATTAAAAACAATTTACTATGCCCTAGTTAACTTAAAGTTGGAATATTGGGGAGGGGGGTATATACTATACAATAATCCTAATTCAAAACAGATTATTCAAATTATATCATAAAAGCCAAAACTGAACATCCTCTTCAAGAACATTTTGCCAGTTCGAAAGCTATATGTAATACATATATAATAAGTACTACAAATGGTGGAATTAGAATTTCCTACTCTGTATCTAGAAGGGGAACATTAAGCAATAAACTTAATGTAGATGTGCTGTTATGAACGGCCCTCAAAATATACCTGGGTTCTCAGTTTCAATTAATTATCAACTCAGTGGTTCAGTATTTTATTAACTTTTATCATTGACATGAAACTTATGTCTATTTCCCTGACGCTTTAATACAAAACTTTAATACAACACAAAAATAAGAATTCAATTAAACAGTAAAACAAAACAATATTATTTACTCAAAGCCCAGAATTATTCCAACTATTGTTATTCTCTAATAAATGAGATTACATTTTATTGGTGATTTTATAAATAGAAATGCTTGCTTACGGTTTGTTGAGTAGATTTCCTGGGCCATCTTCCACCACGGCTAGCAACACAGCCGTGTATCTTCCAAGCTCAAAAAGATAAAAGACCTCTCCCAAATCATGCTGACCGCTTATATACCTTTAGGAGTCTCTGTTGTCCTAGTTCAGTTGCGAGACAAGCATTTCAACATTTTTTTAACTGTTTCACAATAGTTGGATCATTCTAAGCTTTGTGAATATGAGTTCTTCCTAATATAACCTAATATTAACTTATTCCTAACAGTGCCTACACTAGATTTAAAAGTTAAAAATATACACCTGCTGTCGAAATTTTTAATGTTTTGCCAGAAAATATTAAATACTACTTAAATATAAATATATTTTCTAAATTAATTAAAAAATTACTACTAGAAAATGATAATATAGAAATGTAATTTTAATGTTATACAGTGATTAAACTTTTTTATATATATAAAAACATTTTTATCTCATTGTTACAAGTGTGTAAGTATTGGTTTTGTATCTTTTCAAATTAAGATGTAGTCCTGACTAACTGATTCATAATCAAAGTAGAGCAAAAACTACTGAAGATAATGATCTGCAAATTTCAAGGTATATTCTTATGGGATCTTAGATGCTCACTAAGAAAGGATTTTGCAAAAGGTTGATTTTAAGGCGTAGAAAATTAGTTTTAAAAATATTGATCTAGGCTTTATACATGCCGATTAGTAGCCATTTTTATATTTATTATAGCAACCATTTGCTTTACAATAAATTACTAATGTTTTACCTTACGTTGGAGTGCCAATTTACAATAACTTGATAATGTTTTAGTTTTAACTAACATTAAATAGTCTCACGTTGAGGTGCCAAATTAACAATAAATTGAAATGTCCAACTTTAACTTTTATATTTTTATTACAAATAAATAGTTTTAAGTTGGAGTGTCATTTTACAATAAATTAAACTTTTATTAATATTATATAGCAAAACTTACAATGAATCAAATTTTGAATTAATGAAATAATTTTCTTAGTCTTTTATTAATGTTCTTTGACTTATATCTCTATTCTTCTCTATATTCAATTGTTCTGAAATTGTTTTCAGTTTTCCACTATCTTAATAATAAAAATAAAAAAATACATGTCATTAAACTTTAAAAAATGTGTTCATAGGAGTCTATTCATTATCACACACACAAATTAGCTAATAATAAATATATTTCTAAGAGCACTCTTAATCTCGGGTTCGGGTTAGATGCCGGCTTTTTCCAAACTCTATTATTAGCACAAACATAAATTGAGATCATTAATTGATTGAAATTAAGTCAAATACATATAGTAAAAAAATTTAAAAAAAACTGAAATGAATAAAGAATAAATTAAATGAAATGGTAATTAATTGTTATTTAAGTTCAAAATATATCTTATCACTTTAGTATAGTTTCTTTTGTCTCTTTGATAGAAAGTTTTTACGGTGTAAAATATTTAAAATAACTATGGGTTTATAATTGTCTTATTTGGTTAATCTCACCAATTTTGTAGAATTCCTTCTTCAATTCTTTCTTTTGATATTCTTCAAGGGATCGTCACTAATTGATACTTTTAATTACCGGTACTCAATGTTGCACTGTTTAAATCATATTATAACTTCTTGGTGATTTGTTAGAGATATTTTTTTTTTTTTTTTAGCATGTATAAATACGTCTGATCTGCTTCAGAGAAAATCCAACAATAATTCTCCAAGAATCAAATTCCAAAGCTTTTCAAAATACCCGCCTTCTATATCACTTTTCACTGTATCACTGTGTTTCTTATTAATGGGTGGTGTGTATATATGCAAATGAAAATTTATTATTATTATTTTATTTTTATTAAGATCTAACTATTTAATTTTGAATAAAATAAGTTTAAAATTCCAAACATATTGTATTATATTAATAACGAACAAATAACTTCTTTAGTATGTTAATCTTAATATCTAATTTACATATGTCTTAAAATATAGTTTGCACTGTCGATTTTAGGTTTTACACGGTAAAGCTAAAACACGGTAAAGCTATTCCTCCAATCAAAGCGCTAGTTTTATAAGTGGGTGTGTCTTTCAATAAAGTCTTTAAAATCTTGAGTATGTCTTCCATATTTATTTGGGAATTGGTTTGGTTTTTTCATTATCTTAAATTACTCGTATATCCTATATATTTTCGGCAATGTCTTTTGGATGCAGCAGATTCTATTTAATTTATTAGCGATGTTACCTTCTCTTGCTATTTTTTCCCTTCTTATAATTGTATTAGTTTTGCGGCATCTCGCCTATTGACGTCTGGCAAAACTCTCAATGTGTATTTTAAAAATTTTGATATTTCCCTCTTAAAGTAGAGTCGTGTTGGTTTGAGGATTTTCTTAGGTTCCTTATTTAATTCTGTGTAATTTTGATATGGGTAACCTTGTCTTTAAATGTCAGAAATTGTTTTAATTTATAGTTTTCTGATCGTATCTAGGCCAATTTGGTAATAGTCAACCATTACATTTAAAGTTGATCTAGGCAACGCTAGGTATCGCTATTTCTCTAATGTCATTCTCTATTCATTTTTATTTACATATTTTATAGAAACATTTCGAATTGTTTCAGCTTAAAATAACAGATAAAACAGCTGATTGAGTTCATCAGGATCAATAATTAAATTATTCTGATAATTTAGGTTATATCAAGCCTGGACACATGAATTTCATTGTTTCATAAAGAGATTTATATGAATAAATATATTATATATTTAAAATATATAATATGACTATTAATTATTTAAATATTTATGGTAATAATATAACGTACATCGTAATTCCAATTATTGGGGATGGTGCGTGTCTATTTCGATCTCTATCTTATATTATGAATAATACTCAAGAAGAACGTAGTCATATTCTTCATATGATTGTATTACACGTAATAGAAAACTGGGATAGATTTTCTGCATTTTTGGAAAATAATAACGGTGATAATTATTCCGATTGCTATAGTTATTACACTGACATGTCTCAGTATTCAACTTATAATTTGGTCCATCAGCTTTAATAGTTCAACACAAAGATTAGGTTAGACCTAGCCTAGACCAATATGTAACATTTTGAAAAGTGTTATTAACTTGATTTTGATCTAGAGACAATTGTGAAACTATTCAATTCTGATTCAATGAATAGGCCTCTACAATTTCATATTTTTTTCACTTCCATCATGTGGTCTTAATAAACATACGCAACTTTTTCGACGTTAATCTCAGAAACTACTGGGCCAACTATTATGATATTTCTTAAGGTTATAGTGCTTAAGGAGTGAGATTTACCACTGTCATTCCTCTCTAAGACAAATTAGTTGTCACTACCTTTAAATTTCAGAATATTTCCTATTTATGCCTAATATTTGATCAAAAAGAAATGATTAAATAACCAGCTGATAGAGAAAGTAGTGATTTTTTTATTTGTTCAAAATCCAGTACAAAAAATGTTGTCTACAAGGAAGTGTGGCCTAGCCAAGAAGCCCACCAAATAAAAACTATAATAAGTATAAATTAGGATGTAATGGGAAGGGATTCTAAATAATAAAATATCAATTGGCACTTGCAATTTTGTTGAGCAGTGCAAGATTACGTAAAAGAGGGGGAGAGACGAGGAGTGGAGGGCTTGAACCAGCAAGCCGGGAGAGTCTGTTCCGAGAGCCAGGAGAAGAAAGTTGAACGGCAGACCGCTACGGGACGAGGTCAGTCCATTTTCGGCCACGTGCTATATAATTAATCGGTATGCTTTTCGGCCACTATTAAGGCTTTATCTAGCCGTTATGTCTTTTTTATAAATTATAATTATTTCTGTAATCTTCTAATTCGGCGCTAAAATAAAAAGAGAACATTTAACTTAACTTGCGTTGCATGCGTTCATTAGCGTCCTAACCCGACTCCTTGGCCCATCCTGACAAGATTCGGCTAAAGTGTACGCGGGCTCCAGCCAGCCGGAGCTTCCAGCTGGTCAAAAGAAGTGGAGATGGTCACAGAAGCACTTCAGTTACAAATATACACCGATTGTATTATTCTTGTGTTATTGTGTTAAGGCATTAAACAGATGACAGAACCTAAAAATTCTCGTAAAAGGATTTTTTGAACTTACAAAAAAAGGGGGTCCGTATATAGTATACAAGTACCAAAAATAATTAAACTAGACACAAGACAGAAATTAAATAGTTTATAAAACAAGGTTCACTAGACATTTAAAAAAACTTGTTATTGCTATGTGACCGTCTCCACTTCTTTTGACCAGCTGGAAGCTCTGGCTGGCTGGAGACTGCGTACACTTTAGCCGAATCTTGTCACGATGGGCCAAGGAGTCGGGTTAGGACGCTAATGAACGCACGCAACGGAAGTTAAATTAAATGTTCTCTTTTATTTTAGCGTCGAATTAGAAGATTACAGAAATAATTATAATTTATAAAAAGACATAACGGCTAGATAAAGCCTTAATAGTGCCCGAAAAGCATACCGATTAATTATATAGCACGTGGCCGAAAATGGACTGACCTCGTCCCGTTGCGGTCTGCCGTTCAACTTCCTTCTCGCGGCTCTCGGAACAGACTCTCTCTCGGCTCGCTGGTTCAAGCCCTCCAGTCCTCGTCTCTCCCCCCTTCTACGTGATATTGCATTGCTCAACAAAATCGCAAGTGCCAATTCATATTTTATTATTTAGAATCCCTTCCCATTACATCCAAATTTATACTTATTATGGTTTTTATTTGGTGAGCTCCTTGGCTGGGCCACATAATTATTAACTTCTAAAATCATTTAGAATAGAATCTCAAATGTGATTATAGCCAGTATATAATTTTATTTTTATTTTTCCTGGTTTTGTAGATTAAACCTTACTAGGTGATAGAAATTTGTGAAGTACCTACTACAAATTCATTTCAAGAGTAAAAAGATTGAAGTTTTAATTTACTCATTTTAACTCATTAACTGTTAATTTGTACACCTTTTTTTAAGCACCTTTCCGAGACCAACTAAAATTCAAGTAGGTTTTTTTTTTCATTTTAAGATAGTCTACCTGCCACAGAGGTAGCCTTTGTTCATGCTTAAGCTTGGTACGTCCAACGTCTTTTAAAGTCTCAACAAATATTATAATTTACATGGTAAAGAAAAAAAAACTTTTTCTTTTTGATTCAAAATAATTTTGCAAACTATCGAGATCCGATCCGATTTGACAATTTCGAAGCTTTGCTGACACCTATTGAATATAGATACATGTATAAAAGTGATTGTTGTAAAAAGAACACTTAGTCAGTCCAGCTTTGACCTCAGAGGAGAGAAGATTAGTTGGAAAATTTTCCTAATGAATTGTAAAATAAAAATATTTAAAATTAAAAGTGTTATTAAGCAAAATTTGGACCACAGAAGAAAATCGATAAAAACAATTTTGTAAGTAATAAAAGAAAGAAATATAAGACTGAACATTTGAGGAGTTTTTCAATTAAAGACTATTATTTAAAAAAGAACACTGATATTTTCGATTATGATTTTTTGTGTATGGTATAATAAATAAATAATTTCTTGTAAGTTGTGTATTTTTTTAATTAGCCAGAGAACCAGTAACTCCGAGCTAAGAGAACTTGTCTTATTTTTTTATTTTTTTTAACTGTTACAATCTTTTATAAATATTAACATTACAAAATTTGACCTCCAACATGGGACTAGAAAAATCAAAATACATAATATCTTAAATGATAACTTTCATACAATGTCTAAACTAAATAATATAAATCATAAGTTTTTACAAACCTTCTTCTAATTTGTTCAACAGTTTCTGGAGTAGGTTGAGTTGGAACAAATTCAGCACTTTGTATAATCGCTCTCAGACGTTCCATTGCATCGGCTAAATTCAGCTGTTGTGATCTTGTCTTATCAGATTTTATAATCAGACATCCATCCTTTGAAATCTTGTTTTTATGCTAAAAAAAATAATAATAAATAAATATATATTAATTTAGTATAATCTCATTTTTACTTTCTCACATATGCGTAGTAATGTGGTCGTTCAAAATATCGATGTCAAGTTTTTTATGGACATAACTCTTTTGAAGTCCTCTGCATCCAGAAAAAAACGTGGTTTTGAAAATGATGTCTGTCTGTTGTAAATGCAATGCTCTACAACTTGAGTAGATCGATTTCAACCAAACTTATTATATGGGCATATTTTCGCTATATCTCGGAACTTCTTTCCATTTTTTTGATAACTCACACATTATGGGTATCTTAAGCAAATATATATATATACAATGATTTTCTCAAAATCGGCTGAAACGATATTGATCAAATTTTGAAAACATTTTAAATGGTCACCATTTTGAAATTTTATAATTATTTGCCAATCAAACTAAAAGAATAAACAGTAAAACCTAAACTTACTTAATAATAATTCTGATTACTAGAACTACTGCTGATCGTGATCTAATTTTGAAGTTATCTCTGTAAATTGTTTTGATTTTTAATAATAACTAATTTATTTTCGATTGTAGGAACACACAATTATTAATACTAAAGATCGCCCAGTGGCCAAAATTCGACCAAAAATTCAGTTGATCTGGACCCAATTTGTTTAAAAATATAATTTTTGTTTTTTATTTTTTAAATTTGTAAGATTGTTATATACCTCTGATTGTAAAACTGATTGATTTTGCCAAATAAAATGTAATCGGGTGCCTTCTATAATACGCACATACATATCAACTATCAACTGCAAAAATAATTTCTGCGAGTGGTGTAAGGAGACTAAAGTCATCTCGAAATGCAAGTCTGTAGCATGCATATTGTAGCATGGTAACTTTAGTTCTAGGCGCTCTCAAAGAGGACGCACTTGGTATGTTGTGTGACATATTAACATGCCACCCAGTATCTCCATTTGGAAAAAAAAAATCAGATAAGCTAATGGATTAAGCGGTGAATCCAAAACAGAGACATTACGTACTGTAACATTTACTTTTGAAAACGTAATCATGTTTCGTTCAAAGGGTGGCTCACCATCAACATTACTGAAAATGACAGCTACATCTGTTTGAACTGCATCTTTGTATCGACGGATATCTAAATCACGATTTACTTTAGTGACCAAACAAATCTCTTTGCTTTGATTTCCAGGAATATTGCAGTGATCTCTCATTGTATTAAAGGAGTCCACATAAGGATTTACAAGTTCCAATTCAATAGCAATGTCATGTAGCAAATTCCTATCGCATTTTATTATTTGATTGCTTACTAAATCTGTAATCTACGGCGGTTTCTACGTCATAGAAATATAACTGTGCATAAATTGGTGCATTTAACAAAGTCATTGGACCAGCTCTGAGGTAGAATGTGTCATGAATTTTAAAATGGTACACACCACGTGACGTTGTGTCAGCGATTTTCGCCTCAAAGATGACCATTTCAAACGATGAATTGTAATTACGAATGTTTTTAAAGAAATTCATTGATCTTTTTTTGATATTGTGATCAACAGAATTGAGACCGTTATAAAGTTCTTTGAAAAATTCATTTTGAGTTAAATGCAGTAAAACAATTTTGCCTTTATGACAGTATGAAGTAAATGTCGTTGTCTCACTTCTGAGAACTTACTTCTGATTGGAAATCTAACTTCTGATTGGAAATGTTTAGCATTACAAAAATTACACTTTAAACTCATAAGTCCAATATCAAAACTATCAAAATTAGATAGAAACATTCTTAAAGCAGATTTAAATTCATCCCTCATATTATTATGTATATTATGTATATTATTTATATTATGACAAAGTGTATAAAGTCGCACTCTATCTCAATGTCTTGCTACATGACCCGTTAACGTGCATCTTAATGGCATTTTAATAACAAATTCATTCAAATTAGACCTAACACAACTGATAAAAACAAATATTGCAAAATAATGAAATGTAGGTACACAAAAAATAAACATTATGAAATAGGTTAAAAACATGATTTGGATTTTTCATTTGAATATGCTAGAGGAAAGTATTTCTAATGTTTACCGGTATATACTTTCATGTTGAGATGCGCTGCCCAAATCTCTCACAGTTAAAAACACTTATTTCCACTTCAGATCGTCATTAAATAGGCACTATGTATAAAAAACAAATACCACTTAACACTTCGATTAAAACTTTACTTCTAGGTTACAAGGGATAATTCTTCGGTTACACCGTCCCTATTGCCATTTCATATGTCTGAAAAACATCTGTTCTTCATGTTTTGCTAGCAATTGTTATGACAACAGCTGTCAAAATATGATGATTCTACTCATATACTCAACTACTCTTATATTGTTATTAACCACAAGGCTCATTGGATGTTTTATTTGATGAAGATTACCCGCAAGTACAAAAAAATTTCCAGGTTACTTAGGCCTACCTTCTCTAAAATACTGGCTCTAATATCAGGATGTAACCAACCAGCAGATTCCAAATGTACCCTCAAATCAACTTTAGTATTCACTGTATTCACATGCTGTCCACCAGGGCCAGAACTACGGCTGTAAGTGATAATCAACGATTCTGTAACAAATTTCATTTTGAACTGATAACTGTATTGAACAGAAATTCTGCACTTAATTTTTAACAATTGCGTAAATATAATCTTAGGTTACGGTTCCACTAACTGTAATTTACTGTTTTTTTTAGCAGTATTTTAGAGCTAGAAAATAGGTGGTTGTATGCAAGATGGATAAACTTGTTGTAATCCATCTTGTTTTTTTGTTGTTTTTTTTAACTAAGATATATATTTTCTATTTTGGCATAATTAATATTATTTATATAAAAAAAAAAAAAAATTTGTTTGTCCTGTATAAATAATAAGTAGCCTTTGTCTTTTGTTGTTTCTTCCATGTTGAGAGATGAACATATTTTAACAAAGTTCGGTGAATCATCAAATGTAACCGATCAGCCGCCACCTTTATCTCTAGCTCTTGTCTTATAGATTCTAAGTTTCATGTGTATCACCCCAAACAGGTTTTTTTTTTATAAACCTCGGGGTCAGACTTTATTAGTCTTAAGTTTGTAAAGTTTTGTAATCTGAACATGTATATGTATATAATTGACTAATAAAGATATTTCATAATTTACTATGATTTCTTTAATTATGATAGTAGCCTGAGTTCTTATTATATGTTCAAAATCATAGATAAGAGCGAAATTTTGAATTCTTTTGAAGAAAACTGTGTTTCAGAATCACTTATAAAAGTAATTGAGGCGGTCTACGTAAAAAGGGCGTATAAGGAAATACCTTGTTTTGAGAAAACAAGAAATGTATATTTCATTGTTGTCTCCTTCTGTCATAGTAATAATTATTTCTGTCATATAAATAAATATGGATATTAGATCAATTTTTAAAGTTAATCAATGAGGTCAGAAATAAATGAAATATATTAGGCTTTTGTGATAATTAAAAATATCTGCTACTTTATACGCCCTTTTTAGCCAGAATGCATTTTATGATCTTTAAAGGGTAGTAAAAATCAAAGTAAAGATAGTAAACCATCTTTTTATTTGACAATAATTATTGAGCAAATGGAAAAGAAGAAAACATAATAAGAAAAGAAAATTCTTCATATTGGTCAAGAATAAAAAAAACGTAAAAAGCTATCTTATTTGAAAATACATTCCATAATATTTAAATTCAACTCAGTTCATAAGTTTCTGTCCTTATCCACTTTGAGATATCATTTTATCAATAAAGTGCACATCTTCTTCCTGTATAAGTCTTTAACATCATTAACTTTAAGTTGATTTACTGCTGGGTAAGGACACCTTTCAGTCATTACATTGTGAAATTCTCCAATCTGATTTATAGGCCGCCAATAACTAAACACATCAAACTGTTCAAAATAGCTTTTTGAACACAGCAGAGCACCATTTGACAATGATTTGATGATTACATATTTCATTAGAGTAAACTTAATTTTATTTCTTGATACAGGTTTTTTTAAAAAAAGATTATTTAAAAAAGGTTCCCAGTTTTGCAGAAGCTCTGGATTCATAACAACTTCAAAGGGTGAAGGGGTTTTTCTACATTCTACCATTGCTGTTAAATAAGGTTTAGGACTTCCAATTATTTCTTTATTTTTTACTTTGTTGCTGATTAAACCAAAGTTCCTATCACATTGTGAGAAACTATGTCCTCTTACTGGAAAAAGTTGAATTACAGATAGTTTAAATACCCTTGCAATCCAAGAAGTAAATTTGCACATTAAAAAATTCCTGTTTTGGCCACCTGCAGCATCTGAGAGCAAAACAACTGTAGATATATCAGGGAACTTCTGAATTTGTTTTTTCAAACAGTCGTAAAGAAAACAAATGACTGAGTTAGGATTTTTTACACCATCACATTCAGTAAATGTGTAACAATAGCTTGAATCATCATTAAACACATAAATATTGAAGCAATATAGCCAGAACATCCTTTTATAAAACTGGTTGTTCACATTAAGTTTTGGGATTGGATGATTTTGGGAGTAATCAAATTCAATAGTGAGTACTTTTGAGTTTCTATCCTTGCTTTTAGCAATGTAATCATCACGGATTTTATTCCTCCTATTTGCAAGATGTAAACAAGAGCTGTCACAGCTGGAAATCAGCTGCCATAGCCATCTTCAAACAGGTGTACCATCGTCAGTTTTCAAAATATTGTGACGAGGTTACATCACTGGATTCTATATGTAATGGCGGATCGAATGAAGCAATCTGCGTAAAAAGGGCTTATGAGGCCACACGCCCTTTTTACGTCGACCGCCTCAATTGGTATAGGCTACCATGTCTAGCAGAGTTAGGTTTATTAAATCTATCCAAATGGCTATTAATAAAAATCACAATTATCTCTAATTTTAAATGATCTTTTCTGAAATTTCACATTCTCAGAAATTTTTTTTTTTTTTTCTGTTACACTTGAAACATGTAGTATTAAATGTAGGGCATTTCTTTTTAGCCACAATATATACAATTATTATGTTTCACCTTGATATTTCAACATCTTATTATATGAACATTTATTGTCACAATGTTCTGTAAAATTAGATGTATGCTGTGTCATACCACCCAGACGGTTTCTCGTCTTTAAACTACAAGAAAGAAAGAAAATATGACGATTTCGATAATTTAATATCGTATATAATCAGTATTTCATGTACATAATAGTTAAATTACATTAATATAAAAGGTTTTTACATAATCTGACCTGTCGTTGATGAAAAAGTTAAGTTAGGTAAGATTGAATTATTTTATAATATTCCTATTTCACGTAGGCCTAAAGTGAAATCCCAAAAAGTTATATTACATGTGCACAGTTATTCTGATTGATAGTCGATACTAGTCAATTCTCACTTTATTGTGCAGTACTTTGTCATCTGTAATTACTTCAGTAAGTTAATAGCAATTCCCTAGACTTAAATAGGTAACCAACCTATTTTTATATGAATTTCGTACTTTTCATTTAAAATTTCTTTACCTTTTCAAAGAAAGGTTTGTACTAAATGAATTTGCTAAAAAATGTTATCTAATCTTTAGATCGATATACTGAACTTGTACCCAACAAACTAAATTACATGTAGCACAGATTTATTGAAATAAATATGTCATAAATGATAGTAAAATAAAGTATAAATATTTTGCTAAATACTATAAATTTTACCTTTATAACTTACCTATTGGAATATAACCATTGAATTTAGAATCAGCCTTATCTGGAACCTGTTGCAATAAAATAAATTTTAATTACTATTGCTGTATTAATAATATAATTAGTAAAGGTAAACTATTTAACTAATAAATAATAATATACAAGTATTTATTGTATAATCTTTAAATGAAATAAATCATTCTCTACTTGATAAATAAAAAGCTTTTACCCAAAAGAAAGAATAAAAAAAACCTTCATTTCCTATTGAAATTAAATTAAATCATATAAACTACAAATATATAAAATCTATTCTAATAAATCTGTAGGGGGAGGGGGTTCTATGTTTGTACAGCTCTTAAAAACTATCGAACAGATTTTAATGAGAATTGTTAACATTATAGTTTCTAATCATACTTGAGTTTTTTTCAATATATCAATTAGAAGCTAAGTTTTGACAGCAAAAAGATTTTTCTATGTATTTTTCCCATAAAGAAATGGTAACTGTAAAGAATCGATCTTTGTCCGCGATAATCACAGCATCTACCAAACCAATCTTAATGAAACTTCTCAAGCTTATAGTAGTTTTGAAGAAAATTTTAGGTTTTGTTTCATATTGTTATCTTAAAAAGAAACAGAGTTACTATTACAAAATATATAAGTAATTATTTACTGTAGCGCCCCTATTTAAAAAGGTTTATACATATATATATATGTGTATATATATATATATATATATATATATATATATATATATATATATATATAGTTATATTTGTACTACATACCAGTCTTCATAAGAATTATAACATTTTTTATTGAGCACAGCCTAGACCAGTGTGAAACATTTTACTTATGACAGCTGATTAGGTCCATCAGTTAATATACTAATTAAACAAAAAGATAGGTTAGGCTTAGTCTAAACCAGTGTGAAACATTTAGGAAGGTGTTTAAAATTTTAATTATTGTACATACAAATTTAGTTACCATACCTAGCAAACAATACACACTTAAAACAGCTGATTAAGTCCATCAGCTTTAATATTCCACACAAAGCTAGGTTAGGACTACCCTAGACCAATGTGTAACATTTTGAAAAGTGTTATTAACTCCATTTTGGCCAAAGTAAGTTGTAATGTACCCTTTATATATTTTGATATAGATGTGTATAAAATTTTTATTAAAAAAATTCTCAAAACTAAAATTTGATCTAATTTCAATTTCAATTTTACATAATATGAATTATATAGCTAATTTAACAATTAATGTTGAATCAGAAATATTCGTATGCGAAACCATGGGTAACAGAGCTAGTAAAATATTTAATTATTTAATTGTTCAACTTTGTATAAAGCACAAAATATCCCTATAAATACAAACTAGGGTTTTTTTTATATTACACAAACAAACAAATGAACATACAATAGTGGGTAAAACAAAACAAAAATAATAATAACATTGACACTCAGACACTTGCACACTATAGTAGGCCTACTATATAATAAAAGTAAAAAAGTACAAAATATTTTAATAATAAAATAAATATGCATCCTTAATTATCAATAAATAACTTAATAAAAGGAAGATAAAAAAGAACCCAATTAACTAATCTATTACCGGTTGTGCAATATTAGGTACCCTGTAGGAAAGAAAAACCTGTTTCAGGGTTACCGTCATAAGAATATACGAACAAGCAGGTGCAAAATCAAACGATTAAATAATAAAACACTATTAATTTAGAAAAAAATAAATAATACACATTTCACATTTACGATTTAAAAGAGAGAGTGAGAGAAAAAGAAAAAAAGGTAATTCTGTGCAATTACTTGGTCAACCCCAAACTTTTTCATATTTTACTACGGTCATAAGGATGTTCTCAGAAAGCAAGAAACATATAATTCAAGGCCCGCAAGGCCATCGTACAGGTTGCCGAGCCACTGTTATCGCGTGGACTTTGAACCTTCTTATCGCTCGGCAGATGGCCTTGAATTATATGTTTCTTGCTTTCTGAGAACATCCTCATGACCGTAGTAAAATATGAAAAAGTTTGGGGTTGACCAAGTAATTGCACAGAATTACCGAAAAAAAGTATAAATTATCAATCATTTGTATTTCAATCCACTTGAAACATATTAGATTACAGGTTTCAACAGTTCATTAATATCACTTTGTTGCAAGAGCCAGACCACAAAGTGATATTGTCAGGCATGAAGTGCTAAATTAATCTCACTTTCTTGACTTTGAATTCACATATTCCCTATTTATGGGCACACACGCACATGCTTAATTTTTAATGTTTTCTTCTTCAGTGGAATGTGCACTTTAAGACTATGTAAAAAAAATTGGGTGTTCCCAGGATCACGTTGTTCTTAACAATTAGCCTACCCATTTCTATATTAAATGTACTTCCATAATGAAACAAATATATAATTGTGTGTTGTTTTACAACTAAAATATTTGAAAGGAAAGAGTGATTATAAAACATTGGCACCACAGCTTCTAAATAATTACCATTACGGTGATTGTTTACTTAAATGTAGCTTCTAATTTTCGAGTTTATTTTTTATCGTCTACTACATACCTTACTTCTTAAGAATATAATGTTTTCCTTGCGCAGGTCACTTTTTTTCACCGAAAAATCACAATCTAAAAACTAGCAAATCCAACGTATTTATAGGTTAAAATATAATGGCAATGTTAATAGCATATGGTTTGATGCATGCCCATTACCCAATGACTATGATAGATTGCAATTTATGTCACATATATATAGGCTAACCACCAGGCCAAAACTTGCATACATTTATTGAAATTAGATTATTAATATGGAGGATTGGAAAGCATATCATGTGATCAAGGATATAAAGATTGAAATATCTCTAGTAGTAACATATGAGATGTAAGTGTGAACATTTGCCATTATGTCTAACCTATAAATACCTTGATTTGGTAGTTTTTAGATTGTCATTTTTCAGTGACAAAAAGTGATCTCCGCAAGGAAAACATTATTTATTCTTAAGAAGTAAGCTATGTACTAACGATTTAAAAAATCCCGAAAATTAGGAGCCACCTTCAAGTAAACAATCACCATTACTTATATAAAATAATATACCTTAGTGGGTGTGGTCAGACGGAGTGTACTTGATGGATATAAATTTTGTAAACTGATAGAACTCTGATAATTTGAATAAAATAAGCCTGGAATACTTGGTTTTGAATATAACCTACAAATACATTTTGAATACATTGAGTAACCAAAGCCTCTGATTAGTGAAAACGAACTCATTTTGAAATGAAATAATAATAAATAAAAATAGCTTTACAAAATCAATGTACTATATTAAATGTGTAGCATTGCCGAAGTTCATTTATTTGTACAAATTTTATATAAAATTCCAGTTTGAAAATAACCATTAACCATCAACTAATAAATTCAATTCATCCACATAATACATCAGCTGACAGCCGGCTGATTCCTAACCAATCATAGAACACCATAATTTCGTTGACGCAATTAACAGTATACTCTAGAACTTCTATCATTTATATTCATTGCAAATGTGCCCAAGTCACGATCATATATATGTTCTGAACCGGTTACTAATGTGACGGTATGGCCATCATGTAAGTTTTTTTAGCTGTTGAGGCCATTTTATATATCATTCAGTTAGTGCTAACCGGAGATTAAAACACTCAGAAATATCTCATTTACCGTACTTCCAAATGGTGATAATTATAAAATTAAACGAAGATTATGAATCAGTGTCTCAGTTTTAGGATAAACGAATGCATTACTAGTTACATCTGTTGAAGAAAAACAACGATTACGTGTTTGGTTATTATAACAGATAAAAAACATTATATAAAACAACTTGGTTATAAAAATTAACTCTGTATTTTGGTATTAATTATTTAAAATGCACTTTTTGTCGTAAATATATCCTATTGCATTAAAAACATGAAAATACATATTGAGCATTGGCATTGAGTTTTGGTTCCCTGAATTGTTAGACATTACTTTCAACTTGTGACGTCACTCGAAAAATACTTTGAAGATGGTAAGAACTGAGAAGTGGGCACTGGGCAGGAAGGAGACAAGGGTAGCCATATTGAGAGTTTACTTTAGTATCAGAAGCGTTTATTTTATTTGTGCTTATTGCAGTAGTTGTTATTTTAAATTGTTCTTTTTGGTAAGTACATGAAATTATCCAGTAATCTAATTTTACTTAATTGCTTCCCTATTTGCCTATATAACAGTTATTTTTGTTATTGGTTTTACCGCATATAGAAAAAACTTATCAATCAATTTGTACACGAACACTTAGTCCTCGTTTTTATGCCATAAGCTAATAATAGGATCAGTCACCAGCCACTTCTTTTCACGGTTAATTTTATTCAACAGAGTACAAAGTAGAAGTACTTTTCTTATAATGTAATTTAAGGTATACATTTTAAAATTATATAAGGAACAAAGGTATGTTAGGATGTGGAACCCTAGGTCTAGTCTAAATAGAAGCCTACTATTAAGTCGATTTTTTTATATTCGTCAATTGATGCTATTCAAAAAATATAAATGAGTGTTATCTTAAAATCAATATTTCTGATAAAATAGAGTTTTCTAAGTATTAATCACAGGAGTACAGGAGTTTTCTAAGTGTCCTGTTATATCACAGGAGTACCTACTAGCCAAGTCAAGTTGTAAAATCCATATTTTGATTTTAAAGGTGTAACAAATGCTTTCAAATAACTCTGGGGGTTCATCAATTTTTTAATTAGGAATCAATGCAACAAGAAGAAACTAATTTAAATTCCAAATTTTACTATCTGTACCAACAAATACAAGTTAGGTAAACCAATTAGTTTTGTTGTGTAGAATTGTGTCGAACACTAAAATAAATCTAGGCTACTTCAACTGACAGTAAATTGACATTGCACGCTTATTTATTACTGAACTTGCAATGTGAATAAAGATTAATTGGTAAAAATCTATTGTACATTATCATGGATTTTATTAAAAATTATGAAATCGTTAACTAATTACCTTGTATTCAAACAATCAGATCATATTTTTTATCGGAAGACACGTTTCAACTCTCATAATGCATTTCGTCACCATCAAAATATCATTTAAAACAAGGGAATCCAGCTGTTATTAGGTTAAACACAGCTCTGATAACGAAAGCTTACTTTAATATTTAGGTAAATGTCCAGTTCATATCCTGTTGCGATTTAGACCTAATATAAAAATTTCATGAAATTATGTTTTACTTTATTATTAAACAATTGGATCATCCTTAAGCTGGGAAGACTTTTCAAGTATCAAAATCCATTATTTCTGTCAAAAATAAGAAATTTAGAAGTTTGGATTTGATGTTCAGAATGCATAATGACTACGTTCGTCAAGTGACATTGTTCTATTTATTATTAAAACATAGTATAAATATTATTAGCCTATATGTTATTATAAATATTATTTATCATGGCAAATCCGATAATAACGCGTCGTTTCGACTCATGCGCATAACATGTCTTTTGACAGGTTAAATATCACTATGCTGTATGAGTTCATAATGATATACACAAATGTAGAAAAACTCTAAAAATAATTTAAAATGAATTTCCAAAATTATCGAATTGTATGTTATTGTATACTGAATCATATCACGTGAACCTGTAAAATTCGTCACTACGGAAGATGATAAAAAAGTTGATGATGTTTTGAACATACCCTTACGCTTCCTTTTTCCTTAAACTTTGACTCACAATAACAGTCCAACACAACCAAAAATTTGGATTATTGTAAAATAAATGTTATAACTAAAAACCATAATCTAAATAACATATCAAAACATCCATTCAGTACTGAAAATTGAGCATGTTAATTAAAAGTTAGGCCTACATAGGTTTTTTAACAAATCACACAAAAATATGTCGTTGAATTGGCTCATGGATATCTTTGATCTAGCTTTTCCAGTACAGCTCAGGCAGGTATTTTTTTCTCTGCTTCTGTTATTATTTACAGCATACTTTTTTTTTTACAAATTTACTTTTTCTAAAAATCTTAAACTAATTTGTCTTAAATTACAGTCGGTTCTATTATCTGAGATTTCATTGTCCATTTCCTTTAGGCTTGCTAAAGAATTTTTTTTTCACAACTTAGTGTCATAGTTTTTACTGCTGCTTTAGAAATCGTAGCTATTATTGGTTTTCATTAGTCTTAGGTAATAGGTGCTGCTTGGTATCCACGTGCACAATGAATTTACTGGGATCATATTGGTATTCAAGACCTAGCTTTTATTCTTCAGTAGCCATTTATCCAGGAAAGTAGGTTTATTTTAGAAGAGTTTTTGTTTTTATCTTCCATTACAGCTGTTGTAGTTTTCTTGATCTGATTCTTCTTCAATCATTTTTGTAAAAACCTGAGTTTAACTTTCTCATTGAGTGTGTTATTAGTTGTTTTGTCTGTTGGTTTTACAAATCACCCTTTTGCCCCTTATATCTTTATGATTGTTATTTGTGTGATGACTGGGTGTCAAACATTCATTTAAAAAATTTATCAGAATGTGTTTTGGATTTTTATTCCTTGTATAATTAATTTATAAATGCAAGAAATGATTTACATATTCAACCAGATGGCTTTTAACAAAGTATTCTCTGGCACTGGAATCATATTAATGACAATTTTAGTCATCTTGGATAAGGGTTCAGTTCACATAATATTCTGTCTATACAAGTACGAGGTGCGACATTCATTAAAAAGTAATGAGACTTATTTTTTAACAAGGCATGGCAACCCTGGAACTTTTGTAGGCATTCCATTTTGGACCTTGATCCTACGGAAATGGAATCGCGAAATATTTAGCAAAGTTATGGCTTTTTTGTTAAAATGAGTGAGAATACGGCGACAACTTACGTTAAGCTTTAGATGGCTTATGGAAACAAGTTTTTTGTTGGCATAAAATGTTATTTTGAAGGTAAACTAATGTTGAAGACGAAGACCACAATGCACGATCATCAACCTCACGCAGAGATGTCAACATGGCCAGGGTACGTGAAATCGTACGATTAAATGGAAGACTATCCGTGAAAATGATTGCCGAAGAAGCCAACATCGATCGAAAAACTGTTCGCCAAATAATAACTGAAGATCTGTGCATCAGAAAATTTTGTGCAAAAATGGTCTCCAAAAGTTTCACAGAGGAACAGGGAGAAGCATGGAAAAATGTGGGTTTGTCAGAACAAGTGGAAATCAACCCAGATTTATTAAACCGTTTTATCATTGGTTGGTTTTTCTAACACGATTCAGAGACAAAACGTCAGAGTTTGCAATGGTGTTCAAAGGGATCACCCAGACTGAAAAAAACATATGTCGAAATAAAAAGTGAAATGCATGCTTGTGTGCTACTTCGATTCAAAAAGCAGTGTTCATAAAGAGTGGGTGGCTCCTGGCCAAACAGTTAATCAATATTTCTACAAAGAAATTCTAGAAAGTCTTTGAAAATGAGTCATCCGTGTCTGTGCAAACATTGCTGATAATTGGATTCTTCATCACGATAATGCGACTATTCTTAATATTTGACAGGCTTTAACATAATTTGCTTTGATTTAGATGATTTTTTTGTTCTACCTTGGCTAGCATTATTTTTCAGAACATCCACACTAATTGCACGGATTTTATTAGCTGTTGTTATTAACAGATTCTCATGGGAATCATTATCTTCTGAAAGTAGATCAAATCTATTGAAGAGAGCAATGTCCCTGTTGGAAATATATTACTTTGGCAGGCTGTGTCTTTTCCTTTTTAATTTAGATGTAACTACGAAATAATTATTACTTTTGTTGTTGTTTGTTTTTTATATAACTAGAATGTATTTCCGTCTCTGTGACATTTATTATGTAGTAATTCTACTTACATTTATGACGCGTTTCGGAAATTTTTTTTCCATCCTCAGAATATCTCGCTCATTGGAGGTCGTCACAATAAATATGATTTCAACATACAACACAAAACACACTAACACATATTAAAACACATACGTAACGCACGTTTGATTTTTATTTCCTCTTCCAATTTAATTATTTCCTCTTTCAGCAGCAACAATTTTTCTAGATGCATTATTTAATTTCTTAGGTCTTTTAATTCTCCTCTATTTTAAATTAATTCATTATTGATTTTATTTAGGACAGAGTTTACATTCTCATCTTCTATTTGAATAATTTTACAATAAATACAGCTTTTATAATACTACTTTCATCATTTCCTGCATCATCAAGCTTTACATCTATTAATTTACCTTGTCTGAAATGGGATCACAGCCACTACAAACTCATGAATTCGGTTTATAAAGTTCTTTATAATGCTGCACAGTTAGTCCTGCACATTGTTTGTGAATTCAAATATGACAAGGAACTGAACATTGTAGACCATAGCTTCTACCATCAATATGTTTTTTACATACTTTACATACAAAATTATTTTTATTTTACATTGTGGTACAAATTAATACAAGTAACAGTCTTCAAACGACAACAATCCTTCACAACAACAAAATGAATTAAGTACTTCAGCTCTAAACATTTATTTGATAGATTGTCAAAACAAAAGATGCAAACGAATTATCAGCTGTTTTTTTCCATTAGTTTTTAATTACTGCAGATTTTATACTTTGATAAAGAGTTAAAGAGTCAAATCAACTTATCTGACAACATATAAGTAGACTGTAAGACCTATATCAGTAAGCAAGTCAGTCCAAAACAATAGTCAATCATTTTATCTCATTTCTAATCACCGAATAGTCCCAGCAAAATTTAATTAGTAGGTAATTTTCACATGGAAAAAAATGAAATTATTAAGTCCAAAGTATTTATTATTACAAATAAAACACAATTTTTCTTTTGTAAAAATTCTATAATTTATTTGGTCTAGCCGACTATGGTTTCGCCAGTTACGGCATTGACGAGGCTCTTACAAGACTAAATACAAAGCACAACATAACTATTATAAAAGGTAGAGAAAGGCAGGAAAATCCCTGTTAACAAACAAAGCACAAAGACCCAGGGGAAAACCCCACAGGTCATTCACACAGGTATTAACCAACCTTGAATAGAGGTTGAAGTAAAGGAGAAAATGACAAAAATTCCGTATTTATTATTTTTTTAAATAGTACTTGACAGCATTTACACTGCTGACAGCTGTCAAAAATATGAATTAATTTTGTACCCGTAGTGCTGTCACAAAACTGACAGTTACGCAACTATTGCAATATACATATGTTTCCCTCAACAAAATAGATTTGATTGTCTCGTTCTAGACATTGGAAAGCTGAGATTCTATTCTATGATTTCATGCTCTAGTTTTTACTTTGTTGGCAATACTTCAGCATATAATATGATTCAAAAACATCTGATGTCTCAACTGTTGCTTTGTTTTAGTAACTGTGTTTGTATGCTTGACTCCTGACTAGACTATCTGCAACGCTGTTGTTTTCGTGTTCATTTTTCAAAGAAATAAGAAAACCATTAATTTTTAATTAGTTTTTTTTTGTAAGTTTTATTTTATTATTTTAATTTTGTTGTTGTTATAAATTCATACTTTGTTGTAACTATCTGACTACTTACCGGTGTTCGGTGTTTATTTGTGTTATGTGTTCCAATACTTTTTGTCGTAACTTCTACAATAAAATTTTGTAAACTTTGCATAATAATTATATATATTTAAAAAAGATAAAATAATATTCTCCTTCTTTTTGTATATCTGAGAATTTTGAAAATATCAATAAAATTAGTTGCAGCTGTTAGGAATAATAATTGTAAAAACAATCAAATATAATTTTTATTGTAAACCCAAGACAATCCACAGAAGGCAGCTTATTGTTGTGAAATATATTAGAAAGTGTCGCTATAGCTGACTCTAGACAAAATGCATAGATAGCCGAAGTCCGTGCTCATCGATTGAACAAGAGGATTGGTCTGAACTATCTACAGGATTCATCAGAATCAGCTTCGAGAACAATACGGTCAAAACACGGTACGTAGCCAGTACTTACAGTAATAGAAGTGAGTAAACCGACAGTGTATTTTTAAATGAATTTAATTAAAGAAAGTAGACTCATTTGAATGAATAATATTTCACAATAATATTCAGCTTGCTCTATCTTGGGACTAACATTTTGGAAATTATAATATAATTGAACTACTGTTTACTATGTATATATTGCATATAACCATAAATCGCTCTATCTGAAATAAATAACTTTCATTATAATAAATGGTATATATATATATATATATATATATATATATATATATATATGTTCATTTATAACAGATGATGCATTGGCCTCATCTAGAGAAATTTCATTTGAACACAAAGTTAGGATATATAGAAAAACCAATCCCTAACACTACATTAGTAAAAGTTCAACAATTTTTTAAAAACATAAATACCAAATTCATAACAAAAATAGAAATTTTGTTTTCAGTATATTATTAATAATATTCAAAGATTTGTGAACAAAATGATATATGCAACCCTTTATGATTTGGGTGCACTTTATACCTGTTAAAATCCTAAGGTAATGGCTTTGTCCACGGTGAAATCAGGCTATGTTTGCATATTCATAATTTGCCTGTTTGAATTTGCATTATTTATTATGCAAAGCTCTGAATTGTGTATTATAGAATCTTCGTTTGATTTTATCTTTTGTAGGTAGATTAATAAAGTACTAAACATTTTAGTAAATTAAATCTACTAACATTTAATAAAATGTCTACTACAAATTTTTTGTTTACTCTTTAGAAATTACAATAGGGCCGAGAAGAGAAAATGAGAAGACATAATAGACAAATCTTTTTATCTGAGGGCATTTAAAAACATTTTTTTTTTTTTTTAGTTTTACTATTAGGCGCCAGCAGGTTTAGGTTGCCACAAGAACTTGCTTATAGACATTTCATATGGGCTCCGCAAATCAACTACCTTTGTTTGACAAAATTTGCATTACATAAATTAAAATACTGCAGTTTTGAAGCTAAAACCATCTGTAAATTATAAAACTATTTTAATAATTCTAAATAAAGTTTTAATTTAGTTCCAGCTTTGTTATTGATAAAATGTATGTTCTCGCTGAAATGCCAAAAATATACGGGAGAATAGAGATTTCTTCTACTAATTGCTACCAATACAATGTTAATTGGGAACTACTTCACTAATTTTGTAATTAACAATACTGTATGTATATTATTGCTGAAAATCTTGAGAACATTGTTAACATGTGTAACAAAATCTGAATTTACTACTTTTCAGCAGCAAAACATTGTGATTGCTACTGCACCAATTTCTGAAAGACTTTTAGTTTCAATTAACATTCAAATCATGTATCATATTTGTCACTGAAAAATATTTGTTGTAGCTGTAAAATTTTATGAAAATATGCAAAATAGTTTGTAAAGTTTGAATTTCCTGCTTTTGCAGAAGCAAAGAAGGTTATAAGTTGGAAACTACTGCACCGATTTAAAAAAAAAAAAGATTCAGGTCCAATTAACATTCAAATCATGTTTCGTTTTTATCCCTGGAAAAATATACATTGTCACTGAAAAGGTTGGCAAAAAATCTCTTTGGTTATCATCACCTTATGAGGAGAGGGATATAAAATAAGACCCGTAGCCCTCAAATACACTAATAACCTCAGGGTCGGAAACTAACAAGAGTTGGTCTCATAATAGGAAGGATGAAAGAAAGGGATCTAACTCCAGATTACATGAAAAAAGGTATAGATCTAGCGAGATCATCAGTGACCCACAGGGGTCAAACATTGGAATTATCTTCATGGGACACATTATGCTAATAAAGTACCTTATATAGGTTACAACCTGCCGGTATTCTAATTGAACAGTTTTAAATAAGTTTATTTTATTTTACCAGGTGGTTGGAGTAGAAGAAATACTAAAGGCATGTTGCGTGTCGTAAGATGTCAGTACATTATAAATTTAAGTCAGCATTGACATTTGATACTATTACTTTTGATGGCCTTCATATATCCGTAAAAGATCTGAAGAAGGATATCCTTCAACAAAAACAAATCGGCAAAACAGCTGATTTTGATCTTCAGATTACCAATGCTCAAACTAATGAAGGTGAGTTTCGCTCATTTTGATTGTTATTAAATTCACTTGTTTTGGGCATTGTTGATTCTGGAGCTCTTGTAGCTAAATTAATACCATAAATTAATCATCACCCATCATTAGCACTTATAACTATGTAATTTTACAGGTAAAGGAATAGAATGAAAGTATACCTGGAATGAAAGGAAAAGAATATGAAAGTATTGAACTTAGATAATATTCACTAATTTTATACTAATTTAATTCTTCACTGTAATCTAAAAAGTAATAAAATTTGCTTCCTAACGAGTTGTGTGATTCTCCGTCTTCTTCGTGCAGAGGCTTGGGAAGAACAGAGCTTAATCAGGGAGGGGGTAACATCATTAAAGGAATAGATTTAATGTTTTTTAATACAGGAAACTAAAGAAATGTGTAACTATAAATATTAATTAAATACAGTTTATTGTAGAAATAAATAAATGAAACAGAATCAAAATTACAGTATCCAAAAATATCAAAATTTAGTTGGTGCTTGTTTTATTTTGCTTCTTGAACTCTATGTGAATCCATCATTAGTTTGTGTCATTTCCCGGGAAAAAGAGTCCTAAATTAGGGATTTAGAGTTAAACTTTTCATGTTTTATTGAATTATGTTAGTATCGATACCAACTGATAATTCACAGTTTAAAGTTTAAACCAATCACAAATTCTCTGTTTGAAGCCTCATATATAAAACTAACGGGCAATCCTATCAGCCAATCAAGTATAGAAGTAAGGCCATTATGGCTCTCATTATTTAAAAAAGAACTAAAATTTGATTATAATATCCCTATAACTAAAAAACAAGCTGAAATTTTACCTGTTAAATCGCCACAAGAAGTTGTAACCCCCTCTTTTGCTAGGAAGCTTAATACAACTAACAATAGGCCACTCCCCTAATAGTTTGCCACGCCTTCTGGACCACGTGACTTGTTGCTGTATCTTTGATACAACAACACATATTTGACGTTAGTTATGTGTTACCGTGATTGTGTTTTTTGACTTCTCAGTTTAAGCTCTGAGATGCATGCTTAGATATTAAGGTTGGTGGCATTCTTATTTAATTTTACTTCTTACATAGGCCTAGTTTCATGTTTCTTTAGTTTTTAGTCACTTGATAACGGGAATTGATTCTTATTCCCGAAACGTGTTTTGATTTCTAACACACAAATGATGGCAAACGTCCGAAAAATGTATAATAATAAAAACAATCACAAATCTGTATTTCATTTGATTTGTGGTTATGAGAGAAGGTGTTTGCACATTAGATTATAATTTTTTCTTGTTACATCATTTCTAATAGTTATACAATGTAATTTAATATTGTATATCTTATTGTAACTAGCAGATGGTTTCTGTTTAAGAGGAACTATTGACATGGATTTTTTTTAAAGTATTAGGTGCAGACATTCGTGAAGTAATTAAAAGATTTTTTCCTGGGTAAGGCTTTATTATTCGATTGATGACTTTTTATTTTCTAATTGAACATTTTAAATGTTAATTATGTAATAGATTTATAAGGACAACCTGTATAATTGTTAATTATTATTGATTTCTAGTGTAATTATTATGTAATATAACCATAAAATTGTAATAATATTATATTGATGTTGCCATCTTTGAAAAAAAAAGCAATAAATTTACATTTATTCAATTTTGTGTGGAAACAAATGATGTGTTGAGATGGAGAATATCTTCTTGTGGATGCGTGAAATTTTTTCTAGGCTGCAACAGCGAGCCTGTGAGGTAGTGTTTTCAATGCCCGTTGGATTTTCTACAGAGACAGAATGACTGGAGTAGCTGTATTGCATCAGACTTGGTGATACTAAAATACAAATTTTCAATGGCATTCTGATTTAGTTTTGTAGTATTGCTTTATAATAAATATAAATACTCTCCGTTCATTGTTAAAAACCATTTTAAGCAATTAACCTCTAAACAAATTCAGCGGAGTAACAACAATGTGCACCAGCTGATGCGAAATTAACTGAGGGAAACAACCAAACCCATTTGTTTTTACTTAGGTTGGGCTTAAAAATTGATTTGCCGTATGTTGGTTTCATGTTGGATTTTAAAAGAAGTTACATTATCTTCATTACTATATTGAATAAGACTAGTGGATTCCAAGTTTTAATCCATTCTTTCACCATTATGCTAGCACAATATTTATGAACCCTTTCAAGTTTATTTTGTTAATAATTTATTATTTCAACTTATTATTATTTTTCTCTCTTTTTTTTTCTATAAATAATATGTAAATGTTTCAGTATACGTGGATGAAAACACTTTAATACCAAAGAACTCATCGCTCATCGTAGTTCGTATTCCACTCACAGCACAACAGAAGAGAGCTTGGTGAGTACATCACATTACCAGAAGTTCACAGTATGTTTCAAATCTGAAAATAAAAGAATCCCACAAGGGTATAAGCCTCACATAACAGATTCCGTTTAAAAGAGGATTTATTTGAGAGGTGCGTTATTATTAGTTGATATTTTGTATCAGATACACTAAACTAGTATGCACAGTCACCAGTAGCACATAATATTAGATCAATTTTGTATTATTTTAAGTGTCAGATATTATAACTTAAGTTATGAAAATATAGTTACACATTAATTCATCAAACTATGTATCAATCTCATTTGTTTATTGTCATACTAAGGTGATTTATTTTGTCATATTTACAATAATTGTATGCGTCGTGTCCAGAAAATATCGTATTAGTAAAACAAATTTAATACACTTTAAATATTTATTTTATGTTTTATTACAAAAGTTAGTTAAACTATTTTTCTACATAATTTCCACCATTGTTATGACACTTGTCCTATCGGGTTACTAGTTCTGCGTATTTAGGACTGAGACTCCGTATTTTGAAAGTAATCTTCGGCGTTCTGTATTTGCAATCACTTTCTCCGTATTTTAACACAAATTGGCTTTTAACAATAAATACCAGTAGGGAAAAAGTATTAACTGTAGCCCACTTTATTAGAATAGAATTATTAGCGTTCAAACCAACTAAAATTAAATTGCATCGAATAATCTCTGTATTTAAAAAACTTCAAACCTGACAAGTCTGCTTTTTTATACGCTCTTCTTAAAATAATGTCATTTGTGATTATAATTAGTGTTGCGCACGATTTTGACATTACCGTAGTGGTGGCCAGCTAAGAATTACTTCAGGTGCAGAAATGAGTGATAATCACTTGGAGTGGCTGGGTTGTAATGAAGAAAAACTGTGTGATCATGTCTTGTAGGGAACGAATCATATGCGGTAGAGTGTTACAGTAGACATTCTTTTAACCGGCACGGTCGGGACCACGGCCATGCCGGATATCCGATTTTGCTGGATAATCGAGCGTATCTAGTTTTTAACCCTCCAAGTGCTAAAAGTTGCGATCGCAATCTGTTTTGCCGCGGCCACAGTGCTAAAGTCGCGATCGCGATTTATTAAACAAGGTTTGCTAAAATCAATATACAAACGGTAACTTTTATCCAAACTACATTTATTTTATATAGTAACTCTGAGTAAAAGACGCTCTATTCATTTTGCACGATTTTATCGATGGTTATAAGAAAAATCAATTTTAGCAATCCTGTAAAAGACAATTTGATGTGTACTGTTGATGTTTACTGCTGCGTCCCAGCAGTGAATTGTTGTTTAGTGTTTTTGTCTATATTATTTTGGTAAATATAACTCATTTTATGATTATTTAGTGTATCAGTAGTGTTTTTAGTGTAGTATTACACATATAATAATGAGTGAACTTTGCAATTCAAGTGATATTCATAACTGTTTGTGTGAAAGTGATACCGCTAGTGATGAAAGCGGTAACTCCGATGTAGGAATCAAAATGTTTGTTTCTTTTTTTTGTGTGTATTACATATTTTATAATAACTAATTTTAGTAAATACATGATATTCAAAGGTTAAATGCCAATACTTTCTAAAGACACAGTACAATACTGTAGTATAGTATCGCGTCAGAAGCAGACAAACACTTGATGACTAAGAAAACGTCGCACGCAGTCACTGCACTGGCGGGAAATGTCAGTCGCGCAAACATAACCGGAAAAAACCGACCGTGAGAGGCTCGGCTGATGCCGGTTAGTAGAAAGTGCCGATTGTTAGAATGCCGGATAAAAGAGCTTCTACTGTATCATGAAGTCTCTATTACTAATCATGCCCCACTTTTGAATTGCACGATACAGTTTTCTGAGAGTCTCACAATACCTTCCAGTATTTACTATTTCACCTCTTGGCAAAAAAAAAGACCAACAACATTCATTTCCTTTTTGAAATCACAGTGTACATGATTTTTCATGTTGAAATTGTGGTCTTAACTCTATAACTGGCACATGTTAATTATTACTTTTTTTTTAATTCATAAAAAATAGTAATATTATGCGACACCCAACTTGGAAGACATCATTTTTCTCGGATAGGTGCATAGAATTTATCTGTGTAATGAAAAAAATTTTATATTTACACTGTACAGAGAAGTTTGCAGAACATAGGAAGTTTGCAAGTCATAAATCTCAAACTTCTTTATACCAAAACGAGAATGTCTCTTATTTGGCATGTATTTAATAAAAGAATAACAGTTTTCATGGCAATCATACTTTCATCAATACATACCTGTTGGCCTGGAACAAAATATTTCTTAAATGAATCATTCATCATGTCAACAAAGGTCCGAACTTTCAACCAAGGGTCATGCTCCGGTTCATTCCGTCGTAGACCTTCGATAGATGATTTATGAAACATTGATAAAATCAATTCAATGAGTCAAAGACTCATCATATTAGGATAAAGAGATACTTTGTGATCGAATACTTAACCAAAAATCTACAAGATTCTTCCTTAGTGTAAGCCTCATATTGATCTAGATTCCTTAGAATTTCTTCATATCTTCATATGGTTACATCAACTCTCTTGGATATTCTGGACTGTCAGAGCACAGTTCCAGCTTTTCTTGCCTTTGACGTAACAATGCTTGTGCGTACTTATTGGTCTCATCGATCATACGAGACCACATAGCATTATTAGTCATAAACAGATAAAGAAATGCAATAGGATCTGAGTCAACTAGGCCCTACATTTCTTACTGTAAATTTAGACGATATATCCTGCTCCTGTTCTGGAGATATACTGTAATTCCATTTACAAAAATTATATGATCCATGAATTTACATTTTCTTACTGTCTTACCCATTTTCATCATTTCTTCACTTGCATTTTCACAAATCTGCTGATGAATTTCCATGTGCCTGATATGTCTTGGATGTATGATAAACAGACTGATATCAAAACAAACTGAAAACACACTCTGCTCTAATTGTAATAGCATCTGTGAAAAGCTAATAAACCCCTTATGGTAGCAAGCGTGTGTGGAGCGGAAACCACAACAAGGTGGCAGCTCTGCAGAAAAATGGTACTTATTTTCTGGACACACCTCATAAATTACTGTACACTTAACAATGTTAAGAATATTGGAAAAAAGTGAACACTGAACCGCAAGACAAAACTAGGTGCTACTCCATTGTCCAATGTCTAATGAAGTAATTAAAGAATACCAAGATGAGTAGCTCAATTACTAATCTCTGAACCAATCAAATCATCAGGAAATTATTAAGTATGGTCCAAAGACTACACAGGTGTACTGTAAGGAATTGAGAATGTAACAACATATTAAATAGTGTAATACTGTGGTTATAAGATTTGTTATTTGAACATGTACAGATATAAAACAAATATTTTCAGTATTTTTAAAATGATTCTATTTTTGTTTTAGGGAAAAACAAGAAGCTAATCAACAGTTGCAGGGAGGCAAACCTGTAAGTAGTCTTGAATTATGGGCTATGTATTGTCCCACAAATAAATAGTATAGGTGAAGTAGTGGATAAGTTAAAAAATCAATGTCGATTTTTGTTTGAATATTTACATTTTGATATTACCTAAATTAAAAATAATAATGTGTCTGTCATATGTGCAGTGCTCTACAGCCCTGATGTGTATAAATTTAATGATATTTGGGATATTTTTAGCCAATCAAGGGAATGAAGTACAGTAGAACCCCTCTAATCTGTCATATTCGGGACTGGGGGCATGGTCGGAACGCAAAAAAGGTCGGATTGTCCGAAAAAGTCAATATTTATTACATATTATATAAAGAGATTTTTTTTAAAGTGAAATAAGTGATATATATAACTTTTAAAAGTCTATATAATAAAGTCTATATATATACTTTGCAAGTACTATAGCAAATCAATAGAAACAACATGAGAGATGACACAGCACTGAAGCGGAATGACACAGCACTGAAGCGGGAAAGCGATAATAAACCGGAAAGAATGGCGCCAGACGGGCCGTGAGTCATCGACAAGTCGGCACAATATCGCCAGCTCGAGCACGGTCGGATTAACTGGAGTAACGGACCACCCGAGGGCGGATTAGAGGAGTTCTACTGTATATACGTTTGTTTTAAGGTCCTCTGAGTTCATAAAAGTGCTTTTTGGAATAATGTCTGTGCAGTGCTCTGCATATCAAATGCAAGACTGATGTTTTGGCATAACTCTGGTTTTTGTAACTCAAAGTTTGATAACCAACACAAGAAGAAATTCAAAATCACAATATTTGATTCTATTTTACTCAAGTGTAGTCTCCAAGAACCCAAACGAAACATTTTGCTTACCATCTCTCCAAAATTGCCAGTTCGTGAGTTGTCGTTTTAAGAAACAAAAAATCGACCATAAGGCTGTTATAAAAGACGAATTTCACAAAATAGGCTCTATCAAATTTTATGCTATGTAGAGGTTAATAACCCATTTCATGTGCAGAATCATTACGAAAAAATAAAATAATACGATTCAAGAATAATAATTAATTGTCAAAAAACAAAAATGAACTATAGCTCGATTTTAATTAAATATTATTTTCACTGAGGACGCATTTATGGCAAAAGTGAAGCAAGCTTAAGCCCTATTTAAAAATCTAAATTTCTTTTACGATGGTGGTGTCTTTTTTTTGTTTTTTTTCTTTCGCTTTTTTACTGGCATATTTGGTGCCGAATAGTTTTGGTTAGTTTTTTGTTGTTTTGTTTTGGGGATGAGTGAGTGAAATATTTTATGGAATGTATTTGAACAGTTTATTAATACTTCTACTACTACCGCTACTGGTTGTCGAAGTTTTGTTTAAAAATAAATATTGACAAAATTATAATGTAAAAGTAATATAATTTATACTAATTAAAAAATGTATAATTTATATTAATCATAAAATTTGTAAAGTAAATTAAACTATATAAAACACTTTAAAATGTAAATGTAACAATATATTTTAATTTAATGTTACAACAGTCGGTACATGATAATGGAAATAATTAGATGATTATTTAATTCCACAAAACAGCTTTAATTGCGACATATGTTTCGCCGTTAGGCATTTTCAAGCAACTAAATTGAAAACAAAACAAGTCTAAACTAAAAATGTGAGACAAAGGGAAAGGTTAGAAGAGTATAAAGGGGTTGAGAAATGACAAAAGAAAGGTCAATGATAACAAATACGATTAGTATAGAACATCCTTTCTGTGCTAATAAAAATGAGCATAACCAATAGAAACATAAACGGAAGAACCGTAGAGATGTTGGGTTTGTTTATATGGTTTGTTATTTTAAGCTTAACACATCACTTCCTTTATCACAACTTTTCTAATCCTTACCTGTCCTCTATAGGTCTTAGCTTCATCCTTCCTTATTCATCATAATCTCAACGTTTATCACCTTGTAGCATGATAGCTACTTAGAGATATTTAATGTTACTATTATTTTTTCAACATGTTGGTGTCAGACAATTAAGCGATGACAGATACTAACTATTAATATTTATGTTACTCCTAATCTATGTGAAATATTTTCCCTGATAACTCCTGAACTGGCATTTTTTCTCGATGTCCAATATGTTCTCTGTTTCCACCTTTAAAGTTCAAAATAGAATTGATGAAAAACAATTTAGTTTTTGTCAGCTATATTACCACAAATTTTAAACTTTACATTAAGTTAAGATTTTGTATTATAGGAGACACGGGCATTGTATCAGTCCGTTTCGTGAAATTGAATTTTTTGTAACAGCCAATTTTTCTCCATTTTACTGATTAATCACAAATTAGCATTTATGGAACGATGGCGACTATTATGTTTTATTCGAGTCCTTGGATCAAACTTTTATCATAATCATTCAAGCTGATTTTGAAAAATTCTTAATTTTCTGTAGTGATTTTTCTAATAGTTGCCCACAAATTTTTATCTATCTTCAAAATAAAAAGTGTTCCATGATGTGACCATAACAAATTTGATAAAAGTTATTCCACACGTTTGGGCTGTAGAGTATTATATTTGTGACAGATTCAAAATACCACTTTTTTTTTTTACTCAGACTTTAGAAATAATAAGCATGGCGGTCAGGAATTTATTACACAAAAGTTATGTGATGAGTCAAAATATCAAAGACTAGTGCAGTAACATGAGTCTCACACAAAACATTAATTTGCAGTAATCGTAAAAAGTCAAGTTCATACATTACCTATGTTTTTTGTGTGAATAATTGGAGATAGGTGAGAGATATCAAAAAAAATATATTTATACCGATGAACTTTATACCGATATTGAATCGTGTATTAAAATACCATGTTGCCATTTTGAAATATTGACTCAAATCCAATATGGCGGATTCAAGACTGCAGCTGGAAATTTCTACATATAAAACTTAATACAAGTAATTATACACAACCTTCATTTTAGTCCAAAATTGATATGACGAAACTGGAAAAAGTAGGAGATAAGAGAATCTATTTCCACTCTGTAATTCCAATATTTTCAAAAACATCTCAAGAATCTTTATTATTTAGAAGTAACTTTGTTTTTTTTTTTTTAAACAATAAAATCCAGTGGATACTTTTTAATATATACACATCTACGAGGCTTGTTAAGGCCTAGCAAATGTCAAGAACATAGTGATATAAACAATTACGATGTTCCAAAACCTAACTTGAAATTTGAACTAATGTTATTTTCGGAATCCTAAACTTACAAGAATCGAATACTTTTTTATAGTTGCTTTATTTTCTCTCACTAGAAAAATAGCTATAACCTCTTCTGTTTTACAAATTTTATTTTTAATTATAATTTTTAATAATTACAATAATTATAATTTGTTTTTGTTAGATTGGCGGAGTCTTTGAAGGTCAGGATCCAGGAGCTCAACGTTTGGCTAAGGTAAGAAAATATATTTTCTTTAAGGAGTGTTAAGTCAGTATTTGTTAGTTTACTGTACTGTATAATATGTAAAATGGTCAAGCGTGTGCTAAAACCACACGACTTAGTGTCCATAGGAATATATAGAAAAAGGAGGGGTGAATATCTGGCATTTTAAATTTGGCCTAGCGTCAACATATTATTTTTTTATCAAGTAAACTTACATATCCGTAATCGGAATAACTTCTAGTTTTATTTGATATCACATACATAATATTTCAATAATTATTTTTTATTGGTTCAAAGAACACAATCCACTTATCTTGCTTTTGAGTAAACCATCTTAAAACAAAGGTAACCTCTGTAGATATGCAATTAAAATTAATTGATTTTAAAGTTTTAAAATCTCACAAAATATGTGTTCCACAAAAATAAATTATGTTATATTCTTTAGCATTAAAAGAGATTGTCAACAATTTTTATTAAAAAAACAAGTTTATTCACATTAGAACATTAAAAAAAACCATGTGTAACACAAAACTAAGTTCACTGATCGTGATCTTCTCCCTAATCGTTTCACGATGCACCCTTTCTATTAAAGGTTTGAATTTATTACAAGACCTAAATATTTTATTACTTCAACTTTGCCTAGAGTTAAACAGTGTTAATTTAGATAACGCTATCCAGAATTTAGTCTATGATTAAATTCAATTTTATGTTTTGGTCTTATAACAACTGCCTTCAAATTTTGAATTTATTGAACAAATGGAGAGGGGAGTTTCTCAAGATATGGTCAAGATATCCCCATACACATTGGTCTAAATTGTTTTGTCTTTAAAACACTGTAGAAATGATAAATAGTTATCATTCCAAAAATAACAAGTACACTCAACTCTCGATTATCCGGGATAATATAGGGTTAAGGCTTCCCGGATAAGTAAAATCACGGTTAACCCGCAAAACGGTAAAAACAATAGTAAATTTTAAAATAAACAGGTTAAATGAGTTTTATTAACGCTACAGTGGTCGCATGTTAATTTTCTTCGTTTGTTAAAAAATTAATTAAATATATTATTTCTATACAAAACCTAACTTATAAGCAATCATTTTTCTCAGAAAAGATGCATAGAATCCATCTATGCAATTAAAAAAATAATTTTGAAACGGTTTTGGAGTAAGTATGTTACATGTCAAAAACGAAGTTACCAATTATCAGGAAAAACCTGTATATTCCAAAATCAATAGCTTACTACCTTTTTCTAAGATATACAAAAGTTTTGTGTAGTATTTTTGAATATATTTAGGGGAAAAAAAATAAAATTTGTTATATTATCAAAAAAACAAAAAATAGTTTACGAAAAAAGGTAAAATGATCATTTTTTTTTTCAAAAAATCACTAAAAATAGTAATATATATCTTATACAAAAGTTCTATATCTCATTATGTTCAGAAAGGTGCATAGAATGTAGGTGTGTAGTGAAAAAAAAAGTTAGATGTATCACATTTGGTGTTTTTTGGTCAAATACCAAAAAATCGAAGAGTAATGGAGCAGAAATTTCACAGAAATGGTAATGAATAACATACTAATAGATTTTTAGGATTTTTTCAACCATTTCTTGAGATTTGTCATATATTTGTGAATATATTTAGGGGGAAAAAATAATAATATGTTACATTTTCTAAATAAAAATACCGATTTTCCCTAAAAAGGTAACTTTTACAAGTGAGGTTAGGTTTGTAACCTCCACAATTTAGACTCACTAGTACCAATTTGAAGATAGATCAAAGACAAAACCTTTAGATTTAACTAAGAAAATATATACTTTACAAAGAATAACACACATATTCACTTTTATAATCATATAAAACACTATATATAAGACAATTTGCATATAGCCTAAACTTACCTTTACGGCCTAGGTTATCGCAAATAAGAACGTTCAAAAACTAAACTATCACTCAAAAACATAAGCTTTAGATATAAAAACACATATATTGTAACTTGTATACACAATTTATATACAATTTGTATACACAAACCTTCAAAATAACAAAAATCTAATCCCAAAACCAATATGTGCTACGCCTAATATTATAGTATTTACGTCACACATTTGCTACATTTCGAGATCAAAACAAAGCCTCCTTAGTAAGTTTTTGCCTATGTCAAGTGGTACCAACGTATAGAATGGAATTTCCCCTACAACTTAGTGTAAAGAAAAATAATTTTAAAACCAAAGAGAAACGAATACGTGTATTCCTAAAACTGCCAACTGTATTTCGTGTCGTCAGGTTTGTTCTCTGCTCAACTAGGAATATCTCTGGATCTATGAGACGCAGAAAAATTTGTAATCTACGGTTGGAAAGAGAAACATGTGATCTATAGAACAGTGTTTTAGTTGAAATAAATGACAGAAAAATAGAGTTGTAATCATATCAGGAAAAATGGCGTCGCGCTAACGAAAAGGCGCAGAGTTCAAATCTACGATTTTATGCATCAAAAATATGCGAACTTCACCAATTTTTGGAATATTATTTATAACGTTTGGTGGTATTTTTTTTGCATGATTATGCATCTACGGAACATTAGCTTTCCAACGGTATTTTATTTATTGCGATCGGATAATTTTAAGTGGGCGTAACGTTGAATGGCAAAATACGTGTTTTATAGAATGCAGACTAGTTATGGACGAAGCGCTGAGGTCGATTCTGGGTCGAATATCCTTTGCAGGGTTAACATACATACCTCATAAACTGCAGTAAAAAGAGCATTATTATTATTATCATACACAAAAATTAAACAAATTATTTACACACACAAAATAAACACACTTTTTTTAAAACTACTTGACGGGAAAATATTTAAATTACTGTACTGCAAAAGTAAAAAAAACATATTTCGAATAGGCTTAGTCTAACTTTACTGTTTCTGAAAATAATCAGTCATGGTTTTCTGTTTTTGTGCTGAGAAACACTTTTTCAATTTTTTACTTCTTAGGTTTCTCAAAACAATTTTATCAGTGATGAGAGCATCGTCCTGGCTCTCAATGTACTCAAGCAGTGACTCAACGTTTGCCAAGGCCATCCCATGCGAAACTGACTGCTGTGCGTGTGCGGCGGCGCGAGCAGCTGCCCCTCCCTCCACCTCTTCATCACTTTCACTTTCACCTCCCTCCCCGCCAACACCCTTAACTTTGTCAACAATCTGTTGGTCTGACAACAGTTCGTAGCCTTGGTCTTCCACGTCACAGTTCAACCACTGATTAATATTGTCATTGTCCACATCCTCTCCCCCTGGGGCTGTTTTTACTGCTTCCGTTATTCTGCTAACAATATCAGCTTCATTAAATTCGAGAAATTCATCCTCTTCACAAATATGTGCAGTATCTGGCATGATTTTCTTCCAGGACCGTACAATTGTCAATGATTTTGTTTTTTCCCAAGCAGAATGTATCTCGTAAATAGCATCGAGAATTGTAAAATCTTTCCAAAAAGTTTTAAGGTCATTGCCCTCTTCAATCCTCCTTTGAAGAAGAGTTGAATGATAGTTTCTCTTTAGTGCAGATATTACGCCCTGGTCCATTGGCTGTATTAACGCAGTGACATTGGGAGGCAAAAATTTTGCATAAATGTTGCCATCTAATGATTTCAAAGTTGTTTCATTTGGGTGCGAGGGCGCGTTGTCTAATAAAAGAACAGCTTTTCCCGGGAGTCCATTTGACTTTAAATATTTACATACTTGAGGCACGAAGTTGTTGTCAAACCACAGTTTAAAAATCTCAGAGTTCATCCACGCAGACTTACTGTTGTAGTAATGAACTGGCAAGTTTTTGGCCTCTGTGCCTTTAAAGGAGCGAGGTTTTTTTGCTTTTCCTATGGCGACTAAAGGCAACATATGTGTACCCTTTGCATTTGCGCAGGTCATTATCGTCATCCGTTCTTTAGAGGCTTTATATCCTGGTGCACATCGCTCCTGTTTGAAATCTAGAGTCCGGGTCGATAGACATTTCCAATACAGGCCTGACTCGTCTGCATTGTACATTTGTTCTGGGAGCAAACCCTCATCCATAACAAATTTTTCAAAATCTGAAATAAATTTTTGAGCAGCTTCGGTATTTCCACTTAACAATTCACCTTTTACACCAATATCACGGATACCGTGTCGCTGTTTAAATCGTGTAAACCATCCAGATGACGCGTCAAAATCACCCTCCATACCAAGTGCATCATGGAAAAACTTGGCTTTAGTCATACATATTGGCCCCGATACTTGCGTCCCTTCAGCTCTTTGCTGCGAAAACCACTCTAACATGCACTGGTCAAGCTCTTCAAACGTGGATTTTTTCATCGTTTTTCGGTTTGCCATACCAAAGTTTGTATCAGACGAACAAGCGAATGATAAAAGTTATCTTTGTTACGCACAATATCCCGCACTGTAGAATCACCAATGTTATATTGGACACACATTTGTTTCACAGTAGAACCTCGTTCTATATTTTGTACAATATCCAACTTATTTTGAATCGATAAAACGACACGCTTACGTTTGGTTGCCATTGTTGCGAACTGAACTCGAGCCGAAACGTACTGAACTACGACTGGTGGCGGGTGGGTGGGGCGAGGGACATGACCTTGGCCGGCACCACGCGACTCACAGGCTATAAATAACTTGAAGGTCGACACGCACCTGCTACTGTTCCGACCCAACTACTAATATTATTGCAACACAGCTGCACATTGTACATAATAAATATTGGAATATTGGTATATATTGGTATCGCGGTTAAGCCGCAACGTGGTTGATCCGATTACGGTTAATCGAGAGTTGACTGTATCTAAATTTAGATATTTTCACAAAAAACTCAAAATAAATTTTGTTGACACATTACATAACTTTCTCAATACTAGAAGTAGTACACTCCACACTCCTCCATCCTTGAGATAAAAAAAAAAAATCACCCCTCCTTTGAAGACAGTTATTTTGGTCAGCTCACATGGCACTATACAAAACCTCTTATGCAACTAACTGCCAGACAACTATTGAATGCAGAGGATAGTTGGAGAGCCTGACAAACCACAGTTTGATGCTCAAGTTCCAATATATACCCAGCCATCAGGAGTAACAAGGAAGTTGACAAAATCTGCCACAACCTTCCTGTCCCTCGTTCTTACAGTCATCCAATGCTCAAGTAAACTTAGCAGTCAGAAAAATTAAATCAACACCTGTCTAAGATTGGCCACTCAAAATGGGAGAGCTAGTCACTGACAGCCCTATCGATCCCAACCTACAACGTTTCTGCATCTACTATCTCCAGTATGCCTATTTATACCAAATGAGTGATGGCGATCGTCTCAAAGCCTGCTCAGCCCTAGATTAGTCTCTTCAGAAGGAGAGTCCCCAGTTTGCTGAAGTCTGTGTCTATGATCAGTGTGTTACCTAGCGGCTTCTCAGTATTTATGAGAAACTATAAAATATGTGGTTTGTAAATGGGCACAAAACTTCAATCGTTTAAGGCATGAATTCTTAGGCCTATGTGTTATTAGATGAAGGGTAAAGTGTTCAAATCTCTTATAAGTGATTACAAATATAACTGAACTCATCCCTAATAATCACTGTTTCGTAATGGCCATTTACCTCCTGTCATCTTTTTACAAAATTTTAAAAATAAACTGTGATTTACAGTTATCACAAACCCAATGAACATCTATCAATTCAGGTTGACACACTTGGTACTTGCGTTGGTGTTCTCTATACAATCTCCATTAGTCTGGAATTTTCTGATTATTTTTTAACTTTTCCTTCCAATGATGTAGTTTACATTTTTGATCATATTTCCTTTCGAATTTTCTTCAGCGAAGGCTACTTATCGGCTTATAATTTTATTTTATCAGTTATTGCTAAACTATATTATACATCCGAAAATTTTGTACAAATCAACACCAATTTCAAGTCCTATCTCTTCGCAATTTTCAGTTCCACTGTATCATCATGTGTAAGCTCCCCCTCTCATTGTTGCACATTCCCATCACTCACCATTTTATATACGAACATAAACCCACTACCATCTAATCAGTAAATTATTCTTTATAATTACGAGATATAAGCGTGACAAATGTTTGTAATTTATTTATATATATTACATTAAGAACACCTTTTATACCGGAGCGAATTCATGTCAAAACAATTAAGGCAAGTGAAGCTCAAAGAGGTATATTTGAAGGAGGATTCTTTCATTTACTTGAAGTTAGTATTTTGTTCATGATTTAATAATTTATGTTTATTTTCTTTCTAGACTGTTGACTTGTCGAGCGTAGACGCCAGTGAAGATGACAAAATTTTGGCGATGATGACACAGTCGACCTTTGACTATGATCCATCAAAGTAAGTCAAATCATATCTATTAAGATCAAATTAGGGATAGTTGACAATTTGAATTTTGGCTTAAGTTATACCAGTACAAGAGACGAGTACCAAAATCAAGTTCATTGTTCAAAAATGATTGGGGGAACTTTCTCTCAATTCATTTAATTTATTTTAGCCATGGACAATATAAATACAATCGTATCTCCATTGTCATAATTAAATTTTACATAAAAATACATTTTGTTTGCTCCAGACTCAATGACATCATCAAAAAAACTATAACAGGTAAAAAAAATTGAAAAAAAATCTAAAATATTTTTTGTTCCTCATTACGATTTTATTAATCTTAAAGTATAACTAAAAATAAATAAATAAAAATTCCACTCCTGATCTTTTTAATGTTAATATATTAGGCGGATTTTTTGTAGTAACATTTGTTTTGAAATGAAAAACAAATTAAATGCGTTTTTTAATGTATTATTAACAGGAAAAAAATCTACATATCTATTCTCAGTTTCATATGAGAGATAGCCGAACTCAACGTATAAATGTTACGGTGTCAAGCGGGTGTTGCATCGACCAGCCCAGCCGGTAGTGTAGCTAGATCTTTTAACACCCAGGGCAAGACGAACAAGAGGAGTGTAAGAAAGCAATTTTCCCATTATAACTTCTAAGAAGTATTATGATTTGCATAAAAACATTAAAATATATAATAAAGTACAAATTAAACTTACAAATCGAACAATACAATAGTAAACTTATTTCATTGACAATGTCATCATCCTCAGTAACTACTTGCTACGTTGTAGTGATTAAAATGAATAATCTTTTAAAAGTTACTAAAAATTTTACTCTCTTTAGTTATGTTTATTCACTTAAATACACATACATACACTTAAATGTTTTGACATATGTATGTATACATTTTCCATTATTGTGTTTGTTTTGCAATTACAAGAAATAATTTCCAGTATATTTTTAAAATCAAAATACGTATAATTTTTTTTTTTTATGGTATAGAATTTGTAGTAGGTGTGAAAGGAAGTATTGCCATTTTTAATTTATAGTATCCTCAAATGTTTGATCATTTTACTTTGAATTTGTTGAATGTAAATAAAACGTAATCAATATAAATTTACTAGACATATTTTCCTAAGCTTTCTGACTTTTTTCTTTCTTTTTTTTTTAGGAAAGGGAACAATAAAAAGATTTTAGAAAATAATCATCGGTATACACATTGTATAAAATATACAAAAATTACCTATCAAACCTAATAGCTGTATGTTTGAAACATATAAAGTTAAATGAAGAAGTAATCTATATGAAGTAAATCTTTCTTAGTTGTAGAAGTATAAGTTTGGCTCTGGCTTGTGCAAAAATAAAAAATAAACATTAATTCATTTAATATTATCCGAATAATTTGAAATGAACATGTTGAATTTATTATTAAAAAATCAAGAAGAACAGAGAAATACAACCTAGTGAAACTATAGTTCAGAGTGTGTTGTGATGATATTTTCATGATGGCTAGTAGCACTGAAACTCTTTGTCATTGCTTATGAACTTCATGTGCTGAAAGATGAACATGGAACTGACAGTATAATTTTCAACATAATCATTGACTTCCATCTTTACTTTATGTACAAAATAGGTAAACCATCTCCAAAGTATGGTTTGAAACTAACAACTTAAAAGCTCTAGTGTTGCCATCTAAGAGCCAATGTCTTATAACTCCAAGGATAGTATGCTCCAACTCCTCCCAGACTAGCAACTTCTGAACTGAATCTTTAAAACTACAAACTGTTCGAACAATATATTGAAACCATACATTATTGTATGCTATAGGATTTAGTATAATATATATATATGTAATTATAATATACATTTGTTCTTTGTTCATCCGTCCCTAATCATAAAACTTTACACTGTCACCCATAAACCTCAACAAGTTTCATTTGAATTGCAGCATCAATATTGTTTTTTACCTACAAAAAAGGGTCACTTAAAATAAAAGTAAGCTTATTTATTGTATCAAATAATGAAAAAATGGCCAATAGCTGGTTATTTACGTCTCAATAAAACAGTGAATGCATGTTACCACTTCATTTTCACAGTCTAAAGGGTAATTTTAAAACTAGGCTTTTAAGATGTTCTTTGCATATTTGGGACGTATCTAGAAATTTAACAAGATTTTCTTAAATTTAGTATCTATTTTAATTCAGTTTTTGAATTATGAGCCATGTTTTTTAAGTAAGGTCCAGTTTGTATTTAATTTGCCATCTATATACTCTACGCAAACAGATGGTGTTGGCGTAGCATATTTATGTGAATCAATAGTTAATAGCAATAATTGAGTAGTTATTTTGAGGTTAGTTGTTCACATTCATCCGTCTTTAATGAATGATGCAATTATTGATCCCACCAAGTGTGTAGTACGAACAATAATCCAATTTTTTATGGCAAAAAAAGATATCGCTTGGTCAAAATTGACCAGCAAATTTGTGACTTTACAATTATGAGTGATGGAAAAATAAGACAGTGGTATTGTTTATTTCAAGAAAGGTGAACGGATATTCATGATGAAGAACGTTGGAGTAGACCATCATTGACCACGGATCATTTGATTGAAGGAATTGACAAAACTTAACCGACACACACAAGAAGAATATTTTGCTGCACCACATGAATTTTTGCACCATTACCAAAACAAAGGTGATCGTTTGATCGCAAGATGAGACCTGGATTTCATATTCGAACGTCGAGATGAAGCAGCAGTCGGTGCAATGGTGGCATTCGTCATCCCCGAGGCCGAAGAAGTTTAAACAAGATAGTTGGGTAAAGAACCTCATGGCCACCGTTTTTAGGGACAAAAGAGATGTCTTGCTTGTTGAATTTTGTAATCACGGAACTACTGTAACAACTGATTTGTATTGCGAAATGTAAAAAATCTTAGAAGACCTATACAAAACAAACGATGTGAGATTCTGACCTGCATAATTTTGTTTTTGCACCAATGCCCGAGCATACACGACAAAACTCACAGTGAGTGAATCGAAACGATATCGTTGGGAATTTTCTAATCATCCACCACATTACCCTAATCTAGATCCTAGCGATTACTTTATCTTTCTTCAACTTAAACTCTGGTTTACATTGCAGAAGTTTTATGATGACAACGAATTGAAAAAAGTGTAGTTGACTGGCTTCAATCACAGGTGGCACAATTTTTTGAATAGAGAATAAGAAACTACGAAAAATGTGTTGGAGTCGAAGGCAACTATTTAAAAAATAAATAAATGTAATTTTATTCATATTAATATAGTTTTTTTTTTTTAAATTTCAAAACTGACCCGACTTAAAAAACATGCCTCGGTTATAAGATTGTTAAAATATTTTTACCATTACTACGAAGTTATTAATGTATGTAAAAGCAGGCCTGCATATAAATTTTCTTTTAAATAACAGCTGTTTGCTGCAATTTTTCTATTTTTTGATGTTTTAAAATATAGTATTTTTGGAACACTGTATAGTAATTACATTGATGTTGTCAGATAGATAGCAATGCAAGTTCAGTGATTATCTGTTTCTAGTTATTTACGTATTCGAGGTTCATGTCAAGTAGGCGAAGTACCTGCATCGTATCGCTGCTTCAAGTGTCATCAACCAGGACATTGGATCAAGGACTGTAAACTTTCAAATTCTGCGGTGAGTTTTTATTTACATTAGAAGTTGTAATGATAAGCTTCAAGTTTGGACATTAAATTGATGCTTTAGGCTGTAAGGGAAATATATTACTACTCGATTTAGAGCCATCTAGGTTTCACTAATCCACTGTCAATCACCCCAAAAGGAAAAGTTACAAGGCGTGTGGTTAGGGTTCTGTAGAGGCTGTATGTAGATACCATCGACTAAGCTAATATCCTAGAAATTGGATGTCGCACGAAGGACAATCAGTGAATAATTTGCCGGTGTATCATCTTTTATGAAGATGGGTTTTCCCAAATTAACACAATAGACGAAACATTGTTTAGAGCAATATTTAGGTACCGTCCTATATTTAGTATTTGAAATCATGATGCATCAATTTGTACCTGGGTAATTGTTGCATCTTTTCAGTAGTGACCTGGAATCCTAGTGTCCAGTAATAACGATAATGGCAATTCATTTACTCTTTATATGAAATACAGTTTCATTACTTTAAATGACATTATCTAACAACTGGGACCAGTCGTTTGATTTCACCATGACTCATTCGGTGATTTGTCTTCTTCTTACAGTAATTCAGCTTTTTATAAGACTTCAGGATTTTCCAACAATTATCAATATTCAAATTTAATTTCTGGCATGTGTCCACTTGTTTCCAGCATTCTACAATGACAAGGTAGGATATATTGTATAGTCTATAGCACTTCCAAGGACACATAAACTTGAGATATAAATCACTAACTTAAAATTTTGCTTTTGTTCTCCCTGAGAAAAGAGGGACTAATTTAAATATAATTTTGGAAGCGTTGATACTATAAAGGGGGTAACAATAGTTTGGTTCTTTCTAAACTGTTGAAGGAATTGAAAACTTCTAGGCTAGATAAACTCGAAAAGCTAAAACCTCAAGTGGAATATTCAATTCATTTCTTTGCTCGCTTAAACAGATCCTGAGATTAAAATTTCAGGATTTGAGGTTAGTGCGTTGTTTAAAAATAAGAGGAAACTCTTACAGCCTAACTCAAGATAATAGGATTGAGTTTTCTCGTTGTAGTAAAGATGTCTTTTTTTCAACATTTGCCTGACATTTCAATGATAATTTTTTCTCTTCTTGTTTAACGGTGAAAAACCTCTTGGTCAGCATTGCATTATAAAAGAAAGAAGAAAAAATAATAAACCTCGCTCTCGAATATTCTAATAGTATCAAGGTTGGAAGATAACATTAGTTTATCAAGAGAAAGCTCATAGAAAATATGTAAGAAAGAAATCTAACCCAAGATTACATGAAAAAAAGGTGTAGATCCAGGAATCCTCGGATCAAATTGAGATGGTCTACTGGAAGTATTGGCTTTTTTTTTATCTTGCCTAGACCTCTCAACTCCTTCAATGGTTTAAGTTGAACTTAACCCTCTAACTGGTGAATCTGGCGCATGTTAATTTGTCTTAAAAATTCTTCGTTCATTTAAAAATTAATAAAATATATTATTTGTATACAAAACCTAACTTATAAGATATCATTTTTCTCAGAAAGATGCATAGAATTCATCTATGTAATAGAAAGAAAAAATTTTGAAACGGTTTTGGAGTAAGTATGTTAGATGTCAAAAATGATATTAACTTTTTTTCAGAAAAATCTGTATCACCCAAAATCAATAGCTTACTACCTATTTCTAAGATATACACAATTTTTGTGTATTATTTGTGAATATATTTAGGGGAAAATATATATAAATTTGTTACATTTTAAAAATGTAAAAAAATATTTTACGTAAAAACTGAATTTTCTCTTTATTTTTTCCAAAAAACATTAAAAATAGTAAAATATATATTTATACAGAACTTCTATATATCATTATGTCCAGAAAGGTGCATAGAATGTAGGTGTGTAGTGAAAAAAAAGTTAGATGTATCAAATTTGGAGTTTTTTGGTCAAATACCAAAAAAGCTAAGAGTAACAGAGCAGAAATTTCACAGAAATGGTGATCGAAAACATACTAATACATTTTTTTGCAATTTTTTCAACCATTACTTGAGATTTCTAATATATTTAAGGGGGGGGGGAATAATAATATGTTACATTTTCTAAATAAAAATGACGATTTTTCAAAAATTGGTATTCTGACGCTTGAAGGTTAGGGTGACACGTCAACCTTTTAGGCATAATTAGTAACTTTCTAAAGCTAGGCCTAAAACAAAAGCATTAGATTTTACTAATACAATATACTTTACAAAGAATAACACACATATTCACTTGTATACTCATATAAAACACTAAATATAAAAAAATATGCATATAGCCTAAACTTGCCATTTTTATTTATAGGTTATTCCAAATACACACTCGAAATTCACTCAAAAACAAACTTTAGAAATAAAAACACACATATTGTAACTTGTATACACAATTTATATACAATTTGTATACACAAACCTTCAAAATAACAAAAATCTAATCCCAAAACCAATATGTGCCACGCCAAATATTATAGTGTTCACGTCAGACATTTGCTTAATTTGCTACGTTTGGACTTCAAAACAACAAATTCTTAGTAAGCAATTGCCTATATCAAGTGGTACCAACTTATAGAATGGAATTTCCCCTACAACATAGTGTAAAGAAAAATAATTTTAAAAACAGAGAGAAATGAATTTCGTCTTTTCGTAAAGCGCATCGAATGCCAAATGAATTTCGTGTCGTCAGGTTTGTATTCTGCTCAACTAGGAATATCTCTGGATCTGTTAGACGCAGAATAATTTGTAATCTACGGTTAGAAAGAGAAACATGTGATCTATATAACAGTGTTTTAGTTGACTTAAATGACAGATAAATAGAGATGTAATTTTATCAAGAAAAATTGAGCCGCGTTATATGAAAAGGCGCAGAGTTGAAATTTACGATTTTACGCTACAAAAATACGTGAACTTCACCAATTTTTGGAATATTATTTATAACGTTTTGTGGTATTTTTTTGCATGATTATGCATCTACGGAACATTAGCTTTCCAACGGTATTTTATTTATTGTGATGGGACAATTTTAAGTGGGCATAACGTTGAATGGCAAAATACGTGTTTTTTAGTTGGTGAAGTGAGCCATGAATAATGAAGCGACCACTTTTAGGCAAAAAGTGGTCGATCACCAGTTGGAGGGTTAAGCTTTGGTACCCCCCAACCCCGTATTAAAACTTCCAGTAACTGTATTCAATATTACCCCTTGGTTCAGGGAGATCACAAGCAAATTTTATTTCTTTTTGAGATTTATCTCAAGAGTGAGTTCTTAAAAATGTTTCTCTGGCACAATCTATCTTGCCTTATTCGATACGGTTTGTAACCCTGTGTGTGGATTGGTAATTTAATTTGAAATCATTCTCAATATTTGTGATCATGTTAAGTTTAATTATCTTTTAAACCATTTTTTATTTTTACTATTTACAATACATTATTAGTTGTTACAATCCTTACTTTTTAAACTAATCCAATGATTCTCTTTTACTTATGAGCGGGTTGTTCTTCCAAAATAACTTTTTTAAATCTTTTTCTTATTTCTTTTTGTCTAAAGCTTTTTCTTGGCCTTTTTTCTAATCACTCAGTTACAATTCCGATTAGAAATTATTAAGGATCAAGTTTATTTTGCTTTAGTCATTAGTTATTAATTTCTCTTTATATAAAAATAAAACTCAAAATATCCACACACGTAAAATTATTCTTAAATTTAACATACACAATTTATCACACACAAAATTGTCCCAGGAAAATTAATTAATTATATCCTATTTGAAAATTATATCTTCCTCTTAGTGGCAATTCATTTTTAATAGATTTTTATTTAAATGTCAAACCTGGACTGATGCGTTGAAGTTCCAGGATATGGTGTCGTGGCGTAGTTCTGCGTTGTTGGTCCATAAATCAGTAAAAGCTCTTGACTGGGGGATGTGTGACTATTTATACCCCAAAAAAGTATGGTATTCTCAAGCCAATTTTCTTCCCTGCTATGAGATATACCATAGATATCATATCTGCCTATTTAGCACTTTTAATTCCTCCTTTCTTTATTGTATTGTGCTGTATTATTTATATTTCATGTTAATTTATTAGTTTTCTTCTTCAAAACGATTTTTAATTTTTCTTGACTCTGACTCTCGAGTTAGGTTGGTATACACGCTCCGCCCACTACTACGTTATGAGTTCTTGGTACTTTGCATCTTTCAGAATTCGACTTGCTACTGGCGAAATCCTTTAGTTCTATTTAAACGTCCTGTAATAGGTTAATTTCCCTGACTTTTTACTTTTGATTGATACATTTTATTCGTCTTGATAATAGCTTTTCCTACTAAATTTCGATTTGCTTTTCTAGGTGTTACCGTTTTCTTGTTATTTAGTGTTCAAAATTTGCTTCAAAATTCTAGTTTTCGTATCTTTAGTCGTTTCTCCTGAGCTTTGGTAGTTCTGTGTCGCAGCACATGTCCGGCTTCCTTTAGCTTTCGTTTTTCACACTTCTAATATCACTAGCAATTTTCACTTATTTCCTTTTAATTAATTTAACTGGGACTAACATTATTCTTTTCTCTACTTGTAATTAACTATTATTTTTAAGTTTTAACTTTGTCTCTTTGTCCGTTTTAACACAAAAGTATGAAAGCTATACCTTTTAATTGAAATTTGTTTTTTATTTTATTATCCATTAATCTTTTATTACTTAATCTTTTTGTATACTTTACATTTACTGAATTTTCTTTTATTTAAATTTTATTACATTTTGAAGTTTTTTCTGCTAACTTTTTAATTCTTCATTATTTCTAAAAATCTCAAGAATAAATGGAATTTAGACTTTCTTTTTTTAAATTTTATAAACATATAAGTTTCTTGGATTTTGACCAACTTTGAAATTTTTTCCTTTTTTTTTTTTTTACTTGTGTCAAGTAATATGAAATATCAATAACAGGTATGAATTGCGTATAGTTTGTACTACAATTACATATTCTTTAAACCCTTATACTATATATTTACACAATTCATCAAATTTCATTTTTGTACTTTAAAATAACTAACTTAGGAATCCGCTGTTTAAACACGCTCGTGAAACGTGATATCAGACCATAAGTCATAGTTCATCTCACCAACTCGTTCAGAAGAGAAAAGTTTGCTTCAACATTATTAAATCCTTGCATGTCAACTGTATTTTAATTTTGTTCGTACTTTTAACCAAAAGACAGCTTTCATACAACGATCTTACCGTTGTAGTCCATTTCATTCAAACACAAAAACTGCTTAATTTCATCATAATAGATTAAATACTAAATAAGAAACCCAGAATTTATCATTCAGTGAAGTGATAAAATTTTGGTTTTTAATCAAATATATGAATAACATGTCTGTCAGTACCAGTTATTTAGTAATAGTTCCTAATGTTGCTACTAAAATACAGTCAAATAACAAAGGCAATTGGTGATGTTCAGACTGGATAGGGATTGGACAAGGCGTTTGTAAATGTTAAGACAGAATAACTGAGATACTGCACGAGATGTTTGTAAATGTTAAGACAAGGGAGCTGAGGTGTATGCGATGAAGCGTTTAGAGATTTTTTTGGAGGAGGAGTTGAACTACTGGGTAAGAAACTTGGAGATTTTCGAATGGGTGTATTGGATGAGGTATTTGGAGATGTTTGGGTGGGAGAGCTAAGGTACAGAAAGAGGTGTCTGAAGATTGACTGAAGGCTATGTGTGCCACCATTCCATTGATTGTTGCTTGGTTTCTGGGGCAGTTTCATCTCCCGTAACTATGTGGTCCAAGAGTTCATCTCCTTCCTTATTATATCAAATTAAAAAGAATAAACCACTGGCAAACCTTTTTGTTTTATGATCCTCAATTTTCGTACACACAATTTTCTGTAATTCAGGTGACAACTATAAAATGGTCTGTCTTCATGATTTTTTTTTGTCAATTGTAAGCACCAAATCATTAAAGATCACAGAAGGTCGTCCAGAGCGTGGCTCATCATGCATATTGTTCCGCCCATCCTTGAACAATCGAACACGTTTTTACACTTTACTGTCGTTATTTGCACATTCATCGTAAACTTCACATATCTGACGGTGAATGTCCATAGCTGTCAAGTTTCTTGCATTTAAAAATCAAATAACAGATTGTATCTGTAACGAATATATACATTCTCAGATTTTACCAATAAAATACATTACACACTATAAAAGATTCCTATCTTGTAGGAAATCATTTGTGTTATAATATGTTTTCTCCAGCAACAGTTGCTTCAGTTTTTTTATATATATATTAGAAATATCACTATTCAAAAAAACTGAAGCAACTGTTGCTGGAGAAAACATATTACTGTATAACACAAATGGTTTCCCACAAGATAGGAATCTTTTATAGTTGGTAGTGTATTTTATAGGTAAAATCTAAGAAATGATCAATCGTGTATATATTTGTTACTGTTATGTTTATTGATTTTGTTTGGTATTGTGATGTGTGTGAATGCAATGTGCTCATCTGTATGTGAGTAAATTTTTAAAGATATTTATTTCTTGAACTGACCAAAAAAATTGTAGAGATGATTAATAGACTGATATTATCTATTGTGACTAATTTTATTCTTAGTCATGTAATGTTAAATGAATATTAATTATAATACTATAATTATATGTTATTTGAGGACAAGCTGCCTACCTGCAACAGTCTCAATGTTATCCAATCAGATGTAATGCAATGAAATAAATAAATATCTTACACTCGGCGGTGTTCTCGATTGTCAAACATTGTAAATAATAATGAATTAATTTTTAGTATCCAGGTCACTATTAGTTAAAATAAAGTTTCTTACCTTGTTTCCGTCAAGTGACATGTTTTGGGACTTTTATCCCATCTTCAGACACAACATAAATACATTACTCAACCGAGGTCGTCAAACACTAAAATTATTTACTGCATATGGCAGCATCCTACCTACAATAGTCACTTCTACCTTCTATAAACTCAAGAGAATAGTAACCTTCCGAACTAACAACACCATTAAACAACTTCTTCACCCCAAAAACCCAAGACCCTTAAAAAACCAAACTGGTGTGTATAGATTGACATGTGATGATTGTGAAAGGGTATACATAGGCAAAACTGGGAGAGTGTTTAAGACTCGATTTAAAAAACACTTGCCAAGAAGAACAATTTCAGTTAACAAATCAAATTTTGCACACCATCTAAATAGACGAGGACCATGGTTACACAAACCTACAAAATAACCTGAAACCAATTAAAATATGTTCTAAAGGTAGATATACGAGGAGTATGAGATTTATAAGGCGTTCAAATCAAGAGATGCAATTGGCAAATATCGAATATTGAACGACCAACTAAATTTCGATTCAAATACCTTGTACGACACAGCGATAAGAATTCAAGAAGCTTGCTGTAAAAACAGGTTCCGAGTGCGCGATGTTACAGGCTATTGGTTGCGGTCCGGTAGCCAGAAGGTGTACACCTAAACGTACTTTTAATATGATATGTGTGTTTTGTATAAATGATTTTAGTGTTTGACGGCCTTGGTTGAGTAATGTATTTATGTTGTGTCTGAAGGTGGGATAAAAGTCCTGAAACACGCCACTAACACAAAATAGAGTTCACTTGACGGAAACAAGGTAAGAAACTTTATTGTAAAGAAGTTCACAAAGCTATATAGTCAGATGACAAGGCTGCTAATGGCGTCTACTCGTGCTCAAGACATGTCGAGAAATCCCGTTCATGCTCATTGCTGCAAACATCCACAATCCTAGAACCTATTCACAAATGGGTCTTACTTAAAAAATAGCTCTCGTATATAACGTCTACTTTTTTACAAACTCGATCATACACAAATATGTAATTTTTTGGTTTTAAATACATGTCAATATTTTCTATGGTTTAATCAGACATTTGACATCATTTGTGTGTATAAAAACAATATAAGCTAATACACAACATTTTGAGAATGATTCTTCAACTCCTGTTTTAATCTATCATGCTTGTATTTAGTTTTAGTTTCCAAAATGGCCCTTGGCTAGACTATGATGATGTTTTTTTAGAAAATCCATGTTATTCATGAATTTACTCTTCTTGATTATGAAAAAATAATTCAATAGTGTGTTTGGTTTAAAAAAGACTAACAAGAAATAATTTTTAATTTAAACATAGTTTCCTTTACTGATGAGATGAGGTTTCACTTGAGAGGATACATAACAGCCAAAACTACCATACTTGGAGTAATCGTAACTCTCACAACTTCATTGAATCTCCTTTTTGGCATATGGTGTGCTATAGTAAAAAAAAAAGAAAATACCGAGGTTTAAATCAAGATTCAACAATTCATTAGTCTGCTTGAAGAAGGTGAATACTAGTTGGTTGCAGCAGGACGGTGCAACTTGTCAAACCATTGTTCTACCATGAATTATTTATTTCTAAAGGACTTTGGCCACAGAAATCTTCTAATCTCTTTTAGTTTAGATTTCTTCTTATGAAGTTATTTGTAAAATTATCTCTTCAAGAGTAATCGACTCACTTTAATGCAGTTGAAAATAAATATCAACTATGTTATTGAAGAGATAAGTGAGAAAATTAATAAAGTATCCAGAATCATGTTGAGAAGTGTATGTTGAGGATTTTAATGTATGTATGGTTTTGATGAATGAATACAATGAAAAATTCTCCGCTGAAATCTGTTTTTTATTTTCAATATTTTTGATCATCCAGGCCTCTTTTAAGGTGATCACCCTGTATATTAATAATATGAACAATCCATCATTTTCAAATGTTTTAAAATCCAGAAATATTAGTCTATTATATATAGAAGCCAAAAATTGAGTAAATTAATAAAATAGGTTAATTTATTACAATACCCTATTAGAAGAAAACATATATAATTTCATGTATAATATGCCTGTAAAAACTAGACTTTTGAAAATATATTTCCACTTATTTTAATATAAACCATTTTTACATTTTTATAAAAAAAAAGTTATTTATTTCCATGTATCTATTTCAGCTTGCTATACCAGGAGAGGAGAGGTACCAGGCGAAAGCTGTTTTGTGAAAATGTCACTCATTTGTGGTTGGTACTCTCACAATTCATTGCTGCCAATATATTTTTTCTTTTCAAAAAATCTAGATTTGTTTGTTGTTAGAGTAATATTAAATAAACATTTTCTTCCTCTTTCAGGAGCCTATGGAAATTCGTAAAAGCACTGGTATTCCTCGTAGTTTTATGGTCCCCGTTGAAGGACCTGCAGTACCAGGCGCCATGATGACCCCATCAGGACAGTTCGCTGTCCCTTCAATTGATCAGTAAGTATAGTTAACTAAGATAGTTATTATATCATAAATATGATAATAGAAAAAAAGCTACATGGTCCATTAATACCTAAGTTGAATTTTTCCCCAAAACATCCTTTTTACTCTTTGAGAACTATGTATGTTTTTAAACGTAGCTCTGTAAAGGCACCCATAGCCTTAAAGCAAAATACCTGATATTACTTACTAAGATAAGATTTCGAAGAAAAATCTTAAATTACATATTAAGGCTTTGTTCGGAAAGAAAGTTCCATTTTGTTATTAAAAAGGCACCATTTAATTACAGGTTTTTTTTTTATTATACACAAATTGAAGTTACAATTCTTATCCATAATTCCCTCATCATAGAACTCCACTGCCTGTGAGTTAAGCCTGCGTTGACACTGTCCTTAACTCCTTGTAGTTTTCAAACTATGATCCTAGCCGTGTTTTTATGTTGAAAAAAAAGATGATGATTACTAGAAGTCAAACAGGGCTGTATGGAGGATAGTAAAATAACTCCCATTTGAAATAGTCCAGTAGACCTTTTGTATGTGCTGCAGTGCGTAGTAATGAAAAACAATACCAGAACTAAACATGTCACGCTGTTTGTTGTGAATGATCTTTCTTTGTGTTCTTAAAGTAAACTGCAGAGTTTATTGTAGTAACTTGTTGCATAAAATCCACCGGTACACCTTTTCTGTCCCAAAAGACAGTTGGCATGAGTTTTTTTTTTTTGTAGGAACATGTTTGCCGGCAGTTTAGAGGTTAGCCCATCTCCATCGACTGATTTTTGTTTCTACATTGATATACAGCCAAGTGGCTGACCTATCAAATATGACTGAAGAAATCGTCACCTTATCTTACTTAGCACTAAAGGAAAGTTAGTGTCGTACCCATCCTCTTGGTTTTGTGGTCATCAGTGTAGGGCACCCAGCGTGCACATTTTTTGTTTTATGTTTTTAAGGCGTAAAACTAATTGATGTCATCATCACCTCCCGATATGCACAAAACTTGTGGTAACCTAGCTTGTCAGTTACCACTTTGTACAAAACTGTTGGTGTTACCAGAAGGAATAAGACCGATAATTCCATAATACTCTCGGTTTTTCTCATTCTTCTTTTCAACAAGTTCATTGTTACAACATATGGTGATTATGGACATTAGTCCTTTCATTCCAGAACAAACTCTCCATTTTCTAACTAATTAGTTCGTTGATTTTATGTGAGTTAAGTATGTTAGCCTTGTTGGATAGTTTTTGTACGATGTCTATTGTTTCTTGGATAGACACGCTAGTGATATCTTATGAAGTGATTAGTTAAGATGAAGTTTAATTTCTTTTAATTTTGTCACAAAATCAACACTGCGGTTATGTTATGTTGTTATGTAATATTGCAACTAGTTTTTTGTGGTTTTGTAACTTGGTGCGGTAGTAGTGGTCCGATGAGTGGATCAGTCTTATGGATCATCCGTTAAAGTGTGGTGCTTGGACAATAATTGGTTTTAATAATTTTCTTGTAGTCTAGTCAAATAGATGGGAGGATTTATTAATTGTATTATTTAATGTTTTTACTAATTCTTTAGTAGGATCTGTCGGTAGTATTGTAATCAATATCATTTGTCTGCAAAATATCGTCAACTTTCATGTTGTATTGTTGGTTGTTATGATCTAAGATCTTTAGGTATTTGTTTAGTTTGTCATTAATCAATATGCGTGTTTTGTTTTGTAACTTAAATTCCGGTAATGTTTGTATTGTGGCTTTCTTCCGTGTGGATTATTTCTTGAACTAGGCTCTTTTTATCAAGACCTATAGCACATTGTATTTTGACCTTTATTAAAAATATTTAATTCAGTCTTATCAAATTCTATAGACGTTATGTTTGAGACTCGTTCATAGAATTCATCTTTACAATTGATATCTATCGGGTAAAATTTATATCGAAGATGTTGAAACTTCTTGTTCTATTTGTAATATGTATGTTGAATTATATTCCTAACATATCTCTTGATATAAAGCATAATTTTATCTATGATGCCTAGATAAAAGCTATTGATTTAACTTCTAACTCTTTATTCAAATTTATTTTTTTGCAATATAATGATTTAAGTTCTACCTTTATTCCTATAACTACGGAGCGTTCCTTAGTTCAATGGCGCTCACATCAAGTACTTGTGATAAAATATCGCATTTTAACTTTTGATTAGTGTATGTATTTTTTAAGGGGAAAAAATATTTTTCTATAACCATGCAACTATAAATAAAAAGCTTTACTTTTGTACTATTATTTTTTATTAACCCTGTATATATTGTATTATAAGAAAAATAGTTTTAAATTTTGAAGTTAATGTATATATTTTATACTTACAGTCAAGCTTATTTAGAAGGAAAGAAACCCTCAGCACCTGAAGGTATGCAAGCAGAGAAGCCTAATATCCCTGAAGACTTAGTCTGTTCCATATGTAATGATTTGTTGACTGATACAGTGATGGTACCGTGTTGTGGTACATCTTTCTGTGATGAATGTAAGTTGTTTATTTTTTTATGTTTATACTATACTCAGTTTTATATTTAGTTAGGTAGTGTGTTTTTTAATGCAGTGATGCTATAAATGCCCAAAACAAATTGATGGTTACCTACTTATTGTTTTCTTAACATTTTTTTTTTTTTTTTAGTTTTGTATTTTTAGGACAATGGAGAAACAAAATAAAGATAGAATTCATTTTTTTATTTTAAAGAAATTATGTATTTTGTAACAATTATCAACAATTTGAGGCAGAGTCAGGTGCACAGTTGAAGTAGTGTAATTTCATCAACACTCTCATTTTCAATCTCGCTAGAACTAATATTTTGCAAGATAATCTCGTCAGCTTCTTCCTCTCCTAAATTATGAAATTCGACGGCATTTGAAAATGATGTGTTCATTATTTCACGACAAATTGATCAAACTCAGGATTTGCCATATTACAGAGAAAAAAATTCACTATAATATAATAATACGAATACACGACTATATAACACTAAATAAGAAAAGAAAATTACTAGAAAATGAATAAATAGATCACTTCCACTTCACGAAATTGAGTAATATGAAGTGAACAGACTAAATAAGCAATGATCAGCTCTGTGGATCTATAATTGTAAGACGCAAGCAGTGGTAACATTCAGACCGATTTAGAGTGACATTGCCACAGATAATCAATAGATATGTTTTAAGTCATTGTCTCTACTAAATTCGCCATATAGGAATATCCCCACGCATTCATGTTGATGTTTCATAAATTATGACTATCTATGTGTTATTTTATTATAATGTGTTTCAAAGCACAAGCTGATCGGAGATGCCGTGCCTAGAAGCGCTAGCCGCGTTTTAAGGATTACAATATTCTCACGTATTTGAACTAGAACTTTTAAATTAAGTGATTAAATATTTCTTTGTTAAAATGTAAATTGTTAGAATAGAAAATATAAATAAGTTAAGAGATCTATGCAAATAAATCTCTTGGACCAGTAATCCAAGAGAAAAGGATTTATAATAACAAATTTATAAATAATTTTCAGTAAACTGTAACTTACAAACTTGTGTTGTTATTCACAACCTTTGAAAAAAATAATTATAAACAAATAAAAAATGAATTTATTAGTTAGCACCTCAAGATTCTTTTAAAATAGATTGACATAAAAAATATATAATTTATAACGTTATGCTTTTCTGACTTCCTTTCCAACAGTAGCCCTCATACCCACCATTTCCTACAATGAAGACCATAATAAAACACTAACAACACAAGAACTTCTATAGTTATATTTATTTAACTCTGAAGATGATAGCAGTGTTATTGAAATATACATAAAGTGGAATAAACATAAATATACAGTCTTTGTGTTTTATTGTGGTTTTGGAGAGTTTTCTTTCATTGTATATTCACCACATTGCTCTAGTGCAGCGATTCCCGCCTATTTTACCTCGTGGCACACTAATTAAAATCCATATTAAGTCATGGCGCACTTGATTCACTAATTTTCCTAATTAAATATTATAGTTTGCTTTAATTATGTTACCGTCTTTATACATCAGGACGCAACTAGTAAATTGTTAGAAATTTACTAAGCTAAATTATTAAAAACCCATATTTTAATTTAATACAAATATAATATATTTTAATGTTGTGAGAAACCAGAAACATATTTATGAAATGTACAGTACATTGAGAAAGCAAACCTAGTTTCCAGGAACAGACATTGTAATGTGTATTTCGAGACTTCTACAATTTTCTAGAAAAGGGTGATATTTTTTGATGCTCCGCTGTCCTTTATTCCGAAGTTTCAACTGGCCCATTGGCTATCGATTTTGCGTCTGTGTCCACTTAAACAGATTAACACTTTAACAAGTCTGTTATTTAAAAACACTACAAAGGCCAGAAAAGCACGATACTATTCGGGGAATATAAAAATTCCATTTAATAGAAGTGTCCTTCTAATAAACGGAATTTATTTACTGTATAACTGGGAAGTTTCACTGTATAAAAAAGTGTCGAGATGCAAAACTTTAACGATTATTCCTAAACAACTCTGCATGAAATAATTTCGCAGCACATCAGTGTGCCGCAGCATACCGGTTGGGAATCGCTGCTCTAGTGACTCATGATTCCTACATGATGTAATAAGTTTGGTTTTGTATATAAATGTATTGTTTATTAACATAACCATTATATGTTCAGGTATTCGAATGGTATTACTGGAGTCAGAAAACCACCAATGTCCTGATTGCAAAGAGCAAGGGGTTTCTCCAGATACATTGATACCCAATAGATACTTACGTACTGCTGTGAATAATTTCCGTAATCAGACGGGATATCAACGAGCACCTCACCATCATATTAATAACCAAAGTGAGTTATAATACTTTACACATTTCACTAACATTTTTTGAACAATATCCAATGTTAATCCTTGAATTGCCTGTGTAAATGTTTTCCTTTTTTTAAATCATAAAAAATAGTAATATGCAAAACACAACTTGTAAGATATCATTTTTCTCAGAAAGGTGCATAGATGTAATGAATAAAATGTTATATGTAACGGTTTTGGAGTAAGTGTGGTAGGAATCAAAAAAATGAAGTTCACATTTTACAGAAAAGCCTATATAATAAACCAAAATAATTTTCTTAGCACATTTTTTCAAGATATACAAAAGTTTTGTAATTTAATTGTGAATAAATGTTGATTAAAAATAATTTTTTTTTAAAATTTTCTTATAAAATAAAAAGTTATGCGTAATTTGAAAAATCACCCAAAATAGTAATATTATGAGATATATAACTTCTTTATATCATTTTTCTCAAAAGTGCATAGAATTTACATGTCTAATGAAAAATAATTTATTTAAAAAATAATACCCCGAACTTATGCGATAGATGGGACTGATCAATAACCGTGTAAGTCAGGGTACAATTTTGCATATAAATACAAATATGTATTACATATTTTTTACATACAAATATGTATTACATATTTTTTACATACAAATATGTTTAATTGGGATCGTAGATTAAAGAAAACAATAATTTAGGGAAAAAATGTGTAATAAAGCCTTAGATAATACAGTATTGTACATGTAACAAATTATATTTACATATTGTGAATTGGAAAAACCTAAACCAAAGTTATTTTTATGTAGAAGGCTTCATAAAATCTAACAAAGTTGTCTGATGGATCAACGATTTTTTCTTCTCGCACAAAATTTCCTTGTAGCCTAATAATTTTTGTATTCTTTGTTTTGTAGCAGAAATAATGCTCTCTCTATGTTTTCCAAAATTTGTAACCTTTTTCAATTTAACTAAGGGCTTCTTTCAAGTTTCCAACCATCATTTGATCTTTTAGTTGAACTGAGTCTAAAGAATCGGGTTCATCAAGGTCTTGCTCACACATTTCCATGAGCTCATCAGTTGTCAGCTCTTGATTGTGTGAATCCAGCTGTTCTTGAAAGTCATCACTATCTACTTATAAATTCTAAAGTGAAAAAAAATGGACACAGTTTTACAGACTTTATTTAAAGTTTTTTTGTGAAATTTCATTCCAAGATTGTCCAGTGATTCTCGCGGCATGTTAAACATTGAATTGTTTCCAAAAATCTTTAACAGAGAGCTCGTTGTTTTGTCTCATAGCTTCATGCAGATGGGCAAACAATCGTCTCGTGTAATAAGCTTTGAATGTTTTGATGACTCCTTGGTCCATCGGTTGAAGCAAGTTGGTTGGTATTTGGTGGCAAACATACAAATTTCATGTGTGGATCAAAATTAGTTTAAGTAGCAGGAGGATGACCTGGTATGATGTTGATTAATAGCTTCGAACACTTTAAATAGGATTTGTTTTGATTGGCAATAAAATTTGACTTCAAGTATGAAGTGATGACCAAACCCGTCCTTAAAAAGGGAAGCTGTCACCCAGGCCTTAAGATTCGACTTCCAAATCACGAGCAATCCTATTAGCATTAAATTTGTTTTTTATCGCTCTTGAATTTTCTAAACGATAAACTAAGAGAGGTTTTAATTTACAATCACCAGCTGCATTCATACCAACCATCTCTTTCAATCTATCTTTGAAACCTGGAAATGTTTTCTCTTCATGCGCGATGAAAGTTCTTTTATGCATCTTCTACTAGATCAGGCCAGTCTCATCCACGTTGAATATGGTTTGGCTGGTATAGTCACCTTCTTCTATCAGTTTTTTCTGGTTAAATAGAGTTAACTTTCTGCAATGCTCTGCCAATTACAGTGACTTTTGAATAGGTTGAACTAACCGTTACTAGCTTTAAACATTTCATCTTTATCCACTTCCCCAGCTTCTTCTTTTATCTCTTAAAAATCAGCTTAGCTTGAGAGCACACCGTGTTGTGATCAACAGGACAATTTTTCACCCTTACTTGATTATCACACCATAATTTTAACATTGTTTCCATATCAGCGATAATATCAGGACAATACGCCCTACACGTAACAAACAGCCAGGTAAGATCTTTGGCTATACATAAAGGGCCTGATTTTTCCGTACTTCACAAAACGTTGACCCATTTTAATTGTGTTTTATTTTAAATTGTTTGAAAATAAAAAATTAAGTTTTTAATTAACACTATAAAGTGACAAATGGAGAGGCAATTACTAGTGCTACCCACTAAAGATTATTCTCAATATTACTATTTTTGACTTGACGCTGTCTTTGGTGTGTAGGGTTGTCAAGCCTTTGTAGTGTTTTTCAAACTATTTACAGACTTACCTCAGTGTGTGGTAGCTCATAACGGTTGCAGAGGTAATAATTACCAACATAAATAAATTTGTTTAATAGCAAATTACTTTGAATTGTTAAGTTGAGATGTTCGTTACTGTTTCAGTGATTTCAGAAACAGTCTACCATCAACCATCCCCTGTACAGTCATCAGCTCTCGTCATTGTTAACACTACTGAATCTTTACATCCTCCAGGTAATATTCCTACCGTACAACCTATTCAATCTATCCAATCCATAAGTACTGTCCACGGCCGGCCGACTCCTCAAGTCAGGCTGGTCTCAGAGATAGTCAACTTAATTGAAACCTCTGATAATTCTGCTTCTCCTATTCAACTCATAGAAACCATAGATTCCTTAAAACCTCAACGAGGTAATAATATTACTTTATTAACTAGTTCTTATAATCCAACCTCTGAACCTATTCCTGTTATTCCTTCTAAAGGTGTTGACGTTGAACCGTTGAAATTACCCAAGCGGACTCAGATGACATCATCAAATATGGATTCACGATCTAGCTATGCGGTTTCAAAGTAAGTGAAATATTTAGTTATGTTATGGTTAGATTAGAATTAGAAATTAACCCTTTTAGAGTGAACTTCCAATATATCGGAAGTTTTCAGCAAAAAGACGAACTACCGATTTATTTATTTTTTTCTTTCTTTTTCTTTATATTTCACATTTATAGATTAATAAATATAATCATTAGGGTAAAAAACCAATATTCACTGTGCTATGAATCCAGACTAGAGTGACAAAATATAATCTTTCTCTCTGTTCTAGTAATGAATTTACTTATATAACATTATTTACTTTACTTTTGTAGCTTCATAGTTAATTTAAAAATAGGACGCCAACATGTGATTGAGTACCTTTAAGAATTAATTTCGATGTGTGAATTCTTTGGAAGATGGGTACTTAAATTAAAACAATCATTATATCTGAAATGCATACATTTATTATCAGAATTAGAACAGAAAAGAATTTAATATTAACAACATTAATCCATGTATATAAATAAAAACCAAATGTTCATAAAATAGTCCTAAAATTCAACACAATCAAAATATTAGTTCTAGTCCCCCCCCCTTTTTTTAACAACTTTCCCAAAAATCAATATATCAGTTATTCCTTTAATTATTTTAATTAATGTCTCTAAATCAAAACTTGAATTCTTAAACATTTAGTTCCAATAATGAATAATTCATTTGCAAGGACATATGTTAGTGTAAAACTAAGTGTGTGCTATATCAAATACAGATTCACTGAATTTGTCTCTTCTAATCCAATTTAATCGCTCCGAATTTAAGGTTATATTAATTTGAATACTGAACTTGGATTATCTCTTAAAATAACAACTTGTGATATTATTTTATGATTTAAAAAAGAATCATCTCCCAACCATAATAAGGCATAATCTGCCTTAGACAGACCACATCGGTTGGAGTTTTCTGGAGAAGTATGTTTTACTTCAGTTTTTTTCCAAGGCACGGATTTCCTACTTTTTTTATCAATTAGCTGACCTGGCATTACATCATTTGAATTTGGAAAAAAAAAATTCCCTAGTCGACAGAAGTGACACAGAGGATTTGGTATGAACAGTGGTTGTAAGATCTCTTTTCTATGATTCAAACTAACTGGGTTGTCAAATTAACCATATCATTTATTTTATATTTAACCTCAAATCTAAAATTTTCTTATAATTAAACACTTGTTCCTGACAATTTTATATATTACAATTATGTGACTTATATCTCTCATTAGTGTTATTATAAGTCAAGTTAAGAAAGTTTCGTATTCTTATTAAAAGTTTGAGCCATACACCGTCCAGTGTAGTCGCTTATAAAAAGCTAGTTACTAAGCTTGAAACCATCAGGTCCATTAGAGACGTGAAGAGGCCAGGAAAACCTTCAATCGTAAGATAAAATTGCTTTTACTGAAGTCTTTAAAAATTTTTTTGTCAAATAACACTGAATACGGAGAATGTAGTGTTAGGAAAATTGCACAAAACCTTGATATAGTCGGACAAATATATGGTGCATCCTTAGAAGGCAACTCAAAATTTATCCCTATAACATAAAATTTAAATTTGAACTGAACGAAACAGATAATCCTAAGCTACTTGATTTTGTCTTACTATAATTAGCTCACATTTGGTTAAATGAAATTTGGCTTGACAAAATCTTTTGAATTGATGAATCACCTACACATAATTGTAATAGTAATACAACAGTGACTACATAATACAAAAGTTACAGTTTGTGTGGTGTTCTCTTCGAATTTTGTTATTGGGCCATTTTTGTTTTAAAAAGATGTTTGCAATAACAATAACAAGACAACATTATTTGAACATGCTACGGTAATATCAGAACTCCAACATGATATGGAAAACATGATATTTATGCACAATGGAGCACCTCCACACATTTACAACCCAATAAAAGCTAATTTATCAGAAATCTTTGATAATCGCATGATATCCTTTATTAATTAATTAAATAATTATTTCATGTGAAAAATATGCGACCTAGACTGGGAATCGAACCCAGGACCTTAGGCTTTACGCGCTTTAAAGCCAAAGGTCCTGGGTTCGATTCCCGGTCTAGGTCGTATATTTTTCACTTGAAATAATAATTATTTAATCAATAATACTAGCTTGGTAAAATAATGTATAAGCGTTAAAATCAATAAATTAATATATCCTTTATCCTGACCCCCGAGGTCTCCAGACTTAAACCCAATGGATTTTTCGCTGTGGGACTTTTTAAAGGATCAAGTGTACTGTACAAAACTACCAACTGTTGAAGAACTGAAAGAAGCGACTATTAAAAATGTAGCGGAAATAAATGTCAACACATTACAAAATGCCACGCATAGCATAGAGAAAAGACTACTGCTTCTCCAGCAAGAGAAAGGCAACTACTTCAAATACATGTTTTAATAACCTTAACAAGTAAGAATTAGGCTTAATTTTAAGGTTTTTTGATTAAATCCCGTTTATTTTCAAAGTACTTTATTTTCTTCTATGTTATAAAACAAATAAACTATATTCAATTAAAGTTTTAACTTACTTTTAAAAGACCCGGTATATCAAATCAAAAGAAATATACTAATCTAATTCTAATAAATTTCCCCTCCCCCTTCCTCCGTTTATTTGACAGAAAACATGCCTGTCCAAATCAAAAATAATAACATCCATTAACACTAAAAAAATTTAATTTACAAACTTATAAAAACTCAATTTTTTTCTTTTAAATTGACACCACAACCAGTGTCAACTATATGTGATGCGCCGAACGTCCCGATAGACCGGCGTCATCTATAGTTGTCGCGTGGGCTGATTCCAGCGGACCAATGTCAATTATTGACGCGAACACAAAGCTTTACTATGATCTCTCACAACAGTACGATCTATTTTATCAACTTAGTTTTTGTTTGTCGGTCAACAGGAATATTCGTCAACTATACTGGACACATGGTCCCTGTGTGGGATATATTTTCCCTTACAGTTGGCAAACTTTTATTTACACCTAAACTCGAGCACATGGAGTGCATTAGTCAACAGTCTCCTAGTTGAACTGTACAGTATCATTTGTATTTTTTTACTTTGTAATAAACATAATTTGTATTACAATGTTATATTTGATTGTGTTACCTCAAATTTCTTTAGAAACAATTAATTTTGACATCGGTCTATAACCAAATCTACATATGTATATGCAATAGAAAAAAAGCTATAGACCAACGTCAACTATAGTTGACGAAGAAAAGAAAATGTAAAAAAGGTTAAAATGAGATTTTTTTTTTTTTACTAGAAATCATCTACGCTAATTTATTTAGAAAATTAAAAAATTTAGTCTCTGGGTAACATTAGTTTACTATTCTCAGTGTGTGGCGAAAGGCAGGTCCAATGGATCGGTCATATTGAAACACTTTGGCATCAACTATAGTTGACGATCGGTTGCGAACTTGTTAAAAGAAACACCTCTGTATCATCCTATGAAAAAAGGATTAAAAGAACATATAATATAGGCCCCTAGCTCTCAGGGTCGGAAGAGATCAAGAATTGATCAAAGAAGATTAGATAGAAAGATATCGATTTAACTTAAGACTAAATAGAAAAGTATTAGATTCAGTTAGGCTCCTCTGGTATTGTCATGCCCATACTCACTATATTCAGCCACTGAGGGGCACTTTCAGAGAGTTCAAGAAATAAAATTATTGATTTAAAAAATCGTCTCAATTCTTTCTAAGCATCTCAAGCTAAATCAGTAAGGAAGAATATAAATATTTCATTTGTTAAAAACTGCTGCATAACACTAAATTATGCCCTGTCGCTAAGCTTAATTTAAAAAATGTTTGATATTTCAGAGTTGAAGAAAGAGCACCTACACCTACTATTGATGAGAGGGCTAATGTACAAGCACTGCCCACTACATTTCCGGACACTTCAGTACCACCGCCCATTCAACCTGTTCAGACGTTTCAAATACAACCTATTGGCTCAATAATGCCTTTCCGTAAGTTGAAAATTGGAATTATTATTGAATTACAATATTTTTACTTTTATCACCTAACCCATTAGGTATTTTTCTTTATTTCCTCTTCGCTTATTACATTGGCAGTTCTTCCTTCAATGTAGTTTCAGGGAGAGAGTCATGGCTCAGTTGGTAAAAGTGTACGCTTATCTCACTGCAATTTGAATTGATGAACTATCATTGGTTGCACGGGTTTTCAGGTGTTAAGCTATAAATCATTTTGATGATGATTATTTTTTATTTAATTTTAACGATGCATGAATGAGAAAGTTCATGTAATGTTTTTATACCATTTCTTTAAATCAGGAACACTTTTTGTTTCGATTGACATTGATCATCAGGATTTAAGTACCTGTCTAGACTCTGGGTGTAAAACTGGATCATTCGTTCTTACCGCTTGGGCAAATGCTGGAGAAGCTTATTTTTACCTTCGACACAAATGACATATTTTTGCTAGTGGTAATGCGTCGACACTCGCTACTCTGTATAATCCTGTTCTTATTCCATCTGAAAACGCACAATGCACTCATATTGTATATTATCATTAGGTTTTATTTCGGTGTTTAGTAATAATGACTCGTTACTGTGTTTTATATTGAAAACGTATTCTATTTAGATATTTAAAGTTAAAATAAAATAAAATTAGGCTTGATAAACTCTGTAGTGAAGTTCGGGTATTACACGCTAGTTTTAAAATTATAATCATTAAAAATATATATACTAATATGTCAATATTAGCTGTTGGCTATTTATTTCACGAATGGGTAATATTCAAATTGCAATATAATATCGGCAGAACATTTAAATTAAAATGATCAAATGTAATGATTTCTAACTTTTTTAAATCGATCACTCTACGATAACGCCTCAACTCCAGATATGGACCTGTCTTCTTCCTCCAGTGCTTTATTACTGTTACAACTATTGGAAAGTTCACCCAAATTAATAATGACCTCATCAATAATATTAATTATATTTTCAATATATTCTTTTTCAGTTTTTAAAACATGATAACATCGGCATTTCCAATGTTTCACTGTTATTAAATTAAATTTTTTGTTTGAACAATTTTATGATCTTGTGCAGTTTGAGTGTTATGTTTCAGCTGCCAACTCATTTTTTGTCATCTAGCCTTATCAGTTTGATCAGAATGGTATGGTGGCAGTCCCTTTTGTGCTAATAATCTGTTAATTGTGTAAACTTTGTGTCTTGACTTGTGTAATTTAATTCATTCATTCAACTGAGTTTTCTAGCATATTAGGGTGAAAAGGGGTTTCATTTCTGTAAGCCAGTTCGACATATAGATATTAGTTTTTCTATCAACCAGTGCCTAAAGTTTCAAAATTCATGTCTTTGTGGTCAGTTGTCCATGACTTGGTTTAAATTGAAAATTAATTAAGCGCCTGGGAAAAAACCACTTGCACTTCCTGCATGCACTATAATTAGTCTTTGTCCTTTGGAAATTGGTATTGTAAACCTTTGCGGCATACCCTTGTGCACCAAATCTTTCACTACAGATGAATGTGTGGTGATCTTGTAAGCCCCTACTCCTCGGATTTCCTATGAGTGCTCAGGACATCGGCATACACAACAAAAAAGTGAAGTCTGCAGCCATTTTTTTTTTCCACACAGTAGGTTTTTAGATTCCAGGTGGAACAGCTATGCAAGTGAAGGATTCCGACTGGTTTCATCTATTTAAATTAATTTATTTAATATTTGAGTCATGGAGGGCTAAAGACGCCTCCTTTAACAGATTGTTAGTCATATGTTCGCAATATTTCATCGTATTAACGAGAATGGTGAGGTTCCATGGCTTAAAGGGCATTATCTACTACTATTCATCTGTTCAACCGTACCTCGGTAAAAAACATTAATTATTTAACCTCATTTAAAGCTAGCAGCAATGGGTTAGTTAGGGAAAACACTAGGTGTGAAATGTCCACATCAGCAGATTCAGTCTCTGGGTTGTCGTACTATGCATGTCGACATACAATGGCAGCATGTAATCATATAACCTCCAAATTAGTGTAGTTAACACCATAAGAGCAAAAAAGGATACAAATGTGAGTCTCATCCGTGTATACTATTAGTCTGTTTTCTTGTTGATATTTTATGTAGCGTAATTAAATATTAATCCAGTAGAGATCATGTTTTTCAGTTAAAATTATCCTGTTACTCTTTGTCTTGATCCATTTGAATCTCAAATCTTTTGATGTTTTATTTAAACTTGTCTGCCACCCATTAAAACCAGTAGATTCTTTTAAAACATGTAGAAGTTTTTTTTAAGGTCGGAAGGTTTTTTTAGTTGGGTGTAAAAAGGTTCTTCTAATTATGAATTTATCAAAATCATCAAATCCAGTCACTAGTTTCGATGCTTTATATTTTTTCTCGTGTGTATTAAAACTACTATTTAAGTCTTCGCTCGCTTCTTTGTATTCTTTAATTATTCTAATAATGGTTCCCATAATATAATTGTTATTATATGGACTCCATTGTAATAATAATTGAAACCCCAGTTACATCTTGAACTTCTTTTACATCTATTAAGAATTCTCCTTCCTTTTGGTTTTTTATAAATTCATGCACATTCACCACAATTTCTCATACTTGACTGTGTAATGTTTAATTAATTGTCTAAATTAGATTTTTTGGGAGGCATAGCTAGATTGTTTACTCAATAAATTACAATCGAAATACACATACTTATTAAAGTTTGTAAATAAGGTAAAACTCCATCCACTCCTACACAATGTTATATTTAAATACTGTATTACACACTCTTACAGACTGCATCAACAATTCTGAATGGTACTGACTGTTTAATGAGCTTGTGGTATCATGACTGTAGCACCCATCACTACTGATAGATGTGAGATTGAGAGTTAAGAAATGTTAGGTTTTGTAACTAGAGAATAATAATTTAAGAGGATATAAAGAAATAAAAAGCTAATGGATCTTAACCCTTCCCACGCGACAAACGAGTATAGCCGCAATGGTAGACTTTGACCCAAACGCGAATGACGATTAAAGTCGCAAAAATATATTTTAGCCTATGGTTAGTTAATTAGTTCACCAAAGTTCCGGTAGAATGCAGAAGCATGTCCGCTGTCTATTCAGGAATAGAAAAACATTTTGTTGAAAGTTCTACGCCTCGAGGCAGTGGAGAGGGACGCTATTTTGTCTGGAATTGCCCGGCGGCGCACACATTCTATAGCTTCTACAGAGCGGATAATGGCTATACTAGCAGTCTCATTAGTCTGTTAGGTGACGACCTCAGTGTTTGCATTTGAGCATTGTTTTGAAGAAGTATTGTTTTTTTAACATTACTTTGTATTTTTTTATATTATTTCACAATATAACTGTTCCAACTTACAAAAATTAATAAAAACTAAATTTTTTTGCAATTTTTTACTATTTTGTTGTATGTAATAAAAAAAAAAATTAAATGTAGCCGAAAACCAGTGATGACATTTTTTTTTTTAATTAACCTTTCACATACAAAACGAAAACAAAAATTAACTTTGAAAAAAATAAAATTTTAAAGTTATTTCAGCGTTGAGGTGAAATAAGACAAATTTTATTCAGCGTGCGAAGGGTTAAAAAAAGAATATACAGAAGGGAAAAGGCAAATATTTGGGAATATAACTTTGTTAACAAAAAGAGTAAAGATTAGTTAGCTTAGAAATGTAGAGATAGGCCTACAATTGTTAGAGAGAGTAAATTATGTAAATGAAATTATAATAAAATCATACTATATAAACTAGCATGAAATATAGAAGTCCAACTCAAGGATTAACAACGCTTAAGTTTGTTAGAAAGTTATTGTAAATATGTTCAGAGGAGTTATATAAATGAGATTTTAGTTAAAAAATTAAATAATAAACTATTTTAAAATATAGAAACTTGAGGAATAAATATAAATGTGTATAAGACTTTGATAGGTGAAAGTTGTGTTGTTATATTGTACGGGGAATTATTGTGTGAGTCTAAATTCGATTCACTATGATTATTCATAGCTGATTATTGAGCCGTCATATTTGCTGTTGATGTAGACTTAGCGTTAAATATGGACTCATTCTAAATACAGTAGACGCTCTTTTATCCGGCATTCTAACAACCGGGATCAGCTGAGCCACTTCGGTCGGTTTTTTTCCGGTTATGTTCGGGCGGCTGACAGGCCTCGGCTGACATTTCCCGCCAGTGCAGTGACTGCGTGCGCCGTTTTCTTAGTTATCCAGTGTTTGTCTGCTTCATAAGTAACACTTTACTTTATTCATAATGTCAACATCGTTGTAAACATTTATACATACACAAACTTCAAATTCAGTAATTTCGCGCACTGTGTGACACTACATCCAACTTTTGCAAATTAGTGTGCTCTATTACTGTGTCTTTAGAAAGTATTGGCATTTAACCTTTGAATATCATGTATTTACTAAAATTAGTTATTATAAAATATGTAATACACACAAAAAAAAGAAACAAACAAACATTTTGATTCCTACATCGGAGTTACCGCTTTCATCACTAGCGGTATCACTTTTACACAAACAGTTATGAATATCATTTGAATTGCCAAGTTCACTCATTATTATATGTGTAATATGACACTAAAAACACTACCGATACACTAAATAATCATAAAATAAATTGTATTTACCAAAATAATATAGACAAAAACACTAAACAACAATTCACTGCCGGTACGCAACAGTAAACATCAAATTGTCTTTTACAGGCTTGCTAACATTGATTTTTCTTATAACCATCGATAAAATTGTGCAAAATGAATAGAGCGTCTTTTACTCAGAGTTACTATATAAAATAAAATGTAGTTTGGATAAAAGTTACCGTTTGTATATCGATTTTAGCAAATCTTGTTTAATTAGATCGCGATCGCGACTTTAGCACTTGAAGGGTTAAAAACTAGATGAGCTCGATTTTCCGGCAAAATCGGATATCTGGCATGGCCGTGGTCCCTACCGTGCCGGTTAAAAGAGCTTCTACTGTATGAGGGATTTGATTGAAAAATATTTAGACTTAAATAAATTTTAAAAGAACACAATAAAAATTGTTGTAATAATTAGAAATCGGCTTGAAGTAAGTATGGATAAGATAAAGTAGCGGTATTAAAAGGTGTTGAATTAACATAGAAAGTGTTCAAAGTGCTAAAGTGTTTAAAAAAAAAAAGATAATAAGAAATAAACTATAAAGATCGTGTATGTAAGAATAATAGTGTGAAATTCCTAAAAAAAAAAAGTAGATTTTTGCGTTCTTTTAGTTCAGTTCCGCCTAAGGTTTTTGACAGGGGAAGATGCACAAAGTTTGAGTTCAACAATGAAATGATTTTATATCCAGAGTAAAAAACAAAGTTTGTATATAAAGTTATAATAACTATTTAAGAAAAGAATTTGAAGGTAAAGAGAGTTGATTATAAAGTTAATGAGTAATAATTTGAGTAAAGAAAAATATTGAAATTAAGCAAGAAAGGGAGAAAGGCTAAAATAATAACCAATTTATCAAATATTTGGACATATATTAAGAACTTGATTATCTTAACTATTTTTTATTTTGTTGTTTTTTTAATCATTGTATAGTTAGATCTGGATCAATAAATATCTATGTATTGATAAACCTAACTGAACCCCAGTAGAAAGAGAGCATAATAAAGCATATTTCATTTATTTACTTTCCTTGTATAAACTTTATCATTAAATTATTATTGTTTAATTAAATTATAAAATAAGAGTGTTGCAGTTGTTATTATACTATACATAGTTCTTATTTGAAATCTAATACTATAGCTAGGGTTTTGATCAAAGAAAATATTCAAAACATTAAACTCATATTATAAATTGTTACCATAACGTGGACAATCGATCAATAAAGATAATTAGTAAATTAACTTATTGTACTACATTGCACTTACTTTACACAACCAAGTCTGTGCGTAAACCTCAAGTGTCAATAATGGTTGATTCTTTAATACTCGTAATTAGAATAATGAGAAATAAGCTTTTTCTTAGGGCAATAATTCTAAAATTTCTGTAGAATTTTCTATTATAATGTTGTCACTATTTAATAGATTAGGTTTTTAAATAGTTTTTTCTTTCTTATTACAGCAACTGGTTTTGCATCAGGTCCCTTTCCTCGAGGACCCATCATGCCAATGTTTCCTAATATGGGACCGGGACCTAGATCCAACTATCCAATGGATCCTTCAAGAGGTGAGACTTGAGGTTTTATTTTATAAGATACCCTCAGGAGCTCACTTTAGTGAGTACGGCCTTTGCAATCCCGAAGAAACCTATGTGGATCTAAATCGTTTTTCATGTAATATTAGGGTTAGATCCCTCTCCTTCATCTTCCCTATGTGTGACTCGTTTGAGGCACAGTCACTGCGATCAGAACCAGGTATCGCCATGGTTGAATCTTTTGTTGGGCTAACCACAATCAGGTTCAGGATAGCACAGCATCAAGAAGGCAGTGCTGATCTTGGTCTGTTGGGAAGCCTATGAATTGGATGATTGATAGAGAGTGGTGGGTCATGTCTGGCAGCTCAACAGGTCTCATATGGAGTCATCACATTTATTTAGTTAAATTTATTTCAGTGGACTTTTCGCAAATACAGTAGAACCCCTTCTTAACCGGTCTAGTCGGGACTGACACCCAGACCGGTTGCTCGTTTGGCCGGTTAATCCGAGCTTCCCGTGATAAATCGGTTTTCGTTCAAAGAAAGCTTATTTAATCAGGTGGCGCTAAGAATTATGCAATTAAGATGTTATTGCAACTCATTTTATTGTACATAAATGTATCGTATATATTATGTTATGTATATTATACATCAAACATGAAAAAATTAAACACTACAAAGCTTTTTTACAGATCCCCCTCTGTCAAGTCTTTTGACACATTTAACCGCGTCTCAAACGAAACCAACACACGCTTCCGTTTTCGTAACTCACTCATTTTTATTTACTGTATATACTGTATGTAGATCATAACCAGTCAAAAACAAGAAGAAAACTGAAGAGAAATGTTATATTTTCCATAATGTATACTAAAATGATTCGTGGGAAAAAAGCGGCCCATCAAACGTTTTTGTCTGTGTATGTCTGCTATACCGACGGGTGCCAATGCCGCGGTGTTTTAATATCGCCGACAATGGGATACCACTATGGACAAAGTCGTTTGACTCGCCGACAATGGGATACCACTATGGACAAAGTCGTTTGACTCGCCACTGCTTTGGTGCCGCGGTGTTTTTACACTGCCGACAATGGGATACCGCTATCGACAAAGTCGTTTGACTCGCCACTGCTTTGGTGTCGCAGTGTTTTTATGCCGGCGACAATGGGATACTGCTATCGACAAAGTAGTTTGATATCGCCACCGCTTTGGTGTTTCAATTACAATTTATTTTCGGAAACTCTCATCCAACCAGTACACTACGATATAGGCCGGTTAATCCGAGGACCGGTTAATCCGAGGCCGGTTAACAGAGGTTCTACTGTAAGTTACCTTTTCAATTAGTAAATTCATTTCTCCAAATTACTTAAGTGTTATGTAAGAGTAGTGTTGGGTCAGTTGTAATTAACACTAGAGATGTCTACTGTAACATCAGACTTTTTAATATATACAGTGGAACTTCTGTATAACTGTAAATCCAGCCTTAGAGAAACATTTTAAGATTGTCGTATCTTTTACATTGTTCGTCCAGACCTTAGCTAATTCAGAAATGCATCCCCTAAGATCCACAATGTTATCGGGCACAGATTGGTTATTTTCAACAGTGGACACAATTTTTTTTAATAATTCTTTTCCGATAATGTAATTTTACATTTTTTATAACTCCATGATCCAAAGGCTAAATTACGGAGGTGACATTTGGGGGGAGGGGAAATACAACTTTTATGTTACTCAATTTAGATTTAACGTCGTGAGGATGTGAAGGGCAATTGTCAACAAAAAGTGCATTTTTTCGTTTTTGTGTAATAAATTTCTTATCCAACTTCATCAACCATTCTGTAAATATCGCGCTAGTCATCCACGCTTTTTTGTTGAATGTGTAATCAACTTCTAGTGATTTCACGCCTCGAAAACACCGGGAAGTTTTACTTTTACCAATAACGAGTAATTTAACTCTTTCATTACCCGTCATGTTTGCAGCCACAGCACAGTCATTCATTGTTTGCTTTGTTTACCACCAAAGCATGGGTCATTTTTTAAAGTTAATGTTTTATTAGGCAAACATTTATAAAATAAGCCGGTCTTGTCAGCGTTAAAAATGTCTTTGGGTGCATAATCGTGTAAGATTTGCTTTAAAACATTCTGTTTCCAAAATTCACAGTCACTTACAGAAACACTTGCACTTTCTCCCGAAATCACTTTATAGACGATTGAATGTCTTATTTTAAATTTATTTATCCACCCGTTGCTTGCTTGAAATTCTTGATGGCCCAACGCCGCAGCAAACTCTAGAGCCTTTTCTTTTATTATTGAACCCGATAATGGAAGATCACTGTTATCCACTTTATCATGGCTTCGTCAATGTCCTCATAAGTACACATTTTTTTAAATTTTTATATTTGGTCGTAGTCATTTCCTTGTTTCAAAATTAAATCACGATTTTTTTAAATTGTTGATAATGAACTTTGTGGGATATCAAATTTTTTTGCTGTCTTTTTTTTAACACCTTTATCAACATCCTTTAAGATGGACATTTTACCTAAAACATTTAAACACTTTCGCTTTGACATGATGCAAGGAAAACCTAACACTTCGAAAGACAACTGAGAACCATGAGAACTGCAATAGCTAGTATATAGGTTAAGTAAGGCTCAGTTCATTTCCCGGAATTGACGAGTGATTGACAGTTGGAAGGTGTGGCGAAACGGCTGTTTACTGTAGTAGTGTGGGTAAACAAAGCTTGACACATTTATGACATTATACAGTATTTATGTTTTTTTTTCTTAACCCTTGACGTGGCGAACAACCCGCTGCGGGTTGGTATGAGACATATGGTTTTAGTTCACCAACTCTAAAACATGTTTTTTGCAATTCAACATTTCGCCCACTTCGAATCGTCTTATCGCAATAAATAAAATACCGTTGGAAAACTAATATACCACAAACGTTATAAATAATATTCCAAAAGTTGGGGAATTTCGCATATTTTTGATGCGTAAAATCGTAGATTTGAACTGTGTGGTTTTTAGTAAAAGCAACACCATTTTTCCCCATATGATTACACTTCTATTTTTCTGTCAAATAAGTCGACCAAAACACTGTTCTATAGATCACATGTTTCTCTTTCTAACCGTATATTACAAATTTTTTTGCGCCTCACAGGTCGAGAGATATTTCTATTAGACGATAGTAGAAACTTGACAGCACGAAATTCAATTGGCATTCGGTGCAGTTTACGAAATGACAATCGATTTTTCTTTCGATATTTATAGTAAGTTTTAGAGGAAATTTCATTCTACAAGTTGGTACCACTTGACATACCGTACAGTAATTTTCAGTTGCTTTTTTACAAGACGAAACATCGGCTATCTTACGCGATGCCGTGAAATAAAATACACGCAAAAGGGCGTGGCATTTGTGTAATATTTTTATTATTTCTGTTATTTTGAAGGTTTTTGTATACAAATTGTGTATACAAGTTACAATATATGTGTTTTTATTTCTAAAGTTTATGTTTTTGAGTGAATTTCTAGTTTGTGAATGGTTTATATTTGGGATAACCTAAGAGGTATTTTGTGAATTTAGGTTATACAGTAAGCAAATTTTCTTATATTGAGCGTTTTATTTGATTATACAAGTGAATATGTGTGTTATTCTTTGTAAAGTATATTGTTTTAGTGAAATCTAATGATTTTGTCTTAGGCCTAGCTTTAGAAAGTTACTAATTACGCCTAAATTGTCGCGGTGTCAAACCTAACCTCACTCATCAGGTATCGCTTTTTAGGGGAAATCGTTATTTTTATTTTGAAAATGTAACAAATTATTATTTTTTCCCCTAAATATATTCACAAATATATTACAAATCTCTAGTAATCGATGAAAAAATTCTGAAAATTCTATTATTATGGTGTACATAACGATTTCTGTGAAATTATTCTCTCCGGTACTCTCAGATTTTTTGGTATTTGACCAAAAAACTCCAAATGTTTTACAGCTAACATTTGTTTCACTACACACCTAAATTCTATGCACCTTTCTGAATATAATGATATAAAGAACTTTTGTATAAAATATATATTACTATTTTTGAAAAACAAATGACTAATTTACAATTTTCTATAAAATATTTTTTTTAATTTTGAAAATGTAACAAACATTTTTTTCCCCCCTAAATATATTGATAAATATTACATAAAACTTTTGTATATCTTAGAAAAAGGTGGTAAGCTTTTGATTTTGTTGATACAGGTTTTTCCTGAAAAAATGATAACTTCGTTTTTGACATGTAACATACTTACTCCAAAACCGTTTCAAAAAAATTGATGATCAAAAACCGTTTTTTTTTTATTACATTGATGAATTCTATGCAATTTCTGAGAAAAATGATGTCTTATAAGTTAGGTTTTGTATAAAAACAATATATTTTATTAATTTTTAAACAAACGAAGAATGATTACTTGGCTGCATACCACGGGACTTCTTGAGAAGCAAAATGCTGGCGTTCAGTTAGCTGTTACACTATCCAGGGGCAGGAACGAGGACCAACCAGCTCACCCCCAGACAGTCATTTACATTCCAAATCGAAGCATTAAACGATCTCTTAGAACCCATAGAGCCGCAACGGATCCCGACGGTTTCTGACATTTCACCTTGGGAAGAAAACGACATCTCGATATGCACAACCTTACCATCCGGCAATACCAAAAGCAACACCGAAACCGATAACCTGGATTCCCTTCGAGATGAAGCTTTGACAATGATCGATGAGAACTATAAAGATTATGCGAAAATTTATACAGACGGTTCGGTGGATCTGGAAAACGGCAATTCCGGCGCAGGCTTCTTCAACGAACAAACAGGCGAGCGCTACTACATACCAGGATTATCTGCGTCAAGCATGGATGCTGAGATATTGGCCATCAATGCAGCCCTAACGAGCTGCATTAGCACACCATATCAAGACATTTGCATACTCACCGACTCTAGATCGGCCCTTGAAGGCTTACAAATGAATTCACCCAGTGACTATTACTTCCGAATATCTAAAATGAAAACTTTATACCATGCTCTGAAGAAAAAAGGAAAAAATATCGTCTTCCAGTGGGTTCCATCTCATTGCGGAATAAGCGGCAACGAGCAGGCAGACAAAATAGCAAAACGTGCCACAAAAATGGGCCCCGTCATGCCACCAAAACTATCGCTAAACAAATGCAAAAATATAATCTGCAAATTAATAACAGATGAATGGACACAGAGATGGAGCACCGACACTGTCGGAAGATCGTTATTCGAAATTCAAAAAGCTCCGACACCTGCAAACTGGTACAGAGGTGTCAGTCGCCACATTGCGACCTTCATTACGAGAGCTAGAGTCGGCCATATCATTACGAACAGCTATCTGAAAAGATTCCGACTAGTCGATTCCGAAACCTGCAATAACTGTGGAATGGAGGAGGAAACGCTGAAGCATATACTACTCGAGTGCTCAAACGAAAACACAGCCAGGACGGCCCTTCTGGCAGCACTAAAAGACATTCCAAACCCCATGAAAATTATGTTGCAAAAGAAAGAGTACTGGGCATTGGCAGCTGCGGTTTACCATGGACACCGAGTCGTCGGCATTACCTGAAGCCGGAAGCTTGAAAGAAGAAGTAAGAAGTAAGTACAAACGAAGAATTTAAAAACAAATTAACATCTGCCAGATGGAGGGTTAAAGCACAGAGTATATAAATATAACCAGAGAGCTCGAAGCATAGGGAGATGTGTTTCGCTTTGCGGAAGCGCTTATGTAGCTTCGGAACAGAGCTTATCAGCCAAGAGGCTAGCGACGTTGCCGTTTTGAACAGTGTGTGAGAGAGAGGGGAGATGCACCTGACGCACGCACACACTGCTACTTAACTTGACTCGACACCAGCCGACGGCCGACATCCTTTCTCGTTGTATTTTGACTACTGGTGCACTGATAATTTTTGCAGCGGGAATTCTTGTATAATGCGAAGAAAGTTATGTAAAAATAATGTGCACTTATTCATTCAATTAAAAACGGAATATATTATACCATGTACATTTATAAAAACGAACATCATCTGATGACAAATGTAATTGCATCATAGTACTCTACAAATACATAAAACTACAGTTTAAAGTTATCTAACTAGTTAAGTTATACTAACCGTATTTAAATATAACTAAAAATTAATAATAGTTATGACAAATAAACAAAGAATGTAAAAGAATAGCGAATGAATAAACAATTTCTATTTAAATAGGGAATATTTAATAATATAATATAATTTAATAATACGAAGCTATAAATATAAATTATGTGTGTACATTTGCAAATAAAAGAAGGTCCAACCAACCTACAAACAATTATAATAAAAGAATAATTGGACTACTGTAGCTATAACAACAAAATTCTATACTATACAAATTAATTAAAAATGGTTGACTGAAATAATGACTGTAAAATACAAGGAAAAATATTACATCCTTAGGATTAAAATGAAATAAATAAACAAAGTGAAATAACTACCAACTATGTTTGGTAATAACTGTAAGGTTCCCTTACTACACATGCTTTAACACTTTTAACTTGTCTAAAGCACTAGTTTTTAAAGCGCTACTTTTCCATTTACACTGTTTGTGTATTAAAATACGAAATAAGGTTCTCACAATGAAATCGACGTTCGCACAACAACTGGCACACGTTAGAGATTCAAATGAAACGATTTCTTGGGTCGTGTTAAATAATCTCCGGACTAGTTGCAGCTTGTGAGAAATTTTGTCGTATTTCATTTTAAACACCTTCATTGCGGCATTCACAACATGCATAAGGTTGTCCGAAGGTGCCAACAGCCCGCTTGTTTCATCAACTTTCACGTTTGTAAATGTTCTATTTAGGATTAGCAATTCGTTCCTATTTGTTAACTTGGATGAGAGGTTGCACATCTTGGCCAAGCACTGCCTGCATTTGTACTTTTTGAAGTACCGGTCGGCGATGTACCCAGCAAAATATACCTGTGAACATGTTTCCAACATAAGGGCACTGTCTGTTGGCACATCTCCTCTCCTCGTGTCTTCCGTGTCTGCTGTTCCTTCACTTGACGTGGAATATTGGCTGGAACATTCTTTGATCTCTTCGGGATTGACCAATGGACCTGTTAAATAATAATCCTTATTGAAAACGCATCTTAAACATACAAATATAAAATAAGAAACAAGTGTATTAGTTTTATACGCATGTGCCTTGTCTTTATGCGGTAAAATGGGTGCAGTTATGGTATAATGAGCACCACCCTAACATATATGACAAAAAACAAAAGAAATTGGTGCAAAATTTACCATTTATATTTATTCCTTATTAAAAATGTTCAATGTTTGACAGCATAAATTTAATTGCGTAATTTATTGATCAGGTTAATTCGTTACACGTAATTGCACAATTATTTATCGCATTTATTTTTATGTTAAAAATGTTAGCAAATGAACTACAACTGTATTAACTTAAATACACTTAGAATTATTATTGTATAAACAGCAGATTAAAAAACTCACCTTGATTGGCAGCTTGAGTCAATGGTGATCGGTATAGGTCTAGCTCGTCCATATCAGGATCGTACGATGTGGATCTTGGAGGCTCCATCAGCTGATGCAGTATGGATATTCTTAAGCTGCTCCGGAATGTTCGGACAGTGGGATTTTTATTAAACCCTCCCCTCTGGCGGATTGCGGAGAACAGATTTTCCAGTGGATCCTGATTTAATCTTGAGGTTAACAAATACTGACATTTTCCTCTGCAAACAGCTTTAAAACTGAATTTATAGTCTGCCTGAAACCCTTGAAACACGGTGGATTTGGATATTTGGCGTTTATTTTTTTCAGGGTTTTGAAAATATGCAACCCGTTATTTAACAGTTCAATTATGTGTGTATTTGTCGTGATCAATCCACAACTGTCAGGATTGATTGTTTTTAGTTTTCTGCTGTTCAAAGCGTCATATAATGAGTTTATATTTCTAAGAAACTTTGATGTGCTCAAGCCAGTTTTGCTGTTGATTTCTTTGGATTCAACAGCAGTTTTGAGTGCAGCGCTTGTGGTGTGGCTAAATACCTGAGCGGCCAGTGACACAGACATCTTCTGAAAATTATTTGGCCATATATGTGCCGGAGTCAGTTGGTGCGCCGATCGTGTTGTAGAACTTCTTGAATCCAAGTCATACAGGCTTATTATATCCGAAAAAGAAATTACTTCGTTTTCCAGCTTAAAGTCGTGTGTTATAAGGTTGTTCCTCACCGATTTTAATCAGACGAAACCGGAAACGCATTTCCGGTGCTCCAATCTCATATATTTTATTCTGCTTAAAGATAACGGCAGTTTGACTAAGATAGCACAATAATAAACGGAGTTCTGTAATAAGCGAGAAACTTTTCAACACTGACTTTACGCGATTTTGGTTTCCCTGTTTATTTTCGATATACTGTCTAAACTGTTAGTCGCACAAAAAAAATACAAGAATAGCGAAATTTTATTTATCTATTTTTAAATACAGTAGTAACATAAAAAATGTCCCTTTCTTCAAAATAAAAAGTTCCACCACAGGTCTTAAATTTCAATACACGATTTTTAGGTGACAAAGTTTAATTGCACTTTTTAAATAGTAAATTTCAGATTTTTATCATTAAAGTCATACTATTGAAAAGCACGTTTCATACAGAAACCAAAAATATACACTTTCTACGACATTTATTGATGCGTTTATGCGTAAACGCAGTTTGGGCGAAAGGCTGCATTTTTAATTTGAGCTGTGACGTCTCTTGTGAAATGCGCAGAACCCGCTCAAAACTCGTCTCTCTGAGCGGCACACCTCAATTGGCTGCACGACTTGGCAACGTTAGCTAGCTAACATCGATTGACGCGCTCTGCAGCGGCCAGCTAACATATTAACGAAATTTACCGAAACACATTTCCCTATCCTTCGAGCTCTCTGTATATATACTTATGTACTCTGTGGTTAAAGCTTCGGCTTTCTAAAACTCTTTCAATTTTTACTGTGTGCTATGTATCTACTTCATTATGGAGAGGTGTAGCATTAGCTATAAGGAAGTCAAAACACATGCAATATTATTTATAGTTCACGGTGAGGAAAAAAACTTCGTTGTTTGGAGGATTTCGTTACTTAGAAGTTCGTTACATAGAATGGAACTCCTCAGAACTAAGAGATGGGAACTGTCTCATGAATGGGTCACTAAATCTAGAGAACTCCCTAAACTTAATCTTAGATAAATCGTCCTTTTTCCACTCCCAACAGGCTTACTTAAAATTAATTTTTTTTAATGGAATAATAATAACAAAAATAATAATAAAACATTCGTCAGTGGTTCAACACTAAACACATATACATCCTCTGCAACCGTATTACAACAATTTAGTCTTCTTTTTACACTAAAGAATCTAAATCTCTCTCCTGATTGAGAAAATTAACAGTGTTTACCAAATATTTCAGAACTCTAGTGTTTTTCTATTTGTGTACTAGTAGCCTATGTTTCTTATCCATACAAAATCTAAACATAATTGTCTCAATAATATAGGTTTGGAAAAGTTAATATTTCAAAATCCTTGAATCCTTTCCTGCAGGATTCAATTCTTTTTAATGAACTCAAATTCCTTAACTGTTTTGCATTGACAAACTTTGAATTTTGTTTTTATGATTGATAACAGGTATGAGAAGTGGCGGTGGCTATAACAGATCTTATTCAAGAAATCGTGGAAGAGGCAGTCATTCATATCGTGGGAACAATAACAACATCCAAACTGCGTAAGTGATATCACTTTATTATTATTTTATTTTTTAAATTTAATTTAACCGTCTACAATTTCCTACTTTGTATGACTCGAGACATCTCGGTATTAATTTTTGAATGGTTTGAGACGAAATAAAACTTCCTCATACGTCCATACGTCCATAGACCAAACCAATTATGAATGTAGGTCATTATATGGAGATGAATAGGAGCTGCCATAAAAACAAAATTTAAATTACATTTTTTCTAAAACTTAGCTCTATCATTTTGATAAAATTTTGTTAAAAGTAAGCTCCAAGGGCACGGATAAAATGATTCTAATAAAAGTGCCAGTTTACAGTTTATGTTTTATAGTTTTGACTTGTAAGTTATAACTATAATTTAGTAAACAAGTTAAAACTAACTGTCACCAAAAATGTAAGTTTGTTAGTTGTCAATCAAAAAGTGAAAATAAACCTTGATTCTGACTTTGAAAAAATTTAACTAAGGTATAAAAATGTATTCTCCATGTCAACGCAAAAAGTAAGAAATTAAATGTTTTAGAAATTAAGACATTATTTTGTAAAGATGTCTCTGCTCCTTTCAACCTTTGTTTAAGTCCTATGACTATAGTCCTTCATTACCCGTATCTAACTTCCTATTTGAAGTTAATTATGTACGACAAGTAACGATATTTTCTTAATTATGTGTAAATTATTATTGATTTTTAATATTTTTCAATACCATGGGAACCTAGCTGTATCTACACCTTTTTTCATATAGTCTTTTATTTTCTGCCCTGTTAGGTCCCATTTGACCAACCCTTTTGATTTTTCCCGACCCTGACACTTAGAGTATTCGAGGGCTGGGGGTCTTTATTTTATGTTATTTTCTTCTCTTTTTTTTTTAATGTGATGACTGAAAAGGCGAGAAACGAATTTAACACTTTTCCTTAGTCTATGTTAAAGTACCTTGTTACTGATGAAACCATGGTCACCAAGACGCAATCATTGTAGAATTTTACTAAATATTGTGTTTATGTTTTTTTTTTAACTTGGAGTTCTACTAAATACCATTGGTCATTATTATACATAGTATTTAATCTTAGTACAGTAGAACCCCTCTTAACCGGTCTAGTCGGGACTGACACCCAGGCCGGTTGCCCGTTTGGCCGGTTAATCCGAGGTTCCCGTGAAACATCGGTTTTCATTCAGAGAACGCTTATTTAATTAGGTAGCGCTAAAAATTATGCAATTAAGATGTTATTGCAACTCATTTTATTGTACATAAATGTATTGTATATATTATGTTATGTATATTATACATCAAACATGAAAAAATTAAGCACTACAAAGCTTTTTTACAGATTCCCCTCTGTCAAGTCTTTTGACACATTAAACCGCGTCTCAAACGAAACCAACACACGCTTTCGTTTTCGTAACTCGCTCATTTTTATTTACTGTATATACTGTACGTAGATCATAACCAGTCAAAGACAAGAAGAAAACTGAAAAGAAATGTTATATTTTCCATAATTGATTCGTGGAAAAAAAGCGGCCCATCAAACATTTTTGTGTGTGTATGTCTGCTATACCGACGGGTGCCAATGCCGCAGTGTTTTTATGCCGCCGACAATGGGATACCGCTATCGACAAAGTCGTTTGACTCGCCGCTGCTTTGGTGTCGCAGTGTTTTTTACGGCGCCGACAATGGGATACCGCTATCCACAAAGTCGTTTGACTCGCCGCTGTTTTGGTGCCGCCGACAATGGGATACCGCTATCGGCAAAGTCGTTTGACTCGCCGTCGCTTTGGTGTTTCAATTTCAATTATTTACGGAAACTCTCATCCAACCAGTACACTACGATATAGGCCGGTTAATCCGAGGACCGGTTAATCCGAGGCCGGTTAACAGAGGTTCTACTTATTTCGACTGCTACGTTACAACATTTAGTTTTAAACATGTCCCTAGGCTTTGTTGGCATTTTTTCACTTTTAATGTCTTAGGTTTATCACTTGATAATGTTAGTAGATATACTCTCGAAATGTGTTAGTTTTATACACAAATGTTGGTAATCTCCTTAATAAATAACCTTACCAAATAAACCTTTAATAACCTTAATTAATTAAACCTTACCAAATAATATAACTAATCCATCATCAAATAACTTCCAACCTGATTATATTTAACAATTTTAACAGAACTTAAATTGTTTTTTAAACTTTTTAAATAATGTATACATTTCTTCTACGTTGTTTTAAAAATTAATTTATATAATTTAAGTATTTATTTCTTTTTTAAATTTAGAGCAATAATAGAAGACCCAGTGACAGTGTTTGAAAATATGTTAAGAGATAAAGATGCACGATATCGGCAGTTGCGCAGACAACGACGTTCATTTTCAAGGTCTCGTTCAAGAACTAGATCCCGTTCCAGATCTCCTCCTCCTCTAAGGAAAAGGTGAGTTAGATCTTCTTTTTTCTTTACTCTTGATTAACAGCTAGGTGAGTATAGCCTGTTTTGAGGTAAGTAGTTATGCTGTATCTTGAAAACTATTGAACTGATTGTTGCGATAAAAAAGGAGAATTATATCTTAGTATCTTTTCTAACAGTCAAACTATTACTATAGATTGATTGTTGATTCTACTTATTGATCCCAATTAAGTAAATCATTTATTAAAAATTTGTCGAGAATGCAAGTGTTTTACATCAAACAATTTTCTTTATTGTCAATAAGCCTGTTTTACAGATGCTGTCAGTAGTAGATAAATATAAAAACAATTTGTTACAATATGCAAAAAATAAATTCTAAAAGGATGAATTTAAAAATTCAAATTCTTGGGCTAAATAAATTATTAAATGCCTAACCATTTTTTACTGTAAATCAGTTTAAAACAACAGAATCTATATAAATTAATTAAAAATTCCTAAATTGTTTCATGTAAACTCTCAAGTCATTGGCTAATAAAAAGAAATGAAATCAGAGGTAACAATATTCAGTTATATCGATACTCAACCATAATGTGTGATTAACAAACATTGTCAAATGTAATTAAACAATAGTTTATATCAACACTAAATAAAACATTACATGTAAGATTACAAGGTGATTGCAATATGTGTGATCGCTTTACAAATACAAAAGTTACAAAGAAAAAAACTCTAAAAAGTAAACCCCGTGATTTTTTTAGTTAAAATTAGTGGTATTAACAAATTTTCCATATCGCCCGCCATTTTTCCAATATAGCGATCAGCTTTAAATTTTCTCATGGGAATCCCTATTTTTTATATCTTGATTGTTATAAGCGTTCAAATTTGTGAAAATGCAAGGTATAATGTGTTTTCAGAAGTCTATTTTCTGAACCGAAAACAGTTGAACCAAATTTAAAATTGAAACATGGATAGACTGTAATGTATAGAAATATGTTAGAAATTTGTAAAGCAACATTTTTTTTTTTAACTTGCATAGCAGGACTAAAAAATGGCAACTTTTAAAAAAATTAATAATTATTTTTCCAGATAAAAATAATGTTTGCAATATAATTTATAAATATCAGGTAGTTAATTGATTCCCTAAAACAGCTGTTATGCAAATTTTACAGTGCAAAGCTGTTTCGAAAAATTATGTTGTCATTTTCCAAAGAGGCAATTGACCCAACTTATTTTTATTGAACTTTTATGGCAATTGTCTAGAACACCTAGTGGCTTACACCAGTTTGTAATTATTAATGGATCTATTAACCCTACTTAATAATAAAATTTGTCCTTAAATTCACAAGGTATAATACATTTAGTAATAATAAAAATCTGATATAAAGAAGAGTAAAGAGCCAGTGAATATTCTAGCAATGACCAAAAAATTAGGTCACCTCTTCTAAAACCTATCCGTACTATAGTTCATTAACCTTTTTCTACCTGCCAGGTCATCCCCCTACCTTTTTCCCGATTTCTCTATTGTATTTCAGTTTCCTGTACTTATGTTTGAATAGTTGTCTATACCTGTAAATTATCAGTAGCCCGTCGATGCCGCAAGGCGAAACAATTGTAGCTCATTTATACTATTAAATATTTGAAACTTTAAGCTTTTGCTTTATTTTATCCTTGAAAAAATTATGATTTTTGTTTTGTATTGATAACTGTTATTCCTCAGCATCAAAACTAATGTTAAAATCGCAAAGTTATTATTTGTGTCAGTCTTGGCTTAACTCTAGAACCACCTACTATAAAATTGGACCATTTTTTAATCTTTTTTTTTTTTTTTTTTAATTCATCAAAAATAGTAATATTATGCAAAACACAACTTGTTATATATTATTTTTCTCAGAAAAGTGGATAGAATTTATCTGTGAAATGAAAAAAATGTTAGATGTAAAGGTTTTGGAGTTAGTATGTTTGGAATCAAAAAATGTCCAAAAAATTAAGTGAAAACGCCACAGACCATATAAAACCTATTTATACCGTATAACAAATTTTAAAAACATTTTTCAAGATTAACTAAAGTTTTGTAATGTAGTTGTAAACAAATGTTAATAGCAAAATTAATCGGTTTATAAAATTTACGTGCAAAAACTCTGAAAAGTATAGATTTTTTTTTTTTTTAATTCTTCAAAAATATTAATATTATGCAAAACACAACTTATATACCATTGTTTAGAGTAATGTACGTAAAATTGAACTATGAATTTATAAACTTTCTACAATGATACATTTTCGAGTAAAGTAATCACGAATGAGAAAAGTTGTCTTCATGTCCAAAAATTTTAACCAAAATATCACCAACAAACATGCATAAAAATTCGTTTAAGACTATTCAAACACTTACATTAGTTATAGAATATAGTTGTGAAGATAAATCTATATCAACAAATCATAATAAATAATTCACAATAAATTGTAAACCAAAAACTCTCAAAACCATAATTTACTACGCACTAAACTGTACTAGACAGTGCTTGGCATCAGATTGCTATGGCTACAACTCAACTGCCGTAGCAAGGTCACAAGACAAGTTTGTTGACAACTTTCCTTGTGTCAGTCCAGTCCTAAATATTTGTTAAACAGGGGAATGGAATAAAACATTCGACATATCTGCAATTCTACTTTCCAATGATATAAAGATCATCAAAAAAATTTAAATATTACTCATCAATATTTGACATTTCGTAAAGTATCAAAAAGAAAACTGGATTGGTTGTTACAACTTTGTAGAATTTATATATCTCAAAAACTATGACAGCTACGATAATTTGGAATAGTTCGAAATAGGAAGAAAAATACTATAAAATATTGTCAACTTATGATATTTGGAAAATATTACAAAAATTATATGATCAATGAGATTATATTCTGTTATATTGTTATATTCTCTTATATTGTTATACTTTTTGAACTGCTCCTCTCTAGCGGCAAAACACTAACTACATCGAATTCTTTCATTTTTAAATTATATCTTTAAAATATTTCAAATATTTTTGTATACCGGTACTACATACGTTTTGGCTTTGATTACTGGATATTTTTTAATTTCTGACATACTAACTCCAAATTTTTTATTTCCAAAATGTTTTTCATTACATTGATGAATATTTTGCTCCCTTTTGAGAAAAATTATGTATAACAAGTTGGGTTTGTGGATAATATTTTATTTTTGGTAATATTTTAAATATAAGCCCAACTTTTTACCTATGTTTCATTTTTTTCATAAAATTAGATTTTTCAAAATGTAACTTTCCAAAAACATTATAATTTTTAACCAACTTTTACTCACAAATAAATTCAAAAACTTTTGTATATCTTGAAAAAAAAATTGAAAATATTTGTTTACATGATGGTCATAGACACTTGTTTGAAGTTTTCATTTTTATTACTGCACATTTTTGATTTTTGACATACTAACTCCAAAATTCCACTTCCTTATGTTTTTTTTTCATTTAATAGCATTTTAATTTTGTGAGAAACAAGTTGAGTTTTGGATAATATTACTATTTTTTGTGAATTAGAAAAACTATTAAAAAGGAGCAAAAAAGGTCTGCCACTTGGGAATTTCTAATGGACTATTCTAGGGTTAACTGTCAATAACCACCATTATAATAAAATATTTTTCATTAATATCTATAAAAGGCTCAACTTTTAAATAAAATTGATATTTTTATTTAAAAAAAAAATTTTTTTTTTACCAGGTCTCGCTCAAGAAGTCTAACTCCTAGAATATCCCGTTCAAGATCTCGATCATTATCTCGGTCACTATCTCGTCAGCGATCATCACGACATATCTCTCGATCTCATTCAGTCTCACCTCGTCCAACGAGAACACCTGCCAAACCTTCAAAACCACCGTCACGAAGTCCTGTCAGAAGTAGAACCCGGAGTAGATCACGAAGTGTATCCAGAGTACGGAGTAGATCTCGAAGCAGGTCAGCAATGCCAAGCAAGAGGAGGACTCCTTCTTTTACTATGAGCAGGTAATTTATTAATTGAACACAATTTCTTTATTAGTACATCGAACGAGATAGTATATCATAATATTTCACATTCCATTTCTCAATTTTCAAACTATGAAGCAGGCAATCTACTTCAAAATCTCGTTTACTCAATTTATAAGATTATGTTAAGAGGAGACAAATAAATATTTCTTTTTCATATCAAATCAGTTTAAGTAAAAATCCACCTTACCATTGAGATGAATTGTAAAAATGAAACATTTTATGTCTATCAATTACGTTTGATATCCTGTGTGTGAAAGTGAAATATATAGTATCTAATTCAAATCTGTTATTGTTTTAGATCACGTTCACGCTCGTTGTCAAGAAGCCCATCGCCTTTACGTCGTGATCGGCACTATTCACCACATCGTCATGATGTGCGTTATCGATCGCCTCTGCCAGGTCGAAATTCTCCACAAAGGTAAGTTTAAGTGTATTTTATTTTGTTCTAAAAAGTATAAAATATAAACATAATATTAATAATATAATGTGACATATCATAAGAACGCTGTTGATCTTTCGTATGAATTCTCAACTTCTATAATGATCAGTGTTTGTAATAAGATATGAAAAGAATAAATCCTGTATTATATATTTTATTACAAACAAGGTCATCTCTTCCTTCTCACTGGAAAATCGCAACTAAAAAAATATTCCAGTTCAAGAATATTGGTAAACAATCTCGACTGCCGTTTTTATATTAACCAAATACGATTTATGTTGATGATGTTTTTATCATAAGTTTTTGCTTTTTTTATTTATTTTTTTTTTTTATGAACTACTGAAACGAAATTTTTTGTTATTACTAATTACTGTTTATTTTTATTTGGTTTTGAGGATGAGTGAGCGAGAAAGTTTTTACACTGTTTTTCTACTTGTGGTTTAACCACATCAGTTTGGATTATAAACTTTCACATTTCATGAAAATCGTTTGCCCTTATTTTAGACATTTGAACTTTTTATCAATAACTCCCAAAACGCAAAATTTTATAAAAACCGTAAGATTGACATTTTAAATTTTAATCTTATGGCATCTTTCCACTTACCCTTTGGGCTTAATTATTATGTGAGGAAGGTTGTCCATTCTTTATTTAAAATTCTGTAACTTTGATTTGGAAATGTATTTAAACTTATTGGTCATTAAAATTTTTAACCTTAATAGTGTTTAACAATTTGACACAATTAACTTTATCATGTCTCACACTTCTAATCTTTAATGTCTCCATAATAATGCCTTCTCTTCCTACCACCTCAAACAGAGATTTGAACCGCTTTAAGCATTACTTCAGTATCTACCTAGTTAGTTACTGTCTATCACTCCTTTCTGCACCAGGGCAGACTTTAGAAATTTACCTCTGCTTGTCGGCATGCTTCATTCTTTAATATTTCCTTAATCACCACAGGCATGTCCGCTGCGAACATTTGCTTCCTTAAAACTTCCCTATCCAACCACCACTTCGGACAGATGAAAAACGTGTGGTCATCATCCCTACTGTGAATGGTGTCTTTTCCTACTATACTTGCAGTTAGGGCTGTATATGGTTGGACTTAAAGTGCTACATAACGTCATGACTGCTTGAGTGAAGTAATATTCCGGTGCTCTGAATTTCATATTTGTTTATATCTTGGTGTCAGAGGTTATTTCCTTAGTCCAGTTTTCTGTGCCATCATTTGTCTTCCATCTCTCCTGCCATTTGTCTATAGTCTCCTTTCACAGTTCGTCGAAAGACGTTTCTCTTATTTCTCTCCTAGTATCCTCCTCCACCAAGAGTTCTATGGGGGAATCCTGTCTAAAATCTCAGCGGCCCGAGTAGCAACAGTTCTGTATGGATTTATTATCCTGAGTCCAAGGAATTCCTGGTGTCTGGTTCTAATGAAATAATTTAGCTACAAACAATGGTTCAGTTCTTAAAATGATTGTATTGATAATCTGGGTTCCTCTCGAGTTAATTATTAACTGTAATACTTGAAAAATATATCTAGTAAATTATTGTTGACTCTTAAACACATACAAATATTGGCATGTAAAATTTAACTCTTTGATTAGTTAAATATTCAAAGCTTTCGTTTCAAAGCTATCCCAATGATTGACAGAATATAGAATTTAAAGTGAGTTTCAGAGATTTATTGAATTGCTTTACTCATGAGGTTTGCTCACCTACCTAGTGTTGAACGCTTATGGATTCCATGTCCTTATTGATCTCTTGTAGCAAATTAACTTCAGCTAACAGTAAAATACCATGATAGCACTCTTTTCACGTTCTTGCGTTCGGTAGAGTTTCCAACTGGTCCAGTCTTTCCTATCATCAACTGACCTCCCGGTAATCCCATGCCATCACTAGCCGCTGACGAATGACCATCAATAACTCCCTGCTGAATCTGACCTCAATTTTCTACCAACTTTGGCTCTTGGTTATTTTTGACGTGTTAGTAGGTTGCAATCCTAACAGTTATGTAACTTTTTATCCTCTGGTGTCTATCGAGTGTACATAGAATATTTATCTATTACATTCTCACTTAACCTTAAATTCTAAGTCTTTACAGAATCCCCCTACATTTGCGAGAACCTTCTCAAGTGCCTTTTCAACCATCATACTTACATTCTCCTTCATTTCTATGTTCTCGTCAAAGAAAATTTCTCGATGTTTAAGTTGTTTTTGGACCTCAGATGAGTCCCATGTGATTATTTTACATCACAACCTCTCCATGCCAGTAGTGGATAATTTAAACAGAGATCAATATCTTACCTTTTATCTGTTCTTTGATATAATTTATCAAATTGGGAGGTTGATAACATCCAACATCTCCGCCTTGATAACCAAGTTATTTTGTAATAATGGATTATGCATGTTATTGTTATGGTTAATCAAACATTTGGTATCACGTGTATAAATCAACTCTTGTTATCAAATGAAAACAACATGAAAAAATGTAAAACACCAACATAGCCTTAGTAGCCTAGATATGGTGATTTGTAGTGAATGGTATTTATTTATTTATTTTTGGGGAAAGATTACAACTATACCAAAGGACACGTTGGGTTGCCATTATGGATCCCAGAGGTATAATGTATCACACAGACATCTGACACCACACCAAATACACAATAAACATCAGCCAGCATTTGATGAACTTATTAAACATTATATGGTGGGGGGGGGGTTTAATGGCTAAATTTAAATACTAAGTAATTACAATACACTTGTGGGTTTGGGTGAGTCCACATAATTGATCTTATCTCTCCCATTTTTCCATTTAAATTATGGGATCACATACTAAAAGGAATGCCTTACAACTTCTCAGGAGGTTAGGTCCCCACCCACCGTTAGTCTGAAAACATAATTTAGTCTAACCGTTGCACAAAATTTAGAAATCTAACTTCCCACAACTAGGTGCGTATGCTCTGGTGAATTGTTATGCTACCACTGTGATTAGCTTGTTCACTTTTACTTGTTTTAAAACTCCTATTGTCTGTTCCAACTAGTGGCAGGCTTTAGCGACTAGTTCCTGAACCACATATGCTGGATAATAAAATTAATAACCTTAGAAAGAAAACTCTGCAGAGAAAACTACAAATCACAGGGCTACACAAAGAAAGCCCTGTGATATGACTGATTGTGTGTTGGGTACCAACGTAATGCTGATCTTATGGTTGGTTTATCGTAGAACCGTTTTCTTCATGTTTCAAAACTTTGTGCATGATATAGACATCACTCCCGCTAAAGATATAAACAAAAAAATGTCAGCCTTATTTTAAATTTAAAATGTCAGCCTTAAAGTAAATGAATTTTTATTCAGTTTTACGGAAGCTGAATAAATTCTGAACAATATTATCCAGAATTGGAGGACAAAATGAAAAGTTATGAACAATTTTTTGTATGTTAATTAAGACAATAACTAAAAATTGATTTATATTGAGTAAAATTATACTAACAAAAATTAACATAAAATTGAAAAATCCATGACCAAGATATAAATTTATGTAAATAAATTGTTTAGTATATTTTGCTAAATCCGTTGTTGGTAGAGCTGATGTTATTGGAATTAGTGGAAAGTAAAGATTAATTTAACACAAGATACATTAACTTTAAGCTGACCCAGTGGCTTGGTACTATAAAGAAATGAGTGTGAGATTAATTTAAATTGCTTATCTAAGCGAAACCTAAACGTGTCTAAAAAACTTGGCATCAATTTTCCACGGTTTTGGAAGAACTGTTGAAGATAAGTGTCAGTTTGTTTGAACCAATCGTAATGTTGCTTGGTCAAGAGGTAGGAGAATGAAGGTAGTTTATTGGGGAGTTAGTAATTAGCCACACCTCATGACTTGGATTGCATGCAGTTGTAAAAATCCTAACCAGAATCTGCAAGAGGTGACAGTTTGTTCAGTGCAAGAATAACGGCTTTACATCTACACTGGTTTGGTTGATAAGATTCACCGATAGCTATATACACGAGGCTTCAATTTTTTAAAATTTATAGTATGTAACCCCGATATCTTTACCTCTTTCAATTAAATTTATGATTTTCTAACCAAATTTGTTCGGCTATTTTAGGTATATTTACTATGCCTAATCGTGTGATCTTTTATGTTCACTAATTTTTTATTTAGAGGTCTTTTAGTCTCACCCATCACAATCACATTTTTTAGTGTCTTGAGTTCCATATTTATACTAGGTTTGGTTTTTCACTGATATTCATGGTCTGCAGTCAGTTCCACAGCTGTAAGTTCATTTTGCACATTATAAGATTGCATTGCCGATAGCAGGGACTTACAAACCAGCTAAGTTGGAACCATTTTTTTTTTTTACTGAAGTCTTCATTCAAAAAAATATTATTAAATTATAAACAAAACCTTCAATTATTTTTGTTACAGGTATGGGTCTCGTAATAAAGATTACGACAATTCTCACGGATATTACGAGCAAGATATAAGACGAGGTCGTGGAAGAGGAAGATATTCTCGAGGTCGGGGAAATGTGCAGTCAAACGATTACAAGGATCAGTACTATCCCCCCTCCAACACCAGGTATTACGGAAGTTTTATATTTAACCTAGTGATTTGCGATAGAAAACATTTTGTTACATTGAACTTATGTTATTGTATTGTGAATATATTGTTATCCCGTCCAATATATTCTTCTACCGTGATTGCCAAAAATTTATATCTTTTTCATTGTTAAATATATTTAATTTTTTTTTACTATTTTTTTGTTATTTATATAAATGGAATATTAACGACCAGTGTTATATTTTTTAATTATATAAAAATAGTTGAATACACCTTTGCTTTAGTAAAAAAACTATGGATTGCCCTAATTATTGTTAATTTTTATTTTTTATTTGTGTATAATCTGTTTTATTCTGGTTAACAGAAGTTAGTTGTTGTTTTTTAATATGTATTAAAATCTTCTTTATCATTAACCCATTCGCATCACACAGCCTTCTTTTCATAACATATCCTCTTCTAAGCCTTTTATATTTTTGATCATTTTTCATTTTCTATAAGGAGGAAAAATTCAAAATTCATTTCACAATTGATTTCAATCAAATTTGTATGTCTTATGTATTTTGAGCTCAATCTGAATTTATATAACAATCCCCAGCTGGATCTACACCTTTTCTCATGTATGTCTTGGTTTAGATGCCTCTCTCTTGACCAACTCTTCTTATTTTGTTCTTTTCTTTCTTTTTTTTTTTTTTTTTTATATAAGTCGATGGCCGAGATTTTTTTGCCTTTACAACAAAAGGGGAGGGGGGAATTATTTACTTTTAGTTTAAAATTATTTTTTTAAATTTCAAATAAAGCTGTTTTGTTTCTCAACCTAAATTATCAAACTTGTACCATATGTATTTTAGAACATATAATATAAAAGAAATGTATAAGCGTAAAATCGATAAATTCATGCTGTTGTTTAAATGACAATGGAAATCTTCAACTTATGAATATAATTTATTAAAAGAAACTCTAAATCAATAACTGTATAAAATAGGTGGGGAAACTGGCATGATAGCTGTAAAGTGTACTAGTTCATCCCTGGAGATACTAAGCAAATAGCTTATTAACGTACTAGTCTGTTGAATGATGCAAATGGGTTAACTTAAAATTTGTGTATTATTTTCTCCATAATTAGAGTAATTAATTTTTTTTTTTTTTTTTTAATACTTTGCTTGATTCTATTAAAAGATAATGTTACTTTTGCTGATTTTGTAAAGTCAAATATAGTTCTCAAATACGTAGCATTGATTTTTAATTTTTATGAAAGACTTATTATTACAGCCAATTTAATTCCTTTTTTTTTCTTTTTTTTAAATATTTTGTTGAAGTCTTGTTTTTTTATAATTTTTATTAATCATAATTTCAGTTGTTGATTTCTTAAAAATTAATAAAAACAAATTTAACTTCAAAAAACAGGAAACTACTTTACTTTTCCCCTTTGGCAATCATCTTACTCTTAGAGTGTCTAATGTTATATCTTTATTTGATAAATTATATTTATTTTATTGCATGCTGTTTATATAAGGTAATTAGTTTGTGTGTTTTATTACAATATTGATCTTCCATTGAATCATTGTATTTCTTAAGTACTTATTGTGATAATGTAGGTTTTATTTAATCGTTTGAGATTAAATATTAGAATTGTTGTTGACGCAGAAATTTTATATTTATATTATTGTGATTTCTTATTTTTGTATCGAGCAAATGAAGGATCTTTATTTTTACATTTTCAAGGAAGTTTTGAATCTTCCTCGAGGTTTTATACGTGTATTTTAAACGTGGATCCTTTAATATTGTGTTCCGAGAGATACAAAGTACGATAAATTTTATCTACATAAATTATGCATCTACATAAATTTTATGCTACAAATGTGTATTGGTTCAGAGTTTGAAATATACATCAATATTGGGCTATGATATTTAATAGTTTGTTTTATTTAATAAATCTGTGTATAATTAGATTTAACCAAAGTTGTTGGTGTTAAGATTTTTCACGTTTACAAATATACTTGTATTGTAAAAGTATGGATTTGCTTGATTTTTCCCCCTTTTTTAACAAATAATAAAATACAAGATTTGAATACATGTACTGATCAAATAGAATTCTATCTTTATTATTGTTGAATGCAGAATGTCTTGTTCTTCTTCTTCTCTTAAACACTCTTCAACCATTCACGGATAACTCACGAAGCGGTATTTTTGGAGTCTTCATATTGTTTGAGTCTTTGAAGACTAGGCTTGAGACAAATTTGATCAAGATCGTTGTAGCTATTTTTTGAGAAATCATGATTTTGTGTTTATTCTTAAGGTACCAATCCCTAAATTTTGAGTTATTGAAAAAATAGGCAAAAAAAAACTCCTGAGGTATGGTTAAAATATACCCACATGTCAAATTTGATTGAAATTGATCCATGCTGTAGACTGAACATATGACAGACGGACATTATTCCAAGAACCTATTTTGTTGACTTTGGGATCTTAATACAAATATATTCGCAAAAACTCAACATTGATTTTTTTTCATAAGTATCTTCACATACTGCCAAGTATAACAAAGAACTTGGTTCTCGGCTATTTTATTTAATCTAACTCTGCATAACATGGTTTTAGGTTGTTGGGCCTATTAGATATTGGGCACATAGCCTATTAGATTAGATTTTGTATGGACAGGAGACACAGGCTTACGTTGGAAAGTGGTCCTTGATATTACCTGGTAGTATACAAGTAAGAAAACACGCACAAAAACACGAAAGTTCTGAAATATTTCGTAAACACTGTTCACTTTCTCAATCAGTAGAGAGTAGAAAAAGGAGACTGAATTGTTGTAATAAAGGATGATTTATCTAAGATTAAGGTTAGGGGATTCTCTAGATTTTGTGACTCATTGATGGGACAATTCCCATCTTCTTAGTTCGAGGGGTTACATTCAAGTGAACAGTGTTTACAAAATATAGGTAACTTTCCAAGGTAAACCTGTGTCTCCAGTCCATACTAAATCTAATCCGCCTAACATTATTAATGTAATACATCAGAAGGGAACAATATTTTGAAAATTCAGTCAATCTGTGAATATGAATGATATTACATCTGGAGGGTACATATGTTTTATGTAACCTGATATTATTGTAGCCTGTATTATTAGCAGATTAACTGCATAAAATGGTCCTGAGAAGGATACTGTCGTTGTTGGCAGAACTGCTCTAGATAAACACAAGGAGTTGACTCACCGACTGTCTGGTAAGCTTTTGTACTGAGAACGGCTCAATCAAGTAATCACACTTTTTACTAAACATGACCACTTCAGAAACCACCTGCATTATTAAAGAAGATGTCCTTCGCAGGTTATGCAAACAGTGTGATTAGACGCAAACACATCCTTCTAGACTGCAAGAGATTGGAGTCTCTCAACCAGGGGAACTCAACAACTGTTGATTCTGACAATAAGCCTTAGTTGAACTCCCCTAATAAGCTGCTAGTGCAACTCCCTCAATATAAACTTATATTGGAATTATTAATCATGCAATTTCCATACTTTTGCAACTTTCTTTCATTTAAAACATGAATTATTTGAACTGTTAATGTATATTCTAAATCTATAAGAGAATGGTATGTTACTAAAACATATAAAAATGTTTAGTTGTTTGTTGTGCCATGTACATGTTAATGTTTATAATATCGATGGAAGTGTGTTATCTTCACCATATTTGCTACAATTTAAAACTTTTACAATTGACTTACATTTTAACTACGAAAGGACGTCTGAATCATCTGCAAGGGTTGAGATTTCATCTCAATATATGCGAGTTATTACAACACTGTTTTAATAAATATTGTTACACTATTTAAAAATACTTTAACTCAATAAATGTTATAATAAATTAACTGTATTCTAGTAGTATGTTCACTTAATCTAGTAGTGATGTGTGGACAATAAAATCCCTAGATATAAAATTACCTAAGCCAGGTTTTTAAATCAAGATTACTGTTTTATTATTATCATTATATTTTTATTGTCATTAAATATGTAAAACATAGAACAGATATTGTCAGTAATGTTAATAAACAAAGGTGAAACTTAATATTAGTCTTACAAAGCTGCTACTTTCAATTCAGCATTGATCTCAATGTTTGTATCATTTATATCATACATCGGATGTCCAATAGAAATTTATACAATTTAATTTTAATAACTTTTTGGGAATGTTTTTAAATTCCAAAGATAATTTATTTAAAAAAGACCTGAAACATTAAAAATGTTTGTCGCACTTAAAAACTGCTATACGGAACCTCTATAATGTGACTATTTCTAGTATTGTACGTTTGAACTTGTGACCTGTATTTGATATCAGATTGATTTAGTTTAATATAAGTCAGGAAATCAAATATATATTAATTTATCACAGTCATAATTTTTAACTTACAAAATGTCTATAACTTCCCTATAATCAGCATAACTCATTAATTTAATAACTTTTTTTTTTAAGTTTTAATAAAATGCCAATATCGTTACCGTTCCCCTATATATACAACCCATATCTGAACACACTTTGAAAGAAAGCAAAATATATATTCCTAATATAATTTTGTCGTAGTTGATGCCGTAGATTCCTAATCAAGAACACAGTCTTTGCCAGTTTCTTTACTATATTTATGATGCGATATTGCCATGAAAGACAAGAATCTATAATATATTATTGTACTTACTCCATTTTGTAGCTTACTTGTAACTATATATGAGGTATGGGTAAGAAAAAAAAACAGAATTTTTGCTGTAACATTTTTTATTTTATTTTTTACTTAACAACTTTCACATTATCCCCTTCAATATACTCCTCCATGATCCTTACACTGCTTCATTTGAATTTTTCATTGTCCAAAACAGTGTTTCATGTCATTTTCTGAAATCATTTTTATGGTCTCCGTCGGTTTTTCTTTCACGGCTTCAACTGTCTTAAATCAAATTCCTTTCAATGCTTCCTTTACTTCCGGGAACATAAAAAAGTCACATGGGGCTAGGTCTGGTGAGTATGGTGGATGTTCCCACACAGGGATCCCATGGTTAGCCAAAATCGACTTAACTCGGTCACTTTCTTGTTACTCGCTTACGGAGAGTAGTTATAACCTGTTTGACCTTCAGACACCCAATATACATACAGAATCCTACAGATGTCGAAAAAAACAATCATCAAGTCTTTGAATTTTGATTTGGATATTCGAGCTTTCTTCATTCTTAATTAATACAGGCTCTTTCAGTGTATCAATTGGCGCTTAGTTTCCGGGTCATAGTGGAAAAACCACGATTCGTCACACGTAATTACTCTTTCCAACAATTTAGGATTATTTTATGTTTTTCAAAACGTCAGAACATATATTCATCTGTGAGTCCTTTTGTTCAGCTATGAGGATCTTGGGCAGCATTTTGGAAAAAACTTTCCTAGTGTTAAAATGTTCATGTAAAATCTGTCAAACTGATTCTTTGTCGACTCCTACAGTTTTGGCAACTACACTAATACTCAAACGATGATCTTGACGGATGAGTTTGCCTATTTTTTAATCAATGTTTTCGTCCGTTTCCAAAGTGGAAGGACGTCCTGGACGTGGATCATCTTTGATTTCTTCTCGTCCTTCTTTGAAGCATTTGTCACTCAAAAACCTGTGTGCATGACATACACTCATCACCGTACACTTTGTTGTAAGGAAAATAGGTCTCTGTTGCGGACTTCCTGACTTTCACTAAAAATTTCACGTTAGCATGTAGGAGCCTGCCATTTTTCCGACTGAGCAGGCTATGATCGTCACACTTGCTGGAATGTGGAGAAGGGATGTCAGGCAACTCGACAATATGACATTTGACCTTGAGGCTTGCACTGTTTGTCTTACAAAAAAAAAAAAAATCAGTCCCGTTATTTTCTACTCACACCTTAGTATGTATCAGAAGTTTAAATGCCTCGCATAAACGTGAACTTTTGATATATCAGAACTTCGTCTTAAAAGGGTTGAGCTATTGAGGACAAGAAACTGATAGCATAAGGAAAAAAGAAATAACTTTTTATTTTGTGATCAACGAGACATTTTACCAAGCTGACCCTATTTCACCAAACACCAAGTGAACATAATTATAAAGAACACGATAGGCATAACAGGTAAATTGAAAATCGCCGAACTTATTTGCTCCGAAAATAACTTATATCAACTAAAATTGTTGGACAATATTATCGGCCAAACCAGTGTAGAAGTAGTTTGCATTAATAAAAACTCAATTAAAAATCGAAGATAAAAATTCTTCGCTACTTTAAATAAGGCTGAAATGTTACCGCTTAAATCCCAGATGGGAATAATGACTCAATCTCGGACTAAACTTTGGAAAGAGGTGGCAAAAGATTGTTTATCCCGTTAAACAGTTAGGACAATTGTCTCTTGGCACCACCCTTTTAACAGTCAGTTGCTTGCTGTCCCTTGTTTAGTGCTGTATGGTGGTATTTCTGATCACGTTTTTTTTTTAATCTCAGTTTTGACTGCTGAGGCCTAATTTTGGTCCTTTGGTCTTTGTTTTTAGGTTATAGATTTAGTTTTAGTTTCCATACCATTAGACTATGGTGGTTTTTCACTTTTTAATTTTAACTCTTAACAACAAGGGTTGATTTATACTCTTGAAACATTGCATGTTAGTTTTTAAATATAAAAATGATAAGCAAATGTCCAATTAAACCATATTAATAATATGAACAGTCCATCATTATCAAATAATTTTAAAACCAGGACAAACATATTTAATGAACCCTGGCTATGATTGTGCCTTAAAATGTCTGATCAAATGTATTTTGTAGAAGTAATGTTAACATTGTTAATATTTCGAACCAAACTTGTGGAATGTTTTTAATCTTAATTTAAAAAATCCAATTTCTATATGAATGCATCTTTAACAAAATTTTTCAATGACTAAGGTCTGTATTTATGATAGTTCCTTAGGACTTCCTTAAGAAGCCCTAAGGAAACACTTAACTGTTCCTTTAAATAAACACATCCCTTAACCGAAATCATATTTATGAACACTCCCTAATATTCCTTTCTTTTAGTAAGTTATCCTTTATCAAATAGTGATTTAAAGAACTGCATAATAAATATGTATTATATCATCAATAAGAACACATGAAAGTACAGTAATCACTACAAATGATTGTTCATTAATCGCTAAACCGTTTTGATTTATGAATGACGATGAATTCACAATCATAAAGAGGAAGAGGATACCAACATTTTCTAATGTAGAAAAATATTTGTTTAAAAATATAAACATGAATTGAGAATTAAAGCACAGGCAAATGTTGAAAAGAAAAAATTACACATAATCGAATACCGATTAAGCATTCTACTGTAATTATTTACCATACAACAAGAATGTTGTAATTTCAGTAATTTTGTTTTTTCTCCATGGAATATTATTTATAATATTTACACTCTCTCTATTTTCTGCTGCAGTTATATAATGAAACTTTAAACAATCTGTTTATTTTGCAACATTTAATCGAAATGTAACGTGAGCTTACAATGACGGGAAAATATATTAACTTATAACATTTTACACATTTGACCTTCATCCTACAAATCAAATGTCTTTTCAATATTCCTCCATTTACACATATAAGAAATTCGAAATAAATTGATCTTCAATCATTTTCACAATATTTAATAACAAACTAGGCTGGCCGTTCGGTATTGAACAATATGGTACTCTCAAAGGGTCGAATAGTGAGTAGCGGCTTGGCAATCCTGGTGGAATCTACACCTTTTTTTCATGTAGTCTTAGATTTAGATCTTTCTTATCGGGTCTTTCTTGACTAACTCTTGTTTTTTTCCCGATATCAATCCTATTGAAGTATTCGAGGGCTAGAGGTATTTTAATTAATGTTCTTTTTTCCCTTTTTTTAATATATATATATAAGGTTAATGATGACTGAAAGGTTTTTCGCCTTTAAATGACAAAACTAAATGATTAAATCACTAAGGAATTCCTTAGAAAATTCTTTCTTGATAAAGAAAAGAGTAAAGATACATATATAAAACGAAAGATTGTTAAGGAAGGCTTATAGAAGCAGTGTAAGAAGACTTTAAACAAAGGAAATATTAAGATAGCTTTACCAACCTTAACACTCAGGAAGGATAATAAGTTTAATCACCAAGGATTTTTTTTTTAGAAATTCCTCTTTTTTAGTAAAGGAAATAGTAATGGTGTATATATATATATATATATATATATATAACGAAAGATCATTAAGGAAGGCCTAAAGAATCAGCGTAAGGAGACCTTAAACAAAGGATAACTTAACAAACTGTCATAAATTCAGCCTGAAGTCATTGAAACGGAGTCTTCTTTCTTGTTGTAATTTGAGTTGTACATTAGTTTATTAACAATTTTATCTGTAATTACTAAAAAAATATTAAGTTTAAATGTAAATTGTTAAGGAAGATGCTAATGATTTAAAATATTTTTAATTTCATCATTGATTGTTATTTTGTATTGTTTATGTGTTATAATTTGTGTTTAGGTTTTAAGTAATGTTGTGATAAGATGTGTGATCGTAGATTTTTAAAGACAAACAATTTATCTGTGATATTTTAGAAATGTATTCTTTATGTTAATATTGTTTTATTTAATTCTGTTATAAAAGTGACTTATTTTAAAATTGAGTTTATTGAAGACTGATTTTAAATATCCACTATTTTTTAAAAGTTAAAATTTTGATCATATTTATTTCCGAGAAAACAATCAGATTAAAGTTAAGCTGCAGTGGTTATTTCGTCAAATTTGACCTATTGGACCTATTTACTTTTTCCCTTCACATTTATGTAACTAAACATTTACTGTATGATCATCATAAATTGATATTATGTATGAGTACAGAATTGAAATTCTAATTCATTGTAATTAGTTAAAGACGCTGTTTTAACCTTTACCATACGGATTATGATACACCGACTGATAGAAACTGCCTTAAAACATGGGTCACCAAGACATTAAACTTCTTAGAACACATTAAATTGTATAACAGTAATATTAGTTTGTAAAATATATACTAGATCACTTCAAGTTATATTTCTTTTGATTATTTTAATGGTGAGAATCGTTTGGATTAATAAATTATTAATGATCGATAATAAATTACCTTTATTCGAATTGTTTTACACTAATAGCAATGAAACAAAAAAGAGTCATAAGCTCTTTTAATTTTTTTTTTTGAGGTATCAACAGTAATTCCTCTTTAATCAGCCTCAATTAATTCATCATCTGTTGGTATAGGGTGAGAATAAACTTTTTCTTTCATAAAACCCCATAAGAAAAATTTGCAAACCGCAAAGTCTGAGGATCTTGGAGGTCAGTCCATGATCATTCCAACAGTTCGGAAAATCTCAATATAACCAAATTATCGTATTGAGTAGGAGCTGTATCGTGTTGGGAAAAACGTCCCTTATCTCCGGCTGAGTGAGATGAGGTACTATGTGATCAGTCAATATTGATGCGTATCTGTCTTCAGTCATTGTCTGATGGGATATGTCATACGATAAAAACACCATCTTTGATGACAGCAGACCAAACATTTATTTCATTTCAAGCCCTCTTCGTGTAAGATATATATGGTTTTTCTATTTATGAATTGATTTTCTCGATGAAGGAACCATATTTGGGTAGGTACTTTGAAATCCCTTATCGCTTCATATTCATTTTCAAAAACAATAGCCCAAACAACATTTCACTTTCTGATTGAACACAACTACTAAATTGTTTCATTGTTGTGTATTAAAATAACAGCTGATTGAGATTCAACAGATGGCAATGCATATTTTACATTGTGGGAGAATTTGGTTCTATCCAGAAGATTAATGTTCTTTTTGTTATTCCGTCATTTTGTTTTGATTGACCAAAAGAAAATTAAACTCTGAAACTTTTTTACATATCTATGTAACAACTGTAAAAGTGTCAAATTTGTAGAGTGTTCCATATGTGCGGCATATTAATCCAAAAATAGCAACCTCTTTGTGGGCACCCAGTAAATCATACACGCAAGTTGGACAATGTGAGGGCAGTAAAATGCAACCCATAGTGGCTTTGAACAAAAATCATCCACCGAGTACACACTCGTCAGCAACAAAAAGTTTTTATTACCTTTAGAGATTCTGGAATTTATTAAATAGAAAACTCCAGCTTGAGGAGGGAGTTTTTATAGATGTTCAATCTGTGCTGATTACATCTTCGTTTGTTCCATGAGAATGAAAGTCACTATAATGAGCTGTATTGTTGTTCATTAGAATTCCTCTTATAATAATCCTTAATTTATGATGGAGATTTATTTCCTTTGGTTATGAAACGTTACACATATTTATTTATTTATCACCAAACCTTGTACTACATGTAATTGGTCAGAACTCAATTTTAAAATCAATTTTAATGACTTATTTTTAATCTCATTTTTGTTACCAAGCTATAAGAATGTCTAGTCAAAATAAACATGTTTACAATGTAATGTGAAATTTATATTTTAATAAAATATTTATTACAATTGTTTTGTTATTTTTTTAAAACCTTTTTATAACCCATATTTATTGTAAATCAAAAATGTGATTCTGTGAAGGAACTTTGATGTGATGAAGCAAGAAGATTGTGGACTTTATTCAAATCAGATGTATAAGTTGTGATAATTTGTGTATAGGTTGTAAATAGTTTGCTGTTTAGGTTTATACGGGTTTTAATGTGTTATTGTTTTTATGTTTTGTTATTATAAAAACTCTTACAGAAGTGTTAAATTTTAACTATGAATTGGTTAACTATTAAGACAATTTGTTTGTATTTATATTTTGTTGATGCACTATTGTTATTTATTAATTTTTTGCCTTTCTGCTGTTATAATAAACACTCGCTTTTCGAAGTGATTATTTATAGCCTTACAAGTATTGTATTGTGTATTTATATTTTATATTGTATTATTTGTATTTTATATTTTGTGCAATTTTTAATGTTGTTTTTTTTTTTTATATTAATCTTGAAATATTTGTATAACTTTATATCTATATTTATAAAATTAACATCAGCCTGTAACGTAGAAACACGTTTCTACAAGTAAGTATAGTTAAAAATTAAATAGAACCAAAAAATCATTACATAGTTCTTTAATAAATATAGCTACAAACTAAAATAAAATAATTAAAGTACATAATTTTTCATTTTAAACACTCTCCTTAAGGTTAAATTCTATTTTGGAAGCTTAAAATGAAATAACTCCAAACCTGGGAAAAACAATTTAATAAAACCCGATCAATCGATAAAAAATTTCATCTTATTGTTAAATGTTTCAATTTACTTTTCGGTTTTTAGAATGTGTTAATAGTTATTTCATTATATACCGGATGTCTCATAAAGAGGTTGGTATTTTTTAATTGATATGCCGGACATAGGAAACTCTATAAATTTTAAACTTTGCAGTTATGTTCTATAGAATATGTAACTATAACTATAACTCCTTCAAAGTGTCAACTTTTTATATATAAAACGAAAATAAAATGACGGAGTTCAAAATAAACATTTGATTTTTCATCAACATTATTTTATTTATTCAACCATTTTGATAACGTCTTTGGACAAAATTCACCCAGAGCCTTCACGTAAAGATCCACAGGAAAACCCATATCAAGCCAACCAAGCAGACATCACTCTGCCCGACCAAAACTGTCTCATTCTCTCGTAATGCCTCACGGCAAAAACATACGTCAAAATTTTAATAGGATAGAGCGCTTAGCAGAGCTTTTAACACAATTCCCCACACATACACATATACACATTCATCTGTTGGCGGACCAAGCTCCCAAACTTACTGAGAAACTAGCTCAACACTGATTGGCTTGTAGCTTACCTCATGTCGCAAGACACAATAAAAATTCACCCCTTCGTTTATGACCTCACCCCTCTCAGGTCAAAGCATATAAATACAGCAAAGACTCTGCCAAAATCATACAATCCTTTCGTACACAAAACTTCTCAATCAGATCTTCTGGGCTATCTCTGAAGATAGACCTCATTTCATAGATCCCCTCGAACTCTCTCCGAGGACACTTCAAATCAGATCTCGACCATTCATTTTTGAATTATAGTTGAACCCTATTCTGAGATTTTTATAACTGTTTTTCATCTAATAAACACAAGTTAATTTCCTGATCATATATTTTGTGTTATAGTTTTTATGTAAATACCAGAGTAGTTCTTTATGATTTTATAACACTTTACTTAACTTATTGTTCAAGTAAAACACTTTGCTGTTTCTTGTAAGAATAGTTCACCATTTTTATAAATTGCATCATCCCAAAAGATGTCTTCGTCCTTCAGATCTCTAAACATGACTTCTTATTCACTTTCCATGCAGATGGATGCCGTATAATCCTTCTACGGATACACAAGTCTGTTGCCTTTTTATATTTTCATCTTCTTTCAACTTTATTTAACTAAAATAACAAACTCTACACATAGTTATGAACTCATTTAGCTTCCTATAATGTCTCATCTACAGGGTGGTTTGCATAAGGTTCCAAGCATTTTCTAAGAGAATTTCATTAGCTAAACTAATGAAAAAAGTGCATATAAACATAGGTCCGAAAATGTTTTGTTTTCGAGTTATCCGCCTTTTTTTTTTTTACAAAATACTTAATATTTTTTAAATAAAAAAGATATTGAGCTCAAACTTTGTACGCCTATTTGTTGCGTAACTGTTTATCACTGTACTAAAACCCAGAACGTTCTTTTGAATATTTTCAAAATGGCGGCCATTTAAAGTTTTTAATGTAAAATATCTCAAAAACTGCTAACTTTACAAAAAAAAATTCAATAAATTTACTTTTTTTATTGATAAACACAACAGTTTTTATTTTGTCTGTAGCTTAACGGACGACAGAGATATTGACTAAAACCGAAAAATGTATTTCTTGGTAGTTGTCAACAATACTCAGAATTACTCCAGAATTCAAAACAAAAACTAAATGGCTGATAACTCGAAAACAAAGCATTCAAAGCCGGACAAACGTTGATATGAACTTTTTCCATTATTTTTGCTAGTGAAATCAGCTCAGAACCTTATCCACACCCTGTATAGTCACGCTATGTCATAAAAACTAACTTTAAATTGTCACACTTGATTCTGTATAGATGTTTCTTACTGTCAGTTATAGTCTAAGAATACTTAGTAAATGTCAAACACAAATGACCTTGAATTTTAACACTTCTTTATTAAGTTCAATTAGTTTTTTTTTTTTTTTTTTTACAGTTTATCTTTCAGGTCATCTTATTATATTTTTGTATAAATTTAAAAACTGATATTCTAATAGAAGGTCACATGCTTACAACCATTACAAGTTATTTAATTGTTAAAGCAATAATCAACAAAATGTCTTGCATTCGTTTTTATTCAAACGGATGTTGATGATCAACAAAGCGTTTAAAGACTTTTTGAATAATTGCCAATATATCAACATTATTTACTCTTTATCAATCTCATTAACCTATCATCTGTTGCTCTAGGGTAGGAATAAACCTTTTAAATATCTTTTAAATATTCTAAAAGGAATCTTTTAGATATCCTAATAAGGGGAAAAAAATCACACTGTTAACTTTGGTGATCTTAGAGGTCAGTCCATGGAAGTTGCTGTCACAACCTGTATATAATTTCCAAGAACATGGATATCAATAACAAGATTATAATTTCAAAATAAATATTTACGGTTTTTAACTAGATAAATATGTCTCTACAAAATCAGGCTACACCATGTCAGTAAAGGCTCAATTAAAGCCTACCGTAATATATAGATATACTGAACTCGTTCATCAAGTGAAAAAATCGGACAATAACAGTTGTCTGTTTTTAAATTGTTTGAAAATGTTCAGTCTTATTTTCTATGATTAATGCTACTCCAGCCTGTGAAGGAAGCTTTTTATAGACATTTAGCCTATGAGGCTCATACAGTAAATAGTTTCCTCCCCTGGTGTTATAATTTTAAAAATCATTGCTATAAGGAGGTGTATATTTGATCCAATTATATAAAATTGTCTCAATAATAGGCTATATCTTGAAAAGTTAATATTTACAAATCCACCAAATGCTTACCTGCAGGATTCCATTCTTTTTATTCCAGCTAATGACCCTTATTTTTTTTTCCTGCAAGCATAACACCCCTTGTAACATAATGTGGATGGATAAGTTCATAAGAAGTTGTGTCTTAAGCAATAATTCTTTAGAATCCTAACACAAAAACCAGACGAAATTTTCTTACATATACTGTCTATTGATTATTGGTTCAAGAGTCGTGAAATAGCTACCTCGCCAAGATCATATTCCATATTCTAATTTAGAATTGATTAGAGAGTAGTATAGTAATTTAAATTTCATATTTATAAAATCCTCTGATATAGCATAGTAGGGTTCAAACAGAAACTAAAATAATAATAAAAGGAATACACATAATTTAATAAATTAACAACATTTGAATAATCTCCTAAAAAGCTTCGTTTGCAGTTTTTAAGCGTGAATCACGTTGTAGTCAGAAAGGAGGAGAGACATGAAAGCAAGCTAAGAGTCAGTTACTGGTGCCGCTTACGACAACCATGGTTTTCCTTCTTTTTCAAAATTTATAATCTTTAAATTCAAATGAGAGGTCGCAGGTTTTTCTCTATAGAATATGTTTGTAATTCGTTAAACTTGCGTTGAGCTTTACTTTCGCCTAAAATCACGATCGCTAGTCCATCCTGACAGATTTTCTGTCGACGTGATTACTTAACCTGCCAGCTGGGAATTTCTAGATCCATCTCGGGGGGGGGGGGGGTTGGCTGCAAAACAGCAGGAGGTGTCACACTAATATATTTTTATTTTTTAAATAATGAACGTGAACTTTTTAGTTTACTTTAGAATCAAAAACCATTACAGAAACGAATTACTGGTATTTGCAATGGGATCTATTCCACGAAGTTGGATGGTATTTCAATGGCGAGGGAAAAAAAGTTTATAATGTGGTTAGGTTACATGCTTAGTTTTCAGACTCGTAATCACACCTTTTTTTCTAAATCACCAACATAATATGTCCACATATTTTTGCATTACGAACTTAAGTCCTTTAATCACCATCTATCCAAAAATATCGGTTCGTGAGTTATAGATAAAATACAAAAAAATCAGATATGTGATAATTAACAAATATATAATTTCTCAAAATGAACTCTACCAATTTCGTTCAAATTTTAGTGATATGTGACAACGCAAACACTTGTGCAAAATTGCAATTAAAGAAATATTATGGTTCAAGAATTATAAAAAATATAAACGAACCATGATTAAAAACTAGATTTTAATCAAATACGATTTTCACATAGGACTTCTTTACGCCACAAGCAGAGCAAGTTTAATCCCTTATTTGAATCTTTTTTTCAAAGACGACATCCGTGGTTCATTTTCAATTTTTAATTGACAACTACCGAACTGGCATTTTTGTTGATTATTAGTTTGGGTTGATTTTTGAGATGGGCAAGTGAGAAAATTTGTGTAATGTTTTTGTAATGTTTATTTTGAATAAACTAAGTAGATTGTGAGGGTAAAACGATGTCAGAAATTTATTTTTTTAATAAAAAAATATATTATAATGAAATAAAAGGTAGATAATATAAAATAGAAATTTATAAAAATTATATGAAATAATTGTTAAATTAGTGTTAACAATTTTTTTTTTTTTTTAATTATTCTAGCAACTAGACAAAATGTAAAAATTGTTATGATTTAGTTCAATTGTTGTTTTTTATATTTGTTATTAATTTGACTAATAAAATGATTATTAATTGTAAAACTTTTACAGTACATTATTATTACAAAAATATACTTTTGTGGGATTCAATAAACCGCTGAAGCTAAAGTTTCAAAAAAAAAATCCAATAAATTTGCTAAAATTGTTTCCCCTTGTGGCATCTTCGGCCAAATGATAAATAATTAACAAGCTTTAACAACTATTTATACATAACAAAGAAACAAGATAACTGAAGAACACAAGGGAGTAAAGACGGTGGGGGGGGGGGGGGTGTAGCTAGTAGAGGAAGGTTAATGAACAATGTTACAGGAAAGGTTTAAAAAACGGTGAAGAGTTTTAATTAAATTTGGTAATTTAAGTTAAAAGTAGGCTTATGTAAAATCGATCTATTAATTTCGAAATTATTTAGTCTATTGTCTTTGTTTTTAATATGTAAAAGTTTAACATTCAGTTTAGGATCAAAATTATGACCAGAGTCCAAAATATGGTTAGCAAAGTTAGAGTTTCTATAGCCATGTTTCCAGCTATTTATATATTCTTTAATTCTAACTTTTATAGATCTATCTGATTGACCTATGTACTCAGAGTCACAATCTTGACAAGATATTTTATAAACTTAACTAATTTCTAACATTTCTATTTTATTTTATTATTAACTAATATTTTTCCTACATTTTTTAAACAATAAAAGGCAATTTTATAATTACCTTTAGTAGATATAAGGTTACTGATTTTATAACTAGTTCTGTTGATATAAGATAATTTACAATATTTAACTTTATCAATGCTAACATTATGGGAAGAGTAGACAAGATTTTCAGCTTTACATTTTAATTTCTTTCTTCTCCTCTACCTACTATGTCATTCCCCCAACTCCCCTCCTGTCTTCATTCCCTTGTGTTCTCCAGTTTTCTTGTTTTGTTTGTTGTATGTATAGACTTTTTGTTAATAGTCGTCAAATTTTGTTAATTTATCAACTGCTCGAAGATGCCGCAAGGGAAAACAATTATAGCAAATATATTGTATTGAATCCTATCATGGAGTTTCAACAAGAAATAACTAAAACCATTAAAAATATACTTTTTGGTTCCATTTTCTTATTTATTTATTTTGTCGTTCCTTCAGATATATACAAACAACTAGATATAAAAAACCAATCTCTATATCAGAAAACGGATCATTATAATAAAATAACTAAATTAAATATAAACATAACAACAACTCTTGTACATAAAAACAAATTGATTCTACCATCATGGTATTACCCTGCCCTATCATACACAGGTTTTCTGAACCTACTTTCCTGGCATTAGTTAGGCACTAACAGACACCTTAGATCTGTAAAAGTCTACAGTTGCTTTGCTCGTGTCAGTGTCTCGGTTAGGCTGGCCTCAAGCTATACATGTTATCCTCGCTATGATTGTGTCGATGACTTGGCCATGCTGGATCTTTCTTCTTTGAGTTCAGGGTTCAGAACATTAGATTTTTGATAATAACTTCGCTATTCGTAGAGTTGCATGCAGAATTGAATAACACACGAGATAGAACAAAAAAGCTGTTTAAAATGGCCGCCATTTTGACGTTTTAAATTTGATTATTCTGAATTTCAGTAAAGTTCTATATGAACACACTACAGTCCCCTATACGAAATTTCTTGTTCCTATCTTCATTTTTGTAGCCGCTACCGTGGTTACATACTGACAATGGACAGGCGGCATGTTGAATATTAACTTCCGTTTTCTGAAGTTATGAAATGTGAAGATCTGTTGAAAAACAAATGTTGAAATTTAAAACGATTACCAAACTTATAAGTAATAAACTATAATTAAATACTCAAAAAGACGTGCCGGTATAATTGTAATTTGCAATATGTGAAAGTTTCTGAAATATTATATTGGTTAGATTTTGTATGGACAGGAGACAGGCTTACCTTGGTAATACATTTCTAAACCCACCAACATCTAACCAATCTAATAGGCTATGTGCCCATATTAAATTCTAACCTGAAATATTATATTTTCATTTTAGCCACACTTTGAAATAAAATTTTTGTACGGTGTGTATAATTGATCTGTTTTTAATTTTCATTATCTGCGTTTTCCTTATCTTTGGATTTACAAAAGAAAATCCACTTCAGCAGAATGAACATTGATTGTATTCATTTTTTAGACAAATTGTTTTTCGGAAACTCTGCTTAATATTTGCAGGTAATTGATTAAATGCTCTAGGTGCTATCCAATCAAATTATTTGATTTAGTAATTTAGCCTTATTTTGTTAATTTTATTTCCATATAATTAACCCTTCAAGGATTAATCAACTTATGCGTCCCTTTCCTGTTTTATAAATTGTATATCAACAAAACTGCGATGTTAAAAATAACGTCATGTCACCTATTTCACCACTTACATTTCACAATATAGTCAAGCCTTGATCACTTACAGTACAGCTTCAATTATTATTAGAGGATTGTATAGTGTATTTCTTCTGTTTAAATTTGTTTTATTCTGTGAACATGTCAGACAGACATTCGGGGGGGAAACAACTTGTTTTACTCAGAGTACCTCAAAACAAATATATCCGCAAAACACTTTTTTTTACCAATTGTAACTTTCTCCATACTAACATATATTAAAAATGCATATATGGCATTAGCTTTATGAGACGCTTCAATAGTTCAATCCACTTTATCTGATCTGGAATCGTCATTTTTAGGATACTGTAATGACCCTTTATTTGCTTGGTTTCAGCCCTTAGAGGCTACATTTTAACAAAATTTAATTGTTAATTTTGAGAAATATAAATTAGGTTTTGGTTTTATGATAACTACAACTAAATTTTAATTTATCAAAAACTTTAAAATAAATTATCCCGCAAATTATCAACGATCCATTCGTAGAACTGCACTGATGACACTTGAACATCATTCCAAAACTATTTTGTTTAACATAAGTTATGTTAAAATGAATATTTCTTTAAAACGTTGATTTTTCTCCCGTTCATAACTTTATATACGAGAAAGTAGTAACAAATAATTGAACCAAAAAGTTTATTTATTAATGTTTATGTTTATTCAGTTGTTTAATATTTATATTTACAATATTTTGTGAATTCTACAAATTAACCAATATTTCATGTGCTATCATTCATTTATTATGTTGTACATAATATTTTATGTGGTACTTTCTATATTTTCTTTAATTTTTGTTTCTATATTTATATGTTTTTGTTCGTATATATTTTTTTGTAATTATACAAAGCTATATTTATGTGTATTGAGTAGTATACATTATATTATTGGTGATTTATGATTTCTGTATTATTACGATTCAACAACGAAATAACTTTTTGTTCTCTTTTACATTGTATTTGTTATTATTTATTAAAATAGCGTTGTAATTTATTCATGTAATTTCATAAATTATATGTATAGTTCAAATTTATTTTGTATATTTTTTATTTATTAAATATATTGCTGTTCTTTTAACTGTGTTTTACCTTATACGGTTCAATACAAAATTTGAATTTTTTTGTACCTGAACAATTTTTTTTTTTTTTTTAGTGAAATATTACATAAGTTTTGTTTATTTTTTAGTACTGTTTGGTATGTTTTTTTTCTGTATATTTAATATTTTCTCTACTAGGTTCTTCCATTTTTAAATGTTTTCTCATTGTAAACAATCGTTTGTCACCATTTATTAAAACCTTATTAAATCTTTAAATTGTATATCCTAGTTTTCTTTTTGTTATTGTATACAATTTTACTTTTATAATTATATTGTCTGTGTTTTAAATTTTATTCACTTTAATGTTAAAATCTTCTCTGATGATTTCAATACCTTTATTTTCCTTAAAGCTAGTTGTCATTGTTTTTGTTGGTGTTGATCAAACTTATAATATCAGAAATAGACATTAAAAAGTTGATTTTTCCAATCTTTTGTTTTTTAATTCACTCTACAGAGTAGCCACAAAGTCCCTTTCCATGTAAAATATATTCTTTGGCATTAATTTATTTCATATTTTAACAAATAAAATTTCCTTTTAGTTACAGCTGTATATGCTTCTTTATTGTTTGTGCACAACTTTATCATTCCTCAAATGTGTTTTAAACACATGAAGTATCAAAGTTATAAAAACAGTCGCACACTTTTTAGCTCATCAATATTCCTTTGTTACAAGTAGGATTTTTTTCTTTGATTATGCTCCAAAGGGAGTTGTTACGTCCACACTTCTATACGCCACGAATCAAGTCCGTTGTGTAATAGCCAATAGAAGAGCAAGGTTGTCAATTTGAACAGTTCCGTATACGAAGCTAATCCCGAGCAAGGCTACCGAGTCTTACCAATAGTTTTGTAAATAAGTAGTTTTATTATGTTTCTGTAGTTAAATTAAACATAGTTTTTTATTTTAATAATTTAAACATGTTTAGTCTATCTCTATCTGATACATTAACATTAAATTAACAGTACTAACATATTTATTTTTTTAACATTTTTTACTTTAACAGTAATAATTATTTCCCCTGTAATAAATAGTGATAATCCGCTACAAAAATAAATATTAATTTTTAATTGAAGTTTCTTCCAATTTAAGGGGAAAGATATCTATTAGATTTATTTAATTTATCGGAAAAATATTGTTTTCATTGAGAAATTTCTGATTTGTTTATAAGGAAAGAAAGCTGCTATAGATATATATATATTTTTTTTAATTGTTCGTTAAATTATGCTCTTTTCAACTGTGATACAAAATTAAATTCAGTATCTATGATTTTTCTGAGCGCTTTAAATGAATGTAACTGTCAAAAATCAGGATGCCAAGCGCTGTCACACCTAGGAAAACGAGATTGCAAATCTGTATGAGCCATATTGGTTTCTTCAAGGTGGGGGTGTCTACTGACTCCCTCTCCTCAACAGATTTGGCTCGTGGCAGTTTGTAAAAGCAGCCATTGAATTTTGGATCCTTAGAATCTACCGCCCTTCAAATCTAAATGTTAAATTAGAAAGTTTTTCACCATCTGAGAATAATGAGATGAACCTTCATCTTGCTGTAAAATGGCAGATAATTCCATACAGATCAAGTGAGTTAAGGTATAAAATAATTTTGAAGCATGATAAGGTTATACAATGCTGTTAACACTTCCTTAAAAAAAAAGTGGGTTAACTCTTTTTCTCTTTCATTTTTCTATAAGATCTTTCTTGAAGCCTGATGCTATTAGTGTATTTGAGGACTATGGGTCTTTATTTTATATTTATTATTTTTTATAATGTGATACCGAGAGGTTTTTGCCTTTAAACAACAACAATATGATATCATTCCCCACATATTAGCATGTGGATGATCTCTAATATCCTCATAAAAGTAGCGATTTTCTGTACACCAAAACAACATTTTTCGAGATCTATTACTCGGAGTAGTAAATCAGTTTCCATGATTGAACATTGAGCAAATGCGTTGGAAGAGCTTTGCAACAAGTTTCTCGTAAAGCCATGTCCCGGTCAGAAAGCTCATTAATATAACACGAGCACGCCTAAAGGGTTTAAACCAAAGATTTCATTATTTTTTGAAGTGTTAAATGGAGAATATTTAGTTCTATAAACATTTTGCTAATTTAATTAAGACGAGATCGTAAACAGGATTCTTTCACAATATCATAGCTTATTCTATTGACTGGAAAGGTTGTTCAGATCGTTTCAAATCGATAACTGACAAGATGGAAAAAGCTTTTCTTTCCTAATTTCAGAATGTTACTACTGATAGAGCTTCCTCAAATACTGAACGAATCTGTCTATTGTGGTTTCATAGTTTTTATTTGCAATTGTATGCTCATGCAGATAAACGCTAAAAAAAAAAAATCTTTCTTCATTTGAATACTTGCTTACGACTGCATTGGAACTTGACACTGCACAAATTAAAATGTTCACCAAACATGTGAAAATAACATCAACACCTGACACATTGTTGAATAAATGAAAGCAGCTAATTATAATATTAGGTTAATCTATACAATCAAACAGTGTTATCACCCCTGGAAATGGATTTTGTGGCCGCTCTGTAGAAATATTTTTTTAAATTATTATTAGCAAATTCTTAAAATTTAAGTTTTAACACATTTGCTACTGAAAAAAACAATACTTATATACTTACCATTAGATTTATTATGTTCAGATCTTGTATTCATTTTGGATGGAAAAAGTTTATTGGTCTAATTTGTATAACATGTATAGCCTCTTGCTGATATTGCCCATAATTTATGATATAACTGTCAAATAGCATTAAATTCACTCATATGTAATGATTTCAATAAATTGTGTAAATCATTCCACAAACTTTCTTGCTCAACAATCCCCAAAACCAAATTAAAACGAGCCGAAACTGATCGTCACCAAAAATCTTTGTAGTAATCTATCAAAAAGTGAAAATAAATCATGGATGGAATCTTTGAAAAAATATTTATGTATAAATAAGGGTCTAAATTTGGTTCACTTGTGTTATAAACATTCCTCGCCGTAAGATCCCCATATAATCAAATTTGATTAAACTCAATCCACAGGTTTGGACAGTAGAGTATTGTATATATTGACAGACACCAGATAGACTCAATACAGATGTAAAACTTCAATCAATCAATCAAATATTTTATTTGTTGTAGATAATTTACAATTGTATAACAAACGTCAAAACAACATTATATAGTACTTTACAATAAAGGTTATTTAGAAATTAACATATTATTATAACAAAGCAAAATTAAGTTACAGAGATAGTAATGACTATTCATCCTCAGAGTAAGTGTTCATTCACCCTCACCTAGCACTGACAAACATCATTCATAAGCAAGGGTCATATAAAAAAAAACACAACCAAATTCAATCAGCACAACCATATACATCAATCAACCATCAACTTAAAATTGACTTTTTACACAAAGAAAGATATTCAAACAAAACAATTTTAACAATAAATCAATTATTATAAAATTTAAAAATCCAAGACTGTCACAAAATATACCATACCAAAACATAATTAAATCGTTTTAATTACATCAAGTCCTTTATATAAATAAAGGAAATAATAAATCAATTATAACAACAGGGCAACACATAAAACATTAAAATAACATGCCAGGTATAAATATATATTAACCCTTTCGCTGCGTATTAGTTTTTCTGTAGTGTTTATACATTTGCAATTATAGGCCAAAAAATTTTTTATTAAATAATATATTTTTTTCTGATGAATTACTATATAGAGCATCAAATTCTAGTAAGGTTTAGTAAATATTTAATAAATTTTCCGTTAAAAAAAATTATTTATTGTGTTTTTTAACCAAAATTATGAAAAAATACTATATCATAATAGAAATTTTGTATACCTAAAACAAATTGTATGGAGCTGAAATGAATGGATTAGTACAGCAAAAACAGTAATTTATTGCATGCAAAAATATATAATCTGTAAATTTACCTTTTTCGTTGAATTTGAAAGCATCAGATTTGAGCCAAGGCACTACTCACTTAACTCGCGACACTAATATTATTTGTTTTTTATGCAATATATATATTTACACATTTACACTTTTATGTTAACTTACACTTTATGTTTTAGTCCATTAAATATTCTAATAAATAATAAGTATAGTTTTAATATTTTCATAATAATAAGATTTTAAATAAATAAGAAAACTTTGTTTGTACACACTGTCATAAATGTCCTTCTCAATTGCAATTGCATGTGTTTTTTATATAATTTTGTAGTATGATATACTTCAAAACAGGGAACCACACATAGAGGGGGTTCATCTAGACATGATTTGCAAAAGTAAGTAGTTTGTCTTCTTTTGCAATCCCCCTTACCTTTTTTTTTGCATGCTGATGGCAGAATGCTACACACTGCGCAGTTTGGTTTGTGGCTTTTATCAGTAAACTGACTGATAAAATGGATTTTACCAGATAGTCTATCTGGCATTGGGTTGCTGAATTTTCTTCCACAACGGACTTTAGTACATGACATTTCCCATTTTTCTAAAAGACCGTTTACAACTTCTTCGCGGTATTTTCTATGTGTGAGAGATTTTACATTTTTTTGCATATTATATGCAATACAACCATTTATTAAAGCTATTTCAATTAAAAGATGCCAAATTGGATGGTACCATTTCATTGACTTGTGTCTATATGGATAGGTAGAGCAGAATTCATCAAATAGGTCCACTCCACCCATGTTTTTGTTGTACAACAGTTGTACATTGGGTTTTATGACATTTCTTCGTCCACTCTTTGACCTCACTGCTACTTGTGACACCCCTGTATTGCCTATGGTAGAAAGCATATTGACCTTCCCTGTATCTTGCCATGCACAAGCAGTCATGTCTCTTTTGTTTGTAATCCAAACAGTAGGCAAATCACCTCGCTTCTTTTTTAGGTTTTTCATTTGCGGAGGGAGATGTTTACGGTTTGCTCGAACTGTTCCACAAGCCCCTAATCCTAAATGTTTTAAGTCATGAAAAAGTCCAACACTAGAATAGAAATTGTCCATATAAACAGTCCTATTTGAAAATTCAAAGCCTTTCAGTAGGTCTTTAACTACTCTTGAACCAAGCCCTTCAACTTGGTTGTCATTTTCTTTACCAGTGTAAATCTTAAATTGAAGCAAAAAACCTGTTTTTGAATCACATAAGGACCACACTTTGATGAAGGTTTACTGGGTAGATATTGTTTAAATGATAGCCTACCCTTAAACTTTATCATGCTCTCATCGATCGAAAGAGATTCACCTGCTTCATAATTCTCAGTATAAGTGTCAGATACCAAATTAATTAATGGCCTAATTTTGAATAAAGGGTCATAGCCTAATTGTCCTTTTTTATTTTGTAAAATGTTGTCATTGAACTGCAAAAATGATTTAATTAATTGATATTTGTCCCTTGAAAATATTTTAGAAAAAGCTGGAGTTTTAGTTAGCCAAAAACTATCTTGAAAATAGGATTCTTCAGTAGGTTTATGTATAAGACCCATACGTATTTGAGAAGCCACAAAGGCTTTTATATGACTTTCATCAATATCCTGCCAGTTATTAAATCTAGATCGTTTAGGTATGTCATAAGTAACATCAAGACACTGCATAGCATATTTATTTGTTTCATCAGCAACATGTTTATAGATGGATTCAGGATAAAATTTTGTAAATGATTCTATTGGTGTAAGTATATTCTCAAACTTAATATAAGGACTGTTCTGATTATTTCTATAAAAAGGTATATTATTTAAATCTATTTCTGGACCTAAAGACACATCAATGTCTTCCCAAATAATGTCATCATTGCCATGTTGGTTAGGAATCACAGAAGTACTAGGCCTACTAAGATCTGGGCAAGTTTCATTATTATCAACTTCTAATTCGCTATCATCTAATACATAATCAATATTTTCATTTGTAAATTCAAACTCTGAATCTGAGTCTTCATTATCGTTATTTAAATACAATTCAATTTCATTATCCCAAAGAAACGAAGACATTTTGAAGGTTATAGCCTACCCTAAACAAAGTGCACTTTTAGTCAATTATACTCACAAATACTAATTAAAATATAATATATATACACTTAAAAATAACTTATTATTTAAATTCACACACTATAATAAACTTATTCACAGGAAAACACAAATAAAATGCCTAAAAACAGAAACTCGTATACTAAACAACGCACATAATCAACTGTCAGCTGTAAACATAGACACGTGATTTGTGTCAGTTCATTTTGTCACCACTAGAGTTCAGAAGCATCCAGACACTAAAAGTACATTTTTATCCACTAGAGACTATTGTCTATTAACGCATTGAAAGATAAAGTTTTTCTGTTGACGTGGACTAAAGTCGATTTACGCACTCAGCGGTAATAACGTCAAGTCGACTTAGGCGGTGAAAGGGTTAATACATTTTCATAATAAATTAACAATTTCAGATGCCCATAAATATACCTTATATTTTAATTGTGTACTAATTTAACTTATTTGTTACAAACGTGTTGTCCGAAACATGGAGTCTCCACACACCCCTGTCAGTGCCCCACAAACTCCTCCACAGAATAACAAGATCCAGACAACAGCAGTCGTCTCAGTCTGTCTTTAAAACATGAATAATCGTTTATCTCTAAACATTGATATTTTGACCCTTCATTTAACTTTCTTTACTGAGGAAGTAATAAAATTGAGAACAACAAAATGATACATTTATATTAGTATGGTAAAATCAATATTTCCAAAAATCTAATTGTAGCACCAAGTGTTTATAATTACATTAATTTTTAAGAAAACCGAGATTTTCATACACTTCCTTTACTCAGATTCATTGGGAAATTTTGGTTTCTTCATGTTCTAGGTTTGCACTTGAAAATGGGAGTTGATTTATACTCTCGAAACATTGTGTATTATTACACCCACTATACGAAGTATAGCGGAAGTTTGGTAATAGCACAAAAATGTAACTTTCATTTTTTGACTGATTTCATGGCCTTGAGAAACAGGTGGACTATAGTGTGCTCTAATAGAAGCCTATTGCGCGTGTAATGTTACTTCTGTGATGACAAATAGTGAGGTTATTGTCAAAAATATAATTTTGAACCCTGACTTCTTAAGAAAATGTGATTCGTATAGTTCTTAAATCCAGCAAGACCAAGCCTCTGACGTGAGTGTAGCGAGTAGAGGCTTCTAAACATATGTACAGCTTTGAAATGCACTAGTTAAAAAAAATTAACACGACTGAAGTGAATTGAGATTGTTTAATATATACACTCAATAGGAGGTTCATTAGAGCCTAGCTGATGTCAAAAATGTAGTGATATACACAAATTACGAGGTTCAGAAAACCTCTGTAACAACTAGTTTAACTAAACTTACCCTACCGGATAAGACATCTTGATCTACCAATACAATTTAACATTTCCTGCAAGCCAAAGAAACCAACTTTTGAGGGTGGGTAAGTACCACGAGGTCCCATCAACATGTTTTTATTTGCAAAAATGTCAATTTAAACCATATCTGCAATCCAAATAACCTATGTACTGTTGACGAGTATATACTAATCAATCTTTACCGGTGTTTTAATTTCACCCTCCAGTCCGTGACTGGCGCAGTAATACACTTCTACTGTTGGCTCAGGGTCCTGTGACTCTAGATGCAGATCCTACCCTAGCCAGCCTTATCATTCCGCTCTATTCATCTGGTACCCGAAGGAAATAGATGATTTAAGTAAGCAAGACATAAATAAATTTCATCATGATCATTTTCCTACCATGATGCAGGAGATCTGGCTTCAAATCTCAGTCAGGTTAGAATATTTTCATTTGTTATTTATAATAAATAAATGTAAGCCTCACCGTCCACAATATTCTGTTTGGTCGTTTTTTATATAACGGCTGTTTCGGCTATTCAGCCATTATCAAGTTTATTATTGGTGAAGGTCCTCCGTTGTCATGGAACACTAAAATAACAACATAGTTACACATTAACACAAACACAAACACTAATTTGGAACGAATATTTATTAAATTTAATTAAAACGCGACTCATGAGTCGACACGATTGTTAGATGTCCCGGAACGTACTGCGTGCGGGTGTGCATGATTTAATCATTGGTACTGGATAATGTCTTATCTAACTGTGTCAATACAGTGTCGTACAATGCATTAGAATCAAAGTTTAATTTTTCATTCAGCAATAGATTACTATTTGTTTTATATTTCTTGTATATTTCAAACTGTTCTAACCCATTCATGAACTTTCCCTTTTTACAACGATGTAATATTCTCTGTTTGAAGTTATTTGTTAATGATGGAAGTTCAATTTTATTATTATACATTTTTCGGACATTTGCCATCATTTGTGTTTTAAAAATCAAAACACGACGTTTCGGGAATAAGAATCAATTCCCGTTATCAAGTGACTAAAAATTAAAGAAACATGAAACTAGAAACTAAGCCTATGTAAGAAGTAAAATTAAATAAGAATACCACCAACCTTAATATCTAAGCATGCATCTCAGAGCTAAAACTGAGAAGTCAAAAAACACAATCACGGTAACACACAACTAACGTCAAATATTGTTGTTGTATCAAAGATACAGCAACAAGTGACGTGGTCCAGAAGGTGTGACAAACTATTAGGGGAGTGGCCTATTGTTAGTTGTATTAAGCTTCCTAGCCCGAGAGCGGGTTACAACGGGATAACGGGAATTGATTCTTATTCCCGAAACGTCGTGTTTTGATTTTTAACACACAAATGATGGCAAATGTCCGAAAAATGTATAATAATAAAAGATGTAATATGTTAGCGTCTTATCTATGCAGGAGTAACTATGGTTATTTTGGATGATGTGTGGACGGTGAGTCTTACATTTATTTATTATTTAATATATCAATATTCGGAATGGCGAATAACAAATCTTATATTGTTATTTATCTATATGGGGTGCTTACTCCATTAATGATTTAAACTATTATTGTTACACATTTCAAACTTGAGAACTAGGTTGTGGCATAATTTTACACTAAATATGGACAATTTTGAGCACAAATTCAGATTACTTGTTGTTGTTTTTTAAAGAACAAACATTTTAAGTGAGAATTTTTTGTGATAAATTTTGAATTTTGGAAGTAATTTAGTTACTTTTTTTTACTTCAAAACACAGCCACATCAGTAATATGTACTTGTCCTCATACCTGTGTTTTTTGCTGACATATTTGTTTCAAGGTTTCGTAAATCCAAAATAATGGATTTTGGAATGATGTCCGTTTGTCATGTTTGAGTGGTTCAATTTTAATCAAATTAGATATGTAGGCATATTTTTGCCATATTTCGGGACATTTCTTTCCTTTTTTTATATACAACTCACAATTTTGCGATAAGACAAAATGATGATTTATGATTTTCTCAAAGTGTAGTCTCTAAGGATTCAAACAAAATGGATTGGTCGCCATCTTTCTAAAAATGCCGGTTCGTGAGTTATCAATAAAAAACAAAACAAAATCAGTCTGTTAAAAACCGCTAGCCTACATTTCTCAATATCGACTCTACCCATTTTGTTCAAATTTTAATAGTATGAGAAGATTAATTAACCCAAACCTCTTTGCTAAATCACAACTTTAAAAAAGATATTACGGAATAATTGGGGGGAAAAAAACAAACAAAAAAAATCCAGTCCATAGTTATTAACCCCTCAACATGGGAGGTTTTTAAAGGACTATTACCCACTGTGGTACTTTCTGGAGATGTTTTAAGTAATCGCTTGCAAGCAACCGTTCACTTAAATATTTATATTTCATTTACGAGTTATTTTAAAACTCTAAAAACACTTCTATTTACTAAAAAACTGTTAAAAGAATTATAAACAAAAATAGTCATAGAACTAACCCATAAAAATGTTAGCCGATAAACACCCTCAGTTATCTTTCAAAAACTATAAAAACATATCAACAAAATGACAATCTTTGCATATAATTTAAACACGGTTCACTTTTTTATCTTTCCAAAACACAACAATAATACCATTAAAACATAAGAAAAATAGTATAAAACATTGTGTAAAAGACAGAAACTTGTTCTTGTTTAGCACAATAACATTTATAGCTATGTTCAGTGCATTTTAGCCAGTAGAGATCATTACTGCCATGGAAGCGGTCTTTCGGTAAACCATGTCGAGGTGTCATCAAAACTCGGCATCCATGATTCATTTTCACTTATTTAATTGACAATTACCGAACTAACATTTTTGGTGATGATTGTTTTTTTCCCAATGTCAGTACTATTTATTGTTTCACAAATACAAAGTTATTTTTTAAGTGTTTTGAATGTCATTTTTAATATTGTCAATTTCGTCAAACCAGCTGATCTACAATTATAATTAATTAAGAAAAAGATTATTGACTCCAAGTTTGGAAGAAAGAAAAAGTTATCCGTGTTTATCGTATAATCTAGATTTTTAAAACTGTGTTTGTCTCTCTGTAATCATTATTACTCAAAATTTGCTGAAACAATTTCAAGTAAACTCATTCTTTGGGTCAATGATTTTCATAGAGAAATTCAACCGTTTAAAAGTGATTATCTAAAATTTTGTTTTTTCAATTAATTTGTCTTTAAATCTGTACATCCCACTATATCTCATTTTATATAGATTTATATTCTACAGTTTACGATTCCCCCTACAACCATAAATGTTTATGTTATTGGTAAGAAATGCAATTTTCGATAAACTAATAAATTGCACTAAAATAAATTATAGGTGCTGTAATAATCGCCATTGGAATTTAGCACGTAGACTTTATAACATAGTTACTAATGAAGAAGCAGTGTGTTGATTTCATTGGTGATAGTTTTCATTTCAATATAATTATGTTGTACAATAATGTTTGGCTTACACTGTATTCATAAATTGTGTTATTATTTTTATAAAATACTAGCTCGGTCCCTCGCAGAAATTCTGCGGAAATTGTAGGTCATAATTTTTATGAACTTTATATTGAATCTGAATACATTAACATAATGTAATAGTATTGCTATTAAAAATAATAATTTTTCAAGAGGTATATACTACACAAATTAGGAAGGACCAAATTAGATGTAATAACCAGTACTAATGAATTCTGTGAACATTGAATTGTGTGTTTGCCAGCTACTAACCCCGCCTTTATCTCCACAGTTTTAACTATAAATACCTTACCAACTACCTAAGTTGCACATATACACTCAGTGTAAGTTTATACGCTGTTGTAGTATGGCAGAAATAACTAAGGATTGTATAGATGTAATAAACCAGGCCTAATGATTTCTGATAATTGAGCTAAGAATATTTAATAATATGTTAATCAGCTACCAATCCTATCCTTATCGCCACTTACAGTTTTAACTAGATGCACTTAACCACTACCCACCCACTTTCCATTTTTCAAAAAACCCAATTTTATAAAACTTCTTTATATACTATGTTAACAGTTCTGTTGCTTTATGGTAATTTGAAGTTTATCATTTTTGAACGAATATACTCTTGATAAGTGCCATCTACAATTGTCCGAGACTAAAAACGAGTTCAATTAAATATAGTTTAACATGATCCAAAACATGCTCTTCGGGTTTTTCAGGCGTTACAAAAATCTCATTAAACACATTTACAATACACTTTGACTTCGTAATGATACTCCCTGGCCTAGTTGATTAATTGATCTAGGTTGAGGCTTTATAATATAAAGATCAAGTGCAACTATTGTGCTATAAAATGAGTCAGTCAATAGTTTCTCTCCCTCTCTAAGCTATACCATTAGACTTCCCCCACTCTTCTCTACTTCCAACAGTCATGTCGAATATACACAAACTCGTCAACTGTGCATCTCAACATTGCTCGAAGTTAACTTTATCCTACTATACTACTATTTTTTTAATGTAATAAAGTACTCTGGAAACAAGTGATTAATACAGAATAGTTTGCTATGGTCACCATATTCACCCTCCGTAGAGAGTAAAAAAAGTGTAATCTATAGTCAAAATGGGCTAGTGATAACTTTGGTTACCAATATTAAAGTCTTTATAAAAATTCCATTCTTGAGATATTATTTCTACAACATTAAGCGTAATTTTTTTTTATTTAATGATCTTCAGTATTGTAAATACAGAAGGAAGCTGCCCTAAAAATACAATTACCATCGCTATTTATATTTGTGATTTACTCATAATTAAGAAAATTAAATCTAGAATGAACTTTTATAGTGCATAAAAGACAAAATTTAGTACAACTCGTTATCAACAAACAAAAACATTCCGTTTAACTTGTGTTATTAAAGAAAGCATAATAAATCCTTGTATAACTAAATAAAAAGATCAGTACATAAATAAAAGTAAACAAATTTAATACAACTTTGTATTAATAAACACAAACAATAACCAAAACATTGACATTAATCAGTTACCACTAAGTGAAAATAGTAAATATTGAAACAGCTGTTTTCTGAGTATTCAATCAACTGTTGTTTTCAAACAATTCCTTGTATATGTAATGGCTTTTAAAAACTGATACCTATAATTAAAATTCTAGCTCAGTAGTTTAGTGGGAACTTCAGGAAGTTAGTAAAAAAACCACAAATTATTTAAAAATTTTATATATATATGTGTGTGTGTGTGTGTCAGAATATGTTATTATTAAAGGTTACACACTACCACATGGATAAAATAAGTTGAAAGCCACCATCATGGTACTTACCCAGACCCATCTATCATATATATACAAGCCAACTCTAGTGCTCAGAAGTTGTAGGAAATGTTAATTGTATTGGTAGATCAAGGAGTCTTATCCAGTAGGATGTTTAAAACAGTAGTTACACAGGTTTTCTGAACCTTGTAATTGTGTATATCATTACTTTCTTGACATCAGCTGGACTCTAGTAATACATTCTAGATGTGTATATATTAAACAGTCTTAACTCGTATCGCTCATATCAGTGTCTCAGCTCTTACGGGCCTCGAAGCCATACATATGTGAGGGAGCTGTGCTCTTGTTGTTGACTCAGCTTTGCCGTATCTCTGAACTATATGAATATCCATATTTTTTTCCCCTGTGGTGGTCAGGGTTTGAAATTACATTTTTTCACAATAACTGCTAAAAGTTTTTGATTATTCATCGAGGGAGGTGGGGGTTGGGTTGGCACCATTACATGCAAAATTGAAATTTCCAAATTTGTATCTACTTTAGTGTGTTATAAGCTGAATAACACAAGATATAAACGAAAAACTGTTTAAAATGGCTGACATTTTCAATTCAATTTTTTTCAATTTCAATTTGATTTTTCTGAATTTTGATAGGGTTCAATATGAGCGCACTATAGTCGTCTATAGCAAATTTAATGTTCATATCTTAACTTTTGTGGCCACTATTATACAGATGACAAACAGACAGCATTTAAAAAATCACTTTTTTGGTTTCCTTAAGCTATGAAATGTGAAGAATCAGTTTACATTTCTTACAATTACCAAACTAATCCTATACTTCGTATATAAACAACAGAACGATGGGACGCTCCATATTACAATGCTTAGAAACTCGTGACAATCTTCGTTTCAATTTTAGACAAATTTTGAGTTTATAATTCATAGAAAACAGAAAATCATTGACGATTGACTGTTTCCAACAACTTCAGCTTAAAGTAGTGTTTAACCTCCTGTTCATGTATAAATCATTAGGTAATACAGTAGAACGTCCTTAACCCAGGCTAATTAGGATTCCGGACTATCAGATAAAAGAAACGAACATTGACTGCCAATTTTCTTCTGCAACTTTAATTTCAGTCCCTCACATGGTAAATTTGGACGAATAAAGTTGGAAAAACCATTTATTTGTCTAGACTGATATAAATAAAGCATATAAATTCTTTTCACAGTACAAACTTCCTTTTAAATTTAAGTACAAGAGTTCATAAATAATTCATTTTCTTATGTCTGAAACAGTTTGGTGATATTCCATGCAAATCGTTGATACAGACGTTCACTTTTCAAGTTTTTTTTTTTTTATGTCGTACATTTTGTTGTGAAGAGAGAGAGAGAGAGAACTTTGTTTACATTTCGTCAGTAATCTCTCACTGGTTCTTGCGATTAATGTATAAAGTGGAATGACATTCTCGAAACTCCTGTTTCGTCAGCAATTTTTTGACTGATCTTCACATTTCATAGTCTCCGGGAACCAAAACTGTTATTTTCAACGTGCCATCTGTCCGTTGTTATCTGTACCAAAGCACAATAGCAGCTACAAAAATTAAGATAGGAACATGAAATTTGGTATAAAGATATTGAAATTCAGACAAATATAATTAAAAAGTAAAAACGCAACCAATAGAAACTCTTTTTGTCTGTATCTCCTGTGTTACTCAAGTTATAACACACTATAATTAAATAAAAATTTGGAGATTACAATTCTCCATATAATTATACCGCCTCCCTACAATAACAAATATCCTCTGAAAATACATGTGATTTTTGTAAAGTTATGTGACCTGGCAGGATCTAGTCACTGATACGAGCTTAGCGAGTGGAGGATTCTTCACAGTTGTACAGTTTCGAGGCCTACTATGGCTTAGATATTGATATATACAAAAGCAATTGGAGATTAATATACTTATCTAACCGACGTCAAGAAAGTAGTGTATACAATATTACAAAGTTCAGAATACCTGTGTAACAACTGTTTTAAACAAACACACTACTGGATAAGACTTCTTGTTCTACCAATACAATTTAACATTTCCTACAAGGGCCAAGAAAGCAACTTTTAGGCAAGTATGCTTGTATTGCATTGTATAATGCGGCTGAGTAAGTACATCCATCTACTTGTTTTATTCGTATGGTAGTACGTAACCTTAATAATAAATTATTTTAACAATAACTGATCTGGTATATTTTATAAAAATAATAACAAAATTTTTGAACATAGAGTGAGCCAAACGTTATTGTAAAACATAATTATATTGAATTTAAACAGCTAAAAATGAAATTAACATATTGTTTCCTCATTATTAACCATGTTATGTGCTAAATTACAATTGCGACTAGCAACATCTGTAATTTATTTTAATGTAGTTTAGATTTTGTAAGGATACGGTACACAGGCTTACCTTGGAGAATAGTCCTTGGTATTACCTAATAGTACACAAATATAAAAACAAACAAAAACACTAAAGTTCAGATTTAAAACACTAATGCCTGTGTCTGCTATCCATACAAAATCTAAACTAATAGGCTATGTGCCCTATTAAACTCTAACCTTTTAATGTAGTTTGTAGTTTAATGTAGTTTTGATTTAAAACACTAATGCCTGTGTCTCCTATCCACACAAAATCTAAACTAATAGGCTATGTGCCCTATTAAACTCTAACCTTTTAATGTAGTTTGTATGTATAGTTTGTATTTTGGGTAAATACAAAGATGGGCTACTTAGTTTTTTAAGTCAGTCCGGATTAATGAAGTTCTACTGTATTGACAATTTAAAATTTGTGTTTTCTACAAATGACAGATTTGATGTTTATAATCAAATTCCCGCCTCATCAGTTTATCTTTTCATATAGATAAGAAAATGGTTCAAATTGAAAATGGCTGGATCATTTCCATTGTGTTATTGTGTACTCTTAAACTTTCATTTGTTTTTAATAAATAAATTAAGTAATAAATGTATTAGTAAGTAAAGTTTGTATTTGGCTGGAATATAGAACAAATAGAATAAATAAATTAATATTTTGCTTAAATAAATTTCTTAGATTAATTGGTGTTCTATAATTTTTATTGTTGCACAGTTGGAATGTATAATATAATTGTTTAATGTATTTACTCTTCTTTGGATCTCAATTCTTATCTTTACAAATACCAAACTGTTTTTTAATAACGGTTTGGTATTTGAGAGAAAGAAAAATCTGGTTCGTTGAGTTTTAAACGATTTACTTAGTTTTAGTTCATTTTTTATTTATCATTTCCCCTTTGGACTAATTAATAATATTACTATAAATAACTTATTGGTTGCCCACAGTCCGTTCTAGGCGTTGCTAAAATGCTGTTTCGCCCAACACAGTTGGATTTGTCTGGAACAGCACCAATACATAAACAAAGACTGTTAAAATAACCAGAGTCGAGCTCTTTATTATACATAGTGATTGTTAAAATTATCTGTGGCCACATATATAAAAATTGTCCGATCTATCCTGCCACTGGTAGAAGATGACTGTGTTCGGCGAAACAGCAATGTCTACAACTAATGGACTGTGCACAAGCACTAAGGTATTTATAGTTATATTACTTAGTTCATTTCTATTTTTTGTTTGGAATTTTACTCTCCGAAAATCAGGAGTTAATTTTTGACTGGATGTAATTCAGGAATTGTGGCTATATTTTCCTCCTATTTGAAGGTGGAAAACTCTTGATCATCATATAAAAAGAAGAAATACCCTAGCCCTAGAATACACCGACAGGAAAGATGAGAGCGGTCTAACCCAAAACTATATGAAGAAAAGTACAGATCCAGTTATTGTTCCTCGGGTTTTCCACACCCATAGTAAGTCGCTGAGAGGTGGTGCGACTCACTATTCCAGTAGAAATATAAAATCAAGGGACGTTGATGTAAAATATTTCTTCGTTGTTAACAGTTGTGGAAATTACAAGTTTTATAAATATAAACAAAAATAAAGGGTGTAAAACACTACTTTCTCACTCTACCATGCCCAAAACCAAATAAAAGTGAACAAAATGTCAGTTCGCCAGTTGTTAAAGAGTGAAAATGAACTACGAATGATGCCTTTTGAAAAGTTATATTTAAATAAGAACCATTAAGCAGTTTTGCTTGTGTAATAAACAAGTCTTCAGCATACATTTTATTTGATTAAAATCTTACTTCACTTTTAAAACTTAGATAAAGGTTCTTTTTTTATTTTTACTTATTATTCCTGAATCTGAATATATTGTTACTTGCAATTTTTCACACAGGTTCACACTAATCTTCACATTTCATACAAATTTTGAAAAATTACATCTTTACACTCCATCAGGGATTTTTAATTTTTTTTTTTTTTACTGATGACTCACAAACTGTCATTTTGAAGAGATGGTGATTAACAAGTTTTATTCTAGTCCATAGAGGCTGTACTTAGGTAAAATTGATCAATTTTTTTTCCTACCAAATATTTGTTTTATTAAAAAATGAAATAGAATTCACCAGATATGACCAAAATGTGCTCAAATACCAAATTTTATTAAACACTGTCCACATGTTTGGTCTGAAGAGCATTGCACTTACAACAAACCAATATCATTTTAAAAATCACTAACTCAGCGGACGTCAAAATGTATATATCCACAATAAATTTGTACATCAATTTTTGACCCCATCATAACTTTCTCTATTACATATATATGCGAAAGTAAAATGGTTTCAAAATGGGAATTAAAATAAGATTTAGTAAATCCTTCTAATACTACTTTAGCCGAACCTAACCTTGTAAAACTAGCATTTACATGCCAAGACCACCTATATTGGAAAACAAGTAGATATATAAAAAACAGCTAAATAAAATTGTGTCTATCTGATTAAGTACCGACTTTGATAATAGTTAATTTTCTCACATTTTACTTGCAGACAGTATATCAAATAAAGGGTAAGTTTGTTAATAGAAAAAAAATTTCAACCTCCAAAATATTAACTGATCTCCGTATTTCATAGCCTCAAGAAACCGAAAAAGTAACTTTTGACATGCTGTCTGTCTTGTCATCGTTTGTACGTAAGCCCGATAGCGACCAAATAAATTAAGATATGAACATGAAATTTCATATAGAGGACTATAGTGTGTTCATATAGAAGCCTATTGAAATTAAGAAAAATCAGCAATTTTAAACAGTTATTTTTATATAATATCTTTTTTATTATTCAACTTACACTAACATAGATAAAAATTTGCAGATTTCAACTTCCACCCCTCTACAATGACAAATAGTAAAATTATAGTCAAATATGTAATATGGAACCCTCACCTTCCCAATATCATGTGATATTTGTGTACAAGACCTGGCAGGGCTAGTCACTAACATGAGCTCCTTTGCATGTATGTATATCTTTGAGGCCCACTAGGGTCGAGACACTGACGCGAGTGAAACGAATTGGGACTTTTTAATGTATTCATATTTACGAGGCTTGTTAGAGCTTAGCCGACATCAAAAAATTAATGATATACACAATTATAAAGTTCATAATCTTTTGTAACAATGGTATTAAATCTACTATACAATTTAACATTTCCTAGAAGCTCCAAGAGACCAACTTTTGCATTAGATTTAGAGGATTTGCATAAATTACTTTATATTATAGGGCTGGGTGAGTACCATGATGGTTTCATCAACTTGTTTTGTAACACTGGACAAGACTTTGATGTTTCTTGATCCAAAATTAAAATTTCAAAAGCCACCTGGTAATTCTTGAATTACGCCCTGTGTATCGAGAAATAATATATATAATTTTGTAGCTTAAAACTTCATTTGGCTCTATATTAAATTCAGATAAATTTAATTATAAACATTTTTGTTAGAATTATTTACAGCTTATAGATTCAAAAATTCAAATGTAAGGGAAAATTTTATCATGTGTGTTTTTTGTTTGTTATATTTATTGAAAATTTGCTATAAAAATTTGACGATTTATTTATAAGCAGTAGAATTATGGCTAAGAATGTATTTAATAAAACTGTTTTATGGTTTGAAATAAATTGAAATTTTATTTTTTGATATCCTAATTAATCAAGTTTTTTTTTTTTTTTTTTTTTAGGTTGAGCTGGGTTTTCATGACTGTGTTCCTAAATTGTAATTTACAATTTAAGTAAACTGTAAATTAAAAATTTTTTTCTCCGCTCCCCCCACAAATTGTTAAGTTTAAAAATAAACCTAACATAACACAACAGCATGCACATTGTATAGTTAGGGCGTCACATGGCTTTCATAACATATATGAAAAATGTATTCAAAATTGGAACTCATAGCCTGGAGGCTATATAACTAATACAGACCAATAACTAATTTTACCATTCATAAAAGGAACTCTTATCATAGATTTTTCCGTGAAAACGTAACGCTGGTTTTGTTAGGTCAAACTTTATTACATGAAAAGGAATTAGTTTTTTGTTTTCTAGAATTAGTTGTCTTTGAAGTATCACTCATTGGAGAGCATGAACAACTTCTTGAAATATAATTTTGCTTTCCAAATTTTGTTACGGAATTTTTTTAAAATCTATGATGTCCTTTAGAGCCTAACCAATGACAAGATAGTAGTAATATTATGAGAATCAGAAAACCTGTGTAACAACTGTTTTAAACAAACACACTACTGGATAAGACTTCAATACAATTTAACATTTCCTGCAAAGCCAACTTTTGGGCATTTTATTTAGAGTATCTACTTGTGTTACATTGTATGATAGGGCTGGGTAAGTACCACAATTGCATCCATGAAGTTGTTATATTATTATTTAGAAAGCCGATTTTATACCTCAACTAAAAGTCTTTTGTATATTTTTGAAAAGGTTATTCAAAGTTTGTTTACTAAGATTAACGCAAATAAGGTTTGTAATAAAGACTGGTAAAGTAGCTAACACAACTTTCCATTTACAGCTTCGACCTACTTGACAGCTTTACATTAAGGTAATGTATAGTCAGTACACCAAGTTCCCATCATTAAAATTCTAGCTTTTTCTATTAGATTTCACTATCGTAGCATTACAATCGGTTAATAAACAAATTTGTCAACATTTTGACTTTTGGTGTATATGGTAGTCATCTAGGGTGTTTCGGGAAACATGATGCAGATTTAAAAACTACAAAGGCAATTTTTTAATTAACTTCAAGATCACAAAAAAAATTTTTTTAATACAAACTTTCAAATGATAATAATAACTGCAACATGTCATTATTTTTGTCTCCATGATGATCTAAGCATTAGATGCGGTTGAATTTTTTTTCTACATTTTATCGTAGAAGTCTGCCGTCTGTCAATCAACAACTGACTTTTTTTTTCAATTCACCATCATTTGCCATTTGCTTTCCTACCACAAAATCCTTCAGCTTACGAAAAGATAGATATATGATAGCGCAAAACAAAATCAGGACTGTAGGGTGGGTTGATCAATATTTGCCACCAAACTTATCTAATAACGATGATATCAAGACTTCAATGTATTGCCGAGTGTTGTCATGAAGCAGACGGATAGGCTTGTAAGTTGGCAGTTTTGAATTGTTCACTTTGTCAATGTTGTGCAGTACATTCACATTTATTATCACTCCACAAGGCGGGAATTGACCAAAACCTACCCTAAAAAAACTGTAGTTAATTTTATGAGTTGCTTGAAATTTTTATTTGTAATAGAGGTTTAAAATGATGCCATTCATTAACTATTTGCTTTGTTTTCGATGTGTGAAGAGATTCAAATTTCATCCTCAGTCAAGACATGGTTAAAAATTTATCACCATTTCAGTCATTGTACTCCATAAATGACAGAGCAAGTTGCCCATTCATTTTTTTTTTCTCGTGTTTCTCAGTAGACATTCTTGAAACCCACCTGACACAAGTCGTGAAACTTGAGTGAAAACCTGTTGCCATTTATCAAATTATTGTTCCTCAAGTCTTCAGTGATAAAGTTGGCCTTCCGAGATTGTGACATCATAAACATCTGTCCTTCCTTCGTTAAACAGCCTACACCATTCACTCCCATTTCCCTCATTTATAACTCCTTCACAAGTTGTCTGAATTTCAGGACGAAATGTTTTGCATTTAAAAATTTACTCGCAAAGTACCCTTCACAATCAGTAGGATTGGTGATCAACATACTGTTTTATAATGTAATGTATTATACACAGAGTCTTAAAACACAATGACGATGTTGTGGGGGATCTGTAGAGCATGTCTAACCTTGAAACTAATCTGGTCTGAGGCTTGTACTGTTGCGCAGTGAGTATTGCCATTGCAGTGACTACTGTTTTTACTTGACATCTGTGTACAAAACCCAGTTTTTAAATCCAGTGACGGTGTATTTAGCCAGTCCATCTCTTTTCTTTGCAATATATTTTAGCTACTGAAGTTACACATTTCTATTGGTGTATGTCGGTTAACCTTTTCAGAACCATCTGGCACATTGTTTTTTGTAATGATGTTTCTATCACGGTATCGTAAATTACTAATCATGAAATGTTGGCAAAATGAAGGCAATTTTGAAATCGTAAATTGCTGATTTTCATGAATTTTTACTGTTTCACTAAAACATCTCTCATTACAGTTGGGCGACCAATATGTTCGTCGCCATGATTCATTCGTCCGTAAACAAACGACGTAAACAAACTATCATCTAACTTTACTCTATATCATAGCATGAATCTTAGTTGGTAGGATTATTTATCGTAGGCCCCATTTTAAATCATTTACACATCACAACAATCACGTGTCTAAATAAACTATGGGATATTATATCATTATAAAACACAGCGCTTCTATGGTCCTACTTCATTACCTCAATCGGTAGTAATTTCGAAACGAACATTTCTTTAAAAACTCACCTTGTACATTGAGCCATATTATGAAGGATAAAGACTAAATATCATATATGACAGGGAGTTATAGATTTGAACAAGTTGTCAGTTTAAAGTATTTAGGCTTTCTTAAGGAAAATGAAGTAAAATAAATTGCAGAGACTAATTGGAGTTAATTTGTATATTCTACATTACTATCATCTATAATATCACGGAAAAATAAGATTATATTATATAAAACTGCAATTAGAGCTATAGTTTTTGGTTCTGAAACATATGTATCAAGTGAAATACATTACTCCAAAAGATATTTGAAGCCGTTGAAGAAATTAGGCTTTAACAAATAAAATGAACCAGAGCGTGTAGAAATACAGTAAACACTCTCTGATATACGGAAACTCCGATATCCGGCCGTCGTATGCCATCGTATAAAAAAATAATAAAAATACAATTTTCTATACAAAAATAATATTTTCGGGCCGAATAGTAGTGAATAATGTTTTTGAACTGGGCAGTAGTGCGGTTTTGATTCAACAACAAAAACAAATCATGACTCATTGCGAAGCTTTTCAAGCACTTGAACAGCCGATAGACTACGTGGAAGAACAAGAAGAATCCTCACCGGCCGATCTCCTTTTTCGTAGATGGAGAGATATTACATCTAAGAAGCGTGTTCAACGAGCCAAGCAAGCTACCATTACATCTTTTTTTAATAAAAACTGACGTGAGTACAAATTACTGTACTGTAATGAAAACTAACATTTATCGTTTGTTCATCAAAATTTCACGTGTACAATCCTGTACGTATTTATTGTACTGTTTTATTTTTAATCTTCATTTTTCGTTTGATATTTTTAGTTAACACTGTAGACCTAATTAATTGTTGTTTGTATACTTTATGCTGGGCCTCATTCAGCTTAAAATAAATAGAATTTTAAACATAGCTATTGTAATATTTATTCAATTAACCTACCTTTTGTTGTTTTTGGTACTTTTGTTACCGGTTACCGTACCGGCAAACTACGGCAAATTACATAATAGTACAGTTAAAACGTAACGTCTATATATTACAGTAATTTGAAAAAACCATAGTTAATTTTTAGAATACTGTGGTAAAGCTACAATTTATCGTAAGCGCAATGCGTTTTAGCGCTAAAACCGTAAATTTGCTATGTTTTGTTCACGTTTAAAACCACTTTAACTATATAAAAGTAGCCACCCCCAAGATCCGGATTTTTCAATATCCGGATCGGCCGGCGCCATATTATTCCGGATTAGAGAGTTTTTACTGTAAATATAACACGCTTGAAATATGGGTCATTTAAAGAGGGTGGATGAAGAGAGAATAAAGAAAAGATTTGGAAGAAATCCAAAGGAAAGGAGAAGAAAACGACCTAGGGATAAATGGCAGGATGATGTGGAGTACCTAAAGCAGATGTGAAAAATAACCTAGAAAGGGAAAAGCCAAGACAGAAAAGAGTGAGCGAGTGTTGTATTGTGGAAATATTCAAAGTAATATTAAAAGAATGATTTATTATAAGTGAACAAATAAATAATCAGTCACATATAATGTTTAAAAATCTAACATTATTGGATAAGGTTAACTGAAACAGCGATCTATGAAAACTGACCAATAACATAGCAACAAGATGTCAATGAATCAGAAGAGGACAGAGCCTATAGATAGAGAAGAGGGAGGTTATTTGAGTTATATAATATGACTCCGTTACAGCAGGTACAGTACATAAATAGCTTTTGAAAGTAAAGTTTATCGGAAACACTTTGGAAGAAATTTAAACAATACCAAGAGTGTCAGAAAATTTACTGAAATTAATATGAGATGTCTGGAGAAAATGGTATTACACTCACCTAGAAATCCAGCTTTGTAGATGTGTCCCATACATCTACTGAACGGGCTCCTTCACATATGTACTACTTTTAGACCGGCCAAGATCATAACTTTGATTAACAGGAGCGTAGTGAGTTTCGACTCCTTAATATACACACGGGTCAGTAATAATATACACAATTACAAGGTTTATAAAACCTGTTAACTGTTTTAAACAAACTTACCTTATTAGGTAAGATAACTTGATCTACCCATACAATTTAACATTTTCTACAAGGCCCAAGAAACCAACTTTGGGCAAAACATTGAGAGTATCTGCTTGTATTACATTGTTTATTGGGGCTGGGTAAGTACTATGATGGCTCCTTCAACTTGTTTTTATGTATTAACTGGTAATTTTTAGGATTTGTCCTGTATTTTTTTAAATCATAGAGAGATACAACCACAGATATAGATTTAATCTATACATTTTCGTTAAGAACTGTTTAAAATACCATGAATCAAACGTAATTCAATAATTTTTATTATACATTGATGTAGAGCTATCTATTTTGAGGTCTCTTAAGTACAAAAAAGAAGTTTTTGAAATGATGTCGGTTGTTTGTCGTGCAGTGCTCTACTTGACAGATTTGAATCAAATTTAATATGTGTGTGTATTTTTGCCATACTTCAAGCATTTTTTCCCTTAATAACTTAAAATATGAAGGTAGCTGCCACAAGAAAAGAACTGCTGTCATTATAAACTCTATTGCAATGTTTTAAGTGGTACATATAGATCAAGCAGATGTTACAAGTGAAACAAATGGAGGTTCTTTTAAGGTATGTGGGGCAGTAATCTTTTTAAATGTGGGAGTATCTACGTAACAACAAAATCAGTTTATATTAAAAAGAAACAACCAAAATCATTACAAACTTATTTTTACAATAATTATTCAAAGTTTCCTATTTTGATTTTTTTTTTTTTTTTTTTTTTTTTAATTACTCAATTATTGTTGACACATAAAATTTTTATTTGTTGATAAAAGAGGTGAGTTTTTATCTCTTGCAAATTTTTTATAAAATTAACGATTTTCGAGATATTCTGTTAAATATTTTAAATTGCCATTTTGAAATGAATGAATAAAAATCTGTTCATAATTTTTCTTTACTTGGGTCTTTAACACGTTAGCTGCCAAGGCCTAATACGATACTCTTGCCGTGAGTGCCACGATTACCAAATTATTTTTCCATTATTATTTTTGCATCTACCTATGTTAAATAATATAAGGCAATAGTATTTACTAATTTTATTTACATTTACGCATATATAGTTCCGAGACCGATCGGACCGAAATGCAATTTTTCGGCTTTAATTTTAATCGTAGTATAACGTTTAGGTCCGATCGGACCGAGGTAATTTTCGTGTTTTAAAAAAAAAAAAAATCTAAACGGGCTATTTCATTTCTTTATGTTGGCAAGCTCACTATTTTATTTGTCTAATATTTATTTTATAAATACATATATTCATTTTACAACTGTATTCTTTGTGAATTATTCATTACTAAATCAAAATGTTTTTGTAAAAATTTAATTCGGTCCGATCGTGCCGACAAGAAAGTGAAAATATCCACTGATTTTAATATTATATTGAGTAACCATGGTAACGGTTATTGAAGCATACAATATACTATGTCTAACACACGTCTTTACCCAATCCAGAGAATACCAAAATATGCCGATAGGTTGCTGCACTATCAAACTGTGAGCCACAAAACAAAACATTACGTCAGTGACTTTATCGGTCCGATCGTGCCGTAACGCTGCATGTACAGTCACCTTAGTTTCGAACCGATATGGCAGCTAACGTGTTAAGTAGCATGTAACTTTACTTTGCTTGTATCATGAAAAATTTCTACTCCATATCACTTAACGTTTAAAAGATAAGATTTTTTGTTCAAAACACAAAATGGCGGTTAGATAGAAAACTAACCATTTTAGGACTTAAGTTTGTGATATTTTTTCTTTATTTTTATCCATATAACACGTCTTAAAATTATTTCCGTTTCTCCTCGAGACAATCTGTATATACAAGGAACTGGAATATTAAACTTCTTGAACAATGTCCCACACCCATAGGATGCTCGACAAGGGATGGCAGGCACATCACTCTAATTGCTTCTTATTTTCATTTTCAAAACAGACTCTACTATTGAAACACTTCCCTATATTTTAGCAAAGATACACACAAGCATAATAAACCCTTTTTATAATTTCTTGACGAACGACTTTACATATTCTCAATAGATAACATGCCTTGCTTAGTTTCCTATATATAACCTCAATATATTTGTTAGGTTCAATTGTTCATCTGTATTTACTCCGAAATAGTTTACTGTACGAGGTGTTGTTTTTTAATAAATTACCACACGTCATCTAATGGAATCTGTTCTGGGTAAGAATTCATTTCAAATCCCCCTCCCTCATGTTCATACTATGCCTCTGATGTATATTGTTGCATAAACGTGTTGTTAATATTCTTCTAATTCTAAACAAGTAAACCATCCTATTAGGAATTTAGCGTCTTATAAATTCAAATTTATTTTCAAGAAGACCGTTAGCAATTCTTACTAAATACACATTGTGCAAATATCTTGCTCACTTATTCACAAAACCAAATAAAAACAAATGAATTTATTACCAAAACTATCATTTAATAGTAAAAAATCAATCATTTGAATCAAAAAGTTCAAATGAGCCATGGATACTGTTTTTGAAAATATATTTAATGAAGTCTCTAAACTTGCTTCGCTTCTACAATAAACATGTCCTCAGCATAAATCTTATTTAATTAAAATTTTATTTTATTGACTGGTCAAGGTCCAGTATTGTTGTCACGTTTTACAAGTAACTATCGTAGGCTCATGACTGTCGTAGGTTGGCTGGGCCGGGATAACAAAAGCCGGGCAACTTGACTGTTTTATGGACTAAACAATCCAAATATTATTTACATCACAGTCTGACCTAGATAGTTTACTATATTGTATTCCTATGTGTGCTATTTTGTTCAAGTTTTCGGCTCTCTGATCAAGGATGGGAATAAGTTCATGGGTTCGAATCCTACCTATGACACAACTATACAATTTAACTCTTCTCAACCTGTAATAAGCCGAGGGAGATCACACTTTCAGTTAAGTGCAAGTTGACAGGGTTGGTTAGAACTCACTGCATAGAAACTTTGCATTTTGTAAGGTTTATTTTTGTTTGGTTACTTACTAAAACAAAAATATTGTATAGAGCAGCTACTTTAGGCATCATCAGGATACAAGTTCCTGGGTGGAACACCTGGTCATCCAGTTAACTCACTAAAACTACATCTTTCCTAAGACATGAATCCAGCCCTTATCACATTACTTCAGACTGGTGGCTATTTTTGCGCTCCAGTTGAGCTATGTCTTATTTGGTCTTCTTTATTCCAACAAGATGTCTACTGTTCGTAGAAGTTTAGTGAAAGGAATGCGTGCAAGCTGTCTGGTATCGCTTGCCTGATCAAACGATACTAACTGTTCTAAAAAAGTTTGATGTCAAAATTATGAACTAATGCTTGGCTAAATTCTCAGCAAAACTTTTCGTATGGGATTCATCATTTTCAAGTACAAACAATTTGGCTAGTTCTACAGCTTTTGTTAGTTTTACCATTGATAAGTCCACTGTATATTCTGTTTTCTCACCAATCGGTTTTCTTTCAACCAAGCCAATTGAACTGTATTGAGACCGCACATGTACGCTGGTAGACGCAAAACATCATGTCCACTTACTTTAAAAATCTTATCCATTTTAAAAACTTTTTTCCCCAAGTTAGTTTGTTTATTTGTTCCATTAATTCAATCTTACACATGTCCAGTTGAAAGGGGGTGTTATTTTTCAATAACCAGTTCATTCCAGCTCTTGATGAGTAATTACTTTTAATGGCTTATCGAATTATATTAGAGAATGTTCATTCAAATTTGGAATAAGTTTTTCCCTCGTCCATTTTTCAAATCCATTTTCTCTTTTTCCCTGGAAGCGTACCCGCTTCCTTAAATTCTTTGCTTGATATAGTTTTTATATACAGCTCTGTATAATTTTTTACCCATTATTTAGATTGGAGATTATAAAGTTCTTGGAGTCAAGTTCTAATGTAATGAAAATGATTTGGACAATTAGTGATTCAGTGCTAAAAATGTTTGTATTGACAATTTCTTTAGTTTTTTATTATTATTAATTCTAATACATATAGATATTGAATTTAATATAAAATAATATATTAGTTAAATATCCTGAGCTTTCGTTCCAGAGCTATCCCAATTGTTATGACAGAATATATATATATATATATATATATATATATGTTTATTTATTTAAATAAGAATTCCAAGAAATTTACTAAATTATTTTACAAATGAAGCTTGCTCATCTTCCTATTGGCGACCTCTCGTAGCTCCGTGTCTATATTGATCTCTCGTATCGAATTCTCTTCAGTTAGTAATCTAATCCTATAACACCACCCTGGTGATGTTCCAGCAGTCTCCACTAGACCTCCCGGCAACCTCATGCGAACTACGACCGTCGATACCTCCTTGATGCATCTGACCCCGATTTTCTATCAACCTTGAACTCAAGGGATATGTTACTTGTCCACTTCTCCCCTCTTCATCGCATTTTTAATAACTCGTCTAACTACTTCTCTCACTTCATTGTGTATAGTTTTATTTTGCTTTTTTTTCAAATCCCATATTTAAATCACAAACAAAACTGCATGAAATAAAAACAAGAACCCAATCACAATAAAACAAACACAACACATACTTCTGATTATTTATTCAAATTCCACTTTTCAATGTACAGTACTCATTACAGTAAATAAAGAGTAGACAAGTTGAAGTAACTGCGTTGATTTCTCGAAATTAGGCAATATTTTTAGTATGCCTACTACAAATATTACCATGGCAACCGTGAACTAACTTCCCTTTCCTCTCCCTGCTCCCCCTTCACTACATTTCTCGTCAGCTTGCAACAGTATATGTCATCTTTCAACTTCTTTTGACATAACATATTAGATGTAAATTGCCATTTTGTCTCGATGGTCCTTGTCTAGAAGTACCGTCTTTATGACTTTGTCAGGCATTATAGATCCTACTACCTCTTCAAGTCTGCGCCTCTCCATTTCCCACTTATCACACTCAATGTCTCCGTATGGGCATGTCGGATTCACTATCTTACCCATCTTGTAATATAGATATGAAAAAACCCGTATTCACCAAGTAGTTGCGTAAGATAATAATTTATCTCACGATTGAACCCGTCTGCTAAGTTTTTTATAAGCTTAGCAGTCCATCTTCTCCTGGTCTCTCGGTTCCAACGTTGTTCTCAGCTATATATGGTTATTTTTCTTTCTTCTAATTTCACTCCTATCTTCTATTTTCTTTCAAAATATATATTTCCTCTCGCTATAACCAACACCACTGGATCTAACGCTTTTATAAAATAACACAATTGTTATACAGGAAATAAAATAATCCAGAAATAATGTTCATTCAAAAATAAATTAGTTTAATAGAATATGATTGTAGTGAACATCATTGTAACACAAAAATTTTGAATCTTTTCATTTTATAAAAAGAATCAGCGTCCATATAGTGGAAATATGGTATTTTACGTTCATAAATTTCTCCTTTTTTCATAAAAAAATATCGCTTTTATCATCACCTTAACATGAAATAATAACTCGTAGCCCTCAAATACTCATTAGTGTCAGCATTGGAAAAGAACCAGAATAGGTTAAGAGAAACCTGAATAGTGACAAGTGTCACAAATGTCCTCTATGAGTGAGTATATCATAGCTACCAAAATTTGAACCTCCCCTCCCTTATAGGTGTAGAAAATAACCTACTTGTTAATTTCCTGACTAAAGTAATATAACGGGTGTCATACAGTCCAAAACTAATCATCACCTAAAATGTAATTTCAAACCAAAAAGTGAAAATAAAAAATGGACACCATCGATGAAAAAAAAACTTGCTTTGCTTATCCTCATAAACCTTTCCTCAGTATAGTCACATTTGATTAAAATCGAGCTTTTAATGTCGGCAGTTAAGGTTCATTTTTGTTTTTTGTTAATTATCTGTAACACATAATATTTTTTGTACTAGCGATTTTGTATACACAGATTTCCGTCATTAATTTTCACATTTCAGTATTTTATAACAGGTCCATCACTTACCTACTCCATATCAGACAAAAGCAGATCCTTTAAATGTAATACCCAAAAGTAGGCCTTTGGACCTTATAGGAAATGTTAAATTGTATTGATAGATCAGAGATCAGTAGGTCTTATCCAGTAGGTTGAGTTTGTTTAGAACAGTTTTTAAACAAGTTTTATGAACACCCTAACAGGCCTTGTAGTTGTGTATATATATCAAACCGTTTATACTTCCCTCACTTGTGTCAATGCCTCTTCCCTGGCAGGCCTTAAAAGTTATACATATTTGAAGGAAGCTATGCTCGTTTTATCTTATTTAAATGTTATGAATGTTATGTTGATCTTATGTTATTATGAATATCATTTTTTTTTTTTTTTTTTTTTTTTTTTACGTTAATCAAAGTTCAAAATTACATTTTTAACAATAACTTTGCTATTTGTCATCGTAGAAATGTGGTACCAATACATGCAGAATTGAAATTTTGTATCTAACTTTAGTGTGTTCAAAGTTGAACAACACAAGAGATATGAACAAAAAACTGTTTAATATGGCTGCCAGTTTAACATTTTCATTTTGATATTTCTAGATTTCATTAGATTTCTACCAAATTTCATGTTCCTATCTTTATTTTTATGGCTAGATTCTTACATACAAACAATAGATGGACGGCCTTTCGAAAATTGCTTTTTCAGTTTCCTGAGTCATGAAATGTGAAGTTTTCAAAAGTAGGATATTTTTGACGACCAAACTTAACCGATACTTTGTATACTGGATTAGTAATATCCTCATAAAAAGTTAACTTTATACAAATTAATATGTATAAACCAAATTAGTCAGACTTGCTATAAAAAAAGAGACAAAAATAGAGAGGTTTAACAATTTTATTAACTACTCATTCATGAGCTACTAAACTATGAGAAGCTTTAGAGATGGGGACGTTGAAGTCAAGACAAAATACCTTTGTCATTTCAGTAAACTAAAAGAATCACAGTAAAGGTGAGGTGTTGACATCAAATTGAGAACTTATATAAAATGGTGTTCCTGGGGTATCTGTCTTGGGTTAACGTTTTTTTTAAGTAAGGTCAGTTTTAAAATAAAAAGAACACATTACAAGATAAAAATTTAATACTATAACCAAAAAATCTACTTATCTAATTTATTTTTTACATAATCACCATTGACTTTCACACATTTTGTATGTTTTAACAGTTTCTTTATTCAGTCTTTGTTAATGTCTTCCGCCAGTTTATTGAACCAATTAATAACACCGCCTTTTAGTTTGTCATCTTGAAGTACTTCAATACAAGCCATTTCATTTTTATATTTTAATGATGGGAGCCTTCAAAAGGCACCAATCAGCCTACACTTGGATGGTGTGTGGTATTCTTACCGCACTAAAAAAAAAATTTTTTTAAATCATTTATACCCTGCCATGACATGAGACCACCATTAAGCATTACTTCATGATTGTCTTCTAACATTCTTTCTCTTTAGCGGGAATCTTTCTGAATATTATTTCTTTCATTATTTGACTGAGGAAACTCTCCAATACAGCCCACTTTTCCATGATTTCTAGCATTGAGAACACCATACTGTCAACTGTTACACTTCTCCCTATGTTACCTTCCTTTGGGATCTTCACTTTGGATAACTGTGTGGAAAACTATGTCTGGCTAAAGACAATATACACAGGTGTTTGTCTCACTGATGACAAAGTAGTTTTTTTTCTTTTTTCTTTTGTATTTACCAAAACCGTGGCCACGAAGGATTTTGGTCAGATGGTAGGTACTCATGTTTCCTTTCCATCCACAATCTGAGGTCGGGTACAAGACTCTCTCCATGCTTTTTTATCAATTTGTTGGGTCCATTCCTCTTGTTTTGGTATCTAGGTCATCTCCTGCTGGTTCTACTGGCCTTGAATATCTTTCAATACTTCTCTCTACTTGAAGTATGATGAGAAGGATCCCAGCAAGGGCCGCTTCGGCCTAATATGTTTTCCCCCAATAAAAATTTTCAAAAGGGTGGCTGTTTACATTTATTTAAAGGTAAAAGTTTTAGAGATATTCAATGTGAAAAATTTCAAAGGGTCGCCATTTTGAAAATGTATAAGATAATGTTTTTAATCTTGCTGTATACCCTCTTTAGTAAATTGAACCTCTTTCACATATGCTTGTCTATGAGGCCAGCATGGGCCTAGACACTTAAACGAGTGAACCAAATGGAGACTTTTAATATATACAATCTACAAGGCTCATTAGGGTCTAGCCGACATCAAGTAAGTAATGATATACCCTAAACAATTACAAAGTTCGGAAAACCTGTGGTACAACTGTTTCAAATAAACCAATATAATTTAACAACCTCCACAAAGTCCAAGAGACCAACGTTTAAGTTACTAAATAGAAGATCTATCTGCTTCGGGCGGTGTAAAAGATTACACTTTATGTTGAGAAGATTACATTTTCTGTTGTAAGTACTATAGGGGGGGTACATCAAGTTGTTTAAACATATTTTTAAAGGAAACCATTGATACTGAAATTGTATGTTTTTTAAAAACAAAAACCATTTCGGTGTTCGTCACCTTCACAAAATTGAGCATAATATGCTTATTAATAAAAACTAACAATTAAATAACGTGACATATTACAGGTGCCCTGCAACAACTAAATCATTCTATATCTCATAAAAAACATGCATAATTTTTGGGTAATCTAAAGCATCTGATTCAATAGTTTTTTATTGACTTACTGCCTTTTGACACTTTTTTTTTTCTTTAGTAGTCAGAACTACACATTTTAAAGGTTATTAAATTCACATAAAATATACGAAACCATCAATGATGGTGAAACACTTATAGTTCTGATTACTAGAGAACAAAAACATTCAATAAGCGGTAAGTCTATTAAAAACATTCTGGTGACGCAAGAAGAAGTATACCCCGTCAAAAATCTCTGCATCATCCTCTAACATCGCCTGAATCGAATTAAGTTGGACAAAAGATCTATACATATCTCTGGACTAACATATGATCTCCTTTACTGTTAGAACTTTAAAACAGAATGAACATTGTGTAAGATTGTAATGTTCCATTAAATCCTTGAGTGATCATGGAATGGGTAATCACTACTTCTTCTCTCGACTGCTGGCAAAAATTGATGTACTCCACAATCATCTTTTATTTCTTTTAATTTATTATGTATTACATCTGTCCATACTTTCATTCCACTGGCAATTCAATACGATTTTAACTACCGATTCAAAATCCAGATGAATAACCTTGTGTAACTAGCAACGTACTAGTGATATCCTTTATTGCTTCCTCTACTTTTGTTGTTGTTTTATTTTTAACAGTCAATTGACTGTTACATTAACTGGAAAAAAAACACAATTTATAACTAAAAAGTTGAATACAACTTTTTTCTAAATAAAATTTGTTGTATTACAGATATAGAGACGCAGATCACTATAGTTATTTTTCTTAAATAATTTAAAATGACATATTTTGAAGAAACTCAACTTTTTTTTAATTAAAAGAATCATTTCAAACAAACCTAAATGTTATTCTTGTAAATCATTAATCAAGAACTTTCTTACTTCTTGATTACATGCACCCAACATCGAGAGCCTGATGCATAAACAGTGATTCTAAAAATTGGATTTATAGGTTGTATGCTGCATCGTTTTTGCATTGTTAATTGCCGACATTTCAGTGGTTTTTCATGAGGTGTCTTATATGCTCGCTCCGAATACTGAAACAAAACTAATGCAGTCCGGTTTTATAGACTTCCGTAGCTTTGTGATTGGCTGTTCACTTTGAGTCAATCAGAACACATCATTGTTATCATTTAGTTTATCTCTATGATCGAGATTTTTAATAATCTCGATTACTTCCCATACTTTTCTAGGCTTAAACAATCTACTCTTGACAACAAGCTTTGTTTGATCGAAATTAACCATATATTATTATTTGGTTAACATGTATGTTATGCTATTACTGACTTGTTATTTTTGTCAGCTACAAGACACTGTTTAAACACCAACGTCTTTATTCTCAACTTTTGATTTTATGTATCTCGCAATCTGTCCAATATTTTTAATTGTACTAAAAACAATAGATACTTCATATTTGAATCTATGCTAGCCAAGTGTACAGCATTTGTAACAAATTATGTTTAGGAATTTTTATACTAAGATATCTAAAATCTTATAAAAGCAATATTTTGAAGAAAGCCTACTATGGACTCATGTTTCCACATCTGAACTATAGAATTTTATTGTAAAGGATCTCTTCAGTTCAAAATCTCAAGGTTAATTTTTTTTTTTTTTTTATGCTGTGAGACCTGTCATAAAATTGAATTTTACAAAGATGGTTTTAAGGAGTTGAATATACTCACACTTCCCTCTATTTATATTTTTAAAACAATTTGTTGTCTTAAATTCAAATGTACCTCAGTGTTAAATAAAGATATGCATGATTAACACCTGAGATAGAAGTGACTTAGGCAAAAGAGATTTGTTTGTTTATTCTATAAATTTGCTCTCAAGCAGGAGTTTTGTTGATTAACAAATTGCTACTACACCTTAAAAATATTCAAGATCAAAACGCCTTCAAGAGGAATCTTCAACAACTCCTTGGTGTCAGGATCCTACAGCCACATGGGGAGCGTGGTCACCATGTTTTCTTGGAACGGCTGTAGTTGCAACAGTGAGATGCTCTCGCTTTATTTATATACTCAACTTTTTAATTTGCAGTGTTTTTCTATTGTTGTTCTGGTAATGTAATTATTTATTGTTTGTTTTTAATTTTATTATTGTTTAATTGTTCATTTGTTTTGAATATAGAATTGTTAGAAATATAGTGTGCATTGGACGCTTGTTATATAATTTTAAATAATCACAGGAATGAGGGAAATAAATAAATATAAAGTTTATTTATCCTGGCAATTAATATTGAAAAAATGATGTAATGTACAACCCAGAAATCCAATTTTAATGTTGATAACAATCACTGCGAAAACCTGAATATAAAAACTTCAAAGTATGTTTTAAAAAACTAAAATGTTTGTTTTTTTGGAGAAATCTTATCATTTTATAAGACTGTTTCTGAGATAAAGGACTTCACGAGATTATTACTATAGTATGTTGTTTTATCAGTTTATAAATTGTTATTGGTGTTTTAAGTATGTATTGTAGTAGATTTCTTGGGTTTATATAAAGTTTTGTATCTTTGATGACAAGCTGAATAAAGCAGTCTGTAATTGTATACAGATATAATGTGGCAATAACAATAGCTTTAGCCCTAACAATCAAATTAAAACTTTTTTTTCATTTTCAGGTTGACTTGTTAGTCGTATGTTTAGCTGATTTTTAATATTTGTAATTAATTTTTTCAGATATGACAGCCGATATGAAACGAATCAAAGCAGTCGATCCTACGTGCAGTCATCCAATGTTTCGGAAGTTTTACCACAGCAGAGGTACAATAATCGTCGTTTTGAACCTTTCGACATCATCCCTCCTGGAACTGGACCAGATCTTCCGACTGTAACGACCTATCGAGGATACCAAGACGAGTATTTAGCACCACCCGGAGTAGATCATAGGATTGTAACATTTCCTTCCGATGGTAAAAGAGATCGTGATGTGATCGGTGCTAGAGATAACGTTCGAGATTTAGCTGCAAGAGATTGGGAAAGAACCAGAGATAGAGAAATTGAACAACGGGAAAGAGAACGGCAAAGAGAATATGAAGATCGATATGGGTATCAGAAAAGACAATCTCAAAGTCCATCTAGGGATAAACATCGAAAAAGATCTCATGAAACTAAAGAAAATAAACATCATCCAGTTCAGGCTATAGAATCAGTATTGAGGGAACATTTCAATTCTGAACCTAAAGATGAAGGTAGAATTAGAGTACCAGTTTTAGTGGACTTGAAGAAAGAACCTTCGGTTGAAAAGGAAAAGAAGAAAGAAGTTAATGTTCCTCCTGTTAAAGAGAAGAAGAAGGAAAAGGAAAAAAGGAAAAAGAGGAAAGAAGGCGAAGGGGACAAGAAGAAGAAAAAGAAGAAAGAAAAGAAAGAAGTGTTAACAAAAGGAAAAGTCGAGATCAAAGTTGACACAACTGTTTTACCTAAAGTTGATAATAAAATACCTATAGTTGAAGTAAGACAAGCTGTGCCATTAGCAGTAGAGAAGATTGATGCGTTGTATGGTGATATAGAGGGCACTAGTGTAGATCAGACTGTCGTTGAGAACTATGTTAAGATAGATGAAAAAAATGTACTTGGAGAAAATGAAATTGTAAAAAATAATAAAGATGAAACTCCGGTGGCTGCTGTTGAAGCTAAAGAACCGGTCGTATTAGCACCGCTACCTGAATTATCTAAATGGGAACTTGAAGAAGATTTACCCAGTCAAGAAGATAAAAGTGCAGGAGAAGATGGTTCCGGTAAAGATAAGAAAGTTGTCACATCTGAGGTATTGAAAAGAGCTGAAAATGCTATTTTTCAAAAAGCTATAAATGCAATTCGTCCTTTTGATACAAGTAAGAAATCTGTCGTTATTGAAAGGCCAAAAGAAAAGAAAGAGCCTGAACAACCCATTCAACAAAAACCTGTTGAAACTGTTGTCGATTCACGTGAAGCAAGAAAAATTGCCAACACAATACAAATTACAATACCGACAAGTTTGCCATCAAGAGTTGTTGAAAGATCAGTTGAAGTAGCTCAGTTCACAATAGATAATGATCAAATAGAATCGACAAAAGTGAAAACTAGATTGGATAGATCGAAATTTACTCCGACGGTATTGCCGTCAACTTCTCCTGTTAGATTGTCGGCAAAGGAAAGATTAGGAGCTAAGATTGATCAAGATGAGAGAAATAAAGATGATTCGAAACGAGTGAGGAGTGCTGTTGAAAGGAAATCAAAATCTAGATCACCGAGGAAGTATTTAGAAAGAAAGGTAATTGATAGGGAGAAACAGAGAGAGACAAGTCCTGGAGGTCAGAATCAAAGAAGAGTTATTGTAAGTAGTAGAGTGATTGGGCGAGTAGATAGTAGAGACAAGGATAGGAGAAATGTGGAGAGAAGTCGAAGCGGAGAAAGGCGTTATAGAGAAAAAGAAAAGAGGAAAGAAAGAAGTTCAAGTCGTGAAAAGCGATACAAGAAGGATAGAAAACACGATAAAGTAACTATGAAAAAGAAAGATGACAAACCTGAAGAAAGGCAAGTAACAGTGAAATTAGATACAAAAACGGAATCAGTAAGCGATAAGAAAATTAGGAAAAACCCAAGACTTGCAACCGATAGAAAGAAAGTAACATTAGATGAAGCAAGCTTTGAACCTGATTATGATGAATCAACAAGTCCTGAATCAGAACCGGAAGTACCAGGTGAAGAAAAGACGCTACTGATTAACGTGTCTGAGAAAAATAACTCTGATGTAAAGAAACGTTCCAGATCTGTAAGTGTAGAAAATCAAAAAAAGAAACAAAAACCTGAAGCTGAAGTAGAAGAAGGGAAATCTGTTGATAAAATCGTTAAAGAAGATAAAAATAAAAAGGCTGAAGTTGTAACAGATGATAGTTCGGATACTGACTCTAGTTCTGATTCAAGTTCGGATTCATCTATTGAAGCTAAAAAGAAACATAGAAAGAAAAAGAAGTCAAAGAAAAGAAAGAAGAAGAAATCAAGGAAAAGGAAAGACACGAGTAGCGAATCAGATTCTAGTGATTCAAGCTCAAGTGATAGTGAATCCGCGAAAGGAAAGAAGAAGAAACATAAACATCGAAGTAAGAAAAGAAAGTCAAAGAAAAGCAAAAAGTCGAAACATAAATAAATATAGTTGCTAAAAGAGGATCAAATTTTTGAATTAAAACTTACTTGTTCAAAACAAAACAAAACTGAATGGTTTTATTCCTTCTTAAATTTGTGTGTTTCCTAAATTTTTTGAAAAAAATGTAGTTTTTTGTGTGATATACGTTTAAAAACCATTTCTTTTTATGACCATTGTGTATAATTTGTCTGGCAGGTGTCAGTGTTGTTAAATATATTACATAATAACATTAATCAAGTATAATGTGAAATTATTGTCTAATTTATATTCTTATATATAAATGTTTAAAATGTGAATTTTTGGTTATCCATTGTCCGTGCAAGGGGATATTTTGATATATAATCCTTTACTTTTGTAAATAATAAAATTAGGAAAAACTTAATTGTTGAGTTAATCATTTAAAAGATGTGTATAATTCATTATTTTGTGAAAATAAATTCAAGTGGTAAATAAAATGATTTTGAAAAGTGTAATCAGTTATTTTATAAATCGTACTGTGTGTCATACCCTTTTAAAACTAGCCAATGTACAAATTTTGTTTGAACGGTATCTTATGATGCGGAAACAAATGAAGCAAGACCTTTGTTGAAAAGGTTGAAGGTATTTTCACGCACAGTCGTGAATTTTTTTCCTTCCCACAGAGAATGTCAATTACTGTTGACCTATGAGTGAAGGAGTTTAGGTACTCGGCACCTGTCGAATTTTCATTTTCCAAGAAATCAAGGTTTATTCAGCGGCATTTTCAGTTTGGAGAAAAAATCACGAGTCAAGATGTAAGAGTTAGAAACCTTATGTAATACATAAGTGCTCAAAAAAGTCTGAATCGGATGCTAAGAATGAGATGGTGTCGTGTCTTGATGCAGCTGTCAAATTCCCGCTATCCACAGGTTTTGGTCTCATATTTCATTACATCATGAAGAACCTCTAGGTAAAACTCATTGATTGTTTTTTCTTGTTTAAAAGCAAAATCCTCTCGGTCATCATCGCCTTATAAAGAAAGAAGAAAAGAACTAAAATAAAGACTCCTAGAATTTGAATACCGTCACTGTTGATAAACCTAATAGGAAAGATGAAAGAGAAAGATCTAACTAAAAACTACATGATAAAAAGTGTAGATTCAGCTAGGATCCTCAGAATTCCCTAAGCCTGTACTGTAAACAGATAAGACCATGAGAGTGCACTCTGATAATGTTTTTACCTTGTGGTATATACTGATTGATGCACCTTTCCTTGCTGTTTTTGCTTCGAGGATGTTAAATATCTCCATTGTGATTATTGCCATTTTCTTTCTAAGTTGTATCTGTAAATCACAACTCATCATCAATAATTAATAAGTCAGAAAGTCAAGGTGACTGTTTAAATAGTTCGGCATATTCTACCAGACTTCTAGATGGAATTTCATCTTTGGTCACGAATTTTCCAAGTATCCTTCTTAGAACTAAATCCATGCACAAAATAGAGTATATGAATCTGTGCTTAACCCCGGATATCTTTAAGTTCATGATGGTCCTACATGTTTGCGCTTGGTCAATGACCTAATCATTCAACTTGTTGAATGCCTATCAGAACATGAGTTTCTCTTTATCTTTGTGTGGCCATCTAAAATCTGTCCTTAATTTGTGTGGCAAATTATCGCCGAATCTGTTTAACAGTTTCCATTACTCAAATCGTTCCATCGTGTCACTGGAAATCTGATTGTTATCTCTCAGCGACTGATATTCTCTACGAGCAGAAAAATAAATCACACATACTTGAAAGTACCTTCCATCAATCTTTACTTGATATAATCTTTTGTGCTTTATTTGTTTCTGAAGGAAATACTCAAATTAGATACGGTATTTATTGAACAAATCTTGTATCTTATCTTTGTTTGTTTTTTTATTATTATTCCAATTAAACATAATTATGTTTTTTGATTCATCTATAAAAGAAAATTAGTTCCATAATTCATTTATTATTTTAAACATTTTTCTTTATTAGGTGAGGTATCTTCAAAGGATAGATTTTCAGTGGCACTCATCTTATTTCTGTTAATGTCTCTCCCCTCCACTTTGTCAATATTAAATTAATTATTTAAAACCCACAATTATGATTTTTGTCAATTAAGTTAATTAACAAAAAACAATTGTGTGTTTTAAATAATTAATTTAAACTAATTAACTAACTGATCCCACCTACTGGAGACTGGCTAGCTATGTGTATGAGAGACACCGGCGGTCGGCATTACCTGAGGCTGGATGCACGCACCATGAAGATAAAGATGAAATAATTAATTTTATATTGACAAAGTGGAGGGGACAGACATTGCATATTGTTATTATAAAGGAATCCATTTACACCACCTGATATATACTTTTTTTTTTAGCAATAGTCAACCTAAACTAACACAACACAAATATCAGGCTACAAACAAAATTTAAGAGGAAAATATTGTATTTTATTATTTCTTGCAGTATTGGTGTAAAATGTTTAACAATATTAATTTAGATTTTAATGACAACTGTGTAACTTGAGAAAAAGATATATATTTTAAAGACTAAATGTAAATTTGTTTTTACTTTTATTTATTCCTTCTTTTTGGGAGCAAACGTTAGAACAGATCTCAACATCTCTTGCCGAAGTTACATAATTGTCATCAAATTCTAAATTAATTTCTGTTATACAAAAACTGTAATTCAATTATTTTATTTAATAATTACTTTATAATAATGTTTTTGTGTTGCCAATACTGTACGGTTTTTGCTAAATTTTGTGATTTTTCAACACCATATTATAAAAATGATTCTACTTAGTTTTTAATTTTTACCTTGAATCAATAATTTAGTTATTAAACATTGCAAAATTAATGAAATTTTAGGTCTTGGAAAAAATAATAATTTTTAGACCTTTTCCGTTATCTCACATCATTATTTTTCTGTTATTACAGATCATTATTATTATGATATCTGTAAACACTTCTTAAGATCAATATACAATTGACTTTTACAACCTCTGTGTTTTTTAAAAATTATTGTTTAAACTCTATGATTAGATACAATCTTGTTGAGCACTGTGGTGAAATTCACAATAATAATTCGAATTTGCCCCTAACCACAATCACTAGAAACTTAATAAAACACAACCAGTATAATTGTGTTTTATTAGGTTTCTAGTGATTCTGGTTAGGGGCAAATTCGGATCTATGATTAGAGTTGTTGTAGAAGTTTTTATTAGCAATTACCTACTTTTAACACAAACAACATGAACTTTCTTGAACTTCTATCTTTAATAGATACTGAAGAAAAAACTTATTTTTTTACAGAACAAAGTTATTTTGGATAATCGTAGGTTGTGCACTAATGAACAGCTCATGAAGTTGTACACCGCTACAAGGACAGATGGGGTTAGGTTAGGTTATATTATTGGCATAGCCAATTTTATGCCCCCTTCATAATAAACTTTTGAAAAAAAACTATTAATTTTGATTTATAAATAAATATAATTATTTTATTTTTAATGCATTTTAATTTTTAATCCATTTCAATTACTTTATGATCTGAAATAAGAGAAAAATAATGATGATATGAGATAACAGAAAAGGTCCAAATTTTGTTATTCTATTTTAATTTACCAAAGATTATGTAGTACCAACTTGCATATATTCAAAAATTAATCATAACTATTAAAAAAAACTATCAAGAGATACCTGATAGGAAATATGAAAGAAAGGGATCTAACCCAAGGGTACATAACAAAGGGTGTGATCCAGCTAGGACTTTCAGGATTACCCAACCTGTACTCACTATAAGTGAGCCAATGGGGGGTGAAAATTGTTAAGGACTATCTCAAGAATTAATGTCATTTAAATATGTTTATGTAATTTCCATTTTTATAAAATAACAGATCAACTAAAAGCTTCTTTTTTTAAATTTCTGTATGTTCATCAATTAATTGTTTTATAGGGACTAAAAGTATGTATGTTATACTATACTGTATTCAGAGGCATTTGCGTGGCTCGTGCAGAAGTGTAAGAGATTCATTTTAATCTTCTACATGAACACAATGTAATTACCAAACTTGTGTACATTCACTGTAATCTCGTCTCTATATAGCAATAAATGCCAGTTTTGGTTTAGATCCAGCTCATCTTTCCTATTTGTTCTCTGTTGAGAAACTCTGCCGTTATTAGAGTATTCGAGAGTTAGGGTCTTTATTTTATATTCTTTTTTTTTTGTAAGGCGATAATGACCAAGAGGTTTTTCACCTTTAAACAAAAAAGAGAAAAAATATACTGAATACAGGTGTGGCAACCCGAAGGACCTAGCTGGATCTACACCTTTCTTAATGTAGTCTTGTGTTGGATCCCACTTTTTTATCTTTCTCATCAACTCTCTCTTGACCATTTCTTGTTCTCTTCTAACGCTATTAAAGTATATGTGGGTTAGGGGTCTTTATTTTATTTTTTATAAAGCAGTGATAAAAGGTTTTTTTTTTCCTTTAAAAGACAAGGGGGGAAATGTAAACAGACTACCAGTAGTACAAAATATCAAGCAATGTAAAATTGAAGTTTTCGCACTATCACAGATATTTTCCTTACTACTTACTTTGAGAACTAATGTTTTCGTCATACTGCTTCAAAAACAGCTGTTTTCAATACATGCATTGAGATGCTAAAGATGTTCTTTTTAGTCCTAACCTAAAAACATCAGCTGTTACTATGTTTATACCAATTAATTAACAATTGTAAAGAGTCTATAAAAACAACCGATAATCTCGATTGTAATTAACCGATATAACAGCTATTATAGTTGGTGTACCACTAACACATACTAAACAGCTGTAATAGCTGCAAACTTGTATAACTTTTGCAAATTTTTGAAAGTAAATAGGTTATATCATTTTAGTTTTTGTGAAATTGTTTTCTTGTATTGTTTGCAATATAACGAAAAATATAGTTCATCGCTAGAACCAAAAGAAACTTTTCGATCCTCACTCATTTTCCAGCCTTGGCTCCACCTCGCATTTTGGTCCTAGTGATGAAATACTATTAACAGTGTATATGTAGGTATATAAAGGAATAGAAGAGATCTGGAAGTAGAGAAAGCTACAAAATTATAGGCGTAGAAAAAAAGCAACAGGTAGAAAGGGATGTGGATAGGATATAACTCTCAGGGAAACATATTGAGAGGTCAGACTGTTTATATATCTAGGTTATCTAATAACAAGGGACGATTCAGAAGCTTGAATATCATACTTCGCTCCCTAACACAACATTAAGTAGGGTCACAAAAGTAAGAGATTACAATTTGGAGGTGAAACCTTGGAAACTTGTGGAGGCATGGATCTTAACAATACGTGAGAGGAGAAATTGTTACAGGGGTGAAAAAGGATATATGGATCTGTGAATGAAGGTGTAGTATGGAGGATAAGACGGAATGAGGAGCTGGAGACGTTAAGAGAGTCAGGAAAAGTAAAAGAGTGGTAATAAGGTACTTTTCTTATTAGATCTGTCTCATTATATGAACAGTGATGTTCTGATGAAGGTGTCATCTTCCCTTTTTTATTCAATGGTGTTTCGTACTTATGAATAAAATTCTGGTGCTACAGAAAAAAGTTTGTAGGATTATCTAATTTTGGTTTTCGTGAAAGTTGTAGCTCGTCATTTAAAAATACAGAGTATTTACCATTTTCTCTCTGTATGCTTACAAAGCTATTTTGGCTACAGTGCAAAGCCCTGTTAAAAAAAAACTTTAATGACCGAATTTCCGGCTATGGTACAAGAAGAATGTACGATTTTCACAGGATAAAAAGTGAACCTGAAAATATTATGTAGAGAAACTGTTAATAGAGGTTTAAAATTGTTTAATAGTCTCCCTGTAGAATTAGTTACTAAGGGGTGTTCAATTTAAATTGGAATTAGAGGTTTGTATACAAACATCAAACATTAGAGGTTTGAATACAAATTAACAGATTTGTATTCAAACATGTACTCTATGAGTGAATATTGAAAGTTTTTCTATTGCTTTTAACTGGATATCTTTTTCAATTTATTTGCTATTCATTTTCAATTTTTAAATACCCATCATTGTAGTATTGTAACCATTAATTTCTATGTTTGTTAAATCTACAACATATAAAAGTGAAATGAAAAACTAGTGAACATTAAGAAATAATGTGGATTGGTCCACTTATAGAGAACTTTAATGTAATAGCAGATATTTCTTGTTGAAACTCCATATTCAAGGATAAAATAAAGCAAAAGCTTAAAGTTTCAAATATTTTAATAATATAAATGAGCTACAATTGTTTCGCCTTGCAGCAACTTGCCCGATGATGCCGCAAGGCGAAACGATTGTAGCTCATTTATATTATTAAAATATTTGAAACTTTAAGCTTTTGCTTTATTTTATCCTTTACTTATAGAGAATGTCAGACTAGATTATAGGAAAGCAGACAAATAAGGAAGACAGGAAAAGATAGTTGGATGACCTCTGACAGATGGGAAAACCAGAGAGAGGTTGTCTAGGAAGGCTTAAAAAGACCTTCATAGGTTCTAGCACAGAGGATGCACTACGTAATTGAAATAGCATAAAAGAAAACTTGATTTCATAAAATAAATGGTTTTTCTTTCAGTAAACTTAAACATAAAATAAAAGATGCTAAATATAGATTAAATAATAATAAATGAATTCTAGGATAGAACTTCATAAGCAACTCTGCCATCTTGTGTTGAAGAATACTTGTAGGCTTGTGTCCGATAGTGTGGGTGTGGCTTGCTGTAACAATTAAATCAACAAAACAAAATTTAGCTCCAACAGAAAGAAATGAACGTTTATTAATTATACGACTAGAGGACACTATGCTTTTATTTTCATCTGTATAAACAAAAATAAATAAATATAATAAATGTTGTAAAAACTTTCTCATGCTTCATCTCAAGAAAGTCAATTATAAAAGTGAATATTAAATGTCAGAGGTTTGGAATGATTGGCTTAGCAATTATTTATATCAGAGAAACTAATAATAATGAGTCAATAACTTTGTAAAGTACGGAGTCCCTCAAGGTTCTGTGCTGGGTGTACTCTGCTCTTTCTTATCTATATTAATGATTTTTGTGAAGCTCAGTTTGTTAGAAAATTGACATTGTATGCAATAGAAAGTACAACTGCATCAATAATAAATTATTTTAAATTGATGAAGTATTGGTTTGGCAAAAATTACATACAAATAAAAACAGATTACTTGTTTTTTTTTAATTCTAGTAATGGCATCATAACTTTTGACTGTCAGTTAACAAATTGTATTTGTGATGAAATTAAGATAATAGATTCTTTGAAATACCTTGGTGTTAAACATGACATTAAATTGAAAATTGCACTTAAAAAAGTTAAAAATAATTGTTCATTTTTTACAAAAATAGTGTCCAATGTGGATTCTAAAATTGATTTATTGTACTCTAGTTGAAAGTAGAATCGAGTATGGGGTTGAATCCTGGGTAACTATTTTGATAACATAAAATTCTTAGTTACTTGACGAAAACATATAAGAATCATGATTAAAAAAGATAAAACCGAGCATTCTTTTCCTCTTTTTTAACCACCTTGACCTACTGCCACTACAGTATTTTAATATTTTTAAAGTTAAAAGAATATTTTTTGTTATAAGTGGAAATAAAAATGTCAAATCTGTTTTTATATAAAACTAAATTGAAATGTAATATACCACAACGATTTAAGACTGTCTTTAAACATTTTAATATTTATTTTTTATGGCTAACAAATTAGGTACCTGATAACATAAAATTATTAACATCACTGAAACATTTTTGCAAATTGCTGAAAAATTGAATTTTACCTTTTGATCATGTTGTTTATCCTCATGTTAGTTTTTCACCTTTATATAGTACATCAAGTTTGGACTATAGATATACTATTTATTTTTACTGGCCATAAACTATGGAGAATTTAATAAAATCGTGTTTTGCATGTTATGAAAGTATGTTCATATATTTGATTAATTTTGTATTATATGTTTTGATTGCTACCATTCAGAAGAAGAAAGATCTATCTTTTATTGTTTTCATGATGTGTATATTATTTCGGTTAGTTCTGTCACTCTAGATGACTGAAGGCAGATCCATACTTGCTTGGCTTCGGGATCTCCTATATTTACTATGAGGGTATTTGATTATGTAAGTAAATTTATATTTGAGAATGTAACCTTAATAGTTAAATAAAAAATTTGGTAATTACGCATAGTCACAGTCTTTGAAAAATATTTCAACAGAGCCTAAACTTGGTTTGTGCCATAAACGTCTCCTCAGTATAAATCATATTTTATTAAAATCGAGCTTTCAATGACAACAGTGCAGGTTTATCTTTATTTTTTGCCAATTATTCCTGAACCGTAATATTTTTTTACTTGTGATTTTGAATGAAATTGGTAGAGCTGATTTTTAGACATGTCTTTTACAATAACCCGATTTTGTTGTTTCTTACCGATAACTCACAAACTGAGGTTCTTAAAAGCTGCCATAAGCAAAATTTGTTAAATATTAGAGCCGATTTTGAGAAAGTTATCATTTATGTTTTTCTCTTATGGCAGATAACACCTGAATTTTATATTACAGTACCTTAGAGGCTCACAAAGTGAATAGGGATGTAGCAAAGCCTAACTGACTCTACATGTAGTTTTGGGTGAATCTATCTTTTTTATCTTTCCTATCATATTTTTTTGACCAACCCTGACACTATTAGGCTATTGTTAGAACTAGGGGGGGGGGTCTTTATTTTATGTTCTTTTCTTCCTTTTTTTTTTTTTAACGTGAAGATAACCGAGAGGTTTTTCGCTTTTAAACAACAAGACATAAAATATGTCCACATATCAATTACCTTATTATATTGATTAATTTTTTTAGATTCAGAGAACCTCAAATCTCCAAAAAAACTCGACGTCAATAAAGTCGTCTCATAATACAACTTTATATTATGTATGTGTGAAAAAGTAAAACTGACAATTGATTTTTTTTAATATTGTAATCAGATCCAACTATATTTTGTTTTATTACACACCATATTCTACTTAAAACATTGGTAAAAGGATTAAATTAATATCGTGAATTCTACAATTTTGGCGTTCTAAGGTATGTGAGCACAACTTACATTTGTGAAATTTTTCAATTGACATTGATGGCCCAGCTTTGTCAGAGTTTAATGGTAACCTAAATTGGCGAACCCATCGCCCAGTGAACATCCACTGCACCCTCCTTAAATCTCCTCATATTGTTGTGAAGTCTTTCCTGTAAACTACACTACTTCCCACTCCCGTGCAGGTGGATCTTGATTTATTCTGTCAGCCTTTTTCACCTTAACTCACTCCTACTGTCTTCATCCTCTCTATTCTGTTTTTAACACAACCCTACCGTATAAATCGGTCCCCTGCTGATGGGGTGAATGACACGGACAAACGATTTTGTGTACAGAGCCTGTGGGATAGTTGGTGACCTCTCACAATATTTAACCTTACCCGACCGAGCGAGGCTCTGGCCGGGTGGACCATCCTTTCCTTAACTGGTCCAAGGAAAAACCACATGTAGAGAAATGAAATATAACAAACTTATGTGGAATGTCACCACAACTCAATGTGCTGTTAAAATGGAGCATGCTTTTTTGATAACTATCAGCAAAGGGAGTTCTCCGCTTCGTCGAGATTTATACAACAACACGGAGATAAGAAATCTAGTAGAGAAAGGTCAAACAGGACAATCTGGCAGGATAGATGACCTTCTGGAGTAAGATTTAGACTTAGAGAACACATTAGAAGAATCGGAATGGAATGTGATGGGACCTGAAGACAACCTCCACGTCATATATTAATCAAATGTGATACAATAAAGTACAAAAGGTCTAGAAGTTTACGAGGGTTCCAGATTGATATAAAGGAGATATCTATCCCTTCATGTGTTGCATTTCCTAAAGGTGTTGTGGCTTGAAGGTCTTCTATAGACGAGAGTGCTCTGTGTTAGAAGAAGTAGGGGACACAATAGATCTCTAGATGTCCCCCACATAACAACTAGCCTACTACTAATTACTATTGCAACATGGAAAATCTAATGGGTTAAGAATATTTAAATAAAGACTTACTTAGAAACTTCTTGCATACCATTTACTTCATCAACATGATTCCCTTCTTCTTCTTCCTCCGCATTTGGGATCTGTGAGGTCCTTATAAAACCAGTAGGCGGAGTTGGTGGACGTACAATTGGTCGATGTGGGCGAAAACCACTTCCTGTAGGCTTCGGTAATGGTAGTGGGCGCATCGTCGTGTTAACTTGAGAGTTATATATATTTTGTACCACTAAGGATGTGAGAGGTGGAGGTAAAGGAGGAGGTGGTGGGCGAGGAGGAGGAGGAATCGGAGGCCTTGATGTTGTTGTAGGTGTCATTGATGTTCCCGATGTAATAGTAGAAGGAATTGGAAAATCTGTTGAAGATTCTTCTATTGGTGGTGGTTCATCTGTTGTTATAACAGGCTGGGGTATAACATATGTAGGCGTCGTTGGTAGTTCTGGCTGTGATAACCCAAAGTTGTTAAGAAAAGCATACACAGGAATCAGTGGGGATATCTTTGGTGTTGTTGGTGCATGATATTGAGTTGGGTTCAATGATTCATAAAGTGACAGAGTTGGGTGTTGAACAGGTCTGTTTTGAGATGAGAAGAAGTTGTAGAGAGGTAGAAGTCCTAAGAATGTGACATCATTACCAAAGCTTTGACAGGAAGTTGTAGCGATGAGAAGGACAACATATTTCTGGAACTAAATAAAACCAGGGTTTAATTAAATAAATAAACTGAATGAATTATTTAACAATCTTCATTTTACATATCTAAAATTTACAAACATATATTGTACTTAATAATCATATTTATATAAGAAAACAAGTTGCTCATAGTATTTACCCAATCCCCAATATGCAATGTAATACTAGCAGATCCTGTAAATATAATACCCAAAAGTGGATTTCCTGAGCGTTGTAGGAAATGTTTAATTGAATGGGAAAATCAAGTGGTCTTACACAATAGGATAAGTTTGTTTAAAACTGTTGTTAGACATGTTTTCTAAACCTCGTAATTGTGTATATCACTACTTTCTTGGTGTCGGGTAGGCCCTAAGGGACTTTGTAGATGTGTATATATGAAAAACTCTCCACTTGCTTTGCTCATGTTATTGACTCTCCCCTTCCGCATCTTATAACAATCGAAAAATATATTTTATATTTCATTGTGGTATCCCACGGATTAGCGTAAATTTAATTTCGTTATATTAAAATACATCTACTAAATCCTCTAATTTAGGTATTTCTTACCTTAACTTTACTGCAGTTTGGGTGAATCACCCATCATCAAGAAAATAAATTCACCCAAAACTGCAGTAAATTTAAGGTAAGAAATACCTAAATTAGAGGATTAGTAGACTTATTCTAATATACCGAAATTAAATATCACATTTTCTTGGCAGCCAGGATGCACAATTATATTTTTAACAATAAATTTCACTTTTTGTCGTCATAAAGAGGTGAAGTTGGTACCATTGCATGCAGAATTAAACTCTGTATGTTTATTCAATATAGTGTGTTATAAGTTGAATAACACGAGATATGAACAAAAAACATCAAAATTTCCACCGTTTTTCTGAATTTTGATAGGGTTCTATATGAATTCCTATCTTAATTTTTGTGTCCACTATCATACTTATGTACAAACAACAAATATGACAAACCTGAGGACCCTAGCTGGATTTACACCTTTCTTCACATACCATAATCTTGGGTTAGATCACTCTCTTTCATTTTACTTAGTTTTCATCTTGGGTTTCTCTTGACCAAACCAGTCTTATCGGTTCTATTCCGACCCAGGCACTATTATTTATTTTATGTATTTTGATACTTTTTTTAAGGCAATGTTTCACAAAAAAGGCAGGTAATAGTTTTCAAAATAAATATAAAAAAATTTGTAGTGCCTCATTGAGAAACACAAATTCTCAGTGTGACAACTTTTATTTAAAATTTTGAGATTTATGTTGCACCTAGTAGTAAGTATGTATACTACATCAAATATTTTATTTTTGACCAAATATAGAACTTGTAAATAGAATTTAAGTAAATTATTGAATTTACTATCTTTACTTTATCCCGTACACGAATGTATGTAGACAAAGTTCAGTTAAGTTGAATACATGCTTAGGTATCTTAATGGTCCTAGCTGGATCGAAACCTTTTTATTTTGTCTTGGGTTAGATCCCTCTCTTTCATCTTTCCTATCAAGTTTCTCTTAACCAACTCTTGTCCTTTTCCAACTCTGTTGCTATTAGAGTATTCATTGTCTTTATTTTGTGGTATTTTCTTACTTTTTTATATAAAGCAATGATGACCAAAAGGTGCCTTTAAACAACAAGGGAAAAAACAAAATTTTGTATTGTACAAAAACATCTGAGTTTTTCACATAGAATAAATACAAGTAATTCCTGGTCCAAGTCCCCCATTTTTGAATTTTAATATAATTCTTAAACCCCTTAAGCCTCTTAAACAGGAGGCCCCGATTGTTACGAAATTCGGGAAATTTGCCCTTATCCCTAAGTGTTGTTTTCATTTTTATTAATAATTATAAATTTCAGTGATACTATAAGAAAAAAATTTTGTATTTTCTCAAACATATCTTATTAAGTCCCAACAAAACATATCAGTCCTGATATCCTCCTGTTAAAACAAACACATTATAAACATGTAACTGCTAAAAGAACCTAATTTCTCATAATTGACTCTACCAATTTAGGTGAAATTTTTATGAAAATGAAAATTAGTAGCCTAATCCAACGTGCAGAAAGCAAGTAATATACAATTATTACAATTCAGATGTGATTTAGCAAGAAATCAAAAATGTACCTGGACCTTTGCCATTTAAAAACTCAAGTTCAATCAACAAATGGTATACAAGATTTTTCAAAAAGTTGATAAGATCTCTAGGCCTTCTATACTTAGGCCTACCTCATGAAAGAAAAGTTCAGAATTAATAAAAATTATATTTTCCTTTTTTAAATATAGTAGTAAAAAGCCCTTTCAAAATAGCGGTCATTTTTATTAGACTTTGTATTTTAATAATTGTTATTTTTCATTAAAGTATGTATGGACAATTTAGTTTTATCATAGCTTAAAATATGTGTTACAAAAAAAATCAGAAATACAATTTTTAGTCTTTCTAAATATTATATAAGTTACTGTATATTATTATGTTTTCAATGATTAAATTTTACCTTCTAAAATGCATTTAAATAAATGGTGTAAAAACATTGAACAAACTTTCTCACTCACCCATTCTCAAAACCAAATACAAATTAATACAAAATTCATTCGGTACTTGTCAGTGAAATTATTCATGGACGCTAACTTCTATATATATTTAAATAAGAGCCTAAACTTGATTCAATTATTTCATAAACACTTCCTTAACGTAAATCGTATTGATTAAAATCGAGCTTTTAATAATTGTGATGAAGGTTTCTTTTTTTTTCTTCTGCCAATTATTCCTGAACCCAAATGTTTTATAATTACTACTTTCCACGTGTGTTTGGGGCATTATTTTTCTTTCTATTTCATTAAAATTTGAACGAAATCGGTAGAGCCGATTTTGATAAATTACGTTTTTTATAATAGTCGATTTTTTTTTTTTTTTAACCAATACCTCATGAACCGACATTTATTGAGAGAAACAAACAATCATTCTATTGGAATGTCAGAGGCTATATTTGAACAAAATTTGATAAAAACCAATTTTGAACAAATCATAATTTTCTGATAACATTTAGGCTGCTCCAAATTTTGAATTTTCAACATTAAAAAGTCCCGAGTATTTTTAACACATACCAAATTTCTAAAATCTGTTTACGTATTTGAACAGTAGAGCACTGGATATATATAACAAAAAAAATCTGAGAATAATATTTTTTTTAACACTAGTAAATAACACCAGTTTTAGCTTTGAAATTCGGTTTTTTTAATTGAATGTAAATAAGATCCGCTGAATATCACTGAAACAATTGCAACATCTCAGCTGTTTTAAACTATTTTCCATAGCTCTTTCTAACCTAGAACCTACATGAGTGTGTAATAATATAATTATATTACATTTGTACAGCTGATGATTTTCATCTATTAAGAATAATGAACATATGATAGTGGCGCCTTGACTTACCAACAACATGATCCAGACGGCAGTGATGTTTGCATCGTCTATGTCAAAACATCATAACTGTAATGAAATTAATTATATACGCTAGGTTGTTAGCTACAGCCAAGGCCTACCATCCCTTTCTCTAACCTTGGATTAACAGTGTTGTCTCAGTTGTCTGGGATTTTAGTAGAAGTGTTTCTAATATTAGTTGGGGATTAAAAACGCGAAAATAGGCCAAACACCCACGGAATACTAATGACTAATCGAAAGTGGGCCTTATTAAGGTTATAATAATGTGTAAAAAAAAAAAAAATCAGGTAGTTGTACACGAATGTACTTATGACGAATCAGTGTCTCATTTTACTGAGAACGGGTTTGGCAATCCCGAGGGAATAACTGGATCTACACATTTTACATGTATTCTTGGGTTAGATTATTCTCTTTCCTCTTAGATCTGTCTGTATCAACTCTTTTTTTTCCCTAAGCTTGACAATACTAGAGTATTCGAGCTCTATGGGGGTTTATTTTATCCTCTTTTCTTTTTGTTTATAAAACTTTTTCGCCACGACAAGGATTTGTGAATAATTTTAAAATACCGAAATATATCTAACCACCATTTCGCATCAATTTATTTAAAATCGCTTGTGAAAATTTTGCAATATTCCAACTTTTAGTCTTTCATGTTTCATTTGGTCGTTTTAATCGATAACTTCTGAACCAGTACTTTTAGTGCCCTTTTATGAGGAGTTTATATTACTTACCTTTTACAAAACTGTATACAAATCACTACAATCGATTTGGAGAAAATCGGAATTCGGACTTTTGACTTTATAACATTTGACTTCCATCTCAAATTTTCTATTTATTTAGTACTAGCGGTTTAACCCGGCTTCGCCCGGGACTTCTAACATATATGTTATTAATGAATAAATGTTGAATATCATATTGATTTCAAAATATTCGCAAACCCGCCTGCTAGCACCTAATTGAAGAATCATGGGCAAGACCCTAAAAATGAAGTAATGAGTTAAATAAAGTATTTACAAAGTATAAAGTTACAAAGTAGAAATTTACTCAGTTAACTGTACCTTTGTCAAGAGGATACGGGGCTATAGGATTGTGTGGTAGTTGGAATATAAGGAGATAAACCTCAAAATATAAGAAGTAAAAGCTTTTTATTGAAAACATTCTAACTTTTTATAATACTTGTTTATAAACAACTTTTTTCATTTTGTTATCTGGGGTATATTATACATTTTTTTTTCGGATTTCCTACTCCAGATCAAGCTACGTATAAAATTGACCGTGAGAAAAGCAGGAATCTTTGAGACTTATGCCGCAATATTTTAAAGTTTGTCCCTGCGATTTGTTAATAGTAAAACTATAGGCTACTTTGATTGGAAATTGCAGCCTCTTTAATTGGAATGGTGATTCAGTCGATATCAGTAGTATTCTGTGGATAAATACTGTATTTCCCTTGTATTTTTCGGTCATAAGTTCGGCCCTTTTATCTCCCAATGGACGCCCTTAGAGACAAAACGGAAACCTTCTTCACGGATGGGCAATAGAGGACTATCACACCATATACCCCCTTTGATTGTACTGGGATTCGTTTTTGATTTTACCGGCACGCACATTCCAGACTTCATTTTATTATATACATTGATGTGTATACGAGTGTTTGAGTATACTTGTAGCCTGTCATATATATACAATATTTATTTCTTGTCCCGTTCTGTATTAATTTCACAATAACATAAACAGTAAAGATCCTAAATTTATTTATCCCCCCCCCTCGAAATATTGAACGGTCTCAGCAATAAAATATTGAATTGGGGCCCATAAAACTGTTTGATTAGGCTATAAACGCAGTAAAAACTAATCTTAAATGTTACCAGTGTGAAAAAGCTCAAAGGGAAGTAATATTTTCATAATACTGTAATTTTATTATTATTATTTTCCCGTATATATGGGGTGCTAGGCTACAGAAAATTTAATTGTAGGCTCACATTGTTTTAAAGGTAGAAAAATAACCTTAAAAAAACATATCATAAAATTCTCTTTAACACTTAAAACCAAAGAACAATAACATACTTTGTCGACTAGGGATTCGACCCTTGTACGATAGTCAAAATAAGATTTTAGAAAAGAGATCCCAAATAGCGTGATGGTCGGAAGAGAACAAGAGTTGGTCAAGATAGGAAACATGAAAGAAAGTTATCCAACCCAAAACTACATGATAAAAGTTGTATATCCAACTAGTACCAGTCGGGATTGGAACACTGTTACTCAATATACTGAGCTCCTAAAAGTATAGGCTCATAGATATCATCTACAGACAAAAAGTAACAGTTAAAAAAGAGTTTCAAAAGCCACCATTTTGAAATTTACAATCCATTTTGCTTCCTCCAAAGACGTTTCAGCTATCAAAAAAAATTTCATCTCATATTTCAAAAGTTCCTTTAGGTTAAAACAAACATAAAATTTAGTAAAATTGGGTTAGGAGCTAGTTAGGCCCCTAACTTAAAATTACTTAGTCAACTTTTTTTAGGTTCTTTGTTCTTTAAATTATTTTTTTATAAGAAATCGTTTTTTAAAATAATCAGGTTAAAAAAAAGCTTATACAGAGTGAATGGTGAGCAATGTGCCAAATAAATGGTGGTAAACTTCATTTGCAACAAAGTTAACCATAACAAGCACATCCTATGTCTGTTCGTTTCTGAGATATAAATTTTTCCGTAGTTTAGGTTAATGTGACTTTTCAGTTTAAGATTCTATTTTCTCACTTTATTTCTCTACTAGCAACTAAAGTAACCCCCTTTCCTAAAAAGTACATTAACCTATAAAACAGAACCAACATAGTTTTTTTTTTAAACTGAGAATATGAAAAGAGTGAATGTTTTGAAATCTTTGTTAAAATTCAAAAAAAATTGTACTCACAAACAACTACACCTGTAGGTGTTCAAATTTTACAAAAAATTAGAGCTTTTCAACAATATAAAGCGAATCTCTATATTTAAAATTTTTTTCCATAAAATTATATCGTCAAAAGTTGTGATTAATATGACGGTATTTTACACTTCGGTTCTCTAATTGACACTGACAATGAATGGTCAGTTATAACAATTTGACAATAATTATTTTTTAATACTGTACTCAACAATGAAAGTAGGTTGGTAATAACTCTCTACAAAAGAAAAAAAATGTCAAAACTGTCAGAATTCCATTATCGAGGATCATATTATATTGGGACTTAAAAAAAGTTATAGTAACTCGACATTTGGCGTTATATTCTTTAAATCTAGTGTAGGAATTAATTTTGATCAATACGTTCGAAAAACAATGCACAAATTTTCTGACACACCTATCCCCCAAAACCAATTAAAACACGAGTCAAAAACTAATTGTCACCAAAATATATATTTTAATAAGGGCCTAAACTTAATTCTCTTGTCCCATAAACGCATCCTCTTCGGAAATCGCATTTGATTAAAATCAAAATTTAAACGACGGCGGTCAAGGTTAATTTTATTTTTTTTTCCTTTCTAATTATTATTACTGAACTATGACACTTTGTATTTACGTTTTTACACACAGGTTTGGGTCATTAATCTTCACATCTCAATAAAATTTGAGACATTACGACTTTTATAACAGTCCCTCATAACTCACAAACCGGGATTTTTGGAGAGATGACAACCAATACGTTTTGTCTGGGTCCTTAGAGAGGAAACACTTGAAAACAAAAATTCATTAAAATCATAATTTTGTGCTTAACGTAGCAATCCTCAGAGACCTCCGATTTCCTCAGGTTTCCCTTACTTAAATTATGCATAACTTGAAATAAGAGTTACCATTTAAAATTGCCCCCAATATTCGTTCATTGCCACGAAAAACACCCTACTTTTGACCCATCACAAAACTTTATAAGTTACGTTTGTGACAAAGTAGAAAGAATTACAAGTATCGGCCTAATGCGTCAGAAATAGCTGTACAATCACTTTTAAAATGTGTAGGCTATAAATATATAGGATTTACATACCACTGGGATCACCTATCCCTAATAATACAAATTATGTGTGAGTAATTAAGGCCTAAGAATCCTAATTAAGGGTGATTATTGTTATTAATCTATAGACTTAACGGATTATTGCGAGAGATGGACATTTACCAATATTTGGTTTTCTTATTTAGTACGTCATAATGGTATTCTAAGAAACTACCAGATAAACCAGCTAAGATGTGTAAATGAGGTCCAGATTATCTCTGCTGTAAATCATTTTGTTTTATCTAACCTCATTTGGTAGCCTATTTAGTTTTCCTGATATTTTAAAATGTTAAAAAAACTTCTCGGTCATCATCGCCTTATAATAAAGAAGAAAAGAACAGAAAATAAAAAACCCTAGCTTTCGAATATTTTAATATCGTCATAGTAAGGACGAGAACAAGAGTTAATCAAGAGACCTGATATAATATGAAAGATTGAAATCTAGTCCAAGTCTACATGAAAAAAGAGTACAAATTTTTGATATTCTGTCTCGGCTAACTTGATAGCAGGAATTTGAGACATCTGACTGCTAGAACGTTGTGTTTGTACTAAGCCATCTGCGTCACACTACTACAAAGTAGAAGTTTTGTCGGTAGAGTCGTCCAATCTGAATGGTTACAGTATACAGAAGTGTTTTTTATTCTCATATTGTTTTTTATTTTAACAGACTTATTTTTTTAATTGATAGTAATAGTACTATTAAGACGTTAAACAGTGTGTTTATACTTAATTTTGAAACTCACATACTTGGAGGTCAGCATGGCTTGTGTCTACGTCATCTCCAGGAATTTTTTCTGAAATGCATTGAAAATGAATCGAGAATCGGTACTCGGGGGATTTGTTTGGGGCGCTGATCGCGAATATGCCATCGGCAACCCTCCCACAAGCTTATGGTACTCCGGGCGCCTTGGTTATCAGTATTATCCCGGGAGATTTATTGTAAATGTTTTGAAAAGCAATCGAAACTTGCCACTCGGGTTTTTTCGGGGCGTTGATCGAGAATATGTTATCGGCAACCCTCCCCCGAGCACCTGGTGCTCCGGACGCCCTGGTTATGAGCAATATTCCCGGGAGTTTTATTGAGCACTATAAGTGTGAGAAGTAGTGTCATATAAACTTATCATTCATTATAATAATAATATACGTACAAATCTTGGATGGTTGCTCTCTCAACCGATGCAACGCCCTGGTAACCAACGGAGGAACTATAATTCATATAAATATGTTACACATTATATCAACATTAAAAGTAGGCCTACCCGGTGATTCGCTCTGGTAGTCAACGGATATAGTGGAACAGCCCTAAGATGGCACTTGTGCCCGGTGTGGGACGGTAGAGGAAGAGGTGGATTATGTCGGAAAATAACACCATTCCACAAACATTGACTTTGCCTCCGAATCGCCAGCTACCTGAGACTTGCCCTCCTCGCACCCCTTAACGTTTACTTCGAGAATTATAGTACAGCGTTTTCACCCGATCTGCGAAGTGCCTTCTTAGGCCTGTTCCACTATACCAGTTACTCTACTAGTGATTACTATTTTTCAGAACACGCTACTTCAGACGAATCTGGTGTTGAAGTGATATAAGGTAAAATAATTTGTACTGTTTTATTCGATTACAAAAAAAAAAACATTAGAAAATATTAATATAAATTTTTATCCAAATATTTTTCAATAAAAATAAAACCTAAATAGAGTAACGGAAAAATTAAGAATTCAAGATTTTTAAATTGTGTACAATAGAATTTAAATTAGGCTAAATTGTGATAAAATATAGTTTATAAAGATATTTAGAGTGGCAAGTATAATATAGGTACCGTATATGTAAAATGTTGGAAAACAACTGTTGTATCTCCCGCTAAATTTAAATAAATCCAGTACAACTCGAAATTACGTGTGTTGCTATCAAATTATGTGAGACAGACTATATAGGATCTTTTAAGATTACAACGGCAGTACTCGGTTCAAATGTCATTTATTATTGGTAGAAAGTATTATGTGATGGAAACAAATGTTGTTGAGATTTTTGTGAATATATTCGGTGTATTGTGAGTGCTATATTTTATTTGTTGTTTTGGATATAAATCATCAAAATTTTATGTTAATTGTTTTCCCAGATTTTGAAATTTGAAGGATGGAGCACATCTTTCATTTATCGTACCACTTTTAACTGATAACTCCGGAACTTATATGTTTAGGAGATTGTGACGAATACGTTTCGTTGGTCCCCGTAGGGCCTATATTTTATACTTATTATCAAAATTTTGAGACATTTAAAATTTTTGTGACCCGACTAAATGTTGAGCATGATTGGTATTTATTTTGATGTGTGAACGTAATGTTGGTGCAATGTTTTTATTATAGTTCAATAATTATACTGTTTCTACAGTAAAGAAGTTTCTCTGTTTTAGCATAATTGTATAGTTTTTGTATAATGTTTTCTAAAGTAATCCATTTTAGTCAATTGTAAAAGATTGCATATTAAATAAATTCTTTTCTTGAAGACTTGATTTACAGACCTTCAGTTAATGTTTTTACATATTAACTAGGTATTTTTCTTAAACAGTATAACAATTCTTTTAAAATTAATAATATTATTTTCGCAATACTTAAGTAAACATAACTTTTAAGTACATAATGAAAAAAAGTATATTATGGTCTGAACTTTAGCACGTAAATTGTTTGGCGTTAGAATCTACCTTCAACCTCTATTAACAACTCAATCAATAACGACGATGTGATTAAGATAACAGTGTAAATAGAACGAAGTGTTTGGATATGATAAGATTTACAAACGTCAAAAAATGTGTCGTAATCACAATTTTGTGCTGGTAAAGAACTGGAATTGTTTACAATTTTATAACCATTAATTAATTATAATAATACGCGTCTTAAAAATGTAGTCAATAGCCAATTATTTACACAGTTGGCTGAGGTCCTTTGGGAGTTGAGCATAGCTATTAGGTTAGTTTGTATTAAATGACTTTTGTTTGTATTATTACCAGTTAAATTTGTCTAGGCCTATGTCGTTTGCTATTCATTTACATAGGAGATTTATTTAATCTAAAGTTATTATGAGGTGAAGTAAGTCGTTGTTTTTGCTAATAGTGTAAAATTATAAAAAGTTCTATTTTAGTGGGGGTTTTCCCCAGGTAAATTTTGTTGCTTGTTAAAATTACTTATAATCAAATGCAAATATAGGCTACTAAAGGAAATTATTTTAGAAAAACCTGTAGTAATTGTAAATATGTGATTTAATGCATAATTAGGTTACTTTTTTGATTTTGTGGTTTGATATTACTATTAAGTAGTGTTATAATTGCATCTGTAAGTAGTCATATCAATTCAAGAATATATTGATAGAAGTTAATAATCTGCCAAAACTTCAGAAAAATTTAAAGCTAGCCCTTATTGTAATATCAAATTTGGCTTATGTAGTTGGTAGGGTAGATGCTAACTTCATGTTTTTTGGTATTTCATTTTCAAAACATTTAGGCCTAAATTCAATGCTTGACAGAACATATAAGCTATTATAAGAAAAAAGCACTTTCTTCTTTTTACGGAATATAAACTAACTATTACACATCCTTAATGATTTTATTTAGCCTACTAGGCTTATCTTCAGCCATAATCTTTTCTTATACTTGTATAGGTAATTATATAGAGTAGCTGGTACAGCTAATTTTTGTTAATGTTTTTAAAATTCCTTTACTACATCCCTACCTTACTTCTTAAGAATAAATTACTTTTGTCTACAGTTGTTGACAAAGTGGCATTTTGTTCATTTAAATTAGTTTGCAAAACAGCTGATTTCACAACAGTGTCACTTTGCCCACTACTTTGCACACTACTTTGCTCACTCCGGATGGCAACCGAACAAAACGAAATTTAGGTTAAGTTTATTTGAATTGATTTATAATATACAGGAAATGTCTCGTATGTAGGTTAGATTAATTATTACATGTAAAACAACAAAACAACGTTTTAAAGTTGAAAAGGGAAGTAATTATTCATGAAGATGATTGGCAGTGTAGGCCTATGTACAAGGAGAGTATTTTTCGTTTGCCGAGTTTTGAAGTTGGCAATCCCGTTTGCTCAACAATACACCTAAGTTATTTGTAATATTCATTTAAAATAACCTCCGTTTTGACGTGAGAACTTCTACTCAGTGTTGATAGTTTTAAAATATGGACAACTGTAGACAAAGTATAATGTGAAATTCGTGAGCAAAGTGTCTTTTTTAAACTCGATAAAATTGACGCACTCGGCAAGCCTCGTGCGTCAACATTTTTCTCTTTTGGTAACATTGCAATTTCTTTGCTAATGTACGAGACATGGATTTGAAGAATTCCTTATAAATTCATCGATTTCATAGTTTTTAAATTGTGATTTTTCCGTAAAAAAGTGAATTCCGCATTGAAAAATAATTTATTCTTAAAAATTAAGCTATGAAGTAAAGGAATTAAAACAAAATCAACCAAAATTAGCTGTACCTATATAACTACTCTATATAATTACCCTAATTTATAGTTTATTGTCTGTATTAAAATGTTTCGGTTTATTGTAGTTCACTTATATATTTACCGATCATTTTTTATTTTATTAAAATGTTTTGGTCTATTGTAGTTCACATGTATACTTACTGATTTTTTTTTTCTTATCTTTTTTCATGTTGTATATTTGTTTGTGTTTCTGTGCATATGTACAGGTGTGAAAGGATGCAAAATTAAACATTTTTGTTTTTTATTACTATTTTTGTTTATTTGATTAAATATTGTTTGAAAATGAATATGTCCTTGAAACGTACTACACAGCAGTTTCATGAATGATTTATTTATGTGCATGGAAATTTATTTAAATTTTTAAAAGGGTTGTAGGATATTAAAAAAATGAGGAGAGGGTGTCACCTTTTAGCAGACATAGAATTGAGAAAGTAATGTCTGGCTCTGTAAATTAATAGGCGAGTGGTTTTCTTAACTTTCCATATATATATATATATATATATATATATATATATATATATATATATATATATATAGTAGGGTGTTAAGAAAGTTATGTGATTGGTAAAAAAATTGATGTCAAGATTTTGCGGATATATTTTTTTTGAAATCTAAAAAGTGTTTTTTTGGAATGATGTCTGTCGTATTCGAAGTTCTCTACATCCCAAACATGTGGGCAAATTTTAATCAAATTTGGTATATGGATATAATTTGGCTATCCCCCTATCTCGTGACTTTTATTAATTAATTTTTTTTTTTTTTATAAGTAAAAATTTGTAGGTTAGCTGTCATAAGAAAAAACAAATTAGTATTTTCTTAATATTAGTTCTAATGATTTTAATCAAATTTTAATTAAGTGTAGCCTTTAGGGACCTAAAAAAAAAATGTATTGAAACAATAAATCGACAACAGGGTTGTTATAAAAGACACGTAATTTCTCAAAATCTACTTTACAAATTTAATTAAAATTTTAGTGAATGATAATGACTAAATGATAAATGACTAAATGATACGAATGATAAAAAAAATCACATCATTCCATTGCATAGCGAATGACCTCTATGGTATTAAGTTAAGTAATAGTTTATTGTTGTACATTATTAGGCCTACATTAACAAAATTAATGTTTACAGAATGATAATTAAACTATCATTAATGTTTACAGAATTAAAATTGGAACATAATTTATAGTTATGGAATGAGAATTAAAACAGAATTAATGTTTACAGAATGAGTGGTTCTATGAATGGCAGACATCACTCCATTCTAAACAAGACATGGTACTTACCCAGCCCCATCATACAATGTAATACAGATCCTCTAAATGTAATGGCTGAAAGTTGGTCTTTTGGAGCTTGTAGGAAATGTTAGGTCTTTATTGTATTGGTAGATAAGAGATGTCTTTCCCGGTATACATAGTACAGGGTAAGTTTTTTAAAACAGATTTTCTGAATAGTGAAGTTGTTGTCAAAAATAATTTTGTACCTTTGCTTTCCAAGGAAATGTGATATGCGTATAGTTAGAGATCTGTCAGAGGACAAGTTTAGCAAGTGGAAGCTTCTCTATTTACAACAGCTTCAAGGCCGGACATGAGCGAAGCGAGGTGGTTTTTAGACTTCTCAATATATAAACATGTATGAGGCTCATTAGGGTCTAGCCAACGGCAAGATAGTAGTGATATACACAATTACGAGGTCCAGAAAGTCAGTGTAACAAACTGTTTTAAACAAACTTACCCAAGAAACTATCTTTTGGGCATTACATTTAAGGTATTTGTTTGTGTTATATTGTATGATAGGGCTGGGTAAGTACCATGATGGCACCCACTGTCTGGTCCACCCAAATTTCTTGTGGAAAAGTTTAATTTTAATTTGAAGTTTTTTTGTTTGTATAATTGTTTGTTATGTCATGTTCACATCATTATATTTTTAAACTTATTCAGAGCATGCACATTATTCTTATTTTCGGTATTGTACTTTAAATTTCTTGATTGACCATCCTAGGGCATACATAGTTTGGTGTAGTTGCAAATCTTATTCCCACATTACATAATGATTGGTTCGCTTCTATTTGGGTGTGTGGGAAAGTTTGCGCAATATTTTGCACCATTTATTATGAAATGGAATTTTGTTACCTCCGTAGGGGAGGCCGGGGTAATAAGACAGATGTAATAAGGTCAAAAAGCACCATAAATTCAAACTTAAAAAAACTCTAAAAATAAGTAATAATAACTTCAATATGTTTAATTTATTACTATTCATTTACTTACAATTTTGTAACTTTTTTTTGAATTTGTTCACTCCTAAAAAATTACCTTTGCTTTAAACTTAACATTCAATTTTGTGACTATTTAGTGCTCGTACAAAAACTTTGTTAGTTTTGAAAGTTATTGATACCGGTATGTAACTTTTTGACCAAGATTGTGGCAACTGATGTACAATTTTAGAAAACCTTAAAAGCCTTCTTCTTTTATGAATTCTAGGTTTGTCTGTTATTGACTCATTTTAATTTTTTTGGGGATAATAAGAGACAGCTGTTTAATTTAAAGGGTAATGGACATTTTCGTGTTACTTGGGATGAGTTACAAAAAATATGTGTTGTGTAAAACAAGGTAGGAAAGACTTTAAAGCCTAAAACTATGCTGCAAGATGAAGAAAGATATAGGCCTAACAGACTCTAATGCTTACGCTTTAGATTATGTTAAATAACAAGTGACCTTTGGGCCTAACTACCGTAGCCTATGTATTTTTTCATATAACTTACGCCCAAATTAAGTTAAAACTAAGTTTAGGAAGTGTCAAAATGTTTATTTACTAGTTACATAGGTATTATTTAGACATCGTATAAGTTAATTTAAAAATACTAAAATAATTTTTTGTAGAGCTGTATTTTTCAATAACATGTTTTTTAACCATGTTTTTGAAAATTTATAAACTATTATCTGTTTATCTCAATTTTTATTATCTTATAGTAGGCTTATCTCTGGTCTATGCAGATTCTGTAGGACAATAAAAAAATATATTTTGACATTGTTTTATATAAAATATTAAAATAAACAAATGTCAAGAATCCAAATTCGAAATTTATATTTCAAACTAAAATATTGTTAGAATGCCTGTCCAAAAATTGGCGGGTTCAGAATTATCTCTAGATATCTCCTTTTGCCCTACTTGATTTTACATTACTTTACATGAGCAGTGAGAGGCCTTGCCTCTTATTACCCCTTGAGGCAAACAGATTTTGTAAATTAAAAAAAAAAAAAAAATTATTAAAACTTTTGAAATTTTTTTCGGTACTTACGTATTAACGCCACCGCAGCAGAAGTTGCGCTAATGAGCATGCGCCAAGAGCAATAATTATTATTGAAGTTAATAATTTGCTTACTTTGTGATATATATATATATATATAACCACCTGGCCAAACCTTTCGTAAGTTTATTGAAGTTAATAATTTGAAATTAGATCACGGATAAACAAGAGCTGTAAAAGTGAACATTTGTCAAATGAGCTGTAAAAGTGAACATTTGTCATTATGTCCAACAAGTCGTTAACCTATAAATACGTTAGATTTGATAGTTTTTTAGGTGTGTGTGTGTGTGTGTGTGTATATATATATATATATATATATATATATATATATATATATATATATATATATATATATATATATAGCTACCTTGATATATAATTATATCACAAAGTAATTAAATTATTAACTTCAATAATAATTATTGCTCTTTATTGGCGCATTCGCATTAGCGCAACTTCTGCTGCGGTGGCGTTAATACGTAAATACCAAATTTTCAAAAAATTGAGAGAGGTTTATTTAATTAATTAAATATGACATTTTTAGATAAAAAATATAGAATTTTTTTTGTACACCAGCTTCCCCCAAAGTTAATTTTTTTAATAATCAGAAGCTACAGTCATTGTACGCTTCTACTGGCTTTATTTCAAAAAAGTAGGATTAGTTAACCTAATAATAAGAAACTGACTTTACTAGACAAAATTATCACTAGTCATGAAAAAAACTCTTCGAAATTTTATAAATTCATTTAATGATTTATTTTCCCATTATCATTTGTGATAAGATTTGAAAATCTTCAGTGACGTATAGAAATAGATATGTTTATAATATGTTGTGTTTTTACGAGGTTGCGGTGAATTAGACTTAAATTTAGACTTGAAACTAGTTTTATCTTGACTACTCTAAATTCTTTAAAAAGATAATTTTCTTAAGTGAGGTATTTTTCAATGATAAATAAATACTAGGTGGCACCTTATTACCACATTTTTATTAGTTCTGTTTCCGTCATATCTGTCTGTCTGTTCGGGTGGAATTTTGCAATTGAGTTTAAACTAACCTCCCGATAAGCTAAAGACCTGAAATTTTGAACATAGGTCAGAATTGGATGACATTACAATATTCAGTTGGTTTCTTGTCTCTACATTTGTTTAAACAACAGGTAATAAGAGGTAATATTTTGAATTTCAGACATTTTCAGCTAAACAGGATGTGAAATGCATTGGGAATATCCTATATATGTCCCTGTCAGAGTCTCATCAATATATACAAAACCGATTAAAATCTTTCACCCGGACATAAGACTAAAAAACAGAAAATAATAAATCAAATAAAAAATTTTTTTTAACATGCCTTGTTTTTAAAACGGACTAAAAAGTATAAAATAATTTTTCATCACCCTTTTACAATTTTGAAGGAGGATTGTTAGTGGCTATGGATATATTTGGAATACTTGGAGAGAAAAACGTGGGGACACAGCCAGTAAATAATACAAGTAAACAATCCGGATGAATTCACAGCTGGAAATGAGATTCACTGTAATTTAATTTATTTACTCCTCCTTAACTCTCATACATTGCCTGCGCCCTACGTTTTTCTCTCCAAGTATTCCAAATATATCCATAGCCCTCAAAATTGTAGAAGGGTCATGAAAAATTATTTTATACTTTTTAGTCAGTTTTAAAAACGTGGCATGTTAAAAAAAAAATTTATTTGATTTATTATTTTTGTTATTTTTTACCCCTTCCACTGTTAAAGTTTAAAAAAAAAATACAATTATATTTTTGTCGATTTAAGTTGAAACGGTTTGAATTGACATAACAAATAAATAAATAATAAAATGTGCAAAAACATTGCACAAACTTACTCACTCGTTCATCCCTGTAACCAATATCTAACCAAAACGGTTTGTCTCCAAAAATGTCAGTTCGGTAGTTGTCAGTCAGTAAGTAAAAATAAACCATGCATGTCACCTATGAAAAAAAAAAAAAAAAAAAAAAAATTCAATAGGACCTAAACTTGCTTCGTTTATGCCATGCGTCCTCGGCGAAATCATAATTGATTCAAACTGAGCTTTTAATTATGGTTGTCAAAGTTTACTTTTTGTCAATTATTTATAACGACAATATTTTTTTACTTTAAATTTTGCACTCTAGTTTGGGTAATTAATATTTGATTAAAATCAGTAAATTCAATTTTGAGAAATTACAAATTTTATAACAGTCCTATGGTCGTTTTTGTTTGTTTTAAAATTTGATTAAAATCGTTGTCACCTCTGCTGGTCTAGTAATTAGTACTTTGTTTCACAAGTGAAAAGTTTTGAGTTCAACCTCCTTTATGGTTCAAACATTTACAGTGTTGACTCAGCATCATGAAAAAAAATTGTGAACCAACAATTGGTAGTGAACTCTGGTTGAGAATACTAGAATAACAGCAGCGTCTAACTTTTATTAAATTATAACCTCTAAATACTGAAATAAAACTTATTGGTCACCATCTCCCCAAAAATTCAGGTTAAGGAGTTAATGGTTAATAACAAAATGAACCATGAGAGCTGTCTTATAATTTTGAATATTTCCAGTTGGACTCAAGTTATACTTATTCAAATTTTGATAAAATTTAAAGATTTATATATTAAACCCATGTGAAAAAACGTACATAAAAACCAGTTATAGTTCGTGAGTTATTTGAAAAATACTGAAATGAACTTTCATTGCTGCCTGGTGCATTTTTATAAATTATTAATGGACCACAAGTTTTTTTATATTTACCTTTTGGTAGATTGAAACAGCACTTTTAGGTGATAAGTTTGGCACTTTAGGCTTGTAATAAGTTTGGTTTTGACTCTTTGGGATTAAATTCTATCAAAATCATTAGAGCAAATTTTGATAAAGTTGGAGTTTTAATTTTTATATTATAGCAAATTCCTCTCTGAATTGTTTAGCTTGATTGGTAAGATTTTTAGTTTTATATGTGTGGGAAGGTTTATGCAATATTATTAGGCTAATAATTTTCATTGGAAGAAATAGGCCTAATGGAGTTTTGTTGTTTAGTTTTTGAATAAGTTGCTAGTAGTCGAGCTTTTTTTAGTGGCTAAAGTAGTTAATTTTGATTTTGCAGGAAATTGTAATGAAGGAATCTTAATTGTACAAAATTTTCAATATGGAAGAAAGCACCCAGACGGACAGCACAACTCCTTCTCCTTCCAAAACTAAAAAGAAATCTCATGGACTGTGTAGTTTACTGACACTTAGAAAGAAACAAAATGCAATTGGTTGTTTACCGTTAGGTTCATCAGTAAGTTTAGAAGATGACAATTTTTGTGATAGATCGATCTGCAGAACACAGACGGAAACTGAAGAAAGTTTGTTGTCAGTATTCCGTGCGAGATCGTCAATCCAGCTTTTGAAAAGTAAAAGTGAAGAAAGCAGTTCAACTGAAGATTATTCAATTTTAAAACGATCTCAAGCGACAATATCAAAATCTAATAGTAGTACAAATGTTGCGCTTTGTTGTGCGATAACCGAAAATTCTCGAACTCCTATACATTTTCAGTCTGATTTTAAAATGAGATGCGATAACAGTATATCTAATAATAGGCGTAGTATTGTAACTAGAATGAATGGTCAATGTTCCGAAGATCTTAACGAACGTTTACCACCGACTGGTTTAGAATCTAAACTTAAAAAACCATCATCTGAAACAAATTTAACAGTGTCATCATCAAAGAAATCCGATGTAACACGTCGTAGTATATTCGGAAGAAATAAAAAAACACATAAACGTTCTTTTAGTTTAGGTAAAACAGTTTTTTCAGATGACGATAACAAATCAAAAGATTTATCAAATTTGGAAAGTTCACAATCTTGTGAGATATCACCTCAAAGTTCTCCGTCGCCTGTAGAAACTAGTCATGCTCGTTTACGGCGTCGTTTACTTTTGTCTCAACGCCGATCTGCTGATAATATCGTTGCGTCATCGTCAGGTATGTGTTAATTATCATTATCATTGTTATGTAAATAGAACTTTTAATGAGTTTAATGTTTCATTGTTTGCTATAGTAAGTTTTAGTTTAGAACGTTGTTAAATAGTGTTTGGTTTTAATTGCTTCTTTTTGTGTTTCACTCATCCGTTATTCAAGTTTATTTTTATCTTTAACACAGCATATGTCAACTAGTTGAACAGTAGGCTTTTAATTTCTGTGTGTTACTTCTGTAATTTGTTGTTTTAAGAACTTCAATGAAACCAGTGAGTGTGTTACATGGATAAAGGAATAGTTATGTAGAATCAAATAAGCTTATTATTAATAGATTATTATTGTTTTATTTTAATCTTATTTGATGTACAAGTATCAGCAATGCTGCAGTAATCATTTGAGTTGTCACACATTCAACAGACATACTTAGTGAAAAAAGAACATAAATATAATATGTTACAAATAAACATATAAAAAAGTTATATATTTATACTGTTTACAGTTGAAGATACTTGTTGAACAAGGTAGGTTCAAAATAGTTTTATAATTTTTCAGTAATTAGTAACTCGATATAGGCCTACAGATTAGTTTTTTTTAAATGTCTAATTTGTTTACTCCATATCTTATTTTGAAATTGTAATATATTTTAACACAAAATTAATTTTTTGACTGAAAAATTAAAAATTGAAAAGTACCAAATTCACATAGGTTTTGTAGCCACAATTATAGGTTATGTAGGTTAACACAATGGGAATTCGTAAGTTCAAAACTGACTTCTAAAACATCAACTTTAAAACCCTATTTTAAAAGAAAGTAATTATTTTACCGTGAAATTTCAACATAAAAATCAGAAAGAATATAATTACTGTGTTAATCTATAGGTTTTGACTACATTTTAACCATTGGTGGACAAGTATCACCTAATTCACGTATTGTATGACTGACACATGTGCATTACATATTTTATTGAAACAATTTTTTCCATATAATGTTGTCTGTATCATTTAGGCCTACCGGGATGTTAACGATATGAACGAAATGGTTGAAGACCATACACGCAATTATTAATTGCAAATATTACTTTAAAAAGATACTTTTTAATTTTTCAGTGAAAAAGATTATTTCCACGTTAAAATATTATATTATAATTTCAAAATAAGGTATGTAGTAAACAATTTTTTTTACCTAATCTGTATAATGACTTATTAAATAATTATCAATTTTTCAAAAAAAGGCCATTTCCTTTAGATTGTATGGCAAGCTGTTATACAATTTGAGATTCCACTCTCGAATAGCCTTAACCTGTGTATTAGGTATTTAAGCATTTTCCACCTCATGGAATATCCATTCTTGTACTGACTGACACCAATATAATTGCTTCTAAAAAAGAGCAGGACGTTCAGGATATATACAAAGTGTGAAATAAGTTGTATTACACCTCAATATAATTTAAATGGATTGTTAAATCAACGTAAAATCTCTAAACTATAGCTATTACAATACTTTTTCTGGTGTTTAAGAGGGAGTCAAAAATTCTACCCCCTTTTTGAAAGGGGAGTAAAGGGGGCAACTTTAATTTTTTAAATGGCAACCCCTCTCTTGTGGCATATCATATGAAAGGTCTATACAATAGAAAAATAATGACACCTCCAAAAGTTTCTAATACATCCCTGGCAAAAGTTACACGACAATATTAGTTATGACTAACTTGCCTATCTCTCTTACCTGTTTTAATGTAACAAGTGCGCGAATTGGTGACTTTCGGTGGTTTGGCCGTGTGCTAGAGACAGCATTCGCAAATGATTCTTTTGGAATGGATTGAGCTCTTTGTAAAATTCACCTTGTAGGTCATTGACGTCAGTTGATTTAATTTCATGAACAAGGTTTTTCATGTGACCTCAAAAGAAATAATCTAGTGAATTAAAATCAGGAGACCTTGCTGGTTATTCCACAGCACCTCTTCTGCCTATCCACCTTCTTGGAAAAACATTGTCCAAGTATTGTCATACATTATGGCTGTAGTGTGTGGTGGTGCTCAATCTTGTAGCAACCAAATGTTTTCTGTCTCCTGTCCAAAAATATTTTGCAGGCAAGATCTGGTTGGTAAGCATCTCTAAATATTTCTCGGACCTCAAGTTTCCATCAATTACAAACGGTCCAACCAACTGGTTGTTAACTATTCCTGCCCAAACGTTTACTTTTGAAGGACGTTGCATATGAGCCTCAACTTATCAATGTGGATTTCTATCCGTCTAATAACAACAGTTGTGCTGTCTGTTATTAAAACAGTATTGCTGTGTATTGCTGTTTGTCATGAAAAACAGTGTGTATTGCTGTTTGTCATGAAAGCAGCACATCACTAAAAAGGATTCTATTTAGTAAACCAGGTTCTGCATCTAGCTTACCCATCATAGTATCGTACAACTCAAACCTATGATCAAAGTTGTCTTCAAATATCTCTTGTACTAGATGGACTTTAAAGGTTTCAATTTATTAACTTGAAGAATTTTTTTTAAACCAAAACATGGCCGGGTTTGTGCTCCAAAACTGCTCTTTGTGTTGATAAGTGAAGATTTTCAATGAAGGACTGCTTGACATCTAATGATTTATCTTCATCAATTGAAGGAGGTCTACCTGACCTTAGTATGTTTGTATAATATGTGTGGGTGAACTTTGAACTATCCTTGACACTGCACACATTGATATCGGATTGATACGGTTTGGAAACTCATCATTAAATAAGTTTGCAACCTTACTGTATGATATCACACGATCTCAATAACCTCTTGTCATCAATACAGTGATCCTTTCAAACTCAGAAACTTCCATATCAATAGAAAATACATAACTTTACGCACCATAAATAAACTGATTAACTGCTTATATAACACTGAATGGGACACAAATGAAAGTCCAAAGATGATTTATTTGGTACAAGCTGGTAGATATTTGCATTGGGAATTCCAAAACATACTGGATAAGTTCACTGATAACAGAATAAGGAATTGAAAGTGTTTATTGTTTTCTTAATGTTTGTTGTTCTTATATAACTTCGGAAAATGATAACGTCTAATTACTCAAACTTTAACCTGCATACTTGGAGAACAAATTTGTAGACGTATTTTCAGGGATAAAACATGAAGCAAGTTTTTGCGTTACACAGCCTGTATTGCCAGAGATGTACTAGAAACCTTTTGGAGGTGCATTTATTTTTCTCTTGCATAGACCTTACCAATGATATGTCACAAAATAGGAGTTGCCATTTAAGAAATGAAAGTTGGGCCCTTTATTTCAAAAAGGGGGCACAAATTTTAACCCCTCTTAAACACCAGATAAAGTGTTATAATAGGTATGGTAGAGGTTTTACGTTGATATAGAAATTCATTTAAATTATATCGAGGTGTATCAAGACTTATTTTACACTCTGTATTATATACAGTATGTTCCAAAAGTATGGGTCTCTTTCCATAATTTTAACGGATTGAGATAGGAAAATGAAATTTTGGGACTGTTTTTGGATAAATAGGCTGTATCTTTTCTGGGGGGGGGGGGTTGAAACGTTTTAAAAGCAGGTTCTTTTTATTCAAAAAATGTTCTATTTCAATGCGTTCAAAAATTACAAAAATAGTCCCATACTTGTTGAACATCCGGTATATATTTATATATCTAAGAGTCAAAAATTTTAATTTTTCAAATGAATTTTCTACAAGTTTGCTGACATTTTAAATTTGTAAATTATTTTTATAATTTTCTATTGTTTACATAAATATTTTCCCCAAAAGGCAACACCATATGTGAGTACACATACATAAAATAGATGGTTTTAGTTTTACGATAACTCTCGTTATCAATTGTAAAACTATAACTCTTTTTATGTTCTAATTAAACAAATAGGTTAATGAGTTCACTTACCCAGCCCCATCATACAGTTTAATACAAGCAGGTCCTCTAAATGTAACGCCCAAAAGTTGCTTTCTTGGGCCTTGTAGGAAATCTCAGACTGCATTGGTCGACCCTATAGAGTAAGGGCGTTTAAAAAAGTTGTTGCACAGGTTTTCTGAACTTCATAGTTGTGTATATACTACTTTAGGACCTCTTAGATATGTATATATTAAAAAGTCTCTATAATACGTACTTTAAATATTGAAAGGTTTGGTTTTTACCCTTGATAACGAGAGTTGATGTTATACTCTCGAAACATCATGTATTTGTTTTTATGTACACAGATGATGGCAAATGTCCAATTAAACCATAAATAGAGTGAACAATCCATCATCAGATAAGTTTAAAACCAGAATTGAGTTTTATATGTATTCAATTTTAGACCATTTGCGAAAAACCAATTTTCTGCGATAATGAAGGATGAAGTGACAGATTCTTCTTGGTCAATAATATTCTTCCAAAAAAAGTGGGTCATTAGGTATGTTAAAGTGACTAAATTAGCTCATGTTGGTGCGGTATAATTTCCTGCATTTGTTGTTAGCTTGTGTGTTAAGTTTTATTTTTCATAATGTAGTAATATTATTGCAAAAAATTAATTAGTCATTGTTCATGGAGATTCAATTTCTTTTTTGTACCTGGTGGGGTTAAGACAGCTATAGTTTCATTCTGCGCTGCAGAAAATGCTCGGAGAATATGGTTTATAACAGTTAAAGTTGTAAATTTTTTTTTTTTTATACAATATCTAAGTATCTAATGAATAGATTTTAGTGAAACTGGATACTAAATTAGATCTGATCATGTTTGTATTTAGTCTTAGGTTTGACTGCTCAGGCCTAGTTTTAGGCTTGAGTTCTTAGGTTATAGATTTGTTTTTAGTTTCTAATATGGTCCTTGGCTACTAGGCTATGTTGGTGTTTTTCTTTTTTTATGTTTTAGATTAACGTTTTTAAGCAAGAGTTGATTTATACTCTTGAAACGTCATGTATTTTATATGCACAAATAATGGGAAATGTCCAGTTAAACAAGATAAATAATTCTTAATAAAATTTTTTTGAACAAATCTACTTTTTATGGTTTTTGATTTTATATCGAAATATTCCCTAAACTATAAATTAATAATTACATTATGTGTTTCTCACTTCATTATAATTTATCATTGTTAACATTTCCAACTCTACAATTACAATTTCTAATGCGAAAGACTCTCCAAGAATGACTTTTTAAGCTTATTAACACTTTTAACTAATTAAATTAATTTAACATTTATTGTCATCAATAGTCAACTGTCGTATGATTTAAAAAACGACAGCCATTTTTACTATTCAGCCATTATAAAGTTTAAGTTGGAGAAGCTTCTTTGTTATCATGTAACACTAAACAAAAACACATTTACAAACATTTAAATAAAAATATACATAAGGAATACACTCAATAAAAACTGTCCATTGTGCCCACTGTTTTGCTCTGAACTACTGCTCCTTGTTTAACATGATAAACTAGTTTGTCACTGGAAAATGTAGTGATGTTGAGTTTCTGTAATTATAGTGTCATATAGGCTAATGCGTTTGAATCGCAAAAGTAATTTTTCATTAAGTATGGGATTAGTTTTGAACATTTTGTATATTTCAAATTGTTCCAGTGCATTCATTAACTTTCCTTTTTTGCAATGATGGATTATTTTAAAGGAATATTCAACTTAATTTGTGGTTATTTACAATCAGGTGTTCTATGTATTTGGATTCGATTTTTTTGTTGACAAACTGTTTGTTTGGCTGTCGGGATGTGCTCATTGAATCTTTTTTTTTTAAGGATCTGCCTGTTAGGTAAATGTACTGAGCCTTTTTGTTTCATTTTTGTATAAGTTCTTGACAATGCTTTAACTAGCGGAACCATGGTCGGCAAGTTTCAATTAAAATATTGTGGTTTATACTAAAAAATTGTTGTTTTAATTTATTTAAATGTATTTCATAGGGCAGTCAGCACATGATATTTCACAAATCCCATTGCTTTCAAATTTATCTTGTTTAACTCTATTCTGTTTATAATACTCTGCAAATTGTTCCTAGTCTTGAATGTGATAGTGTAACTTTGTTGAAACGTTACCTATAGTATGTGCCAAATTCTTGAGGTATTGTAAAACGATATATTTATTTTCAGATTTTTTTGTTTGTTTTTTTAGATTTATTTATATTTACTTTTAAAAAAAGTAGATCTACAATGGATGGGGGAGTATCCATTGTTAATGCCGATACGTTTGATTGTGTTGAATTCTTCTTGAAAATATTCCTGTCACATTGGAATGTTGCTGAGTCTATTTATGAAACTATTGTAGGCTGCCATTTTATAGCATAATACATGGTTGGAAGAAGCTTGAATTGTGTGGTTATTTATTAAAGAGAAGTTATGATAATTAGTTTATGATATTGGACAGTTCATTTTTGATTGGTTTGTACAATGTTTGTAAATAAGGTTTTTTAAGATTGTTAATAGATTTTCGAATATTTTTTTTTTACCGTGAATTTTTTAAATTTATTGAAATGTTTCTCATTGTACTTTTAATAGTAACAATGCCTACAATTAGAGGGAACAGAAACTTACGTGTTTATAACTGCAACTACATGAGAATTACGTGTGGACTTCACAATAAGGAAATGAAAATTGATTTGTACAAACGTGCACTGAGGATACCAGTCGAAGTTATTCCATTTACAGTTAGACCAATGAATGTACGCTTCAAATCAATTTATAACAGTGTTCAAATAGTTATATAAAAAAGTATTGCGAGATATCGAGTAACGGTTTTATCCTAGTTATCATTAATAATTCAGATTTTTTATTTTTTCATGTGTCTATTTTTGGTTATAACTTTTAAATTAATAATGACGTAAGATTTTTAGAAAGTATTTTTTCTATGTTGTTAATCATTTATCAAAAATAAAAATATTCTAATTTCTATAATTCCTTTGTTGTCTTACATGATAAAGTATTAAACTTGCATATCAAGAATGAATCATAGGCCTTGTGATCTCATTCAGATTAGTAGTACATATTTTTTTTAGGCTTGTCAGACGTTTTCTTTCTGACGTGGAATAATTTTAACATATTTCGTCTATCTTTGACATTGAATGTACTGGGCAGTGATCCAAGTCCCAGTACACTGATCACAAGAATATTTTCATGTGTTTTAATATATAATACATATCTCATACAATATATCTTACGGAGAGGTTCTAAGGAGAAGGATTGTAGTAGGAGGTTGTATTGAGAAACTCTTAACAAAAGTGATTATTTTAGTGGTTAAAATTTGTAGGAATTGTGGAATCAAAAAATTATAAGTAGTGTTTTAAGTTTAAACGAAGGATACAGCTTAATTAAGCTAAAACATAAACTACATTTCGTTTAATAACATGACTTGGAATACTTGAATATTCATATTTATTGACACAGCAAATATTGCTGATAAAGTTAAGAACTGTATAGGATTCCGTCTAATCAGTACGGTTTTGGACTTTTAAGCATTATCTAATATTGACCTATCTTGTGTAAATATGACAAGCTCTAATTCATCTATCTAATTTGTTAATCAATAATTATCTCACTGAATACAACATAATTGTAACATTTGTTCAAAAATTGTATCTCTACTCGTCAGATTGCAAAGATAATCAGTTGCAATTGTTGAGAAATGAAATAATATTGTTAAATGCATTTTCTTCAGAGCTTGCAAATGAAATTGAGTCTGCAAGATCTGAAACTAGAAGAGCTGTTCTGGAGAAAAGAAATCTGTAAGAAAAATATGTAATTGAGCAAAAGGAAGATGTCATAATTAATTTGAAACAGAGTGTAAATAGACTATAAAATGCATGTAATACAAAGGAAAGTATTTGGGAAAAACCTAAAAAACCATCAAAATATAAAAACATGCAGGCTTTTCATCCGAATTCACTACTCACAGCATGTTTTCTATAATTGAGCATGAATACCAATGTAATAATTAAATGAAATTATGCAAAAAATATCAAAAACAAAATTAAATCATAAAACAGAAAATCAAAACGTGGGAGACAGAATTTTTTTCTGTCTGATAGCCATGGTACTGACTTTTTAAAAATAATATCACGGAAACTTGATACTGACTATCAAATCACATATTCAAGCCACGTGCCAATCTAAAGCAGTTGATATCAGGAGTTGATAACTTAACATCAATATTTGATAAAAGTGATTATGTTTTTGTGGTAGTGAGCACAAATTAAATTAATACATCTAGTTTACTATGAATTCATGTTTTAAAAAAAAATTGTCAAATTTATGCAAGAAAACAAATGTAATACTGACGTGTTTTCCTTACAGATATGATTATAAAGCGCTAAACAATGATATATGATATATTATAAGATTTGTTATTCACCATTTCGAATATTGATATATTAAATAAATGTAAGACTCACCGTCCACAATATTCTGTTTTGGTCGTTTTTTATATACGACGGCCGTTTCGGCTATTCAGCTATTATCAAGTTTATTGTTGGAGAAGGTCCTCCGTTGTCATAGAACACTCAAAAACAACATAGTTAACATTAACAAAAACACAACACTGATTTAAAATGAATATTTATTAAATTTAATTAAAACGTGACTCATGAGTCGACACGATTGTTAGATGTCCCGGAACGTATCTACGTGGTTTGTGTATTATGTTGTCCACAATTGTACTGTTGTAATCATTTGTTTTTTCTGTGAGTTTAATTTTTCTTCAAGACTTATTTTAAATATTTTTCTTATTTAATAGGCTATGAATATATTCATTCTACTACCTTTCTAAACCATTGTTTAAAGTGTTATTTATTTTACTATTGTTCCCTTCTGTACCATTATCACATTCCCTGTCTTCACTATCACTTGTTCATAGTCTGTATTGTGGTCATGTCTGTCATATGGCTCAGTAACGTCTATTTCACTTTCATCATCTCCCAGTAATCTTTTCATTGAGAAATAAAATAATCCATTCATTTTGAAACTCAATCATCACTAATACTCACTACTAAAATATAAAACCGTACAGTTACGCCAACATAAACGATTCCACGAGGTCACAGTAACTTAAGAACCTGTGTTCCTCACAACAGCAAAGATGCAATTTACTGGAAACCACCTCTTAGGTAGCCGACATCAAGAAAGTTACAAGGTTCAGAAGACCTGTAACAACTGTAAACAAACTTACGCTACTGAATAAGACCCCATGGTCTAACAATACAATTAACATTTCCTACTTTTATGTACCAATAAACCTACTTTTGAGTGGCAATCAACAATCACATTATATGGAGAAGGGTCATAGGAAAATAAATCACTGTGTCATAGTGACTGCGCAAACACTGACAGGTTTATTTTTGTATTGAATTGAAATTAAATTTTTTTTATAAAATTTAGTGTTTATACGTTGAATAACACATGAGAAATAAATTGAACTATTTAAAATGGCCACCATATTGACATTTTAATTTTGATATTTCACAGTTTCAATTAAGCTTTTTACATATGCACACTATACCAAATTTCATGTTTCCTAATTTTTGTGGCCGCTATTACGGTTACTTGGAGATGACAAGCGGACGGTATGTTGAAAATTACTTTTCCAGTTTTCTGAGATAATGTGAAATGTAAAGATCAGTAAAAAAAAAAAAATGGAGGTCGAAATTAGTTTACAGTTACCAAACTTAGTTACCGTAAGTGAAATCCCAAATACTAAAACATGAATCATAAAACAACGTTTGTAATACATAAAACTTACAAAATTAAATTTCGAAACATCCTGTATGTTGCTATTTCTGTAGGAATTGATTTTACTAGGTTTTATCTAAGTGCTTGTGGTAATCTTATCTGTAATATTTATTGTAGTTAAACCTGTTTTTCAGAAGTCTAGCTGCCTTATCATATCAGGTCGAAAACAGATTTTTATTGTACTAACTGTTTTTTGTTCACCTGAAGGGAAACTAGTGTTTTTGTTATCAGTGGGAAATAAATCATAAGTTAACAATGAATCTTGTGATAATAACATTGATAAGAGACAACATATGTTGTAAATAATTAAACGTAGGTGAGTTTGTAATATTGTTTTTAGTTTTATGTTGTTAAATGTAGTAGTGATCGTGTTATGGAAGGTGTTACAGTAGAACCCCTCAAACTCGACACAATGTGGACTTTAAGGTTGTCGAGTTTTAGGGAACTTTGGTATTTAATGGTTAGGTTTGCAACAAATACTCAAAATTACTTTAAATAACTGTACATTTATTGATTATCAATGATTACACATTTATTGCAAAAAAGTCCCTGCCTGACAACAACAAAAATAGTGTGTTTAATCACACATTAAAATGAAATTTATCGATGGGTCAAATGAGATTTAAAAAGTATTGGCCTTGTACAATAGGCTCAGTAAACTAAAAAAACCTATCCTAATATGCTGTAATAAAATTTACAGTAAAGTCTACAGTAAAAAACAGACAGTCCATTAAATATTTTTAAAGATTAAAACAATTTTATATAAAAAAAAACATTAGAGCAAAGTTAGCGTTGTTTGAAAAAACTTTTGATTGATCTTTGTTTTTCATTTTTGACTCGACGTCTGGCAGCTTCATCTTGAAGTCGCCGAAGAAAAAGAATGTCCATACCAAACACGGTCCAATATAAATGCTATAAATTGAACTGCTGATCGCATATAATTAAGAGTCGGGTCATTTTTCTCACATGGTTAAGACCTTTATTACAAAACTTGAATCATAGTTCTACGACGCTCCGTTGAATTGTTATGACAAAAGACTTGCCGTTTACTTTAATGGAATTGGTGCTAATGACCGGTAGCATCCGGGCGGTTAGGCGCTTGGGTTCACAACAATATGAATGTTTTGACAACACATGATTAGGGCTGTCCCGGTCTACCTGGACCCTTTATCTTTAACTTTGGCCTCTACTATACAGTAGGATTAGAAAGTGGCTGGACAAAGGAGCAACCCTCACAGCTGTATAAACAAAAGTGACAAACCTCAACCTCCCGGCATCTGGCGCACATGGTGTAAAACAATGCAGTGAATGACCTTGGAAGTCCCACACTCCTGGTCACTGGCCCTGTCGAGTTTGAAGGAATGTCGAGTTTGAGGGGTTCTACTGTATTATTATATCTGTCCTAAATGATAAACTTTATTATGGATGCGTAGGTTCTTTCTTTTACTTACGAAGAATAGGGTAAATTTGGTAATCATCTCTTTTTAACTGATTTTCGTGTTTCACGGCTTTAGGAAACTGAAAAATGATTTTCAGCATGCCGTTTTTTATATGCACGTTGCAAGATAGGAATTTGAAATTTGGTATAGGGAACTTATAGTGTGCTCATATAGAACCCCATTACATTAAAATAAAAATTTTAAATATCAAAATGGCTGCCATTTAAGACAGTTTTTTGTTTATATCTCGTGTGTTGTTCAACTTATAACACATCAAATTAGATAAAAAATTGCAAATTTCAATTCTGCATTTAATGGTACCAACCCCACTTCTCTACGATGACAAATAAAGAAGTTATTGTAAAAAATATAATTATGAATCCAGACCTTCCAAGAAAACGTGAGCGAAGGAGTGGGGACTTTTTAATATATACACATCTACGAGGCTCGCCAGAGCCTACCTGACTTAAGAGAGTAGTGATGTACACAATTACAAGATTAAGAAAACTTGTGTAACAACTGTAAACAAACACACTACTGGATAAGACTCCTTGATCTACCAATACAATTTAACATTTCCTACAAGACTCAAGAAACCAACTTTTGGGCATTTAATTTAATTTTACTTGTACTACATTTTATAATCATACTGGGTAAGTACCATGATGGCCCCATCAACTTGTTTTGTTTTTGTTTTAGAGAAATTACAGGTGAATTAACAAATGTAAAAATTAATGGTTAGACGTTTAATAATTAATAAACAAAATTTTTCATCACACAAAGCTTTGAGCATACAAGTTCAGACAGATTTATACAAAGCTCTCCAGGCACAGGCACAGGTTCAGTTAAAAATTATTTTGCAAGATGATTAATAAAATTAATTAAAAACTTTAAACCCAATTCTGATTATAGCTTGTGCAAAATTAATGGTGCATTACCTGGTTCATAGAGAATCGACTGTATGATCTAACAAGGGATCATAACAAATTCATCGACAATTATTTGGTTGAATTTTGTAGAAAAAAGGCTTTTATAATATAAAATGCACTTTTCATCTTACGCTACTCATTAAAACGACAACAACCATTTTGATTTTAAGTGTGCTTTTAACATTTTATTTAAGACGTTAAGACCAGACAGCTTAGTTGGGGTTTTCTCTCTGAATAGCTGTACTTGACTAGACAAAACTGCCTGTAGCCCAAAGCTAATTTGAGAATTGACCTTGGAATTAATGTTGAAATTCTGAACAGATCACAATTATCTTACAAAACTGTTTTTATATAGTTCGTTGATATTATTATGAATTGTTTTAAAAATGAAAGTAAGAAGATTTACACAAATCTGTGTGCAAAATCATCAGTAAACAAAATTTACGGTTTAGGAGTAATTGCCAGAAACAAAAAACTTTCGTCGCGTCTGCCTTGTTTTAATTTTTGATTTTCGTCAATATTAAATTCATTAAAGTAATATGTATTCGAAATGTTCAAGTGATCTAATCATGTATTTAGAAATATGTAATATATTACAACTACAATGGTTGTATGAAATTCCGGTACTTACGTATTAACGCCACCACAGCAGAAGTTGCTAATGCGCTTGCGCCAATATTTGCTTACTTTGCGATATAATTATATATCACGACAGGTTTGGCCAGGTAGTATATATTTATATATATATTTTATATATATATATATATTTTATATATATATTATATATATATATATATATATATATATAAGCTGAAAGAAATGGAATTCTGCTTTCCTTAAACCAGTTTGCTCTTTATTGGCGCATGCCATGCGCATTAGCGCAACTTCTGCTGCGGTGGCGTTAATACGTAAGTACCGAAATTCCTTCTGTCAGCGTTTATGCTACACGTAAACAGTATTGTTTTGTCAGCATTCCTTGTGTGAACCTGCGATATGAGTTAATTTGTGTCGACAACCAAAGAATGATCTACGACATAACAGTTACTAAATTCACCAAGACAAAAAATAAACCTCTGTTAAGCCTGCATAAGTTTAGTTCTGTGATGACTTTTTTTTTACGAGGAAAAAAAAAATGCAAGAAGAGCAAAAAATAAAACAGAGAGAACAATTCCAAAATCTCCCCTATGTATGTCATAAATCATCGAAATATAGTCCTCCACAATAGCTCACAAAAATTTGTTGTAAAGATCAAATAAGATGTGTTATTGTTTTAAGTTCACAAGATATAACTTAAAACAATAACTAATTACTTAATGTTAGAGTTTAATAGGCCTTATAGCCTATTATGTTTAGATTTTGTATGGATAGAAAACACAGGCTTATCTTAGAAAATGGTCCTAGATATTACGTAGTAATACAAATAGAAAAACGCACAATAAAACACTAAAGTTCTGAAATATTTCGTAAGCACTGTTCACGCCCTCAATCATACTAACCAACTGCTAATGGACGATTCAACAGCAAAAATACATTAAATTACTTTCAGAATGGCTACAATATGAAGCACCTCTACAGAACATTTTAGACTCCTGTACAATGAAAACCTTATAACTCCTCAATTCTATGTTACCTAAAATTTACAAAAAAACATTAATCCTCCACCTGGTAGCCCTATAATTGCTGGCTGCAATTCTGCAACAAAGAGGATTTCATCTTTCCTAGACACACATCTACAGCCATTAGTAAAAAATATTCCCACATACATCCAAGACACCAATCATTTCAATGCCACCAACTTTTTTTTTTTGTTTATTTCATTTGTAAAATAAAAATGTTTTTGTTGTAACTGAAATTCAAGCTACGCTAACTTTATTTCACTTATTTTTTCCAGCCATTGACAAAAATAATATACAGTACATCGTCTGACTTTAGTCATAATTATGATTAGATATAAATATAAAATAGTTTTTAAATGGGGCAATATTTTATGCAGTACAAAAATTCAAGGTTTAATAAGTAAATAAAAATTTCAAAAACACATAAAATATTCAAAACTACATAACAAACTTTATATATCTTAATATTACTAAATTGTTTAAAAATTACTAGAGCTAAATATTATTCTAAAGAACATATACAATAATAATATTAAAATGTCTGTATGCTATGAAAGCCAAGACTCACTCACTCACCTAGTGGAATAACAGTTGTCTTAAGCTGTTTTTAAATTTGTTAAAATTTTCTTTGTTTTATTTTCTCTGGAATTTGGTTGATTATTGCTATTCCAGCCTGTGAAGGAACCTTTCTGTAAATATTTTGCCTGTGAGGTTCATACAGTTAATAGTTTGCTTCCCTGGTGTTTTAATAATTATAAAAATCATTGTTAAAAGCTGGTTTACATTTTATCAATTATACCAAGTGACAAACGAAAGAGGTCGTTATTTTTGAATTAATATGCTGGACATAGGGAACACAACATACTTGGCACTTTACATTTTGTTATGATTGACCATCAAAATGAAACTCGAGGGTACTTGTTTTACATATCTATGTTACATAACTGTAAAGAGTTAAGTTTGTAGTTTGTTCCATATGTCTAGCATCTCTTCGTGGGACATCCCGTACATAATTGTCTCAATTTTCAAAATCCTTGAATGCTTTCCTGCAGGATTCTATTCTTTTTAGTCAAGCTTTAATCCTACTATTTTTTTAGAAGAGTAACATCCTTTGTAACTTTTGATTTGAAGAGTTACCCCAGAAGATTGTTCTATACTTAAAATGTGGATAGATATGTCCATAATAGGACATAAGAAGTGTACATCTTGAGCAATAGTTTTTTATAATGCCTAACAAAAATACCAGAGGAAATTTTCTTACATTAAGTGTCAAATGTGACATTATTGAATATGATTTTACAATCGTGATATTCTTTCTCTTGTTTTCAGGTTCCTCTCCAGGGTCTACTCAAAGTATACCGGATTCAAAGCTACAAAATTGTGAAAAGAAGAAAAAAAGTAGACCCGCTTCGGTTGTAATAATGAATTCTCAAGATGAGAAACGAGATATTTCGATGGATAGTCTAGCTAGGCAGTCTCTTCTGGCAGCACAGGTGCTTCACCTTATACCTACCAACAAAGCCAGAGAAAGGTAATATTTATGGTTTCAAAGTCAAATATTTGTTCAGAGCTGATTATTGAAATATCGAGGTTTATAAAAAAGTCATCCAAACTTTACTTATTCAGTATATGAAGTGTAAGTTTTGTAATCGTCAAAAATTTCAGCCTCCTTTTTTAACTGATCTTTTTTAGCGAAAAAGTGATTTTCAAGATGCTGTTTACGACACGGCCACAAAAATTAAAATAAGAACATAAAATTAGGTATAGAAGACTATAGAGTGCTTGTATAGAACCTTATTGATATTGTTAATTAACCTTTTCACTGCGTATTAAAATCCATGCATGTCCCTATAAATTGCAATTATGAATGAAAAAAATTAATTTTTCATTAAGGCTTTTTTTATTTAAATATTTTTTTATTTGTGTATGTTGCACTAATATATACTTTTAATTTTTAAATAAATGTATTTTTACATATGTAAAACATGATTTAAGCCCTAAAAACATAGAAAAATGTTCTTTTTTAAAAATAAGTTTACATGCCTTGAAAATTTAAAAAAACTCATTAAATAGCACTTACTTTAAAGAAAAATGGAAATACTATAAGTCTATAACACTTTAATTTTAAAACGTGCATATATTTACAATAATTGTGTAATAACTTACTCATTTTGTAAGAAGTGATGGTAGCACTATTTTTACTGATGTCAGAAACAACTGTGGTAATTCACACTTCACTGTCACAGTTTTACACTTTCACTTTTTGAGTACTAAAAAACTAATCTTATCACCTAATAATGTTTTCTTATGTATAATAAATATAAATAATATTCTTATTCAAAATAAACAAAAAAAGTATCCATTATACAAAAACAAACATAAGTAGAAAAAAGACGATAACAAAATTCTAGCCTAGCTAACACTCCTAAATTACACTTCTTGATTTTAGGAAAATGTTCATAAATTTTGCTTCTAGTATAGAATATCGTAATAATAAATTTGTTATTTTGAATACTTAAAAATGTTTATAGAATAAAGCTCCTCTGTTGTTATTTTAAATATGATTATTTTATGAAAAGAGGTTAGGATTAATCACCAATACAGTACATACCTTATAATAATATACGTCCTCTTAAGCCAACACTAAATCACTTCAGAACTTTGATTAAATTACAAAAATTATACACTGCAACAATTATTAGTATCATAAATAAATATAATTACAAACATAAACACAAAACTAATTGAAAAACATCGAAAACAGTAAATTCTTCACTAAACTCCCGCATGGAACGTCAACAAAAACATGTGACACTACGAAGTTTCAAAGGCTTCCAACAGGAAGCAGCACATACTTGAGGCTAAATAACATCGTTTCTGTTCAGTTGGGACTATAATCGACTTACGCAGCCAAATGAGAAGTTTTTCTGAAGTCGTGGACTAAAGTCGATTTACGCAGTGAACGGTAAAAATGTCAAATCGACTATAGTCGATTTACGCAGCGTAAAGGTTAAAAATGTATTTGAAAATGTCAAAATAATGGCCATTTTGTTTAAATCTCAACTTGTAACACACTAATTTAAATAAAATTGTGCAGATCTCAATTCTGCATGTAATGTTACCAATCCCACTTCTCTATGATGACAAATAGTGAAGTTATTGTGGAAAAAAGAATTTGTTTAGTTATAATATATGGGGCAGAGGCGAGTCACCAACGCGAGTGTAGCGAGTGGAGACTCTACATTTGTTCAACCCTGCCAAGACTGTGACACTGACATAAGCGAAGCCATTTTTAATGTGCAAGACCTGCGAGGGCCTAGCTGACATCAAGAAAGTAGTGATATACGAGATTCAGAAAACCTGTGTAACAACTGTTACCCTACTGGATAAGACCCCTTGATCTAACAATACAATTTAACATTTCCTACAAGGTCCAAGAAACTTTTGGGCATTACATTTAGAAGATCTGGTTTTATTAGGTTCTATGATGGGGCTGGGTAAGTACTATGATGGTGGTCAAAAACTAGTTTACTTTGTCACGTGTGTAGTATAGAGAAACTAATGTTATGGGTAAGTTATCGTGAAAATATCTGTTTTGACGTCCCTAGAACCTATGTAAGTGTTTTTAAGAAATGATGTCCGCCTGTCCTCTGAGCAGTTCTCTACAGTCCAAATAAGAGAATGGTCTTTCATGAAATTATTACTATTTGGTCATAAATCTCAAAGCGATTTCTCATTTATTCTGACATAAAATTTGTAGTATATCATGATAAGATCTAAATATAAAATTACAATTTCCCCAGATTTCTCTTTACAGATTTAGATTTGAGTTTTACTGAAATGTAACCTCTATGGGCACAAACTATTTATTTTTTGGTCACCATCTCCGTAAAAATAACAGTTTTTGATTTAAAAAGTTGTTCGTGGACAACAAAAGAGTTAATACTCAAATCAGTTTGCTCCCTCTTCAGAAATAATTTTCAAAAACATAAGTAAGCTTTGATCGCAGTAATTTTAATTAAATTTGAACAAATATGATTTAACTTAGAGCGAATTTATAGTACAAACACTGTAAGCTTAGACTGTATTTAAACATTTATCTAAGATGGGAGTCGTGATAAATTTTCGGTTTTTGATTTTACAACTACTTGAATGAAACATTGTCTTTATATGAAATTGCTCAATCATAAAATATAATAATATATCTGATACATTGAAATAGAAGAGAGCTAATTTCTTTTGTGGTTTTTTACATATCCGCAGATTCTTCGATTCATTAGTATTAATGGAGGCCACCAAGTCGCACGAAAAGAATTATTACAATCTACACATAATTCAATAGAACTTTTTAACCTTCCAAGCAAACGCAAAAGTCTTGGGTAAAGGCTACACATCAGTTCTTGGCTGAAAACAGTTTGTTAATCAATCCTAATAAAAATAATTCTTTTAAATATTAGTTTAAAACCAAACACTTGTTAAACACCAAGTGTCTCGCTTGAAGAATTAAATTCATTTAAGTTTTTGGGTTTTACTATAAACAAAAAGCTGACATGAAACAATTATATCCACAGCATCAATGCTAAAGTTAGCTCTGGATTGTTTGAATTAAGAAAATCAATGGAATTATACTCTGGGGGAATTCATCTGTTCAGAATATGTTACGAGTGTTTAGCTTGCAGAAGAAGCTGTAAGACTTGCAGCAGGATTAAAGAAATTTAAATCTTGTAGAAAATCTTTTAAAGGCTTTGATATTTTTACACTTCCAAGTAAGTATATACTGGAAGTAATTTCCTTTTTCAAATTTATGTATAATGTTCAGAATAACGTCATACACAATTATAGTACCAGGAATCGTTTCAACTATCGTGCCAATCAGCACAGGTTAAGTGTATATTTTAAACTTTCTTTGCAAGGGGATACATTATTTATAAATTGTAGCAAATTGAATATTTCGCACCCCTATTTCATAGACTTCTGTTTATACATCAATGTGTTGCGGGTTGCACACCTTACCGCCGAGTTTCAACGGTAGACAGATGTCTTAAAACAGCCAAGATGCGCGTACATGGAAAGCAGTAAAACTACAGTGTGTATCAATCGGTTGGTATAGTAGGACATGTGTCTTTTTTATTTTATAATTTGTGTTAATATCTTGAGAAAAGTTTGGTTAAGACAATCAAAAAGTTGGCTCTGGAACGATTTAATGAGAAGCGCACTCGCGAATTGGCTTTATTCGGTTTAAATCAATGTACTAGACCTATTAATAGTATACTAGTCATGTGATAAGTTCAACTTAACTAATTTCCCTCTATGTCATTAAATTAAGTGTCAATGTAAATTTTGGTTTATTTAAATTAGTATTCAACAAAAATGGTTAGTGTAGTAGAATAATCATGTGTCAAGTACCTTTATCTGTGAAGTATCGATCTGAACAAAACGATTCACGTCTATGAATAGCCTCCTCACCGACATGCCGGTGTAACGATTAAAACTAAATATTAATCACCACACCGTACTAACTTTTTGTTGTGAAGTACATTTCCCATTAGGAAGATTCATTAAAAAAATTATAATTCTTGTAGAATCAGCCTTACTGTTGTCTGAAACATTTACTGTGTGGAGGAGTTATATCCATGATTTTTCCTAAAAGAAACCGATCTCATTTGAATGGTCTATGTTTGTGTGATTGTTTTAATTAATGACAAGTAGTTTTTCAATTGTTTTTATTTGTTAAAAACAATATATATTGTTTGCTAATTTCATTCTCTGTGTTTCATATTCATTCTCTTTGTATTGTCACTTAAACTATATTTACTTCATGCATTTAATTGTTTTTTAATTTTCAGAAATTTTTTACACGGACGCATTGCTGCTAATTCCCTTTTGGGATCAACTGAGTTGGAACGGGTGTTACCACACCGATCTGTACGAATTTATGTTGGAACCTGGAACATGAATGGTCAGGTTAGTTTATTTGGATACTGTCTATTTCCGTGTAAATTTGTAAAGCAATTTTCTAATTGTGTTTAAATGAAAGATGGACTAACTTTTTCCCCACACACTCCTCATACCTTTTTAACACTTAAGCTGCCATATCGGTCCGATCGGACCGAAACTAAGGTGAATGTACATGCAGCGTTTTTGCACGATCGGACCGATAAAGTCACTGACGTAATGTTTTGTTTTGTAGCTCAGAGTTCGATAGTGCAGCAACCTATCGGCCAATTTTGGTATTCTCTGGATTGGGTAAAGACATGTGTTAGACGTAGTATATTGTATACTTTAATAACCGTTACCATGGTTACTCAATATAATAATAAAATTGGTGGATATTTTCACTTTTTTGTCGGCACGATCGGACCGATTAAAAATTTTACAAAAACATTTTGGTTTAGTAATGAATAATACACAAAGAATACAGTTGTAAAATGAATATATGTATTTATAAAATAAATATTAGACAAATAAAATAGTGAGCGTTGCCAACATAAAGAAATGAAATAGCCCGTTTAGACTTTTTTTTTTACACAGTGTTTTGTTTTATTCATTAATAGCCATGATAAATAGAAAATTCTATAGCCTCCATAATTCCGGTTAGAGATATCGTAGAGACCTTTCAAGACACTACAGGTTTTATTATTTTTTGCTCTTAAAAATGATGTCACACAATGGGGGTTGCCATATGAAAAAAAAATAAGGTCATCTCTTTTAATAACCCCCTCTTTAAAAAAGGGCAAAAACAAGTTTACCCTGTAAAAAATTATAAGACTAATGCTATGATGTTTGGTTTTCATCTCTACTCGTTATCTAGTGGTTACAAGACTTTCTTTCCACTCTGTATAGGCAATCTTAGAGGTGTGATTTACATACTGGACACCTTCAGGAGCTCATTTATATTGAGTAGGGGCATGTTAATCCTGAAGGAACCTAGCTGTATCTACATCTTTTTTCATGTAGTCTTGGGTTAGATCCCTCTCTCTCATCTTTCCAATCAGGTCTCTCTTTGACCAATTTTTTATTATTTTACAACCCTGACACTATTAGAGTATTTAAGGGCTAGGGATATTTATTTTTATATTCTTTTTGGTTTTTTAAATTTTTTTATGAGGTGATACTGGATACTTATGTTTTTTTTTTAATAAATTTATTTCAAAATTTCAAATATGTTCCACAATCTAAACAAAGTGGAAACACATGGCATATCAAAGGGCCCACACAGTTCATCTCCACCACGACTCATAGATCTATTGATCCTCAGGGATTCACTGTAGTGAGTACAAGCATGGCAATCCTAAGGGACTCTATCTTCACATAGTCTTGGGGGGGGGGAGTGGAAACACATGGCATATCAAAGGGCCCACACAGTTCATCTCCACCACGACTCATAGATCTATTGATCTTCAGGGATTCACTGTAGTGAGTACAAGCATGGCAATCCTAAGGGACTCTATCTTCACATAGTCTTGGGGGGGGGGGGAGTGGAAACACATGGCATATCAAAGGGCCCACACAGTTCATCTCCACCACGACTCATAGATCTATTGATCCTCAGGGATTCACTGTAGTGAGTACAAGCATGGCAATCCTAAGGGACTCTATCTTCACATAGTCTTGGGGGGGGGGGGGTATTTTTCTTCTTCCTCATCTTTTTTTTTTTAAGGGAATGATGACTGAAAGGTTTTTTGTCTTTAAACAGCATAATAGATCTATTGTGGAAAGTGACCTGACTAGTATGATGCCCGTTACAACCATGGGATCAGCATCTATAAAATCTTAATGGTCTCTAGTTGGTTTCCTGAATCCACTGAACCTGACTTGATGTAATAAATAGCTTAATGGGGAGTGACCCGTCAACAGACTTAATATTAAATCCTTTGCAAATAGTGCTAAATAAATTTCACGCGATATCATTGCATGTTATTTTGTACTTCAAAAGATATTTTTTAAACAACCAAATTCACAGAAAATTTGTCAAAAAATGTATACAATTTTCTTTAAATGTATGGTAAGACAATGTCTTTTAACTTTTCCATTTCAAATTCATTTAAGTTCGAAGTACCCCTTAAGTATAATAATTTTTTCTACAGTCAGGTTTCTGGCTGTTGTGTCGTTACTCAAAACAAGTGAACTAAATACCTTAGCTTACATTTGGATTTAAATTTATCGTTTTATCAACATTTTTCTGATTTTTAATTTGTTCACGTTTCTCTGAAAATTTGCATTCATCAAACCACACCTAATTGTATCAGTACAGCGACATGTATTCTAAATTAACTTAAGTTTTTCCATTTGGGAAAGTACAGATAATTCACATTTAAAATATTTGGTTAATCTTCAAAAAAGTAAGTTCTATTGTTGTTTTTTGTCCTTTATTTCAAAGCGAGGGCTCCCTCTTTGTTATATTTAGGGTTTTTAAATTTTTGGAAATGTTTTATAGAATAGGTGGTAATGAAGGGGCTGTAATACATCAGAGTGCTCACAAGGTATTATTGGGTTAACTAGAAATGGGAAGGGAAATACTGCTGAAGACACGCTTTTCTATTGCAAAAGAGGAATATCAACAGGGAGAAGTTAAGGGTTGATGTTTGGGTACTGACCTGAGGCAGTGAGTTGTATACTAGACAAGAAGTATAACTGACAAGCTGTTGCGAGCATTGTATCATACATTCTAACTCGGGGAGTAGAAAAGTGTAAATTCATTTTAAATAATGTAATAGGCTACACCTGACAGAGCTGACAGTAGAAATAAAATTTATGTGAAAAAGTTGATATAGGAAAGTTTCCTCGAGCGATTCCGAGGTTTAGGTTTAGTGAGTACCGAAATGATAGGGGAGTCCCACATACACCGGAAAAACATGTGTTCTTTGATGGTGCGTAAAACATTTCTCCTCCATCGAAAAATAAAAGTTACCTACATAAAACATTTATACAAAAAATATTCATCTTTCTGAGCCCAAATTTTATTGGAAACACATCTTTAATATTTTCCAATTAAAAGTTAAACTTAAAAATTGGTTATTTTTTCTTTCACCAGTGACAATAAAAAATTTGCTTAAAATCATTCAGTAACAACTGGAAAAATGGATGTTCCATTAGAAGTGTTGGTTGTTTTAATAGCATCTAGTTGTTGTTTCCAATTAATAATTTTACCATTTGTGTTATTATTTTGTCAAATATGTACTTATATTAATGTTATATTATTTACAACAAATCAAATAATAAATATTTTGTTCGGTTTAAAAATGACTTTATTTAGTTAAGTAGAGAACTATATAATGAAAACATTATGATATTGTTCTTTAACTAACTTCTCTATTAAGAATCAATCACAACACAACATGAATCCGTAGAAATAAAGTTATCACTATATTTAAGCGAACCTAAAGATAATTTTAAACAGCTGTTGTAAATTCTCAAACAAAACAATAAAATAAAACGTATTTGAGAATTTATAACAACGGTTTCAAATTATTTTTGTTGTGAAACATGTTATTTACCCATAACAGGCGTGATCAATTTATTAAAAAATAAGCTTTCCAAGGAAAATGAACAATTTTAGGCAAATCTGTAGGTAACATTGTTTAATTTGATACTTCAATTGTTAAAATCGAGCCTATGATAAAGAAATATGCGATTGGCGCAGATATTTGTTAGAGGATTAAAATATAAAATTGTGTATAATTGTGTTTGTGAATGCATGAATAAGTGAGAATTGTTCTAATTTTTAAAGTTGTTATTTTATTGATTTATTATTATTTCTTTGCATTGTAGTGAAATCACAGTCTTTATATCATTTGTGTGTTCGAGAACTCATATGTGTTTAATAATAGATGACTCCCCCACACATTTAACAATATATTTAATGCCTTTTTGTATATGCATGTTTTCTGTAGATCAAGTTATTTTCAAAATAATAATGTTTTTTATGATTTAAAAATTTGATCTATTGTTTACAGTAAATAGAGATTTAAAAAAATAATTAATTAGGTTTTGTTAAGTTGTTAGTTTTTGTTTATCCTGTAGAACGCTTTCGTTTTTTTTTTCCCCCCTCTTGTTTGATTAGTTTTGTTCTTCTGTGGACAATAAATACATTTTATATTGAGAATATTTTTATATTGTTTACATAGTTGATTTTGTTTCCATGTTACAGGCACCTCCACAAGAACTAAATCCATTACTACTTCCTGACGATTTAGACCATCTTCCAGACATCCTTGCTATAGGGACACAAGAGAGTTATCCAGAGAGGTTTCAGTGGGAAGTGAGCGTACAAGAAGCTTTAGGACCTTCACATGTTTTGTTTCACTCTACATCATTAGGTACTCTGCATCAAGCTATATACATGAGGAGGGATTTGTTGTGGTACTGTTCAGGTGAGTAAAGCATCGACTGGTACAGAAAACCATAGTTTTTTAGTGATTTCAATATTAAATAACAAAATACACTAACCAAATTTTCCTATCAAATTTTTTTTAAAGAACTCTTTTCCAAGCCTGACGCTATTGAAGAACTCCAGGTCTTTGTACGTTCTTTTCTTCCTATTTTTGTAAGATAACTGAGAAATTTTTTCCTTTAATCCTATAACTGCCCTGTATATTACTCAGTAGCAGGTCTTTTTAGTGCATTTTGCAAGTGTGTTTATTTATTTTTTAATAGTAATATAATGTTAAAGCCAACTTGTAACATATAATGTTTTAGAAGAAGGTCCATAGAATTTAGGAATGTAATAAAAAAAAGTTAGATGTAAAGATTATGGTATGTAATTTAATGTTACAACAGTCGATACATGATGGAATTCCATGATAATGGAAATAATGAGACGATTATTTAATTCCACAAAACAGCTTTAATTGCAACATATGTTTCGCCGTTAGGCATTTTCAAGCAACTCCTTGGAAACATATGTCGCAATTAAAGCTGTTTTGTGGAATTAAATAATCGTCTCATTATTTCCATGATTAGGGTATGGACAGATAATGAGAAATCGTCTACAATGTTTGACCATAGACGATCACATACATTACACTTATGACCAAACTGATTGTACACAAATATATTTGTGAAATACTCACTAGTTGCCGCTCAATATCTCTGTATCATCGGTGATCGCACAAAATCAATGGCTGTATACATTGTGCCAATAACGTAGAAGCGATTTCATTATATACTTGACAGTGCGGTAGATTTACCGCTGCCATCGTTGACACATGGCTGCTGCCGTGAAGTTGTAACTCATTCCCAAAATTGCTTTACTCTTTCAAAGGGGTTGAGGGACGTTACTGGAATGCTGTGAAATGCTCTTTCCAACCATAAACATATTTTGTATTTCAACTTTGCATTTCAACGAAATTATATTAAAATTTGTTTACTTTCAACATCAATTCACAATACAACTTCGCCAGAACAATTCAAGGTAATATTTTATACACTAAATCTATAGATTACTATCAGAACTGTCGATTGAAACCACATGGGGGATCGTAGTTTCACTGAGTCAGAAGTTATACTATGTGAAATTTTCCAAAGATGGATAAACAATTACAATATGGCGGCACACCGTACTATGTTCTGTGGGTAACAATCCTCACTAGATGAAATAAATTCTTTGATTCATTAACTTTCAAGTGGTATCATTTTATTTGCGATATAAATGATAGTTTTTGAGCTACTAAGCGAAACTGTATTCCATGATTTCGTTATCATCGAATTTTCTGTAATCCTCCCTTTATAAAAGCAAATTTTAAAATATATTCATCTCACAAAATTTACAGACAATGTTTTAACTAAACTATAAGCTGTACCAAACTTTATAACTGCTATTTTTGTATGGAAGGAGACCTTTTCGTGTGCTTACTTAATTGATTATGAATGTTCAATGTTTTACTTTTACAGTCCCAGAAGATGATAGCCACAGTGTACGTCCAGGTACAGCATTCAGAACCAAAGGTGCCGTTGCTATAGGTTTCTCTTTGTTTGGTACATCATTGCTGTTCATCACAGCTCACTTGACTGCTCATCAGGATAAAGTTAAAGAAAGATTACAAGATGTGAAACGTATCATCAAAGCGTTGGAATTACCGAAACAACTACCGATTAAACATAAAAGCAAAGGTAACTGTGTTTTACTGTATAATGAAATAATAATACTAAACTCTCCAAAAACACTCCACAATCATTCTCACTCATTCATATTATGTAAACTATATAAAATGCCATCAGGGATTCATCTAATAGTGCTTTTAATAAACTCGAGTCATTGTATATTTGGGTAGTGTGTGTTAAAGATATAATATAGACATTAAGTCTGTTTTTAATATTTATTTTTATGAAAATAAAAAGAATAAATTATCTCATGTAGGTTTGTGAGACAAAATGATAAAAATTGTGTAAGGTTATTAACATTTATAAGATCTTCTGGTTAAAATATCTGCTAGAAGGTTAATACTCATTGACCCTTTTTTAAAAATAAAACTTATAAAATGTGTAAATGATTATATATGGATAAAATTAGATGAATGATTTTAATTTCTCTTTAGAGGCTGTGTTATAAAATGATTTTTTTTTTCCATTTTGTAGCAAGGTACCCATTATTGGTAAAATTGTAAAGGGTTTTTAAAGTCCCTTCCCCTTCTCGAGATTAGATCACTCGAGTTTCAGATCTAATAACGACTGACAAAAATGGCGTTGAAAGAAGTAAGATCTCTGTAGCTTCACTTCTGGATGCGAGATCTCATCTCCCTCGGTATGGAACTTCTGCTTGATTATCTATTCTTTTGTGAAACCTCTGACATCATAGCTATTATAAATAAATATTTTTATGACATCACTTTTATGAGGTACTGATTTGTACCTTGCATGTTCTGTTCAACTACCAACACTGAATATTAAAGCTGTCAAAATTGACTTTTTTTTGTTCACATAACACAAATGCAAAATTTTTCAAGTTTTTCTTTTTAAGCTAATTTTTATACAGAAAACCAAAGTCAGAGTCTCATAACAATTTTACGTTACATTGAACATTACAACAAAATCAGCTGTAATTAATTATTCTTAATCTAGGCTAAACCTAACCTTTTAGAGATGTTTCCACGATGTCAACATCACATACAATTTTCCAGTTGATTTCACAGAGAAAATAATTAATTGTCATTACAGTAGAACCCCTCTAATCCGCCCTCGGGTGGTCCGTTACTCCAGTTAATCCGACCGAGCTCGCGATATTGTGCCAACTTGCCGATGACTCACGGCCCGTCTGGCGCCATTCTTTCCAGTTTGTTATCGCTTTCCCGCTTCAGTGCTGTGTCATCTCTCATGTTGTTTCTATTGATTTGCTATAGTACTTGCAAAGTTTATATATAGTGTAACGATATCATGATATCAATTAAATTAAACTAAATAAAATCATCAATCATGAAATCTAAAAAATAAATAAATTAAAATATAACTTGAATAAAATAATAAATATAGAACCATGTTAAGAAACAAATGAAGAGAAAACGGCAGATGCCGCCTGTAATAAAAATTGTACGTGCTAGGCTACAATAACACTAAGATTTCAAGAACCTTGAGGCCAACACGTGTGTACATAACGGAATTCTTAGGGTAGCAGAGTTTTTACTAGAAAAAAAAAAAAGAGAAATCAAGGGAAAGCATCATTATAACGGTATTTTAGAAAAACGCAAGTAGAAAGTAGGTCGGCCAATCGGAGACGCTCCAAACTTAAAAAAACACAACGGCAGAATTCAAAAACAACCAGTAGGAATTGCGAAAGTCGTAAGCAGAGAAAGTTGGTAGAAATCGACAAATCAGCGAACAGGGCGCGAAAAACAGTGTTTTAGAGAAGGAACATTAGAAAATAGTTTGTTAGGGGAGTCTTACCAGAGTCGCCACGACGGAAGGTCGCGTACACAGCAAAAGTGCGCTGTGTACAAAAGAATAGTTTTTCTTTTCAGCGAGTAAGGGACAGGAAGTCTCGTTATATTTAAAGGTTTTTGATAAGTTGAAAGTAAAGTTGAATTGAAGTAAAGAAAGTTTGAATTAGTAAAGGAAATTAGATTTGGAGTTTGTGGAGTTCTTAACAAAAAGACAGATTTGGAAAAGGAGTTTAAATTCACCAGAGGAAGGAGGGACCAATCATCGTAGAACAGGCGCTGTAATTTTGGAACGACTACAAGGAAGGAGAGACAGATTTTGGGACGATTTCGAGGAAGGAGAGGCCTATTTGGAACGGCATCTAGGAAAGAGAGACAACGTTAAATACCAACGGAAAGTGTTTAAGCAGTGTGGTGTTTTGTGTTTTTTTTCCGTTTAATAAAAGGATAAATTAAAATTAGGTGGAGTGTAAAGTGCTAACTGACCGAGCAAGAAGGACCAGCAGATTTGATAAGTACAAAACCAATTAATTGTTAATTATTAAATTCACCTAGAATTGATTTCACTTTCGATTGAGCCATTCAAAAAACCCAAGACCCGAGATTAAGATTTTGTTGTTTTTTTTAAATTAATTGTAAAGAACTGAGCTAGCCGAGATTAAATAAAAAGATGATCAATGTTAATAATAATTTAAAGTCTTAAATAAAATTGTAAAGAAAAATATTAAACTAAAAGGAACTGATAATTTGAAGATTTTAACAAGAGTTAAAATAAAGTAAATTTGTAATTTTAAAAAATTGTCTATGATAAATAAATTAATCTTAAGGAATGAATGGAGAGTAAATGTTTTCTAGATAAGTAAGTATAAATTCCATGTATATGTTTATTGCTATTGTAATTTTGTTCTTTTAAAAAATTAAAAGAAAGAGATTGTTTTATCCAGGTAAACGGTGTTGTTTATGAGTAATAATCATAAGTTGTTCCTTTTTAGTAGTGTTGCAAGATAAAAACATATAACAAACTTCCATTGTTATATTTGGCTCACCAACGTGTGACTTTTTAAAAATAAATAAGTAAATCTAACATCTTAAATGTTATATTTGGCATTCCAACGTGTGGCTTAAATAATTAAAGGTGAAATTAAAATAATTAGCAAAGCAGGTGTAGCTTCATTGTTATATTTGGTCGCACAACGTGTGGCTTTTGTTTAAATAAATTAGTAAATTAAAAATAATATATATAACAGCTTCATTGTTATATTGGGCGCACAACGTGTGGCAAGATTAAATCATAAATTATAATCAAAATAATTATATAACAACTTCATTGTTATAATAGACTTTATTATATAGACTTTTAAAAGTTTACATATCACTTATTTCACTTTAAAAAAAATCTCTTTATATAATATGTAAAAAATATTGACTTTTTTCGGATAATCCGACCTTTTTTGCATTACGACCATGCCCCCAGTCCCAAAGGTGACGGATTAGAGGGGTTCTACTGTAATTACCCAGGATTAAAATTCGGATCATTCTAACCTTAAAAACAAAGCGTATTATGTTTATATACAAATTATTTGATAAAGTCCTGATGCTAATTACAGGGTCAAAGGATCTGTATTGTACATGATAGTTTGTATTCCTTCTCTATTTAAACAACCCATCCATCAATTATTACTTATCCACTTTACAAAGTTTGGGATTTTGCAAACTATTTTAACTTTGGTTTTTGACTGCTTTTTACATTTCATGTCCTCAAAACTCTGAAAAAAAAAAAAGAAAAGATTTTATGTCATCCTTTGTTATTGTCATTTGTGTGTAAGCATAATAGTGGACACAAAAATTAAAATAAAAACATCAAATTTGGTAAATGCGGCTATACTATGGTCATATTGACATTCTGAAAAAGGTAATTGAAAATGTTAAAATGTTTTAAACAGTTTTTTGTTCATATTTTTTATGTTATTCACTTCATCCACGTTAAATCACAGTAATATTTAATGTAAACTCTGTAAACTGAACTTGATACTAAAAGTATCAGTTACTATATCAAATATAACCAATACCAGTATTATTTAGTATCAGGTTTAGAAAAATGACAACCAAATTCAGAATAATAGTGATTTAAGTTTATCAAAACAGTAACCAGCTAGTATTAGTGTCATATTGTGTTAGCTTATATGATAATAATTCTCATAACCCACAATAATTTGAGCTTAAAAAAATTTTCCGTCCATTTCTAGATGTGACGCAAAATTTTGATTGTGTGTTTTGGAGCGGTGATTTAAACTTCCGCCTGACAAAGCCTAGAGACGAAGTCATGGACTGGGTTTCAAAACAGGAGTTTCCTCTTGGTTCTCCTCCAGTGGAAGAGATGTTTGATCAGCTGACGTTAAACATTAATGAAGGTAAGTTATAATATTTTGCTGTAGTCATAAACTCAGCGTAAATAAAGATAATAAAACACAATTTTTTATTTTGTAATATCCACTTTTTATTAGTCTAGCCGACCAATGGTTTCGCCTGCTAAAGCATTGACGAGGCTGTATTACAGACTGAAGAGAAAAGAAAAAAACAGAAAACCTTAAAACTAGAGGGTGGGAGTTAGTTTTTTTCTTTTTTCTTCAGTCTGTAATACAGCCTCGTCGATGCCTTAGCAGGCGAAACCACTGGTCGGCTAGACTAATAAAAAGTGGATATTACAAAATTTTAAAAAATGTGTTTTATTATCTTTAAACATAGAATTCCACCAAGAACCATCGGTCTCAACAGCGTAAATCATATTTGACTAAAGTTGAGTTTTTAAATGTCGGCGTCAAGGTTCATTTTTTTCCAATTATTACTGAATCGTAATAGTTTTTTCACTTGTGATTTTGTACACAAATTTGGATCAATAATATTCATTTTCTCTCAAATTTTAACGAAATTGGTATTGCCAATTTTGAGATATTACAAATTTGATAATATTTCCATGGCCGTTTCTCTCCACCAATAACTCACGAACGGGCATTTGGGGGGGGGGGGGCTCTTAGATTTGGAGCCTTAAATTAAAATTTCACCAAAATCAGAGTCAATTTTGAGAAAATATTATTTGTGTTTTTTTTCTTATGGTAGCTATCTTTAAAATTTGAGTTATCAAACAATGAAAAACAACATCGCAAGTTATGAGCTCAGATACCAAATTTGGTTAAAGTTGGTGTTCATATTTGGCTGTAGAACACTGCACATACGACAAAAGGACAGACAGACATTTTAATAACCCCTTGAAATCTTGGGTTAGATCCTTTTCTTTCATCTTACTTGTCAGGTCCCCTTGAACAACTCTTGTTCTTTTCTGACCCCTGACGCTATTGAAGTATTTCAGGGCTTTATGTTATACTTTTTTTTAATGGGATGACCAAGGGTTTTTTGCCTTTAAACAACAAGGAAAAATCAATAACCACTTTATTTTAGTAAGAGATTTCAAAACAAATATCCGCAAAAAACTTGACGTACATTTTTTGATCCATCACATAGTTTCTACATACTATGGTTGAAACTGGTTATTGAATAGAGTTATTTTAAATAAAGATTGTGATGCACCAATGAAAGGTAATAAAACTTTTAATTAATTATACAATCATGTTGGCTTGAAATGTTCACATTTTAACCATTCTTTTTTATATTTATTCTCAGTAATAATGAATTTAAACAAAATATGTACAATAATTTATGACGTAAGATAATAATAAGAAAATTATTATTATTTTCTTATTATGAACCTAATCTCTTTAATTCTCCATTTCAATATCACACACCTATCAATTACATATACAGAGTATTCATAAAATGTCATTTCAAACTTTAAGTGAAGGTTATATGGGTCGAAATAAAAATAAAAAGTTCCTATAAACACATGTCCGGAAACTTTTATCACATGTCCATTTTGTATTTTTTGAAAAATAATTAGTGCTTTTGAACATATTAAGATTTCGACTTGAAATTTGGTATATTTTTCTTAGTATATCAAGAATCAAAAATTTATCTTAAAATTGTCAAAACGATGACAGTTTGAACATTTTAACGTTAAATATCTCTAAAACCATTAACTTTACAAAAAATGTAAACACAATTTTGAAAATGTATGAGATAAAGTTTTGACTCTTGGTACTGATAAACCTTGCATAAAAAATGTTATACCAAATTTTAACTCTAAATCTTAATAATTGTAAAGACTATAATTATTTTTCAAAATAACCAACGAATGGAAAAACGAAGCGTTTCTGGACAATTGTTTATAGGATGTTTTTTTCTTTATTTTGATCCATAACTACCACTTAAAGTTATACGAGATTTTCTGAACACTGTATATATAAATAATTTCTGAGTATTCAGTACAACAATGAGAAAGTTCATGTTGTTGAAATTTCTATAATTCTTGCTTTTATGACTTCCATAACTCTGATAATTTATAAGAATGCTTGAATGTTCTATTACAGGTGCTGTGTTCCGAGGTTTTGAAGAAGGACCACTTACATTTCCTCCAACATACAAGTATGATCCAGGTACGCAAACGTTTGATTCTTCACAAAAACAGCGAACACCTTCATACACGGACAGGATTCTGTTTAAATGTCGTCGAAGTAATGGAAGTGACGTGAATACAAAGTGTATAGCGTACGCTTCAGTGCCTTGTTTTTGTACTTCGGATCATAAACCTGTCTGGGGCTTGTACAAAACTCAAGTGAGACCCGGAATTGATACGTGAGTAGTATCTGTAATTAGGTATATATGTACGAGAAAAGTTAGTTTTTATTATTTTGGTTAGATGTAGACACCATAGTTGCCATACAACTTTACACTCTTTAAAACCCTCAGGGGCTTATTTAGTGGCAACCCAGAGTACCCTAGCTGGATCTACACATTTTTTCATGTAGTCTTGGGTTAGTTCCCTCTCTTTCATTTTCCCCTATTAGGCGTCTCTTGACCAACTCTTGTTTTTTCTAACCCTGATTCTATTAGAGTATTAGAGGGCTAGGGGTTCTTATTTCTTTTTTATAAGGCAATGATGACCGAGAGGTTTTTTCTTTTAAACGACAAGGAAAGAAAAAAAACACAATGAAAATTTAGCCTCTTATGTTTTCCTTTTACTTTCTCACATATACATAGTATAGGAAAAGTAAAGTTTTATGATATTGATTTTTTCATAATACATCCATTTTGTGCTCCCTGTATTCCAAAAAAGTGATATTTGGAACTTTCTCCATCAGTGTAGTGCAATACTCTACAGCCCAAACACGAGAATGATGTTACATCATTCAATGAAATATAAACAGATCCTCTAAATTGTATGCCTAAAAGTTGGTCTCGTTTACCTTGTAGTAAATGTTAAATTGTATTGGTAGATCAAAGGGTTTTATCCAGTAGTGTGTTTGTTTAAAACAGTTGTTACAGATTTTCCGACCCTAATTGTGTATATCACTATTTCCTTCACTTTGGCTAGACTCTAACGGACCCTTCAATACATACATTTACCTATTTGAACTTAATTTCACCATTTCGTAGTGTTAGGAATAAGTTAAGTGTAAGATTATAATTTTATAGTGATTAAGCAAGAGAGAGATTTATAGTTTAAGAGCGTTAGTAGACCAGGAGGTCTAGTTATGTGAATTGGTAGCACAAAGTGAAAATGTACAAATGTTGACTAGGCCTACTGGTTTAGTCGATATTTGATATGAAAATGATACACTTAAGGAGGAGAGATGGAAAGGTTTTAAATAACCAAGGAGGGAAAAGAAAGGGGGTTTTTCTGGGTTGATCTTCCGAGCGTAGGAGGTCTATCTGTGAAGAGACTGTGAGTAGATTTAGGTGCAGCGACAAAATGGCGGATGCTGAGATTTCCAAGGTGCTGATTGAAATCCCAGGTTAAGAAGAAGGTAGGACCATTACCACGATAAAAGGAACAAAAACAAAACAAATATATATCTACTATGATTCTATCTTCAAAGTTATTATCTTTCCCCCAATTCAGAATATTTAAGAATTTGACTTTAGACTTTCCTTTTCACTCAAATTAAAACTCAAACACAAATAGATGGTCGCCTTACCCTTTTCTCTCCTGGAATTTCAATAGCGTCTTGAAAATCTCGATGTTCGCCTTTTCCTCACTTCACCAAATCCACTAACAATCTTTCACAACATCTACACTAAGCTGGCTCACCTGGAAAAACTCCTTTTTTGTGCTTTCTGGTTCCATCTCCTCTCCCCCAACTGTGTTATTTACACATCAAATATTGAGTAGTCAGCATTTGGACAATTACTTACTTTGTGTATGCCTATTTACATTCTTAAACTATAAACCTCTCTCGTGCTTAATCACTATTCTAACAAATTATGGTCTTGCACCTAACTTATTCCTAACACTAGACTACCCAGTAATGGATTTATCTTATCTAATTTACTCTAATAACTCTTTGATGATAACTAACTGTCCAAAATTGTTACTCTGTTTTGAAATTTCTTATAGTCTTTACTGATATACAGATATCAAAGGCATTATTAGTATCTTGTAAATTGTTGATCCTTCATTATTTTTTTGGCTTTTACAACAAATTTTAAGAATTTGGTATTCTTTAGTACTTTTTATAAACCCACTCGTTTGAGAGTTAAAGGAGCTTTGAAAATTTTAAGTTTTAAACGTATAAAAATATAATTTTCTCTGGCTATTTAAATCCTGACTTATGCTTTATAATTACAGTAGATTTGAGCGAGTTTTTATCTGTTCCATTTTATTTTACTCCGGTTATTTACATTTCCTAGTCTATTCTAATTTAATTTATAACTTAGTGCCACAATGGGAAGTATGGAAAAAGTCTCATAAAAATGTATGAAACATAAATTTTTGAAAATTCAAGTGCCTTCAATTCGTAAAAGAAAGGGTTTTTAAAAAATACCGAAGAATAAATGAAGTATTTAAATTTGGTGAAAAATCCGAAAACACCATATAAAAAAAGGGGTTTCCTATAAGAAATTTTATAACTTAACTGCCATATTGGAGAACATTATTTCAAAGTTTGCAACTCTCAGGGGCGTGAGAAGTGAGTATTAGGCATATCAATCCCAAGGGACCTAGTTGGTTCCATCATTTTTCATGTACAGTAGAACCCCTCTTAACCGGTCTAGTCAGGACTGACACCCGGGCCGGTTGCTTGTTTGGCCGGTTAATCAGAGGTTCCCCTAAAAAATCGGTTTTCGTTGAAAGAAAGCTTATTTAATCAGGTAGCTCTAAGAATTATGCAATTAAGATGTTATTGCAACTCATTTTATTGTACATAAATGTATCTTATATATTATGTTATGTATATTATACATCAAACATGAAAAAATTAAACACTACAAAGCTCGTTTACAGATTCCCCTATGTCAAGTCTTTTGACACATTTAACCGCGTCTCAAACGAAACCAACACACGCTTCCGTTGTTTTCGTAACTCACTCATTTTTATTTACTGTAATATACCCGTCAAAGACAAGAAGAAAACTGAAAAGAAATGTTATATTTTTCATAATGTAAACTAAAATGATTCGTGGAAAAAAAAAGCGGCCCATCAAACTTTTTGTGGGTGTATGTCTGCTATACCGACGGGTGCCAATGCCGCGGTGTTTTTACGGCGCCGACAATGGGATACCGCTATCAACAAAGTCGTTTGATATTGCCGCCGCTTTGGTGCCGCGGTGTTTTTACGTCGCCGACAATGGGATACCGCTATCGACAAAGTCGTTTGATATCGCCGCCGCTTTGGTGCTGCGGTGTTTTTACGCCGCCGACAATGGGATACCGCTATCCACAAAGTCCTTTGATATCGCCGCCGCTTTGGTGTTTCAATTACAATTTATTTTCAGAAACTCTCATCCAACCAGTACACTACGATATAGGCCGGTTAATCCGAGGACCGGTTAATCCGAGGCTGGTTAACAGAGGTTCTACTGTATTGTAGTCTTGGGTTAAATCCTTCTCTTTCATCTTTCTTATCAGGTCTCCCTTGACTAACTCTTTGTTTTCTTCCGACTCTGACCTTATTAGTATCAAGGTCTTGGGGTCTTTATTTTATGTTCTTTTCTTTCTTTTTTTTTTAAAAAAAGGCTTTTTGTCTTTAAACAACAAGAAATGATTAAATAAAGCTAAAATTTCAAATTTGTTTTAGTAATACAAATGAGCTACAATTGTTTCGCCTTGCGGTATCATCGAGCAACAGTTTCAACGAGAAATATCTGCTGTAACAATAAATATAACAAGAAATGAATAAAGAAAAAATTCTAATTTTGTGAAACAGGTTTTTAAATTCCATATAAAAGTAACGAAGGTACCCGATTTAATGTATTACATAGGATCAATAGTTTACGAGATATTAATAGTGTCTACAACGAAATGATCAGCATTATAAAACCACTGGGATGTGGGGGAGGGTTGATTCTTAATAACTCATCTCTCTTTAGATAGATAGATACCACATATAAGGCAAAAAGATTGTCATATAAACTGATAATTACAACTTTAACCCTTAACTAACATCATACGTCTTGAAGACGGGTGCAAAAATAAAAATCGGCGTATTTCCCCTCCTCTTGACCTATTGTTTTTGTCCGGCCGTCTAGCTGCCAGTCGGACGTTGGTCTTTTTCCGGTGAAAATTGCCAGTTTTTTTCTCGCCCCTTGGCTGCGCTATTTATAGTTTTTGATGACTTCCCGTCTGTGAGAAGTATGTTGTTGTTTATGTGACTTTATTTTATAGTTTTTATTTATGGTTTTTATCACGTGGTGAAGGACATTGTGAAAAGATGTTTCTGATCTAATTCTACGTCCACTCTATTTATATATTGGTATGTAAAGCCATTTTACTGATTAATACATTTATTGATCATTAATTATGCCTTTTTTTTTCATTTAAATACCCATAGGTGTCTCCCAGACGTATGATGTTGATTGCGTAACTTTAAATCATGATGTTAGTTAAGGGTTAACCTTAACTTAAGGCCAGTTAATTTGATTCTTTACTCTTAGTGTTAGTTCAATTGTAATTATCATATTGTTGAATCCACAGGATCCCTTTGGCTGCTGGTATGTTTAACCGAGATGTGTATTTAGAAGCTGTTAAAAGACGAGCTACAGCCTTAGGTCTGCGAGGTGATACATCGGCTATTTGTTCTATTCAATGAGACTTTTTTTCTTGATATCACAGATTAAAATCTACTTGGTGCATTCGTCTATTCCCGGTTCCAAGGAGGTCAAAATCATCTATGGTAAGTGTTCTCCACCTTGTTACAATGAGGTGCCATATTTATATTAAATGTTGAGCTTGACTTATAAGAAAAATTATACAGTATAACAAACACACAGACACAATTCTCACAAAAAATACGCCTAAGTATCAGACGCGTTTCAACGACAAGGTCGTCCTCTTCAGTGATACACTATAGTTATAGTTTGATTCGTGTAGCTCGTGTTTCACTAAAGAGGACGACCTTGTCGTTGAAATTATGAAACAAGTCAAAATGATATAAATATAAAGTTTTAAATAAATCATTTTATATCAGAAATGTAATGTAAATAACAATGTTTGATTACGACAACGCCTAGCGGCAGACTCGCGAACTATATTATAAATTAAGCAAGCGTAAATTAACAAATTCCCGACCGAATATGAGGAATAACTTAATACCATTACATTTAACCTAAGCCTAGACCATATAAATTAAAGGCCTAAACATCTCAGTTATCCAATAAAAGTAACAAAACAACAGTAGAAAGTCGAAAAGAATAGAAAATGAAACTTTTAGAAGCAAAATTATTCAACACAGAAATGACCGCGTTAGAATAATAGCGTCAGAGAAATTGAAATAGCAATAAAACCATGATAGCTACGACCAAATAAACCTGGCCTATGGAAGAAACAGATACTTCTACATAAAGTTTGTCACCTGAATTCATATCGAAAACCTCAGAATAATTAGGTATATGCAATAAATATGACGAAAGTTCGGAATTCAAAGATGGCCGCCTAGATCTGTGATGGACACATATTATTTCAGAACGATCCAGTCACGTGACCAAAATAGTTTAAAAATAATACAAGCGGGAATTTTAACAAACTTTTGATTATGACCAAGATAAAATTGTATTTAGTTGTAAGATAGTTTTAATTTAAAAAAAGAAGTTATTTGGATCCCTATAGCATGTCTTCAACATTAAATTTTATTAAAAGTAGAGTCAGTAATTATTAATGAAGTTATTAACAACTTTTTGTCTTGTAAATTAGGGTCATATACATTTCATTTGTGCTACAAATCCAAAACATGATCTGAAAAGAGAGTGAATAACAGTGAATCTTTTTGTAGAGCCTAACAATGGATTTTAGTTGTCAGTCAGGAACTCATAGAGGCAATACCTATTTAAGCTTGGCTCCTGCCTGAAGATTTTTTTAAATATAAAAGTATTGTTTTAATTTTCTAAAAGTGGCTGAGAAGAAGTGGCTAAGAAAAATAAAAAGTTTGAAAATCTACCCCAAGATAGATTAAATATCAAACATTTTATAACTGCTGTATAATCCAACCTGGTGAGATCGTTCAATTTATCATTATAATATTATCTCATTCCTTTTAAACTATTGAGCCTATGAGGCATTATTAAAAAAGATCTAAATATTCACAAGTTTAGTGTGAAAGAAAAATATAAAACCTAGAAATAACTGCTGTATAATCAACAATCATCTTTTCATCTTCATTAAACAAAAAAAAATTCCATATTATTTAATTTATGATTAATCATGTTAATATTTACAAGTCCCTGACTTCCTTGATAAAAGTCAGCACCAACCCGATACCCTGAGATAAAGAGACTTTGTGCATTGATAATTATTTTACCCCCGAGATATAGACTTTTATAATTGTATAATTAATTTATGACTTTGATTTTATGTATGTGTATTTTACTCCCAGAGATATAGACTCTTATTATTCCCCACAATCATTACCCCGAGAAAAGACTCTGAAATATTCATGAATTCTATATGTATTTTTTCTTGTCATTAATTTTATGTATGTACCAATTTTATGTTCGATTTTTAAAGATCTTTTGTGTTAAATTGATATTGCTAAATGATGTTTAACCAATAAATGAGTTTAATGAATTTTTAAACAATAATAAATCATTTATATTCTCTTAACAATTTGCAATTATTTAAAATAAATTTAACATAATATTAATATTGTTATACGCGTCTGATACTTAGGCGTATTTGTTGTGAGAATTGTGTTCTGTGTGTTTGTTATACTGTAAGATGAGGTGGTTCATAGTAGCCGTGACATTAGTCAATTATAAATGTTAGTCTCTTAAAAACTGTTGGTTGTTCTGTTTCTAGAAAAAAGCTCTTACATAGATGGATCCTAAAATTACTAGTCATTTTTTAACCGTTTACTTACTTAGTTGTGTCCTCTTCTACCCTGGTGTATTGAGAATGCTGTAATCTTTCTTGTACACCCAGTAACAAATTTACTGACTTTAACTTACTCTGCTACTACTTTACTTTCGTACCTCTGTACTCGTTTTGTTTCAATTCAAAAATAGGGTACCAACATGTGATTGAGCACATGTATTCTTTTTTTTTTTTTTAATTAAGTTAATCCCAGTACGCGAGTTCTTTGGAAGAATGTACTTATTAAAACACAATCTTGATATCTGAAATTTATATATTTATTATCTGATTTAGAACCAAAAAGATACTTAATACTAACAACATTAATCAAACAACTTGAAACACTTGTTTATATATATAATTCCTTTAATTATTGTAATTATTAATGTCTCGAAATCAAAACTTGAATTGATAAACATATAGTTCGTATAATGAATTATTCATTTGCAAGAATATACAGTTAATAATATAAAACTTAGCTTGTGCTATACCAAACACACATTCACTGAATTTATCAATTTCTAATGCAGTTTAATCTCTCTGAATTTAATATTATTTTAATTTGATTAGTTAACTTGGATATTCCCTTAGAATAACAACTTGTGCTATTATTCTAAGATTTAAAAATAATCTCCCAACCATCCAATAGTCTGCCTCAACTTAAACAAACCACAACAGTTGAAATTTTCTTAAGAAGTGTCTTTTACCCAGCTTCTCTTCAAGGCACGAATTTCTTACTCTTCTATCAACTAGCTAATTTAGGATGAGCATGTTTAGAAGGTTGTAGAAGGTTTTCCTTAGTCGACAAAACCGTTACAAAATGTTTCATCTGAACAGTTTAGTCAGCTCTCTTTTCTATGTTTCGATTTAACAGGGTTGTCGGATTGACCTTATTATTCATTTTATATTTAACCTCTTAAAACTAAAATTTTCTCATAAAATGTTCCTGACATATAAGATATGTTATTGTATGTAGAAATAATTACCATGTGATTTATATTCTTAACTTTGAATAACTCACATATTGTTTCATATTAACGTCAATCCAACGTCCAATATTTTGCCAATAATTCTATGTAATCGTAGATGAACCGCTAAAACTTCTCGATCGCAACCAGGATTATACTACTAGTTACTGATGTCACAATTGGCAATAATATGATTTATTTGTTACTTTGATTTAGACTTTGGAAATGATAAGCGCAAAAATATGAAAAAATACAATGCCCATAGAGATTACCACTGTTATTTCTGGAGAGCAAGTATTTAGCGTGTTAAAGTTTTCCTGTTTTGGCTCTTCTTTGATTGATTTCTGCCAAGATCTTTCCATTATTACTAAATATTGAGTCGGGATACTTGAATTGATGCACTTGTTCGATTAATCTTCTCTCACAGCTAAGCTGATGATTTTTGAAAGATCTTGATTACACCTACTCTCATAGTTTTCATTTGTAGTTCTTTAATTCAACTGTTCAAGTTGAATTGCGAATACCTCTCTGAGCTAAGTAATAGAGCCAGGTAAACTGGGAACGCTATAGCACTACAAGTGACCTTTCTCATCCTTCAGTTTCCCACATTATACTTTCTAGTTTTCTCCCGGTATCTCTTAATAATCTCCATTAATACTATGAAGAGAAGTGGGCTTCACTCCTGAAGATGTACTAAATTTTTCTGACCTTTTGTAACAAGTCCTTACATAATTTTTACACTGTTAAATTATTTGTGCAAGTCCTACTCCAGCATCTTTGTTTTCTTTACCAGGGTACTCTTTTGAGGGCTATCTCTAAATCTGTAAAGCATAGATGCAATTCTTTATTATGTTGATAAGAACCGTTTGTATACAGTGATCGCACAACTGCAAATTAGGTCTGTTTCAAGGTCATTTTCTATCTGCAGGTACTCCAGGACATTACGAGTGCATTTTAAGTCTCCGTGTATGTTATTTGTTACTTTACGTTACGTTGTAAAATACTAAATTTATCACCAATGTTGACGATTATAAAATGCACTCTGTGATTAGATTTTTGAACACACAAAATATTACATATAGTAACAACGATCCCTTATTTAAAGTTGTTTATAAGATCAATAGTGACCACCGTAAAATTATTACTCTGTATATACAATAAAGTGTGTATATATAATAAATTGATTTCCTGGAAGTAGTTATTTCAATCTTATTTATTTATTATTTAAGCTAGATCGTGTGTTCTAACTGTCATGTTTTTGTTTTGCAGATTCATCGTGTAATAAGGATCCGTCTATATGTTATATTATATATAACTTAAGGTAGAAAATCTTTTTCAAATTATAATAAATTAATAACATATTACTATTAGCCTAACTAATTTATTCTAGTCATATTCTGTGGTACTGATATATATTACATTCAAAGAGGTTTGTTTTTATAAGTTAGGATAATAAACAGTATGAGTCAAAACAAACAGTAATGAAAGTTGATTTCATAACAAGCTTTATTAGACATGAACAGTTGGTAATATAGTGAAGTCACTTGCGACATTTTATAAGAAACGTATCATTACCGTTGCATTAGTCATAACATTCACTTAGATTCTCAAACATGATTCTAACACACAAGAAGGTGTCTATTTATTACTCTTTTGTATTTTATAATTGATTTCTGTAATTCATGAATGGTTGCCAGTGGGCTCTCCTGGAAAAAAAGTAGGTATCAGAGCGTGCAAGATCTGGGGAATGAAAATAATATAGAAATGTGTTCCATGGAAAAATAAAACTACAGTAGAACCCCTCTATCCGTCACCATCAGGACTGGGGGCATGGTTGGAACGCAAAAAAGGTCGGATTATCCGAAAAAAGTCAATATTTATTACACATATTGTATAAAGAGATTTTTTTAAAGTGAAATAATTGATATATAAACTTTTAAAAGTCTATATATAAACTTTGCTAGTACTATAGCAAATCAATAGAAACAACATGAAAGATGACACAGCACTGAAGCGGGAAAGCGATAAAAACCCAGAAAGAATGGCACCAGACGGGCCATGAGTCATCAACAAGTCGGCAAGTCGGCACATTATCGCGAGCTTGAGCACGGTCGGATTAACCGGAGTAACGGACCACCCGAGGGCGGATTAGAGGGGCTCTACTGTAACCTCATAATTTGATGAAACAAACCAAGTGAGCTCCTCACTAAATTCTACTTGAACGTCCATGTTTTTTTTTTTTTTTTTTTTTTTTAATTCCTTTGTGTGTTAGACGATTAAAGAAAGGGCAGTAGGTTACACAATAGAAAAAGAAGTGAATTGGGCTCGAACTTGCGTAAACTTTGATACTCGTAGTTCACTACTCCAAACTGTGGTGAGATAAGCATACACCTAACTTAACTACACAGCTTCCAAGGAGTTTGATTGGAAAGGATGCAACTAAGAGTGTTTTTAGCGTTATACTATGCCAATTGTAAAACCATATATACCTTTTTATTCACACATTATTTGCGGTTAGATAATAATAATAACAATCAAATCATTCCTGACAATTCCTTGGCCTGTATTAGAGATAATGCTCCTAAAATATACACGGAATATACTATGCTTATCAGAAAACAGTACAAAAGTAGAAACTGAGACGGGTTATTCGTTTTATTAACAGTACAAAACATGTAGACAGTTAAAGACCCACGGATTAGAGAGTTGGGTAGGATTAAAGTGATTCTCAATTCAGTAAGACAATTAGGTTCTAACCTAACCTTAAATTTAGGTTTACATTGACATTTAATTTAAAACTAGAATTAATCCTGACAGAAACACGCCTAAAGTTATACTAAAATAGCGAAACATACATTTTTTAATTTCGGTAAATAAAAACATGAGTATACATGTATAATTCTTAAACTTTAAAATCATGTATTAATAAATAAAAATACCAAAACAAAGCACTTACAGATAACTATTTGGAATCCAATTTTTCGAAGTCGGTGTGAAGTATATTACGTACTTTTACCCACAAGTTATTTTTTTAATTTCGGTTCTTATATTCCAACTATGAAAAATCCCAAAGCGCCCATCGCTTTTGTTTTCATCAACAAATTGTTTCATATTTAAATAATTCATTAAACAAAATTATAACAAATTACAATTTTTAAAAAAATGTTTAATTACTAAACTACAGTTTCACAACTTGTTTTGAAAAATTCATAACTAGACTTTTTCAACAAGGATTGCCAACACTGATGAATAGATACCCAAAGGTCAATTGAATTGTCCAGTCAGGCCTTTCAGTACATTGTTTTGACTCAGACTGTACTTGTTGTTTGGTGCTAATCTTAAACAGGTTTTAACTATTTACAATCTTTAAAAAGACAAGTTTTTATTTCCTTTACCAAAGATTATGTTAATCTGTTTAAAAAGACAATATTTTTTTATTAAATTGGTGCAAATATTTGTACTTTAAGTGGGGTTTATTTTGTATCTCGAGAAATAAGTAACATTTATGAAGCATATTGTGATTATTAAACAGTTTTAGTATATACTGTGCAAAAACATTGCAGTTCTTTCTCGCACAACTAGTCTATTAAAATAAATACATTAATATATATAATATATTAATGTATTTATATTCTTTGCCAACGCTTTAAAATCTTAGTTTGATAATTATCAGTTAAAAAGCGGTTGGAGATCATCATAAAAAGTAATATTTGAAAGTTCAAATGATGTCTCAATTTTTAATAGAGGAGTCTTGTAAATTTATGAAAAATACAGAGAAAATAGTGAAAATTTTTATTGTTATTTTCTCGTGAATTTGTGAGTAGACCAAACATACCAAAGCCACCGTTGATGGTCATGATTGAACTTTTCTAATCCATCTTCTCATAATTCTAACAGTTACCATGTTTACTTACACTCCAAATTTCTGTTGATAAAATGTCAGCTGATTTTAAATTTCTTTGCATTCGCAAAATAGACCATATTTTACAGTTGGAAAATCCAAGTTTCCTACTAATTATAAGTGTGTATAGAAAAATATGTAAGACTAAATACAAACAGCTCTTCTTGAAGTTGGAACTCGTTGCCTATAGAGGTAACAGCACTATACGTAAAAATTGTTGATAATTTTGATTGTTTAAATTTAGTTTTCAATATTTTATTTATAAAATTGCCTCATTTTAAAATATTTATTACATTTAGAGGGCCTACTTGTATTATAGTGAATTACGGTTGACGAGGGGGGGATTCAGATAACCCGGTCCTAACGATAACGATTACCAGCTCTATAATTAATTTATTTAGAGAAGCTACAACTAATTATTAAACTATCTGCACATAACACAAACCGTAATACGCATGGTCAAGGCAAGATACCCGAAAATCTCAGAAATGCCATCTCCCGAAACTTAGCCTGCCATTTTTCCTTGAGCTAAAACTCACTAAATAGAATTAAATAATTTAATATGGCAGGACTACACACAAATTCTCTCACTAGGTCGGACACTACACTGTTCAGCTGATCAGCCCCTATGCTATACGCTGCGTTGTGTAAGACTCCGCAACAAGGAGATTTGTATTTGAAACCTTTGCATGGTGCGGAATAGGTTGTCATGTCTAAAAGTCATAATTACATTATATAATGGAGCTGGGTATGTATTATGATGGCATCTATCAACTTGTTTATTTTTTCTTCAACATAGCCCCATTTTAGAGGTAAGGTTTGGTCAAAGAATTTTCTATAGTGACGGTTTTGATGTGAGGATCACGTATGTCAAGAATCTGTTTTTAATTTGTTGGTGCAAAACATAGCCTTAATTCTAATTATTTAAATTGAAAAAGAAAGAAAGAAGTTTTAATCTCATTGTAGCTGAATGCACACGTTTATATTCGCTTTGTAATTATTTAACATTAATTCTAAGCTAAATGTTTTAATCAGAATGTTCCTTAATTTCCATAGTCATTGTTGTGTTTAGTAATTATATTTGATGGATTGTGTCGTATTTAGTATAATGATTTATTAATCTTAAGACTGTGTTTATGAACATAATTTTTATATTAAGTTGTCAAGTGCTATTATTCTCCCACCGTAATATGTAAACCAACTGTTGCACAGTTTTAATAAACATTGTAATTGTGCGTTTGTTTCCGTTGTGACGGTGATTCAGTCCTAATCTGTATCGTAATGGATATGTTAAAGAAATACTTGCTTGACTCAAGAGGTTTTGACTTCTAATCTGTATGTATTTGAAAAAAGATTCAGATGAGAAAACTGTTTGCCGGGACTTTCTAAAGTAGTATACCAAACATCATTACCTGTGAATGAGGGTCCACAATAACCTCCATAGATGAACGGCAAAACCAGGACCGGAATCCTGGCCCTCCTTCCAATGAATAAATTTAAAAAACACCATCATGAGAGAAGCAAATAGAGGCAAATATATAAGGTGTCCATGAAATACATAATGAAAATTGGTACTGGTATATTATATACTGACACTCTTTTTTGTACTTCAAAAAGGAACTAATTAAAATAACACTACAATTTTAGTATTATATATATATATATATATATATATATATATATATAATAACCTAACCTAACCTATTTGTGGTGATTAATACTACCACAAATCTGATCTACATTTATTTTCACCAAAAACTCAAATAGGTTAGGTTAAGCCAGGTTATGTTATATATTCAAATAAACTTATGAAATTATTCAGTTTAAAACCAACATAAGTTAAATCAGCAAAATAGCAACACAAACCACGATTAAATACAAACAATGATTCTCGTACGGTTGTTGCAGTAGTACTGACCTCGTAGTGGTGCAGTCTAGACCAGATGAATAGCCAAACTTGAAATGACTACAATGGGATGAATGAAAGTAGCAGTTATGTTATTTTTATTTGTTATGGCAGTAGACAGATGGCATAGCCTAAAAAATTTGCAAAAGGATGTTTCCAGTTTTGATCTTACAAAAAAGGGGGGTTCGTATAGTACACAAGTACCTAAAACTTTGCGATAGATTCCTTATATAAAAATAAGAGAAAAAGTCCTATAAACATATGTATTACTTTGTTTACCATCTGACAGTCCGTGTTTTTCTAAACAAATTTATAAATTTGGTAAACACAGTGTAACAAAAACCCAGACTTTATTTTTGTACTTTTTTTTATAAACGGTAGTCGTTGAAAACGTTTAGTTCTGAATATCTTGAAAACCATTATCGCTACTCAAAATTTATAAAAAACAAAATATTTTTCTTTCTGAACAAGAAACACAGTGATGTCATTATTTTTACTGTAGAAGAGCAGCCAAGTTATAAATAAAAACATTGATTTTTTAAAATTTCTTGGCAATTGACTTCATGCAGAACATTAAATTTGTAATTTATTATTTTCAAAGTGTAACATGTTTTCATTTTATAATAGTAAGGAATAACAAGTTTAGTAAATTTTTGAGTCTGGGATCAATTGCCAAGAAATTAAAAATAATTTGTCATTAAAATATTTAAGATATTATTTAAAATTTTAAATGGGTCACATTTTGAAAATTTACAAAATATAGTTTTTTTTAATTTAAGTAAGTTACAATTTTATTTTTGTTTTAAAGTCGATTTATATATATATATATATATATATATATAACTTTAATGTTATTTCTCTTGTTATTAGATAAAGTAGTAATTTATTTTCTTGTTTATTTTTCATAGTAAGGTATTTTGATATTGCAATTCGTAGTATTTTGGTTTATTGTTCAGTTTCAATTTACGCAAACTATAATTAGTTTGAATTTGTATTTAACATACTGAAATAAATTAAATTAAAGTTACATAAAAAAGTAACTAATTTCAATACCCGGTGTACATTTCCGAAGTGATAAATTTATTTATTAAAAAATACAGAGAGTAAGACTGAAGTGTTTCGGACATATATTTATTAGAACCTTTTACTTATTTTTATGTAAGATTCAAGTGCCAAATTTTCAAAATGTATTTCAGAGACACTGTGGTATTTATAGCTAGAACTGTTGCATTCAAGTTGTCATTACAAATTTAATAGACCTGTATTAGGGCTGGGTGAATACTATAATGGTTAATCAACTTGTTTTACATTAGTTTATAGTCTTTATCATACTCCTGTTACGTTTTTAATGTATTATTATTTGTTTTAAATATTTTATCAAATGGGTCAATATTCATAGTTTCTTATTTTACATAATTTAGTTCAACAAATTGTCTTTTACCTTTAAGATTTTACGTAATGTATTATATTTATTTGTATTTAGCCTAGTCCAATTATGTATTATATTTATTTGTATTAGGCCTAGTCCAATTATGTATTAGATAAGCGCCCAATGACTTTCCAAAGACCTATGTAAATAAACGGTGCAAGAAACATTGCACTAAATTTTTCACACACATACACAAAACCAAATATCGAGCTTAAAATTTAGGTGGGAAGTTGCCATAAGATTAAAATTCTTATATACTGAAATTTAACTGTAACAATTTTGATAATTTTTTTTTTAAATAGGCTATAAAAACCTAAACATATTGATCTTCTGAGAAACACCTTGGGAGATGTTGATTAAAATGATAAAATGAATTATGTGCATTGTGTTTTACAGAACACTCTTCGTTGGGGTTCTAAACACTTATCCTAACCTTTCCTCCATTAGTTTCATTCTATATTCCACCTCGGGTTTATACAGACAATGTTTACCTCTGAGCGAAAAGTAAATATCTCCTCCTTGCAAAATTTGAAACTCTTCTTAAAGTATATGAAGCACTCATGTCAGTTAAGAATCATATGGTAATTGGTAACTAGGTATATAATGCTCGCTCTAAAGTATTATATATATATATTAAAATACCTTATTTCAAGTCGATAGTAGTTCCTTAAGGTATGTTAATTAATTAAAGTAGTTCTAAGGCAAAACATTGAATATTACTAAATATAATAAAGGCATAATGAGTAATATTTAAAACATCCAAAAACATTACTTTTTTGTTTTCATTTAAATGTAAATTTAAAAAGGGGAGAAAATCGAACTATATAGGATTTAAAATTAAACATTTTTGTTCGAGAGACATCACAATACACAACTATACTACACACTTTTCTCACGGCAACTTTATTAAAACTGAATTCATAAAGAGCACCGACTACTGCTGTATAAAAGATATAAAGAAAGCAAATCTAATATCCAGAAAGTAAACTTCCGAGTAATTACCGAACAGGCGTTGCAATGTGTGTTTTGAGACATCTACAATTTCCTAGAAAATGGATTTTTTGCTCCGCCGTCCGTTATTCGGAAGTTTCAACTGACCCATTGCCCATCAATTTCCTGTCTGTCCGTTTTTGGGAAAGTCCATTATTTAAAAACATTACAAAGGCCAGAAAAGGATGATCCCAATCGGGGAATAAAAAAATGTCAATTTATTATAAATGTCTGTTAAAGGAAGTTTCACTGTATACAGTTTTCCAATAGTAAGTTAACATCATACAGCTCCCTTAAATAATTTTTCCAATCAACACTGATGTTATGATTGATTTGCAGCTCTCATTCATAGAAATATTGGTTGACATTTGTTAACTTCACAAATATATGAATAAAATTATCTTATTCAAATCTAGTTTAGATCCTTGAAGCCATGTATTAGGATTAACCTGGACTTCCACATGACAATCACGATTTTCCAAAACATTCAAACTCATTTCGTGGTTATTAATACATAATTTACTTTCTCATTAAATACATGCGTTTTTAGATCTTGTTAGTTTGTATACTTTAAATATGGTTGATGGAAACTCCATATTTAATCAGTTCAATGACAAGTATGGCAGCAGGAAAAAGGAGTGCATCTAAATTAGATGAAAAAGTTTGTCTCTTACTATCATTGTTACCGGCTTGTTTATTCTCCTTTGCCGGACTACTATTATTACTACTATCGTATTTACAATGTTGTAATGGTGAGGGTAGAATAACGGATATGAAGAGCAGGAGAGGATAACAGAAAAGAACCCCATTTTTTAGTATCATAGAGTTTTTATTTGGGATGGAAGAGAGGAACCTTTCAGGCACCAACCCGCCCATACCTGAATGGTAGTGTGGGATTCTTATCGCAGTAAAAAAAATTTAAAAAACCTTTACACTTTCTGCTGTGACATCTTAAGACCACTTTTCGGCGTTACATCAGGGTTTGCCTCTGTTGTCTTCTAACACTTTTTTTCTCTTTTTTGTGAATCTTTCCAAATTTTTGTGAATCTTTGCAAATTTTTAATTATCAAAGATATAAAGAAATGCCTTAAGATACGGTAAAAATATGCAAACGTACAAGATCACTGTTTAACAAGTACAGATATATTCCACCTCAATCAAGTCATGATCAAAACATTTTTTACAAAAATTATGTTTAAAAAAATATATTATATCTCAAATTAATCTATTTCTAGTCATTCAACGAACGGTGACATTCTTTGAGCTTATTCGATAGTTTATTTCTAGGTATATCAGCACAGATTGTCTATCTTATTAAGGCTAGTGAACATTTTAATAGTAAAAACCTACTAGTGTGTGAAATAAGTATGAAAATAAAATGTGATTTTATGAACGTTGAAGTTTTCTAAGGGCCAATTAATGTGATTTTTAGATATGTAAATATTGTTGTGTGTTATTGTCTAAGTAGTATTAGTATTTAAACTGTTAAGTTGGCACCTTAGATTTTATTGTTATTGATTATACCAACTTGAAATAAATTTATATACACTGATCCTAATAATAAGTGACGCCATATCAAATTACATCAAAGACAGTTGAGTAGTTTTCGAAATATAAAGTGTGGCCAAACAGTCAGATGTTGATATGTTTATTTCTTGCACTGAATGGAAAGAACGCGTAAAAAAGCCTGCTTAGAAAATTTATCACACTGTACAAAAAATATATCTTACAAAATAATCAGATTATTTAATTTGGAGTATATATAAAAATTAAAATGAGTACACCGTTCCGCTTTTCACAGTTTTGTTATTAATCTCACATTTGTTGACGCATTTCGGATATACTTCATTCTTAAAACACTTAATAGTACTGATTATTCTATCCTAGGACTTGTTATTTTCATTCACAAGGAGACATTATTTTAAAAAATTTGTAGAGGTTTTTCAAAAAGGGGGTGGAAGCAAGAGACCAGAAACATGGCTTGAGAGAAGGGGAGTGACTAATCAGAAACAAGTTAAACGAGTTTTAGGATAGACCAATAGGAAGAAAGGAGGGGGAAGAGTGGGAGGAACTAGTTGCTTAAAATAATGAGTCCAAGTGTATACTTGGATAGCTTGGATAATCAGTACTATTAAGAGTTTTGTGAATGGAGTATATCCGAAACATGTCAACAAATGTGAGATTGACGAAGCTGGGAAAGGCAGGAAAATGTACTAATTTTAATTATAACATTCCTAGCGGATATAAAAATGATATATATAAAAAAATAAATTGTAATAAAATAACTACAGGGAGGTCCATAAGTTGTGTAAGGATTAACATATTATGTAATCACTTTTTAAATGAAAGATGAACACAATACTACTAAAATTTATTGTATCTTGCTGACCACGATTTCGCCAGTTATGGAATTTACGAGGCAGCTTAACTCAGACTAAGGATAAATATTAAAAAACACAATTTATGCATATTTTTTAGGATAATACCTTTACTTTTCATACAAAATGAATTCTAGGCCAGGATGGGTTATGAAAGGGACTATGATCATAGGGCCTAAACAATGGTTTAAGGAACGAGAAATTTGTGAAATATTACTGATAGCTCAAACTAAACTAACATGTTTACAAAATAGTCTCTTACTTTCTAAAATTTCCAAAGCATTTCATTTCTGCTTTTTTGCATTGGCATGGAGCTTCCTAAAATTAACATTTGAATAAAAATCTGTTACTAGATGAGTTTTTTAAATGGTTAGAAAAGCTAGTCATTGTAACCCAATTGCACCCCCTAACTCCTTTCGTATTCTCTTTACTTTCAATTGAAATTAACTTCTTTCATTACTAATTTGTTGTGAGCATGCCTTGCAAGACTGTACCATCTTTCGTTGTGTTTTACTCTAATCCACTGGCTGGTGTTTGTCCTGGCTTGGCAGACTGATGTTCTCACAAGATGGGTTGCAGATCTTACCTTAGATAACGTATCTGCCTCTTCATTTTATTTTACGCTCTTGTGTGTCTATACCCAGTGGCAAAGTTACACATTTTTTACATGACAGAGCATCAAGATTTTTAAGGCATTCCCAAACCAATTTTGATTTTAAATTGGTTCCACAACAGATGTTTTTATCACTGTTTGAATATCAGTATAAGGCGTTTCGATTCAAGAAGGTAAAATTCACATAAGTGAGTCTTCTTTTCAGATTGTCGATTTAGAAGGCAATTTCTAAGTACTTTAAGTCCAGCACTTAAGTGGCCTATTTTCACACATGTTATTCTGTCTCCAGAGCCGAAAAAAAAAGCGCTATATACACACTTCTTCATCTACAAATGAGAGGGAATATAATTATAGCCGTTTACTTAGCACAGTAGGACAAGTGCTTATTGCATTTGTAAACTTGCAAGATAACATTCATACGAAAATTAAAGCACTACATCGAACATTCACAACAATCATAGAACATGCACAAAGCGCCCTAGTATAAAGTCGTAAATAGACAGTATTTTTAAAGATTTGGTGTTTCATAAATAATGTAAACTTATTTCTATATTTCATTATAACTAAAGATGAATTAAAAAAATATACATATTTAGACCTTTTCATTACTAATAGGCCACCCTGTAAATAGGACAGTTGTGATATATAGTTAGAAATAAATGTCTTTTTATGTTTTGTGATTGTCTTAGCGGTTCTCATTTGTGATATCCTTCTACTACTATATTATAAAATTAGATTTTCTAATCCATAATGTAGTTATTAATACTAGTGCTTTTCTAAAATAATTCCATTTAGAACTTAAAAACAGCAGTAATAATTAGAATTATCAATTATGTGAAATAAGTATTAGAGAAAATATACTAAACAATATAGTAATTTGAATAACTTTTCCAATGCCTTTTTATGGGTGTACTATTATGGTCAAAAACATGTTTTAAAAATTGTACTAATGCCTTTTTTTTCAGTGTACTACTATAATCAAAAGCATGTTTTTAATCTTTAATATACAAATTTTAAACACAATTATTGTTGGTTTAATAAGTTGTTCAAATTGTATGATTCTTCTTATGTTCCAGCTTTTTAATATTAGATGACGATCAAAATTTTAAATTTTTGGTTCAGATCTATCAAAATGTAGAAAGATTCAAAGCGTAGAGAGATTAGTTGAATTTTTCCTGCAGAAATTAAAGAAGTACTTTGAAGGGGATGTGGAAAATACCTTTGATGTGCGTGTGTGACTTTTTTATGTCCATAGAGAGCATCAATCTATGAATGAGAGTGTGAAATCGCCCCCGTAAAGATTTTCATTTTTCAGCTACGTTTTCATCAGCTAAGAATTCATGAGCGTAGGGAGGTGCTGGTTTTTTCCCCTTGTTTAATACTAAAAACTCTCCGTCATAAAAATAAAAGGAAGAAAACAACATAAAATAAGTACCTTTATCTCTAGAATACTCTAATAACACCAGAGTTGGAAAAGGACAAGAGAGAGATCTAACCCAAGACTACATGAAAAAAGGTATAAGTCCAGCTAGGTTCCCTCGGGATTGCCAAGCTCGTAATACTAAAGAAAGTCACTGAGGGAGGTACTGTAACCTCAGAAACTAAATAAGATATAAGGAATATAAGATTTTGTATTATCATGATTACTTGCTAGTTTTGTAATACCACAGGTCCAGTGTTTTATGCTGTACGGTATCATAAAAATGACATATCATCTCAAATGTAATGTTATGACCTTGTAATCCGTACTCATAATGTAACTCATAAGGTAACTTCAAAGAAACCAATAAAAATGGTTAAAATCACTTTGACGTTTTTGCGCACTTCTTGTCCTCTTTTTGGATTTGAGAATGTTGAACGTTTCTAACAATCATGGTGTTCATAAAGTCGGGGTCATCAAATTGAAGATGCAGAGTTCAGCATATCCTGTAAGACTTCAAAAGTTGGTTTGGCCAATTGTTAGTAGCTTCGGCATGAATTTCATGGACACTCTTCTTCAATTGGGCATATCAACAACAAGGATTTAATGACATCTAAATAAGATGATTGATGGTTTGATGCCCGTTGATATCCCAAGGACGCTCTACTTCGGAATCTTCCTGATAAGGTTATAACAGACACTGGACAAGACTAAATTTTTTTCTCAAAATGAAATGTACTGAATCTGTACTTATCTCCACACTGTCTAAAATTTTTTAGACTGACACGAAAGTCCTGTATGACCAAAGTCCACATTTATCAACTACCTCTTTATTTTCAGCTTGTTGAGAGTCTACTGAAACTTAAGTCATTTTTCAATTTTTCATAGACATGTGGCAAACAGTTATACTACTCTTTAATTTGTATGATATTTTCACTAGAGTGTCGTCAAACTAGATACAGTAAAAATCCAACATACACTCCTTCATTCATAAGCCAGCGACTAAAAAATGTTCTTTACAGGTAGGAAAAATTGCACACATCATTTGAGGTCACTTTCCGGTCGCCTATTTGTTTTTGCAAGAAAAATTTAACCTGGATACTTTTAAAAGAAATGTATACTATTTTTCTCATACGTTTGTAATGTATGAGCTCAGCAGTATTTAACCAAAGTTTGTGTGTCTTTGATCAGTTTGTCCTTTAATTCCAGCTACTAGTATTATTTGATAGCACAATATATATATTATTATATAGCTAGGTAATTTTTAGTCTTTAAATTCGCCTTAAACTGTTACACAAGAATTGACTCAGTCGGTAGCATTTCAGTATTTATTGAATCAGAAAGCCCCCAAACTGGTATCTCACTTCACAAATTAGAGATTTTAGGTTTAATCTCTAAAGGGGCTCAAACATTTATGATATTGACCCAACATCATGAGGATAATTGGGAAGTGATAGCAAAATTGGTTGAGAATGTTAGAATTACAGCGACAATAATTTTAATGTTATATTACGTAACTGAAAAAACCATCTAAAAAGCTTTTTACAAGCTATAGAGCTAATAAGTTTTTAGTTATTGTATCAAGGAATGGGTAATACCTGTGTAAGATTACTACAAATTTTATGCTTTGTTTTCGCAAGTGTATTATTATAATTCAATTTATTATTATTTTAATAATATTTTTACTCTTTTATAGGCCTATTGTATAAGTAAAAGATACCTATATTATACTTATATTCTATTGATTTTAGTTTTTACATAGAACTTAATAACAGACATTACACAATCACTTTTTTCGACAACAAAAACAGATATTTTCAATTGTAAAACACTACTGCTGATTAGAATCCATTGTACAGTGCAATAAGTTCATCTTACATGATTAGACTTACTCACTTGATTCACCATTTAAATACATGTCAAAAAACATTAAAGTATGGAATATATAAAAAATCCATAAAACATAAAAATTTCATTTTTAATATGTATAAGTTAACATTTACTTTCAGTTTTGATAGTTTTAAATTTTGATAGCAATTTTAGATCCGCCATTTTGAAATTAGGTTAAATTTTTTAAATAGAAGTAGGGTCATGTGATACATATTTTTATATTGTTTTTTATTCAGAGTTCAATGGTGGAATCCCCGATCTCATTTCCTTGAAAATTTATTAACTAATACAATTACAGAACATTTAAAATTATAATTTACAGGTGGACAAATGAGTTGAGTACTTACCTTTAAACAGGTACATGCTGTTAGTTTTAACTTGTGGTTTTCAAGGATGCTAAAAATGTTGCCTTAGAACTATTTGCCACAGTCGTAAACAACAAAATTCACCAACTACTTTAGAAATTGTCTGAACAGTAAGATAGTTAATTTCTGTTGGTATCTTATTTTGTTCTTCATTTAAGTTTTCTGGTGGTTAAAATACATCTTTTAAATAACCAAATAGGAAGTAAACAAGGGTCAGGAAAAATTACAACATGTTTAAAGGTAAGCACCCAACTCATTTGTCCACCTATAAATTATGGTTATAATGTTCTGCAGTTATATTAGTTGGAAATGATATAAGATTTGACTTTTTAAGGAAATGAGATATAAAAAAAAATCGATTCCAGCATTGAATTCAGAATAAAAAAATATGTCACATGACCCAATTCCTATTTAAAAAATTAAACCCAATTTCAAGATGGCGGATCCAAGAGTGTCCACCAAAATTTAAAACTATCAAACTGGAAGTGTATGTTGTCTTATAAACTTATACAAAAAACGAACTTTTTATGTTCTATCGTTTTAATGATTTTTTTTTTATATGTATTCGATATTTTGAACACACTGTATACAACCAGCCACTATAAAGTTTTATTTTGATTTTTAATTCATAAAATATAATTTATTTTTAACTGCAACTGGAATGTATTTCACTAAAATTTTATTAAATTCACTTTCACTGATTTGATATACAGTATTTGACTTTCAAAAAATCTTTTCATTTTTGCTCATAATTATAAGTCTTTTGGGGGGGGGGGACTGAGTATCTAGTCGTTAGAGACTACATCAAAATCGTTTAAAATAATTTTACAGAAATTTTCTAGTATGGTTTTATGTCATGTATCTCCAATATTTGAGTTATGCCTATTAAAAAAACGGGGGGAAATTTTAAGATATGTACTACAAATTTGATTAAAATTGGTCTAACTATTAGGGCTTTAGTAGCGTACACAGTCGGATATCATTCTCAAAACTTTGGTTATACACAAAGCAGATCCATAAGAAACTCTGAATTGAATTAAGGAGATAAAAAATACTTAAATGCTACTGATAAACTAAAATTAATTGTATGTTATGTATGGTTATTGTAAATAAATGCACAACTAAGTTTGAAATTTATCTTCTTTGTAACCTTTAAAGATAATGATACAATTTTTCATTAAATATGCTTAAACAATATTGATTTTTATCAATAAAATAATCTTTCCAGGAAGATGTGTTTCATATTTACACTTTTCTTGTTTATATACTACATTGTGTGAAGCAACCTGATTATTTTTAACTATAGGGTGTTTCAAAAGGACAACTTTAAAAGCATGTAGAAATTTAATCAGATTAGATACCCTAACCAGTTGTGGTGGCATTTTAAAACAAAACACATCCCACCTGAAATTTCTTGCCAAGCTCTAGCCAGTACATTTGGGATCATTTTTGCAACTGTGTGAATTCGATTTCTCAGTTCAAAAAGATTGGCAGATAACAATGGAATATACAATCGACATTTAATGAAACGTCATAAGAAAAGTGAGAGATGAGTCAAATCTGGTAAGCACCCATGTAATTGACTCTGCATGACCAATCAATCCAATCATCGCTTAATAAGGAATTACCAGACATCTTTGTGAAAGTGAGGTGGAGCCCCATCTTGCTGGTAGTGAAGGGGTCCATCTTGGTCAACTTCGTTTAACTATAAATTTTCGAGTATATCCTGATATTTATAATACCATTTATGAAAAAGAACGGATCATACATTTTAAATTTGTTGAGTGGCATACAAAAAATATTTTGGACCTTCCTCGCAATGCTCCATAGATATGGATATTTACTACCCTAGATTTTGTAGTTGTGGAAATTCACTCTGCCACTAATGTGAAATGTTCTCATTTTTTCAAAATTATGTTGTCCAGGAAAGTCTTTGTTTCCTATTTGATTCACATTTCTGACGAGCGACTTTACTTGTATCGTAATTTGTTATACCATGTTAAGTTTGTATGGTTTTTGTGTAAACATTGTAATAGTACACGCCAAACCGTTGTGTGGTTCAATCTCACAAAAAGCATACCACGTTGCTTTCCTAGATCTACAAGCAAAGCTCTGCCTGACTTGTTTGAAAGTAACAACAGGATAGGCAATTTTGTTGTACAGAATAACCAGTGTCAATGAAATTTTTGTGCCAAGAACAAAATTTTAGGTTTACTTGGAGGATCATTAACATACTTGGTATTAAAATTGTGTTGAACTGTAGCCGTGGAGTTTGTGTCATGAAATCAAAACACGCAACGAGCAAGTCACTATTAACTATTTTTAATTGCTACAGTGGTGGTGCTTCTGGTGACTCAATTGATAATACAGCACTGTACGAGTCAAACTGTATGTTTTTTTAACTTTAAAATGAAACCACAACCAATTCTGCAAGTTATATCAATTAATTTCTACATACTTTTAACGTTGTAAGAGTCCTTTTAGAAATATCCTCTAGAAATTACTGGCTGCATTATATCAAAATGCTTGTTATTCAAGTATCAGTATACATGTGCTGCAGAGAAACTTGAATGGTTGAGTCATCGAACACGACAATGAACTTTTGAAGTTTCCTTCCAAGATCAATAAGTCTGGAAAAAAAGCAGTAGTTCCCTTTGATGATATACTGATGGATCCCGAGTGAAAGGAAAGGCGGTAATGGAGATTAAAAGACCTTCCAAACAGAGATACATGAAATAGAACTATGTATCAAGTAGGATCTTCACAATGGTTTCAAGCACCAAAAATCCATATTATGTCAGTGAGCTCTCTGACTTCATACTCTGTTATCTCAAGTCTGGTCTGGGATCTCTGCAAACCAGCTGACTAAAAACAACAAAGTTCACTTAACACTTAACAACAAGGTAGGTGCAGATATAAAAGAATTCTGGAAAATGAAGTAGCAGATCGTCTTTTAATATTGTTTTCCTTGTTTAAAGGCAAAAACCCTCTCAATCATCATAGCCTTATAAAAAAAATGGAAAAAAACAACAAAGTTCCCTAACCTTCGAATACTCTATTATCATATGATAAAAATTCCCATGATATGGCCACATACCAAATTTGATTGAGATCAGCCCACATGTTTGGGTTGCAAAGCACTACACAAATGATTTTACATTAAATGTTTGATCTAACGTTTAACTTTCTCTATTGGTTACTACGTATATGTGGAAAGTAAAAACAAAACAGTAGGAAGGAGGGGGAGATCTGGTTTGTTGAGCTTTTTATACTCAAACTTTCTTGAGCAGTTTTTTGTTCATATCTTGTATGTTATTCTACTTATAACACATTAAATTCGATTTAAATTTGTAGGTTTAAATTCTGCATTTAATGGTACCAACCCGACCTCTCTACAACGACAAATAGCAAAGTTATTATAAAATAATTCGAATCCTGACCTTCCAGGGAAATGTGATATTCATATAGTTACAAAGGCTGCATCATCGAGATGAGTGGAGACTCCTTTACATATGTACATCTGTGAGGCTCTCTAGGACTGTTATACTGACACGAACAAAGCTAGTGGAGACTTTTTAATACAATATTAAGAGGCTCGGTAGGACCTACCCAACGTCAAGAAAGTATTAATATACAAAATTACAAGGTTCAGATAACCTGTGTAACAACTGTTTTAAACAAACTTACCTTTCTATGTAAGACCCTTTGAACTACCAATACAATTTAACATTTCTTACAAGGCTTAAGAAACCAACTTGATCGTTTAGAGTTTAGAGGATCTCCTTGTATTACATTGTATATTGTCGCTGGGTAAGTACCACAATGTCGCCCATCATCCTGTTTCTGTTTGGTTAGTCATAATGCTAAAAACAGAAACCTTGAGAAATGTCCTATCCAAACCATTGAAATAATCTATTTTGGCTCGCTGCGTAAGGTTAAAGGTTTGAATAGGTTCGGTTATATAAAATATTGCTCTCAGGGGTTCACTTGGGTTACTGTTTCTCTTTCCTATCAGGTTCCTCTTGACGAACTTATGTTCTTTTCCTACCCTGAAATTAATATTCGAGGGCTAGGGGTCTTTATTTTATTCTCTTTTCTTTTTTTTTTTAAGAAGGTGAAGTTGATCGAGAGATTTTTGTCTTTATAAAGTAACAAAAAGGGAAAAAATGTATAAACCATTGAAAAATATTTCTAAGGCAGAAAAATATAACAGAAAATATCAAATGGTGGCCGATTTAAAAAAAAAAAAAAAAGTTTTATAAGATATAATAATTTCATCCAAACATTGTGCTATTTAACAGTTTACAGTAGGTACTAATTTGCAGCTCTACAATGTGCATCAAATATTACCTAAGTTTGTTTTTATGATAAAATATAAGAAAATTATTAATATTACAGAATCATTGTTAAAAACAAAACCTCAAATTTAAATTAAATCAGCCATAATAGTTACACCAGTGATAAGGTTGCATTAGTTTATTTTATAAATTATTCACCAACTGTAATCTTTTTTTTTTTCACTTGCGATTTTTCATATTGGTTGGGTATAATTTTTATTTATTGTACACAAATATTATCGAAATCATTTTCGTCGTTTTTGAGATATAATGTTGGAACTCTCGAGGGGTCGAAGATTCATTCTCCTATTTTATGTGATAGCTCTTTAACCAGCATTTTAGGGAAGATGTGCCTAATTAGCTTTGTTTGGGTCCTTGGAGACTGTATTTTAACAAAATTTAATAAAAATCGTTAAATCCGATTTTGAATATCGGTAAATATGATTTTGTTTTAGAGATAATACTCAAGTTTTGAGTTATTGAAGAAATGAAATAAACACTCAAGATATTGTCTAAATTACCCACATTCCAATTTTTTGTAGTTTTTGGTTCCATGCTTTATTTAGTTGTAAATAAAATTAAACTAAAAAAAAATCAGTTTATTAGATTATTACAGAGAAGACGGACATCATTCGGAAGGCAGTTTTTTGGGTTTATGGTTTGTAAATACGGTATATATAAATAAATAATATCCATTAATATTTCAATGGAAAATTCTATTTTTTTTTACATTACATAACTTTCTCTGTATTATGTTATACAATTACTATAATATAGTATTATTTTCTTTATAAAATAGTGACGAAATTCACCTCTCATCATAACAGTATGAGAATTTTTATCATCTGTTCAATTACCCGATAATTTTACAGTCTAGTCTATTTACCACGTATCTTTATTTAATCTTTTTCTTGACGTCCATAATTCAAATTCCGTTGTGTTTTTGTAAACGATACCAAGTATAATAGTTTAAATAATAATATTGTGTATTTTGTGACAGCTCTATTACTGGTACAACCAGAAACCTGAATTTTGTATATTTTGTAATCTTGGTTACAGTTACTCTACGAAATATAAATCATGATCTTAATTAAACAATAAGATCTTATTGTATTTATGATGACAATAAAACGTTATAGGTATTTATGACATTAAAAACAAAGATTTAACAGATATATATATATATATATATATATATATATATATATAACATTTATTTTTAAAGTTTTAATATAAATTTTTTAAATCGAATATTTGTTTATTGTACATTTGGATTTGAAAAGTAATACAAAGGACACTATTATAGAAGACACTTGCATAGTATACATATGTACCATATAATTACACAACAATATTGTACATTTTTGTAGTTTTAGATATATATTAAAATATGTTTTTAATTTAGAAAAAAAAAGTCAACCTCCACAAGTATTAAATCAGTTATTATATTGGACAATAACACAATCTTTTATATTATGATTTTATTGACCAACGTCAATAGGTTTAAGGCGAGTCTAAAGAAGAATATTGTGCGGCTGCGCATTACTTTGCATTCAGAAGTTTTACAAGTCAGCCATTTTGTTTATTTTCGTGGTAAGTTGGATAGTGTATTGTGATTGTTTTATGCATTTAAAAATATTAAATATTTGTGAAATTATACACTTTTTGTGATATATATGGTTGCGTTGTTTCCCCTGGAAACAGGGGGTGAAGAAATCCGCAGACATTGGGCGCATTGTAAGTAAACCCGTCAAACTTACCGTGTCGGGTAAAAATTTTACCACAGAGGACCGTGTGGCTGCTGGTTTTAAGAAATTAAAAATTCACAATCAAATTTTAGCGAACGATAATATGAACCACGTGATTGATAGGGAAAATCAGAACAATGATGTTGAAGAAATGGATACTCAAGAAGGTATGAATTGCCATCTGTTAGATCTTAAAATTAATTATAACGGCGTCTAAGCCATTGCTAGTCTAGTAACAGCATTTACCGCTGTTCATCTAACTTATTCTTCCAAAATGTATGACAATTATTTTTGTGTGTATTAATTTATGGTTTATACACTTTTTTGTTTTGCTGCAATACCTTCATTGTTAGCCTTTGTAATTTGTCACATTTAATACATTGTCATGCAAATTGAAATAAGTGTTCAATATAAGAAATAGATAGGCTTAGGATTATTTGAGAAAGTAGGCTAGGCTTAGTCCTAACCTATTTATTCCCTCTTATATTTTCTTTTAGCCAAGGGCCTATTAAGGAAATAAAAATATGGTGTAGGGACCATGATTATTTTGTTTTTGTTTCCTCATTTGGACTAATAGAATAAGATTTGTGACCTGTCTTTCAGGTAAAAGTTGTAAGAAACTAGCAGCTCTAATTGTTACTTATTGTTGTTGCCAAACATACCATTGTAGGCTATATAAGGTAATTGTGAAAAGAAAACTCAAATTTTCAGTGGAACTGTGTTTTTCACAGTGAATTAACCTCTAGTCAAACTTTTGCCCTGAAGCCAATCGATACTGTAATGTTGACAAAGTGATGACTTGTAAGAGTCATACACATGTGAACTAGACATCATCTGGAGCAATTTAGGTTTTATTAAAATTATAAGATAATAAGGTAATTGTTTACATATAAAGGTAAAACTAATAATTTTTGGATTTTATTTTTGTCTATTACATCCCTTACTTTTTAAAAATAAATAATGTTTCCACTGCAGAGGTTACTTTTTTCCATTGAAAAATTACAATTTACAATCGATGGGTTTATGGGTTGAAAACACATATTGGTAAGATATAATAACAATGATAATAGCGTATGGTTTGATGCATGCACATTATACAATGACTATGTTAGATCACTATTCATATGCCACGACAGGTTTGACCAGCTGGCTCTATATATATAAAATCACCAGGTTAATAATTTGCTTACTTAATACACAGGGCAATATTATTATATGTCACGAAAGGTTTGGCCAGGTGTCACCTGGCGAAACCTTTTGTAAGTTTATTGAAGTTAATGTCATTAATATGAAATATTGACAGCATATCACGTGATCTGAGATCTCAGATATAAACATTCAAGTAACGTATGAGATGTGAATGTGAACATTAGCCATTATATATAACCTATAAACCCGTCGATTGTAAATTGTAATTTTTCAGTGAAAAAAAGTGACCTCCGCAATGAAAACATTATTTATTCTTAAGAAATTATGTATGTAGTAGATGATAAAAACAAAAAAAATCCCCAAATTAGCAGCTACTTGTATGTAAACAAAAACCTACCATTATTATTTATATAGGGTAATTATTTACAAAGTGTTACAGGTATTTTTGGCGATTTAAAAAAAAATCATGTTTTACATGCTGTATTTCTTAATAATAAAATAAGTTTTCAATACAGAGCTAACTTTTTCACCGAAAAATCACAATTTAAAAACTACGAATCAATGTATTTATAGGCTAGGGCGTAATGACAATGTTTCATAATCATTGGAATTGGAATAGTGTATTGGTTTGACACATGCACATTACATTCTTAACCCTTAGCACGCTGAATAACAATTTAGGCTATTTACTCATAACGTGCTAATAGGAAAAAAATATTTTTTGTAATTGTTTAAGGTTCTATTTGATTTTCGTTTCTTACAGATATATTTGATAAAAAAAAAAGTAGATTGGCTTAAAAATTATTTTTTAAATTTTTTTTACAGATTAAAACAAGAAAGAATACTTAATTTCATATTTTTGACCGCCCTATGAAACACATTATTTATTTTTTTTATATTTACAAACAAATCATATTATTATTTTTATATAAAAGTAGGCCTACTATTTAATTCAAAATAACCTGAATTTCATCAAACAAATAAATTTTACTAAAAAAAGATTTTGAGAAAAATCAACATACCTTATCAAAAATATCTTTCTACTGCACATAATAATTAGCTACATTTAGGACATCAAAAAAATTACTGATATATACTAAATAACATACATATAAACACACAAACAATATTTGACGATAATACCGTGTCCATAGAAACTGTTTATATTTCAAAATGTATTCGGTAGTTGAAAAAGATGCATTCATTATTTCATCGATAAATTGATCAAATTCATGGTCGTCAGGGTTTGCCATTTTTATAACTAGTCTATTTTACACAAAATAAAAATGTATACTATAACCTAAAATATAAATAATACGGCCTAAACCAATCAACAATGAACAGCTATAGCAGTTATAACGCTGACACAAAACATTTCACAACTGACAGTCGTAGCTTACTAGAATGAGAAATCATGTTATACGCGCTGGGGCAGAACACAAAATGGCGCCTGGTTGCTATAACAACCAAATAAAGACCAACGGCAGTAATCGAGAACAAAGACCGTATGGGAGTGTCACGTTATACATATATATATATATATATATATATGACCTTCCTTGACCTATAATTCTGGTTTTCAGAGACCTAGTCATCATGAATCTTAGATCATAGAGGCGTAGTAATATCAACCTGTATTCGTGAATTAAGTGCGTATGCACCCCACGAGTGAATTCAATATGGCTACACGATAGAATATGTAACAAATTGTACAATTTCTTATATTGTGAAGTAAATAATGAATTGTAAGATATAAAAAAACCACTAGTTTGTTCAGAATGATCAAAAGTATTGAAAAACTCAATTTTGAAGACAAAATGCCGAAATTTTGCACTTAAAATTGATCGGACATGTCTCCTGAATATTTACCAATGATTTCATGTGACCTGTGATCACAGATGTAAACATTGGAAGTTTTTTTTTAGTAAAGGTCGAGATGGGAATGTGAAGCATTTTCATTACGCTGTAACCTATAAATGTGTTGAATTCTGTAGTTTTGAAATTTTTATTTTGGTAAAAAAGTTAGCTCCGTGTTGAAAACTCATTTTATTATTAACAAATAAGGTAGCCTATGTAGAACATGATAAAAAAATTTTTTTTTTTAATTGTCAAAAATAGGCGTATCTGTAACACTCCTTGTAAATATTTTTTTTTATATAGGCTTATGGTAAACCTAGGCTTTGAAAATAAATATTCATATTTCAATAAAAACTCAAATGCTTTGATGACATTTTAATGTAATTGCTCAGGCCTACTCATTTTTTTGGCTAATTGTTTACAAAGAGAGTCAACTTTTTTTCTTCATTTTTTTGTTTTTTTTAACAGTCAAATAACATCCTTTTTAAGTTTTTCATCTTTCTAGTCACATTCAGTACCATGTCACAACCAATCTCTTCATATTGAAATTTGCACTTTGGTAGAGGAATGTTTACAAGCATCTGTAGGGCAAAAACCAGTGGGATGTCGATCTGCTCTCTGTTTCATTGGACTGCGATAACAAAATAGCTGTTTTATATATAAACAGTATTTCATGTTAATAGTTGTTGAATTATGTAATGTAGTAAGAGTTAACCTTATCTAACCTGTCTTTAAACAAAAAGACAAGTAAGGTATGGTTACATTCTTTTATATTTATTTCATATGAAACAAACATTGGGTACCAATTATAGCCCCTAGCAATTAGCTAGGCCTATATATTCTTATTTCAAGTGTTAGTATTGCTAAAGTTGTATTATGCGTTCACAATTAGTATGATCAATAATTGATACATCTAGAAGCTTGTTATCTGTAATAGTAATTCAGTAACCCAATACCGTAGACTTCACGTAACCTATTTTTTATTTGAATTTGGTACTTTTCATTTTAAATATTACCCCTAACTGTGAAAAAGTGAATTACACACTCTAAAATACTATTTTTCTTTTTCAAAGCAATGTTTGTAGGCTCTACTAATGATTTTTTCAAAATCTTTTATTTAATCTCATGATCGGTACACAGATTTTTATTTATCAGTTTTTCTTACACTGTATTGAATTTTCAAGAATGTAATCATCTATGTCGCCTAGTATGGAGTGGCACACTTCAAAAGATAAAGTAGGTAGTATTATCTGCCCATGAGGACTAAAATATTCTCTTGAGCTATTGGACAGTTTTTCAGGCTCTATTTTCACTGTCTAAAATTTGCCAAATACAATTTTAACTTTAATTTAGGTACCGGTATCATTTTAGTACATCGATATAAGATTAGATAAAACATTTTTCCAAATTCATTTAATACCTTCCTTTGAAAAAGGAAAAAAAGAGTAGGCCTATTTTACAGAGAATTTACTTTTTTATTGTAAAAATGAAAAATGAAATTAGCAATGTTGTATAAAAATAGGTTATGTAAAGTTGAGGAAATTGCTTTTACTGAAGTAATTACAGTACAGATGACCATATTATAAATATTACACAATAAAATGAGTATTGATCAGACTAATGGTGCATCCGTGCATCTATAGGCTAATAATACAACTTTTGGCAATCATTGTACTTTGTCGTGAAATAGGAATACATATTATGAGATAAATATTAAATAATTTATTCTTACGTAACTTTTCCATCAGACAGGTTAGGTTAGGTGAAGATCTATTATATTAATATAACTATTATTTACATGAAATACTGTTTAAGATTAAATGATCAAAATCGTCTTATTTTAATAGAAAAGTAATAACTCATATGCCAGTCAATGTGCATGTGTCGTACGACTCATTTAATCGTGATATTAGTTGTCTTTTAGGTATTTTTTTCTATTGATAATGTTTACCTCGATGGTTAAATATAGTCAAAATCTTGTTGATTTACATTGTTTTGTAATTTGAATTACACTGTTAAAAATTAGAATCCTCATACATAATATTTATGTTGAAATTTCATAGTTGAAAATTAGTTTATTTAAAATAGTCTTTAAAAGTGATCTTTTTGGAACTGAATATGAAACTTCTGAATTTCATTGCAAAGTATATATATATATATATATATATATATATATATATATATATATATATATATGTATATATATATATGTATATATACTGGGGTAACTTATGGGTCCTTTTCCGTTATCTCATATTATCATTATTATCAGTACTTTTTCTTTTATTTCAGATTATAAGTAACTGAAAAGGGTTAACAATTAAAATTTTTTTTATGTAAAATTAATATATTTATTTATAAAACGAAATTAATATCAATTAACAGTATTTTAAAAGTACATTATAAAAGAGGCATAAAATTTGGAATATCTTCTGCCATACTGTCCCTCCCCATACCGCTTCTGCCATACGGATTCAATAAAGTAGGAATTCATCATATTTCTGTGTGTACCCCCAACATTTCTTGTTATTGGTTTTCACTTTTCTCCACTTACTTTCAACTATTTGTGTATGAGCATGAGTTACAGCACACAAAATTGATACTGTGTGGTTTACGGTTTGGTGTTTGTATTCTTCTGGCAAATTGCAGTAACCTTTCAAATTCATCAGAGAATACAGTAGTCCAAGTGCAATGTACTAGTACATGACTATTGGATGCAAGGTTTTAGAATTTCTATCCTTAATTGGAACAAGGAAACATTGTTTGGTCTCGTGGCAAATGCTGCCAAATACCCATTGGTTAGGCAGCATTGGTAATTCTGCACAATTACTTGGTCAACCCCAATTTTTTTCATATTTTACTACGGTCATAAGGATGTTCTCAGAAAACAAGAAACATATAATTTAAGGCCCGCAAGGCCATCTGCCGAGCGATAAGAAGGTTCAAAGTCCACGCGATAACAGTGGCTTGCGGGAGACGCGTGGAAGGCCAGTTGTGACAGTACCGTTATATAATTATATATAATGACAGGTTTGGCCAGGTAGCTATATATATAGGCCTATATATATATAGCTACCTGGCCAAACCTGTCATTATAGGCCTGTCGAGATGTATGTGAAACTAAAAAAAATAGAAATTACCTCAGTAATCGCCGGGTTCAACGTCCTCATCCAGATGGCAACAAAACGACAAATAGTTTGCTGTGACAAATTATGACTCTCAAACCACGTATTTTTATACTGCGACACGTATTTTTTACACTCAATTTTGACCTTTTTTTACTACTATTCACTGACTCGATTCTATTCCAACAGTTAAACGCGTGTTTTTCTTCATTTAACGTCATCGACCCGCCACATGTTGGACACACTTTGGTACGTTGCAAAACGCCGTGTTCGTACAAAAAACGTGTTAATTTTTCCTGATCTTCACTTAAAACCGTGAAACTAAGTACCGTGTTCTCACACCCGTCACATAAAAGAGGATTATCGGAGGAACCACTAGCCATAACGATACTGTCACAACTGGCTTTCCGCGCTACTGTTGCAAGCCACTGTTATCGCGTGGACTTTGAACCTTCTTATCGCTCGGCAGATGGCCTTGCGGGCCTTGAATTATATGTTTCTTGCTTTCTGAGAACGTCCTTATGATCGTAGTAAAATATGAAAAAATTTGGGGTTGACCAAGTAATTGTGCAGAATTACCGCAGCATTTATTATATTCCATATTATAAATCCTCTATTATAATTTCCTCTTTGAGAAACAACTTTCATTAATTTCGACGTGACAATTTGGGGCTCCAATGACTATAGGGTTTTGTAATGAAGTATATGCACATACCTCTCGCATATATGTATTCCAGTCCACTGTAGTGCCATGATTTATGTTAAGATCGTCTTCACAAAACTTGATTGTTGTATACTCCAAGAATAAATTAATAGAATAATAGTTTTGTAGTCTATAATTTTCAAACCTACTAAAACATTATCTGCTCTCAATGGTTTGTACTGACGGCATGAAGCCTTCAGACAACTTCACCTGTCCTGGCCTGGAGTGTACAACTTATTACTTCATGGAATGTCCATAGTGCATAACCTTTGATTATGCAAAATACCTTTGCTGTAAAAAACAAATAGTTTTTTTCTTTGGTATCTGTTAAAGATGCAAGTTCAAGAGAGTTCATGTTGTCTGTGTTAAAAGTAGGTATTTCTTAATAAATACTCTTAACATAAACTTCTACAATAACTCTTAATTAGCTGATTTTAAACAATAATTAAAAAAACATGATGTTGTAAAAGTCAAGTGTATCCTGGTCTTATGAAGTGTTTACAGAAATCATCGTAATAATTATGATCTGAAATGAAAAATAATGATGATGTCAGATAGAGGAAAAGGTCCGCTATTTTTATTTTTCAATTTAAAGTATGTACTAAATGAATTTAGAATAGAGGAGATGCTGAACTTTGTGTAAGCGTTTGTCTCCGTTTTCTTCGTCGTGAAACGAAAAATGTAAACACCTATAAATAATCATAAACCTGTCCCTAGACATGTGCCTTTTGAAAAAGCCTACGTCATATAAATCATCACTTTTCCAATAATCCTGCAACCTATTTATTTTAATATTCCCCTGATGAATTAATAATGCTAGGAAAACCTTTAGTTCTGCCACTGTGAGGTCCTTCCAACGGTGGATACGCGAGGCAGGAGTAGTACTGGGACCGCAAAAATAATCAAGAGCATAGGCGTTAGTAGCACGCACAACACGCTCCAGAAACACGTCATCAAGCAGTAATAAAAAATAGTCAACGGGACAATTTAAACCAGGGGGTAGAACACAAAGCCCAGGAACTTTGGTAAAGGGAAGGTCCCCAAGTCCCAATATACGAGGTTGCCAGTTTGGTACGTAGTCATTGCCATAAATAGGGTCTTCATCGTCAGACTCTGACTCACCTGAGTCAGTTGTAGTATCAGAATATTCATTCTCTTCTTCACTCTCTCCTCTCACATTTTCCGTGCCAGATGTTGAAGCCATGTTTCAACGAGTAGTGATCCCGCACTATCAAACGTGATGCACACGAAATAGGTTAGATCACAATGGACGTACGCGCCGGACCACTTTCTTTACACTAGAAGGTTTGCATACTTTCTGCCGTTAGCGCCACCAACTAGGCGCGCGGGAACTGCAAGCAAAGATGATGACGTCATACTATAGTATGTCCCCCGAGGGCTGACAGAGTTTCAATTCCCTACTTTAAAAGCGCAGAAGACAAATACTCAATAAACTTTACCTTACACAAGGACGTCTTAGGACATCCTGCGCTAAACGTGAATGGGCCTTGGATGTCTAAAGACGTCGTTCGCTGTCAATGTGTTAACAAATGTATTATACAATATTGTTATACAAATTATTAGGCTCAAATTTTTTCTTTATTCTTATTTTGGAGAAAACTCTCAATACTTGGGATTACTTTGGGTCAAAAGTTCAATATACTTGCAAACAGTCGAAATTACATTATTATATGCATCACATAAAAACCAACCTATCCAACTTAATGCTAAGTTACAAAATAATGTTTCTAAGTATTGTCCCTATTTAGTTTTAACTTTTTCAAATCACATGTAGCCAAATCTTTCAAAAGTTCAAACATTCCACAGTAATAAAAATTTTAATACCATGTGTCCCAAAAGTCCCACCCTCCCTATTATTTTTTTTATTAATGGAAATAGATAGATTTGCTTTGGGGAAAGTTTAGATAACCAAAGGGGGAGTTTTTTGAAGTATCAAAATTTTTCAACCCTTACCCCAAAATGGGGTAGTTTGGGGGTAAGTCAAGAAATTTAAATAGCAATCCCTATTGAGGGATACCTCATTTTAAAGTTCTTTTAAAAATAAGAATAACATAGCGACCAATCGAATTGTGAATTTTACGTTAATAATTACACTGGAAATGTTACGAAATATACAACAAGCTTTTGAGTCCAGAATCTATTTCTGCCAAGAAGTAAATGGTAGCCATTTCGAGAACTTAATCTGAGCTAAAAAACAAGGTAAGGCTCTTAGAATTTTACCAACACAGAGCAGTTTGTAATGTAATAAAACAACCGGAGTTTGTAGGTTAACATTCACAATTTGATTGGTCGCTATGTTGGGTAGGATGAACTTAAAGACCTCTAGTTTGCGCCATTATTCTTATTTTTAAAAGACATTTAAAATGAGGTATCACTCAATAGGAGTTGCTATTTAAAATTCTCGACTTACCCCCCAAACTACCAAACTAAGGGTTGAAAATTTTGATACTTCAAAAACTCCTCCTTTGATTATCTAAACATTCCCCAAAGAAAATCTGTCTAGTTCCATTAATAAAAAAAATAATAGGAGGGGGGACTTTTGGAACATGTAGTATAAAAGATGTTACAAAGTTCTAGGTTGCCTCATGGTGTGAATTCAAATTTAGATGAGATCCATTTTCTGAATGTTGCCCTAGGATCATGTCCAATTAATTCTTAATATTTAAATACTTATCAGTTTTTGTTGATTCCTTTTCACTGGTAATTATAACTTTTACTACGTAAGTTACAATCTTGTTGAGCACTGTGGTGAAATTTACAATAATGATTCGAATTTGCCCCTAACCACAATTACTAGAAACTTTAAAATAAAACACAATTATCTGATTAGTTGTTCTTTATTAATTATTTCCACTAAATGCCCTGATGAACATTTCGATAACATGGTTATCATCATCGGAGGGTCTTACTTATAAACTAAATCTAAACTTACATATCTACTAATCTAAAACTTACGAAATGTACATCAGGGCATTTAGTGGAAATAATTAATAAAGAACAATTAATCAGTTAATTGTGTTTTATTTTAAAGTTTCTAGTGATTGTGGTTAGGGGCAAATTCGAATCATTACTACGTAAGTTGCACAAATATTTAATTTTACAATATATAGTGCAACACTAAAAAAACATGGCTTGCCTAGACTGAGAGAGTACAAAAGGGAACCTCTTCTTCCTTGTTGTAACAAATATTCTCTTTATTTAGATTATTCTTCTTCTTCCCTTCACTTCTCTGGTTATTAGATTTTCACAATATTTTTATATAAATGTTTTAAACTAACTTTCTAAATCTAGTTTATTTATTTTCTTTACTATTTATTTGAGTTTTACTATTAATTAAATACAAATTTTATTTTATTTCCTTGTATTATTTATTATACTTTTGAAATAATTTTGGAATTACCACCGATGATATCTAATTCTCATCAGAGAAATCTGTTTTATTAAACTTGAGCCTATTTGATTGACTGGCCATGCGACAAGATAAGATGGCCGTCGTTGTTCATTTTACAAGTTATTTGGTTCTTTCATCAACCCAAGACAACTCAAAATTTTATTTATCTTAATAATATTGACTTTGTTAATCCAAAAGTGTTTTAATAATTATTTCTATTCTTTATTTGTGAACTCCTTATAACTGAATTGTGTATTGAAAATATAGCCTAAAACTGGTAAATAGTTATTTTGATGTTTACAATAGTTTCTCTCCTTTCCCTCTTTTACACATTCCAAAATTAAATTTTATTATTATCATCACTGTGTGTATTTTAGTTGTGAGTTTCTTATTGTAAATGTTTATTTAATATCCTAAATTCAAAATGTTTTTATTACATTTTGTGGTTATGTTTGTTTATTTATCATCTGTTGCCTAACCTTCTACATCCTAGTGCATTAAATACACGAATATTAATAACAATGAGCAAATTAACAAAACATGTTAATAACCAATTTAAACACTTCATCCTAACATCTAAAGTAAGTACAAAATTTTGTTACAGTACATTTTTATATAAATTTAGAGTATATAATTTCTCAGATCAAGCCAGTCAGTAAAGTATTAAAGTCAGGATATTTGAGCGAGAATATATTGATCAGTCACATTATTTCTCTATACTATAATATGTATGTGAAAATGTAAAATATAGACTACAAATTATTATGTTGAGGGTATATGACATTAGTAATTCTAACTTTAGGCTACCAAATTAAGTAGGCTATGGCTTCATATATTTTGGCCTAGGTAGCCTAGCTTAGTAAACAATCAACTTATAATCCTTACTAATTCCCCTATAGATAACTTACAGGCCTGTGTAGACATTGAGTCAGCCTTGATAATATAGCATGTACTGTTTGCTAATTATAGAATTCATTAAAATATATTTTGCCTACTATGATGCAATCATTAGAAAAGTAGAAGAATTTATCTATAGGTTCTGGGATGTTGCACAAGTGGGAGTGTCATGATTTAACAAGTGATTGGTAGTGATTATCTTGTCTAGCTCTGTAACAATTTCACTTTCTCATTTAGTAGAGAGTGTTATATGATGGGTGGACAAATTGATATCAAGTGTTTAGCAGACATAACCATTTTGTCAATTCAAATTAAGTTAATAAGCATACAAATATATTGAATTACAAAAAATAATATTTAATTGAAAACTGTTATTTAAGGACAAAAATTAAATGTAAAGTTTATATCTTATTGATTACAATATTCATGAGGCATTTTCATGTAGTCTCTTAGTCTTGAGCTCTTTCATCTTTCTTATTAGGTCTCTAACAGAAATTAATCGTCTTCATAATAAAAGTAAATCATAGATCCTGTGTTTGAAAATATATTTGTATATTTAATAGTGTCTAAACTTGCTTTACTAGTGCTGTAAAAACCCTAGGTGCATACTCATAGTTAGTACAAGTGTGGCGAACTTGAGGAATTCTAGCCGGATTCACAGTTTTTTCTTTTAGTCTTGGACTATATCCTTCTCATCATGTCTCTCTTGTTTTCCCCCGACTCTGATGTTATAGTGCACAAGGGCTAGTTGTCTTTATTTTAAGTTCTTTCTTTTCTTCCTTTTTTTATGAGCCAACGATGACAGATGTTTTCGTATTTAAAGAACAAGGAAAAAAATATACCGGGTGTTTCAAAATGAATATCGGGGTTTTAAGGCTTTGTAGTATTTATTACATTTAACTTACAATCGTAAATAATACACTAAATAAAAGAGCAACTCAAAAAGTTTTTCCTACAAGTGTTCAATACGAGCACCATTCGTCACACAGTATACATAGAGTCGATAGCCGAGTTCGCTCCAAACCTTGATCAGTGTGTCTGGAGTAATTGTTGCAACAACTGTTTTAATACTGTTTCTTAAATCGGGTAGGTCAGCTGGTAGAGGAGGCACACACACATGATCATTTGTCAACTTAGGTGAAATGTCGATTCATCACTGAAGACGACAAGATCCAGAAAATGTTTATCGTCATGTAGCAACATATCGTATGCAAAGTTAGCACGTAAACCGTAGTCTGTAGGCTTTAGAGCTTGTAACAACCGTAAACAATGAGAACGTAGTTCTAAGCATCTCCTTAAAACTCTCCACACATGGGTCATTGGAATTATTGCTAATTCACGACTAGCCTAGGTTTGCTAACTTGTTTCTTGGGCCTTAGTGTGAATCTCTCATTTCTTCAACACACTCTTTAGTTAATCTTGGTCGTCCCTACTCTTTCCTTTGGAAAGGCAGACATCTACCGATATTATTATAACTAGGAGGATTCCATTTGAACTTAATATGGAACGCACGTTGCACTGTAACTCCATATTCAGTACTTGCAAGCTGTAAATCACAAACAGCTTTCTATTCACTAGACTCCATCTTTGCTGCTAGGGCTTTTTAACGGAAGGCAGAGGAAACAATCCATGCACACAGGTGTACCAACAAAACTTTTTGAGTTGCTTTTTCAATTGATGTATTCAATTGTAAGTTAAATGTAATAAATACTACAAAGGATAAAATAAAGCAAAAGCTTAAAGTTTCAAATATTTAATAGTATGAATGAGCTACAATTGTTTCGCCTTGCGGCATCGTCGGGCAACTGCTGCAACCTTGCGGCATCGTCAGTTGCCCGACGATGCCGCAAGGCGAAACAATTGTAGCTCATTCATACTATTAAATATTTGAAACTTTAAGCTTTTGCTTTATTTTATCCTTGAATATGGAGTTTCAACAAGAAATATCTGCTATTACATTAAAGTTAAATACTACAAAGCCTGAAAACCTGGATATTCATTTTGAAACACCCCGTATATAGGAAGTACGGGTAAGACGATCCCTGAAGTATTTTAGCTGGATCTACACCTTTCTTTGTCTAATCTTGAGTTAAATTTTTGGTCCTCTGAGGGCTAGGGGTCTATATTTTAGGTCTTTTTTTTTAAGGCAATGACTAAGAAGTTTCACTTTTAAGCAAAAATAAGGAAAAAACTGACATTTTGTTGATGAATAGTTTTTATTTGTTTTTGGATAAGTGAGAAAGTTTGTCCAATATTTTTACACCGTTTATTTATTTTAAAAAATCACCCAACTAATAAAATGGCTAGGCTGTTACTCTTATTTTCATTTTGTTATTGTTGATTGACATACATTAGCTTTGCCACAATGACAGTGACAGTAGATAAGGTAACAAATAACTTATTAATATCATTTATATAAACTTGACATATTTCTAATAATTGATAACATTAAATAAATTCAATATATTATCTAAGGTAGATGAACTCTTTTAGGTTGTAGGATGAATTCCTTCATAGCCATTAAGGTTGGAGTAATTATACAGGTGTATTCGTTAATTCTGAACTAATGTCGTCCATTGTACATCGCCTAGTCGTGTTAAATGTGGTCAGTATTTAATGTACGATCCACTTTGTTGTTAATCCGTAATATTTATTTTTAGATAAAGCAAGTTGAAAAGTGAGTGACTTATTTTTCCAATCATTGATTCTTTTAAAATTAATTAAAATCAATATTAATAAGACTGACTGTACAATATTAATAAATTAAATTCAGGAAAAAGATTTATAATATAGTGGAACTTGGTATCATGAAACTCAATATGACGAGTTCCTCTATTGCACAATTTTTGTTAATCTCGTGAATATTTCAAAACTACCCTCTAGCCCAAATTATAATGACTAAAAACCTCTGTAAGGAAAATATTTGACCATCACCTTGATAAGAACAAATTTTCTCGATGCAGAACTTCTTTTTATACATACTTTTGTGTCTGTCAAATGTAGTCTTTGTTTGTATTTATCTTCTATGTGGCTACATGTTTCGCTGCCACAGGCAGCATCTTCAGGCCAACTATTATGTCCACAAAACACTCACAATTACACAACACTTGTAACAATTATTTTTATACATTTTCTGTACACGTCATATATTAAAATAATAGTTTAAATAAATTATGTTTAACATAGTTACACTTTTGAGGTACCTCTTTCTGGTGTATTTCGTTTTAAACAGACTACAGCGAAACATGTAGCCAACAATGAGCAGAACTTCTATAAAACGAAACCCACTTTTATAACACGAATTTCCCATGATCTGAATTTAAATACACAGAATGTTATGAACCAAACAAAGATTCATAGAGATGTCATAACATGAAATTGTTACTCCTGCTCTTGGTCATTCCCTACAGCCCACTCACCCTCTGCAGTCAACTTCTTTGTCGTTCTAGAATAAAATTTTTCATTGTCACTATCTAAGTGTTGACAAGATTTCGTGAAAAAAAGTGTACTGCTTTAATTGTAAAATTTAAACGGAAAATGTTGTGAAATATATAACTGAACTATATTGTGCTTTAGATCATGTAAATGCTACTTCAGGTAGATAAACATTCATGATTTATAATACGAGGTGTGACGAAAAAATATGGTGAATATATTTATTACGAACAAAGTAATAAGCTTACATCAAATTTAAATTAATCTTCTTCAAAGTACTCTCCTTGGCTAACGATGCACTTTATCCCAATGTTGATTCCATGACTGGAAGCATATCTGGAATTCTTTTTTTTGGAAGGGCCTTAGCTGCTCCGTTGTGGAGCTCTCAATGTCGGGAATAGTGTCAAAACATTTCCCTTTTATCACAATTTTTAGTTTTACAAGTCGCATGGTGCTAAATCTGGAGAGTAAGGCGGATGTGGACAGAGTGGAACATTATTTTTTCAAAATGCCTCATGGATCAGAATGAAGGTGTGGCACGGCACATTGTTGTGATGAAAGAGGAAGCCATTGGCCCATTTTTCTCTCTATACATCGTTGGAGTACGACCTTGTAATATTCAGAGTTTACAGTTGTTCCCTTTGGAACGAACTCTGATAGCCCTCATTATAAAAAAAAAACAATGAGCATGACCTTAACGTTCGATTTCGACTGACATGCCTTCTAAAGGCAAGGAGAGTCACTCGTTTTCCATTGGAACTCTGAATTTTCGTCTCAGAATCATATCCATACACTTAACTTTCATCTCCAGTTATAATATTGGCCATGAAGTCTGGATCTGGTTCAAGATGATCCTTTAAAATCTCTTATATTAATTGGTTAACCTTAGATCTACTTATATTTTTATAAATATCTTTTGTAAATCAATTGTAATCTTTTTTGTTATTGCACTTAGTTACTTTATAAATTTGTAGGCTAATTTTGTGAGACTCGATGATTTTATATTTATTGTTTAGCCTTAGAACTACTTGTAGATTTAGTAATGCTTTGTTCACAATTGACTAACCTAAAAGATGCTGCCTGTATGCAGCGAAACATATAGACCACAATTGCAATAACAAAAAGACCACAATTGACTACACAAAACCTAATTTATTAATCTCTTAGTTCAAATATGGCAAGTTCTTCACAAAAGACTCCCCAAAAATAATAATTCTCTAGTTTATGAAGAAGAAGAAAAAAAATTAACGACCTTTGGGAAACTAAATAAAACAATCTGTAGCCTGTCTATAAAATACACATACGTATATCACATATAAACACATAAAGATAAGCATATACATATCTATACATCCCTGTTCTGCATTTATAAACATACATTCATAAAATCTTCTTATCAGACACAAACACTCCCTTAACAACAAATAAATTATAATTGAATAATCATTCTCTCAAAAGAAATTATAAGTGTTGTGTTTTTGTTTCTGAGGGTATTCTGGATTATCCTGGATGCTATAAAACCACGTTTTTAGACAAATAAGTACTTAGTAGCAAATCAAGATTTTTATGACAGCAGTCAAAGTTCATTTTTAACTCGCTAACTCGCATTTTAAAAGAATTGACACCAATACATTTTGTTTGGGTCCTTAGAGGCAAATAATCGTATCTTTTTTCCCTTAAGGTAGCTATCCTCAAGTTTTATTAAAAAAAATGTCCCGAGATATGGCCACACATACCAAATAAGTATAATTGGTTCACACATAGAACACTGCACAGATGTCAAACATCATTCTAAAAACCACATTTTTTTTTGGATTCAGGAGGGGGGCTAAAAACGAATATTTTCCCAAAAAAAAACTCGATATCAATTTTTTAACCCTTTAAATACTTTCCTTATGCAATTTCATTTGCAATTCAACAAAATTTTATCATAATTGCTTGGTTCTATTTTAGGATAATTATTCTTTTATACCTCATTCAATTCTACGCAAGCAAACCACCGCTTATTTATAGTGGGTCCTCCCACCGTCATACCACATGTTGGAGTGAACCAAACTGCACAGAAAAAACTGCCGATTTGAACCCACAACCTTCAGCACAAATCCTTGATCAAGGGATTGTTGTCTTAAGCCTTTTAGACACTTAGGTACCCAGTCATGTATCATCTGTTAGGATTTAGGGTTAATTTAGAATTTAAAGTTGTTTGGTTAGAATGTAATAGATTAATATCCTAACCCGACACCAGAGTATAAACAATCGTTATGACAGAGTACAAAAGTTAGGTAATTGCTTTGTTTGCAACCTACTAATGCGTTACAAATGACCAAGAGTATATAAGCCAAGGTTGGTAGAAAATCGGCATTAGACAGAGCAAGGAGGTATTGACAGTTAATTGTTCGGTTAGGGCCGCTAGTAGGATTGGAAGATAGCTAGACGTACTTAGCGAGAGAGAGAGAGAGAGAGAAGTTCCAGGGGAATTAGATCATCAGAAAAGATACACAAGAACTGTTAAAAGGGTGAGCAAACTTTATGTAGAGAAACACTTGTGATTATCCAAAATTAAATGAGTAACATAGAATAAGGTTTATCTGTCACAATAGTTGGAATCATTCTGGATTTTTAGTTATAATGATAATTATAACATTTGATTGAACCGTTTAAAGGTGAATAGGAGAGATAAATTGTATAATCATAATAAAGAGAGATTTAGTAATTGTGGACTGGACTATTGTTAATAGAAATAAAAGAACTCTAGCGGGAATCTCATTTGATTCTTATCAAATGATCAAGTGATGTAGTCAGATTGTAAATTCTATCCCATAGTTTCACTTACAACCTCTAACGTTTACATTTCATAGCAAATAAATATTGTGATTTTGTTTGTAACCCGGCCCAGAAAGGAAACTCAAAGAATTATCATTTTCATTGATATCTTTCAATGGGGTTGTTTTTAGGGAGATGGTGACAAAAGATTTTTATTTATTTTAAGGTTAGATTTTGTGGGTGAAAGTTGGTACATTATTTTTATATTAATCGTTGTGCAGTATTGAAGTGGACAGCTGTTTTAACATTCCATCTTTGATTAATTGGTTGAATGATTTATTGAAAACTGAAAGAGAGATGTATGTTAAGCCTAATCCTCCTTCATGGTTGAAGTAAGGCTTCGGACCGACACGTTGCTGTCTGTATTGACTATATACATTGCATAACAAGGCAGAAGTTTAGTACTGGTGCGGATAAATTTCAGTACCTGTGGAATGATCTCTTTTTTGGCATTTTTTTTAGTCAAGTAAAATTTGACAAAACATTTTGCCTAGGGGAGGGGAATTTCGTTGCTTTGAATCTGTAGTTAAGAACAAATTAAAGCAACACAAAATAATGTATCCCTATTTGAAGGTGAGCATAATTTGGTATTAACAATTTAATTCTAGTTTAAAAAGTTATTTGTTAATGATGGGTTGTTCATATTATTAATATGTTTTAATACGTTTGCCATCATTTGTGCATACGAAAACTAATACACGACGATGTTTCGAGAGTATAAATCAATTTAACTAATTTTTGTACTTACTGCTCACAGTCCGTTTTCTTTCTTTTATTTTTTATTGCTTACGTCGTTTCGCCTATTGTTCAGGCATTATCAAATCTAGATTTTTTTATTTATTGGAATTCTTGCATTCGTTGATGCACGTCAATTGTATAAATTAAAACGTATACATATCACATTCACAAATAACACGTAATATATAAACACAACACTTTGAAACATATAAGTCCATGAACATATCACTTGTGTCCGCGTACGTGTCTGATTCAATACGTACGTATCTGATACGTATGTGGACTGTGAGCGGTACGTACAAAAATTAGTTAAATTAAAATTAAATACAACCAGTCTAGTAAGGCAATCAATAATCATGTATAAATCAAATTTGTTGTCAAGCATAAAAATTTGTCTACTTTAAATAAGGCTGAAATTTTGCCACTTATTCCTCAATTGGGAATCATGACGCAATCGAGGACTAAATTTCTTACAGAGGGTAAAAGGTTGTTTACCCCGATACATTCAGAACAACTTTCTGTTGGCTCCATCCTTTAAAATCAGTTGGTTCCTGTCCCTTTGTGTTGTGTAGGGGTGTGTATTGGGGTCACGGTTGTTTTTAGTATTCAGCTTTGATGGTTTTTAGGCTTGAGTTCATTTTTAAGATTATAGATTTAGTTTTAGTTTCAAAAATATGGCTCTAGGCTATACTATTGTTGGTGTTTTTCCCTTTTACATTTTAGTTTTAGACTTGATAACAAGAGTTGATTTATTACTTGAAATGTTGTGTATTACTTTTCATATACACAGATGATGGTAAATGTCCGATTAAACCATATTAATAATATATAACCATTTAATTTGCAAAATTGTATGTTTTTAAAAGAATACCTTTTTCTACAAAATTAGTTATAAACAACTTTGTTTGTTGTTTTAATTAGAAAGAAAATTAGACTATAAGTCTAGAAATTGTTGATGGATTTTAATGGTACGCTAGGGATGTTAAATTTCCAGTAAAAATGACAGAGTTATCGAGAAAAAACTATAAAATATTTAAATTGGTATTGAAACAAGAGTTGCAATTTTGAAAATTTTAAGGAAAATATTTTCATTTTCAGTAATCCTTGGGCAATGGATTATAATATAAAAAATTATTATAATTCTATAATATTTTTGTTTAGGCTAATTTGGGATGTTGTAGACAATTACCAAGAAATCATTTTTAGTTTGTCGTTAATAATATGGTTATCTTTTGAGTTACAGAAAAAATAACTAAGAATTTTATTTTTCATTAAAAGTGAAAAATCTCTCGTCTCCTGTAAATAATTTGTGTAATGTTATTAGTTTATGAGGAATTCAACATTAACACTTAAATATCCAGTATCCTAAAAATGTAGAAAATAAAGGCTTGGTTTTCTAGTATACTCTTAAAAGGATACATAAGTAATGTGTATATCTAATCTTCACTCATTATTTATCTACCTCTAAAGATATAATGTTGTTTTTTATGAAAACATAAAATGGCTGACAGAATGAAAACAAAGCCTATGTTTATGTAAACTTTTTTTAAAATTATGACTTTAGAATCAACTCTTGAAGTATTGCCATACAATTTGAATCATTCTGTGTAATACGTCAGCTGTACTATTATTAGCTTTATAGCTTTGTTCATATTATCACTGACATAATTCTCTTGGTTTATTTAATATTAATAGCCCATTAAACTGTTTATACACCCAATGACATAACTCTTCCATGAATTGTTTTCTTTTGCATTAAAATAATATATTTCTCATAGCTATTTAAAAGTCTAATAAGAAAATGTAACGCAAATGAGCGAGGAAATTTGTGTACCAACTGAACGAAATCAGATTTGTTGTACTAAGTAAAAATAGGAGATGTATAGTTATTTTAGATCGCTATCGGATGCTATTTTAGATTTGACCAGCAGTTGTAGTTTTTCCTTATTCTTTATTTCTTGTATGTTTCTAATGATGTATATTTCAGTGGGGGTTATGAATACAATTTTTGGATTGCCTCTGAAAACACCATCTTTGTTTGTTTCTTAGCTGTATGAAATTTCCCAAAATTATTTTATTTTTTTTTATTCACTGTTACAAAATTTAGATGGGGCGTGACTTGATGAGCCACCTGGTTTATATATATACACCTTATTTCCTGCATATATTCATTTACAATAATGTTTTTACTTGTATAAAGATGAAAACCTTTCTCATCATCACTCTTATAAAGAAAAGGAAGAAAAGGACATACAAATAAAGACCCCTAGTCCTTGAATTCTCTAATAGCTTTAGGGTCAGAAAAGAAGGAAGAGTTGTTCAAGGCAGACATGATAGGAAAGATGAAAGAGTGGGATTTAACTTAAGACTGTAAAAAAGACTTACTTAGAAATTTACGTCTTTTTACATCACATAGTAGTGTTCAAAATATTTATCAGTAAATTCATTTTTTTTTTGTCCTCACTTGTACATTGATATTGAGTTTTTAACAAATATATCCATTTTGAAATCCTCTGAGCCCAACAAAGTTCTTTTTGTATTGGTGTTTATCTGTCGTCTGTGCTGTTTTGTACAGCCCAAACTAGTGGATCGATTTTCATCATATTTGGTGTGTGGAGTTTTATTATCTCAAAATTTGGAGATAGCTGACATATGACCAAAACTCAAAATGTTGATTTCCTTATGCCAATGAGTTTTATCAAATTTAACTAAAGGAACCAATCCAAAAATTATTTGTTCGCTATGCTTTCAAAAACACCATTGGGAGATATTTATTTTAAAACAAGTTGATGGATGCCATCATGATACTACTCAGCCTCATCATACAATTTAATACCAAGAGATTATACAAAAGTAGTGACCAAGAGCCTTGTTGGAAATATTAAATTTTACTGGTAGATCGAGGGGTCTTATCCAGTAGGTATTAATAAAGTTTGTTGAACCTCAATTGTGTGTGTCACTACTTTTTTGATGTTGGTTACGATCTAATATAATAACTGTATATATATATATATATATATATATATATATATATATATATATATATATATATATATATATATATATATACACACACAACACCAGTGTAATCGGCCAACACCAGTGTAGTAAGTGGAGACTCCTTCACATATAATGTACAGCTTCAAGGTGCCAGGACTGATAAAGACATGAACAATGCGAGTGGAGATCTTTTAATGCGTATATATACATACAGTCACATTAAAAGATCTCCACTCCCATTGTTCATCTTTATCGGTCCTGGCCGACCTTGAAGCTGTATACATTATATGTGAAAGAGTCTCCACTTACTACACTGGTGTTGGTCGATTCAGCCCTAACGGATCTCGTAACTGTACGAATATTTTTATTGGTAGATCAGGGTTTGAAATTCATTTAATTTTAACTTTACTATTTGTCTTCTTAGAGAGGTAGGGTTGATTCCCAGTATATGCAGAATTCAAAACTGCAATTTGTATCTAATTTAGTGTGTTGTAATTGAATTTAACTCAAAAGATATGAATGAAAAAACTCTTTAAAATTGCCATCATTTCCATTCTGAATTTCAACAGTTGATGTTTTCCCCTTGAAAAAAAGAAAGGGATGTAAACTTTTCTCTTGCTGTCTTCATTGTAACATTTCCTCACAAAACTCCTTACAAGCAACCCTATCAGTGTCTTTAGTTCTTGCACCATTTTAAATCTGTGTATGTCTTAAGATGCAAATGTTTTCTCAACATAGTCACATGTTGAATACCCAACATACTAGAAGCATACCAGGTTGACTTTGTAGGATTGTTAACAAAATCTTCTTTTTTTTGATGATGTTTGGTATACAACATCATCATCTGCTTTGTCTCATTTGCTCTATGACCTGAGGATTTCTTATAGATTACTGAACATTAGGTTTCAACAGAACACTTATACCACTCATAAATGGTAGGCTTACTAGGAGGATTTTGGGAATACACGGTATGAAAATTCCATTTCCCAATTGTCACAGACTTTGATTCTTCAAAACTAAAACACATTGAGCACGCTCGGGACCAGGGAATACAGTCTACTTTGTTACAACTGTTGTGAATGCTTACGTTGGTGCTATTCGGTACTATTCTATGAGTCAAAACTTGATCTATTTTACTACAAAATGGCACCATAATCATCTCGGTGCATAATCTGATTAAATTTATAAAGTCGTAAAGTCCTTTTTGAATCACCCTGTATAAAATTATACCAATGTATTTAACGAGATAGTATTTTATTTCTTTGAAAAACAAGTGTACATAAAGTTTCATATTTTACTCCACATTAATCCTGTTCCTGTACCTTGAATTGAAATTGCTATTTTATGGGCAGCTTCAGAAAACGGCAACTTATGAAATGAGTGAATGAAAATAAGTGAATAGACCTTTTTTTAAAATTTGTGGGAACGAGCTCCTCTCAATGACCTTATATAACAAGCGTTACTAAGTTTTTTTAATGTATGTTTTCCAGTTAAAATTTTCATCTATATTTAATCCAAGACATTTTGTCGAAGTCATCCAGTTAATGTCAATATTATGAATAAAACCGTTGGAATGTAATATCTTTAAGCATAGACTGAACTTAAAACACTTTATATGAACATTAGTTGCATCTGCAAAAAGTATCAAATTTCTACTGTTTACAGTTTCCTGAATAATTAAAAACAACAATGGTCCCAGTACCGAACCTCGTAGAACACCAAATTCGACTTTTCTAAAACCACAGGATACTTTACCTTATCTGTCATCATTGTTGTCAATATATTCCACCATCTAAGATTGACCTTGGAGATAAGATCTAAGTTATGACAATGGCAATCCACTAAACACCGTAGCGAAACAACTTTCTGAATGGAATTTAGTGATCCTGAGTGTCAAAAGCTTTTTTTAAAAGACAAATTATCCCTAGCACTTAGTCCCTCTATAATACTCTGAGTAAAAACATAAATTACTGTATTAGTAAATTTGTTACACTTAAAATCATGTTTACCAATTCAGTGTATTTCATATATAGACTACCTTAGAGAAAACTAAAATAAGTGACACAGGTCTATAATTTTATCTGACAAGGAAAAATGTCTTCTCTAAATGAATAATTTATTAAATATTCTTCTAAAATATTAACAATTTTTCATTATGTTCTTACACATACGTTGTGTAGAGTGGTAAACCTAAAAATCAATGTTGGTCGACAAAAATATTATATTCTCAAAATTTGTTGTAACAAATCATTTTGATCAACTTTTGCTCAAGTGTAGCTTCTTAAAAACCCAAAACAAAATGTATTGGTTAACATCTCTTCAAAAATGCAGGTTTGTTGGTAAAAAGGTGTAATTTCTCAAATTATGCTCGACCAATTTTGTTTAAATTTTAGTGAATGTGGGGCTTAATGGTCCAAAACCGTATGCAAAATCACAAAAAAAAAGAACATTGTCCGGAGACATTAAAGCTCGATTTTAATCAATTACTAATTAATATTATGACACCAGCAAAACAAGTTAAGGCCCTAATTTAAATATATAATTTTTTATGATGGTGTCCATAGTTTATTTTCATTTTTTAAATTGAAAACTACTGAACTGATATTTTTGGTGACAATTACTTTTGGTTCTTTTTTATTTGTTTTTTTTAATGAGTGAGCGAGAAAGTTTGTGGAATATTTTTGCACCCTTTATTTTAAACTGTTAGTGGTATTACTATTTACAACTACATGTATAAAGTAAGATGAGTCTCTTTTTCACAACAAAATCCCAGTGACTAATAATATTATTGTAAGCAGATTTCTGCTTTATTGTGCTGAGTCATTTAAATATAAATACATTTGGAACATTTAGAGGAATTATATTAAGGTCATTGCTTCCAAGATGAGATCCACTTAACAGGAAGTGAGAATATAGGGTGTCTCTGAAGTACTTTGTAGATTCCTTTTTAGTTTCTAGAAACATATTTCTGAAAATGTTTTGTTTTGCATCTGTTGGTCGGCTTGTATCTTATGTATACGTAAAGAGAAAATTATGAGATGTGTAAAAAAAATGTATGTCAAGTTTTTTACAGACGAGATATCCATTTTGAGTTCCTCTGAGTACAAAAAATGGAATGATATTTGTGTCTTTTTCTTTTTTTTTCCATTTGGGATCGGGCCAAGGCCCCAAAAACTTAGCCCATTCGTGACTTTTTGTAAACTTCATAAAGGGTATTACAGTAGTGATTTAAGAAGCGATTTCACTATAAGCCATCTTTGTATTGTAAGAACAATTTAGAGAAAATGTTGGGTAATTCTAAGGATAAAATTGATAATAAGTGATGCTATAAAAAGTGATGCTTATATAAACTGACATATAATATCTGTAATGAAGCTTATAAATATAGGTCAAACAAGCTGTAATTTCAATTGTAGGTTAATAGACATGAAAGGAGTTGCCAGTTGGGTTATACAGGGTGTCTTTTAAAGGTGAGACCAAACTCTGGGAAGTGATTCTACATAACATACTGATGAAAAATGTCCTGAAACATACGTCCGGAAATGTTTTGTTTTCCAGTTATCCACCATTTTATTATTTTTACAAAATACTTAATATCTTTGAAAGTAGGAAATATATTGAACTCAAATTTTGTTTACATATTTGTTACAAAACCTGACAAAATAAACGTTTAAAAAATTTTTTTGTAGCACAAAAGATAACAGAGTTATCGGCTAAAAATTTAAAAATTAGTTTCTTGGCAGTCGTCTACCCTAATACCCGTTAGAAGAACAGCTGTTTTAAGTTGCTAAAATTGTTACATCTTTTAGCTACATTGTTGCATTGTTGCTATTTCCTTAAAAAAGTAAACAGTTAATGTACTGTTACTTCCATTGAACTAGTGTATTTTTAATTGTGATTTTTTTTTTCTTTTTAAATTGAAAATTGTCATTAATCGTGTTAATTGACATTAAATATGACTCAAAATATTTCTTTTGAGTTATAACAAAACTTTAAAAAAAAAAGTTTAGTTTGTCATTAAAATAATAACTTTTTGGTATCTTGTAATTTTTTTAAGTTAGTAGTTTTTGAGATATTTGATATTAAAAATTTTAAACGGCCGCCATTCGGAAAATATACAAAATAACATTCTGGTTTCTCATACATATGAAATTTGAGTTGAATATCTTAATTCTACTTCCAAAAATATTAAGTATTTTGTAAAAAAAAAAAAAAAGAAAAAAAAGAAAGAAAAAGCATTTCCAGACCTATGTTCACTGGACATTTTTTCATTAGTATATTATGTAGAATCACGTCCCAGACTTTGGCCTCACCTTTAAAAGACACCCTGTATAATGTCTAGCTTTTCTAACCGTTTAAATAACCATGTAGTGTCAGATTTTTATTCTAGAGTTAATTTTAAGATTTTCCATGTCAATGCAAAAATAGGAAATTAAAATGTAAGAGATTATTTTTGTAAAGGTTCTAGTTTTGAACAATCAAGTAGAATTTTTTTTTTACAAATTCCCCATTCTTTCAACCTTTGTCTAGGCTTTACGACCCCTTCCCAACCTTCTACCTGAAGTTTATTTTCTAAATATGTACTGTTTGCTTTTTAATATTTTTCTTTGAGTTAATCTGCCTCATAAATATACTCAATAAATTATAGAATTTTACTAAATAATTTATTTGTGTTTCATTTGAAGCTGTAAGTTTTAACGTTTAAGTTATAATAATTCAACAAATTCATTAAAATATTGCGCCATTTTGTTATAGTTTATAGCTGTGAATATAATGTACTTTTAGTCGGAAGTTTCTAAAATATTTTGTTTGTTTCAGTGGACACTATGGATACACCCAATGATGCTGGCGGAGGCGACACCCCTTTAAACGGAGAACTTCAAGATCAGGCTGTTACTCAAGACGAAGAAATGGAAGAAGGTTTGTACAATTTAGTTCATTGTTATACTGGAGTCTGAGGAATTCAGAAGGATCTAGTATACTGGAGTCTGAGGAATTTAGGTGGATCTAGTATACTGGAGTCTGAGGAATTCATGTGGATCTAGTATACTGGAGTCTGAGGAATTTAGGTGGATCTAGTATACTGGAGTCTGAGGAATTCATGTGGATGTAGTAGGCTATACTGGAGTCTGAGGAATTCATGTGGATCTAGTAGGCTATACTGGAGTCTGAGGAATTTAGGGGGATCTAGTATACTGGAGTCTGAGGAATTTAGGTGGATCTAGTATACTGGAGCCTGAGTAATTGGTAGATCTAGTATACTGGAGTCTGAGGAATTTAGGTGGATCTAGTATACTGGAGCCTGAGGAATTTAGGTGGATCTAGTATACTGGAGTCTGAGGAATTAGGGTGGATATAGTATACTGGAGTCTGAGGAATTGATTTGGATCTAGTATAACTATTCTGTTAATATATATCTTGCCCTTTATGAAGTTTATGATCATTTTAGGGGATGTTTTCCACCCTAGAATTGGCAGATGTTGTAATATACATAATTATTACTCTAAAAAAAAAACGATTTGATTATCTCGATCTAGGTACCATTGGAAGGTGAAATTCTATTTTAAGATTTAATGTTGTAGTTTCTACTATATTGGGAATATATTAACTTAATGGTTCAACTGTTACTTTGTTTTAGTATCTGTGTTACATGCTTGATTGGGCTTTGACTATTTCTAACGCTGTTGTTATTAACCATTCATTTTTTAAATAAATAAGTAAGCTATCACAATTTAGTTGTTTTGGATTAATTTATAGTTTTTATTGTTATTTTAATTTTGTTTTTTGTTGTAACTGTGTTGTACTATTATTGGCATTTCTTTGTGTACCGGTAAAACTTAAATTTTTTGTTCAGTAAAACAAAAAATTGCCCATGGAGGTGTTATAATTCGTAATTTCTTAAAATGGAGTCTGTTAATTTCGTTCAAATTTTATGAAGGTTAATGACCCAAACTTCAAAATGCAAGTAAAAATATATTACGTTTCAAATAAATGAATGTCGACTGCCGTCATTAAATGTTTGATTTTAGTCCTAATACCATTTGCGGTGAAAATGTGTTTATGATACAAACTAAACAAGTTTTCGGCTCTATTTAATTTATAAATATTTTTTGTACTTTCGGTGACTCGCTGAGTAGTGACTTTGGGCTTGGCAATTCCAAGGAGCGTATCTGGATCTATACATTATTCCATGTAGACTTTCTCCATTATCGAGTTAAATAATTATTTTCTTTGATAATTCTCTTTTGTATTACGTCTCTCTTCCTCCCTTGACACTATTAGACTATTCAAGATCTAGGATTTTTATGTTTTTTCTTCTTTTTTTTTTATAAAGCAAAAATGGCCGAGAGGTTTTTAGTATTTAAATCACATGAAAAATAAAGACCACTTTTTTACTAACAGCTACCTAACTGACATTTTTGTTACTAATAGTTTTATTTGGTTACCAGATCAATTGTAAATTGGTGTGAGAAAGTTTGTCCAACGGCTTTTCACTGTTTATTTTTAGTAATACAATTGTTTTTATTGTTTCAGACGAGGCTCGCTCTGAAGCCACATTCCAGTACACAGTAACAAACTTTAGTAAACTGAAAGAATCTCAACTCTCTCAGCCATGTTATGTACGAAATTTGCCTTGGAAAATCATGGTTATGCCAAGGACTACCCCAGTGCAAGACAGGCAGCAACAGAAGAGTCTTGGATTTTTTCTACAGGTAATCCATTTTTATAGAATATATTTTCGCTATATACGGCACTAATGGCATTTCGTAAACTATTGATCCTATGAAAAATAGGGGACCTTTAGATTAGTTTCACTTATAACTTCATTATGTGAATGTTTTTTATTTATAATAAACTTGCTGAAGTTCAATATTTATACAAATCTGAAGCAATTACAGGAAAACTTTATTAAGTCTAACAGATTAGGGTTCACAGTTGTTCGGATTAATGAATGATCAGATTAAATCAAACAACCTAAATAAAGTACAGTAAAACTTCATTTATTTGGATTAATTAGGATCGATCTGATCTTGATATTTAAGTTAGAAGGTAGAGTAAGATTACTAATAAAAACAAAACATGTTGATGAGGGTTATCTTACCAAGACTTATCGTATAATGTAATATCAGCAGATCCTCTAAACGTAATGTTTAAAAGTTGGTTTCTTGGGTATTTTTTTGGAAATATTAAATTGTATTGGAGTTTTATCCAGTAGGGTGTTTATTTAAAACAGTTGTTACACAGGTTTTCTGTACCTCGTTTATATTACTACTTTTTTGACATTGGCTATGCTCTAATGGGCCTTGTATTTATGAATATTATTATTAATAAGTCTCCACTCGCTTAGCTTGTGTTAAGTATCTCGATCCTGGTGGGCCTCGAAGTTATACAGATGTGAAGGGAGAGTGCCCTGTAACTTTACTCGTGTCAGTGACTCGGCCCTTCAGGATCTCATAACTATATCAATATCACATTTTCTTGCGAGGTCAGGGTTCAAAATTACATTTTTGATAATGACTGCTATTTGATATAAAGGTTGGGTTGGTACAATTATAAATTAAAAATGTGATATGGGATGAAAAAATGTGATAAATGTTAAACAATCTTAAAGTGGCTTATATATCATTTTAAAAATACTAAAAGAAATAAAATTTATTGTAACATAAAGTGAAGTCGGGAGGGGTGAATCTTACAGGAAATTGAAAGTGATTGTTATATAAAGGATGCCAAAAAACTCAGTTCTGATCTAGGAGTTATTGTAAAATGAGGACATTTTCTATCATTTGTATATATGGAAACTAATACACAACGTTTCGAGAGTATAAAATGAACTCTCATTATCAAAATTGCAAAATGTAGAGTGTAAAAAGATAAAAATACCAACATGGTTTATCTGATAATGTTTGTATTTAGTCTTAGCTTTGATAGCTTAGGCCTAATGTAGGTTTGGGTTCTTTCTTAGGTTATAAATTTAGTTTAGTTTGCAACATGCACCTAGACTATTTTTTTTTTGTTTTTCTCTTTTATACTCTAGGTTTTCTTGATAACAAGAGTTGATTTATACTCTTGAAATGGTGTGTGTTAGTTTTTCTACACACAAATGATGGTAAATGTCCTATTAAACAATATTAATAATATGAACTATAGAAGGGTGTTTACAGGTTACGACGAGAAAAAATTACCTGAGAGGGTCAATTTTGAATCAATTTTAAAATGGTGAAATTTTGAAGTGTATTGAGAGAAGGGTGTTGAGTAAAAGAAAATTGATAGAAAGAATAAATTTATAAGTCATAAAAACAAGAATAGTTATGACTGGAAAATTTGTGTAATGAACAGTTTGGGGCTATTAACCCTTTGACCGCCAAGGGCCGATATATCAGCTTTTTATATTATAGTAGTTCACAGCCAAGAACCGATATATTGACTTGTGTATTGTGATATGTACTCAAGGACTGCATTTAACAAAATAAAAATCAAAAACCAAAAAAGCAAGTGTTAATTTGATGTGGGTGTATTGTGTATAATTAAGAATATATTATTTGTGTTATAGTGTAACGGAGAATCTGAGAGTTCTTCATGGAGTTGCTATGCTATGGCTGAGTTAAAACTTTTGGTTCAAAAGGAAGGTTGTGAGACTTTTGTTAGAAGTAAGTATTTTACATTTGTTTATCATACTTAGTAGAACCCTAAGAACTTAAGAAGAAGTAGAAATAGAATCACCCTGAATTAAAACTTTCATAATAAATTTTAGGTTTATTGAAGATAATTATCCGAACATATGAATACTACATATGATATTTTACTGGCATTCTTGTAGTGTATAGAGAGCTGACATCTGTATATTGTTAGATGAAATGGTAAATTAAAATTTATTTCCATACAAAATTGAAACAAGTTTATGGGCGCCCAGCCATATCATCATGCAAATCCTCTAAAAGTAATGTACAAAAGTTGAACATTTGGGCCTTGTAGGAAAAGTTAAATTGCATTGGTAAGATTCGAGGGGTCTTATCCAGTAGGGTAATTTTGTTTAAAACAGTTGTTTTAAACTTTTTATGCGTTTTTTGAACCTCATAATTAATTGTGCATATTACTATTTTCTTGACATCATCTATGTGTATGTATTACAAAGCCTCCACTCGTGTAGCACATGTCATTGTCTCGGCTCTAGCAGACATGAATCTATACATATGTAATGAAGCTTCCACTCGTGTCTGTGACTCGGGTCCTGCTGGATCTCGTAGCTATACAAATATAACTTTTTTAGTACATCAGCGTTCAAAATTACATTCTTGACAATAACTCTCTTTTTCATGGAGAAGTTGATTTGATACCATTTCATGCAGAATTGAAACTGGAAATTTTAATCACGCCTGTTAAGAAATTTATAAAAGAGAAAAAAAACAGAATTAACAATTAAATTTAATTGGTTAGTTTAAGTACTAGTCCCATCACACAGATGTGAGCTCAGATTTTGTACTGAAACTAAAAACAAAGTATCACCGTCTAATAGGGTTTGACTTGAAACATAAACTCCCAACAACAGTTTTCAGGGCCAGATACCGTTTTATTGTCATTAGTGAACAATTTAATGGTCTATTATTTTGACCTTGAAATATTTTTAAAACTGTAATTACAATTTTAACAAACAAAATTTAAAAAAATAATGAACATGAAATATTAATTTATGAAAAGAAAAAATGTTTGTTTTAAATTTATTTTTCTTTATCTTTTTTTTATACAAGAAGGAATTTGATATCATTCGAAACATAAAATTTATAAAATTGATTTTCTCAACTAAATTCCTAAATCTACGGTTGATTTGATTTTGTTGTTGTTTTTTCCTGTTTTATGGTAGTCTGTTTTTTAATATGAATATATAGAATAAAAAATTAATTACAGTATGTAAAAAATTTAAACACTCAAACCAAAGTTAAAATTTCACTACATAATTTTGCAGTTGGAAAATTTTGAAGAGTTAATTTTGTTAAAATTTTTATTTATAATATATTTTAATTATATTTTATAAATTTGACGACATTGCAGAAGGTTGCTCTTTTCAATGTTTATCTCAATCTTGTACCAGATTAACTTGTGAAAAAACAATTTTTTATTTTACTAGTTTGAACAAGCTATAACTGAAAATCACATGTCATGAAATTTGTAATTAATTCACCTGGAAGTATTGTCCAAAAAAACTGTCAATTTTCAAAACAATTTGCAATTTAAAAGACGAGATTATCATCTTTTTTTGAGTTGTTTGCAAATCAATGTTTTTATATTGAGAGCTACATGTTAGAAGCTTAGAAAATGTGTGTGTAAAATTTGATCACTGCATATAAATTAAATTGGATGAAATCTATAAAACTTACTGAATAAAGTTAGTTTGGTATGGTACACTAAAGATTTTAATATTTTTGTTAATGCAATCAAAAGTTGTAATTCCGATTACAATTTCATGAAATTTCTATAGTTTGAATCGATTCAGAATACAATTTCATGAACAAGGTGTCTGGGAAAATACAGGAAATTGGGAAAAGCTGAAAATTTTAAGTTATTGGAAAACTCTAGGGAAAATGCAGGAATTTCATTAAAAATACGGAAAAAATAATGTTTTTTAAGACCATATCAGTTGGAACAAATATGCCTAAAGTATTTAGAAAAATTGAAATATCTATTTCATTGTAATAGAGCAAAAGACGGTTATTATAAAACTAAACTGTTGAGCCATTTGATCACAATGTGACGTATGATTGCAATTAAGCTTGGTCATTTTGCATTGTTTTTTAGTAATAAGTTATGAATGCCATTTGACGCAACCTTGTTTTATCACATGTAGTCTTTGTTCATAATATTTATGCGTAAATAATTATATTTTCTTTATCAGGAATGAACAGTAATTATAGTTATATGTTCCTTCATAAAACAGATAATATTAAAAGTTTCGCAAAGAATTGAATTAAATTCTTCAAAAATTCAGACAAATAATTTTCATCACGTCATGGTTTATTTTAATCGCTTGTTTAAGAACATTTTGTTTATTGAAAATTCATAGAAAAACGACTAGATATATATTTTTAAATTTGAAAACATTTTTGTAGCTGAAAATCTGCTACAAAATTAGTGGTAAATTATTGTCTCTTTTATCGTACAGTACACATACATTGAATTTAAAAGTATAAACAACAATATAATTATGTTTCCGATCCATTGAAACTCGAAATATTAATAATAATTAAAAAAAAATTTTGAAAAAATTAAAGGAAAGCACAAAAAACAAAGAAACACAAATTTATCTGCTTTTGTATGCTGTCATTATTTGAAACTTTGTGTGTATACTTAATAAATAAGATAGCAAATGATGAATATAAAATTAAACTTGTGATTTGAATGTCACCTCTTATCAAAATCAGTACTGCGTCTGATAATGGTGAATATTTGAGTCTTAAAATACAGTATGTCCTCTCAAACACTGTCGAGTCTATAGTTATCAATCTACAAATTATATGTTTGATGTCACTAGTAAGGCATCGGAATCTTTGTCACAATAAGCTTACAATTGGTTGCGGTGGTAGTGGGACAGCTGATCATTAGTACACAAAGGAAGAAAAAGATAGCATCAAGGAGAAACAAAGTGCCCCGAGAGAGCTTGACACAACTTATGTTGAGTTCTCTCAGTTACGTCAGGGTAAGTTTCGGGTAACAGCTTTCCTGGTTTCTAAGGAACATGTCCAACCAGATAGTTGTAATTATATTTCGAAAGGTGCATCATAAGCTTATAGCCTTGACATAGTTACAATTAGAGTTGTGTCTAGTTACTCTTATAACTAAATGTAATTCCTCCGAAATAGTTTATTATAATTGACTCATTAAGAACTGGTGTTGGTGAAACAGAGTTGAGTGATTTATGACCTCAAAGGATACGGGCAACCACGTTTTCCTAAGTTAATCTTAGGCTAAAGCATACCCATCTGGTATCAAGTGGTGATATTTCTTCAAATAATCGTAATTTATCACTAAGTCCCAAACAAGTTTCAAAATAGTCCCAATAATAATTTATTTGATAGTATAATACAATTACTATAGACCTAAACATTATTCAGTCTTGTAATAATGTTTTAATCATGTTTCAGAAATTCAACATTTGTTCTACAGTAAGGAAAATGATTGGGGTTTTAGTCATTTCATGGCATGGCAGGATGTCCTTGATCCTGAGAAAGGATATATTAAGGATGACACAATTACACTAGAGGTGAGTCAAATTGCTTGAAGTTTTTGTATATCTATGTAAGAGAGAGAAAAAAGAAAATTTATTGACGATGAAAAAATCGGAGGTAACGGTGCTTATTCAGCACTCTTATTAGAGATTCTGCATGGGATCTGGCAAGTTATATTTATGTAATCATTGTAATTGTGTTTTAGGTTCACCTTGTCGCAGATGCTCCACACGGAGTCAGCTGGGACTCCAAGAAACACACAGGTTACGTTGGTTTGAAGAATCAAGGTGCTACTTGTTACATGAACTCCCTCCTTCAAACATTATACTTTACTAACGAACTTAGAAAAGTAAGTGTTATTGTTTACGTCTTGTTCATGGAGTAATGTTTTTAGTTGTTTGTTTGTTTTATATTTTATATAATGTTGGTCTAGGTAAATTGGCTTCTGTGGCTTTTACAGAAAATGAAATTTTTTAAGTAGGAAAAAAAAAAATAGATTTGAATACAAATTAACCAATAGAATGACAATTTAGCAATAAATAAAAATACATGGAATAATGGTGTTATGTATTCAATTGAAAGCTAAATATATTGACTAAACAGGAAACTAATAAATTGTTCCAAAACATTGCAATAACTTTTCCACATACCCACCTACAAAACCAATTATTAATTATCTTCAGAAAAATGAGTGGGTAAGGTGTAGGTGATGCGCCGGATAGGGCGGGGCTTCGTTTCTGCCCTATCTCTGTTGGAGGAATAAATGGGCATAAGTCGAATCACAAGAGTGTCGCCAGTAGTCTGTAAACGAGAGAAAGAAAAACAAGTTGATATTTATTTGTGGAAAACCATGGTACTTACTTAGCCCAATCGTACAATATAATACAAGCAGATCCTTTAAAAGTAATGGTCAAAAGTTTGTTACTTGAGCCTTGTTTGGAAATATTATATTGTATTGCTAGATCAAAGGGTCCTAGCCATTAAGGTAAAGTTTGATTTAAAAAGTTGTTATACAGGTTGTCTGAACCTCGAAATTGTGTATAGTACTACTTTTTTGACATCGACTAGGCCTTGTAGATGTGTATATATTAAAAGTCTCCACTCACATGCTTGTGTCAGTATCTCAGTCCTTATGTAAAGGAGCCTCCACTATCTATACTCGTGTTGGTGACATTAAGTCCTGCTGAATCTCGAACTATAAGAATATCAAATTGAAATTGAATTAAAATCTGCAAATTTTTATCTAATTTAGTATTTTATAAGTTGAATAACAAACTAGATATGAACAAACACTTGTTTTAAATGGCCATCATTTTGTCATTTTCAATTTGATTGTTTTGAATTTCAATATGGTTCTATGTGAGCACACTATAAATTACTCCTCTTTATCAAATTTCATGATTCAATCTTAATTTTCATGACACAAACAAGAGTAACGCCGGATGATCCGCATGTTGAAAATCACTATCGATTTCCTTAGGCCATGAAACGAAAAGATCAGCCAAAAAACATTGATGAAATTCAAGGATTAAATAAAGCAATAAAGCTGAAGTTTCAAAATTATTTTAATAATATAAATGAGCTACAATTGTTTCGCCTTGCGGCATCATCAGGCAACTTTTATATTATTAAAAAATTTTGAAACTTCAGCCTTATTGGTTTATTTAATCCTTTATGGAGTTTCAACAAGAAATATCTGCTGTTACATTAAAATTGATGGAATTTTTTGCGGTTACCAAAGTTATACCTTATTTTCAGTCTAAAACATTCCTTGTTTCCTTAGCTCATTTGTGTTACAACGGTTTCGTCTTCATGGAGACATCGTCAGCCTTGCAAATGTTAACTTAATAAATAAACACAACAAAACACTTGAATACGAATTTATAAAATTAAAATAATATTTGTGGTTAACCACTCTCGTCAAAAGTTTTAAGTTTTGTTAATTGTGGAATGAGGACATCCTGCTTCTTTGTTGTCTGCCATTCAACAGAAATGATCTAGTTTGTCTTTTCTATATTTATTCATTAAGCGTGTTATATATTATATTTGAGACAAAGTATAATTTATCATTTTTCTTATATTTTTTCACCTATTTTTATACAGTGTCATTTTATCGTGTTGTTCATAAAATAGCAATATTCTATTCAAAGTCAGCAAAGGGTTATTGTGGAGTACAAAATAACATCCCACCTAACTTTGTGTCATAAGGGAGTTGCATACATAGGTATAACTTTATATATATATATAATCATGTACCTAATGCCATTAAGGAAGAAAGCGTTATGAAGAAAGTGAAAGATTTGCTCCTTCAAAACATATTTTTACTTTATAAGTTGCAAATCATATTTTATTTAGATTCACCCTTTTTTAAAATTCGGATTTACAATTAAATCACAACATTAATACAAAAATAATTAATCTCTCTTTCTCAGGGTCTAGGTAATTTTTTAAAATTTGCATTACTTCAACATGTTAAACTAAAATTAATTATGATACTTATTTATTAAAAACAATTTATTTTACTAAAATGAACCTGGTTAAACAATTTACTCAATGTCCTATAAGTTCTTTTATATCGTAACACTATTGATAATATTTTTTAGAAATTTATTTAATTTTTCTTTTCAAAATCTTAGTTTCTTAAATTTTGTATACATATATTTCTTATAATATAAATTATTATCTTTTTAGGTTCTTATACAATTTTTTATTTAAACATTATTCTATTTATCTTTTTACACTTTTAACTCCTTTCTGGTTACCGATTACAAATAATTTTTAAAATCAGCAAACTTCAATTATTTTCTTATTTTCTTCCACCTATGACGTCATTTATCTTCCCCGATTTTTCTTTAACACTTTTTATTTCCAAATTTTAACAATATTCTATTGTTATAATTAATTATATTTTACACCTTTCATATATTTCATACATAATAGAGTTTAAACTCCATTTTCCGTATTTATCAAATTTGAAACCTAATCTTTGTGCACAATTATATAGTACCAATTTCCACTACGCTCGATCATGGCTATGATGTCACTCGTTCATTGCTTGATTTTATATTTTTAAATAACAATTAAGTTGGCTGCCCTTTATACTCCTCGATTCTAATGAACATGAAATATAAGTTTTTTCTAATATTATTTACTAGATTAGCGTTAAATTTATATTTGTTTTATCCCTAGAGATTTTATAGTTTATTTGTGGATTTCTGAATTTGTGGATCTTCTCATAATGAAATATTCACCACTGTGACTATTAATTGGACATAACCCATTTTCCAAGGTTTTGTTCTTTATTATTTCCTCTAGTTTTAAGTTACTTGTGTCTGGATTTTATTATTTATTTTACTTCCTTCTCCACCCATGAATCTGCTAATTTAGTTATAAATTACAAACTACTTTGGGTTGTTTACTAGCCCAGGCTCAACTACATTTGATTCTATAAGTGTACTATATATTTTAAATTGTTGCAGTGTAATTTCTATTTGGTCAATTTCTATAATTTTATAGTGACTTTTGATATTATACAAATATTATTTGTCAAAAGGAAAGACCAATTGTTCTAAAATATTTAACAATTTTCCTTTATGAAGTATTTTTAAATTTGATTCATGATCTGAGTATAAAATATATAAATACTTTAAAATTAATTGAAACAGTACAGAGGCTCTTTTACATAATTTAGGTTTGTAAATATTTATGTAAAAATGGTTGTGTAACGTTTAGTTTATATTTAACTTTAGATCAGCAGAATTCCTAAAGTGACGGGGGCTTTGTTACTCCTTTTTTAATAGTTTTTAATTCATAAAACAAAATAATATCCAAACCCCAACTGTTATTATATCATTTTTCTCAGAAACGTGCATACATACAAAGAAATGAATACATACATACATACATCAGTGAAATGGGGGGGGGGGAATAAAGAAGGGGGAAAAAAACCATTTGAAAGTAAAATTAGTATTATCGGGGATCAAAAAATGTGTAATAATAAAAGTGAAAACTTCAAAAAAGTGGCCATGACCACTATATAACCAAATTTTTCTATCCCCCCTTTTTTCTCTTTTTTTTCCAAGATATACAAGAGTTTTAGAATTGATTTCTGAGTAGAAATTGGTAAAAAAAAATATTAATAATATGAAGTTACATTTCGAAAAATGTGAAATGTAGGTAAAATTTAGGTTTATATTTTAAAAAATTACAAAAATAGTACTATTATCCACAAACCCATTTTTTATTACATATTATTTTTCCCAGAAAGGAGCATGAAATTTGTCTATATGAAGAAAAATTTAGGAAGTAAAGATTTTGGAGTCAGTATGTCAGGAATCAAAAATGTACAGTAAACTGAAGCTGAACGTCACAAAATTGCATAATATTTACATAACCCATACAATTTTTTTTCCAAAATATACAAAAATTTCGTGATTTAGTAGTGAATAAGAGTTGATAAAAAAATATATAAATTTCAAAAATTTGTATTTGAAAAAAAAAAAAAAAAATATATGAATAAAGTAAAAAATAGCTCAGAAGGCCTGATTTAAAAATTCACCAAAAATAATTATTTTATTCAAAATCCAACCTGTAATATAACATTGTTTACAGAATAACATTGATTTGAACTATGAATTTATATTTTTCTAGAGTCATAATTATATTTTAGATAAGATAATAAAGAATTAAACAAATGTTGTCTACCAATAAAAAGTTCTATAAAATAGAATATTTTGTTTGGACTGCTCAAACACTTTCAAGAGTTGTAGAATATAGTTGTGAAGATAAATCTGTATCAACAAAACAATATAATATATAAATCACTATTAAATTTAAAAAACTTATCAACTCACAAAACATAACCTGGAACACACTTAACAGCTTAGCGCCAACCATCCTAGCGTAAAAAATGTCTAGCTCTCACAATGACAAAATGTACAAGATTCTGTCTAGGAAGCCCAACTTTGAAAGTACAAACAAAATATTTATACCTCAAGATGCCCTATATATACCCAAGGACAGCTCTAAACTTTGTCTTTCCAATAATATGTAAATCGTCAGAAAAATTGAAATATTACTAATCGATATTTGACATAAAGTGTGATTGTCGCAAAAGACGTGGGCATACTTCGTTTTGACGTGAGATATTAAAATGTCTCACTAACTATGAAAGTGACGATAATTTGGAAGGCATCATTGGAAAGAGAAAGAAATATACTATAAAACAGAGTATCTGTGGAGTAATTTGACAAAAATGTGGACTTTTGACAAACAGACAAATATAATGTAATTTTTCCTTCTGCTTCGACAACCGTTGTGTTTATCACTAACGATGAAATGCAGTAAATTTAGCAGTTTAGTAAATTGTTTTATTACGATGTATGAACTTTTGATTATAAGAATTTGTAAGTACAGATCAGATTTTATATGTGTAGGAGACACAGGCTTGCCTCGGAAAGTGTTCCTTGGTATTACGTAATAGTACACAAGTAAGAAAACACACACAAAAAACATTAAAGTTCTGAAATATTTCGTATTGAAACACTTTCTCAATCAGTAGAGTATAAAAAGAAGACTCAAAAAATATAAACTAATAGGCTATGTGCCCTATTAAACTCTAACCTAAGTACAGATCAAAGCTTTGTACTTATATTATTGCTATAGGAGGATTTTTAGTGGGTGAAATGTTGAATTGTAATAAAAGTGATCTTATTTTGTCGATAGCCACTATAGAAGTGCAAGTATGCGACAAATTTTTGTCGATAGCTACTTCCAGGGTTTAGAAAGGTTGTGTATCTTTAAAATAAAACTTAATTTTTTTTTTTATATAATTTATATTTGAATTATTTCTGTTTCAGGCTGTATATAAGATGCCAACGGAAAGCGATGATTCAAGCAAAAGTGTAGCATTAGCGTTACAGAGGGTATTTCATGAATTGCAGTTCAGTGATAAACCTGTAGGAACAAAGAAACTGACTAAATCATTTGGATGGGAGACGTTAGATTCTTTTATGCAACATGATGTACAGGAGTTTCTGAGAGTGGTATGTATAAGTTGATATGAAAACAAGACCTAAATCATTGATGCAGGTATATTTTGATGTAGAAATGAAAAAATTAGTTGATGGGTGTTATCATGGTAGTTACCTAGCCCAATACAAGCTGATTCTCTAAATATAACGCCCTAAAATTGGTTTTCTGGGCCTTTTAGGAAACGTATTAGTAGGCTAAGGGGGTAGTTCAAGTTTGTTACACAGGTTTTGTGAACCTTGTAATTGTGTATATCACTATTCTCTTATAGAGATGTGCGTTACTTAACGGAGCAGTAAAAATAATATGAATACTGCATTGGAGTTATTACCGCGATAATAGGTTACTACAAACACATTTTGTAACGGTGAGCGATAATTATAATACATTTCTAACAACTGCATGTTGAAGCTATTAATGAAAAATTGGAACGAAACTAATGTTTCACAAATGTCTGTTACTGTAAGGCGTTAAATGACAATTGAATAATCACTGACACAACGTTACAATATATTATAACTTACAGTATGACAGGCATTCATGCTATGCACATACATAGAATAAAATTGATTACTGGTTTTAATTCAATGATTATTTTATTGTTATTACAGTATTTATAATATTATTATTATATATTATTTATTGTACATATTTATAAATACAATATATATATATAAATATTGTAAATATTACAATATGGTATAATATTTTTTATTGTACATATTTATAATTTCATTATGTTAATTATTTCTTTAAAACTTATTACATTATATCTATTATTATAGTTTTATATTTTTATTAGATAGAATAAAACTCGAACACAAGATCTCACAAAAATTATGTTTACTTAATCAAATGTGTTTCAACGACTAAGTCGCCATCCTCAGGATACATAAGCTGGAATAACTTTTATGTAATTTTTGTGAGATCTTGTGTTCGAGTTTTATTGATGAGTTGTTTTATAGTGAGTTTTCAGTTTCAAAATTTGTAAATGTGAGTGAGCGACGTCTTGAAGAAGAGGTGGAGTTGATAATTTATTTGAAATTGAATTAGTTGTGGATAATGTTTTTTTATAATGACAAAAACCAAATTTTCAATTTTGTTTATTTATTTATTTATTTTTTATTATTATTTTTTTACAGTTGAAAAATTTTGTATTTAGTATATTTTTCCTTTTTTTTACAATATCATAATTAAGAAAATAGTACAAATATTACAATATACAAAATTAAGTTATAGTTTAGTATGGCACATACCCTATTATGATTAGATTTTGTATGGATAGGAGACACAGGCTTATCGTAGAAAGTAATCCTTGGTGTTACCTAATAGTACACAAATAAAAAAAACAAAACACTAAAGTTCCGAAATATTTTGTAAAGACTCTTCACTTTCTCAATCAGTATAGAGTGTTTGTAATTTGGTTGAACCAAATATTGTTTCTGTCGACTCAGGTAAAAAAAAGCAATATTCCTAATCCAAATGATGTCATCACTGATAGAAGAATAGAGGAAATTCCCGCCTTAAAGAGAGGCAAGACAAAAAAACACTTCTCGAGAAACTTCAACTGATGCTGTCTGCCTGAGTTACGGTAGTTTATCACATGGTTGAGAGACGACTATTTTAATATCTTAGGATAATAACAAAAGTTATTATTCTAAGTGAATATCCAAGTGTAGTTTTCAACTTAAAATAACCTCAAAGTAGGAGCTTTAAATTGTATTAAAAGTGATAAATGCAGTTAATGTGTTTTTGGTAAAACACACACTAAGTTATATTTAACTATATTCTTGCAAATGAACAATTTATTATAGGAGCTGTTTAATTCAAATTTAGAGGCATTAATTAATTAAAAGAATTTAAGGAATTATTAAAAATATTGTCTTTGGAAAATTTTGTTAGATATTTAAAAATTAAAAAAGGACATTCACATTTTTTTGAGTTGATTAAACGCTAAGACTATTTGATGAACATTATGATTTGGTTTTATTTTATGAATAACATGTGTGTTTCAACTTTGATTGATGTTAAGATTAAGTATTTTTCTGTTCTAAATTTAATATTAAATGTATGAATTTCAGATGTCACGACTTTGTTTTACTTTAAGTAGTAGACTCTTGCCCCAGGATTAACTTTATTAATAAAAAAAACAGTATATGTTTTCAACCACATGTAGGTGCCCTAAATTTGAATTCATAGTTTGTGTACTGATATACAATAGTTAAGTAAAGTAGAATAAAATATCTTTCAAAAACAGTTAAGTTTCACAAACTGAGGAAACAGGAAGATTAGTCTCCAAAGGGTTAGTATCAATTTTTTCTTGTCAAATTATCTTAACCCCTTAAGTGTTTTATTTTTTTTGCCTAAATCAACCCAAAAATGCCTATTTTTTTTATTTGATTATTTTAATGTTTGTTAACTTGGAAGTTAAAAAATAGGCATTAAAAGAAAATATAATCAACATCAAAAGTATAAATGTCATGTTTAATATAATTTAAAAATTTTCTGCAAATACATTAAAAACACATTTACCTAACAATTAAAAAAAAGTAAAATGTATAAAACCATTGTTAAAAATAAAAGTACACACAATAAAGATTGTTTACAGTTTCTTACTAATGTTTAGTAATTTTTTTGGGTGTGATATATTTTAAAACATGGGGCAGCACACAGCTCAACATCACATTCGCTGCACTGGTATCGCGACTCCTTGTAAATATAATTTCACGGCAGATCCAAAGAGAACAAAAATAAAGCGGTAGTTTTATAAGTTATGCTCTAGAGAGCATGCCAACACTATCTAGCGGCAATACTAGCAACTACAACGTAATATTTCGACAGAGAACAAAATAGAATAGGGCAAGTTAAGAGTGTCGGCTTTAGCCGACAGCGGCACTTTTTATCGATATTTGTAGCGTCGGCTTAAACCGACATAAACACTTAAGGGGTTAATATTCTTTAATGTGTATTAGTAAGGCTGCCATTTTTCAGTAAAAACTCAATTTAACACTTTAGTTGCCATACGATATCCATTTGACGTACCATATGATTCTATTAATTTAATTAATTTATCAATGTTCAACAACTTGCTACAAAACACACTTTATAGTATAGTAAACATGGTCAAATCCCCAACCGAAATCGGTGAAGGAATTTCCTCAATTTTCTTGCAATATGCTTTATACTGGTCTTAATACAGTGTCCGGTTTAAGCATGGGTTCTCTTATTTTCTCACATAAGAAATAGTTTGAGAAATTAAAATTGCTTATTTTAATCAAACTTGGTTTCCTAATTATTATTAAGACTGAAGAGATCTTATGTTTAATTTATTTATTATTTTTTGTTCGTTTCTACTGCAAAATATAACCTGCATCAGTAATTCTTTTATTGCATTCGTATCTTGTTCTTTTTTAAAATTTTTATTATTTCTAATGTTAAACTAATATGTAATGTATTATGTGTTTCAGTTATTAGACAAACTAGAAAGCAAAATGAAAGGCACGTGTGTAGAAGGGACAGTGCCTAAACTGTTTGAAGGTAAAATGATGGTAAGTTCTTGGATTAATTCTTTTTAAAGACGAATGACAGTTGTATACCAAACATCAAACTTAGTAGATACGATATTATAGTGAACGTTACAATTATGGCTATTTAAAAATTTAACACACAAAGTTAAAAAGATAGTCAATTCAAATCAATAGGAAAAAAAAACTTAAAGTTCACCTAGACAGATTTTGTATGAAAAATCTCTTTAATTTCATTTTAAATTGAACACCTCTTAGTGACTAATTCTACAGTAGCCTATTAAACAATGTCACACCTCTATTAAAGATTTTCCTATCTAATATTTTCAGATTCACCTTTGTCCTGTGAAAATTGTAAGCATGGGACATCCTCCAACCAATAAATAATAAAATTAAAATTATAAATGAGTAACATTTAATAAATAATAAAGTTAAGATTGTAAATGAGTGTTTCAATAAATAATGTAATGGAAATTAATAAATGAGAAACATTTAAAAACAATAAATAATGAACATTGTACTAAACAAAATCAAAGTGAATAACAATAAATCTTATTACAACATTTAAAAAATAAAAGCGCGGTGTAGAAAGATTAACAGAAAACCACCGAATCCTTCTCAGATGGAAATCTGATGCAATACAATAGAAAGATAGACTCTCATTCGTCAATATCGATAAAATGGTGAGAGGTGAGTGAAATTTTCGTTTGTGTTGGGTTTTGTTAGCATCAGTAGCCAGAGAACTGGAGTCTCAAGAAAACCAGCGAATCAACTGGATGTCGTGTAAAAGTTATCGTCCAGCGTCTTCCGAGGAGAAGCCATGCCAAGTTTCATTTCATTCTGTGAGCATGAGGACAAAGTACTGTGAAAAGTGTTTCTCAATATGGTAGAGTGCTTAAAGAAATATTAAGTGTAAAACACCGAACAATATGAAGGTCTAAGGATTAAAAAATAATAAATCCTTATAATAATAATTTCCGAGAAGACATTTTGATTTTGAATAATATAGAAACTAGCTTCAATGATTAATGAAAGAGACGTAACAATGACTTTTAATATTGTAGTATAATTTAGGTTGAGCAAGAAATGTATTTAATGTTATATACATATAATGTTATTATAATAACAGGAGAATTTTTCAAATCTCAACATGTTTAACTAAATTTTATTAGAGTACATCCTTCCATTTTTCGTTTCACAGACAGCCAGCCGGCTTGGTAAGTACAGATTTGAGTCAGAACCTTGTTTTAAATAAATACTTAATGAACGAAGTGATCAATAACTAATTACTAAATCTGAAGAATTCTTTTGTAACTAGTTCAGCAAGACTGACTCAAAGATAGAACCGTTACAAAATCATACATTCCTCTTGTAAACATAGTTGTATAAATTTGGCAGTTTAAATTTTATTTTAACAGATGTTTGTACTGCAAGCAAAATTACTTTATAAGCATACAATGAGAAAATGGTAAATACTCTGTTTTCTAAATAACGAGCTGCAATTTTCGTGGAAACCACTAAGATAATCCTGAGTGCCTTTTTCTGTTCAAACGATTTGTTCATTTGTATCACTTTTTTCCTTTTGAGAAGGATATGAAAATGTCATTATTGAAATACAAAATTGGTTTGTTTCTTAATAAAATTACAAGAGATGTTTTTGTTTGGTTTGTTACAGTCCTTCATCGAATGCAAGAACATCAATTACAAATCAACTCGAGTAGAAACATTTTACGACATCCAGCTTAACGTTAAAGGAAAGAAAAACAGTAAGTGAGTCCTTCTACATTCTTTAGATAAAAGTTTTTTTTATATAATCCATGAAAAATTAGACTTTTCAGTCCAAAAATTTCTGGATATTGAAACGGAATGCTAAAATATGTTATTTTGTGTTGTTAGAAAATATACTAAAAGTCTTCACTTGGCACTACAGTAAGGAAAAAAGGGGAAAAGAATTTATAGAGGAAAACGTGTTTTTCCATAGGGAGGACATACATGTTTTATCTTTTATAAAAATAGTGCAGAAAAGAGATGTTATTTAAATATTCTCGTGTGTTATTAAAGTTATTGTTACCTCATTTTAAAATTTGTTTTAAAATTGATGCTGAGTTTTTGTGAAATATATTCGTTTTGAGGTATTTTGAGTCAAGAAAGTATTTTATAGAATAATGTCTATCGTCTGTGCAGTACTCTACACCCTGAACAAGTTGTTAAGGGCATATTTTTGACATATCTTATTTTCAAAATTTCAATTTTCTCAATATTGGCTCTAATGATTTTAAGAACACAAATAAAGCCATCTCCCTCCAAAAATACCAGTTTGGGAGTTATTATTTGAAATGAACTCTGGGTACTGTCATGAAAGCCCTATCTCAAAATTGTCACAAGCAATTTTAATAAAATTTTAGTGAAGTTGGAAGACAAAAAAAAAATGTGTTATACAGGAAGAGTAAGGAAATAACGAACATTTGGCTTTGTTTGCTCCTTTAAAACCTACATTTTAACAGAATTTATCTAAATCATTTTTGTCTGAAAAAGAACTTCTGTATTTTAATTTAAGTGTACTTTATTATTATTGACTTACAAATTTAAGTGGCTTGTATGAAAATCGAAAGTATAGTTTTTTTTTTTTTTTAACTTTTCAATGTGTACACCATTTACAGATATAGATATTAAACTGATTATCAACCTCGTTTCGTCATCTTTATTTCTTTCCTTTGGGCGCTAGTGAGTATGTCAGCAGAAATTATTTTTATGGTTGCTATTATTCTTTGACACAGGAAGTCAAGTGACTGGATTTTTTCTGGGTACAATATGTCATTATTATAACCCCTAAAAGAAGAAATCCATCGGTGTTAAATCTGAACTTCGTAGTGGTATCTGCCCTGCTTACTCATCTTCCTGAAAATTGTCCATTAGACACAGTCCGCACATTCATTACATAATGTGGAGGTGCTCCATCTTGTCGGCCACCAACGTTCTCAATCTGTTGAAACGCAAAGTTTTCTAATATATCCTATTATACCATACCAGTAATTGTCTTCATGAAAAAAATAGGGCTCAACAATTTGATTATGCATGATGCTGTACCAAATATTCACTTCATACTGTTGTGAACAAACTCCACTAATTCATGTGGGGTTTCTGTTCCCTATATTTGGCAATTGTGGGGATTCAGCACTCCATTAACATGAAATGTGGTTTCATCAGAAAATAAAACTCTCTTATTGTAGTTTATATCTATGGAAATGAGGTTTAACATTATAACAAATTGAACTCTTTGTGATCTATCCATTAGGTTTGATATTATGGGGAAGCAGCAGTTTGTAAGCTCAAAGCTTCAATTTCTTGTGAAAAACATCATGGATGGTGCTTTTAGGAATATGTAATTGACGACTAACATTACGAACGGGACGGAACATTTCAAATTATACTAGAAAGACAGTCAAGTATTTCTGTGTTTTCTGCACTTGGCCTACCTGGTGGAGTGTTCTTTTAAAATGCACCACAAATTGATTACGCCATTTACATATGTTTTTGTCACACAGGACATATCTAATATAAACTTGTGCTCAGTTTCTTTGCATGACTATCACTGATTTTGATTCTACAAACACTAATACGCATTGTGTTTTTTTGTAGTTATGCCATTATTGCATCACGGGTGTACAGTGCAACTTGAAACAACAATGTTTAATACAATTTATTATTAAACACCTGGTTAATATAAAATAAAGAGCTTAAAATAAAATTTGATTGTTGTATCTTTCCGATCATGCATATACGACATTATATGCTACAAAAAAGGTATTTGTTTACAAAACTTCAGAGTTCCTTTTCGAACCCCCAGTATTGAGCTTGATGGTTATTTGGTTTTGGTGGATTTTCTTCTGGCTATTATATTTTGTGAAATAATCTTTCAGAGTTCTGATAAATAGGTCTAGATGTTCAATTTCCTTCTTAATAATCTAAATTAAACTGATTCTATTTAACATTACTGAATTAATTATTTTTTCAAAATATCCAATTTGTACATAAAGCTTTTGACCTGTTGGATTGTTAAAATTAAGTTAACCATCTTCCGCTCCTAATGTAGTTAAACGTAGGACTGTCAGTGGAACTCCCTAGCCCGTAGAATATCTCTAGATTCTTTGGTGGATAATTGCCTACTGTAACTGCAACCAGTCTTTTTGGCGATTTTTTTTTTTTTTTTTATCTTGCTTTACATACTTTATTAATAATAAAATAAGTTTTCACAGTGGTGCTATCTTAAAATTAATCCTTTCTAGGATAAGGTCCAATAAGTGAATTACACGTTAAAATAGGTTTGTATGCATATTTTTTCCTTACACAGTTTACCTGCCCTGTGTGTAAATTTGAAAAAAAAAAAGAAGAATTTGTGCGTGCTTTCCCAAGCGGTCACCCATCCAAGTAGTAACCGCTCTCAGTGTTGCTTGACTTAATTTTGTAGTTTTGAAATCATGGTTTTTCGATGAAAAAGTTATCTCCACTGTGAAAACTTATGTTATTATTAATAAATAAGGTATGTAGAACGTCATTTAAAAAAAAAAAAATCGCCAAAAAGACCGGTTGCAGTAAACAGTTACCTCTTTTGTCAGTGCTTTAACCTGATGATAATTTTTAGTACTGTATTATTATATAAATGTTTGATAAAAATAGAATATTTTCTTCCTTTATTTTATATAAGATCATGTGTTACTTTATTGTAGAAGTAGTTTAGGTTAGGTTAACCACATGACAGTTTTCAATAAATATATGGGAAGTAAGAGTGATAATCATTTATCTTTAACACGTTCAATGGTGAAATACATACCTAATGCTAAAATTTAAAAAAAAATGTTTTTACTTACCCTATGGTGAAGTAAATCAAGAAACAGCAGTAAAAAGTCTTCTCTGTCATTAAAATGACAGCTACAGAGACAGTTTATTGCCTCCGATTGAAGGCGCCCGTACTTGACACTTCAGACCCAACTACCTCCTATCGAATTCAGTCGGTATTTTGATCACGAAAATATCACCAAGTCATATTCACTAATAATAGATTCACTAAGTCATAGTTTACTAATAAAGTAATAAAATATTTACATATGGATACTATATACATCCTTCCCTCCACCCTTCTGTTTTCAGTTTATTATGGAGAATGCCACTTATCAAAACAGGCCAAAGCGCACAGACCTGGCTCCCCTGGACACTGTGAACAAATATACATAGTCATTGTCTTTTTTTTTCCTTTTGAGCACTGTCTGCACCTCTTTCTATCGCCTTTGGAGTCGCGTTTGTCTGACTTCGACAAAACGTGCCTAACAGCTAGTGTTTGTTGTGGGCGAGGAGGCGGTGTGATAATATCTGGTGGCAACACTTTGTCAATAACCGCAATTCTGAAATCATATAGGCTAGTTTCTTCCTGGGATTCGCCATACCATACATTTTGAATGTGTTGACCATTAGCATTTGCAGAAAGTGAACACATGTCTTCTTTTACCATCGTTAACTCTTGTTCTCGCAAGGATAGTAGCTCATAAGTTGATAATGACGGTCTACACCCTTCATATGTGCAATGTATTGGACGATGGGTAATGGTTTTTCACGAGGTTGACCAAATCGGTTGTTTGATATAGTCCAATCATTTTCAAACACAGTTGAAAGGTATAGAACTTGGCGTTTGTTCCGCCATTTTTCTACCATGACTCCTCCAGCAAAACGCTCGATTTTTCTCCCTTCTTTAGTTTTGCTCCTGTAATTTCTTTAAGGAAAAACTTTCGATTGGCTTGTAAAGTTCCTGTACAGTGGTTGCTAGGAGCTGGGAAGCGAGTGGAAAGCTGTTATAAAAGTTATCCATAAATAATATATGGCCTAATAACACCTAATTACTGCTCATAAGGTGCATGACAACATTACCTGTGTGACCTTTGCCATCAAGTTCACCCTCCTTTCCAGAATAAACGGTAAATGCAACACAGAGACTCTCAGGCTCACACAAAGAATACACTTTTATTCCATACTTGTGGTGTTTCGCAGAAATGTATTGCCTAAATAGTAGGCGGCCTCTCCAAAGAACAGTTCCTTCATCCAGTGAGAGTTCACGTCCAGGGTAATACACATTTTTCATTTTATCGTTGAAATAATCAACATTCTGATTTTGTGCAACCTGTCATTACTTTCAGCTTCTTGGTTTTTGGCAGAGAAATGCAAGGATCTTAAAATCAACAAAAAACTATCTCTAGCCATCTGATCTCTAACAAAACCGAAATTAAACATTCTGTCCGTCTTCCAGTAATCGTTCAATCTGTTTACTCTGACTGTACCCATGTGAAGAATTAGGCCGATAAACTTTTTCAATTCCGGGAGAGTAAGGTTTTTCCATTTATTTATTCTCGATCCAGGCTGCAAATTTGGTGCAAAAAATACATCCCATGCATATGCATTTGTTTGTTGCAATATTTTTTCCAGCAGGGAGTCGTCTAGCAATAGATTCCATCAATCAATTGGGGTATTTATTCCAGGCAAAGGTACCAGAAATTTGTTCTCTTAGAAAAGGAATATTTCGCAAACCTGCAGTTGTTGTACTCCACTGTTGATTGTATACCTCAATATTTGGGTCTTAAAATATGTTATCATTATCATCCAACTCTGCATCAGAATCGTCAGATTGGGCAGGTTTCGCTTGCAGCTGCGACTCGTCTAGGTCACTGTCATGGCAATCAAGAGCATCACTGATGTCTGATTCACTTGATTGGGTAGTTTCATCATCACTTTCAAGCAAACATACGGTCAGTTTCACTGTCCCGGTTACCCCGTGCCATTTAAATAAATATTTACAAACATACGAAAACTCATAAATTAGTATATACACAGTAAACTATGTAAAAAACATCAGTTACCCTAACAACTACAAAATAAACACAATACATCAATGCATTACACGCTGCGAAAAGTACAACAAATCTGCGCGATAGGTAACTTCATACTGACGATATAAAATAGCATTGCCGAATGTCTCCGATCGGAGGCGAATGCACTCGAACAGCGCTAGGCATGCTTCCGATGTCAACGTGTTAAGTGAACATGAGAGTTCAAGTAAAGTAATGTATTTAATGATGTAGGATAAAGGTAAATATGATAACAGTTTGGGGGTGTAGGCCAAACCTTGAACTACTGACTCATTCTGTCGTTTGGAGTGAATATATAAACTGCTGAACTGAATTTATTTTAATTAGATATTGGTGTAAAGCATGGTTTACCAGTTGATTCACATGAAATAGAATATTTTTTTATACTCTTTAAAAGTTTTTTTTTACATTTATTTTCAGACCAAACTAATAAATATGATATTAATATAAAATGGTATTCAAACAGCCTGCTGTCTTAATTTTGGAATTAATCTAGCAATGTCCAAATATTCACAATTATTTTAATGATATTAAAATTCCAAGGTTGGAATGCTCTCAAACTGTTGGAATGAATAGATAAACTACAAAACAAAATATGTTTTTGTTAATTCATTCTTATTCAATGGTTTTTATAATCAAAATAAATTATACACTAGTTTATAGTCCAAAACATTCTCTTTCCATATATTTAATATGTTGGTAGTTGTATAGAACAGTTGAACACAGAAGTTTATAAAACAAATAAGTATACTATGAGTTCTGCACAAATAATGACAAAGCGATAAATAGGGTGCAATTGAACTATATGCATAGTTTTTTAATATGGTTCAGGAAATAGTTATGTATGAACGTTTGGTTAGTTTATGTATTTATTTTATTATCTATAATTCGACAATATATAGTAATAAAATTCCTGTGCCAGATGGTAAGTAAACTCACTATAGCTAAACTAATTAAACATTACAGTAACACTAATCAGTAGGAGGAATACTGATTCAGCAACAAGATCAATGAATACAAATACAATCATGATACATCATAATACACAGCACTCAAAACCATACCAATAAAAATACTTAACCTTAACAAGAATCAAACATTTTAGAGTCACAAGAATCGAACATTTTAGTCACAAGAATCGAACATTTAAGAGTCATTTGGTTTGATACATGAATTCCTCTACTGAATAGAAGAAATATTGATAAAATTCGAGAATGAAGCGTCTTTGTACATTCTTTAAACAATACTGTTTTGATATGCTTTGGCACTTTATTGTAAAATTTAACACCGTAATAATTTGGTGAACTTTCAGTCGTGCTTGTTCTGATGAAATTGGTTTGTTGTTTGTTTAGTTGCCGAATCATTCAACGATTATGTGACGACTGAAGTGCTTGATGGTGATAATAAATACGACGCTGGAGAACATGGTCTACAGGATGCAGAGAAAGGTGTCATATTTGCGTCCTTTCCACCAGTCTTGCACTTGCATTTGATGAGGTTTCAATACGACCCTGTGACTGATTGTTCCGTTAAATTTAACGATAGGTAAGTCGTAGTTTAATTTTAGTTCGAGTGTTTCATATCAGAGTCCATAAATCAATTAAATATTACGAGAAAAATTAATTAAATCAGGATTGGAGGAGACAAAGTGTTTTTATTTTGAAGCAGTTTTTGATGAGATGGAAACTTAGAAACCTTTTTTTGGGAGGGGGGCAGAGTCCCATACAGCCCCTTTCCCACTGCAATCCTTATCAATCAATTGTGAAAGGTGACCTGATGATTATTTATCCCATATTTTATCTAGGCTTCATATGAAGCCTGTGAGAGCCATAGGATCAGCATCATTAAAATCTTCAAGACCCACAAAATGTTCTACCACATTCACTGAAACCTTCGTAACCACATCACATTCGCATAGATGTTCTGCCATCTTTTTCCAATTGGAGCATCACAAATAGTATCTTGTCCTACCAACCCCATTTTCTTGAGGTGATATCTTATTGAGCAGTGACCGGTCAACACACCTATCTTCCGTTCTAAGTCCTTTCTACCCAGTGATAAATTTATCCTTTCAATTTGGTAAATCGGATAAACCTCTTGTCTAAGCCCAGATATTTCATCCCAATGGAGTGGGACCAGTATTTCTCTGTACAGGCCTCTACCATATTTCTTAGATTACCCTTAAGCCTTCCACAGATAAGGTCAGAACAATGTAAGGGTCTTTGAGCACCGATTCTAGAACAAAGCGATCAGCACCGTCATTCCCATCTATATAACAAGGTATATTAAGAGATTTTTCAACATTTATTTAAATAATTACTGTTTAAACAATTTTGGTGCTTTTAAATATTTTTTTTGCACTCATAGTTTAAAAATACATAAGATTATATATAGTGTTCAACGGTGTGATAAACAAATGCGTGTGATTTTTAACATAGCTTTTAAAAATGAACAATTATTGATGCTTTAAAAGTCTGATAAATATTAATAATTCGCTTTTGCCATTATGATATTTGGACTTTTGAACTTGCGAGAGATTATTTAAAAATTTTTTTTTTTAAAAACTCAAAATTGGCCAACTAGAAGTTTATAAATTGTTTTTTTTTTAAGCTTGTTGCGATTTTGAATTTGCAATTTCAGTCGTGAATTTCTTACAAATTTGAGTATCTTCAATCGAAATTTTTTAACTTTAAACCCAGATATTATAACTTTGGAACAAATTGACGAATAATCATGTTTTATTTTTGTTTTGTTTTTAAGAAGTGTACAATTACGAGGTCCAGAAAACCCGTGTAACAACTGTTTTAAACAAACCTACACTAAATAAATCACTAGAGCACTGTGGTGATTGTATATGAACAAGGAAAAACCCCAAACCGCAAAATAACACAACTACACAAAACTGTAATTATAATAAACGCATTATACTGTTATTTTGTGGTTTGGGGTTTTTCATTTTAAAAATTATTTTTGCTATTTTTACAATTCAATAGTATATTTTTCGATTTTAAACTAACTGTTTTGTGTAAAATTTAATTACGAAACTTTTTTCCTCATATTTTTCTCGATAATGAATAGTTTTTGAGGTATACTAGCGGAAAGGCGGAGAAAAAAAAATTAGCGATTTTTTAAACATTTTGTTTAATAAAAAGTTGAGCACATATTTTTGAACCAGCGCATAGTGTTAATATCATTTCTAGTAACATTTTAGAGTTATTAAAGCAACAAATTTTGATCATATGGAAAACATCCAACCCATAACATATATCACCTTGGCTATTACAAATTTCATTGTTTTAGCATAAACTTTTTCTTCAAAGATATACATTTTACCAAAATACCTGCAAATTCCGTGCAAACATTATTCAATTATTTTTGTAAGGTAATTAAATATAGAATGTGGTCTACAATTTTTTTAATTTTTGATTTCTTCGTTACAGAAAAATATAAATCTATATTTTTTTTTAATTTCAAATTTTCTTCATTACGGTTTGTAAATGTACATTTTTAAATCTCAAATTTATCCAACGTTTGCTTTTACGAACAACAAATATACACACTATTTTCTGTCATCTGTTTTATCTGTCAAATGTTGAAAGCAATAGGATGAATGAAGCAAATCTATCTCCTGTCAATTACAGATATCTCTCCTTCCAAAGTATTGCCTTGTTTTTGTAACTTGTAAAGAAGGAAATTTTTAGTGTGATAAGGCAGAGTTTAATCATAAGTTCAGATAGTTATTTGACTGATCTTGTCACAATTTTTGGAGTTTTTTATTTTAACTGGTTTAAAAACTATAACGACTGTTTTAAACAAACACACTACTGGATAAGACAAACACCTTGATCTACCAATACAATTTAACATGACCTGTAAGTCCAAGAAACCTACTTTTGGGCATTACATTTAGAATATCTGATTGTAATATATTGTATGATTGGGCTGGATAAGTACCACGATAGCGCGCATCAATTTGTTAATATTTACATTCAATAAATGGAGTTGTTTGATATTACTGTATTGTCTTAACACTTTTATACAAAATTTAAAATAAAATAATAAAGAGAATCTAGATTAAAAACATACTATTGATTAAGTATAGATTTAAAAAGCTACCTTCAGTATCTCATTTATAACAAGTACCTGTTTTTCAATCTCGAGTGACCTAGCTCTAGATCTTCACATTTTTTCATGTTTTGTTAAATCCTTTCCTATCTGGTCTTTCCTTGACCAACTCTTGTTCTTTTCTGACCCTGATGCTATTAGAGTATTCGAAAGCTGGGTATCTCTATTTTACCTTCTTTTTTTAAAGATGGTGTTGACCGTGAGGTTTTTCATCTATAAATAACAAAAGAGGAAAGTATGCAGATGTACAGGTATATAACGAGCAGGTATGAACGTTTCTGAGTTTTGTCAGGGGACCAGTTGGACTTTCATGCTCTTTGGTTATTAATGTATATTTTTAATATTTACTGAATTGTTACAAAAATACCTGATTTTATACTTTGACTTGTTAAAATAAATAAGGAAGTGGTCATTATAAAAAAAATTCCTACATACTAAAAAATTCACTTAACAAAATCTTGGGGGTGATTTAATGTAAACTATCGTTGTGTAGAACAAAAACTCAAACACAAGATCTCACAAAAATTAAATGTTCTTGTGTTCAAGTTTTTGTTCTACATAATATTATGTCACAAGTCAAGCTCAATATTTATTTATAAAATTGTCGATATATTTTCTTTGGCGACTATGTTATCAGTTGCCATAGGTTTTTAGTATTACTTTTCGAGGTTTATTTATAGCCATTTTCATTGTGTTTTTAGGTTTGAATTTCAAGAGAAGGTTTCATTAAATAGCTACTTACAAGCTGCTGAATCAACACCTGCAGATTATACTTTACATGCTGTCTTGGTACATAGTGGTGACAATCATGGAGGTCATTACGTTGTTTTTATTAACCCTAAAGGGGATGGAAAAGTAAGTTAGTCGTTTAAGGTAACCATCTAATAAAATTATGTAAACAATCTTATGGATGCAGTCCCAACTTTCATAGTAGACAGTGTTTTTGTGAATGATGAAATAGATCTGGAGTTCCGCAACGATCGGTTTTAGGACCTTTGTAATTTAACATTTGTATAAATGATATCTATTCAGTACTGTAAATTCAATTTATACGTTGATGACTTCAAAATATATTTGCATTTTGGTTTAGTGTTTAGATAGAGCTGTAAATAGTTTGAACCTGTTTAAATGTTAGTGTTTAAATTTATGTCTTCCTATCTAGCCTAACTAAACGATTTGTACAGTCTACTTATAAATTGTTACAATACCGAGACAGGAGATGGACAAAAAATAGAAACCAATCATATTGAGTGAATAAGCGACGCGTTAATGCGGTTTTTGAATAGCATGGATTTTCCCTGCGCACGTTCCCTGACCAAAGTCGCCCTCAGCTATATGCAGCCAACTGTGTAATTAGCAGATTTAATGCCCACTCAGTGAGAGATGTGTAATTTTATGCTAACCTATTATATAAAATATCTTTGTTTATACACTTATAAGACAATGTATACAATGTTTGTTTTGTTGCAGTGGTGTAAATTTGATGATGATGTTGTTTCTCGTTGCACAAAACAAGAAGCAATTGACAATAATTATGGTGGCCATGATGATGATATGAATATGCCTGTAAAACACTGTACCAATGCTTACATGTTGGTATACATCAGGGACTCTGAACTGAAAAATGTTTTGCAAGAAGTCACTGAAGAGGATATTCCACAAGAGGTACATTATCACTTACTTGAAAACATATAAATTTGTTTGTTATAATATAATAGTTTTAAAATTAATGAATAACATGAATAAAGCTCTCTATGCACAAATAATATAGTAAATGTATATTAATTTACATTTTGTATGGATAGGCTTACCTTGGAAAGTGGCCCTTGGTAGAAATAGGAAAACGCACAATAAAACACTAAAGTTCTGAAATATTCCGTAAACACTGTACACTTCCTCGATCAGCAGAGAATATAAAAAGAAAACTGAATTAACAATGGATTTCATTATTATTATTATTAGAAATATCATAATTCAAAAATATTTTGTTTTAACACGAATTTTTGTTATTGTGGATAATTGCCAAAAATTATGTTTTCACATCTTTGACAATAATTTGGTTTACTTTGAGCTCTAGTAAAATTTTTAAAAAACAATTTTGTTTGTCATTTAAAAAAAAAACTTTTGTCTCCTATAATTTTGTAAGTCAACAGGTTACAAGATATTTTACATTCAATATTTTAAACTGTCGCCATTTTGAAAAAAAAATACAAAACAATTTGGTGATTTTTGGTACATTGATAAAAAGTCACATAAAAAATATGTATACCAAATTTGGATTTGATGTGTAAATAATTTCCAAAAATTTAATATTTTCTGTACAAAACAGAAAATGGCTGACAGACAACAAAGCTTGTTTGAAACAAATGAATGCTCATTCAGTGTTTATTACAACCCCAGGAACAATCCCCTGAAACATCCCATAAGAGTTCTGAAACCATCTGTATATTATGTGTCTTTGTATAGGAAGAATGTAAAATGAAATTACCTTATTACTGGAGAGGATATACTTACAACACTTGTAAGACAAATTTGTTTGAAATTCCTTTCTGTAACTCACAAAATAACCATAAAATAATTGGTCATAATTTATATAACAATCTTGCTACAAAGACTAAAAGTTTATCATTTGAAGATTGCATAAATGGTCAGTTTTAATCCTTTTTAATTTATCTCTCAGTAATGGTTATTTAATACTGTAAACAGTTAGTTGAAATAATGCTCACCTCTATTGCAAACCATTTCAGTTCATACATGGGTAAGAGCTTCCTTATCTCTAGTCATTACTTACAGTTGGGTGTTACCAATGTAAATAGTTTTGAGAAGGAAGTACTGCATTTTCATATGGTCGGACATTATTATCTAACGTTTACAGGTTTAAAATATATATTATATTTTAATGACTTTATCTTTAATTTGAAATCGTACTTGACATTTATGTTCTACAATTTTTAAACCCTACTTTACAATATTTTTGTCTAATTTCCAAACTCGTATGGTTTTGATTTCAGCTTGTAGAGAGATTACAAGAAGAAAAGAGGTTAGAACAAATCCGACGCAAAGAACGTAATGAAGCTCATCTGTATATGTCGGTACATGTGATTTTAGAAGACTGTTTCGACGGCCATCAAGGCAATGACCTGTATGATCCGGAACGTACTTTTTTTAGAGTTTTCAGAGTAAAAAAGAACACCTCAATACAGGAACTTATGGATCAAATTTCTGAAGCATTGGTGAGTTGTATTGCTACAGTAGGTTATTGAGGTTTTAGGTGATAATAGAGTATATCAGTTCACGCAAACCTGTTCTTTGACCTTCCCCAAAACCAAATAAAAATTAATAAAAAATTTCAGTTTGGTAGTTGTCAATCAAAATGTGCAAACGATCCGTGGGTGTTGTCTTTGGAAAAAAATATAAATGTATTTAAATAAGGACCTAAGATTCGCCCTCAGCGTAAGTTGTAATTGATTAAATTTTAACTTTTAATAACATCAGCAGTCAGCTAATTTGAGTTTTATTGCCAACAATATATTTTTTTTAACTTGTAGTTTTCTACATCTGTTTAAACTTTAAAATCATTGAAAGTTTAATGTTTTCTGTTTGGTTAGTCCTCTTACATTTATAATTCCCATAATTATATGTGTAAATGTTTGTTGGTTCTAATTTATTTATTTTGAGAAAAAGTTCGTAAAGTTAGGAATAGAATGAGGTCTACCGATATTTTCTATATCATGGGTTTGCTGTTTCGTTTTTTCCAAAAATCATGTTATATTTAAAGCATTAACTATTGTTATTTTAAACAATTGACCAGTACTGCAAGGAGGTCTAGGAAATCCAGTTTGTTTTTTTTAAATATATACACCCCTATATATTCTATTATAAACTTGTAATATTCTATTTTAGGACACTATCTTCAAAGAATAAATTAACAAATATTAATAATAATACTTAGCCTATGTTATCAAAGTGTCCAACTTCTAAAATAGCACTCACAATTGCAGCTGTCACATTATCCACATTAAAATCACTGGCAGTTGTAATTTTCATCGGAAAATTGTTCCAACTCGCTTGATTCATTTGAAACACTATCACTGAAATTTGAGTCTAAATCTTCTAATTCATTTTTACTCAAATAAAATCCATTATCAATAATTTGGCCGTTTTCACTACTACATAAAGAGATCGCCTTTTCAGTAGACAAAAAACAAACACTAAAAATAACAGCTGGTTTCGATATTTATTTTATTCAAGACTAACAACTCATAAAATCAAATAACAGTCTATAATATCTAGTGCTTCATTAATAGACTTACACTGTGATAGTTATTTCAGGCTCCATGAAATCGAACAAAAGCACAGTATTTTAGTCCCAGAACACAATTGACGTGATTTTCATTTGAGAATGGCTTTTGGTTGAATTTTTTCAGTTTGGGTGAATAAATTATCGTTTTGACTCTGCATTGATGTACAAAATCTATGGTTTGTCACTAGAGAGGATAGGGGAAAAATCATCTCCCTCTCTATGAAAGCTGTCCAAAATAAACTTGGAGATGTCAATATCTGGTCTTTGTGAGCACTTTTCAAAATTTTCAGCATAATTGCATACAGTTTAAGATACTGAACAACTTTGGCTTTGAAACCCATGGAAATTCTATGAAGAAATCACTAATTGTAAAGTAAAAAATTTTCTTTCACTTTGACATCACATGACCAGTTCGAATGCTTGGCCTATCACTCTTCTCTTCATCATGGTCAAACTTCTCCATTGACTGGATTGTTTATTTTCACACTCATTATAAACACATTATCATACGAAGGGAAACAATAATGGAGTGGAGACATTTTGTTGGTTACACGCCCAATGGACCAGTTGAAGCCACTAATTGCTCTTTATAACCAGTCAGCTCTTACTTTTGTAATTCCCCTTGTACATTGGTAATTTTCTGTAATATCCTTTAGCAGTTATATACATTTTATAAGATCTAATTCATCTTTCACAATCTATTTTCTCACATCTACTTAATACAGAGAAAGTTATGTCATGGGTCAAAAAATCTATGAGTGTTTTTGTGAATATGTATAAACGTTTTTCGATTCCCTGAGTTCAAAACTGTGGTTTCAGGAATGACATCTGTCTGTCTTATACGCAGTGCTCTTCACTTCAAATGCTTGAACAGATTTTAATTAAATTTGCTATGTAAGCTTATTTTGGGATTTATTTTTTCATTTTTTTTTAATAACTCAAAATTGTAAGTTATCTGCCGTAAGAAAAAAAAGCCTAGAAATATGATTTTATTAAAATCAGCTCTAATGATTTTGCTATAGTGTAGCTTCTAAGGAGCAATTAAAACATATCGGTCGCCATCTCTACAAAAATACTGGTTCGTGAGTTAATTGGTAAAAATTTGCCTTGGGGTTCATAAAATATCTTAAAATTCAGCTCTACGGATTTCATAAAAATTTTAATGAAATATGAATATGTAATCTTTACATCCGGTAAAAAAATTACCCAACAAGTTTATTTAATCTATTATTACATTACATTTGTATCTCTGTACTTATACTATTTTAATTCAAATATAGGGTGCCAACATGTGTAGTTGAGCAATGTGTACTCTTTTTATAAAAAAATTAACTTAATCCCAGGGCACGAATTCTTTGGAGAAATGTACTTAAATTAAAACAGTTATGGTTTCTGTAATGAATACGTTTTGATTACAACTTTGGTAAAATAGATATATCTCGCGATCTATGACAGTGGTAAAATAGATATATCTCGCGATCTATGACAGATAGAAAGATTTGGAAAGCACAGATCGAAAGAGAAAGATGTGATCTACAGAACAGTGTTATGGTCGACCTGTTTGACAGAAAAATAGATTTGTGAACATATGAGAAAAAATGGCGTCATTTCTACTTACAACCGCACAGTTCAAATCTCTGATTTTACGTAAAAAAATATGCAAACTTTTACCAATTTTTTAAATATTATTTATAACGTTTTGTGGTATTTTTTTATTTATTTATTTTTTTAATTATTTTTTTTTTATGATTATGCATCTACGGAACATTGGCTTTCCAACGGTATTTTATTTATTGCGATAGGACGATTCTAAGTGGGCGAAATGTTGAATTGTAAATACGTGTTTTAGAGTCGGTGAACTAAACCATGTGTCAACACTCGACCCGAAATGGGGTCGAGTCATGGCTCTAGGGTTAATATTAACAACATTAATCCAAACTGAAACATGTTCATGAAATAAAACTATGAAGGAACAACAGTTAATCAAGAGAGACTTCATAGGAAAGATGAAAGAGAGGGATTTAACTCAAGACAATATGAAAAAACATAGATTCAGCTAGGTCCTCAGGATTATCATGAGCATATTATGCAATAAATTTTACCTGTTTGATGCAAGGAAGTTAAATAATTTTAATTTACCAAAACATTGCCTAAATATAGTTGAGAAAACTTTAGATTGTATAGACAAATAATTATTTAATATGTTTGAGATTGGAAAATAGAGAAACTACCAACAATATTTCAAACGAATGCGGCGTGTCTCACTCAATGATTTGAGCCGACACATAAATTAAATCTCTTTTTTGAAAATGAAGCAATTGAGATCTTCCCAACATGAATGTTATTTTATGGTCATCATTTTAAAAATAGGCCTACTGTATTGTCTTATCGTTTATAATGACCGAAACTGCATGGCCTCTTGAACTTTGTTATAAACAATATACACTAGGCCTATATGTGGTTTTGTAAATGGCTGTGTGAGAAAATAAGTGTAATTTTGTTTGCGTGGTTTATTATTTATACAACAGATAACTTTAAACTTTTGTGTCATGGCGATTAAATTTGACATTTATAATTAAGAACAAAAAAAAAAATCTTTTTAACAAAATTAGTCCAATTCTGTATGAAAAATCTGATGTTTATGAATGCATACCGGTTTATCTATGAAAATAGAGGAGGTAATAAAATTAGGTTTAGTAACAAATTGTAAATATATCGGGAGTGTACATTATAGGTGTATGTTGGTGTATGATCCAGAAATACCCAGTAGAGCAGCTGAGGCCGTGGCCTGTCGGAGTGAGATCAAACATGACTTGCAGGCCTACCTTACTTGACCTAGAGACTGATTGGAACAAGAATGTGGCGGACATCTCCGACTTGCAGAATCCTTGGTTTCTCTTCATCGAATGTGTGCCGCCTGACTCAGGACTTACAGCACTGCCACATTTTGATAAACATTCAGATGTGTTGTTGTTTTTTAAAATGTACGATCCAAAAGCGAAACGTATTTATTATTGTGGACATCAGTACATGCCGATTGCCTCCAGAGTTCGTAAGTGTTCAATTTAAAAAAAAAATTATTTTGTATAGTTTTTTTAACTAGAATATCTGCACACTTGTTTTGCAAATTGTATAAAATATAACCTCAAAGTTAACAATGAGGATAAAAATATCTGTAGAGTAAAATCATATGGTGGTTTAGGTTAATTTTATATAAAACCACTATTTTGAATAGTACAAACTAAACTAAATTGTGTTTCCATGTTAAATGAGCTTTCTATTGAGGTGCTATGCAATAAAGTTACAAGGTATGGTTATTTACAGTAAATTAACTTGGGATAACAATATTAACAAAATTTGACAGAAGTTATGTTTTGGTATTTTTTTGTTAACACATCTAAAATTGTTTGAAACCCTCACCACTTTAAGGTCATTGGGCGAAATAAATGCTAATTCCTACGATTGGATGTTTTAAAATGGTTGCAATTTAGATTTTGTGTTGATATCAGACTGGTCATGTGAAGTACTTATTTTATAATTTTTTTAATTTAACTGTAACACTGAACAGGTTAGGTCAGTTTTATATTTAAGCGTTGTACAGTATATTACAAATTTGCAGTCCATTGGAATATTACCCTGACCTAACTTAACCTGTTCATGGTTTTACAGCTAAGTTTATTATTTATGGCATTGTAACATTTATAAAACAATTACTTCCTCTTTAAAATGCCGAATCTTACGATTGAGTATTTCCTTTGCCCACAGGCCATTTTCGGAGGCTGCTCGAAACATAATATGAATTTGGATTAAGACACAAAACATGTTTAAGTCATGATTGGTGCTTATTCCATTGTCCCAGGAGTCCCTTAGTTCTAGGTTTGTTATATATGTACTTCCAACAACAGAATTTACTATTAAAGGAAAAAGTAATTTTCTCAATGGATATTAGATAAGTTATAAAAGAACTAATTGTGGAGTGACGTTAGGCCATAAAATCTAAATATCTCAGACTACTCTGTCTCTCTTTCTTAGAAATCGAATAAAACTTTTAAAATCATAAAACAGATACCTATAAGTAAAAAATAAACCTTATAACAATTTGAGCTCTATTTTAAAGGTGAGCTTTCACAAATGTAAGTGTACGACTTTTGAATGTTTATAGCGCTGTGAGAACGAGAGTGACGAGGCGCAACAAAGTCCTCTCTGTCGCTTTCGTGATTCATTATATATTTCCGACTAAGAAATTGATGAGTATTTTAAAAATGAATGAGTCTATGTAATAGGTCAGGAAATTTTTGAACCGAATTAGCATCATACTTGAGTATTGTTAATTTATATGGCGATTATGTAGAAAAATAGCTTAGGAGTTTACCATCCAAATGTATATAATAAATTTTTTTTTTTTTTTTTCACTTTATTTATATTTTATTTCAAAACGTCTGTTACTTTCTGGATAGCCCTGGTATAATGTCAATTGATCTGTTTTGCTGTGCACGTCGATTTCATTTTGCTGATTTTATACTGTTTTTTGGTAGCCACATATTGCCATAGCTAATTTTTAAATATCTTCCGTAATGTTCACTTATTCCTGAGAACTTCCTCTCCCAATTACAATGATGTAGCAACATCCCTCCATCAATTTCATAATTTGAATTTTGTGTATCATTAGGATTTATGTTTACCTCAGAAAATAAATTTAAAAATGTTGATTTATTGTTTTTTGGATAATTCCATCTTCGAATAGAGAAAGAGGATAAGGTGCAAACTCAAAAGTCATAAAAATTTTCAATCCTTCATCAGTTTTCTTAAAATGGATATTTGTTGGAATAGCAGTAATGGATCAACAGGTATAATTTACCCTGAACCTTGCTCACCCGACTTTTTGTGTATGTTAAGTAATCTCTCTACTATGTTTAGAAAGTTTTATATAATTTATTTAAAATTGTATAATTTTTTGGAGTAAACATAAATTCTAATTGTTAAAAAAAAATTAAAAAATTAAGAGAAAATTTTTTCAGGGTTTAATTTTTATAATATTGACGGTAAGGAAAAAAATTATCGGCGTTTTCGACTAAATTCATTGAACGGTCTGAGATGTAACAACCCTTACGATACTCATCTATAAATTGTGCTGTTGTTTTGCACTTTCCAAATATTCATGCATATTTTATTTGGAATTAGATTAGTATTTTAGATAAACATATATGTTAATATATTTGTAATGGTTAAGGATTAAACACACTGCAATTTCAAATTACGGGTATTTAGTTCCCTATTTGTACCTTTATAGGCATTTTAAATCATTTAGTTGTACTCGTATGTTGTGTGTATTTTTAGATTTTAATCTTTTCTTAATTTTTATGGATCTGTCTTTAGTTTCATAATATTCCTTCTTGACATGTTTTGAGTAGATTCCAACCGATCTGTTCTTTTCAAACTTTGTCTTTATATGCAATAAATCCTCAAATTATGAAAATTTCCTTAGACAAAAACAATTCTCAAAATATTCAAGTACATATTCTAAAGAAACTTTGAAAATTTTCGAATAAGATTGGAAGGAAAGGCACAACACTTGTGTATATAAATTGGCTGTTCTGATAGGATCAAGGTTTGCAAAAGTATGGAACTGTACAGTTGATCTCATACTATAATAGTATACATACTGTTTTGGCTTTTTATTTCAGTTTTGTACATAATTTATTACTGTATTTATTTTTATTTACTATTCACTACTGTTAATATACTATATTTTGTTTCATTTTTGAAGGCGCTTTTTAAATTTGAGTGAAAAACAAAAATCTAAACAAAGAGAAGGATCATCACAGTGTAACAAAAAGTTGATGATCCCAATCCAGCCCCATCATACAATATAATACAAGCAGATCCTCCAAATGTAACGTCCAAAAGTTGTTTTCTTGTGCCTTGAAGGAAATGTTAAATTGTATTGGTAGATCAAGGTGTCTTATCCAGTAGTGTGTTTGTTTAAAACAGTTGTTACACAGGTTTTCTGTACCTCGTAATTGTTTATATCACTACTTTCTTGATGTCGGCTAGGCAGTAACGGGCTTCGTAGATGTCTGTATATTAAAAAGTCTCTACTCACTTTAGTCAGTGTCCCATTCCTATTAAGCCACGTTAGAAAGATGTGGCTATATTATCTGAACTATCTAAACTTTATTTTATATTATTTTCGACTTGTACTGCAGTACCAAACATTTTATGTTTATTTATTTTTGTGAAATGTGTATCAGTGTGTTGTGTAAGTGTGTTGTTTCATCTGATGATGGTATATGTTATACCGAAACAGCTGTAATGAAATATTAATGAATAAATACTGAACACAAGATTGCTATGACTTAAGTAATTTAGTAATAAACTCATTTTTTTCGCTTCCCTGAGGCCATAAAACGTGAGGATTGGACAAAAAATTAAGGTCGAAATTGTTTGCAATTACCAAACGTACCCTATACTTTGTATACTGAGTCCTTTGTTTATGCATTGTGAAAAAGGAGAAAAGGTCCTCAAGTACGTGAAGTAGATCACTTTATGTTTGCAACAATTCAAGCAATGATCATCAACAAATATTTTGAATTACTTATGTAATAAAAAGGCTATAATTACCCTGAGGGGATCACTCTAGTGAGTACAGGCCTGGAAATCCTGAGGGTACCTGGCTGAATCTACAGCTTGGGTTAGAATCCTCTCTTTCATCTTTCCTATTAGGTCTGTCTGACTCTGGCTCTATTACAGTATTCAAGGGCTAGACGTCTTTATTTTAATGTTCTATTCTTTTTTTTTTATAAAGAGATAATGACAGAGAGGTTTTTTTGTTTTAATACAACAGGAAGAGAAACATAGTCTAAATGTAATATATTTCAGTTTTGAACCTAAATCAGGCTGGTGATGGAACAAACCTTAAAAAGTGCATACTTTTCCCAGAAAATTCAGGGAATTTTGGTTGAAGGGAAAACTTAATTTTGACAGAAATAGTTTTAAAAAATGATGATTTGGAAAATAGACATTAATAAAATTATTTATAAAGGAACAAATAAACATTAGAGATAGACAGACACTCTGCTAGACCCATTATTATCATCTTTTGTTAGATTTGTTCATCTTGTATATAAACAAATAATATTAAATTCTAACCTATATATATATATATATATATATGTGTGTGTGTGTGTGTGTGTGTGTGTGTGTGTGTGTGTGTGTGTTAGAATTTAATAGGGCACATAGCCTATTAGATTGGTTAGATTTTGTAATAAGGTAGGAATTTGGAAGGACCGATTAGTCCCCTCAAATAGAACCTTATTGAAATACAGAAAAATTAAAAAGAAAAAATGGTGGCCATTTAAAACAGTTTATGTTCATATCTCATGTGTTATTCAACACATTAAATTAGGTCAAATTTTGTAAATTTTATTACTGTATGTTTTTACCCCAACTCCCTAAGATGACAAATAGCAAAGTTCAGACTCTGACCTCCTAAGAAAATATTATATTCGTGTAGTTGCGAGATCCGATAATGTTGAGTCACCAACACGAGGGTAGTGAATATCACAGATATACAGTAGAAGCTCTTTTATCCGGCATTCTAACAACACAACTGGCATCAGCCGAGACTCACGGTCGTTTTTTTCCGGTTATGTTCGGGCGGCTGACAGGCCACGGCTGACATTTCCCGCCAGTGCAGCGACTAGGTGCGACGTTTTCTTAGTCATCAAGTGTTTGTCTGCTTCTGGCGCGATACTATACTACAGTATTGTACTGTGTCTTTAGAAAGTATTGGCATTTAACCTTTGAATATCATGTATTTAATAAATATGTAATACAAAAAAAAAAAAAACATTTTGATTCCTACTTCGGAGTTACCGATTTCATCACTAGCTGTATCACTTTCACACAAACAGTTATGAATATCACTTGAATTGCCAGTTCACTCATTATTATATATGTAATACTACACTAAAAACACTACTGATACACTAAATAATCATAAAATAAGTTGTATTTACCAAAATAATATAGACAAAAACACTAAACAACAATTCACTGCTGGGACGCAGCAGTAAACATCAACAGTAAACATCAAATTGTCTTTTACAGGCTTGCTAACATTGATTTTTCTTATAACCATCGATAAAATCGTGCAAAATGAATAGAGCGTCTTTTACTCAGAGTTACCATATAAAATACATGTAGTTTGGATAAAAGTTACCGTTGGTATATCGATTTTAGCAAACCTTGTTTAATTAAATCGCGATCGTGACTTTAGCACTGTGGCCGCAGCAAAATAGATCACGATCGCGACTTTTAGCACTTGGAGGGTTAAAAACTAGATACGCTCGATTATCCGGCAAAATCGGATATCCGGCATGGCCGTGGTCCCGACCGTGCTGGTTAAAAGAGCGTCTACTGAATATAGCTTATGTGGTCATCCACAAGGATAGTGAATGTAGAATTTTTAATATATAAACAATATTTACAAAGTTTGTTAAAGCATAGCCGACATCAAGAAGATAATGATATACACAATAACGAGGTTCAGAAAACCTGGGTTAACAACTGTTATAATCTTACCCTACTGGATAAGACCTTTTGATCTATCAATATATTTTAACATTTTCTTCAAAGTCCAAGAAACCAACTTTTGGTATTAATTACATTTTAATGGATCTGCTTGTAAATCCTATTGTTATGTAGGAGCTGGTTAAGTACCATAATAATTTCCCCATTAATTTTTTTTTTACATATATGGCCTTACTCTGCTGTACTAAGGTCATTCATTGATTGTCATCTTCCTACTTATTCTAGATCAATAGGAGGTGAGCATATAACACTAAATAAAATGAAGTTTGGAAAACAGATGAGTATATAGATATAGGATCTATGGAATCTTCAATCTATCCAAAATATGTCAGTCGGCAATGAAATGACTAAAGCTAGACATTATAGATAGATATACCAATATATGAAGAATCCTTGCAAAAAAGGAATAGTTTGTGTTTTTAGTTTTTCAAATTTTTGTTTTTACATTACTAATTTTGTATTTACTTTTCAGCCGGATGGTCTTTCCGTTCTCTCCCTGCCTACCTACGCAGAAATGCCATTGCACAAACCTTAGGTTAGGTCTTTCCTTCCTTATCCTTGATCCTCATAGAATGTATAAGTCAGTAAAATATCAATCTATAATAATAAGTTAGAGTTAAGAGTGGTTTTATCAAATAATTTTGTAACGGTAGGTTGGGAAGCTTGGTGATCACAGGGAAATTTTGGGTGGGTAGTACGAGGTCTGTTCAAAAAGTATATAGCCATTTAGGCCCGGTTCTATAATCTATTGATAAGGTTCCTGTTAATTATATCAAGCCGACAAAAATATTCTGTTCTACAATGATTTTTTATTCTGGTGGTAACTAGCAGCAACATATCCAGCAGTTTAACGCTTTAACATCTTGGTTGGTACTACTTACAGGGTTTTGATTGGTTAAATGTCAATTGAGAATTCATATGGTGACTTTAAGACTAACTATAATGTGAAATACAAAATATTTACATGGTGAAGATGATGATGTTCAGCGGGTATTTTACAATTTTAGTTAGTGAGGTTGTATCATTTGTCCAAGAAAGAAAAGCAATGTTTGAAAATTATGAACCGACACAATGGTTCGAAGAAATAAATGTCAAGTCGAGTTCAATAGCCAGAATATGGGTCCAAAGCCCCCAAATCTAATGTTTTCTAACCTCCAATCAGAATATGAGTTGTTAAAAATAAAATGGAGGAAGGACTATGTTTTAGTAATAATAAAATGAATGATTGTACTATTTCTTCATATCATTAAAAATGTTTATGAATTCGTTATAAACAAATATAGTAGCCACTAATTGAACCTAACAATAAAAAGGGAAAAAGTGTGTGCTAAAACCACACGACTTAGGATCTGTAGACATATAGGAACAGTTATTTTATGAAAATTGAAGTCTTGTAAAGAGCAGTTTACAGATACATGTGTGAAATTATGAGGGTCGTGATATTTTACCTATGGACCCTAATAATGAAAAATCAAAAAAATCAATGAAATCCAATTCATCTTTTAACGGCTATTGAATTGTTTGTCTCACATCTCACAAAAACTGCTTTAAAACTTATACACTACGTATTTCTCATTGTGTGGTTAAATTAAGATGTATTCGTCATAAAGAAAGTCTATAATATATGGTTTCACACTGCAATTTATTGGATATTGAAATAATTTTTTTTCAGGTACGAGGTCCCGCCATGGGACAGGTTTGAGGTGGCAGTTGGGGGGGGGCATTAGATCTGTTTATTGGCCTAGTACCAATATATTAATTTTTCATCAAATAAACATACATATTATATTATAATAACTTCTTATTTTTTTAATACCACACACATAATAATTAAAAAAAAAAAAAAAAAATCATCTAGTTTATGGCCTTTAACTACTCACAAGGTATTTTTTTTGTTACAGCTATATTTTTCCTATATTTGGGACAATATAAATGCAAAGTTTGAAATACACAGGATTTATCATCTTGGCTTAGAGCTGAATGTGATTTGAAGGTAGACAGACGGACAGACATGCGCTTGAAATTATAAGGGTCTTTGGTTTTTACTTACAAGACCCTAAAAATAACCAATTTATTTTATCTGCTGGATAACTACTTAACGGGAGCTTCAACTAGCCTATAACTAGTATTAGGGAAGTTTAACCTCCTGACAAAATATGTCGGGGAAATTATAGAACACATTTCCCATGCTAATCGGGAGATCGTACTATCAGGAAGTTAATGGGAGATTATACAACTAGCCGTTAATATAATAAAAAATATATACTGTTCCTAAGACAATGACTCCTTAGTTTCCTTTGCCAATTATTCCTGAACTGTGATATATTCCTTAAAACAGATATGTCTGCAAGAGAGACTTGTTTTAACTGTGATGTTTACAAAATGTTTAATTCATTCCTCTGTATTTTTTTTTAAAGATTATCTTATAATTTCTTTTGTAAAATAATAAGATACTTTGTGATTAGATATGCCCATCCCCCCCCAAATTTTAATTGCAAACCCATAATCCAATGTATTATTTATCAACACAAAATAAATGTAGTACCTCCACATTGCATACATTTATGATCTACTTGCTTAATCAAATCGTTGTGAATATAACAATTGCAGAGTACAGCTTGACTAAACTAGCTATGCACACATACCAGGCTCTACTGTGTCGCTTGTCTGCTTACACTGGCAATATATCTATTTTAATACTGTTTGGTTGTTCACCGATTTAAACAGTAAAAAATCACAAGTATTAAACCCTAACAAATGTTAAGTGACTTGATGTAAAACAAAATTTCAATGTCATCTTTAAAGCTGTATTATTGTTTTTTCCTTTTGACTTGAATTTTAGTTTTTAAATTTTCAAATGTTCAGAACAATATGTTAATTTTACTACAACATTTGCACAGTCAAAATTCTGTTGTATATGAAAAATATCCAACGATCAAGGCTAGCTCAGTTGATAGAACATTGGCATGTAAAGCCAAAGGTCCTGGGTTTAATTCCCAGTCTAGGTCGTGTATTTTTCACTTGAAATAATTATTTAATCAGTCGAAATTTATGACTACTTGTACATTAATTTCTTTATTCACAAATTAAACTATTTAAAATCAAATAAGAATAAATAAATAAATACATTTCAGTGCGTCCATTGTGTTACTATGAAAAGAAGATTGCAGTATTTAAAATTTCAGTTTCAAAATGGAGGTTTTTTTCAGTTTAAACCTAAATAATTGTGAGACGAGTAAGATTTTGCTGAATTTTAGATCATATTCCTATTTTAACAAGGCAACATGTTTTGAAAATATCAATTTAATTCAAATTTCAGTTTCAAAATGTCTGAAAAGTTTCAGTGAAAACTTGGAAATTGAGTGTCATACTTGGTCAAATATTCCAATTCTTACGAAATTAAATTCCAAACCTAAGGTTCGAATTAAAATAATTCTCCCCCCCCCCCCCCTGCAATAATCTTTGTAATTTCTCATAAAGAATGGTACAATAATTGTTTGGATACAATTGTTTGTAGACAATTTCCCTGCCCATCCGCTATTCGCTTGCCTTGTGATCAGTGTGCACAGCTACTTTGTTCTGTCTATACACAAGTTCATTTAATAACCAACTGAACAAGTGCAATCGAGTTACAATACCCACCAATTGACATTGTTATAAAGTAGGATTTTTGTTAATAGGCTGTACTACAGATTCATTAAATAATCAAAGATAGGTGTTTCAATTGCACTTATGAGTCCTATTTTTATTATACATGTACTGTATCTTTATGTGTATGTATATAATACAATCAGAAAACACTATTTACAAACACAATATTTCTGACAATGTTTCAGAATATCTGCAACTTTATTAACGTCAGAGCCAGTGACAAAGTCTAGATGAAAATCAAATTAAGTCAGTCCTACTTTATTTCAATAAAGAGAATAAATTACCGTGACTAGAGCTTCCTCACCAATATCAGTAGATATGTCGTGACTCTTCTCTTGTGCTGTCTCTCTGACCCTAGCTTGGTCCACTCACAAATTGACTGACCTCCCTTTCTTTCTAGTCTTTGCTATATATCCACTAGTGTTCCACATTAGGTTTAGTGGCTCCAAACTCAGCGGTTTCCTAACTGTTTACATTATTTCCCAACTATTGCCGATGCTTTGTTGTCTACATTATGACAGAATAAATCTAATTTCTTATCCTTAACAACACTCAAGTTACATTGAGGCGTTGCAAACTGTTCTCATAATATTTAAAATGCCTAAATACTTTATGGACAGACTGTGCATATTATATCTTATTGGATGTCTATTGTATCATTATATCTGTAACTAGTGTCTATAATGCAGGATACATTTAAGAAATGACTGTTCACGTTGTGACATTTTAACTCGTTCTTTTCAAAAATAATTTATCAAGACAATTTAGGTGAAATTAACAAGTGTTTGTTTCTGAGGATGAAAAGCTTATTGAAAGCGTCATTTTTCAAGTGTTTTTCATTTTTATTGTGAGTTTTTCACAAATTTTGATCAATATATTTAAACATAATTTATAAGTGTTATTTTTTTTTTTAATTATCTGGTTATGATACTGTCGAACAATCCTTTATTTCTTTTCTTATTTTAAAGTATGACACATTTCGACTTATTTCTCTTCAGTAATTTTCAAATGTTTTGTATAAAAAAATGCCAATAAATAAAACAACAAATATACAAACTAGTTAAAATCCTATTTACAGTCACATTTATAAATTTTTATATGGGTGATGTGCTTGATCGGTGAACTTACTTTACAATATAGTTTGAACTTATACAGATTTTGCTAGTTCAAGCGATCTTCATTGTTAAGGAGAGGAGTCAAATTATTAGTCGGCATATTAGATCTGGTTTAGTTTTCTATTTGATTTACCAAATCAAAAATAGTATGGGATTGATTGTAATTTATGCTTTGGTGATCAGGTGAGATATTTGTAATTTTTAACACCTCCATAGCCGACTATTGTTTTAATACTAGAACAAGACAAACAACACAGTCAATCATCCTAAACCTAAATATGTAGTTACAGATTACAGCCAAACCTTTAGAACACTCTGTAAAGAAGATATTTCACACACAGACATCCTAAAGTTTAGATAAAATGTTAAAATATCAAAGGGCAGCAATCAAATTTCATATATTGTGTCCAAACTTTTATATAGAAAAAATAGAGTTTATATAAAGAATATATACCCTCAACCAAACTCAGCAATAAATTATAATTTCAATCCCATACTGTTTTTGATTTGGTAATTCAGATAGAAAATAAACCAACTAGACCTTAATATGCTGACCAAAAATTGCACCCTACCCCTAACTTCTTCCTTAACGATAAAGATTCCTTGAACTAGTAAAACCACTATCTCATCAGTACTAGTTCGTTCTACATCATAAAATAAGTTCGCCAGCCATGTGCATTGCTCATATAAAGTAAATCTTTTAAAATGTAAATGTGATTTTTAGTGTGCGTAAATGTGTTTGTTATATTTATTGACATTGTTTGATTAAAAATGGTTGAAGAGAAATAAGTTGAAATGTGTCCAGTATTCAAATAAAAAAAGGAACAAGGAATATAGAGAGGATTGTTTGACAGTATCATAAACAGATAAAAATATTGTACATTAAGTGCTGCCTAAACGTTAGAGATATTTTAATCATTTTTGTTAGCAACATATTTTATCAAATATCCAGATTATCGATCATTTTTTTTTAATAACAAATATTGACCCAAAATTTTTAATAAAATGGGATTTTAATCTGAGTGAAATTTTGGAAACCATTGTTTTTTTTTTTATTAGCTGAAGCCGGTTTTGTTTTAAATTTTCACCATGTTTAAATTTTAAAAATGTTAACGCAATTTTTGAATACAGTTTCCTGTTTATTACTGGACTCATTTTAAATGTGTGTATTTGTTTGTTTAAAACAGATGAGCTGATTCCTATTTTGAACGAACGCGCAGGTTTCCCTCCAGACACAGAACTGTTATTATTTGAAGAGATTAGACCTAACATGGTGGAACGGATAAGCAACTACAGTGAACCTCTAGAGAAGGTAAAATCTATGTTTATGTTGAAGTTAGATTTATACGAACATGGTGTGAATAATATCATTCAACCTTTATTGTTCTTAAGATTTATGAATAAAGTATGAAACTGTCGGAATTAGTCTGTATAATAAAATTTAACATTATAATGATACATAAACAGTATACAAAATATAAAAGGAACCATTGATGCTGTATTTGGAAAAAAAACAACTTAAATCAGGGCCTGCTTTGGTGTGCCATAAACACATCCTCTGCATAAATTTTATTTGGTTTCACCAAATTATTCCTGAACCGTAATATTAGTTTACTTGCAATTTTGCATATAGGTTTAGGTGGCGTTCCGATTCCAAACTGACCGCTTTATCCCGTCTCAAATCATAAGTATTTGAATACACTATACTGGTTGATTAATTTGTCATAGTTTCGTAAGTAAACAGAAGACCTCTCAGCAATTCAGATATTGGTCTGTATTACATAAGATTTGATAAAACGATGAGATGAAATCTTGAAACTCTATCTCTCCTCCTGAGCTGAGTGGGGGAAGAGAAAAGGGTATTTAAGAGAAGACTAATAAGTGAGTTTTGAACAAACTACATCTAGCTGGAGGGTGTTCTGATCGAAATTAATATTGGCCCTGAAGGGCTTTGGGATGTAAATTTTCTCAGGGAGGTTTTCTCAAAAAGACCAATTATATGCACTTCACTTTGAATGTAAAATATAGAGATTCAAGTCCTAACATCCTTTTGGATGAAAAGATTTGTTCTGTTGGTTCTTATAGACAGAGGACATAGATCAACTATGTGGAAATTCTGGGATTTTTGTTCTTCAGAACTTGGTCAAACATGGCTGTAACAAGCATACCTTTAAAATCTGTGTTTAATATTTTCCCACTTTAATTATTATGGAGTTGTATTGTGGGGAAATTATAAAGACAAAGACTTTTTGTTTTGTAAAAGAAAGATACGCATAATTGCAAACCTAGACATTGGCCAGTCATGCAGGGAACCATTTAAAGTTGAAAACTGTTTAACATTTCCTTGCATGAATATAATGGAGGTAAGGTAATGTCCTGTCGATTTAAGTGCTCTATATCGCTTAATAGAGACTATCATATTATTTATTTCACCAAAAAAAGGTGGAGATTTAAGATTAGAAAACAAAATAAATCTCCATAACTATCAGAGTCTCTTGAAAGAATAGAAAGTTGTAACAATTTTAAGAGGGTTGGGGGCGAGTGGTTACTACTCAGTGGATGAGTTTCTAAGTAGATGATTGGATTCGACTTACAGGGAACTGTACTCTCTTATTTTACTTGGTAATTGATCTTCTGGGTTTGTTGGGTTAATTGATGTTTTGAGATGTTTGAAATAGAATGGACAAAATCAAATCCAGGCCCTACTTATCTGATACTATTTTTGCCACTAATGTTATAGACACTAATTTTGTAAATTTTTGACTGCCTGTGTTGTTATCATTGCAAATACTTTTTCTGTTAATTTTATGTTGTTATATTATTGATAGTAAGGATTTTTATTATATTTTGACCTGTCGGTGATTGTAATGTTTCGAATTTGTTCTTTTTTGTGTGTAATTTGTTTATTAAACAAACGGAAATGTAAAGACTCTATTTATAAATTTTAATTATAATTTGATTAATTTAATTATTATGGCTTTAAATTAGTTGTCTTGCTATACAAATTATGTTTGTCAGACAGCAATATATAAATAAATACAGAACATATTTCATTCTCAAAATCGACTCTACTGTTTTAGTTCAAATTGTAGTGAAATGTGAAGAATAATGTCCCAAACCCTCGCGCAAAATCACAAGGAAAAAATACTACAGATCAGAAATTATTAGAAAAAAGCAACAATGAATTCATTAATCAACAGTTTCTGCACAAGCGAAACTAATTAGGTCCATAGTTAAATACAGTAGAACCGCTCTAATCCGCCCCCTCGGGTGGTCCGTTACTCCGGTTAATCCGACCGTGCTCGAGCTCGCGATATTGTGCCGACTTGTCGATGACTCACGGCGTGTCTGGCGCCATTCTTTCCGGTTTGTTATCGGTTTCCCGCTTCAGTGCTGTGTCATCTCTCGTGTTGTTTCTATTGATTTGCTATAGTACTTCCAAAGTTTATATATAGACTTTTAAAAGTTTATATATCACTTTAAAAAATCTCTTTATATAATATGTAATAAATATTGACTTTTTCCGGATAATCCGACCATTTTTGCATTCCGACCATGCCCCCCGTCCCGAAGGTGACGGATTAGAGGGGTTCTACTGTATATAGACTGTATAGACTACTGTATTTTTTTCAAAGACAGTACATGATTCATTTTTTACTTTTTGATTGAAAACTGCCGAACTAATATTTATCGTGACTATTACATTAGATTCGTTTTTATTTGGTTTTACGGGTGAGTGAGTTAGAAGCTTTGTGCAATATTTTTGCACCATTTAATGATTTTGTGCAATAAAAAAGTTGAGTCTTCACCCAAATTTAAGCAAACTAAGACAAAAATTAGTATCACTTGACAGTTTAGTTTCATGTAAGTGATCTACAAATTGTTTTTGTAATTTGGATTGGTGTTTTCATGAAGAAGATTACAGTAGTTAGTGATTCGTTAAAACATAATAGTAAAATATTCAAGGCATACAGAATTTGATATTCATAATTTTATTTTTTCTCTTAGGTTTTAGAGGAACTGATGGATGGGGATATTATAGTATTTCAGAAAAAAGCTAGACCTAACGAAATAACAACTGAACTCTCAACCTGCCGTGATTATTTCAGGTAAACAAATTTTGAGATTATGTCTGCTTGAAAATATTTAAGTTTCTGTGTTTTAACACTTGGTAAATTACTGTAGTGTATTTTTTTTAGTTAAGGTTGTTGCATGAGCACAATGTGGCATACCTCCCATTAAGGAACCTTTATCAGTAAGCTACACTATAAAACATTTATATTCCAAATACGAGAGCCATTCGGAAATACCTCCATTTGACTATACATAAAACAGTAACATAAATGCATAAACTTTATTATGTACATCTTAACCCTTAGACCGCTGAATAACAATTTAGGCTATTTACTCATAACGTACTATTAGGAAGAAAAAATGTTTTGTAATTATTTAAAGTTCTATTTGATTTTGGGTTCTTACAGATATATTTGGTAAAAAAAAAAATGTAGATTGGCTTTAAAAATAAAAAATTTTTTTTTTTACAGATTAGCCTAAAACAAGAAAAAAATACTTAATTTCACATTTTTGACCGCCCTATGAAACAGATTATATATTTTTTTAATATTTACAAACAAATCATATTAATTTTTTTTATATAAAAGTAGGCCTACTATTTAATTCAAAATAACCTGAATTTCATCAAACAAATAAATTATACTAAAAAAAAAGATTTTGAGAAATTTGAACTTACTGCACCGTATCAAAAATATCTTTCTGCTGCTCATAATAATTACCTACATTCAGGACATCAAAAAAAATTACTGATATAGACTAAAAATACATATAAACACACAAACAACATTTGACGATAATATCGTGTCCATAGAAACTGTCTATATTTCAAAATGTATTCTGTAGTTGAAAAAGATGCATTCATTATTTCATCGATAAATTGATCAAATCCATGGTCGTCAGGATTTGCCATTTTTATAACTAGCCTATTTTACACAAAATAAATTGTATACTATAACCTAAAATATAAATAATACGCCCTAAACAAATCAACAATGAACAGCTATAGCAGTTATAATGCTGACACAAAACATTTCACAATTGACAGTCGTAGCTTACTAGAACGAGAAATCACGTTATATGCGCTGGGGCAGAACACAAAAAGGCGCCTGGTTGCTATAACAACTAAATAAAGACCAACGACAGATGATGGAGAACAAAGACCGTAGTGCGAGTGTCACGTTACACCAATAGGACATTTCCCTGCACTCTATTGGACTTTAAACGAATTAAAAATACCTACAGAAGTCAAGTAGTGTTGAATCGAGATATCCCGTCATACGCGTTACCAGTCAAGTTGAGGGTTACGTGAAATCCCGTCATACGCGTGCTAAGGGTTAAAACTACAGCTTTTTATTATTTTTCTACATAAAATATTTAAATTTGAACATTTATCATAGAAATGCACCAGTTTGGAAATCCCTTTATAAAGTTCTCCCGCCTGGATTTTAGTCGATCTGTCACAGCACTTTGAAGTTCTTCGTCGTCATCAAAGAGCTGGGACCCAAGCTACTTTCTCATATGCATGAATAAGTGAAACACTTGGAGCCAAATCTGGGCTATATAACAGATGATGATTAATGTCTTATTTGAATTGATGGAAGAGATCTTTTTTTGCTGAGCAATGTGAAGGCAAGCGTTTGTTCTGGGTGACCTTAAATATAGAAATTAGACGGGTTCGTTCCTCATACAAAACACGCAGAAAAATTTGTGAGATTCGCTCAGAACTTATGAACAACTGATTTTCATCGACCTTATCATCAATTTTCTGAATGTCCGTTCTCACACTTTTAAACAAATGAACCCATTGACGAGCAATATCTTCACTTATTATTTGGCCGTATACAATGGATGTCTACTACAGACCAATTTTTTACTATCACAACATGCACTTCGTATTTCTCAGTTTTCTTTTGTAAAGCTGTATAGGAGTACTACAGGAATTGCTTCTTGACTCTGTTAATGATCTTTATTCTCCTGTACAATTTTGTACAGTTTGCAGACGACGCAACTATTAGCATACAAGCAAAAAACTCTTAACTTTTAGAACCACAATCCTATGTCCAGCTAAATACTGCTTATCAGTATTTTATAAAAAACCTGTTCAACACTTGATTTTGATTACAAAATATATACATTTCAAGTTAAGTAATAGAAATGCAAAAATAGGGCATTTGAGCTACACCAATCAAACTATAACATATAGCTCGTGTATCACTAGGGAATACAACCATGTAGTTAAAACGTGACTGATATTTAGGCGTATTTTTTGTGAGAATTGTGTTCTGTTTGTTTGTTATCCTATAGACTATTTTTGTAAAAAAAACTCTGTCCTTTAAAACCTGTGTATCTATTAAAGAAATTTGTGATCCAAAACTTCTGTAAAAATTCTGTACTGTAAGTAATTCAAATACCATATACTTGTATATTTTAAAACTAAGTTATACTTTTCACATGTTTGATTAACCATTGTCCACTTTGTTGACAAGAATTATTAGTATTCAAAACAACTAAAAGTAAATTGCATCGCTAAAAATCTCCTGTCAAGTCTGATGTGTCGACAACAGCGGCAGAATTGCTTGTTGCATGTGTCATTAAAAAAAACAAGTGGAATCGTATGTTTATTATTTTATTAAGGTGTATTGTTAACATTTTAAATAAATTTGATGTTCTTAAAATAATGTTTCAGGGATTTGTTTCATCGAACTGAAGTGACGTTCTGTGATAAAATGATCCCAAATGATCCAGGATTTACAATGGACTTATCTATTAGAATGACGTACGATCAGATAGCTCAAGCAGTTGCTCAGCGGTTAGGCACGGATCCATACAGATTGCAGTTCTTCAGAGCTCAAACGTAAGTTAGTATATTGTATATGTTTACAAATGGAAGTACTAATATCTAAGAACTATAGATACAATTTCTTCAGGTTGTAATGAAATAGGTATATAATATGGCAGTATTTTATATTCCCTAAATATAATTGTTTGGTAGATTGGGTCTGGGTTAGATTAGACAACTCTTGGGTTACTTTTGTTTTCTTTTGAGGGTCCTCATGTGATGTACTTTTTTCTACTTTTATTTGACCAAGCTGTTTTTCACCTGTTAACAAGAAAGACAAAATGTATCTGCTTCTTAAATCTTTTTCTTGCCCTTACAGGCTCGCTTATACAGGTGTTGCAATCCCGATGTATCTTCTAGCTAAATCTCCACCTTTCTTCATTTAGTCTCAGGATTATATCTTTTTTATATTCATTCCTAACAGGATTCTTTACAAAAAATTTTTCTCTTTTGATTCAGATGCTATTAGAGTGTTCCATTGAACAAGGGTCTCTTTTCTTGTATCTCAATTTTAAATAGTTGGTAGTTTTGTGTTAAATTTACAAGAAATAAATATACTATATTGTATATAACAAACGTATAGTTTAGGTTTTCTATTATTTAGGCCTATCAGATGATTAATTTAGACATATAAATAAGAATAAGTAAATGCCACAATCATAGTACATACCCAATCCTATCATGCAATGTAACTACAAGCAGATTCTCTAAATGTAATGCTCAAAAGTTGGTTTCTTGGATGTTGTACGAAATCTTAAATTGTATTGGAAGATCTTGAATCCAGTAGGGTAAATTTGTTTTAGAAAGTCTTCACTCGCTACACTTGTGTCGGTGAGTTGAACCTGCCGGTAACTATATAAATATCACATTTTTTGTGGGAAGATAGTTTGATAATTACATTTTGAATGATAGCTTCACTATTTGTCATCGTTGAGAGGTGGGGTTCATACCACTACATACAGAACTAAAATCTAAAAATTTATATCTAATTTAGTAGGTTATTGAATAACATGAGAAATGAATAAAAAAACTGTTTTAAATGGCCACTATTTTAATATTTTCAATTAGATATTTTCTGAATTTCAATAGGGAATTTGACGAGCACCTATAATCGTTTACACCAAATATCATGTTTCTATTTTAATTTTTATGGCCACTATTGTGTTTGGTACTGATGACAATGTCGATGCACTGACGGCATGTTGGATTATAGGTTTCCTGAGGACAGCAAAACGTACTGCTCAGTCTTAAAACAGAGGTCACATTTTTTCTTCTTCTTATTGTCAAACTAACACTATACTTTTTATAGTGGGTAAATATGAAGTTTAAAATACAACTATAAGGAGTTAAGAAATAACATACTGGCTTTAAATAAGTTTCCTGTTCCAAACTATTTAAATAATTTGTATTATCTTATTGTTTACAGATACAAGGACAGCCCAGGACATCCTATCAGGTGTAGTTTTGAAGGTTCATTAAAGGATCTTTTAGTTCATACAAAGCCTAAAGTTACTAAGAAAATATTTTATCAACAGCTGTCTATACCTGTCAATGAGTTGGAAAACAAGAGACAGTTTAAGGTAATCGAAATATTTTATTTGTGAATTTTTATAAGAAAAATGAACTATTGCAGCAGACTAAACAGTCCTGTGATTGTGACTCGTCCTGGGGCATGGCACACGTTTGGAAAACCTAGTATAACAGGTTAATTAAATAGCAATACAAGTTGATGGTTAACATCATGGTTTTTATCCACTCCAATTATACCATTTAATGCAAGCAAATCCTCCAAATATAATGTCCAAAAGTTGATTTCTTGTTCTATATAGATCAAGGGTCGCTTTGTTCGTATCAGTGTTTTAGAAGTTGTGTATATGTGAAGTAGCCTTCCACTGGTGTCGATGACTCGACCCTGGATATCTTAACTGTATACAAGGATAGGCTGAAAAGTAATGTACACATGGTTGTTTCTTTATGAACGAAAATAAATAGTAAGATAGGGTAAAAAGTAAAATTTTTTAGTTTCAGAATTATATATTTATTTTTCAACCTAGTTGTGGTTAAGTAATACATTCCTCCCAATGCGTAACACTTTTTTTTTTATCCAGTCACTGAATAATTCTTCCGACTTTTTCAAATCTAGGACGTGACAGCTGCCTTTACCCTATCATCCAAGATGTGATGATTTCCCTTGAGGTCTCTTTGAGTAGAGAAAAAAATAGAAATTGCGAAGCGTGAGATCAGGGGAGTAGGGAGGGTTTGGAATTGGTTCAAACTTTGGACAAAGGTTTCACAGAGCGTTAGCATGGTACCTGTGTACAGATTGCATGATATCTTCACGATATCCCAATTGTTCAATAATGAAGCCAACACATTTGTCATCAATTACGGTTTTTCAGTCTCACAACCACAAATTTTTATTACCTATCGATTCACAGTAGACCTATCATCACCATCGTCACCATAAACAGCCTTTAAACAATAATGAATCTCAGTAAAAATAACATTTTCAGCAGTTAAAAATTTGATTAACTGTATAACACACATTGACATAGTACAAAAACATCTTCATACACATGTATGCTACTCAAAACGTACTGGTATACGAAACTTCTTTAAAAATTGTCCAGGCATATAGAGGGGGAATGTAACTCCCAAATACCACTAGGGGTACTTCTGTAGGGTTTTCTTTGTTCACGTTCTACATGCATGTGTACATTACTCTTCGGTCTACCTTCGTAAATATCAAAATTTTCTTGGGAAGACTGGGTTTGAAATTACGTTTGGGACAATAATTTTACTATTTGTTATCTTATAGAGGTGGGGTTGATTCCATTACATGCAGAATTGAAATCTGTAAATTATTATCTAATTTAGTGTGTTATAAGTTGAATAACATACGATATGGGTTTTAAAAAAATTAATGACCGCCATTTTGACATTTTGATTTAGATTTTTCTGGATTTCACGAGGGTTCTATATGACCAACATTAAAACAAATTTCATGCTTCAATGATTATTTTTGTGGCCGCTATCATGCTTATATACAGATACAACGATGGACAGATATCTTGTCGAAAATTACCTTATTTTGGTTTCTTGAAATTTGAAGATCAGTAAAAACACAGAGGTTGACATTTTTGACGATTACCAAAATTATCTATACTTTTTAGGTATAGTGTGTAAGTAAAATCGTGTTATAAAAGATCACCGCTATCAAAGATCACTACTCTGCACCAGATAAATGTTTTAAAATCTACTATGCACTCATATTTTATTTTCTCACATGTAGATTGTATAGAGAAAATTATTATGTACACATCAAAAATTGATTTAAGTTATATATATATATATATATATATATATATATATATATCATTTTGAAGTTCCCTGAATTCAAATAGTACACATAGTAAATAGTAAGAGAACACATACAAAACACTAAAGTTCTGATATATTTTGTAAACACTGTTCGCTTTCTCAATCAGTAGAGAGTATAAAAAAATAACTGAATTATTTTGTTTAGAATGCATCTGTCCTGATTGTTGAACCACAGACAATTTTTTCTTTTTTTAAATACAAATCTGTTGGGAAAGGAAAAAGGATAAAGGATGATTCATCTAAGATTAAGATTAGGGGCTTCTCTAGATTGATGAGATAGTTCCCATCTTCTTAGTTCTGAGGTTTATAATTTTTGTTGTTGTTACCTACACAGATACAGTTATACTTGCTGATTCTAACCATCTCATCTAACGACTTAATGATGAACTGGGTGTTGTTAAGAAAATTGCTGTTAATAATAAGTATGATACAGGATAATAAACAAACCTGAACACAATTCTCACAAAAAATACGCCTAAGTATCAGACGTGTTTCAACGACCAGGTCATCCTCTTCAATGATACACGAGCTACACCAATCAAGCTATAACTGAACCTAAGGTTGCGCCGAATCACATATTTATACAAACTGAAGGGGGCGTGGCTTATTATTTTACACTGCCAAGGCGATAGTATGCGCCTCGTGTCAATTTAACTACTTAAGCTCAACATTTAATATAATTAAGTATGATGTTAGTTTAATAGATAATATTTTAAGAAAGAAATTAAAATGTAAAGCTGCAAATCTTGCCTACTCTTCCCATAATATTAGCATTGATAAAGTTAAATATTTTTAATTATCTTATATCAACAGAACTAGTTATAAAATCATTAACATTATTTCTACTAAATGTAATAATAAAGTTGCCTTTTATTGTACAAAAATCTAGGAAAAATGTTGGTTAAAAATAGTGGAGTTTATAAAATATTTTGTCAAGATTGAGACTCTGAATGCATAGGTCAATCAGGTAGATCTATAAAAGTTAGCATTAAAGAACATATAAATAGTTGGAAACATGCCTATAGAAACTCAAACTTTGCTAACCACCTTTTGGACTCAGGTCATAGTTTTGATCCTAAACTGAATGTAAAACTCTTAGATATTGAAAACAAAAGCAAAAGATTAAATAATTTAGAATGTTTAGAAATTAATAGGTCAGTTTTACTTAGGCCTACTTTTGACTATAGTGACCAAATTGTATTAAATTCTTCATCCCTTTTAAAACCCATCCTTAACCCTTCATTAACCCTTCTCTACCTGCTAGGTCATTTCCCCAACCCCTCTTCTTGTCTTCATTCTCTTTATTGTACCTCAGTTTCCTGTGTATGTATAAATAGTTGTCAAAACTTGTTAATTATCAATTCCCTGAGGATGCCAAAAGGCGAAACAATTGTAGCTTATTTATGTTTTAAACTTTAGCTTTAGTGCTTTATTTAATCCTATAATTAATTTTGTTTCAAGTGGAAAAGTTTTGGAATGGTTTTGCTCCATTTATTCCTAAATGTAAATACTTGTTCTCGTGTTTAAATCTCCACTCTCGGTTTTCTTGATCTAGATAATTTTTTGAAAAAGTTTCATCTTTTTCATTGGAATTAACTTTGAGAAAATCATTTTTTTCCTTATAACAACTACCTCACATTTTTAATTATTGAAAAATTAAAAAAAATTTAAAAAAAAAAAACTGTTTTGAGGTATGGCCAACGTTCAGCCGACATACTAAATTTGAATAAAATCTATCCACAGATTTATGGTGTAGAACACTGCACATACAACAGAAAGACATTCTAACAACCACATTTTGGGATTTTCAAAATGGACATATCTGCAAAACACTACATCCATTTTTAACTCGTCATGTTACGTCTCTATACTAAAGTAAAAACGCGGTTTTACCCAGAGTGTATATTTGTATAAACTAATCTGTGGTATTGTTTTTCTATGCAGTGTATATGGCTTGGACCCAAGATGAAAGAAGAAAAAGAATTAACCTTATATCCAAATAAGAATGGAACTGTCGCAGAGCTTTTAGAAGAAGCAAAGAAAACAGTTGAATTGTCTCCCGATGGATCAGGGAAACTTAGGTACATACTCAATTATTAATGTTTTATTCATTACAGGAATTATTTCTGGCAGTGCCATACGTCAATGTTTTGTTTCAGATGCAGCCCAACAAAAAGCATTCATTCCGCGTCTAATGTATCGCGATAACAAGTTTCGAAGAAGTGTAAGTCGAATACGAGTAGCTAGTTGGACCAGGGTTTACAAAATACATAAACGTAGCTACTTACCCCGTTGTTAATATGGTCTAATTGGACATTTGTGTATATGAAAACTAATACACGATGTTGGAAACTAAAACTAATCTAAGAAAAGAACTCAAGCCTTAAAATATCTTTGAACAGTCAAAGCTAAATCCAAACGTGATCAGATAAAACCACAACACACAGGCCTACATTACACATAGGACGGGGAAGCAACTAATTGTAAGGGATGGAGCCAAGAGAAAATTGTGCTAAATAAATGTTTATCGGGGTAAACAATCTGTTGCCCTTTGGTCTTCGATCATGTCATGATTCCCATTTGTGGAATAAGCGGCAAAATTTCAGCCTTATTTAAAAAGATGAATTTTTGTCTCCCACTTTTAATTCAGTTTTTATAAATTGTAAGCCATAATGGCTTTATTTCTAAACTGGTTCGGCTGATAGGATTGTTTGATACCTTTATATACGAGGTTTCAGTTAGTATTCGTTTATGTACATTTTTTTATTTTTACCTCTTTCCAATCAAATTTTCGATTTATCCATTAGGCCTAATCATGTGGTTTTTATGTTCACTAATTCTTAGATTTAGAGGTCTCGAAAATATATTGCCTCTTACATTCATATTTAATACTATAAATACAGTTTTTAGTATTCCGAATACCATTTTTAGGTTTGGTTACTTAGCGTTGGTTCTGATTATTTGATGCTAAATTATTAAATTATGTTTTCGGACTATGGGTATCTTAATAGTGGTGGGCTAGCCTCCTGGGATGTTTTTGAGTATTCTATGGATACCTTTTTCGTAGAGGTCGTGCCAATATATTGCTTGTTACATTCATATTTTATACTATAAATACAGTTTTTAGTATTCTGAGTGCCATTTTTTAGGTTGGTTTTAATTACTAAATATTGTTTTCAGACTAAGGATGTCTTAACTGGGATTTTTGTGCAATCTATGGGTACACTTTTTATAACTAAAACCAAAACTGGCGATATATGACTGACTAAGTAGAGTGAAACCAGGACATGCTAACCCTGACTTTATTGAAGTATTCAAGAGCTAGGAATCTTTACTTTAAAACGCTTTCCTTAATTTTACGAGGCAATACAGGCCAAGAGGTTTTTCACTTTTATAAACAATGAGAGAGAAAAATAACCCATAACAGCAGTTTTGTCTGGATTTATCAACATGTTATTTCCTGAAGAGTTCAGACTTTTTTCATTCACTTTTAAAAATACATTTTTCTTTAATAATAATGTGGATTAAGCCTGAATAGTGTCATCAGTACGTTATACGAAATCGTTCATATTTACATAATATAAATTACTCAAAGAAAGAGCAGCATTCCTTTTTACTAAACATCAAAGTATCTTAATAAAATTGTATTTTGTTTCTGTGGATGTGTATGAATTGGAAAGCTTGTACATAACTTATTTGAAGTGTTTAATTTTATGTTTCAGGATATTAGAAATTAATTGCAGTAAAATACACCCTGGGCCTAAAGACGATATGTTATTAGATGCTCTGGCAGCGGCGACAAATACTTCAAAGATGTACAGGTATGTATAAAATAATTTTTTGTTTGAGATACCATTGGATTAACATGGTTACAGGGTAAAAATGAAAATTTTACATTGTTTTAATATTGCACAAATGAATAACAAATGATATCACTGCCTGCGACATCACCATTCTAATTCTTAAACAAGGCTTTTAAGATTTTTACTAAAGCCTATGTCAAAAAATTTTTGACAAATGAAAATCCTCTTACCCTTCTCATGATAATCGATCTTTTATTCTTTTTCTAATATTTTTAGTTTAAAAAAGTATGTCTTCTCATTTTTTTTTTTTTTTTTTAAGTCACAGTTCAAAACAAATGATTTTATCTTTTAATTAAAGATATTCTCAATTTAAAGATTTTTCGTTTAGTCTGAACACATTTTCATATTAAAGTTTTTTATACCAAATTCGTTCTTATTTTGTAAATTTACATTTTATTAGCCATCTTGTGAATATTTTAACATGCTTCAGTATTTTTCTTTTAGTTTAGTCTACCATCTTTTTAAAATATATATCTACTAAACACGTCTTATCAGGTTCAGCTCTCTAAAAGATTCCCTTTCACTCTTGGACACATCATCTCCGGTCCAGAGCCTTCTTAACTATCGTCTACAGATGTGTCCAACTTGTTAAAAAACAACACTGCACGGAGTTAAGGACTCATTTAGTGTCCTATAATGTCTCATCTATGGTCATACTTCGTCATAGAAACTAACACTTGATTCTCTGTAGACGTTTATTATTGTCAATTACTGCCTAAGCTTATTTACGGCCAAATGTTAAACTCCAATAACCTTGAATTTTTTTGAATACTTCTTTACTAAGTTCAATTATTCGTTTGTGAAAGTTTATCTTTTACATTTTCAGTTCATTTTAAAAGATAAAGTCTAGCGTTATTACACCTAACCTGTTTTGGTAACCTAATAAGATTTTGGTTTTTATCGATCTGAAAAGTCATATGCTTACAATATATACGGTAGATTACATTCTGTATATAGTGAAATTCTAAGATTGGATATTTTAAAATGATGATGTAGTTCTTTTATATATGTAATGATGCTGTACAACCGTGAACAGGTTTAATATTCATAGTTTTTTTAAATTTTTGACTAATAACTCTATCAACTCTGTATTGCCTGCATCTATTCTCGGAGCTTTCTCCTTTCCCTTCATCTTTCTCTTTGCATCCCTTTCTTGTTGTTTCCTCAGTCAGCTCTGATCCAAATTTGAAGATCTCCCAGAGAATTTGATCTGCTGGTTCTTCTTGCTAAGTTTTGAGGCTCTTTGGAGATGGCTCGCTTGCCTATATATTTGAATAATTCAAGGTCGGTCAGTACTGCAGACATGGAGCAGATGTCATGGAGCAATCATGTCAACCTCTTTCTTTGATTATACTCTATGAGAAGTTCTTGCTTGGTCAGTTCCTTTTCTTCTTTCTTTGTTGATCCTCTTCTTGTTTTGATCTTCTTATTATGTCAGATTAACATCCATCATATTGCTTACTTGGATGGTTTGTGAAGATGGTTGGAGAAGTGCTCTTTCAAATTCTTCTCTCCTTTTCCTCCTCCATCCTAGCTTATATAGTTACAGGTTCATTTTTGACTTTGATGTAATTTTCTTTTCTTCTTTCAGATAAATTTTTTAATGGTCTTCACCAGTTTGAGACTGGCTTATTATTGTCTCTTTACTGTCATGTAATATAGTGTTGTGATATGGGGTAATGCATTTTGATACCCTATATAGTCTATTTTCAAGTCCTATGATGAAAAAAAAAATTTTTTTTAATACGCCAAAGACTTTGCCGTTCTTTCCTCCAAAACTGAATATTTTCTTCCATTTTGTAGTTAGAATGTTTTAATGTATTCCAAGTTTCATACAGAAACAGACGAGAGTTAGGTACATAGCTATAACACTAAGAAATCGCACAACCTTAGCATTCTAAAACGTAAGCTTGCTCAAATTGCTAAATCACCAATTTCCGATACCATTATTCTCCTCTACTGTCTTCCGCAAAAAAATAAATATTTTAGGAAAACAATTTTTATTCCACAAAATATTTTGTTTCTTTCTCCTGTATGGTTTGTATTAATGTTGGATGAGTTTTTATATTCGACAAGGCTTATATAATGTACAATATTTCCTAGCTGCTGAATAAATTAATACTTTTCTATTGTAAGGCCTTATAGAATATATGCCTACATCCCACAGTACACGTTCTCAGCGTAGTTTGTATATCCCAAATAATTACAAGTGCTTGCCTTATTGACAAAGAGATCATTGTAGCTGTTTTTTTTTTTTCCATATCTGTTCAAGAAAATTACAACTCTATTATTTTATAGTATTTTGTTGCAGAATATATCTAATGGAATCAGTTCTTAAAGTGCCGTCCAATTTTGAATAGTGTGTTCTTATTTTGATTTATAATTTTTTAATTGTTCATTAAGTGATAAGAAATATCACTTTTTTACAGTTTTCTAGAACTAATTCTTCTCTACCACTCTTTAGAGCAATGGGCATACTGCCGTTGAGGTATTTGTATGTTTTTAAAGTTTTAGTAGGAGTTTTATAGAAAAAGTGGTTCTATGAATAATTATCACATAAGGCGGAATTGTGGATGGAGGAAAATAGTATTTCAACTGTTAAAAACTAAATTAACAGCAGTTAAGAATTCATTTTTGTATAGGGGGGTGAAAATATTTTACATACTACCGGTAGATGTTCAAAAGGGGAACCATTTATCCCAGTTTTTTAAATCCGTGAAGTTATGGCTATTTTCAGTGGAAAATATTGAATTAGTTTTGAGGTGATGCAGTGGGAACAAGTTAATATTTCTGAAATATGTCATGTGCATGTGTGAGTGTAGATTATGTCTTGTGTATAAGTGTGTGTGTGTGAAATTGTGTTCTTTATCCAATTTTTTACTTAGTTTTATTGCTAAGGCATCCTTTGAATTTGTATATATCTTGAAAGGTAATGGCGCTGTGGCTGATCTCTTTCTTTCCTTTACCTCTAATATCTAGATTTAAATATTGTGATGGTAAATCCTACTCAGGCACATGTGCCTAAGGATTACCTATTCTTCACATAATTTAAATTTGAATGTAAGGAAAATCTTTGTTTTGGTTATATCAAGTTAAGTGTGATATCAATAATGTGTTATTTTTACTTGTATTGTACTTTTACTTTTATTGTTGTTGCATTAAAAATTATTATTTATTGTAATTTGATTGTGAAGAAATAAATATTATTATATATTGTCCGATATATGTAATCTTTGTTACATTCTTTAAATAAATATTACAATAATATATTTATTTTCATTAACTCTCCTTTCCTAATTAGGTTGAATTACTATTCTGTGTTCAAAGTCTAGAAACACAAGTTTAAATATGCTGTGAAATGCTACTGATGTATAGTTAAAACATCAAATTTAGATGTTTATTGAACAGAAAGTGATTTATTTTCAATTTCCAGCTTTTTTTTCTATCTGTCACAGCCGACCACCATGTTAGGCCATATAATCGTGAACTGATTGTATTTGATAAGTTTGTTACTTATTGTGTGTGTGTGTGTGTGTGTTATGTTATAGGATAGAAGAAGTGCCCCTGGATGAAGTCAACCTGTCTGAGGACGAAATGTTGATCCCAGTTGCTCATTTCCATAAAGACGTTTTCTCTACCTTTGGAATTCCATTCCTACTTAAAGTCAGAAATGTAAGTAAACAGATACTGTATTTTGTAATCTTGGTATATATAGAGTGTGCAGTGTCATTTGTTGTAATTGATTTTATATAGTCTCTTTTTTTCTTTTTTTTTTTTTAACGCAACTCAGATAATTTATGTTCGCGTGATTTAGTTAAAAAAGAATAAGCCAATAGGCTGTTAAAAACATACAACTTCTCAAAAACACCTCTACCGCTTTTCGTTCAAATCTTAGTGAAATGTGATAATTACCAAAACTCTCGTGGAAAATGAAAATAACCTAACCTAACCTAACCACACCTAACCTAACCACACCTAACTTAACCACACCTCACCTAACCTAACCTAACCTCACCTACCCTACCTTAACCTAACCTAACCTAACCTCTTTTTTTTTTAACGCAACTAACACGAGTTAAAAAATGTCAGATTTTACTCGAAGGTTAAATGATATTCCTTCTTTGCAGTTATTACAATATGCATATTTAAACTAACAAAAAGAATATTCTTTCTTCCTCTTGACGGTTTTCCAACACTAAGGCTCCAATGTCTCTATATATACTAAATCCCAAAGTAAAGGACTCTATGCAATCACATCTAATGATATATTGTTTAGTTGAAATCTATGTGTGTGGGAGAGTGATTTTTTGATTTCGCGATGAGAACAAGAAATATTTCAACACTAATTATCGAGAAATACCGAGAGTAAGATTTAGGGACAAAAGCAAGAATGAGAGTTTTATTGTCAAGACAACAAAGAGAACAATACTGAGAATTGTTATTTACTGATTTAATTCATTTAAGAAAAATAATGAGTACATGAATCATTACTATCTTGCATTTCTTACTACGCCTACAAAATTCTTCCAAATGGCTTGTGTGAGCCTGCAAATCATTGGTTAATTACTGTTTAATAAAAGAAGTATATTACTTGTTTTCTTATTGTATTTTGTATACAGTGTGTTAAATAAGTCCCGGGACAGCTTAATATTTGTTTTAACCATTACAAATGGGGCTTCAAAGCTTTGCACATTGTTAATGGACACCACAATCTATTTTAGTACGTTTTCAGTGGACCGCTACCTTTCCAGGGGGACGGCCAACAAGGGGTAAGTAGGAAATCTTAAATGAGTGCATAGGTCGAGTTGTACATTGAATTAAAGGCCTTTATGAGTAAAACACGATGTCGCAAATCCAACCTCAAAAAGTTTTACTCACAAAGGCCTTTAATTTGATGTACAACTTGACCTATGCTCTCATTTAAGATTTCCTACTTACTCCTTGTTGGCCGTCCCCCTGGAAAGGTAGCGGTCCACTTAATGTGTACTAAAATAGATTTTGGTGTCCATTAACAATGTGCAAAGCTTTGTAGCTCTATTTGTAATGGTTAAAAATATATTAATCCGTCCTGGGACTTATTTAACACACAGTATATTATCTCTGGTAAATTTTATGAACAATATAAATGAAATAATGCCAAGAAAGAACAGTAAACCATTAAAGATTTTCACCTTAAAATGAACATTGTAGATATACATTTATTTGTTAGAATTTGTTTGCCCTCTAATAAGAATGTAGTATTATTTTTTTGATTATATGAAAAAAGTAAGTACGTCATATTCTTGGTAAACCAAATAATGTTCTGTAAAATTTTAATAATCAACCATAGTCTTCAAATTGAAATAAAGTAATGACACCTAGTGTTCAAATTATGAACTAAATGATATCTTGGAATGCCTGGTGTTCTAAGTTACAACTACCTAAAACTATTCTGTTTCTACAAACATCTCATTTTAAATTTTAGTATGATTCCAAAATTGAAAGAAGTGATTTTTAAAGTAATATTCCTAGCATAAATTGTTGATTTTTACCACTTTTAAGTAATCCTTAAACATTTATCAGAATACAATTAATTATAGTTAATTTTACACTGTGTAGTATGTATTCAATTTTATACTTCCTTTCATTTATTAATCATTGTAGAAACACTTGGTCACGTCAAGTTTAAGGTTATAATTCCACAGATTAAATGATCAATTTCATATCAATTGGAACAATAATAATTTTCAGATTCATATATTAAGTAATTATGTTAAGATTCATATATTAAGTAATTTGGTTTGAGAATTTCCAGAAATGATGTATTTTCGATCTGACACACCTTTTGGGCTCTTTCGTTTCTATCAATTCATTTTGTTACAACTTAGACGTCTTCCTATATTAGGCTGTGATGCATGTGTACTTAGGAAGCAGGTTATACCTCTGCCTGAGCTTATGACAACACAATTTAATATATTGAAAAAATGAATAAATAAACGCATATATCTTTGAAAATCGTGAAAATCTTTGACGTATATAGTTACAATGAAACTATATGAATTTAAAAAAACTCGATACTCTAAAAATGAATCCGGAAATTTTTTACAGGATCGAGAAAAATATATCTGAGAAATGAATCTATTCTTGTTAACAAGATCTAGATGATATTTAATTAGTTCTTCCTATACAATTCTACTCTCCATTTCATTGAACTGGCCACAATCCTCTTTTAATGAGTCTTTCAGTAGGTCCATTGTTGAGTTCACTGTGTGGCACATGACATTGTTTCATCGACACTACAAAATCCATCTTCCTCTAACATTACAGTTAATTTTCATTGCCTGAAGCCTCATTGTTCTTCCTTAACTGTTTCGTCTAGTCTTCTTTTAATTTTAAGTAGTAGTAGTTTCTCATACATGTTTTGGTAATTTGTGGATCTATTGTTTTTAAGTTATTTTATATCTTTTACCATTTACAGGGGGAACCATTTACCGAAGTAAAAGAAAGGTTAGCGAAAAAGTTAGGTACTCAAGAAAAAGAATTTGAAAAGGTAAGTTTATTTTAGTATTTGGTAAATTTAATTTTGTTTTAAGTATTTGTAAATACATTTTTAACATATTAAAAATTTTATAAACAATATAAAATTAAAAACTATGTGTGTTTAGTGCCTTAATGTACAAAGGCTTTTCGGAAAATAAGTTCCGTTTTATCTGACGAAGGTTTTTCATCCACCAATGCTATTGTTCAGACCTGTTTCACAACATGTAGATTAATTTAAATAATATGATAATCATGATGTAGATAACAAAGAGGAGATTGGTATGCTCCTTCTGACTGGCAGTTTGTCTCCCTCTTTCATTATATATTATTATTCCTGTGACAGGGAAAAGTCGAGGAGTTTTGGTTGAAATTGGGAGGGGGGGGGCAAATAATTTGATAGGAAAATGATTTGGAAAACTGAGACTAATACAATTATTTGTAAAGGGGCAAATAAACGTTAGAGATAGGCAGACTTTCTGTCACTCCTACATCAATAAATGAATTACAGAGAGAGAGGAGAGTTGACAGTTTGCACAGGTCATGTTTCTCTAGCGTACTATAGAGTGAAATAGTTTATGCGATGCTTTTGCAGCATTTAGTCAATTTTATTTTGGTTGTTTAAAAAAAAAAAAAATCAAATTGTTTCTGTGACAATTAACATTTTTGTTAAGTTAAAGTTATTAGTTGAACTTGCATTGTATCGAATTATCAGTAGTAATTATATAATTCACCAAACAAGAAAGTGGACTTCAATGTGTTAATAACACATGATTAGACATTTAATAATAAATCAAAAAATGTAAAAACTAGCTATACCGAAAAGTTTTTTGCCCTTAAAACAAACAAAAAAATACATAAACTTATAATGTAAATAGTTTTATGAAATAGGCTCCTGATTATAAACTAACATTTGAGCTTGTAGATATTTATATCATTATGTGTGTATGTTTACAGTTCAAGTTCGCATTTGTACACCTGAATCGTCCACAGTTTATTAATGAAGAAAATGAATTCATTATCAATCTCCTAGACTTCAGGCCACATCCTAGTCCAGGTATGTGATAGATCTTACAGCAATTAAAACAATGTACAATTCACCATAGATAGTTTCTGCCTACTTACTGAAGGACACCCATCTCTTATAAAACCTAACCTCTCCAAATCTTATCAGGATGCTTCATCCTAATCAAGGTTCTGAAGATCCTTGTATATTTTATTTCAATCAAATGTAACGAGTAGCTGCATTTTTCTATAAGTTCAATAACCACAGATTGGATTATCTGCACTTTAACACCATAATCTTACAGTGAAATACGCCATACAGTTTCCTATATTAACCCTTCCCAAGCGGCAAACGAGTTTAGCCGCAATGGTAGACTTTGACCCAAACGCGAATGACGATTAAAGTTGCAAAAATATATTTTAGCCTATGGTTAGTTAGGTTCACCAAAGTTCCGGTAGAATGCAGAGGCATGTCCGCTGTCTATTCAGGAATAGAAAAACTTTTTGTTGAAAGTTCTACGCCTTGAGGCTGTGGAGGGGGATGCTATTTTGTCTGGAATTGCCCGGCGGCGCACACATTGTATAGCTTCTACAGAGCTGATAACGGCTATACTCGCAGTCTCATTAGTCTGATAGGCGACGACCTCTGTGTTTGCATTTGAGCATTGTTTTGAAGAAGTATTGTTTTTTGTTTTTTTAACCCTCCATCTGGCAGATGTTAATTTGTTTTTAAATTCTTCGTTTGTTTAAAAATTAATAAAATATATTATTTGTATACAAAACCTTACTTATAAGACATCATTTTCTCAGAAAGATGCATAGAATTCATCTATGTAATAAAAAAAATATATTTGTTTAACGGTTTTGGAGTAAGTATGTTACATGTCAAAAACGAAGTTACCATTTTTCAGGAAAAACCTGTACCATCCAAAATCAAAAGCTTACCACCTTTTTCTAAGATATACAAAAGTTTTATGTAATATTTATCAATATATTTAGGGGGAAAAAAATAAATTTGTTACATTTTCAAAAAAACAAAAAATAGTTTACGGAAAAAGGGAATTTGGTCTTTTTATTTTCAACAATTTACCAAAAATAGTAATATATATTTTATACAAGAGTACTATATATCATTATGTTCAGAAAGGTGCATAGAATGTAGGTGTGTAGTGAAAAAAATGTTAGATGTATCACATTTGGAGTTTTTTGGTCAAATACCAAAAAATCGAACAGTAACAGAACAGAAATTTCACAAAAATGGTAATCAATAACATACTAATAGATTTTTCGGAATTTTTTCAACCATTACTTGAGATTTGTAATATATTTGTGAATATATTTAGGGTAAAAAAATAATAATTTGTTACATTTTCAAAATAAAAACAATGATTTTGACTAAACAGGTAACTTTCACAAGTGAGGTTAGGTTTGACACCTCGACAATTTATGCATAATTAGTAACTTTCTAAAGCTAGGCCTAAGACAAAATTATCAGATTTCACTAAAACAACATACTTTACAAAGAATAACACACATATACACTTTTATAATCAAATAAAACACTAAATATAAGAAAATTTGGTTATAACCTAGATTATTACAACATACTTTTTAGGTTATTCTGTTTCAAACATAAACCGCTTACAAACTAGAAAATCACTCAAAAACATAAACTTTAGAAATAAAAACACGTATATTGTAACTTGTATACAAAATTTATATACAATTTGTATACACAAACCTTCAAAATAAACAAAATATCTAACCAAAACAATATGCGCTATGTCATTTATTACAGTTTTTACGTCGTACAATTGCTACGTTTGGAAATCAAAACCAAACCTTCTAAGTAAGTATTTGTCTATATCAATTGGTACCAACTTATAGAATGAAATTTCCTCTACAACATACAGTACAACCTCGTTTATCCGGACTAATTGGGACCGGAAGTGATCCGGTTAATCAAAAATCCGGATAATCCAAAATTATAGAAAGATAAATAAAACAAAATATAAAATGATAACTTACCATTTATAAGTCATGAAAAAACACAATATTTACACAGTTATTCAATTTACACAATACATGAAATTACACAATGTACTGTAAATGATGAAAAACATTTATTTACACACCTGAAATATTTACACATGCTTTTAATTTACACAGGGTTTAGTTGTTATTTACAAAAAAGTCATTTATCTTCCTCTGTTTTAATTTGGTGTTACGTTTCAATGACTCCCTGTCTATACGATTCAATGCGTCTAACTTTTGGGCCATTGTAAGCACATTACGTTTTCGTTTCGTCGCCATTTCCACGCACAAACGCTAACATGCGAATATAAATAAATAGCAGTAACAACGCCCACCTCTAAATACTATGCCACTTCTCATTCACGTCCTCGATACTCCCGACTGGGGATGTGATGTGCCAACTGCCAAAAAAAAAGAACGGGGGTTCCCAAAGCTGGCGGCACCGCTTTAAGATGTGACAAAATGTTCACATTTACTGATTTACACCCTTGAGTCTTAGCAACCCGACAACAATAAAGTTGTAAAAATGACAAGATGGTTTATGAGGCGTTGTAAACATGCACCTGGTTTGTATTTATTTCACACTGTCGTGCCGCATCGGGGTAGGGGGATGGTGACGCAGAGGTCATTGCTCCTCCACTTTCTCTTCCCAGTGCATCAACAACCCGACCTAATACCTCGAGGCGACACTGTAGTGTTGAGGAAATCACGTTTTTATCAACATTAATGTAATAGCAGATATTTCTTGTTGAAACTCCATATTCAAGGATAAAATAAAGCAAAAGCTTAAAGTTTCAAAATAGGCCTATTATAAATATTATTTAAAATATTATTCAAAATACAGTAATTATTAAAATATTTTGAAACTTTAAGCTTTTGCTTTATTTTATCCTTGATTAAATTTTTTATTTTTTGTTCCGGATCGATCCGGATAATCCAGACATCCGGTTGAATGAGGTCCGGATAAACGAGGTAGTACTGTACTGTAAAGTTCGATTACAAAAATTCAATTCAGTAATCGATTATGCCATTTCGTTAATTGCACTGAATGCCAAATGAATTTCGTCTTGTCAAGTTTCTTCTATGGTCAAGTGGAAATATCTCTGGATCTGTGAGACGCAGAAAAATTTGTAATCTATGGTTTGAAAGAGAAAGATGTGATCTATAGAACAGTGTTTTGGTCAACCCGTTTGACAGAAATATAGATTTGTAATCATATCGGGAAATATGGCGTCGCGTTTGCGAAAAGGCGCAGAGTTTAAATTTACGATTTTACGCATCAAAAATATGCGAACTTCACCAATTTTTGGAATATTACTTATAACGTTTTGTGGTTTTTTGTTTTTTTTTTTGCATGATTATGCATCTACGGAACATTAGCTTTCCAATGGTATTTTATTTATTGCGATAAGACGATTCTAAGTGGGCGTAATATTGAATTGCAAAAATGTGTTTTAGAGTCGGTGAACTAAACCATATGTCTCATACCAACCCGCCAGCGGGTTGTTCGCCACGTCGAGGGTTAACATTACCTTGTATTTTTTTATATTATTTCACAATATAACTGTTCCAATGTACAAAAATTAATAAAAACTAAATTTTTTTTGCAATTTTTTACTATTTTGTTGTATGTAATAAAAAAAGGTTAAATGTAGCCGAAAACCAATGATGACATTTTTTAAAATTAACCTTTCACATACAAAACGAAAACAAAAATTAACTTTGGGAAGAGAAAAAAAAAAGTTTTAAGTTATTTCAGCGTTGAGGTGAAATAAGGCAAATTTTATTCAGCGTGCGAAGGGTTAATAAAGTATACTAGACTAGCAATCATAAATAAATATAAAAGTAAAACAGAAACCGGATACAGAGATGATCTAATGATAGACATAATACACATTGACATTTAATTATTTTATTTACGTATTTTCATCCATTGACAATTTATCAGACTTACTGTATTTATTGATATCGGCATGTAGAGTAGGCATGTGTGACCCCTTGAAATTTCCGAGCTCGACATGATTTTTACAAGCCTGGCTCAATTTTACGAATTCGACACAGTTTTTCGACAGGTCTTGCTTTTAAGATTGTATCTGTTTTTGAACGAGGTCCAAACTGGTAGAACAATACTACAATGAAAACTTGATACAACATGAACTGAAAAACAGTCATAATTGTAATCGGATGTGAAACGAGTGGATGTGATATCCTTAGTCGCCCTTCTTTTGAGATAAAAACATGTTTTTATTACATGTATAAATCAGAGGAAGTAAGCTGTCCGCTTTAACCTCTTAATGCCCACGCCCGTATATATGCGAGCAGACGACTGCCCTGCCAGCAGCCCACGCCCGCATATATGCGAGTTGGCGTCAGCTGTTTTATATCTCGTTTTTTGCGTGTTAGCGGTTATACTGCTATGACGTATTTGGTATTGAACTGTTCAGCAGAATGCAGGGAAATGAGAGGTAATTTTTGTTTTAGTGCATCTTAGTCTGCATCACTGCAATATCCAGTTCACTTTCGTTATTTCGCCAGCTGTCACTGTATATCTGTGGTAGCTTCTTTTGTTGTTGTGTCTTGATAAACAAACCAAATGTCTAATTTGCGTGAACGTGAAATATCAGAGTATTTATCTCTTGATGATTTTAGTGATTTTTTAGACAGTGATAGTGATAATGACGAGATAATACGTAGTGTAGTGACGTGTTCAAATCGTGTAGTTGAAAATGTTCCTGGACCTTCAGGCGATGCACCGACGCATTCTAACCTATATGACAATCCAATTCCTAGCCCAAGTGTTGTAAATAGTGAAATATATAATTGTAATAAATATAAGAGTACTAAAAATCATGTACCAAAAACATATATAGCTTGTATATTTGTTCTTTTTTAATTTAATGTAAAAGCTACAATAATCAGTGTGAAAATCTGCATTTTTTTACTTTTACGTTTGTTTACATTTTTGCATATGTTATAATATTTTTTATGATATGTGTCTATATATATATATATATATATATATATATATATATATATATATATATTGTGTAGGGAATTAAATTTCCTACAAAATGTATGTAACGATTTTACAATAAAAAAAATTATAGTTTTACTATAACTTTACTTTTGAAATTTCAATATAAAATTTAAAAAAATAAAAATAAAGTAAAAAATAATAATTTGGCCTAGATAATGTAATTTTTTATACCATTTTCATATTCCCCTGTTCTTTCTGAACAAAAAAAATATTACATTGATAGGTTTGCTTCATATTTAGATTTTATATGAATTTTCATAATAATGTCTGCAAATTTGCGAAAAATACCCGGGCTGAAGCTTGTATTATACTGATCATAAGTCGGGCATCAAAAGGTTAAATGCGACAACTTACCGTCAACATCCCTCACTGAAGACATTTGGAAACCAAAATATTCCCATTTAAATAATTCTATTTATTTAAACAACAGCTAAATAAATAAAATCCAAATTCTAAATTACAACTCGAAGAAATTGAAATTATTTACATTGTGGTAAATTTAAAGAAAATTGTAAAATTTACGTTTTTAAACTGTTTAGAATTTAGTTATTGTAGCTCATATATCATTGAAGATGACGACTTTGTCATTTAAATGTGTTTAAGTAAACTTAATTTTTGTGAGATCTTGTGTTCAAGTTTTATTCTATTTATTATCTCACAAGTCGAGCTCAATATTTATTTATAATGTTAATGTTTATTTAAACTATGTTTTGTGGTATTCAAGTCTCTTTCATTAAATTTGAAAAGTTCTAAGGTAAGGAATATAAAAATTTACTTCGTCTCTTTTTGAGACCATGATTCCAATTTCATTATTGATTAAATGCTCGCTCGCTTATATTTGTTGAGTACATATAAACATTGCGTACATGTGTCTTGTGTGACATGTTTGTCCTCTTTAACCTATTTGTATTGTGAAGTGTTTGTGTCTTTTTTGTTACCGCCTTTATTTATTTGACGATCTCAAACAAGCCAGCATTTAATGTTTAACTGGAGATGAAATTGTGGTCTCGAAATGCGTCTTGAATCGATTTAAAAAAAAACGAAGTTACATGGCGATTCAGGTAATTTAATATTTTATATCTAGAATTTTTCAAATTTAATGTTTATCTTTTAACCTTTCTTACTAACCTCTCTTTATGATTTGCTTTCCAGGAGGTACTTCGTTCAAATCGTGGCTGGGCCTGGAACATGTAAACAAAGCACCTAAACGATCCAGATTCAACTACTTAGAAAAAGCAATCAAAATATACAACTGAGATAGCATAAACTACAACTCTATTAGGTTGAATGTGAAGAGTTTATTTAAAATCAACCGTTCTTTGATGCATACAAAATAAATTTGAACAAAGGATAAAAATACAAGGCTTGTAAAATACCCCCTGGTTTTGGGGGTGATTTAAATACCTATAAAATATTTACGATATTTAAATTATTTTATTTAATTTTCTATTAAATATCACAGCTTGACTCCAAATCACATCTTGTATATTTGAAAGCTTTTACAGTTAGTATTTCTTTGCTGTTTTTTAAATGTATATTTGTTTTTTGTTTTTTTTTTTCATTTTCTGTTCTTGTAATAATAATTCAAATCAGGGTTAAATCATCTCGTTAAAAAACAAAGACCTTTTTATTTATGGAGCGTTTTAATTAAATTAGCATACGAATATTTAATTTGTTGTAAGTTATTCTGGTAAATATAAATTTATTTTTTAAGTGAACCGAAGGATGGTTCATCACTTATAAAATCTTGATTATTGAATACGACGATAGGTTAAAAATTTTCAGTGCCATTACGATTTAAAATGTGTTGTCGTAGTTCGGAATTGCATTGAATATATTTTAGTATTCTTTAATGTGCTGGGCATATATTTTATCCTCCAAAATAAATTTATCTTTAAAATGTTATTGATTCTTGTGTTTTTATATATACTGCAAATTTATTTATTGTTCTTACTTTACTACAATGTTTGTTATTCAACATTTTTATAATGCAATTAATTTTTGAAAGTTTTCTGATTTGAAATATAGTTTTTTTTGGGGAAAGTAGTGTTAGGTTAAAGATAAATTAAAATTAAAATAAGAAATTTATAGTTTATTTTTTAATTAACCTGAGTACATTTTTTCAACCAATTTTACTACCTCTATGTCTAGAGAGAGTATTGTGATAGGACGAAACCGATGTGAAATTATTAGTAACAAGTATATCAAATTTTAAAGCTGGGGGAAATAAAGGATTGTTTTAATATGCAATAATAATATTATTATTATCCTTTAGAGTTGTGAATCTGCCACCATCACTCATTTAAACTATCTTCTGCACTTTATAAACTAGACAGTAGTACAAAAACTCATTATTTTACAAAGGGCAGAAGATTTCTCAGAATTTTTGTTCTTTACATATTCCCCCGTAACAGCATCTTTTGATGGATTTAAAATTCGCTAACAAGTTTACTTCCGGGCTGCCAAGAAGTAGTTCTTTGCTTGATGTTCGTTTCTGACCCCTTCACCATCTTGCTTCATCTGCGAGAATGTTCAAACCGAATATCTTTAATCACCTTTTCTCTTTCATTTCTTTGTGAGTTGCCTCTAGTTTGATCAGAATCCATAGAGGATTTCCCAATTTTCTGCCATTTTTATCTGCAGTTTCATCCCTTTTTCCTGTACATTTTGCTCGGTACTCAAATAAGTCTCACCTGCCTTTGAGATAACAGCTGACCAAACATGCAATTAGCACAGACAAATCTTGATGTTGTTTCCAAAAACTTAATGGTTCCCTTGCTATCAGAACTTAGAGTAACATCTATGTCCATATTACCTGGACCCTGAATTTTAAATTTTTTATTTCCTTGTTTAAGATGCAAAAAAACCTATTGGTCATCATCGCCTTATAAAGGAAAAGCATATAATTTTTTGTTGATGTGGTTCTTATGACCCCCATGGCAGGACGGTTTTTTTGTTCATTATCTTCCTGGTATCAGGCCATGACACTATGAAAACAAAAGTTAGAAAGGTTTTTATAATAGCAGTTTAGAGCTAAAAGGGCGGAATCTCCATATTGTACAAATTATTTTTTACTATACAATACACTTGGCAGTCTTTGTTCCTGCCCAGATAGTAGGTCTTGATCGGCTGAAGGAATGATCAACCACAGAGGTTATCTCCGTTGGAGGGACATAGCATAGATTATGTAGTACAGTACCCTCAGACTAGAAGTGTGTCTGGTGTAATGGGTGTGTCCTCCCTTCTACTTGCTTCCCTAACCTGACGGTATTATCCATTCCAAGAAAACTAGGTACACAAATTACTGCTTAGCTACATTTAATTCTTAAAAGTTTAATTTTGTAAACATTTTACTCTTATTTACACTGATAAAAGAAACGAAAATTTTATTGGGGTTGTACCGCTGAAAGCAAGCGCAACAAACGAAGTGTGGAGACTACTCTTTTCCTCTCCACCCCAGATACATTCCTACCTTGAGGTTACGGTATACAAAAGTCTCTAAGGTGCATTCTAAGTGATCAAAAACATAATTAACAAGTTCTTGAATATTACAAGTTAACCAAATAAAAATTCATATCCCTACACAGTTCTGTTTTGCTCTGAATAAGATTATTTTTTCTAAAAAATCACTTTCTACCTTTAATATTGATATACAAGAAGGCCATTATGGTCGAGTTGCAACCTCCATTTTATTTGTACACTTACACCGTGGCTGTATCTCTTTTGGGTATCCCAAAAATGTCTGTCTGTACGTATATCGGCAGTGATTTCTCTGAAATTGTTTGAGTGATTTTATTCAAAGTTGAGCACTAGAGATTGTTCAGGCCTAGTTTTAGGCTTGAGATCTCTTCTTAGGTTATACATTTAGTTTTATAATTAAAAGTTACTTAATGACTTCACCCATCTTATACGTTGAAGAAAATTGATAGTCCAAAGGATTAAAAACTATTATTTGAAGGAAACCTTCACATCATACACCAAACAACATAAAATCTTGTACAAAAAATTGCACACGATGTTTCACGAAGAAATAAAACACTTAGCGTCCACAGGTGTTAGTTCTACTGATGTTCACGGACATTTTTTGTTTCAACCTCTCTGAGCGTCTATCACATGTCAACAGAGAAGGGATCGGACAATGATCATTTAAAGGTTCAACCCCCACCAAGTTCATGTTGCCAGGTTCCAAATTATATCTATCAAAAAGTCTACGAACTTAATTTTTTATTAGGAGCAAATAAATAGAACATAGTGTAACTTGGCTGCGAAATACAGTTTTCCTTTACCATAATTATGGCTGTCTCTTTAAAAATCCTTTTTCTCCAATCAGTCTCTTTTAATAGTGTAGAGAGCCCTTATCCCAAAGAATAGTGTGATGGTTAATTATGACATGTTCACCCAACTTCGAACGGTTGACCTCACCCATTGTAATGCATTTTTCGTGTTCTGATACCCGTTTTTAAATGGACGAGACATTTGCCCCACATAAGACAACCCACACTGGCAAGGTAAATTGTAAACAATTTTTTGGCTGTCAACATTTTTGGGACTTGATTTGCTTAAACAACTTTTAATTATTTTTGAATTTTTGAAAACAGTTCTAATCAAAAACTTGGAATGCTTCTAATTTTTTTCTGAAATGCCTTGCACATATGGGATCTGTACGGTAGTACGTGGTTTTTCATTAGTTATTTAGTTTTAGTTTTCAACATGGCTAGACTGGTGTTTTTCTTGATACTTGATAATACTTTTATACTTGATAACTAGAATTTAGTTTTTTTATGATGGCAAATGACCAATTAAACCATAACTCTAGAACTGGCAGTGTAAACTATAATCGTTTTTTTTTAAATCATAAAGGATAATAATATTATGCAAAACCCAACTTGTAAGATATAATTTTTCACAGAAAGGTGCATAGAACTTATCCATGTAATGGAAAAAAAAGTTAGATTTTAACGTTTTGGAGTAAGTATGTTAGGAATCAAAAAATGAAGTGAAAATTTTACATGAAAAAAATAGTATGTTTTTCATCACTAGGACCAAAAGTGAAGCTTTTCGATACAAGCTCAAGTTTAACAGCCGAGGCCGGAAAATGAGCGAGGGTCGAAAAGCTTCTTTTGGTCCAAGTGAGGAACTATAGTTTTCGTTATACTGCAAATAATATAAGAAAACAATTTCACAAAAACTAAAATGTTATAACCTATTTGCCTTCAAATCGATGGTAACAGCTGTTTTAACGGTTATTTACAATCGAGAGTATCGGTTGTTTTTATAGATTCTTTATAATTGTTAATTAATTCGTATAAACGAAGTAACAGCTGATGACCTCAACCTCAGCTGATGTTTTTAGGTCCTAGGACTAAAAAGAACAACTTTAGCATCTCAATGCATGTATTGGAAACAGCTGTTTTTGAAGGAATATGACGGGGAAAAAAATTTCTAGGTATACAAAAGTTTTGTAATGCATTTATGTTACTAGCTAAATGGAAAACACAACTTCTTATTATCATTTTCCTCAGAAAGACCATAGAATTTACCTGTGTAATAACAAAAATGTTAGATGTAAAAAAATTTGGAGTTAGTATGTCAGAAATCAAAAATTCTTACAAAAACCAAAGCCAAAAAGCCAAATGAAAGCCTATAGTTACATTCAAAAACAATTTATTAACTTTTTATAGATATAGAACAGTATTTGTGTTCATAATTTGTGCATAAATGTTGGTAAAAACAAAAATCAATTTATATAATTTTCATTAGACAAAATTAATTTTTACGTAAAAACTGGAAATTTGCTAAAATTTAGCCCTAAATTGAACTAACCTAGACCTTTGTACTAGGTAGGCCTGCACAATATCACTGATAAACTTAAAATTCACTCAAAAAAATAAACTCTAGAAACAATAGCACACATAATGTAACTTGTATAAACAAATTATAATAAATAAATCTCTCTACATTACAAAATAAGTTCACAGTAATAGAAATAAATCGAGCCACGCACTGAAGATTACATACTATGGAACCATTTAGGATACTAAATATGACAAGACAACAGAATTTCTAGTTCAGAATGCTAATATAAAATTATGCCTATGGCCTAATAGGTTGTACCAATTGAAAGATCAAAATTTCATCATATTATAGTGTGCAGAACTTACATAATATCGATCTAAGTAATCGATATTTCACATTTCGTAACTGCACCGAAAAGAAAATGAGTCTGGTTCAGTTTGGTTATTACTTTGTAGAATCTAATACATCTCGCAACTATTACAGTTGGGATAATTTGAAATACGTAGTTCGAAATAGAAAGAAAAATACTATAAAATATTGTCAACTTGTGGCATTTGGACAAGAATTACCATTTATAAAAATTATAATATGATAGATAAGTTCACATTTTCTTATATTGTGAAGAATCATGCAGTGCTCTTCTCTTGTGACAAAACACTCAAGATTGAAACACTACCTTTGCCGTGATATATTACAGATTTCTATACAATAATATTTACTAGGCACAAAGATTAATTGGAAAAAATATGATTTTTAGCATGTTAAAATCCTTGATTTTGTTTAATTTTTATAGATTAAAAACTACAAAGTTAGAAATATTTGGGAAGCATAGATCGAAAGATGAATAATTGTTCTATAGAACAGTGTAGTGTAGATTTGATAAGACAGAAATATGGACTTGTGAAAGTAAGACAAAAAATTATGTAAATTTATGATTCAAAACTGCATAATTTATGCGTCACTTGTTTGCCGCGAAATATACAGATTTACCAATTAATTCAATATTATTTATACAGTTTTATGTTATTATGATTGCATGATTATGATTCTATGGATTATTAGCTTTAAAACTATCTAAATATAATTGTGGTCCGATGATTTTTATTAGGGTAAATGTTGAATTGTAAAAAATGTGTTTCTTATGCTCGATAACCCATTAACTATTCTAGACACATTGCTCATCGGCTTGGTCCGAGCTACTTAGAGGATTAAGTAAATTACTTTGTAAATTTATTTAAATAAATAATTAAACCATTAAACATTCCTATATATTGACAGACATACACACCTCTGTATGGGCTTTCAACTCTGGTTTTATTTTACTGGCGTACGAACAAGATGGTTGTTCTTCTTTCACTTTATTTACAATTTGTGGTTTTATGTCAAACTTCTGCAGTCATAATCCAATAATCATAATCATTTTTTAGTAATCATAATCCAAAATCACAACACAATTTATTCAGATGTTCTTAATTACAGATGTAAAATGTAATTATAATTCAATGTTTTAGGCTGACAAGAAAAGTTTTAAATTGGATTTTTTCAACATCGGGTCCAGTGATTTATATAAAAATTTACTCAAATGATATCTCTCTTATTATTTATGACATGTTTTAGCGCAGGCTAAAACCCGTTGAGGGTCAATATAAGTACGAAGTGGCTGTACACAACTTTGTTTTTGGAGCTCTTTTTGACCCATTTTATTACTGGAATCAAATTTTTCATTTACTAATATCGTAAATTAATTTTAATAGAAATTAATTACTTGGATTGTATTTGACATTTTTGTAGCCTTAGGAAACTCTGAAAAAGATTTTAATTCATGTAAGTGGAAATGTAAAAAGTAGTAAACAAGGAAGGTTGGCACTAAACCCCAAAAATATAATCAGGTATTAACTCTTTAGACGTATACTAAAATTGGTGGATTTTGAAATTATGTTATATATAAAAAATATATGTATATTTTCTAGATGAGATTTTCTAGGCTGTCCAGGGTGGGGGGTGGGGAATAATGAAGCTAAAATAATAAACAAACTTTTTTGAAGTAATAGTTTAATTTTAACAAAGAATTTAATAGGGTATCCCTACATAAAACAATGAACATGGTCTATTACAAATTATAACTAAAAGAGAAAAATAATTTTATTAACACGATACATTACTATATTCTAATGAAACTGCATAACTAATTTGAAATATTGATACAAATGTTTCAAGTTAGTAATTGGTTTTAGTGTGCTAATCTTCAGGCTGCAATGGAGTTTCGTTTGTTCAGGTCTTGCAGATGTAATAAATCTCTCACCAAAGCCCTTTTTCCCCACAAACAATGTAACATGCCCATTTTTTATCACTATTTTTGAGGAAATATATAATATATCCAATATAGTAATGCTATATTGAAAAATACTAAAATCAAGAATAGTGCTATATTTTATGGGTTGATTTTTACAAGAAAATTGGAAAATACGGCTTAAGACATAAATAAGAAAAGCCCGTAAGTCAAAAGTAACAATACTAGGTGGATTCATATCAACTCTGATGTTTTTAAATATGAAAACCTCGTATCTCAAACATACGTGTATTTCTTCACTACACTTTAGTACCTTAACCTATATACGAGGTTTTCCTTGTTATGAAGGAGATTTATAGTTATCAAAGCTGTCTTTTAGATAGAAAAAGTAAACAAAATTAATATGGAACAAATAGGTACATACCTGATTTAACAGATGTGATGATCACGATCGTTGTATACGGGTTATTTAACATCTGGTGTCGATAACAACTCCCATCAAAAACACACCATTATACGAGGTCTTCTCAGTAAAAATGGCTACCAACAAATATACAAGGTTTGATTTTTAGCCGATAGAGGCCAGCACATGTCAAATGGTTATTTAAATTGATGAGATACAAGTTTTTCTCTCTAAATGTGGAAAAAGGTAAAAATTGATATTTTTTGAGATACGATGTTTTCATTCTAGGCCATCGATATGAATTTATCCTGTGCCGTCTAGCTCTATAATTACAAGCTTCTCTGATATCATAATTGTGAATGTCCTTATTCTGAACGTGATTACGCTGAGTATATACATACAAGGAACTGAAAGCAATTTTACATGTTTGAGTGGGTTTTAGTCCTGTTATAAGCCTAATAGTTGTTCAGTAGCTTCCAACTGATATTTTATCTGACCACCCAATGTAAATGTTATTTTACCTGGTACATGGAGAGAGAGAGAGAGAAGGCAATACATATATCGATTTGATACCTACATTATTTTAATAAACAGCCATGTATTGGAACGTATCTCCAAAATTAAAATAAGTTGATGATTCCATCATACAATGTAAAAACATATCCTCTAAATATAATGACTAAAAGTTGGTTTCTTGGGCCTTGTAGTAATATTAAATTGTATTGGTAGATCAAGGGGTCTCGTCCAGTAGGGTAAGTTTGTTTAAAACAGTTGTTACACAGGTTTTCAGAGCCATGTAATTGTGTATATCATTACTCTCTTGATGTCAACAAGTCCCAAACGAGCATGTGTGTATTATATTAAGAAGTTTCCACTCCCTTTACTGTTGTTTTTGTCTTGGTCCTAGTAAGCCTTGAAACTGATACATATGTAAAATCGTACGCTCAAAACTGGAATTTGTAACTACTTAATAACTATTTGTATATTAAATTTAGGTCAGAGTTCAAAATTAAATTTTTTTTACAATAACTTCGCTATTTATCATTGCAAAGTGGTGGGGTATCGTTACATGTAGAATTGAAATCTGCAATTCTTAAATAAAATTGAATGTGTTATAAGTTGAATATGAACAAAATATTAACAGTAAGACTGATCACACATTGGTATTCAATATTCTAAGTTTGGTTTTTTTTTGAAAGTTTGGATAAATCTCCATATTGGTCTTAGCTGTACGAAATCACCTTTCGCTTCATACAACTCTTGACATCTGAATGGACCCCTCCATTCTGGTTGGCCATCATTCCTAATTAGCAAAACTGTTTGGCGCACTCTACGTCGGCACCATATATTATCAATCTAGAGTCGTGATGATTAAACCGTATTTCTTTGGTTTTTTAAAATATTTATTTTTAATTCTATTTGTTCAGTTTCTACTTTTAGGTCCTTCAGTTTCATCTGTAAAATCATGCTCCTTTATCCATTTCATAAGGCTCCATGTTGCCTCTACTTGTTAGATGCAATACGCAACATATAGTTAGTCATCAAAAAGAGAATGGGCAACAAGAAGCAACCCCACTTCACTCCAGATCCAACAGCAACGGTGTGAGACATTTTAGTGTTTCACTTGACAAGTGTATCCATCATACATATCTTATTCAAGGTAAAGGTGTATAACTTTTTGTGAGTTGCCGAAGGATTTCATAGCAACCCACATTTTGTTCCAGTTAAGAGAATCGAATGCCCTATCAAAGTCGAACAGCAGTACAAGGCAGTCTGGTATTCTGCAGATTACTCAATAATGATCCTAAGGTTATTAGTATTATATTGATATGATAATGAAAATATTAAAAAATTTAACATTTAATTAAAAATGTACCGTAAAAAAAAATTAGATTTATCGGGCAATTTATATTCCGCATTTTTTACGAACAGTTATAAAATGATACAACTGATCATAAATCAAAATAAAAACTGAACGGCACATAAACAACCAATCGTTGACTACTTTAAAAATATTAACAAACTGTTTGATAATTGATAAAGAAACTTGACCTGAAAGTAGGCCTATTCCGATTAAAAACTGAGCTTCTGTTTATTTATTGAAGGTGATTTTATTTTGTTTTAACATCCATTCTTTACGAATAAGAGGAGTAATGCATTCTTTATTTAAGCAAAAAAGAAGATTAACTTGGGATCGAACCACCAATCAGAAGGTTCTCACCATGGTAAACACATGTCTTACACCAAAGAAATGTACAGTGTAATTACACCACCATGATGTACAGTGTTCTGTGGGATGTGACTAAGTGGATCATTACTTTATTATATAATTTGGAACGGATCAGTTGATCTTGCACTCTCGTAGTTTGTGATTTATATCTCAAATTTATTACTATATTTGAATTTTACTTTTGTTATTGAAATCCCTTTGTAAACGTGAGTGCAAAGCTTACAGTTTGTGAAAATGTTAACTAGAGCAAGACATGTTTTAAAAAATATGGTGATATAGGTCGTATGTATTAAGTGAACTCTACAATCACGATAGTTGTAAAAAATAAAGTTCTCACTTTTAGCAAATTGAAAGATACAGTCACCGATTTGTCGCTAATAATTTAAAATAGTTGTAATAGATAAAATTTGTTTTTAATAAATTACATGTATTAAAAGGAAAAGTGTTACAGATTTCTCTTTTACATTTTTAAACCTATATTATATTTCTCTGTACAATAATAGGTTATTGCTGATAGACGACCAGTCCTAATGCTCTGCAGTTTTACCATTTACAAATGTTTTAATTTCTAAAATACAGGATGTCCAGTAACTATGGTGTGAACTTTAGGAAGTGATTCTGTACATCAAAATTTTTTAAAGTACATAAGGTTTAGTTTTCTAGCTATCTTTTTCTCAAGATTAAGATATAACCTCAGAACAGATTGGAATATCGATACCAAATTTTTTTAAGAATGTTTTATACTACAGTGAGGTTATGTTAATCATAACCCCGCTCTAGTCTGAACAGCCTATGTAACATGAAGTTTTCAACTTGTGACTTGTCAATTTAACAGTTATTTCCTCTGACTCGAGAGATGTATTCTTCATTTCTCGCCTCTTAATCGTATTTTTCATTAATACACCGAACTCTCTCGCTTCACTGTGTTCCTTTCAGATGTCATATTTAAATCACAGGGAAAAAAAGTGCATGAAATAAAAACAAGAACTCGATTACAATAAATCAATCAACTATTAGTGTTTAGTCAAATTTCAGTATTCAATCTACAGGACTAGACTAACATAAACTAGAGTCAGACGGAAGCAGCTCCAATCTCAGAAATAGGGAATATTTTTAGAATATGTACTGTAAATAATACAATGGAACAACTGTGGACTACCTTCCCTTCCATTTCCTCTGACCACTGCCCCTCGCTACACTTCTCCTCAACTTGTGGGAAAAAACTACAATTAATTTTTTTTTTTTTTCAAAATCATCTAACTTTATTAAAGGTAGATTTTAATCGATAATATGGTTGTAGCACAAGCAAGGTTATGATCTATTTTAAATATATTAATATTTTTCCAATGTCTACATCCGTGGTTCATTTTCACCCTTTCATTGACATGTACCGAACTGACGTTTTTGACGACTATTAGTTTTGCTTTTTGGGGTGGTTGAGAAAAATTACCCGTAGTGTTTTTCATTTTTAATTTTCGACGGCAACAGTAATCAGAGAATCACAATTATTGGCTGGTTTCAAATACAGAAGTGTTTTCAATCCTTCCTACAAAAGATAGTTTATAAATAATTTTTTTTAATTTTTGCTTATGTTTATCTTTAAATTTTATTTAAAATTGCAAATGGCTGCATAGGTCATTTACGTTCTGGCGCATGCTTAATTTTTTTTTGTCCTTTCCAATACTCTCTCTATACTATGTATGGGGAAAAAAAGAGTCCTAAATTACAGTTAGATAACCGTCAAACAGTTTGACAGTGAAGAAATTGACTAAAATTATAATATTTTAAGAGAATTAAAAAACTAGTACATCACGGTACTTTTTATTTAATTTTTTTTTTGTAGGTTTTAACTAACTTTTGTTTTAAGTTGTGAAGTGATGTGAATACCTTGTTTTGTTTCTTTAATTAAAACATAATTCTTCAAAGTTTGACTGATATAGATAGTTTTAATATATTTAATATAGTTTTTTGCATTAAACCAATGTTATTTAATTACCTGTGCTCGAATAATTGGAAACTGTTCGTGTTTGTTAAATAAAATATTTGCTTCTACATAATAAAATGATTTTGTTCTGTTATTCCTTTCAACACAGTATTAACTGATAACTTCTATTGTAAATATATTTCTTTTATCATTACTTGTGTTGTACATAGGTCTAGGAGTTCATAAACTTAACCTAGACTATTGAATGACTCAAATGGATAATGTATAGGTCATTTGTAATGGAGAATTAAATACAAATTGAATTAATTGTGTATTTTGTTTGTATTTTGGATCCTAAGACATGCATATCCCGAGGTCACTCAGTGATAAAGATTTCCCAGCTAGATCCTTGGATTAGATCCTTCTCTTTCATATCAGATCTTTTTTGCCCAACTCTTTTTCTCTTCCGACCCTGCTCTTTTTTTTGTAAGGCAATAATGACCTGAAGTTTTGTCTTTAAACTTTTTCACGATGTAGGATGTTATACTTCTTTTAAATTGAGACAATATCTCAAAAAAGCAAGCTTTGAAGAAAAATGTTTGCACAAAAAGTATTCGGTATCGAGGAGGAAGAATAAATTGTAGCTCTTTCTTTTGAAGGTCATTTGAAGGATTCCTTAATTGTCTTTATTGTCAAGCCTATTTAATAGTTATAAATAAGAACATTTTGTTAGTATGTTAAAACTAAATTCTAAAAACCTAACCTAACCAACCTCAGGGGCTCATTTTAATGGGTGCAGTCTTTGTAATCCCGAGAGAATCTAGCTGGATCTACACTTTTTTCATGTAGTTATGGATCCCTCTCTTTTTCCTATCAGATCTCTCTTGAACAGCTCTTGTTCTTTTCCGACCCTAAAACTATTAAAAATTTCGAGGAATAAATGTCTTTACTGTATTATATCTCTTCTTTTCTTTACGAGGCGATGACGGAGAGGTTTTTCACCTTCAAACAACAAGAATGAAAAAATAAATGCAAAATCATTTTTTACCGGGTCAATTAAAAAAATAAGAGATAAACTATATTACTAATAAGGATCAGTCTGACATTTCCCATCATTTGTGTGTATAAAAACTAATATAATGAGTAATAAATTATTTATATTCCCTTTATAGTTCCGTCATGTGACTTTGCATTTGTCTTATTACAAAGACGCGTTTCGGAATCGTAGCTCCATCTTCAGTAATTTCACTCCGTAGAGGTCGTTAAAACAACAAAAACATTAACACGTTCGCGAACCATGAAACCGTGCGCATGTAAGAAAATGTTAAAAGCATATATTTGTGTGTGTAGTGTTAATGTTTTTGTTATGTTTTAATGTTTTAACGACCTCTACAGAGTGAAATTACTGAAGATGGAGCTACGACTCTGAAGCGTGTCTTTGTAATAAGACAAACGCAAAGTCACATGACGGAACTATAAAGATAATATAGATAATTTATTACTCATTATAAAAACTAATACATGACGTTTTGAGAGTATAAATCAACTATTGTTATCAAGTGATAAACCTAGAACTCAAAAGAAGAAAATAAACACCAACATAGTTTAGTAGCTTAGGGTGATAGAAACTAAATCTATAATCTATGTAAGAAAAAACCTGAGGTCTGTGCCGTCTAAACTAAGACTAAAATATAAACATTCCTTCAAGAACTTTTCTTATAGTGAGTATGAAGCTTGGCAATCCCTAGGGACTTTAATCTACACCTTTTTCACGTAGTCTTAGGTTAGATCCATCTCTTTTGACCATCTCTTGTTTTCATCTGACCCTGATGGTATTAGAGTATTCAAGAGCTAGGAGTCTTTATTTTATGTTCTTTTCTTCCTTTACAAATAAAGCTATGATGAGAGTTTTTTTGCCTTTACGCAAAAAAGGATGGGAAACAATTGAATGTAAAAGAAGTCGTGCCAAGAGAAAGTTGTCCTAACTGTTTGTCAAGGTAAACACCCTTTTGCCCCTATTTAAAAAGTTAAGTCCGAGATACTATTTCCATCTTGGGTTTATTCAGTTATAGATTTAGTTGCTGTTTAAAGGAGAAAAACCTCTTGCTCATCATCACCTTGTAAGGAATTTAAAATAAGAACCTGCAGCCCTCGAATACTTAATAGTGTCGGTGATTATCGATTGCCTTACTAGACTGGTTGTATTTAATTTAATTAAAAAATTTAGGTTTGATAATGCCTGAACAATAGGCGAAACGACATAACCAATAAAAAATAAAAGAAAGAAAACGGACTGCGAGCAGTAAGTATAATTTTTTTTTTTTAAATTAGTTAAATTAATAGTGTCAGGATCGGAAAAGAACAAGAGAGACTACTTGAAAAGAGTATAGATCCAGCTAGGTTCCCTCATGATTACCAAACTGCTACTCACCATAATGCCCTAGAAGGCAAAATCAACCTGTTAGGGACAGTAAACATAGTTCATTTTTGTGTTTTTGCCAATTACTCCTGAGCAAATATTTGGTTAGGTACTCGTGTCGGGTTTAATTGATTAATTATGTTTTTAACAACTCACGTAACAGGATATTTTGAAAGATTGGGGTGAATACATTTTGTGTTGATCCTAAGAGAGTACACATGTGCAAAATTGAAGTAGATTTGAAAAATATCAAATTTTTTTCCCCTTTTTTTTAATAGGAATTGCCCACTAATTTCGACAAAAAAAAGTACAGAGATATAAGACAGCCACTCAAAAAATTTTAAGTTATTCAAAAATTAAAAATGTATATGCCCATATACCAAATTTAATGAAAATTAATCCATATGATTGGGCTGTAGAGAACTCCACATGAGGACAATTCCAAAAACCACAACATATAGGACTCGGGGGGGGGGGGGGGGACCAATATGTTGGAAGAAACTAGACCGATTGTTTTTAACACAACATAATTTTATAGAAAATAAAACCCTAAAGATCTGCCCTATTTCATTGCAGAATATAATTATTTATCAAAGTGAAAATAGCTTATGGAAAATTTCGTAAGTTTTATGAGATTTAAAATAAATCATTTTGCTCCAAAATTAGTATTTTTTTAAGTCAGGAGATCTCTTACTACAGGTTGGGACAACGAAGCCAGTGGATTGGATGGGGGGAATAATTGGAGAGGAGGAACAGCAAGGTTACAGTGTTGTGTTGTACACACCTAAGAGTTAAGTCTTAGCCATATAGAGCTTTGTACCAGCTAACACTGTGCGTTCGTGGAGAAATCCTTTTATCAAAATGACAGTTATGCAGTTGATAAACTTGTTTTCTGTATTCATTTCGCCATAATTAGAAATCTCCCAGTGTTGTCAGCACACTCAATAAAATTGTGACTACATAACTTTGAAGAGACTAAAACTGGCAGCAGTGCTGACGTGTAAGCACGAGTCGAGTTCCTGAATCATTGAATGAATACCACAAGCAAATTGAAGAATAGCGCTGCACTTGGACTATCAAACAAAACTGTCCGATGAATTTTACTCAATTTAATAATTTAAACTAGTTGACAATTTGATTAATTTTTAGCTCCAACAGTTGCAAGTTGATTTCTTTAAATGTCATCATCTAACGTGAAGATCCAGCTCACCTCCACCGTCGCAGGGGCAGCCCTTCTGGCTATTTGGGTTGTAATAAACCCACGTACCGGAGTTATTTCGGTAGTTTTATTTATTTTTATCGTTTAAAGGCAAAAACCTCACGATCACCAAGTTGATTGCGTCATCACAGTACTTACCCAGCCACATTATACAATGTAATACAAGCTGATATAATGCCCAAAAGTTGGTCTCTTGGGCCTTGTAGGATATGTTAAATTGTAATAAAAGTTTGTTTAAAACAATTGACACAGATTTTCTGAACTGTGTAATTGTGTATATACTATTTTCTTGACATCGGCTAGGTGTTTATGTATGAAACAGTTACAGCTCGCTTCGCTTGTATCAGTATCTCGGTCATGACTAGCTACGCTCTTGTCTATAACTCGGCCGTGCCGAATCTCGTAACTATATGATAATAGCATTTGCTTTGAATGCGAGAGTTCTTAATTACATTTTTTACAATAACTTAGTCAACGTTGAGAGGTGGGGTTGGAACCATTACATGCAGAATTTAAATCTGATTTTTTTTCCCTTTCTAATTTAGTATGTTACAAGTTGAATAACACAAAAACTGTTTTAAATTACTGCCATTTTGACATTTTCAATTCGGTTTTTTATTATTTCAGTAGAGTTCTATCTTAAGTTTTGTTGTTGCTGTCGTGGTTACGTACAGACGACAATAATGACTGAAGGACGACATGAAAGAAATTTTTTTCGGATTCCTAAACTGTGAAGATCAGTCGAAGAAGAAATTTGAAATATTTTGCTATTAAAAAACTTATCCTATACTAAGTGTACTGAGTAAGTAAAAAGAAGAAAAGAACATAAAATAAGGACCTCTAGTTCGGCAGTACCCTATAAGCGTCAGAGTCGGGAGGCGACACCAGTTAGGAAAGGTGGAAGAAAGCTATCTAAAACAAAACTACAAGAAGATAAATTGGTATCATCATAAAAAAGTATTTGTGGTAAAAGTTTATCTTGGTAAAACTTGGTTCTGTTCAAAAATTTATCTCCCAATCTGAATATATTTTAATTTTATACATTTTATGAGATAATTAATTTTTGTAACATCATATATTTCACCATTATCTATTTATTGTTATGCAATTTAAATTCTGAAGAAAAATTATTATCAACATATTAAATTGTTTGTCTTCTTGATTTCAATACAATAGTATTGTGTGGCTCCTCAAACATTTTTTGTCCAAACTTAGACATGGTTATTTGTGCATTAAGAGCGCACAGTGCAGTCAAGATTAAAAGTTGCCATGCGACAATGACATGTAACGGATCGCGGCAATTCAATGAGAGCAACAAAGACGTTTTTTGCTCGAATTGTACGTCCTACAGCTGCAAAAATTAACACCAACGAAGCTACCGATTCAGAAGCCGATGACCTATTTATTTGTTGTGTCAATCAGGTATGGCAAAAGTCGATCCCCCACTCGGTATCTGCCTCCCCCTTCACTATTTGTTCAGTTCACAATGATAGCTCACCCGGACATCAGAGAATGTGTATTGTTAGGCGGGTATGTTGTACCGGGTAGCTCTAACCGTGCTTTAAGTGAAGTTCAAAAAAATGAATTATCGATCTACAAATCTTCCAGTGATCAGTGATGATAGAGACTTTGCAAGACGAGTACAACGTATGTTAGCTGGTGAAGATTGTAGTTCAGACAGTGAGCTAGACGTAGAAATTGATTATTGGAATCTGGATCCGAATTATATAATTTCAAACGAAGAAGGTGATCTGCATCAGATACAGTAAGTGTTGAAGAACTTTTTATAACAACATTGATGAAGCTGAGTTAAACTACAAAGGCCGAATTTTACTATGGCAAATCAAATAATAGAAATAATGACCCTGACTTCAAGTGGAGTACAGTAGCTTGGAACCAAATCAATAAATGATTATCCCTGTATAACAATATTATTAGGGTGGATTGCCTAGAATAACTATAAAATGACAATAGGCATTTTTGCATTCTACTAGTAGAGCATAAAAAGTTACTTTCCATTGTATTAAACAATGTTATCTCATAGAGATCTGTATTAATGTGTTATTAACCATACACGTTATGGTCATATAAGTTTCAAAATCTAGGCCGTTCAAAATTATAAAAAATTAACAAATTTTTACTTCGTTGTAAGTATTATTTTTACCTAATTAAACGTAAAATATTAAAAAAAAAAAAATCTTAAACTTACACAGTTTGGGGGATGGGGGAGAGGAGCGGTCTAATGAAAACGTACAATACAGTTTTCAATGGAAATTTTCTTATCGCCGCAGATATTGCTAGATACAAGATACAAATGGCATAAACGTCCGGAGAAGTTTTGATGTGTTGGTGTTGGTATTAATAGTATTGTTTGAACGAGTCATTTAAAAAAAATATATTATGTCTACCGAGGATATAAAAACCATAGATTTACCAGACGATGAGTCTGGAAGTTATGAAATATCTTCGATAGTTGAAGATCAGACAGAAGGCGAACCTGAAACACATGAAATCACCGCGGAAATTGATGAAGGTCAGGAAGAAGAGCATAGTGAAGCCGTTGAAGAGGAAGAAACTGGACCTATACATTATGAATCTGAGGATTTTATTTCAACTCCAGTATTTACTGAGGGATTTTCAGGAGATGATGATATACTCGAATTTCAGTATCTTTAATTTGCTAGTTAGTTCTTTTTAAAAAGTCCTCGATTAACTAAATACTATCATAAATAGGCTGCCCCCCAGATTATGTTTATAACCTATTCATAACAAGTTATTTCAAATTATTTTTCCAAATATTTAAAATACATTTATAGAAGTTAGTCATAAAATAACAAAGTAAACTTTGCATAGTTGGTATTAAGTGTTCTGAACATTATCACCATATGTTTACATGGGGTTTCATATTTCATGTTACATGGAACTTTCATATATTATTATGAATAAGGCAATAATAGAGCTAGATATATTTCATAACATAACTACAGTATCTTCAAGGTAGGAATGTAGTTGGGGTGGAAAGGAAAGAGGGGCCCCTACACTTTGTTGCATTTGCTTTCAGCTGTACAACCCCAATAAAAAAATATATAGACCTCAAATGCTTCTGTGTAAATGTCAACCCTACTTTCGTTTCTTTTATTAGTGTAAATAAGAATAAAACATTCAAAGGATGTTTTCAACTCAAAAAGATTCAAACTCAAAGGATGTGTCCTTTCTACTTCCATTTCCTCTTTTTGATTTCCAGCTCTAAAGGTTTGTAGCTTTCCACAAGTTCTCATTTATAATCTTGTTTGACCACCAGAGCAGAAAGATCCTTGACAACAGTTCACAAAAACCTGTTGATCACTGTTGTAGATATTTTTCAGGTTTCACATACTTTACAATGTGGTGCTTAAGATATATTGCTTAAAAAAGATGTTTTAATATTTTATGTTTACATAGTTTAAAAGCAAATAATTATAACAGGCTAGAACATTAAAATTTGGTAATTGTGTACTGTAACTGCAACTGATCTTTTTGCCAATTTTTTAAAATCATGCCTTATTTATTAATAATAAAAATAAGTTTTCACTGCGGAGATAACTTTTTCACAGAAAAACATACATAATTTCAACTTTTCTAGGTTAAGGTCCATTAAGTGAATTACGCGTTAAAATAGGTTTGCACACAATTTTTTACCTTACAATATCAAGTAAGGTGGCTATATATTATATTATGCCACCTTACCTTACCTATGCATAAATTTGAAAAAAAAGAAGAAATTGTGCATGCATTCCCAAGCAGTCACCCATCTACGTACTAAAACTACGCTCAGTGTTGCTTGACTTCGGTGATCTATAAATGGATAGAATTCTGTAGTTTTGAAATCGTGATTTTTCGGTGTTAAGTTAAAAGTTAGCTCTGCATTGAAAACTTATTTTACTATTAATAAATAAGGTATGTAGAACATGATTATAAAAAATCACCAAAAAGACCGATTGCAGTTACAGTAAACAATTACCTAAAATTTATTTTATCACCTTTTTTAAGTAGCAGTCTAGCAAGACGGTTTACCAGTTCAGTTTGAAAAAATGGTGTTTCCAATTAAGGGTTAAGTAAAAATGAGTTTTTAAGAACATTTATGTGGTAAATGTTTACTTAAAGGTAGCTCGTAATTTTCGGAATTTTTTTTAATCGTCTACTACATACCTTACTTCTTAAGAATAAATAAGTTTTCCTTGCGGAGGTCACTTTTTGCACTGAAATATTACAATCTAAAAACTACCAAATCGTACGTATTTATAGGTTAAACCATAATAGCAATGTTAATAGCGTATGGTTTGATATATGCGCATTACAGCTAGATCGCTATTTATGTCATGACAGGTTTTTTCCAGGTGGCTGTATACAAACCATCGGGCCAAACCTTTTGTACGTTTATTAAAGTTAATAATTTGCTTACTATTCGATATAAATATATATATTAAGAATCAAGATAGGTTTGGTCAAGTAGCTATAATATTAACACCTGGCCAAACCTTATATATATATATATATATATATATATATATATATATATAAAACCACTTGGCCAAACTTTTCGTAATTTTATTGAAGTTAATAATTTGAAATTAGATTATTAATATGGAGGATTGACAACATATCATGTGATCTTTGATCAGGGATATAAAGATTGAAATATCTTTAGTAACATATGAGTCGTAAATGTGAACATTTGCCTTTATATCGTTGATTTGATTTAACTAACCTACAAATATGTTGATTTGATAATTTTTAGTTTGTAATTTTTAAGTGAAAAAAGGGACCTCTGCAATGAAAACATTATTTATTCTTAAGAAGTAAGGTAAATATTAGACGATTAATCAAATTAAAATCCCGAAAATTAGGAGCCACCTTTATGTAAACAATTACCATTTAAGTTATGAATTATATACAAGTCCCTTATTTACGTTCCCTATTTGATGTACTTTGCCAGTTATAAATATTTGAAAGTTCACAATGAGAATTTGACATTTAGTAGAGATTATGTTAGGTTATTTAGTTAAAAAAAAAAAATCACTCAGACTTGTTTGCATCAACGATGTTCGTATGGAAATTTATTTCCTTGTACTGTCTCGCCTGTGATTGCTATAACCTTTTATTTTTTTTAAACTTTGATGATTCCACACACCTCTTTTTTGTTGCTAAAATATTCCATTATAAAAAAAGCAAATTTATAATTTAATATCCTACTAATTTTGTTGACTGTTGTCTTGCATCAGAAAGTCAAATGAATGGTGTTCTATTATCTTAGTTGAAACCACTAAAAGAAAATCTCAAATGAGGTTCCTTTCTTATTTACATAGCAATCATATTTCACATTTTTTTTAGAACATGTCGGTATGAAGTTTATAACCAACAACAAATATTTAGCATGTAGGACAAGTTTAGTTGGGTTAGCTTGGTTTTATTTATATAGGCTTAAATTAATACAATATTTATTTATATAATGAATTCATTTTCAGTATCCAGGTCACTATTAGTTAAAATACGTTAAAAACAGGTTCTGAGTGTGCGAGGTAACAGACTGTCAGTTGCCGTCCGGTAGCCAGGTGTAGGCCTACACCTAAACGTACTTTAAATGTGATATGTGTGTTTTGCTTAAATAATTTTAGTGTTTGACGGGGGGGGGGGGGTTCAGTAATATATTTATGTTGTGTCTAAAGATGGGATAAAAGTTCCGAAACACATCACTAACATAAAAAAGAGGCCACTTGACGAAAACAAGGTAAGAAATTTAATTTTATTTATATATTTAAATTTCTTCAAGTATAGATAAATTTTATTACAATTTTTTTTTGAAATTAAAAAAAAAATCTTTTGGTCATCATCGCTTTACTTATAAAAAAAAAACTCTTATCCATCAAATTCTCTAATAGCTTCAGGGTTGGACGAGAACAAAAGTTAGAGAGCAAAAAGGGAAGATAAAAGAGAAGGATCTAACCGAAGAATTCAGGAAAAAAAGATGTAGATTCAGCTAGGTTCCCTCGGGTTTGCAATGCTAATACTGAGCTTCTGAATGTGTAGGGATAATAATTATAATATGTAAATAAAAACAAGTTAACCTAACCTAACATGTCTTAAATGCCTTGTAAGTTAATAAACCGGATAGTGACATATATGCGCCATATAATTAGTAAATAAGGAAGCAAGTTATAGAGTGCTAGACTTTTAAGTGTGGTTTATTTATGGTGATAGTAGACCTATCATTGTCTCTGATATAAGATATCAACAAAATTAATTAAAAATTTGATTACTTAATTGTTTGAGTAGAATAAAACGTATTTGTAAGGCAAAAAGGTGTAGAAGTGATCTATAATATTAGTAAGTTGTAGAAAATAAAAGCTTATGACAGTTGAAGTGAACAGTCAAGAGAAATAAATATTATTTCTATTACTTGATATTTTTATATATCTCGATTTCTTTAATCACATAATATATTCCTATATCATATGAAGTATACACTAAGAAGTTATTGCTTCTATATGATATAATTTTCCATATATTATTGAAATAAGATTATTTCTAAGAACTACTAAACTTTATTTTGTTTTGGTACTTTTTTAGAAATCTCCATCTTGTTTAAATTAGATGAAACATAGGCTAATATAGTTTTAAACCTAAATAAAAACATATTCAGTTGGTAATTAAATTAGTATGATTTGTATGTAGAAATAGTTATACCAGTAGGCCTAATCATAATATGTCTTAAAGCTTGTGATATTGCACCTTAACAACCAAATACAGTCATTCGTTTGGTTATGACTGTCAGCAATACTTCAACCTTTGTGTCGCTGATGAAGAGAATTTGATTTTCTTGTCTGGAAATTTGATAAACATATTTAATGTAGTTACTAAGGAAATGATGTTTAGAAGAAGTGCAGGAGGTGGTGGATTGGGACACATCACAGTAAGTAACTATTGCGGTAAAATTTCAATGATAGTAATTTTATTAGTCAAAATAGAGGTTTGAGTTTCAATTAGGTAGTCATTGGTAGTTGCATAAAAATAACAATTTTTCAGAAACAAGTTTTTTAAGGTGAAAAATGAAAAGTAGAAGAAGATGGTAAAAGGATGATAGCAGAAAATTTAATACAGATCTCACATCACATTGTACATTCAAAATATACAAACAATAACTATTAAACGAGATAACTAGAGTAATACTTTCGTATTAAGAAGCATCATTGATATGGGTTCATTTTTACTAAGTCGTTTCCTCGTTACCCCTTTGAGGATGTGCAATGAAATCACTGTTGTCTCTGGAAGTTCAAGTTCTTTAACCTAATTCCAGGAAATGCTTCTGTCTCCCAGGGAACCCATACTTCTTGCCTTGTAAAGTTTCCTTGGAAGTCTTGTCATTCTTTCTCTGTTCATGACAAAACCATATTCAGCCACTTCAGAAAGGGGTTTAATGTTCTAAATACCATAGCTCCGTAGTCCTATGTCCTCGCTAAGTCAATTTCAGTAATTTCAGTCTGTCTTCTTTTCTGGTTTCTACGAATATTTGGATCATGAATGTACAGGTTACTGGCTTACAGTACTCACTGCTTGGTGATGGGGCTGTCTCCAAGCTGATCTAGTGTTGTGTCATCACTTCCTGGGACAGTGTTGCAACAACCTTTGCCTCCTCCTCTTCCTTCACCATATTGGAAAAAAAATAATAAAGGTAAAATGAAGGCTCTTAGTCCTTGAATACTCTAATAGTGTCAGGGACGAAAGAGAACAAGAGTTGGTCAAGAGAGACCTGATAGGAAAAATTAAAGAGAGGGATCTAACCCTCTATGCGGAAAAAAGAGATGGATCTAACCCTCTATGCGGAAAAAAGTGTAGGTCAAATAAGGAACCCTTGGGAGTGCCAAGACCATACTTATTAAAGTGAGTTCTTGAAGATATTGATGAGGTATCATTCACAAATGATTTCACTTTGGAAAATTTTAAAGAACCATTAAGGACATTGAAGAAAAAAATAATAACCTGGACCAGATAAGATATTCCTAAAATTCCTTAAGAGCTTGGGGAAACAAACCAAGAAAATACTGCTGAAAATATATAACAAAATTTGGATTTATATAAAAATATCTTCCAAGTATCTGTACCAAAGCCACTTCAGAACAAAACTCAAATCACAGGAAGACATATTTGCAACAAACATAGAATAACTTGAAAAACCTCCATATATTAATACAAATTGAGTCTGCCTTGCCGCTGATAATCCCCCTTGATTAATCATACTTAATCCAAACCTAATTGAAAATATTAAAAAGAAAGAAAATATACCAGAAGAATTAAGACAGCTGTCACGAGAAACTATAAAAGAATGATATCCAATAGTAGAGTGGTTACATATTTATACAGATGTTTCCTTAGAGAAATAGTAAATTTCTTTACAGATGGTAAATTGAGAAATAGTAGAGGAGGAGTATATCCTTTACTACATACCAGTCGAAGAATGTAAAACAAATTTTGATGCAGAGATAGACGCCATACTTTTTACTCTAGAACAACTTTTATACGGACCTAACAGATTTGAGAATGTTGTCCTCCTGGTGGACTCCAAATCAGTAATACAATCTAAACCTTCAAACTAATAGAATAACAAAAGCAATTCACGAAACAAGATTTTGATAAGAATACTGGAGAATTTGGAAAAGCGGATACACTCTACCATGGATACTCTCATATTCGGTTTTCTTGGAAGTCATGACTGGCTGGCTGCACCATTCCACAAAATACACTTTTTCGCTGAGGAATAGTGTACATTTTGTGACCAACAGGGGTCAGTAATGGATCGTGACGAATACGTTTCGATTCTTTGATCCATCACATAGCTTTCTCTATACTACGTTTATGTGAAAAAGAAAAAAAACACCAGTTCTTTGTGTGATGTTGTAATAATATTTAGTGGCGAGATTTATCAGAAACGAGGGTCGAAAACACTTGAAACAGGTAATTCTCAGACTGTGAAACGGTTTTGATATGTTTATTATTATTATTATTATTTTAGATTGTTTCTAATTAAAAAACTAAAATTTATTTTGTAGAAAAATCCCAAACATCCACACATAGCAGTTGGAGAGAAAGGATTGAACCCACTGATCATTGTATACGAGTGGCCAAGCTTTGAAATAGTTTGTGTCCTGAGGAATGGAACTACACGTGTCTATACACATCTCAATTACAGGTATATTATAATGAAACATTTCAGTTCTAATTGGGATTATTTTTCTTACTTTGTAATACAATTACAGTGTTTTACTTTCTCATAAACACATAGTATAGTACTTAGATTATATGTGATTGAGCGGACAAAAGAAATGACCCACTTGACAATCTGTGAAAGGTCTTCTTATCGCCCAACTTTATATTTATACAGTGTGTCCCATGAAAGTATTCCAATGTTTAATTTGGAACAATTGTTTTTGGACTGATTTGACTAAAATTATGCATTAATATTGTAGATAAGTATACTGCAGAATGTTCAAGTTAAATATGTTGCATTTAAACAAAATGTCGGTTGTTTAAAATAAAACAATTTATGGTCTCTTAGATTATATTTTAAAAAAAAACAACAATAAATAATCAAAGAAGGAACAATGATCACTATTCAAATTGGAAACTATCTACAGATATGCGTTAATAGTATCTTCATATGAAAGATTCATAGTTATCCCAGGAAAAGTTGTCTTTAGCTTGATCTTTATTGATGGTATGAGAATAAACTCATTCTCTTTAGTAGGCCTACAAAAAAAGTCACGGTTATGTTTGGTGATCTTGACGGCCAGTCTACTTTCCTTCCCAATCCATCGACTAGCAAGTTCATTATTTTGTAAATCGAACATAAGATTAGCATAGCGTCGAGTTTCTCTATCTTACTGGAAGATGCAAGAATCCATTTCTGTAACTCTAGGGCATCGTGTATTGATTTAATACACCATGATATCTTGTTCCATTCATAGGGCTTTCAGAAATGTAGGATAATACTCTATAAACTGACACTGCTGCCCAAACCGTAATGCTCTTACTTTTCAGTTTTATTTTTCTTCATTTACATAAGGGTTGGTAATATAATAATTGTAATTTTGTTAAATTATCAAACCATTATGGTAAAATGTTGATTCATTAGAAAACATATTCCAAGATACCATTCAAGGTCAGTCTCGTAATGTTCAATGACTTTAAATGTGATTGTTCATCCACAGCACGTTACTTTCTGCTTTATTGAAAAAGCCATGATTACAACTAAACAGTTAACTAATGAATACATTTTAAAACTTCTCAACAGTGTACCATAACAAATATAACAGCTGTTTTTAAATTAACATTACAGCTGGTAATAATAATATGAAAATGTAATACCCCAAAAATTGTTCTTTTTAAACAGTCACCGTTGTGTTTGCATGAAAGTTTACTTACAACATTCATGGACAGTTTTAACCAAATCGGTCCACAACAAGTCAATTTTAGGGAGTTAGTCGATAACAATCCTCATGCCACCTTTAGGCAATTAGTTGATAAATGTCCTCATGGCACCTCTAGGCAGTTAGTTGATAAATGTCCTCATGCCACCTTTAGGCAATTAGTTGATAAATGTCCTCATGGCACCTTTAGGCAATTAGTTGATAAATGTCCTCATGGGGCATCTCTAGGCAGTTATTTGATAAAAGTCATCATGGCACCTTTAGGCAGTTAGTTGATAAATGTCCTCATGCCACCTTTAGGCAATTAGTTGATAAATGTCATCATGGCACCTTTAGGCAGTTAGTTGATAAATGTCCTCATGGCACCTTTAGACAGTTAGTTGATAAATGTCCTCATGTCACCTCTTGGCAGTTAGTTGATAAAAGCCCTCATGTCAAATCTAGACAGTTGATATAAAGCCTACATGGTAACTCTAAGTACATAATTCATGAAATACCTTCATGGCACCTCTAGATAGTTATATGATATGAAGCCCTTATGGCAATTCTAGGCAGTTTGTTGACAAAAAGCCCTCATTGCAACTCTAAGCAGTAAGTTAGCAAAAAGCCCTCATGGCGCCTCTTGGCTCTTGGCTAAACAAAGATCAATCCCAGCACATTTATTCTGTTGGGTGACAAAAGGGTCTCATGGCACTTCTAGGATGTAGGCTAAATAAAGACCCCCCTCAGTGCCTGTAGTCTGTTGGGTGACAAAAAGCTCTCATGGCACTTCTCGGATGTAGGCTTAATAAAGATCCCTCCCAGTGCCTGTAGTCTGTTGGGTGACAAAAAGCTCTCATGGCACTTCTCGGATGTAGGCTTAATAAAGATCCCTCCCAGTGCCTGTAGTCTGTTGGGTGACAAAAAGCTCTCATGGCACCTCTTTCCTCTTGGCTGAACAAAGATCAATCCCAGCACCTGTATTCTGTTGGGTGACAAAAAGCTCTCATGGCACTTCTCAGATGTAGGCTTAATAAAGATCCCTCCCAGTGCCTGTAGTCTGTTGGGTGACAAAAAGCTCTCATGGCACTTCTCGGATGTACAGTAGGCTTAATAAAGATCCCTCCCAGTGCCTGTAATCTGTTGAGTGACAAAAAGCTCTCATGGCACTTCTCGGATGTAGGCTTAATAAAGATCCCTCTCAGTGCCTGTAGTCTGTTGGGTGACAAAAAGCTCTCATGGCACTTCTCGGATGTACAGTAGGCTTAATAAAGATCCCTCCCAGTGCCTGTAGTCTGTTGGGTGACAAAAAGCTCTCATGGCACTTCTCGGATGTACAGTAGGCTTAATAAAGATCCCTCCCAGTGCCTGTAATCTGTTGGGTGACAAAAAGCTCTCATGGCACTTCTCGGATGTACAGTAGGCTTAATAAAGATCCCTCTCAGTGCCTGTAATCTGTTGGGTGACAAAAAGCTCTCATGGCACTTCTAGGATGTAGGCTTAATAAAGATCCCTCCCAGTGCCTGTAATCTGTTGAGTAACAAAAAGCTCTCATGGCACTTCTCGGATGTAGGCTTAATAAAGATCCCTCCCAGTGCCTGTAATCTGTTGGGTGACAAAAAGCTCTCATGGCACTTCTAGGATGTAGGCTTAATAAAGATCCCTCCCAGTGCCTGTAGTCTGTTGGGTGACAAAAAGCTTTCGTGGCACTTCTCGGATGTAGGCTTAATAAAGATCCCTCCCAGTGCCTGTAGTCTGTTGGGTGACAAAAAGCTCTCATGGCACTTCTCGGATGTACAGTAGGCTTAATAAAGATCCCTCCCAGTGCCTGTAATCTGTTGGGTGACAAAAAGCTCTCATGGCACTTCTAGGATGTACAGTAGGCTTAATAAAGATCCCTCCCAGTGCCTGTAGTCTGTTGGGTGACAAAAAGCTTTCGTGGCACTTCTCAGATGTAGGCTTAATAAAGATCCCTCCCAGTGCCTGTAGTCTGTTGGGTGACAAAAAGCTCTCATGGCACTTCTCGGATGTAGGCTTAATAAAGATCCCTCCCAGTGCCTGTAGTCTGTTGGGTGACAAAAAGCTTTCGTGGCACTTCTCGGATGTAGGCTTAATAAAGATCCCTCCCAGTGCCTGTAGTCTGTTGGGTGACAAAAAGCTTTCGTGGCACTTCTCGGATGTAGGCTTAATAAAGATCCCTCCCAGTGCCTGTAGTCTGTTGGGTGACAAAAAGCTTTCGTGGCACTTCTCGGATGTAGGCTTAATAAAGATCCCTCCCAGTGCCTGTAGTCTGTTGGGTGACAAAAAGCTCTCATGGCACTTCTCGGATGTACAGTAGGCTTAATAAAGATCCCTCCCAGTGCCTGTAGTCTGTTGGGTGACAAAAAGCTTTCGTGGCACTTCTCAGATGTAGGCTTAATAAAGATCCCTCCCAGTGCCTGTAGTCTGTTGGGTGACAAAAAGCTCTCATGGCACTTCTCGGATGTACAGTAGGCTTAATAAAGATCCCTCCCAGTGCCTGTAATCTGTTGGGTGACAAAAAGCTCTCATGGCACTTCTAGGATGTAGGCTTAATAAAGATCCCTCCCAGTGCCTGTAGTCTGTTGGGTGACAAAAAGCTCTCATGGCACTTCTAGGATGTAGGCTTAATAAAGATCCCTCCCAGTGCCTGTAATCTGTTGGGTGACAAAAAGCTCTCACCATACCTCTTCCCTCTTGGCTGAACAAAGATCACTCCCAGCACCTGTAATCTGTTGGGAACAAAAAGCTCTCATGGCACTTCTAGGATGTAGGCTTAATAAAGAGCCCTCCCAGTGCCTGTAGTCTGTTGGGCGACAAAAAGCCCTCATCATACCTCTTCCCTCTTGGCTGAACAAAGATCACTCCCAGCACCTGTAATCTGTTGGGAACAAAAAGCTCTCATGGCATTTCTAGGATGTAGGCTTAATAAAGAGCCCTCCCAGTGCCTGTAGTCTGTTGGGCGACAACTGTGATTAAGTCTATACAATGTCCACTGATCCTCTCCAATGGAGGTATTAGACAACAATTAGTCTCCAATTTAGATTGTGCTCATAATCATGGTTAAATAATGTATGTAGGCTCAATTTTACAAACTATTGGACAAAGGTTTTAACCCGATATATTTGTTTTTCATATTTAAAAATTGTTAAAACATTTAATGAATGGTAATGTTTTCACCCAAGTATCGTGCAATGTTCCACTATAGCCAATTTTATGCGGCTTTATAATCCTGACTCCATTGGTATCCAAACAAGTTTTCTATAATAAATATTAAGAGTTATTAAATAAATTAAAAAAATATATATATATATAAACATATCCTAACAATTAGAAATAATCATCAATATTAGAATTTTAGTAAAATTTAGGATATAAATGAAAGTCGGCAATATTTAACCTTTTCGGAACTAACGTACTCTAAACCCTACTTCATGCTCAGACTAGGTTATTTTATTTAGCTGTATTTATGTCACTTACCTTCATGCAGTCATTCTTTTTTATTATTTATCACTTTTCAAACTTTAGGATTAAATGTTGTGTTTAATAATTGAAAATTTTAATTTTTTTGGGATTTCAGATTCTATTTCTTGTTGTTGATTATTGGAAGTAGATGCAGTTTCTTCACTAACAACAGAAACACTAAAACTAACATCATTTCCACACGTGGTATCATCATCAAAACTATAACTAAAACAATCACTATCAAATTCATCACCTTACTCTTCGTTTAGTACAATTTCACTATTTTCACTGGAATACAATTTCCGCGATTTATCCACATATTTAGAAGAAATAAATCCTGAACTCGACTGCAAAGAATCGGCCATGTTTACTAACACTCTTCAACAAAACCTAGTAAACATGATTTTATTCTCTCTATTTTCTACTATTAGCCGCCTCCTATCGATAGTGCAAATAGTTCATTTTAAAGCTAATAGATTGCAGTACATGTCAGTAAAAGAATTATATTAGTCGCGTTAAAGCGATGATAGTACTCAAACGTTAAAGTTCTAAAACGTGTATATGCGACCGTAGTCTGTGTGGACAGTTTACTCCAGTCGCGTAAACGCGTCGACAGTCCCGAAAAGGTTAAACAAGGTAATGGCTATCACAAATGTATCAACCATCATAGAATGTAATACAACAATTCTTCTAAATATAATGCACCCTCCAATGGTTGGTTTCTTATGCTTTGTAAGAAATATTAATTGTATTTGTAGATCGAGGCGCCTTATCCAGTAGGGTAAGTTTGTTTAAAACAGTTGTTACACAGGTTTTCTGAACGATGCGTACATATTAAACATTCTCTATTTACTTCGCTTGTGTCGGTAATTCAGCGGTGTCGGATATCGCCACTATACATATATCATATTTGTAAATTTATTATTTTCATGGGTGAGGTGAAGGTTTTAAATTATTTTTTGATAATATCTTTGCTATTTGTCATCGTAGAGAGGTGGGATTGGTATCATTCCATGAAGAATTGAAATCTGAATTTTTTTATCTAATTTAGTGTGTTATAAGTTGATTAACACAGAAGATATGAACAAAAAACTGTTTAAAAATAGCCATTATTTTGGTATTTTTAATTCAATTTTAGAGTTTCAAATGAGCACATTATAGTCCTCTATCCCAAATGCATGTTGCTATCTTAAATTTCAATAATGGCATGTTGAAACTCACTTTTTTGGATTCCTGAGGCCATAAAATGTGAAGATAAGTATAAAAAAAAAATCACCAAATACAGTATAAGTAAAATGACAGCAATTTGTAATGGTTTTTCGGTAGTTTTTATCTATCTTTAATAGCTCATTTTATTGTATCATGGCTCAAAATATTTTAATTTACACGCCAAGGTTGGCTAATAAGTGGAAATACTTAACTGCAAAAGAAATTGAAATTCTAACATGTTTGGGATGTCAAGTACATGCCGATTGTTTTAATGTCTGCTACAGTAGAACTCCAATTATCCAGATTAATTGGGACCGGACCCGATCCGGATAATCAAAAATCCGAATACAGTAATTGGATTTTTCTCGAAAAAAGGCCGTTTTTAAGAGAAAAAAAAAGTAAACAAAACACAATAGAGAACATTTACGGTATTTATTAATAAAAAACAATATCAATGACAATGTTTATATTACGTATTTTTTTTTTTTTTAATGTCCGATATTGTTGATGTTCCCACTTTGTACACCTCGGCTAAATGTTTACCCGAGACACCTTTGTCCAACTGTTCAATAATTTAAATTTTATCGGGCAACGATAACACCACACGTTTCCTCTTAGAACTCATTGTAGGTACTGCACACAATAATGAAAACACTAAGGAACACGAAAAAGTCACCATATCAATTCACCCGGCAGGTTGAAAAAGCACTGGCCCACTGGGCACTGACTATTAATTGACTGTAGTGAGTGACAGTAGCAGGATGGCGAGGCAGTGTGAGTCATCGCTCCCTCTCCCCCCAACGCCCTCCACTATCGCTACACTATGTTCGCAATTAGAAGGGTCAACTACTGCACACGATTCCTGCATATTCCTTGCTCACAGGACGATGTGCCTTTAAAAACCCAATTTTTAAATTTTTCTCAATCTGATTGGGATAATTGGAGTTCTACTGTATTAGGTAACGTATATATATATTTAAGGTTATGTTTTATTTCAGTCCAGATGGAGATATGTTGTGCTCACAAGGAGGAGATCCTGACTTCCTCATTACTATTTGGAATTGGGAAACTTCTCAGATTATTTTACGCACTAAATCTCATGGTCAAGATGTTATCAATGTAGCATTCTCTTTGTATTGCCCTGGGCAGTTGGTATCTTCAGGTAATAGAGTGAGGCCTTTTCTCTTCTAGGAGTTCAGAGTAGAAATGTATCAGTAAGTATCAACTTGATACTTTGTATTAAATACATATGGATACACTGTTACTTTGTATCAGATAAATGGGATACACCGAAACTGTGTTTCAGATATTTATGATAAATATATTAATACTCTTTAATCAGATAGATGCGATGCATTGATACTTAGCATCAGACGCATGTGGTACATTGATACTTTATATCCGATACTTGTTATACATTGGTACATATGATAACTGATACTTTGTAATGTAATGCATAGTTACTTTATATCGGATACAATTGACACACTGATACTTTTTATCAGATACGTGTGATACACTGGTATACTTCTTGAACTGACATATATGAGAGTGTACTTGTAGCTTGAGTACAATACACAGATAGCCAAGCTGCATTCGAAGCACCATGTTTCTTCTTTTGTAGATGATATAGCTCTGGGCTTTTGATTCCTGAATAGTTATTATTACTTTGTCGTTTATACTTAGTATAAAGAAAGTTCAAAAAATTGATGTTAAGTTTTTGGAGATTTATCAGTTTTGAGGTCTACCGAGTTTAAAAAAAAGACTGTTTTAGAATGGCGTTAGTCTGTCGTCTGTCTTATGGGCATTGTTAAATTGGTTACGTGAGCATATATTAGCCATATCTTAGGATGTTATTTTCATATGTTCATTAACTAAAAATTTGGGAGTAGCTGCTAAAAGAAAAACAACCAAAAACATACAATTTTCTCAAAATCTGTGCTAACGATTTTAATTAAATTTTACTTAAGTGTGTAGCCTCTAATGATCCTAGCAAAGGTCGGCATCTCTCCATAGATGTTGATTTGCGAATTACTAGTAAAAAAAAATCAAAATATCGATCGTAGGTTGGTATAAAATCAGTTTTACCGATTTCGTTCAAATTTGAATAAAATGTGAACAATAATGTCTGAAATCTGTGTGAAAAATCTTAAATACTGTACTGTACAAAAATTTACGGTTAAGAAATAATTTGCAAAACTAAAAAATAAACCTTGACTACCGGTATTAAAAATTCGATTTAATAAAATATGATTTAGACTGAAGCAAATGAAGTGAAGCAAAAATCAGAGCCTATTTAAATATATAAATATTCATTACAGTAGAACCCCTCTAATCCGTCACCTTCGGGGCTGGAGGCATGGTCGGAACGCAAAAAAAGTCGGATTATCCGAAAAAAAGTCAATATTTATTACATATTATATAAAGAAATATTTTTTTAAGTGATATATAAACTTTTAAAAGTCTATATATAAACTTTGCAAGTAATATAGCAAATCAATAGAAACAACACGAGAGATGACACAGCACTGAAGCGGGAAAGTGATAACAAACCGGAAAGAATGGCGCCAGACAGGCCGTGAGTTATTGACAAGTCGGCAAGTTGGCACAATATCGCGAGCTCGAGCACAGTCGGATTAACCTGAGTAATGGACCACCCGAGGGCGGATTAGAGGGGTTCTACTGTAGTTCATTTTTACTTTTTGATTGATAAGTACTGAAATGTCGTTTGGTTTTGATTAGTTTTTATTTGGTTTTGGGGATGGGTGAGTGAGGAAGTTTGTGCAATGTTTTGCTTCATTTATTTTGATTGTTAAAATTATGTTTAAAAAAAACTGCATTATCTTATAACAAAATGATTTTTATTAAGATTTAATTCTTTTAAACTTAATTTGAAACCTAAATTAAAAATTGAGTACATTTATATAAAATAATTATAAAAGCAAGGAAAGTTATGAATTTTAGTTTTTTCTTTAACAAATTACACCTAACAAAGAATGATGAAAAAGTTTGGTTTTATATGTTTCATTATGTCGTGACCATGGCTGATTAACCAAATCCTATTTTGTATTTGCCAGTTTTATTTGCTGTTTTGATTCTGCAACAGCCAGATTAATTACTTCCCCAATATTATCATAAGTAACATATTACTTCAATAACGGTTACTATTTGGATTTTGAAAATTATTTAAGAAGGAAGATATAGTAATTTTGGAACACCCTTATAATATAGTGATATAAATTATGTAACATGTGTGTTTCATTTGTTTAGGTCTAGGTCACATCAAGTTTTGGAAAATGGCCACAACATTTACTGGCCTTAAGCTGCAGGGCGAACTTGGACGATTTGGAAAAAGTGAAATTTGTGATATTGTTGGTATATTTGGCATGCCTGATGAGAAGGTAAGCCTCTGTTTTAGTACATTTGAAATGTTTGACATTATCGTTATCAATTTTTAACCTAAAATAAAATACATTATGCCGAATTGTTGTGGACAAAATCATTTTGAATTATTACATTACGAAGAGAGCTGATGAATTATTGTTGAGAAACTTTAATTAAATGTAAAACACTCACAAATTCCTCTGTTGAGTAGACATAAATCCATATTTGCATTGTCCAGAGAGTATACAACCATTTTATATTAACAATTATGGGATCTTTTCCGTTATCTTACATCATCATTATTTTTCGATTATTTCAGATTATAATTATTATGATTATTTCTGTAAACACTTCTTAAGATCAAGATACACTTGACTTTTACAACCTCTGCGTGAGGTCTAAAAGATAATTCTCACTAAATTATGATTATTTATTCAAACACGTTTCAACAAGAAAGTTGCCATCTTCAGTGATGCACAAGCTACAATAACTAAACTATAACTAATCTAGTTCTGTACCAAACCCAAAATCAAATATGTAAATAAATCATTGGCTAAATATGCAAATTTAAATGTAGCTATGTCAGCTGAGAATAATCTTGGTAAAATAATAAGAAAGTTTAATGATAAAAATTAAAGAACAAGATAAACCAGGAATTTATTGTATAAATTGTGAAATATTTGCATTCCTAGGTTAGTTACAGTTTAGTTATTGTAGCTTGTGGATCAGTGAAGATGGCGACTTTCTCGTTGAAACGCGTTTGAATAAATAAACGTAGTTTTTGTGAGAATTTATTCTATCAAGTATACCATCTCACAAATCGAGCTCAGTATTTATTAGTACCTATAATATATGCTGAGCAATGTATCTTTCCACAACGAGTAACTGTTTGGTGCAGCTTTTAGGCCGGCAATGTGATCGGGGCTTTATTTTTTTAAACGATGAAAGTGGTGCAGTTTCAGTCAATGCAGAGGGCTACTGTATGATGTTAATAGACTTCCTGTGACCTACACTAGATGAAGTGGACGTGGCCAATGTTAATTTCCACCCTGATGAGTCTACGAACCACAAGAGCTGTCAAACTATTTCGTTATTGTGTGAGAATTTCCAAGACTGATTATTTTACAAAACATAGACATTATTGACAAACAATCTAACGCTGCTTGATTTTCCTTTGGGACTTTTTGTAGGAACTTTTCCTTTTAATAGATATATATTTTTTGCCATTCAATTTATTTATTATTTTACTATGTTCTATTTATTATTGAATGGTTCGTATGTATTTGGTTATTGACACTTGGTACACAAATTTATATTTGTCAAGGGCAACAATACATATAAATAAATCAACCATACATAGTGTTAGTTGCCGCTACGAGGACACCATATAAATTAGTCTTATGTACGGTAAAATAAAACAATTTCATGTCATTTTAAAAACCTAAATCAATGATATTCTGCAGTTTTTTTTCCAAGAAACCAATCAAATAATCTCTTGAACAAGATTGTAATAAAAGCAAATGCAGCATATAAACTTTTTACAAATATTATAAGGGTTGTCAAAGTTACAAAAACAATTTATAAAAGGATGCAAAATTTAAAAGTCAATCTATTGATTTTTTAAAAAGGTGAAAAACCTTAAAGTCATTGTTGCCTTAAAAAAAGAAGAAATTACCATACTATAGAGTCCTCTAATCCTTGAATACTCTAATAATATAAGGGTCGAGAGAGATATGATAGTAAAAATAAAAGAGAGGGATCTAACCCAAGATAACGTGAAGAAAGGTGTAGATCCAACTAGGTTACCTTGGGATTAAGTGAGCCTCTGAAGGAAAAATCATGGTCTCTAGAAATCTCCCATAGTAATGTCATGGTCCACAGACACTTCTTGTGTTGTGAAGCCTTGGTCCACTGATACGTTTAAGGTATACATAGTTATCTTTGCACTCTACTGAAACATCACAAAGGTAAGAAAGGAAGAAATATCAACTGGAAATTAGGCAACAAGCACAAAAGCAGCTATCAATCAAATACTCTATTGTAATATGATAAATAATCTTACCCATTGTATGTGTGTGTTTGCAGGTATTATCAGGAAGTGAATGGGGAAATATCTTAGTATGGGAAGCAGGACTTATCAAGCTGGAAGTGCGACAAGGATTACAAAAACCTTGCCATGTGGGGGCAATTAGCCAAATATATTATTGTGTTGAGACTAATCAGGTTACTACTGTAGGTGAGTGTTTTTTAGAATATATACACACTTTTTAAGTTTGTTAATTGGTCAGACATTACACTTTATTATATCTTGATAGCAAGGTCTTTTTCTCCTGAACAAAGTGCACTGATGTGATTTATTAAAGACAATTGAGGAGGATATTTGCATTCACATTGACTCAAGAGCAGTTATGGGAATGCTTTAAAAAATCTGTTCCCAGTGACTATATATTCAGAAAATGCGAGTTGAGATCCTTGTTGCATTTGTCTTAGTGGAAGGGGAAAACAAATGGTTTCCCATGGATCTCGGCTTACTGTGAAATAACTGCCAATGGGAGTGTAGATGAGATAGGCTACCCAAGATTTCTGTAAGTCCAGTGCAGCCAGTTCAATATTCTTTGGTGTTTGGCAAGGGGGGTGGTTTAAGACAATAACCATTGTAGTCATCATCACCTACTCTGCAAGGTGGGGGTGAGGGTATTCCAAAAAAAGTATACCGAACAATGGAGGACTGCAGACAATGGTAGACAACTACCAGATTCAGACAGTCTGTGCAGATAGATCAAGATGTCTAATGTGCCACATCAACGATTACACTCACACAAATCTGAGGTGCCGAAAATTACAATTACTTAAAATTTTTTTTTTTAAGCTCTACTCGTAAACAAGCTGAGATTATATTAATATTATATTTTATCAGAAATATTGAATTAAATACTTTTAATCATTGTGAAATCAAATAACAGGATTTTTCTTTTTCTTTACTAAGTATAATATGAATACAATAGATAACATTCAATGATGAGTTAATAGTCTTTGATTGTATATTTATAGGTTAAATTTATTGTCTTATCTCGGGGAGGGGATTAAGCTTGCCGGCACTTTTCACGGTCACTAAAATAATCATATGAGATGATTCTTAATTAAAATGTTAATAGTTTATAAATATTGAAACATCAATTTGTTGATTTAAGAAATTCAACTAAGTGTCTTAGGTTATTTAAATGATAAAAATGGAATGAGGACATGTGAAGTTCATCATTCGGATGAACGTTATGATTCACTAAATATTGTCTTATTGAGTTTATTGATTACTAAGTTTATATTTATCTTTGCATTATGTCTTATTCAGTTTATTGGTCAACAATATATTATATAGTTCAAGTTCATAGTAGGAACTGGTTAAATTGCTTAAGCTAGGCTTATGGTAAAGGATAGTATTGGATTGGTCTCACCAATTAGTAGGATTACTGAATCAGGTTTCAGGTAATATTGGTCAGAGGTCTTCAATCTTCCCTTGTAACAGGTCAATTTTGGTTATTTTTATAGGTTTCACTTTGTCTGGTTCCAAAATAACTCGCTTTTCTGCTGAATATTTTCTGGATTGTTTTATACGTCTGGATGCTATATTACAATTCTTCTAACAATGGCTATATTAAAATCAGTCTATTCCTGGGTTAGGATCTGGACGACACTGCCTTGACAATTTGACTTTTCACTGCACTTTCACTGCATTTCACTGATTTAGTTCATGATGTTTATATTGATAAATGAAAAATACTCAATTTGGACTTAAACATTATTTCTGCCTAATGATAATTTTGAATACTTTAATTCCTATCAGTTTTAAACTTCATTTATATATTTTTTTATTTAACATATTTATTTAAATTGCATTTATATGTTGGTCAGTGAGATATAAGTATTTGAACTAGCTTTTACAATATTATGATCGCTAACCAATCAGTGATGAGCGGGCGGGCGTGGTTTTTGGAGTGACGTCACGTCTGATAATGGATATTGTAATTATGGTCGACATTGCCCACTTTCAAACGATCAAAACAAATTGTTCCGAATTTTCTAGGATATTCGAGGTGAGCATTTCTCTAGGAATTTTAGTTGGGAATCTGACGGTACTTCTCAAATTTCGCCTAGTGGTCTCGTTGATTTGTAATTTCCGATAAACCGAAGCTATGTCGAGGTTTCTTTGTGAACAGAAACTGATATATTATGGGTTTCAATATTGGATATCTTTAGTTTACGGTCGAATTATAATTCGAGTTTTTTAATATAGCATTGCCTGTTAGAGGTGAATAATTTTTAGTTTGGCCTAGATCTGGTAGATGTAGGATATTTGTTTACTTGTCTGTAAAAAAATTGTTTTATTCAGTAGTTCGTAGGCCGAGTGACGTGATCTACGCTTGAGCTTCGTATTCCCGCCAATAGATGCCGGGAGTGATTGTTTTCTTGCATTTGTTTTATTTGAAGGATTATGATCATTTTGAATTATTACACGATTGCTACTAGGGCCAGAATAGAACACATTGTGATTGGCAAGTGTCTACCCCGTTTCAACTTAAGTGAAGTATCTATCTGTAGATCGTGTCAAGTCGAAGAAGAAACCTTTTACTGCTGACATGCAGCACTGTCAGTTCATTAAGCTACTCCCTAAGGAAGAATAATAATAGTAGATAGAGAATAATGGAAATTTGAACCAAAATCGTATCTAACAAAAACCATTGGGCACACGCAGCATCAGTATATTATTAACATTGTGCTGTCGGTAACACATAATGCTAGAAAGTAACGTCAAGAAAAAGATGAGTATATAAAAATTTTCTGCTAAGAGTTATTACCTGGCCATCAAGTAAAAACTTTTTTATTCACTATGTTTTTAATGTCTTATTTATTTATTTTTTTTTAACTAAAAATTTTCATAGCGTTACAAAAATGTCAAATAAATTTACATAAAAGTTACATGTTTTGTTCCCTGAGATTTTTCCCAAAGACTTTTATGTAACTTGTGTATGGATATCAATGAATTTGAAGAAACTATGAATAGTTGTTGGATTGTTTACGCTTCCAATGAATTTGGTCACCAGCCAATGAGACCCACTAGTGGTGGGAGTAAATGTTCATTTTTCAAATAAAGCAGTCACATTCTAGGGTTAATATACAACAGTGGGTACAGAATCATATTTACTGTCAATGATTGTAATGATTGGAAAATCATAATTCCATGGAAGAAGTATGCCACCTATAAAACAGTGAACTTTTATTATTTCTGGTGCTTTATTCAAGTCTACAGTGATTGTGCTATTTACTGTTACTTCTTGTTTTATCAATATTGTCGTGTGTTGTGTTGAATTGTTGTGGGTTTACAGTATCTGTTGTTTGTTACCACAAGAGATGCTGTAGGGAATTTATAACAGGCCAATTTTTGCTAACCTGTTTTAATTATAAATTTTCTTAAATTTTCAGGTATGGACGGTTGGATAAAGATGTGGTCGTACAGCGTAATTAAACTTGCTGATCCACATGAAGATGATAGATTTCTTGAAATGCATCCATTGTATGAAATTCAACTTAAAGATTCTATAGGCACAGCGAAAATACGCTCAATTGTTAAGAAAAATGACAGTCTTGAAGATTTTGTTTGGTTTGCTCAGGTAGGTGAAAACATCGATAAATGTAAAAATGTATTTTGCGCTTAGTTAATGTTTATTCACTTTTGTCATACAAACGAGGTCTGACTAGAAAATGGGTACTTGAATATCACGAAAATAGTTTTGCTTGGCCTTGATGTAATTTGGCAGCATTTCAGAGCTTTCGTCAACATCTCATTGCATATTCAGTTGGCTGTTAGACACTATTAAGTGAGTGAATGTTGTATTAATAGTATCTGAGCAGTAGTTTGGTAAATATGCTTACAATTTGGCTATAAAATGAAAATTTATCCAAGTAAACTATTGATTAACCAGATGATTATGAAGGCTTTTAGAGATGATTCAGGGCCATAGAACATTCCTTTGTTTAAAGGGTATATTAGACGTATTTTTTAGTTTTCCTATTTGTAATTTTGTACTAACATATATCTCAACTATTGTGTTTTTTACATTTTTGTATTGTTAATATTATTTTGTTATAAGTTTTCACGGCCCATGTCTGTTTTCTAATCTGCGGGTATTGATAATATTATTTTTGTTCTTTTTACAAGTTAGTGAGGGTAGCTTAAAAACAGGCTAAGTAAAGCCTAAATGTAGTGGCTACATTTTCTTTGTACCTTTGCATCGAGACAGCTTTAGTTGTGTAATGTAGTATCTATTACGATTATTATTATTTAATGTTATTATAACTTAGAAATTATCTTTCTTTTATGTACAGGGAGAGTAATAAAAATTTTATGGTGCTTCCTTTGGTCCTGCTTAGTGATCTTTCATTTTATATATGTGTATACCTTTACCGTTTCCTTTATTAAAAATGCTAAAGAATTCTGGTGATTCTATTATCCTCCCTTAGCATTGAAGTTGGTCAAGAGGTACATTAAACCATTATTAACCACATTCCTTATATATGTAAATGAGGTGTCACCACGAGTGCAGAGAAGATACCAACAGGGATGCTGAAAACAATTTGATTTTTTATGATGAAGATCAAGTTTAAAATGTTATAGGTTAAAATTTTTCGAAATAATATTTTTGCGTTATTGTATACTCCTGTTAATTTCGATGAAATGCTAGAAATACAATAAACAGATTGTTTAAATTTTCGTTACATAACTGTAACAGAGAATAGAATATTGTAGATAAAAGTAAGTAATATTGTACGGGAAAAAACTGACATTAGAAATTCTTGTTGCCTGTTAGATTTAAGTCGAATAATTCGTTGAATGTAGTTTTAATTAACATTACTATGAGCTTTATACAAAGAAGACTGAGAACAAAAATTGCCTACATACATTTATGATGACATTGATGAACAACAACAAAACAGTGCTATCAACCTTTTTTAAACGTAACACAAAATAATCTAGCATTTTAAAGGTTGTTCATATAACACTTAAAGCCCTAAAAATACATTTTCTTTCATTATTTTCTTTAACTCTAAACACCCTTTTATTGCTTATTATTTCTTATTTATCTGGCCTATCAACTAAGTCCCATGTTCCATTATCTTTTAAGGCACTAATCTCATCTTCAATAATGGTTTTCCAGCATTGCCAATTTGCACTTTCCTTTGCCTCTGAATATGACTTAGGGACATCTGAAATTTCACTAATTAATGCTAAACAACTTATATCCATGTCATACTCATTAAACCTTGTTGGTAGCTTCACTTGTCGTCTTTTCCTCTTGATGTATCCTCTTCCTGAACATTTTATTGAACGTTTTCTTCTGATTCCCCCCCCCTTTTATTTAAAATAAGATTTTCTACTACTTTATCCACAATAACCTAATTTTAAAATTCTTTTTCACTCTCATCTTGTAAAATTTCAATTTTGATATTTGTTTAAAGAGAAACAACTTTCATTAAATACTATTTCTAGAATATATTACTCTATTTTCTTCGTTATTCCATAATCTGCATCCACACTCTGTATATCCTACAAATCTGCATTTCAGAACCTTATCATCTATTCGTAATTTAGTTCTCAAAGAATCAGGAATTCTAGCATACGCTATACAACCAAAAACTTTCATATTAGCAACATTTGGCTTTTAATCATAAAACAGTTCATATGGTGTTTTATATCTTACAAGGTAAGATGGAGTTCTGTTGGTGATATATGCAGCTGTTAATACAGCATCTTCCTAAAATATTTTATCCATATTTGCTTGTATCATCATTGATCCTAACCATATCAATCAATGTCTGATTCATTATCTCAGCTACTCCATTAAGTTGACGGGTGTGAAACAATTTTAGAACAGTATTCCCCACCGCTATCACATTTTATCTTACAAAATTTTCTCCCACAAAACAAAGACACCACCTTTGCTTCATAATCTTTTACACTCTTAAATACCTCATCTTTACTTTTTATAAGATAAACCCTACTAAATCTAGAGTAATCGTCAACAAAGGTTATAAAATACAAATTGCCATTTCGAGACGTTGGTCTTATAGGACCACATACGTCTTTGTGCACAAGTTGTAATACTCTATTTGATCTAGATGATTTGAAATAATATGGGAAACATTTCTGTTTACATCTTACGCAGACATCACATATAGTTATTTCAGAATTTGTAAACTGCGTGTTATTTACTAAATTTAAATTCCCAATTTTAGATAATGAGTCCATACCTGAGATGCCAAAGTTATTGCTTGCTACCAAGTTCACATATTCATTATTTCTACATTCAAAGATTACTTTATATAAATTATTTTGTCTAAAGCCTTCAGCATAAACATGTTTCCCTTTTTTAATAATTATTTTGCCATCAGCGCAAACAATTTCAAAACCAACCTTTTTGATTGTAGAAATTGACAATAAAATTACCCTCATCACATTTTTAATTGTAATTGACACAGTTTTATTTCCTGATTTACTCACTGCCTCAAAGTCCCAAACACGTACTGCCTCCATGAATTTGCCCTGTTCTGCCAGCTGTATTTTCCTAGGTTCTGTGAATCTGTGTTTGTTCTAACATATTTTCTATATTGATATAGTGATGTGTTGCACCTGAGTCTGCATACCATTCTGTTTTATTTGATTGGACATCAGCACTTGGACAAAATGCCACGACATCATGGTCGTCTAAACTGCTTCTCACCATCATTTCCTTGTACATAATTGGCCTTATTTTTATTTTTCCTTGTTTATTAATTTTATTTCTATAACATTGCTTTGTTTTATAGCCCATTTTACCACAAACATGACGTTTCACTCCACAGACATTGGCATAATGTCCTATTTTACCACACTTGAAACACTTTAGTACAGAACCCTCAGACTAGGAGTGTATCTGGTGTATTCGGCGTGTCCTCCCTTCTACTAGCTTCCCTGGCCTGACTTGACAGTACAACCCATTCCAAGAACACTAGGTACACAAATATATAATCATAGTTATATATAAATATATATATATATATATATATATATATATATATTTAACAACTAATTGTTACACGTTCTGTTCATTAACAAAAACGTTTTATTCTTATTTACACCGATAAAAGAAACGAAAGTAGGGTAGGCGTTTACACAGAGGCATTTAAGGTCTATTTTTTTTATTGGGGTTGTACTGCTAAAAGCAACCGCAACAAACAAAGTTTGGGAGCCCCTCTTTTCCTCTCCACCCCAGACACATTCCTACCTTGAGGATACCGTACCTTTTGGTCTACATTCAATGAAGAAAATACATCTCCGACAGTTAAAGAATTTTTTCTCAAATTTTTATTTTATAAGTCTACTCTTGAACGAACTCTAATTTTGGATCATTATCTGGCAAAGTTCATAATGCTGTGACCATGTTTTCAAATTCTGTGAGCATAGATAATAATAAGAAGCATGACATGTCGGATTTTTCAAAACTGCTACCCAAATTTTTTAGATCTCTTAAAGACTCTGTCACACTTAGAGAAATGGTCTTGTAAATTGTCCCCATATTGATATTTCAAAGCAATAAGTTCATTTAGTAAATCAAATTTGGAAACTATAAAAAAAACTTTTCTTTGTAAAAGATTAAAGCAAATAATGTTTGGTGAATTTACAATGCATCGCTAGGCCAAACTGTCCATTCTCTACAAACCAGGTGATGAATTTTGTACTAGCTTTAATATGATGAATTGAGTTTCTAAATGAATTAAAAATATTATAGTTTATAATTAATTTTATTGATCATGTCGTGATTTTTAACTAACTCTTGAGAGATTTTTATTTTATCTTGCATGATCAAAGCTTGTCTGATAGAAAATAATTAAAAATTTGTATTAATTATTCAAATATTAAATTATATATTTATTAAACATCTTGTGAAACAATTTTAAACTAAACCTTTTGCTCTTTGAAAGCTTTGTATAAATCTGTCCTCCGTGTCAATTTTCTTATCTGATTGAAATGATTCAAACATTTTGTTTTCTTTAAATATTTCTTTCATTGAAGTCTTAATAACTGAGAAAGGTTTCTTTCTCAAAATTATTTTCTTAGTTGTTCATTAAAAATTTCACAAATTATTTAGAGATTCTCAGTTTGTTAAATCTCAATTTCCATTTTGATTAAAAATACTGATTTAGTGAATCATGCATTTAGAGTTCGTTTGATTTATTTTTTACTTTTTTTTTATCTAGCCGGGCCTCGGACAAGTGACTTGAAAAAACCAATCTGCCTACAGGCCTGCAATTCACAGTAAGACCACAATCACCAGCTGTACTCTTTTGATTCTTCCATTATTCACTTAAATATAAATAAATATATCTCATCTTAATTACAGGATGCAAATGGAGGCATATTCTCAGTGTCTTTAAACCCATCAGATCCTGTACAGCATGTGGAGCGTATATATGTATGTCACCCTGGAAAAGTTATCGCAATTGCCGCCTCACCAGTTTCTCATTATCTGGCGACTTTAGGGGAAAAAGGTTTTTTGAGAATATATAATGTAATGGAGAAAACACTGATACTTCAAAAACAGTTTTGTGCTGGTGGGACGTCTCTTATATGGCTTCCTCCTTATGTGAGTTAAAAAAAAAAATTATTAGTTTTATAATATGCTTTAGAAAATTAAAACCAATTGAGTTACAGAAATAATTACATAATTTGAATATAAACTAACGTACAAAATTTTATATCAATAGACAAATTTAGTACAATATATATGGCAACTACCTAACATTCAATGATCAATCATGGATCTTGTATTAATTTATGTTAACACAGTAGATAAGCAAACATGATGTTTGGCATGAAACTTAAAAGTTCAGGAGATTAAAAATGAGACAAAACAATATTCAGTTAAATTTTCTAAATACAGAGGACAGCTCTCTGCAAGTCTAATTTCTAGTCTACTCAGAAATTCACTCACCTAGTAGTACATAGCTACTTGTCAACAATAACCCTTTTTAAATGTCCCTTAACCTTAGAACACTTATGTGTCGTCAAAATGACGACATGCAAAACCCAAAATCGGCGTATTTGACAGAAGAGTGGTGACCGCGCATCCCCCCTCCCAGTACCTTCCCTACTCTAATAGACAAGGCCAGTCGCGGAATTTCACCCCTACCAGCCACATGTGTCTGTACTTATTTGTGCTCGCGTCGTACATTTGACGATACATAAGTGACTGCGTTACTTTTTTTGTAGAGGGAAAAACCATTGTTTTTACTAAGGTTTTACTATAACCTTGTTTAATTAGTAAAATAAGATTGTACAAACTGTATACTTTAGATAAATATGTGTTTCATTTAATAAAAATACTGTTATACATAATTTATAAAAATATTTTCTAACCCTTGTTTTTTTCCTTTCAAAAAAGTAGTCATTCATTTTTAAAGTTTTTTATTACTAGTTGCACTAATAAGTTTTTAAAACAATTTTTTTCCTAAATCTAAAGAATACTAAAACATAACTATAGCAACGAAAAAATTTTAAATTAGGTTTCCGTGAAGTAAAAAACAAAACAAAAATGAGTAGTCAAATTTACGATACTTAAGTGATAGTGTGACTAAACCCGGACATAAGTGTTCTAGGGTTAACATTTTGGTAATTTTCTATACTTTAAAATATATTTTTTAAATCCTGAGGGTCATGATGAGCAAAAAGTTTCTGTACAGATGATGATTAAAGTACAGAAAACATATTTTAAATACAAGTTTGATGTAAACACTGCTTAGTACTAGTTTTAATTTGTGTACATTTAGTTAGAACATGTTAGGGGGTGTTAAGAGTCCCTCCTGACCCTGGAGGTTTGAGATAGGTGGTATTTCATGGACTGTGACTTTGTTACTGGTATTTTTAAGTCACTTACTAACAGTAAATAATATCTGTGATAGATGATGCTGAGGGTTAGAATTTTAGAGATAATAGATGGTGTTAAGAGTCCCTCTGGCCTTGGTGGCTGTTGGTGGGTTGTCAAGTATATTGCGCTTAGTAATGAGGAAGGTGCATTGTGATAAGGAGAATCATTCCTAGTGGATTCAGTGTAGTTGTAATCCTTAAATTTTAACTTTAACTTGGACACCAAAGAAATGGTTGTTTTAAGATTTGAAAAATGAAAATAAACCGGGAGATTTATAATTGGTACATAGTTAAGACCACGTGAGACAAATGAATGACTGAAAATAAATATTAAAACAAGGGTAATAAAAATTCAATATAGATTTCCAAAATATTAATTTGAAGTATAAAATGTTAGTTGTAAGTTGTAATAAATGTTTAAGTGATAATTGTGTTGTGATAACAGACAGAACATGTTGCCATATAAATGACCTTAAGTAGTGTCCGTGTGCAAAGTATGTGAACAGTTTTTTAGCTGACTTTGTACATCTGAAAGGACGCTTAATTGTGAGATCTAGAGAAGCGAGTCAGTCTGTGGGAAACGTTTAAAATGGTAGGATGTGTCTTGAAATGGTTGGAAGGAGGTCTCTGACCTAGCTAGCAGTAATTTTTGTTTAAAGAAATTTTAGAACAATGTAGTGTTAATGCTTAAAAAGTCTAAGGAGAACATTCAATGTAGTAAGATGTGTTTTTAGGAGAGTTGAGAAGAAGGCTCTGACCATGTCAGACGTATTATTTTTGTTTAAAAGAAATTTTTAGAACAATGTAGTGTAAATATCTGAGTTGGTAACAAAGTGAACAAAAAACGGACAGTTTGAAATTAATTGACTGTAGAGTGTACAGGAAACTGATGGACGTTTTGAATAAGACTGTGAATTTGAAAAGACAATTTGAGATCGTCAGCGGGCTAATTATGTCTGCAATGAACCTGCACGTCAGGAACGAGGGCTGCTTACCACAAAGGACATTCACCATGGAAATGACCACATGCGGTAACAAAAATGATAGACAATTTTAAATAAAATTCTGTATATAAAAGGACCATTGATAAAAAATATGTTAAAATTTGTTTAAATGAATAAGTAGTTGTATTGTAAGCAGTAATTTTGAAAGATTTAATTTAACTTCTAAATAAAAAATAATATAAATTTTGATACATGAGAATAAAGAAGCTCATAACTACCATAATATATATAGTAAAAGTTGCAATTGATTAAAGTAGAGTCATTGAAAAGAATTTTGGTCTCTTCAAGACAGGATAATTTTAAATTTACAATAAATAATTTCAGATAATATACTAAAGATGTATCCTGAATATATATGTGTATGAATAATATTAATAAATCACCATGTTTAGTTTCAGCAGAAAAAATAAGGATTTTTATTTATCAAACCACTACTGTTAGTACACTTTCAAAAGAAATCACGACCTTGAGATTATTTCAATTCAAAGTAAGTTTGTATTTTTTCAAAATTGATGAGTTAATTCCATCTGACGCCCATAAGCTCAGCAATTTTTTAAAAATAAATTCTTAATGTTAAATACCGTCAATTTAAGATTAAAATTCAGATCAATATATTATTTTTTAAACCCAGTCTTCTTTTTTTAATATTTACATAGTGGAGAATACTCACAAGATGTTCAACAATGATTCCAGGCACAGTTTCAAGGTGCCAAGGTCCAACAACGTAATGTAGTGAGGCAGTTGATTAAAAAATTACGGGAAACCAGTTCCATATGCTTCTTCTAGATCTGGTAAATAATCAGTCGGAAGAAACTGGTGAATGTATCAGACATCATGCTCCAAATGTCTAAGTAATAGATCAGGAAATCATCCCTTTATGTTGGTTTTGCGTATAGAATAGCCCACCAAAACCAAATAAAAACGAACAAAAACTAATCGTCAAACATGTCAGTTTGATGAAAATCAAGCTTTTAATGATGACATTTAAGATTTATTTTTGTTTTATGAAAATTATTCCTGAACCATAATATTTTTTTACTTGCATACGGGTTTGGATCTTTAATCTTCACGTTACACTAAAATTTTGAACTACAGTCTATTTTGAGAATTGATGTACTTTATAACCTTATTCGACGTTTTGCTTTTTATACTCTATGTTGATTTCTTGACTCATGACATACATTCCTCTTTAATGTGGGGAAATAGAAGTAGGTAAAAGTAATTAAAAATTAATAAACAGAAAGAATGAGCAATACGATTGTATGTTTTTTTGGGGGACGGACGGACGAGTAATTGAGAAAGTTTAACATAACAAGAATTATTTTCTTTTGAGAAACCATTAAAAGGTGTATTGTTTGCATATTGTTATTGTGACGGAACCCACGCTGTTGGGCCGGCGATCCTGTGTCTGGCTCCTTCGCTTGGGCGTCCGATCTTTGTCAGGATGGTTTGGTGGCGGATGGGTGCTTCAAAGATGCAACAGGTAGTTGTAGTTCAAGGTGTTTATTGAACAAAAGATCTCTGCTGGCTATCCTAAATCTATATACTACGGCAAGGCAAAAGCTAGTCTAACATTCCCCCCCTTTTATGAGTCTCACAGCGGACGCTGTTACTTCCAGACTGCCAGCGTCCCCCCCCCCTCGTACTCCAGACCTCCTGCGTCAGCAATCTATGAACCATGCATCTCTTACCAATTTAGTTCTATTAGGTTATTATTTATTATTATTAATTATTATTTATTACAAGGTGGAGGATACTTGCCACATTATGAAGACCATTTTGAGGAGGTTATTTTATACCTTTAAGCTTTTGTACTCTTACCAGGTATATGACCTCCTTCTGTCACTTAATAAAAGCACTGAGTCGGTCACGCACTGTCCTATATTTTGAGTTTTTATAATTGTATTATTTTACGTTTCAGGTGGAATCATCGGGATGTGTACTGGTGGGAGGTTTTTCTGATGGACAAATAAGAGTGATTGTAGCATCTATAAAGGAAATGGAATTTGGACTGTTCAGAAAATCAGCTGTAGAATATACAAATATTATTCAGGTATTCTTTTATTTGTATTTACATTTTTACTTAGGTTATACACCAAGTTATTTTGTAATACTAATAACCTCGTGGCCTAAGCTTGGCTAGACGGGGTAAAATCGAGTCAGCAGTTCTTGCAAGGAATGACAGAGAATGGGAAGTGATATATGTGTATATTGTTAAAGCGATGGAGGGAATAGGTTTGGCCATCAACAAGGATTCAACTAAATATATGTTGTTCTCAAGGAGACATAAGAAAAGAGAAAGGAATAGGTTAAAATGAGGTTGTGGACCTGTTTAAGTATTTAGGTACACTTGTTAAAAATGACAATTCATTATCAAAAATAGATTAAAACAAGAATCGCAACAGGGAATGGAGTTTACTATACATTGCAAAAAGTATTTAAATCAGAAGTCCTGAGTAGGACAAAAAAGAAAAAAACTTTAAAGACAGTGGAATAGTGATCTTTAATCGGGAATAGTGATCCTTAATCCTTATTCGGGTTCTTTTTGTGTCACCGGGAAATTTTTGATAAAATTTTAAAATGTTCTAGTCAATTATTGCAGAGTCTAAACTCTGTAATATGATGTTTAGTTGTCCTTTTAAATTTGTATCCTTGTTAACTTATTACAGAGCCTTTTAACAGCTCTGTAATATTGTTTTGAATTGTTAATAGTATTTATCATAGTTTATTATTATTGTTAACATGTTACAGCCTTGTGATATGTTATGTTGTTGTATATTCACAATTGTCAATCACTTTAGCCTTGTTATTGTTGTTTAAATTTTATGTTATTGTTTTTGTTCTATTTGTATGTTATTAATGTGAAATCAAAATTAACCAAAAAATTTACAATTTGAAACATTCGTTCAAACATAAACTGGTTTGAACCTACCACGCCCGTTTAGGTTAGGGCGTAGTTAGTCATGTTAAGAGAGAGGGGAGAGATAGAGATGGTTCAAGGATAAAAAAGTTTGTATATACTATACGTGACTCCTAAAGTGATAAAGAAAAATACTGTGTACTGATGTGATAGTAATATATATATATATATATATATATATATATATATATATACACTAGGGAAAAACTATAGATAAAAATAGGGCATCGAACTTTATATGCTGAGGTATGTATAACAACGGTGGCATGCAAAGTGTTCATTTGTGGTGTATACATGTTGTTTTTACTAAATATTTATTGACTAACTTTTTGTTGAAAATTGAAAAACAAATTGTGGATAATTTCATGTTAAGCTAGGTTTTTTGTTAATATGAATATTGCAAGTAAGTTACTTTATGTTAAAGACAAGCTAATTATAAACATTTTAAAAAAGATCTAAATTTGGTTGAAAAATAACATAGATATAAATTGTTTTCTTAAAACCTACAAATTACAAAAAAAATTGGCTGGCACTTTTAGCTAGAGCTTAAAAGGAAAATATCCGGCCCTATAGGATACTTACTAATTTTCAAAAATGGTTTGGCGATAAAAATATTAAAAGTAAGATTTGGGATGGATGGGGGATGACTTGAGAGTTAAGAGAAGTAGAGGTCAATATAAAATTATTAAAAAAACCATTCATTTTATTATTTCATTAAATTTAAAATAGAATCATTGTATTTATTCAGATTTTATAGATCCTCGTATACAGGGTGTTTCAAAAAAGATTTTACAACTTTTAAAACATGAATACATTTATTTAATAATTTACATAATAGGTTGAGTTGTCATTTGATAGCAATAGACAAACTAGTTTTTCATTAAACGGTTATTTTGGTTCGATCTGACTACCATTCCTGATATGGTAGATATCCCACTTGAAGTTGATTTCTTGCTGGTAAGAAAGAAGTTCATTTTGGTCATCTTCGTCTGTCAATGAGAAAATTTCAAATACATCCAGATCTTAGATACCATTTATGGTGTTATAGTAACCTTTACAACCCTGTAGTCTGTTACTTTATTGTTTATTTATTTTATATTGTTAACTAAATTTTGTTTGTTATTTTGCAAAATTTAGATCATTTTACTTTGTTGTGTTAATTTGTTACTAATTTTATTTAATTTTTAGAAATTTTCTAAGGCATTGATGACCGCAATGGTTTTTAGCGCCTTCCCCAAAAAAGAAAAAAAAAAAAACTTATGATAAAGAGTGCGCCAAGAATTTTAAATTTGCTGAGGGCACAAATAAAATTCACTTTTGGATTATTGCAAACGTGCTCTAAAGATGTGTAGGAATTTTCACTACAGCAGATTTTGCAGTTGTGGAAATTCACATTACTACTGAGTTAAATATCGACTCATTGCTAAAAATTATGTTGATCAAGGAAGGTCTCATTGTTTTCTATTCAATCCAAAATTTCTGCACAGAATTCCAGACGAGCGACTTTATTTGCATCAGTAGTAAATTGTTGTACCATGAGACGTTTGTATGGCTTCAATGTTTATTGACATAGTGTGGACTAAACAGTTGTGTGTGTTATACCAGTCTCATGAGACACATGGTGCTTTAGGGCTATGAGCAAAGTTCTGCTTAACCTGTTCCACAGTCGCATCAGGAAATCATGAGCAGCAGGTTATTTGTCTTGTACAGAACAACCAGTCTCAAACAAATTTTGGTACCAAAAATAAATTGTAGACCTTAAGGAGAATCCTTACCCATACTGGTTACAAAAATTGCTTTGAACTGTAGTAACAGAGTTTGTTTTGGGAAACAAAAACATATAATGAGCATCTTCATATCAGTAAAAATAGCCGTTTTTACCTGGTGGCGCTTCTGGTGACTGCCTTTGATACTACAGCACTGGATCAAACTTGATGTGCTTTGGTTTTGAAAGACATCTCAACTGATTATATAAGTTGTCAGGATAATTTTTAAAGTCGTAAAGACCTTTATGAAACACACCCTGTGCGGAGGTGTAAATTGTACCCATGAGAGTCAATAGGTGAATAATTGATACCTAATTAACTGTACTAAGTTTGATAATTTGGTTATAAATATTACATTAGTATTTACAATGTTGTCACAACAGCTGACAACATTACGTATTCTTCTCAATTATAGGTTATTGATTATAAATGCCATTTACTATCTCCACTAATGACAGGATTGCATGAGATGTCACTCATCAAAATGTGTAATTACGTAGGAAGACAAGTATTCGGATGGTGTTAAAGACAATTGTTGTTATTTTTTGTGAGAAGGAAAACCATCCAATAAAGAATGTGTTCAGGATGGATCAATTTTCAAGCCGTAAATCAAAGTGGGGATTTTTGTCTGACCTAAAGTACTTACTGGAAAAGTAGAATTTACAGAATAATGAAAAAATTTATTAAAAAAATCTTACCGTAAAAGGTATATCAAACATAAATGAGCAGGGTTTGTACAATGAACGTTTTCATATAAACATAATAACAAATGAGGAATCAAAAGACAAGCAGATAGATGTCTTTAATAAAAGCTGTTTTATTAAGAAAACCGTCGGAAAATATCTCTTCATCAATCTGTAGATTTCTCTTCATATCCTTATAACCATATCAGTTACGGTGGCAAGGTGTGAACAAAACTTCACTAGGTTAGTATTTATAAAAACTTAAAAAGTTGAGACAGAAGAAAGTTAAGTTCCCTTGGAATTATTTACATAGAAAATGTAGAATTCCTATTTAATGAAAAATAAAAGAGTTGACCTAACCGGTGTTTTTTTTTTTTCAATAATAGATTGTGAAGTTAAGACTATATTATATTTCACCTTCTTATAGTTTAATGTAAAAACTACATTTAAATTGTATTTTTTTAAAATATCTACAAGAGTTCATATATTTTTTTTGTTAATATAGTTCTAGTGCTCATGGACTTCTTTCATTGAGCTTCGTGCAATACAGATCTTAAAAAATGAATGTTAAGTAAAATAATTTGGATCATACACACACAATGTAAAGTTCGTTTTAATAAAAAAAGTCAGGTTATTGTGAACACTATGTCCGTTTTATATTTTATTTCCTTTAACAACCGAATGTTAATATTAACTACTTAGTGAATTTGACAATGGTGTCTTTAACTCAACCTCTAGGGAGGGCCCTGTTTATAATGTATATAATTTTAAGGTAGAAAGTATGTCTATATAAAGTGTATTTATTTGTAGTTTTAGCAAAAATATATATGATATCTCAGATGTGTGCTGCCGACTTGCTGCTAGGTGTATACATAAGGCAAAATGAAAAATAAATAAAGGGACAATATAATGGTTAAATTAACCACAATTATATATGTTTGAACTTAGCTAAGTTTGTTCGTGTAAATAAGGAGTGGAATAGCCAATGTGACAAATCAAAGAATATTGTGAAAAATATAACTATTACATTGTTTTCTGGTAGCCAAGTGGTTTAAATAATTAATTATTGATCAAGAGCAACATGTAAAAATAATCGTAATAAAGAAAATAACAAAATTGGATTTTTAGGGATTAATATTGATTATTGTGTAAAGTGGAATACACATATCCAAATGAAAATTTTTAAATTATCACTGATATGTAGATAAAAATAACTGTGTATTATAGTCATTTTTATTCACTTATTAAATATAGTATAGTGCTTTGGGAAGGCTAGAACAACGCCGAGAGGAATTCCAATGTACTGAAAAGCTGTCTAGCAGGCAGGCTATTCACGGACTGTTTAGTCTTTATACTGCTTTGGAGGAGCTCCTAGGAAGCATCTTTTCATAGTCTAAAAATATATAATAATTGTGTTAAATAAACTAAAAGTCTATTATTGTAAAGAAATATTCAAAGAACTTTTCCATATTAACTCTGTTTTCTGTATATTTATTATGTACATTACTTTATTTATTGTGTTTTGCACATTACTACAAGCATCTATATAATGATTTTTGTGTGCAGACAAATATGATACGAGAAACAAACAACTGTTCATGTACAGTACCCTGTTCACAGATTTGTGTTACAGTAGACTCTTATAAATTCAAATCACGAAAATCCGGACTCCGAAAAATCCGGACCGGACGGTAAAATTTTTTAAATAACAATTTGCCGCTTTAGCGCCTTCAATTTTCACGCAATCTTCTGCATGGCATGAATGACGTATTTTGTAATGATTCACGAGCAGTGGAAGTTTCCGTGCGGCTGAAGTAATTGACACACCCTACCCTGTGTTTTACTTAATTGCCATCCAGTCCTGTATTATGTACATTACAGTAACAGTAGCATTAGTTAATGTGTCAGAGTGTAACAAGTGTCGTTGGGTATCGGCATGGGCTGAAAGCGATTGCATGTGCAACTTATCACCGCTCGTATCGGCCCCACGGCCGACTTATATCCGACTCCGGGAAATCCGGACCGGCCGTCCGCCACAATAGTCCGGATTTATGAGAGTCTACTGTATTAGAAAAAAAGTCCATTATATTTAGCGATTTCATTTTATAATTTAAAAAATATTTTTAAAACGTTGAATAATTTAATATTTAAAAGTAGAATAAAATATGGTATTTAGACAAATATCACTGATTTTGTGATTTTTCTTGTGACAAGGACTTTCTAGATTTAATTTTAGGATCTTTATGGTATTTGTTCATCGTTTTTGTATGGTTCATGTTTTGGTGTTTAGAATTTTTATAATCAATTGGTTTTGAATGAGTGCTGTATTTTAATGAATATTTGTTATTATTTATATTATTATTGTGTATTGTTCAGATATTTATTTTTGTTTTCTTTATTTATGTATGAAGGTCATTTGGAAAGTAACCTTCCGTTTTCGTGCAGCAAGAGAAGCATTGGGGTTAGCGAGATCTACGGTGATGTCTTCAGTAGCTCAGTATGCCTCAAGCTGTGATAGTGGATAGTTGAATTGCCTGTAAATAGCCTTTTAAAATAAGCACTGATGCGAAATGTATAGTGATAAGATTTCTGATGGCGAAAAATTTGTCAGCAGGAGGCATTTATCATGAACTGTGTGATCTATGTACCAAACAATAAGTGAAGGTGTTGTGCGTCAGTGACTTTGTTTGTTTATTAATGGGAAGAACAAATATTCACAATGAGGAAGAAATGAAAAGACATCTATAGTCAGTGATAAACTTGTTCAAAAAATTTATTAAAAGATCTGTGAAAAGCGGTTCACAATCTCTGAAGAATTCTCACAATTTTCTCGGGACTGTTTTGTATGAGGCTACCAGAAGTTCTGTGCTCAATGGGTACCAATAATTCTTTCTGAGAATGATAAACACAATGAATGGGCTCTGCCTTTGACTTTATTTCATGTTTCAATGTAGAAGGAGAATAATTTTTCAACAAAATTGTGATTGGCTCTGAGACTTGAGTGTCTTGTGTAAACACAGAGACAAAACAGTTGATTGTGTAATTACCTTTTCACTAAGCAAACCAAAAGAAGCTCGGCAAACTTTCTCTGCCAGGAAAGTTATGGCAACCGTGTTTTGGGATGAAAAAGTTGTGTTCCTTGTGGAGTTCGCGGAATGTGTATTTGATCACCAATTCTAATGTCTATTGCGAGACTTTAAGAAAATAAACTACGAATGGCCATCAAGAACAAGCACCAAGGTTTGGTGACATTTTGTTCCTTGTTTTTGCATGACAATGCTCATTTTCACACCGATCATCAAACTAAATAATGATCTGTTGAATCAATTCAAATAGGACGTTTTTGTTATAGCCCGGATTTAACACCCAGCAATTTTCACCTAATTCATACACATGAAAAATTGGCTTGCGTTCCAGTGGTTTGATGATGACCAAAGAACTGCAAGATGATGTGACAGGCCAGAAAAATCATAGGTGGCAGAATTTTATGAAGGACTTCCAAACTGGTCCATCGTAATGATAAATGCCTAAATTTAAATAATTATTGTGTAGGAAAATTGTGGAAAGCTGTAGTTTTAAAATGTATGTAAAAACATTTCTCAATATCTGTCAAATGGAGGTTACTTCGGAATGGCCGTTGTATTTTGTGTTATATGTATGTACATGTTTGACAAGCTGCCTAGTTGTAAGTCTATGGACTGTTCTAACACAGGTACTTTGTATTGCACCAGGATAGAAGATTTAGTTGTGAAATTGGTAGGTGGGCACGATTTAAACAAACAGTATAAAGCATTGCATTGTAAGCTAATGGGTTGAACTAACTACATCAACTGTTTTCTTTCAGATTAGTAAACCTCACAGTGCTGCTGTTAATAAAATGAGTTTGAATCCTCGAGGCACTATTCTTGTCACAGGAGGAGCAGACTCCACTATATTCATTTATCAGATAATCATAAAACATCTTTATATTCAATTACAGCCCACTGGCTTTGTAGATGTTCCTGGGCCTATATCCTACATAGCATGGAAACCTAAACATGTAAGTATATATCAATTTTATACTTTCTTACATAGAATCTTTGTTTTGTTTTTACTTTCCCTTATGTACACCTCGACCAAACTAGCTGTGCACGCATACCAACCTCAATTAACTGGGTATAAAACATTGGTTCTGTTATATTGGCGACCTTTCTTGTTATTGGATTCAATGGATAAGTTAAATAATCAATTGATTTATACAAATTCTCCAATGCTGTAGTATAAAAGTTCCATAATCTTCAATCCAATTTACATACATACAGTAGGACCTTCATATAACGAAATTGAAGGTTCCAAAGAAAAAGTTCGTTACATAGAAATTTCGTTATAAAGAAATTGTATTTTTTTAAATTAATTTAATTTTTTAATTTTATTTATTTATTTTTTTTTTCAGTTTAAAAAACATATAAAAATACTTCAGTATTTAACTTGTGTTATTTTTGTATTATTTGTATTAATTGTAAAAATTGTAAAAATAGTCGACTATCTTAGAAGCAGCTGATTACTGTATTTCTTTGTAAAGTTTGCCGACTGACTAACGTACCAAGTCGACTAATATTAGGGAGAGGATCGTGGGAACTAGTAAACAAATCCTATTCTCCGGAAATGTACTTTCTGCAATTCTCGGAACTAGCTTACTTTTTTGTTTTCTATTGAAGAGTGCCGACGACAGACACATTCACACGCGCGGCTCGGCCTACCTGCCACTAATGGTTCTTCTATGAATCACCAACTAGCCCTTGTGCTACAAAATAAAATTTTTCTAGATTTTAAATTTACCTAATTTTTACTCTAATTACTGAACTCTAAATATTATTTCTCGCAAAATGAGTCCAAACACGGTACAATTGTGACAACTCTAACCGGTGTTAGTGAGTTTAAAAACTAGAAAATAAATAAAACGGGTCCTTTATCATGTACGGTATTTTATATTGTAATAATCAGACGTCTTTAATATAATAGTAATCAGATCAATAACAAGGAAACTGTTTAAAATTATTAAACTGTATTTTTTTCTTTCTTCTCCTCCAGCTTCCTGTCACTTCAAAATTGCATCCCTATTTTTACTGTTGAGAGAGTGCTTGGAGGAATTTCATACTTCTGTGATATAAGTTTCTTCTGTATGCTGTGCTCGACATCCTTTAAAATGTTAATTTTATCTGCTACACTTAAAGCCTTCCGTTTAGATATCGCAAATGCTCTGTTCTCAATGACAACTCAGTCTATACTGAGAGATCAGATATACAGACGAGCGCCGCCAGTACTGCCAAGGTGGGGAGAGAGAGGGGGAGTCCGGAGCCGCAAGCTGTCTGTGACTCATACTAACTCGCTGACAGATGCGGGTTCTTCTATGGCGCCTCTCCTTGTCACCATTACATAAATTTTAATAATAAAAATTACTTTTTGGAATTTTTTGTCGGACATTTTAATTCGTTATATGGAAGATTTCCTTCGTTATATGGAAACATTTTTTAATGGAATTTCATTTGTCTTTTAAAAAAAAAATATTTACAGAGAAAATTCGTTATATAGAAGTTCACTACGTAGAGGTTCTACTGTACTTCAACATTATGTTCTAATATTTCAACAAATATTACTGAAATTATTATTACAAATATTATTAAATTTAATATAACTTGATAATACAGCTTCATTATTTGTTCCCAAAAGAATATAATTCAGAGCGAGTTTTAGAGGTTCGGTTACGTCTATCACAGTTCTGTTTTCCTCTTCTGATTCTGTATCCTCGTCGCTGGTCAATTCTCTATTTACTGGTGTCGATGTTGATTATTGGTTGTTTCTCAATTGTGCCTCTTTGGTTACTGTTAGGAATTAGGGTAGTTTTAGTTAGAAAGGGAGTTTAAGTTCTTTTTAAAAAGCCAGAATGACAACAATTATTGTAACAGACCTGGAAAACTGACAAAATTGCTTAACTTGCAAGCAAGGCAGACGTCATTGATACTATAATGATATATAATATTTGTTAAAGTATGGTATAGTTATGCGGGGGAATGGAGCAAATACTGATAAAGTATATAGGCTAAACAAAATTGTTGAGAACAATTATTAATGTTAATAGAAGAATATTATGTTGTAGGTTTTTTAAAGAAAATTACTAATATTTACTTTATCAGCTTTTTATATATATAGTTTTAATCTGGGTCAATACAAATAAATCTTCATTAGATTAGAATAGTTTTCATCAATCTGGTTTTAAAGTTATTTGAAAAAAGTTTGACTGATCATGCGGTTATATGGTTTAATCGGACATTTACTATCAATTTGTGGATATGAAAAATTACTTAGACTGCTCGGGCCTAGTAATCTTTTCTTAGGTTATAGACGTAGTTTTAATTTCTAACATCCAATACTCGCAGAGAACAAATTTTGTCTTTGATGAAGAGTAAATGTTCTGATGTTAAGAACCATTATAATGTAGAAATGATGAAAGCCGAATTAAAAATAAGTGTTAATTTTGTCTACATATACCAAGAATTTGTGGAATTTGTAATGAATGATATTAAACTTCAGGTTGCTGTCAAAAATGTGAACAGATATAGTTTTAAGTAAGAAATTCTGTAGTTTGTAATTGTTATAAAGTAGGTTTTTGGTTGTTTGAAGCAATTAATCTGTTTTAAGATTTAAACAAAAATATACGGTATTAGACATTTCGTCAAGTCATTCTTCCTTATTTTGACAGAAAAGGTTAGGAACCCTAATTATATGTGAATTTAATGACAGTGCATACAGGAGTGGCAATTCCGAGGCTTCTAGCTAGATCTACACCTTTCTTCATGGGGTGTGGGGTTAGATCCCCTTTCTCCATCTTCCCTGTTTTTTTTTTTGTCTCTCTTGACAAACTCTTGTTTTCTTCCAACTTTGACATTATTAAAGTACTCTGGGGCTAACGGTCTTTATTTTATGCTTTTTCTTTCTTTTTTTATAAAGCGATGATGACGGAAAAGTTTTTTGCCTTTCAACAACAAGAAAGAAAGAAAATTGAAGTGTACCCGTTTATAGTAAGAAATGATTTTGTACAATACATATAGCATATCCTATCTTTCTGTGACAAACTCAACATTAGTTTTAAACCAACCAACGTTATACTGTGTCTAGGGGTAAAATTAAAAAAATAATTTGTTTTTTTTTGCCTAAAAAAAAGATTTTGATTGCAGAATGCAACTGCTCTACTCTGCTGTCACAATGGGTACTTTGTGGAAATGGCTCTTCCTGAACGCAAGAGCATATACAGTCACATTTCTTATCAACTAGATTTATCAAGGAAAATGTTGCGATTTGTTAGTATTAAATCTGAAATACTACGAGCGGAATTACTTAAGGAAATGGAAGCCCGAAAACAAGCTAATTTGGAGAAAAGAAAATTGGAGCTGGAAAAAGTAAAAGCGGAAAATCCGGGGTTGGATATCGATGAAGAATTGTTTCTAGGTAGTTATGAATTTTTATTTTTTTAAAAATCAAATAAACTGTAGAAAAATATTGCACAAACTTTCTCTTTCACCCATCTAAAAAATAAAATAAATATTAAACAAAACTAATCATCGCCAAAAATGTCAGGTAGTTGTCAATCAGAAATAAAAATGAAGAATTGATACTGTCTTCCAAACAATATCTATATTTAAATATTGGTTAAACTTGCTTTGATTATGCTATAAACATATTTTCAGTATAAATTGTAATGGATTAAAATTGAGTTTTAATTATGCTAAAAGGTTATTTTTTTTCCTTAAGCGTAATATTATTTTACTTGTACACGGGTTTGGGTCATTAATCTTCACATTTTACTCACATTTTTTGAATTAAATTGTAGTCAATTACTGTATCCTCACTCTTGTGGAAAGTTGTGTATTCATCTCCTGTAAAGTTCCTCTCTGATGTCTAAACCCAAACTGACGGTGTCCCAGCAGGTGTAAACTTTCTAACCACTATCTTAGCCTATTGTTCACAATTTGTTCTTGGAGTTTACCCAGACATGTGAGTAGAGAAATGGAATATGAATTTACATTTTATCTTATCTGATTTTAGTAATGATATCACAGTTGCTATGTTGGAAACATTCCCAAAGTCCAAATATCAATGAACAAAATTCTCATTTCCTCAAACAATATATCTGTGTAGCTCTTAACCCTTCAACGCGTTACTTTTTTAAAACCCTGCTAAGTGTGACTTATTTTAGTGATTATTATAAAAAATGAGTTTACTCTAACTTATCCATGACTCTCTTTTCTAATTTGTTTATCTCCTTATTAATTTTTGCACATATTTTAACAGATACTACACTATAATGAGAAAACGAAGAGTAAAATAAAAATTTTCCAACAGTAATAAAATCAAATGTCTAAGGAGCATTGTAGCGAAATTCATAATAACTAAAACAAAGATTCCCCGACCCCAAAATTAAGAAACAAAACTAAGATTATAATAAATTTAGTATGTTTATTATACATTAATACTCTTATGTACATTTCAATAACATAGTCATCATCCTTAGAAGTTTACAGTTAAACTAAACTTAAACCTAAAGTACCATATAGCGCCCCTCACGCTCTTAACCGGCCAATCACAGAGAGGCATAAGTAACTGACCCAGATTTGGTAGGGTCAATGCTCTTTTTGCGACCTTATGGATTGCCTGGTATAATAAACTAATAGAACAACTATAAATATTTCCATGTTTCCATCTTGTGACTTGTGTGTTTGCGTAGCTTATGATAGATTTTGAAACATATGTTTCATCATCAGATGCTTAAAAACATTAAAAAAGTATTCACATCAGAATACATAAGATACAATACACAAAACACAAGACATATTCAATATTATGGTTCAAATAGTAAAGTGATCGATCGACTACTGACTGAGTTTACCCAAAATCCAATGTAGGCTTCCTTTATCCGAGATCTTTATCGTCAAATCATATATTGTGTTAGACTGGAACTGTAGTTGACCGTTTTAGTTTTTGAAGGCCTTATAAATCTTGAACTCTTCTAAAGTGCTCATATATTTGGCTTTATTACAAACATGGATTGGTTTGAAATTTGTATCGAAATTCATAAATGTATAGTTTCTGTCTATTAAATGATACATGTAAATTGATTTATTAGTGTTTATGTTTTACTTTAACAGATGTTCCTTAAACAGTTTTAGAAACAGCCTTCCAGTTTAACCTATATAGTATCTATCGCAATCATTACAGATGATTTTATTTACCCCTGTTTTACCTCTACGGCTCTGGATACTTTATCGCTGATTATTTTTTTATGTTGTTATTGGTGTAGAAGGGCATGGTTACATTTAGTTTTCAGAGGGTGTTGCTTAGGATTTTAGGAAGAATATTGTCGTATTTGGATGCCATTATATAATAAAATAATATAAGTACCTTTTGATTTTATCCAAACAAGTATTATAATAAATTCTGCAGAATACTGTTACACTTTAACGAATCTGAGATGAGTCATTCTGAACAAACTGATTAGCATGCTGAGTTATGGTATATTTTTCTTTTTAAATGACAACTCTAGTTAAAAAAAAGATTTTCTCTTTTCCTGCAGTGTTTTTTTATTTTAATAATTTTTAACAAGCTTGCAACCATGACCAAAATACGTCATAAATCATCCAAACAACGAAATCACATGTTGGAAACAAAGTAACATCTATAGTTAAACTATTATTATTATAATTATTCTTTATTAGTCTTTTTGACAATTACTATTTGTATAGATAAGTCACTAACAAGATTATATACAAAATAACAAAACAACAGTCACAATTATAAAATTACAAAAAAGGGAAACATTGGCAGAAAGGTTTTCCCACTCCTATCAACATTAATGTCAAGCTGCCAAATAACAACAAATACAGACAATATATAACTACCGTACTCAAAGTAAAAAAAAAAAAAAAAAAAAAAAAAAAAAAAAAAAAAAAAAAAAAAATACAAATTCTGACAATCCTGAATAATTGCAATAATATTACTTCTTATCTTTTCCATGGAATTCCTAGTTATTTTCAATCCCCCATTCGTGGTTGAAAAACTCCTCTACCAAATAAAAGGATCCTGAAAGTAATAACTTTCTCAGGCCGTTTAGAATTTTTTATTCCCGTGAGTTTGTATTAATTTGTTGGGGAGTTTGTTCATAAGGATAACACCAGCTAGACTTGGCAGCTTTTTAAACTTATCAAGTCTGTATGGGTTCTGTTGATGGTCATTTCTTTTCTTGATGTTTCAACAGTAGGCATATATTTAAATTTATAGTATATAATTACTTCAAAGATATACATACTTGGGAAAGTCAGTACTGACAGCTCTTTAAAATCATGTTTACAACTTTCCATATATGTTAGGCCAGCCACTAGTCTCACCTCTCTTTATTAATACATGAATACTCGTTTTACATTTTGACTTGTTGAGTTTCCACAAACAGATATTCCATAATTTAAGTAAGGAAAAATTAGGCCATACGTAGGGTACTTACAGTGCCGAATGTTTTCACTGACCTCATCAAATATATGTTCGAACATAATTTTCTGTATATGCCGTTTATATGTTCTTTCCAAGTTAATTGATTATCTATAATCAAACCGAGGAACTTTCCTGAGTTAGCTTTTTCAATTAATTTCTCACTCAGAGCAACACAAGGACCACTGTTTTTATCTTTCGTATTTAGGTTCAAACACAAAAGTTTTGTTTTACCTATATTCAAATGCAAGTTATTTTTAGCAAAATATTGACTTGCGGCATTAGTATCCAAACACGCTTTGTATTAAATGTTGATTATTCCAAATTATAACAGAATAAGTAAATTAATACAATTTTTTTTAATACTTTGCACATCTATAAATTAGTTTCTAAGAGTATATTTGTAGTTGTAAGTGAACAGTTTAAGAGATACATTGAAGTTGTTAGTGATGGGAGTATTGTATGATTTTCACATGTCAAGCTATACTACATGAACTGTAGTTTGTACAATGTTAAAACTAACTTTGATGAGACACTTTATCTCTGATTTACAGAGGAAACAGAAGAAGAGGAAGAGCCTTTACCTCCGCTGTATTATCCAGAAACTTCACCTGCCATTTTGTTTGCCAAGTATACACCTGATGGTACTATCTGGGTATCACCTGCAGGTTATGATGCAGGATATGTGTATGAGTATGTGTTTGCGGAATCACTACCGATAAGGAATGAAAAAATAACAGATGGAGAGGACGTTGAGCTTCATTCGTTTCTTGAAATGTGAGTTAGGTTAGGTTAGGTTAAGTTAAGTTAAGTTAAGTGTAAATGTAAGTTAATGATAAACAATATTTTCAATTTCTCTTGTAAATTTGAAGGCTGTTCGGAAAGTAAATTTTGTTTCTCTCTGGCGTGTGGAGGAGTGTTTGTAATGGTATAATCTTTGCATAGCTGTGTTACCTGATTCAGCACAAGTCAGGGATTGCTAGTGGGATGGCCGTTCAATACTGTTGTTCAAAATGGCCAATACCATTGAAAATCCTGCCAATTGCATAGTACGTGCTGTTATTTGTTTTCTGTGGCCAAAGAACCGTGCGGCAGTAGACTTTCATGGCAAATTATATGTAATGTATGGAAAGAACATTGCGAGTGTTATTGCTGTTAGAAACTAATTCCAATTGTTGGGATGGACAGACTAATAATGTTCATGACGAAGAAAGAAGTGAACGACTATTGTGCCAGTGGAACTTGTTGAAAAGATGAATGAGAAAATTTGATAAAACTGGCGTTTTTTATAATTTTATTACAGAATTACCAGTCCTTTTCCCTCAGATAACACTAACAGTTTTGTAACTGGCAAGCTAGGCTACGACAAGTTTTGTGTGCGCTGGGTGCCTAAACTACTTATTGATGACCAAAAATCGAGAGGATGGGTGCTCCGTTAAGTTTCCTTTTACACTATGATGCTGAAAATGATGATTTCCTCAGTCATATTATGACAGGCTATGTGACTTGGGTGTATTATGTTAATGTGCAGATGAAATCTCAGTTGATGGAGTCACACTAGCCAGCTGCAAAAACCACTGCTTTGTGTGACAAAAAAAGTGCTATCAAAGATTTTCTGTAAGAACACTCATGGCAATTGTCTTTTAGGACAGACAATTGTACTGCTGGATTTTATAAAACAAGGTACTATAATAATCTCTGTAGTATACTATGACACTTTACGGAAGCTGAGAAGAGTCATTCAGAACAAACGGTGTAGCAAGTTTTTAACTCTCATCCGCATACTACCGTACACACACTATCCCTACTGGACATTTTGGTCATCCTACAGCCCTGATTTGGCTCCTAGTGATTATCAACATTTTCCTAATGACGAGGAGTTGAAGGACAGTTTCAATTCATGGTTTAATTCACAGATGGCGGAGTTCTACAACGAGGGATTAACAACCTGGTCACCAATGTGACAAGTGCTTTAACGTAGCAGGAAATTATGTGCAAAAATAGGTAAGTATTGTGGCTAATTTGTGTGTAATAAAAAACCTCTAATTATACTGATATCTTTTTTATAACAAAACAGAACTTACTTTTTAAACAGCCTTTTATGATCAAAAATTTAATTTGTTTATGGTTATGTAAGAAAGTGTGTGCTCTATGTTATGATTACTTGCAGTTAATTGGCAGATATTACTTTCTGTTTAGATTTCACGGAGAAATCTTGGTCTTGGGCTTTGCAAATGGAAAAATAAGGCTTGTAGATGTTAATGAAGAGGAATATTACAATATGTCAGAATACTGGGAACTGGCAATGCATGATAACGACAATGGAATTATCAACCAGTTCGCTCTAAGCTATGACAAGTCCATGCTTTTCTCTTGTGGTAATGACGGTAATGTGTTTTCTTTTCGTTTAACGACCGTTCAAGTTGAAATGCGCAGGAAGTCTTTAGTCTTCTCATTGGGTATCGTAAGTAATGTTAAGATTTTAAAATTATGAGTAACTTTTATTTTTTTGAAAGCATACATGTTGGATCGTAGTAGGGTGCATTTGAGAAGAGAATCAGGACATCAAAATAAAGAAAAATGTCCTTTTAATATTTGTCCGTCTGTCTGTGTTATTGTCTCGTTTCAAAAACAAATATAACTCCAGAACATATTAAATTTTGGAAAAGTTAGAAATCTTATAAATTTTCATTTAACAGTTTCAAAATGGTGTTCATGTTTGTAGTAAAATATTTTTAATATCTTGATATTACGAAACGTTTTAATGCTCTTATTTTTATTTTATATTGTTTTGAAGGATAACTGAGATATTGATAAAAAAATAAAATAAATAAATTTTAAAAAAACTTCTTGCTAATTTACTAGAACACAAAAGTTTTCAACAATTAGAAGTGCTAAGTTTTTTATTTTATTTTATATTTTTACAAAATGTTACAACTAACTGAGCTTATCTCATCTAGCAACTTCCTATCTGACAAATTCACTGTTTGATGGGTAACAGCTCAGTGGTTGTTCCCATATAAAGATTACTGAACTACGTCAGGTCAGCTGGTTTGGTACTCTTGAGCCGACGAAGTGGACTGGGTTCATCCACCATCCTTCGTATTTCGGTGTTCGGATGTCCCTGGAGTCTCTGCTGGTGTCTTCCTGCGTGCTTTTTTATTACTTCTTCAACCGTTTCGATCTTGAAGTCTCTGTGTATATCCGAGTTCCTGATGTATCAGGGTGCATTCACTATACCTCTGAGCACTTTGTTTTGAAAAATCTGAATTAAATTTCTGTTAGTGGGCTTGGTACATCCCTATAGCTGGATGCCATATTCCCATATTGGCTTTAGGATTTGTTTATATAGGAGCACTTTATTGTAAGTGCTCAGCCCTGCACGTCGTCCAAGTAGCCAGTGCATTTTTCTATATCTAATGTTTAGCTCGTCCTTCTTTATTTTAACATACTCCTTCCAGCGCAATTTAGCATCTAGCGTAAGTCCCAGGTACTTAGCAGAATTGCTATAAGGGACAATTTCTTTATTTATTTCTACTGGGAGATGTTGATATTTCAGATTAGTAAAATTGATGTGCACTGACTTAGTTTCATTCAGCTTGACCCCTCCACTTTTTAGTCCAGTGATTTACTTCATTCAAAGCTCTCTGCAAGATGCTAGTTGACTCTGCTATAGAGTTTCCCACTGCCACCAATGCTGTATCATCAGCAAATGTTGCAATGTCCACTCCCTCCGACTTGGGTATGTCTCTAGTGTAAAGCAGGTAAAGTACTGGGCCAAGTACGCTGCCTTGCGGGACACCAGCTCTAATTCAGAGTACTCTTCCTCATATTTTACCCTGAAATATCGCTCAGTGATGTATGATCTTAGGATTTTATAGAATTGTTTTGGGAGGTCTCTACGCATTTTTTACTGTAGCCCCTGATGCCAAACTCTGTCAAATGCCTGAGATACGTCCAGGAATATGCTAGAACATATCTTTTTTTTCTCAAGTGTGTCTTCTATCATGTTCGTGATTCTGTGAACCTGACTGCTAAGTGCCAAAAAGAGAAAAAGCTCTTGTTACCATAGCAACCAATTAAAAAAAACTGTTGATTCATTAGAATAACTTAATATTAATTTGAGGTTAGATTAAACTCTGAAACTGGCTATGTGACTTTTAAATATGTAACCGTAGTGACAAACATTGCTATGTGATTTAAAAAAAAAAATCAATCGTACTGAATGATATTACTATGACTAAATACAGTTAGATTTTGATGGTTTTAGGCTCATTGTAATGTTGAATGTAACACTTAAAAAAAAAAAAAAAATACAATATTTAAACGTAAAAATTAACCATAAATAACTACAATTTAAATGGAAGTGGAATTGACTTGTTTTTTAGATGATTTTTTCTGGTTGATAGTGTAACATCACAATCTTATTGTGCTGTGCAATTTAAATTTTTTAAATAATCTATTTAAAGTTTTTTTTTCTTTACAAAACTCGGTTATCTTACATTTTTGGTAGTTTATAAGTGTATATTCGCTAGTACCATGCTATTTCATGGTAAATCTTGCTATATCTTGAAAAAAAAGAAGACATAATTGAATTAAAAACAAAAGAGAATTTTACAAAAAAAAAAGAAAAAAAAATTGAAAACATTCCAAATCGTGTAAAATCTCATAAATTCCTAGATGTGTATATAGATGAGTGTCTAAATTGGAAGACTCATCTGTATTATCTTAAAGGTAAACTTAGACAAATAACTTATGCTTTCTTTATCATGAGAATGTGTGTTTGGATAGTGACTTGAAAGATGGTCTATCATGCAAATATAGAATCTGTCTTGAGGTATGGCATAGTCATGTGGGTATAGACACAGTTTTTTGGTCCAAAAATTTGTTTACGGAAAATAACAAATCTGGACCAAAAAAATAGTTGTAGGCCAACTTAAAATTTTTTAAAGTATTTACTTTATTGGGACTGTATATATGTGAAGTTTTAGTCTGAGTCTACACTAATAGAAAAGTATTGGATCAAAATTGTTTTAAACACAGTCATAGCACCAGAAACAAAGAAAATTACAGATTTCCATCTCATTGTTTGAAATTGTTTGAGAGTACTCCGCTATATGTGGATCTGAAATTGTACAATATATTGGCAAATCATTACAAATCCTTAAATGAAGTGCAGTTTAAAAATAAAATAAAAGCAGATATTATAAGCAAAGCTTATTTGCATGTAAACATTTTTTGTATTCTAAGATTGAGAGTGCACCTGTTTCTCTAAGAAATGTTTTGTGCAATAAATGAATCTGAATCTGCCCAACTTTTTATATAATAAAAAAAATAATAAGTCTGCGTCGGACCAGACGGTGGAAGTTATACTTCTTTGGCCATTCACTTGTTATTTTATGCAATCGTTACTATATTATAACCTTATAGTGTAATATTAATTTACGACAATGTCAGTAGGCCATAAATCAGGCGGGCAGTAAAAATCTTAATCAACTTTGTCTAGCCTAGGTCTGTTTTGAATAAACTACACTAGTATCAGTCTATAGCATTTCATGATAACACAAAAATGTATCATTGTGCGGTTATAATATTCAAGATTTTACTTACAATCAATAACAATATACTAAAACACATGGTTAGAAAGTATCATTTACTTGGTTTTGCCCGGCTGATACGAACACCTGTGTCTCTTTGTAGCAGATGAGGATCGCCCGAGCGTTCACGACTGCCGCCGAGTCTACCCGAACGCTCGATTTTTCTCAGTTTTAGCGTGACGCGGTTTCTCGACCAACACCCCATCCCAACGAGCGCAAAGAAGTATAACTTCAAAAGATCAAAAATTACATTTTTTCAATTTAAGTTATATTTTAACCACATCTCTAGATTCCACAATTTGTTTAATAAAAAAGATGTGCTATATTCAGATAGATTAAAAAAGAAAAAAATTAATTTGTTTACAAAATGATTTAAAATGGTTAATCACCTTAGAAAAATGAAATGGCCAGTTTCAGGGTTAACCATGATAGATTATCATTATGATGTATATTATTACTGTTGTATATTATGCAAGGGTGCTTAGAGTTGAAGTAAGTAATTGTTTCATACTTTTGTAGTGTTTAACTATTTTTACAATTCTAATTTTATTATCAGATTATCTAAAATAAAAATTATGAAAACATAAATAACATCATCTGAGACACAATTGAACTTTGTAGATGTTCAAACTGACGACCATCTCTATTTATGCAATCTTGTAGTCTTTTTTGAACAGAGCTACACACATGTGGACAAAGATTTTTATCATGTCGATTTCATGAAATGCGTCGGAGTGAAAATGGTTTCATGTTGTTTATTGTACGTGGCTTCCTACAAAATATTTTCTCCTTGACAAACCCTCAGAAGAAAAAATCCATGGGTGTCAAATCAAATGATTGTAAATGCCAATCGATGGGACCATGATCAATCCATTTACCGGGAAACTGCCAATCCAGTAATTCTTGGTTAGAAATGCTATAGTAGGGTGCCTTCTTGTTGAAAATAACATCAATAATACAGTGCTGTCTAATTTGAGAGATACTAGAGTTCTCTAAAAAAAATTTTTACACATTTATTAACCATACATAAAAAAAATTCTCCACCAAAATGACTATTAGATGTTAGGCCATCTCAAACTGCGACTCCTAGCCAGTTAATCTGCTTTTCAATAGTTTTATGATGGTTAATCTATGAATATTAAACACAGTTGTGCTGGTTTATATATCCACTTGAAACAAACTTCGTCAGACCTTCGTCAAAGCTCCATTTCCTTCTCTCCGTTCATTTAACACAATTTCACAAAACTGGAGATGTTTGAATTGTCCTCCAACAAACCAAGAACACAAATTATGTCCTGAGTGATATAAAACGTTGTAGCTTCTGTAAATTGAGATTTCAAGCTCAGTCGAAGCTCTTAGGATTTCTTAGGGGTTTTCATAAAAACGTCAGTAACCAACAACAGTGCGGTATTCTCAATTGTAACAGTACTAGTCTATGACACATCTTTGTATTAAGTATCAATTGTAAATTTCATATCTAGTGATTGAGTTCCAAATGATTCTTCCCCATTACTATAAACATTTTCAGTGTTCCCACACTTCCAGTTTCTTCAGGATCCGCTTTTGTTTCTCTAAACAGAAATTAATGAAGCCTTGAACTAATTGTAAGTTGTAAATAGGGTTAGAATTGCGATCAACCACCTGTGGCCCAGCCAAGGAGCCCACCAAACCAAAACTATAATAAGTATAAATTAGGATGTAAAGGAATTCTAAATAATAAAATATGAATTGGCACTTGCGATTTTGTTGAGCAGTGCAATATCACGGAGAAGGGGGGGAGAGACGAGGAGTGGAGGGCTTGAACCAGCAAGCCGAGCGAGAGTCTGTTCCGAGAGCCGCGAGAAGAAAGACAGCTACTGGACGAGGTCAGTCCATTTTCGGCCACGTGCTAGCTAAATTAAACGGTATGTTTTTCGGCCACTATTAAGGCTTTATCTTGCCGTTATGTCTTTTTAATAAATTATAATAATTCTGTAATCTTTTAATTCGGTGCTAAAATAAAATATAACATTTAATTTAACTTGCGTTGCGTGCGTTCATTAGCGTCCTAACCTGACTGCTTGGCCCATCCTGACAAGATTCGGCTAAAGTGTACGCGGTTTCCAGCCAGCAGGAGCTTCCAGCTGGTCAAAAGAAGTGGAGACGGTCACACACCCATAATTGAATAAACAAAACAAACTGTTACATTTAATTGTTGTATGATGATATAACACTGATCAATTAGTTTTAACTGTTGGCATACATATGAGAACTCCTGTATAGGTCTATTGATATGTTTTTCCTCTTTTAGATGACAAAACCATTTCAAAAACTTTTTCACATAAACTGTCTCAAGGAAACATATTCATTACAAAAAAGAAATATGTTTTTAATTACACCGATTTCTTAATAACGTTAATATCTCCAGAATTGAGTTAAATTTGATTTTACACTGTGTTCAGTATAAAAGAGGAATAAAAACACAATGTTTATAAATACATAGAACAATTAAACAACACAGATTCATGGTGCTCGGGTGAGGGTTCACTTATTACTGAAGTTAGGCTGTAATGAAGGGATTATTAATGATGCATGTTACGATTGGCGAGTGGAGAAAACTTCTTGTCATTTAATAAATAATGTTTCTTTATTTTCGAGGTTTTGTATATGGCGAATCCCTCCCATGATGACTTTTTTAAAATATATATGTAAGGCATTTATGTTAGATCTTAAGTCTTTGTAGCCAGGAGGTTGTATATTAAATGTTTAACGAAATATGACTTTCGGGGGTTTAAACCATGTATACGTTCTTTAAACCCTGTTATAAATGGGCATTCCGTTTGACTTATATAAATAGCTCAGATAATCATTATATAAAAATTTGTAGATTCCTGTTTTTTGTGACAGGTCCAGTGTACTGTTGTTCTGTCTGTTCAATAGCGTTGTAATTTGTTTGACTTTTTAAAGGTGGTGACAACATTGTTTTTTGCCTGTTATAACTTAACTAAGAAGAATCAATTTTTTAGTCAGCATTTTTAAAATTTTTTTATTATTTTTTTTTTGATAGATTAAACTCAGGTTCATTGGAATTGGTTCATCTACACTTTTGTTTTTCATAAAAACCAGGTTTGTTGGCTTTCTAGTGAACCTTCACTCCATTAGGCAAAAGTTTACAAAGTTCTCTGTTGTGGTACATGATTGTGTTATATAACATTTCAGTATTTACATATTATCCGGACCAGTGAAATAGATTAAGTTAAGCCAGGTTATTATAACTAAAACACTGTTGTTTACCTTTTGCTCAATATTGATTCTGGTTCTACAATATCTGACTGTTGGAAAGATTATAAAGTAAAACAACTTAACAAGACTGGCTTTGCACATTTTAAGGTTAATTATAAATATAATAGAGTAAATATAATATGTAAGAAATGTTCGTGTTATACGGAACAGTGAAATGGATTAGGTTAGGCCAGGTTGTTATAGTTAAATAGCTAATTTAATACGCAATACCAATTTTAGAAATGAACGTCGCCTTCTATTGAAGGCCACATGAATTCAGAAAATTTGTATTATAAGTTGTCGAGCAGTGCCATGATGTTTTTTGTTTCACCATTTTGGAATACCCCTCAATTTTTCTACAAGTTGCGTGTTAGAGCCGGTATCGAGATCCATAAAGATAGATCTGCCCTAACCTAATCCATTTCACTGTTCCGTATAATACGTAAGTACCAACATTTCTTATAAATTTTAGTGAAATTTACTAGAAGCTGTAAGTATTATAAAGTGACTATTGGTCGTACTTAGGTTTTGTATAAATATTTGTAAAAATAGTAGTTTAGGGAAAGCTATGTGGTAGGTTAAAAATTTTGTTTGTCATTTTCGCTTTTTGTTTGACAACTACCTAAATGACATTTTTGATGACATGTTTCGGTTTGTTTTTGGGGACCAGTGAGTGAGAAAGTTTGTGCAGATATGTATATGGAGTATTTATAGTTTATATAGATTTAATTGAACTTGTAAGAATAATTGTACAGTTTTGTTGATATAGCCGATGCAAACAGTATGTGACGTGGATGGCAAGACTCAATGTAGTTTAGAGGAAACAAAGAAGAATGCTGAATATATGAAACATTTGGAGTTGGTTAATCATAAGAAGGAAAAAGTTTTAAATGTAATACACGGTTTTAAGCAACGTTTTGACACTATTCTGAAAAGGTGAGTGATTAGGCGTTATGTTGCCTTTTGTTAGTGTCTTACTTTTTGGTAACCCTAGCTTCCATTATGGTTGTTCGGGGGGGGGGGGATCTCAAATAAGAAAATATAAATGGAAAAAAATCTCATTTGGCAATATCTGTTAATGCAAGAGGTATTGATTTTTAAACTTAGTGTTGCCTAAACCATATGTATTTATCAGAACATAATCAATTGTTTATCGACTCATAATTTTAATAAAATTATTTCTTCTAGTCTAAGGAACAAGGTATCAAATGACAAAGCTGAGCTTAAACTTTTACATAAACCCAAATATATCCACTATGATTCTATCTTCAAAAGAATTTATAGTATAACTTCGTTGTACATCGTGATCAGGTTTTGCTATGAAAAATTATGAAATCATTAACTATTTACTTTATATTCAAACAATCAGATTATATATTATGTCGCAGACACTTTTCCAAAATGCATTTCTTCACTATCAAATACTTACTTTTTACTACGTGCGTCCAGCCTCGGTGCCGATTGCACGGTGTTTTCTATACAGATGGGCAGCATGTTGTACAAGTAACACATAGAAAACACTGTCAAATAACATATAGAAAACAAGGGAATCCAGGTGTTGTTGGGTTAAATCCAGATCTGGTGAGTTTACTACGAATGCAAATCCAGGTCTGATTATGAAAGCCTACATTAATATTTATGACTACATTTATCAAGTTAGTGAATGTGTCATCCCTCGATGTTTATTATTAAAACATATATTTGTCATGGTTAGTCATGGTTAAAAAGTATTTGTTTTATTTTTATGTATTTAAATTGTTATATATATAGTCACCTGTCTAAACCTATTTTAATGATTCTTCAATCATACATCATAATATTAAGCTGTTCACAACAAGCTCCCAAAGGCACGTCGAGTGGATTGGCTCAACGTAGTTTAACTACCTCGGTTAATCGGAGCCTTGGATAACCAGGGCTCAGTTAACCGCGAGTCTATTGAACAATAAAATTATGTTGGGGTTGGGTAAGTACTATGGTTCCATTTTATGTTGATCATTTTATGTTGATCATTTTATGTTGATCATTTTATGTTGATCATTTTATGTTGATCGTTTTATGTTGATCATTTTATGTTGATCATTTTATGTTGATAGTTTTTATAAGGTCTGAAGAATAAATTCTGAATGACTAAGACATTTTAAATTTTTGGTCTTTAGTAATGAAGAGCTGCCCCTCTCACAGAAGTTACCACGTAGTTTCTTCGAGTTAGACCCAAGGATCACAAAATGTATTCAAGATAAAATTGATGCCGAATATAATTTGTTGCATCGACAAACCATATTTATTACAGAGAAAAGCCGTTTAAGGTTGAGAAAATTGAACAATTACTTTTTGGCCCCCATTAATACATTGACTGTGATAGTGCATGCTGTAAGGTGAGTTTATTTTAGAGTGACTGAGCTGTATCAGTTGTTAAGTATTAGTGCACTCCTTTATCTGAGCTCTAAATATATAACTTATTGGTGAGTGTAAGACATCATTGATTCCATTTCAACACAACTTCTGTTTATATACAAACCTTACAAAATTTAATGCACATTATAAATGATTGATTGATACATTTATTATGTTAAAAACTAAATAATTAGTTTACATTTGTCAACAAGTTATAATATTTAAGAATGAATAATATACAAGCAAATGGCAGGTGAACAATAATAAACCAATAACGAACATCAAAAACAACAGGAACAAACTAAATGAGAAAAATGTATAACAAACACATACAGTAAGGATATTTCACATCTGAGAGTAAGAAATAAATATCAGTTCCCATAAATTGTGTATCATTTTTGTGAATTTGAAAATCATATAAATCATATAATAATATGACAACAAATAATATATGTTATATATATATAATATAATAAATAGCAATATAATATTAATTACAATAGGAAAAAAATTAAATACTGTTATTCATTAGTCCCAACAGAAAAAAATATGTATATCCGAAGTATAACATTGAAACTTTCTTAAATTAGAGGTTGAAATGAAAAAGTCTAGTAATTAAAGCATGTTAAAGCCTTTATTTACATATAGAAATATTCAAGGATAAAATAAAGCAAAAGCTTAAAGTTTCAAATATTTTAATGATGCTACATCACAAGGCGAAACAATTGTAGCTCATTTATATTATTAAAATATTTGAAACTTTAAGCTTTTGCTTTATTTTATCCTTGAATATGGAGTTTCAACAAGAAATATCTGCTATTACATTAAAGTTTTATAGAAATATTGTTAATGGTTTATTTTCACTATTGATTGCCAACTATCGAACTGATTTTTGGTGACAATTATTTGGTTATGGGGATGGGTGAGTGAGAAAGTTTATGCTCTATTTTTGTACCATCTATTAGCATTGTCTCATTGGGTTAAATATCAATATCTCATAAAGTATGTAATTTAGTGAATTATTTGTTTTGTTTACAGCAATGATTTTGTAGTGAAATCCTTTTTGCACAGAAAGCTTAGTGATGCCTTCATTCTCACTGAATTAGACATTGATAACCAACTGCATAAACCCATTTATGATTTCAGTTTGTGAGTATCAAACAACACTTGTAAATAATCTAGAAATAGTTGCTCTAATTATTTTGATTGAAATTTATAAATAAATAGTCTCTAAAGACCCAAACAAAATATATTAGTCGGAGTTTTTAAGGAGGTTATAGAATATGTACCATGTTACTTGACTAACCCTTACCGCGCGGCTAGCGCCTACAGACGCGGCACTGCCCACTGCCACTACGCGGCTAGCGCCTATAAGCGTGATCGCTCAATCGTCTGCCATTACTGCGCTGTAGTTCGTAAAATATCCGATAGAGTGCATAGTAATGTCGATTTTGTCTATTTGGACCCTCTAAACCAATATGGCGACTATTTAGAAATATTTTGTTATCGTTAATGGTTGCCTAGCAACAAAGACTAGTATTTGTTCGCTCCCGTACTGATTTTTGCGCCTATAAACACGAGCTACTACGGTCAGCTGTAGTGTTTTCACTCTCGCTTGCATTTGTTGTTGACGTCTGTTGAGTGTGTTGAGTGTTGTGTGTTTATTTACGTCGAGTTTTGCGGTAAATAAATATAAATATTTTGTTAGTTTTGTCTTTTTCTGGGACTCTTATCGAATGTGTATATTTGATATACACTGTAATGGCTCATCCAGACGATCCTGATTTTGACTATAAAAAAATACATTATAGCATTATTAAATGAAAATTTATAACATTTCTGTTGTCTACTTGACTAAAACTACCTAAATCTAAAAAAAATCATTGAGAAAATATAATTTTAATTTTTTTACAGTAAATGAGCGTACTATAGTATTTTTACATAGCGCTTTAAGGGTTAACATACGAAGTCATTAATCAAGCTAGACAGACTACAGCTTAAAAGAGTTGTAGGACTCATTACTGGACATGGCCAGTTCAGGAAACATCTTGCAACAGTGGGTGTCTTCGAAGGAGACCAAAGCTGTCGGCTCTGCGGGCAGGCCGTGGAGTCTGCAAGACACGTCATATTCGATTGCGGGATGCTGGAGCGCAGAAGGAGGGAGCTCTTTGGTATCCAGCAACCGGGAGATGAAGAGGATACGTACCTGGTGGAAAAAATCCTGAACCTCGTTCGAGGAACAGGGTTCTAATCTTCCAGGAACGGCACACAGGGGGTACAATAAGCCAACGGTTGACGTACAGGGAATCCTTCCCAAATTAGGATTCCACCCTATTTCTAATCTAATCTAATCTAATCTAAGGGTTAACAGCATGTCTCTCATATCCGATATGTATTAACTATTTGTGTCATTGATGACATTCGATTTTGACAATAATTGTATCTTTCTGACAGTAACAACCTAACCTAACCTATCCTAACCTAACTGCACAACTTGTAGCATTTGTCATTGTATTCAGAAAACTCTTGACGAAGCTGCAGAATCAAAAATTGGCAACAAAAGTAGAACATTGGGTTGAAATGTATAGTCGCTAATCTCCAAATCCTAATGTAAGCTGCTTTTATCATACATTAGTGATAACTGTACTAGATCCTCTTCATCTAAAGTAAAGAATTCCAAATTATTTTCTTCCACCGGGGTACTAGATGAGCACGTCTGCGGCTCCAGTAGCCCTACAATACTCGGCTGCCTTTACTTTCTTTGAGATTCTCCCAATATAAATTCTGACATTCAGCAATGGTGATTTTCAATAATTTCGACCCCATTAAAAGAAAGAATTTTTTTTGCAATTTTTTTTATCAAAAGTTTACTAATAAATATTTGTTGGCTATGTACTTGTGGAAGACATGTCACACAATGTGCTACCATGCTGGAAGCCAGAGCTACACTTAATGCTGTGCCACCTGATGACGTCAGACTCTCGTTGCTAGGAACAGTGGTTCTGCCTCTTTGTAATGAGATATCGAACACTGTTGTACATGTTGTCAAGAAATATATTTTGATATTAAAAGTTTCATGTTGTTGTTACGGTCACCCGACCCAAGTATGGTTCCGTAAATTGTAATTGTGTTCTATGTCAAAATGGTTATTTGAGAGAGTTGTCAGTAAAGAAAAACATCCATAGATATATTTAAAAACCTAATTTATTAAAATCAGCTTTGTAGATTTCATTGTTTTCTATAAATAAAATGTAGCTTATAAATCCTCTTTATGTACTTGTAATGTGGCCGATCAATTAATAATGTAATTGGTCATCAGAGACAATAAAAAATAATAGAAAGTGGCAAGAAACCGTTGTTGTAAGAGATTTGAAGATTGGCGAATAAAAATATTTTTCTAAAATACAATAATGTCAAAATGAAACCTAATACATTTTATAGAGAATAATATTATTTTTCAAAAATAACAGTTTACAATTCTAAAATACATTAAACCTAACCTGACAAATTTTGACAACCTAAAATTTCGATACTATTTTATGTAAAGGTCTGATGGCCAAAATTTCCAGTTTTAGAGGTGATTTTTTTTTAGCATCGAGGGTTATGGCAAGTTGAAGGGGAACAGAAAAATTCTCTAAATATCCAGGAATTCGAGTTATCAATGTTCGAGGTATCTAGGTTCCCACTGTATTCTATGCAACAATGTATAACATAAAAAAGTGGAAATTTTGGAAAATCATAGTTGCTTGTTGGACTGTACTGAAAATTTAGTTTTATATGGTCAGGTCGTCGTAAGTTTAGTTTCCTTGTTTCATGTTCCAAAGAGAAAATATTTTAAAAGAAGTTTATCCCATTTTTTTCAGATAGAATATTTTAAAAATTGTAATAAAATTTATAATTGTTAAAAATATATTATTAATTTTTAAAAGCTTACCTTGTTATGTGATTTTATTTATTTCTTATAAGGATAATGCGAGATATCAATGTGTTGTGAAATAGCTACATTCGAAAAACATGATTAACGTTTCTTCTTAAAATATGTCACAAATTAATCAGTAACTAACAGCCGTTATTTTTATGTTATTTATTAATATTATTTAAATCGCATATTAAACCAATGCCTCCTTTTTGGTTGACACCGTCTTGGATCTAGCTTGTCCCAAGATAATCCTGGTAAGTCCCTGGGGAACATGTGTGCAGCATACTTTAATTATTTAGGGGACATACTTTTGTATATGTGCTCTAGGTAGTGCTAAATGATAAGCAACACCAACTAATACTTCCCAAAGGCAAAGTAAGCGAACAATGCTATAAGTTAATAAATTATGTTGTCGGTTGCGGATAATATGCCGGTGTTGGAGTGGATTATTGCTACAGCTGCCGGCATGACTTTTAATAAGTGAGCACACAAAATTTTATGTCTTGTTTTCTATTTGGTCAGATTTAAATTTTTTAAATAAAAATCTTTAAAAAAATGTATTATACCTAAGAAGGTAACGTTTTCACAAAGAACTAGTATTCCCAGTTAAGAAATTTAATAATTTTGAATACTGCAAGTGATATAAACTGTGAACTTTTGCGATATGTAAGCAATAAATTACAAATAAAATAAACTATTGCGAGATCAAAAATTCAGACCCAATTGTCACACATTAACAATAAGCCACATAAACTGTTTAGTTTTCCGATGTAAGCAACACAATGTTAATTCGTACAAATAAAGTAAGCACTATATAGGTTAACCTAAAAATAAATTAAAACAGCTGTTATAAATTTTAAAACAAATAAAACGAATTTGAGAATTCAAAAACAAGTTATTTACCCATAACAGGCATGTTATTGAAATGATAAATTTATTACAAAATAAGTATTTCCAAGGAAAATGAATTATTTTCGGTAAATCTGCGGATATCATTGTTTAATTTGACACCTGAAATTAAATCTGAAGTACAATAAAAATTTTAAAATTAATTGCAATTATCTGGATTTTCACCTTCTTGAGATTACGAGATATACTCAATATTTTGAAATTCCTTTATCTCTCTTCTTCAAAAGACACTTTTAAGTCTATAATCATGCAAATTTGCAATCTAATTGCTCAATTTTTCAGAGTTATGTGGGTTTAAACAGTATGTTTTTATTTAAAGCATTTTAAGGTTGGGTTTAATGTTTCTTACTTTCAAGTTATGTTTTGTATGAAAAAATAAATGTCAAGTGTTTTGGGGATACATCCGTTTTGTGGTTCCCTGAGTCCAAACAGTGTTTCTCGGAATGATGTCTGTCATATATGCTTGCTCTACAGTGCAAACACGTAAAAATATTTTTATCAAATTTGGTATATGGGTATAACTCGGCTGTATGGCAGTAATTTTTATTCCATTTTATTGACATACTAAAATGAGGTGATAAGTATAATTTAAAAAATAAATAACTTTTTTCTCAAAATTAGCTCTATCTAAAATTGTTCATGGGTCTGTTATAAAAGATGTAATTTATTAAAATCGGCTGTAACGAATTTAATGAATTGTGAAGATTAATTACTCAAACTTGTGTGTAAGATGCAGGCGAAAAATTATTACGGTTCAAGAGTAATTGTCAAAAATCAAAAATAATCTTGGCTGCTGTCATTGAAAAGTTTGATTTTAATCAAATATAATTTTATGCTGAGGTTGTGTTTATTTCACAAGAGAAGCAAGTTATTTAATTATTTTTTTAAGTCGTCATTTATGGTTCATTTTCATGTTTTGATCATCAGCTATAAAATAACATTTTTTATGACTAATAATGTGTTTGTACTGTTTATTAAACTCATAATCAAAGACAAAAAGAATTAACAAATAATATCCATGCTGATAGAAAATATTAATAACTTTTAAAATGTTAGGTTTGATTTTGAAAACAATTTTATTCAGAATTTCTTTAAATTTTCAACAAATTGTAAGAGGGAGTTCATAATATTTTTATTCACCAATCTTTATATACGTTATTGATAACAGTATAAAATCCTCAGTTTCAGGCTCAAGGACGAGAGTTTTTGTTACATGAAAATCTCTGATTAGTGTACTATTTAGCTCACCCAATATAATAATTACAGTGATATACATAATTACAAGGTTAATAAAATGTGACCGTCTCCACTTCTTTTGACCAGCTGGAAGCTCCGGCTGGCTGGAGACCGCGTACACTTTAGCCGAATCTAGTCACGATGGGCCAAGGAGTCGGGTTAGGACGCTATTGAACGCACGCAACGCAAGTTAAATTAAATGTTCTCTTTTATTTTAGCACCGAATTAGAAGATTACAGAAATAATTATAAGTTATAAAAAAGACATAACGAGGCTAGATAAAGCCTTAATAGTGGCCGAAAAGCATACCGATTAATTATATAGCACGTGGCCGAAAATGGACTGACCTCGTCCCGTAGCGGTCTGCCGTTCGACTTTCTTCTCGCGACTCTCGGAACAGACTCTCGCTCGGCTCGCTGGTTCAAGCCCTCCACTCCTCGTCTCTCCCCCCTTCTACGTGATCTTGCACTGCTCAACAAAATCGCAAGTGCCAATTCATATTTTATTATTTAGAATCCCTTCCCATTACATCCAAATTTATACTTATTATGGTTTTTATTTGGTGGGCTCCTTGGCTGGGCCACAAAAATATGTGTAACAACTGTTTTAAACAAACTTACCCTACAAGATAAGACTCCAGTAATCTATCAATACAATTTAATATTTCCTACAAAGTCTAAGAAACTAAACATTTTGGTCATTATACATTTAAGAGGCTTGTATTACATTGTATGATGGGAACAGTTGCTGCCAGTAGTCTGTGCCACAATCGTACTACTTACTATGAAAATATAACCTGTGAGGAGTCACTCCAGCTTTCACCCTTTATTTTTCACTATTTCGTCAATTAGGTTCCGATGAAATCTAGGTTTATATATTTTTACAAGTTTGTACAGTTCTGAAACTTACAGTCACTAAATGGGATATTGTTCTTGGTAAGCCAATCTTTCATCTCTTGCTTTCTACTGGTAGATGTGAGGTACTTTTCGAGATGTACATTGTGATAAGGCACATTATCTACAATGACAAGACTTTTTGAGCTCAAATTTAGTAACAAATTTTCTTGTAGTCATTTTACAAACACGTCACGATTAACAATGTCATGTTAATAATCACTTTTGCTGCTGACTTTCCACATAGCAAGTACGCTAGGAACAAAGCCTGCTTCGCCACCAGCATGTATAATAATTATCTTATCCCCATGAGGAATTGGATTATAGGCACCACTATTTGACCTGTCTGACAAAGATTTACTTGAAAGGTGGCTAGAAAGAATGTACCGTACAACTCGTCTAAAAAAAAAATGGCCGACCTTGTTCTCTATACCGTTTATAGATAGTATGCTAACGGTTTTTTCCTAATGTCTAGATTTTCAATCAACAACTTTCTATTGTTTTTAGTTTTTAGCCATTTAAACCCAAGTTGCTTTAAATACCCCTTAAACTACTTTCACTGTCCTTAAAGTGAATGGCAGCTTTTAACTTCTTCTTTAAGAGTTTCACAGTAAGTATTAGTTTTTTTTTTTTGCGAATGGAAATTCTACGCTATTCTTCTCACAACACATTTATCAAAGTCATCTAGTTCTTTAAATGGCTTTTTCCAGGGATCAGAATGACTTTTAAGTGTTGAAAAATACTTTACACTGTCATCACTTTCGTTAAGTTTACTCATTTCACAATTTATTTTTGTTACTAAGCGCTCACTAATACTGCTAGCCGCAGTAGTTCTTTGGCAGACTTTAACTAACGGAATTTTTACATTTTTGATGTCTGCTTCCTTATATATGTTACAAACCACTTCCCTGCTATGAATTACTTTCCCCCTTAATTTTGATTTGAAAAATCCCCCATTTCAGAAAGTTTGCAAATTAAATGTACATATTAAAGTCAAATATAAAAATTAACTTCACTCACAATGAAAAGCTAAATAGGAACATGAAGATGTAATCACTGTCAGTTAAACAGTGTTTCAGCGCAGGCTAACAACTGTAAACTGAGAAGGGATGGTTGGAAATCATGGTGGAAGCATGTGTAACCAAATTTGTAGAAAATTAGCTCCTTTTCACCCCCAGCTAGCTGAGTCTGTGCGCACAAACTACTGGTGACTACTGTACCTTGATGGTGCTTATAAACTTTTTGTTTCTTTGTATTAGAACAGAAAATCCTTCAGACATGTTGAGGACAAGTCTTATGGTGGGCAATGCTCTACGTCAAACAAGATTTACAGATACTTATTTGAGTGGTAATTCAGAGTTGTATAGGAAATTGGACATAAGAACGTTGCGTCTTCTACGGAAAGTGAAAATGCAGAAATCTAAACGTGAGCAAAGAGTAGAGGAGGTAAGATTAGGTGATAGATTTAAAAAAATAAATAAAATGTTGTTCCTTGTTGTCTAACAGCAAAAAATTTTTTTTTAACCAGAATGGAGTTAGCAGCATTTTTGTAATTGTAAAATTTTATAAAGAGTCCAACATTAATATTTTTCATAACAAAATTAAATTAAATTAAAAATGTAAATGAATTGTAGTGAGTTCCTTATAAACAATTATTCAGATTAAAATAACTAAAAATGAGTTATATCATTTTGACTTTGTAGGAGTTGGAGTCTAGAGTGAAGTGTAAGTTCCCAGTATTCTGAGATAAGATAAACATTAAAATTGAACTGTCAGAAAGTGTAGATGACCCAACAACAGCATCAGAGGTAAATCATATGAAAGATTTCCTTTGTGTGTTTGATTATTTGGGGCATGATCTTTTATTTCAAGTCACAAGCTAAAGGAACTGATGTTTTATTAATGATGATACTGCTTCAAGGCTGTGCAAGGTTTCTTGAAACTTTCAGGGGGAAAGGCCTAACCGATTCAATCACAACGGCTAAGGAAATTGCCGAAGAAATTGAAATTAACCCTTCATTTCAAATAAAGAAGCAGAATAGAAAGAAGGAACAATTTTTATACAATGCTTCTGATGAAATTATAGATTGTCCAGAAGATCTTTTTAAAAGGTATTCTTGTACCTTGTTGATAATGTATCTTAAAGAACGATCAGTTCAACTTAAAACACACCACAATACATGTGAATTTATTTACAAAATGAACGAGTTACCCAAAAAATAAAACTCGATAAAAGTTGTCAAACTTCAAAATTTTCTTACTAATGATGATGTTAGTGACATAAGCAGTAGAGAATAATACAGCGAAATTATTCACGTGAGAATGGTTTTCCGGTGAATAGGAGGTATTAACTCCATTCAAGTTGTTGAAGAAATATAAACCAAAGAAACTCATGACTGCATTACGAGTCTATGTTTAAAAAGGTCTGGGAAGGTAATTATATATATATATATATATATATATATATATATATATATATATATATAGTTTACCTTCTCAGACCTTTATCCTTTAATTTACACACCATGATTTACACTAATGTAACATACAGCGTATAACATAAACATAGACTCGTAAAGCAGCCACAAATTTGACTCACGTTGTCATTGTACACAATCATCATAACTCAAAATGCGTAAATTCCTTGTCTCTAAAACTGTAAGTTTCTTCAATAATAATGGATTTTGAGATTTGAAATTATTTAGCAATGTTAAAAAATATCTGATTAATGACAAACAAAGTAAATAGTTTAAGTTTTGTATGATTTTTAGTGATTAAAATCTACGGTGAGTCAGAAATAATATTATCGTCGAAATCTGATGATATAGTTAAAGAGTTTCACTTGTCAAAAACAGAAAAAAAGATTATGTAATATATTTCCCTTAATCTTTGTAAATTCTGATGAAATTTATTTGTTAATGTGTAATTTTAATGTTTATGGGAGAAAAATATGAATTGTTTAAATTAGTATTAAAATATCTGTTGCCATTTTTAAACTTAAAGGAAATGTTTAAATTTGTTGGTACATTTCTGGGCAATGGATTATATTATTAACAATTATTATCATAATTCCTTTAGGTTAATCTTGGGTGTTGTAGACAATTACCAAGAAATTATATTTTTAGCTTTTTGTTGATAACTCGGTTATCCTTCGAACTACAGAAAATATTTAGAAAATAAATTTGTATTTCGTGAAAATAGGAAAAATGTATTTTGTGTAAATATTTTGTTTTTGTTTTTCAAAATATTCAACATTAATCATTTCATATGTCTGCTGTTATAAAATAGGATTACTTTAATAGGCTTTGTTACAGGTTCATTAAAATAATTAAAAGATCGGTGGTACTTTCGGTGTACTTATGAGTCTAAATTTATTATACATGTAATTTATATCTTTATGTGTATGTATATAATACAATCAGAAAACACTATTACAAACACAATATTTCCGATAATGTTTCTAAACATAATGTAATTTTATTAACCTCAGCAATGAGAGTGTTGAGAAAAATCAAATTAAGTAAGTTCTACTATATGGACTTTATTTCAATAAAGAGAACAAATTACCGTAACTAGAGCTTGGTTACCAATATCAGTTGACCCTACTAAAGATATTTCGTGACCCTTCCAGATCCTTTTTTTTTTATTACAGATGTAATTCTTGGCGACGCCTGAGGGTCTCTCTTCTCTCAGGTCCTAGCTTGATCCATTCTCAAACTGACTGACTTGTTTTGTTTCCAGTCTTTACTTATATATCCTCTAATGTTACACATCATGTTTAGTGGCATCGATGCTCTGTTGCCTACATTATGACTTAGAATAGTTCCAACTTAAATAAAATTTCTTATCCCTCTAACACCACCATTTTGAAAATGTACAAAATAAAGTCTTGTGTTTCTGGTATAAAAGTTACATAAATAATGAAATCTTCACAATATTTTATCTAAAAATATGTAACTAAAGTATATTTCTGTCTCTGTGACTTAATTATGGTGTAGTAATTCTACTTACATTTTTGACGCGTTTCCGAAATATTTTCCATCCTCAGAATATTTCACTTATTGGAGGTCGTCACAATAAATATGATTTCAACATAAAACAACACAAAAACACTAACACATATTAAAATACATACGTAACGCACGCTGACGTGTACACACACGGACGTATATCAGTCAACTGAAACCAAGTATATACCGCGCCCGTCACCAAACAATATTCTGAGGATGGAAAATATTTCCGAAACGCATCAAAAATGTAAGTAGAATTACTACACCATAATTAAGTCACAGAGACGGAAATACACTTTAGTTATTTTAATCGTGACTTGGGCACATTTGCAATGAATATAAAAAATATGTATTTTGTAAAATAATAATTTTAAAATCATTTATTTTATTTCTCACAAAATGAGAGGAAACAAAGCTTTTCCGGACCCAATTTTGTTCTTATTTTTAGCTCTAAAACCTGCTGTCGAAATATCGTCATTCAATTTTGAATTATTCTATAGTAGAGATTATTTACACATGTACCATATGATAGTGGCTTACTTACATGTACTGCTATTAAGAAATGAAATTGAGTCTATTATTTTCCAGTGGGAAAACTTTTACGAGATTGAACCTGACATAAATGTTATTGATCCGGAGGACATAAAAGTATTGAGAACAGCAGAGCAGAATATTGGTGATTTTATGTTAAAAACTGATGATGAATATTATGTGCCAGAGAGCCAGCGTGTAACAACGTTTATTAAATTTTCCGAGTTGTTAAAAATACAACGCGAGGTAAGTAACGCACATGCTACAGTTTAAGACATGGTTATTTGTTAACTCTGTAATTTATAAATGAATTGCTCAGAAATAAAACCTGATATATGCTGAAAAAAATTTAATCAGATTTTGGTAGCCTATGGTTTCTTTGTGAAATTAGGTTCAAATTTAATCATGTATTAGGTTGTTAAACCGGCCAAAAAGCCGTTAAAATAAAGTTGAAGAACCTAAACTGTTGTAAGACCTGCTATAAGCAGTGTGTTTACAGATACAAACCATCTAAAGTTTGTTTTCTTGTTTAGTCAAAAAGAACATAAAATAGAGGCACCTAGCTTTTGAATACTCTAATAGAGTCAGAGTCGGAAAAGAATAAGATTTGGTCAAAGGAGATCTAATAGGAAGGATGAAAGAACACTACAAGTAACCAATATGTTACATATAGATAGTATCTAACCAAGCACTACATGAAAAAAGGTATAGATTCCTAATGGGTTCCCTTGGGATTGCCAACCCCCTACTATAGTGAGACCCTGAAGGTCAAACCATGGACATTTCAAAGTCGTTTTCATTTACCTCCATAAGAACACTCTATTGGGCTAATTTGTAATATGAATTAAAGTTTTATATTTATTAACACTTTCAATGCGGAATTTTTCAGATTAAGTTTTCCAAAATTGGATTTTTTTTCTTTCTGCAAGTTGCTTAAGACATAAACATTCAGGAATGACATCCGTCCACGAGTGAATCCCACCGCGTTGAACGTGTTAAGAAGGACTATCTACTTAAAATTGTTAGGTTAGTTGTACAACATTTTTAGAGCCTTTCTATGTGTATTTTTGTTTGAAGAATAAATATTTATATGAGCTCATAAAAAGAAAGAGGAAATAAGATATAACTTTATATTTGTTAGGTTCAGGAAGGCCAATTCACCATCTGTGAAGTTTAGGCTTTCCTAATCCTAAATTCGGGTTCAAAATAGATAATCCAGACCATCTATTATAAATGAATGATTAATAAATAACAATCATTGGTTTAGTATTTCAAGCTACTTGTGAAACAAGATTTTATGAATTTTTACAATTATTTATTTCCCAAAAATAACTTAATTCTGTTATTGCACATATATGACTATATTACAAATGTATTATACAGTAAAAACTCTCTAATCCGGATTAATGTTGCGCCGGCCAATCCGGATATCGAAAAATCCGGATCTCGGGGTGGCTATTTTTATATAGTTAAAGTGGTTTTAAACGTGAACAAAACGTAGCAAATTTAAGTTTTTAGCGCTAAAACGTGTTGCGCTTACGATAAATTGTAGCTTTACCACAGTATTCTAAATATTCACTATGGTTTTTCAAATTACTGTAATATATAGACGTTACGTTTTAACTGTACTATTATGTAATTTGCCGTAGTTTGCCGGTACGGTAACCAGTATCAAAAGTACCGAAACAACAAAAGGTAGGTTAATTAAATAAATATTACAATAGCTATGTTTAAAATTCTATTTATTTTAAGCTGAATGAGGCTCAGCATAAAGTACACAAACAACAATTAATTAGGTCTACAGTGTTAACTAAAAATATCAAACGAAAAATGAAGATTAGAAAATAAAACAGTACAATAAATACGTACAGGATTGTACACGTGAAATTTTGATGAACGTACGATACATGTTAGTTTTCATTACAGTACAGTAAGTTGTACTCACGTCAGTTTTTATTAAAAAAAGATGTAATGGTAGCTTGCTTGGCTCATTGAACACGCTTCTTAGATGTAATATCTCACCATCTACGAAAAAGAAGAAGGTCGGCCGGTGAGGATTCTTCTTGTTCTTCCACGTAGTCTATCGGCTGTTCAAGTGCTTGAAAAGCTTCGCAATGAGTCATGATTTGTTTTTGTTGTTGAATCCGAACCGCACTACTGCCCAGTGCCCAGCTAAAAAACATCGTTTACTACTATTCGGCCCGAAAATATTATTTTTGTATAGAAAATTGTATTTTTATTATATTTTATTCGATGGCATACGACCTCCGGATATCGGAGTTTCCGGATATCAGAGATCCGGATCAGAGAGTGTTTACTGTAGTTTGTTCCCAAAACAATGCCATTCAGAACAAGCTAAATATTGTTTCGAAAAGGTCAAAAATGATTCTACTATTTTGCGTGTTCGTGTAACTCTATAATGATTTTTCCCAGTAATATTGTTCATCATGCACAAATCAGATTTTGCATCTGAGCTACTCAGATGTGATAGATGTTTGAAAATACTGTAGGAAGATGAAATTTTTTTATTGAATTTAGGAAAGTTGTAAATATTATATATTTAGGTGTTATATTACACAAAAAACTTAATTGGAAAGAACATGTTACGAAACTAAAAGTCTCTATTGTGCTTACTTTTAAAATTTTGTATCCATTAGATTATATTTGTCCAATTAAAGTTTTAAGCTTCGTCTATTTCGCTTTTGTTCCAGATTATAATGTGAAGTAATTTGCTAGAGAAGTGCAAACAGTAATACTCTAAAATCTGTAACATTTTCTAAAAAAATATTAATTCATATTATTTATTTTTCCACCGTAGATAAAAATATATTTGTATGGCTTAGTCGACATAAAACAAGAAATAAATTAATCGGGATGCAGTAAAATAACACCAGACCTTATAGCAAAAGTTTAAAACAATAATTCCCCTTGAAGGCTCTCATTTAGTGAATACGGGCATGGCAATCCAGAGGGCCCACTCTGGATATACACCTTTTAAATGTAGTCTTGGATTAGATCTCTTTCTTTTATTAGGTCTCTCTTGGCTAAAATTATTAGGGTAACCTCTTAAAACGTCTGATTCCATAGTTTTTTTTATTACTTACGATGTTTTGATACTTTTTTCTTCTTTAGGAGTCGGGATTACATGTGTTTCATCATTATTGTTAGCTTATCAGGTTATAAAATTTGACATAATAAAAACACAAATTAAATGTTATATAATTTAACATTACACACGAACTGGTCACTAACAGCTTGCATACTACACCATTGCGAAACATGTCATGACTGCTAAAAAAGAAAAAAGCGTGAAAAGAGGGTAAGTCAAAAAATATCTCTTGACCAACCCTGATGCTATTCGACGGCTAGGGGTCTTTATTTTATGTTCTTTTCTTTCTTTGTTTTAGGTTATAATGACCGATAGATTTTTTGCCTTTGAACAACAAGAAAGGAACAAAAATAAAACAATAATTAATTAAAATACAATAATACAAACAGTATGTGTAAAACACTTAAAACACAGTAGACCTGATAATAAATACTAACAATGGAGCTATAAAATTAATTTAAATACAATAAAACCGATCCAATAAAACATTCATAACAAAAAATAGAAGCTCAAAAACAGTGTTTAACAAAAGATATAAGACTTTTTTTACTCAGTCTAATAAATAAAAACAAAATGCACTGTGTGAGTGAGAGAGAAAGAAAAATATATCCTTGCTATACACTGCTAAGGAACTTTTTCACCTAGTAGAAGGATATGGACAATAAAAGTTATTTTTAAACTTTGGTGTTCATCCAATTTTTAGCTAAATAAATACAACATCAGCTTGAGAGGGTAAGTTTCTATAAACATTTAGCCTATGATGCTTGTACTGTAAACAATTAGCTCCCCTGGTGTTGTAATTGTGAACATATCTGCTATAAACTGGTTTTTCAATAATATAGTTCTGTAATAAATGCATATATACCATTTATTATTATGAAAGTTATTTATTTCAGATAGAGCGATTATAATATATATACTCAATAGTTCAGTTGTATTACAATTCCAAGAAATACATTATTGATATCTAATTCCCTTTTATTATAAACTATATCTATTAGTCCCAAGATGGAGCAAGCTGAATATTATTGTGAAATATAATAAGATTCATTTAAGAATGCAGTGTCGGTTTGCTCACCTCTATTTCTGTAAGTACTGGCTACCGTATTTTTGACCGTATTGTTCTCGAAGCTGATTCTGATGAATCTCATAGATAGTTCCGACCAATGCCCGTGGTCAATTGAAGAGCAGGGCCTCCGGCTAACACCGTTCAATTGTACCCTTGGTCTTAGTGGATTTATTTACCTTGCCAAGTTAGTGAGAACTGAGTATTTTGTCTATAGTCAGCTATTGCGACACTTTCTGATATATTTTACAATAATAGGCTGCCTTCTGTGTATTGTCTTGAGACTTAGAATTAAAATTATATTTGATAGTTTTTACAATTATTCCTAACATTTCCTAATAACAATAACATAAATCTTGATTATAAGTTAAATTACTTTTATGTTTAAATTTTTGTTTAATTCCCAAGATACAGTAGAACCTCTGTTAACCAGCCTCGGATTAACCGGTCCTCGGATTAACCGGCCTATATCGTAGTGTACTGGTTGGATGAGAGTTTCTGAAAATAAATTGTAATTGAAACACCAAAGCGGCGGCGATATCAAACGACTTTGTCGATAGCGGTATCCCAATGTTGGCAGCGTAAAAACACCACGGTACCAAAGTGGCGGTGATATCAAACGATTTTGTCGATAGCGGTATCCCATTGCCGGCGACGTAAAAACACTGCGGCACCAAAGCAGCGGCGAGTCAAACGACTTTGTCGATATCGGTATCGCATTGTCGGCGGCACCAAAGCAGCGGCGAGTCAAACTGCTTTGGCGATAGCGTATCCCATTGTCGGCGGCATAAAAACACCGCGGCATTGGCACCCGTCGGTATAGCAGACATACACAGACAAAAACCTTTGATGGGCCGCTTTATTTCCACGAATCAATTTAGTATAGCCTACATTATGGAAAATATAATATTTCTTTTTCTTGGAAGCTTGTGTTGGTTTCGTTTGAGACGCGGTTAAATGTGTCAAAAGACTTGACAGGGGGGAATCTGTAAAAAAGCTTTGTAGTGTTTAATTTTTTCATGTTTGATGTATAATATACATAACATAATATATATACGATACATTTATGTACAATAAATAATAATATTTATGAGTTGCAATAACATCTTTATTGCATAATTTTTAGTGCTACCTAATTAAATAAGCTTTCTCTGAACGAAAACCGATTTTTCACGGGAGCCTCGGATTAACCGGTCAAACGGGCAACCGGCCCGGGTGTCAGTCCCGACTAGACCGGTTAAGAGGGGTTCTACTGTAGGTTGTTTTGTTTTTTTCTTTATGTGGGTATATGTATAATTTTATTTTTAGCAAGTTTTATTTAATTTAAAAACAGATGAACAGTACAACCTGTCATATGTGCAGGATAATAAACAAACGTGAACACAATTCTCACAAAAAATACACTTAAGTATCAGACGCCCCCTTCAGTTTGTATAAATATATTGGGTTCGGCGCAACATTAGGTTCATTTATAGTTTGATTAGTGTAGCTCATGTATCACTGAAGAGGACGACTTTGTCGTTGAAATGCGTCTGATACTTAGGCGTATTTTTTGTGAGAATTGTTTTCACGTTTGTTTATTATCCTGTATAATTTTTCTCATAAGTCATTTAATATAAATCTGTCATATCAGGACTAATATGGCGACTGTCTGATCCCGATATGGAAAAATCTGGATATCACAAGGTGATTTATAAATAGCTAGAGGGCCAGAAATAATGAACGTGTTTGTTATTGAATGTTTTTTAGACATTCTATTGGTTTTGCATTTGTATTTGTACAAAAAACTAGATGTGCAGTACACTACTGTAGGTACAGTATTTAAAATAAAAAACAAAACACTTTACAACATAATTTAGGTCAAACTTAAATTTTTTAATTATAAATACTGTTTACAAAATTCTTTAAATATTAAAAAAATATATATATTATTTACACGAAACTTTTCATCCATTATCACAACAGTTTTCTTGCTTTCTTCGCCATTTTAGCAGAAAACAACGATAAAGAATACAGTACCAGTACAGTAACAACAATAAAAAATAACAGCCATAAAATACAGTAACAAGGGCTAACAATAATTAATTATAAGAATGATTAACAATAACAATAACAGCAGCAAATACTTCTGACATACAATTTAGAAACTCGTCATTTTAAAACACAAGTACAGACTGCCGGTAGCAAGTGGCAGGGAGATAGCAGCTGACAATGACTAGGTGTACACATATTCCAGCTTCAACTGTCCATCCCTTCCATCTGGCACACTATCTCACTCACAAATAACGTCCGGACAGCAGCCGACAAAGACTAGGCGCGCAAACACAACATTCCAGCTTTAAATTTCACTTGTCTATCCCTTCTGCACACTATCTCGTTCATAAATAAAGTCTGGATATGATAGGTTGTACTGTAATTTCGTTTTATTATGTGTTAATTGAGCAATCTTTTCCGTTCGGTTTGAATTTCTTCAGTTTTTGTATTATCTTTTTTCTCAATATCTTTAACAAACATAGCTCAAGGGATTTATTTCACTTAAAGTTTATTTGATAGTATGTATTTGTTTATTGTACAATTTGTTAGTTGTAAAATAAAATTTATTATTAATAAATCAAATTTTATTATTGAGAACAAACAATTCTTTGATTTAAAAGTCACTTACTTATCAAATAGTCTTTATATTTGTTTATACTGCTGACAACTCATGTATTTAGCTCTGTTATTTAAAAATATATGTATGTGAAGATGATGACAAATAATGTACTATAATATGTAATATTTTAATGTCTTGTTTTTACTTGTTATTTTTACAGATATTCAATATAAAAAATAAGTTTAACAAGAAGGTGCTCGAGCTCAGAGAAGGAAAGATATTATTGGTGCAAAGGATCAAACAGATGTTGTATGATTTGGAAATAATTCAGAGTGAATTGTCTCCAGAGGACAGAAAGGAGTTGCCTAGGATTGATGAGTTGAATATAGAACATCATTTCCCTGAAGATACATTCAGGGTAAATAATCCAATCATTTTACTTAACTCGTATGTAAGCTTTGTAATAGTTTCTAAGAACCTCTTACAATTAGTGGGTAGCTATGTACAAGGCTATAGTCACTTTTCATTTAAATAAAATTACATTAATTCAAGACATTCAATAATACAATAATTCAATAAATTACTGATTACAGATAAATAATACAATAACACAATACATTTAAAATACTAATTGAATTTACCAAAATAATCACAAATTGAAGAAAAATGTTAGTAACTGGTACTTATAACATTGATACAGATAGGTCATGGTATAAGCCTATTTTATCCCAAAAGCACACCATTTTGTCACCAGGCTGTTGATCACCTGACACTATATTTAATGAATCACCCTAAAAACTGGCACCCAATATATTTTGTTTGCATCTTTATAGCCTACGCTTCAGCAAAATATGATCAAAATTTGTACAACTAGTTCTGAAAAAATTATAATTTTGAGTTTGGTCTTATGGCAGATTCCCCTCTTAAATTTTAAACTTGATTAGTATTGGATTTTATATTTGGATGGATGTGGTAGTTTGAGCACAGTTTATTGAGATATTTCGTACATTTTGATGCAGATATCGAAAGAACAAGATCCCAACCGTTTTGTACCCACTGAAAATCCTTATGACGAAGAATTTTTCATTTTGAAAGTAGATAAGGAAAATCCAGTTAGCTTAGGTTCGGATCAGAAATTTAAATTCACTTCTAAATTTAATATCGACGAATTGGAAGGTTTTTCAAATGACGATGATGAAGATACTCCGTGGGAAGAAGAAATGAAAAAGATGCGTATGATGAGGTAATGTGTATTTTAATTTAATTATTATCATTAAAACTATTACATTTCTTAAAGTCAGGAACATTCCAAATGACTTAAATTCGTTCTGGAGAACAGTAAGAAATTTAAACTTTAAATTTGATATATGGTTGTTAACTGTTATGTTACCTGTTGTATTTTTGAGTTTTTGGTGGCCATCTCGAAACTAACTTTGAAATTTTAAATAGGGAAGGAGTCATGTGACAAATCATTTAATTCTAGTTTTAAAATGATTTGATAATGATGGATTGTTCATATTATTAATATGCTTCATTCGGATATTTGCCATCATTGTGTATATAAAAACTAATACATGAGGTTTTGAGAGTATAAATCAAGTCTCGTTATCAAGTGTTAAACCAGAGCATAAAACAGAAAAATGTGACCGTCTCTACTTCTTTTGACCAGCTGGAAGCTCCGGCTGGCTGGAGACCGCGTACACTTTAGCCGAATCTTGTCAGGATGGGCCAAGGAGTCGGGTTAGGACGCTAATGAACGCACGCAATGCAAGTTAAATTAAATATTATCTTTTATTTTAGCGCCGAATTAGAAGATTAGATAAAATAATTATAATTTATAAAAAAGACAACGGCTAGATAAAGCCTTAATAGTGGCCGAAAAGCATACCGATTAATTATATAGCACGTGGCCGAAAATGGACTGACCTCGTCCCGTAGCGGTCTGCCGTTCAACTTCCTTCTCGTGGCTCTGGAACAGACCCTCCTTCGGCTCACTGGTTCAAACCCTCCACTCCTCGTCTCTCCCCCCCTTCTACGTGATCTTGCACTGCTCAACAAAATTGCAAGTGCCAATTGATATTTTATTATTTAGAATCCCATCCCATTACATCCAAATTTATACTTATTATAGTTTTTATTTGGTGGGCTCCTTGGCTGGGCCACAAAAACACCAACATAGCTTAGAAGCCTAGGCCCATGTTGGAAACAGAAACTGAATCTTTAACCTAAGAAAAGAACTCTAGCTTAAAACTATCTGAGCATTGGTCATTTAACATTGTATTTGTGTTCTAAATACATTGCCTCAATCCGTTTTTTAATACCCCTTTTCATTTTCAAGATATCAGTTGTTCAAGTTGTTTTCGCTTGGGGACAATAAGAAAATTTAAGAATAAAACCATGTGATGTAAAATTTAAAAAAATAAGTATTATTAATAATGTTTTCATTTGTTTTTTTTCGTTTTATTATTGATAAGTTTTCTAAGCTGTTGATAATTAAGTGGCCTGGTCTGATCTTATCACGTTAAACAAATTTGAATAAAGTAAATATCGAGGAAATCCACCCTCTGTTCTCTTGATAACAGCACCAAACTTGGTAATGTAAGAGAGTCAGTATCAATTCACAGTTACAACTCTATTTGTATCTATGTAATACAAGTAGATACTCTGTTTTTATAATGTTTTATTTAACTTCCAAAGAACAAATTGAATTATTTGATTATGGTGACCGTCGGAGGACACGACTAAATGGTGTCACATGACCCATTTCCTATTAAAAATTTTTAAGTTAATTTCACGATGCCGGGTTCAAAATGGTCACCAAAAATTCAAAAGTACAACAAATGAAAGGTAATGTACCCTAACAACCGTACACCAACTTTAAAGTTTGAATTTCTTACCGTTCTTGAGCTGGAGTATTCCAGACTTTATTTACACTTTGTATAACAGTCATTTTCATTCACAATACTTGAAATGCAGCCAATACAATCACATAAAATGAAGAATATTTGTTTTTGTATTTTTTTATAATAGATCTTTTGTCGCCATTTACTTTGGTACTCCCTCGGTTCATGATCGTTGACAGGGTTAAATATTAATAACAAAATAGTGACATGTCGAAAATATTACTTCACTCGAGTAATTGTATGAATACAAGGAAATGGAAAATGTGGAAAAAATAACATTCATGAATGGTTTTGAGTCTGATATTCACATTGGTGGCGTCCATATTGATTCTGGTCTTTCAGGGTACTAATGTGCTAAAAATAAAAAAAATGTTGTTATATAATGCTGACTGCAGGGATTGTTATCTCTGTATTTTCAATAAATTAAAAATTATGACAATAATACATTTGATTTGCTAAGTGTCATCAAGTTGAATTTATCAAACATAAGTTATAGCCTAGGTCTCAGCAGCACATTTATAAAACTACAAACCTTCAACTTCTCTATTGTAAATGAACCAAATCGCTGAATAACTACTGTATTTTAGGATCAAGACTTTTTAACAATAAGCTATTGAACTTAAAAGAAATACCCTATCTATTGAAGAGATTTAACCCCTTAACGGATGATTAAAATTGACCAAAAACAACACAAAAATGTTGATTTTAAAATAAAAATTTAAATGATGGAAAATAATGTCAAAAACATAAAAACCTTTGTAAAAATTGAAAATTTTTAGTTTTTTGCCATAGATAATGTTTTAGGGTTAGGTTAGGTTTAAGAATCTGTAATATGGACATATGTAAGGATATATTAAATGTATATTTATATTTATGAATATGTATATAGAGCGTAAACTTGATATCACAATGGAAAAATTGAGAATTTTTTTTTTTTTTACATGCCACTTTGTGCCTCTCGACTAGTGAGTGTAATTTTTTTTGGGTTTTAAAAATGTATGGTCCCCCGCGGGATTTGAACCCTAAAAAAAAAAAAAATTAAGAAAAAATGTGTAATGAATAAAATTGAAAATAAACTAATAAAATTATGATAATAAAACTGTAATGAATAAAAGTAAAAATAAAAACAATGCAAATTATGAATAACAGTAAAAACGACTAATAAATAACTCGGTAATAACAATTAAAACAACAGACACAACAGCACAAACGATGTTAATTTCACGGAATCACAAGGAAAACTGAGGAAGGCAGTTCAGCATCTAGCTGTGAAAGCCGCCAAGGCATTTACAAAATGGCTGCCGTTGCTAGGCGATGCAGTATTTCCCGCCACATGCTGTCATTTATCGAACAGAAACAATACTACGATATCCAGTCGAGTTATTACGTCGCCAAGCAAAATAAAATAAGACAATCATATCTTGCGTATTATTACGTCACTGGCACATTTTATTGAAAAGCTCATTGACGTAATATTACGTCGCTGACCGTTAAGGGGTTAAGGTTAAATTGCATAATTGCTTTATTATGTCCCCAACTTCCGGGGCTCACTTTAGTGAGTACAGGCATAGCAATCCTGAGGAGAACAAACTGAATCCACAACTTTTTTCATGTAGTCTTGGGTTAGATCCCTTTCATCTTTCCTATCTGGTCTATCTTGAACAACTCTTGTTCTTTTTCAACCCAGATGCTATTGAAAGTATTTCAAGGGCTATGGTTCTCGTATCTTTTTTTTTTATATATAAGATGATGATGACCGAGAGGTTTGCACCTTTACACAATAAGAAATTTAAGTTATATACAGGATTTAGATAATCTATACATTTATTCTAAAAAATTATTTTAAATTTATTTATAATATTTTTGATCAGTTTTATGTACATTTTTACACTGTGGACAATATGTGGGTTGGAACAGTTGTAGTTTTGTGAGTTCAGAATGCGCTAGTGTGAATCAGAGCGTACTGTCTTTGAAGTAACCAGAAGCCAACTCAATATAATCAACTCTTCTTCTTTTCCGACCCTGACCTTATTATAGATTCAAGGGATAGGGGATTTTATTTTATCCTATTTTATTCCTTTTTTTTTATAAAGTGATGGATGACGGAGAGATTTTTTATCTTTTAATCAAAAATAATACCTTATTTACTTTTTCAGAATGCTTTACACTCAAGATAGCATCTTGCGAGACTTGAAATCAAGTATTGAAATATTTGACGAAACCATCGAGCGTCTCAGTATTGAGAGACAACAAGTGGCAATTGATGTCAAGTATTTGGAAGTTCATTATTTGACATCGTATCAAGAGTTTAACGTTATCGAGAGTTACTCGGCAAGGGAGGATGATTTATTTCAGAAGATAGGAGATAGTGCTGAAATAAAAGATACCCAGCTGTCTCAGGTAACACTTCCTTCTTGAACTGCCAACAGTCTATTTTTAGATAGTCACCCTCGGAGTTAAAGATGTGTCTTTATATATCAACTTGATACTTTTGTAACAGGTTAGCACCTGTATCAGATAAGCTATGATGTTATATAGTCAAAGTATCAGTTAGATTTTGACTAACTTTAACTGCCAAATACGAGAATCTATCAAATTGTGCACAGTTGCACCAAAAGCTGATATGCATGTTACTAGTTTTCTCTCCTCTTCATTGCTAAAGTGATATTTAAACTGTTACTTCCACACTTTCTTGTTATGTTCTACAACAATCATGTGCAAACCATGTTTGTCTCTAACTCTGTATTCTAGCTGAAGGTTAGTTGTGTTAAAGGATTTTTATATCTAGTTCTGTACTTAATCCGTATTATTTTATTTTATCCTCTATCCTTTACCTTGACAAACAAATCCAATAATTATTACTCAAGCAATATAACATGTTCTGTAATTATAAACATACCCCTACAATACTTCTTAAAAATTTTAAACAATAAGTTGAATTTTCATTATTTGTTAATACTGTTATTTGTACTGAATAAGCTTCATAATTATTATATAAGTATTTGTTGTACACTTTTACTTGAAAACCTAAAATACTTATTTTATATTTTATATCGTAAAGGTTAAAATTTTCACCATTGGGCCTACTTTCCTTAATTAATTTACGGAAAGAACATATGATTTATTATTTTGATTTGATATGGAAGATGTTTTTTGAATACATCATAAGAATATTTGTATTTAGAAACATTATTAACTTAATAACGAGTAATATAAATAGAATTAGTTTATGATGAAATAAACGATGAGTCATGTGTTAGACCTATCTCAGAGTTGTTTGTGAGATGGGATCTGTAAACAGACTGGATTACACTATAACTAGTCTGTGTACAAGCGAAATATTTTCTATAAAACATCGACATTGGGGAAAAAAATTCATTAGAAAAACAGAATTCATGTACTGATGCCGAATTTTGATCTTCAGTCGTGAGTACATACGATTATTGAAATATATATTGTTTACTTTGTTCATAGGCTAAGTTGTTACTACAAATCCGCTATAAGTTTTTTTGTACTTTATCAAATCGAAAATAGAATATTTCTAATGAAAATATTATCAAAATGTGCAATTAATTATTAAATCTTAAGTTATTTATGTGAACCATCTTGTTTATGTTTCCTATAAATATTATTGCAGTTATCGTATTGCTTTGCTTCAATAGTGTTGTTACTCTAATGACAGATAATAGGTGATGAGACTATCAGTGGATAATAATACTTTGGTTGTTTGGAATTTAAAGTAGTATATGCATGTTGTGTCTGGTTGCTCCACAAATTTATGCTTATGCAATTTTTGTGAATTAGTGGTAAATTGTACAAACGGTTAACCCCTTAAGTGTTTTATTTTTTTGCCTAAATGAACCCAAAAATGCCTTTTTTTTTTATTTGATTATTTTAATGTTTGTTAACTTGGAAGTTAAAAAATAGGCATTAAAAGAAAATATAAGCAACATCAAAAGTATAAATGTCATGTTTAATATACTTTAAAAATTTTCTGCAAATACATTAAAAACACATTTACCTAACAATTAAAAAAAAGTAAAATGTAATAAAACCATCGTTAAAAATAAAAGTACACACAATAAAGATTGTTTACAGTTTCTTACTAATGTTTAGTAATTTTTTTGGGTGTGATATATTTTAAAACATGGGGCAGCACACAGCCCAACATCACATTCGCTGCACTGGTATCGCGACTCCTTGCGGACATATCGCGACTCCTTGTAAATATAATGTTCACGGCGGATCCAAAGAGAACAAAAATAAAGCGGTAGTTTTATAAGTTATGCTCTAGAGAGCATGCCAACACTATCTAGCGGCAATACTAGCAACTACAACGTAATATTTCGACAGAGAACGAAATAGAATAGGGCAAGTTAAGAGCGTCGGCTTTAGCCGACAGCGGCACTTTTTATCGATATTTGTAGCGTCGGCTTAAACCGACATAAACACTTAAGGGGTTAATGGTTAAATCTATCTGATTTATACAAATTTCAACTTCATGTATTAATTTTTTCTTATTTTCCGATTTTATCAAAACTGTCAAATGTTTTCTTCAACTTTTAACACACTACATTAAAAAATTGCAGATATTTATTCTGCATATAATGGTATACCAACAAATATTCGAGGTTAGATATCACTCATAAACTTATTGAACACAACTACCAAATTGTTTCATTGTTGTGTTTAACAGTTGACAATGCACATTTTAATTGCATTGCATTGTTGGAGGAAGTCGTTCTATTTAGAGGATTAATGTTCTTTTTGTTATTCTGCCATTTTGTTTTGATTGACAATAAAAAATTAAACTTTGAGAGTTCTTTTTTTAATATATCTATGTGACATAACTATTAAAGTGTCAAGTGTGTAGAGTGTTTCATATGTCCGATATATTAATTCAAAAATAGTCACCTCTTCGTGGAACACCCAGTCCTATTATACAAAATATTAATAATGATAAATGATCAGTTAATAAGTAAATATAAACTATAACTCTATAAATATATTTATCAAGATATTGACAATGATAAATAAGTTTAGATTTTGTTATGGGTAAGAGACACAGGCTTATCACACTAAATGACTACTTTCTTGTGCGTGTTTTCCTATTTGTGTACTATTAGGACCAAGGACCACTTTCCAAGGTAAGCCTGTGTCTCCTACCCATACAAAATCTAAACTAATAGGCTATGAGCCCAATTAAACTCTAACCTAAAAATAATGATAAATAATTAATTTTAAAAGTTATAAATAAAGAAAAAGATACCTATTTCACCTTTTTAACGATTTTACTTCCATTAAATAATAACATGCTCCATAAACTTCTTCACCCAATAAAATAATCCAGACATCAGTAGTTAAAATAACTTATAATTTTTAATGTTTTTAAAATTTTTATTTGGAAGCTTATAGCATCCGCTCAGAAGGAAATTTACTGTATGAATTTAACCCGTGCTGTTTAACCAGATAATTGCAAACGTTTCTTGTGCTATAACAGTGTCCTTAAAATAAAGGATCACATCAAGCATGTACATACTTGGAAGTGTGAGAATCTCAAATTCCCTAAAGGTATTTTTGCAAGATTGGATTTTGTTAATCCAACTAAGAGACCAACTGCTTTTTTTTTCTTTTTTTTTTACAGTAAAAGTAATCAACATATTCTAAAATAATGAATTCCCCCTTAGTATAGTCGAACCTGTCTAGTTCGAACTTATGTACAGTAGAACCCCTCTAATCTGCCCTTGGATGGTCCGTTACTCCGGTTAATCCGACCGTGCTCGAGCTCGCGATATTGTGCCGACTTGCCGATGACTCACGGCCCGTCTGGCGCCATTCTTTCCAGTTTGTTATCGCTTTAGTGCTTTAGTGCTGTTTTGTTTCTATTGATTTGCTATAGTACTTGCAAAGTTTAAATATATACTTTATTATATAGACTTTTAAACGTTTATATATCACTTATTTCACTTTAAAAAAATCTCTTTATATAATATGTAATAAATATTGACTTTTATCAGATAATCCGACCTTTTTTGCGTTCCGACCATGCCCCAGTCCCGAAGGTGACGGATTTGAGGGGTTCTACTGTAATATGAAATCGCGGATAATTTGAACTTTTATCATAGTCCCTTGACAATACTATATACATAATGCAGAAAAATCGTTTGTAAATCGAACATTAGTTGGACTATTCAAAGTTAAAAGCAACAAAATTATCAAAATCATCCCGTAATGTAGCCAGAGTAGCATTGTTAAACAATCAGTATTATTTTAAATTGCCTCCGTTATGGGATGGACCGCCTGCGAATGAATAGAAATGGAACAATATGAGAGCATTTCTCATATCCTCTCCCTCCACAAGTACTATGCTGTAGGCGTGTGCGCATCTAGGCTGTACTGTATTGTCAAATCGCTTTCTCTCTCCAGGGACCTGTCAGTTGGTTTTGTTAGACTGTTGCTCAAAGTTATCTCTTTTTTGTTATAAGTTAATGTTTTGAGTCAGTGTTTCACACTTTGTGCAACTGTGTTTTCCACCATGTCTATATCAAAATGTGTGTACAAAACATTAACTTTAGCGAGAAAAGTTACCGCTATATGTGAAGTGGTAAAAGTCGTTAAAAAAAATCGCAGGTATCAAAAGATTTTGAAATACTACTGAATATGTTATCTAAGTATTTAAAACATAAGGAAAAAGTTATAGTTCATGAAACAAATATGGAATGGACTGAAAAAGAACAAGCGGAGTGGAAAATCCTAATGTTGACGAATGCATGTTTAAATGGTTTAAACAAACAAGAAACAAAAAATCCCACTTGAAATTAGATCACTTGTTCATACAGTGAGGAATTGCAGTATTTCTTTTTAATAAATGTAATTGTAAATACTATTGTATGTATAGACTATTTAAATATGATAAACTGGAAGTGAATTTATACTGTGATAAAATTGTATTTTGTTAATTTGTTGTTACACACGGACCTAACTTTTCTAATTCGAAATTTTTGATAATTCAAATTTATTTTTGGTCCCTTAAGCTTTGGATTAAACAAGTTCCGCTGTATAACTCCATAGTTCAGATGTTTAAAGAATTGGAGTTTTTCAATATTGTTTTAAATTTCTGAGTGGAAACGCTGCTTAACTGATTTTAGCAAAGATCATTCCATGCAAGTTTATTGTTATTAATGAAGAGAGCCAAGAACTTTGTTGAATTTACTTTTTCAAGTTCCTCTTCTCCTGATAAGACACTGGGTACTTGATCGATGATTTGATTTAAGTTTAAGCAATAAAATACGATTTACACTGTGGATATGTTTACGTACAAGTGAAAAAAGTTTAGGCCATTATTTAAATTTATAAATAATTTTATAAAGAAGGCATCCATGTTTTTATCGACAACTACCATTTTAGTGATGATTATAGTTTTGAAATGGATGAGTAAAAAAGATTGTATACAGTTTATTTTGCCGATAATATGACTCCACTAATTAATAACATTATATTTGTTAAATTCTCTTTCTGTTTATAGGTAAATTCAGTACAATATGATTTGGATTTAAAATCTGTGGACGTTCAAAATTGTGAAGAGAAAATAAATGATTTGCAGAAGGAGTTTCTTGAAATGGTGGAAAACAATCAGTTTACCACCTTTCTTTCCAGAATTTTTAGAAAGAAACTCAAAATTCAAAGGGAAAGCACTTTGTCCGAGTCAGGTAAAGTGCCTTTTACATGTAGTAAAGATTTGTATCAACTTGATACTTTTGTAACTGGTACGTTGCTGTATTCGAGAAGCTAAAATGTTACACAATCAAAGTATGGGGTACATTTTGTATAACTTTAGCTGCGAGGTATCAAATTGAATGCAGTTGTGCGAAAACTGATCTGAGAGTTTTCTCCCCTTTCTCGGCTGACCTAGAGTTGGTTTACATTGTATTCCTAAAATGATACTTAAAATTGTATTGCATAATTATGGTACCAAGTCACTATTAGGTATTCATAATCATATTACCTTTTAACGTCTGTCTTGTGACTTCTTGTCGTATCTTTTCACGCCAAGGGATCGTCGTACATTAAAATAAAACATACACATAACACTGACACTAATACATGAAATTAATAACATGCACATCTTAACATGAAAACTGAAGTACTGATGGTGTTATGCAAAGAAGCCTACCGATGGTTATCTCTGTTTATTTTTTTCAAATGATCGATAACTGTTTCATATAAATGGTGGGAGTAGAATGAAAGTTGATCATTTAAGATGTTGTCTCGTGTTCTTTTGAGTGTTTCATATATTTCATATCACTAGCATTCATTAGCCTCCCCTTTGTACAAATGTGTAAGGGTTCTTCTTGGCTATAGTTACATTCTGTAAGGTGTTGTGCATTGTTGGATCTGCTGTTGGGGAGATCTTGTACCGTTCATTGAATGCTCTTCCTGTTTAACCTATGCAGTATTTATTCCATTCGTGATAATTGATTTTGTAGACTCCGGACTTTTTTCTCTATTGGGGTGTTAGTTTTTAGTTTTAGCGATGAAGATAAACTATTGGTTGTACAGAAATATATTGTAATGTTGTGCTATTGAATATATTTTTTAGAATGTTTGGTACAAATTTTGTATATTCAGATGAAATATATTTGTTATCAGGGATGGTTTCAGTTTCAGTGCGTTTTATGTTCTTCTTCTATTTATGGCTATTAATTAATTAATTTATATATATATATATATATATATATATATATATATATTTATATATATATATTTGTATTCCTGTAACTGTTGGCTTTGGCTATGTGTTTTTTAATGGTAATTTCTTCTTGATAATCTTCCTGCTCAATTGTGCAGTAACAAGTCTGTGTACAAAGAAATAAAATGCTGCTATTTTTAGAGAATATGGGTGGTAAGAATGAGCGTGGATGGTGACATCTGTTGTAGTGGGTTTGTGATATGTCTTGTATTCAAACTTGTTTATGCATTCTCTTATTGTTAGGTCGAGGAACTTAAGTTGATTATTATTTTCTGTTTCGGGTTAATACTGTTCAGGTAATTGGTAAGATTTTTAGCTTGTCGGTTTGTTCCATTAAAAACTATGAACATGTCTTCAACATAGCGACCGTAAAATATAAAAATTATTTGTTTGTATATATTAATATTTGATAGTAAGTAATTATTTTCGTAAAAATTTTAATATATATCGGCTAATAATCCTGAAATTGGTGAGCCTATTGCTAGGTCGTCTTCTTGTGTATAGAAGGTGTTTTAATGTGAAATAATTTTCTTCTAGCACAGCCTGTAGTGACAATAATAACTTTCCACTCCTTGTTTGTTCAACTTGTACATTTATATTAACTACATCTAATGAAATAATTTTGAAATGCGGAAGGATTTTAATATTTTTTGTTTCGTTTATAAAATCTGAGATGTTTTTAGGCTATTGTTGTTTTCTATGGTGAAACGTATCAAAAATGAAAAAAATTACTTACTGTCAAATCATAATAAATACAAACAAAACATTATACATTACAGTTTAAACTAATTTTGATCAAATTATGGTATGTGGATCTATTTTGACAGTATTTCTAAACACAAACTCAAAATTCTAATTTTTACTAAAATGTAGTGTTTAATGAAACAAAGAAAACATATTTGGTTACCGAAAAATCCACTAAATTTCTGTTTCTGTAGTTTTTGGTTAAATAGGTCAAATGAAACAAAACAGCTCTATCATTAAAGTTTGAATATCTTAACACTTTGAAGCCTAACTCTCTAACGCGCTGCTTTCCTACTGTGCCTGGGGGTTTTGGACATGTTTTAAAAAAATTGTGGTATTTGTTATATTTATCATAGATGACTTATTATATATCATTTTAAACCTAAAGAAATTACCTTTTTAAATATATATACATGTAAATAGATATTTTACTCACAGTCAACACTCCTTAGTCTTGAAAAAGGGTAAAATACACACACAAACAAAAATAGCTACTCAGCACTTCACTAAACATAATTGGCCTTTGTATGATACAGTTTGAAACATTCAGGTACACAAAGGGGTACTGAACATTCTGGGTTCACCATAACTCAAAAAGTATTTAGTATTCAAGAAAAACAACAAACAAACATAACGAATCTTGATTACTCAGTCACTAACTTTGAAATAAACAAACGTCTGCTACGTTCCTAGTAGACGTGTTACGTTGCCTAGCTTCAGCTTTATAATATTTATATTTAGTCCATATCAATAGCACAAGACTATTCGAAAATCATAGACTTGTAAAGATAAATAAGCAAAAGTGCCGAAACCCGATTATATGCCGACATCGCGATCGTATAGAATTATTTAGCGCAGCCCGATGTATACTCGGGCTTCGGCGGCGAGCGCTGTCGCACTGCCCGACCTATACTCGGGCTTAGGCTTCAAAGTGTTAAAATCAATGCGATAGTAATAAAATTTGAAGTTTTATTACCCAAATTTATGTATCAAACCGTAAGTAAAATTAAGTGATGGAATTTTCATACAAATTTAATACTAGCAGATCCGTTAAAATTTAATGTCTTAGGCCTTTTAGGAATGGTTAAATTTTATTGGTAGATCAAGATTTTTTGAACCTTGTAATTGTGTATATCATTACTTCCTTGATGTTGGTTATGCCCTAACAGGGCTCGTAGCTGTCTATATATATATTAAAAAGGTTTTTCTCACTTTGCTTGTGTCTCGGTTATAGTGACCTCGCGAAGTTGTACATATGTGAGAGAGGCTACATTCATGTTGATGAGTCGACCCTGCTGGATTTCATAACTCTACAAATGTCACATTGTCTTGTAAGTTCAGGTTTTGAAATTACTTTGCTATTTGTCATTATAGAGAAGTTAGGTTGGTACATTATAATCCTGACATCTTGAAAGTCAAAAAACACTAGTCAAAATTTTTTACAATAATTATTATCAAACTTACCTTATACTTCGTATACTGGCTAAGTAAAAACAGTTCATGAATTATTTGAAAAATTCTAAAATTAACCCTAACTTCCATCACGTTTTTTCTTTCTTCAAATGACCCATGAATGGTAAATTGTTTTTCAAGTGGGGTGAGATACATTGTTTCGAGTTATAAATCTTTACATTTCACCAAAATTTTATTGAAATTGTTTTTATCGATTTAAAGATATTTGAAATTTTGCAACGGTGCTCATTTTTAACTGATAACGAGGGAACTGGCATTTTGGGAAGATGGTGATCAATGTGTTTTGATTGGACTTTTAGAAGCTACGTTTGAACATAATTTGATTTTTTTTAATTACAAGTTAATTTTGAGAAAATTTCTATTTGTATTTTTGGCCTTATGACAACTTTCCCTTTCAATTTGAGGTTGATTAGTATTTGGTGTTAAGTATAAAGAAAGGTCTCTTTTTCCTTACTGTAAGTGGAATTATTTACCATGACATGTTGGAGTTATATGCTCTTCACAAAATCAATGATGAAAACTTTGATGGGGGCATCACCCAACCTTACACCCATGGACCTTTTATTTGTGAAGGTATGTTAAACAAAATCTCTACAGGGAAAGATTTGAATATTGAACATTTGAGACAAAACATTCAAGAACCAGTGTCTTCAATAACTCCAGATATCTAGGTCGAATGTGGGAAGAACTGGGATATTGTTTGGATATCAAGAGTTCCCGCAGAACTCAGATAAACAGGAAAATTTTTGTGATCTGCAATTTCATTTAATTTATATTTCATGTTTTTAAATGTACACTTTAGTAAATACAGTGGAAACTCGATTTTCCCTCACATTTTTCACCGTCAGTTTCTATTAACAGTCATGTCAGCAAAAAAGAAATACTGTTTTATGACAATATAAATATATCATTGTCCACATTGATGAATGAAATGAAAAATACAATCAATATTAAATTTATTCATATGAAACATTATAAAAACAACAACAAAAGTAGCGTCAAAACAAATTCTTGACCGTGTACTGATGTATGACTGAATATATGTACAAAGTTAACTGTGATATATGACTGTACATATGTACAAAATTAACTGTGATGTATGACTGAATATATGTACAAAGTTAACTGTGATGTATGACTGAATATATGTACAAAGTTAACTGTGATGTATGACTGAATATATGTACAAAGTTAACCACGATGTATGACTGAATATATGTACAAAGTTAACTGTGATGTATGACTGAATATATGTACAAAGTTAACCACGATGTATGACTGAATATATGTACAAAGTTAACTGTGATGTATGACTGAATATATGTACAAAGTTAACTGATTTTTTTAAATTAGATTGTAAGTTTTACCATTAGCTCTAAATGTTTTAATTTTTTATTATTTACTGGTTTAAACTACAACCTTAATACATTGGCACTATACAAAATACAGTACATAAATTTGATCTATATTGCATATATTTTAGTTAATAGAATTTTCTTATGTCCGTTACTCTTAAAACAATTATTAAAGAAATATATATTTATTTTTAATACTTTATTAATTGCCTCAGAAAGAAGTCAAATGAGGTTTTATTGTTACCTTACAAAATGGTTGGTATGTGCTCTTTTATTTTAATAAAATTTTTAAATAGTTATTAGTACAAAAGTGAATAAATTTTGTAAATAAAATGTTATTAAAAACGTAAAAATTTAGAGAGTGTTGTCTATAAAAGAAAAGACTTAAAAACTGAGTTTATTTTTAGCAAATAAAATGCAACCGATACATGCAATGCTTAAAATAGTACATTCTTATTACTCAACCCTACCATGGCGGAAGGCAGGTATTTCTGTTAACTGTCTATTTTCTCGAGCATCATCGGTGCGGTCCCAAGACTGGCGGTTAATCGAGTTTCTGCTATATTTTTATTCAAAAGCGCAGTATGACTTTGTAGACACAGTGTATTTATATACAGGGTCCGGCAATAAGAACTCTCCATTTTGAAAGTGAATAAAACAGAAAAGTAAATATTAATGATAAAAAATTGATTATATAATCTAAAAGAACACTGTTTGACATTTATGTTTCACTTACTGTTATTAATGTTTGAAAATTATATCGTCCATATGCTGACCTTCACTACCATTTCTGGTGGTATTGTAGTGGTTTCTTGTCGGAGAGTAGCTTTCAAATCATCGAAGGTCTTGGCATCTGTTTAAAGACTTCAGCCTTCAGATTTCCCAGAGAAAAAATCACATGTTGCAAAATTGGATGACCATTTAGGCCATGGGATGTCTGTCGCCTCAGTGCGAGATTAGAGACATGGGAAACATTTCTCCTAGGATAACCATGCATTGTCTTTAAGTGTGCACAGTACCACCATCCTGTTGAAACCACAAATTTTTGGGCTGATTTCCTAGTTCATTAAGTTTTGGCTGCAAGAAGTTGCATAGCATGTCGACATAACAATTAGAATTAACTGTAATTGTTTAACCTCTTCCCTCAAAAATGTTTGGTTCAATTTACTCCAAATTCCGTAATGGCACAATAAACAATAACATGCTCAAGGTGTAGAGGATGCTCGTGTAATTGTAGTGGATTATTTTCTGCCCAATACCAAAAAATTCTGTTTATTTACTCAACCCAATAAATTAAAATGGTCTCCATCACTCGACAGCACAATAGAGTTCAGTGGAATATTTTCAACAATACCCTGGCAAAAAGCGACACAATTTATCCAGCCGCATTCATGTAACTGCTGTATGACATCATTTTGTTTGTCTGAATAGTATGAAATCCTCGGATCACTGATTCCTAAGGCAGCAGCATGTTTAACAGCTGAGTGTCTTGGAGATTGTGTAAACAATCATCTGACACTTTGCATGTTTTCGGATGTTCAAACGCTTCATGGTCTACCAGGTGGTTTTTATCTTTAAAGCTGAAACTGTATCTCTAAAAATTGACACCTACAACAATATTGTCTTTTTTCTTCTTTTTTTTGGTACCCTGCACCATGTCTAAAAGTGTCTATGAAATAATTGCTGCGTAGGGATGTCAGAAAGAGCATTTTTTTAATAAGTTTCAATTACGAACGCACGATGTTCAACACTACATGTCATGATTATAACTGAAATGGTAGGTTATTCTGTGTAAAATGGAGTACAGACGCTACGCCCAGTTACTGTCTACCAGCAACGGAGTTGTTTCTGTCTGACTCTGTAGCTCTGAAGTAGACCAGGGCTGTGAAATCTGATGACAAAACTGGACTATATTAGTCAATAAAAGTAGAGTGATTTCATTCTTTTATGTACAATTACAGATAGTGATTCCTCTTCTTCTGAAGATGACGAAGATGAGATGGAGGAATATGACGACGATGATTCTCCTGACTTCTTACCAATTAGGCTTGATAAAAACGTCTGCCCTCCTGGCTGCGATCAAGCTTTGTTCGATAGAACAATCCAGATGAGATCTGACAGGTTCGTTTGGTAGAAAATACTTGCCACTGACAATTAGTGTTATTAGTTATTGACTTGTTCTTGATTTAATCACTTTTTTCAACACATATTATTTTTATTTATTTATTTATTCTGTTGCTGTTGACAAAATTAATTTGTATAATAAGAGTCATAGTACAAGATACATATTATACAAATACACACAATTACGCTGTATATTTTCACTACTTTAAATTTTATAAATTACAACTATAAATAAGTGGTACAGTAGACAAGTAATATAATAATATAAAATTGTGTAAACGAATTTTGAAGCAGGGTCACGGCGAAATTAAGCATCTGTTCTAAACAACACACCCAGATTTACCATGTGTGGCTGAGACCCTTCCACAGACTAAAAGAGAGTAGACACCAGAAGTATTCAATGCTTTATGGTCTTCAATGTTTTTTATATTTTTTGGGAGTTTATTAAGGCATTTGCTTGAAATGACAGTTTTTTTTTAGATTTACCAGGTCTATATTGCCTGACATATCTTTGATGTCTGGTATTTATAACTATGTCATTTGATATAGAATTAGCCTTAAATTTCTCATTACAAATAGTTTGATAAATATGCAAGATAATAGTATGTTTTGTCGCTTGATTCAAATGAAATAAATGAGTAAACAACAATACATTAAAAACAAATGTCACTCACGAAATTTAATATAGATGGAATAAAACGCATGAAAATGCTTCGTCACTTGACAAAAACAATAATAACAAAATAGATTTCCTAGTTGATATTTAAATGTGATGTCCAAAAGTAGGTTTCCCTGGTCTATCTAGGAAATATTTAATTGTATTGGTAGATTAATGGACCTTATCCAATAGTGTAAGTTTTTTAAGTACACAGGTTTTCTTAATCACAACTACTGTGTATACCATTACTTTCTTGACGTCGACTAGGCCTTGGGGGGGCCTGGTAGATGTGTATGTATTAAAAAGTTTCTACTCGCTTCACTCGTGTCAGTGTCTGAAAGTTGTATGCGAAAGAGCCTCCAATTGATAACTTCCCATCGGTGACTCGGCCCTGCTGGTTATCGTAACTATACAAATATTACATTTTCTTCAGTGGTCAATGTTCGAAATTACATTTTTGACAATAACTTTGCTATTTGTCATCTAGAGAGATGGGGTTGGTACCATTACAAGCAGAATTTAAATATGCAAATTATTGTCCAATTTAGTTGATTAACATGAGATATAAACAAAAAGTGTTTAACATGGCCAACATTTTGACATTTTCAATATGATGTTTCTGAATTTCAATAGGGGTCTACATGAGTACTATAGCATCATATACAGAATTTCATGTTTTTGTCTTAATTTTTGTGGCTGCTATCGTGCTTATGTACAGATGACAATGATGACTAATTGACGGTATGTTGAAGTTGACATTTTGTTTCATGAGGCCATGAAACGTGAAGATCAGTCAAAACGGAGGTTGACTTTTTTGCGATTATCAAACTTGGCAAGTAAAACGACTTAGTCCTGTAAGAATGCATGGTCATTGTAGAGTTTATATTCTTTTATTTTTACAGGTATGATATTGAAAATGAGTTAGCTGAAGAGAAGAAGAAGCTTGAAGCCTTAGAGAAACAATTAGAAGCTGAGAATAAAATTTTGAACGGCCTAGATGATACTTTGCAGAAAAACATGAAGGATTTGAAAATATTACAGGTTTGTAAATAAAAACAAAAACAAAATGGACAGATAGTGGTTCACTTTTTCACTCTTTTAAAATTATTTAATCGAATTTTTAAAAAAATCCTATATTTATGAGTCATAATTAAACTGTAAGAGGGACTAATGGACTTGTCTGCAGCTCATATGTCAACAGATTCTTACAAACATAAATTAATGAACTACAAATAGTTAATTCAGTGGCAAGTTAGTGTTTTTTGGGGTCCAAGACTATTTAGCCTCTTGTCACTGCGACCCAAGTGTGTCTTTTGTGACTACCAATACAAAAGAGAGATTTAGCGGTTTCTAGTTATATAAAAATATAATCAATTAACCTTAAATATAATTAAATTTAACAGATATAACAATTCTAAATATAAATATAATTTTATTAAATATCACTATTAAACATAATATTACTTATAATAATAATATGTTTAGATTTTGTATGGATAGGAGACACAGGCTTATCTTGGGAAGTGGTCCTTGGTATTATCTAGTAGTACACAAATAGAGAAACACACAATAAAACACTAAAGTTCTGAAATATTTCGTTAACACTGTTCACTATCTCAATCAGTAGAGAATCTAAAAAAAGACTAAATCGTAATTTGGTTACAGAGGCTGTATCTGTGTTGAACCACAGACCAACGTCTTATTATTCCATTTTTTAATTAATTTTAAGTAAGTTTAATTTTCTGTTGGGAGAGGAAAAAGGAGAAAATGATGATTTATCTGAGATTAAGGTTAGACAGTTCTCTAGATTTTGTGATCCATTAATGAGACAGTTCCCATCTTGGTTCTGAGAAGTTGTGGAGGGTGTGATTTAAAATTTTGGTTGCAACAAGCTTAGCTTCTGGAATAGCTTTTTTTAAGATTTTCTGTAGTCAAATGAATTCTTTTGATTTTTTATTACTGTAGAAATCATAGAAACACCATCCTAGTTTCACGATTTTAAGTTGTAAGTAATGGTGTGAAAATCCCAAGAACATTAGAAGTTTTCCACATTTAAACAACAACAACAAAATTTTTAGCTTATTCAGCTGACCACCATAATAGGCCGGATAGTTGCGAGCCTTGTAGTTGTTGTATAGAAATGTTTTTGCACTAATTATTTTAATTTCACCCATGCTTTTGTTTCCAGAGAGAGAAACACAAGAAGTTAAATGCAATAGAAGGATTAGTGGTACTGAGTCTCAGCCAAATGCAACATTTTTTAACCAACACTAAAATGCAGCTGCTTAAAAATACGGTGCTCTTCTCTGATAAACAGTTAATACAACTTCATCGCCGAGTGTTAGAGCTGGAAGAAGAAACAAGACTTGAGGAGGAAAAATTTAAGTAGGTTACACCAAAATGAAACATAATAATTTTATCAATCAGATTTAGTAATATAAGACCCTCTTTCCTGCCTCGGTCATAGTATGAGGGAGGTTCGGAAATTAACTTTCATGAAAATAAATACAAATAAAACAATTTTATTCTTTACAAAAAATTTACATACATATCTAGATTATTTTCGACATAATCACATTCTACATTTAGACACTTTTTGTACCAGCTTTTAATTATAGTATATTTCTAATTTATGTATAATAGTTTTAATTATTTATGCCCCTTCTATTTTATTTATATTATCATTACATCTCTACTTTGATGTTAAGCTAGGCCTAGGTTACATTGTGACTTGTCACACACTCCTCCTCTCTCCAGCTCCATACAAGTGGTCCAAAGTAATTGCCCTTCTAGTCTAACTTACCTCTCAAGATAGTGCTGAAGACACTATAATCAATTTACTTAGATAGATATCAGATAACAATTACTCTTACGTTAGTGTGTCCACTTCTTTTATTTTATGTATTCTTCACCTTACTGGAGAGCTTTTAAATTATAATAATGATTTAATGTTTTTACGTCTGTTCATCCACTTATTTTTGTTTGCACTGCGACCATTTCGGCTTTTTATTCAGCCATAAGCATGTGCTTTTTTTTGTTAACATTATGCCTTGTCACGTTTTTTGTAAATAACACGTTTACGAACATAGACACGAATTTAAAATGTTAAAAACATTTTTATCTTTCTATCACCTTTATGATAAATTTAACCTATTCTTTTTTATTTCGTGGAGCTGTGTAGTCGGCTATGGTGAAGTAATTCAAAAAGACGAGTTAAGAAAATGAAGCTACTTTAAAAAGAATAATTATATGAACTTGAAGAGTTCTTACTTTATTTATTTAATTGATAAAAATTGAATTTAACAGTAGTTATTTAGTAATAATTGGGCGCCAGACCTAATGGTCATTATTTATCAAAAAAAAAATTATTAAGTTTATTATCTCTGGGGTTGAAAGTTCTTGTAAAAGTGTACTCCACAGTGAAATTTGGTAGTATTGAAAACACTTTGGCTGAAATATTAACATAAAGATTTATTAAACATAAAATATCAGTACATAGACATCATTATTGAAATATATCATGTAAATAACTAATATTATACATCCTATGATCAAATATTTTATTACCTTTTAAGAAGGTTTTGAATTTAAATAAAAAAATCTTGAATTTACTTTAAGTTTTAGGTTGCAACTTCAGAAAATTATTTAGTGAAACACACAGATTAGTATTATCTGTATTTTTATATTGAATTTACTTTATCTGACTAAGTCATTGAATTCATTAGACATCTTTGATTTTAAAACAATAAAATAGTGATTTAAAAAATTATCAAAATTATAAAATCTTACGCTAATACATAGAACAAATAGTTATCTTAAATGGATTAACAATACTTGATTTTTTAGTGTTCTTTAACACCGGTTTCCAGTCCTTGGTTGAAAATTCGTCCACAGTCATGCTGATTGTTGAGATGTCGGCTTTTGTAATGGTACTCAGCTATTATTCGCACATGGTGAGAGATTTGCTGACATTATTTCGATCACACACATCGAGAATACTTTTTAAACGTCTTTTGACACAAAGTACATTGTTCTACATTTACATAAAAAGTTATATCTGTCTCTAAAGTTCATTGTCTACAGCCACGTGCAAGTATTGCATCATTTTACTCAAAAATCCGTTTCTCGATCTTTTTATTAAAAAATTCTATTCACGAGCAATCACCGCTCACTAATACTTGTCTATGATGACAAACTTCTCGATTAAAACAATTTTTTATACATTAGCACTACATTCTGTTGAGTCTTTCTACAGACCTAATACGTCTGATCACTCTAACTGTTGGACTTCGACTGATGGTTGCTAACCGGAATTATTTCCCTCTCGAAAGCGTCTTTTTAGGCTTTGCTGTTACAAACACTTTACATATCCTTACTTTTTACACAAATCAATAAACACTTTTTATTAAATAAATGATACTAAGATTAAACATGACTATTTATTTTCTTGTTTTGAAAATCCATTTTATTCTTATAAATGAATTTACTGAAGACTGAATATTGTTTCAATAGCTTCCCCCTCCATATGTATTTTACCGCGTACTTTTAAACATATGATAAACTCTGATTTTTCACATTGTCACAATGGTTGATGTTATACTGACAAGAATTTATCTCATTTATCTGGTGCTTCTAATCTCTATAGATCAAATAATAGGTTTAATTGAAATTAATATTTATCGCTTAAAAAAAGTAAAGTATTTTAATTATAATAAAGTTTGTAAAAGTGTCAGTGTATATGTTTTTAAAGTTTTTTTATCGTTTAAATTGTTTCAAAGTTTTCTAAAGGTGATAGAAAGATAAAAATGTTTATAACTTTTTTAATTCGTGACAATGTTCGTAAATGTGTTAATTATTAAAAAAGTGAAGAGGTATAATGTTACCGAAAAGAAGCACGTGACCATGGCTGAATATAAAGCCGAAACGGCTGCAGTGCAACCAAAAATAAGTGGATGAGCAGACGTAAATGCATTAAATCACTTCTTTTACACTAAACTATGAGGGATGTTCAGAAATTAACTTCCATTTGGCCAGTAAATGAAGCTAAATGCAAATCAAAAATTTGTATTATTTACAAAAGATTCTACATTTAGACACTTGTCGTACCATAACACTAGATTTTGTATCCCTAGTCAAAGAACTTGCACAGAAATTACCTCCATTCATCAGCTCTTCATTTGTTTCAAAATATTGAGTAGCTTTCATCTTTGTAAAGAGGTAGTAATTAATTACTTGGTGGCAAATCAGGGATGTATAGAGGGAAACATTGTCATTCAAAAGAACAACTCCCTGTGTAAGCGATCAGTGTCGCTTGTTTTTACTTGACTTCTGAAGCTATTTCAGAGTTTCATATTAAATATCTGTTGTTATTGTTGTGCCTTGTTCCATAAATTCAGTCAGAAAAACTCTCTTGTGTCTTAAAACATTGTCATTATATTTCGGTTACAGTGTTTGATTTTTTTTGGATTGTTCTTGGGTTTTTCCTAACCCATATCTCATTTCCAATCACAATTCTATCCAGGTCGTCATCCCCACTTTCATCATAGAGATCAAGAAAACTCTGAGCTGCATCTTTTCTGTATTTTTGTGATAGTCAGTCAACTGTTTAAGCACCTACCTTGTACAGTACTTACAAAAATCCAATTTGGCAGTAATAATTCCATATAGAATGGTTCTAGAAATATGAAAGAAATCCTTTAATAGCTAAAAAAATTGTAAAATGGCACTTTTCTTTTTTCATCATCCACATTTGTACACCTATTCCTGAATTTATTACACCAATCTCTCACAGCACTGTTACTCATATCATTATTACCATAGACTCAACACAGGCAGCGATGTGCTTTTGCTTGCAGAATAATTCGAATCATCGCACGAATCTCTCTACTGGTTGTAGGTGCAATAAAAGGCTCCACTTAAATTCCTTTACTAGTAGTACAAGTTAAGTAAATGGATTTAAAATTGGTATATATTAAGGTTAATAGATAGTGACTATAACAACAAACCATGTGTGTTGCTATGACAACCTGCTTGATTTTACCTAATGATCGGAAGTTCATCCCTGATCTCCTGATATAACTGTCTATGACTTTTTCTTATGGGGCTACTTAGAGCAGTAAGTGTGCACCCATAGTTTAAACAATGATGAAGATTTGGAAAGCTTTATTGAAGAGGAATTTCTTTGGATCCCATATAATTACTTTACAAGAACGTTTGAGTCATTTGTTAGGACGTTGCTATCAGTGTGTCGCTGTGGATGGGTTTCAGTTTTTATAAATAATACATTTTTTTAAATCTTATTTTCATAGGTTATTAAAACAAATAATCAGTTTTTAGTTTGTTTGTAGCAATAAAAGTTTTTTTTCTAAACGTAATAAAAGCGGTACTTTATTTTGACAACTGTTTTCTGTATTGTCGTCATTTTGTTTCTATAAACACCAGAGTGTTAAATTTTCACACAACGTTTTTGGTAACTTTATTGTATGTAATGTTTCAAAAGAATCAGTTGAGGAATAACCAATTAATAGACAATCGAAAGCTTCTACCTCTTCGTGGGGCACTGTATATGAAATATTAATGTTATTTTTAAAATCTAACCGGAGTATGTTAAAAATATTTTTAAAACACCATTGAATATTCCTTGAGACAAAAAGTGCTACAATATCCTGTGCTCAGATTAAAATTTTAAAAGAGCGGTGTGTGTACTACTTTTTTTTGAAACTACTTGTCTTAATAACCTTCCTTAAAATAAAAAAAAAAACAAAAGTTCTGTAAAAGATTTCAGGGATTCACTTAGATGCTACCCCCCATGAAACGTACATTTTATTCAGTAAGTGTCAGGTAATCTGTGGTATATTTTATGTAGGTTCATTTGATATTATATTTTATGTAAAATATATGTACATATATAAGTTTTAGTACAATAAAGTTTATGTACCGTTTATTTGTGTTTAGAAAAAATCAGAAGCACAAAAACAGGCTGGCGAAGGAGACAAAGCTGATGAGAGACAAGGTGAAAAGTCTTAAAAAATCTGTCACTGCAGCTAAAGTGAAGAAGTATGGTAGAAGAGTGAATGAGATACAAATGGAAGAGTCTGTGCTGCGGAAAATGATCCTCGAGAGTCGGCTCAAAAGTATGGTGCACGATTTCAGAAAGAGAATGAACTACAGAGTTAATCAAGCTAAGGTAAATATGAAAGTAAACACTCGTGTATTTATTTTATTTTGCTTTTTGACAAATATAAATTTTTATAGCAGTGTTACATCAATAAAATTAAATATATGGTCACAATAATATGCCTTATAAATGTTTAGTATGTTTAACAATTAAACGAACAATATAAACATACATATTACAATTATATAGTTAAATATACAGTCACAACAAATACACCATACATTTAAGTTGAACAAAGTGAGGGCAGCAAACTCGATCCACAGCTGTAATGAATTCTACTCATCCTCTGAAGTCACAATCGTAGGCAACAGAAAAGTTTTAGTTTTGATTTGAATTTGTTTTTATTGTGTATTACCTTTAGGCCGGTTCAACGCTAGAGCGAAAGTATTTTACAATAAATCGTATTTCTGTCTTGTGGTACAAATACACACTACTACTAGTAGTCATAAACTACCAAGATAGGTGGAATGGACAGATAGCTTATGAGACTGGTGAGAAGGGTTGATGAGGTGAGAGGAAGAGTACTCGTCAGGTTGAACAGGTGCAACCTTTAGATGGTGATTGGTCCGTTGACAATTATTTACTTTCTTCTACAAGCTTTCAGAGCTGTCTCCGATGGCTCGGTGTCTCCTATAAACCTCCTCCGCCAGTTTCCAAAATTTTCTGTCTGTTAATATTTGGTCAAACCCTGAGCGAGCTTCAGTCATACATGTCTTCAGCCTATCCCTTTTCCTACCAATTCAGTCAGGGGTGAATCTGATTGGTCCACGTCCTGCCCCTGGATAGCTGCATTAGTTGCAGTGAACTGAACATCAGCAGTTGCTTTCTAAGGAAAGTCCTCTTAAATGTCAAATCTGTCAGTTATTGGAAAATTACCGAACAGTTCTTATCAGAACTTAAGACAAGTACCGCAAAAGAAATGCTCACATCCAGATAGACAATTATTGAAATCAAGGACAACATCCGGGATTCACTTTCACTTTATAATTATTGACAACTACTAAAATGAAATTTTTGGTGACGATTAGTTTTGATTGGTTTTATTTTGCTTTGGTAATGGGTGAGTAAAAATATTTGTGCAATTTTTTGCTCCGTTTGTTCCTTCTCATTAAACGCTAGACCTTTCAAGGCCTCCTGACTCTCTGAATAAATTACCACTTCACTAACTTTATCCTGAGCTCATTCTGTGTTACATTTAGAACATCTTCGTAGTACTCTGTAGTGAGTACAGGCTTGGCTATTACGAGGGACTTTAGCTGGATCTTTCTTCATATAGTCTTCAGTTAGATCCCTCTCTTTCCTGTTTACTATCAGCTTTTCTATTGATCAACTCTTGAATAACGTTGTACACCTTATTCCTTTTTTCCTTTATCATGGTCCACATTTGTACACCCATTCCTGAATTTCCTCCACCAATCTCTCACAGCAGTTATTCATAACATTATTGCAATAAACTCAACACAGGCGGCGATGAATATCAGCAGCATTCTGTCCTTTTGCTTGCACAAATCGTATCACCGCACAAACCTCACAACTGGAGCTATTTACAATAGAAGGCTCCATTTAAATTCCCTCACTATTAGCATAACCACAAACTAAATGGATTGAAAATTGGTGTGTATTGAAATTTATAGTTACTGACTGCAAAAACAAACAATTTGTGTTGCTATGGTAAACTAGTATCTAGCCTACCATAGGATTAGGTCCCTCTCTTTCATCTTTCCTATTACATATTTCTTGACTAACTCGTGTTATTTTCTGATCCTGACGCTATTCCATCTTTTGAGTGTTAGGGGTTTTTATTTCTTTGCTTATTTCTTCTTTTTTATAAGACGATGATGACGGAGAGTTTTTTTTTTTTATCCCTTATATTATTATTTCATATTTTTCATTGTATTTTGTGCAGGAAGAGAATTTGTCGTATGCAGAAGACCTAGCAAATCTTGTAAGAGAAAACACAAAAAGTGTAAAATTACTGGCAATGCTAGTGAATGAAAATAGTAATTTAGTGCAGCTATTGCGTGAACAAAAATTGGAAAAGGTGAGTATGTATTGTATTTATATAGCCACTCTTAGTCCTGTATACTTGGGACTGTAAATGTCTGACAGATGTCAAAGGTATTTTAGTCTGTAAATAAACAAGTGCTCACAAATCGATGACATTCACTGGACAACAATCTTAATGTGACTGAAAGGTACTAGGAGGGACCTGTTTGTATGATGATGGGAGGGGGGAAAAATCACTTAATGAACATTGTCCAACGTCTCTCAGACATTAGAGTAGACTATAGAGTAGTTAAGGGTTAATTAAAAAATGTAATTGAGATATTCAACTAGGGCCGGATTTCCCAATAGGCCCTGAAGGCCCGGGCCTATGGGCGCAAGCTCCCAGGGGGCGCACGGCCGAGAGAAAAAAATTTCTTTTTTAAATATCTAGAAATAAAAATAAATAGCCATAACTTAACATATTTTTACAATTGATTACAAAATAATCATTCTGATTTTGAAGTTCATTGGAACAAATAATTGTTGGTAAAGTTAAACTATTTTTCAACATTACGCATCAATATCGTTACAACATAGGCTTGATATAATTTTTTAATAAAGGTTTTTGGGGAAGTAATTTTAACCAGATTAGGGGGCGGAAAAAATTATTGGGCCTAGGGGCGCCAAAATGCTAAATCCGGCCCTGTATTCAACACATAGCCTGATAGTTTAAAGTTGTTATTTATAATGGTTCAAGGTGTCTCCAAGACATTTATGACACATATTATATATATATTATAGTAGTTATATATACAGGGGTGGTGAAAAGTCCCGGAACGGGTTAATAATTTTTTAACCATTACAGATGGAAATATATAACTTGGTACACTGTTACTGGGCATAAAACACTATTTTACCACAATTTCAATGAGCCGCTACCACTTCGGGGGGACGGCCTACAAGGAGTCAGAAGAAAATCTTAAATAAGAGCGTAGGTTGAGTTGTACATCAAATTAAAGGTCTAATTTAGTAGAATACAATGCCGCAAATCCGACTTCAAAAGGTTCACCCTAAAAAAAATGGCGGCGTTTTAAAGTTTATGAAAGTTACTATGGCGTTGAGTGTTAAAGATAGGTGGACAATGTTTACTCGGTACAGGTTTCAAAACAAACCCCCAGAAATCAGTGTTGGAGGTATAAAGCTATTTTTTAGAGTTCAACTTGACCCTTAACCTCTAATGGGGGACGGCCCACAAGGAGTCGGAAGAAAATCTTAAGTGAGAGCATAGGTTGAGTTGTACATCAAATTAAAGGTCTTTATTAGTAGAGTACAATCCGACTTCAAACGGACAACAGAGCCGGAAATTTCTGGGCGTTTGTTTTGAAACCTGTACCGAGTAAACATTTTCCACCTATCTTTAACACTCAATGCCATAGTAACTTTCATAAATTATAAAACGCCGCCATTTTGTTTAGGGTGAACCTTTTGAAGTCGGATTTGCGGCATTGTATTCTACTAAATTAGACCTTTAATTTGATGTACAACTCAACCTATGCTCTCATTTAAGATTTTCTTCTGACTCCTTGTGGGCCGTCCCCCCGAAGTGGTAGAGGCTCATTGAAATTGTGGTAAAATAGTGTTTTATTACCAGTAACAGTGTACCAAGTTATATATTTCCATCTGTAACGGTTAAAAAATTATTAACCCGTTCCTGGACTTTTCACCACCCCTGTATAGTATATATATGGCCTATCATAGTTATCATTGTCACTACAGCTCGGACTTGAACTTGGCCTCCATCTGGCTCGTTCGACTCCAAGACAAACCCATGTACCATGGGTTGCAGTGATACCATACACTGTCAGTATCAAATATTATATAAAATTATTTTTATAGTCCACAATAACATCTGCTAACTTGAACCAACATTCTACGAATCTCATACTTAAAAAAATTTATTTTGACAGTTTACGAGGGAACAAATTCATTTACCATTTCGAACTTCCAAATTGTTATGTTACATGCCCAAATTTCTTCATCTGTGTGATGTGACCGTACACATAGTTTTAGACTGATTGACAGTTAGTCTCATTTCTTTCACTTCTTTTTCAATATGGATGTTACTGTTATCACAGAAATTGATCTTCTGATTATATTAATGTCATCCGTGTAACTCTGAAGAAAAATGTTCAATGCCACTCTTCAAATATTTAAAAGTAATTTTATTGCAACATTTATATGTTTACAAAATTTTGAAAGTATTCTATATACAGAGTGGAAACAAACCTGCAACTCTTAATCCTGGTAGAATGGAACTTAGGTGTGGTGTTACAACAACCTATTCTGAAACCAAACGAAACTTTTTGTACTTAATTCTACTCTTTTGTAGCTACATAATTATTTAATACAATCCCCAAATATATTAAACATTGGAAAAATTCTAATATGTTTTTGTAAATTGTTTATTGAGGGGTTGAACCGTTTTAATGGAACAGCACCTCTTATAAATATTTTAACTTAAAACGTAAGTGTGCCTCACTAGGGACTTTTTTGCTGTTTCCTAAAATTAAATTTAAGTATGACTGTGTAATTGTACTTGTGAATGTATGTTTGCGGATGACATGTATGTGTACGAGTGTGAAGTTTGTAAATGTGTGGTACTTTGAAATGTCAATTTTAGTGGAATGATAACTGCAATGGTTTTTTGCCTTAAAACCACAAAAATAACTTATTTTATTTTGTAATAATTGGTTATGACATATCTGTGTAACCTAATGTGGAGATATCTATCTCCACTTTTTGTATAAATGTATTCTTTTTCATTATTATTGTTTTAGATATATAGTTAAATGGTTTACAGCTAGTTTCTTTCTTCTTTGATCCATGCAAAGGGAGGGAGGGTAGCTTCAAAACAAAACAACAACAACAACAACAACAACAAAATGAAAAAAGGGGCCTAAATGAAGTGCCTATATTTTTTTGTACATTTTAAGTATTTGTTTGTTTATTCTTTTCCTTCTTTTTAGTTATGCTTTAATACTTATAAGTTATTTATATTAAGTTGGGATGTAATGTTTAGGTTTTTTTAAAATGAGTACATTGTTCCGGCTTTCTCAGCTTCGTTAATCTCACTTTTGTTGACACTTTTTGGATATACTTCATTCTGAAACACTTAATAGAATGGAGTATATCTGAAACGCACCAACAAAAGTGAGATTAACGAAGCTGAGGAAAAGATGAACAATGTACTCATTTTAATTATAACATTCCTAGCAATGTTATAAAAATGATTTAAAATATTTTAGGTTTTTTATTTTATGTTTTGAAGTACTAAGTTTTTGTTAGTTTTTTCCTGTAAATTATTTGTATAAAATTCTAATATTTGTGTAAAAAGACTAATTATTAAATAACTGGCACTCCCCTTAACTGGTAACTGGTAATCCCTTTTTACTTCAAAAATTTCTGAAAGGTTGCCTTGTATTTTTACAGTGCGAATTACAATTTTCACTGTCATAGCTGTCAATATGATCTCTCTCTCTCTCTCTCTCTCTCTCTCTCTCTCTCTCTCTCTCTCGCTCTCTCTCTCACTCTCTCTCATATATATATATATATATATATATATATATATATATATATATACCCATACTGAACAAAATATAGTGGAAAATTACTTCTAATAGATCAGATTAATGAACTCAGATGTCGTAGGACTCCTATGTCCTGGATAGAAATTTGCTAATATCGCGCAACATACCAATGCCATCTAAGTAACAAATATGTACCAATCTAAGTATAAGTACCAGTATGGCCACAATCTATGCTGCAAAATAAAACTGTAAGGCTTATTAGCAGGATTAAATAAATTTCATTTTTATATTTGTTCAACTTCCAAATAACTTCAACTTCACTCCTTTATACAAACATAGGTCTGGAAACACTTTGTTTTCTATCTGTCAGCCATTTTGGGTTTTTACAAAGAAAAGCATTACTTTAGAAGTAGTATACATATACCATGTGTGCATCAAATCTTCACTCAATATCATATATATTTCCAAAGATATAATGTATTTTGTAAAAACACAAATTTCCAACAGATTGAAAACAAAGCGCTTCCGGATCTACGTTTATATACATAAATTTTTATCACTAAAATCAGCTTTTGATATTTTGCTTTGCAATTTTGAATCACCTTGTAGAATATTGAAAGATCTATACACGGTATGTCATATGAGAATAAATCAAGCAATTAATCAATGTTATGGCCATTCATAGCCGTGTCCCTACACTGTGCAATAACTTACTTATTAAAGACTGTTATTTACAGAGCAAGACTACTAAATACAAAGAATATGAAGATGATATCAAATCTGTGAATAAGCTAGAGAGTGTTCTTCAGCAGCAAATGATAGAGAAAGAAGATGTCTTGAGAGTAATTGAGTTGTTAAAACACCCAGACTTACCCGATCACTGATATTGATCATCCATTTGTTTTGTATTTTTTAAGACATTAAAATTTAGTTTTTTGTTCAGGGTTTTGTTTGACTTTAGATATTTACTTTCTCATATATACATAGTACAAGGAAAGTTATACATGGTATCGAGTTTTATGCAGATATAGCCATTTTGAGGTGTCCTGAATCCAAGAATGTCTGCCTATCATCTAAGCTCTGCAGTCCAAATGTCTGAACTCATTTTAAGCAAATTTGGTGTGTGAGCATATTTTGGCCATATCTTGAAACTTTTTACATTTTTTTATAGCCTCAAAATTTGCGTGTAGCTACTATAAGAAAAACACAAAATTATGATTTTCTCATTTTTACCCAAGTTTACTCAAGTGTTAAAGTTTACCTCTAAGGGGCCAAATAAAACATATTGATCAACATCGCTCCAAAAATTCCGATTCATTGCTTATAGACCCCACCTCTCTATGATGACAAATAGTGAATCTAATTTCGAACCCTGATCATCTAAGGAAAAATGATATTCTTATAGTTACAAGATCCAACAGTGCCGAGGCACTGACACGAGAATAGCGAGTGGAAACTCTTTCACATATGTACAGCTTTGATTGAGGTCCACTATGCCCAAGACACTGACACAAACAAAGACAGTATAGATTTTTTAATCTAAGACATCTAAGAGGTCCATTAGGGCTTAACTAATTCAAGAAAGAGTGATTTACTCAATTACGAAGTTTAGGTAACCTATATATCAACTGGATAAGACCTCTTGATCTTCCAATACAATTTAACATTTCCTACAAGATCCAAAAAACAAACTGTTTGGCGGTATATTTAGAGGATCTGCTTGTATTGTATGCTGCATGATGCTGCCCATCAACTTCTATCAATTTATTTGAGATGAATGTACATTTAATCTCTAAAGATTGCAGAATTGAAACTGGATCACAAAAAAAAAGTCAGTTTCTGTCTATTTACTTTATTTAACCTTACGTATAGGTTTGGAAATTAAGTTTGATTCTTCAATTTGTAAAGTCTCTTCTCCTCAGATATTTGCCTATTATGTGTATGGATTTAGCAATCCTGAGGGACCTAAGGGATTATAGTCTTGTGTTAGAACCTTCTCTTTCATGGTCAACCCTGATGTCATTAGTGTATTCGAGGGCTAGGAGTCTTTATTTAAGATGATGATGACCAAAACTTTTGCCTTTATACAACAAGGAAAAAATTTAAAAAAATTATTGTCTCCTCAATATCCATCAAATATTGACTAAAAGGGAAGGATGAGACCAATTGATTTTGTTAAAACTGATACTTTGCTAGTACCAATCCCTGGTAAAGAAAAAACCATTTGACTTTTTCACCCTGTTATTAGACGACATTATACTTGAAAATATCTGTAAATTTTCAAATGAGTATGCATTTGAAGTATTTTTCAAACCTTCTTTGACTCTTAGATCACAGATAAACTCTTGGAAAGAATTAATTGTCCGTTCCAGAACTTAAATTTTTCATTGGCATCTATTTCCACACTGGCACAATGTGGTTGAACCGTTTACAAGGCTATTGGAAGATACCTGTTCAATGTAAAATGTTTTAGTAATTACATGTCTATTGACAGATTTATGTCTATCTTACTCTGCTTACGTTTTTACAACACTACTATCAGTAACCAACAGAAAGATCCCATGGACAAAATTCAATGGTTTGTTGATTTTTTCCAACATTAAAATTTGTTAAAAACCCTCAAAAAGCACTCTTACTAAGGACGGTGTCAAATTGTATGCTTTTACAGAACACCAAGGTGTAATTTTAAAATGTTGAGTGTATAGAGAATCGATAAACAAGTAGACGGCAAAGGGAATACCATAAAGGTTGTCATCTACATGTTGAAAAATGTTTGAACAGGGACACTCTGTGAACATGTAAACACGACCTCACTCTTCAGACTCTGGAAGCGGACTGACAAATCACAACTTGTTCAAACGACACTGTCTATCTCAAAGGTTGGGTTATCAAACTTATTACTTCAAATGGATCAGCAGTTGCTGTTATAAAAATTCACTCACTGTATTTTTTTTCACACCGGTGTATATTGTAAATGATCCTACTCAACTCGCATGTATTGCTCAAAAATGAGATTTTATTGATTATAAGAAGACTTCTTCCTGCTCTTGTGATGTCTGTAGAATCCAGCTCATAAGAAATTAAGAAATGAGGCTCACAAAATTACTCAAAGTACAGAGCACAACAGGAACAACTTGCTGGAAAAATGGAAAGGATAAGAGACAATATTCTTCTGTGAGTCATGTCCAGATAAGCCTGATCTGTGCTTAGGCCCGTGTTTTGAGCCCTACTACAATTCTCTAAGTAAAACTGGATATTAAGTGATTGGTGGAGGTGGAAATAGTTGTAAATATTTCCTTAGTTATAAATAAAAACACAATAACAATCGAGTATTATATGTATAATATAATCGTGGGAGTGCAATAGGGGTAAGGGACACGAGAGGTATTGGAGACAATGCCAAATCTGGTTGCGTTGCAGTCTGGTCACCTGTGACTGATGATTTATGATATCACAATTTTCAGAAAATACGACTAGAATCCCGGACTGGAGCTTCATTTACGACGAAAAAGGTAAGATTAACCACTACACAAAATTTTCAGTATCTCACAAGTCAAATTGAACACATCTCGGCACTGAATCTGTTAAATAATTAAAATGTTAACGGGTCGTTTCCTTGATAAAATTATATTACAGATTTCCATGCCATCATATAAAGCTGTTCGAAAATAGTCCACAGTATGTGAGATTAAAATTGTATAACTGTTTGCCGCAAATATGTATAAGACTCTCAGTCTTGCTTGTTTTAAAAATGTTATAAAGGAGCAAGTTGTAAAAAAGTTTATTATAGTACAGATGAATACTTTAATAATCCTCTCTGAATTGTGAAAAATGAATTTTATAATTTGTTAGTATTAATCAATTAGTTATAGTGATGTAAATGACTTTGCACCTGTTCTTTTTGAATGTATTTTGTGCAATAAAAATTATATGATTCATTATTATTTTGAACCAATTCATTGATCATTATTATTAAGCTTTAGCTTAGGTAGAACTTTATAAAAATAAAACAATTGAACGAGTGCAGTCAGCTATAAGATTGTAATATGATTTAATGTACTTACGTCTGCTCATCCATTTATTTTTGATTGGACTGCGGCTGACTCAGCTTTTTATTCAACCATGGACATGTGTTTCTTAACAACATCAACCATAGCCCCGGCTTCACAGCTCCATGAAATAAAAAAGAATAGGTTAAGTTTTTCGCTTAATAAAAGCAAAGTGTTTTAACCATAATAAAGTTTATAAAGGTTAGTGTATATGTTTTTAAAGTTTAATGTATTATACGTTAACTTTTAAATTGTTTTAAAGGTAATAGAAAGATTAAAATGTTTTTTTTTAAATTTGTGGCCCAATGTTCGTAAATGTATTATGTACAAAAAAGTGACAAAGTGTAATGTTATCGAAAAGAAGGACCATGGCCGAATAAAAAGCCGAAACAGCCGTAGGGCTATCAAAAAAAAGTAGATGAGCACTCACTCGTAAGTACAGTAAAAAATATTATAATTTTAAAGCTCTCCAGTAAGGTGAAAAATACATAAAAAGCTATAAGATCTGCCTAGAAAATACCCAGCCGTTTAAAATATTACGAGAACAGGTAACGCGTTGAGACGGTCCAGAAAGGCTTGGCCCGTATCAAGGTGTCTTGTAAGTAATGCCAAGATTACAAGTACCATAATAGAAAGGGTTACTTAGCAGAAACAAAGCAGTGAAAGTAGGTTACCCAAAACTCGTTACAGATCAAAAGGGCAGACTCTTATAAAATTGAAATATTTAATTGTGTCCTAAGACAATGAAAAATCATTTTCTTAAAAAATGTATTTTTTATTATTTTTTAAACCTACGGTATGTCCCGTTCTTACGATGCAATCATATAAAATAAATTATTCCTTAAAATCAATAATTAATAAGTTATAGACCATAGAAGGTCATATCCAAAATTGAAATTTTATATCAGTTGTTAAAGTTAATAAATAATAATTAGGTTCAAGATTGAAAATATTTTACATGATTATTATGGGGCTCTTCAAGCTCGATAATATAGCAAAGTTTGAACAACATGAGGCATAAGGCTTGTGAGATATGATGGTTGTATGGAAGGAAAACCATAATCTTTTCATATAACCCAAATATATTGATTTTGACAATCAATTAGTGATTATAATCGTTTGTTAGTAACCAATGCTCATGAGAAGTAAGTATAATTCCCACATAAATCAAAAATTATTGTCATGATGATTTTGACGAAAACACATTGATATTGAGAAAAAATAATAGTCATGTAATTAAAAGAGTTTTAAGATAAATTCGACATAGAATCCATAGGGGATCATAAGAAAAATTCTATCTTAAAAGCTACAGGAGATATAAGCAAATTACCAAATTCAAAAAAGAGTCTACATTTGGTCATAATGTTTGGTTGGTAAGTAGGGATGATGAGACTATTATTATAATGACTTTACCAGAGCTTAGAGGGTCATTCTGATTATCCTAGTATTACCATCAGCATCACTCTAATTACGTGTATTAGTTTTAAAATCATTCTAACATTTTGTTCACATTAGTCTTAAAATTCTTAGATGTGAACAGTATAAAATTTTCTACGAAATAAATAAAAAACTAAAAGCCTAATAAATGTAAATTCATCAAATTCCATAAATTGGCATAATTTGGGAACATTAGTAGACACAATGAACAACTTTAATTAATCATCAAAATCAAGAAAGAACACTCGAACTTCAGCAACTGCGCTCTTGAAGATTGGATAAACTATAAACATTAATCAGCCGCTCTCTGGATTTCAAACCTAAGCCTCCGAAGAAGCCATGGACCTTACAAATTGGAAGAATCCATACTGAAAGAACGAGAATTCAATCATCGTCTTTAAAAGGTACCGAAGTATCGAAATTGAACAATATAGAATCAATGACAATTTTAAATTTAAAAGTTCTAATTAATTTGTCTTAAAGAAACGTAAATAATTAATTTCAAAAATACATATTTCTCATTGGGTTATTAAGAATCATTATCATTGTTAAAGATAAAGGTAATTCCAATATATTTCAACGGTAAAAACCCGTTGTAATTCCTGGAACTTCGGGATTTGCAGTTAATTTTGCAAAATTCGATTTTTCTAGGCTAGCAGTGGTTTGAAACGTTGAAGGTCACAAGATAGGTAGATGCCAACCAGCGGTATCTAGCGTCAAGGTGACCTTGTAACTATGTGTGCACAAACTGGAAAATTAACTATAACTTTTTTCAATCTGATTTCCTAAGGGATAACAGAAAACGGGAATATTATGTATTTAAGTTTTGTTCAGGAAAACATATTGCACTAAACACGCAAGTGTGGGCTGTAATATTCCAAATTCAAAATATAAATTAGTTCTTACGTAAGCAAAGATCAAAGTTATGGGAAAAATTCAAATTTGCTCGAAATAAAAAAAGAAAAGGGTTTTTAGGTTCTATAAAGAGAGGCCTAAAATAAACGTCAAATAAGGTACTTGCATATTTAAAAAGTTAGTTAAAATATTAAAGTTTAGACTTTAATAAAGTATAGAAAAATAAAGTTTTGGAAAATCCAAGTAAAAGATGTTATAAAGAGCGAAAAGTTTTATTATAAAATAAAATAAAATTTTGAAAAATAATTAAAATGAAAGGATGATAAAATTCACACCTTTAAAGTAATTTAAAACGTTAAATTCACATTTTTTAATACATGGAAATATAGAGTAGGTTATTATCTTATTAGAAATGTAAGAAAAACTTAGTATGATTAATAAATTTCGGGAAATTAAATAGCCCAAAGAAAAGCGAAAAACCGTAGAAATCCCTAACGTAAAAAACCAAGCAAAATTCAAGAAATTTCGGCCAGTGTGTTAAAAGGACTAGAAAGTGTCAAAGGGAAAATCCGGAAAAACTAAAATCCACAGATTTTTTCTGGGAAACGAGACGTGAAAAACTAACGCGTGAAAAACTCGCGAACGCAAAGGAGTAGAACAACCACTCAAAATCGACAGGATAGAAGAAAACGAGTACATCCAGGAAAGACGACTCGCGGGAAAATCAGACGACACCGCGAGAAGTTACAGCGAAGAACAAGGAAGACAATAGATAAAATTAGCGAGCTTAGATAAGAAGCAGAAGGGAAGGGCGGACGAATCACAGATCAGCCGACTACACTACCAACTGCACAAACATGATAACACGGTGAAAACAATAGAACTAATTACAAATTAAAAAAATAAAAATTTTCAAAAATTCTAATTAAAAAGTGAACGACATGGAAAAGTAACTAGAGTCAGAAAATCCCGGAAAGTTGAGATTTCTAACGAAGAAAATTCATAGTGCCTAGCAAGTAAGGTTGGCATTGAATTTAGTTTCAAACAGGGGTATATAACCCACCGCTTCAAGGGAGCGAGGCCTTCATCAAAATATCGACGGATAGTCTCTACGCTGCTGAGCTCCAGTATTAATTTTAAACAAGTAAAATATTCTAACACCGAAAAGGGGGCTTAGAAAAGTTTAGCAAAAATGTCAACATATTTTATTTAAATGTAGCAAAGCCACTTCATTCTGGACTTCTGGATTTCAACTGGCGATCTTCAATAACATGAGCTTCTAAATAACAGGTAAAGGAACGAACCAACCCGGGAAATTCACAAATCATCTTAAATCACCATTAGAGGACAACTTTAATTGCAGCATCCGACATCTGTAAATCAACAGACAGCATAGGTAATCAGCAACACCACATCTGCCAACACGACAAAGGGAACGACATCAGACTCCAGACATCTCTCCAGAGAGTAAAATTAGCCGTCTACATACTACAACTGCTGACGTCATCAAAACAGAAGCGACAGTAACAATCAAGTGTTAAAAAGGTCGGTAAAAAGCGTACATACGTTAGTCCCAAGTAAAAATTTGCCTGATTAAATTCATTTAAATTTATTTTCATACTGGGTTTAGATAGGATGTTAAATTAAGTAAAGTCTTTTATTAAAATTAATTAATTATAATCATTGTAAATTTTAAAGTAAATTAACTTCAGAATAACTTTGAAAAAGTTTAATAAAAAGTAAAATAATAATAATTAAGAATATCAGAATAAATCAAAGTAAAATCAGTATTTGTTCTGCCTTATAGTTTTAAAGAAATAATTTTAATATCATAATTTTTATGTTTTTGGGAAGATTCTAACCAAAAAGGATATTTAATTTTGTTTGAGTTAAATAAATAATTACTAGTTATTTTAAAATTTTATAAAAATCTTTTATTTCAAAACTTACCTAGTATTAGAATATCCCATTCTTTTAGTCTGTTATATAGCTTAAAACATATAACAGTGTTCATTTATAAAATATATCAAGCACAAATAGATAAATTTAGAAGGGTAATTTCAGTGTACTCACTAATCCGAGATCAAGTTAAAGTAAAGGTAAATTCTTGTGTTCTCAAACTGAGCTTATTAAAATTAATAGTAATGAAATTACTGGAAGTTGTAGAAAGTTTTTTTTTATTCTCAATAATTATAGGGTTAATTATTTGGACAACCAGTCCAAATAATAACCCTATAATATCACTTCACTTTAATATCACTTAGGCTGATTAAAGTGAAAGCCTAAAGCTTCCAGTAGGTGATATTAACTTATTCTCAACATACCTGTTAAAAAATTGGCGCTGTCAACGTGGGTAAAAAGAACCCCTTGATGACTTGGCTCGTCAGTTGAAGAACGTAGTTAAAGGTACCGTTGAAATATATAAATTCATAGAATTATCAAATGTCATGTCAAATTGATATATTGTGTACATAAATCAATATTCAATTATTTGTCTGTAAATGTTATAATATCGAATTGAGGAGATAAATTTTGACTAATTAAACCTAAATCATTGATTACGTTATTTTGCATACTTTCCTGAACTACTTTTGTTACTCTAAACTTATGTTAAAAGTTGTAAGTCAGATCAAAACCTTCACTAAATTCAGGGATCATAGTTCTCCAAATAGCACGACTCGAGAGAGACTCATAAATTGGCTCACTCTGTGTAAGCAAAATTCAAATCATAAAAAATTCATTAAAATCCTTACTTATAAGATTTTATTGTATACATCACGGGTCAAGGGGTGTATTACGGCAATTTCTTGCGTTCGATCTTTTGTTTTCTGTAAGAAAGGGATGGGTACTAGAGCTAGGATTCGCGTGTGGGTAAATATCCTGTACCCGAGGCAGAGCAGATCGTCGCAAGTGGCGCCCAACGTGGGGCTAAACAGAAGATCGTCGCAGGGTCTCAATTTAACTTGATGGCTAATCAGAGGGACATTAATGTACAGTCGTACACTTCATGTTTCAAAGTGAATGTAGTCTACAATTTATGAATTCAGTTACTGACAGTGTTTAAGGATGCCATGTGTCTGTAAAAAAAATAATAATAATAATCACCCTAAGGTGCCTAATATACTGTACCTATAATGGAATTGGACATGGGATTGTAATATCTTACAACTTATGAGAAGATATAGATAAGTTAGTATGAATTGAATCTTAGCTATGGGAAACCAAACAATTATGTTACCATATTATGTCATTCATAACTATAAATGCCATTCAGACAATAATTGCAGGGTTTGTTTAAAAATGAGCCTACTCACCCACCTATTTAGGTTGAAGTTTTTAATGATGGTGATCAAAATTTATTTTTTGTTAATTCCTCCTGGCCTGTAATTTAACACACTGGTTTGAATAGTGAACTTTCACATTTTACAACCATAACCTACAATAAACTAGGTTAGAAATGGTTGTTAAAATATATTGAGCTTTTTCAAAGTATTTCTCCACATAATTTGAAATAACGAAAAAAAATAAATGCTTTTAGTTTTTGATCAACTTAAATCTAGTTACTGAAACATTTAAGACTTGATATTCGTATGGTTATCTCGGTCTTAATCTTATCTTCAAGATTATTCGTGATCCAAAGTTATAACTTCAACATATCAGCTGTGCTTAATAATTACAAAATTTTTTCCAACCCCTGACTGTCCAAAGTTTAGCAGACGCCATTTTTGCAACTGAACGGGTATTTTTCTCCTGCCTGAATTCTTGTAAGTAATTCAGTCTTATCAAAATTATCAGTTGTAGACTACTTTAAATTTAATGATCCACAAATCATCATTAGTTTTTATTAATTTCAGGTCAAAATGTCTTTCAAGGATATGATTCCATCTGTAAGAGCACAAGAGGCAGATGATGAACTAGTAGACCCTCAAGTGACCTTGCGAGTAAGTTAGGCTATGCTAATTACATTTTATTTTAAAACCATCTACAGTAATAAGTGTGGTTCTTTGTTTAAAAATATGCTATTGACAATTTATGTTTGTTTTGCACTCAATGTAAAATGTACTTTTATTTAATAAAAAAAATCTTAACCTAAAAAGTTTGAAAAAGCCTCAACTCTGTCATTTTAATTTGTTTTTTTTTTGGTAAATAAGGGTCACTTTTAAGCAATGGATAATAAAATTTAACCTTAGAAACAAGTATTTACACTTTAGAATTGAGGTATATGCATAATAAGAGTGATAAATAACTGTCTTTCTATTGCTCATGGAAATAAAATGTGAAAGTAAAGATCCAAGATGTTTCAATAATTGTTTACATAAAGGTAACTTGTAATTTTCGACGGTTTTTATTTTTTATTTATCGTCTACTGCATACCTTACTTAAGAATAAATAATGTTTTCATTGCGGAAGTAACTTCTTCTTTTTTTTTTTTACTGAAAAATTACAACTTACAATCAACGGGTTTATAGGTTATACATCTAGAAATTTCAATGTTTATAGCTGAGATCACAGATCACGTGATATGCTGTCAATCTTTCATATTAATTACATTAACTTCAATAAACATATGAAAGGTTTGGTTAGGGGGTTTTATATAAAACCCCCTAGCTAAACCTTTCGTGACAATAATATCGCCCTACGTATTATAGTAAGCAAATTATTAGCCTGGTGGTTTTATATAAACATATATTAGAGCCACCTAGCTAAACCTGTCATGGCATATAAATAGCGATCTATCGCAGTCATTGTGTAATGCACATGTGTCAAACCATACACTATTCTCATTGATATAACATATAACTAACGCTAGTAGTAGACGATAAAAAAAACCCCCGAATATTACAAGTTACCTTTATGTAAACCACTACCGATTTTCACACAATTTTTGGTACATTTTGTACATCCCGTAGCAATTTAGTATTGTAATTTAATGAAATCATGTTGTACATACCTTGTTTTGAAACAATTAGATCATCCTTTACCTGTGAAGACCTTTTTGAAGTATCAAAATCCAATATTTCTGTCAAAAATAAGCAATTTCCAAGTTTGGATTCGATGTTCAGAATACGCAATGAGCCTATACATCTAGGTTTCATAAGTGAAGCATAGGTAATAGAATAGTGTGTCGTTTGATGTATGCGCATTAACTGTCTTCTAACAACAAGTAAATATTACTACGCTGTATGATTTCAGAATCATATGAACTAGGTCTCAGCAGGTTTCATAAATATTAATGGATTTTGAGATTTGAAAATTGTTTCGGGTTGTTAAAAAATATCTGATTAATGACAAACAAGGTAAATAGCAAGTAAAATAACAACAATTTTTAGCAACTAAAATGTTTGGGAAGCTGCAATACATAATTTTATTATATGTAGGCTATGTGACCTACCCAAACCTATTTCTCATGATTCTTCAATGTAATGATATTAAGCTGTCAGATGGCATGTAATGCGTATGTGTCATATAATACGTGATTGTTGTCCCACTGCATAACTTAACGCATAGGGGCTAGGTCAATTTGTTACTTTGAAGTCGAGTTTCTCACTTTATATTTCTTATTTACTACTTAACTAATGTATTTTTGTACTTGAAAAATGTCATCCGATATCAAATATATTGATTTGATGTATATATATATATATATATATATATATATATATATATATAGATAGATAGATTTGTGATAGTAATGATGTAATGCGGATGCGGTAACCATACACATTCACATTTCCTATTACGAGACACGAATGTGAAGAATTGCCATTATGTCTAACATTATTGTCGTTATTTATATAGGTGGATTTCGTAGTTTTCTAATTGTGATTTTTTGGTGAAAAAGTGAATTCCGCATTTAAGAAATAAGGTTTGTAGTAAAGGATTTACAAAAATAATAACAAAAATTAGCTGTACCAGCTAACCTATATAATTATCTAATATTCTTCTAATTCATTGAATCTTTATATAAACAACAACAATAATCTATAGCTTACATTTGTATATTCATTTAATGACTAGCCCTTTTTGTATTTTACAGTTACTTAAACGATCTCTTTCTGGGGAATCAGTTCTGCTCAATGAAATATACATTCGTTGCTGTTCTTAATTTCATATATTATAATTTTATTAGTAAATAGTTTCTAATTCACTTCTAAGTTCTAATCAAAGTTGATATCAATGTTCCAAATTAATAAAGTTTATAAATAATTTCTAGTTAGTATCAATTACAATAGTGTTTAAAATAAAATATATAAGTAAATCACTTTTTAATCTTGAGTATGGTTGGGAAATAATACAAATGATGGATTTCACCTTTGGGCTTGTAGTTATAATTAAGGGTATTTTAGTTTTACCATAACATGAAAATTATTTCATTCAACTTTTTAAAAAAAATTATAGTATACATAAATCGCTAGTTTAAACTCTGCCCAAAACTTTGTGAAATCTACCAATTTTTTTATATTATGGTGGCAGTCGCAATGCTGTATCGCATAACCATACAAAATTGTAGGCTTCTTACTTCATACATCTGTTCCTAGTGACATTATTTTGATTTTCTTCCAGAATAATGATATATTTATAGATATTGAGACTTTAAAATTGACTAGCATTGTCAAAAAATATCTGAATAATGACAAAGTAAAATAGTTTAAGTTTGCATGATTTTTAGCGACTAAAATGCAGAGAGAGGTACAATACATAATTACCAAACAATATATGGATTGAAAAGGTGAAGTTAATAGAATTTTAAACTAATAACAAATTGAAAAGTATACTATTATTAATTCTAATGAATATACACTATTATTTGAGATATAACCAGCTAAAGGCATAATTCACAGGGAATCTGTAACTAGGTTTATTCCTTGTTCACATAGCCTAACGATCGTACTACACATCTGTAAAGTTCTTTGTATTTACAGTTACAGAATTTGTATGTTTTTAAAGCATGTCAGAAGGAAAAAAAGCATAGTTGGTGATTGTGATCTCACTGTAAATTGCAGGGCTACGAGAGTTAAGATATTATTTTCACAGCTAGTCGTGGACTAGTGACTAACCTAATCGAGTGTTTACACTTCTTTGTATGGCCACAATGCTCCTCTCACTTGCCATTATCTTTCCCAATAAGAAATATAAAACATTCACTGCCTTCTTTGATATACAATGTAACAATTTGTTCCTCTTGCCTTTATCCAGACTTTTGCAGTAATATCTATAAAATAAAAATATGCCATAAATCCAGCTTGTTTAACAGCTGATACTAAGTTGATATTTGTTGTACTAAAATGCTGCTTTGGTATGTTGAGTCACAAGGAACTGTGAGCTCTACCATAATCTGCTGTTTTAATTCAAAACTAGTCAGGTCAAGATAAAGGGGCGTAACTACTACCCTTGATGAGGTATAAAATAAAAACCTCTACCACACTCAAATACTCTAATAGTGTCAGGGTTGGAAGAGAACAAGAGTTGGTTAAGAGAGACCTGAGAAAAAGATGAAAACCCACGACTACATGAATAAAGATGTAGATCCAGCCGGAGTCCTCGGGTTTGCCACACCCGCACTCATTATGGAAATAAATGTACGAGTACATATTGTTACATAAAACTTAATGCATGCGCAGTATGATTATTATGTAAATAGGAAGCTTAACCACACAGCATCTGTGTACTAGATTTTAGATAGTTCATCTTCGGTGAGATTATTTAATTTGCCTTTGTAGTGGAAGATTACAACCAACAAAATTTGTAGAGATATTTAATTATCTTTTAAGATGTTACAAAACTTAGATTTCAAAATAACAAAAGAGTGCAAAAGTGATCTATAATCGTCATAAGTTTAAAAAATAAAAAAAGTTATGACAATTGGAGGTAGGATAGGACAAAGTAACAAATAATAAGAAATGGGAAATCGTTTTACCTATAACAAGACAGAAGTACTGACGAAATGATAAAGCAAGAATTATATCTAGATGCCCAAATATGTATTTCATTAAAAATTTACTGTGTATGAACAAACTAGTACAAATTGTATTTCTTGGCTACATTATTGTCAGTCACTACATCATTCAACCGGTTTATTCTAGATGAGCAGTCGTAAATACCTATTCAGCTGTAAACTTTTAAATAAAGATCAATTTTTTTTTACAATAATACTGCAAACAGGTTATGTCAGGTTTTATACTCTAGTAAACAGGACCGATTAATCAGTCCACTTTAATATAAAATTTGACCTAACCTATCCGTGTTCTTACCCAAGCAAAGTGAGTATTTTTCTAGATAAATTTATAAACTTTTTTTAAGGTTTATTTATGGCTTAGATTTATGTTCTATCTTAATTAGCTGAATGGTATAATGGAACTTTGACCAGTGACATTAAAGTATTCCATAATGGCAAGTATAACTTTGTACTAAAAAACTGTAACAATTAATATATCTGGGGGGGGGGGGGGTATTGGTACAATCAATTCGATAACAATGAGAACTGTGTTGAATTTTATAATTGTAAACACTAAGTCCCCTATCACAAGTTAGGTTTACAGCCATTCTTTTTTTACAGATGTGACAGTTACATGCATTACAACTTGGAAAAAAAGAAAAGTTAATTTTATTTTGTAAATTGTTAAAGCTCAACTGGTAGGTAATGTTTTATACTATTTTTGTACTAAATTTGAAAATGATCATATTATTGGTTTTGATGTATAGTTCAACTAAGTTGGAGTTACGGACGTGACTTGAAAAGCACTTGTCTTCTGACATACTGTTACAATTGACCATTTACCAATACAGCTAGAGATATACGCGCGATTAGATAATAAAATAAAGGAAGTAAAAAGTTTCCCTATGTTACCTAAATTAATGTGGTCAGTATCGGATGATCGGTTTTATAAAAATAAGGTAGATAGTAAGTTAAACTTAGTAGAATCTAACGAAAATGTACAAGTAATGCTAGACGAGATAACGGACATTGTGAGAGGGGCTGCGCACCAGGGTAAACAAAATAGGGGTAAGAAAAGTGCGTCTAGGGGGAAAAACAAATGGTTTGACAAAGAGTGTGATAAGGCTAGAACTAAAGTATTCAAATTATTAAATCTATACAGGGGATACAATAATATTTATGTCAAAAAATTATATTTGGAAGCTAACAAGGATTATAGTAAAATAAGGGATTTGAAAAAGAAACAGTTTAACGAAGAGTTAATTAAAAAACTACAAAATGTTAAGAATACGAAAGATTTTTGGGAGGCCGCGAAAAGTTTTAAAAAAGGAATGAATTATGTGGGAAACAATATTAAGGTGGAAGACTGGGTTAGGCACTTTAAAATGCTGCTTGATCCCCCCATAAGTATGCAGCCTGTTTTGTTTGCAGAACCTTTTTTTAAAGTTAAGTGTCTAGATAAAACAATCGATATGTGTGAAATAAGACAGGTATTAAAGGCTTCAAAAGATAATAAAGCGCCAGGGTTCGACCGCATACCTTATGAATTTTATAAACAAGCTCCAGACAAATTAATTGAAATTGTTCTAAAAATGTTTAATTTAATTTGGGATAATGGGAAAGTGCCGATTAGTTTTAAAAAATCTATTGTATATCCATTACACAAAAAAGGTGATGTTAATGATGTAAGCAACTATAGAGGTATTTGTTTTATGGATGCTATCGCCAAACTTTTTACGGGTATAATTTTAAACAGGTTAGAAAAATGGGTTAGGGAAAACAATATATTAAATGAGTACCAAGCGGGGTTTAGGAAAGGTTATTCCACCATTGACAATATATTCAATCTCATGTCTATGATAAATCTGAGGCTCGCATTAAACAAGGGAAAGCTTTATTGTTTTTTTGTTGATTTTTCTGCGGCCTTTGATAGGATAGATCGAAAGTCATTGTTTTATAAACTATATTCTCTGGGAGTGTCTACAAAAATTGTGTGGATTTTACAAAGTTTGTATAATGGTACTGCAGCAGGGGTTTGGTGTGGGGAGGGGGTGTCCAATTGTTTTGAAACAAGCAAGGGCTTAAGGCAGGGATGTCTGTTAAGTCCACTGTTATTCTCTTTATTTATAAACGACTTGCACGAGGTTCTAGGAGGCGGTTGTCAGTTCGGTGACACGAAGATCAGAGTGTTGTTATATGCTGATGACATTGTGTTGCTGGCCCCTGCTCCTGTAGTATTGCAATATATGATAACAAATTTAGAAAGATATTGTGACGCTTGGAATTTGAAAATAAATTTGGACAAATCTAAAATTATGGTCTTTCGAAATGGGGGGAAATTATCGTCTCATGAGCGATGGTTTTATAAAGGTGAACGGATTGAATGTGTCAACAAGTATAAATATCTAGGTCTGACTCTGACACCAGCATTGTCTTTACAATGTCATTTTGAAGAGAAACTGACAGCATCTAAAAATGCCATCAATCATGCTTGGGTAAATTTGTTAGGCCATGCAAGTATTACCCTATTAACTAAATCGGAATGTTTTAAAGCTGTAGCCAGGTCAATCATGTGTTACGGAGCCCAAGTGTGGGGATATCGGGAACATGATTCGGTAGAACAGCTGTTACGTTTTTTTATCAAACGGATTCTGTGTCTGCCACAAAACACACCTAACTATATGTTGTATTTGGAGACAAATTTTGAAAAATTGTTTGTTTTTGCTTTTAAGTTACATTTTAAATACATAATAAAAGTGCTGGACATGGCCGATAACCGTCTACCTAATATTTTATCAAAAGAAATAATTAGGAAAAATCTATTTTGGTTTCGAGAGTGGCAGTATTTGGCTGAAAGGCATTCTGTGCCGTTATCAGCTGATGCGGGACTATGGCGGGGGCAACTGATGACCTTATGGCAAGCGATAAGGGACGATGCTAGGCAGAAATGTATACAAGCCGCTAGGACAAGTCAGTACCATGCCTTATACAGAGAGGTAGACTATGACCTAGGCGATAAAACTTATTTTAGAGAGGAATTTAATTCAAAATTAATTGGATGGGTTTTCAAGTGTAGGGGAGATTTGCTTCATTTAAATTATAAACCTTGGGTCAGGGAACAAAATTATAATTGCTCTCTTTGTAATTTAAATCAGTTCGAGGATACATACCATTTTATCGGAAAATGTCCAATTTTAAAGGATTTCAGATTTAGGTGGTTCAAAACGCATGAACTAAGTAAGGAAGAGGTTTTAAAGTATTTAAATGGGCACAATTGGGTGCGGCTTGCAAAATTTTCTCAACAAGCTTGGCAATACAGATGGGCTTTAATTCAAGAATTTAATTTCTAATTCCCTATCGGGACGTCTATACATTTTTAAACTTTTGTTTCCACATGTTTTCCAAATTGTAAGATATTTTCCGTTTTGTAATTTAATACCGTAAATATAATTTTTTTAAAGATTTAATTTTGATGCAAATATTGGTAGTCCAGATTTGTTTTTAAATACATGTTTTCTAAAGTTATTTGTTTCTTATTAAGATCATCAAATGTGTGTAATGTGTTAATTTCTTTGATGTAATATGTGATTGTGTTTGAAAATTTCTACCCAACCAAGCAGACAGCCTAATCAGCTATGCTTTTAAAATGCAATTATAAATATTTTAAGTTTATGGTTTGGAACAAGTTTAGTAATATAAAATTTAACAAATATTGTAATGGAATATTTTTGTTGTGAAATAAAGCATTTTTTCATTTCATTTCATTTCATACTGTTACAATTGTTAGAAAGTCTGTTAATATCTTGGGAAATTTATGAATTAAATTTTTGTCAGCTTATCTTAAGATAAATACCTTCTTAGAAACATTAGGATCTTAAAATCCTGTAATATTTCAATTAAAAAATTGATAAAACGTTACGGACATGACACTGGTTTGTTACGGACGTGACAATAAACTCAACAGTCTGTTAAAAGTACTTTATTTTACATTAACAAGTTTTCAGTGCTATTCTTACATTCTTTTTAGTTAAAGTAAGACTTATTTGATCTATAAAAGAACATAAACAAACTTAATTACATCTTAAAATATGTGTTTGAATCAGGAGGAATTATTGTGAAATTGTTAGGAAAATGTATTCATTATTAATGAAACAGTTATCATGTTTGTAAGCCACAATAACTTGTTCATAAAGTTCACTGATATTCTTGGTAATTTAATGACAATTAGTCACTGATAAATATAAAGTGACTAGATGTATACCAACTTCAGAGATGAAAATATCCACAAAATAAAGAATTCTGCTACAAGATATTGTTGGTAATATTAGGTTAAGGTATTTTAAGACTTTAATAAACTTTTTGCTGAGAAATTCAGAAAATAATTTTTTTTAGTGTTAGGTGTATGTTGGTAAAGAATGGCTGTTTACTCAAATAAATTTTTTGTTTAGAACCCTCCGATGATGGTAACTTGGTTACCGAAATGTACATCAGAGAACTGTAATAACCTGGGCTAATAAGTTTTTGCCAAATATTTATTTGTGTTGTGTTATTGTATCTAACTTTTAGTAGGGGGCTTAATGTTTACAATCTAAAATAACTTAAAAAATATCCATTTACCATCTATTTTGTCTTATGTCTGTTACCATTTACTATTCTAAGTTTTTTTCTTCTTGTTGTTTAAAGGTGAAAAACCTTGGTCTACTTGATAAAATAAAGACCCGCTAGACTTTGATTATTCTCATAGCTTCAGGGTCGGAAGAGAACAAGAGCGACTTTATAGAATAAAATGAAACAGAGAACTAATCCAAGACTATGTCCTTGCCATGCCCATACCCACAATAGTGAGTGCTTGAAGGCACCTATGTAATTAATAATTATCTCTATGGAGCCTTACAGTATTTTATCAAGTTACTAAGATAGGTTTGTGTTCTTGTATAATGCACCATTTATTGTATTACTTATTTATTTTTTAGTTTCGACAGTATTAATATATATATATATACGTAGTTACAAAATATATATAACTAAATTAACCTAATTTTGTTTTGTTTTAAATGCAAAATATTCACTGTTAAAACGTAAAACATAAATTATGAATGATGATTAATATTATATTTGCTAAAAATTAGAGTTATTTTTTTAAAATTTGAACCTTGCCTACCATGGTTTTGCTTGTTCAGCATTGTCAAGGCAGGTTGATAGTCTAAAGACAAAGTTACATATTTCCTTAATACATCAGCTGGTTACCTAAATATGGAAATGGGGGAGGGAGGGTTAGAAAAGGATAAGGTCATGACTTCAAGGAATGGAGAACTACTTAAATCTAATTGCTCATTTAAAACCAAAATATCTTTTTACTAACCAATCTAATAATTTCTAAATATATATTTTTGTAATATTTATTGCATACATGTAAGATATTAAATTAATATTTGAATAAAAATTCGAATTGTGTTTTTTCATACGATTAGCACAAAACTAGAGTCTTCATAACCCATCCGCCAACTTCTGTTATGTTCGTCTAATCTGGTTTAAAAATTACAACTAGTTTTACCTACATATGTGGCTTGACAAATATTACAAGTTAATTGATACACTCCACTTTTGCTATTTCCTGATGTTTTATCCTTATTAACTTAACAATTTTCCTAGCTTATAATCAACGTAGAATACAGGTATAAATTTTCCTTTATTAATTATTTACCTAATTTGTGATAGGTAAACAAATAACCTACCATCTAGCATGTTGTGTTTAATGTCACAAATATTGAGGAAATATGTTTTCTTGCATTGTTTTAAAACTATTTACTTAATATTTTATCCATAAACATTATGATTAGGTATTTGTTTAATACAATTTAATTAATTATAATAATCAGTCAATGACATGGGAATATTGATAAGATGATGCAAGATACTATGGAAAGTGGCTAACTTATGGTTTAATGGGTGAAGTAGCGTGAATAACATTTGTAAAGGTAGGTTTATAAAAGTGCTAAAATATGTTTTCCAATTTCAATTTGAATGTTAACTTATTGTAATTGTTTTATTGTACTAATTAGATCTTTAAACTGGAAATAAAAACTGTAGTCCTTACGTAGGTTTAGAATTTTTAGTACATTTTGTAAAATAATTCAAAAATTTTAATTGAAAAACTTGGAAAAATATTTTTACAAAGTGTTGAGGGGATCAAAATGTTTTATATTTCTGTCTATTGTAGAAAACATTTTCCTGAACAATTTAAAAAAAAGATTCATTGAGATATCTTTTTTCGTTCCAGAAAAAAAGGTACAGTAAAAACTCTCTAAACCGGATTAATGTGGCGCTGGCCGATCCGGATATCAAAAAATCCGGATCTCGGGGTGGCTATTTTTATATAATTAAAGTGGTTTTAAACGTGAACAAAACGTAGCAATTTACGTTTTTAGCGCTAAAACACGTTGCACTTTGATAAATTGTAGCTTTACCACAGTATTCTAAAAATTAACTATGGTTTTTCAAATTACTGTAAAATATAGACGTTACGTTTTAACTGTACTATTATGTAATTTGCCGGTACGGTAACCGATAATAAAAGTACCAAAAACAACAAAAGGTAGGTTAGTTAAATAAATATTACAATATCTATGTTTAAAATTCTATTTATTTTAAGCTGAATGAGGCTCAGCATAAAGTACACAAACAACAATTAATTAGGTCTACAGTGTTAACTAAAAATATCAAACGAAAAATGAAGATTAGAAAATAAAACAGTACAATAAATACGTACAGGATTTACACGTGAAATTTTGATGAACGTACGATAAATGTTAGTTTTCATTACAGTACAGTAATTTGTACTCACGTCAGTTTTTATTAAAAAAAGATGTAATGGTAGCTTGCTTGGCTCGTTGAACACGCTTCTTAGATGTAATATCTCTCCATCTACGAAAAAGATGGAGATCGGCCGGTGAGGATTCTTCTTGTTCTTCCACGTAGTCTATCAGCTGTTCAAGTGCTTGGAATCAGAACTGCAATACTGCCCAGTGCCCAGCTCAAAAACATCGTTCACTACTATTCGGCCCGAAAATATTATTTATGTATAGAAAATTGTATTTTTATTGTTTTTTATACGATGGCATACGACGGCCGGATATCGGAGTTTCTGGATATCAGAGAGTGTTTACTGTATATATGTTTTGAAAAACTAAACTTTCATATTAGTAGACTATTTGAATATTTCATACATCCCTATAGTTTGGCACCATAAGGTCCAGATGGGTTTGATAATGGCTAGATATAGTAGCCGTTTACGATGCTCACTGTGGTTTTCAACCAAATTAACCAGTACAATTGACGAAATTAGACTAATTTGCAGGGGCAGCTCCAGGATTTATTTTTTGGGTAGGCACAGTTTAGGGGTGTCATGACTATGGCGGGGGACCTGGGTAAATACCCCCTAGGATAAGGGGGGGACTGCTTATTGAAGATAAAAGCATACACCACACTGTTAATTTTAAAACTATGGAGCCAGGTCAACTATGAAAAATAAAAATATTTTTGTTATTTTATGATATATAATATATTTTATTGCCTATAAGTGTCACAAAAATAGTTGTTGAGAAATAATATCTAAATCAAAGTAAACCATACAGCTCGTTAATACACCTTAAATCGGTAATATGTAGCCTACATTTAGGCGTGTCACCGGCCGAAAACCAAATAAGTTGGGCAGGCTCAGGCCTACCCGCTGGAGCCGCCACTGCTAATTTGTACTGATTTTGTACTCAGATGTAAGTCGAGAATCCTTGTGGATACCAAGATATTTGACTGAATTATGTTGTGTGATTGTTTCCCTATTATTTTATACATGATAGTTTTGGCCTATATTATATAATGAAAACTTATTATGGTTTGATTTATGCATATTACAGTTGTTTGTCCAAGGAGATATTCTATAAACTGGTTTCTGTAAGTTTGTGTTGCTTCATAATTCACTGACTTTTACATCAGCAAAGGTGAACATCTTTGTTTCATTATCTACAGGTATGTCTCATGTATACAACTAATACAAGAAAAGTCTGATGACATTTCCTTGTGGAATGCTTGCTTCCACTGGGTAATATGGTTGATCAAACATCATTATTTACGATCTGTGAGATATGACTCGATCTATCGGCAGTAATTTCAAGGTAAAAGTTTGCTTAATTTTAAAAATGACTTCTAGTCTGGCTTTATAAACAGGAAATTCTTTCCAATTGGCAGTGTGCTCTTTGCCGCAGTTATCACATTTATAGGCGGAATCTTTTTTGCTTATTATAATTGTATTATGATGATATACACCACATTTGACACCTTTCCGATTGCCTCTGGGAAGAATTGTGTGACCAAAATCTTGACAATTTTTACATTGTTGAATATCTATCTTTTTTTCTTGGAGGTTCAATTTTATCTTTCCAGTGTAACATTTACATTTTTATTGTTCGGCTTAGAGCAGAGATCAACATAAAACATTGGCACTTCAATTGTAGTAATTATTTCCTTGATTCTTCTCTTCATGAAAATATTCGTCTCACGGATTGCCTCGTGCCCCATACTTTGATGTCATCTTCCTTATTTGACGGGTCCAAACTTCTCACTTCTAATATGAAAATTTCGGGAATGAACCTGTTGTCCTTGTTAGGAGATCAACCTTTCTCTTTTTAGATTTACTTTTCCTTGATTTCTATTTACATCCTGAGCTTTCTCAAGTTCATCTTCATCTGTTTCATAAATGAAAAATATTGTAAAGACGTTATCAAGGCTTCGAGATTATTTATTTAGACATCTGCTTCTGTTTGGTTTGTAGCTTATATCGATTCATTGTATTTGGTATATCTGTTGTGTTGTTATCTTCATTATTGCTAGAATTTACAGTAAGCGGAGATCTATATGTCATTGAACTTCTTCTAAATGCAGAATCTACAACCAATTGCCCCTTCACCAAATCGTGTGATTAACAGCTTTCAAAATCTGTGCATTTGGCATCGCCGACTGGGGTTTCCACCCTATCGAAACTGACGGTGGGATTCACCGATGTTTGGATATTATAGTAAGCATTTGGAATAAAGTAAGTTATAACAGACAAGTGTGAAATTGAAATGGGTTGGCTCGCAGATGGTTTTGCTAACGTGAGTAGTTTATCACATTGAGTAATGGCCTGTATGAGTCGCAAACGGGAGCATGAGCAGCCTTAGTCAAATGACAGAATTTTATTTGGGTACAAAAATAAATGATGCAGGAAATTCCCTACAATGTCTGCGTTTCCAAAACCAAATAAAAACAAACTGAAACTAATCATCACCAAATATGTTATTTCGGTAGTTGTTTGTTAAAAAGTGAAATGAAACATGGGTACCATTATATATGTTATGTAAATAAGAGCATAAACTTGATTCACTTGTGCCATAAACACGTCCTCAGCTCGTCGTATATGATTAAAATTGAGCTTTAAATGGCGGCAGTCAAAGTTTATTTTGGTTTTTTGATTATTATTTGTAAACCATAATATTTGTTAACTTGCAATTTTACAAACGATTTTGGATAATTAATCTTCACAATTTGCTAAAATTTGAATGAAATCGGTATTGCTAATTTTGAGAAATTATATATTTTATATCAGAACAGTTCCCGATGTTTTGTGGTTTCTTAGTGACCTAACTCATGTATTGTCATTTTTTGATTTTGACCAATAACTTGGGATCATTACAAAATACACTTGAGAAAAATTCAAAGTCGTTAGAGCTGATTTTGAGAAGGTTGTAATTTATTATCTTTTTCTTAGGTTGTCCATTTTTGAATTGTCAAAAAAATGAAAAAAATCTGAGATATGGCCATCATAATAAATTGGTCCAATTGTTGGGGCTGTAGAACACTGCACATATGACGGAGGCCAGACATCATTCCAAAATCCACTTTAAAAAAAAAAAAAAAAACTAAATGGACTTGAAAACAAATAAATTGCAGGAAAACTCGACTTCCGTCACATAACTTTCCCACATTATTACATTTATGTAAAAATTGTGTTATACTGAATATTGTGCATCTCTTATTGATTGTCTTGATTTTTGTTTTAGGATAAATGTTCAGAAGGTAGTCACTGTAAATCCTTAAAGTCAAAACTAGATATTTGTAACGACAGAGTGAACAGTCGCAGTCAAACAGCGGAAACTTGCACGGAAGAACTCTTTGATTATCTGCATTGTGTCGATCATTGTATTTCTGAGAAACTTTTCTCTTTATTAAAGTAGAATAGTCTAAAAAAAAAAAAAAAAATGTAATTTAGAAATATAAATATATATGTAGCAATAAGTAAGATGTAGTTTTATTTATTGTAGTGACATTTTAGATATATATTTTAAATCCATTGTGAAAACCTTCGGATTAGTGAAATTTAGAATTTATCTGTAGGTAATATGTTTATTAATTCATTTAATAAGAAATGCTACTAGTAGGCTTATTCTGTATCGATCCAATCTTAGCAATACAATATCTTTACCACAATAATTACTATTTATGTTTTTAAACTTAGGCTTAACAAATTATGTATTTGTTAAAATTAAAGTTGAAATTATAAAATGTTAGGTTTCATATTTAGGGATTTATATCTGGAAATAAAGGCAAGAAGAAATCTATTTATTCATGAATAGAGCAAGGTGTTGCTGTTATATGACCACCAAGTCTGCTTCACTTCCCAATTGTGTAATAAGAGATTCGTTACCTGCTACATCTTGAAATATGTTACAACTCTCAGAAATCTGTACCACATTTTTTCTTGTTGTTCAATGGTGAAAAAACATCTCTGTCATCATCGCCTTATAAAAAAAAAGGAAGAAAAGAGCATAAAATAAAATTAAAACCGCAGCCCTCGAGTAATATCAGGGTCGGAAAAGAACAAGAGTTGGTCAGATAAACCCTTGTAAATCTACTGATAGTTTTACAATTATTGATATTTGGCAGATATGAAAACAATTTTACAATGCAAGGTAAAATTTTGTCACAAAAACTATTTGAATAATGTATAATGAAAAATAATGGAGGATTAACCATGTAGGTGTCTATTTAAATTGGTGGTTTTTGAAATTACTATACAGGGTGTTGCAATATTGTGTTTGCAAACAACAGGAGGTGGTTTTTCCCACATTAAAACTAAAAAAAAAGTTCCAATAAACATATAATCGGAATTGCCTAACCGCGATTCTTATCTCCAGAATTGTTTAATGGATTGAATTGACACTTAGGTATTTAATAAGGTAAAGAACTATTTTGAAAAAATAACCGACCTAATTGAATAACCAATTTAAAAAAAGGCGGCTGCTTAAAATTTTAAAATAAAATAACTTAAAAACGATAAATTTTTATGAAAAATTTAAGCAGCTGCTATTTTGAAATGGGATATTGGATTAAGTTTGTTATTTTTTCAAAATAGTTCTTTACCTTACTAGGTAAAATCTCAAGTTTTAATTCAATCCATCAAACCGTTCTGGAGATGAAAAAACAAAATCTGGAAAACTAGGCAATTCCGGACATATATGTTTAAAGGAACTTTTTCTCATTTTTGACGTGGGAAACCCCCTCCTGAAGTTTAGAAACAATTTTGCAACACTCTCTATACAAGAAAACTAAAAATGTATTTTGTCTTAAAGGTGATTTTTTTTTTCTAGTGGATAAGGAAGCTTAAAAAAAAATAAACAAAACCATTTTTTAACTACATAATAGTTTAATTTTGACTAAGAATTGAATAGAGATGCCTCTAATTTGTATAGTGTATACTATTATTAGAAATCAATACATTGTTACATTTAAATAAAACTCCAAACTAATTAGAAATATCGATACATATGTTTCAAGTTAGTAATTGCCAATTGGTTTTTAGTATGGTAATCTTCATTTGTGGAGTTCTTACACACATTTTTTGGTGAAGCACTTTTATTGTACAAATGATACAGCATGGTAATATTTTCTAAAGGAAATTTGTTACCTTTTGAATATGAAACAATGCAGCATTAAATACGAGTCAACTGTAATAACAGGGAGACACAATAGACTAGACTGAAGCATTGAGATCCCATCAATGACATGCACAGGTAGGAAAGTTGTAGCGCTCAAAGGTACAACTGCCATTAGTCTCAAAACATAGGACAACTAAATGAGGTATTAGCGATGTCGATACTCGAGTGAAATGGATACTCGCATTACTCGGTTTCAAATGATTTCAATACTCGTATTATTATTTCAAAATCGAGTGTATCATTCGAAATGATTTTGCGTATCGGATTCGAACTCAGCTTTACCAATCAGATCGTTTTAGATAAACCTACACTTTTGCATTCTATCTGTTAGACTGATCCACCAAGTATTTATTTTTTAAAAATAATATGTGATTGACACTTCTAGTATGTAATTAAATGTTATCCTGCCTCGACACAAATTCAGTAAATTAACGTTAGTACAATTATTACAAACATTATTAATTTAGTTGTTATTTAAAATAAGTTAATTTACTATATTTTTTATAAAGATGGTAACCTATTAATATTTACTTAAATATAAATAATAACAATTAAATAATAATTTAATTTACTTTTTGTTAATGTGGAAATAAATTAATATTATTATTTTAAATTGAACTTGTTACCCAATCTAAATCATTTAAACTCAAAATCGTAATGTTTAATTAATGTGTAGTGAAAAATCAGCTTAGAAACTAATGTAACCAAAGTAGAAACACCGAGCATTTTGTTTGGAATTGACACAACACTAACGAATATCGTTGTCCGAGGATACTCGCAGTCTCGCACATTACCTCCTCCTTGTTCCTAGTTACGAGGATTTCGTCCGAATATTTTAATACGAAACCGAGGATTTTAATATTCAGAATGCTCCGAGGATTTTGATACTCAGATTCACCGAGGTATTATGTAATTTTGAGTGATACCTCATCAATGCTGGTTCGAGCGTATCTAACCTATTCATGAAATTGCTTTTAATGACGCCTAAAGGGTTAAATTTGATTTGGGTTTATATTATGAATCGGTCTGTTCTTGTAAAAAAAAGGGCCTTATAATATTAAGATTATCTTGACTATGCATTCCTGCACAAAGATTATTTAATTTTTTACCGACTACTACAATATCATTTTTTGTAACCTTTACATTTCACCAAAATTTATTAAAAATCAGCAGAAGGAAATAGGTCGAGATATTTTACAGTGCAAGCATTTTTTTAAAACCAGTAACTTATGCATTTCAATTTCATGAATGATTAGTGTTTTTGTTTAAATAATGTTTGTTTGTTTTTTATTACCCAGATTATGATTTTTTTTACTGAAACTGTAGTTGGTATGACTGAAGAAAGGTGATGTATTTTATTTAATGGATTAGTAGATTTTTTATCTACAGATAATTGGAAATTAATATACATTATTAATTTACTTAGTTCTCTTAGACCGTACTTTAAGATTAAAATTTCTACATCAGATGATGCCAATACTCTGCTGCTGCAAATACCCAGTTGGTGAGCATCTGACTTGAACTTTCACCAACCAATGTTGGCCTTCAGGGAGTCTCTCTTCCTCCACCCAATAGTATTAGAAGAACAAAAAGTCCTTCAAGTTGGAATTGATGCAAGTAACCATGTGTAACGAATGTTACGGTAGTCTCAAGATCAGAATTGTGTTCAATCCAAAAGTACAATCTGAATCTTATCCTCATTTTCTATGTATAACCTACATTCATTATATCAGTATATTCAAAAGATTTATTTTTCACAGATTTACAGAAATGTACAACTAAATGTCTAGATAATAATAACATTAAAAAATTGTTCAATGAAAACCACTACTTGAGAGAAAAACAACAGAAACTTTCTTAACCTGGCTGATAATCTCCATTCAGATTCATAATAACACTGAATAAACACGTGTTTATAAAGGCATATTGACCAACTAATTGGTGTCAATTCGCCTCCTTCTGAAAATAAACAAAAACAAGTGGACGAGTCATTGACTGACTTAGTGACAGATACCATTCAAACAAGGGGAAATATCTCACCCCGGAAGAGCATCCGCTCTCCACCAATTGTTATGAGACATTCCAGTCCCGTTATGATTCAAACACGGAATTCTCCAACATCCGTTGTAAACAATAATACTACTGATGTTGTTGAAAGAAGATATCCAATTAGATTAAGGAAACCTGTTGTAAGACTTGATTATTAAATAATATATTATGTATAATTGTATTTTGTAAAATGTTTGTGTTCTGGATAGAATTGTTTTTTTTAAAATAATTTACAATTAAGAAGAAAAATTGATTTTATTTGTTTAAATTGCTAATTTAATTTTGCTAACAAATTATCATGTGTTAATTTACGTTACTAGTTTAATTGTCAAATTGTTTCAAGATTCTAGGTTTAAAGTTATACGACTATGTGTTTAAGTTTTGTTTTTAAAAAGATGTGTTTAAGTTTTATATAAAAAACTAAAATTGTATATTGTATTGTTTAAAAGAATTAAGAGGGAGGAATTGTGATGTATACAATTGTACAAGAGTGGGAGTATCGCGTGACATCGTATGATGTGTGACGTCATATGGTTCGATATGTCATACGACAAATTAATAAATGCTATTGGCTGCAATCCAGTTCCTTTTCCCACCAGCCCTTATTACTGACGCTTTCCCTGGCTACATATTCAAGCCAGTCTTGAACTCACCTTCCTACCTGAAACACGCAGTCGTAGTTATAATCTAATACAATGTGTTTTATTTATTGAACCCAAATTTAGTAATATCGTTAACATATATTGCAGTGGTAACGAGCATATATTACAGTTTCGTTCCACACAGCATAATACACTTTTTTTTGTTCGAGTGAAGCAGGCGGTCAAGTTGTATACGTTTGACTTTCTCTTATAAAATAGACTGCTGATGTCTGCATGCGGGCACAATATGACGTTTTGCAAATCAAATAAAAGGACTGGAAGTTCCTTGTTTTCATTTTCAATTTGTCTATGTTGTCTAATTTGATTCTTACGCAAAATATGCATCTCGTAGCTGGCAGTTTGCTTCTCACTTAAGGTTTCAGTATCTTTGCTTCCTTATAAGCTTCACACACATCACATCTATCAATTTTCGGCATATAAAACTTAAATTAAACTCTGTACCAAAAATCCGGTAGTACATAGATTTTTTTATTGGTACATTTTCTTCAATTTTAGCTGATGTTTTAATAAATCCTAATTATATCTGCATACAATAGTTTTTCTCTAGGATTGGATAAAAAATAACGAAACCACAACCATACGTTTTAACAGAATAGAAGGAAATAAAATTGTTTAGAGAAATAAATAAAAGTGTGGTTGTATTTTAAAATAAATGAACCCTCAGGGGCTCACTGCAGTGAGTACGGGCTTGGCAATCCCGAGGTACCTAGCTGGATCTACACCTTTTTTCATCTAGTCTTGGGTGAGATCCCTCTCTTTTATCTGTCCTATCAGGTCTCTCTTGACCAACTGTTCTTCTCTTCAGACCCTGACACAATTAGAGGATTTATTGCTAGAGGTCTTTATTTTGTAATTTTTTCTTCTGGTCTTTTTATAAGGTGATGATGACAGATAAATAATAAGGGGGAAAATTTAATAAATAAATATTTTTTAAAAATTATAAAAAGTTGAGATTAAGATTAGGGAAGTGTGACCTCATCTATAGAGTGAACATTAATGTGACATGTTCGCCTTTTGGATATGGCACCAACTGTTTGGCATACTCCTCTCAAAGACCATCTACACCATTCCAAGACCCCTGTTGTAAATATATTCCAGAGATTATACAAATATGTGTTTTATTTATTGTGTATGATTAATTATATCTTAAAAACTGACAATACCTTCTCTAACGCCATCTAGCGTCAAATCTGTGAAGCGTTTTACAAACAAGTACATATTTATTATATGTAAGTGTTTTTGTATAGTCATAAACTTGGGTGAAATAATAATAAATTGGGATAGCGAAAATTGATAACATATTTCCTTCAAAGAGTGATTTTCTAAAAACATTTTAAGGCTATATTTTTGGATTGGACATCAAATTTTAATACGTTTTCATTCTTTGGTATTTTTTGATAAACTCTATTCTTCAGAACCTACGGCCTATGCAAATTATGAAATTAATTACTTACACTGTTTTGAATGTTTTAAATTATTATTTTAACTACAAATTCTTGTAAAAAAAAATTTATGACAGATATAAGGTAATGGACAAACTTTTATTTTAACTAACAACTTATAAAAATACAATTTATTACAGACATAAAGCAATGGTTTGTATTGGTGCCCAGCAACACTGAGCATCTCAAAAATTATTTTTCTATAATAAACATAAATAATCTACTACTCTACAAAATACAAAATACTTTACAATATCTAAGTGGCCGCTGTGAAATGTTTCTGTGAGAGTGTCGAGTTATTAAGGTTTTATCTCAGAACTCAAATATTTACATAAACATTTCACTAACTTAATTTATTATATAAATAAATTTACAATAAAATATATAATAAAGACTCCAAATTATGTGTTTTATTTATTGTTTATGATTAATTATATCTTAAAAACTGACAATACGTTCTGCAACCCCATCTAGCGTCAAATCTGTGAAACGATAGGCTGTGTCATTACAATATATGAATTATTTACTGTTTATGAATAAATCTACAATTTGTGCTAAAAATACAATTTATTACAGATTGGCAATTTGAATGTATAGAAGTGTATTTTATTAAATTATCTTATTAGAAATCGATTAAATAATACATTTCAAATCCTTTGATAGGCATTAGATTCTAAAAGGTTAAATTAATTAAAAATAAGGAGTATAAAAATGTTTTAAAATTATTACACTTTCTACCAGACATATTTATAAATTAATTAGGCTGACAACCATATTGGAAAATGGGGGTGATTTTACAAAATTGGGAAAGCATATTATAAAAAATATGAAGAATCCCTATTTAAAGTTTTGTTTAACTCTCAGTGGTGGCCATTTTGAGTTGATCACTGTATATATAGATAAGGGTTTCTAAAAAAATGTCCTTAAAGTAATGTTTATTTTTACAAAGTTACCAAATTAAAATAACTGTCTAATGTGGCAATAATAATTGTACTTGGAAGCCCTTTGTATTTCAATAAATTACAAAATAATATAAAAATATGTCTAACCGTTATGTAGACACATTAACAAAGTAGGGATGAGTTTATTTTTTATTACAATAAATACAGGATAATCAACACAAGATGGCCACCATTGGGAATCAGTTACTCAAAAAACTTTAAAGTGTAACCTTCCCTGGATTTAAACGTACATTAAAATTATGTTGTTGCTTTATTTTTAATCTTCGTTATTTTTCCAATACGGCCGCCATTTTATTTTATTTTTTTAATACAAACACTTTATTTGCTAGAACATATTATTTTATGACACTTTTGTTTTTTGGTATTTTTCTCTAAACGCAGCCGTTACGGAGCTTTGTGTTGTCATGTGTAAACACAACTATTACCGACATTTGGCAACTAACCTAACTTGTTGCAATACATAATTTTAAAACTAAAAGTAAATAAAATTAAGACCTTTACCTTTAACAAAGTTGTTTTATTAATTATTGCTTTCATCAGTGGGAATTTACAATGCTAATTATATTATATTTTCGAAGTGTCCCCCATCAAGCAGCCCCTCTTCTAAAAACATCATTAACAGATTTCAACAATGTTTTGGTTGTGTAAAATCTCCTCCGTCTTAATTGACATTTCTTCCATGGAAGCAAACCGGAATTTATAAAACTGGTCTTTTATGTAACCCCACAGAAAGTAATCTAATGGAGAAAGATCTGGACTTCTCGCTGGGCCTTGGTTAACAACCCTCCTATTATGGAAATATGTGTCCCTTACCCTGCCAAGTTTGTGTGCTGGAGGTCCATCTTGTATTCATCAAGAGTATAGGATATCTCCCCCCCCCTCTTGGGAGAATGTGCAGATTACAATCCTCCTTAAGTCTATGTCCAGTTAGAAACCCGGTCAAAGTTTTAAGTTAATCTCTACTTACACTATCCACCATCTTCTCAGACTTATCTTAGGCCTTGTATTCTTCTAGTTACGGTTAGCCAAAGATTTCTAATCCTCCGGTGAAATGCCTTGAACCAAAATATAATAGTTTTATATGCAATTTGACATAAAAAACTGTAAAAAGTAATATTAAAGACTAGGTTCTCCAGTTTTTATGATAAAACTGGGGCAAACACAAATAATTGGGGTCGTTAAGACAGACAAGTTAAGGACATTATGATATAAACTTGTAAATGTTACCAACAGAATTTGCTAAGAATTTAATTATAAACAAATTGGTGAAAGATAAGTAAAAAAAAAAAATCAATTCCCCCCCCCTTAATCTTATCAACAAAACTCATTATTATTTGCAAATATCAGGATCGTTTATCATCAATCTTTCCTTGTTATATTGTTGTACTTCCTGTTTGATTTTTATCCCTGAAGAATAACTTTAAATATAAATTGACATGAGTTTCTTCATAATTACATATTCTTACGTCATGGTAATGGTTTGTATTGGTGCCCAGCAACACTGAGCAACTCAAAAATTACTTTATCATAATAAAAATTAATCAACTACTCAACAAAAATACTTTACAATATCAAAGTGGCTGCTGTGTAAGTTTCTGTGAGAGTTGTCGAGTTATTAAGATTTTATCTCAGAACTTAAATATTTACATAAACATTTCACTAACTTCATTTAATATATACATAAATTTACAATAAAATATATAATAAAGACTACAAAATATGTGTTTTATTTATTGTTTATGATTAATTATATCTTAAAAACTGACAATACGTTCTGCAACCCCATCTAGCGTGAAATCTGTGAAACATTTTGCAGCAGCATGAGCCAAGCTGTCGCCACCAGAATGCAGTTACGTGCAGTCTAATCTTGCACGCTTATTTCTGTATCAAGTAGGCAGCAGAAGAAGATGTAGCTTGTAGCTCACTAACAAGGTATTTGTAAGGTAACTCCCATCCTTCACCTTGCATGCCACATCTACCAAACCTGGACTCCTGCATGATCTGGACTCTGTCAAGTCAGGTTTTTATCTTGCCCTTCGCGCCGATACATAACGTTCTGCTTTCTTCCACATTTACAATCTCGATACGCCCATGGAAAGAACTTCTCAGCTTGGTACATGGAAAACCTTTCCTGTTTCCTTGTCTCCAGCGATAGGGGTACTAACAGGAAGGAAGGTGGTTTTTAGTGAGTAAGAATGTAACACTATTGGGAAGAGCGGATTTCTCCCTTTGTCTTTTGAAGTTTTTCCATCTATCTTGCGAAATTTAAATAAAAAAATGTATTTTTTAAATTGCAATTAATTGTATAATCATAAACTTGGGTGAAATAACAAATTAATTGGGATAGTGAAAATTGATAACATTTCATTCAAAGAGTGATTTCTAAAAACATTTTAAGGCCATATTTTTGGATTGGACATCAAATTTTAATACGTTTTAATTCTTTGGTATTATTTCATAAACTCTACTGTTCAGAATCTTTGGCCTATGCAAATTATGATATTAAATATTTACACTGTTTTGAATGTTTTCAATTATTATTTTAACTACAACTTGTTATAAAAATACAATTTATTACAGAAACTCCGTTCACATTCATAATAACACTGAATAAACATGTGTTTGTAAAGTTAAAGTCATGATGGAAGAAAAAAAATCAATTAATTGTAAACAACCACAAGTTTACCGCCTACTAGATAGTCAGCAATGAGAAAACTTGTTGCTATGGCAACAAATAAATAATAATGAAATAACAGCTGATGTTTTAATAAATCCTAATTATATCTAGATACAATAGTTTTTCTCAGGGATTGGATAAAAAATAACGAAACCACAACTATTTAAAGTTTTAATTTACTTTTTAAAGATCTGTTGTAGACTAAGGCCCAGCTAACATCAGGAAGTAGTGATAAACAATTACGAGGCTCAAAACATTTGTAATTACTACAAAATTATACTGTAATGTTAATGATGAATTTAATAAAACAACTTACTTCAATATAACAGCTGTTTAAACAAACACCCTACTGGATAAGACCCCTTGATCTACCAATACAATTTAAGATTTTCTCTAAGGCTGAAAAAACTAACATTTAAGAGCTGCTTATTTTACATTGTATGATGGGGCTGGGTAAATACAGTTAAGTTGATTTTGAAAGAAGGAAATAAAATTGTTTGGAAGAATTTTGAAAAATGTGGTTTTATTTTAAAATAAATGAACCCTCAGGGGCTCACTGCAGTGAGTACAGGCTTGGCAATCCCGAGGTACCCTAGCTGTATCTACACCTTTCTTCATGTTATTATTTTAACTAACAACTTATAAAAATATAATTTATTACAGACATAAAGCAATGGTTTGTATTGGTGCCCAGCAACACTGAGCATCTCAAAAATTATTTTTCTACAATAAACATAAATAACTACTACTCTACAAAATACAAAATACTTTAAAATATCAAAGTGACCGCTGTGAAATGTTTCTGTGAGAGTGTCGAGTTATTAAGGGTTTATCTCAGAACTCAAATATTTACATAAACATTTCACTAACTTAATTTAATATATACATAAATTTACAAAACAATATATAATAAACACTACAAAATATGTGTATTTTTATTGTTTATGATTAATTACATCTTAAAAACTGACAATACGTTCTGCAACCCCATCTAGCGTCAAATCTGTGAAACGTTTGCAAACGATAGGCTGTTTCGTTGCTGTATATGGATTTTAATACGTTTTCAATCTTTGGTATTTTTTACTGTTCAGAATCTATGGCCTATGCAAATTGTGAAATTAAATATTTACACTGTTTTAAATTATTATTTTAACTACAACTTGTTGTAAAAATCTTTGTATTAATAGGCAAGCACAAAACTTGTCCTCCTTTTTTCTCATTTTGTGTGCATCGTAGGAGAAATTCGCGCATACCGTTAGAAAGGACGTGTCCTTTAGATGAGTAGAAACCCATTATAATTTACACCGGCCCTCAGTGCTACGCCCCACAGGCATTCAAAGTTTCAATGTTAATTTTATGGAAGAAGGTAATTGATTGAATTATTATATTTTAAACAGCTGTTGTCATAACAAATGCTAGCAAAACATGAAGAACAGATGTTTCAGACATATGAAATGGCAATAGGGACCGTGTAACCGAAGATTTATCCTTTGTAACCTAGAAGTAAAACTTTAAAGTAAGTGTTAAGTGGTATTTGTTTATATATAGTGCCTATTTAATGACGATGTAAAGTGGAAATAAGTGTTTTTATCTGTGAGAGATTTGGGCAGCGTGTCTCAACATGAAAAACATTAGATAAACTTTCCTCTAGCATATTCAAATGCAAAAACCAAATAATGTTTTTAACCTATTTCATTATCTTTATTTTTTGGGTACCTACATTTCGTTATTTGTTTTATATCAGTTGCGCTAGGTCTAATTTGAATGTATTTGTTATTAAAATGCCTTTAAGAAAGACTTTAACTGGTCGTGTAGCAAGACAACAAGAGAGAGTGCGACACTATACACTTTGTCATAATAATATGAGGGATGGATTTAAATCTGCTTTAAGAATGTTTCCATTTAACTTTAATATTTTGAGATTAAAGTGTAATTTTTGTAATGGTAAACATTTACAACCTTCACTTCATGCTGTCATAAAGGCAAAATTGTTTTACTGCCTTTAACTCAAAATGCATTTTTCAAAGCACTTTATGATGGTATCAATTCTGTTGATCAGAATATCAAAAAAAGATCAATGAATTTCTATAAAAACTTTTGTAATTACAATTCATTGTTTGCAATGGTCAGCTCTGAGACGAAAATCGCTGACACAAAGTCACGTGGTTTGTACCATGACACATTCTACCACAGAGCAGGTCCAATGACTTTGTTAAATGCTGTTATATTTCAATGACGTAGATTACAGATTTAGTAAGCAGTCAAATAATACATGCGATCTGCATGACATTGCTATTGAATTGGAACGTGTAAATCCTTATGTGAACTCCTTTAATACAATGAGAGATCACTGCAATATTCCTAGAAGTCCAAAGCAAAGAGATTTGTTTGGTCATTAAAGTAAATCGTGATTTAGATATCCGTTAATACAAAGATGCAGTTCAAACAGATGTAGCTGTTGATGGTGAGCCACCCATCGCTTGTTCCATTAGCTTATCCGATGTTTTGTCAAATGGAGATACTGGGTGGCATGTTAATATGTCACAGAACACACCAAGAACTAAAGTTACCAGACTTACATTTCGAGATGACTTTAGTCATTTACACCACTCGCAGAAATTATTTTTGCATTGGATAGTTGATATGTATGTGCGTATGGAAGGCACCAGATTACATTTTATTTGGCAAAATCAATCAGCTGTATTTAACAATTTAAAAAATTAAAACAAAAATTATATTTGTAAACTAATTGGGTCCAGATAAATTGAATTTTTGGTGGAATTTCGACCACTGGGCGATCTTTAGTACAATTTAATACATTTATTAAAGCAATGGTTTATATTGGTGCCCAGCAACACTGAGCAACTCAAAAATTATTTTATTTTTTCAAAGTAAATATCTACTACACAACAAAAATACTTTACAATATCTAAGTGGCTGATGTGTAATGTTTCTGTGAGAGTGTCGAGTTATTAAGGTTTTATCTCAGAACTCAAATATTTACATAAACATTTCACTAACTTAATTTAATATATACATAAATTTACAATAAAATATATAATAAAGACTCCAAAATATGTGTATTATTTATTGTTTATGATTAATTACATCTTAAAAACTGACAATACGTTCAGCAACCCCATCTAGCGTGAAATCTGTGAAACGTTTGCAAACAAGTACATATATGTGTTTTTGTATAATCATAAACCTGGGTGAAATAATAAATAAATTGGGATAGTGAAAATTGATAATATATTTCCTTCAAACAGTGATTTTCTAAAAACATTTTAAGGACATATTTTTGGATTGGACATCAAATTTTAATACGTTTTCATTCTTTGGTATTTTTGATAAACTCTACTGTTCAGAATCTATGGCCTATGTAAATTATGATATTAAATTTTTACACTGTTTTGAGAGTGTAAATTATTATTTTAACTACAACTTGTTATAAAAATACAATTTATTACAGAAACTCTTTTCACATTCATAATAACACTGAATAAACATGTGTTTGTAAAGTTAAAGTCATGATGGAAGAAAAAAAATCAATTGTAAACAACTACAAGTTTACCGCCTACTAGATAGTCAACAATGAGAAAACTTGTTGCTATGGCAACAAAAAAATAATAATGAAATAACAGCTGATGTTTTAATAAATCCTAATTATATCTTTTAACAATAGTTTTTCTCAGGGATTTGATAAAAAATAACGAAACCACAACTATTTAAAGTTTTAATTTACTTTTTAAAGATCTGTTGTAGACTAAGGCCCAGCTAACATCAAGGAAGTAGTGATAAACAATTACAAGGTTCAAAACATTTGTAATTACTACAAAATTATACTGTAATGTTAATGATGAATTTAATAAAACAACTTACTTCAATATAACAGCTGTTTAAACAAACACCCTACTGGATAAGACCCCTTGATCTACCAATACAATTTAAGATTTTCTCTAAGGCTGAAAAAACTAACATTTAAGAGCTGCTTATTTTACATTGTATGATGGGGCTGGGTAAATACAGTTAAGTTGATTTTGAAGAGAAGGAAATAAAATTGTTTGGAAGAATTTTGAAAAATGTGGTTTTATTTTAAAATAAATGAACCCTCAGGGGCTCACTGCAGTGAGTACAGGCTTGGCAATCCCGAGGTACCTAGCTGTATCTACACCTTTCTTCATTTTATTATTTTAACTAACAACTTATAAAAATACAATTTATTACAGACATAAAGCAATGGTTTGTATTGGTGCCCAGCAACACTGAGCATCTCAAAAATTATTTTTCTATAATAAACATAAATAACTACTACTCTACAAAATACAAAATACTTTAAAATATCAAAGTGACCGCTGTGAAATGTTTCTGTGAGAGTGTCGAGTTATTAAGGGTTTATCTCAGAACTCAAATATTTACATAAACATTTCACTAACTTAATTTAATATATACATAAATTTACAATAAAATATATAATAAACACTACAAAATATGTGTATTATTTATTGTTTATGATTAATTACATCTTAAAAACTGACAATACGTTCTGCAACCCCATCTAGCGTCAAATCTGTGAAACGTTTGCAAACGATAGGCTGTTTCGTTGCTGTATATGGATTTTAATACGTTTTCATTCTTTGGTATTTTTTACTGTTCAGAATCTATGGCCTATGCAAATTGTGAAATTAAATATTTACACTGTTTTAAATTATTATTTTAACTACAACTTGTTGTGAAAATCTTTGTATTAATAGGCAAGCACAAAACTTGCCCTCCTTTTTTTTCTCAGCTTGTGTGCATCGTAGGAGAAAATTCGCGCATACCGTTAGAAAGGAAGTGTCCTGTAGATGAGCAGAAACCCATTATAATTTACACCGGCCCTCAGGGCTACGCCCTTTAGGCATTCAAAGTTTCAATATTAATCTTACGGAAGAACGGTAATAATTGATTGAATCATTATATTATAAACATCTGTTGTCATAACAATTGCCAGCAAAACATGAAGAACAGATGTTTCAGACATATGAAATGGCAATAGGGACCGTGAAACCGAAGATTTATCCTTTCTAACCTAGAAGGGTTTACATCAACAATATTTATTTCAAGTAAAGTTTAAAAGTAAGTGTTAAGTGGTATTTGTTTATATATAGTGCCTATTGAATGACGATGTAAAGTGGAAATAAGTGTTTTTATCTGTGAGAGATTTGGGCAGCGTGTCTCAACATGAAAAACATTAGATAAACTTTCCTCTAGCATATTCAAATGCAAAAACCAAATAATGTTTTTAACTTATTTCATTATCTTTATTTTTTGGGTACCTACATTTCGTTAATTGTTTTATATCAGTTGCGCTAGGTCTAATTTGAATGTATTTGTTATTAAAATGCCTTTAAGAAGGACTTTAACTGGTCGTGTAGCAAGACAACAAGATAGAGTGCGACACTATAAACTTCGTCATAATAATATGAGGGATGGATTTAAATCTGCTTTAAGAATGTTTCCATCTAACTTTGATATTTTGAGATTAAAGTGTAATTTTTGTAATGGTAAACATTTACAACCTTCACTTCATGCTGTCATAAAGGCAAAATTGTTTTACTGCCTTTAACTCAAAATGCATTTTTCAAAGCACTTTATGATGGTATCAATTCTGTTGATCAGAATATCAAAAAAAGTTCAATGAATTTCTATAAAAACTTTTGTAATTACAATTCATTGTTTGCAATGGTCAGCTCTGAGACGAAAATCGCTGACATAACGTCACGTGGTTTGTACCATGACACATTCTACCACAGAGCAGGTCCAATGACTTTGTTAAATGCTGTTATATTTCAATGACGTAGATTACAGATTTAGTAAGCAGTCAAATAATACATGCGATCTGCATGACATTGCTATTGAATTGGAACGTGTAAATCCTTATGTGAACTCCTTTAATACAATGAGAGATCACTGCAATATTCCTAGAAGTCCAAAGCAAAGACATTTGTTTGGTCGTTAAAGTAAATCGTGATTTAGATATCCGTTAATACAAAGATGCAGTTTAAACAGATGTAGCTGTTGATGGTGAGCCACCTATCGCTTGTTCCATTAGCTTATCCGATGTTTTGTCAAATGGAGATACTGGGTGGCATGTTAATATGTCACAGAACACACCAAGAACTAAAGTTACTAGACTTACATTTCGAGATGACTTTAGTCATTTACACCACTCGCAGAAAATATTTTTGCAATGGATAGTTATGTATGTGGTATAGAAGGCACCAGATTACATTTTATTTGGCAAAATCAATCAGCTGTATTTAACAATTTAAAAAATTATATTTGTAAACTAATTGGGTACAGATAAACTGAATTTTTGGTGGAATTTCGACCACTGGGCGATTTTTAGTACAATTTATTACATTTATTAAAGCAATGGTTTATATTGGTGCCCAGCAACACTGAGCAACTCAAAAATTATTTTATTTTTTTCAAAGTAAATATCTACTACACAAGAAAAATACTTTACAATATCTAAGTGGCTGATGTGTAATGTTTCTGTGAGATTGTCGAGTTATTAAGGTTTTATCTCAGAACTCAAATTGTTACATAAACATTTCACTAACTTAATTTAATATATACATAAATTTACAATAAAATATATAATAAAGACTACAAAATATGTGTATTATTTATGGTTTATGATTAATTACATCTTAAAAACTGACAATACGTTCAGCAACCCCATCTAGCGTGAAATCTGTGAAACGTTTGCAAACAAGTACATATACAGTATGTGTTTTTGTATAATCATAAACCTGGGTGAAATAATTAATAATTGGGATAGTGAAAATTGATAACATATTTCATTCAAAGAGTGATTTTCTAAAAACATTTTAAGGCCATATTTTTGGATTGGACATCAAATTTTAATACGTTTTCATTCTTTGGTATTTTTGATAAACTCTACTGTTCAGAATCTATGGCCTATGCAAATTATGATATTAAATATTTACACTGTTTTGAATGTTTTCAATTATTATTTTAACTACAACTTGTTATAAAAATACAATTTATTACAGAAACTCCGTTCACATTCATAATAACACTGAATAAACATGTGTTTGTAAAGTTAAATTCATGATGGAAGAAAAAAAATCAATTAATTGTAAACAACCACAAGTTTACCGCCTACTAGATAGTCAGCAATGAGAAAACTTGTTGCTATGGCAACAAAAAAAAAATAATGAAATAACAGCTGATGTTTTAATAAATCCTAATTATATCTAGATACAATAGTTTTTCTCAGGGATTTGATAAAAAATAACGAAACCACAACTATTTAAAGTTTTAATTTACTTTTTAAAGATCTGTTGTAGACTAAAGCCCAGCTAACATCAGGAAGTAGTGATAAACAATTACGAGGCTCAAAACATTTGTAATTACTACAAAATTATACTGTAATGTTAATGATGAATTTAATAAAACAACTTACTTCAATATAACAGCTGTTTAAACAAACACCCTACTGGATAAGACCCCTTGATCTACAAATACAATTTAAGATTTTCTCTAAGGCTGAAAAAACTAACATTTAAGAGCTGCTTATTTTACATTGTATGAAGGGGCTGGGTAAATACAGTTAAGTTGATTTTGAATAGAAGGAAATAAAATTGTTTGGAAGAATTTTGAAAAATGTGGTTTTATTTTAAAATAAATGAACCCTCAGGGGCTCACTGCAGTGAGTACAGGCTTGGCAATCCCGAGGTACCCTAGCTGTATCTACACCTTTCTTCATGTTATTATTTTAACCAACAACTTATAAAAATACAATTTATTACAGACATAAAGCAATGGTTTGTATTGGTGCCCAGCAACACTGAGCATTTCAAAAATTATTTTTCTATAATAAACATAAATAACTACTACTCTACAAAATACAAAACACTTTAAAATATCAAAGTGACCGCTGTGAAATGTTTCTATGAGAGTGTCGAGTTATTAAGGGTTTATCTCAGAACTCAAATATTTACATAAACATTTCACTAACTTAATTTAATATATACATAAATTTACAAAACAATATATAATAAACACTACAAAATATGTGTATTTTTATTGTTTATGATTAATTACATCTTAAAAACTGACAATACGTTCTGCAACCCCATCTAGCGTCAAATCTGTGAAACGTTTGCAAACGATAGGCTGTTTCGTTGCTGTATATGGATTTTAATACGTTTTCAATCTTTGGTATTTTTTACTGTTCAGAATCTATGGCCTATGCAAATTGTGAAATTAAATATTTACACTGTTTTAAATTATTATTTTAACTACAACTTGTTGTAAAAATCTTTGTATTAATAGGCAAGCACAAAACTTGTCCTCCTTTTTTCTCAGCTTGTGTGCATCGTAGGAAGAATTCGCGCATACCGTTAGCAAGGAAGTGTCCTGTAGATGAGTAGAAACCCATTATAATTTACTTCGCCCCTCAGGGCTACGCCCCACAGGCATTCAAAGTTTCAATGTTAATCTTATGGAAGAACGGTAATTGATTGAATCATTATATTTTAAACAGCTGTTGTCATAACAAAATAACGAAACCACAACTATTTAAAGTTTTAATTTACTTTTTAAAGATCTGTTGTAGACTAAGGCCCAGCTAACATCAAGAAAGTAGTGATTTCCAGTCGAAAATCGGAGAAGTAGACATGTAACAGAAACTGGACAGGTTATCATAATTATTGCTGTTTACAGGTAAAAATATTCAGGAGATCATTAAATTTTAATCACAACATAAAATAATAACAATATGTTTATTGATATACTCGTTGCCAAGTTTTCTTGTAGCATGTCCCTCCCCCCCCGAATAGAAACAACTTCCTTGTTTTCTATGATTGCATTTTACACTATTCATTCTTTAGAAAGCAAAGTTTGCATTAATAAAGATAAAGGGCTACCACAGACAAGAATTTACTTGCAATGATAAACTGATAAGAGGAGAGTCGTCCAATGTAGATAACAAATAATGCATTAATGTTAAAACCTTTTTAAATTAGTAGATCCCAGTGTTTTGCTATATTTACAGCAAAATTTTGTTTGTTTTACTAATTGTCTCTTTCAAATCTCAAGTTTTTATCATTGAATAAATAATTTATTTTCCTGACATCAAGAAAATTTGGAGTTTTATTAAATTTTAGTCTTTTTTTATTACTTTAAATTGTTGTTTTAAAATTGTTTTACGTTTACTACAAAATGCCTACTGGTAGAGTAGTTAAATAATAGATAGAAAAAAACTCAATACAAGATTTCACACAAATTACAAGATTACAAACATTGAACACTTGTTTAATGTTTGTAGTTAATAGTTATTGAATAGTATAGTGACCCTTGTGTATTATTGCTCTTACAGATGATTTATAATATGTGTCAATTTTATTATGATTTGGTTTTTTTACTTTTTTTCTCTCTTGATAAATAAGAACATGTGAATGTATATTGTTAATATTTGTGTAGAATGCTCGCCGATATTTTTTTTGAAAAAAGTAAAGGAAACTTTGTAAAATATAATTGATGTTTTAGGAGCTATATATCGTTAGGTTAATTTTGTCTTACTGCTGTCATATTTTATTTCGCAAAATGTAAGAGTGGCTATCCCCAAAGCGGACTATGCCTTTAGGGGGAGCCGGGTGTTTTTCTTTGCTTTTTTTTCTCTTCCAGAGTAAAGTGGGGGTTTTCTTTGAACTATATTATATTTTTTATTCAAGTAAATGTTTTTTTAATACTTTTAGATTAGATAAGCATATGTTATAGTTATAAGCTATGTATATTAGTTTTATGTATGGGTGTGTAAGTATGATTGGGCGGCTGTTACCAAAAAGCCACGAATTTTTCGGTCCATCTGAAATTACCAAATAGCCACGATCATTAATGAGGATTAAGAAGGGTCATCTCGCAAGGAACGAAATGTCCAAAAAGCCACGATCGAACCTTTAGTAGGAAGTATGCGTGTAGTGCCGAAAGAGTATATTCTATAAATATTAGTATCTATTTTTGTTGTAGCTTTCTCTATCCCGACACGGATATATGATTTATTCATCATTTTTCCTGTAAAATAAGGTTTCAAAATTGATTTTTGAAGATCACAGTTTTCAAATTATCGTAGTTTTTGGATATTTCGAAGCACGTAAAAGTCGAAAATAGGGTATTTTTTTTTAAAAAATGTCTGGGACTGGCGAACCTTTAGTACGAAGTATGCTTGTAGTGCCTGTAGTATGCTTGTATCATAAAAAATAAACTTTTATTTTACAAACTACTAAGTGTAGTAGTAAATGGTTTATGTCATAGGGAATTATCAATTCCCTTTTTCCCAGAGGTGGTGCCGGCTACCTGGCTGAGCCGTCGTGGCTTTTCGGACATTTCAGCGCTGGCAAACGAACCCTTCTTAATCCCCTCTAATGATCGTGGCTATTCGGTAGGGTCAGAGCGGCCCAAAAATTCGTGGCTTTTTGGTAGTTCCCGATTGGGTGTAAGTGTATATATTTAAGAATATGGTACAGGTCAATGTACACTTTATGTCTATTGTAGATTTGTTCATTTTTTGTTTGATTTTTCTTTCTCTTTTTTCTCTCTCACTAATTACTATTGTATAAAATAACTGTAATAGATGTGTTAATATTTTGTATCTGTATTGATTCTAGAAAAAAAAAATTCAATAATATGAATTGAAATAATTTACTTCCTGTAGGGCTTATGTTAGATTACTGGCCGACGCAAGGAAAGTGAAGGGTTGTTCATACATTTTTTTTTTGGTAAATACATTGAATGTTTTCTTTCGAAGATTACTCAGGGCTATTACAGACCTGAATTCAATGCATATTATTCCTCCATCCTTCTCGAAGTTCCACCTCTGTTTACAATTTTATTCACAACATCCTCTTGGCCAACTATCCTTCCTATTCAATCACAACAAAAGTCGATGTTGTGAAAATTTCCTTATACCTTATTTTGAAATAAAAAATATATTTGAATTCGTCACTTTTTTGACTGAAAAATTCCAAATTAAAAATAGTTGAAAAGTACCAAATCTAAGAGGTTAGGTAAAATGTAATGTAGAGCACCTAGATCTGAGCACAGTCAACAAACAGTATTGTAATCACAGATAACATGTACTAGACGTTTAACAATAAACTGTATACAGACGAATATCACTTATTAAACAGACTAATTGTGTTTACTTGATACAACTGTTTGGGATATTAACATATACATATATAGATAGCCAAGAGCATGCATGGCTTAGCCAACTAACCTAACCTAACCTATAATATTAGAAAAAAGGAAGTAAGGATATAAAATTAAGATCCCTACCTCTCGGGGTTAGGACTAAGGTCGGAGGAGAACAAGAATTTAATGTTCATTGTTTGGTGTCCAAGTCACTTTGTATAATATAATGAGTAATAAATTATTTATATTACCTTTATAGTTCCGTCATGTGACTTTGATTTTGTCACGTATACGTGTATTTATTTATTTGTGTGTATAGTGTTAATGTTTTGTTGTGTTTAATGTTTTAACGACCTCTACGGGGTGAAATAACTGAAGATGGAGCTACGACTCCGAAACGCGTCTTTGTAATTAAGACAAACGCAAAGTCACATGGCGGAACTATAAAGGTAATATAAATAATTTATTACTCATTATATTAGAACAAGAATTGGTCAGGCCTTATTAGCCTATTTCATACAGGCCTTATTAACAGGATATTTCTAACCTAACCTAATCTATCCTAACCTAACCCAACCTAACCTAATAGAACCTAACCTAACCCAACCTAATCTAACCTAACCTAATCCAACCTAACATAACATAACCTAAACTAACCTAACATAACCTAACCTAAAAACTAACCCAACCCAACCTAACCAAACCTAATCTAAACAAACCTTATTTAACCCCACCTAATCTAACCTAACCTAATTTAGGCTAACCTAACCTAACCTAATCTAACCTAACCTAACCTTTAAAACAGAATATTTCTAACCTAACCTAATCTATCGTAACCTAATCTTTCCTAATCTAACCTAACCACCACCTAACCTAACACAACCTAACCTAACACAACCTAACCTAACCCAACCTAACCTAACCTAATCCAAGCTAACCTAACCCCACCTAATCTAACCTAACCTAATTCAAGCTAACCTAACCTAACTTACCCTAACCTAATCTAACCTAACATAACCTTATAACAGGATATTTCTAACCTAATCTATCCCTAACCTAATCTATCCTAATCTAACTTAACCTAGTATATCCTAACCTAATATATCCTAACCTAATCTGTCCTAACCTATCCTAACCTTATCTAACATAATCTAATCTAACCTAACCTAACCTAACACAACCTAACCTAACTTATTTGTGATGATTCTAAAATAATTAAATACTTTTCCATTAGATACTTCGATAAAGTACCCACGTGGTTTTTGTGTGTCTACGTAGTCTACGAGTGACGTAATTAAAAGTACAAAAAACAGAAAAACAAATTTGTAATAAATTGAAAGATGATTTACGTAATTTCAACCACGAGACTGTCTTTCCAGTAATATTTTCAATTAATAACCGCCTGTCTGGTCTTTATACAGTTCTTCTGTAACCTCAACATTCCGGTAGGCCTAAATCAACACTGAAAAAATAAGGTGTACGAACGTGTCATAAGACATGTACTGAGCATGCGTCATACAGCATGCTAATGTCTTTATTAAAGTAGACTTTTACCATTGCTACCTAACCTACGCACAGATGAATTACGTTAATTTTCAGTTTGTAATTTTTCAGTGAAAAAGTGTATTCCGCTTTGAAATAGTACTATTTCAAAATAAGGTATGTAGTAGAAGAGTTAGACAAGTTTTTAAAAACTAATCACAACAGTGATTTAATAAATCAACCTTGTTTTGAAAAATAAATTCCGATTTCGGAGAGAGTTATGTGAAATTGTAACTACTGTATTTGGGTCTGTAGAAATTTAATAAGTTAACATTATTTTCCAAAACATGATTTTTAAAAAAAATTTTAATCAGTTAATAATGTATTTCCATCACATTAATTTTATAATTTTTTTTAAACATTTCGAAACCAAAGTTTGAACAAACGGTATTCCTTGTAACCTTCATTGAATTACCTATTATTTAAAATACATTAATTTATCTTTTAAGTGCCTGTTATAATGGAAATAAGACTAAACATAAAATGGTGTAAATTTTTCAAGTAGCGTTTGTGTATGAACATTTTTATTTACGAATTTAATATGTAGGAACAAATCAAGGTAAATAATTCTAGTTTTGTTGATTTATAATCATTTTCTAATTCTACCCATTTGTTTTTGTTCTTTTTTTAAATCCTCCAATAACAAGTTCATAAGGAAAACTGAAATATTGTTATTTTTCAATGTTGTGACACTTTTTTAACTCGCAACCGGTTTCAAGAACAGTTTTAAAACTTATTGTTTCATTAAATCATCAAATTCAGTTCCTAGAACATTAACTGCTAATCGACCATTAAACTCCAGTTAATTTAATCCCAATGTCGGTCAATTAAATGTTTAATTGTAGATTAAAGTTTGGTTTGTGATTTTTTAAAAATATTTATGTTCTTTCTGATTTGATTACGGTTCATTGCATGTAGTGTGATTGATGAATTGTTCAAATTTTATTTATCGTATTTTTTAGTGTTTACAAGATATTACCTACTGGCAACATAACCTATAAATTAATTCACCAGTATAAAATCATCATGCAGTAGTTCAGATGGAGAATTGAGTTTTTAAATAGTAGAACTTATAGCAAAAGACACGATTCATTGTTATTTTTCGGAATAAGAATTCAAAATTAGGTTCAATAAGGTGTTGCGCCTAATTTCAAACTACTTGCCCCACACTACTGTCAGAATTATCTTACTGTGCCCAATGGACAAATTGTTGATTAAACTAAGATTTTATAAAACAGAAAGTTAACAACAGATAAAGAAGGTTACACATCGTATAGCTTTATTGTGTAAACATTTAGGCTCACACAGTTGTGGAAACATTCATAAAAATGCATCAAACTGTAGGACAGTTTGTAATAACTGAAAATAAATTTTATATTATTGTCACCTTTTGAATATCATCGACATTATTTCCTGTTTCTCCATTTTAACAACTGATACTTGTAAAGTAAGTTTGAAAACGTTAAAACACTGTGTCAACTGTAACCATGGAAACGAAATTGTAAACAGTCATCATAACCTAAAAATTACAACATTCGTTGAGCGTATGTTTGAAAACAACAATTTTTCTTTCAATTAATCCTTCTTTAAAGTTAATTAGAGATTAGGAAATCTTTGATTAAATATTTTCTAGAAACAGACAGTAAAATTTGATTAGGCATTAGGTTAAAATTGTTATATATATATATGGTAAACCCGCACGATACAATGGTTTCTTCAAGGTCAGGTTTTCTGGTTGTCTACTGGCTCCTCCCAACGGTGGTTTGTATAAGCGAGTATTTTGAAAGCCACTTCCTGTTCACACCAACCACTTTTTATTTCAAAACTCAACCTATAATTTGTTACAATTCTTCTATCTGGTTATATTTTTAATATTAGTTGAGTGACGTCATAGCTTAAGTCAGTTAAACTGATGTTGATGGAATTGAATAGAAACGTACCACGATATTTCACAGTTTTCTTTTTAATTGTCCTGGGCTATTTCCGCCGTTATTTTTACAAGGAACATTTTAAAGTCTTACAGTTAAGACGATAGAACATTCGGAGTTAGTCATAAAATATAATGAGTTTAATCAGAATCGGTTAAGAGATGATGAAAGCGGTCAAAGATGTCAAGTTTTTTTTTTTTTTTTTTTTTTTTTTTTTTTTTTTTTTTTTTCCCGTGATGATAGTTCGATTATTCCTTCAGGCATCATCAAACATTAATATTACTTGCGCTTGACAGTAGTCAATATTATAAAACATTCACAAAACAACACTAATTACAGATCACAAGAAAACTACACAAATATAGAAATAAAACGGATTTATTTATATACAGAATGTGCATTCGTGTGTGGTCAAATTATTACGGGAAGAATAAGTCTTGTATTGAAGGGGTTCAATTTGAACTGCCAAAATTGTGTTTGACTGGACCTCGGCTTTTATGTAGTTGAATCCTACTTTTCGAAAAATTCAAAAACTTTGAAATATTTATTTATTGTGAGATTTGTCCACACTGGCTGTATTTTAGTTTAATAATGAACTGAGACCAATCTAACATTGTTTTCATTGAAATTACCACTTCTTTACAAAAAATAAATAAAAATAATATAAATAAAAATTGAAAATCACATTTCTTACTCACAGATTGTTCTAAAATCTCGAAATATTCCAGTTATTTAATACATTGATTCTTTGTGTACGTGATGCTTTCCAAATAAATAAAAAATACAACATATTTCGCTCATGTTCGTAACTCTATAAAGGCAAATTTTTTGAAAATCTGGAAAAAATCTTCCAGATACAAAATTTGGTGGAGAGTTAGGTTTTGGGCTTACTTCAATGGGGGGGGGGGAAATTGACACTCCAGTTAAGCGCCGAGCCCCCCTGGGAAGGAGGGGGGAGTTTAAAAGGTGGGGCAAGAAGCTTTTTAGTAATATCTCAAAAACTAACCAGATATCGAAAACAGTTAAATACAAAAGTTGTAGCTGGCTAAATTCCCCATCAAAATAGACCTTAGTAATTTTTCCATCAGACGCACCGGAAAGTTGAGACTTTTTTCAACGTATAAATAATAAATAAATGTAAGAATCACCGTCCACAATATTCTGTTTGGTCGTTTTTTTTATACGACGGCCGTTTGGGCTATTCAGTTATTATCAAGTTTATTATTGGAGAACATTATTGTCTGAACACATCATCCAAAATAACCATAGTTACTCCTGCATAGATAAGAACCTAACAATATTATATTTTGTCAAGTTCAGGTTGGCGGGTGGACCCGGGACTACCTGAGGCCACCCCTATAATCCCTCTCAGCATCTGCCTGAGCTGTACCAATGAATACATATACTGCTTAAAACTTGCCTTCTAAATTAATTATCTAAATAAAAAGTCGCAGTCACAATGTAAACAATTCTTAATAAAGTTCGTATTAAATGTTCTAATACCTAGGTCGAGTTTGGTATCATTTTTCATAACTTTTTTATTAGATTTCAAATATACTTTTAAACATGTTAAATTATTATTCTGTTAAGAAAGTGTACCTTTGTATAAACAGAGCCAGTAGGTGACTCATCGCCTAGGCGGCGTACAGCTCAGGCGGACGCGGCGAGGGATTATAGGGGTGGCCTCAGGTAGTCCCGGGTCCACCCGCCAACCTGAACTTGACAGAGTATAGTACTGTCGTTGTAAAAAGGGAAAGGTCATGATTGCGTTGGAACAGTTTGAAATATACAAGAAATATAAAACAGATAGTAACATATTGCTTAATGAAAAATTGAACATTGATTCTAATGCATTGTACGACAATGTATTGACACAGTTAGATAAGACATTATCCAGTACCAATGATTAAATCATACACACCTGCACGCAGTAAGTACTGGGACATCCAACAATCGTGTCAACTTACGAGTAGCGTTTTAATTAAATTTAATAAATATTCGTTTCAAATCAGTGTTTGTGTTTGTGTTAATGTGTAACTATGTTGTTTTTCGAGTGTTCCATGACAACGGAGGAGCTTCTCCAATAATAAACTTGATAATGGCTGAATAGCCGAAACGGCCGTTGTATAAAAAACGACCAAACATATTGTGGACGGTGAGTATTACATTTATTTATTATTTAATATATCAACATTCGGAATGGAGAATAAAAAATCTTATATCGTAAAAAGGCCTTTTTACGAAAGATAAAAACTTGTATTTTTTTATAGTTTAGGCCGATTTCTCTTTAGTAAAAAGCTCTAAATATGACTATGTAAGTGTTTGAACACGTAATACCAAGTATATATTTATACACACACACTAAAAACAATAAAAAACGTGCATTTACACATTTCGCATATTTACATGCATATACTGACTACATGCGCATAAATGTGCATTTAGACAAGAATAGTAGATATAGTAGAGTATTTCTACACATATTTGCAAATATGTGTGTATAAAACTTAAAACGCTTAAACAAAAGGTTGAACACAAAACATGTAGTTCTGCTGTGTCAGTTGTTTTCAATACTTAACAAACAATATTTACTTAGTAAGATCTAACTTCTTTCGTTTGCTGGTTGGATTGTTTACGCAATTCTATCGTGGTTTGTAGATACAGGTAGGAGCGAAGTTCAGCTCCCATTTTACAGTTCAGCTTTTAAAAATATGAATATAACTACAATTTTCTAAAACTTTTTTTTTTTTTTTTTTTTTTTTTTTTATTTTTTTTTAAGAAAATCAATATTCTTATAAATGTTTCTGTAAGTGTGGTGAAATAATATTAAATGTTTATATATTTTTGTGTGGTACAGTATACTCGTATATAAAAAAAATTACAAAATTTAATGTCGCGAAGGAATATGAATTCACATTTTAAAAGCAACCACAACCAACTTACAAAACGATCTTCTCAACATTAATACAAAGAATCTAATCTGTAAATAGATTTCTTAATGTCTTATCATAAGTAAACTTTGATTAAGTTATCAACTAACCTGCCAATAAACTAACAGATAAATTTGTTGCTTTAAACCTTTAAGATGTGTTTACATGTTAGGTGTTTGTAAATTAAACATTTTAATGTATGTGTAAAGTGATCTTTTTGTTTTGAGAATGTCACCAGTGACTAGTGTAACAGCTGACAACAAAAAGAAGAAAGACTTGCTACTGACATAAAATATACAATTAATATCAACAGGTCATAAGAGATATATGAAATTTTTTTAAATGTATATACCACTAGCTGATGGCCGCAGTTTCACCTGGGGATAGGTGAGATATATATTGATTCCTACTGTACAAGTTCTGTAATCCTCAACTGAGATCTCAGGTTGGACCTCGACTGATGGTTAATCTCGCTATGTTTATTTAGGACATATGTTCAGATGAACTTTTTACTTATTGTCTTGTGAAATTCAACGTTTTAAATTTGTTATTACTTATTCTCTAATACTCGTTTCTCTTATTCGTAGATTGAACAGCTAGACCATCCACAGATAGGGAAGAAGATATGGAAGTAGACGACACTGCGACTCTAATCCCACGAAAGCTCAGATCCAAACTCAACCGACTTCGTGTGTTACTGTTAATTGCTAGTTTTTCATTGATTATGTGTTTCTACTATTATATAAATTTAACACCTGAAGGGAAACCATCTTCACATCAAGTTCAAAGTTTAAAGATCAGTGAAGTGAATATTTTGCTTCAACAAAGTCCAAACAATGTTACAGTTATGCCAACGACTGCAGATGGCGCGCAAGTAACATCCGTTAAAGATTTGTTAGGAAATAGCACAGATTCCCCGCTAACACTCACCACTTCAGGTGAGAAGAACAGCGTTCACACTGAGGAACAGGATAGGCGATTCAAACTCACCAATTTTGATGAAATTAAAATTAACATTAAGAATATATTTTTTATCGAATCAAGATGCGGACTTGATTCAGAGTTTCAGAAACGTTCGCCTGATGATGGTGTTGTATTTAAAGCGAGACAAGTGTGCGCCATCGAGTCTACAGCGTCAATGAACCCTAATCGTCCAGTTTATGTCTTACATACGTGCCCATTAGGTGATAATTTCTACGAAAAATCACCGAAATATGTTCAAGAAATGATGTCTTATCCGAATGTTCACCTCGTTCAGTTGAACATGTCCGACTTGTTTATTCGAACTAATGTTGAAGAACTTTATTTCGGTGGTAAATTTAAAGAATCGAACTATCCAGTGCAACACATGAGTGATGTGATGAGGCTGTTAATATTGTGGAAGTTTGGAGGGACGTACATGGATATCGATCTAGTCAGCATGAGGTAAGCATACTTGAATTATATATATTGTGAGCATTTAACTACAACAAAAACTATTATGATTTGTATTCATTCCCTAAGAACACATTTTGATAGAGTAACCGTTTACATCGGCCATTTTGAATTCACCATATTCTATTGAACTTTACATAGGTATCGCACGAGAGGTCGATGTTTTTGAATTAATATGTCGGACATGCGGTAAACGTATACCCTGTGGTTATTGGTTAGGACCATACGTTTTAACCGCTTAAGTTCCGTAATGGGAGTTTGCTATACGTGCTAGGACTTACCGTTAAATATATTGCTACGTTAATTACGCTTAGTCTCAACCCAAGAATTCACCATGTTATCAGCCAGCTTATAATGAGTTATAATTACTTTACTAAACTAATTTACTAATTAATACAATTGATTAGCTTATGGTTACAACTTACGGTTAGGGACAGGGCGTGATGGGAAATGTTAAACCCTTTAGGTCATAATAATTCTTTCTTAATTTACGGGTTGACCTACGAATGACTGCGTAGTCCCCGGGGTCGATCAGACCCCGCAATTCGCGGTTTAGGCAGTCATTTAGGTTAATTAATCACAGAAATAAGAAACCACGCGAACTTACAACTGCTCGATCGAAGCACTCGCTGACGACTGTGTAGACTGGCTAGCGTCTGCTCCATCTGCGCACGCATCGCCTCGCTTATCTTTGGCTTATCTATTCGAGTAGATCACCACACACACACACATGGACACTACAAACTTAACACTTTAGAGTTATGTTTTTTCTTTGTAGGATATTACTGTACATGCACGTCAGCTCTAAGGTTATTGTGCTCCTCTACGCTCACCATACACCGACCCAAGAGCCTCTGACAAGCTCTAGGATCTGGTGTAGGGTGTTGTTGTCGAACTTTATATTTGATTGTTGAAGTCCAAAGATTCTCCTTATTTTGAACTCGAGTACCCTGCAATCAAACAATATGTCTGAGACACGAGACTGCAAGGACGACAACTATATGAGACTATATGTAGTCAACGACAACTATATGAGACTTGTAGTAGTCTCGTCGCATTTAAATGACTCCGTATATGGCCATGTCCGATAATCATGGCAACGACCTGTCTCAGGGTCTTCAATCACCTTTGTCAGCCCATGAAGATCCCGAAAGAAGACTTTTCCCCTTGTTGAAAGGGGGGGGGGAGGGTAAAACAACCGTCCCTTAATATTTTTCTCTCACCTTCATTAAGGCTTGGTCAGAGGTGGAACCAGCTTCTGAAGGCCTAACAGTTTGGCCCTTGGAGCTGGTGTCAAGCCCAGTAGGTACTGTACCCGGACTTATTCCATCTCCTAGGATCAAAGGTCTCGTCTCTAGCTGCAAACCTAGCGTTGAGAGCCTTCTGGCGCATCGATTTGGTCCTCTTTCTTTTAGCTTTCATTGCCATCCAGACCAATAGCTGAGTAGCGATCTCCTTGAATTCATCTCCATTGTAATGACAGTAGACGTGTCAGAACCAATGTACTGATTCCTACTGTAACCCTCGGCTGATGGTTCTCTAGTCTCGCTGTTTATTTTTGGTTTTTACGTTTTTCATACAAATCCTACGAGTAACTGGGAAAGGTTTGGTGTACTTGGACAGAACCCCCCCCCCCCCCATGAGAGGGCTCCTGGTATCTCAGAGAACGTATCCGTTAGGGAAACGTAACCTGTGCTCTTCATCTCTTCGGCACGGGCAGTCTACACCTTGATTTTACAGATTTTTGATTCAGGGTCTCCTCTCCTTGCTCCGATGAATTTAGTCTGGACTAATTGTCCAGTGAAGGGCCACCTTGAGCAGTTCTTCACTCCGTCCCACTCCTTCAGTGTTGAGTACGGATATACTGTACCCCTGAGATTGGGAGAATGACTGAGTGCTCAGATCCACAGCCTCTCAACCCCTACAGTTATGGTACATAGTTGTAAAAAAATACCCTCAAGTTGAAATATTTGTATGGTTTATCAAAACAAAATGCCGGAACAAAAAAGAATCTTCTGGATAGAACCACTTCCTCCCACAATGGAACCCAATTAAAATGTTCAGTACTATCTGTTGAATCTCAATCAGCTGTTGTTTTCTTAACACACAATTAAACAATTTGGTAGTTATTTTCAATCAGTTTGTGTGATATTTCCCTCGAAAAAAAAGAATTATTGTTCTTGTGCTATTGCTTTTGAAAATGGTGTTTTAAAATAACATACCCAAATGTGAATCATCCATCAAGAAAATCAATTCATAAATGGAAAACTATGCTACTAGAAACTGGATCAGTTTCAAAGAAATACCATATATTTTTTAACACAGAAAATGAAAAGCTTGCAAGTGCTATTTTAATTAAAATCACAAACAGGCCTAATTCAGTTAGAAAAGGTTTATCTGCTACTGAGATATCAAAGTCCCAAAGGCATGCCAAGAAAGTTAAATACACTTTTACACAACACATTTAGTTCACGAACAACTGGAAGATACCGAGTGGTGTGAAGGAATTGTATTCTCAGATGAAGCTATAGAGAACAGGATCTGTAAACAGACATAATTGTAATTATTATAACACAATCCACATTACACGAAGAGGGTTTGAAATCAAAGGGTGTAACTGTTTGTGCTGCCGTCATCAAGGATGGTGTTTTATTGTATGACATCCCATCAGACAATGACTGAAGACTAATAAGCATCAATATTAACTGATCACATGGTTCCTCATCTTGGTCTATTACTCAAAATTTTGAGGTACTCTCCGACCAAAATGGTCTCAACTAAATTTGAAATTTTTTTACTGTATCGGGGTTAGATTCTGTATCAACAAAGTTCAAAATCTGTTTTAACCTTCATCAAATTTTGCTAAAAAAAAGAGTTGTTTATAAAAGGTCAAATTTCGATAATGAAGAAAACTAAATCTGTCTGCCAAATCTCCAATAAAATAAAATTACAAAATCGGCACAAAACTAAAGAACCAAGACCCGCTGTAGTTAAAACTAGATCTCATTCAAATATAACTTAGAATGAATTTATACACAAAGAAGACGAGAATATTTTATTTCATAACACAGCGTCCCTGAAACATTTACACTTTTTGACTGATAAATACTGAATTGGTATTTCTGACAACATTTTATTGTTTCCTTAGTACAGAGTGATTCAACCTGTTTAAAATTGCAAGCTATTGCTGCATTGTTGTCATGGCAACATTTTATTTAGGTACATCTTTGGTATTTAGTATTTTTTGAGGTTAGATATCGTGGTACGCTTTACAATGAAACAATGAATATTACAAATTTGGTGAGTGTTACAGAAACTGTGTCAGAGATTCATACAGCTCTATAAACATATAGTTCATTTCCTACCAGTTCATTTCCCCAGTATTCTTGTCCTTGTGATTGTTTTTGTATAAGAAACAATAGTAGGTACTTGTAAATTAGTTAAGATATAGATAACCTGTATGTATTTTTTTATACATAGAAAGCAAATTAATGTTAACAAAACATGACTTTTCAATTATGGTTCTATCTTAGAAACCATAAATTTGAGAGTTGATAACGATGCTATCTTTATTTGTATTGTAGGCCTAACGAAAACCCGGTCTCCATAACAAAATGTTTTTTTTTCTAGTTTTTGGTAAATGAATAGAACAGACGGTATTGATTGTATATTTTCCCCCAAATGTAACATCCATTCACCCTTACATACTGTATGATATTGGTAAAAGGTTACAAAAAACGTAAATGTACAGTTTTTTTTTAGAAAAAAAACACAAAATGGAAATTTTTTTCAGGCATGTTTTTATAGGAATATTTCTCGTTAATTATCGACCAGTGAAATGATTAGAGTAGGCCAGCTTATCGTAGCTGATTTGCGCAGTAACAGATAGTAAGTAATTGTGTTACTTATCGTCTCATTAGAGTAACTCAGTTTTTTTAAAAGTAAAGACTTGTTACATGACGATAGAAAATCTGAAAATGATAGTTAAGAAACTATATTTTGAAAAAAGAATATCCGTTTTGTAAGTGCAACAAATGAAATTCAGCATTAGAGGTTGGGACTTGGTTTGAAGGTGGATTTATGTGAAGATTTCACTTCTATTGATTTTTGTAAACGATAGTTAGGGCCCACCTATGAAAAAACGGTAATGAACAAGAAGTTTTGGGTTGATGGGATTGAAAAGCGAATTCTAGGCAAAATAAATAGTGTTGGGACAGTTTAAATATAAAAACCTGTTTACAAAAGAAAAAAAAATATCAGAGGAGTTTTGACTCTGCTAATTGGTGGTTTATCGGGAGACAAATGCTCCCTTTTTACTCGAAGTACCAGACAGAAGATAAAATAAATCTTGAACACAAGATCTCACAAAAATGACGTTTATTTAATCAAACGCGTTTCAATGACAAAGTCGCCATCCTCAGTGATACATGAGCTTCAATAACTAAACTATAAGGATCACTGAGGATGGCGACTTTGTCATTGAAACGCGTTTGATTAAGTAAACGTAATTTTTGTGAGATTTTGTTTTCAAGTTTTATTTTATTTAATATTTCATCACAAGTAAAGCTCAATATTTCTTTATACCAGACAGAACACTAATGCCAGCTTTATGTATTGAGTCTGGGGGTAATTATTATGCATTGATGTATGCCTTACAATTTAATTAACAAAACCGTAGAAATAGTTTAAATGACACTGAAAAGCTGAAAACCTGGACTTACACTATGAATCTAAAAAACTATTGTTACACACCATGAGTGACAGAGTAGGACCAGGGGGGGGACGTACCATAAGGAGTACAAAGAATATCTTAAATGAAAGCATAGGTTGAGTTGTACATCATTTTAAAGGGCTTTACTGGCAGAGTTGAATGCTGCAAATCGCATTTCAAAAGGTTGATACAGTATAAAATGGTAGATGTTCAAAGGTTTTACTATAAAAAGAGAGATGTTTACTTAATAAATGTTTTCAGAGTAAATGTTCTATTTGTTCTTTGTAGATTTTCTATTTGTGTTTTGGTAGATACCCCCAGTTTTGAGTTATAAAGAAAAAGTAATCTCACATAACAAATTTTTTGAGCTTAATCATCAATCTCCACCCACAAAACTTTCTCTATACATGGAATAACATAAGAACTGAAACAAATGCAAGACATTTTGTGTAACAAGTATTTATTTCCTTTGTCAGGTCTATAGATGATTTGGGTGTCAACTTCGCAGGATGGCAGGACGACCAAACTGTAAATAACGGAGTAATGAACTTCGATGTAACAGGGTTTGGTCATACTTTCTTAACACGATGTTTGGACGCCCTCAAGGGCGGTTACGACCCCCAAAACTGGTCTACCAACGGACCAATACTTATTACAAGATTGCTTTCTGAGATGTGCAATATTTTTAATGTAAGTAATTAGTTACATGTCATTTAGTTATAACTAAACCTTCCCTACTCTTTAAAATATTATTATTAACACATACAGGGTGTATCATAAAACCAAAGCGGGCTATGCATAACCGGTTTATAGATGTGAAAACAAGTCAAAAATGTTCAGTAACTTTTTGACGATTTCGGCTTAGTTTAGCCGTAATCCGCATTTTTTTATTTAGTTATTTATTTTTTTAAATTTAATATTTGAAAAACCCTTCAAAGTTTTGTTATAAAACTTGGCAAATTTCTTACGTATTTAGATCTCAGATATTTCCTATTTTATTTAATTCATCAAATTTCAAAATGGCGACAATTTAAAATAAAAATTTTAAACATCTTTAAAATCATCAACTTTACAAAAAATTACGAGGAACATAAAATCCTTTATTGATAACAAACAAAATCGTTTTTTTATTTTTCAAGTAGTTCAAAAGATAATAGAGTTATCGTGAAAATTATGGAAAAAAAAAATCTTTCTCGGTAGTTGTCTACAATAGCAAAAGTTAACCTAGAAACAAAATATTCCTGAATTTTGATCATTTTTTTTTATGAAAGTAATAAAATGTATTACCCATAACTTAATAAAAAAGCCAAATTAATCCTTTAAAATCGATTGCAATATTTGTACAGAACAGAAAAGAAAGCGACTTCATATTGCATTGTCATCCAGTTATGAGCTATGTTTAAAGTTTCAAGTCTCCAGCTCATCGGGAAGTTAGTTTAAAATTAATTGCAATATTTGTACCGAACAGACAAGAAAGCGACTTCATATTGCTTTGTCATCCAGTTCTGAGCTATGTTTAAAGTTTCAAGTCTCCAGCTCATCGGGAAGTAGTTTAAAATCGATTGCAATATTTGTACAGAACAGACAAGAAAGCGAGTTCATAATGCATTGTCATCCAGTTGTGAGCTATGTTTAAAGTTTCAAGTCTTTGGCTCATCGGGAAGTTAGTTTAAAATCGATTGCAGTATTTGTACAGAACAGACAAGAAAACGAGTTCATATTGTATTGTCATCCAGTTCTGAGCTATGTTTAAAGTTTCAAGTCTTCAGCTCATCTTAAAGTTAGTTTAAAATCGATTACAATATTTGTACAGAACAGACAAGAAAGCGAGTTCATATTGTATTGTCATCCAGTTCTAAGCTATGTTTAAAGTTTCAAGTCTTCAGCTCATCTTAAAGTTAGTTTAAAATCCATTGCAATATATGTACAGAACAGACAAGAAAGCGAGTTGATATTGTATTGTCATCCAGTTCTGAGCTATGTTTAAAGTTTCAAGTCTTCAGCTCATCTTAAAGTTAGTTTAAAATTGATTGGAATATTTGTACCGAACAGACAAGAAAGCGACTTCATATTGCATTGTCATACAGTTCTAAGCTATGTTCAAAGTTTCAAGTCTTTAGCTCATCGGGAAGTTAGTTTAAAATCGATTGCAGTAAAATACAATATGAAAGTGAGTTCATATTGTATTGTCATCCAGTTCTGAGCTATGTTTAACGTTTCAAGTCTTCAGCTCATCGGGAAGTTAGTTTAAAATCCATTGCAATATATGTACAGAACAGACAAGAAAGCGAGTTCATATTGTATTGTCATCCAGTTCTGAGCTATGTTATAGTTTCAAGTCTTCAGCTCATCGGGAAGTAGTTTAAAATCGATTGCAATATTTGTACAGAACAGACAAGAAAGCGAGTTCATATTGTATTGTCATCCAGTTCTGAGCTATGTTTAAAGTTTCAAGTCTCCAGCTCATCGGGAAGTTAGTTTAAAATCGATTGCAATATTTGTACAGAACAGACAAGAAAGCGAGTTCATATTGTATTGTCATCCAGTTCTAAGCTATGTTTAAAGTTTCAAGTCTTCAGCTCATCTTAAAGTTAGTTTAAAATCCATTGCAATATATGTACAGAACAGACAAGAAAGCGAGTTCATATTGTATTGTCATCCAGTTCTGAGCTATGTTTAAAGTTTCAAGTCTTCAGCTCATCTTAAAGTTAGTTTGAAATTGATTGGAATATTTGTACCGAACAGACAAGAAAGCGACTTCATATTGCTTTGTCATCCAGTTCTGAGCTATGTTTAAAGTTTCAAGTCTTCAGCTCATCGGGAAGTAGTTTAAAATCGATTGCAATATTTGTACAGAACAGACAAGAAAGCGAGTTCATATTGTATTGTCATCCAGTTCTGAGCTATGTTATAGTTTCAAGTCTTCAGCTCATCGGGAAGTAGTTTAAAATCGATTGCAATATTTGTACAGAACAGACAAGAAAGCGAGTTCATATTGTATTGTCATCCAGTTCTGAGCTATGTTATAGTTTCAAGTCTTCAGCTCATCGGGAAGTAGTTTAAAATCGATTGCAATATTTGTACAGAACAGACAAGAAAGCGAGTTCATATTGTATTGTCATCCAGTTCTGAGCTATGTTTAAAGTTTCAAGTCTCCAGCTCATCGGGAAGTTAGTTTAAAATCGATTGCAATATTTGTACAGAACAGACAAGAAAGCGAGTTCATATTGCATTGTCATCCAGTTCTGAGCTATGTTTAAAGTTTCAAGTCTCCAGCTCATCGGGAAGTTAGTTTAAAATCGATTGCAATATTTGTACAGAACAGACAAGAAAGCGAGTTCATAATGTATTGTCATCCAGTTCTGAGCTATGTTATAGTTTCAAGTCTTCAGCTCATCGGGAAGTAGTTTAAAATCGATTGCAATATTTGTACAAAACAGACAAGAAAGCGAGTTCATATTGTATTGTCATCCAGTTCTGAGCTATGTTTTAAAGTATGAAGTCTTCAGCTCATCTTAAAGTTAGTTTAAAATCGATTGCAATATTTGTACAGAACAGACAAGAAAGCGAGTTCATATTGCTTTGTCATCCAGTTCTGAGCTATGTTATAGTTTCAAGTCTTCAGCTCATCGGGAAGTTAGTTTAAAATCGATTGCAATATTTGTACAGAACAGACAAGAAAGCGAGTTCATATTGCTTTGTCATCCAGTTCTGAGCTATGTTTAAAGTTTCAAGTCTTCAGCTCATCGGGAAGTAGTTTAAAATCGATTGCAATATTTGTACAGAACAGACAAGAAAGCGAGTTCATATTGCATTGTCATCCAGTTCTGAGCTATGTTTTAAAGTATGAAGTCTTCAGCTCATCTTAAAGTTAGTTTAAAATCGATTGCAATATTTGTACAGAACAGACAAGAAAGCGAGTTCATATTGTATTGTCATCCAGTTCTGAGCTATGTTATAGTTTCAAGTCTTCAGCTCATCGGGAAGTAGTTTAAAATCGATTGCAATATTTGTACAGAACAGACAAGAAAGCGAGTTCATAATGTATTGTCATCCAGTTCTGAGCTATGTTATAGTTTCAAGTCTTCAGCTCATCGGGAAGTAGTTTAAAATCGATTGCAATATTTGTACAAAACAGACAAGAAAGCGAGTTCATAATGTATTGTCATCCAGTTCTGAGCTATGTTTTAAAGTATGAAGTCTTCAGCTCATCGGGAAGTAGTTTAAAATCGATTGCAATATTTGTACAGAACAGACAAGAAAGCGAGTTCATATTGCTTTGTCATCCAGTTCTGAGCTATGTTATAGTTTCAAGTCTTCAGCTCATCGGGAAGTAGTTTAAAATCGATTGCAATATTTGTACAAAACAGACAAGAAAGCGAGTTCATAATGTATTGTCATCCAGTTCTGAGCTATGTTATAGTTTCAAGTCTTCAGCTCATCGGGAAGTTAGTTTAAAATCGATTGCAATATTTGTACAGAACAGACAAGAAAGTGAGTTCATATTGTATTGTCATCCAGTTCTGAGCTATGTTTAAAGTTTCAAGTCTCCAGCTCATCGGGAAGTTAGTTTTAAATCCATTGCAATATATGTACAGAACTGACAAGAAAGCGAGTTCATATTGTATTGTCATCCAGTTCTGAGCTATGTTTAAAGTTTCAAGTCTTCAGCTCATCTTAAAGTTAGTTAAAAATCGATTACAATATTTGTACAGAACAGACAAGAAAGCGAGTTCATATTGTATTGTCATCCAGTTCTGAGCTATGTTTAAAGTTTCAAGTCTTCAGCTCATCTTAAAGTTAGTTTAAAATTGATTGCAATATTTGTACAGAACAGACAAGAAAGTGAGTTCATATTGTATTGTCATCCAGTTCTGAGCTATGTTTAAAGTTTCAAGTCTCCAGCTCATCGGGAAGTTAGTTTAAAATCCATTGCAATATATGTACAGAACTGACAAGAAAGCGAGTTCATATTGTATTGTCATCCAGTTCTGAGCTATGTTTAAAGTTTCAAGTCTTCAGCTCATCTTAAAGTTAGTTTAAAATCGATTACAATATTTGTACAGAACAGACAAGAAAGTGAGTTCATATTGTATTGTCATCCAGTTCTGAGCTATGTTTAAAGTTTCAAGTCTCTAGCTCATCGGGAAGTTAGTTTAAAATCGATTGCAATATATGTACAGAACAGACAAGAAAGCGAGTTCATATTGTATTGTCATCCAGTTCTGAGCTATGTTTAAAGTTTCAAGTCTTCAGCTCATCTTAAAGTTAGTTTAAAATCGATTACAATATTTGTACAGAACAGACAAGAAAGCGACTTCATATTGCATTGTCATCCAGTTCTGAGCTATGTTTAAAGTTTCAAGTCTCCAGCTCATCGGGAAGTTAGTTTACAATTGATTGCAATATTTGTACCGAACAGACAAGAAAGCGAGTTCATATTGCATTGTCATCCAGTTCTGAGCTATGTTTAAAGTTTCAAGTCTCCAGCTCATCGGGAAGTTAGTTTAAAATCGATTGCAATATATGTACAGAACAGACAAGAAAGCGAGTTCATATTGTATTGTCATCCAGTTCTGAGTTATGTTTAAAGTTTCAAGTCTTCAGCTCATCTTAAAGTTAGTTTAAAATCGATTACAATATTTGTACAGAACAGACAAGAAAATGAGTTCATATTGTATTGTCATCCAGTTCTGAGCTATGTTTTAAAGTTTCAAGTCTTCAGCTCATCTTAAAGTTAGTTTAAAATCGATTACAATATTTGTACAGAACAGACAAGAAAATGAGTTCATATTGTATTGTCATCCAGTTCTGAACTATGTTTAAAGTTTCAAGTCTTCAGCTCATCTTAAAGTTAGTTTAAAATCCATTGCAATATATGTACAGAACAGACAAGAAAGCGAGTTCATATTGTATTGTCATCCAGTTCTGAGCTATGTTTAAAGTTTCAAGTCTTCAGCTCATCTTAAAGTTAGTTTGAAATTGATTGGAATATTTGTACCGAACAGACAAGAAAGCGACTTCATATTGCTTTGTCATCCAGTTCTGAGCTATGTTTAAAGTTTCAAGTCTTCAGCTCATCGGGAAGTAGTTTAAAATCGATTGCAATATTTGTACAGAACAGACAAGAAAGCGAGTTCATATTGTATTGTCATCCAGTTCTGAGCTATGTTATAGTTTCAAGTCTTCAGCTCATCGGGAAGTAGTTTAAAATCGATTGCAATATTTGTACAGAACAGACAAGAAAGCGAGTTCATATTGTATTGTCATCCAGTTCTGAGCTATGTTATAGTTTCAAGTCTTCAGCTCATCGGGAAGTAGTTTAAAATCGATTGCAATATTTGTACAGAACAGACAAGAAAGCGAGTTCATATTGTATTGTCATCCAGTTCTGAGCTATGTTTAAAGTTTCAAGTCTCCAGCTCATCGGGAAGTTAGTTTAAAATCGATTGCAATATTTGTACAGAACAGACAAGAAAGCGAGTTCATATTGCATTGTCATCCAGTTCTGAGCTATGTTTAAAGTTTCAAGTCTCCAGCTCATCGGGAAGTTAGTTTAAAATCGATTGCAATATTTGTACAGAACAGACAAGAAAGCGAGTTCATAATGTATTGTCATCCAGTTCTGAGCTATGTTATAGTTTCAAGTCTTCAGCTCATCGGGAAGTAGTTTAAAATCGATTGCAATATTTGTACAAAACAGACAAGAAAGCGAGTTCATATTGTATTGTCATCCAGTTCTGAGCTATGTTTTAAAGTATGAAGTCTTCAGCTCATCTTAAAGTTAGTTTAAAATCGATTGCAATATTTGTACAGAACAGACAAGAAAGCGAGTTCATATTGCTTTGTCATCCAGTTCTGAGCTATGTTATAGTTTCAAGTCTTCAGCTCATCGGGAAGTTAGTTTAAAATCGATTGCAATATTTGTACAGAACAGACAAGAAAGCGAGTTCATATTGCTTTGTCATCCAGTTCTGAGCTATGTTTAAAGTTTCAAGTCTTCAGCTCATCGGGAAGTAGTTTAAAATCGATTGCAATATTTGTACAGAACAGACAAGAAAGCGAGTTCATATTGCATTGTCATCCAGTTCTGAGCTATGTTTTAAAGTATGAAGTCTTCAGCTCATCTTAAAGTTAGTTTAAAATCGATTGCAATATTTGTACAGAACAGACAAGAAAGCGAGTTCATATTGTATTGTCATCCAGTTCTGAGCTATGTTATAGTTTCAAGTCTTCAGCTCATCGGGAAGTAGTTTAAAATCGATTGCAATATTTGTACAGAACAGACAAGAAAGCGAGTTCATAATGTATTGTCATCCAGTTCTGAGCTATGTTATAGTTTCAAGTCTTCAGCTCATCGGGAAGTAGTTTAAAATCGATTGCAATATTTGTACAAAACAGACAAGAAAGCGAGTTCATAATGTATTGTCATCCAGTTCTGAGCTATGTTTTAAAGTATGAAGTCTTCAGCTCATCGGGAAGTAGTTTAAAATCGATTGCAATATTTGTACAGAACAGACAAGAAAGCGAGTTCATATTGCTTTGTCATCCAGTTCTGAGCTATGTTATAGTTTCAAGTCTTCAGCTCATCGGGAAGTAGTTTAAAATCGATTGCAATATTTGTACAAAACAGACAAGAAAGCGAGTTCATAATGTATTGTCATCCAGTTCTGAGCTATGTTATAGTTTCAAGTCTTCAGCTCATCGGGAAGTTAGTTTAAAATCGATTGCAATATTTGTACAGAACAGACAAGAAAGTGAGTTCATATTGTATTGTCATCCAGTTCTGAGCTATGTTTAAAGTTTCAAGTCTCCAGCTCATCGGGAAGTTAGTTTTAAATCCATTGCAATATATGTACAGAACTGACAAGAAAGCGAGTTCATATTGTATTGTCATCCAGTTCTGAGCTATGTTTAAAGTTTCAAGTCTTCAGCTCATCTTAAAGTTAGTTAAAAATCGATTACAATATTTGTACAGAACAGACAAGAAAGCGAGTTCATATTGTATTGTCATCCAGTTCTGAGCTATGTTTAAAGTTTCAAGTCTTCAGCTCATCTTAAAGTTAGTTTAAAATTGATTGCAATATTTGTACAGAACAGACAAGAAAGTGAGTTCATATTGTATTGTCATCCAGTTCTGAGCTATGTTTAAAGTTTCAAGTCTCCAGCTCATCGGGAAGTTAGTTTAAAATCCATTGCAATATATGTACAGAACTGACAAGAAAGCGAGTTCATATTGTATTGTCATCCAGTTCTGAGCTATGTTTAAAGTTTCAAGTCTTCAGCTCATCTTAAAGTTAGTTTAAAATCGATTACAATATTTGTACAGAACAGACAAGAAAGTGAGTTCATATTGTATTGTCATCCAGTTCTGAGCTATGTTTAAAGTTTCAAGTCTCTAGCTCATCGGGAAGTTAGTTTAAAATCGATTGCAATATATGTACAGAACAGACAAGAAAGCGAGTTCATATTGTATTGTCATCCAGTTCTGAGCTATGTTTAAAGTTTCAAGTCTTCAGCTCATCTTAAAGTTAGTTTAAAATCGATTACAATATTTGTACAGAACAGACAAGAAAGCGACTTCATATTGCATTGTCATCCAGTTCTGAGCTATGTTTAAAGTTTCAAGTCTCCAGCTCATCGGGAAGTTAGTTTACAATTGATTGCAATATTTGTACCGAACAGACAAGAAAGCGAGTTCATATTGCATTGTCATCCAGTTCTGAGCTATGTTTAAAGTTTCAAGTCTCCAGCTCATCGGGAAGTTAGTTTAAAATCGATTGCAATATATGTACAGAACAGACAAGAAAGCGAGTTCATATTGTATTGTCATCCAGTTCTGAGTTATGTTTAAAGTTTCAAGTCTTCAGCTCATCTTAAAGTTAGTTTAAAATCGATTACAATATTTGTACAGAACAGACAAGAAAATGAGTTCATATTGTATTGTCATCCAGTTCTGAGCTATGTTTTAAAGTTTCAAGTCTTCAGCTCATCTTAAAGTTAGTTTAAAATCGATTACAATATTTGTACAGAACAGACAAGAAAATGAGTTCATATTGTATTGTCATCCAGTTCTGAACTATGTTTAAAAGTTTCAAGTCTCCAGCTCATCGGGAAGTTAGTTTAAAATCGATTGCAGTATTTGTACCGAACAGACAAGAAAGCGTGTTCATATTGCATTGTCATCCAGTTCTGAGCTATGTTTAAAGTTTCTACTCTCTAGACATAACAGATCTCTACATAACAGACAAGGTAGCGAGTTCTTAACAACGTCCAGATCCAAGTACCTATCTGAGAGATTCATTTAAATCTACCCTGTTGGTCAGTGGTAGAGTGAAAGACCTAAAATAATACAATTTAAGCTTAGAATATATCTATATATTTATCCTTGTTAAAAACTAATGAATATTTATTTTTGTTTTTCCAGCAAACATCAAAATGCAAAGAATTCACAGCATATCCGATTCCAGTTTTCTACCCAATTTACTATCCCAGCTGGGGGTTATTTTTTGAAGAGAACAACAGCAATAACACCTTAAACCAACTGAAGGAGACTTACGTTGTCCATCTTTGGAACCAAATGAGCAAAGACGCTGTTGTGAATGTGGGTTCACAACAACCCTACGCTCTACTTGCAGACAAGTATTGCCCTAAAACTTATCACAATTGTGGCAAAACGTTTTGACAAAAGACTTTTACATTGGTAGACCTGAAGTGTGTTGTCACGTGTTACATGTTAGCCAACCTTACAACAATCACGTCCAAAACGTTTGATTATCTGTCGTTTTATAAGAAAATATTTTGCTAACTTCGGAAACGGATAAATTGAGTTCAGATTTTTTTAGTTCACCAAAAGATAAGACTATTTTGTATATTTTCAAAATGGCGGACGTTTAAAAATGTCGAGAGTTGTAGAAACAGAACTTTTCAGAAAATGAACAGAAGATGTTTTGCTCTTTCAAAGAGAAACATGGTAAACCTTATTATGAATCATAATCCTAATTATTTTTGGGTTACATTTGAGCTCACTTTGGAAAAATTAATCATAAACTTCTTAATGTTGTAAACAATTATCAAGAAATATATATCGATATCTCGACTATCCTTTGACCTACGATAGCATCGTGTGTTATTAAAATATCAAATTAAATTGATTCCGATATATTTGTCACTCAAAACTTTAAACAACCCTATTGAAAATGACAAAACTTTTACTTTTTAATTAATAAAAACAAAAACGGAACGACAAATTGAAAACAACGTTCTGGACATTATAAAAGATTTGTTGTTGGCTACATGTAATCATTTGCCAAAGTTTGGCTACATTCTGTTAAACAGATCACAACTTTAATTGATGAAATTGAAAGATGTAACAATTTAAGATATCAGAGAAAACATTGTTTTCATTCTTAAATTGTTTTCATTTTGTAGAATTTCTTAAATTGGTAGCCAAAAACTTTCGAAACTTTAAATTCAATCTAAAGCTGAGTCTCACTTGTAGGATTTAAATGGATGTAAAAAATATCTGTTTATAATGTAATAATAACATTTTGTAATCTTGTGTATATATTCAGATAGTTTTAATTACACCTTATATAAATACATTACGTCAAACAGACAAAATCACCGCCAGTTACATTACACGATTTTAATTGATCTAGATTTGTGTTAAAATATAGTTTTGTCAAAATCTGTGCTGTCTGTTTCAAGATATATAACTTCAATCTAAATTTAGATGATACAGAAAGTAAATTCTCCTTGATAAGAGAACGTTAGAGAACAAGAGTTGGTCAAGAGAGATCTGATAGGGATGAAGAAAAAGAGGGATCTAATCCATCTTAACTTGGGATTACAACAAGTCAATAGATTTGGAGGTTAGCTCTAACAGTAATTATGAGGTTAAACAGTTCAGTGGCGGAGTATATGCGGGTTCAAACGTTCGTTTTCCTTGGAACAATATGCCACAGTTTTGTAAGCCGAGATTATGTATACAGGAAAATTTGAAGCAAGACTCTAAGAAAAACAGTATCCACATATATACAGACAGTCAAGCTGGAGTTAATGCACTTGTAAGTATTACTATAAAATCTAGTCTGGTATAGAAATGCCAAGAGAACTTCAATGCTAGGGCCGACAATCTAACTTTAACGAGAAGGCAGACAATCTAGTTCTGCATCAGAGTCTGTAGGAATTTCCTTGTGTCTGGCAAAGATTGCTATAAACAGATTGTAAATCACCAGTAAAGATGGGGAAGCTTTAAGGGGTACAATACTTAAGGACATATATACAGGCTGGAATTAATGCACTTGTAAGTATTACTATAAAATCTAGTCTGGTATAGAAATGCCAAGAGAACTTCAATGCTAGGGCCGACAATCTAACTTTAACGAGAAGGCAGACAATCTAGTTCTGCATCAGAGTCTGTAGGAATTTCCGTGTGTCTGGCAAAGATTGCTATAAACAGATTGTAAAACACCAGTAAAGATGGGGAAGCTTTAAGAGGTACAATACTTAAGGACATATATACAGACAGTCAGGCTGGAATTAATGCACTTGTAAGTATTACTATAAAATCTAGTCTGGTATAGAAATGCCGAGAGAACTTCAATGCTTTATCCCAGCTAGAGGGATTTGAGGGTAACGAGAAGGTAGACAATCTAGTTCTGCATCAGAGTCTGTAGGACCTGAGTTTGTAGGAATAACCTTGTGTCTGGCAAAGATTGCTATAAACAGATTGTAAATCACCAGTAAAGATAGGGAAGCTTTAAGAGGTACAATACTTAAGGACATATATACAGACAGTCAGGCTGGATTTAATGCACTTGTAAGTATTACTATAAAATCTAGTCTGGTATAGAAATGCCGAGAGAACTTTAATGCTTTATCCCAGCTAGAGGGATTTGAGGGTAATGAGAAGGCAGACAATCTAGTTCTGCATCAGAGTTTGTAGGAATTTCCTTATGTCTGGCCAAGATGGCCATAAACAGATGGGATCATGCAAAACACCAGTAAAGATGGGGAAGCTTTAAGAGGCACATTACTTAAGGACATACCTGCAGATAGTCCTGAAAGTACGATAATGACCCCAGGTAGGGGTCCACTCGGACACTTTGGTCTGAGAGTGCACTTGTACAGGATAGCAGCTTAGCATGGCGGGAAGGGAGAGGAGACCGCAGACTACATAATTTTCAATTTTGAGGCCCTCACCAACAAGAGGCGAAAGTTTTTTGGATTCCAAATTATTATTGGACGATTGAGTAAGTTATCCAAAAACAAGTTGGTTTTTAGATAATATTACTATTTTATGGGAATTAAAAAAAAGTATTGAATAATGAGCAAAATGAGCACTATTGTAAATTTAGAAATGTGAAGATTCAAAAGCTATCTAAATCATCATAACAATTTTAAAGGTCAATATGGTTTCGGACAATTTCCTTTACCAGTATCAACCTATTGTTTCTGTCTTTTGTGAGAGTTTGTCGTGTTTTTTAACCACAACTATCACAATTTGGAGTTAACAATTTTATTGAAAGTGACGGTTTTAAATTGTATATCTGATGATGGGCGAATGAGCCTGAAACAACTGTAATACTCAAGAGGTGAAATACTGTTCAAGTAGATTAAACTATCGGAGTATAAAGACTCTAGATACTTGTACGTCAACCTAAGGTTATTGTACACTTCAAGGATCAACTAGCCGATACCTGTGCCTTCAACGAGGTTCAGGAGCTTCTGTCCTATGCCAGCATCGAAGTCATCCGGTTGTAGAGATCCAAATGGCTCTTCTTTTAGCCTCAAGCCTCTCGCATTCCAGTATGACATGTCCAGCAGTCTCATCAGCCTATTCGTGACCCTGAGTGTTAGCAAATGTTTCCTGAAGTGGCCGTATCAAGTAACACCATAACTTGTTTTAGACGGCCTCTATTCAGCTCCAATAACGAGTAACGGATGGAAAGTAGGTATGATTTTCTCAAGCCAACCATTTGTTGTGTCATTGAGGCAGGAAAGTATTAGAGCTACTTCCTCCGTGGAACGTTACCATCCTCTAAAGTTTGAAATTTATCCATCAGTGCACTCTCTATGTTTTGTGAGTTTTGCATCAGGATAGGATTCTAGCACGACAGCCATTTTGTTGGAAAGAATGTCCCAGTAACTCGTTACTTCCTTTCCAGATGGCTCCGAACATTAAGGATTTGTATCAGAGACTTGTGTCTCAACCCGTCCTTCTTCGAGGGTCCTTCGGAAGAATGTGGAGCGTTCAACTCGCCTCTACAACGTTTGACCAACACATACCCTTGCATCAGAATCAGATACGATTTCAGACTCAAGATTTCATCTTCTTCTTTCTCTTATTCGTCCGCCATTGAGGAATCCCATTCTTCGCCACCTTCTTGAAGCTTTCCCTTGATGACCTCTCTTCTTTCTTCAATGTTGATGTCTTTTGACTTTCAGTTCACCGAGTTACCTTATAGCCTGATTTATCTCAACCTTTAAGGACTTCTTTTCTTGCTGATCCACGTAGATCCCACGAGAAGCTAAGAAAAGAACTGTCAACCCTGGTACAGCCTCGTCTAAGTCTGTTTGCATCTTCGCTGGATAGATCCCGAAGACATTCACCACATTAGGCTCGGATTGCGTATCACCTTTAGGGTTCGGCTGAAGAGAAGAAGATCTTCAATAGGAAAGAGTAGAAACAGGCAGACTACTTGAGTTATACTGACAATAGAAAGAAAAGGTCGCAGAACAAGAAGAAGAAGAGAGCTGGGATTGGCTGTTTGTGATTGATAGTCCAAACGGGCGGTGGGATCGCCTTCCTCTACGTCGACATTTCAGGTAACTTATATAGATAAAAAATTGTGTTCCATGTGGAAGAGATAATATTTCAGTGAATAAATCTTTGGAATATAACAAACTGAATAATTTGAAGAAGGTAAATCAACGTACCCTTAAATAAAAATGGAATTTTAGTTACAAAAAAAACAACAAAAAATACTCTAATTAACGTAAGAATAAGGTATCGGTTTGAAATAGCTTTTATTTCTGAAAAATAGTATCGAGAAATTTGTTTTAAAAATTCAGGGATTACTTCCCCCCCCCGAAAGGTTAAATCTCCCCACTGAAAGAGATAAAATTAAAATTATACAAATTACTCAGAATGAATCGTGGAATTTAACTATGTTTTAGAGGTTCCAGATACGAATATAAGGTCAAAATTTACCAAATCTAGGTAAGTTAGTTAATGGAAATTTCCTGTTGGGCACCAAGTCTAGGTAAACTAGTTCATGGAAATTTCCTGTTGGGCGTCAAGTCTAGGTAAGCTAGTTCATGGAAATTTGCTGTTGAGTGCTAAGTTTAGGTAAGCTAGTTCATGGAAATTTCCTGTTGGGCACCAAGTCTAGGTAAGCTAGTTCATGGAAATTTGCTGTTGAGTGCTAAGTTTAGGTAAGCTAGTTCATGGAAATTTCCTGTTGGGCACCAAGTCTAGGTAAGCTAGTTCATGGAAATTTGCTGTTGAGTGCTAAGTTTAGGTAAGCTAGTTCATGGAAATTTCCTGTTGGGCACCAAGTCTAGGTAAACTAGTTCATGGAAATTTGCTGTTGAGTGCTAAGTTTAGGTAAGCTAGTTCATGGAAATTTCCTGTTGGGCGTCAAGTCTAGGTAAGCTAGTTCATGGAAATTTGCTGTTGAGTGCTAAGTTTAGGTAAGCTAGTTCATGGAAATTTCCTGTTGGGCACCAAGTCTAGGTAAGCTAGTTCATGGAAATTTGCTGTTGAGTGCTAAGTTTAGGTAAGCTAGTTCATGGAAATTTCCTGTTGGGCACCAAGTCTAGGTAAACTAGTTCATGGAAATTTGCTGTTGAGTGCTAAGTTTAGGTAAGCTAGTTCATGGAAATTTCCTGTTGGGCACCAAGTCTAGGTAAGCTAGTTCATGGAAATTTGCTGTTGAGTGCTAAGTTTAGGTAAGCTAGTTCATGGAAATTTCCTGTTGGGCACCAAGTCTAGGTAAACTAGTTCATGGAAATTTGCTGTTGAGTGCTAAGTTTAGGTAAGCTAGTTCATGGAAATTTCCTGTTGGGCGTCAAGTCTAGGTAAGCTAGTTCATGGAAATTTGCTGTTGAGTGCTAAGTTTAGGTAAGCTAGTTCATGGAAATTTCCTGTTGGGCACCAAGTCTAGGTAAGCTAGTTCATGGAAATTTGCTGTTGAGTGCTAAGTTTAGGTAAGCTAGTTCATGGAAATTTCCTGTTGGGCACCAAGTCTAGGTAAACTAGTTCATGGAAATTTGCTGTTGAGTGCTAAGTTTAGGTAAGCTAGTTCATGGAAATTTCCTGTTGGGCACCAAGTCTAGGTAAACTAGTTCATGGAAATTTGCTGTTGAGTGCTAAGTTTAGGTAAGCTAGTTCATGGAAATCTCTCTCTCTCTCTCTCTCTCTCTCTCTCTCTCTCTCTTCTCTCTCTCTCTCTCTCTCTCTCTCTCTCTCTCTCTCTCTCTCTCTCATACTCTCTCTCTCTCTCTCTCTCTCTCTCTCTCTCTCTCTCTCTCTCTCTCTCTCTCTCTCTCTCTCTCTCTCTCTCTCTCTCTCTCTCTCTCTCTCTCTCTCTCTCTCTCTCTCTCTCTCTCTCTCTCTCTCTCTCTCTCTCTCTCTCTCTCATACTCTAATAAGCGACAGGGCCAAAAGAGAACATTTCAATTTCAATTATGCATACAATGGTACCAATTTCACCTCCCTACGTGAAAAATAGTGAAGTTGTTGTGAAAAATGTAATTACCTACCCTGACCTCTTTGGGAAATGTCACATCAATATAAGCAAGGGCCTATTCACCTTAACATAATATGTATAATTCTGAGACTTGCTTGGGCCAAGACACTAACAGGTGCGAAGGGCGTGGAAAATGTTTATAAGACCTAGCCGACAGGTTGCAAAAAGTTAATGACATACATATTTACAAGGTATATAAAACCTGTGTAACAACTGTTTTAAACAAACACACTACTGGATAAGACTCCTTGATCTACCAATACAATTTAACATTTCCTACAAGGCTCAAGAAACCAACTTTTGGGGGGGGGATTACATTTATAAGGTCTGCTTGTAATACAAAGTAGTTTTCTCATAGCTGTATAATTATTCCAATCAGTCTGAGGTATCTCTATGTCTAAGGCATTAATTTCGTTCAAATAGTTATTTTAAAATTTGCGATAACTGTTTTTTGTGCTTATTTAGGTGTACTGGGTTGGTATATAAGCATGTTTGTGAGATTTGTGTCTTTATTTTACTGCTAATAAATCTTAGAAAAGAATAAATAAATGAGATAAGATAACACCATTGTGTTATGATATAGGCCTAAAAATAACCTAACCTAAATTTCTCATCATATTTAAAAACTAAAAAAAAAGCAACTAAAACTAAAGATGTAGTTGTCAGTCGAAAAATGAAAATGAACTGAAAATATTTATATTATAATATTTAAGTAAACCCCTTAACCTTGTCTTTCTTGAGTCATAAATCTGTTATCAGCGTGAATTTTATTTGATAAAAATCTAGTTCTTAATGACGGGGGTCAAGTTTCAATTTTGTTATCTGTTAATTATTCCTGACACACCAAATTTTGATAAAAAATAAACTCACGAGATATGACCAAAATATGTCCGTTTACTAAATTTGATTAAAATCGGTCCATTTGTTTCAACTGTAGAGCGTTGCACATATGACGGACAGACATCATTCTAAAAATGACTTTTTTTAACTCAGAGGATAAAAAAAAAGATACATCCGCCAAAAAACTTGACACATGTTTTTGACACATCGTATAATTATTTCTATATGCGAAAAAGTGTTAATGGTAACTATACAAATAATGGCGCTTAAGTGTTATACAATACCAGTTGACCTATCCATAATCCAGTGAATGTGCTGTTATGACAGCCACAATGGCTTATTAAACTCAGAAATATAAAATGGATGGTTTCAAACTTTGAACTTCAAAATATTACTGAGAAGGTTGCGTCCAATTCACTCAAGTCCCTTTTATTGGGAGGTATAACTTTCTATACACTTCAGTGCTTTGCAGTTGCCGTATTGTTATTTGAAGGGGTAATGTTCCACTTGCAACGGTAGGGATAGTATTGGGATTGCATTTGGTTCACGATTTGGGTGGTCCGCGGATCTACTTTGTTAATGTATTACCGGGTCCCGATCGCGTGGTAAAATTAATTAAGTACACTGGGCGGATCTCAACTTAGGCTAGCCATTTTTGACAAGTATTACTAGAAACTAATTTACTTAAAATAAGAGGATTACACTAATACCAATATTAATATTAACTACACTGTATTGCAACAACATGTCGGTCTATAGCAGGGCCTAACGTAGCCGCGTATAGTTCGACTAATAATTATACGATATTCCAAAAGTCGCGATGCGCCCAGATATAAACCCAAGGGCCGAACGGCCCTATTCCTTTGGGTTTAGCAAGGCATAATAGAAATTGACCGCACTATAATATAATTAGGAGGATCGCTGAAGACGTCCTTAGTCACAGCTGTCTCGAGCACTACTCTGGTCTTATCAGCTGGCCGGGCGGATATGTCCAGATTCACGAAGGGGAGGGGGAGTAGTGGTAATCACCACACACTATTTGGTTATTTATAAAATAAAGTCAATTTAATTAATTTTTATAATTGTAAATTTATTTAATTCCCCGTATTCAAGAGCCTTAATTTATATTACATTAAGGCTTAAAGTCGCACGAAACGTTACTTCCGATAACATCGTATTGCTTCCTGTCAAACTCTTGCAATGTTGAATTAAAAATATATAAGTGTATTTAGGGTGAATCAGACCACCCTTGAGCAATGTATAGCGACAGAACCAAAAGAGCTGCCTTCGTTTTAACTTAAACTCCCATATTTCCACCCAAGAGAATTCAGTGAAAATGTTTTCAAATCTCAAAAATGACCCAATGTGCTTTTTTGGGGGTTGGAGGTCGTTTTGGACAATTTTCAAACGTAAAGGTAGGTTGAGTGGTAACTCATTTTAAAGGTCTCTGTTCACTGATCATAAAAAAAAGTTTTAACTTATCTTACTGCGTAGGGGAGAATGGGAAAATGCCGGTATGTAAGCACCCCCCTTACAAAATGCCATTCAACAAATGTAAACATATTATTTATATCTTCCCTTATAGATTCGAACGTCTAGTTTATACCATAAATGTCTTACATGTCTAACACTTAAATACAAAATATAAAAAATAAAAAATAAACTATATCCATTACATCTACCGGTATTCCCGACCCTTGGGGTAAGACAATAGGGTGTTTGGCGATGTATTTTATATGGATAAAATGTTTTATATAAAATTTTTATATTGAATAGCTATTTCAATCTCTATTTTAGAGGATGTAATAAATAATAAACAATTTTGTTATAAAAACACTCAAAAACTCTTTATTTATAAGAAATACTTAACAATATAAGGAACAAAAGTTGAATAAATGTCAGTCTTAACAATTAGACTTTGCGTGTATTAATTGCATTTGAAGAGGAATGGAAAAAGATATTTTATAATCTAAGACATTAAATGATATTATTTTATGATATTACATGGTAATAAATCTTAACCACTAAGAGGGAAAGTCATATTAGCCCTTAATGCACTTGTCGCATAGGAGTCCCTCTGGTGAATCCGCTGCACTACTCAACGAATGCACCCAAATGTCATAGCCTGTGTACATCGGTGAGATAACTGTACCAATCCTTTTTTCACCCCTACCGTTTCTTATTTTCACCCTTACCACCCCAACCTTAGATCCGTTTTTTCACCACCCCCTGTAGATTCTAGCTAGACACATTTCTGAGTATATCCAGTTAGGATAACTGGAATTTTTAGTTTATATCCAACTAATATTTCTCGAGATTGGTTAGTTCAAGGGGATTCAGGGAGATCTGGGGCTCACTCTACCCCAGTATTTTTCCTTTCCAAAATTTGCAGAAAAGAACTAGAGTTGATCAGAAACTGATCCAGCTAGGGTACTTGAGGATTGCTCAGCTATGGCGGATCAGGGTTCAATAGAAGGAACGCGTGCTAACATTATCTACATTTAGAGGATTCTGCGAGTTTTTACAGATATAGAATTTATGTTGATGAATTTCAGGTTTCACTTATTGTGACTTCAGATATAACACGTTAAGGGCTGGTAAAAGTATAAATTGTGACGCTACACTGACTAGAACTATTTTCCTAAACTATTTGAAGGGGTGTTTGCGTCTTGCATATACGCACAGGCGCAACAAATGTACGGCTTCAACGAGAACCGCTCAACTGGCTCAGTATTCCTGGAAATAGAAAAGGCCTTCGATATAGTGTGGTATGATGGTCTCATCCATAAACTAAGGCTCTACAATTTCCCAGAAGGGATAATTCATCTCATTAGATTATACCTGTCCGACCGTAAGTTTAGTGTTGATGTAGACCAAACAACAGCTACACAGAGAACAATACTGGCTGGCGTCCCACAAGGGTCCCTAATTGGGCCTGTGCTGTTCATCTACATCAATGATACTCCAACACTTGATAACACCAATGTGGCCATATGCAGATGACACCACGATATCAGCACAGTCATGGCAACCACATATAATACACAGTAAGCTACAAAAAGCATTAAATACCCTTGAGCCATAGCTAACAACATGGAAAGTGAATGTGTCAAAGTGCCAGGCACTGTTGCTTTCCAAAAGACGCACAATTAAGCTCAACACACCTCTACTTTTATTCAACCAAAACATACCTTGATGAATTTAGTAGCTGAGACAATTGTAAACAAATGTTATGTCATAAGTCATTCTTTGGTTGTAATACTAATTAGACAACATAGGAAGGTTACACAAAGAATGCTGCCACAATACTTCTACAATATGTCGTTTAAATATGGAGGTTTAAATTAAGTACCTAGGGTTTCCCAGATAGGAAACTGATATGGTCAGCCCACATAACCTTAAAAAGGGCAAACATAAAACTCTTCCAGCTGTATCCATGCATCAACAAAACAAGTTCTCTCTCAATGAGAACGGCCACCATGTTAAGTCGCTACTCGTTACATATGTTGCTCCCGTCTGGGGACATCCATATCCGAAGACTACAACTATTCCAAAACAAAGTTTTGAGAATAGTGACTAAAGCACCAAACTTAGAATAATACACAAAGACTTGAATGTGCCTTTCATCAAACAACACATCCAACATTTAGTAGTAAACTTTTACAAGGGGGCACACTCACACCCCACATCTACACTGATTTCCTCATTTGGCAGTTACAAAACAACATCTGATAAATACAATGTTGTCCCTAACCCAGGAGAGACCACCTGCTAGCCCTGTATTGCCCATCATATCCTTTTACTGTGACGTTTTCCTAGTCTATCAGATCTGTTTCAGAAGGAGTAGTGGCAACTTAGATGCATGAGACAAGACCTTCAGCATCCCAGGAGAAGATACGCTTGCAACTCCTTGTTGCATGGTTATTTCAGTTTCGAGTAGGCAGCAGAAGAAGATGATACATGCAGGGAAATTACATATTAAAAGAACTACATCAATAACAGTTCGAGTATTTCAGACACTTTAAAAACAAATGTTGTTTAGTGAATCTATTTGTGACGAAATATTTAATAATAAATCTGAAGTGGCCCTTTAAAGCGACAATCTGATAGGGCCGGATGATGCCGTGCGGATTGTATTTAGAGTAGCAGAACAAAATTAGCGTTATGGTCACGTGAGTACACTCGTGTAACAGCAATGCAGTGTTTTCCCACCAGTGCTTTAAAATTTTCCCTCTTGGGAGCAAAATTTCCCTCCTTTTTAACATAATATAAATTGACGTATTTTTACTTTTTCAAATATACGTAGTATAGATAAAGTTATATGATGGTTAAAAAAATCGATGTTGAAATTTTTGAGGTCCCCCTTCATGTGCTCTACAGATATGTGGACTAAATTTGGTTTCTAGGCACAATTTTGGCTGTATAACAGGAGTTTTTTTTTTATTTGAAATATCTGCTGCCATAGGAATAGAAACACAAAAACACTATTTTCTCAAAATCGGCTCCACCGTTTAACGGTTCAAAACGGTGTGGAAAATGGAAAGGAATAGATATTACAGATTAGAAATGGACTTTGGCCGCTGTCATTAGAAATCTATTTTAATCATCCTTTAGGAGGTCATTTGTTGGCCTTGAATTTTATGTTAATTCCCCTCCATTATTTATCAGGTTATGTAGACCCAGACCCAGACAAGGGTATTATTTAGGTTATGATTTTATGAGTGGGTGAAAATAATTAAGTGATTGACAATTGAGTGGACCAATCTACATTTTTGAGATTAGATAGCTCAAGTATTTGTTTTAAATACTAGACAATCAGGAAAGTTTTGTAGCAATTTAGAATAAGGTAGCAACAGACAGAATGGTGTCGAAAGCAGTTATCCGTCAGAGTAAAACAGGACTTTTAGGTTAGGTTAGGTTAGGTTAGGTTGGGATAGGTTATGTTAGGTTAGGTTAGGTTAGGTTAGGTATTAAATCTATAATTTTTAGTCTATAAGTTATTTGCTTATTTATTAATTTATTTTGTATTTATTTATTATTACACTTTCCAACACATACGAAATATAGAAAAAATTACAGGATGGGTAAAAAAAATTGAGTTTTTTCCGGATACACACGCCTAGGTCACTGAATCGTTTTTGGAATTATTTTTGTCTGTACTGCGCAAACGCATGGATCTATTGTAAGGAAATTTGTAGATTTATGTGTAGGCCTACAGTAGGTTCAGACTAGTATTGTGTCTGGTATAAGGGGCGTGTCCTCCCTTTTACTTGTTTCCCTAACCTGACTTGACGGTACAATCCATTCCAAAAAAACTAGGTACACAAATTACTGCTTAGCTACATTTAATTCCTAAAGTTACATCTTCGTGATAGTAAACGTTTTATTCTTATTTACACCGGACAAAGAAACGAAAGTAGGGTAGGCGTTTACACAGAAGCATTTGGAGGTCTATATTTTTGTTATTGCAGTTGTACCACTGAAAATAAACGTAACAAAGTGTGGGGGGCCCTCTTTCCCTCTCCACCCCAGACACATTCCTACCTTGAGGATACTGTAGGACAGCAGATACCTTGATTACCTGATGCGATCACTCACAACCAATGACTACATAAATACTATAAGACACGACATAGGATAGGGAAATAGTCTACGCTTTACGGGTGCTGAGTTTCACACACAGCTATCAGAAAGCGCTAGCAGCAGATGCTTGACTGTACGCATCCCACTTGGTTGAGACTGTACAACTGTTGACCTCTCTCTCACAAACCTTCTCACTTACTTCCGTCAGCATAGTCAGTGTTGTCAGTTCGTGCGCTGAGATAAGCGATTCTCGACCTTCCCTCGCATCTCTGGTCCCATATGTGGCATCAGTGCGTTTTCTCTTACCCGCCTGAAACATTGTTTGACCGTAGAGCCACCTAGCGCCAGTCACATCAACTTCAGATTCTCTAACAGAGCGACCTAGCGGGTATTGGTCAACTCAAGAATAAGCGTAGAATATTTAACATGACCATGTCGTGTCTTATAGTATTTATGTAGTCATTGCTCACAACACACCAACGCTTTGGCGATGTCGCAAAAATTGTATATTAATCATTGTAACAATAGTGTATTGATAGATAAGCAGACTGCAAAACAATTCAGACTGAGGGGGAGTATGTTGATGTCAGGGATGCCAACACAACATTAGAATGAACTGTAAACATTTATTTGTATTTTTGGTTAATAGTTTCTCCTTAAGACGTTTAGAAAATCTATTTTGGACAGTGTCGCGTAAAATGTGATTAAGTATATGGATATTGTCGGTTTCAAAATTTAACTTAAATCTCTTTCTTCACCTTGACTTCTCTTAGGGACGCCCCTGTGTGAATGTCATCTGGTGATGGTACTAGGATCCTGTCGAAGTGAAACAAACATCTCAAACAAAGACTCCAAGTAGAAACATTATAATTACTTATTAAGCAAGTCGTAAAGAACAATGGGAAACTTAAAATACAAACTGTTCAAGACGTTATTTTCCTTTAGGTTTGTAAATATTGCAACAACATAATTAGGTTACGTTACGTGCACGGAATTTCGATTCCATAACCTATAATTTTGTCTGTTTTAACAACCTTATAATTACAGATCTAATTATTCGTAAACTAATTAACAAACTTTGTACAGTTAATTAGATATTAATTATTTAATCTGTTTTGTTATGTTGAAAATATTTAAGATGTTCATTGTCAGTGTAGCACAGTGTAAAAACATGTCACGATTTGGTTCTTTGTACGCAAGTCAAATTAGAGCGAACGCTCTTGGGGGTTATTTATTCCCAGGTTTTGGTGATCTCACCCCAAAACTTCAGTTTTTAATGAAGTGTTACTCAATATTTTCATTGCTGCCCGTCCATTCAACTCTGATCGCGGAAATCTATTTCCTTTTAAACTTCGATCAAATCCAAGATATCTATCTAGTTCTAAGCATGTGCAACATGATAGTCCTTGTTACTTTCCAAACTGCTTATTTCTACTTGCATCATAATCATTTGGATTCTGTGATCAATCATCTTGATTCGTTAACTGAGAAATTGATGAACGAATATTCCGTCGAAGGAAAAGTATTCAGAGAAAACGTTTTGAATTTTGCGAGGAAAATGAAAATTTGCTTGAATTTAGTGATTATAATTGAACTGACCCTACCGCCTTTAGATGCCTTCTTCAAGATACTGAATCAATACGGTGTCATCAATGTGTTTAAAATGTCCGTACTGTATCAAATGCCTTACAATCCTGACAATGATTATTACATCCTAACCATCACTTGGCAAGTAATCTCTCTAAACTATATTTTAACGAAACAGTTGAGTTGCGATTTCTTTTTCATCACTGTTTTCCTCCATCTTTCTTTGTGTTTTAAACATCTAAGATTATCTTTCGATAGAGTTTTCTGTCTTGATCACTTTATAAAGACGACAGAAGCGACAAGAGACTCCGATAGTTTGGAGATAAATCAAATGAAGCAAGAGGTTATCCGGTATAACATGAGGTTGTGGATACAGCGTCATCAGGAAGTGTTGAGGTGTGCTCTTTATGTGGTGTTTTTAATTTTATTTTTATATTTTGTACTTTCTCAAGACCCTAGCTGTATCTTCATGTAGTCTAGAGTTAAATCTCTATTGTCCAACTTTTGTTCTTTTCCGATCCTGACGTATTAGAATAAACGATGAGAACGCTCTTTTCTTAGTTTTACGTTTTTAAAAACCTGGATAAAAATATAATCGAGCTTTTACAGACGTCTGTACACTAGAACGATACGATACATATCGTACGACGCAAGCGATACGCGATAATTCTCTTATAAGATAGCGTGACTTCAAATAGTGTTGACTAAACAGATGTATACCAGTACTATTACGACATCTATCGTAAGATATTTGTATAGGCGACACACTTGTGTTTACGATACATATCGTACGACGCAAGCGATACGCGATAATTATCTTATAAGATAGCGTGCGTTCAAATAGTGTTGACTAAATGTTATATTGTCATTACGACGTCTATCATAAGATATGTGTATAGGCGACACGCTAGTGTTTACGATACATATCGTACGACGCAAGCGACACGCGATAATTATCTTATAAGATAGCGTGCGTTCAAATAGTGTTGACTAAATGTTATATTGTTATTACGACGTCTATCGTAAGAAATGTGTATAGGCGACACACTTGTGTTTACGGTACATATCGTACGACGCAAGCGACACGCGATAATTATCTTATAAGATAGCGTGCGTTCAAATAGTGTTGACTAAATGTTATATTGTTATTACGACATCTATCGTAAGATATGTGTATAAGCGACACACTTGGGTTTACGATACATATCGTACGACGCAAGCGATACGCGATAATTATCTTACAAGATAGCGCGCGTTCAAATAGTGTTGACTAAACAGATGTATACCAGTACTATTACGACATCTATCGTAAGATATGTGTATAGGCGACACACTTGTGTTTACGATACATATCGTACGACGCAAGCGATACGCGATAATTATCTTATAAGATAGCGTGCGTTCAAATAGTGTTGACTAAATGTTATATTGTTATTACGACATCTATCGTAAGATATGTGTATAAGCGACACACTTGGGTTTACGATACATATCGTACGACGCAAGCGATACGCGATAATTATCTTATAAGATAGCGTGCGTTCAAATAGTGTTGACTAAATGTTATATTGTCATTACGATATCTATCGTAAGATATGTGTATAGGCGACACACTAGTGTTTACGATACATATCGTACGACGCAAGCGATACGCGATAATTATCTTATAAGATGGCGTGCGTTCAAAAAGTGTTGACTAAACAGATGTATACCAGTACTATTACGATATCTATCGTAAGATATGTGTATAGACGACACACTTGGGTTTACGATACATATCGTACGACGCAAGCGATACGCGATAATTATCTTATAAGATAGTTTGCGTTCAAATAGTGTTGACTAAATGTTATATTGTCATTACGACATCTATCGTAAGATATTTGTATAGGCGACACACTTGTGTTTACGATACATATCGTACGACGCAAGCGATACGCGATAATTATCTTATAAGATAGCGTGCGTTCAAATAGTGTTGACTAAACAGATGTATACCAGTACTATTACGATATCTATCGTAAGATATTTGTATAGGCGACACACTTGTGTTTACGATACATATCGTACGACGCAAGCGATACGCGATAATTATCTTATAAGATAGCTTGCGTTCAAATAGTGTTGACTAAATGTTATATTGTCATTACGACATCTATCGTAAGATATTTGTATAGGCGACACACTTGTGTTTACGATACATATCGTACGACGCAAGCGATACGCGATAATTATCTTATAAGATACCGTGACATCAAATAGTGTTGACTAAACAGATGTATACCAGTACTATTACGATATCTATCGTAAGATATGTGTGTAGGCGACACACTTGTGTTTACGATACATATCGTACGACGCAAGCGATACGCGATAATTATCTTATAAGATAGCGTGACATCAAATAGTGTTGACTAAACAGATGTATAACAGTACGATTATGATATCTATCGTAAGATATTTGTATAGGCGACACACTTGTATTTACGATACATATCGTACGTCGCAAGTGATACGCGATAATTATCTTATAAGATAGCGTGACTTCAAATAGTGTTGACTAAACAGATGTATACCAGTACTATTACGATATCTATCGTAAGATATGTGTATAGGCGACACACTAGTGTTTACGATACATATCGTACGACGCAAGCGATACGCGATAATTATCTTATAAGATAGCGTGCGTTCAAATAGTGTTGACTAAACAGATGTATACCAGTACTATTACGATATCTATCGTAAGATATGTGTATAGACGACACACTTGGGTTTACGATACATATCGTACGACGCAAGCGATACGCGATAATTATCTTATAAGATAGCGTGCGTTCAAATAGTGTTGACTAAATGTTATATTGTCATTACGACGTCTATCGTAAGATATGTGTATAGGCGACACGCTCGGGTTTACGATACATATCGTACGACGCAAGCGATACGCGATAATTATCTTATAAGATAGCGTGCGTTCAAATAGTGTTGACTAAACAGATGTATACCAGTACTATTACGATATCTATCGTAAGATATGTGTATAGACGACACACTTGGGTTTACGATACATATCGTACGACGCAAGCGATACGCGATAATTATCTTATAAGATAGCGTGCGTTCAAATAGTGTTGACTAAATGTTATATTGTCATTACGACGTCTATCGTAAGATATGTGTATAGGCGACACGCTCGGGTTTATCTCTTCTCTTAAAGAGCATTACGATATCAAGAAGTATCTGTTACCCTTGAAATGAAAAATGAATAGAATAGAAAAGGCTTTATTTAAAGGTGAAGTTAGGACCATCAGGTCCTCTCTTCCACTTAACCCTACAATTCATAAATAGTTAATTGCTTATTTTAGAATAGATATCATACAAAATAAAACAAACCTAAACAAAAACATAAAATTGAAGTCAAAGTAAAAATAACGTCAAACATAAAACACTAAAATAATCTGTTTACGATAAAACGCAACAAATAAAGTGTGGAGGCACTTCTTTTCCTCTCCACCCCAGACATATTCCTACCTTGAGGATATTGTAACTTAATCTAACCTAACATAACCCTCATTTTAGTGAGTATTGGCTTGGCAATTCAAAGTTGGACCCTAGCTGGACTTATTTTCATGTAATCTTGTATTAGATCCTTCTCTTCTCGTTTTTATTGACCAACACTTTTACTTTTCCGACCCTGAAACTATCGCAGTTGAAAGACACTAACGGGGTCTTTATTTTATGCTCTTTTCTTCCTTTTTTTAAGGCGAAGATAACTGGGAGATTTTGTCCCATAAACTACAAAGGAACAAAAAGAAAGAAATCACAACTTTCTAAAATAATACTCCACTTTATTCTTTTAATTCCTTGCTGAACATATCCTCCATAACAAACCGCATCTTTGATCTTTGTTACTCTCGAAGACACAGTTTTACTTCCACCATTCTCCTCCTCCAGGTACTTCCACAAATTTCTTCTACCTTGAGAGATTCACTCCGGATCTTGCCTACTGATACTACCAGCGCCTAACCAGAAAGTGTATCCAACTAAATATAATTTCTCTTTTTGTTGCCTACACTGTTCTCTAAGATTTATTCAATTCTTCTTTTTTTCCAGTGTGACAAAGGAGTTTGTCCGCATGTACAGTCCTTTCCTGTTAGTTCAATTTGCAGTTTTGTATGGACTGTTCACCTTCTTAATATTTAGTTTAACTCATCAGGTAAGTTACCTATATATGTATGTTCTTGATGTCCTAAGGCACTTCCTTGCAGGCTGAGGCACTTCACTGGTTGTTTAAACACTTCCTCGTTTGATAGAAAACTTTGCTAAAACACTTCTCTGCTTGCTAGGACATTTACATTCTACCTGTACATCCGTGTTTTCTAAAGTACTTCCCTACTTGTTAAGGCACAACTCTGGTTCCTAAGGCACGTCCTTTCTAACTAAGTTACTTCTATTCTGGGTAAGAAATCCATGCGTACTAAGGCAGTTCACTGCTTGCTAAAGGTTACTTTTCTACTTGGTGAAATACTTCTCTGATGTTAGAGCATTTAACTGCTTCCTGGGGCACTTTGTAGCTTAATCACTTCTGTGCATTTTAAGATACGTGATAAAGTAGATACGTGGGTTTCACTACACTTCCTTAACTTCTAAGGCACCTCCCTCCTTGTTAATGTGCTTCTGTGTGTACCAAGATACAGCAGTGCGATTCACGGAACTGTCCAGCTTGTTCAGGTACTACTCTGCTTCTTAGTTACTTCTGTGTTTGTTAAGATATATCTGTGGTTGCTAGCTCTTTCACTATGTGTTAAAATACATACGTGCGTTCGACGGTACATCCTTGCTTTGTAAAACACTTCCCTGGCTTTTAAGGAATTTCTGTGCGTGCAAAGATAAATCCTTGATTGTTAAGGTATGTCTTTGGGTTCTAAGATAGTTCTCTAATTGCTAAGGAACTTCCCTGTTTGCTAAACCATATCTCTGGTTGTTAAAGCATCTATCTGCTTGTTATCCTATTCAATCAATTTATTCAAATAAACATTCAAATTAACTGGTTAAATTTGTCTCCACACAGACTCTTCGTCCGTTAGTGGAAATTATTGCAACTACATATTATTATTACTTTTCTTTTTAACAAAAATCAAAAAAAAAAAAATTAAAAACAATAATACAAAAGTTATTTTTACCAGTTATGTTAAAAATGCACAATTACACAGAAAACAATAAATATATACATTTAAGAAATCAATATAACTAACCTAGGAGTCAGCCAACCCCCCCCGCCCCCACAGGACTCCCGACAAACCTAATCCAAAATGTGATATTGAAGAATTAAAAAACACAAACAATTTCATGGCTCTACATATATAATTTTTTTAAAAACAAAATAGAGATAAACAAAACAAACTACTGTTACATAAACAGATTCGACAACGATTTCCTATTTCCAACAGTCATCTGGTTACCTGACGTTACTGCTGCACTCTGCTGCTTGTTTTACTAAACCAGGAATCTTACTACAGACAACATACACCAAATAAATAAGTTCTTTCTAAATCACTTCTGTGATTTTTAAGGGACTTCGTTGTTTTCTAAGAAACTACATTGATTGTTAAAAGACTTCCGCATGCTATGTTACTTACCTGTTTTATATTTATATTTTTCTAAGGCACATCCCTGTTTGCTGAGGTACTTTCCTGTTTGCTAAGGTACTTTCCTGTTTGCTAAGGTACTTTTCTGTTTGCTAAGGTACTTTCCTGTTTGCTAAGGTACTTTTCTATGTGCTAAGGTACTTTCTTGTTTGGTAAGGTACTTTCCTGTTTGCTAAGGTACTTTCCTGTTTGCTAAGGCAATTTACTGTTTGCTAAGGTAATTTACTGTTTGCTAAGGTACTTTCCTGCTTGATAAGGTACTTTCCTGTTTGCTAAGGTACTTTCCTGTTTGCTAAGGTACTTTCCTGTTTGCTAAGGTAATTTACTGTTTGCTAAGGTACTTTCCTGATTGCTAAGGTAGTTTCCTGTTTGTTAAGGTAATTTCCTGCTTGCTAAGGTACTTTCCTGTTTGCTAAGGTGCTTTTCTGTTTGCTAAGGTAATTTACTGTTTGCTAAGGCACTTTCCTGTTTGTTGTTAAGATAACTGTAGGGATACACAATCCGCTAAGTCACGTCCTATAGTGTCAGAGCTATAATCTACAAGCTTAGAATTTTATTACAATAGGTGGTGAATGATGTTGGTGAAATTTTGTCTATTTAAAATTTTTTGTCATTTTAGGACACAATGGTACTTCTAGAGATTCTGATAATCGGCACTTATTGGTTGATGATTTTGTTAGTCTTCCTTGTAATGTGCATCGTAGGAAGTGAACTCACTTCTCAGGTTAGTATCAATAGTGTAGGCCCTATGTTAATACTGCCCAAACTAGAGGTCGATATCTTGCTCCTATCTAAAATGGTGGGCGTTCAAATATTTAATTATGTTTTGCAGACCAGACTAATTATATGTTTTAATTATTTGAATTTTAATTCTTAAATTAGTTTTTGTGACTTTTAAAAAATATAAAATATATTTATAAAGCAACAATAGGCAATAAATGATGAGGGGGGAAAACCAGCTCTATAGGTTATTTTTTTTTAATAACTAGTGATTACGCATAATAACAGATTTATTATAATAACAGTAATATATTTCTAAAGAAATATTAGTTTCTAGGCATTACATTGTCTTGCGTGACTAAAGAAACAGACTTTTGCATATCAATAATTAATATCTAATTAACTGTACCAAGTTTGTTAATTAGTTTTTGAATAATTTGATTACTAATTGTAAGGTTGTCACAACTGCTGACAAAATTATGCGTTCTTTTTAATTATAGGTTTTAATTTTAGGTTTATAAGAAATATCTTCGTTTTATTACGATTTGTAAACTCTATAATGATATTCTTGTTTATAGGTGCGGATTTAGGTGTAGCCATAAGTAGGTTATGTTTATGGCAGAAAATTTAGAGGACGGTAAATTTTCAGGGGAGTTGTAGTTTTTTTCTTCTAACTCATATACAAGTAGCAGAGAAAGTTATGTAAAAAAAAAAAAAAAATAGATTTTGCGGTTTTTGAGGTCTGTTTTTAGGTCCTGGACGTTTCATTTATTTATTTTGATAACTCAACATTTGGTTGTAGCCGCTATGAGAAAAGAAACGGAAAATACATTTTTTTTTCAAAATCAGTTCAAACGATTTTGATGAATTTTTGCTCAAGTGTAGTCTAAGGACCCATATAAAACATATTGGTCGTCATATCTTTAAAAATGCACAGACGACAGGCAGACATAAATTTTTAAAACACTTTTTTTTTTCGTTTTAGAAGAACTCAAAATGTCGTTTCCGCTATATTTTTTGTTCCAAGACATAACTTTCTCTAAACTATGTATTTGTAAGAATGTAATTAAAATTGAAACAAAGTAGACTATTCTATAATGTGTCATGTTACAGAGCTGACACTTGTATAGTCTATATACAGGGTGTCCTACAAAAAGGTCCCTATTTTTGAATTAATATAACGGACATATAGAACACTCTACTAACTTAAAAAAGTACCCTGGAGTTTTTATTTATGTTCAATCAAAACAAAATGGCGGAATAAGAAAATAACGGTACGTTTTCCAATATTTTAATTTTTTTAACCATTAAAATTTGTGAAAATGTGTAAAATTTAATTTAAAAAAATAACAATATTAAATTATTAATAATCCAAATATGAACTTTATTCCAACTGATGTCCATCAATAGCTATGCAGTGACACAAACAAAACAAATCAGTGTCATAAACGCTTTTGAAAGATTGCCGAGGTATCAACAGTAATTCTTCTTCAATCAGCTTCATTAATCCAACATCTGTTACTATAGGGTGAGAATAAACTTTGTCTTTCAATAAGCCCCATAGGAAACATCGCAAACAATCAAGACCATGAAGAGGAAAATCCGTGAAGTTGCTGCCACAACATATTTAAAACTACTTTGACTACATTAGCATAATGAGGAGGAGCTCTGTACTGTTGGGGAAAAAGTCCCTCAGGCTGAGTAAGATGAGGAACTTTGTGATCAGTTAATATCTGCCTCCAGTCATTGTCTGATGGGATATGTCGTACAATAAAACACCATCCTTTGTGATAAGAGCTATACCCTATGATGTCAAGCCTTTCTTCGTGTAAAGATATGTGGATTTTCCATTTATGAATTGATTTTCTTGATTGAAGAACTATATTTGAGTAGGTTCTTTGAAAACACCTTATCGCTTCATATTTATTTTTAAAAGCAAGAACAACATTTCAATTTTTGTTCAATTGAAAAATTCATTGTTTCGAGGTAAATTGAACACAACTACCAAATTGTTAAATTTTTGTGTAAACAAAACAACAGCGGATCGAGATTCAACAGTTGTCAATACACATTTTAATTACATTGTATTGTGGGAGGAAATTGCTCTATCCAGAGGAATAATGTTGTTTTTGTTATTCCACCATTTTGTTTTGATTAAAGATAAAAAAACTCGAGGGTACATTTTTACGTATCTGTGTAACATAACTGTAAAGTATCAAGTTTGTAGAGCACATGTCCGGTCTATCAATTTAGAAATAGCGACCTCTGCGTGGGAACCTGGTGTGTTGTAATGGACAAAACACTTGTATGATATTTAAACTATATATATGTTATGTTACAGAGCAGACACTTGTATGGTGTAATCATGTCTTGTCCTTGGTTCAACTCCAGTGCTGACGTCAGGTCTTGTCTTCTTGTCACTGGGGAATTGACCAAAAAAACAACAAAGATATGTGTCTTTGGATCTAGAAGTTATTGCTTGTCCAGACATACATTTCTCTGGGTAAGAATTTATAAATAAAATATAATTCTAAAGTCTAGTTGTAGTGATGTGGGGGGGGGGGGTGTAATGCACTGTGACACTGGAGATCTGTTGAGTCCCCTACTATTTCTAAGAAAGAAAACTCGTGTATACAGAATCCCTTCCAGTCTCAACTCCTTTAGGAAGACCAACACACGAGGGGGTCAAGGATAGGTATCTCCTTTATATCAATTTGGAACCCTCTCAGACTTCTGGAGATCTGTTGAGTCTCCTACTATTTCTAAGAAAGAAAACTCGTGTATACAGAATCCCCTCCAGTCTCAACTCCTTTAGGAAGACCAATACATGAAGGGGGTCAAGGATAGGTATCTCCTTTATATCAATTTGGAACCCTCTCAGACTTCTGGAGATCTGTTGAGTCCCCTACTTTTTCTAAGAAAGAAAACTCGTATATACAGAATCCCCTCCAGTCTCAACTCCTTTGGAAGTCCAATACACGAAGGGGGTCAAGGATAGGTATCTCCTTTATATCAATTTGGAACCCTCTCAGACTTCTGGAGATCTGTTGAGTCCCCTACTTTTTCTAAGAAAGAAAACTCGTGTATACAGAACCCCCTCCAGTCTCAACTCCTTTGGAAGTCCAATACACGAAGGGGGTCAAGGATAGGTATCTCCTTTATATCAATTTGGAACCCTCTCAGACTTCTGGAGATCTGTTGAGTCCCCTACTTTTTCTAAGAAAGAAAACTCGTGTATACAGAATCCCCTCCAGTCTCAACTCCTTTGGAAGACCAACACACGAGGGGGTCAAGGATAGGTATCTCCTTTATATCAATTTGGAACCTTCTCAGACTTCTGGAGATCTGTTGAGTCCCCTACTTTTTCTAAGAAAGAAAACTCGTATATACAGAACCCCCTCCAGTCTCAACTCCTTTGGAAGTCCAATACACGAAGGGGGTCAAGGATAGGTATCTCCTTTATATCAATTTGGAACCCTCTCAGACTTCCGGAGATCTGTTGAGTCCCCTACTATTTCTAAGAAAGAAAACTCGTATATACAGAATCCCCTCCACTCTCAACTCCTTTAGGAAGACCAATACATGAAGGGGGTCAAAGATAGGTATCTTCTCTATATCAATTTGGAACCCTCTCAGACTTCTGGAGATCTGTTGAGTCCCCTACTATTTCTAAGAAAGAAAACTCGTGTATACAGAATCCCCTCCACTCTCAACTCCTTTAGGAAGTCCAATACATGAAGGGGGTCAAGGATAGGTATCTTCTTTATATCAATCAGCTACCCTCTCAGACCTTTCTTTCATTATTGCAGCGCATTCGACTAATAGATGACGTAGGACCTCGTCCTCTTTCTTGGCAGTAACTGCAAGTCCATCATTTTCTCCTTCGATCCTTCTTAGATGTTTCCTGATTCTACAAAACCCCGATACAAACTCTGTCATTGTATTCAGTTTACTCTATTCTCGATCTTCTCCTGTTATAATTCACCAGGACTTCTTAATCCTGATATTCTTTCCCATAAAATGGGCTCTTACGGTTTCCTTTGCGACCTTTTTGGCCTGCCTTTACCTCTTTGTTGGGGCTTATTCTAACAGGAGTGTAATTCATCCTGGGTTGCCTGTTTGACTTTTATCTACTAGGTTTATTATATTCTTGTTGTCGAAGAAATCTTGACAAAGCGGAGGATAATCAACAAAGAATGCGTGTTATAATAATATTTGATATAATCTAAGCTTATTTTTAGTCTAACTTTCTTCCCTTCTCTTGTTTGGTGTCTGATAGCTGACGGGACATAAGATACAGATCATCTGCAAAGTCAATATCTTCCAGTATATCGGTCGGCCCTCACTCCAAATCACCCTCCTCATTACTCCATTCAATACCAACAGGGATATGATCGGTGACAAAAGACAACCTTCTCCCACTTCCGTTTCCGCCCTAAATTGGCCTGAAATTTTTCCTATGTGGTTTATCTAGTATTGTTAAATGTTGTTTTTATAATATTAACTCTCTTTGCAGGGTTTCCAAATTCGTTAATGCCTTTTAGAGTGTCAAATGCTATTTCAAAATCTACAAAAGATCAGTATCGAATGGTTCGGAACCGGATTCTCTGTTCTTTTATAATTCTTAAAGTACAAGTCATGTCCACGTAGAATCGATACTTTCTGAAACCAGTTTGTTCTTTTCTTAGTTTAGTATCGAGAACATTTTTAATTCGATTTATTCAAGCATTACTGATCAATTCATGTATCTTTTTTGTTCGAGTTGTAAATATGCCTCTTAGATTTGTAGATTATTAGTTCATATAAATCAAGATGATTACTTAACCTCTAAATAAGTATTCACAATTTCCTAATGTTCATTCTGGAATTGAAAACGATGGTTTTACACGATTTCAACAAAATCATTAGCCCTGTTTTAAATACAATTGAGTAATCTACACGAATTGTTTGTTTGTGTTGTAAATGCTACGGCGATAAAACAATATGACCATAACATTGAAATAATTGAATGTAAAATAGCGGTTTTTGGAAAGGGGCCAAATCGGACAATATGTAGGAAGAATGGAATTCGCATCTGGAAAATGACAGAGAGCGTTGATGATATCTCCTTCAGCAGGATAGTAAAGTTGAACCACCCATGATGATGATGATGAACACTGGACATTGTCGAGTTAGTTTTGTTTTGTTTTTTATTACGTACGAGCTGTAGTGTTATTTTTCTTACTTTTTACCATGCTGATTTTGGTTATAAATCTTTAAATTTCAACAAAATTTGATTAAAATCGGTCTCCACGTTTTTGATATATTAAAACGTTTAGAATAAGTTCATTGTTGTTTTAACTTGTGTAATGTCGCTTCTGAATGTACCTAAAACGAGCAGGAGGATGTGGTTTAAAGAAAAACCATCCCGGTCATCAGTACCAACCCTCAAATATTCTAAAAATAAAAAGAGATCTGATAGGAAAGATGAAAGAGAGGGATCTAACCTAAGACTAGATGAAGGAAGGTGTAGATCCATACGAGCTATACTTGAGCAACATGAATGGGTACTAAACGAGTAATCCTTGTATGTTTATACATTTTATTTTTAAAACGGGCCGAAGTATTTTGTTAAAATGGGGAGTGAATCTCCATTTTCGGATGCTAGAAAACGTCTTCATTTTGGAGGAAAAACCATTCAGACGGTGAAATAACGCAATCCAAAAACAACAACAACATAATTTAAAATCCGTCCTTTTAAGAACAAAAAATAGTTTTGGTTCAGTTTTTTTACTATTACAGTCACATTTTCTGAATTATAAATACCTTCTTTTTACAATAACAACAAACAATGGTTGTATATCAACAAATTCTATCTAGATAACGTGGCTAGAATTTTGTTGATATGATTTCATAGTATCAGCTTTATCCACAATTTTAAAGTTTGATTTTGTGTATAGATGTTTACCAAAGATTATGATTAATTCTGTTATGTTTTTGCAGATTATAAGGTCTGTGATTTCACTGTATATATGCTTGCTTCAAGTGAGGATGATGAACAGAGATAATGCTACCTAGAATGGAGAGGCATATAGTTTACAACTATATAGATTGTAGAGTACATAATGTACAACCATATAGTGTCATAGACTGTAGAGTCACATTGTTCACAATGATAGAGTTATAGAGATAAAATTTGCAATATTTGATGTAGAACGCCCATAATGTTATTTGTAATTGTGTTATAAATGATGGTAAACAGCTGTTTCAGTATAACTTTCATTATTAAGTCCGGAAACGTTTTAAAACGTTTATATAATGTGAATATTTACCGGATCCTATTCCCTCAGACACATTGCGTACAGTCAGGAAGAATGTTTTGTCTGATACAATACCTGACTGGTCCTGTCTGAAACAGTACGAACGTAAAGTATGAATTATTTTCAGCCACTATCCAGCAATGTTCATGTTAATATACAAACACAAGTATTTAAAATTAGTCAATGTGTTGTGCCTTCAGTTGAATCCTTCTATTATTCAGTAGGAACTTTTGTGGAAGAATTCCAGAATCATTTTCTGATATCCTTCTTACACAGTGCGGTTCTTTAACTTCATAAAGTTTTCTTCTTTATGGTCTGGACTCTTTGTTGTGGACTCCAAAACGACGATTTAGATTTTTATCTTCATCCAACAGTAGGTTTTAATCATAGGTAGACCTTTCTTGATAGATGAGATAACATTTTAACTCTCTATCTGATATCTGATTGATCATAAAATCCTTGTTTTTTGTTGGAACCTACACTCTGTGTTTTGTGCTGTGATTGACTGGATAGTATAAATTGAGCTTTATTCAGTGTAATATTAATTTTGTAGCTAGGTTATGAAATAAATAGACGGTGAAATTATTGAGTTTTGTAAGCAATATATTAGTTTAGCTCATAGAGTAAAAACACGAAGATCATTAAGTAAGGGTTAGGTTAGGTGCCTTTAAATTTTAAATTTTATTTTATTTTCGTAATTATATTATTTATAAATAATTCCACAATTTTTGATAATTACATATTCAAATAAGTGTATTTTAAATGTTAAAGTATTTTTAGTTTGGGAAGTGAAAAAGAAGACTCTTTGGCTCTAACATCGCTTCATAAAATAAAAATGCATTCCGTACTATTTGCTTAAACTATTGCTATTGAAACTGAGTTGTAACTGGAGATGAGATGCATTTGGTTGCTCATCACAGAAGTTGAGCGAGGTTGGGGCTCGCTTCACCGCGGGGTGGAAGGTTAGGTTAGGTTAGGTTGGGTTGAATTAGGTTAGGTAAGGTTAGGTTAGGTTTGGTTGCTCATCACAGAAGTAGAGCGAGGTTGGGGCTCGCTTCACCGCGGGGTGGAAGATTAGGTTAGGTTAGGTAGGGTTGGGTTAGGTTAGGTAAGGTTAGGTTAGGTTTGGTTGCTCATCACAGAAGTAGAGCGTGGTTGGAGCTCACTTCACCGTGGGGTGGAAGACCCACAGGGTCAGAATGGTAACCGGCGTTAAATCCGGTCGATTGATACAAAACAAAAACGGGATCCAAGAAGCTCTAAATTGTTAACTAATCTATCGACAATATTTTTTATTGAGCTCTCCAACAATTACACGGTACAATTTGTTAATCTACAATTTTGTTAAATCTCAATCTTTCCTACCTTGTTACTATGGTGAAATAAAATATTGTAATATGTCATCCGTAATTATAGATTTTTTGTTTATTCGCGAAATCCAGATTATTTCTAGATACTGGATAGTGAAAGTAAAAATACATTAGCACTTTTTCTCCCTTCAAAAATACGATTTTCAAGAGTTAAAAAATTGTTTCTAGCTTTTATTTTTGTTAAATTGGAGGCAGGAGAGTAATGTTTCAACTTAGTACAAAATTTAAAAATACATTTATGGGTTTTGGGTTCAATTAAAAATTGAACAATAGAGAGACTTAAATAAGAGGTAAAAATTTGAAGAAAATGATAATAATATCAAACAGTATATCAATCCAATTTTAAAGGCAGTTTTATTCAAATAATTAAATTATAGTTTGGTAAGAGTCTTATTATAAATCAGTAGGTTTAAGTGTTTTATAATTTTAAGGAATGTATTTATTCAAATGTTTTTGGTTTTTGCTGTTATTGTTTAACATCTACGCCCATTAGATTAATGAAGAATGGAGAGTAGGTAACACACGGACAAATGCATCAATCTGCTTTGAACCTGTGTAACTTTAGACGGTTAACTAGTCCGAACTGCAGCGAGATACATTCACTTTTTGATTAAGGGTGACTGTAATCCAAATTCTAACGTGACATTTGTTTTTTTACTAAAGTGTTTATGGGGATAATAAGTGGCGCCCACGGTTGTTGACCTTGAACTTGAAAACTTTGGATCGTTGAATTTTGAGTTAAAAAAGAGCAAAAGTTAAAATAACCATTTTTTCCCCCAAAGTTTTAAAAATAGAAGACTGTATAACTTTTGGTCCAGATGTTAAAATATAAATAAACGCACAGGTTTAATAAATATATAAAAATGTAATCCCGCACATCCCATCTTTTCCCCGCTTGTTTTAAAATTTTACTTCCAGGTGGGTAAAGGTAAAGTCAACACTTTATGTATATTTAATCTAAGGCCAAATACACACGAGGCTATTTGTCTAGAGTCGACCATCGATTTGACATATAAACCAATATTAAAAAATGAGCAAAACACAAAACACAACACACAAAACACAACACACAACACATAACACACAACACACAACATACAAAACACAAAACTCAACACACATCACACAAAACAAAAACATAAAACACAACACACAAAACACAACACACAACACACAAAACACAAAAGTCAACACACAGAACAAAAAACACAACACGCAAAACACAAACAAAACACACAAAACACAAAACACAACACACAACACACAAAATACAACACACAGAACATAAAACACAACACACAAAACACAACACACAACACACAACACACAAAACACAACACACAGAACATAAAACACAACACACAAAACACAAAACACAAAACACAACACACAAAACACAACACAAACCACAACACACAATACACAAAACACACAAATCACAACTCACAAAACACAGAACACAAAACACAACACACAACATACAAAACACAAAACACAACACACAAAACACAAAACTTAACACACAAAACACAAAACAACACACAACATACAAAACACAAAACACAACACACAAAACTTAAAACACAGAACACAAACACACCACACAAGCGACGCAGGTTGTCAACCTCAACACGTTCTTAAATTTTCTCGTTCATCATAAAAGAAGAAAAGAACAACGAAGCACTCGATTACTTTAATAGCGTCAATGTCGGAAAAGAACAAGAGTTGGTCATGATAGACAAGGATATAAGGATGAAAGAAAGGCAACCGAAGACAAAATGGAAAATTTGTAGATCTAGCAGGTGCGCTCGGGATTGCCAAACGCGTATCGTTGCTGCTGAAGCAGCTCTCAATCAAAACTTCGTAATTGTTGCTATCGGACGTGTTTACTGAGTTTTGTGATACTAGAAAAATAGAACAATAAAAAAAAAAAAAATGAAATACTGATTAATTACATTTTATTCATTATTATTAAACTATTTTATTTCAGTATTATTAATTTTAGATTTATTATTTTTAGTATTATAAATTATTATTTTAGTAATATTATATAGGCCTAACCTAACCTATAAGATCGACGTCTTTTGTTTAACTAATTGATTTCCGATTGTATTAAATAAATCAATTAAAGATGTCCTTTAGAAATTAAAGAATTACTCACTCAGGGGCTTACATGTAGTAAGTACAGGCTAAACAATCCCGAAGTAAGTTATCTGGATTTACTCTTTTCTTCATGTTGCCCATGAGGATCTTAGGTTAGATTCCTCTCTTTCATGTTTCGTATCTGGTCTCTCTTGACCAATTCTTGTTCTCTTCCCACATTGTCGCTATTACAGTATTTGAGAGTTAGGAGGCTTTATTTACAGATCCTGGCGCGAATGCTAGGACTTGCACTTTCGGTAGCAAATAGCTACTAGCCTGAGTAAAAACATCATTACTACCAGTTCCATATTCCGATTGTATGCTTTTCAACTTATATCTGAGGTCTTTTTTAAGATATTATAATTACCTTGACATGTTAATAAAGCTTAGAATTTATCTCATTTAAAAAGGGTGAAGTATTTTTCGTCGAAAGGATGAGTCACATTAGAAAACGGTGAAGGGAAATGTTGTTAAAAATATTTATAACTGTAAATGTAAATTTTAGTTAGTTTAGTTATTAACTCATGTATCACTGAGGATGACGATTTTTTCGTTGAAACGCGTTTGATTAAGTAAACGTAAATTTTTGTGAGATCTTGTGTTCGAGTTTTTTCTACCTGTAAATGTACGATAACGTCAAATTTAAATAATTAAAATTTTTAGGTTAAAAACAACAATATGAAAATCTTTGTTTACTTTTCTCTTAACAGTGTACGTAGTATAAAATAACGAAAACAAGTGGTATTTTTTTATTTGGGAAATCCTTGATTTTCTGATTGTAAATATCTCCACATATTGATCGACTCTAGGGTGAATATTGTAATCGTCAAAAATTTCGACCTAAGATTTTAACTGATCTTCAAGGTTCAAGGAAAACTGATAAAGCATATTTCGACACGTCATCGGTCCATCTGTGGTTGTCGTCTGTACGTAAGCATTAAAAGGACCACAAAAAATAATATGGAAGCATAAAATGTAATATTAGGAACTATAGAGTGTTCATGTACAGCCATATTGAAATTCAGAATTAAAAATGTAAAATGGCGTATTTTTTAAACTGTTTTTGTTCTAATCTATTGTGTTATTCAACGTTAACACAATAAATTAAATTAAAATGTGCAGAGTTGAATTCTGCATACTATGGTACCAACAACTCTCTACGATGACAAATAGCGAATTAACGATCATAAATTTAATGTTAAACGTTGATCTCACAAGAAAATGTTATTTAGTTACGAGATCCAAGACAGGTCACTGAGCGAAGGGGAGGCTTCCTCACATAAGTACAGTTTCAAGCCGTGTTGGGGTTGAGACATTGACACGAGCGTTGCGACTAAAGAGAATCCCACGAAACATTGACACGAGCGTTGCGACTAAAGAGAATCCCACGAAACACTGACACGAGCGTTGCGACTAAAGAGAATCCCACGAAACATTGACACGAGCGTTACGACTAAAGAGAATCCCACGAAACATTGACACGAGCGTTACGACTAAAGAGAATCCCACGAAACATTGACACGAGCGTTACAACTAAAGAGAATCCCACGAAACATTGACACGAGCGTTACGACTAAAGAGAACCCACGAAACATTGACACGAGCGTTACGACTAAAGAGAATCCCACGAAACATTGACACGAGCGGTACGACTAAAGAGAATCCCACGAAACATTGACACGAGCGTTACGACTAAAGAGAACCCACGAAACATTGACACGAGCGTTACGACTAAAGAGAACCCACGAAACATTGACACGAGCGTTACGACTAAAGAGAATCCCACGAAACATTGGCACGAGCGTTACGACTAAAGAGAACCCACGAAACATTGACACGAGCGTTACGACTAAAGAGAATCCCACGAAACATTGACACGAGCGTTACGACTAAAGAGAATCCCACGAAACATTGACACGAGCGTTACGACTAAAGAGAATCCCACGAAACATTGACACGAGCGTTACGACTAAAGACAATCCCACGAAACATTGACACGAGCGTTGCGACTAAAGAGAATCCCACGAAACATTGACACGAGCGTTACGACTAAAGAGAATCCCACGAAACACTGACACGAGCGTTGCGACTAAAGAGAATCCCACGAAACATTGACACGAGCGTTACGACTAAAGAGAATCCCACGAAACATTGACACGAGCGTTACGACTAAAGAGAATCCCACGAAACATTGACACGAGCGTTACGACTAAAGAGAATCCCACGAAACACTGACACGAGCGTTGCGACTAAAGAGAATCCCACGAAACATTGACACGAGCGTTACGACTAAAGAGAATCCCACGAAACATTGACACGAGCGGTACGACTAAAGAGAACCCACGAAACATTGACACGAGCGTTGCGACTAAAGAGAATCCCACGAAACATTGACACGAGCGTTACGACTAAAGAGAACCCACGAAACATTGACACGAGCGTTGCGACTAAAGAGAATCCCACGAAACATTGACACGAGCGTTACGACTAAAGAGAATCCCACGAAACATTGACAAGAGCGTTGCGACTAAAGAGAATCCCACGAAACATTGACACGAGCGTTACGACTAAAGAGAACCCACGAAACATTGACACGAGCGTTGCGACTAAAGAGAATCCCACGAAACATTGACACGAGCGTTACGACTAAAGAGAAGCCCACGAAACATTGACACGAGCGTTACGACTAAAGAGAATCCCACGAAACATTGACACGAGCGTTACAACTAAAGAGAATCCCACGAAACATTGACACGAGCGTTACGACTAAAGAGAACCCACGAAACATTGACACGAGCGTTACGACTAAAGAGAATCCCACGAAACATTGACACGAGCGGTATGACTAAAGAGAATCCCACGAAACATTGACACGAGCGTTACGACTAAAGAGAACCCACGAAACATTGACACGAGCGTTACGACTAAAGAGAATCCCACGAAACATTGACACGAGCGTTACGACTAAAGAGAATCCCACGAAACATTGACACGAGCGTTACGACTAAAGAGAATCCCACGAAACATTGACACGAGCGTTACGACTAAAGAGAATCCCACGAAACATTGACACGAGCGTTACGACTAAAGAGAATCCCACGAAACATTGACACGAGCGTTACGACTAAAGAGAACCCACGAAACATTGACACGAGCGTTACGACTAAAGAGAATCCCACGAAACATTGACACGAGCGTTACGACTAAAGAGAATCCCACGAAACATTGACACGAGCGTTACGACTAAAGAGAATCCCACGAAACATTGACACGAGCGTTACAACTAAAGAGAATCCCACGAAACATTGACACGAGCGTTACGACTAAAGAGAACCCACGAAACATTGACACGAGCGTTACGACTAAAGAGAATCCCACGAAACATTGACACGAGCGGTACGACTAAAGAGAATCCCACGAAACATTGACACGAGCGTTACGATTAAAGAGAACCCACGAAACATTGACACGAGCGTTACGACTAAAGAGAATCCCACGAAACATTGACACGAGCGTTACGACTAAAGAGAACCCACGAAACATTGACACGAGCGTTACGACTAAAGAGAATCCCACGAAACATTGACACGAGCGTTACGACTAAAGAGAATCCCACGAAACATTGACACGAGCGTTACGACTAAAGAGAATCCCACGAAACATTGACACGAGCGTTACGACTAAAGAGAATCCCACGAAACATTGACACGAGCGTTACGACTAAAGAGAATCCCACGAAACATTGACACGAGCGTTACGACTAGAGACAATCCCACGAAACATTGACACGAGCGTTACGACTAAAGAGAATCCCACGAAACATTGACACGAGTGTTACGACTAAAGAGAATCCCACGAAACATTGACACGAGTGTTACGACTAAAGAGAATCCCACGAAACAATGACACGAGCGTTACGACTAAAGCCAATCCCACGAAACATTGGCACGAGCGTTGCGACTAAAGAGAATCCCACGAAACATTGACACGAGCGTTGCGACTAAAGAGAATCCCACGAAACATTGACACGAGCGGTACGACTAAAGAGAATCCCACGAAACATTGACACGAGCGGTACGACTAAAGAGAATCCCACGAAACATTGACACGAGCGTTGCGACTAAAGAGAATCCCACGAAACATTGACACGAGCGTTGCGACTAAAGAGAATCCCACGAAACATTGACACGAGCGGTACGACTAAAGAGAATCCCACGAAACATTGACACGAGCGTTGCGACTAAAGAGAATCCCACGAAACATTGACACGAGTGTTACGACTAAAGAGAATCCCACGAAACAATGACACGAGCGTTACGACTAAAGACAATCCCACGAAACACTGACACGAGCGTTGCGACTAAAGAGAATCCCACGAAACATTGACACGAGCGGTACGACTAAAGAGAATCCCACGAAACATTGACACGAGCGGTACGACTAAAGATAATCCCACGAAACACTGACACGAGCGTTGCGACTAAAGAGAACCCACGAAACATTGACACGAGCGGTACGACTAAAGAGAATCCCACAAAACATTGACACGAGCGTTGCGACTTAAGAGAATCCCACGAAACATTGACACGAGCGGTACGACTAAAGAGAATCCCACGAAACATTGACACGAGCGGTACGACTAAAGAGAATCCCACGAAACATTGACACGAGCGGTACGACTAAAGAGAATCCCACGAAACATTGACACGAGCGGTACGACTAAAGAGAATCCCACGAAACATTGACACGAGCGGTACGACTAAAGAGAATCCCACGAAACACAAGAATGTTCTTCTTCGAGCGTTGAAAAATTTGCTTTTATTGCATTTGACAGGGCCCGGGTAAGTACCACGATGCAGTAACTTGTTACTGTATAAAATGAGTTTGAAGGAAAATTATATACAAAGTGTTTTTTTGACGAATATTAAACCAAATTAGAATGTGGAAACAAAAATAAATGCGACATCTTTAAAATAACATTGTATTTTAATTATTTAACAAAAAATTATTACAAAAACTATATATAAAAATTATAACCTAGATTGAACTTAATTTTTAAATATTTATCTAAATTTGAGAAGTTAATTTAAAAATAGATAAGTATTTGACACGTTTCTTTTCCTTGATGTACAGTTTCCCAATTCAACTTGTCCTCAACGAGCAGTATCACTTCTTTTTGTTCTCTAGACGTATTTGAATTTCATCGAACGATAATCCTTTAGTTTCCGGCATGACAAGAGCAATGATCACAAAACCAATCACGCATACAACCGTGAACAACACGTGGTTCCAATAGATTCCAATAGTTATATCTATTATTTGATACGTACCGAGGGCGACGATGCCCCAAAAAACAGCCATCTGTACCGTCAAAGAAGCCGCAACACCGCGAAGATTTCCTGGAAACAATTCACCTTGTAGTACGCCAAACAGGGAAGAAATTCCCAAGGCGTTGAAGAAAAAATAAACAGAGAACGACGCAGTTGGAATCCAAGTGTACTCGGAAAGATCGACGTCGGTGGATGTTTTCAAATAGAAGTAAACCGAAACGACACCTTGGGTAACACCGCAGATTAGGATAGACCACATCAGAAGGAACCGTCTGCCGAGACGGTCGACAGAAGATGCCGAGAAGATCATACCTAATGATTGTACGAAAGCGATAACAATTGATAATTGATTAGGAGAAAGAAACGATTTACCGGCTGCCGTGAAAATATACGAAGCAAAACTAATTATCGATTCGCTTCCGGTGAAAAATTGACAAGTGATAAGTGTTAACATGATTACCACAGCTCTGCGACTCCCGTATGATTTAAATAATTCATTGAAACTGCTTTTAGATTCGACAAGAGATGTTTCAATCTGTGATAGTTCTTCATTGATGCGTGATTCATCTTTGGTCGATCTCAACCACGAGAGAGTTTTTTCAGCTGAAGCTGTTTTGTTCTTCTTGACTAAGAAATAAGGTGTTTTCGGCATGAAGAAAAATAAAACAGTGAAAGCGATTGAAATTGATAAGTTGGCGTAGTTAAGTTCTTGATAAGTCAAGAACGTGCCGAGGATGTATTCAAGAAGAACACCGAAGTTGAACCCACCCATGACCAAAGTACCGAGGAATCCACGGGTTCGTATATCTGATATACCTGCGATGTAGAGTGGCAGGACAGTGAACACTATACCACCTGTCAGACCTTGGAGGAACCTCGCAATGTAAATCATTCCAAGAGATCTTGTGTACAGAATTATTAACCAGCTGATTATTTGTACAGGACCTGTTGCGTAGAGGAATACTTTAGGTCCAATTAGATTGACCAAGAATCCTGAAGGAATAGTAGTGAAGCAGTTTCCTATAGGAGCCAGAGCTGCAACCCATGCTGTCTGTTCTACTGTCATCGGAATATCAGCTTGTGGGTCAAGCCATCTCTCGAGATTCGGACTGGTCCAGCTGTACGCCATCCCAGCAGCTAAAGTACTCAAAGCAGCTGCAAACAAGAAATAGTGATAAAACCTATTTTCTGGGTATTGCAACGAATATAAAGACAATATTATTTTTTAAGGGGAGTAGTTACGAGTTGCAATAAAAATGGAAACTTACAAATCCCACCCTATAATTTTTCTTGTTTTAAAGGCGACAAACCTCTCGGTCATCGTCGCCTTAACCCCCCCCCCTCTCCGTCCCATAAAATTCTTTAAATTTCTTTTCGTGTTCTCTTACAACTTCTGCGGAACTGCGTCGCACATTCTTAAATACGACTGCACTCGTTACCTTCATCTCTTCTGTTTTTCAAATACCAATACATTCCGAAAACGTCACCGTCACTGTGCAACGTGGGGGAGGGATGAAATTATGATAAGGGAGGTGTGCTTTTGGAGTAAATTTGGTGTAAGCTGCTGGTTGAGAAACCCAGAAAAACATCTACTTAACCATGTGTTACTGAAGAGGAAATCCTCTCTCTCTCTCTCTCTCACACACGCACGCACACACACACACACACACACACACGCACACACACGCACACACACACACACACACACACACACACAACAGCTCGCGAAACTAACCAGCTTTTATTTACATTTAATTAGGCGGGGGTGTACATATTATTTTTAAAAATCATTTCGGAGAGATTAGTGTTTCATCTAAAAACAATTTTTTTTTAAATAATTCAATCGAAATGTTTCCCAAAAAACTTTCGTCTATCACGTCCCGTTTTCATGTCCAGAGTTGCAACGCACAGAACAAGTGTACACTTCGTTTAAAAAAAAAACCATACACTGTTTTCCTCCCAGCCAAAAAAACCCAAAATACCCTAATACATAATACACAATATACTATTATCAAACTGGGAATGTGGATGAACTGAGGGTCGCCTCACTAACGCACGCGCTATCACACACAGGCGCGCACAATATTAGGACTAGCCGGTACCTGCCGTGGGCCACCCGCATGAGTTACCTACTGTGCTTCACTTGATCAAACTTTCATTTATTTACTTTGATATTTTAAAATAAAATCTGTAATATATTTTTATTCTACACTTCAAATGAGACCAAACAATGTATATTAGAGTTCAAAATCAACAATGTTTGCTATAAAATGAATGACAGTGTGATTTAAGTGTGAATATTTTGATTTTTGACTATAATTCAGTAAATTATACGTTGTGTTGGTCTCATTTTTCTTGTAATTAAGTGTAGAGTAAAATATATTAATGGTTTTATTTTAAAATATCAAATAAAAAAAATTTAAGTTTTACAAAGTGAAGCCCAGTAGGTGATTCATACGGGTGGCTTGGGGGGTAGGTCACTGGACACCCTAATCCTCTGCGCTTGTGTGAGTGAAGCGACACTTCGTTCAGCCGTATTCCCAAGTATAATGATACAAAAACTACACCACAACTACAAAAATACAAAAGATACACTAGGAGAATTTCTCTCTGTTCTCGTCAGGCCTCCAATGCACATCCTGATTTTGCGTATGACTCTAAAATCCCCAGTTTTCCCCCCTTGTAGTTTAAAGTTCCTTTTGGTCATCATCGCCTTGTAAAAAGAAGAAAAAACTCTTGGAGTTTTTAAGAAGATAGAAAAACAAAACAGTCAAAAGAGACCTGATAGGAAAGATGTAATAGAGAGATTTAATACAAGACTACAAAGAAAATGTTCCAACTAGATTCTCAAGATTGACAAGACAACACATCACCACAACTGCTAACAGTTAACATTGTTTGTCTGCTCAATGAAAGTTCGATAAATATCCTATCTCTCTGTGAAATAACACCATCTGTGTAAAACTACCAGCTCTGTCAGCTGTTTTTAACCGAACTACAGAGGTATAAAGGATAAAACTAACCTGTAAGTCCCGCTATACTTTGACGTACAACTGCTTTCGACACCATTCTTATTGTAACAATATAAAAGTGTTTTTACTCGCTGCAGTATTTATATAGAAACTTACTCTTATTTCTCAGAAAGTACTTGACTTATCTACGTAATCTCAATTGAAAATAAAACCGGGGATCAATTACCGATCCAAAGTTTTTCATACACTTAAAACAGACAATCAAATCAATGAACTTTGCACATATATTTTTTTTATCACAAAACGAAAAACTTCAAAAATTTATTACTCTTTAAAATATTAATTGTACGTGAGATAAATTTTACAATTTTGTTTACAACCTGTGTATTATCTTAAAATGTATGTAATACTACCAACCCCACCGCTCTATGATGTCAACTAGCTAAGTTACCTCTAACAGGGCCGTGTTCTAATACGAGTTAAGAGTGACGACTTTTTAATATATAGAGTCTTAAAATTAGGTGTCAATTTAAAATTATTGTAGCTCAGTTACTTTAGGTTCAACCTTAAACCGAAAACTCACACCTTAAAGCAGTCAGGATTTAATAACAAACCTGTGGCGAATTACTTTCCCCAACGTTTTCTCTTCAATTATAAATTCTGTTTATTTTAAATTTTCGTGGCATTGCGGGTAGCAGGAGCCAATTAGTTCCTCTACTCTGTAACTAAGCCAGACGCGGAAGAAGTTAAAAATGACTAGTTGTGCCTCACCCGTTGCTAGGACATTAGCTGAAGACCAGGAGCAGGACTTGTGGAAATTACTAGGTTACGTTTCTGTTGTCGTACTCGGGATGGCTCGGAAAACTCCGGGGAAAATGATGCGATAAATTACCGCGATTAAATGAAATCGTAGTCGGCCATCTTGGCAGAGCGTTTACGATTTGATCGCTAATTTAGTAGAGTCAATCCCTTACACGCGAATTAAAAGTATATATTAGTCATTTAGTTGTGTGAGCTGGCTGACTGAGTTGCGTCGAGATGTTGGCAACATTGCAAGGAGTTTGAACCGATGAAGCACACTTTCATCTGATTGGCTGTGTAAACACTCACACACGCATTGTTGCCAACATTCTGAAAATAGTTGAACAAGGATTAGATGATTGAGGGTTACAGTTTGATTAGGTTTCTCCTCTAATAGTATCAGTCCGTATATTTCTTGAGGAAGTTCAAAATGGAGGAGTACTTCAATATGGAGTACTAGTGTCTCACTGGAAAACACTACTAAGATGCTCCGTAATAACGTGATAACCTAACCTAACCTAACCTAACCTAACCTAACCGAACCTAACCTAACCGAACCTAACCTAACCTTCATCAATGATGAAGAATCTCCACACAGTTACAATCAGGCTAAAACGTGTTTACAAATTTTGGAAACCGTATAATTGGAAGACACTGTGCGGTGTCTTGACCTCCGAGATCTCCTGACTTGAACCCTATGGAATTCTGTCTCTAGGACGGAATTTATCGCATAAAACTAACAACCAAGAACCGAAGGTAGTTGTTAAGTAGTAGCAGCAATCAGTCTCGATAAATCGGTTAAAGCTGCGCTGTGCTTGTCCAGAAGCAGATTGGCGGCCATTTCGTACACTTAGGTTACATGTCAAGTAGGATATGTTTTTGTTACGATTTGATTTTGTCAAATCCCACCTTTTGTACATAGTATTTATAGAGTGAAAGTGAAAAATTATCTGTAATAATTCAAATTTCCATCTACTTTAGAAAGACCCGGTATGGACATCTACGTAGCCCATTAGGACCTAGAAGATGTCAAGAAAGTAGTGATATACAATTACGAGGTTCAGAAAACCTGTGTAACAACTGTTTTAAACTAATACACTACTGGATAAGACTCCTTGATCTACCAATACAATTTAACATTTCCTACAAAGTACAAGAAACCAACTTTCGACCATTACATGAAGCCGATTGTATAATCGGGCTGGTTAAGTACCAAGATGGCGCCCATCAAGTTGTTTTTTGTTTGTTCCATGAGATAACTTTCTCTATACTACCTATAAAGGAGATAAGGATCAATAGATCTCTAGTTCGCAGTACCACTACCAACTCCACGGATGACTTGATCAAGGACTCGATAGAGGACATCACTAAGGTCAAGTCATGTCCCGTCAGTTATCAGCTTCGTGACGACGACTATGTGCGTAGATAAGGTGATATCACGCGAAAGAAACTTTATATAATTATTGTACTAGGCTTTATTGTCTTATTTTTGTTAAGAATGTGTGCGGATGTTAATAATTCAAACTGCCACTTCAGGATGTCTGATTAAATCCGGTAAAAGAAGTTAAGTGTTATTTTAGATTAAAATTAACGCTTGATTTGATAACGTGGAGAAATAAAAGTTGTCAACATGAGTCGCACACATACTTGTGAAGATAAATGATAGATAAAGTTTGGACAGTAATTTGTCTTAAATCTGGACTTTTATATGTTAATTTGGTGATCATTACAAATTTTAATTTCCGTTTTTTGACTGATCCTGACGGTTTTATGACTAATCTGACGGTTTTTGTCATCCTCACGTTTTCAAAACTTTGAAGCAAACACTGAAGTACCCGGCGTTTCAATCCGTGCAGTAATTATTTAAAGTGGTCCACATTAAAATAATTCAACCGAGTCTTATGCACACATCCTTCATGTTAGTTGTAGAAACCTTTCCATATCGCAATCCTCTCCAGGAAAACAATAACAGCCCTAAGACAATTACAAATGTGACAGCTGGTTATTACCAACATATGAAAATAAAATATTTCTGTAAAAGATTTACAGTACCGATGCCACTCTCTATAAACGTACTATATACAATGACAGCTGTAGAATATTTTCCACTCATCCGATTTGCATGAAATTTGTTAGTTTAAAAAAAGAATCGATTTCTTTACCAATTTTGATGTAAGTCTCTCCGCAACGATCGTATGTAACTATTAACGGATTAGTTTGAAGTTTAAGACACTCGTCCCCGTCTCGTGTCTTTTTAAGGAGGGAATTATTACTGAGTCTCTGTTGGCCTTCTGTGACGTCAGCATTATTGTGGTTCTCTATGTTCACCGTCTCTGACGAGCTCTAGAAACTTATATTGGGTTCATTTATATCTTCTTTTGTTTGCTTAGGTTCGGCGCTTCTTCTACTTCTAAACTCCAGGGGAATCAAAAAGTATATGTTCTGCGTTCCATGTTCCTGACATAAAAGACGACAGTTGGGTGAGGCTTAGAGTAGTCCTACCATATTTAAATGACTCCGGTAGTCATAGCAACGACCTGTCTCAGTGACTTCCTACTAAACTGAACAAGTACTTTCGTCAGTGCATGATCTGATCCCGAGAAAGCGTTTTCCCAATCTCTTCAGAAAACTACGGTGGACCGATGAGTCTCGATTCAAACAGGATGGTAATCTTGTGGTAAATCATGTTGCTTATCAAACATAGTTTCTATAAGGATTCATCCTTAATGTCTTAACTGGTGTAGTAGAAGAGCGTTTGGTGTGCCGACATATGTATGAGAACATTTGAACTAAATTTCCTTTAACATCAACTTTTAATGTTGCTTGACGAAATCCCTGCAGAGCAACGAGCTAACCTCTTGACTCGTTACTCAGCTGATGTCGATAACTCTTTAAATGATCATTACCCCAGTTGTATTGGCTGATACGATCCCCAGATATAAATACTACGGACTTGTTCTAGGGGCCTTCTAAAGCACACAGATTGTGAATTTAGAGGATTTGAGAGGAAAATTAAATGACGTTATAGAACCTACTTCTTGTTATAGACATCCAGAGTTGTTTGACTCCGATAGTCCGACGTCTATAATACGACGCCGCTGCCAGAGTCCGAAACCGTCTATTTTTTTAGAATATCCTCCAACTTGTGTGGATTTTTCAGCTGACAGGAGGGTTCGTCTTGAGGAGCTTAGTGTGGAGCATCTCAACAGGATATGTTCCAGCGTTTTCTCTTCTATTCCACAACGTAGGCAGAGGGGAGACTCGCGTTGAACCGATGGAGATAAGCTTGAGTACGTCATAGAAAACTTTATCTCCTAGAGAGCTTCAGTATTAGGAGCAGTTCCTGATTAAGATCCTTATGGCCCCAAAGTTAGACAAGCAACGACCCCCGCCCCCAAACGCGAACCTACACCCCTCGCTAGTCGACCCTTTCATTCAGATTCTCCTATTAGGATGCATACAAGCCCCCAACAATGATTTTGGGAACGTGTGTACATTATAGATAAATATAGTACACCACCAGAAGCCCAGACAGTGTTTATAAATATTTAACACAATTTCCTAATTTTTGTTTTCTTTAATAAATGTATTAGTAGAACAAACAATTACAACCACTTACACAATTTTTATTATTTATTTACACTTGTTAATATAAAAAACCACCTTTTTATTTGTATATTACAATTATTAAAATTTACAAATTTTAATAATTTATTGATTATTTATAACTTTATGTGGACTTTTGATTATATGGAAATGAATTGATTGGAACATTACAACGGTATATAGATTATTTCGGTAAGATAATTTTTAGTGGGCTAAATGATGAGTTGAAAACAAAGTTAGTTCGGCCAGTCGAAATAGTGTAGTCAATTGAGACGATTGAGACTATAACCACTCATAAGGTTAATTTTTGTTGAGCCTGGGAGGCTTCTGTGATTACCAGCGTCTGTCCTCCCTTCTTCTTGCTTCCCTAGCCTGACTTGACGGTACAACCCATTCCAAAAAAAACTAGCTACACAAATTACTGCTTAGCTACATTTAATTCCTAAAGTTACAACTTCGTGACAGACTTTTGTGAACGTTTTATTGTAATTTACACCGATAAAAGAAACGAAAGTAAGGTACGCGTTTACACAGAAACATTTGAGGTCTATATTTTTTTATTGGGGTTGTACCGCTGAAAATAAACGCAACAAACAAAGTGTGGGGAGCCGCTCTTTTATTCTCTACCACAGACACATTCCTACCTTGAGGATACTGTACTTTACAAGGTTACCGAGAACATTGTCCCTTCCACATCCAAGTCAGTTAACTGAGGATACTTTACACGGTACGATGAGTTGCCTATCTTTGGTTGTAAGGCGCTCCGCCGACTAGTATTCGATAAAGCAAGGTCTTCCCCCACTATTTTCCCTTCAGAAGTAAGGGAGTGCGTGAATCCTTCAGAGTAGTGACTTGTGTTTCATCCTACGAGAGTCTTTCTAGTATTTGGCCTAACTCCACCTAAATGAGTGGCTCGTTGTTTCTGTTTAGTGGTTAATTCGCTACTGATAAGGAACGAGGAAGGGGTGAGGTGTTAGTCACGATGGGACACAATTTGAACAGTACATGTTTTTTAAATTATTTTTTTAATTTTTACAAAATGTTACAACTGAGCTTATCTCATCTAGCAACTTCCTATCTGACAAATTCACTGTTTGATGGGTAACAGCTCAGTGGTTGTTCCCATATAACGATTACTGAACTACATCAGGTCCGCTGGTTTGGTTCTCTTGAGCCGACGATGTGGTCATCCACCATCCTTCCAATTTTGGTGTTCGGATGTCCCTGGAGTCGCTGCTGGTGTCTTCCTGCAAGCTTTTTTATTACTTCTTCAACCTTTTCGATCTTCAAGTCTCTGTGTATATCCGAGTTCCTGATGTACCAGGGTGCATTCACTATACCTCTGAGCACTTTGTTTTGAAAAATCTGAATTAAATTTCTGTTAGTGGGCTTGGTACATCCCTATAGCTGGATGCCATATTCCCATATTGGCTTTAGAGTGCTCAGCCCTGCACGTCTTCAATGTAGCCAGTGCATTTTTCTATATCTAATGTTTAGCTCTTCCTTCTTTATTTTAACATGCTCCTTCCAGCGCAATTTAGCAAGTCCCAGGTACTTAGCAGTATTGCTATAAGGGACAATTTCTTTATGTATTTCTACTGGGAGATGTTGATATTTCAGATTAGTGAAATTGATGTGCACTAATCTAGTTTCATTCAGCTTGACCCTCCACTTTTTAGTCCAGTGATTTACTTCATTCAGAGCTCTCTGCAAGATGCTAGTTGACTCTGCTATAGAGTTTCCCACCGCCACCAATGCTGTATCATCAACAAATGTTGCAATGTCCATTCCCTCCGACTTGGGTATGTCTCTAGTGTAAAGCAGGTAAAGTACTGGGCCAAGTACGCTGCCTTGCGGTACACCAGCTCTAATTCAGAGTACTCTCCCTCATATTTTACCCTGAAATATCGCTCAGTGATATATGATCTTAGGATTTTATAGAATTGTTTTGGGAGGTCTCTACGCATTTTATACTGTAGCCCGTGATGCCAAACTCTGTCAAATGCCTGAGATACGTCCAGGAATATGCTAGAACATATCTTTTTTTTCTCAAGTGCGTCTTCTATCATGTTCGTGATTCTGTGAACCTGCTGGATGTTGGAGAACAAACATACACCAGTACGTGTGAACAAATAAGTTGAAAGAACAATGTAACTGTTTAAATAAGAAAACTACATTATTTTTATTACATTTTTTTAAATGTTTTAGAGTTTTAACGACCTACTTCCATTGCTGATTATCGATTTATATAAAAAAAATTATCGTTAAAATCTTATAATTTTCACGGTTAAGTTTCTATTAGAGAACCAAATTTTATAATAGCTTCATAAAATCTTTCGACTTTCTAGACGTAATAATTCTATGAACGAAAAGTAAATTAGCAACCCTTGGAAAGCTGTAATTTTTGTAAAATTTGAAGACATATAGGTGTCATCGCTTGTTTGTAAAACAAATTTGAATTTCAAAACTTTTTTTATGTTTGAGGGTTTGTAATGCATATTCTCAGTTTCACAAAAACGTTGATTTTTCTGTCTTATGGGGAATTTAGTGTAGTTTTGGAAATGGGGTCATTTTACTTGTTAGGTGAAAAAGAATTTAACTAAAAAAATCATGTTTTTTCTAAAAAACTAAAATAATTTTCATTTTGAAAACGAAACCGAGATAGGATGGTCCTCATTGTGAACTAAACGAAGTGTACATTTTTGGAAAATTATTCACTATTCACTATGTATACATAAAATAAAATTTTACCAATTTTCATTCTGGTATTTAATATTCTAGACTTCATGACAAAAAATTACAATCATACATTTTTTTGAGAATTTAATAATTTTTAATTCGCTTCCAACTGGGTTTCAAAATCTTTCAATTTGACATAGTTATGTTAATTTATCAAAAAATCAGAATGAATTTAAAGTTTTTTTTATTCCCTGCAAGAAATTACAACTTTGTATCTACCGTTGTTTTCGATTTATTCAATTGTTGATCAATTCGCTTTCTGATTGGTCAAATAAACAAATAACAAAACAAAAGTCTATAAAATCTATAAAGTCTATAAAAAAATCTATATTTTTCAAAAATTGATTTTGCTTAAAAATTAACATAGTTATGAATGTTTCCTTCTAAGTTTGAAATGCAGCCATTTCAGCATGACAGCTTACTGGTGCACTACCTTATGCTTTGAAGGCTGCTTGCTACTTACAGCCAGTACCAAGCGCTGTAAAGTTTATCTTGAGGTCAAAAGGCTACTTTAAAATTAAGGCTTTAATTTAGTTTTCTGGAATTGTTGAAATTTAAAAATTGAAGGAGTTATGGTAATTTTTAACCTTTCGTGGTGCAAGCAGGGTTTGTAGCCAAATACGACATTCAAAACAAAAAATTACAATCATACATTTTTTTGAGAATATAATAATTTTTAATTCGCTTCCAACTGGGTTTCAAAATCTTTCAATTTGACATAGTTATGTTAATTTATCAAAAAATCAGAATGAATTTAAAGTTTTTTTTATTCCCTGCAAGAAATTACAACTTTGTATCTACCGTTGTTTTCGATTTATTCAATTGTTGATCAATTCGCTTTCTGATTGGTCAAATAAACAAATAACAAAACAAAAGTGTACAACCAAACCCCCTCAATTTTAAAGGAAAGGCCAAAATTAGAGAACCAATTTTGCTGGAGACGGTTCGAGGTGAAGCCTTTTTTTCTGTTTCGGGACTGTACTAAACTATTGTAACACACAAACAAACACATATATTATACAGATGTAATGATAACTAGCGCTCCCCAGCGATGACAAGGCGCTTATTGGAATTAACTACAGGAAATAATGAGGACGTTGTCTTTTTTCTGACGGTTATTAAAAATTTGTAAGGCATAATCTTAAAAAACAAAATGATCAATAATTTACTAAACAAACATTGCACGAACGTTTTCAGTCACCAATCTACAAAAATAAATAAAAATGTAATTTCGGTAAAAAAAAGTTAAAATTTTGGACGCTGTAGTATATAAATATATTTAAATAACAGCCTGAACTTGCTTTCAATAACGGCGGTCAAGGTTAGGTTAGGTTAGGTTAGGTTAGGTTAGGTTAGGCTAGGTTAGGTTAGATTAGGTTAGGTTAGATTTGGTTAGGTTAGGTTAGGTTAGGTTTGGTTAGGTTAGGTTAGGTTAGGTTAGGTTAGGTTAGATTAGGTTAGGTTAGGTTAGGTTAGGTTAGGTTAGGTTAGGTTAGGTTAGGTTAGGTTAGGTTAGGTTAGGTTAGGCTAGGAGAGGTTAGATTAGGTTAGGTTAGGTTAGGTTAGGTTAGGTTGGGTTAGGTTAGATTAGGTTAGGTTAGATTAGGTTAGGTTAGGTTAAGTTAGGGTTGGTTAGGTTTGGTTAGGTTAGGTTAGGTTAGGTTAGGTTAGGTTATTTCTCAATTATTCCTGAACCGAAATATTATTCAGTTTTACTTGTGATTTAACAAACAGGTTTGCGATTTAAATTTTGAGTAATTAAGTATTTTATAACATTCCTACGATCGATTTTTATATCCCCCCCCCCCCCGGTAACTCACTTGTTTAGAGAAATGGCAACCAATACGTTTTGTTTGGGTCCTTAAAATCTACACTCGAGTAAAGTTTGATCGAAATCGTTATAACCAATTTTGAGATAAACGTAGTTTTGTGTTTTCTTCTAATTGAGCATAATCTCCAAAATTTAATTTATCTTAAACAATTTAAAAGAAGTCCTGAGATATGTCTAATATATACTCACATGCCAAATTTGAATTAAATCTTAGCTTTTGGGTTGTAGAGGACTGTACGTATTATCAGTTGTGGGAATTCACCTTGCCAGCTGATGTCAAATGTTATCATCGCTAATAAGTTGAGGAAGGTCTCTTCGTTTCAATACAACATATCTCCACAGACTTCCTGACAGCGACTTTATCAGTAATTTGTTTTATCAAGGTAAGTTTGTAAGGCTTCAAAGTGCTAAAGTTGAGGACAAAGAGCTACTTGGAGGTATCCTTAACTTACTGGGTAGGAAAACTGTTTGTGGTCAAATACAACAATAAAACATCTGTACAACTGATTTCTATTCGACCTTGTCGACTTCCAACTACCGTTTATCTATAGTGGGCCGTACCACAGAATGTATTGACGCCTTAGACCCCTCAGCCACCTAGTCACTTAGTAATAGCAAATCTTTTAACATAATTTGTGTGGCGTAGTAAGATTACATATTCAACTAAAAGAAATACAACAACAAATTTACAATTTTATTTTTTTATTATTTAACAAACAAAAAATAACGTTGTATATAATAATTTGAGAAATTCACGTCGAATACATACCTGTTCTGGAAAAGAAATGAACTAATATAGTAAGTTACACATAGAGTTAATTTAAATGTTTCATCATTAGACTGCACCAGTGGGTCAATCGTCAAAAACTACATAAACCTGCAAGAGTCTCTCTGAAGCTGAGGAGTCCAGTGAATTTATAAATCTAAAATTAATTTTAGAAATAAAAAAATAAAACAGAATATAACACAGATTAATAAAATGAAAATAGTTCACTATAAAGTGGTATATCATTAAGAAATACATAGATTGTTTACTACAAAGTGGTATACTATTATCAAATAGATAGATTGTTTACTACAAAGTGGTATAATATTATGAAATAGATAGATTGTTTACTACAAAGTGGTATACTATTATCAAATAGATAGATTGTTTACTACAAAGTGGTATAATATTATAAAATAGATAGATTGTTTACTACAAAGTGGTATACTATTATCAAATAGATAGATTGTTTCTACAAAGTGGTATATTATTATGAAATACATAGATTGTTTACTACAAAGTGGTATACTATTATCAAATAGATAGATTGTTTACTACAAAGTGGTATACTATTATCAAATAGATAGATTGTTTCTACAAAGTGGTATATTATTATGATATACATAGATTGTTTACTACAAAGTGGTATATTATTAGAAATACATAGATTGTTTACTACAAAGTGGTATACTATTATCAAATAGATAGATTGTTTCTACAAAGTGGTATATTATTATGAAATACATAGATTGTTTACTACAAAGTGGTATTTTAATATGAAATACATACATTGTTTACTACAAAGTGGTATGCTATTATGAAATACTTAGATTGTTTCTACAAAGTGGTATATTATTATGATATACATAGATTGTTTACTACAAAGTGGTATATTATTAGAAATACATAGATTGTTTACTACAAAGTGGTATACTATTATCAAATAGATAGATTGTTTCTACAAAGTGGTATATTATTATGAAATACATAGGTTTTTACTACAAAGTAGTATATTTTTATGAAATACAAAGATTGTTAACACAAAGTGGTATACTAATTACTAATTTAACATAGATTTTTTACTACAAAATGCTATACTATTATCAAATAGAGATTGTTATTACAAAGTGGTATTTTAATATGAAATACATACATTGTTTACTACAAAGTGGTATGCTATTATGAAATACTTAGATTGTTTCTACAAAGTGGTATATTATTATGATATACATAGATTGTTTACTACAAAGTGGTATATTATTAGAAATACATAGATTGTTTACTACAAAGTGGTATACTATTATCAAATAGATAGATTGTTTCTACAAAGTGGTATATTATTATGAAATACATAGGTTTTTACTACAAAGTAGTATATTTTTATGAAATACAAAGATTGTTAACACAAAGTGGTATACTAATTACTAATTTAACATAGATTTTTTACTACAAAATGCTATACTATTATCAAATAGAGATTGTTATTACAAAGTGGTATTTTAATATGAAATACATACATTGTTTACTACAAAGTGGTATGCTATTATGAAATACTTAGATTGTTACTACAAAGGGGTGTATCATTACGAAATACATAAATTGTTTATTACAAAGTTGTATGCTATTATCAAATAGATATATTGTTTACTACAGAGTGTATACCATTATGGAATACATTAATAGTTTACTACAAAGTGGTGTACCAAATATGGTAGATATAGATATTTTACTATAAAGTGGAATAGTATTTTAAATACAAATATTGTTTACTATAAAGTGATCTACCATTATGGTAGATATAGATAGTTTACTAAAAGGTGGTGTACCAAATATGGAATACATAAATACTTTACTATAAAGTGCTTCCAGTTCCTCGGAATTGGTTTAGTTTAAAATTCGAACTCTACAAGAACCTGAACCTGTCCCATTTTTATAAGGTTGTTTATGGATAGAAAAGAGTGAAGTCACCTCACTAATTGAATTTATAGCAGGCAGGAGCTTTAAATATTCATTCTATAATTATCCAAATGGAATAGGAACACATGGAGAGTATGAAGGATTTTAAACATCACAGGCCTGGAAGATAGCCAGAGGACAAAAAAAAATGAAGAAAAGAGGTTAGGCTTCATTAGGTTAGTTTAGGTTAATCTTGGTTAGGTTAGATAAGGCTAGGATAGGTAAGGATAAAAAGAGGTTTTCCTCATCACCTAGGATCACTGTAATTTTAAACAACTTTGCTTTTTTCCATTTTCCTTACATTTCATATGTTTTGTCACTCACATAAATGTTTATTTTATCTCAGTAGTCTGATGATAACTAACGGCGAAACATGTAGGAAGTTTTTAAACTACCGTCTCGACTATTTTCTTTCGCAGATACCAACAGCATTATCTTTAAATTACTTCTCCTTACACTATCACTTCTTACGGTTCTCCAGGCGTTCTTGAATCTCATCAAAAGTCAATCCTTTAGTTTCAGGCATAACACGGAAAAAGATCACAAAAGCAATCAAACATACAATCGTGAACAACACATGGTTCCAATAAATCCCAATAGTTACATCCACAATTTGATACAACTCGATTGAAAGTATACTCCAAATCTCAGTCAACTGTATCGTCAAAGAGGATGATACACCGCGAAGATTGCCCGGAAACAATTCACCTTGTAATGAAGATACACCCAGACCGAGGAAGAAGAAATACAGGGAAAACATCGGAACAAGGATAAAAGTTAATTGAGACATATCGACGTTGGTAGATGTTTTGAAATAGAAGTAAACCGAAACGACACCTTGGGAAACACCACAGATTAGGATAGACCACATCATAAGGAAACGTCTACCAAGACGGTCAACTAAAGCTGCTGAGACGAACATACTGGATGATAGGACAACCGCGATGATAATCGATAGTTGATTTGGAGTAAGAAACGAATCACCAGCAGTTGCGAAAATATACGAAGCGTAGCTAATTATCGGTGTATAACCACTGATCACTTGACAAGTGGCAAGAGTGAACATGATCACCATGGCTCTACGAACACCATATGATGTAAACAATTCCTTAAAACTGCTTTTCGATTCTTCTGTAGATGTTTTTAATCTGTGACAGTTCTTCGTTAACATTCGATATATCTTTGGTGCCCTTCAACCACGATAAAGACTTTTCAGCTGATGTTAATTTATTCTTTTTTACTAAGAAATAAGGTGTTTCTGGCATGAAGAAAAAACCGATCGTGAAAATGAACGCTACTGCTAAATTTGCGTAATTAAGCTGTTGATAAGTCAAGAATGTGCCGAGGACGTACTCAAAGAGAATGCCTAAATTGAAGAAACCCATAACTGAAGTACCGAGAAATCCTCGAACGTTTACGTCCGATATTTCTGCAATGTAAAGTGGCAGTACTGTTAAAGCAACACCACCTGTTAGGCCGTGTAGAAACCTCGCAACGTAAAGCATTTCAAGAGATCTTGTGTACAGTATTATCAACCAACTGACTATTTGTACAGGACCTGTTATATATAGCAATAATTTACGTCCTGTATAGTTGACTAAAAGTCCTGAAGGAATTGTTGTGAAGATGTTCCCAATGGAAAACAAGGATGCCACTAAAGATGTCTGTGCTACTGTCATCGGAGTTTCACCTTGTGGGTCAAGCCATCTCTCAAGGTTTGGACTCGTCCAGCCGAACGCCATTCCAGAAAATAACGTAGTCAGAGCAGCTGTGAACAAGAGACATGTTTTCAGAGTACAAAGTTTGAAAAAATATTTAGCGAAACAATTTAGCAACTAATCTACATTCATACTTGGAGGTTGATTTGTTTGAACGAATATGACTTGACATTAACACTTTTTGACAACAAGAGTTAATTATAACTAATTTCGAGTTAATAACTGAACGGTATATTCACCTAACATTGTTGGAAGTTTTTTTCGTATTCTCGCAAAAAATACACTTCGAATACAGGACAAGTAGTTTGTTATTAAAAGTTTTTCTTTAAGGCAAATAATCTCTTGCTTATCATCGCCTTATAGGAAAATGAGATAAAATAAAGAATTCTAGTTCTCGAATACTTTAATAGTGTCAGGGTTAGAATAGATCAAGAGTTGGTCATAAGGGACCTGATAGAAAGAAGTGTATCTAACTACATAAAAAAGTTGTAGATACAGTGAGGGCCGTTCAGGATTGTGTAACCTCTACTCACTAAACTGAGCTCCTGGTTGTTTGTGGGGGGGTTTCTAAAGAAATTCCATTTTCAGTAACAATATATGTTTTGTCGGTGATAAGTGATTAAATAATTTCATTGATAAATAACTTATGTGGCCCAGCCAAGGAGCCCACCAAATAAAAACCATAATAAGTACAAATTTGGATGTAATGGTAAGGGATTCTAAATAATAAAATATCAATTGTCACTTGCGATTTTGTTGAGCAGTGCAAGATTATGTAGAAGGGGAGAGAGACGAAGAGTGGAGGGCTTGAACCAGCGAACCGGGAGGGAGTCTGTTCCGAGAGCCGCAAGAAGGAAGTTGAACGGCAGACAGCTACGGGACGAGGTCAGTCCATTTTCGGCCACGTGCTATATAATTAAACGGTATGCTTTTCGGCCACTATTAAGGCTTTATCTAGCCGTTATGTCTTTTTTTATAAATTATAATTATTTCTGTAATCTTCTAATTCGGCGCTAAGAGAACATTTAATTTAACTTGCGTTGCGTGCGTTCATTAGCGTCCTAACCCGACTCCTTGGCCCATCCTGACAAGATTCGGCTAAAGTGTACGCGGTCTCCAGCCAGCCGGAGCTTCCAGCTGGTCAAAAGAAGTGGAGACGGTCACAAATATATTTTTTTAATCTGTGCAGTAATTTATAATTGATTCACTTATTTTTAAATATATATATTTTTTTTATAAACAGAAAATAATTTTTTAAAAACATTAAAATGAAGATGTCCCCTTCAAATTTCAATATTTCACTGAACTTATTCCACCTTGATTTGCTGGCAACTGTCTCCCGTCCAGCAGAGCCTCTACCTGGGTCCAATATTTCTATCGATGATCGATTGATGTAATTTCCTCTCCACCAGGAGATTATAAAGTCATTAATAATTTGTGACGTGTTAGAAGGTTACAACCTAACTTTTTGTAAATAGTTGTAATGATTGTTTATGTTCTGGTGTCTATAGAAGGGAAATCTCTTAACAGATAACTACAAGAAAATTTTAATTTAAAACACCCTGTAGCGTTCTAAATAAACCCTACACTAAACTAAACACCTTACAGAATAAATAACTAACGGAAACATTTTTAAAAATATACAAACACAATAGATCCAATACCTAACCTAACCTAACCTAACTCATAACATTCTTTATTTTATTTATATATAGGAAAGTAAAATTATTCTGTATATTTAGAAATATAAATAGACTGTCATAAATCCAATATCTAACCTAACACTCACCTGTGACTCCTGCTACAGCTTGACGGGTAACTGCTTTGGACACCATTCTGTCTGTTGCTTGAAATTTCACTGGTTGTCCTTTAATACATTAGAAATACTTAAGCTATCTAATCTTAAAGATTAAAAATAGGTTGAATCACAGAAACGACTAAAGATAATTTCATTTTCAAACACTCAAAATTAATAATCAAAGCCTAGATAAATAAATTTGGACCAAAGTTTGTCAACAGTCAAGCAAAACAGAAATAGTAACAACAGCAAAATATTGAACCTCCCAGTTCTTCAAAGACATTATTTAAACTACTTTCTACGTGAGGGTAAACATAAACAGTGCAGAAAAATTGCACAGGCTTTGTGACAGGCCAAGTAAAACAGATATACTTACAAAGCAAAATATTGAACCTCCCAGTTCTTCAAAGACATTTAAACTACTTCTACATGAGGGTAAACATAAACGGTGCAGAAATATTGCACAGGCTTTGTCGACAGCTAAGCAAAACAGAAATACTTACAATAACAAAATATTGAACCTCCCAGTTCTTCCAAAATATTTAAACTACTTCTACCTGAGGGTAAACATAAACAGTGCAGAAATATTGCACAGACTTTGTGACTAACCAAGCAAAACAGAAATACTTACAACAGCAAAATATTGAACCTCCCAGTTCTTCAAAGACATTTAAACTACTTCTACATGAGGGTAAACATAAACGGTGCAGAAATATTGCACAGGCTTTCTCAACAGCCAAGCAAAACAGAAATACTTACAACAGCAAAATATTGAACCTCTCATTTCTTCAAAGACATTTAAACTACTTCTACATGAGGGTAAACTAAACGGTACAGAAATATTGCACAGGCTTTGTCAACAGCCAAGCAAAACAGAAATACTTACAACAGCAAAATATTGAACCTCCCAGTTCTTCAAAGACATTTAAACTACTTCTACCTGAGGGTAAACATAAACGGTGCAGATATATTGCACAGGCTTTGTGACAAGCCAAGCAAAACAGAAATACTTACAATACCAAAATATTGAACCTCCCAGTTCTTCAAAGACATTTAAACTACTTCCACCTGAGGGTAAACATAAACGGTGCAGAAATATTGCACAGACTTTGTGACTAACCAAGCAAAACAGAAATACTTACAACAGCAAAATATTGAACCTCTCATTTCTTCAAAGACATTTAAACTACTTCTACATGAGGGTAAACTAAACGGTACAGAAATATTGCACAGGCTTTGTCAACAGCCAAGCAAAACAGAAATACTTACAACAGCAAAATATTGAACCTCCCAGTTCTTCAAAGACATTTAAACTACTTCTACATGAGGGTAAACTAAACGGTGCAGAAATATTGCACAAACTTTCTCAACAGCCAAGCAAAACGGAAATACTTACAACAGCAAAATATTGAACCTCTCATTTCTTCAAAGACATTTAAACTACTTTTACACTAGGGTAAACATAAACGGTACAGAAATATTGCACAAGATTTGTCAACATCCAAGCAAAACAGAAATACTTACAACAGCAAAATATTGAACCTCTCATTTCTTCAAAGACATTTAAACTACTTCTACACTAGGGTAAACATAAACGGTACAGAAATATTGCACAAGCTTTGTCAACAGCCAAGCAAAACAGAAATACTTACAACAGCAAAATATTGAACCTCCCAGTTCTTCAAAGACATTTAAACTACTTCTACATGAGGGTAAACTAAACGGTGCAGAAATATTGCACAGGCTTTCTCAACAGCCAAGCAAAACGGAAATACTTACAACAGCAAAATATTGAACCTCTCATTTCTTCAAAGACATTTAAACTACTTTTACACTAGGGTAAACATAAACGGTACAGAAATATTGCACAAGATTTGTCAACATCCAAGCAAAACAGAAATACTTACAACAGCAAAATATTGAACCTAACATTTTTTAAAGACATTTAAACTACTTCTACATGAGGGTAAACTAAACGGTGCAGAAATATTGCACAAGCTTTGTCAACAGCCAAGCAAAACAGAAATACTTACAACAGCAAAATATTGAACCTCCCAGTTCTTCAAAGACATTTAAACTACTTCTACATGAGGGTAAACTAAACGGTGCAGAAATATTGCACAGGCTTTCTCAACAGCCAAGCAAAACGGAAATACTTACAACAGCAAAATATTGAACCTCTCATTTCTTCAAAGACATTTAAACTACTTTTACACTAGGGTAAACATAAACGGTACAGAAATATTGCACAAGATTTGTCAACATCCAAGCAAAACAGAAATACTTACAACAGCAAAATATTGAACCTCCCAGTTCTTCAAAGACATTTAAACTACTTCTACATGAGGGTAAACATAAACGGTGCAGAAATATTGCACAGGCTTTGTCGACAGCTAAGCAAAACAGAAATACTTACAATAACGAAATATTGAACCTCCCAGTTCTTCCAAAATATTTAAACTACTTCTACCTGAGGGTAAACATAAACAGTGCAGAAATATTGCACAGACTTTGTGACTAACCAAGCAAAACAGAAATACTTACAACAGCAAAATATTGAACCTCCCAGTTCTTCAAAGACATTTAAACTACTTCTACATGAGGGTAAACATAAACGGTGCAGAAATATTGCACAGGCTTTCTCAACAGCCAAGCAAAACAGAAATACTTACAACAGCAAAATATTGAACCTCTCATTTCTTCAAAGACATTTAAACTACTTCTACATGAGGGTAAACTAAACGGTACAGAAATATTGCACAGGCTTTGTCAACAGCCAAGCAAAACAGAAATACTTACAACAGCAAAATATTGAACCTCCCAGTTCTTCAAAGACATTTAAACTACTTCTACCTGAGGGTAAACATAAACGGTGCAGATATATTGCACAGGCTTTGTGACAAGCCAAGCAAAACAGAAATACTTACAATACCAAAATATTGAACCTCCCAGTTCTTCAAAGACATTTAAACTACTTCCACCTGAGGGTAAACATAAACGGTGCAGAAATATTGCACAGACTTTGTGACTAACCAAGCAAAACAGAAATACTTACAACAGCAAAATATTGAACCTCTCATTTCTTCAAAGACATTTAAACTACTTCTACATGAGGGTAAACTAAACGGTACAGAAATATTGCACAGGCTTTGTCAACAGCCAAGCAAAACAGAAATACTTACAACAGCAAAATATTGAACCTCCCAGTTCTTCAAAGACATTTAAACTACTTCTACATGAGGGTAAACTAAACGGTGCAGAAATATTGCACAAACTTTCTCAACAGCCAAGCAAAACGGAAATACTTACAACAGCAAAATATTGAACCTCTCATTTCTTCAAAGACATTTAAACTACTTTTACACTAGGGTAAACATAAACGGTACAGAAATATTGCACAAGATTTGTCAACATCCAAGCAAAACAGAAATACTTACAACAGCAAAATATTGAACCTCTCATTTCTTCAAAGACATTTAAACTACTTCTACACTAGGGTAAACATAAACGGTACAGAAATATTGCACAAGCTTTGTCAACAGCCAAGCAAAACAGAAATACTTACAACAGCAAAATATTGAACCTCCCAGTTCTTCAAAGACATTTAAACTACTTCTACATGAGGGTAAACTAAACGGTGCAGAAATATTGCACAGGCTTTCTCAACAGCCAAGCAAAACGGAAATACTTACAACAGCAAAATATTGAACCTCTCATTTCTTCAAAGACATTTAAACTACTTTTACACTAGGGTAAACATAAACGGTACAGAAATATTGCACAAGATTTGTCAACATCCAAGCAAAACAGAAATACTTACAACAGCAAAATATTGAACCTAACATTTTTTAAAGACATTTAAACTACTTCTACATGAGGGTAAACTAAACGGTGCAGAAATATTGCACAAGCTTTGTCAACAGCCAAGCAAAACAGAAATACTTACAACAGCAAAATATTGAACCTCCCAGTTCTTCAAAGACATTTAAACTACTTCTACATGAGGGTAAACTAAACGGTGCAGAAATATTGCACAGGCTTTCTCAACAGCCAAGCAAAACGGAAATACTTACAACAGCAAAATATTGAACCTCTCATTTCTTCAAAGACATTTAAACTACTTTTACACTAGGGTAAACATAAACGGTACAGAAATATTGCACAAGATTTGTCAACATCCAAGCAAAACAGAAATACTTACAACAGCAAAATATTGAACCTCCCAGTTCTTCAAAGACATTTAAACTACTTCTACATGAGGGTAAACTAAACGGTGCAGAAATATTGCACAGGCTTTCTCAACAGCCAAGCAAAACGGAAATACTTACAACAGCAAAATATTGAACCTCTCATTTCTTCAAAGACATTTAAACTACTTCTACACTAGGGTAAACATAAACGGTACAGAAATATTGCACAAGCTTTGTCAACATCCAAGCAAAACAGAAATACTTACAACAGCAAAATATTGAAAATCCCATTTCTTCAAAGACATTTAAACTACTTCTACCTGAGGGTAAACATAAACGGTGCAGATATATTGCACAGGCTTTGTGACAAGCCAAGCAAAACAGAAATACTTACAATAACAAAATATTGAACTTCCCAGTTCTTCAAAGATATTTAAACTACTTCTACACGAGGGTAAACATAAACTGCGCAGAAATATTGCACAGGCTTTCTCAACAGCCAAGCAAAACAGAAATACTTACAACAGCAAAATATTGAACCTCCCAGTTCTTCAAAGACATTTAAACTACTTACTACGTGAGGTTAAAATTAATATAAACGGTGAAAAAAACTTTCTCATTCAGTCAACCTCAAAATCAAATTTCAAAAACCAATGTTAATTGTCACCCATTAAAAAAAGAGTTAGATCGGTAGCTGTCAGTCACAAAGTAAAATTGAACCATGGATGCTAAAAAAACAAACAACATTTAAATTGCGTCTAAACATGATTGTGCAATGATCGCATTCTCAGAGTAAATGATATTGATTAAAATATGGTTTTTCTTGCTGTTTAAAGGAAACCTAGTACGAAAGATGAAAGAGAGGGATCTAATCCAAGACTTCATGAGATAAGGTACAGTCAGGACCACTTGGAGACTGCCAAGCCAGTCTTCATTACATGTAGGGGTGATTAAATTAAAGCATTTCATGACTGCGGTCAAAGTTTATTGTTGGTTTTTTTAATTATTTCCGATCTGTAATATTAGTTTACGTGGTAATATGCACGCATTCAATTGCCTATTTTTAATTTTATTATTATTTATATAGTACCTTTAATAAAGTATTAAAAATTTACATAACCTAACTTTTCCATTTGACTAAATAATTGGTAAAAATTTGATGGCTACATAGTCTTGCTCGTCATTTGCATCTTTTGAATTTACTTCATTTAATTTAGGGATAATTCTGACAGCCCCCCCCCCTCTGCAGCGATTCTATAGTTATTTTACCAAACACCATGAAAATAACAAAAAACCTCTCAAGACAGGTGTCCTATCTTCAACGGATTTCAAACCAGTTCCGTCAACTTCCACTAAAGCCAATCACCATTTCTTTATAGTGGGCCCTCCCTCCACCTTAACCACAGGTTTGGAAAAACCCTTGTGTCCTAGATGAGATTTGAACCACACTATAAGACATGAATACTTTATTAAGGAATTACCGCCTTAAGGAGGCCAATTTTCTGAAATATGAAAAATATCGAATTTCAGTTTTTATTCTAAATTATAGTTTGAAATCTCCTATTTAAAATAATGTATGGTTTATGTGTCTATGGTAATCGGAAAATATAATTTTCTAGAACTAGTTTTTTCGTTTTAGGACTAAACTGAGCGTAGGGCGCACTGCGCTTTCGTGCTTATTGACTAGCTTTCTACATACAGTAATTGGCATACAATAAAAACTAGTTTATTTTGTTTTACATGTGTGGGGGGGGGGCACATCCAGAAAAGAATTGGTGTTCCAGACTGAAAGTTTTCTAAACAAAAAACCGATGCTACCAGTTGGAGGTAAATTTGGTGGGAAGAACCGAGTAACAAACCTGCAGATACAAGAATACTGCAAACTTGCAGTGAGAAAATTGTCTTCTGCCATCACTTCAAATGTACCCTCTAGTTTAATTTATTTATTGTCAATCAAAACAAAATGGCTGAATAACGAAAATAACATTAATCTTCTGAATAGAACCACTTCCTCCCACAATTCAATGCAATTAAAATGTGCATTGCCTTCTGTTGAATCTCGATCAGCTGTTGTTTATATATCTAGAACCATCTATACAACCTAACCTAACCTTACCTAACCTAACCTTACCTAATCTAACCTAACCTAACCTATACTAATCTAACCTAACCTAACCTTACCTAATCTAACCTAACCTAATCTAATCGAACCTAACCTAACCTAACCTAACCTAATCTAACCTAACCTAACCTAACCTTACCTAATCTAACCTAACCTTAACTAATCTAACATAACCTTACCTAATCTATACTAACCTAACATAATCTAATCTAACCTAAACTAACCTTACCTAATCTAACCTAACCTAGCCTTACCTAATCTAACCTAACGTAACCTTACCTAATCTAATCTAACCTAACCTAAACTAAACAGTTTTTTGGTTAATATTTCGTCTGTTATATTAAAAAATTTAAATAGATTAATTCAAAATATATTTTTTACTAGAAATATGAAGGAAATTGTGATTTGATGAGGAACAAACAACGCTAAAATTATTATGCTACATCAGTTTCTAAATAGAAACTAATCTCCATCATCTCAGATGTGACGCAACAGATTGTGGCTAAAGGACCACTTCAGATTTATTATTAAGTATTTCACAACATCTTGCAACACAAATTTGACAAATTAAATTATATTACATTGCTAATCATAGAACTTTCCCAGCCTTATCATACAATGTAATGCAAGTAGATCCTCTAAAGCAGGGTTTCCCAATAACAAATTTTCAAGGACCCCTGAAAAAATCACTATAATGTCAAGGACCCCTCGCCTATATATATATACCGGGTGTTCAAAAAGTCTGGAAACCCCTTAATAGTAATTTTATTATTAAACGCAGAACAATGAAATTCTAGGATTACGTCCTCACTGTAGTTACTGACTTTTTGGTCATTTTAGCTGTCTTTTTTTGCTTTGGGGGGACGTCCTGTGGAGAAAGTCTAAAAAATCTCAAATGTAAACATAGGTCGAATTATACCTCATTTTAAAGGTCTTTGTTAGAGGAACACATTGCCGCAATCCCGAATGAAAAAGGACCTTTCGTTTGGAAATGGTAGCCTCTTAAAGTTTGGTAACTATACGTTGCGAGATTAAGAGGCAGAAGTGAATACTCAACCGTGTTGGTTATGTTAGTGTTTTAGCTGTGAGAATTTCACAGCTGGAGTGTGGAGGGATAGGAAATGCTATAAACCACGAGTTATTTGAAACGGGAGCATTGACAGATTCTGAGCACAGTTTTGTGTTTCTATCCTAAGACAAGATGGCGTGCTTGGCTTCACCTGATGAAGAGAGAAACACTTGTCACAGGATAAAACTACGGAAGCCTGCTCGTTCTTGCGGTAATTGGAAAAACTATAGTCTCGTCACTTCACCTGCCTATGGGTAAGTCCTGATAACACTGATTTACGCCTGACTACAAACTGTGACTGTAAGCCATCTTCCTGACGAAACATTTTTCGATGACAGCTCGCGGACTCCCGGGGGTCCGCAGACCACCTGTTGGGAACCACTGCTCTAAAGTTTGTTTCGTGGGTCTTGTAGGAAATGTTGACTTGTTTTGTCTTCGCCTTGTATCTCGTAATTATATAAATTTTGTTTTGGGATTACACTTTTCGAAAATATATTTTTGTCAATAACTTCGCTATTTGTCATCGTAGAGATGTAAGGATGGTACCATTTACATGCGGAATTTAAATCTTGTTTGAATTGATACAATTGTGATATTTTAAATTCGATTTATCTGTATTTCAATAAGCACACTAAAGTCCTTTTATGTTTTTATCTTAATTATTGTGGCCCGTTATTGTGCTTAACGAGCTGACCTCTAAAATCAATTTTCGGTTTCCAAAGGTCATGAAAAGTAAAGATCAGTCAGAAAATATTAGTCGTGATTCTTTACGATTACCAAACTTACCCTGTACAGTATCCTCAAGGTAGGGATGTGTCTGGGGTGGAGAGGAAAAGAGCTGCTCCACACTTTGTTTGTTGCGTTTACTTTCAACGGTACAACCCCAATAAAAAAATATAGACCTCAAATGCTTCTATGTAAACGCGTACCCTATTTTCGTTTCTTTTATCGCTTGTAAATAAGACTAAAACGTTTACAAAAGTCTGTCACAAAGTTGTAACTTTAGGAATTAAATGTAGCTAAGCAGTAATTTGTGGAGCTAGTTTTCTTGGAATGGGTTGTACCGTCAAGTCAGGCTAAGGAAGCATGTAGAAGGGAGGACACGCCCTTTACACCAGACACACTCCTAGATTGAGGCTACTGTCCTTCGTATACTGGGAGAGGAAAACAGGGGCAAAGAACAATTATTTTAATGAAGTCCCCGAGCCGTCGAAGGCACTATAGCGTCAGAGTCGGGTGGGAACGAGTGTTGGTCAAGAGGGAAGATGAAGAAGTGATCAAACAAGTCGTGAAAAAAAGGTGAAGCTCTAGAAATAATAAAAGGTTTATTGGCGTTAGCAATAACGTAATTGAACGCCAAGCGTCGATATATCGACCTATAAATAGAAGTATTTATTGAACGCCAAGCGACTTTATATCGACCTATAAATAGAAGTATTTATTGAACGCCAAGCGACGATATATCGACCTATAAATAGAAGTATTTATTGAACGCCAAGCGACGATATATCGACCTATAAATAGAAGTATTTATTGAACGCCAAGCGACTTTATGTCGACCTATAAATAGAAGTATTTATTGAACGCCAAGCGACGATATATCGACCTATAAATAGAAGTATTTATTGAACGCCAAGCGACGATATATCGACCTATAAATAGAAGTATTTATTGAACGCCAAGCGACGATATATCGACCTATAAATAGAAGTATTTATTGAACGCCAAGCGACGATATATCGACCTATAAATAGAAGTATTTATTGAACGCCAAGCGACGATATATCGACCTATAAATAGAAGTATTTATTGAACGCCAAGCGACTTTATGTCGACCTATAAATAGAAGTATTTATTGAACGCCAAGCGACGATATATCGACCTATAAATAGAAGTATTTATTGAACGCCAAGCGACTTTATGTCGACCTATAAATAGAAGTATTTATTGAACGCCAAGCGACGATATATCGACCTATAAATAGAAGTATTTATTGAACGCCAAGCGACGATATATCGACCTATAAATAGAAGTATTTATTGAACGCCAAGCGACGATATATCGACCTATAAATAGAAGTATTTATTGAACGCCAAGCGACGATATATCGGCCTATAAATAGAAGTATTTATTGAACGCCAAGCGACGATATATCGGCGTAAATAAAGCTAAGAGAGTGGTGTCATTGTGGAGATGTAAACACAAGAGAAGTTATTGCTTGGTTTTTAATATGCCCACATCAACGTGGAACTACATTTATAGTCAGATGTGTAAAAGTTAGTTTCCGTGAGAGAGTCGGGTAGGTACTATGATGGCTCCTGTCGGCGGGTTTAGTTAAATACAAGCCATGGAATGTTTTCTGACTGTAGAGAACATGTTTCAGTCCAGTCCACTGAAATACCAAGTGTTCAAAAAATTAATCCCTTTTGCAACTTTTTAAAATTCCCTTTTACGATCTGAGAAATAGCAATTAAAACTTTACTTTTAAACAGTTAGGTTCTCCGAGCCACCCGGTGCAGAAGGTCCAAATGATGAGCTTGATTTGTGAGATAATATTAGATAGAAAAAAACTCGACACACAAGATATCACAAAAATTACGTTTATTTAATCAAACGCGTTTCAAAGATAAAGTCGCCATCCTCAGTGATACTTTAGGTACAATAACATAGTGAAACATGAGTTATAGTTCAGTTATTGTATCCCATGCATCACTGAGGATGGCGACTCTGTCGTTGAAACGCGTGTGTGTAAATGATCGTAATTTTTGTGAGATCTTGTGTGTCGAGTTTTTTCTATCTATAATTTAACTACTCTACCAGTAGACATTTTGTAGTAAACGTAAAACAATTTTAAAACCACAATTTAAAGTAATAAAAAAAGACTGAAATTGAACAAAAATTCGTCTAAGTTTTCTTGTTGTCAGGAAAATAAATTATTTATTCAACGGTAAAAAAATTGAGATTTGAAACAACAATAATTAGAATTAGTAACAAAATTTCGCTGTAAATATAGCAGGACAGAACACACTGGGATCCACTAAATTAAAAAGGATTTACCATTAATGCATTATTTGTTATCTACATTGGACGACTCTCCTCTTATCAGTTTATCATTGCAAGTAAATTCTCGTCTGTTGTAGCCCTTTATCTTCATTAATGCAAACTTTGCTTTTTGTTGTCGATGATATTACCTTTCTAAATAGTAAATAATGTAAAAATGCAATCATAGAAAACAAGGTGTGTATAAAAATACAAGGGCTTTTTTTCTACCCCAACCCTCTCTCATCCCCCAGCATCCCACCCTAATCTTACATGGGAAAATACCTGTTGTGACTCTTAATTGAAAGGGCATAAAAAAAGAAACATTTTGGTAATAATAAAATTAAAATCGGACGAATGGTTCTTTAGTAATGACAAAAACAATAACTTCTGATATATATCTTAATTTACTAGAATTGACACACTGGTAATTGATTTAGTTTAAAAGCACAGTCATTAAATTGACAATTAATCTAGGTAATTGTACCAAGAAGGATAATAACTTGTATGTCAGATATGTGATTGATATCCTTAATCTGCTTTCATTAGTTTTCATCGTCACTTCAAAATAAAAACTCTTTAATTGTAATTGAATTACTGACTTATTCTTTATATCAAAGCAATGATGTATTAATTTGATTGATTTAGTCCCGACTAAAACAATAATTGATATTCCTTTATCAAGTGATTTACTAAATACAAATAAGGAATGTTACGTGTTAAGATATTTTTACTGCACGTAAACAAAACTTACCTCCAGAAAATATAAAATAAGTTGTTCTGTTGACGATGCCGTAACACCGAATCTCATGGCATTCTGAGTTAATTAACAATTACGAGAAACAGATGTGTCTTATAGGACCACAGCCACAGCACCGAGTATAATAAAAACCCCTAGCTTTGAGAAGTTTCAGCACATGGCAGAATAATAATTGTGGTAGAGGTCTGCACAGTGACGCAAGAAATAGAGAAGGGGTGCGAGGCTCGCCATTGGTTGGCGTGGGAATAACACCCATCGCTACAAAACCATCGCAACTCGGCAAATCTTTGTCTATAGTTGTGGAACGGTCGGAGTGAGGCAGAGATTCGGTCAACTGGCACTAATCGGCTTAGCTTGCCCGGGCCCGGATCCCATTGTTGGGGCATCCTTACTGACCTGCGCGGAGACAATGGGCACTGACTCATAATATATCTGTCCAGTACAAATATTTAGCTTAGAAAAAATTTAATAATTGACAAAAACAAATATCACTACGACTTTTGTCATGAAATTCTGTGAATTTTTATATAAAATTTCAAATAAATCGGTTTATTTTTGCTTATACAAGCATATACAACAAGTATTGTTATTGAAAAAACTGAAAAATTATTATTAATTTATGTGGGATTATTGTTATATAAGTTTTAAATATTGTATAGGCAGTTGTGTGTTTCAAAGGGGTAATTTGTCACTTTCAACGAGTCTATTATCATAATGCTGGGCAATTAAAATATGTGCCATAAGTTTCCTGTCTCCCTCCGGCTGACCGGTGACACTTAGTTACAAATACCACTGATTATTGTGTCCGTCACCCTAATGATTATTGTGTGACTCATAAGGACCTTTGCCTCGTGATTAACCACCCAAAGTAGGCAATTGTCAAATAGCTATAAAATTTGAAACAAATCTGTTTATTTTTGCGTATACAAGCATATACAACAACTTTACTATTGTTATTAACAAAACTGAAACATTATTAGGGACGTCTTCATTGTGATCTGTAAAACTGAAACCGTGGTAAGGGAAAGAAAAGTTAATATTTAATTTATAACATTGTGAACCAAGAAGTAGAACAATGACATATAACTTATGCAACTCTTGAAATGTAAATATGCTATATAATCGATATATTCTCCTAAAATGAACAGCGGTTGATATTAAAGTTGGTTTATTTATAGATCCAGCAAGGATCACGCACTTACTAAAATGACCTCTTAAAGGATGATTAAAATAGATTTCTAATGACAGCGGCCAAAGTCCATTTCTAATCTTTAATCCTTTCCATTTTCCACAACGGTTTGGACCGTTAAATGGAATTGGTAGAGCCGATTTTGAGAAGAAAAAAGTATTTTATAACTCTCCATGATCGATGTTTGTACGATATCACACGGACCGGGTTTTTAGAGAGATGGGGACCAATATGTTTTGTTTGGGTCCTTAGAAGCTGACTTGAGCAAAATTTAATCAAAATCGTTAAAACCAATTTCGATAAAATAGTGATTTTGTGTTTCTATTCTTATGGCAGCAGATATTTCAAATTAAAAAAAACTCCTGTTATACAGCCAAAAATGTGCCTAGAAACCAAATTTAGTCCACATATCTGTAGAGCACATGAAGGGGGACCTCAAATATTTCAACATCGATTTTTTTAACCATCACATAACTTTCTCTATACTATATATTTGAAAAAGTAAAAATACGTCAATTTATATTATGTTAAAAAGGAGGGAAATTTTGCTCCCAAGAGGGAAAATTTTAAAGCACTGGTGGGAAAACACTGCATTGCTGTTACACGAGTGTACTCACGTGACCATAACGCTAATTTTGTTCTGCTACTCTAAATACAATCCGCACGGCATCATCCGGCGTATCAGATTGTCGCTTTAAAGGGCCACTTCAGATTTATTATTAAATATTTCGTCACAAATAGATTCACTAAACAACATTTGTTTTTAAAGTGTCTGAAATACTCGAACTGTTATTGATGTAGTTCTTTTAATATGGGATTCCCCTGCATGTATCATCTTCTTCTGCTGCCTACTCGAAACTGAAATAACCATGCAACAAGGAGTTGCAAGCGTATCTTCTCCTGGGATGCTGAAGGTCTTGTCTCATGCATCTAAGTTGCCACTACTCCTTCTGAAATAGATCTGATAGACTAGGAATATGTCACAGTAATAAGGATATGATGGGCAATACAGGGCTAGCAGGTGGTCTCTCCTGGGTTAGGGACAACATTGTATTTATCAGATGTTGTTTTGTATCTGCCACGTGAGGAAATCAGTGTAGATGTGGGGTGTGAGTGTGCCCCTTTGTAAAGGTTTACTGCTAAATGTTGGATGTGTTTTTTGATGAAAGGCACATTCAAGTCTTTGTGTATTATTCTAAGTGAGGTGTTTTAGTCACTATTCTCAAAACTTTGTTTTGGAATAGTTGTAGTCTTCGGATGTGGATGTCCCCAGACGGGAGCTGCATATGTAACGAGTAGCGACTTAACATGGTGGCCGTTCTCATTGAGAGAGAACTTGTTTTGTTGATGCATGGATACAGCTGGAAGAGTTTTATATTTCCTCTTTTAAGTATATTTGGGCTGACCATGTCAGTTTCCTATCTGAGAAACCCTAGGTACTTAATTTAATCCTCCCAGTGTATGTTTTGGTACAAACCTAATTTTGTTGTCTGGACTGCATAATGACAGAAGCTGGGCAGACAATTTTCTCTGTACTAAATCTATCCGAGAAGGTTTATTTATTTTGCATACATGTTCATAATGCACAGATGCATATACAATTAATTGAAACTGAACAAGACCATTGAACAACTTATCTTCATTGAATGTGTGGTGAATCATGCAAGAAAACAAACAAATTATAAAATAAATCCGTAAATAAAAATTTGTTAGATAATCGACTGAACCGATTTCGATTTAATTAAATAATCGAAATGCTATAATCTAGGACGCCAATTATTTAGTATGTCCATCTGTTAAATATTGATTGATTGATTTGATTTGGAGTTCTTAAACCACCCCTGGCATGGTGCAACTAAAACCTCCTCATTCCAGCTTAGAAGATTTCTTCCCCTTACGAGTTTAAATAATCAACTAACTAGATCTTCCAATGTTCATTTGGAATCCTAAAACTTTTCGCCTCTTGTTGGTGAGGACCTCACAATTGAAAATTATGTAGTCTTCAGTCTCCTCTCTCCCTTCCCGCACAGTTTCGTCATGACAAGCTGCTATCCTGTACAAGTGCACTCTCAGACCAAAGTGTCCTGTAATTTGTCCGAGTTCTCCCCTACCTGGGGTCAATATCGTACTTTCAGGACTATCTGTAGGTATATCCTTAAGTATTGTACCCCTTAAAGCTTCCCCATCTTTACTGGTGATTTACAATCTGTTTATAGCAATCTTTGCCAGACACAAGGAAATTCCTACAGACTCTGATGCAGAACTAGATTGTCTGCCTTCTCGTTAAAGTTAGATTGTCGGCCCTAGCATTGAAGTTCTCTCGGCATTTCTATACCAGACTAGATTTTATAGTAATACTTACAAGTGCATTAATTCCAGCCTGACTGTCTGTATATATGTCCTTAAGTATTGTACCCCTTAAAGCTTCAACATCTTTACTGGTGATTTACAATCTGTTTATAGCAATCTTTGCCAGACACAAGGAAATTCCTACAGACTCTGATGCAGAACTAGATTGTCTGCCTTCTCGTTAAAGTTAGATTGTCGGCCCTAGCATTGAAGTTCTCTCGGCATTTTTATACTAGACTAGATTTTATAGTAATACTTACAAGTGCATTAACTCCAGCCTGACTGTCTGTATATATACCGTCTGTATATTGTAACGATATCAAACTAATCATTTGCAATTAATTATGACTAATAATATCAAAAGATAAATAGTTATTTAATTCATGTACAAAGAGAAAAAAAAAGAAAAAGAAATTAATATTGAAGAAAATGTAATGAATGTCAGGTTCAGTTTGGGAGGTTGGAATGTAACGGTACCAAGGGAAGTGTACAAGAAACACAAAAGAAATGGGGTCTTTAACCTTGAAGGAGCAAACGCGTCTATACACTTAAAAAAAAGAAGGAACGAGATAATTGGCCAATGTCGGGTGTGACTAAAAAATTGTATATAAAAAAGGAGAAAACAGGGGGAAGTTGGCTTCCCTAACGGTACTTCAGAAAGGAAAGTTTCCAACTGTTTCAAAAAATAACGACTTGCAGAAAGTAGCTCGACCAATCTGATGAGATCCCGCTTTTAAAAATCAACGGGCAGATTTTGAAACCCGCCACTAAAATAACAGAAACGTATGTTTTGAAAAAAAATAGAGGATGTGAATACATCAACGCGGGGCAAAACAACTCGAGTTTCAATAGAAGGGATGAAATTCAGTAAGAACGAAAATTGAAAGGAAGGTTAGTCGAGGACTGTTGACCAAAGAGGGCTAGACGTCTCTGCGTCGCCTTGTTTAAAGGAATTTGGTTTTCTACGACCAGTAGAAAGATAAAGTCTGTTTAAAGTCTGTTTGTTGACGAGAGGAGCTGGGCGTCTCTGAATTCGTTAGCTGAAAGTCAATCAGAACAAATTTATTATCAACGAAAAGTTAGTGAGTTAGTATTCGTCGTCAGGAAGGAAGATTACCAGTTGCAGTTAGGACCATCTGTCACCCAAGGAGTTCAGAAGGAATTTGTGAGTACTTCGTTTTCTTTTTAGTGAAAAGAAAATCCGGTGAAGTTATAAAAGCAGAGTCAGTGAAAGTTAGTGAAGTGTTATCGTGAAAAATCGACCAGTTGAAAGGGAGCTGTACCATTGATAAGTACAAAATTGTTAACCAATCTTTTAGTATTAATAGTAAATTTCACTTCAATTGAGCCAGCAAAGGATTCCACCCCGAGAAATCGAGAAATTATAGTTAGTGCTAATAAAAATTGAAAAAGGTCAAGTCGTGGCAATAAATTGTATGTTTAATGTTAAAGTTTAAATTTTTTTTTTTTTTGTGAAGAAAAAAAAAAAAGGTTACATTAGTCAAAACTAAAAATAATAATCTTGGTAAAATAAGTGTTAATGTCCAAAAAGGATTTAGAGAAAGTTTTGAATATTGTGTAAAATAAAAAATCATTGTAAGGAAGTTAAAATTAGGTTAAGGAATGTGTGAAGAGTTAATGCAGAATTAGTTAAGAACATTTTGAGTTAATAAATGTAAATGTTTTTTAATATTTAAAAGTGTAAAATTGAAAAAGAGAGGTTAAAAGTAACTGTACGAAGAGGTGTGTAATGTTATAATTTACTGTTTTTCTTAGAGTCTTGCTTCAAATTTTCCTGTATACATAATCTCGGCTTACAAAACTGTGGCATATTGTTCCAAGGAAAACGAACGTTTGAACCCGCTTATGCTCCGCCACTGAACTGTTTAACCTCATAATTACTGTTAGAGCTAACCTCCAAATCTATTGATTGTTGTAATCCCAAGTTAAGATGGATTAGATCCCTCTCTTTCTTCATCCCTATCAGATCTCTCTTGACCAACTCTTGTTCTCTAACGTTCTCTTATCAAGGAGAATTTACTTTCTGTATAATCTAAATTTAGATTGAAGTTATATATCTTGAAACATACCGCACAGATTTTGACAAAACTATATTTTAACACAAATCTAGATCAATTAAAATCGTGTAATGTAAACGGCAGTGATTTGTCTGTTTGACGTAATGTATTTATATAAGGTGTAATTAAAACTATCTAAATATATACACAAGATTACAAAATGTTATTATTACATTATAAACACATATTTTTTACATTATTTAAATCCTACAAGTGAGGCTCAACTTTAGATTGAATTTAAAGTTTCGAGAGTTTTTGGCTATCAATTTAAGAAATTCTACAAAATGAAAACAATTTAAGAATGAAAACAATGTTTTTTCTCATACATCTTAAATTAATTATTACATCTTTCAATTTCATCAATTAAAGTTGTGATCTGTTTAACAGAGTGTAGCCAAACTTTGGCAAATGATTACATGTAGCCAACAACAAATCTTTTATAATGTCTAGAACGTTGTTTTCAATTTGTCGTTCCGTTTTTGTTTTTATTAATTAAAAAGTAAAACTTTTGTCATTCTCAATAGGGTTGTTTTAAATTTTGAGTGACAAATATATCGGAATCAATTAAATGTGATATTTTAATGAGACACGATACTATCGTAGGTCAAAGATAGTCGAGATATCGATATATATTTCTTGATAATTGTTTACAACATCCAGAAGTTTATGATTAATTTTTCCAAAGTGAGCTCAAATGTAACCCAAAAATAATTAGGATTATGATTCATAATAAGGTTTACCGTGTTTCTCTTTGAAAGAGCAAAACATCTTCTGTTCATTTTCTGAAAAGTTCTGTTTCTACCCCTCTCATAAGTGTCCGCCATTTTGAAAAAAACGTCCGCCATTTTGAAAATATACAAAATAGTCTTATCTTTTGGTGTACTAAAAAAATCTGAACTCAATCTATACGTTTCCGAAGTTAGCAAAATATTTTCTTATAAAACGACAGAAAATCAAACGTTTTGGACGTGATTGTTGTAAGTTTGGCTAACATGTAACACGTGACGTCACACTTCAGGTCTACCAATGTAAAGGTCTTTTGTCAAAACGTTTTGCCACAGTTGTGATAAGTTTTAGGGCAATACTTGTCTGCAAGTAGAGCGTAGGGTTGTTGTGAACCCACATTCACAACAGCGTCTTTGCTCATTTGGTTCCAAATATGGACAACGTAAGTCTCCTTCAGTTGGTTTAAGGTGTTATTGCTGTTTTTCTCTTCAAAAAATAACCCCCAGCTGAGATAGTAAATTGGGTAGAAAACTGGAATCGGATATGCTGTGAATTCTTTGCATTTTGATGTTTGCTGGAAAAACAAAAATAAATATTCATTAGTTTTTAACAATTATAAATATATAGATATATTCTAAGCTTAAATTGCCTTATTTTAGGTCTTTCACTCTACCACTGACCAACAGGGTAGATTTAAATGTATCTCTCAGATAGGTACTTGGATCTGGACGTTGTTATGAACTCGCTACCTTGTCTGTTATGTAGAGAGCTGTTATGTCTAGAGAGTAGAAACTTTAAACATAGCTCAGAACTGGATGACAATGCAATATGAACACGCTTTCTTGTCTGTTCTGTACAAATATTGCAATCGATTTTAAACTGACTTCCCGATGAGCTGGAGATTTGAAACTTTAAACATAGCTTAGAACTGGATGACAATGCAATATGAACTCGCATTTTTGTCTGTTCTGTACAAATATTGCAATCAATTTTAAACTGACTTCCCGATGAGCTGGAGACTTGAAACTTTAAACATAGCTCAGAACTGGATGACAATGCAATATGAAGTCACTTTCTTGTCTGTTCTGTACAAATATTGCAATCGATTTTAAACTAACTTTAGGATGAGCTGGAGACTTGATACTTTAAAACATAACTCAGAACTGGGTGACAATGCAATATGAAGTCACTTTCTTGTCTGTTCTGTACAAATATTGCAATCGATTTTAAACTAACTTTAGGATGAGCTGGAGACTTGATACTTTAAAACATAGCTCAGAACTGGATGACAATGCAATATGAAGTCACTTTCTTGTCTGTTCTGTACAAATATTGCAATCGATTTTAAACTAACTTTAGGATGAGCTGGAGACTTGATACTTTAAAACATAGCTCAGAACTGGATGACAATGCAATATGAAGTCACTTTCTTGTCTGTTCTGTACAAATATTGCAATCGATTTTAAACTAACTTTAAGATGAGCTGAAAACTTTAAAACATAGCTCAGAACTGGATGACAATGCAATATGAAATCGATTTCTTGTCTGTTCTGTACAAATATTGCAATCGATTTTAAACTAACTTTAGGATGAGCTGGAGACTTCATACTTTAAAACATAGCTCAGAACTGGATGACAATGCAATATGAACTCGCTTTCTTATCTGTTCTGTACAAATATTGCAGTCGATTTTAAACTGACTTCCCGATGAGCTGGAGATTTGAAACTTTAAACATAGCTTAGAACTGGATGACAATGCAATATGAACTCGCATTTTTGTCTGTTCTGTACAAATATTGCAATCAATTTTAAACTGACTTCCCGATGAGCTGGAGACTTGAAACTTTAAACATAGCTTAGAACTGGATGACAATGCAATATGAACTCGCTTTCTTGTCTGTTCTGTACAAATATTGCAATCGATTTTAAACTAACTTTAAGATGAGCTGGAGACTTCATACTTTAAAACATAGCTCAGAACTGGATGACAATGCAATATGAACTCGCTTTCTTGTCTGTTCTGTACAAATATTGCAATCGATTTTAAACTAACTTTAAGATGAGCTGAAGACTTGAAGCTATAAACATAGCTCAGAACTAAATGACAATGCAATATGAACTCGCTTTCTTCTCTGTTATGTACAAATATTGCAATCGATTTTAAAGTAACTTTCCGATGAACTGGAGACTTGAATCTTTAAACATAGCTCAGAACTAGATGACAATGCAATATGAACTCGCTTTCTTGTCTGTTCTGTACAAATATTGCAATCGATTTTAAACTACTTCCCGATAAGCTGAAGACTTGAAACTTTAAACATAACTCAGAACTGGATGACAAAGCAATATGAACTCGCTTTCTTGTCTGTTCTGTACAAATATTGCAATCGATTTTAAACTACTTCCCGATAAGCTGAAGACTTGAAACTTTAAACATAACTCAGAACTGGATGACAATGCAATATGAACTCGCTTTCTTGTCTGTTCTGTACAAATATTGCAATCGATTTTAAACTACTTCCCGATAAGCTGAAGACTTGAAACTTTAAACATAACTCAGAACTGGATGACAAAGCAATATGAACTCGCTTTCTTGTCTGTTCTGTACAAATATTGCAATCGAGTTTAAACTAACTTTAAGATGAGCTGGAGACTTGATACTTTAAAACATAGCTCGGAACTGGATGACAATGCAATATGAAGTCACTTTCTTGTCTGTTCTGTACAAATATTGCAATCGATTTTAAACTAACTTTAAGATGAGCTGGAGACTTGAAACTTTAAACATAGCTCAGAAATGGATGACAATGCAATATGAACTTGCTTTCTTGTCTTTTCTGTACAAATATTGCAATCGATTTTAAACTAACTTTAAGATGAGCTGGAGACTTGATACTTAAAACATAGCTCGGAACTGGATGACAATGCAATATGAAGTCACTTTCTTGTGTGGTCTGTACAAATATTGCAATCGATTATAAACTAACTTTAAGATAAGCTGAAGACTTGAAACTTTAAACATAGCTCAGAACTGGATGACAATGTAATATGAACTCGCTTTCTTGTCTGCTCTGTACAAATATTGCAATCGATTTTAAACTAATTTCCCGATGAACTGGATACTTGAATCTTTAAACATAGCTCAGAACTGGATGACAAAGCAATATGAACCGCTTTATATTGGTCTATCGTATATTTTTCAAATTCAATCCAAAAAAGTCATAATAGATGGAAATATCCATTTGTGAGGATTCTAAGTCCAAAAATTCGATTTCGAAATGACGCCCGTCTTCAGCTCTCCTTATCGTGATCTATCTTACAAACAGTTGCTAATATTTTAATGAAATGTGACTAATTAAACATTTAGGAGTTGCTGGTATAAGCTAAAATTGGAAATTATATTTTGGTATAAATCTAATAAATCAATTTAGATTTAATCTCTTATTTCTTCTCCACTTCAAATATCCTACAAAATGTGGAAACTGTCATTAGGATAAAATACAAACGACATTAGGATTGTCACAAATTTGCTGTATCAATTTTTTAGTAAACAATTTTCAATTGCAGTCCCAAACAAAACGTTGTTACGCACGACATTTCGGAAATTACCGGTAAAAAATAATAAAACCTTTGGCGACATCAAAAGGCCTAATTTCCCAACTTTACTTACCTGATTTCGGTTAAATTTTATTTAGATTTGAAGATAATGATTAAAACATGTTAACATTGTTATTAAAAACTCGATTTCAAACAAATACAATAAAAGTCTTATACGAGTTTAGGGTGTAAGCTTTATATAAATATACAATTTTACAATAAGTTGACAAAACGTTAAAATATTCAAAATAGTTGTGTACATCACGGAGATTGGAAACCTTAGTTTGTGTTTTTCCTTTCCGAAATACTTTGAGGTGCGTTAAGTTGCCTATCCTCGATATTGCAGGCGAATTGCTTATTGACAATTCGATTCTTTAAATTGTATTGTCCATAAATTAATTTTAAAATGTTAACCTGACTATTATTACCAATTTAAACATTTTAATTTATTTACATTTATGAGGCCTAACATCTAGAAACCCAACTTTGCAAAAATGTTACTAGAAACAAAATAATGTTTTATTCTAAAAATGATAATACCTGATAAACAACATTAGTTGTTAGTTATCTCAATGAGTCTTCATATCAAAAAAGTGATTGTTTAAAATGTTGACGCCTAAAATTTGCGACAAATTTCTTGATTTTACAATAACTTATAAATAAATATAGAGCTTGCTTTGTGAGATAACATTAGATGGAATAAAACTCGAACACAAGATCTCACAAAAATTACGTTTACTTAATCAAACGCGTTTCAACGACAAAGTCGCCATCTTCAGTGATACCTGAGTTACAATAAAGTGTTAACTAAGTGTTAACAGTTAAGTATAACAAATATAGTTTAGTTATTGTAGCTCATGTACCACTGAGGATGGCGATGTTGTCGTTGAAACGCGTTTGATTAAGTAAACGTAATTTTTGTGAGATTTTGTGTTCGAGTTTTATTCTATCTAATGTTATCTTACAAATCAAGCTCAATGTTTATTTATAAGTTATTGTAAAATCAATAAATTTGTAGCATATTTTAGGCCTTAACATTGCAAACAATCACATTTTTTTAATCAGTTAGGGATAAATTGGCTTTTTTATTAAGTTATGGGTAATACATTTTATTACTTTCATCAAAAAATTATCAAAATTCAGAAATATTTTGATTCTAGGTTAATCTTTGCTATTGTATACAACTACCGAGAAAGAGTTTTTTCCATAATTTTCAAGGTAACTCGATTATATTTTGAGCTACTTTTTGTTTGTTATTAAAAAAGGATTTTATGTTCCTTGTAATTTTTTTGAAAAGTTGATGATTTTCAAGATATTCAAAATTTTCAACGGTCGCCATTTTGAAGTTTGATGAATTAAAAAAAAATTAGGAAATATCGGAGATCTAAGTACGTAAGACATTTGCCAAGTTTCATAACAAAACCTTGAAGGGTTTTTCAAATATTAATTTTTTCTTTTTTAAAAAAAGGGAAAAAAAGCGGATTACGGCTAAACTAACCCGAAATCGTCAAAAAGTTGCTGAACATTTTTGACTTGTTTTCACATCTAGAAACCGGTTATGCATAGCCCGCTTTGGTTTTTTGATACACCCTGTATGTGTTAATAATATTTTTTTACTCTCGGGAAGGTTTAGTTATAACTAATGACATGTAACTAATTACTTACATCAAAAATATTGCACATCTCAGAAAGCAATCTTGTAATAAGTAGTGGTCCATTGGTAGACCAGTTTTGGGGGTCGTAACCACCCTTGAGGGCGTCCAAACATCGTGTTAAGAAAGTATGACCAAACCCTGTTACATCGAAGTTCATTACTCCGTTATTTACAATTTGGCCGTCCTGCCATCCTGCGAAGTTGACACCCAAATCATCTATAGACCTGACAAAAGAAATAAATACTTGTTACACAAAATGTCTTCCATTTGTTTCAGTTCTTATGTTATTCCATGTATAGAGAAAGTTTTGTGGGTGGAGATTGATGATTAAGCTAAAAAAATTTGTTATGTGAGATTACTTTTTCTTTATAACTCAAAACTGGGGATATCTACCAAAACACAAATAGAAAATCTACAAAGAACAAATAGAACATTTACTCTCAAAACATTAGGTAAGTAAACATCTCTCTTTTTTTAGTAAAACCTTTGAACATCTGCCATTTTGTACTGGATCAACCTTTTGAAGTGCGGCATTCAACTCTGTCAGTAAAGCCCTTTAAAATTATGTACAACTCAACCTATGCTTTCATTTTCTTTGTACTCCTCATGGTACGTCCCCCCCGGTCCTACGCTGTCACTCATGGTGTGCAACAATAGTTGTTTAGATTCAGTGTAAGTCCAGGTTTTCAGCTTTCCAATGTCATTTAAACAAAATATATTAAACCGGTGCGGGACTTTTTGTACACCCGGTATACTAGGCTGATGGCCCTAGTTTCATATGGAGAGAGTTGAGATAGTTTTATAAAGAAATGATTTTTTTAACACAACCCCTAATGATGGTGCTATAGAAAATAATAAACTATGCCTAAATACAGCAACACACCAATTTTGTTCAAAATCGACCCATAAAAATAACGAAGATGTGATACTTGTTTTAGGGGTAGAAAACATCCTTGAACTGAAACATTTTCAAAACACTTTCTTAGTACGCGTCTACAAAACTTACCCCAAACCATGTTAAAAATTCATGGAACTAAACTTCTTGGATCCAGAGATTTCTTAATCAGTCTGTGGGTTTTGACTTTAATACACATGCGATATATATAGTCATCTAGCCAGACCTAATAAGTAGAGACGGGTATACTTTAGAACAAGAGTGGTGGGGGTAACCACGTGACTTAAGCCCCGCCCTTAGGTTTGTATACGCTCTAGACGTGTGAGTCAACTTATCATACAAGTACAAACATTGGGTATTGACCGGTGCTACGCCCTAGTAACCAACGGAGGAACCTCTGTACCGATGCTATACTGGCTGTGGACACTACTATGTATATATGTATTTGTTGTGTTATTACCTTACACACATCACCTTAGAGCAAACTTAACCTAGAGGTAAAAGCTAGACCCGTACAGTAAGGCGTACGCGATTTTTCGCGCGTGCGCCAAAAACTCGGTACGCCTTACGGTACGGAGTACATACCCGACCTCCATCACATCTTCGTTTGTGTTTAACGTTACATAACTAAGTGTACTGTCCTCCCCATTCTTGGTGGAATCAAACCAATGTGGTGCACTCTGGTTCCGTAAAATGTAAACGATGCCGTCGGTAACAAAATTCAACCTCAGGTGGCTTCTGCATTAAATATACGTAATAATCAAGCCAATGTGGTGGTGGTGGTGGTGGTGAACTTTGGTTCCCTCAAATGTAAACGATACCGTCGGTAACATAATTCAACAACAGGCGGCTTCTAAAATAAATATACGTAATAATCAAGCCAATGTGGTGGTGCTCTCTGGTTCCCTAAAATGTAAACGATACCGTCGGTAACAAAATTCAACAACAGGCGGCTTCTAAAATAAATATACGTAATAATCAAGCCGATGTGGTGGTGCTCTCTGGTTCCCTAAAATGTAAACGACGGCGTTGTCGGTAGCAAATTTCAACAACAAACATGGCGACTTATATACTGCATTAAATATACAACGAGTAATACTATGCAAGATAGCTCAGTCGGTAGTGTGTCTCCCTTCAAATCCGAACTTCACAGGTTCGAATCCCACTAGGAAAAAAAAAGTTAAGTGTCTGACGTCAAGGAAAGGTGTGTGACGACAACAACGGCAGCAGAGGAAAGGTAAGAGCAACAAAATGGCGTCTCCAAATTACGTCACAAATAGGCGTCCAAAAATGGCGGAAGGGGAGGAGGCATGGGAAGGGGCATGGGGTGGAAGGCGGAACATGGTTAGGGGCAAGGGCGGGGTTAAGGGCGGGGCTTAAGTCACGTGGTTACCCCCATCACTCTTGTTCTAAAGTATCCCCGTCTCTACTCTAATAAAACAAGCGATCATACAATCACTAACTTTACTAACGTATGCATTCATAATCTGAGCTGTGTTTCGTACTTTATATTTCTTAATTTTTACTAAACTAATATATTTTGTTACTTCAAAAATATCTGGCAACACCTATTATGATCTCATTTTTTTAAAATAAGCTATGTAGTAAACGATTTCAACGATTATGTTAATTAGAGTTGAATTTGTTTGAAGTTTTAATTAAAATAGGACTTGCAAACTCTTCAGATTCTGTGATAGAAAATCTATGGTATTTCTTTGATACCCGTGCCGAAGAGATGAATGGCACAGGTTACGTTTCTGTAACGGATACGTTCTCTGAGATACCAGGCACCTCTCATTGGGGGGGGGGTTCTGTTAAAGTTCACCAAACCTTTCCCAGTTCCTCGTAGGATTTTTATGAAAAACGTAAAAACCAAAAATAAACAGCGAGACTAGAGAACCATCAGCCGAGGGTTACAGTAGGAATTAGTGCATTGGTTCTGACACGTCTACTGTCATTACAATGGAGATGAATTCAAGGAGATAACTTACTCAGCTATTGGTCTGGATGGCAATGAAAGATAACAGGAAGAGGACCAAATCGATTCGCAAGAAAACTGTCAATGCTAAGTTTGAAGCTAGAGACCTTTGATCCTAGGAGGTGGAATAAGTCCGGGTACAGTACCTACTGGGCTTGACACCAGCTCCAAAGGCCAAACTGTTAGGCCTTCGGAAGATGGTTCCACCTCTGAACAAGCCTTAATGAAGGTGAGAGAAAAATATTAAGGGACGGTTGTTTTACCCTCCCCCCCCCCTTTCAACAAGGGGAAAAGTCTTCTTTCGGGATCTTCATGCGCTGATAAAGGTGATTGAAGACTCTGAGACATGTCGTTGCCATGATTATCGGACATGGGCATATCCGGAGTCATTTAAATGCGACGAGACTACTACAATTCTCATCTAGTTGTCGTTCTTGCAGTCTCGTGTCTCAGACATATTGTTTGATTGCGGGACTACTACAAGTCTCATCTAGTTGTCGTTCTTGCAGTCTCGTGTCTCAGACATATTGTTTGATTGCGAGACTACTACAAGTCTCATCTAGTTGTCGTTCTTGCAGTCTCGTGTCTCAGACATATTGTTTGATTGCGAGACTACTACAAGTCTCATCTAGTTGTCGTTCTTGCGTTCTCGTGTCTCAGACATATTGTTTGATTGCGAGACTACTACAAGTCTCATCTAGTTGTCGTTCTTGCAGTCTCGTGTCTCAGACATATTGTTTGATTGCGAGACAACAACAAGTCTTATCTAGTTGTCGTTCTTGCAGTCTCGTGTCTCAGACATATTGTTTGATTGCGAGACTACTACAAGTCTCATCTAGTTGTCGTTCTTGCAGTCTCGTGTCTCAGACATATTGTTTGATTGCGGGACACTGGAGACAAAAAGAAGTAGAATCTTTGGACTTCAACAATCAAATATAAAGTTCGACAACAACACACTACACCAGATCCTAGAGCTTGTCAGAGGCTCTGGGGTCGGTGTATGGTGAGCGTAGAGGAGCACAATAACCTTAGAGCTGACGTGTATCTTCAGTAATATCCTACAAAGAAAAAACATAACTCTAAAGTGTTAAGTTTGTAGTGTCCATGTGTCTGTGGTGATCCACTCGAATAGATAAGCCAAAGATAAGCGAGGCGATGCGTGCGCATATGGAGCAGACGCTAGCCAGTCTACACAGTCGTCAGCGAGTGCAGTTGTAAGTTCGCGTGGTTTCTTATTTCTGTGATTAATTATCCTAAATGACTGCCTAAACCGCGAATTGCGTTGTCTGATCGACCCCGGGGACTACGCAGTCATTCGTAGTTCAACCCGTAAATTAAGAAAGAATTATTATGGCCTAAAGGGTTTAACATAATTCTCCCATCACGCCCTGTCCCTAACCGTAAGTTGTAACCATAAGCTAATCAATTGTATTAATTAGTAAATTAGTTTAGTAAAGTAATTATAACTCATTATAAGCAGGCTGATAATATGGTGATTTCTTGGGTTGAGACTAAGCGTAATTACCGTAGCAATATATTTAACGGTAAGTCCTAGCACGTATAGCAAACTCCCATTACGGAACTTAAGCGGTTAAAACGTCTGGTCCTAACCAATAACCACAGGGTATACGTTTCCCGCATGTCCGACATATTAATTCAAAAACATCGACCTCTCGTGCGATACCTATGTAAAGTTCAATAGAATATGGTGAATTCAAAATGGCCGAAGTAAACGGTTACACTATCAAAATGTGTTCTTAGGGAATGAATACAAATCATAATAGTTTTTGTTGTAGTTAAAAGCTCACAATATATATATAATACAAGTATGCTTACCTCATGCTGACTAGATCGATATCCATGTACGTCCCTCCAAACTTCCACAATATTAACAGCCTCATCACATCACTCATGTGTTGCACTGGATAGTTCGATTCTTTAAATTTACCACCGAAATAAAGTTCTTCAACATTAGTTCGAATAAACAAGTCGGACATGTTCAACTGAACGAGGTGAACATTCGGATAAGACATCATTTCTTGAACATATTTCGGTGATTTTTCGTAGAAATTATCACCTAATGGGCACGTATGTAAGACATAAACTGGACGATTAGGGTTCATTGACGCTGTAGACTCGATGGCGCACACTTGTCTCGCTTTAAATACAACACCATCATCAGGCGAACGTTTCTGAAACTCTGAATCAAGTCCGCATCTTGATTCGATAAAAAATATATTCTTAATGTTAGTTTTAATTTCATTAAAATTGGTGAGTTTGAATCGCCTATCCTGTTCCTCAGTGTGAACACTGTTCTTCTCACCTGAAGTGGTGAGTGTTAGCGGGGAATCTGTGCTATTTCCTAACAAATCTTTAACGGGTGTTATTTGCACGCCTTCTGCAGTCGTTGGCATAACTGTAACATTGTTTGGACTTTGTTCAAGCAAAATCTTCACTTCACTGATCTTTAAACTTTGAACTTGATGTGAAGATGGTTTCCCTTCAAGTGTTAAATTTATATAATAGTAGAAACACATAATCAATGAAAAACTAGCAATTAACACTAACACACGAAGTCGGTTGAGTTTGGATCTGAGCTTTTGTGGGATTAGAGTCGCAGTGTCGTCTACTTCCATATCTCCTTCCCTATCTGTGGATGGTCTAGGTGTTCAATCTACGAATAAGAGAAACGAGTATTAGAGAATAAGTAATAACAAATTTAAAACGTCGAATTTCACAAGACAATAAGTAAAAAGTTCCTGTGAACATATGTCCTTAAAATAAACATAGCGAGACTACAGAACCTTCAGCCGAGGTCCAACCTGAGATCTCAGCTGAGGATTACAGAAGTTGTACAGTAGGAATCAGTAACTATCTCAACTATCCCCAGGTGAAACTGGAGGCCAGCAGTTAGTGGTATATACATTTAAAAAATAAATAAACAAAATGGAAATAACTTAACACTTTTAGTTTTGTTATTGTTGTTTAAGGAAAAGACTTATGTTAAAAAAATAATAAAATAACAGAATATATACCCCTTGCCTTCAAATACCCTAATACCGTCTTCGTGTCTCTACTCTTTGGGTATTCAATAAACACTAACTAGAGTACAGTACCTGATTAGGTTCATCAGGTTTAATAATTAAAGACAATTTTAGGTTAGGCTTATCCTGGACCTATAATTAGGTAGTATTTGAATCAAAGGTTTTGACCTAAAATGTAACAGATAAACAGCTAATTAGGTTCATCAGGTTCAATAATTAAAACAATTTAAGGTTAGACCTAACCTGGATTAATATAAATAATTTGAAACAGAATTTGAACCAAAGGTTTTGGCCTAAAATGTAACTTTAGAGTTGATAGGGAAATACGATGAAATTACAAGAGAACAGTTGGCTAAGGTAAAAACTTTGAAATTACAAGAGGAAAACATAAGTGGACAAATCTACTACTTATAGTGGATAAGTCAAAATGAGTTCATTTCACTTTGCTGAGAAAAATCGTTAAAAGTTTTACTTGAAGAAAGGCAAGAAGCAATTTACTATTGTTGATGCAACTCCTGATCTATCGCATCAAGAACAAAATGTTTTTATTTTGAGATTCGTCACTCAAAATTAAGAGTATGAAATAAAAGAAAGGTTTGGAAATTGTAATGGAAATAGTATAGATGTTATCGCTATGATATTGTCACTGTCTTATCCTTCTTGAGAACTGCAGTGCCCAAGTGTATGACAGAAGATGAAACATGTGTGGTAAAATCCAAGGAGTAAAATCAAGATTATTGGAAAGATTATATGTGTGGAAGTCACTACTGAACAGCATTTAATACAGTGTAAATATGTCCAAAATTATCACATTTTTTTGGAAACTATGTATTCTTTTTTCACACATAGCCCAACAAGGTGGGACATTTTGACTACTGAAAAAAAAACAATCACAAACAAAGTGGTACAAAAGTTGAGGCCGTAGCAAAGCTACTCAGGACTATTAAAGGCCTTAGAGCAAGTACCGAGTTAAAGTCAAGCCTGGAACTAAAATCCAACAGTAAAGTTAGGTTAGGTTATCTTCTCTTCAAGGCCTATTTATGACAGTATTTTGTTTCAAAGGCTGCATCTACGAAAAGAGTATAATAATTCAATCACAGAGTATTTCTCTGGACATTGAAGTGAAACTGATTAATGGCCTGAAAGAAGACATCATCAGTGTGTCACGCTTAGTGGCAGAATCAACCAAAATACCATCTACGTTTCGAACACGTCCTCATTGGGAAACAGCTGTTACAGAATAAGATCATTTTAAAACTAACATCCTGTACAGAGCTTTGGATCTTATTTTATATGATCTCAAAACAAGATTTGAACCGACATACTCACCCTGAACTTTCCAGTTCTTCAATTCATCTCTATGGAGGAAAGTGATTTGATGCCTAAGGATGAAAACCTTGGAAAACTTTTGTGACGAAATCTTACATCTGAAACATATATTCAAATCGATGTTTCTAATCGGTGTTGAGCCTAATGTTTCAATTCAATTCATGAAAACCAATTAGAACCAGTTTTCATGAATGTGTTCACTGCATTACGGATCTTTTGTAATCCTGTTTAGCAGAAAGAGCATTTAGTCCGCTGGGAAACAATGCCCAAAGAACAGCTTATTCACATGCTACATTGGCAATCGAGCACTTTCTTGCTTCAAGCATTGTCTTCATATGTGTTATTGGACAATTAATTCTCAATGATTAAAGTTAGAAAAATGTAAACTTTCAATGTACTCTATCTACTGTTTGTTTTTAAATTTTAGTTTTGATTTTTAACAAAATGTGGTTTTTCATTATATTGTTTTCAATAGTAGGGCCTAACTAACTTCATCTTCTTTATTAATAATTGTTCGTTTTCTAAACCAAATGTTTTGTTTACTAGATTTTGTACCTACAGCACATCTAGTTAAGGAATGCAGGTATATTATTCGTATAATAATGTACCATTATATTTTAGTCTTTATTGAACTTTCGTCTGTCCACTGCTAGTTCTACAACAGGTAATCAACTTAACTGTAGTAGTTATTACTTCACTTATGTGGTTATTAAAGCACACAGAGATTTGGTGTCCATCATGACTGCTGGCAACAGGGGCCCACAGAATGATGTGGGGGATCTTATATATACAGCCACCTGTCCAAAAGTATTTTTTATAGTAACAATATAATGCGCTTGCGTCAAACCATACGCGATTCCCGTTCCCATGTGTACATAACCTATAAATACGTGGGTTTCGTGGTTTTTAAATTCTGATTTTTCAGTGGAAAAGTGAATTCCGCGTTAAAAAAGTAATTTATTCTTGTGAAGTAAGGTATGCAATAAAGGATTTTTTTTTAATTATCCAAAATTAGCTGTACCAGCTATTCTATACAATTACCCTCTGTACACGTAACGGAACAAGGAAGTGTACATCTAATTAGGACTTTTGGAAAACAACGAACTATTTAAAATGTTGAATAAAAATACTAATGAACACAAGATTTGTAAAAAAACCAAGAAGACAAATTGGAGAAACTGATGATGCCTAACAGCGAAACATGTAAATTAACTTTGTGTCGCTTTCTATATTGTTTTATTTCTTTTCCAGTATCAGTATTTATTCTATGCGAGTTGCTCAAATTTTAATGTATTATTGCTGAAAATGTTTTAATAAACATCATTACAGATATGTTATCAGGGGATGGATTATCTAGACTAACACAATGGTTATAAATTGTTTAGATTATTTGTCATTACTTCCAGCTCTCAGTTCTTCTTCTATTTTGGATGGGGCAATTGTTTCGCCTATTTGTTATCAAATTTGTTTCTTTCATTGATTAATGAACGTAGGTTGTTAATCGAAATTAAAACTAAAGGAAACATATATACATCATTTTCACAACACTATAACAACACATAAAATGGACATAAGGTGATTTAAGCAGTTACACGTGTGTCTGCCTTCGTTTCTATGTTGATATTATTTTTTTATCTCTTCAGTCTTGGAGGTTGACTAACCTGGATTGAAGAGGCTTTATCTGTATGATTACCTCGAAAATTGTGTTTGATTGGAATATTGCTTTTACGTTTAGTAAAGATGTTTTTGTGTGTTTATATATATTTGGGACTCTTCTGAAACGTTCATTATTTTGCGCCTTTGAGCATTTATGTAAGATTTGTAAATTCTTTTCTCTATTGGTGTAACTGTGGCTAGTTTGTGTTAAGAAATTTTGAGGTTATATTTTTGTTGTTGAAGTTCTTATTCGGGATGTATTCTTTAAATCTCGTTTTGTTTTTAGAGTAATCGAGAACCAGAGGTCTTTCACATGCAGAGTGTCACCTGTGCCCGGCAGACCAATTAAATAATGGCAACAACTTCGGGGACACCCGGTATATCAAAGGATCCAAAACAAATTAGTCTCTACTTAAAATTACCTAGAACTTAGACTGCTAATGAAAAATTACAACCTTAGAACAAAACAATAAAAATTTCAGGACTAAAAGAGAGACATAAAACTGTTAATTTGGTAAACGTTACACAGTGAACCTCATAATAATATACTTGGAACCAGTAATTTAATTTTTACAAGAAAATTACCTGTTTTTTGTCAGTTTTATTTACAGTATAAAGGTTGTTTATTATTAATTTCCAACTTACAAGTTAACAAATCACCTATTGGTCTTGATTCTGAGACATTTTTTAAAGTTGTCAGGTGTTGCTTTTATACACAACTATTTGTTCAGATGTGAGACTGTGTCAAGGCAACACATTTTGTCACACACACACACACACACACACACACACACACACACACACACACACACACACACACACACACACACACACACACACACACACACACACACACACACACACACACACACACACACCTACACACACACACACACACACACACACACACACACACACACACACACACACACACACACACACACACACACACACACACACACACACAAAGTATGAGCATGGCTACAGCCACATTACAGTTCACCGATGAAGTCAAAATGGGTTATGAATAAATTAAATAGCTATGTATCATTAAATAATGAATAGTTTTGGTTATTTTTAGTGAACTGTTTGTTTAAATAAGCTGTTTTTGTTTTTTTACGTAGCGGGGGTGTGAGACTAAGATTAAATAGCATTTACCATACTACTGTTTGCAGGTGATACATCTTTGAGTTTTCAAGCAAACATTGTTGAAAATTTAGATCGTAAGATTTCTGGTCAGTTCAAAACAAATTCCTATTTTAACGGGACACCATGTTTCATAATAGTGAAAATGTACGTCGAACATGTTAGTGAAAATGTACGTAGAATTACGTATGTATATAATAGTGTTAATGTACGTCGAACATGCTAGTGCAAATGTACGTCAAACATACTAGTGTAAATGTACGTAGAACATGCTAGTGAAAATGTTCGTAGAATATATTAGTAAAAATGTACGTAGAATACGTATGTATATAATAGTTAAAATGTACGTCGAACATGCTAGTGCAAATGTACGTCAAACATACTAGTGTAAATGTACGTAGAACATGCTAGTGAAAATGTTCGTAGAATATATTAGTAAAAATGTACGTAGAATACGTATGTATATAATAGTTAAAATGTACGTCGAACATTCTAGTGCAAATGTACGTCAAACATGCTAGTGTAAATGTACGTAAAACATGCTAGTGAAAACGTTCGTAGAATATATTAGTAAAAATGTACTTAGAACATGCTAGTAAAAATGTATGTAGAATATATTAGTAAAAATGTACGTCGAACATGCTAGTGAAAAATGTTCGTAGAATATATTAGTAAAAATGTACGTAGAACATGCTAGTAAAAATGTATGTAGAATATATTAGTAAAAATGTACGTAGAACATGCTAGTGAAAATGTACGTAGAATAAATTAGTAAAAATGTACGTAGAACATGCTAGTGAAAATGTACGTAGAATATATTAGTAAAAATGTACGTCGAACATGCTAGTGAAAAATGTTCGTAGAATATATTAGTAAAAATGTACGTCGAACATGCTAGTGAAAATGTACCTCGAACATGCTAGTGGAAATTACACGTCAATCTACAATCTGTGCAAATAAATTGAGAGTAACATTAGTGCATTACCTTGAATGATGAAATATCCACCAGAGTTTCCAGGAAATGTTGGACGCGGTAGCCTACTTACAGTACACTGAAACCACTAAAACTGAGTCTATGATAAAGTTATTGTAAATTAGTCACTCTTAAATCTGCAAAGATTGCACTTATAAGCACTTATTAATATTTTCTTTTTCAGACCTACTACAGCGCTAAAAAACTGTGAATGTGTATCGTTTATGTTCCTGACAACTGCAATTAGTAAATTTAAATATTTTACAAAATAAAAAACGTACAAAGAGATTAAATTATAGATTTTAAATTGCTTTATATTTTGACAAAGATGTAACAATTTATCCCCACCACCGCTCCATTCCCCTCCCCGCCATCGCCCCTACATGCGTGCCGAGCCACTCTCGAGATGACGGTCTGCGCAGGTTTCTTTCTACCTGGTTGGCCTATAATTTAACTATATGAAATATTCTTAAATCCTCCCCCTCCATTTTGTAATTAACTTCACAAATATACCATTGTGTCGCCATTTCCACGTAGTCTGTTATATATATTTTTTCTCTCTTCTCGAACCTTACTAAATCCCCCCCCCAATCCAACAATTTTTGCTAAGTATTTTTGTGCAGTGTGTTTGTCGTGTAAAATATACCATTTTATTATTTTCATAGTTTATAACCTAAAATTTAATATTTCAATTTATTGTAAATGATTATTTCTTTGTGGTAAAATAGCCTCGACTACAGGCCTAATTACACTTTGTATAAACCTGCAAAGTAAGAATATCTAGCCTTGCACAGTATTCTCTAGCTGAATAAGACTCGGTCTGTCTGTAGAACGCAAAATATCAGAATATTATCTCTTGCGTACTTTGCTCAAGCTGGTTCGACAAATCTTCAAGAGTTATTACAAAGATAATACTTATGTTTTGTAGCTAAATTTACAAAATTATGAAAACATAAGTTTTAAACTTATTATTAACAATTAATTTATTATTGTTTTTTAAGATTATTATTACTCCTCATACTAAACGATCATTTAGGTCTCGACTCTGAAATTAACCAACATATTAAGCCGCATATTTTTAACTAACCGTAGAAATGTTTTTGATGAAATTCTTTTTGTTATCAACATTATTATTATTAGTCAGTCTTGTCGATGATTTAACACCTGTTATCTACTGATATCGTTCTCTAACAGCCCCCCCCCCACGAAATGTTTTTCCCACTTCAAAGTAATTTAAGAGATAGCCTTCTTATCTTGTATGACTTGATACCGTTCTTTTTATTCATTGCCTTTCCGTTGTTGTTATTATATACTTTTTTTTATTTTTCAGGATAATTTTTACATTATTACAAAACTTTTTAACGAACGCTTACCAATATTAATGAAACTTGTAATTAACTAATTGAATACAGCAGGATGCTTAATTAAAAAAATGATCCAACCGTTTTGAATATTTTAAAAACCAAACCAAACTAAAAAAACAATCAACTAAACCCCCAACCTGTAATATTATAATTGCACAAGTCAAACAATTTATGATAATATGCCGGGAATCTCGTTTCATTTTGTTTCCGCCAGCCGGGGTGATGTGATGATCTTACAACCCTGGTTTGTCTCGGGTATTCTACCCTTTGTACTTTAGTCCACTGCACATTGCCTACCTCACTGATCGCAGGCGGCAAGGTCTAATAGTAGATTGCCTCCTTCCAAGCGCAGTGTGTGACAGCAAGCTAGAGTAGTCAAAGTTTCCGTTCTGATTTACCCCCCCCCCCCCACAATGATGGGTTAAGTACGTTTTGGGATAGGTCAGAAGGCTGAGGGTGGTTATCGCTCGTACTCCTGGATTTTGGTTTCGTTTAACTAAATTTATGTATATATTGCCGGTCAATACAAGTCTTAACATTATCCTGTTTCCTTTAGTGTTAAATTACCAATATTAATGTATATATAATATTCTAAATTAGTTTAAATTTACTAGACGTTAATTAGATTCGTCATAAAATGGCAGCCAGGTGTGAGTTATGCGTAATGAAGGATTGGTTTATAGACTGCATGAGAGTGCCCAAAATGGCGGCTGAACTAAAAGACCCACGGATAATAAACAATTAACCAAATATTCGACAACTGAGAGTAAGAAATATATAGGGTTTCCCATGTAGCAGCGTAAGTGGTCAAACCTTAACCTTAATTCAGCCAAGTTACCCCCCCCCCTACTAATCTTTTTGCGTTGCACCCTAATTTTATTGTCCAAATATTTTAGTATAATATTTTCAATATTCTTGTGGTTTAACTTGTTTTTTTTTGTTTTGTTTTTTTGATGTTCTTGTTTTTTTTTCTAACATTGTTGATTACTTTCAATTTTAATATATATGAATAATAAGAAGAGTATGGTTTGTTTCGAAATAAAGTAAAAATTAAAAAGGATTTTTTAAATTCATCATGTCTAATGAAATCTGTAGCCTATATATAAAAGTCAAAACCCAATGACTGATCACGAAATCTCTGGATCCAAGATCCAAGAGCTGTGAATTTTTTAACATGGTTTGGGGTAGGCTTAAGTTTGTAGACGCGTACTAAGAAAGGGTTTTCAAAAGTTATATATATATATATATATATATATATATATATATATATATATATATATATATATATATAATAGTAAAGTAATGTCATATGTCTGGTTAAAATTTCTTTTCAATACCTTCTTTTCATACGATATAAAAATGAAAATTGTTAAGTGCGATATTTGTAGGAAAAAAAAATAGATTAAGTAAACTACATGTCGTTGTATCATTGGTATGTGATTATAGTTGATATGTATATTCAAATGGTTTAAAAACAAAAACGCTTAAAGAAGATTGAATATGGTTTGAAAATATTTTGGTGTATTTCTCAATTAATTATTCCCTAAACCTCTCTTTGTTCCAGTTTAAAAGGGTTGAGTCATAACCTAAATTATTACAACCTCATTTTACATTTTATTACGTATGATCAAACAAATTTAATTTTGATTTGCACGTGCATATTATTTACAAGTTACGTATTAAATTTAAATTTCTTTAGTTTTTTTTTATACCTGTAGAGCAAACTATATAAAAATAAATAAATGTTGAGATTGACTTGTGAGATAATATTAGATAGACAGGATTATTGTAGCTCATGTATCACTGAGGATGGCGATTTTGTCGTTGAAACGCGTTTAATTAATTAAACGTAATTTTTGTGAGATCTTGTGTTCGAGGCATAGAAATAAAATGTATGCCAACAGTATAATCTTTAAAAATACAAATAATTTACTATATGTTTACTGAGTTTTTGGAAAAATACTAAAAAAATTAACTGGCAGTTAGTTGTTAGGGTAAAATAATTTGATTTAGTTTAATTAACCTAAGTATCAAAATGGATTTAAATATTATCTGCCTAAGTGTTGAAATTTAACATTCAGATTTTTTTTTTTTAATTTTGGAAATGACTTTATATCTACACACAGGGCCGGATTTCCCAATAGGCCCTGTAGATCCGGGCCTATGGGCGCAAGCTCCCAGGGGGCGCACGGCCGAGAGAAAATTTTTTTTTATTTAATATCTAGAAATAAAAATAAATAGCCATAATTTAACATATTTTTTGAATTGATTTAAAAAAAAAATGCATCGTGGAGTTGAGTTTAAGCAATTAACATATAGGCATGATATAATTTTTAATAAAGGTTTTTGTGGAAGTAACTTTAACCAGACTAGGGGGCGGAAAAAATTATTGAGCCTAGGGGCGCCAAAATGCTAAATCCGGCCCTGTCTACACATTTGGTATACTTCCAATAGTTACAGTATAATAACTTTAATTTTGGTCTGTGTTTGCTTCAGGGTTGATTTTGGAAAGGGGGTGTAATTTTAAATATAACTTTTTTATCTTTTTTTCTAAAATAAAATTTTCCTGTAATATTATTTTTTGTAGTAGCGCCCTCAAGTAATGCTATTGCATTTAACAGATTGTAGGAAATTCCTTATTGAAATAGTAGCTAATTCTATGTGGTGTAATTATTATTAGTAATATGTATTAACACATATTTTTTTAACCTTAATTTTTCAAAAATGACAGTCCCTATACAAAAATAAAAGTATACCTAATTTGTGTACTGCCCTATGAGATGGTTTTATTAATTATATTTTTAATTATAACCAAAAAGGTTGTACCCAAAAAGAACCAACTTCTCAAACCTCTTATTTTAGGAAAAGTTTTATGAAATTAGATCAAAGTTAAGTTTTTGAAATGCACCAAAATTGTTTTATCAACTTCAAGCAATATCCAAAATAAAGGTATTTAAACTTTAAGATCGATAACTTCTCAGGGCTGTGGTGGTAAGGTGATGGAGATAAATCAACTTATTTATGTCCAGGAACCACCAGAAATTTGTTTAGTACTATTATAAAACAACTTGTAAAATGCAATACTAATCATAATATTTACCATTAGTTTGTTTCAGTACTGAGTGCTGTTGTTTTCTACTTCCTATTGAACTTATTTCTTCCTTTCTTTTCTACTATTTTTCTATCCTATTTCCTTTCCTGTCACTCTTTATACCATTCTAGAACATGTCAGGAGCAGTTTATTCCAAATTTGTTTTTCAAATTAAGTCATGTTGTTTTTGTGTAAATTAATTAACATGTAACAATAATCCCTTGGTTGGGGTTGGGCTGACACTTTATTTTTGGCATTAATTTTATTCTTTATTATTCAAAATTATGAGGAGTAGCGATGAACGCCTCCGTACTTTGGTACAGGTGCTCCCCGAGGGGCTTTAGGCCTTGCTAAATGATCATCAATCATTTAGTTTTTTTTTTTTTAATCGATATTTGTTCTTCCGAGTTATTTTCTTAGTAGTCCATAGCTTTCTTGCTGAGGTTATTGAATTGCGGTCGTTTTGGAAGCCTGTGTGAGGTGGAGAGGAATAAATCAATTGTTACTAAGTCAACAAAGTAACAAAAGCACAAAACTAGATTAACAGAGTCATAAAATGCTAAAACAATGGACAATGAACAAAAGACAACATGAAATGTAAAATGAAAAAAATTTCAACTTCAACCACAGACCTCCAAGAAATTAATAATCTCTGAGGAAGAATAAATACAGAAGAAATGGAACGCAAGGAGATTATGTGAATCTAAAGTTACATACGATAGTTCAAATGATTATTTCTTCACAATTATACAAGTAAATGTATTCTCTGGAACTTGCATGGGCGTACCCAGTGAGGGGCAGGGGGGCAGCTGCCCCCCCCCTGGAAGTAAAAAAAGAAATCTTTATTATACATTTTGTTGCTGGAATTTAATACAATTCTTGAAATAACTATTTTAATAATCAATTGTATATTGAATGACCATGGCTTGCCCCCCCCCTAGTTTTGATCCTGGGTACGCCCTTGGGAACTTGTATTATATACAGTGTTGATTAATCACATTGCATATATGAATTTAATTTGTGAAACATATTTTTTTTTTGTAACACCTTAAGTTAATTGTTTGTATTATATTGTTTTAGACAAGCAACGAAGTTATACACAAATCTGAAGAAAACACACAGTTTCTGATTTTGTTCTACATTGTCATCCTGCAGAGAATATATCAACACTGACTAATAACTGCAGAGAAATAAACAACATGTGATTGTAGACTACCACAACATACATTGTGGTTGGGTATAGTAAAATGTTGTCGAAGATGCGTCAAGAGTTTTCTTCTTCTACAGGACATGAACTACATCTTGGAATAAATGCAAACAAATATGAATGATTACCATGTACCCTACATATGCATCATGCAATAAGATGCCTTAACATGATGAAGTGATAGCCTCATATTGAAGAAATGAAAGCCAGTAGGTGTTTTATCAAGCTAATAAACGCAACATTGAAGATAATCGTTTGGTATTTTGTACATTCACCAGTACAAGAATTGCAGTACAATGTTTATTTTATGTTGAAGAAATACTTTACGAAGATGTATTTTTGTTGTTGAAGATAAAGTCAAGAATATTCTTCTTTCAAGAAGTGTAAATAAATAAAAAAGATTATTCTCTTTTATGCTCTTCGCTGTGAAAAGTAATTCAAAGAAACATGTTAGTATTAAGTCACAAACAAATTTAGCTGTTTTCAAAAGTAATGCAGAGAAATATGTATTTTTGTCACATATGATAAATGGTAAATCCTGCTCGCACCAAACTTTGTGGGTTGGCTAAAATTCATAAAGGTGGTTATCTTCAGAATCCTTTAGTGAATTTTACCTCAGCTCCTTCTTGTGAACTGGCCAAACTTGAAACGATAATAAGATTTAATGTTAAGTTTGACTCCACATGTAGCCTGAAGAATAGAGAAGATTTAATTTACAAAATTAAGGATACCAAAACTTCAACAGTGCTAACTTCTTTCGACATTGTCAACCTTTTTACCAATCTTCCTATCAATGAGACCCTTATGGTTCTAGAGCCTTAATCCATGTCAAACTAGAAGGAACTCATGATGTAGGCTACTTAGACAGAATTGTTTAAGTATTACCACCAAAATTAAGGTAGGTTCGCCGTTGTTTTCTATCCTTACAGGTATTTTCTTGAACAAATCTGAAAAAAGTATTGATGTCTAATAAGAATAAACACAGACAAAAAATAATCTACTCTCATAGGTATGTTGACGACATCTTGTGCCTGTTTATGGAAAATATTAGACAAATCGTAGTCTTTAAGAAATGATTAAACTCCTACATCAAAACCTTAAATTTACTTCTGAATTTGAAGTTAATAATAGCCTTATTTTTTCTAGATTTAATCCATTACTAGATCGCAGTTGGGTCATATTTTTAACATCTATCGTAAGCCAAGAAGCTCGAACCATCTACACACACACAAGATGGCCGCTTTTAACTCTATGATTCACACCATTAATTAGAGATCTCTACAACACTGAATTTAATACAATCAAATTGCACTGGAAAACGGTTACATTACGTCCAGATGGACACAGTGTCTATGCTGCATACAATATTAATAATATGGATTTTTGTCTTAACTTTAATATATACATATTATTACATATTAGGAGTTATTTGATCATGGTTTATCTAGATCTAATCGAATGAACACAATCGGAAAGCTCTTTGACTCTGTAAATAACCTTCTCTATAAATACTGGACTGTGTTATTATTTTGGAAGATTTTATAAATGGTTTATAATCAGCTGTTTCAAAATTAAGTTATATGAACTATTGCCAACTGAAAAAGTCAAAACACAGGTCTGGTTTATGAACACATATATATTAAAAAACTGATTGCTAAAGACAGGAAAATATAAAATAACTAATGAACAATTTTATTTCATATCAAAATACTGTTTATTTGACAATAGACTGGAGAACAAAATTAATTCCCAAAACCATTTATTTGAATAGTTGAGTATCAAAATTGATACTCATGGCTGGTTGGAGTAAACCACTGAGTATCAAAATTGACACTCATGGCAGTCAACCTGTTGACAAATTGAATTGCCTTATTATTGCCATTGTCGTTTGATAAGTAGAATGATTAGTTTATAGATTACACATCAGTCTAGTCTCATTGTTTGGATATCACAATGACAATGGTTGAGGCGTGGATATCATATTTTCAATGTTATGCAAAACGTAATTTAAACACATAATAATTTATAATCATACAAATTAAAAACACTTACAAGTATCTAAAAACCAAATCTTTATTCGAAACAAGATCCTGATTCCATGGTAAGGTTATAATGTTTGGTTATTTGCTTCACTCGTTGGGGGGTTTCATCCCCACTATGGTTTGTCAAACTATGGAGGTAAAATTATTTGTGGAAAATGTACCTAAAATCAAAAATCTATCTAAGGTATAACCGATGGAGATACAAAAAAGTAGAAACAAACCTGTAGATATCACCAAATACGTAACTGCTGGTGCAACCCGTTTTTTGATAGAACATATCGTTCAGTCTACACCGACTTTAAAGTAGAGTCCATCATTTTGATTTTTTTTTTCATGGTAATATTTTATTTAAAATATTTGGAATTTTCCTGTCAGTTACAGGCTAAAAGCTATAAGTTTGCCAAATTTCAAGTTAATAGTTCATCTGGAAGTAGGGTTGAATTTGTACAGATGAATCCCACAAGGAGTTGTATATACAGGGGTGAGTTTTAAGTTCCTTCCTCCCTACCGTTTTTATATGGTTTAATTTACAAAATTGAATCTTCCTATAAGAAAAAACCTTATTAAAGGTAAACTCATCTCCAAAAGCGGTTAGATTCCTCACTTTCATCTTTCCTATCAGGTCTCTCTTAACCAACTCTTGTTCTCCTTTGATCTTGATCCTATTAAAATATTCGAGGGCTAGGGATAATTATTATATGTTCTTTTATTCCTATTTTTATAAGGCAATTATGACCAAGAGTTATTTCCCTTTAAACAACAAGGAAAAAATCTGATAATCTAGAGTATAGAGGCTTAATCACCCAAAAGACCTTAAGATGTTGCAGTACCGAGGGTTACAATCCTGCTAACCCATTTTTTCTAATTCATATTCATGTAACTAACCTTACACTGACTTATTATTCACTTAATGTTCACTAAATATTAGACAAATGCTATTAAATAATGGAAAATCATTTAACTGGATTACCAAAATAACAAAATACTGATTAGCAGCACACTTGCCTTTCTATTAAGAGTTGAGGCAAGGACAATAAACCACAAGCAAATGTAAGCAACACTCTATAATCAATTATTTCACATACAAAAAGACTCCGTTCTATTTCTACAAGAAAATACAAGATCCTCTTAGTTAACAAATAGCAATGGTTTTGTTGTTACGCTCTTTAATGGTTGTATTAGTTCACATTTAATGTTAACGACTACAACAGTCAGAAAAATAGTCTCACAACGTCACAATAGTTCTTACATAACCAGATTGTCTGTGTGAGACTTTCGTTGTGTATAATTATATTAATCTTTTATTAAAATAGCTGACTTTGTCACAAGTGGTCTTAATGTGAGCTTAGCTATACTGATATTGTACATGGATAGATCAAGAGTACTGGATCAAGTGTTTATGCTGTCGGACCTAGAGAGAGTATCAACCTAAACTGGGAAAGTTGACAACTGTATTTCAAGCAGAAGTAACTGCCTTGACTAAATATATAGAAGGTGGTTTACGGAAAAGACCATCTATACAATCTCTGATGTTGAGGCAGCACTTCTGGCTTTTGTAAACCACAATCATACTTACACTATGGTGTGAGATTGTCATCCTGCCCTTAAAACACTGGCTAAAACCTGTGGAATTTTTGTTAGAAATAAGAACTTTACTGAGAATGATGAGGCAGATTCGCTTAAAGGAAGAACTGGATGCACCTTCATTGGCCCAGAACCTGAGTGTGGAGTAAGTGTGTCTCCCAATGATTCTCGAAGGAACATTGAAGACTTGGGAGGAAAACAGAAGGCAATGTACAGTCTAATTGATGCTCAAGGGTCCTTCAAGACTTAATACAGAAGAATCTCTTAAGCTAAACAGGTCAGACCTATGGAAAATGGTTGGATTGTTGAGTGATATACACAGAATGTGGTTTCACGTACCAAACCTCCTGAGTAGGAAATGCAGTGAAGCTGAGAAGACAGGTAGGAAATGAATAGTGTCCTTAGACGCTTCTGTGGAGTGGAGGACAGAAAGAAAGGGAAAACAGTACTTGAATCGTGACCTTCCTTGTAATAATAATAAAATAAGAAAAAAACCTTTCTATGTCCACTTGACAACACAAGATATTCTTACTATAGTATACCACTTATAGTATTTACTAATTTAAATGTTTCTAAATTTATTCTAAATGACCCAACTAAAGTCATAAAGTCTCATATATTCAGAATGTCACAAATAATTATTTTTACATCACCAGATTGTTTGTCTGTGACCTTCAGTGAGTATAATTATATAAATATTTTATTAAATAGTTGTTTTTTAAAACAATAAGTCGGTTTGGAAGTACAGTATAATAAAGTCAATCAGACTTGGCAGTAATACAAAGGTACAATGAAGACAAACTTGTGCTCGCACTTACGTAAACACATCTTGCAAGTAATAATATTTAAATTAATAACAATTAGCCATTAAATAGGCACAAACAACTGTGTAATCTTTCACATTATAAATGCCTCTTCGGAAAAAGAAAATATTGAAACAACAAATTAAGTCAATAATTATTACAATCTATAACCAAATTTTATTCATATTAAACGTCTTTGTACAAGTATTTGTAATGATAAATTTAAATCATCATGGCTGTATTTCTATACAGCTGTTAAGGTTATATTTAATTGTTATTAGTTTTATTGTAATCTGTTACTTTGGTTAAAACTTGTTTTGTGTTTTGTTTTGTCAGGTAACAAGATGAAGTAATGGAGGCTGATTTCAACCCGATCCCTAAATCCAAAAACTCAAGATAATGTTTTAAAACTTATATAAAAATTAAGACAATGGGTAACAACAAATACCATTTAAGATCCGAGTGTCAGAACAACATCAAGTTGAAGTTAACAACAATGGTAATGAAAGAAAATTCCCCAAAACCACAATAAAACACTGACAACATCTTCAGAGGTACAATACACACTCTCTGAGTGTGCAGTGAAGCTATAACTAAACAGTATTTGTGCGAGTGTTTTATTGTGGTTTTGGAGAATTTTCTTTCATTGTATATTTACCACAGTACAACAGTGGTGTTTGCAGCTATCATTAAGAGGTAAACAACAATGGTTCTGGCAGATATGGGTTAAGGGGTAACAACAATGGTGCTTTCAGTTATGGTTAAGAGTTTAAAGGGCATCTATAGCTAAAAAAAGGATATCAGTGAAATCAGCACCATTCATATTTAACACAACTACGATAATCCTCTTAGTATCGGGTGAGCAGAACCTTTTCCATTGATTGGAACCTAACAAGTGATAACTACTTGAACATGTTGCAGGAACTCATCATGTCCAATAATCTGAATGGAGGAGCCAACAGGATGTAGCCTGGCGATGTTACATTAAACAGTGCTCACGAGTGGCTTGACATTCAGTTCCTTAAATCCTAGATGTTTTAGCGCTGTACTGTAAGAGAGACTTTCACTATCATCTGACCTCAGACACTGTAGACATTTACCTCTGGAGTGAAGATCTGATACATGCCTCATGTATCATTGAAGTGTGTTTCGAAATCACTTTTAATATTTTTAATGTTAGAGGAGTCAGATTGTAACACATGTGGTCCTAGGAAATTTCATCAGGTTCAGTAACAATGACACTGGTTTGTTGTCTCTACGTTAAGTTGCTGTGTTTTTAATTTGTAAAGAAGAAGTAGCTATCCTAAGTACAATTTATTTTAAGTATAAAAGAAATCTCTAATGGTGTTTCTGTCAACCAATGGCATACTATCCATGTTAGATTTTTTTAGTTTTTTCACACTAACAGTAGAGCCTGTTACACCAGATCAAAGGGTTTAGTTTTCTTGAGTCTTCAAATTAAGTTCTGATTGACCTCTCACAAACTGAATTTATTGATTTCAGTAAAACTTTCTATCATTTAGATAAATAGTTACCGAGGTATGAGCATTTAAAGAGGGGATTGTTTTTGATGAAACCAAAAATATTAAAAAATACCATTTTTTTACAAGTTGAAACAACAATTTCTTCTAAACACTTATAAATATTAAAACCAAATATATAGGGATTATTCTCCTTTCTAATCTGTACCTATCTAAAAAATGTAGTTTTTTGTAAAAAAAATTGGCTTCAAATCCAAAAATATTAGAAATTTGGATTGACTAAAAGCACACCTTAATTCCATACTGAATTCTACTCCTATTTGACGTACAAACTTATAAACATCAAAATATATATTTTTTAAAAAGTTCCAAGGGGTAATTGATTTTGCAAAAGTTAATATATATATATATATATATTTTTTTTTTCCAGCAATTAATTTCTCGGAAACTATAAGAGAGATTTTTAATTTGAAAAATTCACACTAATATTTACACTTTCTTCTTGATTCGGTAAGAATTTCATATGATTCGGACTAATAGTTACCGAGCTATGAGCTTTTAAATCCTTTAGACAATATTTTTTTAAATTGCAGTAACATTTAAAAAAAAAGTAGCTAATTATATAAATATAAGTAACACCTGATTATTTTTTAATATAATACTAATGTAGGTAATTTACTACAGTTTTAAATATAAACATAGTTTACACTTTCGCTACTAGAGTACACCACTAATCAAAGTAAACCAAGGAATTAAATTGTAACAGCTGATTCTCCCACATCTGATTTTTATTAGAACCATAAGTTTATTAAAAGAATTGGCAAAAAATAAAACAATATTGTTATACTGTACATTTTTGATGACTGATGATTGAAAACACCGGTATGATTTCGTGGACGCCCTTGTTCCACCTAGGAATAAGTAAGTCAGTATTGAATTTATTACAGATTCATAATAAATTTAAAATAGTTTATAATATGCAAAACCTAAGATCCAGTGTACAGTTTAGGTTACAGCTGATTGATAGGTTATGTTTTTTAAGGTGTAAGTAGCATATTATATGAGTGTTATGTTGGTTGTTCATAAACCATGAAATAATCAAGAAACATTAAATTTATTCCATTTTTTTTGTTTTTATCATAACATCAGTAAACTCTGGATTGGTCTGATCATAAAATTTTTTTCTTAGAAGCTAAATAAAAGTATACCAGTAGGTAAGATTGATGAGATTATATTTCACTATCATTTTAAATTTTAATGATTCAAAATCTTTGAAATTTGATTATATTGTTGCTTAACACCAGGTCCATCAACAGAACAAAGTTAGGTCTAAGGTTAGGAATGAAAAACCTAGAACTAGGCCCTAGGTCTGTTAACCTTTTCTGAACATACTGTCAATTAATTATATTTGTGATTACAATTTTATAAAGTACTTCAACAATAAAATTATTATTATATATTAAGGTGTTGATTTTAAATAAGTCTTTATATTAGTAATTGAAAAAGTAAAATACTGGTTACATCAACTTTTAAGATCTGTAGTTCTTTTTATTACTATCTATGTTTATCAAAGAACCTGCTATAGGTTGTCTCGGAATAGAACATTAAACTGCCTATTGAGAGTTTTGTACCCTAAACTGTGATTGTGGCACTTTTCAATAGATGCTATTTGATACCTTCTAAGAGTTGTGTGGGTGAGGAAAATAGTACATCCCCATGGCGTACTGTAGTCGCCCATTTCCTTAACTGTGAAGTGGACTCGATGACAGATCCTTCAATTTGCCAAGGCTCTAAATAAGAGAATGAAAGGATGATCATTATAAGAGTTAAGTTGAAAGCTGTTCTGATTGTATCTGTTGATCAGAGAAATTCAAAGATATGGAATTCCATATCAGTTTTAGTTTTAAAATGTCACAGTTAGGATAGTAAGTTACTCATATTGAGGAGGCAGGATTTACAGTAGGTCACCAAATGAATGAAAAGTGTTGTCCGTAATATATTTGTACAAGACAATATTTCAGAATCCTTTCACATACACACAAATCAACCCGACATTGAAGCAAAACTGGCAAGACCAATGCTTTACACAGAAAAGAAATTTTACTTTTTTTTTTAATTTTAGGGAGCTTCCGTTTATGTGTTCTTTTAGCGTTTAATTAGTATAAAAATAGGGACTTATTATTGTTAGAGTTTAATAGAGCACATTTGTTTACATTTTGCATGGATAGCAGACACAGGCAGGGGTTCTTGCTATTACCTAGTAGTTCACAAATAGAAAAACAATACAATACCATAACTAAAGTTCTGAAATGTTTTGTAAACACTGTTCACTTTCTTAATCAGTAGAAAGAATAAATTGTTTTAGTCTGGTTACAGAGGATGGATGTTCAACTGATGAATGTTTTATTATTTTATTATTCCATTTTTTAAATATAATAATTTAAAGTAGCCTGTGAGGAGAGGAAAAAGGATAAATGATGATTTATCTAAGATTAAAAGATCCTCCTAACCTTATCCTCATTCCTTTTATTATTGCTTATGGTAGTAACATGTATTAAATTGTAATTATATAATTTCTCTTTAATCCACACAGTGTAATGCATTTAGTAATGATAAAATGCTGGTGTAAGCTACTGTGGATGTTGTAGACAATTACCAGAAAAAAATCGTTTTCTACCTATAATAAAAAATAACTTAACTGGAAGGAAGGATATCAAATTAAAACAAAAGGATGTTTGAAGTAGAAAGTATATTTACAAAATAGTCTTACTTACTAAATACAAACTTTGAACTACTTAAAACCTAGCTTAAAAATTAAACCATTTAAATGTAAACATAAATTGTTGTACAGTTTTTTAGGCCACATGCAAAAACAATATTAAAAATTCAGATAATCTAGCAATAATAAACCATGCATTTTTATTAATTTTCTAACCTTACATTTCTGAACATGCAATATTGTGTTTATAATTAGAAATGACTTTTTAAATATGTGTCTTCTTGTCATGGAATTTGTGTGTGTGATTAATTAATAATGTCCAAATTGAGTTGTCATTAGGCTATGTTATTCACCCAGAACTAGTTATTCAATGATCTCGAGTCATTTTTATGTTATTGTCTGTAGACTTTTGATAATTTACAAACTGTTCAAAAACAGATTTGACTAAACATAAATGTAGCATAACAATATATGAACCAGAATATGGGAGATGTTTAGTCTATGAATTTGATAAACAATTTTAGGTTAGGTTACAAGTTTGAACTTTATAAACTGAACATGGCCTGTGATTTCTAGTTCAAATATAGTTTTGTTTGGTGTACACAGAGTATATTTAATGACATTAAAGGCCAATTATTGGAAAAAATGACTGAGATAATTTGTTATGATTGTTGGATGTAAACCACAACAAAAATGTTCTATGGACAAAAATTCCAAGTTACCAGTTTTGTCGAGAGAAAAGTTTCTAAAAGGAAAACAGAGAAGTGTAGAATGTGGTAAATGAACATGTTATAAAGTAGAGTAGTTGGGTTGTTTGTACGTTCAGTTATAAAATATACAGGGTGTTCCAAAAGGAAAGGACAAAAATATTGTAAAAAATCAAAGAAGTGTTCCAATAAACATATCTTATCCCTATATTTTGTATTAAAATCATATTATTTTCAGAAAGGTGACCAAATTTTGTACTGTAATTTTACAAATAAAGCAATTCAAAATGGTGGGACAAATGTTTTGAACTGTTAATGTTACGAAAAATTTATTAGTTTTTCTTCTTTTTAACGATAAAGAAATGATTTTTTTGGACTAATTGGTAGCCTAGAAATATATTTCTGTCATTATGTTATCACAAATAATGCAATAATTAGGAGCTATAAAGTTTAAAAAGTTTATAAATTTGTAACTTTACATTATTCTATACAATTAGCATAACTAATTTTACTGTTATCTATTGACCTAAAATGAAATTGTCTACTTAAAGAGAAACCATTTATTAAACGTTTTGTAACATGAACGATTCGACATAGAAACTTTTAGTTAACCGCCATTTTGAAACTGTTATTTGGAAAAGTACATGGTTTAAGTAATCGTTGCAAAATTTATATTCCATTATCTCTATCAATTTCTATTTTATTAAAATTATTGGTAAAATGAACCATTTTAGGGCACATATTTATTGGAATTTGTTTTGTTTTTGACCTCTTCAATATTTTTACAGATTACCTAATGGTCCACTCTGCATATAGACTAGATGCCACAATAGAACTAATGAATTATTCCCGTTTCTTTTATTACATTTTACTACAAATTATCAAAACTCAATAGGCCTTCTTTTGAAAAGTTATTAGGCCTGCTGTTCATCCCTACTTAAGATAATATATGTCTTTGGCTAAGTCATTTTACTCAAACCTTAATGAATTTAAAATATTTAGGCCTTAACTGTCAACAAATAAAATATAATTTTACCAAACATACATGCGACAAACGAATACAAAATTAAACCATTATCAGAACTATTTTCGACACAGATAATAACCAACACAAAATTATTCATTTTAAAAACATGATTGTCATAAAAGATGAAGGACTTTTTAGTATTTTTCATTTTCCAAAGAAATGTATAGGATTTCGAAACCAGTTGTGAGGACTTTAACCCATGCTTCTTTCTTTTCAGCTGTGAAAGAATCCCCAAGTTGGATTTCCAGCATTTTGACAATCACACCTTTGATGTTCTGAAACAATTGACAGATTTTATTTTAATTATATTGAACAAAACTTCAATAAAATAATCAATAATAATTAAACTGTACCAATGAACTTACAAAAATGGCTGTGGAAGTTCTAATTTATAAAAACTAGTTTATGGTAACTTTTTATCTGTAATTTCTACAACGCACTGCAATACCTTACATGTCAATTTCGAACCTAACCTATCATGGGCTATCTTAGAAATATCTTTTCAGAAAAATTTGCCTCTCAGTTGAAAACTTCTAGATCTTCCAAACCCTTCTACACTTTTAAACTGAAGATGCAGCGCTCAGGACACTTTTTTTACCAATCATGACGTCATTATAATTATCGAAGGTTAGGAACCTTAATTTTATGTTATTTTCTTCTCTTTTATTTTTAGAATCTTTCCTGAACCGTATTTTTGGTTTACTTGCGAATTTGGATTGTTAATCTTTAAATTTCATTAAAATTTGAGCGAAATCGGTAGAGTTACGTATTTTAACAGCTCCGTGGCCGATTTTTTAAACGAAATTCACGAACTGACTTTTTTTTTTCGTTTTGTTTTTGTCTTAACAGTTGTGGAAAATTTCATGAAAATCGTTGGAGATGATTTTGAGAAAAGCAGATTTTGAATATTTTTCTTATGATAGTTATAGCTAAATTTTGAGTTATCAAAGAAATTTTAAACGTCAAAATATGTCCAGATACTAAGTTTTATTAATAGGTGGGCTGTAGAATAAGATAAAAGTGAAAGACAAGCATAATTCCAAACAAAAAAATATTGTTACAGTATTCTTCTCATACCTCAAATTGATTTCGGTTTAAATTCCTCTTCCTGTGATTTTTACCCATAAGTAGCAGTTGGTCTTTCAAAGCCGCCTCGTTTTCCAAATTCTTTAGCATTTCTGAAATTGCAGGCAATAAAGCGGTGGTCATATGTTTCCTGAATTTGGGACTTTTAAACAAGTCTTCTTCACCTTTGGTCTTCAGCCGTGAGAAGATCTCGACGTAGTCTGGGAATACTCGGAAGAGTCTGGAAAATAAAGAAGAACAAGAATAAGAACTTTTGTGGAGACACCGTCTGGGTTTGGATTGGAAACTAAATATTACTGGGCAATTCTAACACACAGAACTCACACTGGAAGAAAAGCCAGCTTCAATGAGATTATTACTGAAAGCCAGCTTCAATGAGATTATTACTGAAAGCCAGCTTTAATGAGATTATTACTGGAAGCCAGCTTTGATGAGATTATTACTGGAAACCAGCTTTGATGAGATTATTACTGGAAGCCAGCTTTGATGAGATTATTACTGAAAGCCAGTTTTGATGAGATTATTACTGAAAACCAGCTTTATTGAGATTATTACTGAAAGCCAGCTTTGATGAGATTATTACTGAAAGCCAGCTTTAATGAGATTATTACTGAAAGCCAGCTTTGATGAGATTATTACTGGAAACCAGCTTTGATGAGATTATTACTGAAAGCCAGCTTTGATGAGATTATTACTGGAAACCAGCTTTGATGAGAGTATTACTAATTAACTATTAAGTAAATTACTGTATTCATAAATTACCTTTAAGTTACGTTTTGCGAATCGGATCTGACCAAACTACGCCTCACAAAGTGCGTCGCATTAATCCAGTGAATTTAAATTGAAAACCACAAACGGACCCCAAACTAAAACTCAAGGGGTGGTTAATTAACCAACTACAATCATCTTAAAATTTAAGGATTCTGTCATAATTTCACCTGTTGTTTGGAACATTACCGAGTGGTTTCACCGATCAGCTGATTGCAGTTTAGATCAGTGTCCGTGATTTTCTAGCCAGTCGTTTGTGTAAACGAAGAAACCCGAATGTTTCCGAGCTCTCCAGTAAAGCCTCGAGATGGTATATATCTCGGGTGATTATAAGGGATCCCTTAATTATGAAGGTTAATTCTTGGCGTAGTTAAAATCCAACATGAGGAATTTTATTTGAATGAATTGAAATCAAAAGGCTACCATCATGGTATTTACCCAGCCCATTATAAAATGTAATACAAGCAGATCTTTTAAATGTAATACCCAAAATTGGTTTCTTGGATTTTGTAGGAAATGTTTAATTGTATTGGTAGATCAAGGGGTCTTATCCAGTAGGGTAAGTACTATGATGGTGCCCACGTGATCTTTCCCATCAGATCTCTCGTAACCAATTCTTTTTCATTTCATTTTTAATTGGCGACGATGACCTTGAGATTTTTTTGCCTTTCAACAAAGGGACAATTCTTTTGTAATACCTACTTACTCTGTAAAAAGTGTCATTCCTGCTCCTTCAAAGTCCTTCTCTATCTCGGCCCATGACTCTCTAGTCAGCTTAATGTCGTTTGGTGTTATCTCAGTCTGAAAAAAAATTAAAAATAAATAGATTTTCATTTATTAGGAATTCTTTTTTATTACTATTTTATAATGTGCTATAAAACAAACAATTGGACGGAAGGCTCGTGGAAAATCTTCTTTTTTTTTAAGGTCACGAAATGTGTAGACAACAAGTGAAACTTATCAAAATCATTAATAAAACATTTGAACAGCTGATTTATTACAACAGCTTATTAACAACTTCTTGCGGTATTGCGCAGAAACCTCCGCGCATCGTCAGCTAGTGAAATTCAATTCAACGCGGTGTATAAGAAGGGAGGAGGGGGGTTTATTCAGTACACGCGCCAAATGGCTTTCAATTCGAATTATAATTTTATGCTGAAATCAAAATGTCAGCCACAAGTAGACAATTTACAGTCCAGAAAAACAAAATCATTAACATGCTCGGCAGGATCTCTGTATAATGTGATTGTTGGCCTCAAGTGGTTGTGTTAGACCTAGTCACAAGATTCGTATTTGGCAGAAGTTATTATCAGATTCATGCTTTTGGCATCTAATATATATATATATATATATATATATATATATATATATATATACAGCCGTTTGTGTGACTCATCAAGATGAGCTGGAAACTTGAAATTTGGCAAACTTATAAAACCTGAAAGAATTCCAAAATGGTGGATTCATCTACAAGTTTTTATCTGCGATTTTTTTCGTACCGCCATCGGTTATACTTAAGATAGATTTTAGCTAAATTTTATACAAATTATTTAATCTTATAGGACAGCTAGAAATAATCAAATTTGGAACGCTTACGGTTGGATGTGCCAACGCCTGCTAAATTTGATGTAACTAGATGTCCTCTAAGTGTGACAAAATATTAAATTAAGTTTTGATGTACTACTTTGGTAAAATGTCAAAACTCCCCGGTTTGTTACAGCCCACTGGGGGTTTCGGGGTGAAGCCTTAATCGGGCGAAACGAGCCTGGTACTATAAAAGATTTGCTAGTGTTACTCATTGTCTTAATTTGAGACCATGGTTCGTCGATAGGTACCACACATTTAAGGTTCACCGTACCTAACCTAACCTAACCAATTCTGTCCTAACCTAACCTAATCTAACCTAACCTAACCTTACCTAACCTAACCTTACCTAACCTATCCTAACCTTACCTAACCAAACCTTACCTAATCTAACCTTACCTAATCTAACCTAACCTAACCTTACCTAACCTAACCTTACCTAACCTAACCTTACCTAACCTATCCTAACCTTACCTAATCTAACCTAACCTAACCTAACCTAACCCAACCTATCCTAACCTAACCTCTAGTTCATGTAGTCTTGGGTTAGATCCAACTCTTTCACCTTTCCTATCGGATCTCTCTTGACCAACTCTTGTTCTTTTCCGATGCTGACCGCTATTGGAGTATTCGAGAGCTTTTTTAATGTTTTTTTTCTTTGTATAAAGTGATGACGACCTAACTGGTTTCGTCTTTTAAACAGCGAACAATTCACCAAACATAAAAACTGTATTCAAAACTCAACTTTTTAAATATCATTATTTACAGAAAAGCGCATAGAATAGAACTGTGAATTTGTATATTTTCAGAATCACGAAAGACACTATAAAACAGTGTACATTTTGGAGTAGTGTGACAGAAATGTGGACTTGTGTTAAATAGACACATCTTCTTCGACAACCGGTGCCTTGTTTATCACTAGCGACGAATACAGTAACTTTAGCGATTTTTTAAATTATTTTTATTACGATTTATGAAGTTTTGTTTGTAAGAATTTGTAAGTAGGGATTATAGGACGATTTTTAGTGGGCGAAATGTTGAATTGTAAAAGTGTTCTTAGATTGTTGATAATCACTACAGAATCGATTGTTGATATTTATTTCGTGGGTGTTTTATAGGCCCTCAAAGTAAAACTATTTCATTAAAATTTAGCTGTCAAATTGATTTTTCATTACTGGACTATTTCTTTAACTTCTGATTTTGTACGATGGTTTGGATCGTTTAACTAAAATTTCAACTAAATCGGTGAAGCAGTTTTTGTTAAATTACGTATCATCCGATTTTTTGTGTTTTTTTTTACAAGAACCGGAATTTTCTGAGAGAAGGCGTTATCAGAACCCTTAGAAGCTCCACCTGAGCAGAATAAAAAAATACTTTTGTCTACAGTTGTTGACAAAGTGGCATTTTGTTCATTTAAATTAGTTTGCAAAACAGCTGATTTCTCAACAGTTTCACTTTGCCCACTACTTTGCACACTCCGAATGGCAACCGAACAAAACGAAATTTAGGTTAAGTTTATATGAATTGATTTATAATATACAGGAATTGTCCCGTATGTAGGTTAGATTAATTATTACATGTAAAACAACATAAATAAACAACAAAACAACGTTTTAAAGTTGAAAAAGGAAGTAATTATTCATGAAGATGATTGACTGTGTATGTACACGGAGAGTATTTTTCGTTTGCCGAGTTTTGAAGTTGGCAATCCCGTTTCCTCAACAATACACCTAAGTTATTTGTAATATTAATAAAATAACCTCAGTTTTGACGTGAGAACTTTTACTCAGTATTGATGTGTTGTTTAGCACTACTGCTATATTTTGTGTAGTTAGTTTTAAAATATGGACAGTTCAGAGGATGAAAACCTGTCAAATACCCCGCCATATTGTGTTACTGCTGAAGTATGTTTTTTATTTGTCACAAAATAACAACTGTAGACAAAGTATAATGTGCAACTAGTGAGCAAAGTGTCTTTTTTAAACTCGATAAAATTGACGCACTCGGCAAGCCTCGTGCGTCAACTTTTTTCTCTCGTTTAAAAAAGTGCCACTTTGCTCACTAGTTGTACAAATAACTATTTTACTTTGACAAATATTTGTTTTAATAATAAACATGGATGACATTTTCAGTTATTTAAATCATAAATTTTTAACGGAGGGATTTGTAACCAGAGCTGGATTTCATAGTAAACTAACATGTATTTAACCTAACAACAGGCTGGATTCCGTTGTTTTTTTTTAAATGTTTTGTTTGACATTTTGTGACTTTAAAAGTGTCTTTCGCAATAAAATATGATGTGTTTCCAATAGATACCGATCAAATTGCGTGTTCTGTAGAGATATTCATAAAACTTGGCAATAGTTCTAGATGACCTTGCAGAAGTCTGGAATTACAAGAGAATAAAACAAAGCCTGTTATCTGGTTCTGTAGTTGGATAGCTAAGTGTATAAAATATAGAGAAGGAATATCAGCTTGTTATCGCTTGGAATTATTATAACAGCTTTAAACTGACTAATCTTTTTATCTTGCGATTAGGGAATTTTAAGACTGTGTTTTTTAGTCATATATAAGTTTAGAGGAAATTGTCGAATCGGTTAGAGAATCGATTTGGAGTTTTTTATAGTATTGTATTGTTAAATGTTGAAATTTTTATTAAAAAATAGATAAAAATGAAAAATATATTGAAAATTTTGAAATTTCAATAGCACCCCTCGATTCCAAATTGAATTCTGCTTCTATTAAGCTATAAAAACAATCAAAAACTCACTTTTTCGCCTAAAAAACCTGCCAGGGTACCTTAGCATTTTGCAAAGTTTAAAAATTGGCTGTTTTCACGAGTTAATTACTCAGAAACTATAAGAGATATTTTCGAAATGAAAACACCACAGTAAAATTTGAACTTTCTTCTTTCCTTGTGTAAAATTTCGTATCATTACGCTGTATAGTTAGGGAGCTACAGGCGTTTTAAAAAGGTATTGCAAGTGGCGAAACGTGAAATGTTAAAATCTGGTATTTTTATTGACATATAAATTGCAATAACTCTTGAACCATTTGAGATGTCAAAGTGATTTTTTCAGGCTTTATTCTTCTCTCAATTCTGCATCTTTTCATAACCATATCATTGGTTTAAAAAATTTTGATCTTTTTTGGAAAAACTTTAAACTGCAATTACTCGTAAACCCTTTGAGGTTTCACAATGTTTTTTTCAGGGTTTACTCTCTATTCAATTCTGTATCTTATGGTGTACATATCATTGGTATTGTAATTCTATTTTTATTTCATTCATCAACTCTTCCATCGTTCCATGAAATTATCTTTGCCACCATTGGTATCTCGTAAACTAATTAATTGTCGAAAAACTTTAAATGGGGACCTTTCATTACTTTTTCATGGTAATTGAAAATTCGTTTTGCCAAAATTAAAAAATGGCCGCTTTTAACCAATATGGCGACCAACATTAAAATTTGTTATGGTGTTTTCCGATTGTACATAAAATTATAAGACTTTTTTATTTATTGTAATTTTTCGACAAATCCACTTGTTTAGGAGTTATAGGTTAGGTTAGGTTATGTATTTTCCCGGGTCTAAATTTCTTGTTTTTTAAGATGTTTCTGACAAAACCACATAATTTTAAGACGTTTTTATTCTTGGGCATTTTTCGATATCTTTGACCGTTTAGGAGCTACAGGCGTTCGAATGTTTCAAAAATTCTCAAATGAAGTCACTGTTAAATTAAAAAATTCCAAACATTTTTCGTTAGTTCTTAGTTGTATAGAATTTGCAAGAGCGTACAGTAGTTTAGCGACCCTCTACAACGCGTAGGGGCATTGCAATCCCGAGGAAACCTAACTGGATCTACACTTTTTTCTTGACCAACTTTTGTTCTTTTCCGACACCTGACGTTGTTAGAGTAGCCTATTCGAGGTCTAGAGGTATTTTGCCTCCACAATAAAGCAGTTTAAAAAATGAAATCATTAAGACGCCTGATTGACAGAACTAGGTTATGCAGACAATGTGTGAATTGATCAATTATTGTATTCTTACAACACTATACCGCTGGAAATACAAGATGGCCACCGTTAATAATTGACCTTGTCATTTCTATCTAGGCTATCTTTAGGAAGTTATATTTCTACCGCTTGGGTGTGCTGATTGTCTTGATTCGGTTCGTTGGGTCATGATTTGACTTTCTGACTGCTATATTATACAGGGTGATTCAAAATTGCAATATTTTGTGAGCCGATTTAAGTTTTGAAAAGAAGAAAGTGTAAACATAGGTTCGGAAACGCTTCCATCCGTCGGCAATTTTGTGTTTTATATCTGGAAGTAGATAAAATAATGAAGTTTTGATGTATGCTTTATTTTTGTAACATTTTACCAGTAGGCCCTTTAACAGAAAACCAAGACTTTATTTTGTACATTTTCAAAATGGCGAACGTAAAATTTTTAATGTCGAATATATGGAAAACCATTAATTTTCCAAAGATTTTCTTCTTTTTTACAAATTTTTTTTTAAATTTTTCAGTAGATCAAGAAATAACCCAATTATCGACAAAAACTAAAAACATAATTTCTTGGTAATTGTCTATAACAGCCAAGATTAGCCTAAACTAAAATATTATGGAATCATGATAATTGTTATTAATAATATTATTTCCATTGCACAGAAAGGTATCAAAAATGTAAATGTATCTCTTAACAGTTTCAAAATGGCGAGTTATAGACAAAAAACTAAAAAAATAATTTCTTGGTAATTGTCTACAACACTCAAGATTAGCCTAAACCAAAAACAATATAGAATTATGATAATTTTTAATAATATTATTGGTTTCATTGAGCAGAAAGATACCAAACCATGTAAATGTATCTCTAAACAGTTTCAAAATGGCGACAATTGTTTCTTTTCCGACCCTGGCGTTATTTGAATATTAGAGAGTATTTATTTTGTGTTTTTCTTTTCATTTTCTATAAGACAATGTTGACTGGCAGGTTTTTTGGCTTTAGACAACAGGGAAAAGTATGCAATCATTTATTTTAACTTACATTTGATTTTTTTTATTGTTAAAATTGTTTAATGAAGCCTAACTCTTGTACACGTTTAAGGGCGCATTCTGTGACCATGTTACTTTGATTTATTAGTTTCATATTTTGTTGTTTATCGTAAAGGCTCTTTTGGTATTGGAGGGGAGAGATTTAAAATCGTATTGTGTAACGCGGCAGCGTTCCGTCCAGTCAACTATTCGGGGGAATGTCGATTTAAATTTTCTCAAACGATTTATTAAATTTTTTTTTTTTTTAATATTCTTCACCTTACTGGAGAGCTTTTAAATAATAATATATTTGTTGTACTTACGTCTGCTCATCCAAAATTGTTTCAAATGAAATAAATTGTTTGAGTACAGTTCTAATCACAGCCGGATACGGTCGATTATATAAAGTTATTTCCGTATAAACTAAAAAAGTATGTTTTTAAAAGAAATTAAAAGTGTATAAATAAATGTGTTAGTGTAATAAATGTGTGTCAAATACGTACTAATGTTTTAAATGATTTTATAATAACGTTGACGAGGTATATATAATATATGCTATATATAGTACAGAAAATAACGCATGTGACCATGGCTGAATAAATGCCATGAAACATTACCGTAATGCTTTGAAACAATTTTGGATGAGCAGACGTAAGTTAAGTACAACAAATATATTATGATTTATTAAAATAAAAAACCAAATTAGTCAGTACGTCATTATAACTGAGAAAGTGCATGCACCGTTTAAGTAAATGTGTTCCATTTGAAATGTTATCTTGACAAGTCATGTATATTGGTTTTTTTTATTACATCCTAACGCAATTTATTTAACAAATATATGTTCATCTGGCTATAAACCCCCCCCCATGTAACTCGTGTCTTAATAATTACCATCTAACTCATCAAAAACAAGCTGATAAGGTGCCCAGCCCAGATTATACAATGTAATGCTCAGAAAGTTGGTTTAATCTTGAAGGAAATGTTGAATTGTATCGGTAGATCAAGGAGTCTGTGTGGGTGTATCACACGCGAGATAAATTTGATCAAAATCGTTTCAGCCGGTTTTGAGAACATCGTTGTTTTGTGTTTATTATGACAGTTAAATCTAAATTTTGGATTATCATAAAAGGGGGAGGGGAATCCGAGATTTGCTAAAATATGCCCACATATCAAATTTGATCAAAATCGTTTCAGCCGGTTTTGAGAACATCGTTGTTTTGTGTTTATTTTGACAGTTAAATCTAAATTTTGGGTTATCATAAAAGGGGGAGGGGAATCCGAGATTTGCTAAAATATGCCCACATATCAAATTTGATCAAAATCGTTTCAGCCGGTTTTGAGAACATCGTTGTTTTGTGTTTATTTTGACAGTTAAATCTAAATTTTGGATTATCATAAAAGGGGGAGGGGAATCCGAGATTTGCTAAAATATGCCCACATATCAAATTTGATCAAAATCGTTTCAGCCGGTTTTGAGAACATCGTTGTTTTGTGTTTATTTTGACAGTTAAATTAAAATTTTGGGTTATCATAAAAGGGGGAGGGGAATCCGAGATTTGCTAAAATATGCCCACATATCAAATTTGATTGAAATCGGTCCAAACGTTTTACCTGCAATTACGATAAATGCACAGATAACCTTTGGAAAAGTTAAACGATCTGAAGAATGATTTAATGTTTCCTTACAACCCAAACACCACTCCAAACACGTTTGACAGTTATATTGTTGACCGTGTGATTCCTTTTACATTTTAACTGCTTTTCGGTCTAACAAGTGAAATTTACAATCTTTGAGTTGCTTGCCAAGAACTTAATTTTAACTTACCCAGTTCACAGAAATAAATATTATTCCTTGAATAAAAGAAACTGAAATGTAGAAGACATCTGTGTGATGCAGCTGGCGGCCATTTTAATTTTGGTTGAAGTAATACAGGGTGATAGAAAAATAAATATTGGGACACACTTAATGATTAATCTTCCTTTTTACAGTCAAATTTCTAGAGTGGGCGTGGAGTTAAATTTCTAAGTGTATACAGTGTGTCCAAAATTCAGGAACCGATAGGGTTGGACAAAATCTACAAGCTGACATGTAAATAATTTCAAAAACTGTTAAATTTCATGTGATATTTATTTACTTTCTTTTACTAAGGGACAAGTTTATTAAAATAAAAATAGATGCATGGATTTTGATATTGTTGTTGAAAATTGTCAGAATTTCAAAACATTTTGTTTTCAGCCTAATCTTGGGTGTTGTAGACAATTACCAAGAAATTTTGTACTCGGTTTTTCGTCGAATATCCTTCAATATAGAGTAAAAATACAAAATTTATTTTGATATTGTTTAAAAAAAAAAGAAAAGATTTTTATTGTGTGTTTTAAATTTTTTATAAATTAAGAGTTTACTAGATGTTGTAAATTAAAACATTTTAAACGGCAGCCATTTTGAAAGTTTACGAAATAAATTGTTTCTTTATTATTGGTAGACGTTTTGAAACGTTACAACAAATCTGAACTCAAAAACAAAATGGCGGAAAACTAAGAAGATAGGACAGCATGGTACATGGCGTTTGTTGTGTATTCTGTTCTGCTCAATTTAGGCAAGAAATTTTTGTACACCCTGTATTTACTTTCTTAACCTAACATTTCCTACAAGGCTCAAGAAACCAACTTTTGGGCTCTGCTTGTATTACATTGTATGAAATGGCTGGGTAAGTACCATGATGGCGCCCGACAATAATACCTTAGAACTAGATTTTTTTTTTTAATTTTAGTAAATTTTGTACGTTTTCCACAAATTATTTAATGTTTTGAAAACATTTATAGTACAGATAGAATCGTAAAATTTGGCACGCTTCTGGCAGTTGGATGTGCCAGTATGGCTTCCAAGAGATTTAAAATTGTGTGGAAATTATTAAGTTTCGTTCCGCAACTTGATGTGACTCCCCCGGTTTGTCGAAACCCCCGAGAGCCCTGGGACGAAGCTCTCAACGAGCGAAGGGAGTGGACGAATATACAGTCCAATAAGCTGAGGACACGTGTCAATTGTCGTGAGGATGTGATGGTCCATCCTCTTCAGGTCGCGATCCATGATTATGGATATCTGTTGTTTTTTTTTGTAGCCTTTGGTTAAATACTTCTATTGACCAACATTTGTTCTTCTACGAACCCTGACACTATTAGAGTATTCGAGGGCTTTTATATCATTATTATTTTTTTGTAAGGTGATGATGATATAAAATAGTATTTCACTAACTTGCATTTATTTTTTATGAATATATTTCAAAGGAACCTAGCTAGGTCTGCAATTTACTTGTAGTCCTGGGTTAGAATCCTATGGTTTCACATTTCCTATCAGGCCTCTTTTGACCAATTGTTGTTCTTTTCCGAACTACACTATAGAGTATTCGAGAGGTTAATGGATTTTTATTTTATGTTCCTATCTGTATTTTTTGATAAGGCGATGATGATTAGGTTAGGTTAGGTTAGGTAAGGTAAGGTTAGGTTAGGTTAGGCTAGGTAAGGTTAGGTTAGGTAAGGTAAGGTTAGGCTAGGTGAGTTGTGGTTTGGTTGGTGTAGCTGGTGTATCACTGAAGAGGACGACCTTCTCGTTGAAACGCGTCTGATACTTAGGCGTATTTTTTATGAGAATTGTGTTCTGTGTGTTTGTTATACTATATAGTTTTTCTCATAAGTCAAGCTCAACATTTAATATAGGTTAGGTTAGGTTAGGTAAGGTTAGGTTAGGTTAGAGATTTTTCGTGTTAAAACAAAATAAAGAAAACTATCTACTGTTTTAGCAATCCCGGGGGACCTAGCTGGATCTACACCTTTTTTTCGTGTATTCCATCCCTACCGTTTCATTTCCCATTAGGTCTCTCTGGACCAACTCTTGTTCTTTTCCGACCCTGACGCTATTCGTAGGCTAGGTCTTTATTATACATTCTCTTCGTACTTTTGTTTTATAAGGCGACGATGACTGCTTTAAAACAACAAGGACAAAATACTAAGGACCGTTGGAGAGAGCGAGAGGAAGTAGGACGTCTTTGAAAAGTTCTTGGAATCTCCCATGAAATGACTCGACTTTGAACCCAGTTCCAGTAAATCTTATAACAATGTATGAAACCAGATATTCTTCGAAACCTCGTGAAGGAAGTGGGGGGGGGGAGGAGTCACTGTAACAATGTCGGGTTAGAAGAATGTCTACAAGATCAGGTTCCTCGCCTTCTTCTCTTCGCACAACACTTCGTTGCGCGAGCCAAAAAGTGGGCGTTTCTGTATAACCTAACCTAACCCAACCTAATCTAACCTAACCTTAGATATTTTTTACAGTTAACTATTTTTTTTTTACAAAAATTACGATTTTTTTTAGATTTATCTTTTTCATAACAACCCTGTTACCGATTTTTATGATTTTTTTTTTACCCGAAACTAACGAATTTATTAAAATTTGATCAATATCGTTGTAGTCAATTTTGTGTTAATTTCTCGCAGCTACCTCCAAGTTGTGACGTATCAAAAAATATTATAAAAAATACCCTTTTATATCGGTCTAAATATCATTAAAATCGTTCCAAGCTGTCTGTAGACCACTCAGACAATTCCAAACATCACTTTTCGGAGCTTAGTGGTTCTCAAAACACAGGTTATAATCTGCAAAATCGCCTAATTTTTTGACGTATCTTATAAATAAAATAGTTACACAGGTTCTCGTAATTAAAAAGCCTCCACTCGCTTCGCTCGTGTCAGTGTCTCTGCCCTAACTCGCTACGCTCGTGCCCGTGATTCGGTTCTGCCAGATTTCATATGAATATCAAAAACCTATTCTAACAAAGCGTTTCAAAATGAGGGCCATTTAATTTTTAATTGCCGCCATTTTGAAACGGTTTAATGTAACAAGTTGATTTTTTTTTCCAAACTAGGTGTTTACATTGATTACTTTCGTGAAAAATTTCAACTAAATCGGTTAAGCCGTTCGAGAGATATAAATTATTTAGTAAAAAACAAAATGGCGGATAGATGGTAAAAGAATCGTTTCCGGACATATATTTAAGGTACTTTTGTCTTTATTTTGACCCGTGTAACCACCCCCTGTATTATCTCCGCGCATTACAGAAACACCCTGTATAAAACTATACAGGGTGTCTCGTATGTAAGCTGTCAAACTTTAGGAAATGACACTGGGTGGCGATAAAGAAACAATTAAGAATAGAAAAATTTCTCCAAAACGTTTATTTTTCCAGATATCCGCCATTTTGTCGTTAAAAAAACAACATAACTTTGAAAATAGAAAAGAATATTGAGTTCAGATTTGCTATACGAATTTTGTGTTGTTTTGTAAAAATAAAAATTTTATTTTGAAAATTTTCAAAATGGCGACCGTTTAAAATATTTAATATTGAATAACTCGAAAACCATTAACTTTACGAAAAAATGTACTGTTCTGTAGGTCAAAGTATAACAGAGTTACAGTATTGACAAAAAATCAGAGAACATAATTTCTTGGTAGTTGTCTACAACACTCAAGATTGGCTTGAACCAAAATATTTTTGAATTTAAATAATTTTAATAAAATCCATTGCTCTGAACTGCATAAAAAAAATCTTTCGTGACCCTTTGAGATTTCAAAATGGCTCCTATTTAATTTATTTCGTACTAAATACTCGAAATATATACACAACAAATATAAATTGTAGCCTACTTTAGTAAAAAAAAATTAAGGAGACTAATTTTATTGTAGTTTGCAATAATTAATGGAATTATCTACGAAATGTCCATCGTGATTGGAACAAAAATAATTTCTTGCAATGATTACAGCGACCTACCCGAACCCTAGCGAATTGGTTGTCAAACACTGTCTGGGAACATAATTTACACACCATTCTGTATTTTAACTAAGAAACTTGCACCGCTACAGACTATCAGATAGCTTACGTTGATAAAAGTTGCATTTCTCGCAGTTATTACGTCCACTGATAACAGATTATCAGTTGGACTGATACAACTCAATCTATTGTGCAAGAGTTAGTGACATTGATAAGAAATACAATTATGTTTAAAATAAACATTGCACTCTCACTAATCTGTCTAAACAACTAAATTATCGAATACATATTGAAGAGGAAAGAGTTGTAAAAAGAAAACTCGTAAATCCGTTTTTCTCAAAATTGTTTCCAACGATTTTAATGAAATTTTGAAAAAACAATAACTCAAATGGAAAACTGAGTTTATTTAGTTTATTAATGTGAGTGTAATTGTTGAATTTTCTTACTATTTATATTTCTCGACGCGTTTCGGAATTCCTCCATCTTCAAGGTTGAATTTAGTACTTAGATCCGTCCGCTATAGACGCGTCTATATACAGGGTGTCCCACGAAGAGGTCGCTATTTTTGAATTAATATAACGGACATGTGGAACGCTCTATAATCTTGACACTTTAAGGTTATGTTACATAGATATGTAAAAAAAAGTATCCTAGAGTTTCATTTTTTTACGGTCAATCAAAACAAAATGGCGGAATAACAAAAAGAACATTAATATTCTGGATAGAATCACTTCCTCCCACAATGTAATGCAATTAAAATGTACATTGCAATCTGTTGAATCTCGATCAGCTGTTGTTTTGTTAACACACAACATTGAAACAATTTGGTAGTTGTGTTTTTAATCAGTTTGGTGATACTTCAAAATAAGGGTCAATTTTTGTGTGCACCTCTAAAATGTCCCTATTTAAGCAATAAAATTTAACCTACCCTAACCTAACCTATCCTAACCTAATCTAACCTTACCTAAACTAATCTAATCTAACCTAACCTAATCTAACCTAACTTAACCTCACCTAATCTGACCTAACCTAATCTAACCTAACCTAACCTAATCTAACCTAACCTAACCTAATCTAACCTAATCTAACCTAACCTAACCTAACTAAAAGTGTTTTGCGTATTATATTTTACCCCCTCACTATAGTGAGACTGTGTTTGGCAATCCCGAGGGAACCTAGCTGGATCTACACATTTCTTTACGTAGTCATGGGTTAGATCCCTCTCTTTTATCTTCCCCCTATCAGGTCACTTCATCCACTCTTGTTCCTTTCCGATAATGACGCTATTATAGTATTTTTGAACTAGGAGGGAGGGGGGCCTTTATTTTACTTTCTTTCCCCCCTTTTTTTATAAAGTGATGATGTCCGAGAGGTTTTTCACCTTTAAACAACAAGAGGGGGGGGGGGTTAATATATTTTATTGATATCTTAAGTCTAAAAAGAGTTTTCACAAAATCTATGCGATTTGATGTACGAGTCGTCGCAATTTCTTAGAAACCGTTAAACAGATTTTAGTAAAAATTGGTATATGGCGTCCCCTCCCACATAAATCAATAATTTAAAATTTGACTCCAATTCCAAATTGTATTTTCTCTAAATAGTCTTTGTTTTTTTTGTTTTTTTTAAAATAAATCTCTGCTCAAATGTACCCCAAAAGGTTTCAAACAAAAGTTAATAATCACCATTTTAACGTAAAAAAAAGAAGATTCTTATAAAATATTTATTCTCATAAAATCTCCTGAACCGATTTCAATTAAATTTTGAAGAAAAAATTACAATTCACTAGCAATCATTAAAGAAAAAACGGGAAAAGTTCAGCGAGAACTGGCAATCCCAAGGGAGCCTAACTGGATATACACGTCTTCTCTTAGAACCTTCTCTTTCATATTTCGTTCTCTCTTGACCAACTGTTGTTCTTTTCCGACACTGACGCTATTAGAGCATTCGATGTTTAGAAGGTTTTTTATAAAACTCGAACAAAATTGTACAGCTTCGAGTCTCGTGAAATGAAAACTTTTCAATAAAAACTCTTACAAGATGCTACACAATTAGGAGGTTCAGTAAACACGTGTAACAACTGTTTTAAAACAAACCTTATTTGCTCTACTATTTAAAATAACTTACGAAACTGTCGAGTGTTATATTTAAGCGGCTGGGTAAGTACCAAGATGTCGCCCATTTTGTTTTTATAAGGCGAGGACGACAGGGGGGTTCCCCCCCCTTTAAACAAGGAGGTTAAATTAAAGAGAATTTAGTGAACTGAGATAAATTAGACTTTGTATTCTTTGTACGTCTTAAGTTGTTGTTTGGTTTCCTTCTTAACAGGATCAGTGAAAGGTCGACACAACATTGCAACTATCGATTGTTCAATCAACTATCGATGTTTCATCTCAACTGTTCACTGCTCCTTGTGAATCATTCGGTGAATTGTTAGACTATAATGTATGTATGTATACATGACCCAGGTATAGGTTAGGTTAGGTTAGGTTAGGTTAGGTTAGGTTAGGTTAGATTTGGTTAGGTTAGGTTAGGTTAGGTTAGGTTAGGTTAGGTTAGGTTAGGTTATAATGTATGTTTTATAACAGCTACATGACCCAGCTATACTAAGTATAGGGTTGGTTTGGTGATGCTTCGGTTTTTTTAAATGATTTCATGACCTTTGAAAAACGATTTTCGTAATGTCATCTTCATGAAAATTAAGATTAAAATTTTGTATTGAAAATTCAGAATAGAATTTTAGTCAAAGTGGAGGACATTTTAAACAGTTTTTTGTTCATATCTCGAGTTTTATTCAACTTGTAACACACTAGATTGGGTAGAAACGAGCAGATTTCAATTCTGCATGTAATGGTACCAACCCCCCACCTCTCTACGATGACAAATAAATAGCGATGTTATTGTTTCAATTAAATTTTGTATCCCTGCCTTCCAATTAAATGATATACAAAATCTTGCAGGGCCGAGTCAATGACACAAGCTCTTTCACATATACAGGGTGTCCCATTTAAAATGTCACAATAGCTTATTTTGAAGTATAAATATGATAGAGTACTTTAAATGGGGGGAATCTTCCTTTATTTCCAGTGAAGTTTAAAAATACATTTTTTTTAAATGTTAAAAACTGCTGCCATTTTCCAATATGGCGGACAACTTTGACATTTGTTATGGAACACCCTGTATTTTATGGGTTTTGCAGGTGTAAAACAATATTTTAAGAAGGTTTTGTTCTTGGGTGTTTTATAAAATCTTTAGTAGTTTAGGAATTACAGGCGCTTAAAGTTCAGAAAATTAAACGTTTGATAAGCCTACAAATAATTGATTCCCACCTAAAAGTTACAATAGCTAACTATAGAACCGTTGGGGGTACAAATAAGTTTTAATGGGGAACTCCCCTTATTTTGTAAGATCTAAAATGTCATGGAAATCAATTTTGATAAAAAGTGCTTAATTTCATTGAAATTAGAGATTTGATTTTTTTTTTAAATTGGTAACCCCCAATTTTTAAATGGAAAGTTATTCTTTGGTCAAATTGAGAGTGTTTTTTTTTAAACTGACACTTTCCCAAAATACCTATTAATAATATTTTGATGATATTAATGATATTTTCCACCCCCCCCCCAATAATACTTTCTACACACCACATACCATACATATGATTCTCCATACAGCTGTTTGTTATGTTACATCATAGTTCAAGCGATAACACTTGTCCAATTTATTTGATGACATCACTACAATAAGTGCTAATTTGACCACAATTGCATTCCATAAATTATTGTCTCCAAGAACTTGGTCTCGTTAGTTGTCAATTTGCTCCGGTTTTCGATAATTAATCAACATTCTCTACGATAAATGCGTGAAATTAAGGCCCAATCGTGTTATACAGAGTCTCTCGTTAACATTGAAATGGAATTATGTTATTGACGGCTTACGAGCCTTATTTACAAAGTTTATTAGAATTTTTTATCGGGGGGGGAAAACCGTTAAGACAATATCTGTTTTAAATTTTGAATTTTTTTTTTTGAATCTTCAAAGTAAATTTTAGAAACTAAAGTAAGATGATTAAAACAAGTTAATTTCGAACCTAACTTAACCTAACCTAACCTAACCTTACCGGTTCTAACCTAACCTAACCTTACCCAACCTAACCTTACCTTACCTAACCTAACCTAACCTAACCCAACCTTACCTAACCTATCCTAACCTAACCCAACCTTACCTAACCTATCCTAACCTAACCTTACCTGTCCTAACCTAACCTTACCCAACCTAACCTAACCTAACCCAACCTTACCTAACCTATCCTAACCTAACCTTACCTGTCCTAACCTAACCTAACCTTACCTAACCTATCCTAACCTAACCTTACCTAACCTAACCTTACCAAACCTTTCATAACCTTACCTAACCTAACCTAACCTAACCTCTCATAGAAATTTCATTTAGCAGGAAATCTACCGCTCAGCGGAAAGCCTCTAGACCCTATCAAACCTTTCAGACCCTTCTTAACCGAAGATACAGCGCTCAGACCACAATTTTTAACTCGGTGTTTTACAAATTATTTACACAAATTTTGAGTTGGAATTCTATCTAAAGTTTATGCGGTGTTTACTTGTGATAAGGTAAACCCTATTGTGTTTTATATTTGCAATTAGGCTTCACACAGATTAATACAGTCTTGATTACTTTTCTTGTATAGATGAAGGACGCCAGATAATGTTCTGTCAGTCTTAATTGATTTATTCAATATTACCTTCAGATAATATCTGTAACTAGTTTTATGTGAATTTTTCCTTCAATAATTTTTATGATTGAGTGTTTTTTTAAATTTATAATTAAGTAAGTTTCATGAATCAGATTGTTCAAAAAAACAAAAAAAAACGAGTGTACCGATTTTTGGTGATATGAAAATGAAAATGAAAATTTATTTATTTGACCCTCTTTTATACATAATTTTAACAGGAAAAATTTGACAATCTTATATGCTTAATAATAAAATAGACAACTGTTCACATTATAAAATGTAATACATATAAAATAAAATTCATAATAACATAATAAACAATAATATTAATAATAATAATAATAATAACAAAAAATACTTCCTGCAAAGGAATTTGGTATGTTGGGGCATATTTTGGTTCTATTAAAAAAAAAAAATTCCCTTCACAACTTGTAACAGCTGTCGCAAATCTAAAACTCAAAATAGCGATGTTTTTTTAAAAATTGGTTTTTAATTAAATTAAAATGTTCCCAAATTAGGCGACTCCAACGGTAGGATATGTGGACAGGAGTTAACGTTTTCTCGAAGTAAAGTCAAATCAGTTTAAATTTTCCATATTAAAAATTAACTGTCAGTTAGGCCTAACACGCTCCAGTCACAGTTGATTTTAAATCTACAGACACGAATCACTGCTGAAGTTGACAGGAAGTTCCCTTCAAAAACAGGAAATTAAATTTTGTTTCCAAACTGTCTATTTAAATAACTAGTTAACGTTTTGCATATAAAAAAAAAAAGTCAGCTAATGTCAGCGATGTTTTAATAAAAAGGAACATTCTTTGAATTTTCGTACGGACAATATGGATTGCGAATCCGGGTAGATTTTAAATTAATACATTTCAACGAAATACAATTCAATTAAGATTTTTAATTTATTCTCAAAATAAAAAGTTTTACCAATTTATAAAGTTAATTTAATTTTGCAAATATTACGTTATAGAAATAATTTTTGTATTAAAGAAAACAAGGGAATTGCTTCCTTAAAATTATTTATTTAACACGTTTTTTTTTTTTCAAATAAAAATGTTTCCTGTGGACAAATTGGGATTTTTAATTTGATGATTGAAGTTCCAATTTGCAGATAACGTTATGCCAAGAGTAAATAAAACAAAGGTGTTTATTGAAATTAAAAATACAATTTAATTAAAGTGCACTTTATTGCTTTTACAGTCTACAAATAACAGGAACCAACCAGTTTTATACAAATGTAATGAATATCATTGGAGCACGGAAGAGCAATGATTTTTATCTATTGTTGAAACGAGAACAATAATTGTTTCATTGTCCGTTATTAAATTTTACGATTTACATTATTTTTCTGTTTTGTTCGTTTAATGGGAATTTCATTGCATTTGTAATTAATAATAAAGTTGGGGAAATAATTTGATATTAAAAAAAATTAGTAAAATTATAATATTTATTTATTGTTAAAACAGGAGAGTAAATTTGAGTCTGTTTATAAATTGTATTGATAATAACAATATGTCTTCTGCATCGAAATAAAAGAGATAATAAATATTGTTTTTTACTTTATTTTTAAAACTTTTAAAATATTTTACATCAAAATTTGATTAAAATTAAAAAAAACTCATTTATCAATAATATCGCATAGTGTTAGGTCATAAAAAGACAGTTTCAATGTTTGAAAAATAAGTTTGTACGTTTAATTCTATTGCATGTTTTGGATTAATTTTGTCTTAGTAAATCTGAGGAAAGGGTTAAACCTCGAAATTCCAGTAATTCTATACTTAAAAGTATATTATAGTTAGAATGACAAAAGATAATATTTATTATATATTTATTATTATTCTACTTTGGAGAAGTAGAATTTATTATTATTATTATCTTTATTTATTATTATTATTTCGAGATAATAATTATCTTTATATTTATTATTATCTTTGGAGAAGATAACTATTCTACTGATAATAGTTAAATATTTTAAAAGTGGAATGAAATTGTCCATTACATAATAATTCATAAGATACTGAAATTATTTTATCATTTTTCTAAGAACTAGGAACTTTATATATAATATAAAAATTTTAATATTATTTAAAATAAAGAAGGCGCATTATTATCACTAAATCATATTTTTTTAAAAATAATAAAAATAAAAAAGCTAAAATATAAATAGGAGAATATTTTTTGTTACAATCATATATTTACAAATAAATAGGCGAATGACTCATTCTTAAATCAAATGTTATTCAATTTAATTTTTTTTAAATAAGCGCGTATTTTTTATTATTAAAAAAGAAAATATTCTTCAACATAATATTATAAATTTAATAAAACAGAAACTGAAATTAATTATTTCTTACTGACAATATATTATATAAATTAAATATTTATTTGAAATTATGTAGGAGAATGTATTATTATTAGTAACACTAAAATCATAGTTTTAAATTAAAGGAACACTTTAGTTTATAGTTTATAAATAGAAGTAAAATTATTAAAGCTTATTTCCTGACAGTAATAAAGTGTTATTCTAATGTTTACAAAATGAAATATGATATCCACTTACTGCCATTTTATAGTATATATCGCAATGTAACTCTTCATTCACTGGACACTGTGCTTTGACTGCCTAATTTAATTCCGCGGCGACTTTAAGTAGGAACGTCCTTGGCGTCCCACCTTCTTGTTCCCCTCCCTCTCTCTATCGACCCCCCACCCCTCATCGGACGTTCATTCATGATTTACAATGTCTGATGGAAGTTTGCACCCTAGTGGTGTAATTATTAAGGTTAAATTAGGCCAATGTCTTAACTTGACGATTTGTATTGTTTTTTTTTCTATTTTATTTATTACTATTATCAAAATAGATTTTACGTTACAGGGTTAAAAAAACAAAAACCAAATATATTTTGTATATCTAACAATCTATGTTAGTCAACTGTTGACGAGATATGTTGAGTGTTTGTTTTATAATAAATAATTTTTATTCATCCTCAATGTTTAAACAATTTTATTAAAACAAATTCTAATAAATTTGTGATGAGCTTATTTTGTCGGAAGCGGCTAAAGTCTCGAACAGGACCATCGTCCCATAAGAGACCATCGCATAAGAGAGTAAGGGGCTAATTTCCCCGAAAAAGACAATCGCCCGGAAGGGTCCAATCTCCCGAAAGGACCATCGCCCCGGAAGGGGCTAACATCCCGAAAAGACAATCGCCCCAGAAGGGGCTAACATCCCGAAAGGACCATCGCCCCGGAAGGGGCTAACATCCCGAAAAGACAATCGCCCCGGAAGGGGTTAACATTCCGAAAGGACCATCGCCCCGGAAGTGGCTAACCTCCCGAAAAGACAATCGCCCCGGAAGGGGCTAACATCCCGAAAAGACAATCGCCCCGGAAGGGGCTAACATCCCGAAAGGACCATCGCCACGGAAGGGGCTAACATCCCAAAAAGACAATCGCCCCGGAAGGGGCTAACATCCCGAAAAGACAATCGCCCCGGAAGGGGTTAACATTCCGAAAGGACCATCGCCCCGGAAGTGGCTAACATCCCGAAAAGACAATCGCCCCGGAAGGGGCTAACATCCCGAAAGGACGATCGCCCCGGAAGGGGCTAACATCCCGAAAGGACCATCGCCCCGGAAGGGGCTATCATCCCGAAAGGACCATCGCCCCGGAAGGGGCTAACATCCCGAAAGGACCATCGCCCCGGAAGGGGCTAACATCCCGAAAGGACCATCGCCCCGGAAGGGGCTATCATCCCGAAAAGACAATCGCCCCGGAAGGGGCTAACATCTCGAAAGGACCATCGCCCCGGAAGGGGCTAAGGTCACACAGACTTAGTTTGAAGGTTTCATAATCAGCCCCCGGTTAATCTAGTGGCTCCAAGATTGAGTATAATCGTTTCACAGAACATGACCAATCAAATAAGTATATCTGGTTAACACCTTAATCTTGTTTAGAAGGTAGAATCTTATTTACGATTTGTTAACTTATGAGATATGCACGTTTACTGATTAGAATCAATCTATTATATAACACACTTTGATTTGATTATTTCGATTTAAAAAATCTTCGAAATAAAACAGCTTTTTACAATCGATTGGGTGAAGGTTTTTTTCTTCTTCAAAACCACCAACAAATGTACTATAAAAAAAGGATTTACATTTTACCATTCGTCAAGAGTTATTTAATATCATTAAGTGGCCTGTGATTGTAAAGTAAAGGAAATTAATTATTGGGTTAAGTAACTGCACTATACGCTAATCGATGACTGCCTTTAAAAAGTTCAATTTATTTTAATAAACCTATTTTGGAAAATATAATTTCATCAAAGTATTGATTTTGGTAATTATATAGCAGAGCTGCCTCACTTCAAAATCAATTTTTATGGGTTTTATTTGTCAAATAAATGTTGGAAAAATATTTTATTATCGAAAAAAGTGTCGGAAAGATGATTACATAATATAATTACACAAGAAAATATTAATCAGAGTCAAATTCTGCTGCAAATTCAGTAGAAGAGGAATTTATTGAATTTAAATGTATTTCACTCGTAATTCGCCATAAATGATGAAAACGATTATTATACTCATTGTACTTTCTCTTAAACATAAATTCGGCTATATGGCCATGGAAATGTTGTTTTGAATTTCCATATCGCGGCACATTTCCTCGCACCTCCCTCCATTGACGTTCAATTGTCTGCGTATGTGCTTCAGTGTACGCATATGTAGGGCTGTATTATTATATGTCACGAAAGGTTTGGCCAGGATGCTATATATATATATATATAAAACCACCTGGCCAAACCTTCCGTACGTTTATTGAAGTGAATGTCATGAGTATGAAAGATAACACAGAGTTAATTTTTTCACGAAAAAACTACTTGTGTAATTGTATTATTGTATTATGTAATCATCTTTCCGACACTTTTTTTCGATAATAAAATATTTTTCCAACATTTATTTGACGAATAAAACCCATAAAAATTGATTTTGAAGTGAGGCTACTCTGCTATATAATTACCTTGATTTTGACACAATATCACAACCTACAAATAGGTTAGGTTATGCTATGTTAGGTTAGGTTATTTTATGTTAGACTAGGTTAGGTTTGGTTATTTTATGTTAGGTTAGGTTAGGTTAGGTTATATTAGGTTAGGTTAGGTTATATTTTGTTAGGTTCAGGTTAGGTTATATTATGTTAGGCTAGGTTAGGTTTGGTTAGGCTATGTTAGGTTAGGTTATTTTAGGTTATATTAGGATTGGTTAGGTTAGGATATATTAGGTTAGGCTATGTTAGGTTAGGGTAGTTTAGGTTAGGTTAGGTTAGGCTATGTTATGTTATGTTAGGTTTGGTTAGGTTAGGTTAGGTTAGGTTAGGTGTAAGGACATTTAGATGTATTTCAATTAACGTTATGTAACGTAACTTTATGTAAAAACATGTAGGGCCTATATTAAAGAAATTTGACATGTTTAACATGATACTTATTTCATCCAATTACTTTTAATCTGTTTAAATAGATTTTGGAAAATCTAGTCTAAAGACAAGCGTAGGTTACCTAGAAAATAAATATTTCGGGACCTTCCGGAGCGTAGGTCCCTTTTGGGACGTTACCCCTTCTTGAGCGTAGGTCCCTTTCGGGGGTGATGGTCCCTTTTGGGGATGATGGTCTCTTTCGGAATTTCGGAAGGAACTTTTGAAACTGATCCTTGACATAAAAAAAAATGAAAAAAGTTCTTTCGTTCAAAAATAATGTTTGTCTTTAACAAAACTAGTCTACATATAAGCCTACCAGGTATCAAAAAAGCCGCGGGACAATTAACTTTTAAACTTTAAAAGGTAAAAAGGTCAATTTATTTATTTTTTGAAAACATCATATTTTGACATTATTACGTACATTCCATCCCACCCCAAAAATGAAGTTTATACATCGAATGTATCCTGTTTTACGTAATGAATTTACAAAACTAAAATTCACCTCTTTTATCATTCAATCTACAGAAACACAAACGAAGAAATCTGAAAATGGTAAAGAAAACACTTGCATTAAGTTTCTTTGTTATTTAGGCTTAAAAATTCTATTTGAAAACAAAGTTAGTTTTGTTTCTTCTATCGGTGGCCGCGCAGAGAGAATTTTAACATTTTTACTGTTGTATAAAGAAAAGCTCGACTGTATTGTAAATAGTTTTGTGTTTGTGTTAGTACTGTCCCCCTCATACTGTGTACTACGGAAAAACGGTTTTTTATGGGGGAAAAAAAATTTTTAAAAGGAATAAAAAAAAGTATTAAAATTACATTTTCTTTCGGAAAACATAAAATATAGGGGTTGTCTTTAGAAATTTTCAAGTTTGTCGCCATTTCGGAAGATGACGCACAGATTTGGAAAATTTGAATACACTCCAAAAAAATATGGCGTAGAAGTAAAGGGAGCCCATTAGAAGTAAGCAATCAGATGTATTGTTGAAAACCCTTTACAAAAAAGTAGTTGAAACATCTTGTATATTCAAATTAGCTAAAATATAGAAAAACAAATTCTTGAAAACTTAGAACCGATCCTTCCCAGTAAGTTTAACAACTATTTTAATAGTTTATTAACCAATAACTTATGAATTACACATATTGCCAACTTTGTGTCAATTTTGATTTCTATTAAATTTTAAATTGATTTTGTACACGCACGGGAGAAAGTTTGTGCTGTTTTTTCTCGCAGTTTGAGATTCACTTTATACTAATAATTGGCGTAATACGTAATTTTTAATAACCTTCTTTAAATTCTCACCGCACTTATTATATCGCTGGATTTCCCTGCACAATTTACTTAAGCATTAACTAGGACTAAATTTCCCAGAAATTCCCTCTCATCCCTGTATTGGGAAATTTCCCGTTGTTATTAATTGATTGCCTATACTGGATGATCGTTTTATCGCAGGCAATATTGGGTATCTGTAAAATATTGATTCAATGATATAATTTTGTCTTTAGTTTTTCGTGATATTTAAAAAACCTTCCCGACAAAAATCCAGCTAACTAAATTCCTTATGGAAACCTCTATTTTTTACTACCGAAGATTGGTAATTTCGATCTTTTTCTTCTTAACTGGGATACACGTTTCGTGGACTCCGGGAAACTGAAAAAGTTATTTTCGACAAGCCGTCCGTCCGTCGTCGTTGTCGTCTGTACGTAAGCACGATAGCGGCCACAAAAATTAAGATAGAAACATGAAATTTGTTGTAGAGGACTGTAGTGTGCTTGTATAGAACTCTATTGAAATTCAGATTAAACGAAATAAAATTGTCAAAATGGCGGCCATTTTAAACAGTTTTTGTTCACAGTGTATTTGTTATTCAACTTATAACACACTAAATTAAACAAAAATTTGCAGATTTCAATTCTGCATGTAATAGTACTTACCTCACCTATCTACGATGACAAATAGCGAAGTTATGGTCAAAAATGTAATCAACCTAACCTAACCTAACCTAACCTGACCTAACCGAACCTAACCTAACCTAACCTAACCTAACCTGATCTCACCGAACCTAACCTAACCTAACCTAACCTAACCTAACCTAACCTAACCTGACCTAACCGAACCTAACCTAACCTAACCTAACCTAACCTGATCTCACCGAACCTAACCTAACCTAACCTAACCTAACCTAACCTAACCTAACCTGACCTAACCGAACCTAACCTAACCTAACCTAACCTAACCTAACCTAACCTGACCTAACCGAACATAACCTAACCGATAACCGAAACTAACCTAACCTAACCTAACCTAACCTAACCTAACCTAACCTGATCTCACCGAACCTAACCTAACCTAACCGAAACTAACCTAACCTAACCTAACCTAACCTAACCTAACCTAACCTAACCTAACCTAACCTAACCTAACCTAACCTGACCTAACCTAACCTAACCTAACCTAACCTAACCTGACCTAACCGAACATAACCTAACCGATAACCGAACATAACCTAACCTAACCTAACCTGATCTCACCGAACCTAACCTAACCTAACCGAACCTAACCTGACCTAACTGAACCTAACCTAATCTAACCTAACCTGACCTGACCTAACCTAAACTAACCTAACCTAACCTGACCTGACCTAACCTAACCTAACCTAACCTAACCTAACCTAACCTGACCTGACCTAACCTAACCTAACCTCTCCTGACATAACCTAACCTGACCTAACCGAACCTAACCTAACCGAACATAACCTAACCTGATCTCACCGAACCTAACCTGACCTAACCTAAACTAACCTAACCTAACCTAACCTAACATAACCTAACCTAACCAAACCTAACGTAATCTAACCTAACCTAACCTAACCTAACCTGACATAACCTAACCTAACCTAACCTAACCTAACCTGACCTAACCTAAACTAACCTCACCTGACATAACCTAACCTGACCTTATCTAACCTAACCTAACCTGACCTTATCTAACCTAACCTCACCTGACATAACCTAACCTAACCTAACCTAATCTAACCTAACCTAACCTAACCTAACGTAATCTAACGTAACCTAACCTGACCTGACCTAACCTAACCTAACCTAACCTAACCTAACCTAACGTAATCTAACCTAACCTAACCTAACCTAACCTAACGTAATCTAACCTAACCTAACCTAACCTAACCTAACCTAACCTAACCTAACCTAACCTAACCTAACCTAACGTAATCTAACCTAACCTAACCTAACCTAACCTAACGTAATCTAACCTAACCTAACCTAACCTAACCTAACCTCACCTGACATAACCTAACCTAACCTAACCTAATCTAACCTAACCTGACTTCACCAACAAAATATGATATTTGTATGAATCACTGAGACGAGTTTAGTGAATGGAGGTTCTCTTAGACATGTATAATTACGAGGCTCATAAGGGCTGAGATACTGACACTAGCGAAGCGAGTGCAGACACTTTAATATCTACATCTACGAGACTCTTTAGGGCCTACACAACATCGAGAAAGTAGTGATACACAATTACAATGTCCAGAAGTGTAATAATTGTTTTAAACAAACACACTACTGGATAAGACTCCTTGATCCTATCAATAATTTAACATTTCCTACAAGACACAAGAAACCAACTTTTGGGCGTTACATTTAGAGGATCTGCTTGTATTATATTGTATTGGGCTGGGTAAGTACCATGATGGCGTCCATCACTGTGTTTCTTTTGTATTAATATCGACAAAAATATTAATTATTTGTGTCTGATTGTACATTCGTCAAACAAAAACCTCTCCATTCACTTGTAAGGAATAAGGAACAGCCAAGACAATAAGTAGGGATTACTTCAGTCTACCTCAACTTAGGCCGTACTATCAAGGTTAACTAGGCGTAATAACATTCCCCAGCCTTTAGGTCTTGCAGCTCATTAAAATATATCTTTACCTGTCTTGCCACAAGGTCTTCTCTTTGCCACTATGAAACATTTATGCAACTTTCTTAGTGTGGTTGGTAAGGGTTTCAGTTTTTACTCGTGACTCAGCAAGACACACCCACAAGCGAAAGTATTGTATTCGTCATTATTTTCTCGAAACTTTTGAGTCAGGTTGTATCAAAAAGCCATTCGCAGCTTTATAATAAAGAATTCCGTAAATTGATTCAAATTCTTTTATAATAAAATAATATTACTTAAGGAATTCTATATAAATTATGAAATAAATCATTTCCCTTCTTAATAATAAATAATTCAAATTCTTTACTTTAATTATAAATAGCTGATAAATTAAACACCACTACTTTAATTTTTAAGGACAATATTTCTCTCTCCTACTTTAATAATAAATAAGGATAATATTTCTCTCTTCTAATTTAATAATAAATAAGGAAAATATTTCTCTCTTTTACTTTAATAAAAAATATTTCTCTCTTCTAATTTAATAATAAATAAGGAAAATATTTCTCTCTCCTACTTTAATAATAAATAAGGATAATATTTCTCTCTTCTACTTTAATAATAAATAAGGAAAATATTTCTCTCTTCTACTTTAATAATAAATAAGGAAAATATTTCTCTCTTTTACTTTAATAAAAAATATTTCTCTCTTCTAATTTAATAATAAATAAGGATAATATTTCTCTCTTCTACTTTAATAATAAATAAGGAAAATATTTCTCTCTTCTACTTTAAAAATAAATAAGGAAAATTTCTCTCTTCTACTTCAATAATAAATAAGGAAAATTTCTCTCTTCTACTTCAATAAAAAATAAGGAAAATATTTCTCTCTTCTACTTTAATAATAAATTAAGAAAATATTTCTCTCTTATACTTTAATAAAAGAAAAAAATATTTCTCTCTTCTACTTTAATAAAAGAAAAATATTTCTCTTGCCTACTTTAATATTAAATAAGGAAAATTTTAATGTCTTTCAACTACTTTAATAATAAATTAGGAAAATAATACTTTAATAATAAGTGTATAAATTTAATGAAGTAAATAATTAACTTCTAAATTCTTATTAATTAATATGTTAAATTGTACCTTAACTAAATCAATTTAATTATTATAAAATTCGAGTCTCTACTGACTGCAAGGAAATCCAACATTACACGAGACGGGAATAAAAACCAGTTTCAACCTGAACTGGTCATTTAATAGTGACCAGTAACTTATAAATGGTTGAAACCGGTTGTGGATTATAGCAGTGCACTCTTCTCCTTCTCTGTATAACCTCACATAAAACAGTCCCTTCTAAATTGGAATGTTCACATGTTCCTCCAAAATTTAAAAATGTTCCCGAAATCTAATTGAGCGTTTAAAATTTTGTTTTAATATTTTTTCTCATTGATTAATTTGTGTGAGCTAAGCATACAGGAGTGGATATTATGTAACTTCATCCCTAATTGATTCATTTTAATTTACAGCCTAATTAGTTTCTCTTAGAAAAAAAATCTTGTAGCTTCCTACAAATTCTATCAATTCTTGAATTCGTCGCCGATCTCAGGATTCTTATTTGTATTTCCTTTATTCCTCACATTATGTACTGTAGAAGAAATGTGTGATGCGTTGAAAAATCTATTTAGTTTTGAAGTCTGCTGAATCCCAAAAAAAGTATGTCAAAACAAATTATATCTGTCTGAAGTGTTCTACAGAGATTGGTCGGATTTTAATCAGATACGGTATGTTGGTATTATGACTATATCTTGAGATTTTTTTGTTTCAAATAAAATTTTGATTTTCTCGAAATTGACTCTTAAAACGATGTTGATAATTCTTTGTAAATAAGCCTATAAGGATAAAAAAAAAAAAAACAGTACAGGTAAACAGGTTCCCCCAAATGGCGGTTATCGGTTAAAACATTATTTTTTTTAAATCGTCTACGGAGCTTTAAAAACCACTCATTCATAGTGAATGGATCTATACCTTTATTAATGTATTATTGGATTAGATCCCTCTCTTTCATCTCTCCTATCAGATCTCTTTTGACCAACTCTTGTTCTTTCTGACCCTGACGCTAGTAGAGTATTCGAGGGCTAGGGATATTTATTTTACCTTTTTTTTTGTAGTACGATGATGACCAAAAGGTTTTTCGCATTTAAACAAAAACAACAAAAGTAAAAAAACATTAAAAAAAAACTAGAATAGACACATTTTTCGGCATATAGCGGAGAGTATTGCGTTTGGTTTGCTTTCGTACTAAAATGCGCTCACCAAAAATAATTTCTTTGTTTTTTCTTTGACAAAATGTTTATTGCATGTACACGTCTCTCAGAGGGTTGGATAATAATCCCTTAGGGGCCTATCTAGTTCTACACTTTTTCTAGTAGTTTTGATTTATAACTCTTATTTTCCCAACCAGATCTCTCTTGACCACCACTTGTTCACTTCCGACCCTGACGCTATTTATTTTCATGACTTTGCTTATAAGACGATGATGACCGAGAGGTTAACAATAACTTGAGTGTGCGTGCGCGCGTGCGTCTATATAGTGGAACTTCAGACGAACGTAGAAAGATAATAGTAGAACGAACTTGAGATAAATAGGGAAATATTGGTTTTGGAAAATTATAGGAGTGCGGTTTTCCTTGTGTTTAAAGCGGAGTGGAAAAATCAGCTGATTAGATAACTTGAGAGCTTTAGAATTGGAAACACGGAGAATTGTAGACGATTGCTTTAAGTGATTAGATGCAGGTTATGCAACCGAACGATAAAATAGCTAATTAATTTTTTAAATAAAACTGTTTCAATCAAAAACAAAATTTGACTATAATTAGAGCCGATTTTGAAAAATATATAATTTTTTTTTTATCTCCAAATTTTGAGTTATTAAATACTTGAGGGGGCGCTTTAGGGGTTACAGTTGAGTCAAATTTGATCAAAACTATTCAATTTATTAGACATTGATTTTTATTCCATCCAATTGTATACACTTAAATGTGAGAATAAATAAAAAACAAAATAAATTTGTATCCTATCGTAACAGCTCGCTTGTCGAATGCAATGAATGACCTGCGGTGAAGTTTAGTTTTTATCTTCCAGGGTGATGTACAAGATGTTGAATGCAGTGTCCAAAGTTTTGCTCCAAGCAAGATGAGTCGTCGGGGTGAAAGAAGATCCCAATTGTTTCTTCAGCGTTAAGATAAATAGAGGCTTCAAATTCTGTAAACAAATATATTTAATTAAAAAAAAGTTATTTTATTATTTCTATTTTGTATGATAGGATATACAGGGTGTCTTCGAAATACAAGGAGAAATTTATTTATATTTTTTATTTCGATTTCTACTTGTAGTTTTAATTTTTTTTTTTTAATTGGTGATATATTGAAATCAGATTTGTTAAACACGTTTTGTATTTATTTATATTTTGAAAATTGGAGAACGATTAAACTTTTTGAAATGTCTCGAAAATTAGAAAGTTTAGACAAATTTCCAAAAAGAAAAATACTTTTCCAATACCCAAAGCCAAACTGAAACGTATCAAAATTAATTTCCACTTAAATTGTCATTTTGTAGTTGTCAATTCTAAAGTGAAAATAAACTTTGGATGTTGTGTTTGAAAAAAAAATTAAAATATTTGGACTAAAAGTGGTTTGCTTGTATTTGATTAATCAACCTCTTAATGAGAATGGTCAAGATTCTTTTTGTATTTGCGATTGTACACACGTGTTTGCGTCATCAAGTTTTACATTTATCTAAAATTTCAACTTAATCGGTTTATCCGATTTTGAGAAATTAAATATTTTATACCTGATTTTTTTAACCGATAAATCAGGAACCATGGATTTTGAAGAGACGTGAGATATGCACAAGTGTAAATCTGCAAATCTTAATTTAAAGTAAAACCACACGAGTTATGAAGAAAAACAGTTTAAAATGGCCGCCATTTAGATATTTTCAATTTAGTTTTTTTTAATTTTATTTGCAACGGCATTCTACAATAGTCGTGACCAATGTATGACGTCGCGAGAGGGTAGTGCCTTACTATACAACCTAAAAACATTATCTCTGATTGTCATGGGAAGACTAATGGACATTAATCTGGTGATATACAATTGTTTTATTCTTCACAGTAGGCGACTCGTAATTAATTATTTCTAAAACGTTATTTTAATTATCAGAAATAATAAGTTTATTACTTATAAATTAATGAAAAGATTTTCTTAGAGGTTTTTTTTTCAGTGTGTTTAGAAGAATAGGTTTAATTTTTATTTATTTATTTTTTTAATATTAATACTTCTTGAGCAAGTTCACAATTTTCGCTATATGATTTGTAGACATGAGTTAAAAACTTTTTCGTACAATTAACTCAGTCCAATAAGCAATAGTAAAAAACACAGGTTAAGCAATAGTTTGTCCAACTGGTTGTGGACTTTATCGGCTACAGCAATAGTTTGTCCAATGGGCTGTGGACTTTATCGGCTTAAGCAATAGTTTGTCCGGCAGGCTATGGTCTCTATCGCCTTAAGCAATATTTTTTCTGACGGGGGTATTTACTTTATCATGTTAAGCAATAGATGGGCCGGTGTGTTACAGATACTATTGGCTTAAGCAATCATTTGTCCGGTTGGCTATGGACTTTATCGGCTTAAGCAATAGTTTGTCCGGTTGGCTATGTACTTTATCGGCTTAAGCAGTAGTTTGTCGGTTGGCTATGGACTTTATCGGCTTAAGCAATAGTTTGTCCGGTTGGCTATGGACTTTATCGGCTTAAACAGTAGTTTGTCCGGTTGGCTATGGACTTTATCGGCTTAAGCAATAGTTTGTCCGGTTGGCTATAGACTTTATCGGCTTAAGCAATAGTTTGTTCGGTTGGCTATGGACTTTATCGGCTTAAACAGTAGTTTGTCCGGTTGACTATGGACTTTATCGGCTTAAGCAATAGTTTGTCCGGCAGGCTATGGTCTCTATCGCCTTAAGCAATATTTTTTCTGACGGGGTATTTACTTTATCATGTTAAGCAATAGATAGGCCGGTGTGTTACAGATACTATTGGCTTAAGCAATCATTTGTCCGGTTGGCTATGGACTTTTATCGGTAAGCAATAGTTTGTCATGCGGGCTATAGACTCTGTCGGCTTAAGCAATAGTTTACCATGAGATCTATGGACTCTATCGACCTATGCAATAGTTTACCATGAGATCTATGGACTCTATCGACCTATGCAATAGTTTACCATGAGATCTATGGACTCTATCGACCTATGCAATAGTTTACCATGAGATCTATGGTCTCTATCGACCTATGCAATAGTTTACCATGAGATCTATGGACTCTATCGACCTATGCAATAGTTTACCATGAGATCTATGGACTCTATCGACCTATGCAATAATTTACCATGAGATCTATGGACTCTATCGACCTATGCAATAGTTTACCATGAGATCTATGGACTCTATCGACCTATGCAATAGTTTACCATGAGATCTATAGACTCTATCGGCTTAAGCAATACTTTATCATGCGGATTATAGACTCTATCGGCTTAAACAAACCTCATTACCACATATTCTGTCGCGCACCGCTTTACCTACAACTCTCGACTCTAACGCTAATGGCGGCCTACCAAACACTGAACTACCTTATTCTAACTTTTTACATTTGTCATTTGTTATGGTCAAGCAAGTTATTTATTGAATCTTTTCAGAAAGGCGAAAAAACAATTTAAACGTGACATTAGTTTGATGTATAGGCTGTAATTTTTATAATGCTATTTAATAAAAAAAGAAGATTTATCGTCATAAACTTTGATGGCTCCGAACTGACTTGAGCATTCCTGGTATGTCGAGAGAACCTTGAAAGATTTGAGTTAAATTTATGTTTTTTTTAAATTTAGGAGATGAAATATATTTTATTTCAGCGGTTGATAATAATTGTTATGATCATACGACTTTACAAAATCTTATCTCTTTTCTGGTCTATGAAATAAATTTATTTGTAAATATCTAATTCAATAAATAGTTTGAACAATTATCAAGTGAAAAAAAAAAGTATACGTTATTTTGAAGAACATAATCATTGTAATTAAAGTTTATTAACATAGACTACAGTACTTAAAAAAGTTTTAAAAAACTGAAAATTTTAAAATTTCAAAAAAATTAATACAACTCTTGGGTGAAAAAACAAAAACATTAAAATATGTTTCCCGATTAAAAAATAAGTTAATATATAGCAATGAAAATAGCAATACGTAATGAGTTTTAAAACAAATGACGAGTTTCTAAAAATATGTACAATAATACTGTTGTAACAATAAATTAATCAATTTTAACTTTATGTATGTACACAGCATGAATGTTTGGTCGCACTGTATTGCTTTAATATATTATAGCTTTGTGTCAGTGATTATTCAATTACCGTAACACCTTCCATTATCAGACATCTGTGAAACGTTTTGTTTCCTTCCAGTTTTCCATTAATAGCCTCAATGGTGCCTTCCGTCGAGCGCCGCGTCTTTAGTGAACATAGTTTTTGTAGGTCTAGAGGCTTTCCGCTATGGGCATATTTTTCTGCTAAAAGATATTTCTAAGATAGGTTAGGTTAGGTCGCCTTAATTTAGTTTTAAAAATTTACTTTGAAGGTTTAAAACAATAACATTAATACAAAGTTTAAAACAGATATTGTTTTTACGCTTAGAACATGTTTTATCGTGTATTAATGCTACAATAAATCTAAGAATGTCGGCCTATGTACCATTGACAAACTTAATAAACCTTTAGACAGAGTGTCAGTTAGCAACATGTATAAGAGTGCAGACAGATGTGTCACTCAGCGGATAACCTCTACACCTGTCAAAACACTTGTCACTGGAGATGCGGAGCTCAGGACACTGGCCACTCGGCGGATAACCAGCTTTAAGTTGCTAGAAGGGTATTATGTATCACTTAACGTTACTACTGTTTGTAGTAACCTATTACAGCGGTAACAGTTTCAGCAGTAACAGTTCCAACGCAGTAACAGTTCCAACGCAGTAACAGTTAGAACAGTAACAATTCCAACCCAGTATTCATGTTACTTTTTCTGTTACGTTAAATAACGCACATCTCTAGACTGTTCCATAAGAAAGATCACTTTCTGGTGAAACGCTACGAATTGACTGATAAGATTCTGTTGAAAGTTTACCAAGTTTATCTTACTTTCTTCAGTGAAGGCCGTTGGTTGTACCACTTCGAGGAACTCCTTTTAAAGTGAGAATATTTTGAAATTCACTAATTTCACGTTTAAGGAAGGGACGTTACTCAGGATGCTCCTGATTGTACAAGCGTACTCCCTCAGAATAATCCCTAAGGAAGGATCATTTCTATTTTGTTTTCGTCGAATTGATTCGCCGTTAATTAATGTTAACAACAAAACAATAAGACAACAAAGCGAAACGAACAGCTGATTGTGTTGGAAGAGAAAGGTGGAAGTGCATAACTGATAAGAAACTTGTTATCAGTTGGGAATACCTTGAATTGGAAAGGAAGCAGTCCATTTTCCTTACAGTCTGTACTGTTCGGTTTTTCTTTATATTTGATATATTTTTATATTTGATCACTCATTTCCCACCACATTTTCATGAAACGTAACATGTCTAAATATATTTGTTCATTTAAAATACTTTTTATAAATAAATATATCGCCATAAAAGCAAATTTTAAAATGTTGGCCCCCACCCTTTCATTCCTAATTTGTTAAAGGGGGAAATTTCTACTAAATGCACCTGTTGTTGACCTTAAAGTAACTTTCTAATCACCTCGAAATGTTGTCTCGTCAAGCCTCTAGCTCTGTGCGTCTGCCCGAGTTTTAACAGTTGTTCAGTCAGCTGTTTCGGTTTCTCCAAATTGCCCACCATTCGCGAAATGGCGGGAATCACTTTAAAGGCTACGTGCTTCTTGAAGAGGGCGTTTTGGAAAAGATCTTGATCTTCGTCTTTTCTCAGAAATATGTCTGTGAAGATGGTGGAATAGTCCGGATGCGCTGTGAATAATCTGAAAAAAACAAAACAAGAGCTTAATATCACAAAAGTTCTCGCATAGAATCGTAAATCGATAATGTTCAACTATTAGCGGAAGGGAGAGGTACATACCCCCTCCGGGGTTAACTTATAGCATTGATTTTACATACTAAATAGATGCTTACTCCATGATATGCTTTGAAGCTCAGAAATTATAGTATCTAGTGCTGCTATCTACCGTCCTACTTCAGGTAACTGCAAGGACAGCATGGCGTATTGACTCCTACACTAGCGCATTCTGTACGTAAATCCATAAAATTACAATTGTTCAACCGTTAAGCCACGGAATTTCAAGGAAATTGGTAGAGCAGATTTTGAAAATGAAGGGCGATTTTTTTTTTTTTTACAGTAAGTCCAAACTGAAGTTTCTTGAGAGCCTTTACCATTCTATTCCGTCCATTAGAGGTTATATTTAAGGAAGTTGTGATGGGTTGAAGAATCTATTTCTTGATTTTTGTGGATGTACACGTTTAGATCCCTTCTAATTCTAACAAAACTTTTTGTTTTTGGAATTATGTCTGTCCTTGGTTAAAGCAGAAACGTGTGATATCGTAACATCTCGTCCCGATTCCAATAGAGTGGGGTTGGGGATGAGCTCTCTACTTGTCCACTAGTAACATCTCGTCCTGGCACATACGCTAGGTTTTGTTAGGTTATAACATAATATAAAAAATAAGTGTTTTTACAAATTTTAAAAAGATGTTAATAGTAATAACACTTCTCGTATGAAAATGTATTTATCGAATTTGGTAAAACTAGATAAAATACTTTTGAATTTATTCAATTTATTAAATTGTGTCTCCCCAACGGGATAAAAGAAATATATAACCTTACTAACAAGTAAAATATACAAATTTTTAGAGCTGGAAGAAAATGTTCCTTTTTTCTAGGAAATTGGCAGGGGGACGAAATGTTACTGAACCAAAATAACGAGAACACTGGTCGCTCGAATAAACTCTAGGACATGTCAAACCCTTGTCAACTGAAATACTTCCCTCAGACCGCTTGGGGGACACAAACAAAATGTTCCCTGAATCTTGTTTTTATAATAAAAAATATTATCCTCTGTTAGTAGCCTAAATTGATAAAAAACAAAAAAATATTTTAGACCATCGACAATAATCGCTCGATTTTAATAAAATACCATTTAGGCTGAGCATGTGTTTAGCCACGAGCGAAGCAAGTTTATTCTGTAGCTCTCTGCACGAGGCTAACATAACCTAACCTAACCTACCATAACCTAACCTAACCTAACCTACCTAACCTAACCTACCTAACCTAACCTAACCTAACCTACCTATCCTACCTAACCTAACATAACCTAACCTACCATAACCTAACCTAACCTAACCTACCTAACCTAACCTAACCTAACCTAACCTACCTAACCTAACCTACCTAACCTAACCTAACCTAACCTACCTAACCTACCTAACCTAACCTAACCTAACCTATCATAACCTAACCTAACCTAACCTACCTAACCTAACCTACCTAACCTAACCTAACCTAACCTAACCTACCTAACCTACCTAACCTAACCTAACCTAACCTACCTAACCTACCTAAAGTAACCTAACCTACCTAACCTAACCTAACCTAACCTAAACTAACCTAACCTAACCTAACCTAAGTCCCACGAATCATGTCCGTAGATCAATAGCAGATCAAAAGTAGTGCACGGTTGTCTATTCGAACAGCTCCCTGCACGAGGCTAACCTAACCTAACCTAACCTAACCTACCATAACCTAACCTAACCTAACCTAACCTACCTAACCTACCTAACCTACCTAACCTACCTAACCTACCTAACCTAACCTAACCTAACCTACCATAACCTAACCTAACCTACCTAACCTAACCTACCTAAACTAACCTAACCTAACCTACCTAACCTAACCTAACCTACCTAACCTAACCTAACCTAACCTAAACTAACCTAACCTAACCTAACATAACCTAACCTAACCTAACCTAAGCCCCACGAATTATTTCCGTAGAGTATAGATCAATAGGAGATCAAAAGTAGTGCATTTGCAATTCGAGCACGAGGTTAACCCCCGACCAAGGCTATCGACGTCTTGCAAAGCGAATAGAGCGTAAATAAGTAGTTTTATTATGTTTGCATAGTTAGTTACTAGGTAGTTTTTTGTTTTAATAATTTAAACACGTTCAGTCTAACTGATATATTAACATTGTCACATTTATTTTGTAAACATTTTTCGATTTAATGCTAATAATAATAGTAATAACCCAGTAGAAAAATAAATGTTGATTTTTAATGTTAGTGTCTCGCAATTTAAGGGTGAAATATTTCTATTACATTTATTTATTTAGTCAGAAAAATATTGTTTTCGTAAGAAATTTCTTACGATTTGTTTAAAAGGAAGGAAAACATTTACGGATGTATTTTTTAAATTGTTTATTAAATTATTTTCTTTGCAACTGTAATGCAAAATTAAATCCAGTATCTGTGATTCTTCCGAGCGTTTTAAATGAACGTAACTGCAGAAAAACCGCAGCGAGGAAACGAGTTGGTAAACCCGCACGGTACCTATTGGTTTCTTCAAGGTCAGGCTGTCTACTAGCTCTTCCTTCAACGGATTTGACTCATGGCGGCATCTACAGGAATGTATTTAAACAATATCAAATATTTGTTTAAAAAACGGTGCTCATAGTTTATTTTCACTATTTGACAATCACTGAACGATTTTTAAAGACAATTACGTTTGTAATGGTTTCTGAGATGGATGAGTGAGAAAGTTTGTGCAATATTTATTTTTCACAATTACTTTAGAACTAACCTTTGTCAACGTCACACCACAACTTTTCGATTATCTGAGAAAGTTAATGCAGCCCACTTACTCTGTAAAAAGACTGACACCAAATACTTCAGGATTAGACTCTAATTGTGACCAAGTTGTCTGCACCAGCTTCATTTCGTCTTTTGTTAAGTCGCCCTGCAATTCAAAACAAATCCTATATTAAAGTATATGATAGCTCATTTCTAATGTCTGAAGTTATAAACAGCTGTTAAATACATCGATACAATTTTAGAAAACAGTTTTTAAAATGTCTCACATTCAGAGATTTTTATCAAATCATAGTTTAAAGTTTTGTTCAGGACGCAACTACACCCAAAATTTTGAATTATCGAAATTAAAAACTTTATAGGTGCCATCATGGTACTTACCCAGCCCCATCATACAATATAATACAAACAGATACTCTAAATGTAATGCCTTGTAGGAAATGTTATATTGTATTGACAGATCAAGGAGTCTTATCCAGTAGTGTGTTTGTTTAAAACAGTTGTTACACAGGTTTTCTGTACCTCGTAATTGTGTACATCATTACTTTCTTGAATAAGCCTTGTAGGAAATGTTAAATTGTATTGGTAGATCAAGGAGTCTTGCCCAGTAGTGTGTTTGTTTAAAACTGTTGTTACACAGGTTTTCTGAACCTTGTAATTGTGTACATCACTACTTTCTTGAATAAGCCTTGTAGGAAATGTTAAATTGTATTGGTAGATCAAGGAGTCTTGCCCAGTAGTGTGTTTGTTTAAAACTGTTGTTACACAGGTTTTCTGAACCTTGTAATTGTGTACATCACTACTTTCTTTACATCAACTGTGTATACAGTGTGAGTCAAAAGTATGGATACACCCTGTTAAATTTTAAATGGATAAAGATAGAAAAATGAAAGTCAGGACACCTTTCTAGGAAATAAAAGTGAACTTTTTAGTCTATTACAACTTTGCCCATTTCCCCAAAATGAAATTTTTGGGGGGGCAGCTCAAAATTTTTAAATATAAAGACCCATTAAGTGACACCTCATTTTAAAGTCCTTGATTAAAGAAGAAGAAGAGTGGAAACCAGAGCTTTCTATCTCAACCCAGTACAAAATGGCAGCTCATTGGTTGTCTATTGGGGTTATTTACCACCTAAATGTGGATGTTCATATTTTGCCTCAATGAAGTTTTACTTAATTTCAATGAGCTGCCATTTTGTACTGGGTTGAGATAGAAAGCTCTGGTTTCCACTGTTCTTCTTCTTTAATCAAGGACATTAAAATGAGGTGTCACTTAATGGGTCTTTATATTTAAAAATTTTGAGCTGCCCCCCAAAAATCCCATTTTGGGGAAATGGGCAAAGTTGTAATAGTGGCTAAAAAGTTCACTTTTATTTCCTAGAAAGGTGTTCTGAGTTTCATTTTTCTATCTTTATCCATTTAAAATTTAACAGGGTGTATCCATACTTTTGACTCACACTGTATATTAAAAAGTCTCCACTCGCTTCGCTCGTGCCCCTAGCGGGCTTCAAGACAGTATATACTCGCTTCGCTCAAGTAGGGTGCGCAGATATGTCTGATCTCGTAAGGATAGGAATATTAGGAATATTAGTTTTTCTTTGGTTGGCCAAGATACGAAATTCATTTTTTACAGTAACTTCGCTATTTGTGGTCGTAGAGAGGTGGGGTTGGTACCATTACATACAGAATTGAAATCTGTATTTTTTTCTTATATTAGTGTCTTATAAATTGAATAACATGCGAGATATGAACAGAAAACCGTTTAAAATGGCCGCCATTTTGATATTTTTAATTCGAATTTTCTGAATTTCATTAGGGTTCTATATAAACACACTACAGTCCCCTATATCAAATTTCATGTTTCTATCTTAATTTTTGTGGCCGCTATCGTGCTTACGTACAGACGACAACGACGACGGACGTACGTCAAATCAGTTTTTCGATTCCCTTAAATCATGAAACGTGAAAATCAGTCAAATAATCCAGGTCGAAATTGAACACTCTTTACAGGGGGGAGTGTTGAATTTAGGGGGAAATTGAATACTGTATACACAGGTGGGAGGGGATAAGTTTTAAAATATGCTCACATTTTATTTAATCCTTTAGATTTAGTATTTAGATTTTTTTTTTTTTTTTTTTAATACCTCCGGAAATATCTGAAAACAATCGTCATTATTTTCTATAAAATTCAATTTCCTCTCTATTAAATCTTAGAAACTAAAATTAAACTGTAGACTAACGAAAAACAAATTATAAATTATTTAAACAGAAAAGGGTTATGACTCAGTGATAAGGCATTGAATCACCAAATATTGTAGGAAAAAAAAAACTCTATCAATCTTGAAAATAAGCTAATAATATCGTAGGACAATATTTAATGAGACATTATGTATTAATTAACAAAAATGGAATTTTAATGAGTCCTTATCATCTATGGCGCAACCCTCCCTCCCTCCCCCCCCGTATCGTAACATTGTAGCTAATTTTAACCAGCTGTGCAATGTATATCAATTAATGACAAGTTGTGTTTACAAGATAAGAATTGTTTTGTGATTAAAGACGACAAGCTCTGGGTCCATCATTGCTTTATAAAAATAATTTAAAATAAAGACCTCTAGCCCTTGAATGCTCTAATAGCGTCAGTGTCGGAAGTGAACAAGAATTGGTCAAGAGAGAACTGATAGGAGAGATGAAAGAGTGGGATTAGAGAGGGATCTAACCCAAGAGTGGATGAAATAGGTATAGATCATCCAGCTGGATTTCCTCCTGATTATGATTAAAATTTTGTCTCTAATAACCAAAACAAAACGTATTGGCCGTTATGACTCCGAGAATACCAGATTTTGAGTTTTCGCTTAAAAATCGATTTCTCAAAATCAGCTCAAATGATTTCGTTAAAATTATTGACCCAAACCACCAAAAGTGCACCAAATTACAAGCAATTGTTCCAGTTCTGGAATATAATTGGGAAAACACAAAATCTACCTCGACAGCCATAATTAGATCTTCCAATTTCCCCAAAATTTAGAGGAAATTGATGAAAACGGGCGATTCTCAAAAACGGTTGAACGATTTTTATCAAAATTTACTTAAAGGTAGTTTCTAAGAACCAGAACAAAACGGTATTGGTCGCTATGTCTCCGAAAATACCAGTTCTTGAGTTTTCGCAAAAAAATCGATTTCTCAAAATCAGCTCAAATGATTTCTTTCAAATTTAAATATAATGTTAAAATTTATTGACCCAAAATAACAAAAGTGTACAAAATTACAAGTAATTGTCTCAGTTCTGGAATAATTGGGAAAACACAAAATATACCTCGACCGGCAAAATTAAATCTTGAAATTTCCCCAAAAATTTAGACGAAATTGATAAAAACGGATGATTCTCTACAACGGTTGGAACCATTATGATCAAAATTTTCCGAAAGGTAACCTCCAAGAACCAAAACAAAACAATCGCTATATCCCCAAAATTTTAGTTTCTAAGTTATCAGTAAAAAATATACATATCGACGATGGGATTGCTTTAAAATAGGTAATTTCTGAAAGTCGATTTAATTATAATTTTACTAAAACGTTAAAATCAATGAACCAAACCCGTGTTCAAAAATCGGTTACAGTTCTGAAATATTTGGCAAAAAAACAAAACAACAACTGCTGTCAATAAAAGGTCTTTTTTTTAATCAAAAACGATTTAAGCTTAAACGCAGAGTAGGTTTAGGCCTTTATTAAAAATGGATCATTTTAACTTTTTAATAATCAACTATCAAAATGACACAGTGATGATTTTGGGAATGGGTGAATTATAAATTTCCCCCCACAGTTTATTTTATTTATTGTTAATTAAAACCCATTATTTCAATGGCTTTTGATACCAAAATACAAAGCTTTGTTCATTTTTGCATTTTTACTAAAGTTTGTTTTTCATTAAAACGAAATAAAATTACACAACCACAAACTGGTAATTAGATTATGTAATTGTATGGTTGGAAGTATATTTTGATTAGGTCAATTACTTGTTTAGACATTTTCCTGGTATACAAGGTTAATACATGTAGTAGTTAGTAATGTAAGGCAGCTTCCTCTCTCTATCTCAATTCTCATTGGCTTCCGCCTATCTGCGCTCTCTGTCTTTGTGTGTGAATTGTCACGTACTCTTAGATTTTTTTTGCAATTAATTCAAGAACATTTTTTTGAAACTTCACAAAATTGGTAGATTTTTTTGCAATAAATTCTAGAAAATTCTTTTTTAAAACAAAACAAAATTGGTAGATTTTTTTGCAATAAATACTAGAACATTCTTTTTTTAAACATCACAAAATTGGTAGATTTTTTCGCAATAAATTCTAGTAGATTATTTTTTTTAAACCATCTCAAAATTGGTAGGTTTTTTTTGCAATAACTTCTATAACATTCTTATTTAAAACATTACAAAATTTTTAGATTTTTTCGCAATAAATTCTAGAAAATTCTTTTTTAAAACAAAACAAAATTGGTAGATTTTTTTTGCAATAAATTCTAGAACATTCTTTTTTTAAACACCACAAAATTTTTAGATTTTTTCGCAATAAATTCTAGAAAATTCTTTTTTAAAACAAAACAAAATTGGTAGATTTTTTTTGCAATAAATTCTAGAACATTCTTTTTTTAAACACCACAAAATTGGTAGATTTTTTCGCAATAAATTCTAGTATATTATTTTTTTTAAACCATCTCAAAATTGGTAGGTTTTTTTTGCAATAACTTCTATAACATTCTTATTTAAAACATTACAAAATTGGTAGTTTTTGCAATAAATTCTAGAACTTTTTTTAAAACATCAAAAAATTGGTAGATTTTTTGCAATAACTTCTATAACATTCTTATTTAAAACATCACAATTGGTAGATTTTTTTTCGCAATAAATTCTAGAACTTTTTTTAAAACATCACAAAATTGGTAGATTTTTTCGCAATAAATTCTAGTAGATTCTTTTTTTTAAACCATCACAAAATTGGTAGATTTTTTTGCAATAAATTATAGTAAATTATTATTTAAAACATCACAATTGGTAGATTTTTTTCGCAATAAATTCTAGTACGTTCTTTTTTAAACCATCACAAAATTGGTAGATTTTTTTTGCAATAACTTCTATTACATTCTTATTTAAACCATCACAAAATTGATAGATTTTTTTGCAATAAATTCTAGTACATTCTTTTTTAAACCATCACAAAATTGGTAATTTTTTTTTGCAAAAAGTTTAGAACATTCTTTTTAAAAAATCACAATTGATAGATTTTTTTTTGCAATAACTTCTATTACATTCTTATTTAAACCATCACAAAATTGATAGATTTTTTGCAATAAATTCTAGTACATTCTTTTTTAAACCATCACAAAATTGGTAAATTTTTTTTGCAAAAATTTTAGAACATTCTTTTTTAAAACATCACAATTGATAGATTTTTTTGCAATAAATTCTAGAACATTCTTATTTAAAACATCACAATTGGTAGATTTTTAGCAATAAATTCTAGAACATTCTTTTTTTAAACACCACAAAATTGGTAGATTCTTTTTGCAAAAAGTTTAGAACATTCTTTTTTAAAACATCACAATTGGTAGATATTTTTTTGGAATAAATTCTAGAACATCCTTTTTTTAACCATAACAAAATTGGTAGATTTTTTTGCAATTTTCTGTAACCTTGTAATTGACTGGACATAACGAGCCTTGTAAATGTGTAACTGATTGTTTTTGTAGGCCTATAGGGTGATCAAAAAGTTAGTTAATGTTTTTATTTTTTAAAGGTTTTAGAAACATTGTGGGACAACAACAGCTACATTTAGAAGTAGAAATTTCCCCCTTTAACAAATTAGGGGGTAAGAGGGGAGGGGTCAACGTTTTTAATCGCATTTATGGCGATATTATTATGGGATTTTTTTAAATGGACAAAAGTATTTAGACATGTTAAGTTTTAAGAAAATAAGGTAGGAAATTAAAATTATCAAGTAAAACGCTTGCAGTAAAATATTTTGTTGATTTTTTAAAAGGACAAATCGAAAAGCATTTGAGCTGAATATTGGTTTTTCCAGCCCACTGTAAGGAAATGTGCTGCTTTATTTCGAATTCGGGTGATTACCATCTGATAACAATAACAAGTTTCTTATCAGTTCTGTAGTTTCACCCTTCATGAAATTTTTTTTTTTTAATATTTTCCTAAGAGATATAGGCGACTTTGAGAAAATGGTTATTTTAGTTTTTAGTTTAATGGGGTCTTTAATTTTAAGTATAGAAAAATATGATACATAAATCAAAATATAGGGCCACATAATGCCCACATTTCTAATATAGTCAAATTGTTCACATGTACAGAAAATCCCTGTCAAGCAAATCACCTTCCTTACTACAATCCAGTGGTTTACCGCTCGTCTGTTTCTGTCGGTTTTGTTCGGATCTCTTCGGGAATGTTCGTCTATCGTTCAGACACTTCAATGACCTCAATATGGCCACAAGCCGACCGCAGAAAACTAATTTTGTAAATCTTAGAACTACTGTGGCTGGGAAGAAAGGATGCGATTTTATTGTGTTTTTTTTTTACTTTTACACCCAGTTTAGAAATGTTTGGTGACGGGTCAAAAAATCGATGTCCTGCGAGTCTTAAAATTGTTTTTTTTGGAATATGTCTGTTTATCGTTTTGTCTACAGCCAAAACCCTGGAACTGAATTAAATTAAATTTGATATATGGGCAAATTTTCTTTATATCTCGAGATTTAAAACAAAATTTTTAATAACTCAAAATTCAAGGATAACTCTCGTAAAAAAAACCAAAAATATGATTTTCTCAAATGCTGCTATAACGATTTTGTTAAAATTTTATTTATATCTCGATATTTAAAACAAAATTTTTAATAACTCAAAATTTAAGGATAACTCTCGTAAAAAAAACAAAAATATGAATTTCTCAAATTCTGCTATAACGATTTTGTTAAAATTTTGTTCAATTGTCTCCCCACAAACAAAACGTACACAATAAAAGTTTTTTAAAACGTACAAAATAAAAAAAAGCTGACATTTTTACTACAATAATTTTAGTTAATAAACCGTTAAAATTAATAGAGAAATGTGAATTAAAATATATACATAAAAAAAAAACTTCATTTATTTAATCCATTGTTGTTCTACTACTGTGGCTAAGACATGGCCATGCCCCGCCAAACAAGAAATTCAAAATCTCATTTATTTTTCTCCGAATTTTAAAAACAATAATAGTTATGAATTTTTCATAAAATAGCCTACTTATAAAAAAGTTGTTCTTGTAATTTTTTTTATAAAATGGGTAGTTTTATAGTTATTTTGATTTAAAAATTTTGAATGGTCGCCATTTTGAAACTGGTTTGGTTACAATAATGACACTTATCTCTAACTGAAACTAACAATAAATAAATATTCAGTTTGACTTGTGACTCGAACACAAGATCTTACCAAAATTACGTTTACTTAATCAAACGCGTTTCAACGACAAAGTCGTCATCCTCAGTGATACATGAGCTACGATAACTAAACTAGCACTTTGTCGTTGAAACGCGTTTGATTAAGTAAACGTAATTTTTGTGAGATCTTGTGTTCAAGTTTTAATAACTGAAACTAACCATAGCAACAATCTACCCCAAATTTCGTATAATTCTGTAGGCTAAGTCGTTTAATAAAAACAATATTTTTAGTAAAAAACGCAATCGGTCAGAAGGGTAACAAAACGAGATAGGTTGTGTTAGGTTTTTAGCTTCTTTTTACCTAAGTACCTAACAGGTAAAAATAGCCTGACCAATTCTTGTTTTCCTCCAACCCTAGAGCTGACCCCGAGGGCTAAGGGTCTTAATTTTATATCCTTTCCTCCTTTTCTAATAAGGCGAAGATAACCGAAAGGATAGGTTAGGTTAGGTTTAGATAGGTTAGGTTAGGTTTAGATAAGTTAGGTTAGGTTAGGTTAGGTTTAGATAGGTTAGGTTAGGTTAGGTTTAGATAGGTTAGGTTAGGTTTAGATAGGTTAGGTTAGGTTAGGTTTAGATAGGTTAGGTTAGGTTAGGTTTAGATAGGTTAGGTTAGGTTAGGTTAAGTTAGGTTAGGTTAGGTTAGGTCAGGTCAGGTAAGGTTTTCGCCTTTAAACAACAAAAAAGAAAATACTTGACAATCCCGAAGTCTCCCTTGATCAATTATTTTTCTCCTCCGACGCTAATCCTTAATAATTTATACTCCTTTTTTCTATTTCTAGAATAGTATAATGCCAAAGATGTTATCATTTAAATAAACAACAAAAATATTGTTTCGTAATTTACTCGTTAAACACACGTAATCAAAATTTGTTTCCATTGATATAATTAGCTGAGTATTTGTATAGTCAATCAGCTGTGCTCAATGTGTCACGTAGACGTCGTGACGTCACATAGTGATAACTGACAATCAGCTGTTGCATCATTACAAACTGTGCGAGGGCAAAGTCTCCAGGCTATGTATGATACTGTAGATGTTTTAAATTATACTATCTAGAGTCCGACAACCCAAGAAATGTCCACCGATCAGTTGGATTAATTAGACACCGATTTATACAGGGTGTCCAATTAGTACGGTTCTAAACTATTTCCGAGGTGTTTCTAGATGTAGAAATAAACACATGCTTTCTTCGTTTCCCGTCTGTTGAGTTAGGTCAACTGACAGTAAAGCGATACGATAGGTATCGCTAGTGGGCGACAGGTACTGCTTATCTCGCTCTGTATCGTACAATAATTCAAAGCGACAAGATGTCTAGAGATACAATAATGTTAGGTTAGGTTAAGTTTGGTTAGGTTAGGTTAGGTTATGGCGTTTCTTATTTATTTCATCCATAGTGTTTGGAATTATAAGGAATTACAACTACTGCGAAACTGTGTCGTGCATTCAATGAATTATTAGGCAGTCGCACCTAACCTAAACTAGCCTAACCTAACCTAACCTTACCTAATCTAACCTAACCTAACCTACAACTCTGTCCTTAAATCGTTCGGAAAACCGATTTAAGCAATGAAATTCCCATTTTCCACGTTGAAATGGTTTTATGTTTTATTTGACTTGAGTTTTTAGACTAGTACATTACTAAGACAGCTATTCCAGGAATTCCTAAAAGGAATCCCGGCGCCGGAGGCTGTGGAACCTCCACCAATCCAACATGAAGGTGTATTAGTCAACCTCTCTCTCTCTCTCTCTCTCTCTCTCTCTCTCTCTCTCTCTCTCTCTCTCTCTCTCTCTCTCTCTCTCTCTCCCTCTCTCTTCCCCTCTTTCTCTCTCAATCTCCTTTCCCGTCTTTCTTTCCTTTTCTCGCTTACTCTCTCTTCCCCTCTTTCTCTCACTTTCTTTTACTCTCTCCACCTCTTTCGTTCTCTCTCTCTCTCTTCTCCTCTTAACGCATCATACGTACACAGGGTATATAAGAAAGGAAAAAAAGAAAATAAAACAAAGGCTTCTACCCTTGGAATAGTATAATGCTGGTACGAAAACAAGGGTTGGTTAAGAGAGAACTGGTAGGATAGATGAAAGAGAGGGATTTAACCCAAGACTACATGTAGGAAGGTATAAATCCAGCTAGGGTCCTACACTTGTACTCACTTAGGAGAACCTCTGAGGATTAAATGTAAAAACCCCAAAACTAAAAAGTATTTCAATTATATAAGCATTTTACTTTCAAACATTTTCTCTCTCTGTCCCACTCTTGCTCTAGCTTTCTCTCCTTCTATTTAATTCACTCTGTCCTTCTCGCTTCCTCTCTCTCTCTCTCTCTCTCTCTCTCTCTCTCTCTCTCTCTCTCTCTCTCTCTCTCTCTCTCTCTCTCTCTCTCTCTCTCTCTCTCTCTCTCTCTCTCTCTCTCTCTCTCTCTCTCTCTCTCTCGTTTTCAACCGCCTGCTCTTCCTCTCTCACTCTCTTTGCCTGTCTTTCTTTCCTTTTCTCTCTCTTCCCCTCTTTCTCTCACTCCCTCTCTATCTCCCCTCCCCCTTTCTCTCTACTATCGCCTCCTCTTTCTCTTTCCATCTCCTTTCCCGTCTTTCTTTCCTTTTCTCTCTCTTCCCCTCTTTCTCTAGGCTTCTTGGATCCAGAGATATGATTTAGTGGTAAAAAACACCCTTGGAGTGAAACATTTTCAAAGCCCTTTCTTAGTACGAGTCTACAGACCTACCCCAAACCATGTTAAAAAGTTCATAGCTCTAGGTTTCTTGGAGCCAGAGATGTGATTTAGTGGTAAAAAACACCCTTGGAGTGGAACATTTTCAAAACCCTTTCTTAGTACACGTCTACAGACCTACCTCAAACCATGTAAAAATACATAGCTCTAGGCTTCTTGGATCCAGAGATATGCTTTAGTGGTAAAAAACACCCTTGGAGTGGAACATTTTCAAAACCCTTTCTTAGTACACGTCTACAGACCTACCTCAAACCATGTAAAAATACATAGCTCTAGGCTTCTTGGATCCAGAGATATGCTTTAGGGGTAAAAAACACCCTTGGAGTGGAACATTTTCAAAACCCTTTCTTAGTACGCGTCTACAGACCTACTCCAAACCATGTTAAAAAGTTCATACCTCTAGGCTTCTTGGATTCGGAGATATGACTTAGTGGTAAAAAAACACCATTGGAGAGGAACATTTTCAAAACCCTTTCTTAGTACACGTCTACAGACCTACCTCAAACTATGTTAAAAAAATTCATAGCTCTAGACTTCTTGGCTTCGGAGATATACTTTAGGGGTAAAAAACACCCTTAGAGTGGAACATTTTCAATACCCTTTCTTATTACGCGTCTACAGACCTACCTCAAACTATGTTAAAAAATTCATAGCTCTAGACTTCTTGGCTTCGGAGATATACTTTAGGGGTAAAAAACACCCTTGGAGTGGAACATTTTCAAAACCCTTTCTTAGTACGCGTCTACAGACCTACCCCAAACCATGTTAAAAAGTTCATAGCTCTAGGCTTCTTGGATCCAGATATATGATTTAGTGGTAAAAAACACCCTTGGAGTGGAACATTTTCAAAACCCTTTCTTAGTACGCGTCTACAGACCTACTCCAAACCATGTTAAAAAATTCATAGCTCTAGGCTTCTTGGATCCAGAGATATGATTTAGGGGTAAAAACCACCCTTGGAGTGGAACATTTTCAAAACCTTTTCTTAGTACACGTCTACAGACCTACCTCAAACTATGTTAAAAAATTCATAGCACTAGACTTCTTGGCTTCGGAGATATGCTTTAGGGGTAAAAAACACCCTTGGAGTGGAACATTTTCAAAACCCTTTCTTAGTACGAGTCTACAGACCTACCCCAAACCATGTTAAAAAATTCATAGCTCTAGGCTTCTTGTATCTAGAGATATGATTTAGTGGTAAAAAAACACCCTTGGAGTGGAACATTTTCAAAACCTTTTCTTAGTACGCGTCTACAGACCTTCCCCAAACCATGTTAAAAAATTCATAGCTCTAGGCTTCTTGTATCTAGAGATATGATTTAGTGGTAAAAAAACACCCTTGGAGTGGAACATTTTCAAAACCTTTTCTTAGTACGCGTCTACAGACCTTCCCCAAACCATGTTAAAAAGTTCATAGCTCTAGGCTTCTTGTATCTAGAGATATGATTTAGTGGTAAAAAAACACCCTTGGAGTGGAACATTTTCAAAACCTTTTCTTAGTACGCGTCTACAGACCTTCCCCAAACCATGTTAAAAAGTTCATAGCTCTAGGCTTCTTGTATCTAGAGATATGATTTAGTGGTAAAAAAACACCCTTGGAGTGGAACATTTTCAAAACCCTTTCTTAGTACACGTCTACAGACCTACCTCAAACTATGTTAAAAAATTATTAGCTCTAGACTTCTTGGCTTCGGAGATATACTTTAGGGGTAAAAAACACCCTTGGAGTGGAACATTATCAAAACCCTTTCATAGTACGCGTCTACAGACCTACCCCAAACCATGTTAAATAATTCATAGCTCTAGGCTTCTTTGATCCAGAGATTTCGTGATCGGTCAGTGGGTTTCGACTTATATAGATTATAACTTGTAATATGAACAAAGTATTGTTAAAATGGCTGCCATTTTCAATATTTTGTTTTGAACTTCAATACAGTTCTATATAAGCACACTACAGTCCTCTACACCAAATTTCATGTTTCTATCTTAATTTTTGTGGCCGCTATCGTAATTACGTACAGACGACAACGACGACGTACGGACAGACATTAAAAAAACTTCCAAATTGAATCTGGGTTGCCTAAGATTACTTTCAAATTATAAAAATGAATATTATTAACCCAAAGCGCGTATAAAATCGTAAATAACTCGTAATATCGCGTTCATCAATTTCTCAGAAAAATGTAAAAACAAAGACTGCACATTTTAATAGTAAAGTATAGGATGGGCAGTGAACGGTTGAACTAAAATCCAAAAGATGACGTCACCAATGGGCTTCCATTCAATCGTAGATAGTTAATGCATTCAACGTACAGAGTTAATTTCCCATTAACAATGAACACTAATTTAAGAGGAAACCACGTGCTAATTTGATGCTTGATAAAACGTGAGAAATCAGTAGGCCTAATATAGCAGAAATACAACGTAAATTTGTGGTAAACCCGATGATGCAACAATAGAATTTCTAGAACGGAAAATCATCTACGCGCATGCGCCGTAGCGTAAGGCGGTTCTAAGAAGTGTGTCGAGCCTCCAATATGTTACATCATGTTGTGTGGTTGACGCATGCGTATAGATATCTGCGAAAGGTGCCAATACGATTAAAATACCGTTCTGCGCACAACAAAATACTGTCAACATAACCTCAAAATAAGCTAACAACAGCTGATGAGTGAAAAACATCTGTTTGAATCTTTTCTAATGGTAAAAGAACATTTACCGGATTCATTTTCACTTTTTGATTGACAACTGCTGAAGTTTTTGATGTTAGTTTTTTATTCATTTTTACGTAACTTTGCCGAGCGAGTGAGAAAGTTTGTGCAATATTTTTATTTGAAATGTAGTCCTTTAAAACCATCGGATCTGTTCGAGAAACAACGGCCATTTGTAAACAATTTTCTATTGATTTAACAGACAGAACAGCTGAAATGTTGTTGGTTGTGTATTAAAGGACAGAATTTTACCAGGAACAGAAAGAATGTGGAACCAGTAGAGATTTGTTGGATTCATACTTTTGTGAATTCATCTGACGCCGTAGGAACAAGGATGAAGATCTGTTTGACATCGTCCGGAAGGACATCAATTTATATTGGGCTCCAGAAAAAATTGTATTCATATATTACGTATTATGAATTTTTGAAACATTTAAATCCTCGTACCTCCTGAATTATTGGAGTTATCGAAAAACATCCAAGAATGAAAAAGTCTTAAAATAATGTGTTTTACCATAATCGGTGTACAAAATAGGGGTTGCTATAAGAAAATTTAGAGCTGTCCGCCATATTGAAAAAATGGCGGGTGATTAGAAAAATTTAGTAATACCTCTAAAATTCCAGAGGTAAAATTAAAGTTTTACCTCAATAATCCAGTGGTTACCTGTTAATTTTTTTTTTGTAACTTTTGTAAGCTACTTATCGACTAAATTGTCACACCTGTTTTTCAATCACCCTGTATAGGCTGTTTTAACTTAAGATAAATAAATTTTGTAACTGAAGCTATCACATCGCCTCTTCTAAACTGTATCATTAGTAAATTAACGGTATAAAAACATTGCACAAACTTTCTCAAACATACTAAAAATCAAACAAAAAATAACTAATTGTAGCCTATTCATCAACAAAAATTCACTATTTCGAGTTATCAGACAAATATACAGACATGTAACCAAACTATGCCCGCTTACGGAGTTTGATTAAAATCTGTTCACACGATTGTGCTACAGAGAGAAACTAGAAAGAACTATTTTGAACTCGGAAGTTCAATATGGATACCTTCGCAAAAAAACTTCGATTTTTAAATGTTCTACAAACTGGAAGGCATATGGCCGAAAAAACCCGATCACATTTCTGGAAAAAAAGGGAATCTTCCAAAAGAATCAGCTGGGAGTTGACAGTGAAATTATGAAACGTCGGAAGTATCGCCTATTAAGATCAACGTCCTCTCAATGTCAAAGCCTGTTATATCAGGGACAGCCTGATTTTCCTAGAAACTGTTAAATTATCGACAATTAAAGTTAGTTGGTGCATTCTTTGAATAGCCATTTTGTTTTAATTAAGCAACTTCCTTGCAACTTGGCGGTTTTCCTGCTTGTTTTTAAAGAATCACAAATATACAATTTCTTGTTTTCGTTTGGATTACAAGAGGCTGAACAACTGATTCTATTCTTGGGAGATATTTGACAATTGTATAGGTAGTATTTTTCTAATATAAAAGTAGGCTATAATTTGTATTTTGTTTTGTTTGAAGGCGAGAAAACACGCTCAATTAAATAAAAATTTGCATTTTTCAATTCTGGATGTAATGGTACCTAACCTAACCTAACCTAACCTAACCTAATCTAATCTAACCTAACCTAACCTAACCTAACCAAACCTAATCTAATCTAACCTAACCTAATCTAACCTAACCTAACCTAACCTAACCTAACCTAACCTAACCTAACCTAAACTAACCTAACCTAACCTAGTCGAACCTAACCCAATCTAACCTAACCTAACCTAACCTCACCTAATCTAATCTAACCTAACCTAACCTAACCTAACCTAATCGAACCTAATCTAACCTAACCTAACCTAACATAACCTAACCTAATCGAACCCAACCTAACCTAAACTAATCTAATCTAACCTAATCGAACCTAACCCAACCTAATCGAACCTAACCTAACCTAACCTAACCTAATCTAATCTAACCTAACCTAACCTAACATAACCTAACCTAATCGAACCTAATCTAACCTAACCTAACCTAATCTAACCTAACCTAACCTAATCGAACCTTACCCAACCTAACCTAACCTAACCTAACCTAACCTAACCTAACCTAACCTAACCTCACCTAACCTAACCTAACCTAATCTCACCTAACCTAACCACATCTAACCTCACCTAATCTCACCTAACCTAACCTAATTTAAGTTTAATAAGGTAAAAGTTTTAGTGCCATTAAAGCTGGATTAGTGTCCAGATTTTCGTATGTAGTGTGTGTCAATAATTAAGTGATAGTTTGAGTGTCATTAAAGCTGGATTAGTGCCCAGATTTTCGTATGTAGTGTGTGTCAATAATTAAGTGATAGTTTGAGTGTCATTAAAGCTGGATTAGTGTCCAGATTTTCGTATGTAGTGTGTGTCAATAATTAAGTGATAGTTTGAGTGTCATTAAAGCTGGATTAGTGCCCAGATTTTCGTATGTAGTGTGTGTCAATAATTAAGTGATAGTTTGAGTGTCATTAAAGCTGGATTAGTGTCCAGATTTTCGTATGTAGTGTGTGTCAATAATTAAGTGATAGTTTGAGTGTCATTAAAGCTGGATTAGTGCCCAGATTTTCGTATGTAGTGTGTGTCAATAATTAAGTGATAGTTTGAGTGTCATTAAAGCTGGATTAGTGCCCAGATTTTCGTATGTAGTGTGTGTCAATAATTAAGTGATAGTTTGAGTGTCATTAAAGCTGGATTAGTGCCCAGATTTTCGTATGTAGTGTGTGTCAATAATTAAGTGATAGTTTGAGTGTCATTAAAGCTGGATTAGTGCCCAGATTTTCGTATGTAGTGTGTGTCAATAATTAAGTGATAGTTTAAGTGTCATTAAAGCTGGATTAGTGCCCAGATTTTCGTATGTAGTGTGTGTCAATAATTAAGTGATAGTTTGAGTGTCATTAAAGCTGGATTAGTGTCCAGATTTTCGTATGTAGTGTGTGTCAATAATTAAGTGATAGTTTGAGTGTCATTAAAGCTGGATTAGTGCCCAGATTTTCGTATGTAGTGTGTGTCAATAATTAAGTGATAGTTTGAGTGTCATTAAAGCTGGATTAGTGTCCAGATTTTCGTATGTAGTGTGTGTCAATAATTAAGTGATAGTTTGAGTGTCATTAAAGCTGGATTAGTGCCCAGATTTTCGTATGTAGTGTGTGTCAATAATTAAGTGATAGTTTGAGTGTCATTAAAGCTGGATTAGTGTCCAGATTTTCGTATGTAGTGTGTGTCAATAATTAAGTGATAGTTTGAGTGTCATTAAAGCTGGATTAGTGCCCAGATTTTCGTATGTAGTGTGTGTCAATAATTAAGTGATAGTTTGAGTGTCATTAAAGCTGGATTAGTGTCCAGATTTTCGTATGTAGTGTGTGTCAATAATTAAGTGATAGTTTGAGTGTCATTAAAGCTGGATTAGTGTCCAGATTTTCGTATGTAGTGTGTGTCAATAATTAAGTGATAGTTTGAGTGTCATTAAAGCTGGATTAGTGTCCAGATTTTCGTATGTAGTGTGTGTCAATAATTAAGTGATAGTTTGAGTGTCATTAAAGCTGGATTAGTGCCCAGATTTTCGTATGTAGTGTGTGTCAATAATTAAGTGATAGTTTGAGTGTCATTAAAGCTGGATTAGTGTCCAGATTTTCGTATGTAGTGTGTGTCAATAATTAAGTGATAGTTTGAGTGTCATTAAAGCTGGATTAGTGTCCAGATTTTCGTATGTAGTGTGTGTCAATAATTAAGTGATAGTTTGAGTGTCATTTAAAGCTGGATCAGTCTCCGGATTTGTGTGTTTGTGTGTGTGTGTGTGTGTGTGTGTGTGTGTGTGTGTGTGTTTTATATAGAAATTAACGATAGTTTTAGTGTCATTAAAACTGAATTAGTGCCCAGATTTGTGTGTGAAATTTCCCAGTAGTATGTTGGTTGATGTTGACAGGCTAGGCTGAGGAAATATTTGACATACACTAAGGAAAGAGTGATTAAATAAAAATATTTCAGCGAGTTAAAACGAGAATTTTCGATCCTGTCAATATTTTTCTCCTTGTTTCTCCTCACGGTCATCATCGCTTTACAAGAAAAAAGGAATAAAATAAAGACTTCAAATACTTTAATAGCACCAGGGTCACAAGAGAACAAGAGTTGGTCAAGACAGACCTGGTGTAGATCCAGGTAGGATTACCATGTCCGGTCTCTGAGAGGTCGATTCTGTCAAACTGACTCCGGGATCGCTGCCACGTGCAGTGTTACCACAATCTGATCTGAATGGCATTGAGCGAATGCAGACGATTCGAGTAATTGCTTCAGAACGAAGAAACAAGTAACTCCTACTCAAAGTAATTACTTCTTAATTTTACGGTAACAACTCAAAGGTTCGAGCAATTGTTTGTCAGACACTGGCGTTTGTTTATTCAACTGGATTTGAGATTGCTCAAATAGTTAAGCTAGTGTTTCATAAAGTCTCATCGTGCACGGAGTGTTGGCTGATTTTGGTAATTCTCAAAAAAATACTTTCGTAAAAACGATATTCATCACGCTGTCCGTCCGTCGTCGTTGTCGTCTGTACGTAAGCACGATAGCGGTCACAAAAATTAAGATAGAAACATGAAATTTGGTGTAGAGGACTGTAGTGTGATCATATAGAATCCCATTGAATGGCTGCCATTTTGAACAGTTTTAGTTCTTATCTTTTGTTTTATTCAGCGCTAAAGCTCTCAGTCAACATCCGTCTTATAAAAAAAAAAAAAAATAAAGAAGAAAAGAAGATAAAATAAAAACGCCTACCAAACTCGGAAGGGAATAAGAGTTGGTCAAGATATTTAACGTAAAAATTAATGATAGAAGTGAGAACCAGCTAGAATTCATTTGGTATGTAGTGGCGCTTGACCTTCATCGGGCAAACAGATTCCCGTCACTTTTTAGTGTTGGGGGAAGCGAGCGAGTTAGTGTTCCGCCGTACTTTCGTCAGTGCGTTACTAGACAGTGTATTACAAACAACCTCCCCACTCCAAGCCAGACCGCCCTCCCTCTTAGTCCAAGCGCCACCACATAACAAATGAGCTATAGTACCCACGGGATTGCCGCGCCCATACTCGTTAAAGATCTGTTGCGTACTGTTTTTTAAAACTTCTTATTTACCTGAATACTCCAGAAAGTCTTCTGTTCATGCGATAGGAAACTCCCACCGACTTCTGCAATATCTTGTGCTCGAATTGACTGTGGTGATGTATCCAGCTGCGCGATTTCCTGTACAGATAAACAATATATTTAGTATTTTAGAAATACAAGAGAAATTCCTTTAAAAATAAAATAATACACATAATAACCTAACCTAAACAGTGCTACCTAACCTAACTTAACAAACTTGTTATTCTTGCTATCACTAATCTAATGTATATTATTATTCATCAAAAAAACTCCCCTTCCTCAAGGAGTCCTGCCTACCGGCTGTCCCTCCGTCCTTAAGTGAAGTTTTGACATGTATCATTAAAAATGCGCTGGCCCTCGCTGCTCAAGTGGAGTTTAGGCTGGTGTCATTAAAAAGGCGCTCGAACTCGCTCCTCAAGTGGAGTTTTGACAGGTATCATTAAAAGGTTTTGGCAGGTATCATTAAAAATGCGCTGGCACTCCCTCCTCAAGTGGAGTTTTAACAATGTCAGTTAAAAGATGCTGGTCCTCGCTTCTTAAGTTGAGTTTTACGAAGTGTCAATAAAAAGGTGCTGGCACTCGCTCCGTTCCCCGGGGAAAAGTAGCAGAGATGAAATATCTTACGACAACGAAAAACTGAAAGAATAGAGACGGTCATATCAAAAGAGAAAAAGGAAGAAAAAGAAGGAATTCAGGAGGAGGCTAAAATGTGCTGACCCTCGCTCCGGGGAAAAGTAGCAGATTGAAAGATCTGACGATTAAAAAAACCGAAAGAAAAGAGACGCTCATACCAGAAGAGGAAAGGAATTCTGGCGGAGGCAAAAGTTCAGGTATATTATCGTAGTAGTCTACATATTAGTCTGTATCGAATATAAAACCCACCCAAGAAGCGAGGTTTGCTGTTCATTACATAATGATGACTCAGAACTATTGTGCATGATCATTATAAATGAATATCTAATGTAATATCCCCGCTTCCTCTTTCTGTATTGTTTAGAATCATTGTTGTTTTGAACAATTATTTATTTGTTCTGTTAGGGCTTGCACATTTAACGTAGAGGCTGGAGCGAAGCAAATGAAAATAGGACAAGGTCAGCCTTGAATTATAGTACTGTACGACTACATATTGTTTAGCATTTCCTCGTTGGTATTTGGACAGTGTAGCGTAATTCAGACTGATCAAAATTCTAAACTGTTTTGATTATAACGCCAACATCAGAGGTTATTTAAGCCGTAGGAGCGATACGATGTATATTGAACGATTGTTGCGATGGGCGACTTTTATCGTAAGATTATTTTGTTACAAATCAAAGCGATACGATCTCTTGGCAGGAGATTTTTTCCCCGAGTCAATTCATCAGCTGTTTGTGAGCTTTCCAGTGAAGATTGCGTTTTTTGTGATTTATTTATAAAACAGGAGTAGGAGGTATCGGTTAGGTTAGGTTAGGTTATGTTAGGTTAGGTTAGGTTAGGTTATGTTAGGTTAGGTTAGGTTAGGTTAGGTTAGGTTAGGTTAGGTTAGGAGGTGAAATGTTAAGAGATATCGGATAAAGTCGTATAATTTAATGAATGTGCGACACAGTTCCCCAGTACAGTATCCTCAAGGTAGGAATGTGTCTGGGGTGGAGATGAAAAGAGGGGTCCTCACACTTTGTTTGCTTTCAGCGGTACAACCCCAATAAAAAAATATAGACCTCAAATTCTTCTGTGTAAACGCCTACCCTACTTTCATTTCTTTTATCGGTGTAAATAAGAATAAAACGTTTACAAAAGTCTGTCACGAAGTTGTAACTTTAGGAATTAAATGTAGCTAAGCAGTAATTTGTGTAGCTAGTTTTCTTGGAATGGATTGTACCGTCAAGTCAGGTTAGGGGAGCAAGTAGAAGGGAGGACCCGCCCATTACACCGGACACACTCCTAGTCTGAGGCTACTGTAGGCTAATTCTAACTGTCTCAACACGGAAATGATTTTAAACAGTTTTATCGGATGGCCCTGAAAGTCTCCATTTCTTATTGCAACTCATGTCCACTTCTTTAAACACCGTAATTTTGCTCTTATATCTTTTATTTCAGCTCCAATGGACTTCCAGGCCAAACCTATCACGCCCCAGTCTTTTAGTTTATAATTCGATAAACAGAGGTATTTTCCAACACTACTGAAAGAAATTAAGTTAAGCAACTAAAATCTCCAGCATAACTTGTACCTCTAGACTACTTGTCACTTTAAATTCTCTTACGATACTAAGAGAGAGTGTCGCTTAATACATATATCGTACGATAGATGTTATCGTACTGGTGTACACCTGTTTAACCACTACAACTTCTTGGGTGTCCTCTTCTTGAACAGATCTCCGATCCTTCTTTTTCTTGTTTCCTATCAGGTATCTTGACCACCTCTTGGGTGTCCTCTTCTTGAACAGATCCTAAATCCTTCTCGTTCTTTTTTCCTATCAGGTATCTTGACCACCTCTTGGGTGTCCTCTTCTTGAACAGATCCCAATCCTTTTCTTCCATCTTTCCTATCAGGTATCTTGACCACTTCTTGGGTTTTTTTCTTTTTGAGCAGACCCCAATCCTTTTCTTTCATCTTTCCTCTCAGGTATCTTGACCACCTCTTGAGTGTCCTCTTCTTGAACAGATCGCAATCCTTTTCTTTCATCTTTCCTCTCAGGTATCTTGACCACTTCTTGGGTTTTTTCTTTTTGAGCAAATCCCAATCATTCTCTTTCATCTTTCCTCTCAGGTATCTTGACCACCTCTTGGGTGTTTTCTTCTAGAGTAGACCCCAATTCTTAACTTCCATCTTTCCTCTCAGGTATCTCGACCACCTCTTGGGTGTTGTCTTCTAGAGTAGACCCCAATTCTTAACTTCCATCTACCCTCTCAGGTATCTTGACCACCTCTTGGGTGTTGTCTTCTAGAGCAGACCCCAATCCTTCTCTTTCATCTTTCCTCTCTGGTATCTTGACCACCTCTTGGGTGTTTTCTTCTAGAGCAGACCCCAATTCTTCTCTTCCATCTTTCCTCTCAGGTATCTTGACCACCTCTTGGGTGTTGTCTTCTAGAGCAGACCCCAATTCTTCTCTTCCATCTTTCCTCTCAGGTATCTTGACCACCTCTTGGGTGTTTTCTTCTAGAGCAGACCCCAATTCTTCTCTTCCATCTTTCCTCTCAGGTATCTTGACCACCTCTTGGGTGTTTTCTTCTAGAGCAGACCCCAATCCTTCTCTTTCATCTTTCCTCTCTGGTATCTTGACCACCTCTTGGGTGTTTTCTTCTAGAGCAGACCCCAATCCTTCTCTTTCATCTTTCCTCTCAGGTATCTTGACCACCTCTTGGGTGTTTTCTTCTAGAGTAGACCCCAATTCTTCTCTTTCATCTTTCCTCTCTGGTATCTTGACCACCTCTTGGGTGTTTTCTTCTAGAGCAGACCCCAATCCTTCTCTTTCATCTTTCCTCTCTGGTATCTTGACCACCTCTTGGGTGTTGTCTTCTAGAGCAGACCCCAATTCTTCTCTTCCATCTTTCCTCTCAGGTATCTTGACCACCTCTTGGGTGTTTTCTTCTAGAGCAGACCCCAATCCTTCTCTTTCATCTTTCCTCTCTGGTATCTTGACCACCTCTTGGGTGTTTTCTTCTAGAGCAGACCCCAATTCTTCTCTTCCATCTTTCCTCTCAGGTATCTTGACCACCTCTTGGGTGTTGTCTTCTAGAGCAGACCCCAATTCTTCTCTTCCATCTTTCCTCTCAGGTATCTTGACCACCTCTTGGGTGTTGTCTTCTAGAGCAGACCCCAATTCTTCTCTTCCATCTTTCCTCTCAGGTATCTTGACCACCTCTTGGGTGTTGTCTTCTAGAGTAGACCCCAATCCTTTTCTTTCATCTTTCCTCTCAGGTATCTTGACCACCTCTTGAGTGTCCTCTTCTTGAACAGATCGCAATCCTTTTCTTTCATCTTTCCTCTCAGGTATCTTGACCACTTCTTGGGTTTTTTCTTTTTGAGCAAATCCCAATCATTCTCTTTCATCTTTCCTCTCAGGTATCTTGACCACCTCTTGGGTGTTTTCTTCTAGAGTAGACCCCAATTCTTAACTTCCATCTTTCCTCTCAGGTATCTCGACCACCTCTTGGGTGTTGTCTTCTAGAGTAGACCCCAATTCTTAACTTCCATCTACCCTCTCAGGTATCTTGACCACCTCTTGGGTGTTGTCTTCTAGAGCAGACCCCAATCCTTCTCTTTCATCTTTCCTCTCTGGTATCTTGACCACCTCTTGGGTGTTTTCTTCTAGAGCAGACCCCAATTCTTCTCTTCCATCTTTCCTCTCAGGTATCTTGACCACCTCTTGGGTGTTGTCTTCTAGAGCAGACCCCAATTCTTCTCTTCCATCTTTCCTCTCAGGTATCTTGACCACCTCTTGGGTGTTTTCTTCTAGAGCAGACCCCAATTCTTCTCTTCCATCTTTCCTCTCAGGTATCTTGACCACCTCTTGGGTGTTTTCTTCTAGAGCAGACCCCAATCCTTCTCTTTCATCTTTCCTCTCTGGTATCTTGACCACCTCTTGGGTGTTTTCTTCTAGAGCAGACCCCAATCCTTCTCTTTCATCTTTCCTCTCAGGTATCTTGACCACCTCTTGGGTGTTTTCTTCTAGAGTAGACCCCAATTCTTCTCTTTCATCTTTCCTCTCTGGTATCTTGACCACCTCTTGGGTGTTTTCTTCTAGAGCAGACCCCAATCCTTCTCTTTCATCTTTCCTCTCTGGTATCTTGACCACCTCTTGGGTGTTGTCTTCTAGAGCAGACCCCAATTCTTCTCTTCCATCTTTCCTCTCAGGTATCTTGACCACCTCTTGGGTGTTTTCTTCTAGAGCAGACCCCAATCCTTCTCTTTCATCTTTCCTCTCTGGTATCTTGACCACCTCTTGGGTGTTTTCTTCTAGAGCAGACCCCAATTCTTCTCTTCCATCTTTCCTCTCAGGTATCTTGACCACCTCTTGGGTGTTGTCTTCTAGAGCAGACCCCAATTCTTCTCTTCCATCTTTCCTCTCAGGTATCTTGACCACCTCTTGGGTGTTTTCTTCTAGAGCAGACCCCAATCCTTCTCTTTCATCTTTCCTCTCTGGTATCTTGACCACCTCTTGGGTGTTTTCTTCTAGAGCAGACCCCAATCCTTCTCTTCCATCTTTCCTCTCTGGTATCTTGACCACCTCTTGGGTGTTTTCTTCTAGAGCAGACCCCAATTCTTCTCTTCCATCTTTCCTCTCAGGTATCTTGACCACCTCTTGGGTGTTTTCTTCTAGAGCAGACCCCAATCCTTCTCTTTCATCTTTCCTCTCTGGTATCTTGACCACCTCTTGGGTGTTTTCTTCTAGAGCAGACCCCAATCCTTCTCTTCCATCTTTCCTCTCTGGTATCTTGACCACCTCTTGGGTGTTTTCTTCTAGAGCAGACCCCAATTCTTCTCTTCCATCTTTCCTCTCAGGTATCTTGACCACCTCTTGGGTGTTTTCTTCTAGAGCAGACCCCAATTCTTCTCTTCCATCTTTCCTCTCAGGTATCTTGACCACCTCTTGGGTGTTTTCTTCTAGAGCAGACCCCAATTCTTCTCTTCCATCTTTCCTATCAAGTATCTTGACTCTGTTATTTAACGACCCTGAGATTATTTCGAGAGTTAGGGGTTTTATTTTATGATTTTTACTTTCTTTTTTAAAAGCAATGATGACCGAGATACATCCCTTTAAACATGAACAAAAACAAAACAAATAGACTTCAAATTAGTTCTCTTTCATATACAAACATTACAATAAAACAAACGGCAAGATGTATGGGTAAGTTTATGTTTAAAGTTTATTTTGGTACAGTTTAGAGTCCGTTGTTTGAACAGTTGGTTTGTACTAAATGTATTGGCGTGGCGCCGATGTAATCTAATAAGTTAAAACATCAAAGGAAACAATACCCTGACCCTCCCCCCCCCCAATGAAAACAAAGTTCGCTTGTATTATACTATAAACTGTGATTGAACATTGTATACATTTCCCATTTGTATGGAAACACGAAATATTCTAGAATACTTTCCGTTTTTATTAGTCACGAAAACAAAACTTAAATTTTACTGATCACAAAAGATTTCATCATCTAGATCTAAGACACTTCAAAGACTCTTTGTGTACAGTCCGTAATATTAATCCATCCAGTTTTTATGAAATATGTAATTTCTCAAAATTAATTTATCTAATTTCGTTCAAATTTTACTACAACGTGAAAATTAATATCCCACACTCGTGTGGATAATCACGAATAAAGAAATTTTACGATTCAGAAATGACTGGCAAAAAAAAAAAAAAAACTGAGTGCGTCAGCTAAGGCTCAGGTAATTGTGTATTATAGAGAACCTACTTTTTTGTTGGTCAAACAGTAACTAATAAGAAAAACCCTGTAATTTTAGTATTATATATTAACCTAACCTAACCTAACCTATTTGTATTAAATGCTGAGCTTGACTTATGAGAAAAATTATACAGTATAACAAACACACAGAACACAATTCTCATAAAAAATACGCCTAAGTATCAGACGCGTTTCAACGACAAGGTCGTCCTCTTTGTTGTGGTTTGGTTGGTGTAGCTGGTGTATCACTGAAGAGGACGACCTTGTCGTTGAAACGAGTCTGATACTTAGGCGTATTTTATTATGAGAATTGTGTTCTGTGTGTTTGTTATACTGTAACATATTTGTGTTGATTCTTGCTACCACAAAACTGATCTCCATTTTTTAAACTAGAATAGGTTAGGTTGGGTTAGGTTATATATTCAAACAAACTTATGAAATTGTTCAGTTTAAAACCAACATAATTTAAGTTAATAAATCAACAAATCACTATTAATACAAACAGTGATTCTCGTTAGAGTGTTGCAGTGGAATTGACCACATAGTCTAGACTGGATGAATGGTCGAACTTGAATGAATTCCAATGGGGGAATTGCAGCTATGTAATGGCAGTAGACAGATGATAACCTAAAAATATTCTTGAAAGGATGTTTTGAGTTTTGAACTTATTAAGGGGGGGGAGGTCTGTACACAAGTACCAATTTTTAAATTTGATACAGTTTTTGAAGAAATCTTCTTAGTTTTAAATAGAAATTATTGTTCATTTTGGAAGGAGGAATGGTGTGTGAGAAAGTTTGTGCAATGTTTTTGCACAGTTTTTATAATATGAGGGGTTCACAACCAAAGTGAACCAATTTTAAAATTAAAATTTTCTTGATAGGAGCAGAAATGTGTTTAAAATAAATTAAACAATTCACTGCCATAGCAAGCCAAGTCCATTAGTTACTGTAAAATCCACCAGAGTGCATTTTCATTGTTGACAGTGTGTTTGAGTTCTGTAAAATGTTTCACAGCCATATTGAACCAAGTCCACGGTGTTGTTTATGCCAAGTTATGCCATCTTGGTTATATTTATGTTTAAGAAGAGATTTTTCAAATAATTGATATTATATATTGCCTTTAGATAATGTCATCCGATGAAGAGTATGTGCCAGATTTACAATCTCATTCTTCTGCTAAAGGTAGCCTACGTATCATTTTGAGTAATAAGTTAGGTTACTTTTAATTTTGAGGTTATCCTTGACAATATTTCTATTAGGATTAATTTTATAACTATTTTGTCAATTAATGTTCAGTTTTATTTTTGTTTTATGATTATATATTATAAAGTAAGAGTAATTAATTGAGAATACAGTACATTATTGAAATGATAAATGTTCAGTTAAAAAGTATTTATTTAGGCTACGTATTTCTATCTTTGGTGTGATTGATTTAATATTTCAGATCCTTTAAGTTAGCGACACTCAATGTAACATTAAGTACATTGACATAATGTTAGTATGTGTATTTTTGTTACAGAACCGGATGGAGGTAATGAACCAGTGATTAATGATGATACTTCTGGCAGTGTCAACAATTCTTCATCAAATCGTACAGAAACTGGTTCACTACGAAGGAAGAGAAAATTATAGTCTGTATACAGTAACTTGGCGTCTGAACCCTTGGCTACCTGCGAGCAATGAATATATATTCATTGCTGCGAGCGACCGGATCCGTCCCCCCGTCGCTCCCTTCCTCACCCAGCTGTTTCAGTGATGAGTCACCTACTAGCGTTATCACTGCACTGTTTAACTTTTTTATGGGAGACACAATTTAAATTTTTTTTTCATCATAGTTAAAATGTTTAGGAAAATATAAGCAAATTGATACCAAACACGACACTATTCCGTTTGTAAAAGCCGCCAGTAGAAAGCTACTTTTTGCATAATCACATACTTATTATTTACATGTTTACGTACTATTTACATACATTTGTGTCGTGTTTGGTATCAATTTGCTTATATTTTCCTAAACATTTTAACAATGCTGAAAAAAAATTTAAAATCGTGTCTCCCATAAAAAAGTTAAACAGTGCAGTGTTAACGCTAGTAGGTGACTCATCACGGAAACAGCTGGGTGAGGAAGGGAGCGAGGGGGGACGGTCAGGGTACAGACGCCAAGTTACGGTATACAGATAATAGATGAGAGTTCTTGGGGGGGAAAATGTTAGGAAGAAGTTGAGAGATAGAACAGCTAATTCAGGTAAGGTGATGCCTTCCAAAAATTTCACAGGGGGTTCACAGCCAGAGTGAGCCAAGTCCAAGTTCATGATTTTGTGAAAAAAAAACTCTTTAAAGTTTTTTTTATTGTAATCAATTCATTAATGAAGTACATAATTATCTTTTGGTATCATGCTAAATAAAAATGTTTAACTAAAATATTTATATACAATCTTGTTGAGCACTGTGGTGAAATTCACAATAATGATTCGAATTTGCCCCTAACCACAATCACTAGAAACTTTAAAATAAAACAAACACAATTATCTAATTAATTGTTCTTTATTAATTATTTCCACTAAATGCCCTGATGTACATTTCGATAACATGGTTATCATCATCGGAGGGTCTTGCTTATAAATTAGATCTAAACTTACATATCTACTAATGAAATTTCATTAGTAGATATGTAAGTTTAAGTAGTAAGTTTAAGAAGTTTCTTTAGTAGATATGTAAGTTTAGATCTAATTTATAAGCAAGACCCTCCGATGATGATAACCATGTTATCGAAATGTACATCAGGGCATTTAGTGGAAATAATTAATAAAGAACAATTAATCAGATAATATTTTTAAGTTTCTAGTGATTGTGGTTAGGAGCAAATTCGAATCATTATTGTAAAATATGTATAATAAAATACAATTAAAAATATTAAAGAACAATCTTTTGTTATTAAATCAGAAATTGTTGGACTTGGTTCATTTTGGCGGTGAATAGTTGAACAATAAAACACAACTTACATTTTGTTATATCTTTTAATTATGCATAAATTGATTGTTTATAATTACAAAAAATAGTTATATAAAGAAATAATATAAAATAAAAAAAACTGTTCCAATAAAAACTGAATGCTTTCTTCTCCTTTTTTTTCTGATACCGTAGGTTGACAATAATGTAGACGATTTTTATTTTTAAGACTGTTTTACTCGTATACAAATTCATCATGACCATCTGTTTCATTATGTGTTTCTCCATTATCAATTTGAGATCAAGTACCAGTTTCAACAGGAAGATTCTTATAAAAGGGATGATGTACAGCCGCTATAAGGTCAATCATATCCTTCTTCTTTGCTTGTCGGCATCGTGAATACAACTGAGGCCGACTAATATGAGACAAACAAAGTAGCTGTCTTCCACGTTGTGTCGGCTTTTGTAAATTAACCTTTACGGAATTCTACTTCTTCATTCAGCGTTTGTTTGTATTGAAGCAGGTATTTAGCATCCCTTTTGACTCTCAACCAACTAAAAGTTTCACTTTCAAGATCTGTCCTTCGGTTGGTTATTGCATCTTCAAGTGGTTTTGTTGAAAGAAATTCGTTCAAATTAATTTCTTCTACTTCAAAAGGAGGCTGCTTACGCTTTGGCTGTTTAACAATATGAAGCCACATCTCAGGGGAATAAATAAACTCATTTTTCTTACTTGCTTCTTCTATAATACCAACGTCTCTATCATTTGGCAGATAGCTATGACCCAAGACCATACATTTGTGGTCAATAACACCAGCTTTTATTTCACCGCTCTGAACTAATTTCAACAAAGTTAATGCCGTCTTAATGTTGCTGTTTCTGCTCACCTGATGCATCAGAATGCCAAATTATTTGCTTGCGGGTTGAAGCCTGCTGAATTAAATCTTTTCTAACTGTAGAAGAAATATCTTGAGCACGCCTCCCCCCCCCCTTGTGTTTCATTCCATAAATACATGTGACTAACGTCTGTACTAAAAGAATGTATTCCCAAATTGTACGTGTATAAATTTCTTTTCAAATATGCAACCGGTGTTGACAATTTAGGAAATGGGAGGGTTTTGTGCAAATCAAAGTGTTCAGTACAGACGCCTTTTTTTTTAAATTACGGCTCTTCTTACCTTCAGCTGTGCTATGCAAAATATTACGGTGCCTGTTCCAAGCGGTAAAAGTAAGTTAATTATTTTTGGGCGCCTCATACATCGTCCGATGTCCATGCCAGCAAGCTGATTGGTCGAGAGTTTGCCGTTAAAATGTTACACACGCTTCATCAGTCATCATCGAGTCGTCATCTATCATCGATCGCTGGCGGTCTCACGCGCCTCAAGTACGGGGTAAATTTTACTTTGTCTTCGCTATTACTGCAAGGCACGCTAACCATTTTTTACTTTTGGATTTATCCAACGGAGCATAATTCGAAATGCAGTTTTATTGCTAAACTACGCTATTAACGCTTTAAAATCAAAATAAATCTAACGCTACCTATGAAATCTGACTTGTATATTTGTAAATTGCATTTACGAAACTCTTGTACATATATGTTATGCTCGTGAATGAACAGAAACATTTTCGACTTGGAGAGAGCTCTCATCCACATCCAGCCGCCATCTTGATCAACGCATCGTTCTACACATGTGGGACAAAGGTACTGTAAAACCTATATTCAGTTTATATTTGTTTGGTAGTATTAGTATATGTACGATCTTTCACAGTTCCTAAACACTTAAGTTTAAGTGGTCCTCCGGTTTCATTCAAAATTACTTTATTAAACATCTTGGTCATCACGAGATGGGGTATATTAATTTTACTACACTCAAAGGTACAACAATATAAGTCATTTGATACTCTATCTTAGTTGGATATAAATTTAATATTCCGAGATATCGTAACTGTATATACACAGAAATGTAGAAAGCGTCTAGCTGCATCTACAGGGGGTGGTGGAAAATCGGATCTAAGGTTGGGGTAGTAGGGGGTGAAAATAAGAAACGGTAGGGGTGGAAAATGGATTGGAACGGTTGATTTAATGTCAAATTGATCACGACAAATTTATTCAAAGTAGTAAGTGATGTAATCATGTATTTGGAAATATCTGATATGTTATTACTATAACTGTTGTATTGAATTTCATGTGTCAGCGTTCATTCTACACAATTTGTAAGTATTTTGTCAGCATTCTTTGTGTAACCTTCCTGTGTTGTCTAATTAGTATTACAACCAAAGAAAAACCTATGATATAATGTAATATTCGTTTATAATCGTCACTGCTACTAAATTCACCAAGATAAAAAATTAATTTATTACTGTGATGAGTTTATCGTAGGAAAGAAGAAGCAATAATATATTAAATAAATAGCTAGAGACCAGGAAATTCCTCTACTCTTCTACGAATGTAACCTTCACACCACACTTTATGTCTTGTGCCCACTCAGGTCTATGATTGTAAAACACGAAAGACTAACTTCGTAATAAACCTGACAAGTATTTCTTGTGCCCACTCAGTTCATTGCTTGTAAAACATGAAAGACTAACTTCGTAATAAACCTGACAAGTATTTCTTGTGCCCACTCAGTTCATTGCTTGTAAAACACGAAAGACTAACCACGTAATAAACCTCACAAGTATTTCTTGTGCCCACTCAGTTCTATGCTTGTAAAACACGAAAGACTAACTTCGTAATAAACCTGACACGTATTTCTTGATTGATTTGATTTGGAGTTTTTAAACCACCCCTGGCATCGCAAACGATGACCTATTGTGCAACTAAAACCTCCTCATTCCAGCTTAGAGTTCCCCCTTACGAGTTTAAATAATCAACTAACTAACTCTTTCAATAATAATTTGGAATCCAAAAAACTTTCGCCTCTTGTTGGTGAGGACCTCACAATTGAAAATTATGTAGTCTGCGGTCTCCTCTCCCTTCCCGCCATGCTAAGCTGCTATCCTGTACAAGTGCACTCTCAGACCAAAGTGTCCGAGTTCTCCCCTACCTGGGGTCATTATCGTACTTTCACGACTATCTGTAGGTATATCCTTAAGTAATGTGCCTCTTAAAGCTTCCCTATCTTTACTGGTGATTTACAATCTGTTTATAGCAATCTTTGCCAGACACAAGGAAATTCCTACAATCTCTGATGCAGAACTAGATTGTCTGCCTTCTCATTACCCTCAAATCCCTCTAGCTGGGATAAAGCATTGAAGTTCTCTTGGCATTTCTATACCAGACTAGATTTTATAGTAGTACCTACAAGTGCATTAATTCCAGCCTGACTGTCTGTATATATGTGGATACTGTTTTTCTTAGTCTTGCTTCAAATTTTCCTGTATACATAATCTCGGCTTACAAAACTGTGGCATATTGTTCCAAGGAAAACGAACGTTTGAACCCGCTTATACTCCGCCACTGAACTGTTTAACCTCATAATTACTGTTAGAGCTAACCTCCAAATCTATTGACTTGTTGTAATCCCAAGTTAAGATGGATCTACACATTTTATCACGGATTAGATCCCTCTCTTTCTTCATCCCTATCAGATCTCTCTTGACCAACTCTTGTTCTCTAACGTTCTCTTATCAAGGAGAATTTACTTTCTGTATAATCAAAATTTAGATTGAAGTTATATATCTTGAAACAGACAGCACAGATTTTGACAAAACTATATTTTAACACAAATCTAGATCAGTTAAAATCGTGTAATGTAACTGGCGGTGATTTGTCTGTTTGACGTAATGTATTTATATAAGGTGTAATTAAAACTATCTGAATATATACACAAGATTACAAAATGTTATTATTACATTATAAACAGATATTTTTTACATTCATTTAAATCCTACAAGTGAGACTCAACTTTAGATTGAATTTAAAGTTTCGAGAGTTTTTGGCTACCAATTTAAGAAATTCTACAAAATGAAAACAATTTAAGAATGAAAACAATGTTTTTTCTCATATATCTTAAATTATTACATCTTTCAATTTCATCAATTAAAGTTGTGATGTGTTTAACAGAGTGTAGCCAAACTTTGGCAAATGATTACATGTAGCCAACAACAAATCTTTTATAATGTCTAGAAGGTTGTTTTCAATTTGTCGTTCCGTTTTTGTTTTTATTAATTAAAAAGTAAAACTTTTGTCATTCTCAATAGGGTTGTTTTAAATTTTGAGTGACAAATATATCGGAATCAATTAAATGTGATATTTTAATGAGACACGATGCTATCGTAGGTCAAAGGATAGTCGAGATATCGATATATATTTCTTGATAATTGTTTACAACATCCAGAAGTTTATGATTAATTTTTCCAAAGTGAGCTCAAATGTAACCCAAAAATAATCAAGATTATGATTCATAATAAGGTTTACCGTGTTTCTCTTTGAAGGAGCAAAACATCTTCTGTTCATTTTCTAAAAAGTTCTGTTTCTACAACTCTCGACATTTTAAAACGTCCGCCATTTTGAAAATATACAAAATAGTCTTATCTTTTGGTGTACTGTTAAAAGGGTACAAAATCTGAACTCAATTTATCCGTTTCCGAAGTTAGCAAAATATTTTCTTATAAAACGACAGAAAATCAAACGTTTTGGACGTGATTGTTGTAAGTTTGGCTAACATGTAACACGTGACGTCACACTTCAGGTCTACCAAGGTAAAATTCTTTTGTCAAAACGTTTTGCCACAATTGTGATAAGTTTTAGGGCAATACTTGTCTGCAAGTAGAGCGTAGGGTTGTTGTGAACCCACATTCACAACAGCATCTTTGCTCATATAGTTCCAAATATGGACAACGTAAGTCTCCTTCAGTTGGTTTAAGGTGTTATTGCTGTTTTTCTCTTCAAAAAATAACCCCCAGTTGGCGTAGAAAATTGGGTAGAAAAAATTAATCGGATATACTGTGAATTCTTCGCATTTTGATGTTTGCTGGAAAAACAAAAATAAATATTCATTACTTTTTAACAAGGATAAATATATAGATATATTCTAAGCTTAAATTGTCTTATTTTAAGTCTTTCTCTCAACCACTGAATAACAGGGTAGATTTAAATGTATCTCTCAGATAGGATCTATAGTGTAGGTGGATGTACAATGCAATATGAACTCGCTTTCTTGTCTGTTCTGTAAAAATATTGCAATCGATTTTAAACTAACTTCCCGATGAGCTGGAGATTTGAAACTTTAAACATAGCTCAGAACTGGATGACAAAGCAATATGAACTCGCTTTCTTGTCTGTTCGGTACAAATATAGCAATCGATTTTAAACTAACTTTCCGATGAGCTGAAGACTTGAAACTAAAGCATAGCTTAGAACTGGATGACAATGCAATATGAACTCGCATTTTTGTCTGTTCTGTACAAATATTGCAATCGATTTTAAACTAACTTCCCGATGAGCTGGAGATTTGAAACTTTAAACATAGCTCAGAACTGGATGACAAAGCAATATGAACTCGCTTTCTTGTCTGTTCGGTACAAATATAGCAATCGATTTTAAACTAACTTTCCGATGAGCTGAAGACTTGAAACTAAAACATAGCTTAGAACTGGATGACAATACAATATGAACTCGTATTTTTGTCTGTTCTGTACAAATATTGCAATCGATTTTAAACTAACTTCCCGATGAGCTGGAGATTTGAAACTTTAAACATAGCTCAGAACTGGATGACAAAGCAATATGAATTCGCTTTCTTTTCTGTTTTGTACAAATATTGCAATCGATTTTAAACTAACTTTAAGATGAGCTGGAGACTTGAAACTATAACATAGCTCAGAACTGGATGACCATGAAATATGAACTCGCTTTCTTTTCTGTTCTGTACAAATATTGCAATCGATTTTCAACTAACTTCCGGATGAGCTGAAGACTTGAAACTTTAAACATAGCTCAGAACTGGATGACAATGCAATATGATCTCGCTTTCTTGTCTGTTTTGTACATATATAGCAATCGATTTTAAACTAACTTCCCGATGAGCTGGAGACTTGAAACTTTAAACATAGCTCAGAACTGAATGACAATGTAATATGAAATCGCTTTCTTGTCTGTTCTGTACAAATATTGCAATCGATTTTAAACTAACTTTAAGATGAGCTGAAGACATGAAGCTATAAACATAGCTCAGAACGGGATGACAATGCAATATGAACTCTCTTTCTTGTCTGTTCTGTACAAATATTGCAATCAATTATAAACCAACTTTAAGATGAGCTGAAGACTTGAAACTTAAACATAGCTCAGAACTGGATGACAATGCAATATGAACTCGCTTTCTTGTTAATTCTGTACAAATATTTCAATCGATTTTAAACTAACTTTCCAATGAGCTGGAGACTTGAAACTTTAAACATAGCTCAGAACTGGATGACAATGCAATATGAAATCGACAAAAAGTTACTAATCATTTTTGATTTGTTTTCACATCTAGAAACCGGTTATGCTTCTGTTTTTTGATACACCCTGTATGTGTTAAAAATATTATTTTAAAGGGAAGGGTAATACACCCTAAAAAAAGAGTAGGGAAGGTTTAGTTATAACTAAATGACTTGTATCTAATTACTTACATTAAAAATATTGCACATCTCAGAAAGCAATCTTGTAATAAGTTTTGGTCCATTGGTAGACCAGTGTTGGGGGTCGTAACCGCTCTTGAGGGCGTCCAAACATCGTGTTAAGAAAGTATGACCAAACCCTGTTACATCGAAGTTCATTACCCCGGTACTTACAGTTTGGTCGTGCTGCCATCCTGAAAAGTTGACACCCAAATCATCTATAGACCTGACAAAAGAAATAAATACTTGTTACACAAAATGTCTTGTATTTGTTTCAGTTCTTATGTTATTCCATGTATAGAGAAAGTTTTGTGGGTGGAGATTGATGATTAAGCTCAAAAAGTTTGTTATGTGAGATTACTTTTTCTTTATAACTCAAAACTGGGGATATCTACCAAAACACAAATAGAAAATCTACAAAGAACAAATAGAACATTTACTCTGAAAACATTTGGTAAGTAAACATCCCTCTTTTTATAGTAAAACCTTTGAATATCTACCATATTTTATACTGTATCAACCTTTTGAAGTGCGGTTTGCGGCATTCAACTCTGCCAGTAAAGCCCTTTAAAATGATGTAAAACTCAACCTATGCTTTCATTTAAGATTTTCCTTGTACTCCTTATGGGACGTCCCTCCCCCCGGTCCTACGCTGTCTTTCATGGTGTGTAACAATAGTTCTTTAGATTCATAGTGTAAGTCCAGGTTTTCAGCTTTCCAGTGTCATTTAAACAAAAAATATTAAAGCGGTGCGGGACTTTTTGTACACCCGGTATACTAATCTGATGGCTCTAGTTTCATCTGGAGAGAGTTGAGATAGTTTTATAAAGAAATGATTTTTTTATCACAACCCTAATGGTGGTGCTATGGAAATAAACTATGCTAAATACAGCAACACACCAATTATGTTCAAAATTGACCCATAAATAACGAAGATATGATACTTGTTTTAGGGGTTGAAAACATCCTTGAACTGAAACATTTTCAAAACCCTCTCTTAGTACGCGTCTACAGACCTGCCCCAAACCAAGGTAAAAAATGCATAGCTCTAGGCTTCTTGGATCCAGAGATATGCTATAACTGTAAAAAGAACACCCTTGGAGTGCAACATTTTCAAAACCCTTTCTTAGTACGCGTCTACAAACCTACCCCAAACCATGTTAAAAAATGCATAGCTCTAGGCTTCTTGGATCCAGAGATATGCTATAACTGTAAAAAGAACACCCTTGGAGTGCAACATTTTCAAAACCCTTTCTTTGTACGCGTCTACAAACCTACCCCAAACCATGTTAAAAATGCATAGCTCTAGGCTTCTTGGATCCAGAGATATGCTATAACTGTAAAAAGAACACCCTTGGAGTGCAACATTTTCAAAACCCTTTCTTAGTACGCATCTACAAACCTACCCCAAACCATGTTAAAAAATGCATAGCTCTAGGCTTCTTGGATCCAGAGATATGCTATAACTGTAAAAAGAACAACCTTGGAGTGCAACATTTTCAAAACCCTTTCTTAGTACGCGTCTACAAACCTACCCCAAACCATGTTAAAAAATGCATAGCTCTAGGCTTCTTGGATCCAGAGATATGCTATAACTGTAAAAAGAACACCCTCGGAGTGCAACATTTTCGGACATGGTTATCGGACATGGGCATATCCGGAGTCATTTAAATGCGGCGAGACTACTACAAGTCTCATATAGTTGTCGTCCTTGCAGTCTCGTGTCTCAGACATATTGTTTGATTGCGGGACACTGGAGACAAAAAGAAGTAGAATCTTTGGACTTCAACAATCAAATATAAAGTTCGACAACAACACACTACACCAGATCCTAGAGCTTGTCAGAGGCTCTTGGGTCGGTGTATGGTGAGCGTAGAGGAGCACAATAACCTTAGAGCTGACGTGCATCTTCAGTAATATCCTACAAAGAAAAAACATAACTCTAAAGTGTTAAGTTTGTAGTGTCCATGTGTCCGACATATTAATTCAAAAACATCGACCTCTCGTGCGATACCTATGTAAAGTTCAATAGAATATGGTAAATTCAAAATGGCCGAAGTAAACGGTTACACTATCAAAATGTGTTCTTAGGGAATGAATACAAATCATCATAGTTTTTGTTGTAGTTAAATGCTCACAATATATATATAATACAAGTATGCTTACCTCATGCTGACTAGATCGATATCCATGTACGTCCCTCCAAACTTCCACAATATTAACAGCCTCATCACATCACTCATGTGTTGCACTGGATAGTTCGATTCTTTAAATTTACCACCGAAATAAAGTTCTTCAACATTAGTTCCAATAAACAAGTCGGACATGTTCAACTGAACGAGGTGAACATTCGGATAAGACATCATTTCTTGAACATATTTCGGTGATTTTTCGTAGAAATTATCACCTAATGGGCACGTATGTAAGACATAAACTGGACGATTAGGGTTCATTGACGCTGTAGACTCGATGGCGCACACTTGTCTCGCTTTTAATACAACACCATCATCAGGCGAACGTTTCTGAAACTCTGAATCAAGTCCGCATCTTGATTCGATAAAAAATATATTCTCGATGTTAATTTTAATTTCATCAAAATTGGTGAGTTTGAATCGCCTATCCTGTTCCTCAGTGTGAACACTGTTCTTCTCACCAGAAGTGGTGAGTGTTAGCGGGGAATCTGTGCTATTTCCTAACAAATCTTTAACGGATGTTATTTGCACGTCATCTGCAGTCGTTGGCATAACTGTAATAATGTTTGGACTTTGTTCAAGCAAAATATTCACTTCACTGATCTTTAAACTTTGAACTTGATGTGAAGATGGTTTCGCTTCAGGTGTTAATTTTATATAATAGTAGAAACACATAATCAATGAAAAACTAGCAAAAAACCGTAACACACGAAGTCGATTGAGTTTGGATCTAAGCTTTCGTGGGATTAGAGACGCAGTGTCCATTTCTTCTTCCCTATCTGTGGATGGTCTAGGTGTTCAATTTATCTACGAATAAGAGAAACGAGTATTAGAGAATAAGTAATAACAAATTTAAAACGTCGAATTTCACAAGACAATAAGTAAAAAGTTTCTGTGAACATATGTCCTAAAAAAAACATAGCGAGATTAAAGAACCTTCAGCCAAGGTCCAAACTGAGATCTCAGCTGAGGATTACAGAAGTTGTACAGTAGGAATCAGTAACTATCTCAACTATCCCCAGGTGAAACTGGAGGCCATCAGTTAGTGGTATATACATTTAAAAAATAAATAAAGAAAATGCAAATAACTTTTTGTTGTTGTTTAAGGAAAAGACGTATGTTTAAAAAATAAAAGAACAGAATAGATACCCCTTGCCCTCAAATACCCTAATACCGTCTTGTACTGAAGATGAAAACTGTGGGTCGAAAGAGACCTGATGCAACAGAAGGAAAAGCTGTGTCTAAACAAGACTAAAGGTTTAGATTGTTTTCCTGGCCATTCAGGTATCGATGGAAAGAAGAGAGCAGATGAATTAGCCAGGATAGGTTCAGGGTCCCCTTTCGTGGGCCCAGAACCGGTGTTCGGGATCTCCTATGGACATGCCAGAGCAGCGGTTGATACATGGATACGGGAGGGGATGAATAAGGCCTGGACAAATTCAACTACAAGTAGACTTACAAAGAGGCTACTTAGACCCAGCAATAAACATGCTGAACATCTTATCTCTCTTAGAAGGGATAAAATGAGGTGGGTGGTTGGGCTTTTAACGAGCCACTGTCACCTCAGAAAACACCTACACAGGATAGGGATTGCTGCAGAAAATATTTGCAGGAAATGTGGTTTGGCTGAAGAGTCCGCCGAACACATTCTCTTAGAGTGTTAAGCGTTAGGACGAGCCAGGCTATACTCTCTAGGCCCTCCGGGGAAGGAGATGGAAACCATCCTAGAGAACCCGATAGGTAGCATCTGTTCCTTCATAAGGATGACAGGTATTACTGACTGGGTGTAGGATGGAACTTGGGGCGGCAAAAGACCTGCAGGTCGACGTCGGTGAGGCCTCTGATATTTTGGGATTTTGACACATTGAAACAAAATAATTTTAAATAAACTCAAAATAAAAAATAGTTTCTTTATTATAATTAGTTTGAACTCTCAATATACATAACGGTAATGTTCAAGTTATTTAGTAACTATCTTACCTTCTTCGTGTTTTACTCTCTGGGTATTCAATAAACACTAACTAGAGTACAGTACCTATTTAGTGAAATAAATTGATATTACTTTATGTTGGACATTGTAAGAACAGGCTGTGATAATTTTATTGTGCTTTGTTCAATTTTTATTGCTCAATATTTAATATCGATATTTACAAACTAACACATTATGATCACATTCTGTTTTGTTGAACAATGGTTGAAACACGATAACTGTAGGCCTACATCATCATCGTGACATGTTTTGAGATGTTTTGAAAATGTGGCTACCTTTCGGTCTGTCTGGAGTCTGATCTAAACTGTACGATATTTTAATCAACTTCCGATTTTGAACAACTTGATGTATGTGGAAATATTTTTGCGGACGAGTTTTGAAGTGTCTTGAACCCAAAGTTGCACTAATCAAACACAGCTGAAAACAAACAGATTGGTGATGTTTCTATTGTGAAGTTATGTGCTTGATTTGAGTGATTGTATATTAATTAACCTCCGTCACGATTTCTAACAAATCCGTTTTTTTTTTTTAATTCATACGCATTTTAAAAACTGTCACTAACTTCAGTGATACACGAGCTTCGGTAATGTCACTCAAGATGGCGACATTGTCGTTGAACAAACGTATTATCTGAGATTGTTTTAATTGTGTGGTTATGATTATTGGCTATGTCGTTATCCATTATGGCACTGAACAAATCTGGTACCGGGAACAGTTTTTAAGGTGGTAGCACCATGGTCTCTAAAACTTTAAGTACAGTAGCTTCAGACTAGAAGTATGTGAACAGTGCGGTCGACTGACTCACTGAGGAGTGAGGACTCTTAACGTGCTACTCAATTCCGTAGACAAGCTGTCGTATGTATAGGCCTACTAGCGGAAGGTGGGGGGGGGGCATTTCCAACTCATCAAATTGTCAAAACTGCAGTTCATGACACCGAAATACAGTAGCCTCAGACTAGGATTGTGCCTGGTGTAAGGGGCGTGTCCTCCCTTCTACTTGTTTCCCTAGCCTGACTTGGCGGTACAACCCATTCCAAGAAAACTAGGTACACAAATTACTGCTTAGCTACATTTAATTCCTAAAGTTACAACTTCGTGACAGACTTTTGTAAACGTTTTATTCTTATTTACCACCGATAAAAGAAACGAAAGTAGGGTAGGCGTTTACACAGAAGCATTTGAGGTGTATATTTTTTTATTGGGGTTGTACCGCTGAAAGTAAACGCAACAAAGTGTGGAGGCCACTCTTTTCCTCTCCACCCCAGACACATACCTTGAGGATGCTGTACCCACACCAGAATCATTTAAACGTCTGCTACAAATAAAGCGAAATCCAGTGTGTTGTAATATTTTTCAGATAATATTCTGTATTAAAATTAAATTTTGTATTTTGTCCTAAGGAATACAAATCCTTATGTAAACTTTGTGACAACACAATGAATCATCAAAGCTCTCCAAACCTGGTATTCATCAAAACAATCTACATTGAAATATGGATTGTTGATATCAAATGAACTTGGAATTTTAAAATAATTTCGAAGAGTGACGTTCATTTTATCACCAAAATTTCGTTAGGCTTAACGATTCGGTGTCCTTCAATTTCTGTCATTGCCATTTTTTTTCCAAGCGGTCTTCTTGCAGTCGAATATCTAAGCTTTCGCCCAATTGTCACACATTAGCAATAAGCCATATAAACCGTAAACTTTTGCGAGATGTAAGAAATAAACCACAAAAAAGTAAGCGCTATACAGTATGTAAAGTTGAGTTTACTTTTGTTAACTTTTGCCCGATGAAAAATTCAAACAGATATTTTCTCAAATTAACAATAAGCCATATAAACCGTAAACTTTTACGAGATGTAAGCAATAAAACACAAATAAAATAAGCGCTATAAAATAAACACTATACAGTATGTACAGTTAAGTTGTTAACGTTTTCGAGATAAAAATTTCAGACACAATTGTCATACATTCAATAAGCCATATAAACCGTTAACTTTTGTGAGGTGTTAGCTATAACTCACAAATATAGTAAACACTATACAGAATGTACTATAACGGAAGTATCGTTGTGTGGGGACTGTATTTGACAAATTTTGGAAAAAAAATTAGACTACAGTTTAACATACAAGGATTTTGTACAGTAGAAGCAAGCTTTGCTGTTTTAAACGAGTTTGAAATGAAGTAATAATGGGTTTAATAGTCCTTAAATATGCTCCCCCCCCCAACAAATTAAACCATACTGCAATCGCGATTGCACTAAAGCAAAATAAATTTGTCTCATTAGTTCTGGTGAGCACAATGATCTAATAAAATATATTTTACGAATAATTGAAATTATTTCACGCTGCAATTTGTTTATTTGGTAATTCCATTTCATTCTTTCATCTAGTATTATTCCCAAGTACTTAACATTATTTACTTTGGGCATAAACACCCATCTATGTCTTTATTTTTGCATGTTACATGATGGTATATTACATTTTCTGGCACATATTCCTTGACATTTTTTTAAATTAAAAATAATATTTATTAATTTTAGCTTCACTTAACACCATCTCATTTTTAGAAAACCAAAGTCGTAAGTGCCTCAAATTCTCAGTAATTTGACTGAAAAGCACGTCTGTTGACTTGGCCTTATATAGAAATGCTGTATCATCAGCAAAGGCTGTAATTTCTCCGTTAAATTTGCTATTGCATAAATCATTGACATATATAACAAACAGAACCGATCCAAGTACAGATCTTTGAGGAACACCATACTTTATTTCTCCCCCCCCCCCAGATAACTACTAAACCATTTATGAGGTAGTCCTCTCACGCCAGCAGACCGCAATCTGTCTAACAGAATAGATTGGTCCACGGTATCAAATGCTTTTTGAATATCAATAAAGAGGCCAGCAACCTTCCATTCTACATTCAGAGAATGATAAATGTTATTAACAAAATATTGAAGTGCCTTCTCTGCGCTAAGTCCATCTCTGAAGCCATATTGATTCCTACTGAATAGTCACTATTCCTATTTTCCGTCGCTTGTGTAAATTGCTGTATTTTGTATTTTTGCAGGAGATCCTCTCCCGTCTATAATTGAATACCTACAAATAGGAAATCTCTTTATTGGATGAAGTTGTCAATGTTTTTGTTTCTATTTTAACTTTATTATAAGTAGAGATAGATAGAGTTTTCAATTTAGGGGCGAAGTTAGATTCTTTCAAACACACATACCATGTGTCCATAAAGTCCCACCCCCTCTAATTTTTTTTATTAATGGAAATAGACAGATTTGTTTTACGGAAAGTTTAGATAACCAAAGGAGGAGTTTTTTTAAGTATCAAAATTTTCAACCCTTACCCCCAAAAATGGGGTAGTTAAGGGGTAAGTCAAGAATTTTAAATAGCAACCCCTATTGAGTGATACCTTATTTTAAAGGTCTTTTCAAAATAAGAATAATGGCGCAAACCAGAGGTCTCTAAGTTCATCCTACCCAACATAGCAACCAATCGAATTGTGAATGTTAACCTACAAACACCGGTTGTTTTTATTACATTACAAACTGCTCTATGTTGGTAAAATGATGGTAAGAGCCTTACCTTGTTTTTTTTAGCTCATACTAAGTTCTTGAAATGGCTACCATTTACTTTTTGGCAGAAATAGATTCTGGACACAAAAGCTTGTTGTACATTTCGTAACATTTCCGGTCTAATTATTAACGTAAAATTCACAATTCGATTGGTCGCTATGTTGGGTAGGATGAACTTAGAGACCTCTGGTTTGCGCCATTATTCTTATTTTGAAAAGACCTTTAAAATGAGGAATCACTCAATAGGGGTTGCTATTTAAAATTCTTGACATACCCCCAAACTACCCCATTTTGGGGGTAAGGATTGAAAATTTTGATACTTCAAAAAACTCCTCCTTTGGTTATCTAAACTTTCCCCAAAGCAAATCTGTCTATTTCCATTAATAAAAATAATTAGAGGGGGTGGGACTTTATGGACACATGGTATAAAGTTAAAACAATTATTTACTCCCGTTAAGGTTTACAGTTTCCTCCTTAACAAACCTTGTTTATCTATATATTTAATACGCAAGCAGGATATTTATAACGACTTCTCAGCAACTACTAAACCGATATTTATGATTGAAGTGTTTATAAAAAGGTCCACGTTGTGGATTTGTGAAATTTCTTCATTATTTTGATAGATATTCACTAAAGAGCGGGGATCACTTTTTAATGTTTAATTTTTCCCTGCTTTAAATTGCCAAATAAATTTATATCACAGCTGATAAATATTATAATGTTATTGTTTAATCATAAATACTAGCTCAATATTTTCCATGGTATTACTTAATTATTTTGATAGAATATTTTGACGTTCTGCACAACTAAAGATATTTAATTATAAAAAACACCCAATTACTTTTGCTTTCTTTCTGAAATGGAGCTCACAACTCGGTAATAATAATATTAGGACTTTGGGGAAACGACGAACCATTTAAAATGTTGAATAAAAATACTAATGAACACAAGATTTGTAGAAAAACAAAGAAGACAAATTTGAGTAACTGATGATGCCTAACAGCGAAACATGTAAATTAACTTTGCGTCGCTTTCTATATTGTTTTATTTTTTTTCCAGAACAAGTATTTATTCTATGCGAGTTGCTCAAATTTTAATGTATTATTGCTGAAAATGTTTTAATAAACCTTGTTGACATCATTACAGATATGTTATCAGAGGGGGGGATTATATAGACTAATACAAACTAGTTTTTATATATAGGGTGTTTCACAACGTAATGATGAAATTTCAGGAGTTTTCAGTTCTACTGGTAAACATAAACAAAAGCGTTCACACGTTTAGTTTTCTGTCTATCCGCCATTTTGTTTTTTACATTTTTTTTAATTTTACGTTTTACAAATGTACGAAACAAAACTATTTACAACATATCGACCGTGTAAAATATTTAGTGCCATAAATCTCCAAAACTGGTAACTTTCCAAATGTTTACAAGAGATAAAATATTTCCCTTTAGGTAAGAAGGATTTTTTTTAATGTTTCTGTAGAACGAATTATCAAATACACGACGTTTCGAGAGTATAAATCAGCTCTCTTTATCAAGGGAAAAACACCAACATATCCTAGTAGCCATTTGAAACTACCTTTTATTCTCTAGTTTCACACTTAATAATGAAAGTTGATTTATATTCTCGAAAGGTCGTGTATTATTTTCTATACACACAAATGAAGGCAAACTAAGAACAATATTAATACCATATTATAAGAATAATCCATCATTTTCAAATAACTTTATAACCAACTAAAAAAAATTATTGATAAGGGTAAAATATTTCCCCTTAATATTAAAGGGATTTTTGGTTTGACATTATTTTAAAATTTCTAACCTTAAATTCTAAAATTAAATTTTTTAAATGTCTAAAATTAAAATTTAAAAAACGGAGATAAAATTATCAAAATTAGACAATGTTTTGATTTTAGGCTAATCTTTAATGTTTTAGACAATTACCAAGGAAATATTTTTGCCGATAACTAGGTTATCCTTTGTCCTAAGGAAGAAATAAAAATACCATTTTGTTTGTCGTCAAAAAAGGAAAATATTTTATCTGTTGTACATTTTTTGTAAAGTTAATAGTTTTCTAGATATAGGGAGGTAAATATTTTAAACAGCCGCCATTTTTAAAAAAGTACAAAATAGAGTTTTTATTTTTGGTACACTTGTAAAACGTAGTCTAATAAATATGTGTACCGAATCTGAATTCAATATCTTATTTCATTCGAAAGTTATAACGTTTTTTGTAAAAAAAAGTCCTGAAAGTTTTTCCATTTCTTAGCAAATCACCGAATACAAACAACTACAAACATTTCACCAGTCGCCGTCACGTTTGATTGATTTGAATTTCAGGGTTGGGTATACCACGATGGCGACCATCAACGTGCATCGACAACATTGAGGAAGCAATAGAATAATAAATAGATAATGCTTAATGTATTGGACGAACATTTCCCGCTGAAGGCCAGACATGCAATGCCTCTATGATGAGACCACACACATGTAATGGCCAAGTATCGAGAAGGCATGTGCCAGTAATTAGCATTAGTTTGAACGCAGTTTTAATTAGGTAAAACTGACGCGTCGTGACTGAGGAAATGGCCGACGCGGTACTTTTGCTGATTTTAATGTTAACCCCAGTTGTTTCGTCTGTAATGATAGGCGGCCAAAACAAAATTATTGACGTTTTGAAATTTGATTTGTAGGTTATTTCTAGTATATTTCAAAATTGTTGGGTGGCTGTCAAAAAACAAAGATTAAAAACTTGCGTTAATTTCATTGTATTAACAGATTTCTTCAGCGTACGTTAAAAATCATAAAAACATTATCTGACTTTAGTACTTGCCCCTGCAATTGTTTCGTAGGCAACTCTTCTAACACAACTGTTTAGCGTGAAAAGTTAAGGCGCAAACGATTAACATTAAATATTACTGAATTTTTAACCATCAATATAATTAATGGGATCTTGTTGGTGAAAATATCGACAGTTGAGACTATGACATGTGCAGCGATCCTACCCATTGGAGTATTTGAGATCATTTTACTCAACTAGTATACGAGGAAGGTAAGTTTGTTAATTGTTAACTTCTGAGATTTGTTTGATCTTCACGCTTCGTGGCCTTTTAAAACCGAAAAAGTGATTTTCGACAAACCGTCCGTCCGTCGTCGTTGTCGTCTGTACGTAAGCACGATAGCGGCCACAAAAATTAAGATACAAACATGAAATTTGGTGTAGAGGACTGTAGTGTGCTTGTATAGAAATCAGAAATATCGAATTATAAATTTCAAAATGGCGGACATTTTAAACTGCTTTTTGTTTATATCTCGTGTATTATTCAACTCACAACACACCAAAAAATGTGCAGATTACAATTCTGCATGTAATGGTACCGACCCCACCTCTCTACGATGACAAACAGTCAAGTTATTATGAAAATGTAATTTCAAACTATGACCTCCCAAAAATAGATTTTTGTATAGTTAACAGCGAAGGCTCCTTCAGATGTGTACAGTTTTGAAGTCCGCTTTAGAAAAAGAAATAAAATTGAATTATCTATTATGTTTTTATCTTTTTTAGAAAATTTTAAGGTTAAGTCAATTTTATTAAGGAGAGTTATGAGTTTTTTGTTTTACATCGCTACGCGACTCAGAATCGGCGGATTTTCGACACCAAAAGGGAACTAGTTTATTGGCGCCAACATGGTACGTACCCAGCTTCATCGTACAAGCTGATCCTCTAAATATAACGCCCAAAAGTTGGTTTCTTGTGTCTTGTAGGAAATGTTAAATTGTATTGGTAGACCAAGGGGTCTTATTCAGTAGTGTGTTTGTTTAAAACAGTTGTTACACAGGTTTTCTGAACCTCGTATCACTACTTTCTTGACGTCAATTTATAACCAAACCAACTTAACCTAAACTAACCTAACCTAACCTAAACTAACCTAACCTAAACTAACCTAACCTAAACTAACCTAACCTAAACTAACCTAACCTAACCTAAACTAACCTAACCTAACCTAACCTAACCTAACCTAACCTAACCTAACCTAACCTAACCTAACCTAACCTAACCTAACCTAACCTAACCTAACCTAACCTAACCTAACCTAACCTAACCTAACCTAACCTAACCTAACCTAACCTAACCTAAACTAACCTAACCTAACCTAAACTAACCTAACCTAAACTAACCTAACCTAAACTAACCTAACCTAAACTAACCTAACCTAACCTAAACTAACCTAACCTAACCGAACCTAACCTAACCTAACCTAAACTAACCTAACCTAAACTAACCTAACCTAAACTAACCTAACCTAACCTAAACTAACCTAACCTAACCTAACCTAACCTAACCTAACCTAACCTAAACTAACCTAACCTAACCTAACCTAAACTAACCTAACCTAACCTAAACTAACCTAACCTAACCTAACCTAACCTAACCTAACCTAACCTAACCTAACCAAACCTAACCTAACCTAACCTAACCTAACCTAACCTAACCTAACCTAACCTAACCTAACAGGTTTTCTGAACCTTGTATCACTACTTTCTTGACGTCAATTTATAACCAAACCAACTTAACCTAAACTAACCTAACCTAACCTAAACTAACCTAACCTAACCTAACCTAACCTAACCTAACCTAAACTAACCTAACCTAACGGACCTCTTAGATGTATACAACTCGCTTCGGTCGTGTCAGTGTCTAGACCCTGGCAGACCTCAAAGATATACACAAATGTTGGAACATTTACTTGCTACGCTCGTGTCGATAACTAGGCCCTGTCTGATCTCGTAACTATACGAATAAGACATTTTCTTGGCCAGTCATTTTTCGAAATGGCTTTTTTGACAATAACTTGGCTATTTTTTGTCATCGTAGAGCGGTGAGGTTGGTACCATTGCATACAGAATTAAAATCTGCAAATTTTTATCTAATTTAGTCTGTTATAAGTTGAATAACACGCGAGATATGAATAGAAATCTGTTTAAAATATCCGCCATTTTGAAATTATTAATTTTTTTTTTTTAATTTTCAATAGGTTTCTATATGAGCAGACTGTAGTCCATTGTAGTAAATTTCATGTTTCTATCTTAATGTTTGTGGCCGCTATAAGACGGCGGACGGACAGACATAGAAAATCAGTCACAAAATGGAGGTCGAAATTTTGACGTTGACCAAATTTATTCTATAGTTCATATTCTAGCTAAAGATTTAAAAATATATATATAGCTATTTGACATTTCCTTTTGCCCCTTCAATTCTTTTGTAGGTTATGTTTGTAGCATGTACAATGAAGGGGCCAGTTGTTAATATTACACATACTGAAGGATTCAGTAGATTTGCAAATAAATGAGATATTATGACCTAAATTTAAAAACATGTTTAAAGAAAGTTTGTTGGGATTTGTCCGTCTGTCTGATTTTTCGTTAATTAAACTATTTCTAAAGAGAGGATTTAGATAGTAAATCAAAACTATGTATACTTTTTTTTTCTTTTTTTTTTTAAAGACAAAGAATCAATTTTACGAACAATTCTTTTCTATAAAACAGTTTCAAAATGGCACTTTGAATTGTTGATACTTAAAGACAGTCTGTCAGACAAACAAATGTGTAACGATTTTTGAAAAGCCGATAATTACACTACGAAATCTTCTGAAAAACGGATGTGTTACTACTAAATGTTGAGCTTATGAGAAAAAATATACAGTATAACAAACACACAGAACACAATAATTCTCACAAAAAATACGCCTAAGTATCAGACTCGTTTATAAGTTAACAAGTTATAAAGTGGGAGTTATAGTTTGATTGGTGTAACTCGTGTATCACTGAAGAGGACGACTTTGCCGTTGAAACGCGTCTGATACTTAGGCGTATTTTTTGTAAGAATTGTGTTCTGTGTGTTTGTTATACTGGATGTGTTAGTAAAATGATTTTTGTAAAACTTTCACTGCAATTGGTAAATATTTTTGTCTACAGTTGTTGACAAAGTGGCATTTTGTTCATTTAAAATTAGTTTGCAAAACAGCTGATTTCTCAACAGTTTCACTTTGCCCGAATGGCAACCGAACAAAACGAAATTAAGGTTAAGTTTATTTGAATTGATTTATAATATACAGGAAATGTCCCGTATGTAGGTTAGATTAATTCTTACATGTAAAATAACATAAATAAACAACAAAACAACGTTTTAAAGTTGAAAAAGGAAGTAATTATTCATGAAGATGATTGACAGTGTATGTACACGGATAATATTTTTCGTTTGCCGAGTTTTGAAGTTGGCAATCCCGTTTCCAAATAACAATACACCTAAGTTATTTGTAATATTCATAAATAACCTCAGTTTTGACGTGAGAACGTCTTCTACTCAGTGTTTTTTATTTGTCACAAAATAACAACTGTAGACAAATTATAATGTGCAATTCGTGAGCAAAGTGACGCACGAGGGGCAAGCCTCGTGCGTCAACATTTTTTTCTCGTTTAAAAAAGTGCCACTTTGCTCACTAGTTGCACAAATAACTATTGATGTAGTCAGTACATTAAAAAAAACCACACACAATTCAAAATGACAGAGTTAAATTTTGACGTCTAACAAACTTTGTATATAAGCAGTTTTGTTTTACAATTAGTTCATGTAATATCGACTGCACTACCTAATAACGGCACCAACGAGTCCAATTTTCTCGCCGGTTTCACTTGATTAGTGTAATTGTACACCGTGTATAAATAACTGTAATACACCTAACCTAACCTAACCTAAACTAACTTAATCTAACCTAACCTAACTGTTTATCATTTTCGAACAATTTACACCTTAAGATTGATTTTGAGTTTTCGTTTTTAAACTACGATTTTTCTGAGCGCCTTAAATGAACGTAACTGCAGAATCGCGGCGCCAAGCGTTGACACAGCTGGGGAACTTATAGGCAACCCGCACGGTACCCATTGGTTTCTTCAAGGTCAGACACTCAGGCTCCTCCCTCAATTTAACTTGTGACGGGTTCTTCACTATGAGTTTGTGCATTGTGTACTTACCTCACTCTCGTCTAATTCATTTTCAGATGCTGTGGTAGGATCACATATCGGCTGTTTCTTAGGAACACAGGGACAAAGCGACTTCAGTGCATTCATCATATTTAGTGATACCGTAACACTATTCTATACAATAACCTAGGTTATAAATGTTGAACATATACAGTAGGCTTTAACCAAAGCGTGGCTAAGTTGATTAATACAAAACCATGACACATCTGTACAATAGATTGAATGGCAATCTGTGACGAATTTATAATAACCGACGCCTAGATAGCAGCACGTGTCAAGTACGTCATTGGTAATGCGTTGAAATTGAAATGTAATAAATGTCGCAAAAATAAATCACTCAGCCATCTTTAAAACGAAATGAGAACCGACCAAAATAGTTTTTTACCAAATTTCAGTTTGGTAGTTGCCGGTAAAAACATATGTATTCCGGGAAAAAACTTCGTAGCGGTTAAGGTTCATTTTTAGGGTAATAAGGGGCCGTATAATTTCACCCGCGTGTCTGTCTGTCTATGTAAGTTGCAACTAATTTACACAGACAAGACGATAAATCCTACATTTCAAACTTTGTATTTATATTTTTTGTATTTTCCCACAAATAGGAAGAATGACCTTAAGGACCGAAAACTATCGAGTTAATTTTTTTTCTTTAATATTATATGTGAGCTATCAAATCAAATAAACGAATGTATTTGATAAATGTGCGTTTATTCAACGAAAAATTAATATGTAGGCGCTAGGACAAATTTACATATCATGCCCCCCCCCCTAATTTGAACACGGGGTGACCTACAAACCTGGGAAAAATATATTTGGATTTGAAATTAAATTGCAGTGCGATATCGTATATTATAGTTTCATGGATGACGAATACAATTTAATTTAACCACACAATGAGAAATGTTTTTGTGAGTAGTGAGACAAACAAATCAATAGCAATTAAAAGATTGATTGCATTTTCATTGATTTCTCTTTATTAAGGTCCGTAGATAAAACCAAGGAACCTTATAATTTCACGCGCGTGTCTGTAAGTCGCAACCAGTCTACACAGACAAGACGATAAATCCTGTATATTTCAAACTTTGTATTTATATTCTTTGTATTGTCCCACATGTATGAAAAATATAGCGGTAGTAAAAAAGTGACCTTGGGGTAGTTAAGGGGCAACAAATTTCTAGTTTAATATGTAAGTACAGTTCGTAAGATTTAGCCTGGCTGGTGTACATGAGATGCGCAGTCGTCTCTGGGTCGGTTGGTGTAGTGGGGGAAACACTCAGTTCAGTCTTGCAGTGAGTTTTGTACTGTGCATTTTACAAACATTGGTTTGGTTTGTTGTGTTGTGATGGAAGGTGAAAACGTCAGAAAGAAAGTTGTTGGGAGTAAAGTTCTCCATAGTCAATCTCGTGAAATTGTATCATATGTGTTTCGTTTTATGAAACAAGATGGCGAGAACGGAGGGGCATTTTAACGAAAGTGGAAACCCGCGAAGCGCAAGCAACTTGAGTTTCCGTTAGTTGTATAGAACGAATTTTAAAGTAAGGAAAGGAATGTTTGCAGGCTTGTAGGCCTACAGAGTTTTACACATATAAAATAATAATTATTGACGTCTTCGATCTATATGTGGTGAGAAGAACTGTAAACGAATTTCATATAACGGAAGGTTAAACAGCCCACTTTAAAGTCCTTACCACTTAGCCTAAAAACCAAATTAAAACAAATTGGGAAAAACTATTCATATTGTGAAAATAGGCAGCAATTTTGAAATTTATAACGATTTTTCTGGTTAGAAAGTTTGTCCAATTGCTTGTAAACAAAACAAAGACGACAAACATACGATAAGACAAGACTGCAACATGGCGTTGACAGCGGAAAGGAGCTGAGTGAATGTCTGTATCAGCAGTAGTCATTATAACATCATTTCTCCGCCCGCCTGCAACTTCACCTTACGCGAAGTATGAAAGTCCAGGCTACACCTTACAAACTGTACCAATTTTAGTACTGTATAAATAGAAGACGAACTTCTTGATTCAACATTTTATTTATTAAAAATTACAAAAAGTACGATTTTTTTTATAGCGGCATTAATTTTTCACCCGGTTGCGCCTCGAAAAGACCGCTACCCTCGGCTTTCACCGCCGACTGACAAATATTTATCAAAATGATGTCGAGATAATTATCCTATGTGATACATGATTTAGCTAAAACTTATTATGGTACGCTGGTTATCCATCGGTGTAATCTATGCTAAACGTTCGTCCTGTCTGTATATTGAGCTCACTCGTTGGTTATTGTATAATCTGTGGATTTTTTCTTTGAGACTCGAAGAATGACCAGCTGATTTTTGTATCTCTTCAAAAACCTTGGAATTTGTTATTATCTGTCACGAGCCTAACCTATTAAGATTAATTTAGTATTGTTAAGAAAGTCTGCTGATTTCAAGGTAAGCAATTTAACCTCATAATACAGTAAATTTTGGTAGAATTAAAACACTTGTATTATTTTTAATCTGTAAAATTATTTATTTTAAAAAACCTTTGTCTTATTTTAGGTTATAAACTGAAAAATACAATGTAACAAAATTTAACTATAAGTAATAAAAACTTTATAAATCTATTTAGTAAATGGTATACTTTGTCCTTGAAGTTATTTATGTTTACAGGTCCCATATGTCTTCATAAGATGTATTCAAAAAATATGTTAGGTAAATATGTTAAATCGGATAACCTCTCTCCATATTAACCAAATGTTATAGGCCCTAACTAAAAACAGGTTTGATTAGGTTGGATAGTTTTTATATTAAAAATTCTTTGAATATGTTGTGAAATTATCAGTCACTTCATATTACTAAAATAAGATATCAGTGACTCATAGGCCAATGGTCTACTGAATTTTTATATGTTAATTACTCTGGGACCTAGGCATCAGCTTAAATACTTAAGAATTCTGACTGACAGTGAGTTTGTAGCAAAATATAAATACTGTAATAGTTTTACTACATAAGTAGTTGTTTTAAAACTACATACATAAAACTAACCTAACCTGGTTAATATATAATTTTAGGGTAATTATATAGCAGAGCTGCCTCACTTCAAAATAAATTTTTATGGGTTTTATTCGTCAAATAAATGTAGGAAAAATATTTTATTATCGAAAAAAGTGTCGGAAAGATGATTACATTAGGCCTATAAACTAGTTCACCTCTGGGTCTTAGGAGGTTAAGGTGGCGCCGTATTTTCCTTGTTTTACTTTTTTATCCTCTACTACATACCTTACTTCATAAGAATAAATAATGTTTTCTTTGCTGTAAATATGTAGGGCTGTATTATTATATGTCACGAAAGGTTTGGCCAAGTTGCTATATATATATATATATATATATATATATATATATATATATATATAACCACCTGGCCGAACCTTCCGTACGTTTATTGAAGTGAATGTCATGAGTATGAAAGATAACACAGAGTTAGTTTTTTCACGAAAAAACAACTTGTGTAATTATATTATGTAATCATCTTTCCGACACTTTTTTTCGATAATAAAATATTTTTCCAACATTTATTTGATGAATAAAACCCATAAAAATTGATTTTGATATGGCTACTCTGCTATATAATTACCAATTTTAGATAGGATGCATACAAATTGATAATGTATTTGACAATATACTGTAATACTACAAAGAAGAACAGTGCTTGTTAGTTTGTTTTACTGTCCTAATTTGGTTCAGATCTGTCTATGGAAGATAACAGTTGGGAATTTCATGATAATTTTGAGAATAGTACTAGGACGTTAAACAAATATGGTTGTAATATATGTAAATTTAATTGTATTATATACTATAATAGATTGTAACTAATAATGATTCATAAATGTTCTTCTCATTGAATGTAGAAAGTTGAGGTATAAGTTAGCGGGGATCTAATAATGTACTAGGCATAAAAATAGTCAGTTTTATTAATTATTTGAATTGATTAAAAGTTTTTGTGGTTTCATTTTTTTAATGCCATGTGTAGACATCATGGATTCTAAGAGGAAAATACTTTAACGAAGAAAAGAAAATATACTTATGAGAATTCCACTTTACAAATACTGTATACTAACATCATCTTAACATCATAACAATATATTATAAATTACTACCAGGAGATACCATATGACCTTTTGACATAGAAGATATATTAAGAATGTTTATTTGGTGGTCAGTGTATGAAATGCTTATGAGAATATATTCATCCATAAATTAGGTTAAGTTATGCTATTCGAATAAAGCAAGATGCATTTAATCTTTTATAAGTTTCCCTTATTGATCATGAGATTAATTTATTTTAATGCGAAATTCGTTTAAATAGAAACCTATTTTGATAAAGGAAAATATAATTTTTTTAGCAGAATTCATTTTTCACTGTAAAATTATCAAATTCACACAACAATAGGTTCAATTATATAAAGTCTAAGTAATTGCTGTCACCGAAGTAGTCTAATTAGTAGGGCCTACTGATGATGAGCTACTAGATATACAATGAAATGAGTATCAATTAGACTAATAACTCATGCATAATAAAGCTTTTGGCAATAAATTTTACAAATATTGCCAAATTTACTTATTGTGAAATAGCAATATAATGATGCTAAGGTATCTTTATTTATATGAAATAAATATAAAGGAATTTAACCTTACTTAACTTATCTTTTCGTCAGACAGTTTAGATAACTTTATATCTATTATATTAACTTACTTCAACTGTTATTTATTTAAAATACTGTATCATATGATATTACATTAAAATCAACTATATTTTAATAGAAAGTATAACGACTTGTATGACATTCAGTGTCTAAACAAAACAGAAACAACGAAACAAAAATATCAGTTTGATAGTTGTCAATTAAAAAATTACCCATGGAGGCTGTTTTTTGGGAAAAAGTATTTAAGGGTTTAAACTTGCTTTGTTTATGTCATAAGCATGTCCTCAGTGTAAGTTGTAATTTGATTAAAATGAAGCTTTTAATGACTAGTCATGATTCATTTTTGTTTTTCACCAATTATTCCGAAACCATACTATTAACCTTGACTGTCGTTAGTAAAACTCGATTTTAATCAAATAGATTTACGTTGAAGAAGTGTTGTCTACAAATGAAGCACGTTTAGTGTCTTATGTAAATATGTATTTTTTCCCCCCAAAAAAATTGCATCAATGGTTCATCAATAACATTTTTGATGGGAATTAGGTTTGTTTTTATTTGGTTGTAGGGATGGATGAGTAGAAAGTTTGTAGAGTGTTTTTTCCCCTTTTATTTTTACTTTGAATAGTGAAGCCCTGTGTTAATATTAATAATTATTTAAAATCTGTTATCGACTCTGTAAAAATTTCTTAGTGTTTTGATCTTTAGTTTAAAAAAATTATAAACACAAATACTTTTTAAGAATTATTTGCTTTCATATTATTTCAATTATTTGCATAGTTATTCTCATATTTTGGGGAAGTTGCTATGGATATTGATCTTCATAATATTGGGTTGTGTGATTAATAATAAAATAAAATGTTAATGTTAGGACTATATGAAAATTTTTATTTTTTAGAAATCCTGATGACTTGATTTGTTATGTTTAACATTTTGGTGAGACATCTTCCAACAGCTGTAACTCAACGGGTAATCGCAACTTATTTTAAAATAAGGTAAATTGATTCTTTTGTTAACAGGGTTAAAAAAAATAGTTGATGTTGTTAGCGGATGACTTTTTATTTCTTACGTGTCAAGACAGATGTGTAATTTAAGAATTTCTGTTTTGGCCATTTTGATTTTAATTTTGGATTAAATTACACTAATGGTAGTGACAAAACAAGTTAATGGTCCTACATAGTACTTACCCAGCCTCATCATACAATAATTTATATCAAGGAATCCTCTAAATGTAATGCTTCAAAACTAGTTTTGTAGTAGGAAATGTTAAATTGTATTGGTAAACCCAGTAAGATAAGTTTGTTTAAAACAATTGCCTTTCAGGTATTCTGAACTTTGTAATTGTGTATATCACTACTTTTTTACGTCAAATGGGTCTTATAGTTGTTTTATTCAGAGTGATTTTTTGAAAATTTACCACCTCTATTATTTAAAAGACAGAAAGTGATATGCCTAATCTGTTCTTGGGACAGTTATTCACCTTTAAGAGGAACCTTAAAATACCTATTTACAAAATAAAAAACCCTTCCTCATCCCACTACCCTCATCTTAAAAATGTGTAATGGATTCATATGGCTTGTGGTACCTCAAATTAAAGCCCTTTAAAAACCATGAATTTTTGTTGTAAGAAAATAAAAATTACCCAATGCATTTGTTCGCTATACTCAATATTTTTCTAGAATTTTATAAAAATAGGTTATTGCACTATGAAAATAGCTTAGTTGATGGTACAGAAAACTCACTTCTTATCAATAATTAATTGTAATGAAACTTCGTTGCAAAAGTAATTGTTAGAAATGATGACATTCTCAAAAATCAAGGAAAGGTGACATGAAAAAATATATTTTAGACTTACCTAAATTTTTCTTTGTTTCAGTTTTACTATCATGAAAACTATAAAACTTGTCCATTACATGCTGTTGACGGTCCAATTTTAAATATTAAGCTTTGTAATAAATACTATTTTCAGAGTGGGGCAGAGAAAGAGGACGTTATTGAAATAAATCGTTAGGTTTTATTTGAAAAAAAAAAAAAATTGATTGACATATAAACATTTGTGATTGCATAGCATTTAATAATATTTATTTGTGAAAAATCTCTTCTTTCAAATTTTGTACATTTTCATTAATTATTTATTGCAAGCATTTTTGGCCTCAACTCGGTCAATTTTGACAATTTGTTGCAGATACTTGTCCTTCAATTCATATAATGTCTCATACACATGTGAATTGAGGTGTCCCCATAAAAAATAGACGCACATTGATAAATCTAGGGATTGAAGGTGCCATGCAACATCACCAAATCTGGAAACAGAGGGCGAAAGACATCAATTGAAGCTCGGTCTATGTGCTATGTCGCCCCATCTTGCTGAAACCATATACACCGAATAACAATCCACATTTACCATAACTCAAATACTTAAAAGTTTTTTCTCATGTAACACTAAGAAGTAACTGTTAATAATAACACCATTTTCTTCAAAAAATAAGTACCAATCACATATTTCTTTCACAACACGCACCAAATTGTATCGTTTGGGTTGTGTAGTGGCGACAATTTTGTTTGTTGACTGCACCATTGAGATAAAATGAGCTTCATCACTTATTAACAAGATCATGTTTTCGTTTTCTTCGTTGTGCGTGGAAAGTTCAATCATTGTTGGTAATATGTTTTGTTCATCTCCTGCACAACTGCTAAATTGTACGGGTGAAAACTTATTTCTTCATGTAAAACAGGTCTCACCGTGCGATTGCTGATTTTAAGTTCCACAGAATCTCTTAGAGCAGAGCAGCTTGGACTTTGTAACATTGTAACCCTGGTGGTTTGATATTCATTAATGACCCTCCTGAACGAAGATTAAACCTAACGTAAGATTGTGATACAAGATGAAACAGAATCATTTCGGTTGATTTTGAATCTGCGTTGAAACTCACTCCGAACAACAATCGTTGGTTCACCACTCGTCACAAAACAGTTGTACGCAAAAACACAGTGTTCTAACGTCCATGGCTCCATAATACAGACTGAAAGTTGTGAAAGTGAAATGCTACAAACAAGTTGGATATCCCCACCCGAACTCCTCCACCCTGTAAAAGAAACATAGTGCAAACTTTATGTATCTTTTTATCTCAGATTGATATTTTTTTGATTGTGACCAATAACTTCAATTATTGTATGAGTAAGTTTGAATAATATTGCACCATTTATTAACTTAACCTAATAACTCTAATAGATATTGAATATCATATTGTTAACTGTATAATATAGGGTCCAGTTATATAATGTAAATTGATTTAATGAGATCGTTAATTAAAACAATGATAAGATAATGAATTAACATTTTGTGTAGGCCTACAGTGTAATGTGGATAGTGTAGTGGACTAGGTGGATTGTTGTTTTTTTTTTTACATTTATTCAGTTGTCGTGGTTTAGTGGTATTTGTCATTATTGGCCGGATCCTTTCTATAAATATGTTAGGGGATTGTAGAACAACCCTTTTTGAAATGAATTAAACTTTAACGGGATAAAATAAATGTACGAGGTGTGGCTATTTAACAAGTGAATTGTCCTACACAATATTTCATTTTCTCTCCAATTTGATGTAGTAAAGATCTGTGTGATATTTAGATATTCTTTCAATGAAAATCATTGAATAAAACTTTTTTACAACGAAAGATTGTTGTTTAGTATTTTCTTAGTAGAATGATATAAGATGAGTTAGTTAAAATCAATTCTGAGATTTAAATAAACAAGTTGATGGGTTTCGTCGTGGTACTTAATCAGCGCTAATCATACATTATAGTAAAACCAGATCTTTACTATAAATCCCTAGATTAAATTGTCCTCAGTGTGTTAGGTAGACATAGCTACAGCGCTGTTCCACCGATCACAGTTGAGCACTAACACGTAACACAATCACAGGTAGATTTGAAATAATCTGAATAATATTCTTCATGTTTGAAATTAAAAATCGTTTTGTAGCCACATTTTGGTTATTCCTATCTTGCGACTGGTAGATATTTCAGACTCAGAATATTTCAAATCTACCAGTGATTGTGTTACATGTTGTGTGTTTGTGTGTTAGTGCTTAGCCTGACGAAGACGATTGTGATCAGTGTAACAGCTCTATAGCTACGTCTACATAACGGACTGAAGACAACCTAATCTAAGTATTTATATTACTGGAACATTCCAAAGCAACACATTAATAAGAACACAATAATAAGAAATAAAACCAGATCCTTTAAATGTAACGCCCAAAAGTTGGTTTCTTGTACCTTGTAGGAAATGTTAAATTGTATTGCTAGATCAAGAAGTCTTATCCAGTAGTGTGTTTGTTTAAAACAGTTGTTACACAGGTTTTCTGAATCTCGTAATTGTATCACTAATCTTTTGATGTCAGTTAGGCCCGGGTATCTTTTAAAAAGGTTTCCACTCCTTTGCTCTTGACAGTGTTTTAACCTTTGTGGGCCTTAAAGTTGTACATATGTGAAAGAAACCTCTACTCGTGCTTCGTTTGTATAGCTGACTTAGTCCTTTCGGATCTTGTAACTATACGAATATCACAATTTCTTTGGAGTTCAGGTTTAAAAATTACATTTTTGATAATAACTTTGCTATTTGTCCTCGTAGAGTACCATTACATTCAAAATTGAAAACTGCAAATTTTTGTCTAATTTCGTGTGTTATAACGCACGAGTTTTGCAGTTGAATAACGCACGAGATATGAAAAGAAACCTGTATAAAAGACAGCTATTTTTACATTTATAATTTGATTTTTCTGAATTTCAATATGGTTCTAAATGAACACACTATAGTCTCCTATATCAACTTTCATGTTCATATCTAAATTTGTGCGGCCGTTATTGAGATTATGTACAGATGACAATGAGGACCGAAATAACTTTTTCGGTCTGGTGGGGAAATGAAGTGAAAATCAGTCAAAAAACGGAGGTGAATATAAACCAAATTTTATTATTGTTTTCATGATTACTAAACTTACCCTTTACTTCGTATACTGGGAAAGTAAATAAAATATGCCAAATTCTTTTTTATAGTACATACCTTATATTTAAAAGGAATAATGGTATTTTCTTAGCAGAATTCACTTTTTCACTATCAAAATTAAACATAAAAAGTACCAAATTGCCGTAGTATACATATCACAATGGGAATTCGAAAATCCATATTCATTTCTAAAACAGTCATTTTTTTTTAAAGCCTATTCTAAAAGAAACTAATTTACAACCACGAAATTTCTCCATAAATATTACGTATTAATCCAATTTCTAACCATTTAATTCAAACATCAAATTACAAGACGGTGTTTTAACCAGAATCATGACCACTGACATTTACAGTTATTACAACTCTCGGGAAAAGAAATTTCTTCATGATATGAGCAATACAATTTATCCATAATTGATGTATCTTGTACATTTGAACAGCCAACATTGAGTTTATAAAAATAATTTTCTTTTCCTTTTATTCTGTATCCTGGTTTAACTTGTGAAGATGTTCTTTCAGCTTCATTTTGGTATGAATTTGTAACCGTGTACATCTTAACAATATATCAACCAATAGTGGGAGGCCGCCAAGTTACTACCCTTGCATGCATGACAAATATTTGGTGAGGAAGTTTTCTTTGTGTTAGGATTATAACTGGCCTAGCAAGATGAACTGTTTTGCGAGAAGCTTCACAAGCTGTTTTGTTAAAAAAAGTCTTCACTAGTACATACAAAACGATTCACATAACCAGTGTGATGATAGTCAGTCTTGTTTTTAGCCATACCTCGTATTATTAATTTATTATTAGGCTAGTTATAATTAATTTTTATAGGCCTTTATGTCTAAGACTTTAGTTCATTTTTTAGGTTATATCAGCTGTGAATACAATAGCAGCCATTTTGTTAAATTCACCATATATTCATATAGCCTCGTGAAAACTACTTTTTTTAGGTGTCTTATATGCCCTTAGGTAGGCTGCACATTAGAACGATTACGATGTTTATCAAACGATCATTGTGATGCACAACTTTTAACTTAAGATAATTTTGATGTACACTAAAGTCATACGATCTATTAGTAGGAGATATTTTTTCAAGTGTGTAATCTTGAGCTCTTCCAGTAAAGATGACGTTTTCGTGATGTTTTGGTGTTCGAAAAACAGGAGAAGGAAATATCTGGTACAGTCGTATAATTTAACGAATGTACGACACAGTTCCGCAGTAGTTGTAAGAGAACTGTCTGAACATGAAATTTTAAGAATTTTTTAGGATGGGCCCTGGATAGTTTCCATTTCTTATTGCAACTCGCGACTACTTCTTTTGATAAACACGATTTTTGTGACTTTTAATTCGACTCCAAAGGTCTTCCAGACCAAACCTATCACGTCAGTTTTATGGCAGTCTTTCAGTTTATAATTATATAAACAGGGACATTTTCACAAACTATCGATGAAAGAAATTAAGAAACTTAAATTTTTAGCATTACTTGTACCTCTAAAAACATCTTGTCACTTTGAATTATCGTATGATACTAAGCGAAGAGATAGGTCGAGCGTGTTGCCTAAATACGTGTATCTTATGATGGATATCTTTTCATTCTAGTGTATATGTGTTTAGCCATTACAAGACTATTTGAATGGACACTTTAGTGTACAGCCGCCCTAAACTATTACAGAAGCACGTTTTGTTCCCACTTTTAGAAGATTATGGTGCAGAATTAAATATTTAAACAAAACTTTTTTTTCATTCTAAAAACAAAAATCTAAAAATATGAAGGTCCTAGTCTGCATTTTATAAAACTTAGTTATCCCAAACGGCCTACAGTAGATACAATCTTGTTGAGCACTGTGGTGAAATTCACAATAATAATTTGAATTTGCCCCTAACCACAATCACTGGAACTTAATAAAACACAATTATCTGATTGATTGTTCTTTATTAATTATATCCACTTAATGCCCTGATGTACATTTCGATAACATGGTTATCATCATCGGAGGGTCTTGCTTATACCATATAATTTTTAAAGTTTTACTTTTTTTCTGTTCAAAAATAAATACTTTGGTTATTGATTATTTGCATAAATATTGGTTTAAATTAGAGTTGTACTTTAAAAAATATTTTTAATATTAAATTTAACAGCTTTGTAATTACAGCGTAGTGGCAATAGTGTGTATTCAAAATTTTTTAATATGCTACCGTAAAGATTATCAGTTTTTCCGTGTTTTTTAGACACTTTTTACGATTTTATGACTTGTTTTAGTTGAAGTTATACCAAAATTTGAAAATGGCTGCATCAGTAATTCCTGAATTACTTCCCCTGCCTTTGTTTAGTTGGCAAGTACCAGTAGTGTGTGTAGTTGTTTGGAGATTAATATATTCAGGGCGTTTCAATCTTTAGGAAGTGATTCTGGACATCCAAACTAAAATAAATCAAATAATTATAAATATGTAAAGAAATATTTCATTTTCCGTTTATCTGTCTGTATTTTTTTAAACAAGATATAACTTTAGATGGAACAGTTTTGTTAGTTTGCAGTGGGCTATAAAATCTGATATTTGGTCACCGTTTAAAAATGACATTCATTAAAAAATGTTAATGCCAGGTACAGTGTAAAGTAAACTAACATAATCAGTTTTAGTGACTAAATCTGAAGGTCCTGGTCACACTTTATATAAAAACTTTATTTAAAAATCCGTTTACAACATCACTTATAACGACATATTGGTTTTAGCGACAAGTTTTTATTGTTTTGTTACAAAATTGATCCGGATATAACGACAGGGTGTAAATTGACAATTTGTTTCTTTCTCACGTTTTGTTTTCTTACACTTCTCAAATATTTTTATGCTAAAACAGGCGAGACATTATTTTTGGCATGTAATATAAAAAGAGACAAATTAATTCTTAAATAAATTGTTCTTAGTTTCCAGCAGGTTTCTAATTAGACAAGGGTCATACAACACAATGATGAACGCAAACTGCGCTTTTATTGCGATATGTTGTTACAGGCTATCAGCTGATTTCTACAGCCATCTTAATAATACAAATGACATATCAGGTGGAAAGATTGTGTTCTATGCTTTCAATCTGCCAAGAGTTAAAGATGATATAATAATAGTCCCAAAACACGTGTAAATAAACATCGATCATTTTAGTGACAGATGGGACGAGAGAAAAACCACAGTCGGTCATGGAATGACCAATTGGGAGTTTTAGTGTTAAGGTCTTGTTTATTCTTAAATTTTGATGTTCAGAATCAACTTCAGAAATTTGGCAAACTGATTATGAATCATTCTATGTATATTTTGTTGTGTCCTCAGGCTTAAGGATGTAAATAGCTTAATATTTTAGTCTCGGTCACACAGACCACTACGGATGCTATGCATGCTATAGTGATAAAGATTGTTGCACAGTAATAGACAACAGAAGTGGCCAGATAGCATTGAACGCTTAGCAAGCGTATCCAAGCATGCACAGTGATACAATTGCCATGCGAGATCTCCATTTAGAGTTTTTGTTTTGCCAAGATTGGTTAGGTTAATTTAAACGGTAATGGTTTACTGTAGTGCCCCAATTTTGATTTTTTTTCTTTATTTATTTTTCTACTACATCCTTCATAAAAATAGTAATTATTTTTTTGTGAGCAAAATTGTATTTCACGGAAAAAAACAACATAATTTCAAGTTTTCTAGGTTAAGGTCCATTAAGTGATTTATATGTTAAAATAAATAGCTTTGTACGTCAATTGTTTTCATTTTACAAGGTTCATATTTAACAATATAGCCACCTTACTTGACTTACACGTAAATAAACCTATGTACGATATGACAACACTAATCCCAATTGAAATATGTGGGGTGTTCCCAAGCAGTTTCACATTCGGTGATTGGATACTTGATTACAAAGTCAAGTAAGGTAGCTATATATAAGCGTAAATAAACCTATATAAACTCTAAGGATTACACATGTAGACCTTATTTTCTTTTTACAATATTGTGATGAACATAAAAGTTTTGAATTTGTAAATCATTGAAACAACCGACACTGAACAAACGTAATTAACACATCGTACACTCCCTGTTGATTGTTCAATGGTTTGAACAACACTAATCCCAACTAAAATTTTGCTCGCATGGTATGAAAGTGGTCACCCATCCAAGTAATAACCGCGCTCAATGTTAGTTGACTTCAGTGATCAGTCGAAACATTGTGTTGGCCATGTAAACTTAACCTGAAAATATGTCAATTTCGAAAAAAAAATATTTTCACTCACAAAACATTGTTACTATTATTATGAAGACAAGTATGTAGTAAAAAAATAATGAAAAAAAATAAAAATTGGGGGTGCTACAGTGAACAATTACCATTTAAAAATACACCTTTTTTTCAATTAATACATAATATTTACATGTAATATCAAATGGGGAAAAATTCAAACGATAATACTCTTTGAGTTATCTTCATCTCAATGAAGATCTTGCAAGAGACGATGAAATTCCCCCCTATTCAGATCTCTTTGTAATCAATTATAAATTCATTTATTTATTTTTTATAATCAAAACAATAAGTAAAATATCATCTTCGGAGGAATCACTGCCCCATGGTACATTACGGACAGCAGACATATTAGTTGAAGACTGGTGGAAAAGAATCATGGCGTAGCTTTCTGTGTGGGACCCAGTGTAGCATCCATATTGTCTGTAGCTTTCATTAAGTAGATTCCTGTGTGGCTGAAGTTGTAGAGTGTTTTAAAAATGTGAAACTGTCTGTCCTTTGTCTGCTCAACAGAAACTTGAAATTTGACAACACTTGAAAAATACCAAGAATTAAAATTGTTTTGTAATTAAAAAATAAAATTCAAAATGTAACTTTAAAAATTGACAAGGTTCGTATAACAACAAAGTCTTCATTTGTTGAGTACAAATATACACATCCTGTGCATTGGATAACTTTGCAAACTAATCAAATTGATTCTCGGAAACTCACATGAGGTACATTTTTTTGTAAGGTCCATTTTTAAATAAAAAGTCATTAAAAGATGAACATGGTTTATTATATAGAAAAAAATTTTTTTTTTAAATAGGTTATAAAACTATTTTGTTTTATTTGAATATTTTATAAATAACATCAGGTGCAGTTAAACCTGCCATTTGCACAAGGAATTACCTAACGTAACTAGTGGTTCCGAAGCACGTGACTCACTAGTCACACCTGATCTTGTAGTGTTTTGTTTTACTTAGGTTAGGTTGTCTCATTCTTCACTAAAACTGAACCTCTATGCTTACCACCTTCCTGCATTTATACCTTCAGCATGAACCTCCGGTACAAAAGCTGGGAGGTGGGCAGGACTAGGATGTAGCCCCTGAGATGATTGAGATCTTATCTCAGGAAGCCACTTCCATTACCGAAGCTGAACATACTTCTATTTTTAAATTTTTTTTTCGGCAGTGTACACATTTGTGTGTGGTTTTTTTCCTTATATCTAGAATTTTAAGACACAATGAAACCAAATAAGTATCCTAACTGAAAATACATTTACCAAACTCTCTGTGTGATTCTCAGGTCGAGGCTAAACATTCAATCCTCTTATGTGATGTTATGGGTGTACAATGTATTAAGCTTTTTAACATCAGTTGTGCAATATAAAAAAGTTTTACAAGCAGGAAATGGTACCAAATTGTTCAAACAGTTTGAACCTATAGTTGCTTCACTCGGTAAAGTTGTGCAACCGTCTTCCATCCGTTCAATTGTTCCCTGTAATACAACAATAATTTATATATTTGATTTTTTAAGACAACATTTATATTTCATTATTAAGATTTAGTTTTTTACCAAAATCATGTCACAAGAACAGATAAATTATATTTATATCATGATCAACCAGTTCTTTGGTTTAAGAACAATCCTAAATAGTCTTATAATGAGAGATACATAAAGTAACTGCTTATCAGACCTGATAAGTGCTTATCAGTACTGATAGCTTCCCTCATTATATATGTATTCCTTTTCAAAATTAAAGGGCTAATATTATGAAAACGTACTTAAAATAATTCTTCAATCATTCTTAGATAAGTTTTGTAGTCGTCTACAGCACTATTGTTCCTTTAGGAGATGTACAAGTGGTATAGTATATGGTCTTGTGGCACTGGACCTTATATCAGACCTCTTGGCGTAATTTGTGCAGTCATATTCAGCAAAAACTGAATTTAGAATCTCCTGTGAACTCACTTCTCCTCCGTAGGTGAGCGACAGTTGCAAACGCAACCCAAAAACAGTTCTTTTTGCATTCATTTTTAAAAAGCAGTTTTTATGAGAAAAAAACAATTTGTAGTTTTACTCTAAGTTCAAAGTATGTTCAGTGTAATGCTCTAACATTCTAACGTCCAATGTATCATTCAACTTAACGGTCTAACATTCCATGTATCAACATAGTAATTTTATTTTATGTAAAATTATTATTTGATATTATAAACAATAATATAAAATAAGTTTAAAAGAAAATTAACTGCTTTTGGATTTGTAGATTTTCAATTATATGGATTTAAAAAAATTTTAAAAAGTTGTTCTCATAATCATGCACATATTGCTGTATTCTATAAAAAAGATCTATTATGTTCTATTTTATTTAGAGTTCACAGAAGATTCTAAATCAAGTTTGGCTGAATATGATTGCACGAAGTCCGCCAAGAGGTCTGATGTATGTAAGGGCCAGTGCACCAGAAACTCCATATACAGTACTATCTACTTGTACATTATTAAATTCACTTCTATTGTACCATTTGCGCAATAATATTGAACTCCTGTCTAGCTCAGGCTCAGATATATAAACACGTCCAACATGAACTGTCTATAAGTATTAAAATACATGTAAAGAGCAAGGGTTAAATTATTTTAACACACAATGTAATTAAGGAGTCTTGATTATCGCAGTTAGAAATACATATTGTTTTTAGTTTTCACTCTTCTTTTGGGCTCTAAAGAAATATATCAGTAATAAACAATGTTAATTCAATTGGTCATTTACTGACATCTAATTTGAAGTTGACCCGCAGAATGCATGTCAGACTGTGGCATAGATTCTTGATCTGAGCTCAGTGAGAAATTCCAGTAAGGGTGATTTATAAACTTTATCTTTGGTAAATACCCAGAAGTAAAAATCGAGAGGTGTCAGATCTGGTGAACGAGGTGCCCATGTAATCAGCCCACCTTGATTTATCCATATACCTGAAAAGCAGTTATTGAAGAAATCTCGGACCTTGGTGTGATATTGTGGCAGTGCGCCATCTTGCTGAAAGTGTATGTGGTATTCATGATCATCCTCATCAATCTATGGGTTTAAAAATTTCCCAAGATATCTAGGTACACTATTCCTTTCATGGGTTTCTCTTGAAAACTCTGGTCTTGCTTAAGACACAAAAGACGTTAACATTTGGGTTATCAAGATCATGTTCCAAGAATTGTCGTGGATTTTTACTGCTCCAAAACTGACAAGTGTGTCTAATCACTTTACCACTTACAAAGTCGACTCGTCACGGAATATTATGTGTGCAAGGAAATCCTGGTCTTCATTCAATCTATGTAACATTTCTGTACAAATTTCTTTACGAGCAATCGTATCAGTGTCTTTTATTTCTTGCATCATTGTTAATCTGTACGGTTTCACACTTCAAACAGTCGCATGTGTAACGCCCAGCTCGCTAGAAGCACACTAGGTTGATTTTGTAGGATTGTTAACAAAGTGACCTTTCCCTTACTTGTTCTACGACATTGTTAGATATAGGGACGCTCTGAGGTATTCTTATGGCCTGTTGAACACCCTGTTTCAACAAAACACTAATCCCACTCATAAATGCTAGGCCTCCTAGGGGGATCTTTGTCATACTCTGTAGGAAAATTCCGTTGCAGAATTGTCGCAGACTTCGATTCTTCAAAACAAAACACTGCGAGTGGGACCAGTGAAGATAGCCATCTTTGTTATAGCTATCGTTATCACTTGTAATAGTACTATTTGGTGCTGTTCACTACGGAGTCAAAACTTGTTATATTTTGCTACAAAATGACACCAAAGCCAGCTCTGTAAATAGTCTGAATAAATTTATATTTATGTAGAAAGTTGTAAAGTCCTTTTTGAAGCAGCCTGTGTATTTGTGAAAGTAAAGGTAAATTTTAATCATATAACCTCAAAGTTTAAAAATAAACATGAAATTATTTCTACAGTGTTCAGAATTATAATGGATTTCAATTAAATGTAGTACATTTGATTTTAATATCTATTGAATGTAGGCTACATATTACTAATAACTAAAACCCTCAGCGGCTCATTATTGTGAGTACAGATTTGGCAATCCCAAGGGAGCCCCGCTGGATCTACAGTGTTTTTCATGTAGTCTTAGGTTAGAGCTCACTCATTCATTTCTTGACTAACTTTTGAAATTTTCTGACCCTGATGCTATTCAAGGGTTAGGCGTCTTTATGCTTTCTTCCTTTTTTTTATAAGGCGATGATGACCGAGAGGTTTTTTGCCTTTAAACAACAATAAAAAAAAAAAGGTTGAAAAATTACAAAATATTTTTCCACGCATTTCTTCTTATCTTTAAATTATATATTAGATTGTTATATTTTATTATATGCAAATTGTCGAACTGTATATATCTCTCCAAGACTCAGGCCATAAATGATACACAAATACCATTAAATAAAATGTTATTTTACGATGACGGCGTATTATGGAGCATGTTGATGTTTATAAATGATTGTTCTGTGTTCGTCCTGTGTTTTGTGCTTCAACATGTTTTGTTTTGTAGCTGTGATATTTGTTAAAATGAAGACAACAATAAACATTATATTAAGAACATTGTTTTTGATTAGTTCTTGGAAACATACGCAAGCTTTTCTTAAAGGACAACATTGTGTAGAGATGCCTGGGATGAAGGTCGAGATATTGCCTGCCCTTCATGACAACTACATGTATTTGGTAAGTTAATACCAGTATAGGTTAGGTTAGGATAGGATAGGTTAGGTTAGGTTAGGTTAGGTTAGGTTAGGTTAGGTTGTTTAGGTCAGTGTTTCTTTAGATTTATTAATTAAGTTTTAATAACATTTCAACATCCATGTTTTAACCGATCTTCATATTTCATGACCTTAGGAAAATTGATTTTCGACATGGCGTTGATGTTGTCTGTACGTAAACATTATAGCGGTCAGAAAAATTAAGATAGGACCATTCAATTTTATATAGGGGACTTTATATAATAATAATAAGTCAGTGCTTCATTTCGATTTGATATAAAAGATAATTTTCTATATGACTGCACAGTTACAATGATGTGTATATTGATCGTCTGCTGGGTTGAACAAAATTTTTTTTTTTAAATAAGGTCCTCTAATATATAACAGCTACTATACAATAATTAAAACATCATCGTTATTGAGTATAAAATGCAAATATTTCAAAAAAATATTACACACACAGTTAGTTTAAAAGTGGTACAAAAGAAAAGAAAAGTGACAGTCTCTTAACAGCAGATACACATAAAAAAACACACACACACACACACACACACACATATATATATATATATATATATATATACATATATATATATATATATATATAACATACTATTGATTATTTGCGTAATATTTGCTATAACCAAGGAAGTATAGACTTTCAATAATTAAACTCTTTTACCCATTCTCATATAAATTTCAAAGCGTCTTTCAAATATGGGGGCTGTTCTTTTCAACTTCCAATCGTGCTGTGAAATAGTCAGTTGAGCGGTAGGAGGCAACATGGAGCAGCAGACTACTGCAGACTCCCACTACCACAACCTCAGACACTGCCAAGCGTATGATGCCATTCCGAGTTGATCTGGAGATACGTAAACATGGCTACTACGATTGATTCTCCCACCAAGTGAGTTGCAAACTGTTATTCGGTTCTTCTAAGCAGAAGGGCTTAACACAGTTGAAATTCATTGAAGAATTATCCGAGTATACGGTGAAAACTTTGAGTGATGGTGTAGTGCATGGTTGGTGTAAGAAATTTAAAGATGGACGAGTTGATGTTCATGTTGAAGGGGGCCAATGATGCAAGTCTGTCGCAAAAGAAGACTTCGTTTAACAAATTAATCAAGTGGTTCGAGACAATCGGAGATTTACCATACGCGAGTTGTCTGATAAATTTCCTAACATTTCAACATCAGCCCTTTACACTATTGTAACAGAACACCTGCGTTATAAAAATCTTTATGCTCGATGGGTTCCAAAGATGTTGTCTGATGATATTTATTATGATATCTGTGGTGCTGAATGTCAATCTAACATCATATTTTACATAATGCACTTAGAATGAAACTTTAAATTTCAAGATGGTTTGTTTCCATTACTACCTACAGATTGATAATTTGTATGATTCAGTACAGACTTGACAGCATTTTACATTATCACATATATGTAGTGTAGAGAAATTTATGTGATAAGTTGATTGCAGAGGTCTGTTTTGTGGTTCCAAGAGTCCAAAAAAGTGTTTTTTTTAATGATGTCTATCTATCGCCTGTTGTATGTGCATTGTTCTCAACCTAAATCTGTGGGCCGGTTTTAATCAAATTTGTGAACATATTGTGGCCATTTCTCAGAAGGGTTTATTCTTTTTTTTTTAAATTTTTTATAAAATTGAAAATATTTTAATTCATTGTAACACCCCTCTGTTGACCTGTAATATTCTTTTTTTTTGTCTATTAAGTTTAATAGAAATTTTGTCATTGTTAACTCGTTACAGGACAATTGAACAGCATTGTAATATTTTAATTGTTCCACTTTATCATAGTATAGGCCTACATCATTGTTAATTTGTTCTAAGTTGTTATTTATTAAATTTTAGCAGAGTGTACATTGTTAACTAGTTTTAATATTGTTAATTTAGTTCAAATTTTATATTATTGTATTTTTGTTTTGTTAATTTTATGTTGAAGCATTTTATACTCTTCATTTTGTGTAGGCGATGATAACTGCAATGGATTTTTGCCTTAAAATAGTTGCTATACATATTTTCTCCTCGTAATTAATTGTGTACATCACTAGTTTCTTGATGTTTGCTAGGCCCTAATGGGTCTCGTAGATGTGTATATATTAAAAAATGTCCACTCGTGTCAGTGTCTCGGCCCTAGCGGTCCTGAAAGCTGCAGGGCTTACTAATGTCTTGTTGGTGACTCAACCCTACCAAATCTTGTAACTATACAAATATCAAATTTTCTTGGAAGCTCAGGGTTCGTAATTTTATATTTGACAATAACTTTGCTGTTTGTCATCATATGGAGGTGGGGTTGGAACTATTTCATGTAGAATTGAAGTCTGGATATTTGTATCCAATTTAGTCTTGTTAGGTGAACAACACAAGAACAGGTGAACCATATGAACAATAAACTGTTTTAAATTTCAGTCATTTTAACATTTTCAATTCAATTTTTCTGAATTTCTGTATGATTCTATATGAATACACTATAGTCCTCTATACAAAATTCCATGTTCCTATCTTTATTTGTGTGGCAGTTATCTTGCGACTACGACGACGAATGGACGGCATACTGAAATTCACTTTTCCGGATTCCTGAGGTCATGAAGATCAGTAAAATAATGGAGATCAAATTTTTTCGTGGTCACCAAACTTCAATTATTGGCTTATTTAATCCATTTGGGGAGGGATTAGACTATTCGATGAAATTTGTCCATAACACTTTATCTTCATTTTTAATCAGAAATATAAACAGTTTTTATGAGCAATAATCTATTCAGATTGTTTTGTTTAGATCATGGATGATGCGACCAAGGAAGCGGCTGTCATAGACCCTGTGGAACCTGACCTAGTGATGTCTGCAGTAGAAGATCATGGAGTCAACTTGACCAAAGTGCTGACTACACATCATCATTGGTGAGGAATTAAGAAAATCGATCATTCCATTCTTTTTTTATAAATAAAGTGTATTTTTTATTATTGTGAAAGTTAAATTGTTGGGTAAAGTTAACCCAAAATAACAAAAGGGTTGCTAGCAACCAGGAAAACAGGAAAAACTTGCAAAAATTCAAGGAATTTTGGTTGAAGTCAGGGAAATCTTAAATTTGACAGAAAAATAGTTAAGAAATAATGATTTTTTAAACAGAGATGGATACAATTATTTGTAAAGGAACAAATAAACATTAGAGATGGACAGACGTTCAGCTAGTCTCATACAGGGTCCTCTCCACATTCAGTACGCACACACCCAGTATTCATATCTAGTTTTACCGTATCCTTCACAGAAGGCTACAAAATACTTCTCAGTGTCCTCCAGTACAGATCTATCACAGATCCTTCTGTCCAATAATTGAAAGACGCATATTCTTTACAATGTCCCGTTAAAATAGCTACCATCATCCTTAGATACTTCTTCCTTAGCCATCTGATCCTTCAATCATCAAGTCCATTCAAATTTATTTTTGACTGCCCATAGTCCCCTCTCTCCTTCCACATACCTATGTGCTTCTTCCTCACCTGTTCTCTGCTCATCGTCCTTCCTGTTTGTGTCGGAACTGCCAGTACGACCTCAGGACCTACAAAAGACGTTTCGCCTACAAAAACTGTTCGCTTCTTCATTGCCCATTTACTGTAACTAGTAAGAGAATTAATGTAAAACATCAGCTCAAGATAGACTTGTCTCATTGGTTCATGTCATAGATGTAAGGGAATAGTGTGCATGCTTGCACATCATGAAGTTAGGGAGTCTAATAGTGGAGCCATGATCATCTTGTACTAAGTAATTTAGTGCGGTTACAGAAGCGGGATTTTGGTTTAGTTTTAGTCAATGTGTTTTACAAGTTGAGACTAAATGGAAAATATTTATATGTGTTAATGGGGTATTTAAAATATGACGTCGAATGAGTCATGCTGAACAACTATTGTCATGTTTGTGCAATGTCGTTATGTGTTGTTGTTTCTTTACACCTTTACTTTCTGCCTGTTGGGTTAATAAAAATATGGGATTAGGTAATACAAGGAAACAAGTTGATGGGTACCATCAGTGTACGTACCCATCCCCATAATATAATCAATTACTAGCCGATGTAACGCCGAAAATTTGATTTCTTGGGCCTTGTCGGAAATGTTAAATTGTATTGGTAGATCATGAGGTTTTATCCACTAGGGTAAGTTTTTAAATAGTTGTTACACTGGTCTCCTGAACGTCATAATTGTGTATCACAACTTTCTTGATGTCGGCTAGGCCCTAACAGACATTATAGATGTGTATATATTAAAAAGTCTTCACTCGCTTTGCTCGTGGTAGTACTGTTAGGAATAATTGTTAAAAATAGTTCTTAGTTAAAATTATAAAAACTATCAAATATAATGTTAATTGTAAGTCCTACGACAATACAGAGAAGGCAGCCTATTATTGTGAAATATATCAAAAAGTGTTGCAATAGCTGACTCTAGACAAAATACTCAGTTCATTAACCTGGCAAGGTATGTAAATCCACCATGACCTAAAAAAGAGGTCAGTCATAATTGGAAATAGCATTGAGGAAGGCTGCAGACAGCTGTCAATCGAATTTGTGACTGGACTAAAAAATGGCGAATAAACCAGAATGAGACAAAATCTGTTCATGTTAATTTTACTAACAGAAAAACCAATTATCTCCCAGTGGTTATCAATCAACAAGTGATCCCACAAGACAATAATGCAAAATACTTGGGCATGACACTAGACGCAAGATTGCGATGGAAGGTACATGTTAAAAAGAAACGTAATGAACTGAATCTCAAACTAAGGAAAATGCATCGGCTTCTTGGGCGGCATTCAGAGCTGTCAGTGCACAATAAACTATTACTTTATAAACAAGTCCTAAAACCTATCTGGACATATGGTGTGCAGCTTTGGGGCTGCACAAAAAGAAGCAACATCAATTATTCAAACATATCAAAATAAAGTACTGATGGGCATTGTTAATGCTCCATGGTACATACGCAATGATGATCTCCATAAGGATTTACAAATTGCTACAGTTTATGAAGAGGTTCGGCGATTTGCTAGGAAGCATGAAGAAAGATTGCATAAGCACCATAACATCGAGATGCTACAAGTTCTCGACAATTCAGTTCAAGTTCGGCGGTTGGACAGGATAAAACCGTTTGATTTGGCCTAAGACAAGACTAATATGTGAATAACACAAGAACAAGTGATTTTGTGTATTGGAGTGCGTCGTAGGATGTGCAGCCAACAAACGCTTTCATTTTAAAGAAATTTGATAGATGGACTAAGTTCAGTTTCAATTGTTAAAAAAAAGAAAGTCATAATTGAAAAGTGATAGCCGAAGGCCCTGTTTGTCGATTGACCCAGAGCATTGGTCAGTCATTATTGAAGAGACCAACAGCAACAGCTGGAGGTTCTGCTCATCGGTTGGCCAAGAGCATTGGTCGGAATATCAACTTGCATCTAATATTACTATTATCAACTATTATTTGCTGAAATAGAGGTGAGCAAACTGACAGTGTATTCTTAAGTGAAAGATATAAAAGAAAGTAGACTCAATTGAATTTTTGATTATTTCACAATAATATTTAGCTCGTTCTATCTTCGAACTGATTGATATAGTTTACAATGAAGGGGACTAGATATCAACAATGTATTTCTTAGCATTATAAATAAACTGAACCACTGATTGCTATTTAGTATTTCATTTAACTATTAATAGCTTTATCTGAAATGAATAACTTTCATTTATAATAAACGTATAAATTTCAATTGCACCCAAAATTAGATCTTAGAAAAAACTACATCCTAACAGTATCACGACCTTAGTGGTCTTCGAAGTTGTACATCTATAAAGGAGCCTCCACTATGCTTGTATCAGTGATTCGTCCCTAGTTTATCTCGCAACTATTAAAAATGACATTTTCCTGGAAAAGTCATAGTTCGAAAGTACATTTTGGAAAATAATTTTGGTATTTATCATATTAGAGAGGTATGGTTCGTACCATTACATGTAAAATTAAAATGTTCGTCTAATTTCATGTATTATAAACTGATAACACACAATATATGAACAAAAAACTGTCTAAATTGACATTTACAATTAGATTTTTCTAAATTTCAATAGGGTTTTATTGGGGTTACGAATGGACAGCATGTGACAATCACTTTTTTTTTTCCTGAGGCCATGATGATATGTGAAGATTCTTAAAAAGAAACGTAGGTGTACATTTTTTTGTGATTATCAAAATTAACCTATACTTTGTTCATTGGAGTAAATAAAATGCATTGCTATCAAACAGATTCGAACTTGCATAACCTTTGACAGTTCACTAGTCTGAACTGAGACGAGATAATAATTTGGTTACAATTAAGAGTGAATATGTGCAATTAGTTAAAAATAAGCTGGTTGGGTTGATCGTTGGCCATCGGTTTCGTCAGATGGCATCTCGAGGCTAACTATGGGTCTTTTAGTATTATAGTGAGTAACTGCGGGAAATATAACCAATTATACCTAATCTTATATGTTATTTTGCTTTTAACCTAACCTATTTTATGGTTTTTTCAGGGATCATGCAGGAGGAAACAAGAAGATTAAGGATGTCTTACCCAGTCTGAAGATATACGGCGGAGACGACAGGATCGAAGGTTTGACTGAGAAAGTAAAAGACGGAGATACATTAAAGATAGGGAACTTGGAAGTTGAATGTCTGCATACACCTTGTCATACGAAGGGACATATCACTTATTTAGTTAAACCTGTTGATGAACCACAAGCTGTATTTACTGGTGAGTTGAATTATTTTACTTTTTTGTATCTGAAACCTTTTCTCCTGTAATCTACAAGGTATGTCGCTAAAGTATATTCCGTTTGGTAATCAAAACAAAACTAATACAGATACAGAAAAACCATTTATTGTAAAAATTTACAAACCTTAAACTATTTCTTTACACACCTCCCACCATTTTGTAGGGACTTGCAAAAGACGCTTCATTTTACACCTGAACAAGTCATTCATTGAACTTTCGAACCCATCTCCTTACCATTGAATCACTCGTCCCATTTTCTCCGTAACGTGGCAGATCTGTTGATGAATGTTGACTGGTTTAGTGTTTTTTAAATTCAGAAAACGAATTACAGATCTAATCTCACAAGCGGTGAGAATTTCAATCAACTTTGCCATTCTAAACAAGTACCACAAAGCATAAACAACATACAGCGATGTCAAAATGGTGTCATTTCCTTCTCCTTGACTCAAAGCAACTACCTCGGATGCGCTGAACTGCAATCGCATCGCTGCTGCGGAAAGAAATACAAGCAGAACTTATTTTCTGGACATCCCTTGTATTATTACGCCTAATACTATTGAATGCCAGAAGGAATTTACATTGTAATAACTAGAATTAATTTGATATACCTCTCAATTCGTGCAATGAAATGGCTTCATTATACTTACATTTTTTAAACTATGGCCAATTATTAAAATTTAGAGTTATTTTCTATCCTGTGTGTACTGCTTTGCTTGTATTACACATTGATACAATATTTGAACATGAATTATACTAGTACAAAAATGTAATAAAAAAACAATAATATATATATATATATTATACTATATTACAACATTACTTCTATAATGTTGTATTTTTAAGTTAAAAATCAAATTTTCGTATTACATTCCTTTCCCAATCCATAGGCCTATACATACGGGAGATATTCAGGGTGTGCAGGAATAAATTGGGAAGTGTATGGGAATTTTTTAATTTCAATTTGCTGGAGACCACGAAAAAGAAAAAAATAAGTGTAAAAAACTACGGGAAGTTACTTTAAAATACTTTCTTTTAAAGAAATCATTAAATCTCGACCTTGCCTGAAAAGAAAGGAAAATACTGATGTGTGTATCATAAAAAAAATGGAAAGAAAATAATTTGTTGGTTAATTCTTTAAAAAATAACAATTTTATTATTATTAAAAAAAAAAAAATCTTTATAGAGGTTTGGCAAAATGCGTATTTATGCACTCATCCCTTATGGACTTATGAGTCGGACTCTCTCAAAGGCATACCGACTAAAACCTTCCTCTTTGCCAGCCGTTTTACCTACTCCGAGACCGCTCTCGCATTACTTCGAAGTGGCGCCTGCTTTTAGCCTATCTGTGGCTCCTCTTCTCTGGCTGCTATGGGTCTAGCCAGCCCTCATCCTTCTTGCACCTCAGTACCAATTCAATGTATTCTGCAATTGCCACCCAGCGCTCTCTGCATGTCAACATCTCTCCAACTATAGTCCCAGTGGCTAGTTCTCCCACCATGTCGCTAATGCCTCGTCGTTGTTCTACAAAGCGGTTGCATTTAAAGAACGTATGCTCTGCATCATCCCTTACATTCTTACACACTCTACAGTTAGTGGATGCTACCTCCCCATCTTTCCCAGGTAAGACCGGAAGTACCCATGCTCCGTTAAGAACTGCGTGAGGAAGAAGTTCACTTCACCGTGTCCTCGTTTCATCCAATCCTGTAGGTTCGGCACCAGCGCAGCTGTCCATCGACCTCTAGTTTCACAAAAAATAACAATTATAAAGCTTATTGCTCCCTTTACAAGCCTGAGTTCAGTGTAGCTCTTGGCGATAATTAAGACTGTCAACATGCCAAAATCAAAGTACATAAACGCAGAATTAGGGCTTTAACACTTCTTCTAAGATCTCCAACTATTTTTAGTATCCAAGTGATATTAGTGGTGAATCCGATATATAGTGCGACATAACCTCGGTTGCAGTAGCACGGACTATCCAAGAAACATATTTCTGGATTCCGATGTGGCCAAAAAATGCACTGTGGTATGATGAAAGGAGAGTTAATTGAAAAAAATGTGTTAGCACCCTAAATGTATTTAATGATGCAGAGAAGTATAGCACACTTTTTGTTCTGTGGCTTCAGATCCATCGAATTTCAAGAACAGTTGTCCTTTTCAGTTCACACAATATAAATATAATTTAACAAAAATTATTTAAGTCTTGTAAGGGTTTCATGTAAGGAAGGGTTAACCATGTAAGGGTTTCTATTAAGTCAACGAGTCTTTGCTCAGTCTAGTTCGATCATAAGAACTCGTTAGATCATTTTTTTTATTTTACTGAATTTAATACCCTTGAAATGAATTTACTGCTCTTAATACTGCCGTATTTTTCATTCTCACGGCGAAATATTCTGGCAGTGCAAAATCATGCTTTGATGAAACTCGATATCGCTGGGCTTTTAGTTTTACATCTTCGAACATCCTGTTGAAATATTTTCTGTCTGATTTCTAAGTTAATCATAGCTAAAATTTATTAATTTATTTCGTTTTGTTTAATTTTGAGAGTATTATTTATTTCATGGATTGTATAAGTTGATATTTGGAGTGTCCCTGATAGTCTCTTTAAGATAATCTTTTATACACAAAATCAAAATCAGAGTCTCATAACAATTTTATGTTAAATAGTAGTATTGACCAACCGTCATCAGTCTTAATCTACCTAAGCCTAACCTTTCAGATGTACTTATATCGATGTCAACATCACATACCTTAAATGACTTCAAAATTGATTTGATTTTAGATGGGTTTGAAACGAAATGTTAAGTTTTTAAAAAAAAACTAAACTCGATGGGGCTGCTAAAAAGAGTCTAGGCGTGCTAGACGAGATTTCAGTCGGATAATGTGTGGTTATCACATTGCAATTCCCATTGCCATTGTTCTAGCCTTCCTAGCCAGAATGCGCAAATGTAATTTTCCAATTTTTCGCATGAAACTGAGTCAACTAAATGAAGTTAAAACTTCATGGTATTGAACCTGGAACCTTTCATTCGTGAGGTCAGAGTCCACCAGAACAACTGGATCCTAAATATTGTCTAGAAATTTTGAAAAGTAGGAACACAAGATTTTATTATTTATTAAGGAAATAGAAATATTGTTTTGAATCTATATTGCGTATGTGCTATAAACTGATGGTATGTTTTGGTGTTTAGGTGATACACTATTTGTAGGTGGCTGTGGAAGATTCTTTGAAGGCACTGCTCAAGAAATGTATAACGCTCTGTTGGGTAAACTAGGATCCCTGGCGGATGATACGGTAAGAATAATTTATAAAACTCTGAATCAATATAATTTGAAACGCATGGCTTACATGTACACTGTTTGCGAAATCATAATCACAGTTTCTGATTATATCTCCATAAAAAATCCTTTACATCTTTGATTTTAATAAAGCCAGTATGTTGTATAAGTGTTTCATTTGCTCATTTAATCTAAAACACACGAGACGGTTTGTGTCGACATATCAAACCACAGCTCAAAACTAAATAAAATATTGCTTTAAAATGCTTCCTTTTTACCAAAATCTATGAGGCCCTAGTTCTCCTCATGCTTGGTTTGTTTTTATACAATGAGCTTGAAAGTACAAGATTTTGAAGTTACCAAACAAATTAAGAATTTTGTATCTCAAAGAAAAGATGATTGGTAAAGGCCTATTTTTATGATTCGTATGTTCAATGTAAATATATATATTTACAAACATATTTTGGTAGTGAATATATTTTGGTAGTTGTCAATCACACGGTAACAAACACCATATACATATATATACGGTGTTTGTTACCATGTGATTGACAACTACCAAAATGTAAAATGACATTTGGTTTGTTTTTATTTTGTTTTGGGGATGGGTGAGTGGGAACAGATTATTTTTAATGTATCCTCAACAAAGGAAGGGATTGGTTAATAATGGAGGTGCTCCATGTCGTGTGCAACGCTAAAATAACATATTATGAGTTAAGATCTATGTATTTTGAAATCAAAACAAAACTGGAAATATTTTTTTTTAATTTCTATGAATAAAAACTACATTTCTTTACTTATTTTTCTACATAGTTGTCTTCGATTTCAACATATTTTTCATAGCTTTTCACTAGTTTCTTCATTCCCTCTTCGTACAATTCTGCCGCCTGCAATTTAAACCAGTCGCACTATTTTTCAATTCCCCATCATCATCAAATCTTTGTGATGCAAGCCAGAGTGTAATGTGAAAAATTGAAAATAATCGCTAGGAGTTAGATCAGGACTATATGTTAGATGATTAAAGATTTCCCAACGAAATTGTTTTAATTAACTCACTGTAAGATTTGCTTTGTGCATGGGCATTAGTTATGCAAAAACAAAATTGCACAGGACTGGATTGCAAGTCGTTTGTTTTATATAGCTCTTCTATAATTTTTTAATGTTTCGCAATACGAATTGGCTATTACAGTAGTTCTGCGAACACAAAATTCAACAAGTAAGACACCTCTTTTTGTCCCGAAAAACAGTGGCCATGAGCTTCTTTACCGAAAGTTGTTGTTTAAATTTCTTTAGTCGCGGGGATGACGAATGCTGCTTAATGTACGAATATGAAATTGAAGTTTCATATCCCGTAACAATGTGAAAAATTAATCACTTTTATTGTGGTAATACTGCAACAATTCATTTTCTGTAGCTAGATGTTCTGCTTATGTGTGTTGGTTAACATCTTCGGCACCCATCTTGTGCGCAATTTTCTATAGGCCAATTTTCCAGTCAAAATGTCATATATCACAGATTGTGAAACATTAGGAAATATCAGACAACTGTGACATGAAGAAGCGACGGTTTTCATATTTTTTTCAATTAAATTATACAATGATGGTCTACCACTACATTCTTAATTGTGAATGTTCTTTTACCCTTTTCGAAATAAACAGGATTACTGTCATACTTTTGTATTACTTATAATCGGTTTGCGATTGTCACAAATTTGCCATTGAATTTTCCCATCAAAAATTGGAATATTGCTGGTACTTTACACTTTGTGAGATTAATAATTGTAGCACTTATTATAAACGGATAAATATGAACACATAACCTCAAAATTACTAAACTATTACAGTAGAACCTCTGTTAACCGGCCTCGGATTAACCGGTCCTCGGATTAACCGGCCTATATCGTAGTGTACTGGTTGGATGAGAGTTTCCAAAAATAAATTGTAATTGAAACCCCAAAGCGGCAGCGAGTCAAACGACTTTGTCGATAGCGGTATCCCATTGTCGGCGGCACCAAAGCAGCGGCGAGTCAAACGATTTTTTCAATAGCAGTATCCCATTGTTGGCGGCGTAAAAACACCGCGGCACCAAAGCAGCGGCGAGTCAAACGACTTTGTTGATAGCGGTATCCCATTGTCGGCGGCATTGGCACCCGTCGGTATAACAGACATACACCACAAAAATGTTTGATGGGCCGCTTTTTTTCCACGAATCATTATGGATAATATAACATTTCTTTTCAGTTTTCTTCTTGTCTTTGACTGGTTATGATCTACGTACAGTATATACAGTAAATAAAAATGAGCGAGTTACGAAACCGGAAGCGTGTGTTGGTTTCGTTTGAGACGCGGTTAAATGTGTCAAAAAACTTGACAGAGGGAAATCTTTAAAAAAGCTTTGTAGTGTTTAATTTTTTCATGTTTGATGTATAATATACATAACATAATATATACGATACATTTATGTACAATAAAATGAGTTGCAATAACATCTTAATTGCATAATTCTTAGCGCTACCTGATTAAATAAGCTTTCTTTGAACGTAAACCGATTTTTCACAGGAACCTTGGATTAACCGGCCAAACGGGCAACCGACCTGGGTGTCAGTTCCGACTAGACCGGTTAAGAGGGGTTCTACTGTATTGCTAACAACCGACTATTGATTCATATAAACATGCTACACTAGCGCCATCTGTTTGCTTAGATTGTGGTAAATACAAACAAGACCTTACTTAAAAAAAACATGCCTCGTACATTGCATTTACCATAACCTTTAGGGGCTCTCTTATAGTAAGTTTGGGTGTGGCTTACTCGATACTAGCTGGATCTACACCTTACTTCATATAGTCTTGGGTTAGATCCCTCTCTTTCATCTTTCCTGTCGTGTCTTTCTTGACCAACTCTTGTTCTCTTCTGACTCTTAGAGTATTCGAGGGCTAATTTATGTTCTTTTTTTCTTTATTTTTATAAGACGATAATGACAAAGGTTTTTGTCTAAATATATATATATATTTTAATGTATTTGCTATACATATATTTGTATGAATTTCTTACTGTTTTACAGAAAGTCTTCTGTGGACATGAGTATACAGTACCCAACCTTAAATTTGCAGTGATGGTTGATGGAGACAATATAGCAGTCAAGGAAAAACTATCTTGGGCAGAAGGCATGAGGAAGGAATTCAAGCCTACTGTCCCGTCTACAATTGGTGGGTATTGGAGAGGTTGCTGTCATTTTGACTTCAAAATAAACTAGCAATTTTTGCACTTCTACTATGTTCATTTAGGGAAAGTGAATGGAGCGAAAGATTCTATGTGTGGGCCACCAATGTCACACTTTCACACTTCCAATCTGAAAGTTGTCATAATATTGACTCACCAATTGACATTCTAGAAATTTCTTAATCCTTTTAGTACCACTGTTTAGGACATATCGAAATAAAACGCAGTCAATTTGACTGTTTTCGATGTTTCAAATAAATAATCGTAACTAATTAATATATTTTAATATTGTTTTGACCAATTTCTCAGTATTAATTTTAAAAGTTATTTTATTTGTTCTCTTTTTCAAATTTTGAATTTCTTTTTGTTAAAAATTTTACAGGCTGTGTTGTAAATAATATTAATTTGGATCCATAAATTTGGTCTTTGAAACCGTTAATTTATAATTAATTTTTGATCATACGGCCTTGAAAAATGTACCCCTCTACGCAGAGTAAATGCTTATCTGTTATGTATATATCCCTAGTTTTTGGAGGTGTTTGCCTTTAAAATTGTTCCATTAACAAAGAGATGTATGTGTGATGTACACAACTTTCATTATTTTACAGTTAGCAGAATATTTGCAACACGATAAGTTTTTTATGGGCCGTTAAGTTTTTATTTGTGTATTCTTAATTTGAAAAATGGTCAGTTGTGTAATTTTAAAACTGATCATTAAATATAAATGACAAATGGAGGAAATGTGTTGCTCTTTATATATAATCTTTGTTACAATATTTAAATTAAACGTTACGATTAGGTAAAATTTACATTAATTTTTTTTGCAAATAAATATAGAGTTTTAACTAGTGAGATAGTATACTCAATAGAATAAAACTTGAAGACCAATTTTCACAAACACTCGGTAAGTTTTTGAGTTATTTAGCTTTAAAAAATTAAAGCAGCCTCCATTTTGAAATGTTTTTTTGTTATTAGGTTGGTTATGTTTTCAAAATAGTTCTTTATCTTATTAAGTACCATGCTGCGATCCAGTTCAATCCGTCTAACCTTTCTGAAGATAAAAAGTATTTTGTGAAAAAAACAAATTCACGGGTATCTGGGAAACAAGCTAATTCCAAACATATGTTTTATAGCAACTTTTTCTTTATTTTGGTGTGGGAAACCACTTACCATATTTCATATTTTTCTTACACGACCAAACAAATACTTTAAACTAAGACAAATATTACTTATATAAATGAATTAACAGCATCGTTCTAATAACCTACAATTAATTTACTAAACCAAATAAACAATATGACGTATAATTCGGTACCTCGATGAAAACCCAGAATTGAGATTATCATAATTTTATTTTGTATATAAAGACGGTAAAATAAATAAATAAAACAAACAAAGTGGCAGGTGCAAATAATTAAATATTTTTCTTTTAAAACGTCGGTTAACTTTAATAACCCGTCGTCTTTACCCACAAAATATAAAAATGTTGATACATACCAAAAAAAGAAGAGGCACATAACGAGTAATAAAATTATATTTAAATATCAGATATTAAACATTTTTCTTTAAATAAATTTCCACATCACAATTCTCGAATAGCCACAATTTCAATTCCCTTATGAAGCTACCAGCAAGATCTTGCATCACAAAGAATTAAACATTTCATCCAGTACTAAATATTGAGCTTGACTTATGAGAAAAATTATACAGTATAACAAACACACAGAACACAATTCTCATAAAAAATACGCCTAAGTATCAGACGCGTTTCAACGACAAGGGTTGTGAGAATTGTGTTCTGTGTGTTTGTTATACTGTATTTCATCCAGTATAACAAAAAGATTTATGAAAAGTTTCACAAATCATTTACAATTTTTTTTTTTTTTGAATTTTTCCAATACAGGTGAGGAAAAGAAGACGAATCCGTTCATGAGAGTCCATGCGAAGGCTTTACAAAAAATTGCTGAGTCAACCGACCCAATCAAAGTAATGGGGCATATTCGTCAACAGAAGGACAATTTCAAAGGTTAAATTCAACACTGTTAATACGTCTAAATTCGTTCACTAAATATTTCCATTCATAATCATTATTCTGTTATGTAATAAAAAAATTTATATATTTTATATTATTAAAAGTGATAGGTTAGTTGATTTATTTTTATTTGAACCACTTCCTGTATACTAAATACGTATCATCAAATGTTGAACTGATACTTTTATTTATTTTTTAGGAAGCCAGTTTTACCTGTAGATGTCTTAATCTAAAAGACTTTTGTCTACTTCCACATTATAAAGCGTGTAACAATTCGAAATAGTATATTGAATACCAAGATTCAATAAAAGCAAGGAATGTCATTCAAACCCCAACTCAAACGACATCTGACGGGAAACACGTGAAACTGATATATAGGCGCCTAGATAGAACAGAATCCCCGACTTCGTTACGATTTGGCCAAATTAAAAACATTTCCCGACATTTTTAACCCATAGTCGCCACCTCAAAATGAATTAAAAATGTTCCAACTTATTAGGAAAATTATTAGATTAACACAATCAATATTCCCCAGACTAACATACAAACATGAAGTCAGAAGTAAGTAAACAATCGAACACGAAATTTTAAACGTAAGGCTTCAGAATAAATTAAATTCTAATAAAACGCAATATTAACAAGGAAACCTAACTATACCAATAGACAGATCCAAATCCCATAGACATAAAAGGTTGTTAGGCCTTCTCTAATATCTGTACGCGTAAAGCAGAATAAATTAATTTTGCCGACAAGAACTAGCCAAAACGTAATTAGTCCAACATTGTGGAACGTGACGTCACTAGAAGCATTCCCAGTTCCCGCGAGTAAACTAATTTGTGATTGGTCGATACAAAATCAAACATACAAGGAACGGATCCGCCTATCTTAGCTCTAATTCAAATGTAACTATATAGTAAAGCTCTTTTTTATTTGTTAAGGAGTTATTTAAGTATTTTGTTAGATTCTTTTCATTAATAATTATTTATTAATATTAGCAAATGCTAATATACACTTTGACACTATTCTAAACGTGATTAATCCAAATTATACAAATAAAATAACATTCAATCACCACACTCACACACTCACATGAAAAGTCCAACCCCAGGTGAAATAAAAAAATCAAGGTAGCAGCAGTTTGAATTTCCGAGAAGGAGGAAAAAGCGTCGCTTTAAAAAAAGAAGTGAAGCGAGGGCATACAACAAGATAAGAAGCATAGAAGAATGCTCTGCATGTTGGATGAATTTAATCAAATCCAATCGAATCCAGTGAATGTTTAATAGTGTTTAATAAAGTATACGAAGTTTTAAAAGTGTGTTAGTACAGTGAAAGACGACAGTGAACAAAATATTACCCAAACAGAGGAATATTGGTGAGATTAGACCATTTTGAGTTGTTAAACATATTACAATTTCATTTCCACACTCATACCAATCCTGTTATATGAACAAAACAATCAATACAGTAATACTATACTTGTGAACAGTAAAGACTAATTAATTTAAAGTTTGTAAACTATTTATTCCCCTTATACACTGACATACACACAACTTCTCCCCACAACATATAAACTAACATAATTTCATTTTACACTAAATATAGACTATAGGACATAGTCCTAATATTATTATTAGTTCAATAATTCATGCATTTTACCTTTTTGAATAACCTTTGGGAAGAGTCGGCACCAACCTCCCGAGGTTAAGTTTCTCGAGCTCTCGACTATTATATTGTTGAGTCCCTCCTTTTTCTTTAATGAAATATGCTAGCTGGAGGAAATCACAGAGACAGTAAAACAGATTGTGATAAAACTTTCTAATTTCCAATATTATAAAACTGTTCGGAAAAGACTGATAGTGATAAACACTTCTCAAATATATTGTGTATTTTTTTTTTTTGTGATTATGAATTTCCTTATGTCCTAAACTTTGTTATTTCTCTTTTGGTTGTGGAGTATCCATTATCTCTTTTCTTATAATTTTATATATGTGAACTTTATCCCGTGTTTTTTTTTCATCTTTAGCTAAATAAATAAAAGGCAAAGCTTTTATTCGTTCAGTGTAATCCATTGTTATTGTTTCATTAATGTAGTATTAGATTCATTAAAAGTAATAATACAAAAAAGAGAAATTAATAATAATAATAGATAAGTAAATAAACCACAAAAGGTAAAAAAAAATAATAGGAAGATTGTAAGCGCCGGCTTAGTTCTGCATTGTAAGACATAGATTTTGCTTTGCTATGTTATTTGCATTTTTTGGAGTAAGAGAAAATGTCTACTTTGCTCCAATACTTCACACTTTAAGAGTAAACTCACAGTGTTTAGATGTTTCTTAAAAACTCTGTGTCTTTGTTTCTCAATTCATGCCTGGTCAGTGAGACTAGAGAATTTTAGGTTGGGGTGGAATTATGATCCATATGGTATGTGTGTATCACTCTTTAATATTGCTCTTAAATTTTATATAACAGTTCTTCTAAAAGATGTACATAGAGGGAATGTAAATGTACCAAATTCTCTTAAAGTAACGCTAAGGTATTATTAAGCTGTGATAGTTTTTAGAGGAGTTATGACACTACAGTATACTTCTCTTTAGTCATTATAGGCATAGCAATTTCAAGGAAACGTAGCTGGATCTATACTTTTTTCATGTAGTCTTGGGTTAGATCCCTCTCATCTTTTCTATCAGGTCTCTCATGACCAACTCTTGTTCTTTTCCGATCCTGAATGCTATTAGAGTATTCAAGAGCTAGGGGTCTTTATTTTGTGTTCTTTTATTCCTTTTTTTATCAGGTGTTGAATGACTGAGTATATTATAGTCATGTATATCACTATTTAATATTGGATTTGTTACGATAGGTCGATTTACCATTTGTTATGTAGCCAATTCATCGGGTTCTATAGATAAGTCCTTTGATTTGGTATATATTTATTACATTCTCTGTTTTTGTCTTGGAATGTCAGTTGTACCAACGCTGTTACTCATTTAGCACCACCTAGGAGGCACGTGCAGCTTAAGGTTTGCTGCGGATGCAAGTAACTTTGCCTCCCAAAGTTCTTGTTCGAACTGTCAGGGAAGCAAGAGTTGCTATCAGACAGACGAAAAGACGATCCATTTCCAGTGGGTGCCTTCTCACGTAGGAGTAATGGGGAATGAGATGGCGGATGTCCTTGCTAAGAAGGGATCCAATCTGCTTCATTGGAACAAATCCTTGAACTTTGATTCAGCTAGAAGACTAATCAGCAACGGAACACAAGAGGAATTTATGAAGAAAGCACGAGCCTTGGGAAGTGAGAGGAGGTGGAAGTGCATAAAGAACGAATGGCAACACAACAAGAACAAGCCTAGGAAAGAGGCTGTTGCGTATCTACGCCTTGACACGGAACATGATTGTTTGGCGGCCCACTTGAAGGGGGTCCATGTCCTGGACTCTGATATTTGTGTGTTGTGCCAACAAACGGGGGAACCAATGAATAGGGAACATCTTTTGAGGTGCCCCAGGCTTGGTTCTGAGCACCAGATTTCGAAGAATTTTCCTCAATTGTACTGGGATGCCAGGAGACTCATGGGTTGATTCTCACATAGTCTGCCATTGGAAACAACAACAATATTTATTACATTTATTCCACAATTTGACAATACAACCTGATATGTTTTGATTTAAAAAAATAACTAATACACTTAATCTTAAACCATTAAATATGTTGGTTTCAATATTTCTAACCCAGTGCGATGATTATTGTGACAAGAAATTCAATCAAATTTCTCTCTCTCTCTCTCTCCCCCTCCCTTTCTCTATAGTTTAGCCTAAATGAGTTCAACAATTAAACAAATCACACAAAGTTTCTCACCTACTCTGTTATGCCTGGACTATGGTTCTTTGTGATCCTTGATGTCCTGAAGAAGTCTACAATGTTGACAACGCCTAGGCAACATTCGGCTGTCTCACTTCCTTCCAGCAACCTCTCTGTCTATATTCAAACTGCTCTCTGATTAATTTCCTCCAAGCCTTGCCATATATATATATATCTTCAAGTGATTTGTGTGCGTTTGATTTTTGCAAACTCAGTGGTTTATTAACTTTTTACATCTCGTCACAACAATAGTTTGCTCTCTGTTAACTACTGTTAGACGACTGAATAAATATTTTTACTGGGCAAAAATCCTCCAGACACTAAATTTGGTGGAAAGTTAGGAAAATCGGACACTCCAGCTTACCGCTGAGCCCCTCTGGGGGGTTGAAAGGTGGGGCAAAACAGTATTTGTAAATATCTCAAAACTAAGCTAGATATCAGAAAAGTTTAATACAAAAGTTGTAGCTGATTAAATTTCCCATCAAAATGGTCCTTAGTAATGTTTTCGTCAGACGCACTGGGGCAGAGATATGAGTGCTCAAAGTGGAGACCTTTTTTTATAATTGTTCGTATAAGGCAATTTTACGGAACAAGTATACAAATTATAAGGTAATTTTGATTATGTAAAAAAAATTTGACGGATCTACCTGATTGACCTATGTAAGTAAGAGTCACAAACTTTACAAGATATTTTATAAACTCGGCTATGTTCTAACAATAAGTCTATGTATAGTGCTGTGAAAAGCAGCATGTTTATGATTGGTAGGATGAGTCTGCAGGTTTTAAGGTATCTGTATAGGTTGAAAGGCAATTCTTGCCTTTTCGTAATTGAGAGAAGATTTATAATTATTACTTATTATAAGACAATAAGAACTTATTATTATTAATTTTGTAGCAGATAAAGCACATCACAATTTAAGAATCATGTTGCTAGCATCCAAGTCACTATTGTTTTAACTAACAATTGAATTACCTTATATGGTTTCCGCCAGGTTTAACTGCTCCATCTTCAGAGTTCTATTCACTCATTTGAGATCGTTAACAACATTAAAACAAAATATAAAAACACACAGACATATATATTAATTTACACATCACTAATCGTATTGCGACACTTGCAATGCACATCGAATTGATGTCCTAGGACAACTAACATCTCGTATTTACTGCATGGTTTATTTAAGATTATTATCTTGGACTTTAATTGCCGTATCGTATATTGTGTTGGAAGAGAAGTTTAGTTGGTCGTTCAGTAAGTTGTGTGAGTCATGCTTAAACGATTTATAGATCTCAAACTCTTCAATCGCGTCCATATATTTCCCCTTTCTGCATATATGTAGTGGTTCTAAGTTGGTTTCGAAATCTGTATAAGAATGGTTTTCGTCAATGAGGTGTCTTGCAAAATTTGACTTATTGCTGTTGATATTCTTTTTTGGCAGATGTTCTTTAAACCTTTGGCGAAAAGCTATTCCCGTTTGGACATTTTATGTTTTAATGTTGTTAACGATCTCAACTGAGTGAATAGAACTCTGAAGATGGTGCAGATGCTCTGAAACGTGTTAGTGTTTTTAAAAAAAGAAGTCATCTGGCGGAAACCATATAAGGTAATTCAATTTTTAGCACATCACCATTGTTCCGCCACAACTCCTTTTTGATATATAAGGAGCACTTACCTCCTTTCGAATTATAGTTTCATGATTTTTGGTATCCAAGTCACTTCAAATATTGAAATAAGATATATGATAATAATAACAGTAAACATTACCCTGTAATTAATCCGTCATGTGACTTTTTTGATTAGATGAATTTTTATTTTGTATTTCTGGACCGTAATCCCATTATCAAGTTATTCACTTGTCATGTACACATAAATACACTAAAACAATATGTACACTTTAAAACGTATTTAAAATTTTTAGCGTCAGACGCTTGTATTCAGTGTATACCATTGCGTGGTCCATGGTATACTACTTATTTGTATGTAGCTAAAAAACTGGTTTTCAATTAAAGATTGGGGCTGTGTCATACAGGTCATTACTCTGAAATGACAGCTGATCATTTAATATAGTGGTTCGATTATTTTTAAATTCTTTATAAATATCAAATTCTTCAATAGCGTTCATAAGTCATCCCTTCATGCAAATATGAAAGAAGTCAAATTTGTGCACAAATTATTAGAGTCTTATAAATGTTGAACAAAGTTTGAATTCGTCTTACGGATGTTATTGTGCGGCAAGTGTTCTTTGAATCATTCTAAACGCTCTACCTGTCTGTACAACATAAAACTTTTTGCAATCATTGCACTTAATAATGTACACACCTGACTTCCTGTCTGTCAGCATTAATTATTTGTGACGCGATATCTTCTGAACATTGTTCTTGTGTGAAAAGTTTATTTAGCAAATGTATTTTTTGACATTTTGGGAACAATATTAGAGCATTCGACAGAAACAAATTTGTTGATTTGCTCTTTCATATGTGGGATGGGGTTTTTTTTTTGTTTATTAACTAATTTGTCTATTATAGAGCTGTGGTATCAGTTCACTTGTGCTTTATATTTTATGATGTTTAATTCTTGATGGATTCCTGTTTATGCGACGGTATGGTAAGAAGGTGGTGGATGTAGCTATTCTATGGTCACATTTTTTGAGAAATTGGCTGGTGTCAATGTGCAGTGGCGGCGATAAGAACCCGCAAATTTGTTCATCGGGCCCCCCTCTCCCAATAATCTTTTCCCCGATGTTTATCTTTTTGCCAGCCGTCGCCGGTGAGTCACCGCGATGCGCGACGTAGCAATAACTGCATTACTTATCGGCCAAAGGTAAACAATACACATACTTCGTATCATGACAATAATATATACTGCTCTCTAAAAAATAATGGTTATTGCCGCTTTGGATGCACGATGCACAATCTTGTCTGAAGACATTTTACCTTATTTTAGTTATTTCTTGACAATACTCATAAAAATATTGTTATGATAAGGGGGCCGTGCGGCAGGGCCCGTCGCGGGTCCGGGTCCCTGTAAAATTTCCCGAAAAATCCTGGTCAAGGCTCGCGGGCCCTCCCAGCTCGCGGGCCCCCCCGTTATCGCTGCCACTGTGTATGTGTAGAAGTTGGCTTTCGGTAAATTTTATAGTTGAGCTTATCTGACAATTTGGATATGGTTAAATATAGAAAGTTTAGTTTACTATCTAATTCAGTTTCTATTATTAACTGGATGTTTGGATTTTTTTTATTGATACAGATTTTTAACTTTTCCGCCTGACGCAATAATGTGTCATCAGAGAGTATAAGGTATCATCAACATATCTGGCATAAAATATTATTTTCTTTCTGTGTGAATTGCGCTCAGACATTATAAACTCATTTTCAAAATATTTCAAATATATATCAACAAATAGACTGGATTAGAGCGAACCCATAGCAAGACCCATTGTATGAAAAAATCGTTATCAAACGGAAAATAATTTTGTTCAACTTTAAATAACAACAGCATCAATTTGTCGGACACTAAGTTTATTACAACTGATGAAATTTTCTCTCAAAATGTCTACGGTATTTTGTACGGGCACATTGGTGTGTAGATTTACTATGTCAAATGAAATAAGTTTGTCCCTTTAAGAGACGTCCAAATGTTTTGTTTTATTTACAAAATAGATGCTACTTGAAACGCTGTAGTTATTTTTCAAAGGATATTAATTTGTATTACTTGTCCCAACTTTTTTGCAGTTCTGCAACATGATGCAGTGGTGTAATTAATTAATAGTTTAATCGGGTTATTCTTTTTATGGATTTTAGGTAAACCAGTGAACTGTGGAGCAAATGTGTTGATGGGTTTCAAATATCGTCTGGTAGGTTCATCCAACAACGAAGTGTATTTACTGATTGGAGAATTTAATTCTTTGACAAATTTCTTAGTTTTTCCTAGTATTATTTACAGTGAAAAATCCATTAGCTTTTTGACTGTAGTTTTGTTTTTGGATTATGACCACTGATGGCCTTTATCAGCTTTGGTAATCATGGGGTCATTGTTCTACAATTTTATTTTTATTTTTTTTAAGCATTTAAAATCATCACTGTATAGATTTTTCAGTCTATCAAATAATTGCAATTATCTTTGTCCGTTTTACGACATTTTTGAGTTTTTTATTAAAAACAACTCTAGTCTCATTCTGAAGCTTTGGGGTAGGTAACATTTTTATGGCAGCCTCAGTGTTAGTACTTCATGGATTATACCTTGGAACATTGTATTTTAAATCTTTATTCAGAAGGTTTATCTCATTGCTATGTCAGATTAGATACATGAGGGTAGAACTTATGCTTACTTACCATGTTTAGGTTAGGATCTTGTCTAAGAGATAAGCGTTGGAACTTATGTTAGTTTAAGTACAGTTTGTTTTAAAATTGCCGTGACCTGATCATGCACGTATCTTAATATATTGTCTATACATACAGGGTATAATACGCTCAATAGTTCAAAATGTAAATAGTACAATTTTATGTTAAATTTAATTTTCTTGGAGTAAAGATATTTTATTTCCTCTTTTATCCATGTTAATTCAGCCACATCTTTAGCTCTAGTGGCAGAAAATAAATTATCATTAATATTTACAACAGTGTATATAAAGTATAAAAAACACACAGAACACAATTCTCATTAAAAAAAATACGCCTAAGTATCAGACGTGTTTCAACGACAAGGTCGTCCTCTTCAGTGATACACCAGCTATACCAACCAAACCACAACTATATTTAACAGTGTATATAGCCACAATGTCCATTTTAAAAACATTTAATACGTTCTAATCATTCCTACACAAATTTGGCACCCTTCACATTTGCATAAAGGGAAAACTTATGAACGCTATTTAAGAATTCGAAATTAAAAAATAATCCAACTTATTAAATGATCAGCTGTCATTTCAGAGCAATGAACTGTATGACACAGCCCTCATCTATCATGCAAAACTAGTTTTTTAGGTTTATTCAAAGTGTAATCTTGATAACGGGATTATGGTCCCGAAACTCCTTTCGAACTTATAGCCCTTATTAACCTTATCAGATTCAGGATATCCTTTGTTAAAAAATACATGTATGTTGATTGTACAGCTCTTGAATACCTCTTATGAACTCTTAGCTAGAACAAACACTCCGTCAATAAATTACTTTATATTCAATCTCCCCGTGTCTGTCATAAGATAGATTTTCACCCTTACCTAATTTGTTGATATGGTTGCTGACGAGTCGTTGTGAACCTTGGTGCTCTTTACAAGTTTGTATTACAAACAGTATCCTGCACATATAGACAATGATATAATCTAAGTGGTCTTTTGTACGGAACACAACAATTTGTTTCAACTGGCATTTGGTTACTATGGCAACGGTGAATCAACAATACCCATTGAATTTATAACCTCAATTTAACTATGCCATTTTAGAAAATATGGCTGTTTGGACTCTTGATTCTTTTATTACAAACACAAAAATTGTTCAGAAACCACTGCAACATTGGACGACATGGTGGTGTTCCAAATCGCTCTACAATTATATTTGGGTAAGGACATGCGAAGGTAGCAGTTTGGGGGATACATGGATCTACTTAATTATGCGTTGCCGGGTCATCAGAGATGGCGAATCTTAATCTAGGCTAGCCATATTTGACGATTAATTCTAAACACTAATTTATTAACACTAAGCAATCTACACTAAAACCAATATTAATTTTAACTACATTGTATTGCCACAACCTGTTAGACTAACACAAAAGGCCTATCATAGCCGTGTATTAGTTCAACTAATAATATTACGATTAGAAAAATGTGATGCGCCTATATATAAACCCTAGGGCCATACTGGCCCTATTCCTTGGGATTTAGGCAGGCATAGTAAAAGATAACGGCACTAAAATGAAGCAAGGTGAACCCTGACCAGACGTCTTCCCTCACTCGTGGTTGGAACACTACTCTTGTTATCAAGTCCGTTCCTCGCATACCGGATAGAAAATGGGGAGGGGGAGGCCAATAGTGCCTAAATCACCACAGACATTTAGAAATACAGTCTCGAGGAAAAAAATTGGAGGAAGTGTAAAAACAGTGCGTACACCAAATAATGAAAGTAGTTACTCGTAAACCAAAAAGATTGGCTGGGAAGCAAGCCTTGGCACTACAAATTTCCAATACATACTTGAAGAGGATGTTGCATTTCACTTTCATGCCTACAGTATTAAAGTTGTTCAACAATTTTGGAATTTGTTTATGCCAGGAGAGTAGCTTTTGTAATAAAATACTGGAAATCAGAAGCCAACTTCTCTGCTTCATGTCAGATAAATCATATTTTAACCTTTCCGGGGCATTCAATAAACTTAACAAGCACTGTTGGAGTGTCAATAATCCTCACACCAACAATCCTTCATAATAATAATTACAATAATCCTTCATTTTAAGCCCCTTCCACAGTCTGTGCCTCTATGATGTGGAGTTTTAGCAGATCATGTATAAGGCCCCTATTTCTCTGAAGATAATAATGGAAATTTAGTTCGCATAAACTCTCATCAATATGTGGATATGTTGAACAACTTTTTGTTCGATTTCTAAATGATTTACAGGCTGATACAGAGTCCCTCTACTCCCCAGCAGGATGATGCCGAACCACACACTGTACAAAACACAATGACTATGCTGAGACATGTGTTTAGAGATAGCATGATCTCAAGATTTGGTAACATACCCTGGCCAGCTCAATCTCCAGATTTGTCAGTTTGCAATTTTTTCTGTGGGGGCTGTTTGAAGTTTAAAGTGTTTCAAGATGCCCTTGAGATTTAATTGAACTCATGTTGCGGATCGTTGAATAAACTCTGGCAATTCACCAAGCCATCTTGTAGTAAGTAATTTACAACTTTTTCAAGCGACTTTAAGAGGGTTACCGTGTTCAAGGCCGTCACTTAACCCTTTGGCGAGTGATCATTTTGATCCCAAATGAGTGAGCACGGAAATTTCCGTTTTTGAGCATGGACTCTATAATTGCTTAAAAACTCTTCAAAAAATCATTATCTAGGGTAAAAACTTTATATTTATTGAATTTTCTTTTGGATTTTCACTTACTTATTTGATTTTGACATTTTACTTCTTTATTTTAACATTCTGCAAAAGATTTTTCTTTATAATAAAACTTTTTTTTCTCTCTATCAGTATAGTAAAATTATTTAACTGAATTGTAAACACTTAATTTAAAATTTTGCCTAAACTATTAGTAATAAATGCAATAATATAGAAATATTCTATTTTCTAATATATTAGCTTATAGTAGACATACTTGAGGTAGTAGGGATGGTGAGGCCTAGCGGGAACTGGGTAATGCACACTTTTTTACGCGCTCGTTTAGATTCACACGGTCAGTCTGTCGCTGTCTTTGTAGTTGTAAAAAAATGGTTCTGTTGTCATTGTTTTGTTGACGTAGTTTTTATTTGTTTTTTATTTTTTCGGTAATGTGTCCCGATCTATTGAAAGTGATCCGCTACGTCTTCAAGGTCGCCACTTCATGAGACCTCTCCCCCTCCAATGAGTCACGGAAGAAGAAGCTTTCTCGACAATGCTTTGTGTGTAAACATACTAAGCGATCATTACCAAAGCGGAAGGAAACATCCTATGAGTGCTCAAAGTGTGAGGTGTCCCTTTGTATAAATCCTTGTTTTGAACAATATCATACACTACACATTTTTTAATCTGTAAATAACTATAAATAATCATAATTTCAATTTTTTGTATATGTTTTCTTGTAGTTTTAATCAAATATAATGTCTTTTGTTCAAAAATAAAAAATTTTTTCCCCCACTCTTTATGGTATATTTTAGAGTAATTGCCATACTCCTATAATGCCTGTGTCATAGCACGGAAATATCCGTGCTTACTCGCCAAAGGGTTAATGAATGTTATTTTTGAACAATAAATATAATAGCACAAAATGGCATAATATTTAACCTCAATATATTAAATATTCTCTTTTATGGCTTTGTTAAAATTGTAGTGTTCTCATTGCCCCACCCAGTAGTGAAGTGGGTAAACACAATTTTTAGAAGATTCTCTCAACTGAACATTAGACTTACATATTCATCTCTCTCTCTTTTTTTTAATATCTATCTGGAAAATTTTCTTTATTAAGATTATTCAGTTTTTCAAATAATATTTCATTAAAATGAGAATTTTTACAAAAGTGAAAAACAAATTTCCTAGTTACTTACTGCACAACTTGAAAATTAATCAGAACTAAATAACAACAGCTGACTTTAGATATGAATTGAAACAGATAATGTTTAACATTATACAATCATTTCCTAACATTTAGTTAAATCTAGTTACACAGTTTTTTGAAATCCCTGGTCGGAACTTAATAGCCCGAGACTGTATCTAATATTGAAATTTTATAAAAGTTGTGTACCGTTTTGTTTTAAAACCGTCACATGGCTGTTCTGTTAGAAATGAAGAATATATTATAACACTCAAATATAAATGAAAGAAAAGTTAAAATGTCCAGTTTTTTGAAAAAGGGAACAGCATGACTCTTCGAACGTCTTACCGAATATAACCCTTACTGTATACTTTTATTAAAAAAAATTTTTTTTTTTTTAATAATAATAAAAAAAATAGTCCCCTTTGAATTTGATGCATTCTCCACATCGCAGTATGACAGTAGAATATACCTTAATATAACATTCTCAGAATGGGTAAAAAGAAATAATTTTTTCATATTTTTTAAAGATGTAGATTGAAGAATTAAATTTTAATAAATTAGCTTTAGTAATTTTAGTGACACTTGCTATATGATATGTTTTGTCAACAACAATTGACAATAAATAAATATGATTTTTCCCATTTAAATTTGAATATACTGTCAAACCTAAAAATTTGGCACTCTCTATTTCACTCCGCAAAGACATCTACTGTGCTACAATTTCTTCTATTTTTTGCTAAGGGAACAAAATATAATTTGTTTTTTTTCTATATTTAAGGTTAAATTGTGTTTCCCAAAAACTTTATAGGTTCATTAGATTAGATTATTGGGGTATGAGGTTTAGTCAACCTATAGGTTGATTAAGCAGTATGAAAAGATTTAATTTTCCCATTAGTAAGGTCTGTCTGGACTGTCAGAGTAAATTACAATTTCGCTAATTTCCGACCATAACGTACACAGGAAAACATTTTAGTTACTTATATTAGTTACACAGTTCTGGAATCCAATTTACACAAAACATATTTTTATTTACAAATTATATTACAATAAGGTTTTTACATTGTTTGTGTCTGAGGTTTAGATTTATTGTAGAGTTGAATGTCCACGGCGTATCTTTCTTTCGATTTCTCATACATGTCATAGTAGGCCTAAAACAGCACAGAAAATTCAAATATAAATTATTACAAATATAAAATTTATAACGGTTTCAATTAAAAAGTTCTTATTACTTTCTAATTTTATTTATGGTTAGTATGCGAAAGCCCCTTCCCTTACTTAAAATTTGGTGTGAATGAATAAAAAACACAGTTTTGAGAAACATCATAGGACTAAATATATTGAAAGGATTTTTGGCATAAGGGTGGTATTATCCTACCCTTATGGTTGTTTAGAGGAAAACTTAAAAGTTTAAAATGATAAACTCTCTATTATCTGCCCAGTATATGAGGTATAAGCAGTGGCGGCGATAGCGGGCCCGCGAGCCTTGACCGGGATTTTTCGGGAAATTTTACCAGGACCCGGACCCACGACGGGCCCTGCCACATGGGCCCCCCTATCATAACAATATTTTTATGAGTATTGTCAAGAAATTACTAAAATAAAGTAAAATGTCTTCAGACAAGATTGTGTACCGTGCATCCAAAACGGCAATAACCATTATTTTTAGAGAGCAGTATTTATTATTTAATGTCATGATACGAAGTATGTGTATTGTTTACCGTTGGTCGATAAGATTAGTAATGCAGCTATCGCTACGTCACGCATCGCGGTGACTCACCGGCGCCGGCCGGCGAAAAGATAAACATCAGGGAAAAGATAAACATCGGGAGAGGGGGGGCCCGATGAACAAATTTGCGGGGGGGGGGGCCGCGGGTTCTTATCGCTATAAGGTTTGGTAATAGATAAAAATGTTATACCTTTGTTTTTTGACTAATCTTGACGTTTCACGGTCGTAGAAAAGATAGGATTATGAAATATTATACTTATATAGAAGACTGTTGAAATTCATTAAAATTGTTAAAATGGCAGCCATTTTAAACAGTTTTTGTTTCATCTCTCTTGTGTTATTTAACTTATAACACACTATATTAGATAAAAGTATGGAGATTTCTGTATCGATCCGACCTCTCAATGAGAATGAATTCTGACCTCTAAGAAAATGTGATATTCGTAGTTATGAGATAGAGCAGGGTCAAGTAAGCGATATGGCTGTGATACTGACATGAGCGAAGTAAGTGGAGACTTTTTAGTACAGGTACATTAGAGCTGACGTCAAGAAAGTAGTGATACAAAATTACAACGTTCAGAAAACCTGTGTAACAACTGTTTTAAACAAACACACTACTGTATAAGACTCCTTGATCTACCAATACAATTTAACATTTCCTACAAGGCTCAAGAAACCAACTTTCGGGTATTACATGTAATCCTCTGCTTGTAGTACATTGTATGATGGCATCCATCAAATTATTTTGAGTTTTAAATCAACATGGAGGAAGTTGGTTAGTGAATGGATTAAAAGGCGAGTCCTCAAAGTTTTAATGAGTGTTGCCTAACAGCTGCCTTCTTAAATCAAACCCCATTTCAAGCAGTAAATAAAATGGAATTACATATCTCTTATTATACAGAGTGATCATTTTATTGTGCGTACTATTGGTATTCATAAAGTATTGATCCATTGAAAATCTTTAAATTGGGGGAGGGGATACATTAGCTAATTTTTCAAGGAATTTAAAAAAATATGTTTTCCAAACTTAGAAAGTTGCTGCCATTTTCCAATATGGTGATTAACTTTATTCCTTATAGAAACACCTATTTTATTACAGGGTTTTCAGATTTTACACCAAATTTTAAGACTTTTTTTAGTCTTGACATTTGATTAAACCACTCATTTAGAAGCTTGAACTTTAAATTTGGTGCATATATTGGAGGCTATTTTCAGTCCATCCCTTTGTTGCATGCTGTTAATATTTGAATTATGCATAGTCTAGGAAGTGTAAATACCAATGCAGGACTTAAATTAAAATAACTGAATTGTAGAACATAAAAACCTGCTTATAATTACAGAACATGTCATCAGGTCCATTATTATAAAGGGGGTAAGGGAGGGAGAGGATGCCCTTCATGTCAAAATTTAACTTTTTTTATCTTTAAAGTTTCTCAACCTGTTTTTTGTTTGTTTAATCATTTAAAATTTAGAGTGTAATGGAGGACATCTGGCAGATTGCATTAAAAAATTGCATAAAAGTCGGTATTGGAAACTTACCTTTTTATCATCAGTTGTCAATGCATTCCAGTTGGACGCTAACTGTTTGGTCACTTCTTGTTTTGTAGGTTCTGATCCATTCGTTGTTACTAAATGTTCCAAAACAATTGATCGTTGCTCTTGGCAATACTGAAAGAAAGGATTAGCCGGTCTTTTTGGAGCATTCGGATCAACTGGAGCCTTAGGTGCCTTTCGTTTGCCAGGTGTTGTATTAGCGGTGGTTGGCTTACGATTTGCTCCGCCTCCTCCTTTGTCTCCTTGACTGCTCGACTGCATCTTAAGCAAAAATAAATAATAGTTGCAAAAACATTGTAAAACTTTTTCTCACTCAACCATGCTGAAAACAAATAGTTATTTGTGCAACTAGTGAGCAAAGTGGCACTTTTTTAAACGAGAGAAAAATGTCGAAATTTATCGAGTTTAAAAAAGATACTTTGCTCACGAATTGCACATTATACTTTGTCTACAGTTGTTATTTTGTGACAAATAAAAAACATACTTCAGCAGTAACACAATTTAATAAAACATTAATTTAATACAATAGTGTTCAACCTCACGTCAAAACTGAGGTTATTTATGAATATTACAAATAACTTAGGTGTATTGTTGAGGAAACGGGATTGCCAATTTCAAAACTCGGCAAACGAAAAATACTCTCCATGTACATACACTGTCAATCATCTTTATGAATAATTACTTCCTTTTTCAACTTTAAAACATTGTTTAGTTGTTTATTTATTTTATTTTACATGTAAGAATTAATCTAACATACATACAGGACATTTCCTGTATATTATAAATCAATTCAAATAAACTTAACTTAAATTTCGTTTTGTTCAGTTGCCATTCGGAGTGAGCAAAGTAGTGGGAAAAGTGAAACTGTTGAGAAATCAGCTGTTTTGCAAACTACAGTAATTTAAATGAACAAAATGCCACTTTGTCAACAACTGTAGACAAAAGTATTTTTCACAATCTCTCTGAAAATTATGATTATGGGATTGTAAATTAAAATAAACCATTGATACCCTAAAGGGTCAAACTTAAAAGAAAATTATAATCAGTGGGTAAATGAAGGTTGTTGTGGGCCGATTTATAGTGAGTTTGCCGGTTGGTAATCTCATGGTTCCTAGCTGTATTACGCCTTTCTTAATATAGTCTTAGGATAGATCCCTTTCTTTCATCCTGACCAACTCATGTCCTCTTCTGACCTTGATGCTCTTAGAGTATTCAGAGTCTTTATTTTAAGTGTTTTGCTGACTCCGGTCAGTAAGAGCAGAACTGTCAGACATCTCATTTTACCAATCATATTATTTTTAGATTGCATTTCAAAAGTCCTGCCTACTAGAGATATTTTATTGTTTTAAATGGAATATTTCTGAATTTAAAGATGTTGCAGAATTTAATCTGTATGATTTTCTCTACCGACACAAGGTCAACAGAGAGCTCACTTCAGCTATCGCACCTTGTTGAACTATTTTGATGATCTTCACACTTTCACATACACCGAGTTTTACATTTTGAATCTCTATGAATCCAAGAATTTTGAAATAAGAAAAGGATTGAGCCAATGGGATGTTTTTCTTCAATGGTTTTTAATTTGGTAAATGAAAAATCTGTTCCACAAGCAATTACACATAATCAAGGAGGAACCATTTAAAATAGAATTCACTCGTACCTAGCATAGAAAGACAATCTTGTGATAATAAAATATCCGGAGGAAACATGCGATAGATTAGAAATGGCTCTGCAGAGCGTAAGTTTTGAAATCAATGTCAAACAAACAAAGTTAGTAGCGTTATCGAGACAGAAGAGGGCTGAAACTAATGGATGTTTCCTAGGAGAAAGGCGGATTGAAAGGGTGGCAATATTTCAGAATTTGGGTTCACTCATAATGGAGAGAAATCCCATGCCTGAAAAAAATTGAACCAAGAATAGTGGCAAGCAATAGTATTTTACACTACTTGTGTTAAAATCTAAGTCAATGAGCAGGAACACAAAATAAAAATGTATAAAACCATATTACGGCTAGTCATCATCTATGCAAAGCAAGGACATTAACAAAAAGAGAGAAAGAACAAGTGGCAAGACAGGAGAAGAAGATCCTAAGGAAGATATTTGAAGCTGTTAACGATGGAATTTGAAGAATAAGAAAAAGCAATGAGGTCCAACAGTTATATAGTGATCCTGGGGTACTATTAAAAATATAAAAAGCAAGATAAGATGGGCAAGTCATTTACACAGGATAGCAGATGAAAATCAGGAGGATGAAGGTCCAGGGGTAAGCCAATAATAAAATATGACCTAAGAGCTAAGAGGAATAATTGGTGTGGAGATGAAGGTGAATGGCAGAAGATAGAAGAGAGTGGTTTGCTGAAATCCTGTAGCACCAAGGTTGTACGTATGACATATTTTATCTCACAGTTAAGGAAATTGACTGTGCTTGAAATCTGTGCTCTAGGGATGATTTTTTTTCCATCAACTCTCCCGCAGGTACTTTTAGGGTTTCAGCCAAATCACTCAGATCCCTTGAGGAGAAATAACATCAGCGCAGTTTTATCATACAGAATAATAAAACAGTTTAACATCACACCTGGGAATGTCAATACTGACCTTAGATGTTTTGGTCATAGACTGAGTTATCATCAAATGTGGTCCATCAATAGGTTCATCCAATTCTACAGGAAGTGGAGCAGTACGCCAGTTGTCACCATAGCGATCCAATCTATCCATCAGAAACCTAAAGCAAACATATTTTCAATTTAATAATATTACGTAAAAATTATATGTAAACAGTGCAAAAACACTGCCTAGTGGTAAGTTTTCACACAAAAATATTTTTAGCCTCTGAGCATGCTATTTTAACATACCAGCTGCATTCAACGTGATAAAGGATCTTATCCGATAGGCCAAGTTTGTTTAAAACAGTTGTTACAGAAGTTTTCTGAACCTCATAATTGTGTATATTATACTATCATGACGTCGGTGAAGCCTTAATTGACTTTGTATATATATGTATATTAAAAATTCTTTACTGGTTTTGCTTGTGTTTGTTTCTCAGCCCTAGCAAGCCTCAAAGATGTACATATGTGGAAGAGCTTCAACTCATTATGATATGATAAATTGGTCTTGCCGATCTCATAACATTTTCTTGGAAGGTTAGGGTTCGAAATTACCATTTGACAATAACTTCGTTATTTGTTAACATAAAGTAGTGGTGGTATTACATATAGATTTGAAATATGCAAATTTTTATCTAATAAGTTGAATAACACACAAGATATAAACAAAACACTATTTAAAATGGCTACCATTTTTAAATTTTCAATTTGATTTCTTTGAATTTCAATAGGGTTCTTTCTATACACTGTGTTCCTTATACTAAATTGCATGTTCCTATCTTAATTTTTGTGTCCGCTATCGTGCTTCTGTACAGACGACAACAACAACAAAGACGAACAGATGACATGTGTTAAAAATAATTTTTTCGGTTATTGAGATCACAAAATGTAAAATTTTTGTTGAAAGTTTTTGGGATTACAATACTTACTTTGCCTGGGTGAGTAATAAAGTTAAAATAGGCTTATACAAAATTTGATGAAAATACCTTTTGGGGTTGTAACTCACTGCACAGGTGAGACATACATCCTACTTTTAACTTAGGGATCTGAAAGTGAATAATTAGTTGAAAAAGTCAACATTGATGTTTGTTTGACTTTCAAAAATATTTATTCTACATTTATAAAATATATAACATGCCTAATTATACCTAGATTTGAACTTACTTCCGTTCTTTTCTTGATTTCCGAAGAAGTTTTCTGACTTGTTGAATTCTGTTGACAAGCCTCTCATTATCCTGGAAATAAATAAGTTGTAAAAATATTTTTGTGTGTCTGTAAAGTCATGCTTTTGATTTAACTTAAACCATTTTTTAAATCGGAGAAATTAAGTATATAACCTAAATAAAATCGAAGAACAACTTAACAAATTTTGTTTTACAGGTTTAGTGAACTTAAATGTAGGATCCATATACAGCTCTGCACACATCTAATCAATAATTCCTTCCCTGCTACATGACTAGACTATCAGGCATGACGGACTTTACACCTTCTTTTACTCACTGTTTTAAGTGTTGATTGCTACTAATTGGTTCAGTGTAGGCTACAATTTTTGCTTCACTAAACTCGTGAAATATATAAATCTAGATATATAATGTATTTAGGCCATGCTTTCATTTACAACTCCCAAATCTCGCTATGGAAATGTCTTGTGATTTTAACTACCACTAGCATTTCATATTTAAAGACCATGTGTTCAACAGTCTTCTCCTGTATGCAACAATACGTCTCCTTGGTAAAAACCTACAATTTTCATGTTTATGTTACCTGTCCTAGTTGAGTTATCCCCAGGAGTAGAAGTCTTCGTAAGTCTGCTATCTGGGCTGACGACCAGTTTCTTTACCTGACATTGCTAGCTGAATACATTCCAAAGACCAGTGCCAGGATTTTTTCCCAGTTTAATGCTGAAATAATCTTACTCTGTGATATTCCACAAACCAGAAACTCAAGAGCGGTTAGAAATGCCATTCTTCTAGTGCAGAAGTCTCTCTACTAGTGAAACCCTGGTGTCCTGTAATCCAACAGAGGTAAATTACATTGTGTTTGGTCAGTCTGTTGAGGTGAGTGCGACAACCCTAGACCAGCTGGATCTTAAATTGTTATCCATCCAACGCTAGTAGGCGCTGCACAATTAACCTAAATACATACCAGAAATCTTGGAACACTATACATAGACAGACTATAAATAACTTGTAGACTCTATAGACTTGACAGACACAATGTATTATAAATCAAATCTATAGCTTACAAGGAGATGTGGTAATATTAGTCAAAATGTTCTTTCGATCTAATTAATCAAAGATCTCGTTTCAGTTATTTTTTTCCACCATGGAGAAAAATACACCTATGGCTTAGTGAAGATAAAACAATGTAACAATTGAGATAGGGTAAAAGAAATAAAAAAAACATATATCTGGAAATGATTTGTTTGACTTAAGTCTCAATGTTTAAAAAAAAATTAAAGTTTGTTAGAAACAGATTTAGATATTGAGTTAAAGTTTTGTAGGCTATATTGGTTTGAATCAGTTGTTGTAATGGGTACAAAAAATACTTCTGTTGTACTTTTTACTGTAGGCTAAGCTACTGAATATTGAAACCAATCTAATGTAAGAAGTTCATAGTTAAAAAATATACATATTAGAACAGGTTATGTTAAGTTCAATTTAAAAAAAATAATAATAAAACCATGTTGTACTTATTATTTTATGTCTAATTGAAGATTAAAAGTTATTTTTTCTTATTTTAAAAACAATAAAATTTAAACAAACCCGTTTCACAATCAAAATTAAGTGTGAAATGTAATTTTTTCTTATTTAAATGTCAAAAAACCTTTCATTCATCTTCGTCTTCTAAAAACAAGGAAGAGAAGAATATAAAATAATGACCTTTAGTCCTCAACGACTCTAACAGTGCCAGGGTCGGAAAAGAACAAGAGCTGGTCAAGAGAGACCTGATATAAAAGATGAAAGAGAGATACTGTATAACTCATGACTATATGAAAAATGTTTCAATCCTCCTTAAATCTGACAGTATTTGGAAGAAGAAAAATAATATATTACATTGACTACTTTCTTTCAACTTTAACCTTCAAGCAGACTTAAATTTAGAGTAGGCCTATATGAGAAAAATAAATTAAACCTAACTTGTTCTAGACTATACATTGATATAATCTCCTCATGAGAACTCGAACATTCAAAAAATAGTTTTGTAAAATGTACCTATTAAATAGCACCACATACATTATTAAGATTCTAACAGTAATTGTTTACTGTGACTGCAACCAGTTTTTTGAGGATTTTTTTTTTGTTTTTATATCATGTTCTACATACCTTAATTATTAATAATAAAATAAGTTTTCAACACAGAGTTAACTTTTTCACCGAAAAATCATGATTTCAAAACTACAGAATTCAATGCATTTATAGATCATCAAAGTCAATCAACATTGGGCGCGGTTAGTACTTGGATGAATGACCGCTTAGGAACCCACGCACAATTTCTTCTTTTCTTCCCAGGTAAAGTGGCTATATATATATATATATATATTTAGCCACCTTACTTGACCTTGTAATTTAAAAATTCCCATACATACCTATTTATATAAATATGGTTACCTAACCAGATCTAGTAAAGGAACTACAGGTCTGGTAAGGTCTATATATATATATATATATATATATGTATATTTACCTTACCAGACCTTTATTTCTTTACTAGGTCAGTGGCTACATATTGACCTGCCGAGACCTAGTTTACATGATTCTGAAATCATACAGCGTGTAATATTTACCTGTTAGAAAACAGTTAATGCGCATACATCTAAAGACACGCTATTCTATCTATTAGCTGCATAACTTATGAAACCTAGATGCATAGGCTCATTGTGTATTTTGAACATCGAATGGAAACTTGTACATTTCTTATTTTTGACAGTTTTTTATTTTTAATACTTGAAAAGGGTCTTCCCAGCTAGAGGATGATCCAATTGTTTAATAATGAGGTAGGCCTATGTAAAACATGATTTCATTAAATTTCAATATTAAATCGCAACAGGATCTTAACTGGACATTTAGTAAAAGTTGAATTTTTTTTCTTTCTGTGAAATAAGGTATAAAAATTATTTTTAAAAAATCGCCAAAAAGACCTGTTGCAATCACAGTAAATAAGTACCAATCTGACTCTATAAACTTGTAATCAAAGGATCAGATCATATTATTTGACGGAAGAAATGTTTCAAGTCTCAAAATGCATTTCTTCACTGTTAATAGAAAACAAGGGAATACAGCTGTTGTTAGGTTAAGGTCTAATAATGAAAGCCTATGTTAATATGTATGATTACGTTAGTCAAGTTAGTGTATGTGTTATCGCTACCTTATTTTCAAATCATCAGATCATTTTTAATTTCGTAAGACACTCTTAAAGATACAAAATGTATTTGTTTATTAGAAAATAGGTGATATTAAAGTATGGATTCGACTTCAGAGTGAGTAGCGTCTAAATTGAATAAATAATAAAACAAGCGATCATACATTCAGTGAGTGACTTGATGAATGTAGTTATTAGTATTAACGTTAGCATTTCTAACCTATGTAGCTGGATTTCATTCTTTTATAAGTCTCAGTTTCTACTAAGCTAATGTATTTTAGGATTTGAAACATTTCTTCCAGCAAATAATATGATCTGATCCTTTGATTATAAAGTAAATACTTTACGCTTTCATAATTTTGATAGAAAAATCCGAGGGCGAGGTACAACCGATATTTACCGTAAAAAGTAGTTATAAAAAGTGTATATTTATAATTAATTAATTAATGTAGTATTATACAAGCAAATAGATATTTATGAAGTACACAATTCTCTTAGAAATCGTTACCACAACGAATTTTAAAGTTAGGAAACAAATCTGACCTGTTGTAATACTTCACATCTTTCCAGCAAGAGTTGGTATTTTCTTCTTGGTACGTCAATTTCATCTACTTCATCGTCAGAATCATCAGAATATAAATTTTCTGAACCGGGAACAATCATAGTTACCGACTCCTTCACAAGTTATCACTTAAATATTATCATACAAAAATCATAACAAAAAGGTTAATATTTTGTAAACAAATGATTAGTAAATCGCATTTACCATTTACTACTTTATCAGCTGATCGTCACATGTTTTGTGTTGGTTGCACTGTACTTTGTTCTTTGATCTTTAATATTCAGAAGTTTGTCATATAATCTGGCACCACACGTAATGGGATGTTTATTATGTATACAAACAAATAACAGTAGTGAACATATTATATTTAATCGTGCAACTCAAGAATATTTAGCGGTCAATTATTTATTTGTTTGGAAGTATATTATGAATAAACGAATTGAGTTTGTAACTATGAAATTTATGAACTCCCCCCCCACCCGTAAACGTTTCCCATGACAATTATATAATGAATTTGTATCTTTACCAAGAGTTACCTGGAAATTACTTTCTGAACGTAACTTAATCAGCTGTTTACAAATGTTAAGTCAACGCGCGTCCTTTGCGCAGGTATATATTCCCAGCCATTTTGTTCACAATTTTTCAGTTTTGTCAGGAAACGTCAGTGTTCTATTATTTTCTCTACTCTTGTTTGAGCTTTTTTGTATGTTGTTTAGGAATAATTAAAATTGTGTTAGTTCATTGCTATGCACTTCGAATTTATTATCTGAATTACTTTTGCTCTGCGGCGCTTTATCTAGCTAATAACGTTAAATTTGACCTATATTATTATTGTTGTAGTAGTGCAGTGATTATTAATTAATTATTACTCTGAAAGCGTATTTTTTAAAAAAGTGTAATTGTCTTCTTTTTTCATATACAACCATGCAATCGACTGCTGTTTTTTAGCACTTTGGTAAGTTACGTCTTTATCTTATAAATTTAGTAAAATATAATCTTATTTGTGGTTATTTTTTGTCATAATTGGTATAATAATTTATTGCCTGTGTCGGTCAATAACTTGTATCAGTAAATTTATTTGAATTTGTAAACGTTCATGTAATGATTCCCTATATATTATAGATTAAGTCAATATTATGCTTACATCTGCTTTTAATTGACAAACTCATTAGGTTAAATAAATGTAGAAAGATAAAGAGTTTCATCTTATTAGAAGTGGATTATAATATCTTCTTTCCCTTATTTTTAATTTGTCTCTGTTAATGCCAAAATGAGATTAGTTCAAAATATGCTTTTACATAGTCCTAAATTCTAAAACTTAGATTCTGTTATATTCTACATATTATTACCCTAGGTGAAGCATGCACATAGAATGTGTTATGATCAGAAGTGTGTACAAAATGTGATATAGAGATTTATCTTTAACCAAGTCCTCCAGCCACTGTGTACTATGTTATTTTGGCTGGGGCCTAGGTGGGCCTTCTTATCAACTACTAGGCTACACTCTACAGTAATAAAATTAATTAAGTTATAATAGTTAATACAGTAGATTTAAGTTTACACTATATGATTGCGTGGACAACTTTGATCTGACTGGCTTTGAAACATAATTCTTTCTTCTTAAATATAAATAATATGATCTCCACTCTGTCTCATAATGGCTAATCTTTGAGCATACCCTTTTTTGAAGTAGAGTTAATTCCAGCCTTATGGTTACATTGATTAGGTTATAAAATGAATTCCTGGTTCATTTTGTAGTGAACTTTTAGTGTTGGTCAATAAATTAACCATCATTCGAAAGTTTGGTTAATAAAAAAAAGTAGGATATAGCCTATTTGGCAAAACATGCAATTATGTTTTATTACATTTATTAAAAGAATACAAATTTTAACTTTTTTCTCTTTGAATTTTTAAGGGTTAAATCAGTCTAATTGGTTACCACATCTTTAAATAATACTGTATATAAATATTTAACACTACAGGGCTGTTTATTATAGGTTCAAGTTACCATTATCATTGTAATGGTACCGAAAAAATAATTTTGTCAAATTTGTTATAGGCCTAGATAATTTTCAGTTTTCTTAGTGTTTATTTTGCTATTTTGACGCCTTACTGTAGTTTCCAATCAAAAACTTTTCAACGGTGATAATAGGAATCTCTGCTGACAGGTTTGAAAATCACACTGATTGAATTTCTTGTCAGGATAGTTCGGCAGTTCGTGAATTAGGTGCAAAGTTAAGAAACAACACCTTATTGAGCCAAGACAATTTATTTTAGTTACAAAATATTATTTTACTGGCCAACATTATTTTAAATCATGCTTATTAAAATAATCCAAAAATAATGAAAGAAAAGATGAAGAATTTAGGAACCATTTAGTAATAAGAAAAATCTTTTAAAAAATAACGCACGGCTAACTGAAAGTGTCCTCCGCATTTAGATCTCTGTAGTGAACTCTTGTGGGTCTATCCCCCACCACACATGTAATGTAAATCCAAATTAATGTAAGTTAAGTTTGGTTTTTGGAAAGAATAACTAAGTTTGTATGAAATTCCTTTTTGTTTATTTGAACCCTCGTTACATTACCGGTACTCTATTCCAATCTGTATTTTTACTTTTCATATAGGCCTATAGAAAAAAGTTATGTGATAAATTATAAAATAGATGTCGAGTTTTTTGTAGATATATCTGTTTGGAGGTCCCTCAAGTCCAAAAAAGTGTTTCTCGTTTATGGAATGCTCTACAGCCCAATGTGTGGACCAATTTTAATAACATTTTGTTATTGGACATATTTTTGTCATATGCCTTGGGATTAAGCAAAATTTGAAAGCTTTATAGCTTTCATAAGAAAATATCATGAAATTATGAATCGACAAGTTGACAATTGATGAATGATTTCTCAAATCAGCTGTAATGATTCTGATCTAATATTGCTCAAGTGTAGTCACTTCGGACTCAAGGTATTGGTCGCTATCTCTCTAAAAATGTTGGTTGTTGAGTTACATGTAAAAAAATTGAAAATTAGTCAGGGGGTTGTTAAAATAAAATATTAAAAAAAAAAAATAGTGTAATGTAATGATCCAAACCCGTGTTTATGTTCAAGCCAAGCCAGTTCAGCCCATTGGCTATATAAAAAATTTTGCAAAGACTCTTTATAGTTTTTGAAGTTTTGTAGTTCATTTTCGCTCTTTGATTGAAAACTACTGAACACACATTTTGGTGACGTTTAGTTTTGGTTAATTTTTATTTGGTTTTGGGAATAGGTGCATGGGAAAGTTTGTACCATGGGTGACCATGGTTTGTACCAATCTCTACTAAAACTCATAAAACCTCGTTTTATCTACCTATTTTTTCATGTAGTCTTGGGTTAGATCCTTCAATTACATCTTTCTCTACAGGTCTCTAAACCAACCCTTGTTCTTTTCCGACCCTGACACTATTAGGATATTCGAGAGTTAGGAGTCTTTATTTTATATTATTTTCTTCCTTTTTTATAAGGTGATGATGATCAAAAGGTTCTTTACTTTTAAACGAAACGGGGGGAAAAAACTAGATAACCTGACTAGAATTCCTCCAAGATTTTTTTTTCTCTTTACAAAACTCTTGATTATTACTTCTAACAACTGCATGACATACAAAAGCTTTTGAAGTACACTCAATCTTTGTGATCGGCTGTCTCCATTTTGTAACTCTTTTTAGCTGTAGGCCTAATCCTCTGGTAATAATAACTGTAGCCTAATCAAAATGTGTATTATTAGTAAACATAACTGGATTATTAAAATAATCTTAGTTTTTTGTTTTCCTGTTTTTGTTTAACATAAATTTTACTACATATCTCCTTTGACATTTGATAATAACATCTGATATCTAGAGATAGAGAGCTGATATCAGAGAGAGAGAGGGAGAGAGAGAGAGAGAGAGAGAGAGAGAGAGAGAGAGAGAGAGAGAGATTTGATTTGATTTGATTTGATTTGAGCCTTTATTCTGGGCGAAGTTAGGACCATCAGGTCCTCTCTTCCACTTAACCCATAGCCTACACAATTAATTTACACGTCTTTACAAAATCAATTACAATTAACATACTTAAGTCTAAAAATAAAAATAATTTAAATTTAACTATTTAAAAGAAAAGAAACTAAGTACAAAGAACACACACACAAAGATAATAATAATAACAATAATGAAAAAAATTACAACAAAGAAAAATCCTAAACTGATACAATTTCTTCCAGAGTACAATAAACTGTTCTAAATATAAACTATATTATACATTCACGCGCACTTTCATACATCATAAAGTAAATAAAACAAATTTCACTTCTTACACACCCCGAGCAAAGAGAGAGAGAGAGAGAGAGAGAGAGATAGATAGAGAGAGAGCTCTAATCTAGTTTACTGTTGCATTAACAAGTCCGTTTAGAAAAAGTGAAAAACAAGTTAGAAAAAGTGAAAAACAAGTTGACGACATGGTATTTATTCAGCCCCATCTTGCAGTGTAGATCTTCTAAATGTAACGCCCAAAAGTTGGTTTCTTGTGTCTTGTAGGAAATGTTAAATAGTATTGGTAGATCAAAGAGTCTTATCCAGTAGGGTGTTTGTTTAAATTGTTGTTATACAGGTTTTCTGAACTTTGTAATTATATAAATTAGTATTATTAACTGGCCTCGTAGATGTGTATGTGGGGCTCACTATTGTTGTCTAAACCACATTTAATTATTCTCTTAATATTTTTGGGCGCTACTTTACTTGCATAAGACAACAACAACAGACTGCATGTTAAGAATCACTTTCAGTTTCCAAGAGCATTAAACTTGAAGATTTAGTAGAAAAACAGAGTTCGAATTTTTTGTGATTTCATAAACTGTACTGTTTAATAAAATCAATTTCCCTGTTTTAATTCATAGGTATTGAAAATTGTAGGTATCAGTTATCATACCCATCATAAATACACAGGTAGTGTCATCTCTATTGAGCAATTCTCTCATCAGCACAGTTCAAAGTACATTTCCCTATAGAAGCAGTCTTTAAGTCGTACCTAATGTGTATAAATAAACATCATTCTCAGATATCCTATAATTCTTGAGCGTAACCTAAACTTAAATTAATTAGTTCAAAATGAATTAACCTCGTTTTAAAACCATAAACTCTCAGTCAACTGTTTAAATTTTGTTGTTTATTATATTGCTAATAATGTGTACTTAATTACAAAATAAATAAGTAACAGGGGCCTTACAAATTGTTTCATAGTTACAATAGGCAGAGTTTCAAGTAATGGGTTTCATTATAGAATGTCGGAGTTCTATATACAGCTAAAATAGTCGCAGGGTTAGAAATATAAAATGGGATAGATAGTTCATGGAGAAGCGAATAAAGGAAAAGCAAGGAGAGAAGGTGTAGCTACATTTAGGCTAAACACGAGTCACATTATATAAACATTATATAACACATTTACATAAGTACTACTTACTTTAGCCAACGCCCGTCGGTGGCGGTTGTGCCATTTGACGCCGAGCCTCCCAGTATCGCAAGGTGAGATCGTCAGGAAGATGGTTGAGTTTGGGACAGATGAGGAGGTGACTTCCCATCTGATTCTGGTTGAGCAGAGAGGGCATGTGTCTGAGTCAGTCAAGCCAAGGTGGTGTAGGTGGGCCTGCAGGTAGTCGTGCCCAGTTTCCAGACGGAACCTTGCAACAGCTTCACTTCTCTTCAGATCAGCAGGCATGTGCCCTGGGGTCGCAAGGTTCTCCCACATTTTGCCTACACTTAAGCCTTTTAGGAGGTTTCTTAGTGTACGTAGATATGGTGGTATCAATTTGGCTTCTTGCTGCTTGGAGGGTTTGGAGAATCTCAGGTTGCTCTTCCTTTGTTCCTTTTTTGGCCATTTCGTCTGCTTTTTCGTTGCCTGGAAGACTGACGTGGCTGGGGGACCCACTGAAGGCTGATGTTCCATCCCCCATCAATGAGGTTGGCTAGTTTCCTGCGGCAGTTCAGGGTGTTGAGGCAGTCAGTAGGTTTGTTATTGCTGAGGGCGTAAATTGCAGCCTGAGAGTCTATAAAGAACACGACCTTGCTTGGACTTAAGTTTAACACTTGTATTTTGTTGGCAGCCTCGATGATCGCGCATATTTCCCCCTCGAAATTGCTTCCGTTTTTACCTACTGCTGAGAATTGTTGGAAGAGCCTGCAAAAAGATCCAGCACCAGCAGCCTTTGTTTCAGGCATGTATGATCCGTCTGTATAAAAATGTAGCCACTCGCTACTCGGGTAGAGATTATGAATGGTTTCCAAAGCATTCTTTTGAAGTTCTATTGGGTTTGTCTCCTCCTTGGTAACTTGTAATTTACATAAGTTACAAGTTATTAAATCTGACGAATCCATATTGTCTCATGAAAAACAATTCTATCGTGGATAAAAACCACCTACTGCGAGGCAGTAAACTTGAACAGGACCAAAGAATATTAGAAGTTATATAAAGGGTGTTCCACGAAGAGGTCGCTGTTTTTGAATTAATATGCTGGACATATGGAACATTCTACAAACTTGACACTATAGGCCCCTACAGTTATTTTACATATAGCCTAGATAGTATGTAAAAAAAAAGTACACTCGAGTTTCCTTTTTTTTTAATGGTAAATGAAAACAAAATGGCTGAATAACAAAATAATGTTACTTTTTAACTAAAGTGATTTTATTTGCATAATCATTACAAATTGTTGAATTGCGGATATCATGTGTTAAAGTTAATAAAGAAAAATAACAGTAATAAGTTATTAATGATCCAAATTTGAACTTTATTCGAATTAATGACCATCACTAGCTTTGTACTGATAGCAATGAAACAAAAAAGAGTAATACACGCTTTTGAAAAATTGCCGAAGTATCAACAATAATTCTTCTTCAATCAGCCTCATTTCGTCTGTTGCTTTAGGGTTAAAAAAACGTTTTCCTTCAAAACAGTCCATAGGATAAAATCACAAACAGTCAAGTCTGGGGATCTTGGAAGCCAGTCCATGAAGTTGCTGCTATGACTTATCCAATGGTTGGGAAGATCTCGATCTAGCATAATGAGGAGCTCATTATGTTGGAAAGAAGTCCCGGCTCATCTCTGGCTGAGTAAGATGAGGAACTATGTGATCAGTTAATATTGATGCGTATCTGTTTCCAGTCATTGTCTGATGGGATATGTCATACGATAAAACACCATCCTTGGTGACGGCAGCCAAAACTGTACTTTTTATTAATGTTCTTTTTGTTATTCCACCATTTTGTTTTGATTGACCATAAAAAAATTTAACTCTAGGGTATTTTTTTTACATATCTATATAACATAACTGTAAAGTGTCAAGTTTGTTACAAAACAGCGACCTCTTCATGGGACATCAGGTTTGTGCAGTTTCCTGCAACCTAAATGAGTGGGTATATTTTTATCAAATTTGTCCCTCAGGGGCGTACTTTAATGAATAGGGGAGTTTAGCAGTCCCGAGGGAACCTAGCTGGATCTACACATTTTATTTATGTAGTCCTTGGTTAGATCCTTATCTTTCTTCTTTCTATCAAGTTTCTCTTGATGAGCTCTTATACTTTTCAACCCTGACGCTATTCGAGTATTCAATGACTAGGGCTCTTTAATTTCTTCCATTAAAATACAAAGATGATGTGTAATAAAGGGTGTGTGCGAACGTATGTAAGAGTGATTGTATGTGTGTGTGAAATAATAAATAAAACTAAATGGTAAAAATAAGTTTTAAATATATGTGCAAGGAATGGTAATGAATAAATCAAGTCTTCCACTTGGAGGGGATAAAATTGAATAAATGTAAAATTGTAAAAAAAATTAACCGTGTAAAAACATTGCGCAGACTTTCTCACTTGCTCATCCTCCAAATCTAATCGTCATCAAAAATGTCATTTCGGTAAGTTAGTTGTCAATGAAAAAGTGAACATGGACCATGGACACCGGCTGAACCAATATTTTAACTGAGTGTTTCGAAACTATGTTCCAAAACAAAAGGATACAGTTTCTTGAGTCAAAATTATTAAACAATGTTCCTAAGAATATATTCCTAAATTGATTTCTGTCTGTTTGCTATTTTGTGTTTTTTACAAAAAAAAACATTTTGGGAAACAAATTAGATATTGAGTCAAAATTTGCTACATAATTATGTATGTGATCTTGTATCAACGTGCCAAAAAACAAGACTGTTTTGTATATTTTCAAAATGGCGGGAATTTAAAAAAAAAAATTAATTGGAATATATCTAAAATCATAAACTTTACAAAAAGTTTTCTTTTTGAATTTATAAATAAAATAGCTTTTGTAATTTTTCAGTAGCTCAAAGGATAATAGAGTTATTGTAAAAAAATAATTTTTGGTAATTGTCTACAACACCCAAAATTAGCATAAAATTAAAATAGGCCTATGCTTAAGTTATGATATTTTTTAAATAGTGATAGTAAAATCCATGTCTTAGTTTATCGCCGGACATTTTGTATTTATATTGTTTACACTGATGACCGACGGTACTTGATAGAATTCTATTTTAACAAATAAAACACAATTTTTCTTTGGTAAAATTCTATAATTTATTTGGTCTAGCCGACCATGTTTTCGCCAGTTACGGCATTGACGAGGCTCTTACAAGACTAAATACAATACACATCATAACTAATGTAATGTGAATAATCAAATTAATTTTTTAGATCTTACATTTAAAATCATTGATGGTAGGCATAATTTCAGCATTTTTAGGAAACATACGTTTAGTGACAACATTATACATGTTACACCACAACATCCTTCTAATCATAAATTGGCTGCTTTTCATAGTATGTTGTATCGCCTCATTAATATTCCTATGTCTAATGATGATTTTTATACTGAGCTAGCTTGTATTAAACAAATAGCCATTAATAATGGTTATGAGGTTAATCTTATTGATAAAATGTTAAAAAGAAAATTAAAAAATAAGGCTAAATCCTTTATTTTCCCAATAGTCAATTCTAATAATTCCACACAAAAGTGGCGTAGAATTAACTATTTTGGTAAAGTTAGCCATGCAGTTGGTAAAGTTTTAGAAAAGAAAAAACACTGTAAACCAGCTTATTATTGTAAACAAAATTTAGGAAAGATGTTAGTAAATTCCAAAGATAAAATAAGAAAGAAATGCAATAAAGTGGTGTGTACAAACTGACATGTAGTATTTGTAATGCTGCTTATGTTGGCCAAACAGGCCGTAGTTTTAAGTGTAGGTTAGGTGAGCATGAAAGGAGTTGGCGGTTAGGTTATAATGATTCTAGTTTTTCTAACCATTTAAAAAAATCATGCACTGACAGATTTTTATTCTAATGTTAATTTTGAAATTCTACATGTTAACGTAAAAAGTAGAAAATTAAATGTTTTGGAAATTTTAGAAATTAAGAGACTTTTGTGTAATGATGCTAATCTAGTTTTAAATGACCAAACGGAATTTTTGTCATTTTCTCCTTTACTTCAACCTCTATTCAAGGTTGGTTAATACCTGTGTGAATGACCTGTGGGGTTTCCCCCGGGCCTTTGTGCTTTGTTAACGGGAATTTCCTGCCTTTCTCAACCTTTTATAGTTATGATGTGTATTGTATTTAGTCTTGTAAGAGCCTCGTCAATGCCGTAACTGGCGAAACCATGGTCGGCTAGACCAAATAAATTATTAGAATTTTACAAAAGAAAAATTGTGTTTTATTTGTTATTTTGTATTTAAATAGAAAAATAAGGGAGGAGGTAAAGTGCTCCCCCCTTGGCTGGCGCGCCAGCGAGGCCCTGGTGCGAAATGTTTGCCTTGACTGTACTCTTTCTTACCTAACCTAATCCCGATGTGCTTTTTGAAACCAAAGTATGAATCACTGCCATAGCGTTTATGTGATATGGGGGTGTAAGTCTTGATTTCTGAGGTCCAATTAATAACTAAGAATTGTATAAAACCGATAACTCATGAACGCCATTTTTGTTTGTGTTGGGTTTTTAGAGGCTACACAGGAGCAAAATTTGAACGAAATATGTAGAGTAGATTTTGAGAAATTTAAGGGTTTTATAATTGTCCCGTACTTGATTTTAAAATTGTTACCGATAACTCATGAACGCCATTTTTTTTTTGTGTTGGGTTCTTAGAGGCTACACCGGAGCAAAATCGTTGCGACCAATATAGAGAAAACAGTTTTTGTTTGATTAATCTTATAATTCGAAATTATGAGTTATACAAAATCATTACAGTGTTGAGATGTCAAAATTTCACTAATATCGGACTAGACGTTTTTTCTGCTCATAGGATACACGCCAGACGGACTCTGAACGAATATGTTACAAGACACATTTTAGGAAGTAGATACAAGTATCTACTCTATTACTGGTTCTAACAAGGGATTACTGTTTAAAGATAAAGATAACAGCCTAACATTAGCATCTTGGATAGACCGTTATGTCTCCACTAATACTTTCTAAATAACTTCGCATACCGTACAGATTGATGTAAAAACATTGCACAAACTGTTTTAAACGCCCGTTCCCAATGAGTATAGGCCTACTCACGTAACCTAACAAAATGATCTGTTCTGTAGTTGAATACTGCCGGGCCTCACTATGTTGAGTACGCTGTTGGCATTTCTGAGGGATCCTAATTAGATCTACACCTTTTTTTATTGTATTGTTTTAAATCTCTCTCTCTCTCCCCCTCTCTCCCTCCCCCTCCCCTCCCCCTCCCCTCCCCCTCCCCTCCCTTTTCACTCTCTTCCCCACTCCCTCTTCACTCTCTCCCTTTCTCTCTCTCCCTCTCTCTCTCTCTCCCTCTATATTTCCCTCCTCATATCTCCCTTTCCTCCCTTTATCTCCTCCCTCTCTCTTCATCTCTCCCTCGCTCTCTCACTCTCTCTTTCCCTCTCCCCCTATCTCTCTCTCCCTTTATCTCTCTCTCTCTCCATTTATCTCTCTCTATCTCTCCCTCTCTCTCTCTCCCCCTCTCTATCTACCTCTTTCTCTCCCTATCTCTCCCTCCCTCTCCATATTTCCCTCTTCCTCCCTCTATTTATCTCCCTGTCTCCTCCTTCCCCCTTTCTCCCTCGCTCTCTCTCCCCTCCCTCTCTCCTCCTTCCCCCTTTCTCCCTCGCTCTCTCTCCCCCCTCTCTCCCCCTCTCTCCCCCCTCTCTCTCTTTCCCTCCCACCCTCTCTCTCTCTTTCCCTCCCTCCCCTCTCCCTCCATCTCTCTCTTTCCCTCCCTTTCTCTCTCTCTCGCTCTCTCGCTAATGGATTATTCGAGGACTAGGGGTGGGGGGTCTTTATATCTTCTTTTTCTATATGTAATTGTTGACCAGGAAGTTTTTTAACATTAAAAGAAAAATCAGTAAAAATGAAATTGAACCATGGACGTCTTATTTAAATAGGGTCTAAATTTGTTTCACTTGTGCTTCACCTAAATCGTAGCCTATTTCATTCAAATCGAGCTTTTTCAAGTCAAAGTTTATTTTTGTGTTTTGCTAATTATTTCTAAAATATAATATTTTGTTACTTGTGATTTTGGACACGGTCATTAATATTCATATTTCATTAAAATTTGAATGAAATCGATAGAGCCCATTTTGAGAAAATGCGTTTTTTTTAAATCTCATGGCCTAGTATTTATTTATGAATGATTCACCAATTGATCATTTTGGAGAGAGGGTGACTAATACGTTGTATGAGGGTCTTTAAGGGCTACCTAAATGTGATAAAAATAGTTGTAATTTAATTTTATGATTTTCTTATAGCAGTTACCCCCAAATTTGAGTTAAGAAAAAAAAAAAAGAAAAAGAAAATGAAACATCCCGAGCTATGACAAAAATATAATTGTATATTAAATTTCATTAAAATCGTTCCATCTATTTTTTTTAGCTGTATCGTACAGCACATACAACGAACAGATCCATAAATCAGTTTTTTGGTTTGGTAAATTGTTGAATATTAAACTATGTTTTTTTTGTAATATCTAAAGATATTCCATATCGAATAAAATTTGTAACTTTCATGAATTCCTATGGTGGTAATTTTTGGACACCCTGTACATCCTTCACACGGTATAAGATAGGAAACTATATTAGCATTAACAAACGTTAAATCTTGTAGCAAAGCGTTTATATAAATAAAGAAAAGAATGGGACCAAGGACAGAACATTGAGGTACACCTGATTTTGCTTTCACAGTATTTCTCTTGCCTAACCTATATTTAATCTAGGACGTAAAACTTAATTGCTTTATGAATAATTATATTGTTATCTTGCATAAACAGCTGATTGATTGAAGTAAAACGAACTATTCTGCAAATCTATTTTGTGTGTGTTAATTGTCACCAGTTTATAGTCGTCCTAAAATGAACTACCACAAGTAGTTCCTAGAACGGAAGGAATAATCGAAAATGGTTTCAAAATGGCTGCCATTGTGTGCGACGTTATAGAAGGGACAATGTAACGTCGAAAAATCCAAGTGACTTCAAACATTTTGTTGAAAGTAGAAAATCGGTTGCCATGTTGAAATATTAAACCCTTTTTTAAATTACTTTTTCCATTACTGTAATTAGTTTATATTTGAACTGTTGCTATCAGTTGGCTTCATGGCTCCGCCCATCACAACGTCAAGGTTTCCTTCACTTTCTGGTCCTACAAAATTAATTAAACTCCCTCTATATTTCCCTCTCTATATCTCCCTTTTCTCCCTCTCTCTTTATCTCTCCCTCGCTCTCTCACTCTCTCTTTCCCTCCCTCCCCTCTCCCTCTCTCTCGTTCTCTCTCCCTCTCCCTCTCTCGCTCTCTCTCCCTTTATCTCTCTCTCGCTCTCTCTCCCTTTATCTCTCGCTCTCTCTCCCTTTATCTCTCTCTCTCTCTTCCTTTATCTCTCTCTCTCTATCTCTCTCACTCTCCCCCTCTCTATTTACCATATTTACCCCTCTCTCTCTCTCTCTCTCTCTCTCTCTCTCTCTCTCTCTCTCTCTCTCTCTCTCTCTCTCCATATTTCCCTCTCCCTCCCTCCATTTATCTCTCTTTCTCTCTCCTCCTCCCTCTTTCTCCCTCGTAATTTTTACTTTTTGATTCTTGTATCTTGTTGGTCTTGATCGTTGCTTTCCTGATGGTCTCGGTTTGTGATTCTATGTCTGTGGTTACCATTCTTCTGATATCGTTGATACTAATTTTGCGTAATTTCGTAATCCTACTTTTCGCACCTTTGTTCCTAATTCACTGAAACTCTGTAGTTTTGTAGCCAAAAGGAAAAAGTTGCCCGATTTCCTTATCTGTCATTTCTCACACCTTTTCTCACTTCTTTATGCACTCGCAATTTTACTAAATTCCTTTAATATTTTGACCTGGGATTGACATTTTCTTTTTCTTTAATTGTTAATATTTATTAATCTGAAATTTTTAATCTTTATCTCTTTCCATTTTCCCACAAAAGGTGTGGAACTATTATTATTTTTTATTTCGGTGTGGAATTTAGTTTTTACTCAATTCGTCATAGCTTTTATATATATCCGAATAACTTTACTTATTTTAAATTTTCTTTTGTCTTACAAAAGTGCACATTTCTGCTAATCTTATAAGTAACATTTCTATTTTTATCTAGTTTTTGGATTTTGATCAATTTTGAAAATGTATCCCTTTCTAACTTTGTCTTTTAACTTTAATTACTTCAATTAATATGAAATATTAGTATTAGATATGAATTGCGTACAACTTGTACTACAACTACATATTCTTTTTAACTCATCTTTTCATCTCGCAAAAGTTAACGGTTTATCTGGCTTATTGTTAATGTGTAACAAATGTGCCTGAATTTTTTATCTCGAAAACAATAATGTTTTTTATGGCTTATTGTTAATGTGTGACAATTGTGTCTGAATTTTTTATCTCGAAAACAATAATGTTTTTTATGGCTTATTGTTAATGTGTGACAATTGTGTTTGAATTTTTTATCTCGAAAACGTTAATGGTTTATATGGCTTATTGTTAATGTATGACAATTGTGTTTGAATTTTTTATCTCGAAAACAATAATGTTTTTTATGGCTTATTGTTAATGTATGACAATTGTGTCTGATTTTTTTATTTCGAAAACGTTAATGGTTTATATGGCTTATTGTTTGTATGACAATTGTGTCTGAATTTTTTATCTCGAAAACAATAATGTTTTTTATGGCTTATTGTTAATGTGTGACAATTGTGCCTGAATTTTTTATCTCGAAAACAATAATGTTTTTTATGGCTTATTGTTAATGTATGACAATTGTGTCTGATTTTTTTATTTCGAAAACGTTAATGATTTATATGGCTTATTGTTAATGTATGACAATTGTGTCTGAATTTCTTATCTCGAAAACGTTAATGATTTATATGGCTTATTGTTAATGTATGACAATTGTGTCTGAATTTTTTATCTCGAAAACAATAATGTTTTTATGGCTTATTGTTAATGTACGACAATTTTGTCTGCATTTTTTATGTCACAAAAAATTAACAACTTAACTGTACATATTGTGTAGCGCTTATTTTATTTGTGTTTTACTGGTTACACCTCGCAAAAGTTAACGGTTTATATGGCTTATTGTTAATGTATAACAATTGTTTTTATGATAGATAGTAGCACTCATGTCCATAGTCATTGCTAGATCTCTATTACAATAAAAACGAATGAAGCAGACAATATGTGATTGTGTACCATGCCTTGCTCCGCTTAAGGGGGGACAATTTTACAATCAGAAGTTGCTATTGTAGTCTTTGCGAAACTTAAATCACTACAAATTGACAGTACAAAAGGATTTGATTTCTTGCGCCGGACGTTATTAGTAGGACAAATCATGACATATTACCAAACTATATCAGAGAGAGAGAGAGAGAGAGAGAGAGAGAGAGAGAGAGAGAGAGAGAGAGAGAGAGAGAGAGAGAGAGAGAGAGAGAGAGAGAGAGAGAGAGAGAGAGAGAGAGAGAGAGAAAGAGAGAGAGAGAGAGAGAGAGAGAGAGAGAGAGAGAGAGAGAGAGAGAGAGAGAGACGGTTCTTCCATTGCTAGGCATCCCGTTGGACCAGTTCTTTGGAAATATTAGTTTTATCAGAAACCCTCGTGACGGAGACTATGAAACGTGCACCGATTCTGTTCCCAGAATTTGTTTTTAAAAATTCATATACAGTGTGGTTAAAAAGTGTCGTCCCCAATTTTCGTCACCGATTTGAGACCGAATGACGCTTGATGATTGTATGACATATTGAAGTTTGTTGTGAATAGGAGGCGGATAATGTGGTGCGAAGAATTGCACAAACTTTCTCACTCACTCATCCCCAATCGCATTAAAATTAATCATGACGTAAAGTATTAATTTCTATAGTTGGCAATCGAAGAGTAAAAATGTATCGTGGACACTGTATTTGAAAATATTTTAAATGACCTACTAAAAACGTCCTTAGCGTCGTGTCTATGATCCAGGATCAAGGTTCATTATTAGTTTTAGCGTTCGTAGGTAAAACTAACGACCCTTATAATTTTACGCGCGTGTCTGTGTCTGTAAGTCGCAACCCGTCTACACAGACAAGACGATAAATCCTGTATATTTCAAAAATATAGCGGTAACAAAAAATGACCTTAGGGTAGTTAAGGGGGCACAAACTAACGAGTTGATTTTTTTTTGTTTGAAGTATTACTTGTGGGGTGTCAAATTAAACTAGAAGTTATTCTGATTACGAATATGTATGTTTGAAGAAAGAATTTATATGTTGGCGCTAGGACAAATATAAAGTGTTAAATATAACCCCCCCCCCTCTTCTAACTTGAACACGGCGTGATCTACAAGTCTGAACAAACCTTATTTGGAATTGTAATTAAATTGCAGTGCGAAATCTTATATTATAGTTTTTTGTACGACGAATACAACTTGATTTAACCACACAATGAGAAATGCGTAGCGTATAAGTTTTAAAAGCAGTTTTTGTGAGATGCGAGACAAACAATTCAACAGCTATTAAAAGATGGATTGTATTTTTATTGATTTATTTTTTAGAGTTAGTGGGTGAAACCAAGGTTCTTTTATAATTTCGCGCGCATTTTTGTGTGTACAATTTAAACTGCCGCTTAAGAGATCGTCTCTCTGTAAATAATAGTCCCTATATTCCTATGGACCCTAAGTTTTATTTCGGGTCATAGTAACCTGATGGTACCATCGTACCTGACCTGCTATTTCTACCTGAAGATGTGTCACCGAAACCCTTCTATTGTCTATCTTTACTGCTCCTACACATCACGTCTATTGTTAGATGTCTTGGGAATTACCCAGGCGTGGTGGCACCATCCAGTTTAGGGAGGGACATTTTCAATATTTCAGTTGATGGACAGTAGAAGTACATATCAGTCGACTCTATCTGGTTCATTTCTATCTGGATCATGGTTAACCTAACCTAACCTTTCTCTAATAGTTATCAAGTAGGAAATAAGTTGAGAATATTTTTTTTTTTTTTGCAATAAGCAACAGTCTGTCTACCTTGCCGGATTGAATTGTAAGTGAATGAAGTGATCATCAAAAACTAAATAGTTGCTAGATTTTTATAGTTGGAGAGCAGAGATCAAAAATGACCCTTAAACAATCTGGAGGTGACATCGAAATGTTTACCTCCGATATTCACAGCTATTGTTTTGTGTAACAATGAGTGACCCTTTTCGAGTCGAAAAAGGAATCGGTCAGATCTTCATTCCTAGAATTAGGGATCCTCCTCCGATGTTACCACCAGGTTACTATATCCCTTTATTGAACTGTGATATTTTTCGTGACTAATATCAATGACTACATAAATACTATAAGACACGACATGGCCATGTTAAATATTCTACGCTTATTCTTGAGTTGACCAATACCCGCTAGGTCGCTCTGCTAGAGAATCTGAAGTTGATGTGACTGGCGCTAGGTGGCTCTACGGTCAAACAATGTTTCAGACGGGTAAGAGAAAACGCACTGATGCCACATATGGGACCAGAGATGCGAGGGAAGGTCGAGAATCGCTTATCTCAACGCACGAACTGACAACACTGACTATGCTGACGGAAGTAAGTGAGAAGGTTTGTGAGAGAGAGGTCAACAGTTGTACAGTCTCAACCAAGTGGGATGCGTACAGTCAAGCACCTGCTGCTAGCGCATTCTGATAGCTGTGTGTCAAACTTGAGACGAACAGCACCCGTAAAGCGTAGACTATTTCCCTATCCTATGTCGTGTCTTATAGTATTTATGTAGTCATTGCTAATATTATTTTGTCTATATGATCGAGTCGTTAATATCCAAGCTCCATTGAAATGGATGAAATAGTTTTTTTTTAATTTACACTCTTGGATAGATGGCGATCGATATATTTGGATCCTTAGAAGCTGCAGCTCAGCAAAATTTGATCAAAATCGTTGCAGGTGATTTTGAAAAAAAAAATGATACTATTTTTTTTCTCTTATAGCAGCTACTTTAAAAGATCGAGTTTCAAAAAATCTCCCGAAATGGCCGATACGACCAAAATACGCCGCATACAAGTTTAATTAAAATCGGTTAAGCGGTTGGGCATCATACAACATGTACTTTAAAAGTTTCAATAGAACTAGGAGTGCCGATGTATGTAGAGTCTTTCGGCACAACACCGACACCCACCCTAAGAAAAGAAGGAGGAAGGAGAATATCCACTACCAGCAGCACCACTACCACCACGAGTCCAACCTCAACTGCTTGGGTGACGGAGTGAAGCTCCGTCAGGGCTCCCGTGCCTCGTGGTACCATTTTAAGCTATAACTGATTTCTCAGCTTCGGGCCCGTGATCGTAAACAGACCACAATTCACGACCACTACGGTTTCGGTGTCCCTTCATGTTCCGGACTCGACGGAACACTCAAGGGTACCCAGGCGCTCATACGACAGTTATCACTTGAAAACGGATGTATCCGTTAAAAAAAACTGTACATGAATTGTACGACTCATCACGTAACTTTCTCTATAGGGTCGCCATCGTGGTACCTACCCAGCCCGATTTTAGAGCAGGTCCTCGAAATGTGATATCCAAAACTTGAGACTTGTAGGAAATGTTAAATTGTATTGGTAGATCAAGGAGTCTTATACAGTAGTGTGTTTGTTTAAAACAGTTGTTACACAGGTTTTCTGAACCTCGTAATTGTGTATCATTACTTTCTTGACATTAGCTCTTAGATTTGTCAGTAAACTGTTTGCACTCGCTTCGCTGGTGTCAGTGGCCTTGACGGGCCTCGATGCTGTGCATGTGAAGGGGCTTTTCCACTCGCTCAACTCGTGTCGGTGACTGACACTGTCGGATCGCGTAACTATACGAATTTTTGTGATAGGTCAGGTTTCGAAATTTAATTTTTGGACAATAACCTCGCTATTTGTAATCGTAGAGGAGTGTGGTTGGTACCATTGCAAGCAGAATTGAAATCTGCAAATTTCTATGTCTTTTAATGTGTTATAAGTTGAATAACACGCGAAATGTGAGTAAAAACGCGTTTTAAATGGCCGCCATTTTGACAATTTCAATTAGATTTTTCTGAATTTCAATAGGGTTCTATACAAACACACTACAGTCCTCTACACCAAATTTCATGTTTCTATCTTAATTTTTGTGGCCGCTATCGTGCTTACGTACAGACGACAACGGCGACGGACGGACGGTTTGTCGAAAATCACTTTTTGAGGTCATGAAATCCGAAGATCAGTCAAAAAATGGAGGTTTTTTTTTCGTATATCAAACTTGCCTTGTATATTGTATACTGTTAAATAAATTGTGCCAAATTAGTTCAAACATTAGGTTCAGTGCACGTGTAAAAGTCTCGGGTGTTTTTTTTTTTTTTTTTTTTTTTTGGCCACGAATTAATTTTTAGACATTTCAGAAGGGTTCCGTTACTTTTTAAACACCCTGTTTGTGAGTGAAATATGTTGGCCATTATCAGATCTCAGATCCCACTATCATATCAAGGCCACACAATATAGCACTGATAAGATCAGCTGATAGTACACAATTATATAAGACTAACAGGTTCAACTGGAGAAAATAGAGAGTTTAGTGTTTGTATTGCTTGTTAAGTAGTGTCCCGAAAAAGGCGGACTTTATATTCATTTATGGATATTATGTATCAGAAAATGTAAAATAACATATTGCCGAATTCCGCCATTTTTTTTTTTTTTTTTGTTATAAAAGAGTATATTTCCAGAAATAGATATTTGAGTTCAGATTTGATGGAAGGATTTTGTATGTTACGTTTTATGAGTGTAGCCTACCAACACAAACTTAATTCTATAAGTTTCAAAATGGCGGCCGTTTAAAATGTTTAACGTAGAATATCAAATATAACTTTTGAAAAAAAGGAAGTTACGACACGAAATTGTTTTTTCTGTAGGTCAAAGATGACGAGTTATCGACAAGAAGCTAAAAAGAGTTCCTTTTGTAATTATCTCATCACCCAGAATTAGGCTAACACCAAATTATTTTTGAATTATCATCATTCCTAACCAACCTAATCTAACCTTTTTCTGTAGGTCAAAAATAACCTAGTTATCGACGAAACACTAAAAAAAAAAACAATTTCTTTGTAATTGTCTACAACACCCAAAATTAGCCCAACAACAATAGATTTTTGAATTATGAATATTCTTAACCATGGAACCTAACCTAACCTTTTCCTGTAGGTCAAATGTAACTGAGTTATAGACAAAAAAGTAAAAAAAAAAACAAAAACTAAATGTCTGTAATTGTCTACAACACCCAAAATTAGTCTAACACCAAAGCATTTTTGAATTATGATAATTCCTAACCAACCTAACCTAACCATATCCTAACCCAACCTAACCTTTTTCTGTATGTCAAAGATAACAGGGTTGAAAAACAATTTCTTTGGAATTGTCTACAACACCCAAAATTAACCTAACACCAAAGCATTTTTGAATTATGATCATTCCTAACCAACCTAACCTAACCATATCCTAACCCAACCTAACCTTTTTCTGTTTGTCAAAGATAACAGGGTTGAAACACAATTTCTTTGGAATTGTCTACAACACCCAAAATTAACCTAATACCAAAACATTTTTGAATTATGATCATTCCTAACCAACCTAACCTAACCTTATCCTAACCCAACCTAACCTTTTTCTGTTTGTCAAAGATAACAGGGTTGAAACACAATTTCTTTGGAATTGTCTACAACACCCAAAATTAACCTAACACCAAAGCATTTTTGAATTATGATCATTCCTAACCAACCTAACATAACCATATCCTAACCCAACCTAACCTTTTTCTGTTTGTCAAAGATAACAGGGTTGAAACACAATTTCTTTGGAATTGTCTACAACACCCAAAATTAACCTAACACCAAAGCATTTTTGAATTATGATCATTCCTAACCAACCTAACCTAACCATATCCTAACCCAACCTAACCTTTTTCTGTATGTCAAAGATAACAGGGTTGAAAAACAATTTCTTTGGAATTGTCTACAACACCCAAAATTAACCTAACACCAAAGCATTTTTGAATTATGATCATTCCTAACCAACCTAACCTAACCATATCCTAACCCAACCTAACCTTTTTCTGTTTGTCAAAGATAACAGGGTTGAAACACAATTTCTTTGGAATTGTCTACAACACCCAAAATTAACCTAATACCAAAAATTTTTTGAATTATGATCATTCTTAACCAACCTAACCTAACGCTTTAACGTAACCTAACCTAACCTTTTTCTGTAGATCAAAGATAACATAGTTATCAACAAAATACTAAAAACACAATTTCTTTGTAATTGTCTACAACACCCAAAATTAGCCTAACACCAAAGCATTTTTGAATTATGATAATTCCTAACCAACCTAACCTAACCATATCCTAACCCAACCTAACCTTTTTCTGTATGTCAAAGATAACAGGGTTGAAAAACAATTTCTTTGGAATTGTCTACAACACCCAAAATTAACCTAACACCAAAGCATTTTTGAATTATGATCATTCCTAACCAACCTAACCTAACCATATCCTAACCCAACCTAACCTTTTTCTGTTTGTCAAAGATAACAGGGTTGAAACACAATTTCTTTGGAATTGTCTACAACACCCAAAATTAACCTAATACCAAAACATTTTTGAATTATGATCATTCCTAACCAACCTAACCTAACCTTATCCTAACCCAACCTAACCTTTTTCTGTTTGTCAAAGATAACAGGGTTGAAACACAATTTCTTTGGAATTGTCTACAACACCCAAAATTAACCTAACACCAAAGCATTTTTGAATTATGATCATTCCTAACCAACCTAACATAACCATATCCTAACCCAACCTAACCTTTTTCTGTTTGTCAAAGATAACAGGGTTGAAACACAATTTCTTTGGAATTGTCTACAACACCCAAAATTAACCTAACACCAAAGCATTTTTGAATTATGATCATTCCTAACCAACCTAACCTAACCATATCCTAACCCAACCTAACCTTTTTCTGTATGTCAAAGATAACAGGGTTGAAAAACAATTTCTTTGGAATTGTCTACAACACCCAAAATTAACCTAACACCAAAGCATTTTTGAATTATGATCATTCCTAACCAACCTAACCTAACCATATCCTAACCCAACCTAACCTTTTTCTGTTTGTCAAAGATAACAGGGTTGAAACACAATTTCTTTGGAATTGTCTACAACACCCAAAATTAACCTAATACCAAACATTTTTTGAATTATGATCATTCTTAACCAACCTAACCTAACGCTTTAACGTAACCTAACCTAACCTTTTTCTGTAGATCAAAGATAACATAGTTATCAACAAAATACTAAAAACACAATTTCTTTGTAATTGTCTACAACACCCAAAATTAGCCTAACACCAAAGCATTTTTGAATTATGATAATTCCTAACCAACCTAACCTAACCATATCCTAACCCAACCTAACCTTTTTCTGTATGTCAAAGATAACAGGGTTGAAAAACAATTTCTTTGGAATTGTCTACAACACCCATAATTAACCTAACACCAAAGCATTTTTGAATTATGATCATTCCTAACCAACCTAACCTAACCATATCCTAACCCAACCTAACCTTTTTCTGTTTGTCAAAGATAACAGGGTTGAAACACAATTTCTTTGGAATTGTCTACAACACCCAAAATTAACCTAATACCAAAATTTTTTTGAATTATGATCATTCTTAACCAACCTAACCTAACGCTTTAACGTAACCTAACCTAACCTTTTTCTGTAGATCAAAGATAACATAGTTATCAACAAAATACTAAAAACACAATTTCTTTGTAATTGTCTACAACACCCAAAATTAGCCCAACACCAAAGCATTTTTGAATTATGATCATTCCTAACCAACCTAACCTAACCTTATCCTAACCCAACCTAACCTTTTTCTGTAGATCAAAGATAACAGAGTTATCAACAAAATACTAAAAACACAATTTCTTTGTAATTGTCTAAAACACTCAAAATTACTGTAACAGCAAAACATTTTAGCCCGAATAAAGCATACTGTAGCACAAATCACAGTTGGGTCTGGTCTAGTTTTTTAGTTTTCATGAAAAGAAATGATTACAATTCTAATTGTTTTAGTTGTTAGGTTAATTTTGGATGTTGTAGATAATTACAAAGAAATTTTGATTTTAGTTTTGTCGATAAGTCGTTTATAATTTGCCCTACTGAAAAAAAATGAGTTGGGAATGATTATAATTCTAAAATATTTAGGTGTTAGGGTGATTTTGGGAGTTGTAGACAATTACGAACAAATTGTTTTATTATTTTTTGTCTATAACTCTGTTATTGTTTGACCTGCAGAAAATATAAAAGTAATATTTTTGTTCGACGTTATAAAAGAAAAATATTTTGTCTCTTAAGTTTTTTTTTGATAGTTAACGATTTTCATGATATTCGTCTTTATAAATTTTAAATGACCGCCATTTTGAAAATTATAAATTTAAAGTCTTCGTGTTTGATATGTAAAACTTGTAAAACGTAACATAGTAAATGCTTATACCACATGAATTCGATATTTCTATTTCTGGAGTTTGTAAAAGAACAAAATGGCGGATAGACCGATAATGAAGCGTTATTAGACGTGCGAAGAAACCTTCGCTCGCTACGCTCGTGTCGTCGGCTCGGCCCAATAACACGTTTTCGCCATTGGGAACGTGAGGCTGGTACCGTGAACACGTGACCGATATCGTTATTATGGACGATTTGATTCAACTGGATTGTCATCCCCAAGGTTGAGTTCGTTATACGCGTCGGGTAGATGACAGAAATTCGCCGCCCAGTATTATAGTTTCTGCTAAAAGTCAACACGGAATTGGCGGACATCCAAGGAAGGTACACCGCATCGCGTCAACACATCTGCGCATGTGCAGGACAGCCTTATTGATTATAAAGCCAGCTTTCCCACTGTTTGTTTTAATTGTTGTACTGTAGGTACTACTTGAGTTCACTTATATCTCTTTGTATTTACAGTTGTTGTCTGTATATTTGTTGTGACCTAGTTAGAAATGGGCCAAGGGGGGTTTGTCGCAATGCTGGAAGTAGGGAATCTTACTGTAGGGGGTGAACCGAAAATTATGTACCCTCCTTTTATCTATAGATAATATTAATAGGAAGTGGTGGGGGTGTATTATACAGAATGAAGCACAATTAATGCATCGCCATTATCTTTGTCGGAGTATTATGATCGTAGAGTGGGGGGAATTTTATTACACATACAGTATGAACCAAAAGTCTTGTACCCTTTATTGTATGTAAAGATTTGTGATCGTGGGGTGGAATTTCTTGTAGTCTTGGGTTAGATCTTTCTCTTTCACTGTCATTTCTCTCTTGACTAACTATTGTTCTTTTCTGAACCACGACGCTAGAGTATTCGCGAGCTAGGAGTCTTTTTTTAGGTTTTTTTCGTTTTTTTGTAAAGCGATGATGACCGAGAGGTTTTTACCTTAAAAAAAAATCTTTATGCAAGAAAATATTGTGATGAGGAGTGGGGGGGTGCAATACAGAATGATTTCCTCCTTGTTGTTTAAAGAAAAAAGTATAACATAAGGACCTCTAACCCTCGAATACTCTAATAGTGTCAGGGTCGCAAAAGAACAAGAATTGGTCAAGAGAGACCTGATAGAAAAGGCGAAAAAAGGATCTAACTCAGGGCTAAATAAAGAAAAAGGTGTAGATCCAACTAAACTCCCTTAGTCCGTACTCAGCAAAGTAAGCACCTGAGGTGTCATAGAGAATTAAATCAATTTTATGTTTCCCAACCTCTATAAATATAATTATTGTATAGAAGGGGAGTGTTGTTTATATTAAGGCGGTGAAGATCGAAAGGGTTTTTGTCTTTAAAGAACATGAACAAAAATGCACAAGTAGGAGGGAGTGCCAGCTGATCTTAAATGTGACGAGAGGTATCCAGGTAACATTTGCGTTGCGTGGAGTGAGTGCCAGCGGTGGGAGAGGAAGGCAAGGCATTGACAGAATTGTTCAATTTCCTGTCTAAATAGAAACCAAAGTTGGAGACAATATTCGTTATTATCCTATTTTTGTATTATTTTATATATAATAACCCGCACCTAACATATTTATAGTGATTTTTCTAATTACTAATCTAATTTACATTAACGTAACTGAAATTCGGCTTTCTCTCGGGTTTTGGCTTCTACCTACCGGACTGGCACTCGCTCCTCAATCGTAAATTTGATAATTGTCATTAAACAGGCGCTGGGTCTCGCTCAGATCCCCAAAAAAGTGCGACAGAATAGTTCCATTTCCTCACTAAATACAACTAATAGAAACCAAGGTTGGAGTCAATATTCATCATTACTTATTATCCAATTTTTGTATTATTTTATATATAATAACCTGCACCTAACCTATTTATAGTGATTTTTCGAATTACTATTCTAATAATTTACATTTTCGTAACTGAAATTCAGCTTTCTCTCGGGTTTTGGCTTCTACCTACCGGACTGGCACTCGCTCCTCAAGCGGAAATTTGATAATTCTCATTAAACAGGCGCTGTGTCTCGCTCAGATCCCCACAAATTAAAACGCTGTTTATTTAATTGTCACATTACAGCAATACAGGATAATACAAGTCCAATGCCAGATGGTAAGTCAATAAAAAATTGAGGCCATAGAATATAAATTTAAAAATAAATATAAACAATACAAAGAGTATTTAAAGAATGTGAAATACATGTTTCTAATCCTATTTATTTTATCTTTTAAACTTTATCCATAACTCAATAGTGTCTGTGTATAAATTTATCTTATATGGTAATGGTTAAGATAAGAAAGTAGGCCATAATGGGGTTTTTTTTAAATTTCCTCGTAGAGACAATTTCCCTGATATAATTAGGAAGTTTATTATATAAACGACTAGAATGGTGGTCCTATGGTTAGTGTAACGACAAGTTTGATTACCTCTTGCATCATATCAACTTGTTGTGCACGATAATTCGGTAAAAATAAAATAAAAACGCAATATATTTAACTGCTTTGACATTTCCATTAGAACTGATTGATCTATGAGCGTTTCAAATTGCTGCAGTTTTTGTCACGCGAAGTGGGTGTATCTATGGTGTGCATGAATTAGACGATAAGTCATCGAAAACGATAAACCGCGAGTCTGTAGCCGATAGCGCTTCAATGACGCAGTTGGCTACAAAATACGTCAATTTTTTTTTCCATCATCAATTTTGTTTAGAGATGACTACCTAACCTAACCTTACCTAACCTAATCTAACCTATCCTTACCTAACCTAACCTTACCTAACCTAACCGTACCTAACCTTACCTTACCTAGCCTAATCTAACCTATCCTTACCTAACCTAATCTAACCTATCCTTACCTAACCTTACCTTACCTAACCTAATCTAACCTATCCTTACCTAACCTAACCGTACCTAACCTTACCTTACCTAACCTAATCTAACCTATCCTTACCTAACCTAATCTAACCTATCCTTACCTAACCTTACGTAACCTAACCTATCCTTACCTAACCTAACCGTATCTAACCTTACCTAATCTAACCTATCCTTACCTAACCTTATCTTACCTAACCTAACCGTACGTAACCTTACCTTACCTAACCTAACCTAACTGTACCTTACCTAACCTAACCGTACCTCCTAACCTAGCCTAACGTAACCTAACCTAACCGTACCTTACCTAACCTAACTTAACGTACCTAACCTAACCGTACCTAACTTTACCTAACCTACTCTAACCTATCCTTACCTAACCTAACCTAGTCTTACCTAACCGTACCTAATCTAACTTATGCACCATAATATATCTGGTTTTTCTATCTTCATCACATTGATAATCCGGTAGTTTTAACCTTACCTTACCTAACTTAACCGTACCTAATCTAACCTTACCTAACCTAACCTTACTTAAACTAGTCTTGTCTAACCTTACATAACCGTACCTAATCTAACCTTACCTAACCTAACCTTACCTAACCTAACCTTACTTAACCTAGTCTTACCTAACTCCTAACCTGACCTAACCTAACCGTACCTAACTTAACTCATGCACCATAATATATCTAGTTTAAACACATTGATAATCCGGTAGTTTTGGCCGAATCATTGGATTTCCAACATCTAGATAAATATATCAAATTAGGCAGGCATACTGGTACATCCAACTGCCATAAGCGTACTGTCCTCTAAGTGTGTCGAAATCATAGAATCCAGCTCAATCTAAGGTCGTAGAAACCAACTTGTAAAATCCAGCCAAATCACAGTCGATTTTTCTATAGATCTCACCGTTTAGCAACAGAGGACTTCCTTACACCGGCTTTAAATTTGCGTCCGCCATTTTAAATTTTATCGTGTTTGTTGTCACTTCAAACTTTATTGTATGTTAGAGATTTCTTTAATAAATAACCAATTTATAGTTTTTGTTCATGTTTCGAGATATTTAGCAGGGAAAAATTAAATAGGCGCCATTTTGAAATAGTTGAGGGTCACCTTTAATTTTTTTTTAATGAAATTCATAGCAATGGATTTTATATTTTTATTCAAAGTGTTAGAATTAAAAAAAAAAAAAAAAATTAATTCTGGGTCAATCTTGGTTGTTGTAGACTATTACCAAGAAATTATTAGTTTCCTGTTTTTTGACAATAACTTGGTTATCCTTGACCTACAGAAAAAGTACAAAAACCGTTTTGTTTGTCATTACAAAAAGGAAACTCTTTGTCTCGTGTTAATTTTTGTAAAGTTAATGGTTTTCGAGATATTCAATATTAAATAATTTTACGGCCGCCATTTTGGAAAAAAAAATTAGTAGATATCTGGAAAAAACAGCTTTTTCGATCAAAGTTTTATTCTTTTTTTTTTTTTTAAACTGACGCACAGAATTAGTTCCTAAAGTTTGGTAGCTTGCTTACGAGACACTCTGTATATTGAAAAGTCTCCACTCGCTTCGCTCGTGTCAGTTTGACAGCTCAGGCGAGCCTTGACCTTGTAGAAGCTTCCACTCTCTACGCTTTACTAAATCACGTGTTCAAAATTAATTTATGACAATAATTTCACTATTTGTCGTTTTAGAGAGCTGGGGTTGGCACCACTGCATGCACAATTGAAATCTGCGCATTTTTACCGAATTTTAGTCTGCTGTAAGTTGACTAACACCGAGATATGAAGAAAAAACTGTTTAAAATGGCCGCCATTTTGATTAGATTTTTCTGAATTTCAATAGAGTTCTATACAACCACACTACAGTCCTCTACACCAAATTTCATGTTTCTATCTTAATTTTTGTTGCCGCTATCGTGCTTACGTACAGACGACAACGACGACGGACGTACGGTTTGTCGAAAATAAGTCAAATTATCTGACAATATCAAACTTACCCTAATAGTTCAACATTTATCATGAACGGTTTATCTCAATAACCGGTGAAACGCTTTGAATGAAATCATAAGTTGACATGATGATGATTTACAAACCAAACAATAGTTGTGTAGGCTACATTGTAAACTGATAGATTGAATAGAATTAAACCCCAGAGTCGAGCGTGACCTCTACAGATCAGCTGATTGTAGTGGACCACAGTGCTGCAGTCCGGCAGTAAGGCAACATGTGTTTTAGTGATGGTGGTGTTACTGTGTTGTGTCTCTTATAGGATTTAGAAAATGAGGTAAAACAGGTTTATAGCTTGTCTTTTATTTAGTTATACAATAGTGATGTGTAAGTTTTTAGTCGTTTTGTTTTTCTATAGTTGTAGGCGAAAAATATTTCGAATATTCCCGTTAGAAAAGAGAAGAAATCGTATAAAATAAAAACTGCTGGCTCTTGTATACTCTTAAAGGGTCGGAAAAGAACAAGAGTTGGTCAAGGGAGACCTGATAGGAAAGAGAGGGATCTACTTTGAAAAAGTGTAGATCCAGCTATGTTCCCTAGGGATTGCTATGTTTCTAGTTACTATTACCCTGATTGTGGCTTTAATATTAATGCAAAATTTACATTCGAAAAACATGACCTGAGAGAAATATATATGAAGGAAAATAAAACGTGTAACAAAATTGCAATAATTTTCTCACATTGGAAATAATAACTAAACAATGGGAATTTTAGTTCGGTTTTTGTCAGTAAAAAGGAAAATGAAACGTAAAAAAAAAAAAAAAAAAAAAAAAAAAAAAATACTAATAAATAAATACGGTCTCAGTGTAATAATCGAGTTTGTAATGACGGCGTTGAAGGCTCATTTTTTTTATTCAGGATTTTACACGTTTTTATCAATAAAATTTTAATGAAATCTGTGGAGCCCATTTTGAGAAATTATGTCTTTTTTTTTATGACATGTTAAATCTATCTTGTGCATGTTAAATTAGGCAATTTTAGTTACACTTTACCCTATACATATTAGACATAGAACTTTCAAACAAAAAATAAATGAAAATATGTAATTTGTAATACATGTTACCAAAAAAAATTTTTCTTTCTAAAAAGTTGAATTTTTTGTTATTGAATTTTAAACACATTTTTTTACTATGTTTTATATTCTCAAACTGATAATGCGGCTGAATGAAGTGTCGCTTCACTCACACAAGCGCAGAGGATTAGGGTGTCCGGTGACCTACCCCCTCAAGCCACCAGTATGTCACCGATTGGGCTTAACTTTATAAAACTTTTTTTTTTGAAAATAAAATCTTTAGTATATTTTTATTCTATACATAATTACAAGACAAATTGGACCAAACAACTAAATGTTTATTGAATGCATACTTTATCACAATGTTTATTAATAGAAATGTATGTTTTTACATTTTTTAAAAATATTTGTTTAAAGGAGCAAATGTTAAATAAAAAAAATTGTGTAAATGGCAATATTACCGCTTTAATACATATTTATTCAATCACAGCTCATCACAATGTAAATAATAAAGTACAAATTATATTTTATACTATTATTGTTATATTGTACTCCTTTGTTTCATTAAAATCGCAAAGTACATATTTTTCAATAAAGATATATGATAGTGTTGTTTATTTACACTAATTAGTCACTCATTTTGTAGCAAACATTGTTGATTTTGGACTCTATTAAAGTACATTATACATTGTTTGGTTTCATTTTTCTTACAATGAAGTGTAGAATAAAAATCTATTACAGATTTTATTTTGAAATATCAAATTAAATAAATAAAAGTTTGATCAAGTGAAGCACAGTAGGTAACTCATGCGGATGGCCCTCGGCAGGTACTGGCTAGTCCTAATATTGTGCGCGCTTGTGTGTGATGGCGCGTGCGTTAGTGTGAGGCGACCCTTCGTTCAGCCGCATTCCCTGTTTGATAATAGTATAAAGCGATAAAACTCCATTTTAACAGATAAGTGGTGTTTTCATTCTGGTTTCTTTAGTTATTTCTAATACGGTTTTCTCAGTTTTTTTTTTAAATTCTGTCCCGTTCAAATTGTCGTAGTTATTTCATTTTTTTACAGTACAGCGAAAATTCTTCAAAATGTACTCTTTGTGTTATGTCCGCTTAGCGGCCAGTGTCCTGAGCTCCGCATCTCCAGTGACAAGTGTTTTGACAGGTGTAGAGGTTATCCGCTGAGTGACACATCTGTCTGCACTCTTATACATGTTGCTAACTGACACTCTGTCTAAAGGTTTATTACTTCATAGGCCGACATTCTTAGATTTATGGTAGTATTAATACACAAAAACATGTTACAATAAATATAAGCGTAAAAACAATATCTGTTTTAAACTTTGAATTAATGTTATTGTTTTAAACCTTCAAAGTAAATTTTAGAAACTAAATTATGGCGATTAAAACATGTTAATTGCGAACCCAACCTAACCTAACCTGTCATGGACTATCTTAGATATCTCTAACTAAAGTGGCTCAGGGCACTGGCCGCTCGGCGGAAGACAATCTACTCTTTGTTATATTTCCATCATTAAAAGTCTGTACAGTTTGAGAAATTCCAAATTTAAAAGTATTATTCCTCTGTTTTGGTGAGGCTTTCCAAATTTATGCTGCTGAAGGATTCGTTAGGATTTTGAGTCTGACAATAACAAAGATAAACATAGTAAAAGAGATTCTGTGAAGGCGTCTGATTCGTAGCTGACGTTTTGTTGCATTGACATCAACTGTCGTTGCAGAGTTTTCGTGCTGTGGATTCACGTCAGTCGAAAATTTGTCAAAATATAAATGCTCACCACGTTTGGTAAAATATTAGAATTCTCTCTGTTGATGAAAATTCAGGATGATAATGGTCTTACGTTTATGGTATAAAGTAAAATCAAATATTTTCCCGGTTTATAAATTATATATGTAAGTGGTCATAAAGGTATGTGGGTTTGATTAGGTTAGGTTTGGTTAGGTTTGGTAAGGTTAGGTTTGGTTAGGTTTGGTAAGGTTAGGTTTGGTTTTTTGGTTTGGTTAGGTTAGGTTAGGTTAGGATAGGTTAGGTTAAGTTAGGTAAGTTAACATGGAATAAAAAACAAAATATATAATTTTTGAAAAAGTTTTGACGTCTCTACCCTAATTTTTTTAAAGCCTAAAATTCAGGATGATATGGACTTACGTTTATGGTATAAAGTAAAATCAAATATTTTCCCGGCAAATAAACTATATATGTAAATGCTCATAAAGGTATGTAGGTTTGGTTAGGTTAGGTTAGGTTAGGTTAGGTTAGGTTTGGTTAGGTTAGCTTAGGTTTGATTAAGTTAGGTTTGGTTAGGTTAGGTTTGATTAGGTTAGGTTAGGTAAGGTAACGTGGAATAAAAAACAAAGTATTAAATTTTTGAAAATGTTTTGACGTCTCTACCCTATTTTTTTTTTTAAAGCCAATTTTTTTCCGGTTTTTTTACTGATAATTAACGAACCGAGATTTTTTGGTGAGATACGCTTCGAAGGACGAAGGTCCTCTAAGGTCCTTAGAGGAGGTTACACTCGAGCAAAATTTAATCAAAATCGTTTCAACAGATTTTGAAAAAAATCGTAATTTTGTGTTTTTACTTATCCTTAAATAATATGAATTTAAAATATATAACTTTTTTCATATAGGGGACTTATTGAACCTCAAAAACCTTCATCTATTTTGTTGACAAGATGAACTCGACCGATTTCGTTCGAATTTCGTGAAACGTGAAGATTAATGACTTAAACAATCGCGAGTAATAAAATCAAAACTGAACCTGGACACCGTCATTAAAAGGGTTGTGTCCTATTAGCGGTCGAGGGTAAAATCAGTTTGCGGTCACCCCAAAAATATCTTGAGCTATGCTAATTATATTTTTCCAATTTGCGGTCATATATATATATATATAACCAAACCTAACCTAACCTAACCTTACCTAACCTAACCTATATAACTAGACATGATTTGTGATTAGAGTCAAATCATTCTGTTATGTATTTAGTGGCTAGTTATGCAATGGACGGGAAGAAATTAACTACATCTCAAGACGTGACCGCAAACTGGAAACCCTTCCACCCTCAGGACCTTGATCGTCCCCTCATAAAACTACACCTGACCGCAAACAGGACTGACCGCAAACAGTACTGACCGCAAATAGGACTGACCGCAAACAGTACTGACCGCAAACAGTACTGACCGCAAACAGGACTGACCGCAAACAGTACTGACCGCAAATAGGACTGACCGCAAACAGTACTGACCGCAAACAGTACTGACCGCAAACAGGACTGACCGCAAACAGTACTGACCGCAAATAGGACTGACCGCAAACAGTACTGACCGCAAACTGGAAACCCTTCCACCCTCAGGACCTTGATCGTCCCCTCATAAAACTACACCTGACCGCAAACAGTACTGACCGCAAATAGGACTGACCGCAAACAGTACTGACCGCAAATAGGACTGACCGCAAACAGTACTGACCGCAAACAGTACTGACCGCAAACAGGACTGACCGCAAACAGTACTGACCGCAAATAGGACTGACCGCAAACAGTACTGACCGCAAACTGGAAACCCTTCCACCCTCAGGACCTTGATCGTCCCCTCATAAAACTACACCTGACCGCAAACAGGACTGATCGCAAACAGGACTGACCGCAAACAGTACTGACCGCAAATAGGACTGACCGCAAACAGTACTGACCGCAAATAGGACTGACCGCAAATAGGACTGACCGCAAACAGTACTGACCGCAAATAGGACTGACCGCAAATAGTACTGACCGCAAATAGGACTGACCGGAAACAGAACTAACCGCAAACAGGACTGACCGTTTCACCGAGGTAGTGTTATGACATAAGCAAAAGTTTAGGCTCTTATTTAAATATTTAATTTTTTTTTTCAACACGTCATCCAGAGTTCGTTTTCAATTTTTGATTGATGACTACGGAATTACAATTTTTGTTGACAATTAGATTTATTTTGTTTTGAGCGTGAGTGATTGGGAAAGTTTCTGTGATGGTGGTGCACTGTTTTATTAGAATATATTTAGACACAATTAGAAAACTGCGTTTTGAGACCGTATGGAATTTTGTACCATCCTGTATTTATATTTTGTGACGATGTTTTAACGGGTACTTGATACCAATATCTTTTATCGATTAATTATCACTATTTCTGAGCAATACATTGATGTTATTGGGTTCATTGACCTTTCTATGTCTTTCAGTGCCATTAGTTTTATTGTAGAAAGGTCTTGTACAGAGTGTTCCAAAACTTCAAAGGGTGATTTCTTGAGTTAAAATTTTTTAAACTTTCCTATAAATATTTATTCGAAAAAGCTTGGTTTCCAGTCTAACCGCCATTTTGTTTTAAAAAACCAGCTTAAAACAAACTATTTAGTATATTTTTAAAATTGTGGCTGTTTAAAATTTTTAATGTTCAATATTTAGAAAATCTTTAACTTAAAAAAAAAATACTACACTTTTGAGCACACTGTGGGGAACTTAAGATTAAAATACACAATACCCAATACCACAATTTAATAAAACAAGTAACATATTTACCATCCTCAGAGGTTGAGTATTAAACAAACACTAATTCTATAAATATTATAAACAGTTATACAAGTGAGGTTCTTTTCCCACTCCTTCCTGTGGCTAGTTCAATCAATGGCATTGGGCCAAGTTATTATTTCCTTTTGTATATTTCAGTAACATATTTACCATCCTCAGAGGTTGAGTATTAAACAAACACTAATTCTATAAATATTATAAACAGTTATACAAGTGAGGTTCTTTTCCCACTCCTTCCTGTGGCTAGTTCAATCAATGGCATTGGGCCAAGTTATTATTTCCTTTTGTATATTTCAGTAACATATTTACCATCCTCAGAGGTTGAGTATTAAACAAACACTAATTCTATAAATATTATAAACAGTTATACAAGTGAGGTTCTTTCCCCACTCCTTCCTTTGGCTAGTGCAATCAATGGCATTGAGCCAAGTCATTATTTCCTAATGTACATTTCAGTAACATGGTTACCATCCTCAGAGGTTGAGTATTAAACAAACACTAATTCTATAAATATTATAAACAGTTATACAAGTGAGGTTCTTTCCCCACTCATTCCTGTGGCTAGTACAATCAATGGCATTGAGCCAAGTCATTATTTCCTAATTTACATTTCAGTAACATGGTTACCATCCTCAGAGGTTGAGTATTAAACAAACACTAATTCTATAAATATTATAAACAGTTATACAAGTGAGGTTCTTTCCCCACTCCTTCCTGTGGCTAGTACAATCAATGGCATTGAGCCAAGTCATTATTTCCTAATGTACATTTCAGTAACATGGTTACCATCCTCAGAGGTAAAACACCACCGTCTTTCACGCGTCATCGTGAAACGGTAAGAGATAAAGACAACCTTAAAATACAAAAAATGTTTATTTTTGGAAACCTTTTCAATTGTGTGCTTCCATGACTAACGTTACTATTTGGAGGTTTTGAGTTTTAATCTGTGTTATTTTCCAAAATATTTCGTTTTTTTTGTTTTTTTTTAAATTTGATAATTTTAGAGTAAGGGGCAACGTAATCACATTTTTTGGAAAGATATCTTCTCACGAATCTAGGATAAAAATTTGGTTTATGTAGGCTATGTTATGCGGTAACAATAAAACTAACTGTAAAACACTACTTTTTTGACGTTTTGGAACACCCTGTACATATCCTGTAAGAAAAGTTAAAACTTTTTTCTCACAATGATCAGTGAACAGAGACCTTTAAAATAAGGCATCACTTTCAACCTACCTTTACATTTGAAAATTTTCTAAAAAGGACCCCCACCCCCAAAAAAGCACTTTTGGGGTATTTTGAGATTTTAAAGTTTTTTTTACTGAATTCTCTATGGTCGAAATAGGAGGATTTAAGTTTAAACTAAGGCTGTAGCTCATTTGGTTAAGTCGCTGTATATTGCACACGGGTGGTCTGATTCACCCTGTATATTTCAAAAATATATCCATCGTTCATTTTCACTAACAACAACTGAACTAAATTTTTTCTTAGCTGTAGACTACGGTTTTGTTGTGTGAGAAAGTTTGTGCAATGTTTTTGCACTGTCTATTTATACGTTTTATCGGTATGTTAAAAACTAATAAGTTATTTTGAAAATGGCGGGAGTTTAAACCATTCTGATAGCGAGTATCTAGAGATATGTTAACGGTATAAAAGATTAAATAAATATACTTGTAGCCACAAATAAATTATATCTTCAAATTAATTGTAGGTCAAATGATAACCGAGTCAATATTTCGATAATACTAGACTTCAACACTCGCTAGTTTATGATTTGGGAATTTTAATATTTTGAAATTCTTACATTTATTCAGTCAAGTTGATAGTGAGGAATACCTTCGTGTTGTAAAATAGAGTTAAATGATGATGATTGATTGATTGTATTTAAGTGTCAATGTTTGACAGGGTTAAGACGACAAAATCTTGATCAAGGATTACAGTCGAAAGTTGTAGGTTTGAATCCCGAGACGCAAGGTTTTTTCCTGTAAATTTTGGTTCATTCAAACCTGTGGTGGGTGGGCCCACTTTAAATAAACAGTGTTTGGTTTGCTTGGAAAGTTACGTGGTTCAGAAACAAATTGGACGGAAAATATCGATTTTGCAAGTTTTTATAGACATTAAGGTGAGAAAAAAAAATTATAGCAAATTTTCACACAACAAAATTTTAATAAAGATAAAATTCAAGTTTTGTACAAATGCAGTTATCTCTATTTATAAGACACAAGGTTTTCTGCACAGTTTGGTTCACTTCAACCTGTGGTATGGCTGTGGGAGGGCCCACCATAAACAAACGGTGGTTGGCTTCCGTGGAAGTTGACGAAGTTGGTCAAACAATTCCATAGAAAACGTCGATTTTTGCAAGTTAAATTTTGAACTGTTTGTTAAAATTTTCACAAACAAATTTTCATGCGTTGAACCCAAAAAAACCAACAAAACGCAAAAAAACTTAATGTAACTAAAGCTGCAACTAACTGTAATAAACACCTATCATGCAACAAAAATGGCTGATACTTTCCTATACTGTAATTCAAGGACAAATTGAACTAAGCAGTTTGAAATCGTCCTACAGTACTTATCCTGATGTAGTAGGCTTTAATAAATAAACAACAGCGCCATTATTGTACCTACCCAGGCCCATTATACATTCAAGCTAGGGTGCTGTAGGACATCAAGGGTCAGTATCTCGGAACTAGCGAGCCTCGAAGTAGTAGGTATATGTATGTAGAAGCCTCCACTCGCTACGCTCATTCCTGCATTCCACATTTTTTGGAAGGTCAGGGGTGATATATTTGATGATAACTTCGCTATTTGTCGTCGTAGAGAGGTTAGGTAGGTGAGATAAGGTTAGGTTGGGTTAGGTAAGGTTAGGTCAGGTAGGGTTAGGTAAGGTTAGGTTAGGTAAGTTTCGGTTAGGTTAGATTAGGCTAGGTTAGGAGAGATTGGGTTAGGTTGTGTTAGGCTAGGTAAGGTCAGGTTAGGTTAGGAGAGGTTGCGTTAGGTTAGATAAGGTAAGGTTAGGTTAGATTAGGTTAATGCCACTATTTTGACATTGTATAGATTTTTCTGAATGTTAGGGTTCTAAACGAGCACACTATAGTCCCCTATACAATTACTTATTAATCTTAATATTTGTAACCCCCCCCCCCTATCATGCTTACGTACCAAAGACGAGGGAAGGGCGGCGTGTAGAAAATTACTTTTCCTTTTCCATGAAACGCGAAGATCAGTCAATAAACAAGGATCGAATATTTTGACGATTACCGAGTAGAGAAGAAATCTTCGGTAGGAATCGATTATTTCCGGACGGACGTCCTATTCGCCTACGACTTTCACTAACGCCAGGTGAGGAAACTTTCCAAAAAAAGAGTGTTGTAAATAAACAAATTACCACCGCTGACAAGTTAAAAATAAACTGGGCCCAACCGTCCATTATTTTATTTTAAAGCTGTTGAACAAAGTCTTTGTGATTCAACTGCCAATGAAATTGTGACGTTGCCTCATTCATGACTATTAGGTTAGGTTATTAGGTGCCAAAATAATCATCAAGGTGATGGGCGACATCCGGAGGCATTACGAGCGGAGCGAGCCTTAAGCCTCCAGGACTTCGAAAACTGCGCTCATCAGGTTTATTTCTAAAAGTAGTAAGACTGACGGGTTTATTTGTGTCCTTGTAGCGTTACGATACATATCGTAAGTGATACGCGATATTTATCTTATACGATAGGTAATCGCTAGATGTATTGGACGATACGCTCGGTCCGTCTCTTCGCTTAGTATCGTAGGCGACAAATCTTGAAGTACAAGTGAAGCTGACGTGATAGGACTGGCTTGGAAGACCGTTGCAGCCGAATTACGAAAACACGTGAAAAATCGCGAGTTGCAATACGAAATGGAAACTTTCAGGTGCAGCGAAATTATCTTAAGATAGATATCGCGCTTCGCATGATCGTACGATAAAAATCGTATCGCTTCCGTGTACAGTCTGCCTAAGATAGACAATCATAACATTCTAAACCGGTAGATTTGTTCTCAGAAAACTCATTGGATGTTATCCGGCACTTTCAGTACAATCAGCTGTTTTTGTTTCTTAGGTTTATAAACCATAAAGCTCTTTTTTTCTCAATCTACAGGGTAGATCTAAATGTCAAATTTGTTTCTTACGAAACTAGTACTTCGAGAAGTAAACTGTCCAAAAATACTGCGCCAACTTTATCGTACAAAAAATGTACTATGGATCTTTGTAAAAAATAGAGGTTATTTGGTATGTAGTGGCGCTTGTCCTTCATCGGACAAACAGGTTCCCTACAGTTTTTAGTGGTGGGGGGAAAGCGAGTTAGTTAGTGTTCCGCCGTCCATAGTGCGTTTCTAAACAGTGTATTATAAATGGACAGGTTTCATCTGAGCTGTGGAGTTTGGGTGTGCAGTGGGTCCTGGCGTAGTCTAAGCAGCAGTGAGGTGGTGGGGGGAAGCGGCCGCCTAAGTCTGTGTTGGGTGTTGGTACTAACAACGATGTCTGCAAGACCGCTGGATCGTGGACAGTAGCCGGCGCCGACTGTTTCCCCCACAATGCCTCAGTCCCCACGCGGCCTCGAACTACAAACTTTACCTCCCCTCCACGCGCTGGTCACAGCTCAGATGAAACCTGTCCAATGTCCATTTATACGTTCAACCTCCATACTCCAAGCCAGACCGCCCTCCACATAACAAATGAGCTATATTTACTATCCAGTGTGTTTCAAAAATCGTTACAAAGATTCAGGAGTTTATTCCCCTACATCAAAACTAATGAAAAACGTCCGTACTCGAGGGTTTTTTGTAAATTCAAAATTTGGGAATAGCTGCTGTAAAAAATTACCACTCAAAAATCCACCGTTACGGCTTTCATCACATTTTGCTCAAGTGTAGTCTCTTAGGACCCAAATAAAAGCTATTGGTCGCCAACTCTCAAAAAATGTTGGTTCGTGAGTTAACGGAAAAAGACAACAACAAAATTTGATAACTCAAAATCAGGTCAACCGATTAGATTTAAATTTTAGACAGGCGTCGAAGTTGTACATTAGATAAGAAGCTTCGACTCGCTTTGCTCGTGGATCTCTTAACTATACGTATATCAAATTTTTGGGGAGGTTCGAAGTGATATTGTAAACTCCCCCCCCCTATTTTTTGTAAGTTCAAAACTCGAAACTATATTTTTAATATTTGTCATCTGCCTACTGTTATAACAAACAAAAATAACACAACTGGGGCTCTCGTTCGTCCCACTGCAATACTTTCAAGTTCTGTCACTCCATTCTAGACGGGGCGCCACTACGTGGTACAACACTCTTACGAGAATCATTGTTTTGTATTTAATAGCGGTTTGTGTTGTTGTTTGGTTTTAAAATTGAATAATTTCATTAATCAATTTGCATTACTTGACCCAACCTATACGAGTTTTTGGTGGATCAGATTTTTGGCAGCAATAATAGGTTAGGTTGTTGTACGAAAATTGCAGTATTAGTTACTGTTTGATGTACAAAAAATGAGAGTCCGTGTAATAAACAAGTAGCTTGTATTGTTTGACCAAAACTTCGTTATTTGTCATCGTAGAGAAGTGAGGTTATCACGTTATATTTTTTTCCGATTTTGCACACAGATTTCGGTCATTTTCACTAATTTTCCAGTCATCTTCACCTTTTAAAAAGAACAATAGAACGCAAAATAAAATCTTTAGACTTTGAAAATTGTAATAGCGTCAGGTTCGGAAGAGAACAAGAGTTGGTCAAGAGAGACCTGGTTGGGAAGACTATAGAAAGCTTTATATCAACTAGTGCACCTCGAGATGGTCATGTCCGTACCCATTACAACCCCCTGAAGGGTTGAGCTAATTTTGTTGGAAAATCGAAATTTTGATAATTCTATATTTCTTCTTGAATTTCAATACAGTGTAGTCTCCTATACCAAATTTCATCATTTTTTATTTCTCTGGCGTTATTGCGCTTACGTACAGACAAGAATGCGACGAAAGGAACAATGTCAATGAGACCATGAAATGGAGAGCAGGTGAAAAACGAAAGTAGACGTTTTTAGCGATTACATGGTGAGTAAAAAGTATGAGAAGAAGTTAAAATAAAGAGCTCTAGCCATTGAATACTCTACTAGCGTTAAGTTCGGGAGCGAACAAGAGTTGGTCAAAAGAGATCGAAAAGATTTGATAGAGGGAAAGTAGGTGTAAATCCAGCTAGGAAATCTTGTGTTTGCCACACCTTGAAAGAAAAGTATGTTTCAAATAAATCGAATTTTCCTAAGAAAAAAGATCCAAATGACGTTGAATGCCTAGATTTGACACGACATGCGCCGTCCATTGTTTACAAGTTTAAAAGTTCATGGTATTGTGTATACAAAGTCTTGTCTCAGAGTCCAACTGCTTCAAATCATTGTCTGACAAAACATTTCCCATTATATCTCGCTATTTATCTTTCTATTCATATATACACGCATTAAATTCTCAACATTCGATGTAAGAAACATTTTCAGGTTGTAAGAAATTTTAATAAAACAACTGGAGATCTTGATACTCACCCAGCCCCGACATACAATGTAACGATCTTCCGTCGTGTCTCCCCTCTATCGGAGCACGAAGCTGTAAAGGGGCATTCACTCGCTACGCTCGTGTCGGATCGAATATCACATTTTCCTGGAAGATCGGGGATCCAAGTTACAATAACTTCGCTATTTCTCATCGTAGAGCGGTGGGGGGTTGGTACCATTACCGGGGGGATAACCCCAAAAGTCTAAGTTGTCATAATGGGTTTCTCCATTGAACATTGTAAGGTGATCACATATTTAGATTTAAAAAAATATTTTTTTTCAGATCTGTCTGTTGAGTGACGTCATACAGGTGGACCAAAAGAGAAGAAATGTAGCTGACGCGATTGAAAGTAAAAATATATATATCTAAGCTACCTTGAGTATGGTTTGTAATTCGCAAAAGTTCTGGAAAATTAATATTTTTCTCCAAATCCACTCTTTGTTTTCATTACTCCCCTAAGTAAACTGTGTTTTTTGTAAACGATTAGATAACGTTTAAAATCGATATTGAATACAACTATCGAGTTAGTTTACTTACCTGAATGAAACGAAACTAATAGATCTTTAGTTCCATTCTATTATCAGACAATACAAGAGATGTATTCAGAAATAAAGGTCAAAGTGAGGTCAGAAGGCCACGAGGTTCTTTATCTCTACTACAATTGTGGAGTGGGGGGCTGACTGAAGGTCAATGGCTCATTGTGTTCTACTGTCAAAGAACAAAGACAGCTGATAAGATAGCTTGCGGGTATATTTCATCGACGAGTTGAATAAAATCAGCTGTTATTGTAAAACCTGCAAGTTATTATAATGTTTCGAAAGTTCGACATTTTGAAACGGATGAGTTAAATCCAACTGTTAGACCTCCGGAAGCATGTTGGGATCTTAAACTCAGAGGTTCGCGGAGGGCAATTCTGCCACGACAAACTCGCACTGGATGGAAAGCCAGCTTTAATGAGATTATCACTAATTACAGAGTTAATTACTATTTTGTGTTATAATGTTAATAAATTACCGTGCAGTTACACATCAAATCACGAATTGACTCTGCCTGACAAAGTGAGACATTAAATGTGCATTTTGATTAATGCATCAAAATGTCGGATGAAAAATTACCCAGGTATTTATATGTTTTCGAATGAACTGAAAATGCGACCCAACCACACAAGGAACCAGTTGGTTCGGAGATTACACACGCTCAGATCAGTTGATCGCAGTTCCGAACATTTTCGAGCTCACTTCCGATCTTTGTCGTTGACTAGAACCGAAAGAACCCGAACGTTTCCGAGCTCAGTTCCGATCCGGTTTGTTGACTGAAAGAAAGAACCCGAACGTTTCCGAGCACAAGTCCTGATATGTGTCGTTGACTAGAACCGAAAGATTCCGAACGTTTCCGAGCTCAGTGCCGATCTGTGTCGTTGACTAGAACCGAAAGAACCCGAACGTTTCCGAGCTCAGTTCCGATCCGGTTTGTTGACTGAACAGAAAGAACCCGAACGTTTCCGAACTCAGTTCCGATCCGGTTTGTTGACTGAACAGAAAGAACACGAACGTTTCCGAGCTCAGTTCAGATCTGTGTCGTTGACTAGAACCGAAAGAACCCGAACGTTTCCGAACTCAGTTCCAATCTGTGTCGTTGACTAGAACCAATGACTACATAAATATGTAGTCATTGCTAGAACCGAAAGAACCCGAACGTTTCCCAGCGCAGTTACGAACTAGGCTATATCATTGACTAGAACCGAATGAACCAAAATAGTTTCCAAGCTCAGTTCCGATCTGTGTCGTTGACTAGAACCGAAAGAACCCGAACGTTTCCGAGCTCTCCAAAAATCGAGTGTAGCCTTCGACATAAGCATCTCGTATTGATACAAAGATTAAAAACACAAATAATTAAAGCTAAAAACATTCAATAAAAACCTTTCAGACATCTCTATTTATATAAAGTTGAAGTCTTTTAAACGATAGTTAATTTATGAGGGGTTTACCTACGGAGCTTAATAAATAGATCAAAATGGCTATTGAATAGTTTGTCTCACATCTCACAAAAACTGCTTTTAAAACTTACACGCTACACATTTTTCATTGTGTGGTTAAATTAGGTTGTATTCTTCGCACAAAAAACTATAATATATTCGCACTGCAATTTAATTTTAAATCTAAATTAATTTGTACCCGTTTTGTAAATCGCGCCGTGTTCAAGTTAGTGAGGGGGGGGGGGTATGATAACTGACACTTTAAATTTGGCCTAGTGCCAACATATTACGTTGTGATTTGGTTGGTGTAGCTTGTGTATCACTGAAGAGGACGACCTTGTCGTTGAAACGCGTCTGATACTTGGGCGTATTTTTTTTATGAGAATTGTGTTCTGTGTGTTTGTTATACTGTAACATATTAATGTTTTCGTCAAATAAACATACATACTATATTTTTTCCTTAATGTGGGACAATACAAATAATATAAATACAAAGTTTGAAATATACAGGATTTATCGTCTTGTCTGTGTAGACTGGTTGCGAGTGTAACTGTAAGTTAAGTGTCCTATCTACCCTATATGACCGACTCGTGAGTTGAAATCCGTAATTTGACTTTCCTGTGATATATTGGTTGCTGGTAGTCATGAGGTTTAAATAGTCACCAGAAAACTTGTCACGTCCTTTCACTGAAATAATCGCGTAAAACAAAACACTTTTCCCTGGCGGGGTTCAATTTGATTGTTGAATAGGTTCGTAGAAACAGTTACAAAAACATTGACTGCGTTTGTAGATTAAGGTAATTTGATATCAACAGTTTAATTTAACTTATTATAAAACATATGTGATGAGTCCAAAAATCGTAATCAAGTCCCCTTACTCAATTTTTTCTTTTTTCCCCTGAAATTATATCTTTGGTAAGTGCAGGCAAAATATCTGGACCGATTTTAGATTATAATATATAAATTCTAGGGCACCCATACCTCGAAATCCAGGAATATTTTAAATTTAAACATTGTTGTAAATTGATTTGCGATCATTCATTGCTCTAATGTAAATAGTATAAATTCGGCTGTTCCTTTATAGGAATCAATGTTGGTTTCCTCATTGTTAAGTCCCGCATAATTCGCATGTAGTTGTGGTGATAAACACGCCTTCTGTATAAGTGTCTGTGCCCTCTAATTGGTGGCATTGTACAGTGTAAAACAGTTCGATAAACTTTAAAAAAGTATATGGGAAAATTTGTTTAAAACCTCATTTCAAAACATTGTATAAGCCAGTCAAAACGTAGTGATAAATACTATATTTTGTTAAAAACAAAAAAAATCACAACACAAACAAATTAATAATATAATACAAATGAAGTAAGCGCTATACAGTATGTACTGTTAAGTAGTTAACTTTTACGAGATAAAAACATTCAGACCCAATTGTCACACATTGACAATAAGCCAGATAAACCGTTAACTTTGGCGAGATGTAAGAAATAAATCATAATTAAAGTAAGCTCTATACAGTGTGTACAGTTAAGTGGTTAACTTTTACGAGATAAAAACATTCAGGCCCAATTGTCACACATTAGCAATAAGCCATATAAACCTTTAACTTTTGCGAGATGTAAACAATTAATCAGAATTAAAGTAAGCGCTATACAGTATGTACAGTTAAGTGGTTAACTTTTGCGAGATAAACAATTCAGACCCAATTGTCACACATTGACAATAAGCCAGATAAACCGTTTAGTTTGTGAAACGTGAATCCTCACAAATAAAGTAAACACTGAATAAGTTAAGCTAAAAGTAATTTAAAACAGTTTAAATTCTCAAATAAAACAACACTAATTTGAGAATTTAAACTGTTTAATTTTTGGGAGATGTAAGCAATCAATCACAACAAAAAATGAATCCCCCACAAATAAAGTAAGCACCTATATAAGTTAACCTAAAAATAATTTAAAACAGCTGTTATAATTTCTCAAACGAAACAACAAAATAAAATGTATTTGAGAATTTATAACAGCTGTTGTGAAACATGTTATTTACCCATAACAGGCGTGTTATTTAAATTATAAATTTATTACAAAATAAATGTTCCCAAGGGAAATAAACAATTTTCGTCAAATCTGCAGGTAACACTGTTCAATTTGACTCGACAATCATTAAAATCGCCCCTATAGTAAACAAATTACACGACTGGCGTTGAAGAGATTTGCATGGGTTAATGAGAATAATTTTCAACCTTTCTACAGGGTGGGCCATAAGTCACTTGACACTATGTACCAGTCACTCAGTATGTTATAGATGTATAGAAGAAAGATGTTATATGTGTATAGAAAAAAATGGAGGACACTTTGAACATTTACTTTAGGTATGTGTAGGATAATTCAATACTTTAATTGTAAACATTTATTCTTAACTTATACTTTATAATAAATTAATAAGTACTATCGCAATGCATTTTTGTCAAGTGACTTATGGCCCACCCTGTACTTACACCCCCCTAATATTTCATCTTTTTTGAAATTTGGGCAGAAGCAACTTTCAGGGTGAGCCTTGTCCAACAATACTTCAATTGTTAAAAACTGTAGGAGGGAATTCTACTCACAAAAAAACCCCAAACCCATTAAGTTTAGATTAGGGTACAATATTAATTTTGGTATTCAAATAGACATATTTTTTGTATTATTATTATTTGTTTTTTTCTTGTTTAAGGCGAAACACCTCTAGGTCAATATCGTTTTATAAAAAAGGAAGAAAAGAACATGCGAAAATAAACACCCCCTCAAGTCTTAAAATACATTAAAAGCTTTTGCGTCGCAAAAGAACAAGAGTTGGTCAAGAGGGGTGTAACAGGAAATATAAAAGAGAGGGATCTAACCCTGGATTGCGTTAAAAAGTGTATATCCAGCTAGGACCCTCGGGATTGCCCAATCCGCACAAGTTTTTTTCCCTAGACAGAAAAAACCTTCAGTTAAATAGATAAATTCCCAGCAAAACAAGCATGTGTACAGTCAGTTTCAGAAATTGTGAAGCATTTGTGATTTACAAAATATCGATTCAGCAAATTACGATTTCAAGGTTTGACCTTGAGGTAGCCTACACAAGGTCAAGTAATGTCAATGTTCTCTCTTTGTATGTGTGTGTGTGTTATTGTTTGTTTAAGTTTTATTTTGTAAGTTGGCCAACAATGCTCCTTGCCAACTTGCTAATCTGGTTTTGTTTCTTATATGCTTAGTGTAGGTAGGTAATGTTAATAAGTAACGATTCAAAAATATTGCACAAACTTTCTCAGTCAACCAAACCCCAAAAAGCAAATGAAAAATCAATCATAACTATACTTAAATTATTAAAATGTGATTTTGGGAGTTGTCAAGCATAAAGTGAAAATTAATTTTGTCAAAATCACTTCCTCATTGTACATCGTATTTCGTTAAAACCGAGCTTTTAATGACTGCGGTTAAATTTAGGTTAGGTTAGGTTAGGTGTGGTTAGGTTAGGTTAGGTTAGGTGTGGTTAGGTTAGGTTAGGTGTGGTTAGGTTAGGTTAGGTTAGGTGTGGTTAGGTTAGGTTAGGTTAGGTGTGGTTAGGTTAGGTGTGGTTAGGTTAGGTTAGGTGTGGTTAGGTTAGGTTAGGTGTGGTTAGGTTAGGTTAGGTTAGGTGTGGTTAGGTTAGGGTAGGTGTGGTTAGGTTAGGTTAGGTTAGGTGTGGTTAGGTTAGGTTAGGTGTGGTTAGGTTAAGCTAGGTTAGGTGTGGTTAGGTTAGGTTAGGTGTGGTTAGGAGTGGTTAGGTTAAGTGTGGATAGGTTAGGTTAGGTGTGGTTAGGTTAGGTTATTTTCATTTTCCACGAGAGTTTTGGTAATTATCACATTTCACTAAGATTTGAACGAAAAGCGGTAGAGGTGTTTTTGAGAAGTTGTATGTTTTTAACAGCCTATTGGCTGATTCTTTTTTAACGAAATCACGCGAACATAAATTATCTGAGAGATGGCGACCAATACGTTTAGTTTGGATCTTTAGAAGCTGGACTTGGCGGAAAATTTGATCAAAATCGTTGCATCCTATTTTGAAAAAAAAAATCCTAATTTTGTGTTGTTTTTTATGGCAGTTACTGGAAATTTCGAACTATTAAACAAACCCTCGGGTCTTACTATAGTGAGTACTGGCTGACAGGATAGAGAGTGATCTAACCCAAGAGTAGTGTAGATCCAGCCGGAATACTTCGGGATTGCCAAGTCTAGTCGCGCTATAGTAACACCTCCGGGAGGTTAGTTTTGGTCTTGTAACAGATAGCACAATATTTGAGTTGTCTGACGCCATCATGGTACTTACCCAGCCCCTTCATACAATGTAATACAAGCAGATCCTCTGAAAGTCAAAAAGTTGGTTTCTTGAGCCTTGTAGGAAATGTTAAATTGTATTAGTAGATCAAGAGGTCTTATCCAGTAGGGTGTTTGTTTAAAACAGTTGTTACACAGGTTTTTTTATAACCTTGGATATGTAACCTTGACGCCTGCTAGGCTTTAATTAAACTATCTCCACTCGCTTCGCTCGTGCTAGTGACTCGGCCCCTAACAAGCCTAGAAGCTCCACTCACTACGCTCATTCTGCATTTACACAACATGGGGGCGTTATAAAACAAAAGAAAAAAGCCCCGATGGTCGTACCAACCTACCAAAACTAATTAAAATAGGGCTCAATGCTTAGGCTGTGAAGCACTGCACGCACGATTGACACATACATAAAAAAAAACCACTTTTATGAACTCAAAAGAGATAAACCTCCAAAAAATCTGGACAAATTTATTTTTAGCCTACTTTCTAATATTACTTGTGGAATGAAACCCCAATTATTGATTTCAAACTTATATTATCTTTGCACAAGTCTACACTTTACAACAGATAAGGCGTTATCGATTCCTTGACCTTGATAAAATAATAAGTTTGTTATCAGTAATCTGTATGAATGTTTACTTTATGTATAAATTTATGATGAAAGAAAAAGGTTAAGTGGTATACAGGGCGATCAGTTCAAGACGGCCACCATCTTTGAATGGGGGAGCTTTCAATAGCAATGCGTTTTGTTTGGTTCTTTAGAAGCTACACTTGAAAGAAATTTGATTAAAATCGTTGGTGCCAATTTTGAGAAAATATTTTCCGTTTTTTTTTTGTTTTTTTTACGGGAGCTACTTCTAATTTCTGAATTATCAAAAAATGAAGGTATACGTCTCGAGATATGAGAGCAGTATCCATAGATGCCAACGGTCCACACGTCTGAGCTGTAGAGCACTCAGGGAACCTCAATATGGATCTGAAAACAAAATGGACGTCGATTTAGTGACCTATCACGTAACTATCTCTATACTACGTGATAATATAACAGTAAATGTTGTGTCAGGAGTACAAATGTGCAAATAGAGTGAGAAAGACAGAGACGGAGAGGGGGAAAGGGGAATAGGGAAAGAAAGTGGGGAGAGAAAGAGAGAGAATGAAAGGGAGGATATAGAAAGCGAGAGAGAGAATGATTGGGGGGGAGAGAGAAAGCGAGAGCGACAAAGAAGGGGAAGAGGGGGGAGAAAGAAAAAGCGTAGGAAAGAGGAGGAGAGAGGGGAAAGAAAGAGAGACAGGGTGAGAGAACGCGAGAGAGAAAGAAAGTGAGAGGCAAAGAGAGAAAAAGCGAGAGAGAGAGAGAGAGAAAGAAAGTGGGGAAGAGAGAAAAAGGCGAAGAGATAAGAGAGAGAGAACGAAAGTGGGGGAGAGAGTGAAAGAAAGAGGGGAAGAGAGAGAGAACGAAAGAGGGGGAAAGAGTAAAAGTGTGTGAGAGAAAGAGGGGAAGAGAGATAAAGCTAGAAATGGAAAGAAAGACGGGAAAGGAGATTGAGAGAGAAAGAGGAGGCGATAGAAAGCGAGAGAGAGAGAGAGGGAGTAAAAGTGAGTGAGAGAAAGAGGGGAATAGAGAGATAAGGAAAGAAAGACTGGAAGAGAGAGAAAAGGAAAGAAAGACGGGAAAAGAGAGTGAGAGAGAAAGAGCAGGCGATAGAAAAAGAGAGAGAGAGAAAGAGCAGGCGATATAAAGCTAGAGAGAGAGAGAGAGAGAGAGAGAGAGAGAGAGAGAGAGAGAGAGAGAGAGAGAGAGAGAGAGAGAGAGAGAGAGAGAGAGAGAGAGAGAGAGAGAGAGAGAGAGTGGAAGCGAGAAGGACAGAGTGAATTAAATAGAAGGAGAGAGAAAGCTAGAACAAGAGTGGGACAGAGAGAGAAAATGTTTGAAAGTAAAATGCATATATAATTGACATACTTTTTATTTTTGGGGTTTTTACATTTAACCCTCAGAGGCTCTCCCAAGTGAGTACAAGTGTAGCAATCCCAAATGACCCTAGCTGGATTTATACCTTCCTACATGTAGTCTTGGGTTAAATCCCTCTCTTTCATCTATCCTACCAGTTCTCTCTTGACCAACCCCTGTTTTCGTACCAACATTACACTATTCCAAGGGTAGAAGCCTTTGTTTTATGTTCCTTTCTTCCTTTTCTTATTTACCCTGTGTACGTATGATAGGTTAGGTTCGGTGATCCTCAAAGAATTTCAACAACAGTTTTTGACTGATATTCACGTTCCATGGCCTCAGGAAACCGAAAGAGTGATATTCAACTTGAGATTTGGTTCAGGGGACTATAGTGGGTTCATACCTACCCTATTGAGCTTCTGAAAAATCTAATTGAAAATGTCAAAACGTTGAGATCACTTTTAAACAGTTTTTTTGTCAATATTTCTGTTATTATTCAACTTGTAACGCATTACAATGGATGCAATTTGTAATAGTACCAACCCCAGATCTCTGCGATGACAAATAGCGAAGTTATTGTCAAAAATATAATTTCGAAACCGGACAGGCAGAGTCGAGTCAGCGACACGAGCGAAGCGAGTGGAGGGTTTTTAATATATTTACATCTACAAGGCCCGTTAGGGTTTAGCTGACGCCAAAAAAGAAGTGATATACAAAATTATTAGGTTCAGAAAACCTGTGTAACAACTGTTTTAAACAAACACATTACTGGATAAGACACCTTGATCTACCAATACAATTTAATATTTCCTACAAGGCTCAAGAAACCAACTTTTGAGCGTTATATTTAGAGGATCTGCTTGTATTACAGTAGCCTCAGACTAGGAGTGTGTCTGGGGTGGAGAGGAAAAGAGGGCCCCCACACTTTGTTGTGTTTACTTTCAGCGGTACAACCCCAATAAAAAAATATAGACCTCAAATGCTTCTGTGTAAACGCGTACCCTACTTTTGATTCTTTTATCGCTGTAAATAAGAATAAAACGTTTACAAAAGTCTGTCACAAAGTTGTAACTTTAGGAATTAAATGTAGCTAAGCAGTAATTTGTGTAGCTAGTTTTCTTGGAATGGGTTGTACCGCCAAGTCAGGCTAGGGAGGACACGCCCCTTACACCAGACACAATCTGAGGCTACTGTACATTATTTGGCGGGGTTGGGTACGTACCACGATGCCACCATTGACTTCTTTCACAGGGTGATGATGACCGTTTTCCGTTTAAAACAACAAGGAAAGAAAGTCCAACTATCCACGTCTTTGATGAATAGGCTTTCTAACGTCAAGAAATAATATATTTTTTTAATGTGTTGGTAATCAAATTAATATGAATGTTCTCCAATAAACTAAACTTGACCAGTTCACACTGGTGTCGATGTATTGCGTAATGATGCAATCGATATGTGAGATCTGATTAAGCGATTATGTCTGTAACATTTGCTATGTAACATCTCTTAATATGCTTTCTTCTAAGACTGACCTATGTGACTGGGTGATGTGTACTTGGAAATCCTAAGGGTGCCTAGCTGGATCTACACATTTTTCCTGTGAGGCCTCTCTTGACCAACTCTTGTTCTTTTCCGACTCTCTGACGATAGTATCTGATTTTTTTTTACCAACTGGCTTTGATGGGTTTTTACAAACGAACAAAAAATAATGTAGGAAATGTGGTTACATTAGTTGTATTGTTATAACCAGGGTTGTCCAACTGGCGGCCCGCGAGAGCTTAAGAAAACTACTTTGAAACGTTTTATTATTTTGAGTTGTCTAAAAACAAGCTGACGTCATCACGGTACTTACCCAGCCCTTATCATATAATGAAATAAAAGCAGATCCTCTAAATGTAACGCCCAAAAGTTGGTTTCTTGTGTCTTGTAGGAAATGTTAAGTTGTATTGACAGATCAAGGAGATTTATCCAGTAGTGTGTTTGTTTAAAACAGTTGTTACACAGGTTTTTTTAACCTTGGATTTGTGTATTATTTTCTAGGTCTTAATTAAAATATCTCCTTAATAAAAGATTGTATAATGTAATATAAACAAACTTATACCAAATATGTTGGTTTGTAATTTAATTAAAAAATAATAGAAAAATTAAAAGAAATTAAAACAAAATAATAATTAGTCTGGGAACCCTATATAAGGCCCGCAACCACTTTCAATGCTTAATTTCGGACCTTGTGGTGGTGAATTGGACACCCCTGTTCTACACCATTATATTATTATTATCAAACTGGGAATACAGTTGAACGAAGTGTCGCTTCACTCACACAAGCGCAGAGGATTAGGGTGTCCGATGACCTACCCTCCAAGTCACCCGTATAAGCAATGACTACATAAATACATAAATTTATGTAGTCATTGGTATAAGTCACCTACTGGGCTTCACTTTATTAAACTTATTTTAAAATAAAACCATTAATATATTTTTATTCTACATTTAATTACAAGAAAAATAAGACCAAAAAACTAAATGTATGCATACCTACCTTATCACAATGTTTATAAATGGAAATGTATGTTTTTGCATTTTTTAAATTAATATTTGTTGTTATATTTTCAATAATAGTAGGGAATTTTGTGCTGTATTCAACATTATTCTCTGTTGATTAGATAAGCAAACGTTAAATTTACGAAAAGTAAATTGTGTAAATGGCAATATTACCGTTTTAATAGATATTTATTCAATCACAGCTTATCACAATGTAAATAATAAAGTACAAATAATATTTTATGTCATTATATTGTGCTCCTTTGTTTCATTACATCGTAAAGTGCATATTTTCCGATAAAGATATGCGATAGTGTTGTTTATTTACACTTATTAGTCACTCATTTTGTAGCAAACATTGTTGATTTTGGTCTCTATTAAAGTACATTGGTCTCATTTTTTTTTTTGTAATGAAGTGTAGAATAAAAATATATTGTTTTAAAGTATCGAATTTAATAAATAAAAGTTTGATCAAGTGAAGCACATTAGGTAACTCATGCGGGTGGTACACGGCAGGTACCGGCCAGTCCTAACACTCTGCGCGCCTGTGTGTGATGGCGCGTGCGTTAGTGTGAGGCGACCCTTCGTTCAGCCGCATTTCCCCGTTTGATAATAGTATACATATAGACAAAAAAAGAAAAAAAGAAAAAAAACACACAGTTGTAATTTAAGATTTTACCAGCTCAAAAGTTTTGGAGGTAAATAATTTTCTTTTACAGCGATGACCACAGTACTGTTGTGGACAAGTATGCTACAAATTGGAATCTGTTTTTACAACATTTACACTGTTCATAATATTTTTCTATTAACTCTAAAACTATCCCTTATTACTCTTAAATATTAAAAAACTCACAGGATTTCTATATATCATAGAAATGCCAACTTTGTAATTTAATGTATATTTATATTAGATAAATGGAGAACAATGCCGGATAGAGTTTCCACAATGTGCGGGTTTCTTTCTTTGTATTAATCCATATCACTGTCACTATCACTTTCATCACTTGAACCCGTTGTATTGACATCAAACTGCAATGTTCGTTTGGCGATATTTCTCTCCTATTTTTATAACGTTTTTCCCCCACAGATTTTCCACTGTTATTGTTACAAACACTGACAAGATCGGACATCCGGTGTTGATAAGCAGATATTTAGAAATATTGTGTTAAATTTAAACATTTACAAGTAATGCGAAGGTCATTTTAATCGCGATTTATTTTGAAATTATTCCGTGACCGTTTGCGAGTTGACCAGACTGTTCGACCGTTTGAAACGTCTAGACATTATTGTTGTGAAAATTATGCACTTTAAATTGTAATAATGTGAAACATTTATTGACCAGTTGGAGTGTGTACTTTATCTGGGGTGACGCGCGGGTACAATATGTCCCAGACTGTACCTCCGCCACGGAGGTCGCACCAGCTCAGCCATTTTTTGATTGTAATTCAGTTTTTTTACCGCTTTTTAATATAACTCATCACTAACGAAGATACACCGATTATTTTTGTGTAAAAAACATATCAAGGTCATTAATGGCAAATTCAGTTTGAAAGAAGTACTCTACACTTACTGCAGTTTTGAGAATTTGAGGGGGCTTTAAGGAAAACCGTAATATTTGAAAATGAGAATGTTTATAATTTAGTTTCTTTTATAATTCATTTTTATATTATGTGTGTGTAGGTGTTGAGAAAATAGTTTGGTAGTTGAGGAGACAACATCACTCTTAAAGAAACATAACCTCAAAATTGACAATCTTAATATAAATTAGTTTCTTACTGTGACAATCTAAATGAAAAGTGGAGGGGGTAGTTAGTTCACAAAGTGAACTATAGAGCGTCTACTAGTTTGTTTGGGTGTATAAGTATGTCTTAAAATTTACATTTGGTAGTTGAGAAGACAACATCACTCTTAAAGAAACATAACCTCAAAATTGACAATCTTAAGTTTTTGTTAGTTGCTTTCATTGAGCCCTCTACCTGACAATCATAATATAAATTAGAAAGTTAATAAACATTGCACAAACATTGCACAAACTTTCTTACTCGTATTAAATTAAATAAAAAACTATAATCGTCACCAAAAATGTCAATCATAAAGTGAAAGTGAATCAAAGACGCCGTGTATGAATAAATATTTATGCATTTAAATAGTCTAATCTTGTTTCGCTTGTTCTATAAACGCATCTTCAGCTTCAAATCGTGTTTGACTAAAAACTAGCTTTAAACGGCGCCGTTCAGGATTCGTTTGTTTTTGTCGTAATTATTCCCGTACCGTAAATATTTTTTTGCTTGCGATTTCAACATGGATGTGGGTAATTACTGTTTACATTTTACTTAAATTTCAAGGGAATCTGTAGAGACGATTTTGAAAAAAAAAATTATATCAGCCCTCTGTTATAGTGTATAAATTTGTAGTGTCATCGTTGACTACTAGAGCGCGCCACCTGTTTAATTTTTAATTTTGGCCCTTGAGGCGGTGAGTTGGACACCCCTGGGAATGCGGCTGCACGAAGCGTCGCTTCACTCACACAACGCAGAGGATTAGGGTGTCCGGTGACCTACCCCCCAAGCCACCCGTATGAGTCATCTGTGTCTATATAGTTTATACTATTCTATATAAATTATAGATTGGCTTACAGAGCGCGCCACCTGTGTTTATAAAATTGCCCTCCATCCAAATTGCATTAAAATCCGTCGATACGTTTGGGCTGTACAGCACACTACCATAATTGATATGAAAACGAATATATACGTGAACAACGCGACTTGGATTATTCGACCCATCACGTGACAGTATCACGTGATCTGTGCACGTTGTTTTTAATCAACCAACCTATATAAAATAATTTCCGATATATTAATAAAGCTATTAATACATCGTTAAGAACTAGAGTAAGACAATGTTTCAACACTAGGCCTATCTAATCTCTTTGTGTTGAAAACAGACATCGCTAGGTTGTTATTTATTGTGGAATCGTCATCCTTACAAATGTAACTCGATACAGTAAGTAATTTTGTTGACTTTAAATAGTAATTTATTTATTTTCTTCTTCTAAAAAGCAATTACAATTAATATTAGAGTGAGTGGCTCCTGAAATATAAACTAAATAAATTGAACACGAAAAACGGACAATAAATAATAACAAAACAAAAACAGTTTAAATTGTTTTTTAGACAAATGTTTACTGCCTAGGTGGGAGACACTCTTAATTTAATAATAGAAAACAAATTAAACGAATAAATAAAATACATAAAAAGGTACAACAGCATGTGTGCGAAAAAAATGAAAAAAAGGGTACATTATATTTTTTTAAACTATTTTTGGTAAACACGCACGCACACACACACACACACACACACACACACACACACAAAGATAAGCATGATTCATGTTATTAAAATATATTCTAATTTAAATAACCAATCACTTAATTTTTTGAGAAAAGAATTTATATGGATTCCATTTTTTATTTCCGTGGATATTCTAGGTATAAAGTTATTCGCCGCTTGACGATATACACAATATTGCTTTTTTAGTTCCTATTTTTAATATAAAATAATCTTATAACCTTGTAAAGAAATAAGTATCGTCAAGGAAAATGTTTTAAATTGATAGGTGAAGGTTCTGATTATTTTTTGAAATATTAATCTTATACTATATTACTTTTAATATTAAAAGCTATCTTTTCTGTTTCGTCTAAATTGTGAACTACTTGAACTATTATTTAATTTTATCTTTGTATGTTTTATACTTTGTTTCTAAGATTTCGCTCACTTAATTTAATATATTTCGCCTACTTTGTTTCTAAGATTTCGCTCATTTTATTTAATATATTTGGCTTACTTTTTTCCTAAGATTTCGCTCACTTAATTTAATATATTTAGCCTACTTTGTTTCTAAGATTTCGCTCATTTTATTTAATATATTTGGCTTACTTTGTTTCTAAGATTTCGCTCACTTAATTCAATATATTTCGCCTACTTTGTTTCTAAGATTTCGCTCACTTTATTTAATATATTTCGCCTACTTTGTTTCTAAGATTTCGCTCACTTTATTTAATATATTTCGCCTACTTTGTTTCTAAGATTTCGCTCACTTAATTTAATATATTTAGCTTACTTTGTTTCTAAGATTTCGCTCACTTTATTTAATATATTTCGCCTACTTTGTTTCTAAGATTTCGCTTACTATATTTAATATATTTCGCCTACTTTGTTTCTAAGATTTCGCTCATTTTATTTAATATATTTGGCTTACTTTTTTCCTAAGATTTCGCTCACTTAATTTAATATATTTGGCTTACTTTGTTTCTAAGATTTCGCTCACTTAATTTAATATATTTCGCCTACTTTGTTTCTAAGATTTCGCTCACTTTATTTAATATATTTCGCCTACTTTGTTTCTAAGATTTCGCTCACTTTATTTAATATATTTCGCCTACTTTGTTTCTAAGATTTCGCTTACTTTATTTAATATATTTCGCCTACTTTGTTTCTAAGATTTCGCTCATTTTATTTAATATATTTGGCTTACTTTTTTCCTAAGATTTCGCTCACTTAATTTAATATATTTAGCTTACTTTGTTTCTAAGATTTCGCTCACTTAATTTAATATATTTCGCCTACTTTGTTTCTAAGATTTCGCTCACTTTATTTAATATATTTCGCCTACAATGTTTCTAAGATTTCGCTTACTTTATTTAATAGATTTCTCCTACTTTGTTTTTAAGATTTCGCTCACTTTATTTAATATATTTCGCCTACTTTGTTTCTAAGATTTCGCTCACTTTATTTAATATATTTAGTTTACTTTGTTTCTAAGATTTCGCTCACTTAATTTAATATATTTCGCCTACTTTGTTTCTAAGATTTCGCTCACTTTATTTAATATATTTCGCCTACAATGTTTCTAAGATTTCGCTTACTTTATTTAATAGATTTCTCCTACTTTGTTTTTAAGATTTCGCTCACTTTATTTAATATATTTCGCCTACTTTGTTTCTAAGATTTCGCTCACTTTATTTAATATATTTAGTTTACTTTGTTTCTAAGATTTCGCTCACTTAATTTACTATATTTCGCCTACTTTGTTTCTAAGATTTCGCTCACTTTATTAATTGTTTATATTGAATTGCTTCCAAGAGATAGATTTCCCGTGAACTGTGTACATTGTAGTGGAATAGAACATAACTTAGCAATTTGTAAGAGATAAAGCTACCATTCATAACTCTTCTACTTGGATAACTAAAATTAATTGTTGAATTAAGTCCAAGGACGCGACCTAAGATGTTTGGCACTCCACCGCGCACTGATACAGCGAGCCAGAAATAAATAGTTCTTTATAGATATTGATTTAGTTTGTGCATTGCTGTTGTTTAGTTATTTTGTGTAATCAATTGTTGTTATTGCCGATGTTGTTTAGTAGGAACTTCGGGTAATGAATCAAATAGAACTTTTTAATTTGTTCAAAGTATAGATAAAGTTGTAATCTGTTACGAAATGCATGTTGAGTTTTTCGTGCTTCCATTTGGATTTCCGAAAGGAAAAAAAAGTGTTTTTTTGCGGATGTTTGACATAGTGCAGTGGATTACAGTGAAAACGAGAGCGTAGTTTTTGATGAAATTTGTTATGTGTATAGTTTAAGCTATTTGTCGGAGCTTTATGTTTTATCTCAAAATTTCGTTTTTCTTAAAATCGGTTGTAACGATTTTGATAACATTTTTCTAAATTGTAGTTCATAAGGATTTAAATAAAAGGTAATTGGTCGCCATTTCGGCGTCTGTCGTCTGTGTAGTGCTTTAAAGCCTAAACGGGTGAACTGATTTCGATTAAATTCAGTATGTGGCTATAATTTGGGGTGTCTAATGCCCTACATATAGGAAAAATATAACGGTAACCTAAAAATGACCTTGGGGGTAATTGCGGGGGCAAAAACTATCGAGTTGAAATATTTTGTTTGGGTTATCAAATAAAACTAGAAGTCATTCTGATTACGAATATGTATTTTTATTTGACGAATAAAAAAATGTTGGCGCTAAGCTAAATTTAAAGTGTCAGATATCTCCCCTCCCCCTCTAACTTGAACACGGCGTGACCTACAAATCTCAAACAATATTAATTGGATTTAAAATTAAATTACAGTGCGAAATCATATATTATAGTTTTTTGTACGACGAATACAACTTAATTTAACCACACAATGAGAAATGCGTAGCGTATAAGTTTTAGAAACAGTTTTTGTGAGATGCGAGACAGATAATTAAATAGCCATTATAGGATTGTATTTTCGTTGATTTCTCTTTATTACAGTCCGTAGATAAAACCAAGGACACTTATAATTTCACGCGCGTGTCTGCAAGTCGCAACCAGTCTACACAGACAAGACGATAAATCCTGTATATTTCAAACTTTGTATTTATATTCTTTGTATTATTCCTAATTAATATGTTGGCGTCAAGTCACTTAAAAACTGTGATATTATAGAAATAACTGTCTTTATATGTCTTCAGACTAACTCGGTGGTCTTATCCCTTTTATTTTAAAATATGTTTATAATGGGTTGGTAGCTGCCGTAAAAGAAGAGAACTTCAATTTACAATTTTCTCATAATCGGCTTTAACGGTTTTTATAAAATTTTATTAAAATGTAGCCTTTCAGAACGCAAATAACTACAGTAGCCTCAGACTAGGAGTGTGTCTGGTGTAATGGACGTGTCCACCCTAACTTGACTTGGCGGTACAACCCATTCCAAGAAAACTAGGTACACAAATTACTGCTTAGCTACATTTAATTCTTAAAGTTACAACTTCGTGACAGACTTTTGTAAACGTTTTATTCTTATTTACACCGATAAAAGAAACGAAAGTAGGGTAGGCGTTTACACAGAAGCATTTGAGGTCTATATATTTTTTTATTGGGGTTGTACCGCTGAAAATAAACGCAGCAAACGAAGTGTGGGGGCACCTCTTTTCCTCTCCACCCCAGACATATTCCTACCTTGAGGATGCTGTTTATTGGTTGCTACGTTCCCAAAACTTTGCAGGTTTGGAATTTATCGAAGTAAAATGAAGTTGTTATAAAAAACATAACGGGGTTTGTTTGTAGTTGTTTTGGGGTTGAGTGAGTGATAAAGTTAGTGCACGTGTTGATGTTTGGTAGAGGTAATTTTTGTTGAAAACTTTCACCCGTTTGTCAGCCATTTAACGAAGTTATTTCATAGCTGACTTTGTTTTCTCGACCCCAATTATTTGCGTTTCACCCCAGTTTTCCCATAAACTACCGGAGAAACAGTTATGTTTATCAAACTGTAAATTAACCAATAACACAAATTGATCGAAGAAAGTTTATTGCAATTAATATTGCGGGTAGGTTTGAGACTGTTACTTCAGTTGTGTGACCTTGAACAATGTTTCTTATTATAGGTTTGAACTCTCAATGTCGTATCTTGCTTATTTACTGTAGTCTACTTTAACAAAAGTAACTTTTACGCTAAGAGTATCGCCAATGGCGGCCATTTTATTATTATATTAAACACATTTTTTTATTTGTTTGTTTCTCTTCTACATATTACAAAATTATTACAATTTATTATTACATATTACATATTACAAAATGGAAATATTGTTTTCTTCTTATTTACAAAAATTAGTTACACATTTTTGTGTTATATTTTAACGTGTTTTTAGTGCATATCTTGTCTTTTAACACATTAAATTTTAGAAAAAAATTTTAAATTTCAATTTTACTTGCTAATGGTATCAACTCTAATGACAGGAGCGTAGCGAGTGGAGGCTGTTTAATATATACCAGACCCGTTAGGCCCTGGTCGACGTCAATAGTTGAGAAAAAGTCAATGTAAATGTTGAATATTGTAACAAACAGGTTCAACCAGTTAGAACCTACGTAGTGACGGCGGCATTGGCCTTCTATTAACGGAATTCTTTCTAATTGGGGTTAACTTTCGAGTTGTGTGAAAATAATTCGAGACATTCTTCACAGTAATGTGATTTTTACCGAGATCAAAAAGATCGATTATTTACTGAGATCATAAAGATCTATTATTTACTGAGATCATAAAAATCGATTATTTACTGAGATCATAAAGATCGATTATTTACTCAGAACATAAAGATCGATTATTTATTGAGATCATAAAGATCGATTATTTATTGAGATTATAAAGAACGATTATTTATTGAGATCATAAAGATCGATTATTTACTGAGATCATAAAGATCGATTATTTACTGAGATCATAAAGATCGATTATTTACCGAGATCATAAAGATCGATTATTTACCGAGATCATAAAGATCGATTATTTACTGAGATCATAAAGATCGATTATTTACTGAGAGCATAAAGATCGATTATTTACCGAGATCATAAAGATCGATTATTTACTGTACGATTCATCAACGGATGGAATTAATTCCTTTAGTGGGTGGCGTCTGAAATGTTTGTTTGATTTTTCAAATTCCTTTTTGGTTTGATCCACTGAATTTATAGTGTCGTTGTTAAGCTTCTTATCGTTTTGTTATCTCTAGTTACAGGACGCGTGTATAATGACTTGATACATGATAACACGAGTAGAAGATTATTCTTCTTTAATGTTATGCTTTAAATCTTGTTAGACTCATTGATTATAGTTTAATTTATTTAATCAACACGTCACTGGGTGTCCGAAAAATAATTACGGCTAAATTTTTTAATAAAAAAAATAAAAAATTTCCGCGTTTTCTACACATTATTGTTGTGAAACTTATATAATTTTAATTTTAATAACAGTGAAACATTTATTATATAGAACACAACCTTTTTTTGTGGGAAAAGGTTTTTGTGAGATCTTATGTTCGAGGTTGTGTTCTACATAATATTATCTCACAAGTCAAGCCTAATATTTATTTTAAAACATTTATTGGCCAGTTGACTGATTATGGCGTGACGCGCGGGCACAATATGTCCCAGACTGTACCTCCGACACTGAGTACAGCCGCTTTTTTTGTAATTCAGTTTTTTTACCGCTTTTTTTAAATAACTTATCGCTAACGGAATTGCAACGATTATTTTCGTACAAAAAACACATCAAGGTCATTAAGACGACTACAAAGCACATACATTTTACAATTAAACATTTCCCCCTCTAAAAGTAGTACAATCGTGATTAAATTGGCAACAATGTAAAGCTAATGATCTGAACTCTCATTTTCAATATTTTGTCGTAGAAATAATAATTGTATAGCCATAGTCAATTAAAAATATTACATAAACAACACAACAAATAAATCAACAAAAATTGTTCAATAGTCAGCCAATATACACTGGACAAAATACAAAACACAAAGCAACATTTTTTCATAAATATATCCAATAAATAACAAAAAAAAATAATTTTTTTTAAATAAAATAGTGACAGATAAAAAATATAACACAAACAATACAACGAATAAATCAACACACACTAGACAAAATACAAAAAACAAAACAAGATTTCATAAATAATTCCAATAATAAAAAAAAATAAATAAAAAAAAATAGTAACCGAAAAATATATTACACCGTGTTCACATTGTCTTGAGTTGTTGGATCACCCCTCTTCATCTTGGTCTCTCTTAACCAACTTTTGTTCTTTTCCGAACCCCGACGCTGTTAATTCGAAGCCTTGGGTTCTTTATATTATTTTTCTTTTAAATAAAAATCTACCCTTCAAAGACGCGAACAAAATTAATTGAATGCTGTTTCTCCATAAATAACAGTACTGGAATTATCAATTAAGAAATAAATAAATCATTAGTCATTAAGTTTACCATGGAAGTCATCCTTGGACAAATATTTACATCGTTATAAATATTTGAGTATGATTGACTTGGTCATTGAAATTGTGTCTTTTATTTGTATTGTGTTTTTAATCATTTGGTGAAATGTTTACATCTTTAAATATTGGATTTAAAAGTTTGCCATCTTTTACCTTCTCAGAAATAATTTGTGATGGATCATTTAATCGATGAGGAGTATTTTGCGGTATTTTGAGGCCCCTTGAATGAAATAAAAGGATTTTGGAAGGATGTCTCTCTGTTGTGTGTTCTTCAGCCCAAACGTTTGAACAGATTTTAATCAAATTTTGTAAGTTGCTATATTTTTATCGTTTCTCGAGATTGTTTTTATTATTTTTGAGGGGAAACATTAGCTTTAAAAATACAAAATTCGTTATTCTCAAAATCGGTTCGCAAGTTTTTAATCAAATTTTGTAAGTTGCTATATTTTTATTGTTTCTCGAGATTTTTTTTTGAGGGGAAACTGTAGCTTTAAAAATACAAAATTAGATTCTCAAAATCGGTTCGTAGGATTTTAATCAAATTTTGTAAGTTGCTATATTTTTATCGTTTCTCAAGATTGTTTTTATTATTTTTGAGGGGAAACATTATCTTTAAAAATACAAAATTCGTTATTCTCAAAATCGGTTCGTAGGATTTTAATCAAATTTTGTAAGTTGCTATATTTTTATCGTTTCTCAAGATTGTTTTTATTATTTTTGAGAGGAAACATTAGCTTTAAAAATACAAAATTCGTTATTCTCAAAATCGGTTCGTAGGATTTTAATCAAATTTTGTAAGTTGCTATATTTTTATCGTTTCTCAAGATTGTTTTTATTATTTTTGAGGGGAAACATTAGCTTTAAAAATACAAAATTCGTTATTCTCAAAATCGGTTCGTAAGATTTTGATCAAATTTTGTGCTATTGTAGAGTCTAAGAACTGAAATCATTTCTCTAAAATACCGGATTTTGGGTATCTGTAAAAAAAAAAAAAAAAAAAAAAAAAAAAAAAAAAAAAATTCGACCCTGATGCTGTTAAATACGTAATTTCACAAAATTGAATAAACCGATTTTGATTGATGGACTGTGAAGATTAATGTCCCAAACCCATATGCAAGATACAAAGTAAAAACATATTACCGGTTCAGGAATGATTGGCAAAACAATAAAATGAACTGAGATAACCCACATTGCGAATTCGATAGGTTTTTATTTTAATAGAATTGAGTATTCGAGTGGACGAGCGTACGAACAGAACAAGTGGGTCGCGGTCGATGTCGACATCCATGTAAAACAAACACATTGTATTGAATGGAAGAGAACAGAGCAGGTAAGTCGCGGTGGAGGTTTAGCAAGATGACATCCAGGAGGTTTACATCGATGCTTTTGAAAATCAAGCGATGATGACCGAGAGGTTTTTCGAATTAAAAAGAAGATGAAAAACAAAGGTCTTTGGAACCTTATTGATCTTCTGTGCTTTGGAGTTGATGAGTTATTTTATAAATTAGTTCCTCTAAATTCATTATTTGATAGTAAAATTAATTTTATTCGTATTAATTGTCGCAATATTTAGATCTTTATTGGCTTTGTGAATTAAAATTTCTGCGAAGAATGACTCAATTTTTTTTTAAATTGTGATTACTTTTGTACACTTGTACAGTACAATGACAGGTTCTGTAGTGAAGTTAGTTGAGGTAGTGACTGTTGGTTTTAATATGAAGTTTCCTGGAAGCGGCGTTGTTTCTACACGGAGATAATTTGGTTGGCAAGCCTGCTAACAGACCGCGTCAGATTATTTCAAAGCGTGTAAGGTTTGTAAGACCGTAACAAATTTAAGGAAATCCGTTAAAATTGAACTAAATTAGGATGTTCGGTTTCGCCTTTTTAGCAGTGTACCGCCTGACATTGATGTAGGTTGTAAAGTTTTCACTAAAACGATTCCTTTTTAAGGCCCTGAATCAAAAGAAATACGTTCAAATTAATGAGAGACTCAAAAATTGTTGTTTTTTTTTGTGTGAATGTTTGCTTTTTAGGAATCATGTCTGTACTCCATTGCCTGTTTATAGTCGTTTATGCAGTGCTATACATGCTCAAATGAGTGTTTTTACGTGTGGACACTTTGGAAAACGCCTCTCTCCATTTTTATAACAGAAAATTTGTATCTAATTTTGTTTAGTATCATTTAAAGACTCAAGTAAAACTCATAAGGTTGTCATCTCTCCAAAAAAAATATTGATTCCGGAGTTATCGATGAAAAAAATCACAAACCAGGGTGTAAGAGATTATAGCTGCTCCGGAGTAATTGGCAAAAATACCCTTAGCTTACAGTGAGTTCAGGCTTGCCAATCCCTGTATTCTTGGGTTAGATCCCTTCTTTTCATCTTTACCTAGCATGTTTCTTGAACAAATTTATCCTCTTCCAAACCCTGACGTAAGGAGAGTCTTTATTTTTAATTCCTTTCTTTTTTTTTATTGGAGAACGATGACTGAAAGGTTTTTCTTCTTTAAACCACGTGGGAACATAATTGACAATAAATGAAAACTAATTTGAGTCCAGCTTGTTTTATAGCTATTGTTATCACTTGCCATATGAGATGTTCAAGTTTCCTGTTATTTAACTGCATTTCTATCAAATGCAATTTAGGTTTAAGACGAATTTATAGCACGTAGGGAAGTTTAAATTAAAGATGGCGTTAATGATAAATTTTCTTTGAATGATAAACATCGAAATGATATTTTGGAAACATCTTAATGATTAATTTTTGTTAGAATGGACGCGAGTGTTGGGTAGCTAATGATATTCTTTCTGCACTACCTCTATTCCAGTTTAGTTCTAAGTTCTTTATGAGTCTTGGAACAGATTAGGTTGTCTTCTACTGTTGGAGTCTAGAATATAAAGAATCTCTTCCGCTCCAGTGTTTTAATAGCATATGGTCTGTTGTATCTTTGTGATCACACAATCTGCGTTTCAGACTTCTCTTTGCCAGTCCGAGGTTTTTAGATGTTTCTTGAACGCTGGATGACCTGTCACAAAGCTCACGACTTTCCTCTTGAGTCTCTAGTTAACCCACCTTCTTACAGTAGTTCTTGCTAAAGATCTACTTATTACAGAAGCAGTTTCCGGACCAATGTATAGCCAGCTCTTGAGTCTTCTCACTCCTCTCATATCCTTCACCAAGTTCAAGATTATCCTCCTCTGGTTGCATCTTCGAAATGAGTTGCAATACCTCCAGTCTTCTAATGGGATGATATAGTGCTCCATAGAGCTTTCCTCTAGAAGTTTCTCCCCCATTGATTCAGTCTCTAGTTTGAACCATTTTCTTACAGTAGTTCTTGCTAAAGATCTACTTATTACAGAAGCAATTTCCCGAACAATGTATCGAATTACAACCCCTTTTTTAGCCAGTTCGTCAGCCTCCCCATTCCTCTGAGTCCATCACAAAGCTCAAGATTTTCCTCTGGCTGCACCTACAAAGTGAGAGTGACAATACCTCTAGAATTTTCTATTGTGTTGATATAGTGACTCATACGGTTTTGCTCTAGAGGTTTCTCCCCGTTGGTTAAGGGTCTCTAGTTAAAGCCACATTCTTACGGTAATTCTTGGTAATGCTATAATTATTCTACAAGTAGTTTCTGAACCAATGTATGAAGTTACAGTCCCTTTCTTCAGCCTTCTCATTCAACTAATATTCATATGAACCTCAAGATTTTCCTCTTTGTGCACTTACGAAGTAAGAGTGGCAGTATCTCGAGGGTTTTAGATTGTGCTATTGTAGCAAGTAATAGAACTTACCTTTAGAGGTTAAGGGTCTCTATTAAGTCATTTTATAAAGGTAGTTATTGCTATATCTGTATTTATTCCACAAGTATGTTCCGGCCCAATGTATGTATTCCCCCTCAATCCTCCATTGCCATCGTAACTCCACCTGGTTAGAGGTTGACAGCGATCGCTGTGATTACAGTTTAATTAAGTTAGTATTCAGTTTTGTGGTGTGTTAACTAATGCATTGTGTATTTCTTTGTGTTGCAGTTATTTTGTCGGTGTTGAGAGTGTAGCCGCATGGCAGTATCCCAGTCCCAACCCCTCATGACGTCGGCCCCACTTAGTGCTCTACAGCAGCGCTTTGCCCGCGATCTGCCAGAATGGAGGACGATGAGACCAACAACATCAAGACACGTGTTAAAACGGACGAAATTAGTGAGTGCGCGTGCGCCGTATCTCCCAAGAAAAGTTTAAACGGTGTTGTATTCGCGGGTGATAAGATCATCAATATAGATGGCTGTGAAATAACCGATAAATTGTTGAAAAATGTGAAAAGCAATTCGTCGTCAGTGTCGTCGTTGTTGTCGATGCGACGTCGCTCCATCGTCATGTCGCCGACAAGCGATGTCGGCAAAACGCATATCGGCAACGGTAAGAGCAGTTTACACGTACAGTTTCACCAGAGTACGTTGAACTCGTCGTTGCTTACACCACCACACAATTCACTCAAACTAACGACTGCGACATCCTACACGTCGACGAATTCAGGAAGTTCGACAAGTTCTTACGAAGACGATTCGTCGTCGGGTAATTTTTCAGACACACGTGCGCCCGACGGCGGTTGGGGTTGGGTCGTCGTGTTCGCAGCATTCATGGTCAATCTGATAGCGGACGGTATAACGTTTTCCTTCGGTGTGATATTCGTTGAATTCTTGCATTATTTCGGCGAGGGTAAAAGTAAAACGGCCTGGATCGGTTCGCTCTTCATGGCGATGCCGTTACTGTCCGGACCTGTTGCTAGTTTTCTAACGGATCGTTACGGTTGTCGGAAGGTTTGCATCGTCGGCGGTATACTCGCCGCAGCCGGATTCATCGTATCATCGTTCACGCATTCGATGGAGTTGTTGTTCCTGACGTTCGGCATCATCGCCGGATTCGGATTGTCGCTGTGCTACGTCGCGGCGGTTGTGATCGTCGCCTATTATTTCGATCGGAGGAGGTCGTTCGCTACAGGTTTGTCAGTGTGCGGTAGTGGTATAGGTACATTTCTTTTTGCTCCGTTGACACAATTCTTACTGGCCGAGTACGGTTGGCGCGGTACGACGTTGATATTGGCGGGTTTGTTTTTAAACTTGTGCGTGTGTGGAATGCTGATGCGTGATTTGGCGTGGACTAAAACTAAAACGGTCAATAGGGGTAGTAACAGGAAGAAGAGGAAGTTACGTTTGAATACCGCTTCCAGTGCGGATTCGTTTTCAGCTCACAGTGCGACGCAGCAAACACCGACGTCGTGTCCGAGCAGTAGTGAGCTGAGGAAACTTTTACAACGAACAGGTAAAACAGCTGATAATATATAGTGATAGTATAGAAAACAGCTGATCATGTAGTGGTAGTATAGCAAACAGCTGATCATATAGTGGTTGTATAGCAAACAGCTGATCATATAGTGGTTGTATAGCAAACATCTGTGATCATATAGTCGTAGTAAAGCAAACAGCTGATCATATAATGGCAATACGGCAAACAACTGGTCATATAGTGGTAGTATACCAAAAAGGTGGTCATATAATAGTAATATAGCAAACAGCTGTTCATGTAGTGGTAGTATAGCAAACAGCTGATCATGTAGAGGTAATATACCAAAAAGCTGATCATATAGTGGTAGTATAGGGAACAGCTGATCATATAGTGGTAGTATAGCAAACAGCTGATCATATAGTGGTAGTATAGGGAACAGCTGATCATATAGTGGTAGTATAGCAAACAGCTGATCATATAGTGGTAGTATAACAAACAGCAGATCATATTTGATTATTCTTTGATTATTTTGACCCACGATTTTGCGTTTTCACTCATTGGACTGACGATAACTTAAAAACTGTTTTAGATATTTTACATTAAAATAAATTTTTACATAAATTTCAAACAGCAAAAAGTGGTTTCAAACACCCTGTATATATATATTTCTTACTCAATGATCATCGCCTTTACTTATTAACAAGTTGTAAAGTTTATCTCAGTTACCTTGGACTTTGCAGCGTCTTTGTTTATCAAAGCTAGACGACGTTCAAAGTATTATAACTTTAAAATATATATTTTTATAATATTTTGTTATTTATATGGTTTAATCCAACTTTTGTATATACAGTCTGTCAGATATAAATTTTTTTAAATTTCAATGTTTTCTTTCCATTAGATTTTTTTTCATAGATTTACGTAAAAGTAAAAGTAATTGCAACCAATTTTTATTGCCTTATTTTATATTAAAGTGAAAACAACTAAAGATATTTCATTTTTAAATTTAAATTTTGCTCTATTTTCAGTCAGCCATTTTGAATTTTCTGGGCAGATTCGTAATCAGCTACCTTGAAAGCCACAACTAAAAAAAAAAAAAAAAAAAAAAAATCCATAATATTTTCAGTATTAAAGCGTTTATACAAATTTTTGTTTTCTGCATGCATATTATGCAATTATAAGCTCAAAATGGCCCTTTAAGGGTTACAAATGACTGAGCGTTAAATAATGTTTAATTAATAAATAGAACAAAACAATTCCAACCAATTTTTAGTAATTTTAAACGATTATATTTGATAAACTTATGAGAAAAGCGGAAACATTGCGAAAAGTGTTTTTAAATAAGTCTTGTCTACAATATCACGTGTACGCACTACTTGAAATAATAATTCTATGAAAAAAAATCTAATGGAAAGAAAATTTATCGATTTTTTTAATTTTTATTAATTCTGAAGGACTAATACAGGGGATTCGGAATTGCACAACAATCTCTCGCTAAATGATTCTATAGCTAGTTAAAAAAAGTTCCTAAACAGCATCTTCAAAGTAGGAATGTGTTTAGGGTGGAGAGGAAAAGAGGGGAGCCCACACTTTGTTGCGTTTACTTTCACCGGTACAACCACAATTAAAAAAAATATAGACCTCAAATGCTTCTGTGTAAACGCGTACCCTACTTTCGTTTCTTTTATCGGTGTAAATAAGAATAAAACGTTTACAAAAGTCTGTCACGAAGTTGTAACTTTAGGAATTAAATGTAGCTAAGCAGTAATTTGTGTAGCTAGTTTTCTTGGAATGGGTTGTACCGCCAAGTCAGGTTAGGGAAGCAAGTAGAAGGGATGACACGCCCCTTACACGAGACACAATCCTAGTCTGAGGTACTGTATTTATGTATTTGGAAACGCTTTATTTCTTGACTGTCCACCATTTTGTTTTAAAAAATTACAATATATCTTTAGAAGTAGAAAAGATAGCTAGTGAAGATTTGATATGCGCATTATTTATGTAAACTTTTATCAGAAAGCAAAAAGACTATTTTGTACAAAAATGGTGGATGTACTGTAATGTCGACTATCTAGAAAAGCAACCGTTTTCCTTTTTTAACGAAAAACAAAATGGCTTTTTAAAATTTTTTTTTTTTACCTCAAAACGTACGAGAGAATGTAATTTCTTGGTAATTGTCTAGAACACCCAAGAATAGCCTAAAAACAAAACAAAATTTTCCAATAATTTTTATCTTCAATATTAAAAAAAATTTTTTTTGGCGTTAAGAATGAAATAAGGCTATTTAAAAAATTACTATTGGTTCTTTTTATTGGGTTTATTCAGATGAGTTAACTCATTTTTCGAATTGAGTTTTTGGACTACTTTTTTTAGGGGCTTTAAAATAATTTTTTCTCCATAAATACTGGAGATGTTTCATCAAAATCAATTTGATTTTTTTTTACAAATTTTCAGCTCACAAAACTTATAAAATCCGCGTCCTAAGTTATGCCGTGTATTTAACGGTGGGTCAGAAATCCGGATGAAATCTCTCACTAATGAATTTGTGTTTATATCAACTCTTTGTTTTATTTTTAGCTATGGAATCATTTCCCGAGATATTGCCGTGGAGTTCCGATGCACGACGTTTCCAAACCAAAATAAACAACCGTCACGGAAAATGTCCACCTCAGCTGTGATTGATTCAAATCTAGCTTTCAACGACGGCGGTCAAGGTTCATTTTTGTTGTCTAAACCGTAATATATGTTTGTCTACAGTTGTTGACAAAGTGGCATTTTGTTCATTTAAATTAGTTTGCAAAACAGCTGATTTCTCAACAGTTTCACTTTGCCCACTGCTTTTCTCACTCCGAATGGCAACCGAACAAAACGAAATTTAGCTTAAGTTTATTTGAATTGATTTATTATAATATACAGGAAATATCCCCTATGTAGGTTAGATAAATTCTTACATGTAAAATAACATAAATAAACAACGTTTTAAAGTTGAAAAAGGAAGTAATTATTCATGAAGATGATTGACAGTGTATGTACACGGAGAGTATTTTTCATATGCCGAATTTTGAAGTTGGCAATCCCGTTTCTTCAACAATAATACACCTGAGTTATTTGTAATATTCATAAAATAACCTCAGTTTTGACGTGAGAACTTCCACTCAGTGTTGATGTGTTGTTTAGCACTACTGCTATATTTGGTGTAGTTAGTTTTAAAATATGGACAGTTCAGAGGATGAAAACCTGTCAAATACCCCGCCATATTGTGTTACTGCTGGAGTATGTTTTTTATTTGTCACAAAATAACAACTGTAGACAAAGTATAATGTGCAATTCGTGAGCAAAGTGTCTTTTTTTAAACTCGATAAAATTGACGCACTCGGCAAGCCTCGTGCGTCAACATTTTTCTCTCGTTTAAAAAAGTGCCACTTTGCCCACTAGTTGCACGAATAACTATTTCCCTACAACTGTGTTCATTTGAGATCCTTGCAACAACAGGTTCTAAAACAGCTGATTATTACTCAGCGAACAAAACAAAATTTATTACAAGCAGATTAACATCGATTGAATGTGATTCTTATATCGTACGCTGGAATAAACCAGCTTATTCTGGTTGTTATTCATCGTCCGCTCATTGAACCATAAACAGGCTCGGATAACCTCGGATAGGCTTAGATGTTTACTACGGTTTTGAGTTGACGAGAAATAAACTTATTATTTCCACTCCTTTAAGGAAAAATCGACCCAATGAGGAGAGTTTTTATCAATTCTGTATTGTCTTGTGTACCGGGGGAGGTGTGTACACATTTAGTCTTAATTTTAATTGATTTTTAAATGATAGCATCAGAGTCAAAACAAGTTAATTCCAACACACAGAGATAGAAATTTATATCTGTGATAAATACACAAAGGTTTGTCATCTTTCGTTGAATATTGCTAACAGCTGATCTGCAGAAGTTTTAGGTTAGGTTAGGGAAAAGTTAGGTTAGGTTATAACCCTTAACCTTTCATCTGTGCACATCCCAAACTGCGCACAGATAGTTGTGAAAGTAAACGGTGTATAAATGGACAGGTTTCATCTGAGCTGTGAGCTGCGTTTGGAGGGGAGGTACAAGTTTGTAGTTCGAGGCCGCGTGGGGACAGAGGCATTGTAGGGGAGAGGGATCTAACCCAAGATTAACCTCATTGAGCACTTCAGGGCGAAACCACAATACAAGGCACAATGTACTTATGTTGCTTCCTCAACACATCGTGTACAACGTCAGCTGTACACTGTTTGAGCCTCCTAATTTAGTTCAATTTCCTCAACTTCGCTACGGTCTTATCATACTTTGAATAATTTGACGACCTAATCTGACCAAATTAAGTCCCTGTATAAACACCGCCGCTTCCGGGAAACTTCACATTAATCCATTAGTACCTCCCCCCCCCCCAACTAACCTTCATCACAAAACTTGATAGCCATTGCAAATATGTGAATCGGAAATCTTTTACACGTGGGGTTGACACTTTAAAATATTCTCTAAAACCTTCACAAATCTTCAAACTACGCAACATTTTGATTGTAACAGCTTATTTTAAGATGTTCGACATTTTAAGGGAGCTTTATGGTTCATTTTAAGTTTTACACTAATTGGTCTTTAACTGGATTTTTTTTTTCTTTTAGATCAGGACTAACACTTTTTGTTTGCTTGGTTTTTGGATTTATAAACATTTTGTTTGTTCAATGTCGGTGTGTTGTTTGAATATTGTTTGTTTATATCTAATAGTGTACTAGCTGATGCCCCAGTTTCACCAAGGGATAGTTGAGTTATAAAGTATTTTTTTTTTAGCACAACCCTAATGGTGGTGCTATGGAAATAAATTATGTCCAAATACAACTCATCAATTTTGATCAAAATCTACTCATAAATAACAAAGATATGATACTTGTTTTAGGGGTAAAAAATACCCTTGGAGTGGAACATTTTCAAAACCCTTTCTTAGTACGAGTCTACAGACCTACCCCCAAACCATGTTAAAAAATTCACACCTCTAGGCTTCTTGGCTTCAGAGATATGCTTTAGGGGTAAAAAACACTCTTGGAGTGGAACATTTTCAAAACCCTTTCTTAGTACGCGTCTACAGACCTACCCCCAACCATGTTAATAAATTCATAGCTCTAGGCTTTTTGAATCCAGAGATATGCTTTAGAGTTTATAGGGGTTTACACACCTACCTTCAAAAAGTTATCAAAACTACCCTAAAAATCGTTTTGTTTTGCTCTATTTATAAATGTATATTTAGTCATTCATGCTTTGATTCCTCAGGATTGAGTCCGAGTTCCGCACAATAGCTCTGAAAGCTGTATACAAGCCAACAATCATCACAAAGAGTGAAAAAACAGAAAGCAATAATCAGACACACAACAACAAATAATAAATTATTAGTGATTGTTTGTATAACCATAGATACCGGATGATTGTTGATAAACATTGTTGTAATTTAAATCATTCGTAGGTTTACTATTAATAATAGTGCTTACAAAATCTGTTAAACATTTTCATAATTCTAAACTGTACAAGACAAACAAATAATATATATTTTTTAAACCCTCATCTGCTAAAAATAAAAAAATCAACCCAATCGAATACTGATACTTCCCTAAATCAATTGTATCCCTCACAGTCCTAAAGAAACGTTATTGTGTCAGTAGGCGTTTTACAAACCAGACAAATATCATTAGGCTTGAAATGGTACTTTTCACGATTAAAAATGATTTTATATTTCCCGCCTGTAAGACGTACCTGAGCTAGAATATGTACAGTGGACATCATGTATTATGTATTGGTGGTAGACTGAACTAAATATACTATTTAAAAGTTTATCTATACCCGCACAAATTAAGATACTGAATTTTAAAATCTAGCACTTTTCATTTTAATGATTTAACAATGATTGCTTGCTATCGATAAGTCATCAGCATCAATCCTTCGAAGTTTTTCAGACTGACGTAGCTCCCGGTCTTAGTAAGCAGACGGTTGGCACTGAAAAGAGCCCTCGGCTTTATTGGACTTCGGCATCGAAGGCGCACAGACCACTACCGCCAGAGCCGGAGCTCTAACAATTCCCTTTTCAGGAGGCGATAGTGCTGCAACGGTCCACCGGCGCAAGGGTTTTCCCTAATCATCCCCTTGTCGGGGGCACGCTGCACGTCTTCTTCAGTGCATTTTTTCACTTAGTATGGATCTCCGTTTTATCTTTCATACCAGGAACGCCTCCCTCCTAGTTCTAGCAACTAGTTCTCTACTTGAAACTCAAATCGAACCTGGTCTTCAAAAACTAGTCGTGTTTGTGCTAAACTGGGTGCTGATGTAAAGTGCAACAAACCCCATTGGACAAACAGTCACGCCTTCTAAATTTACCAGATGATGAAAACCTCACCCCCAAATATTTCTGATCACTAACAAATTGTATTGGCTCATTATTATAATAAAGATTTCTCAAAGCTATTTCCATTGTGGAAGTTCAATGTTAACTTGAAGACCATTTCGCTTCAACGTATTTACGAAGATCATCCAATGTAGGACCAAGAGTAGAAAAACAAAACAATGTCATCAGCATTTGAACTTCCTCCCATGGTTATGGAGAAAACCAACAATATCGTGCAATAACAGTCTAAACAATACAGGGCTCAGAATTTTCACATTGCAGAACCGTTACTCTGTGCTCATCTTGATGGATTGCTACCGTAGCTATACTGCAGAGATATTGTATTACTCTTGTTAGTTTGTATATCGTGCAATAACAGTCTAAACAATACAGGGCTCAGAATTTTCACATTGCAGAACCGTTACTCTGTGCTCATCTTGATGGATTGCTACCGTAGCTATACTGCAGAGATATTGTATTACTCTTGTTAGTTTGTCTCCCACTCCAATAGGTCTACTTACTAATTTGTCCGTTAAAATCTCCATTTCCTTTCGAAAAGTCGTAAAGGAAATAAAATCTTGTACTTTGATTTTACTGCTTTAATTGTAGGTTTTATTGATAATTTTCCATTTCCACTCCCTTTCTTTTTGGACCTTTTCATTCGGCTGGTATCTGAGAAATTATTTTTCTTTCTGGAAATAATCACAAGAGCAACGAGTTTTCATTTTTTATCATCTGAAAACACATTTTCTAGTCTTTACTTATTGTGTTTTGTAACAAAAATGTAAACAATTTTATTCTTCAAAACAATGATAAAATTCAAGCGCCGACGATTTTGTTCTTCTTTTCAAAACAATGATAAAATTCAAGCCCAGACGGTTTTATCCTTCTTTTCAAAACAATGATAAAATTCAAGCCCCGACGGTTTTGTCCTTCTTTTCAAAACAATGATAAAATTCAAGCCCAGACGGTTTTATCCTTCTTTTCAAAACAATGATAAAATTCAAGCGCCGACGGTTTTGTCCTTCTTTTCAAAACAATGATAAAATTCAAGCCCAGACGGTTTTGTCCTTCTTTTCAAAACAATGATAAAATTCAAGCCCCGACGGTTTTGTCCTTCTTTTCAAAACAATGATAAAATTCAAGCCCAGGCGGTTTTATCCTTCTTTTCAAAACAATGATAAAATTCAAGCGCCGACGGTTTTGTCCTTCTTTTCAAAACAATGATAAAATTCAAGCCCCGACGGTTTTTTTCCTTCTTTTCAAAACAATGATAAAATCCAAGCCCCGACGGTTTTGTCATTCTTTTCAAAACAATGATAAAATTCAAGCCCCGACGGTTTTATCCTTCTTTTCAAAACAATGATAAAATTCAAGCGCCGACGTTTTTGTCCTTCTTTTCAAAACAATGATAAATTTCAAGCGCCGACGTTTTTGTCGTTTTTTTTTTTTCAGGTTATTATATAGACCTGAGCAACTAGATATGAAATGTTTATATAATTTCCTAATTTGTCTTATTAACGAACAATACATGAGCCTGCCAGAGTGATGAACTAAATAACTAGAGATAATGCTAAACGAAACCATAGATTTAGTTAGGTTAGGTTAGCTCTAAATCTAAAATACTTGAATATCAAATAAAAACCACTAAATATTTAAACATATTACAAATAAAATTATCGGAGACATTCTTCGCAGAAAAATTATTTTACAACGTACATAAATAATTGAGCTTGACTAGTGAGATAATATTAGATAGAATAAAAAAGTAGAACACAAAATCTCACACAATAGTATGTTTACTTAATCAAACGCGTTTCAACGACAAACTCGTCATCCTCAGTGATACATGAGCTACAATAACTAAACTATAATTGAAGTTTATAGTTTAGTTATTAAAGGGACTTTGTCGTAGAAACGCGATTGATTAAGTAACACATAATTTTAGGTGAGATCTTGTCTTCGAGTTTTGTTCCATCTAACGTACATAGACTATAGATTCTTACGTAGTCATGAAATCAGGCGGTTGAGAGGATTTGCGATGTTGGTATTGTTTTACAGTAAAGCAACGTCCACATTACATTATTTTAACAGCTTGACGGACTGTTTTATCAGTCGATAACAAATTAACAAGTTCAAATAATTTCGTAAAATACCCCCCCCCCCTCCAAGTGTTGTTACTCGCGAACAGTATTTTTTATTACAATTTAACACGTGTCTGCTGGCCGACATGTAATTGTTCTAATACCGCCACTTTCAGGATTATTTGTACTATCTGCCCCCCCCCCTCTCCTCTTCCAACTAACCTTCAGCACAAAACTGTCAAACTGGAATTAAAGTATTAAAATGATCGAGACATTCTTCGCAGAAATATGATTTTACAAAGGACAATTAAGATCCACATCAATTGAGGTCACGAAATAAGACGGACGAGATAAATTGGGCTCCATTCACTACGTATGCGATTTATTAAATAACTAGTGATTTTGGGGTTTTCAGAAATATCTACTTGTAAATAATCCGGGCCTCAGGGGCTCATTACAGTGAGTACAGGCGTGGTAATCTTGAGGGTAGCTGGAGCTACACCTTTTTGTAGATTTGGGTTAGATGCCTCTCTTTCGTTTCTTCTATCATTCTCTCTTGATCAACTCTTGTTCTCTTCAGATTCTGACACAATTCGAGGGATTTTTTTTTTTTTTTTTTTTTTTTTATAAGACGATGTTGACAGAATTTTTTTTGCCTTTAAATACAAGAAAAAAAGGAGGTAACAAATATTTTAAAAATGGAAAAAACCAACTTTAACCGATAGTTTCATTATTTACCTCTTTAACACAATGAACATAATATTAATATTGTTGGAAATTAATGCAAATTCTGAAAATAGTACAAACCTTTACAAAATATTCACAGAAAGCCAATAAATTGCTGTTTTACTGCCGGAATTACCGATTTAAGACAAAAGTGACCCTGACAGAGTGAAACATCAAAATTCAATTTTATGAAAAGTTTGAAGAAACTAATAATAAAAATAGCCCTATAAAAATGTGGTCGAAAAACGCAATTCGAAAAATGTGTTAGTTAATTGATGTGAATAAAGTCAATTAAAAAAACAAATAGGATTATTTTTAAATAGCTATATTTCATTCTTAAAGCCGAAAAATACAAAAGATTTGGAGATAAAATTATTGGAAATTTTTGTTTTTGTTTTTAGACTATTGTTGGGTGTTCTAGACAATTACCAAGAAATTAAATTTTGAGATTTTCGTTGATAACTCTCTTATCTTTTGCGGTACAGAGAAAATTAAAAACGCATTTTGTTTTTCGTTTAAAAGGATAACCATTGCTTATCTAGATATTCGATATTATAAATACCCGCCATTTTGAAATGTAATAAACTTTGGTTTCTGGTATACTGGTTACATAAATAATGCGTGAATCAAATGTTCACTCAATATCTTACCTATTTCCAAAGATCTGTCTTTTAATAAAGAAGTACAAAATGGCCGACAGAGGGAAACCGAAGCTTTCACAGACTTATGTTTATGAGCTTTTTATATTATTTTTACCTATAGAATCATTTCCGAATCACCCTGTATAAACATGAAACGCGCTGTCATCTTTCCGCCATTTTGTGTTTTCACACTAACAAAATAGAGATATCGCTAGCAAATTTTCTAGTTTTAAAGAAGTTATAATTTTTCATTTAACAGTTTCAAAATGGCGGCTATTAAAAATACAACTTAAAAAGTAACGGTTATTTAAACTTTTTGTTTTTTGTAATTTAAAACTAACAATTTAAAAAACCGTTAGGTTACAAATTAATAACGTTCTGCAAATTTTCGTATTGTTATCTTTGTTTCTTGGAGATATATTGTTAGTGTACTAATACAAAATGGCGGACAGAAGGGGAAAACACCCTCAGAAATCACGTGAGTACAGTCTTGACAATCCCGAAGGAATGTAGCTGGATCTACACTTTTTATATGTAGTCTTGGGTTAGATCCCTCTCTTTCATCTTTTATCTTTTGACCAACTCTTTCTCCTCCTATTCGGAAGGTATTAGAGTATTCAAAGGCTAGGGAGGCCTTTTTTATATATTTTTAAGGCGATAATAAACCAGTTGGTATTTCGTTTTTAACCAATTAGTGAAATAAATAGAATTTAAAACGTTTTACTTCCCGAACTTTCACTTTTGGAACATCCTGTATAAAAGATGAAGATATAAATAACGCCATGACATGTTTATTCCTATTGGTAGGCCAAATGATAACAGATTTATCAACAAAAGATGGAGAAATAATGTCTTGATATTGTACAAATTCCTTTGTTCCAATCATAATTGTGTATATACAGGGTGGGAAACTTTCAGGACGTCTATTGGTAAATATGAGGGAAACATTTCATGTAAACATAGGATTAGTTTACTGTCTATCCGCCATTTTGTTTTTATACAAAAAACTTTGTAAATAGTAAGATTTGGTAAAAGATGGTTTCAAAATGGCGCCCGTTTTAAAATATTTAACGTCGAACATCTCGAAAGCCTTTTACTTTACTAAGAAATTCTCTTCTGGAAATAGAACATGTTTTTTTCTGTACATCAAGGAGTTATATAAAAGCTATAAATTAATTTTTTTTGAAAGGGTAATATTATTTTCACCATTAAAGCGATTTTTGGTTTGGTCTGACGTTTTCAAATTTCTGGATCTTCAATCTACAATGATTCATTTCATAAGGTTTGAAATTAAAATATTCGAAGATAAAATTATAGTTTTTGTTTGTTTTTAAGGTAATCCTGAATGAAAGAAAGTTCCCCAAAACCACAATAAAACACTGACATCACAGTGACTGTACAGTTATGTTTATTCTACCTTATGTATATTTCAATAGCACTGCTATCATCTTACAATGCACACTAACCTTAATAACTACAATTACTAATGCAGCGAGGCGTTCCCCCCGGCAGTCACGTGATCTCCTCTACCAATCACAGTTGGCCTCGTCTCACATCGCGTCAATGGTTGGGAATTTTCTTTCATCGAATGTTTTAGACAATTACCAAGAAATTAAGTGTTTAGTTTTTTGTGTTGATAACTTTGTTTTTTGATCCGCTCAACAATTTGATACTTGTTCCACATTCATCAATCCAGGTACACAATTCAGTTGATGTGTTTCTCTTGATAAAGAAAGAACTGTAAACTGTAGTATAACACGAACATGTTTCCAAGGATTGTTGTGGATTTTCACTGCCCCCCCCCCCCCCAAATACGACAGTTGCGCGTCCGACTGAAGATTATGTTCGCAATGAAATCCTGATCTTCATCCAATCGATGTAACATTTCCCCACAAAAGCCCTTACGAGCAACCCTATCAGTGTATTTTAGTTGTTGCATTGTGAATCCGTACGATTTGATATGCAAACGTCAGTCACACGGGGGAAAGGGCAGCTCGTAGTTATGTGATTCAGAACACCACCCCCCCACCATAGTTTAAAGGTCTTTCTACTTAAAGTGTTATTTTTATCTTACAAACTGTCAACAAAACATACTGATAATAACTTTTAAATAAACTTTAACAATCTTCTATTTAAGAGGTCAACATTGCATACAAGTGATAAAGGACTTATGTTTTTTATCTCGTTGTATAAAGGCAAAAACCTATCGATCTTATAAAAACAAAAAAAAAAGAAAGAAAGATTACAAAATAAAGATGCCAGCTCTCGAATATTATAAATGAAACAATTGTTGGGGAAAGTAGATCTGATAGGAAAGATGAAAGAGAGGGATCTAACACAAGACTACCTAGGTGTAGATCCAGCCTCGGGATTGTCAAATCCTTGAGGGTTTATAAATAGTAAAAGGAAAAGATATTGATCTTAGTGTGGCAAATTCTGAGTAATTCTAGGTGGATCAGTGCATTTTTTCACTTAGTATGGATCTCTGTTTTATCTTTCATATCAGGTCTCTCTTGACTAACTCTTGTTAATTCTAGGCTTGGTTCTTTACCTCATTTTTAATTCTTTTATAGAGGTAATAAGAGAGAGCTGTTTAAATTAAATTAAAATGTAAGTGTGAACCCTTAAAAAAAAAAAGAAAGAAAAAAAAGTTCTACTTACATATTTTACTTTAACTCTATATTATGTATGAAATAAGTAAAATACTTATTTTTTGTCACATATACGTAGTATAGAGATTGCGGGAGGGTGGGAGAAAGTTAATTCAAAGTTTTATTAAATTTTAAATATCATCTACAAATTAAAAAAAAGCAGTGTTTAAATGACGCCTGCAGATGAGATGTTAGGCAATTTGTTTCACTCTCAAGTATTGCAAGTTGCGTCGTGTGTTAATTAGGCTGTACAACTTGGCCAAACCTTAACACTGTTACATTTGACTTTTAAACTAAATGAACTTTGCAAACAGATAGGACCCATCCAACTAACTACAAGCACTGTGAAATTTATTGGCGCCATTGTGGTACTTACCCAGTCACATTGTAGTATGTAATACAAGCAGATCCTTTAATCTACCGCACGTTAGTTGGTTGCTTGCACCTTGTAGGAAATGTTATATTGTATTGGTAGATCAAGGAGTCTTATCCAGTAGGGTGTTTGTTTAAAACAGCTGTTATACAGGTTTTCTGTACCTTGTAATTGTGTATATAACTACTTTCTTGAAATCGTAGACATGTCTCAACTCGCTACGAGTGTATCACTGGCTCGGCCATGTTTCATGTCGTAATTATAGCAATATCACGGTTTTTTTTGGTGGGAGGGTAAAAGGTTCAAAATTACATTTTTGACAATAACTTCGCTGTTTGTCATCGTAGAGAGGTGGGGTTGGTACCATTACATGCAGAATTGAAATCTGCAAATATTTATCTAATTTAGTGTGTTATAAGTTGAATAAAACACGAGATATGAGCAGACAACTGTTCAACCTGGCCTTCATTTTTATATTTTCAATTTGATTTTCCTGAAGTTGAACATGATTTTATATGTGCACTATATAGTCTTCTATACTGGATTTTATGTTCCTATGTTGATTTTTGTAGCCGATACAGAAGACAGAAGTACGGCAATTCGAAAATAATTTTTTTTTCGGTTATCTGAAGCCGATGTTTTTGATAATTACCAAACTTTTACTTCATACTCTGGGTAAAACCTTGTTCCCTATTCCAAATTTTTATTTCAAAAACACCAACAGTTATTTACAGAAATTTTGATCAGTATTCGTGTAACTCCAAATTTTCTATCTGAAGAACAAGAAAAGTATTATGGTTGCCTTCTTTCTAATGAACCTACATGTGTGTTTACAATAGTTATTTGTGCAACTCAGTGAGCAAAGTGGCACTTTTTTAAACGAGAGAAAAATGTTGACGCACGAGGCTTGCCGAGTTGTTAAAAATACAGTTGTTATTTTTGTGACAAATAAAAAACATACTTCAGCAGTAACACAATTTAATAAAACATTAATTTAATACAATAGTGTTCAAACAAACAATCTATTACAATTCGATCTTTAATAACCGCATTTTTCTTATTTTTCAGATTATTTTAATATCTGAACTGTCCATATTTTAAAGCTAACTACACAAAATATAGCAGTAGTGCTAAACAACGCATCAACACTGAGCAGAAGTTCTCATGTCAAAACTGAGGTTATTTATGAATATTACAAATAACTTAGGTGTATTGTTGAGGAAACAGGATTGCCAACTTCAAAACTCGGCAAACGAAAAATACTCTCTGTGTACCTACACTGTCAATCATTTTCACGATTAATTACTTCCTATTTCAACTTTAAAACCGTTGTTTTGTTGTTTATTATGTTATTTTACATGTAAGAATTAATCTAACCTACATACGGGACATTTCCTGTATATTATAAATCAATTCAAATAAACTTAACCTAAATTTCGTTTTGTTCGGTTGCCATTCGGAGTGAGCAAAGTAGTGGGCAAAGTGAAACTGTTGAGAAATCAGCTGTTTTGCAAACTAATTTAAATGAACAAAATGCCACTTTGTCAACAACTGTAGACAAAATTCTTTTCTTGTTGCTTAAAGGGGAAAAAACCTCTTGATCATCATCGCTTTATAATAAAAATAAAGAAGAAAAGAACATAAAATAAAGACCCCCCCCCCCCCAAGACCTCTAAAAGAACAAGAGTTGGTCATGAAAGACGTGATAGGAAAGATTAAAGAGAGGGATCTAACACAAGACTATATGAAAGAATAAATCTCGTTAGGTTCTCTTGGGATTGCAAATATCATACTTACTAAAGTGAGCATCTAGAATACAGAGAACTTCAAGACTGACTAGCTTTGCATTGGGTACCAGTCCACAAAGTGGCAGGTACATTGGCTAGACGGGGCTTTGCATCAGAGTCTATAGGACCTGAGCCAGTAGTAGGATGGATGGTGGGTTCAGATAAACAGCAGCAGAGATGTGATGGCTTTAAGAGGGAGTCCCTTAGTAAATTACTACTAAGAAAGGTTCCCCTAGGCAGACCTGGAGGGACAATACTGACTTTGAATAGGGGCATACTGTATATAGAGTGTGTGGTACGAGAGAGGAGACCACAGGCCGCATAATCTGTGATTGTGAGGCCCTTGGCAATAAGAGGTATGGGTTTTGGCTTCCAAACTCCGGTAATTCTGAGCAATTACTTGGTCAACCCTAAACTTTTTCGTATTTTACTACGATAATGTAGAGATGTATGTGAAACTAAAAAAACATAATTTAGGCCCCGGAAAGTTAATATATGCTATATACAAATAGAAATTACCTCAGTAATCGCCGGGTTCAACGTCCTCATCCGAGTCAGCGGCAACTGGATCAGTGTTCTGTTGTGATGATTCCCCGTTGTAAACTTCACCGATAGCCCGAAACAAATGGTGTACTGCTTAATAATAGGTAACAATTCTGTGTGACCACGTCTTGCTACAGGTATTAAAAAACATATACTTTGCGCATATATATATATATATATAAGGTTTGGCCAGGTGTTTATATATATATATATATATATATATATATATATAGCTACTGGCCAAACCTGTCATGATATGTTGCGGGCCTTGAATTATATGTTTCTTGCTTTCTGAGAACATCCTTATGACCGTAGTAAAATATGAAAAAGTTTGGGGTTGACCAAGTAATTGCTCAGAATTACCCAAACTCCTAGTGAACTCTCATCGGACGAACTAGTGAGTGGAGTACTGAAACTCATAAACTAACCTGTGGGCTAGAATTAGTTGGTTTATTTGCACAATAGACCAATGGTTTCGGTATCTGGGACCAATCCTAACCCACTCGATCTAATCTAAAGTGAATCCCTGAAGGAGCAAATTTCTTTTACCGTCTAGTTCTTTCAAGAATATTTACTGAAAACCCTTATCCGCTATCCTGGCAGTATTATTTGCGAGTACAACAATTTGTGACAAAGACTACACTGAACAAACCAGTAATAGTCTAAGAATGAGTGGACGTTGTTTCAATGTATTATTAAGAATTACAACAGGCCAGTGCACGTAGCATAGAGCACAGTCAAAATTTTGAAGGTTATCTTAACCTCAAAGTTATGCATCAAGTCGATCAGAATGCCACTCGTGAATGAAGCACATAATTTGGGAATGTTAACCTTGCTCGTCAACTAATTCTCCAATAAAGACAACCAATTGAAATAAATTTAAGATGATAACTTTACTCTTGTCGTCATAATTTTATATGCGATTCAAAATCAGATGTCAGACAATATTAATAATCAGTTGTAGAATTTTTAAATTGATTTATTTCTAACAACCATATTATAATAAAGTGAAAATGGCTGCCATTTTAAACCGGGTTTTCTTTATATCTCGTACGTTATTCAACTTATAATACACTAAATTAAATAAACATATGCAGATTTCAAACGTGCATGTAATGGTACCAATTCCCCATTTCTATGGTGAGAAATAGCAAGGTTATTGTCAAAAAAGTATTTTCAAACGCTTATCTGTGTAATAATGTTATATTCATTCAGTTACAAGATCCAACAGGGCTGAATCACCGACACGACCGTAGAGATTGGAGACATATTCAGATATGTACAACTACCAGTTCTGTCAAGGCCCAGACACTCACACAAGTGGAGACTTTTTAATATATACACATCTAGTCAAAAACACAACTCTCTGTGATAACAAAAAGTGAAGTTATTGGTGATTATTTCATTTGGAACTTTGACCTCCCTAAAAAATGTTACATTCGTACAGTACGCGATCCAGCTGGGCTGAGTTACCGACACAAATACAACGAGTGAGGGCTTCATTGAGGCCTGATAGGGTTGACACTTATACGAGGAAAACGATTGTGGATTGATTAATATATACAAGGCTCGTAATGGGTTAGTCGAGGTTAAGAAAGTAGTGATATACATAATTATGAGGTTTGGAAAACCTGTGTAACAACAGTTTTAAACAAACACACTACTGGATAAGACTCCTTGATCTGTCAATACAGTTAACAGTTCCTAGAAAATCCTAGAAACCAACTTTTGGGCGTTACATTTAGAGGATCTCCTTGTATTACGGGGCTGGGTTAGTATGATGATGATGCCCATTGAGGCAAGAGCTGAAATATACAATAAAGTTTTGACTATCTGGTGTTTTATTGGATTTATTTTTTATATTCATCTTTTGGTGAAACGATACACATACCAGGACTTTCAAAAGTAATTTAAAACCTTAATTGGATATATAGTTTATTTGTTTTTTTAACATAGAACAAAATAATTTATGAAAACTTAAAATTAAGTCGAATTCTTGTTAGGTTTATTAAGACAGGTGTTCGAAGTGGCCGCCATTCTTTTCTTGGAGAAGCAGTAGTCTTTATTAAACGTGTCAAAATTAATCTCAGCTACGTTTTCAATAATTGCTTTTTTCAGTTTGTTTTGATTGAAGGTATTCCTGATGTCTCCAACAGACTCAGTAGTTTCAAACTTATTAGCTTTTTATACAGGACTACACTGCAAAGAAACTGTACCATTGCAGGTTTGAAATTCTCTTTCTGAATCAATGAGATGCTTATTTGTAAAGATAAACGAAGGAATAAAATTAATTAATTTTAAACTGCTACAAGTTTACCACCTACTAGATCCCTGTGAATGAAAAGAACTGCTGATGTTTTAATAAATCCCAATTATATCTGAATACAATAAAGAATTTTTCTCGCCAATTGGACAACAAATATCGAAACCACAACCGTTTAAAGTTTTAACTTATTTTTGAAAGATACTGTATACTAAATATATTATACAGATACAGCACATTATATAAATTAGGTTATAACGATAAACAAAACAAGTGATCCGAACCTTCCAAGATGACCTTTTTTATTTTTTTATTCTTTCTTTTATATAAATGTAATCATAAAGCCTTGACCTTATTTAACAATCTGTGTGTCAACTTAACATTACGTTCATCAGAGAGAAAAAAATTCATTCTGCGAAGTCTATATAAGGTGAACAAATTATAGATAATCTGTTACAATTTTACTTACCCCAGCATACTTAGAATTGATTAAATTAACCTCTGTTTGACTGACCTAGTTATGTATATATTTTAAGGCGACAAACCTCTCGGTTATCATTGCTTTTGAAAAGAAGTTAATGGACGATAGCAAGGTACTTATGAAGCTCCACCATAAAATATGATACAAGCAGATCTTTTTAGTATGATAACCAAAAGTTGGTTTCTTCGACCTTCTAGGAAATGTTAAATTATATTGGTAGATCAAGGAGTCTTATCCAGTAGGGTGTATGTTTAAAACAGTTTACACAGGTTTTCTGAACCTTGTAATTGTGTATCACTATTTTTTGGACATTGGCTAAGCCCTAATTAATCTTGTAGATGTGATTACTAATCACCCTCCACGCGCTTCGCACATGTGTCAGCCCTAGCTGGTCTCGAAGCTGAATATATCTGAAGTAGCTTCCACTTGCAACGTGTTGTTGGTAACTGAACATTGCTGGATCTCACACCTGTTCAATATTACTTTGTAAAGGTCAGACTTCCAAATTACATAGTTGTCATTAACTTGGCTATTTGTCATCGTAGTGTGGTGAGGGTGGTACCATTACATGCAGAATTGAAATCTGCTATTTTGTATCTAATTTAGTGTGTTAAGGTGAATAACACTCTAGATATGGGCAGAAAAACTGTATTATTCAGTCTCCACTCGCTTTGCAAATGTGTCACCCTAGTGGGCCTCGAAGCTGTATATATGTAAAGTAGCATCTACTCGTCACGTTCGTGTTGTAACTCTGCTCTATTGGATCTCGTATCTGCATGAATATTATATTTACTTTGTAAAGGTCAGATTCACAAATTACATGGTTGTCATTACCTTCCTTATTTGTCATCGTAGAGCGGTGAAGTGGTATGACTACATGCAGAATTGAAATATGTGAATTCTTAGCTAATTTGTATCTACAGTAATTTAGTATGTTATAAGTTTTTAATAACACACGAGATATAAAAACAAAAAAGTGTAGATTGGCCGCCTTATTTAGCGTAAATTTTCTTATGTGAGAGTAATTTATTTCATTAAATTTCAATGAAATCTGTAGAGCCGAGTATGAGGAATTAAGTATTTTACAACATCCACATGGCTTTTTTTTTTTTTACTAACATTTTTTTTATAGATAACAACCAATACGTTTTGTTTGAGTCTTTAGAGGCTACACTTGAGTAAAAATTGATCAAAATCGTTGGCGTGGATTTTGAGAAAATCATATGTTTTTTCTTATGGCTACCTGACATTTTGTATTATCAAAAAAGGAAAAATGTTCCGAGATATTGCCAAAATATGTGCTCTTACTAAAATTAATTCAAATAAGTCTACACAATGATGCTGTAGAGCACTGCATATATGACAAGACGCCAGACATCATGTTAAAAACCACTTTTTTTAAATTAGAAGACTTCAAAACAAAACAAAAATCCACATAACTTTTCTGTGCTATGTAGAGGTGGGATAGCATTATGGTAATTTACTATTATATGAGTTAACAATATTACTTAAATTTAATTGTTTCATTTTGTATATGTACAGGGTGTGCTTCTCCTAACGAATCGACAGTAGAGAATGACCCAGATTTAATCCAGAGGCAATGCAGTTCTTTGGTCAGCTTACCTACATTTGTACGCAATGAGGAGCGTGTACCATTAGAAGTCTTGGAGATGTTGACTACACATAAACACTTGTACGCAGTGCTTCTTCACAACTATCCAAGTTTACTCATTTCATCGAGAAGTTTTAGTGACAGTGGCAGACTTCACGAGCAGGTAGAACATTTAATTTAGGTGTATTAATGTTTAATAAGGGGTGGGGCAGTGTTCACTAATGGATTGTAAACAATTATGAAACGAACAAAAATCTTGATTGAAATAAAGTTAATAGCCTCATCATACAATGTAATACAAATAGATCCTCTAAATGTAACGTTCAGAATTTGATCTCTTGGCGTTTATAGGAAATGTTAAATTGCATTGGTAGATCAAGATATGGCCACCTCCCTTACAAATTATAGGGTAAGTTTGAAAAAAAAACCTTGTACGTGGGTTTTATGAACCTTTTAATTGTGTATATCGCTATTTTGTTGAAATCAGCTAAGATCTAACAAGCCTCATAGATGTGTGTGTGTGTGTTAAACCGCTCGCTTAGTTTGTCTCCGAGTCTTGATCCTCATAGACCTTGAAGCTGTGGAAATTTGTATTTAATTTAGTATGGTGTAAGTTGAATAATACATGAGATATGATGAAAAAAAACTGTTAAAAATGGCCACCATTTCGACATTTATTTTTTTTTTAATTTCAATAGGTTTTTATAAGAGTCCTCTCTACTAAATTTCATGTTCCTATCTTAATTTTTCTGGTAGCTATCATACTTACAGAGACAATGATAACAGACGGACGGCATATTTTCTGAGGTCGTGAAATGTGAAGATTAGTCATAAAACGGAGGTCGAATTTTTTCAACATTACGAAAATTATCCTATACAGGCAGTCCTCGTTATTCGCTGTTCTGCTTTATACGATTTCACGTTTATGCAGTTTTAAGAAATGAAAATGGTTTTGTATTTGAGGTGAGTTATACCAAAGTTAAACAAAACCGTGTCTTTTATTTACTAAAATAATTTTTAATATAAGCCTACTTGATCAGTATCGTTACTAGGCTGTAGTACAGTACATATGAGGTTTTATTTGCTGCTATCACGCAAGGCTATAAATAGTCCTTGTTATATGCGGTTTGGCTTTATGCAGTACTTTGCCAGAACGCTTCTACCGCTGCTGTACCGGAACGCTTCTACCGCTGCTGTAGTGTACTGGGTTACTAAGGGTCTTGCACAGGAGCAATTGGAATTGTCCCTGTACAGATCTTTCAAACGTACGTGTAATCGCACATCGAAACCATTCCTTTTGATGTTCTCACAGACTTTAGATTACTTTTAGATTTTTCTAGACTGGAAAAGTGAGTCAGAAATTTAAAAAATGGAACTCTTCCGTTCTATCTAGTTTGAAACTTATTACTAGTCAGTTTTTGTGTTGTAATATTGTAATTAATTATTTAAAAACTAATCTTCAATGACATGAATCATGTGAAGAAAAACGGCACAAAAAATCTAGATTATGATGTTGTTAATTTATTATTTATCACTTTGCAACTACGTAAAATGCTCATAAATTACTTGAATTAACTCTGACACACCCAATATGAAATAATTATATTTTATGTTAATGTTATTATGTTGTAATTAGACTTGTAATTAGCTTTAACTATGTTTTAAACAAAGGGTAGCATTTTTGTTTTGTACTTATCCAGTATACAAAGTATAGGGTAAGTTTGTTAATTCTAAAAAAATTTCCACTTCTGTTTATTGATTGATCTTCATGTTTCATGGCCTGAGGAAACTGAAAAAGTGATTTTCGATGCCATCCATCCGTCATCGTTGTCATTTCTATGTAAGGACGATAGTAGCCACATAAAGTAAATAGGAATATGAAATTCAGTATAGGGGTCTATAGTTTGCTATTAAAATGCAGAAAAATATAATTTAAAATGTCATGATGGCCATTTTAAACAGTTTCTTGTTTATATCTGGTGTGTTATTCAACTGATAAAACACTAAATTATTTGCAGAGTTCAATTCTACTTGTATTGGTACTAGCCCATCTCTCTACGATGACAAATAGTGAAGTTATTTTAAAAAATATAATTTTGAATTGTGACGACCTAAGAAAATGTGATTTTGTATAGTTACAAGATCTAGTAGCGCTGCGTCATTGATATAACCATGACGAGTGGAGTTTCCTTTATATATGTACCTTGAAACCCAACATTGCTGATACACTGATAATAGCTAAACAGATGAATCCTTTTAATATACCGGTGGGTGATAAGTCAGTTGTCAAAAATCTGTTTGGTACAATAATACTAAACAAATGAAAATACAATTTTATTATCATCATAGAAATACATGTAGCGTTCATTGAACTTACAGAACATGCTCAAAGTGGTTTCCATGCTGTTCTAAGCAAACATTGCATCTTTTCAACGCTGATTTACAATATTTGTCGCAAATCTTCAGAGACTGCAGGTTTTCAAATTCTGATTGGTTTTGTTCCTTCAAATGCTCAACATCACGAATCTTGACTGAATAAACGTTATTTTTTCAGTATAACCAAGACTGAAAATCCATGAGTGTAATATCTGGAGATCATGGAGGCCATTCAATAGTACCCCTGTCTGCCAATCCATTCATCAACATTTTCATTTAGAAAGTCTCTCACAATATCTCCATATGCGAGAATGCTCCATCTTGTTGCCATATCATCTTTTCCTTAACCGGCTTCAGATGTGTACAAAGTGGACTATTTTCCAGTTCTAACAACACTTCTTGAAGCATATCTAGGTAATTTACAGAATTGACAGTTAAAAAAATAAGCTCCGATTAGCCCACTGCTGAGAATCTTTGCCCATACACTCATGTCAGGAGAGTTTAACTCAGTCTCCTCTCCATCACCACATGGGAATTCGTAGAATCCCAGTAGACACAGTTGTGTCTGTTCACTCCGCCATTCACCTTAAAGTTGCTTCATCGCTCCAAAGAATGCTTTTGTAAAACTTGGGATCAGTTTCTTTTCGAATTGTGTACAACTTGCAGAATTCCATACGTCTGTGTGGATCACATTCATTTAAGCCTTGAAGTAAAGTAGATCTATATCATCTCAATTTTAGCTTTTTCTGAATCCTTTGTACGCTTGTTCCTACAAATCTATTCCATACTCCTTTGTTGCTTTTCTTTGAGATTTAGTCTGTGATTGCAACAAAACATTAGGCGACAACGTTAAGATTCTCTTCTGTAGTAACAGACTTTGGCCAACCCGAACGAGGAAGTTCCGCTACCGACTCAGTCTCATCAAATCTTAAATTTAATTTGTGAATACCTTGTCGAGATGGAGGTTGGATGTTTGGAAAACGTTCCACAAACAAATCACTGTAACTATGGTCATGTTTTCCATATTTGCAAAACAAACAAACGCTGTTCTGTAGTTAACTTTCATCGTTTCTTTGATAACAACAAACAATATAACCTCAAACTACTAGTATCAAATGACTTACAGGTACTACACTATAGTCAAGTTCATCATTGACTACGCTAGGCAAAACAAAGTCTAAGGATTGCTAGTGACAACTGACTTATAGCCCATTCGGTATATACATCTACAAGGTAATTTAGGACCCAATCAACGTCAACTAGTGATATACACAATATTCAAGATAAAGATTATTATATGGCTAAAATATTATAGTAATTATTCAAATGCATTATTTAAATTCATTATTCTAAATGATTCTCAGAAGTGAAACAGTTGGAAACCTGTTTCTAAGTCAAAGTGAACCAAAAGTATGGACTAAAACTTAACTTAGTTTAGAGTAATTCCTTCTTAAATTTAATATTTAAAATGATAAATGTATTTGAATTATTTGCAAGATTAAGTGTTCAGTTTTTAGAATATTTTCATGTCTATCAATTCTCCTCTAAATTAGCTTTCACATCAATATAATTTGATCGATTTACTAAAATATAATGAACATGGTTTCGTGCATTTTCTAGTATTGGTCAGAGAATTCCATAAGGTCATATTACTAGCCATACAGACAAGACTTCTATATTTAAATATAATTTTGAACGTAATTAGTGAACACTGATTTGATTGTTCTTTCACTTTTTCTTTTATTCAGCCCAATGGACGAGCAAGAGATCAACTTTCAGCTAGGTTTGTAGCCAACAACATGGTACCAAGCCCACTGACAAGGCCATCTACGTTCAGCGAAACACCAACTACATCGCCTCCGACAGAAATAAAAGAAACCAACACAGACACATCTCCAAACATCGAAGAAGCGAACATCGATATGTCTCCAGTGAGTCATCCGTTGTGGCTCGCTAAGAGGCATCCACATCTACATGCACAGAAACATACGAGACTACCGACTGCATCATATCTTAAGGATTTACGAGTACACAGGTATGGTTTTTGCGATTATTTCAGGTAAAATTCAAAGTAAACAATAGAATAGAAAGGTTGGGTAATTAAAAAATGATATGTGGAGGAAGAGACAAGGGGTGTATTGTGAGGTATAGATGTAGCTTATAACTATTGGTCAGCACGTAGTATATTCATGGAACACCCCAAAAGAATTAATTCTTTGTATTGCTGGATTTTATAGTTGGTTAATGCAGTTAGGTTTTGTAATTATTAGAAAGTTCCTGTAGTTGGAAAAGTGAGGTTGTTTTAATTTGAATAAACAATATGCTGCGCAAAAGTAACACCCGACAATTTATCCAATTAACAGACGCGTTTCCAACGACAAGGTCGTCTTCTTCAGTGATACACGAGCTACACCAATCAAACTATAACTCAATTTGAGTTATAGTTTGATTGGTGTAGCTCGTGTATCACTGAAGAGGACAACTTTGTCGTTGAAACGCGTTTTATACTTGGGCGTATTTTTTGTGAGAATTGTGTTCTGTGTGTTTGTTATACTGTATAACCGTCCAATGTGCCTACCGCATTGGATGAAGGGAAAGTGAGGCAATAGTGTCACACATTTAGAGAGAAGGCTATCCATGATGAAGAGAGGAGTAGCTGGCCTAGTTTTCAGACTGACGTACTTGCAGATGAGTATGTGAGTGCGAAAGTGAGGGGAAATTGTTGCTTTACAATTATTGATCTTTCTATAGAAGTTTCAAAGATAACATTGTTTAGAATTTTAACAATTGACACTGGCGTTGTTTTTACTGCACCAGTTGTTATTCATAGGCAATTATTCTGGCTTCTTTCGAGTTTATTTTTCTTTATAAAACAATCAAACTTTACTTTTAAAATCGCTTGTTATAAATAGAATGATACAAACTCAGTGAAATGTTGTGTGTATGTTGCAGACATTCCTTAACGTACAGAGGAGCCATGCTTAATATCAACAGGTACAGGCTGAGGGCATCTTCTTGTCCTGATATATACAGGAATTCTATGACTACCATTGCCAAAGAAAAAGTTGAAGTAAGTTATTTGTATAGAAAGTAAGACTTACGATTGTAGTATATTATAAAATTTTGTATTATCCAATGTAAAATTACAAGGATGAGCATCCGGCTTGTATAGTAGCTTCATGAGTGATTCAATCCTTGTGGGGTTTATCCTCCTTTGTGAGTGAGGAAAATTGGGAAGCTACAATTAATAGCGAACTACACTTAGCAGGTCTAGACTCTCCACCGGCTGTTGTGCCTTAGAGTTTAGTTTAATAAAATTACAAGGATGAGCATCCAGCTTGTGTAGTAGCTTCATGAGTGATTCAATCCTTGTGGGGTTTATCCTCCTTTGTGAGTGAGGAAAATTGGGAAGCTACAATTAATAGCGAACTACACTTAGCAGGTCTAGACTCTCCACCGGCTGTTGTGCCTTAGAGTTTAGTTTAATAAAATCACAAGGATAAACACCAAAATAGACCAGAAAATCATGAGCTTACCACTTCAGATTTCTTTTGAAAACATGGCTTTTCTAAACATATGATGGATCTTTTCTGTTAATATGTAATCACCTTACCAGACCAATGTTAAGTCACTACCCCTCAATAACGTTTTAAATATTCTTCTTGTTCATTGTTAAAAACGATTGTACATACCTTTATTCTTAATTATCATCACTGGTCTTATCGTTTAGATACTGATAACTGTACCGCACGTTCAAGTGGTTATTCCATACGTTGTTTTTAACTAGTTACAATCATAAATGATTATGCATAATATTACTAATGAATGTGATAGTAAAGAACGGGCTGTGCAGTTTTGCACAGGGGGGTTTGCACAATCCGCGATAAAAAAAACAGTGGTAATGCATTAACGGAAAAGATCCCATATGATTTTTCATATCAGTAAAAGCCAACATCTTATTAGGATACTAAAACAGGTTAGGTGTGATTAGGCTAGACTTTATATTATTTAATGAATTGTAAATGTAAAAGATAACTTGTGTAAAGATTTTAAAACAAGGGGTTTAAAAAAAAACATAAGAGATAAACTTTAACAAAAGACTGTTTGAACTTAGTGAAGAAGTGTTAAAAAATCTAAGATCATTTGAGTTTGACATTTGGTAAATAATCGTAGACCATAACCGACGGTGAGAAACGTCTTTTAGAACCAAGTGTGATGACTTAAGTTAGTATCTATGATGAAGTGTGACCATATATGAGACATTATAGGAAACTTAAATGAGTCCTTAACTCTGTGTAGTGTTTTTTGGTTATTTGAATACATCTGTAGATGTTAATTAACAAGGCTCAGGACCGGACTGATGATATCCATCGAAAGGTAAAAGTTAGTCTGGTAGAGAGAGCTGAACTTGGAAGACATGCTTTAGGAGAGTCGTAATTTAGAAAGATGGTGGACTAAAATAGAGTAAGAACAGTAAAGTGTGTGAGATTCGCAGGATGGGTAATAAAACTTAAATGAGAACGGTTTGATATGTATATACGAATTTTATTATAAAAAGAAAAAGTAATTTGTGATCTTACGAAATGAGAAACTATGATGAATGAGAATAACTATAATTAATAATTAAATCTTTTTTTTTTTTTCTTTTACTGTTATCGAAATGAAACTTTTATAAATAATTGTAATACTTTAAGTAAAATGTGTATCTGATCATAATAATTATAAATTGTATCTCTCTTTAGTTAGATAAGATTAAATTTGTCTCGTGGGAGTAGAAAAGATATGATTCAAATTTGATTGCATAATTCCTCAGACTTTATGTTGCATAAAGTACCTAAACGAGAAGACTTGAACTTTTCAAAACCTTAAAATACTAGACAAAACAGAAAGAATTAAAAATTGAGCTATTTTCGTTAAATATAAAAAGAGGTTTTTCATGAATCGACAAAATCATTCTTTTAAGATTAAGAAAGATAACGTCACTGCCTGACATCATTCGATCATGCGGTTAATTTTAGTTCCACTCCTTACACTATTAATGTTAGACACATGTATTTAACGGCAAATATTGAAGGAAACTCCAATTTATAATTCATAAATATCAAGAAATCATTATCTTTCTTTATCTTTATCCAACGCCCGTCCGTGGCCGTTCTGCCATTCGACGCCGAGCCTCCCAGTATAGACTGACTGTATTCTGTGGTATTGACTGAAGTTGGGCACATTGGTAGAGGTGTTCACTGTCCATTCTTCCTGCTTGGCACAGGGGGAAGGTGTCTTCGTCTGCTAGGCCGATTCTGTGTAGATGAGCTTGGAGATAGTCGTGCCCCGTCAGAGAGTGGAAAAGGGCCACAGATGTGTGTCGTTCAAGGTTTCTAGGTATTGTTCCGTCAGTTGAAAGGCTCGCCTACATTTTTCCTTTGCTTTCGTTCTTTAACTTCCTTGTAATTTGGTGTGAAACAGTAATATCGATGTGGTGCGGGCGGCTCGCAGATATTGAGGCTGGATGGGCTGCGGTTCCCCGGCTCCTTGCCAGCTTGTTATGATTAAAAAATCATTATGATTAGCTGTTTGCGACTATTTCAACTTATGGTAAGGACATACCACAGTGAAGATTCACTGTTTATATCGGTATTCAATCAATGGTCCTTCTAAATATGTTTACGTCATATCAACACTATTTATTATTTGGATTAATATGATTTGTTTTGTAGCAATAGACCTACACAGCTAATTTAAATCTAGATTCAACATTAAAATGTAAACAAAATTTATAAAATACTAGATAAATGTTTTAAAGTGGATACATAAATTAGGCCTATATTTTTAGTTTAATAATACCAAGCTTTTAAAGTTGGTAACACTATTTACATCTATTTTATTCACAAGTCTTGAATAACAAATGCAATTTGGTTTTATTATAATTATTACTTTTAATATCTTGGTAGTATCGTATCAAAAAATGGAGGAACAGAAAAAGATGTCACTCAAAGTATGAGGAAGGCCGAAGGGATATTTGCACAACTTGCGCCAATTGGCAAATTACAACACCAAAGAACAACAATTAAACTTAGAATTTTTTGGGCTAATGTAAAATCTGTGCTTTTGTATGACTGTCAAACATGGAAAGTTATAAAGCCTTTTTTATAACAAGTTACATGTCATCGTAAATAACTGTATCTGTGGAATTTGTAATATTCATTTGCCAGAATTGATTTCAAATGAAGAATTATGGAGGATATTAAATCAAAGTCCAATTGAAGAAATAATCAAGAAAAGGAAGTATAGTTGGTTGGCCTGTATCCTGAGATAGCCTAGTAATGAAATAAATTGTAAATTGGAATCCCAAGGAAGCAGGAAACGAGGAAGAATGAAAATAACTTAGGGGGAGATTGGTCGAGAGAGAAATAAAACAGTTGGCTAAGAATTGAATGAGGTGGAAGTCGTTTGTTGCGTTCCTAAATCCTACACAGGATTAAAGGATTTATAAGTACAGTACGCCAAGTCAGACAATTTTGCTACAAATGGGAGTTCACCCCACAGTGTTCCAGTCGGAAATAACAAAATGTGTTCAAACAAATATAAGATTTGGGTACAGAGATAAAGAATTTCACATCTATAGTGACAGTCAAGCACTAGATTTAAAAGAATTTAGGTCAAAACTAGTCTGGGTTTGCTTCAATGCCCTATCACAGCTTGTTGGTTGTAACAATGTTATTCCTTGTTGGGTACCAGGACATGCTGTAATTAGTGGAAATGAGAACGCTGACATGTTAGTAAATAAAGCATCACCAGCAAAGTTCATAAAACCTGAGCTGTTTTGTGGAATCTCCGAGAAAAGGGCTATGTTCGCTATCAATACTTGGGCTGATAAAAGAGCATAGGACAAGGTGGAGTGAGTAGACTCGCACTTCATGCCCCCTCTACTAATATTGCATAGGATCTTTTAAGTTAAGCTGATGCAATATAAGGAAGCTAGTAGGCTGGATCACAGGGCACGGCAGATTTAGAAACCATACACACAGGACCTCTGTGCAGAAGATCTGGAATGTACGACGAGAGACTCCAGACCACCTGCTCTTAGACTGCAGAAGTTTTGAGCAGGAAAGTATAGCCATCTTTGGACAAGTGGAGAAACGCCTAACAATTCCCCAAGACAGCCTCATAGAAAGGATTCTCAAATTTGCAACTTCTTGGTACACACCATCTTCTAGTTGCACAATAAGCCTTGGGTAACGAGAACCACCCGAAGTGAATAGAAGTCAAGTATAATTTAATGTTAGCATATTCCTAGTAGTCCAATCTTCAGCAAAATTGATTTTGCCTATAGCCTCAGGCCACTCTGATATGTTAAAGTGAATATAAACTTGCAGGCTATCAGCATATAAATGGTACTTTAAATAATTAAACAATGAAACAGACTGCACGACAGAGGATGGCATGAGCCAACTGGAGCCGTTTGATATCAACAATAACAACAACATAATTAAACAGGCCGTACTCATATAGAGGATATTTATTTTAAAATGCAACTGAGACAAGTAAAACAATACAAAATGATTTATCAGAATGTTTCTTTACAGTTATTGTCATATCCACTAGGAATGTTATAATTAAAATATAAGTACATTGTGCCGCGTTTCCCAGGTTTGTTAACCCATTGGCCTACTTTGACGAGACCTTCTCGCCGCTAGCGCTATAGCCCGTAAAATACTTTGACGAGACCAGCTCGCCACCAAGTAATTCACCGATTTGACGCTAGATACCAGCTGTATGCAGTCAAGAGTAATTTTCCCGTGTTCTATGGAATATAAGGAATAAAATAATATAACTTTTGGGGTTGGCTATACTGCAATTGGAAGTGGGATAGTAAACAGCTGACCGATTGCTTGACAGATGACGACGCGAATAAATAAACAGTAGTGGACTAGTAAACATGGAGCGTGAGAGGTTACGAAGCAGTGAAATATATCATTGTATTGACGAAAATGACTTTATTTTGAGTGACAGTAGAAGTGTCGATGGTAATTATGATGTAAATTACGTTGAAGAAGAAGAGTATGTGCGTGAATCAAGTGAAAGTGAGTCTGACGGCAATGATATTGACCCTAACGTTGTGGAGAGTATCATGATGGATTTAGATGTCTTGGAAAATGATCCTGATGAGGGAACTGAACCTGTAAATATTGAGCCTAGGCCTACAGATAATATGGTTGAAAACAATGAAACAAGTGTTGAAAATATAATAAACAGAGTAGCCTCAGCTGAAATTGGTGTTGTAAATATTGAAGAACCTATAAATATTGAATATATATATAAATTGTTCTTTAATATGTTTGGTACAAAACCCCAAAGTTTCATAACTATCACATCACTATAACAATATTTATAGAATTTAAAGTAAAAGTCTACACTTTGGCCAAAATTAGTAGGATTTCCTGTGCAGTGCAGTGCCTGGAGAACTGGTAGGCCAATGGGTTAATCTTACATTTGTTGACGCATTTCATATATACTCCATTCTTAAATCACTTAATAGTCTATTAAGTGTTTTAAGAATAGAGTATATCCGAAACGTGTCAAAAACGTGAGTTTAACGAAGCTAGGAAAGGCGGACCAATGTACTCATTTTTATTAAAACCAGAATAATTCTGCTTTCAACTCTGATTCAATTTTTAAAGTAAACATTCAAATTGACCGCCATTTTCATGAATACAATTTTGTACCTTCGCATATTAGCAATTCTTCCTATCATTTCATTTATTAAATCATCACATAATATTAAATTTTTATACAATCTGTACATAAAATTATGTATAATAAATAATATGTATCTAAATCCATAGTTAAACCATAGATAGTTAAATAAAATAACAGACTATAAACAATTCAAAACTATCACAATATCTAATTTAATGGATCTTCTATAAAAGATTTTACATCATATATATCAATAATTTTATAATTAATTTTAACTTTAAATTGATCTATGTTTTAGGTTAACTAGCTATTTCATTAGATAGTTTTAGACCCGAATATTGGGGACTTAGTTCAAATAAATTCAGGCGGTGTTTTGGGAGTCTTAAAAGGTGTAACATGTCATATATTATACCTGTGTTCGAATATATTTATTGTTGGTGATTTTGCTTTAATTTGATGAACCCACACAAGGTATCAAATATGTAGAGATCAACCTGAATCGAATTTCTAGAGCTGTAAAAATAATTTTACCTGAGCTTGACCATCTAGAATTTGTCATGGTTCTATCTTTTGCAGCCTAAAAATTGCATCAATGCCTCAAAGAACAATGCCATAATCTTAAAATAGATTTCAGACAACTATAATACACAATTTTACGTACATAAAGAGAAACACTGTCTCTTAGGTGCAGAAAAACAAATGAAATTGATCTTAATTTGTTTTGAAGAAAATCAAGATGAACTATCCAGTACCATAGATTCATCCTGCCACGTACTCAGAAATTTATAGGATATTAATTTAGCCTTACACTTATTTAATATTTAGTTTGATCAAACTCGAGGCCATTTTGCTGAAACCAAGAGTCGATTTCATCAAAAATATAAGTAAGAGATCGAGACAATTCATCAGCTGTTTTACTTTTAATAATTTCTTTTCTTCTTAAGATGATGATGAACGAGAGGTTTTTATCCTTAAACAACAAGGGCAAAAAATTAATTGTTAATAATAATATTACCTTTTAAAGCCTGTCTTGTAATTTCTTGTTGTATCATTTATGTTGATATGTTTATGAGTCGTAACTCCATCGTCTGGTCTTATTCACTCCTAAGAGATCGTCGTACATTAAATTATATATGCACATAACAATGACACTAACACTTGAAGTTAATAATAGATGTGCATCTTAACGTTATCGATGAAGTACTCATAAATGATACGATAAGTAGTCACAAGACTAACCTCAAAATGTAATATTATTATTATTAATAATTAATAATGACTTGGTACCACGATTATACAATGCAAAATATTAATGGTTTTAGGCTAAGTTCCTCAGTGATTTTACCAGCACTACCAATGGATATTCCTTTTTATTGTAAGACATTTTTTTGAAGCCTCTTTTAGAGAACATAGCAGAATTACCATCATGTCTTTTATTACCTTGTATTCAAAACTGTGCATCTTCGAACATGTTGATGATCACACACGAGGCCAGTTTTTTAGCATTTGACTATCAAAAAGTGAATGGATGTATTTTTAGCAACATTATTATGGGGAAACTGCCTATGGTACTATTTTTAGATGGAAATCATTGTCTCGAATAAATATTCACTTTTCACTAAATAAAGCAAAGTAAAATAAAAAAACTAATCAAAAATGCAATCAGCTGATAAATATATTCGGTTATGTATTGGCCTACCAACCTTTTGAGTCCTAAATGATTGTAATATTTCAGTTATAAAGTTTCAACTGAATTGCATTTTAAAATGAACACCTTATACAACATTTAAGTAAATACTCAATAATAGTGGCTCAAATAAAGAACTCTGTGATGTGAACTCTAATAATTGTAACGTTTTATTCTCTGTATGATTTCAGTGGTACGCAGGACTATGGGAGCTGTGGTATCTCCTCGCAGATATGTTGGATTTGTCACATTTTACTAATGTTCGTTTCCTCTTGTTTGCCATATCAAATTTCCTTCTTTACACATGGTACGATGTGCCATATGTATACCTTGCAGATAATGCCATAGAAATGGGTTTCACGGAGACGGATGCTTCATTTTTAATTAGTGTTATAGGCATTCTCAACATGGTCGGAGAGGTAAGTTGTGATTTTGACTATTCTACATTAAATTTATTTTTAAAGAGATGTAAAATTCCTGCATGGACCTTTTCTCATCCAACGGGTTGTGCAAGATTCTTACTAAAAAAATTTCTTTTTTCTTCAGACATAACCTTGAAACCATTTACGAAGCATTATGTCAAGGTGACATTTCTATTTCCCTCTAGGGTTCCTCTGCGTTTATCATGTCTTCCAGCCAACTTATAATCCTTGTTCAAATTTTCTGAGGACACACTGTTTCACTGATCGTCGCAGGAGAGTATTTTCCTTAAAATGATTTCTGGAGTGTTCTGTCCTATTTCTAGTTCTAATCTACGTTTGTTTCTCATATCATCCATCTTCTACAGACAGTGGGGTTGGTATCGTACTTCAATGAGTCACCGTACTGGTAGGATTATGTTCCTGTTGTCCCTATGGTGAAGAGGTAATCATTGAAACAGCTGTGTCGACTATGGAGTTGTCAGGTAACGTAAAATAAATAACATATAAACTATCTCTTAATGTTCTTAGAAACACAAAAGCTTAATCCTATTACATAAGTTTAAATATGGAGGTAAGCTATAAATAGGGTCTTAAGACAAACCGAGGGGGCTTCAGTTGAAGGCTATCCATGATTGATCAGATCTTTTACACTCCACCAAATACAAAATAGATAATCAGCAGTTTTATGTGGATTTCAAATAACCTTATGACACAGTAGATAGAACTCAGCTGTACCAAATTATGTGAGTTTGTGACAATGAACATAGATAAGAGTAGAAGTGTAGTATTGATTGAGAAGTAGTTGTCAGAGCATCTCAGAATAAAAATATGATTGAAGATGTTTTTTCTTCATTGTTTTAATCTCATTGTTGTAAAAATTGTTTGGCAACCAATTCCATAATAATCAAGGAAGAATTATTTACAATAGAACCTACCAGTTCGTAGTATACGAGCATGATATTGTGATCAGAGCAAGGAACAGAAAAGATCTGGAGGAAACATGCGAAAGATTGGAAGTGGCTGCACAGAGCATGGATCTTGAAGTTAGTGCTGAGAAACTATGCTAGTGTTATGAAGACAGAGGAGGCCTGAAAGTAATGGATGTTTCTTAAGAGAAAGGTGGATTGAAAAGGTGATAAATTTTTAGTATTGGGGTTCACTCATAACAGAGAGAAATTTCATGTCTGAGAAAATCGAACTAAGAATAGCAGCAGGCAATAGAGAATACTTTGCTCTACAAGATGTGTTCAAATAAAGCCAGTGAGTAGGACCCACAAAAATAAGAATTCATAAAATTACTATGGTTAGTCGTCACATCTATGGTGCAGAAATGTGGACATTGATAAAAGATGTAAAAAATAGGGGAGGAAGATATATGGGGCTGTAAGGAGGATGGAATTTGGAGAATAAGTTAAAAACAAATGAGCTCCATCAGTTATATGCTGAACCTGGGATACTATTCTTAATAAAATAGGGAAGGGCTAAGATGATTGGCAGGTCATTTACAAAGGATACCAGAAGAAAGAATAATAATGAAGCTATTCCTAGGAAAAGAAGTAGGTCTAGAAGGGGAAAACCAAGAGGTGGCTGGATGATCTTAAAGTGGACCAAAGAGGAATGAGTGTCCGGAACTGGAGGGGAGTGGCAAAAGATATAAGAGAGTGGAGGCGTATGCTGGAAGAGACCAAGGTACACTGTAACACCGAGGATGGTCTACAGGTAAAAAAGTCAATAAATTAAAACAGTGGTCAAGAAAATATAGTTACATTTAGCACTGTGACGTGGCTCAACTATACTTGGAGTTAAAAACAACAATTTAATTTTCTACTTTAACAAATCCATTATATTTCTTAAACCTATCCCCTATGACGTCGGATGTACATTCGTTTAATAAATTGGTTACAGTTCTGCCAATTCTGTTCACAAGAGCATGTTTCATTCTGGAAATGAAAGCTGACATATTCTTAACGTTACTATATTTTAGAAACAGTTTGATTACTAGTGGTAGTTTTTTCTGTGCTGTGTACAGCTGATTTTACTTTTCTTGTTGTTTAATGGAAAAAACCTCTCTGTAATCATCACCTTATATAAAAAATAAAATAAAAAAGAAAATAAAACCTCTAGTCCTTGAATACTCTAATAATGTCTGGTTTGGAAAAAAACAAGAGTTGGTAAAGAGAGACGTGATAGTGAAGAGAAGGATTTAGCCCAAGACTACTTGAGTCACTTCAGGATTTCTAAATATATACTGCAAATAATATAAGAAAACAATTTCACAAAAACTAACCTACTTACCTTAAAACCGATGGTAACAGCTGTTTTAACGTTATTTACAATCGAGAGTATCAGTTGTTTTTATAGATGCTTTACAATCATTAACTAATTCGTATAAACGAAGTAACAGCTGATGACCTCTACCACAGCTGATGTTTTAAGTCTTAGGACTAAAAAGAACAACTTTAGCATCTCATTGCATGTATTGAAAACAGCTGTTTTTGAAGCAGTATGACGAAAATATATGTATATATATTTACAATTCGTATTTTAAGTTATACAAATATTTTTTACAAAGCCTAGAAGTATTTGCTGATGTGAATGACTAAATGGGCAGTGTTGGAAGGTTAAAATAAAGAAGGTTTACTTCTAATGTATTTATGTTGGTTTCTCTCTCAACTGGATTATATTGACACTGGTCTTAACATCGTTGTGTGGCTTCGTTCTCACGGTCAAGTGTTCTCAAGAGGTTTTGAGCCGATAAGAATAACGTGAACTCTTACAACTAGTAACTATTAATAATTTTGAACAAATTTCTTCTCCTACTGAATTCACAAATGAATTGTAAAATATGTAGCAACTTGATGATATACTGATGTAAAAGTCCGTAATTGATGTTTTATTATTTGCTATTTTAATAGAGTGAGTTTAGTAATAGTTAACAATTTCGACGTTTGTTTTTTGACTGAGCTTCACATTCATAACCTCAGAGATCCGAAACAGTGATTTTTGACATGTCTTTCATCGTTGTTGTTGTCCCAAATTTGGTATAGTGTGCTCGTATAGCACTCAATTGAAATTCAGAAAAATGAAACTGAAAATGTCAAAATGGTGGCAATTTTAAACAATTTTTTTGTTCATATATCTTGTGTTATTCAACTTTATAAACACAGTAAATTAGATAAAAATATCCCAAGTTTCAATGGTACCAACCATCTCTCTACGATGAAAAATAGCGAAGTTATTGTTCAAAATATCATTTTGAACTCTCTGACCTCTTAACAAAAAGTGATATTCGTATAGATACAAGATCCGGCAGTCGTTGATACGAGCGTAGCGAGTGGATGCTCCTTCACATATGTACAGCATCAAGACATGACGACGAAATGAGGAGAGACTTTTTTTAATATCTTCAGTGTTCAATATAGCCGACATCAAAAAATTAGTGATATACACATTTACGAAGTTCAGAGAAACTGTTTAAACAAATTTACCCTACTGGGTAAGACTCCTTGATCTACAAATACAATTTAATATTTTCTACAAGGCACAAGAAACCAACTTTCGGACATTACATTTAGCAGATCTGCCTGTATTACATTGTATGATCAGGCTGGGTACGTACCATGATGGTCCTTCAACTTGCTTACATTGACCTTGGAAATTTCAATTTTTATTTAGTACCTACAGATAAGAATTAATTAACCCTTAAAGGTTCAGTTTAATGATTATAGTCTTGGCATCTAGCTGGACCTAGATGTAGTCTTGGATTAGATCACTCTCTTATATCTTTCCTATCTCTTTTAACCAACTCTTGATCTGTTCTGACTCTTTCACTATTAGACTATTCGAAGGCTAGGAGATATTAATTTTACTTTCTTTTCTTCCTTTTATTATATGGTGATGATGATCGAGAGGTTTTTTACCTTTTAACAATAAGGGAAAAAAAGAACATTTAATAAAAATCTGTATAAATCCATTTTTTTAAATTTTCATTTAATTATTTTTTCTATCCTATTTTCTTTCTTCTTGGGATACCAAGATTACATTATAGCGTTCAGCAGGAAATATCCATAGTCCAGGGTTAGAAAATATCCTGGTAAAAAAAGGATATTTGGAACAAATGTCATGTCCGTCTTGCTCTACGAGTATGAGACTTGGAAAAAGTCAGGAAAGTGACGTGTCGTATCTGTAATGTCACTTATTTAGGCCAAATAGGTCATTATTTCAATTGCAGGTTAAGAGAACGCAAAAGGAGTTGGCAGTGAATTAAAACAACTCCAGCTCTTCTAACCATTAAAAAAAAAATCATATATTTATTCAAATGTTAATTTTAAGATTCTCATTGTCGAAATAAAAAGTAGGAAATTATATGTTTTTTAGAAATTAGGAAATTATTTTGTAAATATGCTAGTGTAGTTTTGAAAGATCAGGTATTAGTTTTCACAATTTCTTCCCACAACTCTTCCTAATCTTCTATCTGAAATTTATTTTATATGACAAATAATGGTATTTTCTTATAATTATATGTATAAATTGCTTGGTTTTTAATCTGCATTAAACTACTTCGTAAATGACGTGAATGATGAAATCATAGTAAGACTCGATAAATTGTAGAATTTTACTAAATATTGTGTTTTGTGTTTCATTCATTATTTTTATGTTAATTGTTACAACGGCCATGATTTTATTTGATTAGTTATTAAATTATGTGTAACAATTTAAATCACTTATATTGACTTCGCTTATTATGATGTCTTACTAACTAAATCTGAAGGTCCCGTACGAACTTCGTATAAAACTTGTATTGAAAAAGTCATTTACAATAACATTGCCTAAACAACATATTATCTTGTTTAGCGACATTTTGTTATTGATTCGTTACAAAATTGGTCCGGCTGTAATGAAGGATGTAAAATGACACTTTGTTGTTTAAAGTGTTTCTTTCTCAGCTCCATTTCTTCTGTACTTACACTCCATACCGGATATTTTTTTCCACATAACCTATAAATTATGTCCGTCTTCTAACTCAGTTACTTGTCTTCTACAGTAAATTGCACGTCTTCAAAATGTCATAAAGAAAGATTGTTTAGTATTGAAGAAAAGACTTAAATAGTATGGAGATTGGAAACTGTAAAAACTAAAACGAAGATATTGTAAAGGAATAACCTCTCATTACGATTTTGATAATTTGGAAGGATTATCCCAGCAAAGTTATTGAAATGGTTATAAAAGAATAAAGGTTATAATGAGTACATAAATTAGTAGACGACCTGTTAAATGTGAGTAATTTTAGATAAACGGGCCTACTATTAGGTCTTATTGTTTACAACATGCGAGAAACTGCAGTCTTTTGAAAGTTGCTATAATATATACACTGTTATTGGATTGTTTAAGTTAGATCTTTTTTTTTGTCAAAAGATACAGTATTTAGTTTATTTTCTGTAATTTAATTTTCAAATAAAATATTTGGGTATGTGAGAAAGTTTGTGCACTGTCTATATATGTAATTATAGATATACTTATTTATCAATACTACTAATATCAAAATATACTTTGTTTGTTTGTTTAGATAGGTCTCGGCTGGGCAGGTGACAGAGCGTGGGTTAATGCAGGTCTAGTGTACGCTACTTCCATGGCATTGTGTGGTGCTGTCGTAGCACTGATACCAATACTCAAGTCTTACGAAGCATTGTGCGTAGTGTCGGGTGCTTTTGGTTTGTTCATTGCTGCTAACTACTCTCTGACTTCCATCATACTCGTAGAACTCATCACTTTGGAGAGGTTTACAAACGCTTATGGGTTATTACTTCTTGTTCAGGGTGTAGCTAATCTGATAGGACCACCACTTGCAGGTAAAATATCCGTTAGGTTTAGTAAACTAGTAATCTGTCAGGTTAGGTTAGTTGATAGTTTATGTCAAATATCTGTTACGTTATAGGATAAGTAAAATATCTTTTTGGTTTAGTAAACTTTTCATATGTCAGGTTAGGTTAAATTTCTGTCTGGTTAGGTTGGGTTAATTTATGTTAGATAGGTTTTGTCAAATATCTGTTATGTTTAGTAAACTTTCTATCTGTCAGGTTAGGTTAGTTGATAGTTTATGTCAAAATATCTGTTACGTTATAGGATAGGTAAAATATCTGTTTGGTTTAGTAAACTTTTCATATGTCAGGTTAGGTTAAATTTCTGTCAGTTTAGGTTAGTTTATGATAGGTTAAGTCAAATATCTGTTACGTTATAGGATAGGTAAAATATATGTTTGGTTTAGTAAACTTTCTATCATTTCTGTCATGTTAGGTTAGGTTAGGTTAAATATAATACATAATCTAACTCTAATATTTATCACTTGATTTAATTTGCATCCTAATTATCAAATTAATATTTTCTCAACAGGTTGGCTGTATGATATCACAGGCAGTTACGATCTGTCGTTCTATTTAGCAGGGATATTCATCGCACTGTCTGGCATTCTATTGGTCGTTCTGCCTTCAGTTGAAAAGATTCGACGCTGTCGTAAGAAAGACGATGTTATAGAGAAAAAAGAACCACCGATTACGTTGAATATAGGAAATCATGTATAAATTAGCAGTATTTATTATTTTTTAATTAGGTCAATTTTACATTTTTGGTACATATTGTGACAGATTTATTTACTAGAACTTTACTGCGTACACTTGTTCAATCAAAAAAATATATTATAAGTTTTGTTATTTCTTCGAACAGGCATCCAGAGCTTGTCGGGGCCGATGTCCCTGCAGTATGACACTGTTGCCATAAAACATAATATTATATTTTTTATTATTTTGTTAACCCTCTTATGTTAATTCTCTTCGTTTGTTTAAAATTAATAAAAAATATTATTTTTATACAAAACCTAATTTATAAGATATCATTTTTCTCAGAAAGATGCATAGAATTTATCTATGTAATAAAAAATATTTTTTTTTTAAACAGTTTTGGAGTATGTTAGGTATCAAAAAATGAATGTAACATATTTTAGAAAAACCTGAATCATCCAAAATAAATTTTTTATTACTGTTTTTCAAGATATACAAAAGTTTTGTAATATAATATTGAATAATAGTTGATAAAAAAAAAAATTAATTTGTTACATTTTCAAAAAAAAGAAGATTTTATGGGAAAAGGTAAAATGTTAGGCCTTATTTGAAAAAAAAAATCACCAAAAATAGTAATATTATGCAAAACACAACTACAAATTATCATTTCCTTCAGAAAGGTGCATAGAATTTAATTGTTTAGTGAAAAAAAATTTAGATATAAAACATTTCGAGTTATTAGTTCAGGAATTAAAAAATCTTCCAGTGGCCAAGGCACAAATTGCACAGAAAAGGTAATGTACACCATATTTTTTATTTTTTTCAAGTATTACTAGAGATTTGTAATATATTTCTGGATAAAAGTTGTTAAAAATAAAAATCCATTTATAAAATTTTCATTAGACAAAATTATTTTTATATGTAAACAAATGTAAAATTGCTAAAAAGGTTAGACCGGATATAACATAACCTATCTCTAGACAGCCTCAGTATTAGATGTCTGACAATAACATTCACTCAAAACAATAAATTCTACAAACAATAATACAGATATTATAATTTGTATACACATACCTAACAAAATAAGTTCACAATAACAGAAATAATCCCAAGCCACGTACGTACTAGGCCTAGCACAATATCATTTTAGTACACAAACCAAGCCTGCTCAACACGGTAACTTGCAAGTGAGAAATAATAACCTAAAATAACTCTAAGACGTAATGGGTTGTACCAACTGAAAGATCTAAACTTCATCTTCCTAATAGTGTACAGATCGGTTACAAAATATCAATGTAAGTAATCGATATTTCCTATTTACTAAACTGCACCGAAAGAAAAATGAGTCTGGTTCGGTATAGTTACTACTTCGTAGAATGGATATATCTCGTAAACTATATAACTTACGATAATTTTGAATTTGTAGTTCGAAAGAGAAAGAAAAATACTATATAATATATATAGCATTTGGACAAGTATTACCATTTCATAAAATCATATGAACACAGAGTACACATTTTTCTATATAAATGCTGTCGCGTCAAGTGAGGCGATCTATCAGAATAATCGGCAACTTTATCGAATTCTTGAATTTTTACTTTTAGTGAGATTTTGGTATACATGATTATGAAAGATTGAAAAATCACCTTTACAATGATATATTATACATTTTGATAAAATAATATCTACTAGGATAAAAGTTGAATTTTAAAAAATGTAATTTTTAGCATATAAAAATGAGTTAAAATTCTTGATTTTGTTTAATTTTTATATAGTAAAAACTATAACAGATAGAAAGATTTGGAAAGCACTGATTGTAAGAGAAAGACGTGATCTATAGAACAGTGTTATGTTAGATCTATTTGACAGAAAAATAGATTTGTGAACATCTGAGAAAGAATGGCATCATTTCTGTTTACAACCGCACAGTTCAAATCTTTGATATTACGCGTCAAAATATGCAAACGTTACCAATTTTTGGAATATTATTTATAATGTTTTGTGGTATTTTTTTTTGCATGATTATGCATCTACGGAACATTAGCTTTCCAACACTATTTTATTTATTGCGGTAGGACGATTCTAAATGGGCGAAATGTTGAGTTGCAAAATACGTGTTTTTGAGTCGATGAATTAATCAAGCGTCACGCATCGACCCTGGCCGAGGTCGATCGCCAGATAGAGGGTTAAAGCTGTTTTCTCCAAGCTTCGTATATGCTCAAGTGTTTCTTCTTCCATTTGGCAGACATCACACGTTGCACTGACTCTCAAGTTAAAGCGATAGAGGTATTTGGGCGGTGACAATACGTCCAGTTCTAGCTTTGGCCGCAAAAGTGACTACTTTTGTTTAATTTAAAATTTGTTAAATATTTGCACATAAATAATCTTAAAAAGGAAATCACTCTTGCGATTTTCTTATCTGTTAAAAGGAATAATGTTTGATTGCATTACTCCAGAAGTAGAATATTCGCAGGTTTACAACCAAGTAAGTATATGGTATTACGCAGTAAAAAAGTCACAAATTATATTTCACTTTTGTGCTCTATTCTTTCGTACTTGTACAGTCTAAGAAAAAAACAATGTTAATTTACCTCTGTCACAGTATGTAACCAAAGTTCTGTATAACTCCACCGAGGTGCTCTACATCGTTACAATGGAGTTCGTCATTACACTCCTCATGTCAAGCCAAAGTATGTTTAGTTCCTCATTGTATTTGCTTAGATTAGTTTTAGTTCTGAACAAAAGACATCATGTTTATTTAGGTTGGTAAGTTTTTGTTACGAAGTGCATTTTATGACCACTCAATAAATCAAATTAAAGTGTTATTTTAAGAAGTTGTATTTTTATGTGCCGAGTCTGTTTTTTATCTAATTTTACCTAACTTAACCTTTCTGTACCTAATGTAACATCACTTATTTTGAAGTTGTTAATTGTTTTTTAAAATAGTACTTTATTTTCTTGGATTCAGAATCGAAACTTTAAAAATGATCTATATTAAGGTATGTATTATATTTATACAACATAAAAGCGTTATATTCTGTAGCAAAGCGATTCACTTGTTCACCTGTCAATGTGGCTCGACACTATTACACCTTTCTTTGAGTTTTCTGGATTTCACTAATCCAATTCTCAACATACAATTTATGCACATTGTCTGTTTTTTGAGCGTAACTTGTTTAAATTATAATGCAAAATCAAACTTTTGTTTAGCAAGCAAATAGAACTTAATATGTAACATATTTGCAAAATATGTCCAATTCGCAAACAATAAAACAGATTATCAAGCTGCTAGTTATTAATCTTTAAATTCAAACTAAAGAATTTCAGTTTACAACAGATTAATGAAAAATTTCTGGTTTAATTCAAAAATGTTTGGAATTGATGTATGCATTCTTTTTTATGCAACAAAGCACGTTACGATGTCCGCATTGCAGAATAGGTGATGTCAAGCTAATTAGTTTTAAGCCCGAGATGTACCAGTCATCAAATCATACAGTTGAATTCATATAAAACCAAGTTGTTAATAGGCCTTTCTTAAAAAATATAAGGACTATATTGTTGAACAATTTATACATTGTAGTTTGTTTTATTATTCATTTCAAATGTTTGTATTTATACAAGATTTATTTAAAGGACAGCATAACTCCACTATTTTAACATGGTTTGGGAACAACACTAGCTCTGAAGGTTTCATCCTCCGACGTCTCTGCTTTGCATTTCTGTTCCCCATCTGTAACATTGACACATTAAAAAGTCTTCATTCATGCTTCAATTGTGCAGTTCTTGTTTCTTCACAGACTGTATCCATTTTAAGATCTCTGGATGTGTTTCATTGTGAGCGTACCATGGAGAATTTACAATAGCTCGCAGTACTTTGGAAGATTTGTATCTTTCAAATATTATATTGCAGTTTTAATGAACTTCATTCCAAGCTTTTTTGCTTTTTTATACGAATCTTCCAGTTCACCTTCGAGGCAAGAGTTGTTTCAAAATACTTAATTTTACATGGACCAATTTTGAAATTAATTAGATTGGACAGTCCTCTTACTTTGTTAAGTTTACATGGATCGACTTAGTTTCATTAAGCTGTACTCTCAGCTTCCTGGTCTACAAGTTCAACTTCAGGATGGTTTTTTGACAGCTTCTCCAGTAGCCAGTACAGCATTGTACTCTGCCAAAATAGCTGTTACTGTGTTGTTTTTTTACTGTTATTTGAATACAGCAAAAACAACACTGATCCGAGAATACATCTTTGTGGAACACCAACTATTAATATCATAATAAAACAACCTATTTAATCACAGAAATAAAAAATTAAAAGTGAAAACGCTAAGTTGTGTTGTTTCTAAGAGTTTACGTCATAGGCTGTATTTTATTTTCGCTCTGTCATTGGTTTACAATCAAAATCAAGTATTGAACATGATTCTTCTCTACTACACATTACTTTGTTGGAGTGAAAGTATGTTATACAACCGATTTGACGATTGGATTTAATTGTGTCTGGAACTTAACGTAAAACATTTATCTGTTGAGAATTTTTCTGAACATTTGAACAAATTATGGATTAGTGAAACCTAGTACAAAGTGGAGTGATCACTCCCGGATAGTGCAAGTACCTTTAGTGTTTTACTATTTTTATAAATAGATGATTTGAAATTACTACTATCAAGATCATTCCGATCCTTATTTTTATCCAAGAGAAATTTACCTTTTAATTATTTACCTAAAACTCTAATAATTTATCTGTAAAACTGTTATATTTAAGGAAAAAATGGTTTTATAATGCGTTTACGTAACAAAAACAACAGGTTCAGTTGTTTTGTATAATTTGAAATATGTATTTATGTTGATATTAATCTTTGTGTATTATTTACCTTTACATCTACACAGATTTATATATTTCAATTAACAAATTCATATACAAATAGTTGAAACTAAAAATAAAATTGTTCTGTATAAGTAGTATAAATTTGACAAGTTTTAAGAATATATTGTTTATAATAGTTTTTTTTTTTTTAAACAATTTATAATATAGTCTATATAATATATAATTAGACATTTTTTAGACATAATATTAAATCTGTATTATAGAAAAATGAATTTTTTTTTAAATACCTCCACACATGTTAAAAATAATACTTTTGAACGATATTAAGCAATAAGAATATATCATGTTTGAGATTTTCATTTTTCTAACATTTGTCTCTTGAAAAATTATTGTCAAAACGTGTTAGAATATTCATCTGTCCTGTTTAAAAAATATAATCGCAAAACCTGAGTTTTAGATGATGTTTCAAATTTGGTTTACAGGATCATAAAAATACTTGTAGCTTATGTTTATTTATTCTGTTTTAAGTGTAAATAATATTTATATTGTATATCTATGATATACAACCGTATCGAAATCATAGTATCATTTATAAAATTTCTAGAGCTCACATGGCAGAATCATATAAAGCTCAAGTGGTCTTCTTACTGAGGAATTGGCTCAGTAACTGTTTTAAAAATTGGCATACAATGGTCTGCTTTCATCCCTCGTAAATTATGCAATAGCCTTGTGGTAAGCAGATAACAAAGTCTTTTGTTTACAGGAACAAGCAATTAGAGTTATGACTAATTTTCTTTTAGAGATACAATCAAAACGCTGGATATTGTAACATTTTCCCTGTATGTAAAGTGGTGATTCTGATAGATTTTGGTACAAACAGCAATAAATCAAATTAATGTATTCTTTCAATATAGGGATTACAAAAAGCAAAAGTTTATATATTTTACTAGAATATCACTTATTACAATCGGTGGTTTGGATTGAATAAAACTTGAACAAGATCTCACAAAAATTAAGTTTACTTAAACGTGTTTCAATGACAAAGTCGCCATCCTCAGTGATACATGAGCTACAATAACTAAGCTATTTGTTTATTATAGCTCATGTATCACTGAGGATGGCGACTTTGTCATTGAAACACGTTAGATACTTACTTCTTACTTCTTAGTACGGGCGTCCAGCATCAATCGTAGCCGATGGCCCGATGTCCAATGTACGCAGCACAAGCAAGCTGCCAATGTTTTTTGTTTTTAAGGATGTCCTCAAAATCGTTAACACGTTAGATTAAGTTAACATAATTTTTGTGAGAACTTGTGTTCGAGTTTTATATTATTTCACAAGTCAAGCTCAATATTTATTTATAGGTGCATTGGATATCGAAGTTATGCCATTTTGTAGATCATCATCAACTATCAAAATCATTCTTTGGGTGTTTACACTTTTCATCGTTGACATTGGTATGTTATACAACTTCTTTACAATTTCAGTACAATGGTGATTACTAATCCAGAAGTACAAATTTTTCAAAAGAGTGATAGTAATGTTCAAGTTTTTTTATTCTTTCTGAAGATACTCAATTTCCCATGTATAAGAAAATACTGAACCCAAGTCTATCGCACCCAGCTGGCTAATCTTGCTGTTATCGGTAACTATTTTCCAGAATTAAAACCCATGAGAAATGAAACAGTTAGATGTAGAATGAATTGAGTAGTATATTACTAGATAAATTATTAAATACTTTGTTAGGAAGAACGTAACTAATGACAGACAGAACATAACCAATGACTGAGACAGAACGTGACCAATGATTGAGATAGAACATAATCAATAACTGAGACAGAACGAGACCAATAACTGAGACAGAACGAGACCAATAACTGAGACAGAACGAGACCAATGACTGAGACAGAACGTGACCAATGACTGAGACAGAATAAGACAGAACGTGACCAATGACTGAGACAGAACGTGACCAATGATTGAGATAGAACATAATCAATAACTGAGACAGAACGAGACCAATGACTGAGGCGGAACGTGACCAATGACTGAGACAGAACGTGACCAATGACTGAGACAGAATAAGACAGAACGTGACCAATGACTGAGACAGAACGTGACCAATGATTGAGATAGAACATAATCAATAACTGAGACAGAACGAGACCAATGACTGAGGCAGAACGTGACCAATGACTGAGACAGAACGTGTCCAATGACTGAGACAGAATAAGACAGAACGTGACCAATGACTGAGACAGAACGTGACCAATGATTGAGATAGAACATAATCAATAACTGAGACAGAACGAGACCAATGACTGAGGCAGAACGTGACCAATGACTGAGACAGAACGTGTCCAATGACTGAGACAGAATAAGACAGAACGTGACCAATGACTGAGACAGAACGTGACCAATGACTGAGACAGAACGTGTCCAATGACTGAGACAGAATAAGACAGAACGTGACCAATGACTGAGACAGAACGTGACCAATGACTGAGACAGAACGTGTCCAATGACTGAGACAGAATAAGACAGAACGTGACCAATGACTGAGACAGAACGTGACCAATGACTGAGACAGAACGTGTCCAATGACTGAGACAGAATAAGACAGAACGTGACCAATGACTGAGACAGAACGTGACCAATGACTGAGACAGAACGTGTCCAATGATTGAGATAGAACATAACCAATATCTTAGACAGATTAAGACAGAACGTGACCAATGACTGAGACAGAACGTGACCAATGACTGAGGCAGAACGTGACCAATGACTGAGGCAGAACGTAACCAATAACAGGCATCCGAGTCCCAAAGTGTATATGATTCATTTCATTTATCATTTACTGACCAAAAATTTGTATATCAAGTGTCAAAACATTAATGGTAGGTTATTAAAATATAATTAAAATACAGGAAATATTATACAAATAAGTAAATAAAATAAAGTAGATAGTAAGGTATTACAAATATAATTACAATAACAAAGCAATATTTATTGCACACAGTGAGGGCATTGTCCTCAGGAACAAAACTCACTTATTCGCCAGCAACAGCAAGTGTTTCAATTAAGCTTTAAATTCTTTTAAACTTTCTATATATTAGATTCTATTACAGACTTTAGAAGTCTATTATATAGTGTAATTCCAGTAGGAACAGGGAGTCTTTTATAGATGTTCAATCTGTGCTGTTAATATCTGTTGCTCTTCTTCTTGCGTTATAAAAATGAAAATCACTCTTATGAGGAAAATCGATAACAAACGATCGTTTGGATATTTAAATCCATAAAAGCTCTCATACACGACTCTATGCTTTAATTTTGATTATCCTTATTATTTTTTTACTGAAATTATTCCATAATTTAAATGAACATCAATAAGTTAACTTTAATGCACGAGAGTTACAATATCGGTATCATTATATCTCCAGTAGAGAATGTAGTCTATCAACAGGTTACCAGAGTGCCTAAGGTATTGGTTAAGTTAGTTACCTGAAAGAAAGAAAGCTTCTATTTCAATTGTGCTTTGCTCTGGGATAAGACCTTCAGTTACTTATCTTGATCATCGCTTCTTCCCATCTGTCTTGGAGGTTTGTGTACAAAAAGCTATTGTTGGAAAACACCTCCATCCTCCTTCTTACAAACTAAACAATGCAACCAAGATTGTCAACGAAGTCAAAATCAAAATTACAAAATAGAGGCATCAGTAATTCTTTCTTCTAAGAGCGTCAAGTTTCAGGTGTTACTCGATGGCCATTATTAGAATTTCTTGTAGATAGTATTCTGGCCAAGTCACTTCCTTAAAATCTAATAACGAGTGCTGTATTCGGGTAGGTGCACCTGAACAGGATATGTCATTTCTTTATTTCCATACATCTGATACAACCATCTTAGTGTGGAATCCATCCAAGTACTCTTGGGTATAAATTGCAGAGAATTATGGTTGTAATAATTCAAGTTATGACAAGAACTTGAAATGATAACCCTCGTCAGTTATTGTCTCACAGAAAAAAAAGAAAAAGTTCACATGTAATCTTACTAGTTGTCTGTTCAAAATCGCACAACATAGTTAAGGTATAGAATACCTTAAGTGACATAACTTGTGACAATTTTATGCACATCAGTTAATTTGATCCTGTAACTAAATAAATAATCAGAAATATATTGATAAATACTCAACCTATCACCATACATTATACGGCCTAGACTCTCATGAGCTATTGCCCTACAGGAAAAATAGAAAACTACATGTATACCAACAATAAAAATGTAAATTTACTTTTTTTCTGTCAAACACTTATTTTTATTACACAAAATGGCAAAGTGTATATTCTGATCACACTGTTTTACTGCTCAATAGCATCGTATAGCCTAAACAAGTTAAATGAAGAAGCAATCATTTACTTAAAACATGTATTTCAAATTTAAATGTAACCTTTTTAATTTGTCAAATAATTATAGAATACCTCAAGTGACGTACCTTGTGCCAATCTTATTCACTTCACTAAATTTCATCCTGTAAACCAAACAAATTCTCATTGTTGCTAAATTTGAAGAACTGATTGTAGTTTCAGTGATGTTTTTTTTATTATTTCATTTCCGTTACTGTTATTGATTAGCAAACCGGCAGAGTCACAGAAAGCAATAAATAAATTGAGCCCTCTGTTTGACAAGTTTTATGTAATCAAATCTCTCAAATTTGGCAACATTTTGAAATACATTATGCTAGGCGAGTTTTGAGAACTCACTGTAAAATTATTTCACCGATTTTTTTAGAGCTTATTTTTTCCCCACACAACCAATCATAACTCCTACAACACAACTTTTGTGCTCATCCATCCCTCAATTTTTGGAGGAGTCAATTTAAAAATTTCAAAAAAAGGAGGTTATGTGAAAAAATTAGGACTACATTTGATGCAGCACAATGCAAACTCAAAAAATCTTTTACCATTTCCAAAATATTTCTATTTTATTAAAATGATTTAGGCTGATTTTTAAAATTGTAAATGTGATACATGATTTTAAGACTGCTATTTGATTATACAGCTGTTGGTATTAATGTAAAATAATAACTTTCAAGATATACATCCCAAAAATGCACAAAAGTTATGTGTCGTGAACTAATAAAATTATTTTAATTATGCTTACGCCATCAATTTTAGAATAGAAAACCACTTTTAAACCGCATATTGCATGTAAAAATCAGCTGAAATCATTAAAAAAAAATTTATATTTAAAAAATGATAATTGAATTAAATTGCACTATCTTTTTTAGCGTAAAAACGCAATCCTAAATGGTATGTCACATAACCCCTTTTGTGTTTGAAATTTTAAAGTTACCCACCCCTCAGATTTTAAAAATCTTATGAAAAAAGCAATCTAGAAAAATCCGGAGAAAAAAGTGAACTCTAAACTCACTCTGCATTTTGTCTTTACACACGTTTAAAATTCTATTCAATGTGGTTTTTTATTATTAAAGGGAACAGAATTCTATATCAGTCACTCGTAATGATTTGTTGAATTGTATATGTCTCCAGTTAAATACAACTTATGTTTAGACTTGTTAATTGTTTGATTATAGTTAGTGATTTAACAATCAATTCTAGTTAAATACTCTGTATATACATATAGGAACTTTATAAAGATTTAGTTTAGTCAATTAGACTTAATATGGTATGTAAAGTACAATTATTAGACATTTTGTATGGTTAAATTATTGCCAGTTTATGCTTCATTGATTGTTATTATAATATTCGGTTGGAAAAGTTTTTGTCATAGAATAAATGTTTTGTAAGTTTGTTTTGATAAATTCAGTGGAGAAAAAGTTTACGGTTATGTGTCTCATCCGAGAATATTCTGCATGTGATAATAAATCACCAAATAAATGAAATAGATAAATTTCTATAACTGTTTATGACATCAAGTAGATGTTACGTACAATAAATGCAGCGTAATGTGTCGCTCTATTTTACAGTATCTAAAAATTTGCTTAAGATTTTGTTGCCATTTAAAATTATTTGATAACGATGGATTGTTTGTATTGTGATTTAATCGGATATTTGTGTATACAGGGTTAAAATTTTTGGAACGGTTAAAAGAAAAGTTAGACACTTTGGAACTCTAAAAATGTATTTTGCTGTAGAAAACTATTTCTTGGCATTATAAGGTAAATCACCTCTTCCCTAAAATCGAGTTGTTGGAGGACAACACAAAATTGTCAAATGTAAAGCGTCATTGAGGTATTACCGCATTTTAAACGCTTTTTATTTGTATTCTTGATTATTACAATCTTAAACCAACATTGTTTAAATAAGTAATCATTCTAATGAAGTGTCAAAAGCAACATGTGTTGAGATTTGGGTCATTATCTACGCCACCAACTATTACTGTATCATCATAATATTTACTTTAACAAATCTTTTGTTTTTCTACCCTCAAGTCGTATGGCTTACACGTTGACATGTAGGTGAAATCTCTTCATTGATAATTTCATCAACAAGTTTGAGGTCTTGATCTGAATGTAGATCGTCGTTTCATTCATACCATCTTGCATTGTTAATTGAGCGAATGAGCCAATTTGGCATCGTTGAATTAACAGTCAAATCGAGTTCATCGTTCATCCCCAGATATGAGCTCCTTAGGTCCTAATCGATCTTATGATAGTCTTCTAGCGTGATCTCTTGTTACAAAGGTCCAACTGTAATCCTCGCCCAATTAACAAATATATTTGAGATAGATTTTTTTCTACTTTCTTTTGCACATGATGCTTCTAGATGAGGTGCGAATGATGGTGCATTCCTAAATATTTCCTACTGTCATTTTGTGGTATTTTTTTTATAATGATGCAAATCTACTCACCTTGGGGAAAATGTGACGAATGGATTTTACCTCATTCAGTTTAATTTTCCAGTCCCATGTCCATTGTGTTATCGATTTAAAGGTTCCTGGAGTTTATCGGCTTACTGCTTTATTATCAGCAAAAGTGACTACCGTAGTATTGTTGTAAGTTGGTAACTCTGCTGAGTGTAGCAAAGTATTGTTAATAGAAAATGAAAACACAAACTAAAATTTGCTATCTTAGTCCAGTTATAAACATTATTTTATTGTACTTTTAAAATTAGCCCTGAAGAAATAAATTTCGAGGTTAAAATTAAAATTTTAGCATAATACATCCTCGTCAAACTTCAATAAAAAGTACTTTTTTGCAGTAATAATTTTGTCTTTATTATTTTCCTTAAGGAGATTCTGAAATAAATTAGATTTTTTAAATATTTAACTAGTCATCATTTCGGGTTGGTTTAAGGTAGGGAAGGGACCTCTAGTTTGCAAAGTTGTTTTCTATAAAACAAGACCTTATTATGAAGCTTTATATTACAAATTTGTGGTGCCTACTCCAAAAATCACATGTACTATACAAATGGCGAGGCTGAATTTAGTATATAATGTCGATAAATAGTTTCTCTACACCAACAAATTTTTATTAAATTTCAGATTCTACTTTTTCTAGTTTATAGGTTATTTAACCACAATAAGACTTTTTTTACACCCTGTATACAAACCATTACATGACATTTCAAGAGTATAAAACCACTCCCATTATCAAGTGATAAATTTAAACCATGTTGGAAACGGAAAGTTTTCTTAAATTACTATTTAAAATTTAATGTTGTTGTTTCATAACTTTTTTTCCTGTTTTTGGTTTATCACTTGATAAAGGGAGATGATTTATACTCACAAAACGTCTTGTATTAGTTTTTATTTACACAAATAATGGCAAATGTTCGAATAACTTGGATCTTAATTGTAAAGTTTACTTAGTTTTAGAAACTACAGTGTGTAATTATGACTGTTTCCAATTACTTCAGCTTAAAGTAGTGTTTCCCCCTCCTGTTCATATATAAATATCATCAGCTGTAATATTGACAATTTAAAATTTGTGTTTTCTACAAATGACAGTTTGGATGTTTACAAACAAATTCCTATCCCAACAGTTTTTCTTTAGATTAACTAGATATACAATATTAACTCGTTTAGAAAATATAAAGGGTCTTACTAAAAGTAAATCCTGGAAAATCCTGAATCTCAATAGGCCCAGAGGTGTTTATTGAAATTTGTATGTTACTTTCATTTGGTGATTAAATTTTCAAAAGTGTTGCTCATTTTTAATTTTAATAAATTGATAATAATTGAAAAACTAAGACTGGAACTAATTGGAAATTTTAATTTCTCGAACGTAAAAAGCCTTATTTTTTTAAAATAAGATCTTCCGTCTCATGGACTAATGTGGATGAGTGGCATTTTTTTTTTTTAATGGAATTGCGTTTTAGTTTGTTTCAAATTAATGAAAACATTTTGTTACAGATAAATTACAAAATGTGAAATTGATTTTGTTGATTTCACACACTATCAAGAATTTTTATTCAATGGTTCTGAAAAATAGGGTAATTTGGAAGTTGAATTTTTACAAATTTTAAATGTTCGAAAAAATTTTTTAACTTCAGTGAAGAAGAGTACAAATAATAGTAATTTCTTTTTTAAGATTTTTTTGTGGTGTTTAATTGGAAAAAAAAACATTTCATTTCAATTTTTTTTCCTTAGAATAAATATTTTTGGAGAAAGGGAGTTGAACCATCAAAGAAGTTTTACCATAATGTTTTTATTTCCATTTATAAAAATATCTTATCTTCTCTGAAATCCTTGTGCATATATTAATATTTTTCAAAAAGGTAAAGATAAAAACTTTTTTTTTAAACCGTACAAGTATCAATTTTTTCTTAATGTCCATCACTAACTGCTGTCTGGTTTTTCTTTGGTGCCATCTACACTTGTATTATGACTGCTGTTGATTACATCGTATTTAACTATCAACAGATTGGAAGCACAGATCACAATCAGTTTTGTCATTTTAGATGGCTGTGCAATCAGCTGAATGTTATAATATATCACGATAACAGCATAGGTTGTCTACGCCATTGTGTTGGATGACCATTGTCTAATTAGAAAATTGTAGGACTCTATAAATGATTTATTTAAAAATTTGTTTTTCTCTTCTCAAAACAGCCATTATTATGATAGGCATGAAAAAGTGTTCTGTTTTCATACATTACAGTAGCCTCAGACTAGGAGTGTGTCTGGTATAATGGGCGTGTCCTCCCTTCTACTTGCTTCCCTAGCCTGACTTGACGGTACAACCCATTCCAAGAATACTAGTTACACAAATTACTGCTTAGCTACATTTAATTCCTAAAGTTACAACTTCGTGGCAGACTTTTGTAAACATTTTATTCTTATTTCACCGATAAAAGAATCAAAAGTAGGGTAGGCGTTTACATAGAAGCATTTGAGGTCTATATTTTTTTTATTGGGGTTGTACAACTGAAAGTAAATGCAACAAACAAAGTGTGGGGGCCCCTCTTTTCCTCTCCACACCAGATGGATTCCTAGCTTGAGGATACTGTACATGGCAATAAAGTCATGCCCGTTTTTGGAAAAATAAATGTGAGATTTGCATTAATTCCACAAGATATTTACTACATTCAACTTTTTACAGTGAAAAAGTTTTTTGGAAGATAGTAACAATTAACTTTTTAGAACTTTACTTGACTGAAGTATTTCAATTTTCATTTAAATTGCATAGCTCAATGTAAAAGTCATTATAATTTTAAATTTTTTGTATTTTAAATGATGTTATAATTTCTAGCTTGTAGCGTAAAATTTAAATGTTTTAATTTTATTATTTCTACTTGTTACACTTTTTAAACAAAACAAAAAAAAGTAAATGTCCTAAACAAGTATTTTAAACTTTATTTTATACATTTTTCTGAACATATGCAATAATCTCTTTCTAAATGTTTTTTAATTAATTTAAAAAAATAAACGTACAAAACCACACTGAAACCTGTTGTACCCACAGAAAATATAATAGATAGTTCTAGGGTTAATAAGACTAATAAGGATGGGAAACCATCATAGCGTAATGAAAAAGATATTGGGTTATTTACTTTGTCGCAAGTAATAGCCGTGCAGTTAGAGCTGAAGTGTTAGGTTATACGCGCAAGTACCTCCTTACAAAACTAACTATGGGATCATGATCCAGAATGAATGAAGATTCTTATACAGGATGTTCAACTCAAGATGGCCACAATTAGCATTGCTGAAACTGTAGAATATACCTATAAAAAACTTTAAATATGGCACCTTCCCTACTTTTTTTTCCCTTTCCATTTTCAAATAGAGTGTCCAGAGTGTCTTTAACGGAGTCATCTATTCAACCTTTGTGTTTGCTAATGGTCTCATTTAATCATATTTCGTCTAAAAACACTGTTTTGAATCTTTCGGAGGAATCAGCATTTTTACAGAGCCACAGAGGGTTTCTCCATTAACACTCTTCTGCTGTTGAATTTCTTGTATCGAAAGCCAATTTCCCTTATCTTGCATAGTGATGGAGGTGAGCAACAAAATAAACCTTAGAGAAAGTTTGTATTTTTTTTCTGTTTGCACATTTCATGTATCAACATAATAGCAGATTTATCGAAATCATCCATTCTACTGACACAATGTTTCTTCTTCTTTCATTTGGTGTGCGAAGGACAACACTCGTGGGTTTCTTGTAGCAATAATGTGATCTAGTCTGTTAAATCCACATCTTCAATCTCTTGATTAACGCTTGTATTTCTGCACTTCCTATATCCTGGTCAATCCAGTCCTTTGCTAGTCTTAAAACCTGCTTTGATATGTTGTCTACTACTGTTGGAGCTCTCGTTGGACCTTAGTAAGGAATCTCTTCACATTTCAATATTATATGTTCTGATGTTTATCACACAATCTGCATTTCAGGTTTCCTTGTATCACTCGCAAGGTTTTAGATGTTATTTTAACACTCCGTGATCTGTCACAAAACTCAAGACTTTCCTTGTTTACATCTGCTATGTGAAGGTGCTCAACTAGAGAGTTTTCTATTGTATGACCCATAGAGCTTTCCTCTAGAGGCTTCTCCTTATCAGTAACTCTACATTATGTAACTCTTCTAGCATATCGGATGAATCAAATATTACGATTGTCTTAGGTTCCAATAATTCATTTTTTCAAAAGGATCTTTTACAGTTAATACATAATGTTAGTTTTAATATATGCTCGCACAGTTTGTTGCTTCAATCTGGCATGGTTAGATTCAAGGTATATTGTTTTTTAGATTCCAGGGTATAGAATTGTTTTTTGAATATTCATCTCCAGTAATAAAATAGAAAACTTTTCCTACGTTTTGCTTACTCGTTGAGAGTATAAACTTAAAGAGTTATCCATTGTATTTTTTAAGAACTCTTAGTGTTTCATCCTTGATGTTCCTTTCAAACAGGTAAGGATCTCTACTCTTCTTCAAGTTTCATGATAATTGTTACTACAGATTTACTTATTCCGCAAGCAAGTTCAAAGCCTACTTGTTCCTCTTAAATCTTGTATAACCAACACGATTGCACCTGGTGACGATCAATAGTAACTAAGTTCTAATACCGTAGCTTTCGACAAGTATTTGTAGAGCTATAGTTTTTATCACTCCCTCCTCTCAGGGTGTAGAAATCCAAAAGGATGCTAGTTAGATCGAGAGATTTTTCATTTAGTCTTGTGTTAGATACCTCTCTCTGTCCTGTCTCTCTTGACCTACTTTTGTTTTCCCCTGACGCTATTAGAGTATTCAAGGACTGGGAGTCTTCATTTTATGTTCTTTTTTTTTAGAAGGTGGTGATGGAGAATTTTTTTGCCTTTACAAGGAAAATCACTATCTGACTATGTTACACCATTGGCATATCTTCTCGTCAGAGAGTGTATTGCAAATACTGTTTGGAATACTATTGCATACTAAACTTTACTTCATCAGCAATTCCAGATCTATCTGTATACAGTTAGTATGCATAGATCTGCTGTCTATAACATAAAATCATCCGATCCAGTTGTGTTGCACGCCCATTTAAAATTATATCCTCAAATGTTTTGAAAACTGTTGAAATAAAAATATTATATGAACAAGGATTTTTCAGACTTCTTTTCTTCATTCATTAACAATATAAATCCATCAACAAAATCGTAAGGAAACAATTTTACATCCTGGTAAATTTGATTGTACTATTAATATTTAGATACAGTTTAGATTACATTGATAAATATAATAATGTATTGTAGAAAATATATTCTAGTGAATTATTAATCAATTGTAATTTGACAAAAAGCTATCTGTGATGATCAGTACAATGAAACTGCTCTGAACTTAGAACAAAATGGATTCTGTTTATTTTTATTACCTTTTAAATTCAAACTAATGGTAGACATATAGTGTGGATTTACAAGTTTTTTGTTGTGGCTTAAAGAACTTACCTTGTAAAGCCCTAACCTTCTGGACAACATTAGCTCATTCTTTAATGCAATTTAGCTGGATCTATACTTTTTTTCATGGAGTATAGGTTAAATCCCTCTATCGAATCTTGGTTTCTTCCAAACTTTATGCTATTAGATTATTCAAGGACTTCAAGATGAGACTCAAAAGAGGTGAAAAAAACCAGTAGGTTGAAACTCTGGAAAGAAACAAAAAGACTGTCGCAAGTTAAAGAGATTCTCGGGAAGTACGACCATAAGAGATCCAAGACTTGCAATAGTCCAAGAATAGGCGGACTACTAACAGACTTCCTTACAGGGCATGGCACACTTTGAGGACACCTCTGGAAATTTAGTTTAACAGATGATGAACTGTAGGTACTGGAGGTTCAAGAAACAACTCATCAATAATAAACTACGAGGCTGTGCTATTGATGAGCAAAAACTGTTGGGAGATACCAATTAGAAGTGGAAGATCTACCTTCTCTAAATACTCCTTCAAGTAATGGTAGCTTTGGGATTGGGAAGGATGTTGTAACTGAGTACCTGAGGAATTGAGGCACAATAGAGCTATAAAGTTTGCAGTTAGGTTACACCTAAAATATAATGCAATACGCTACTGGATAAGATCTCTTGATCTATGAATACAATTTAATATTTCCTAAAAAACCTAAGAAATCAACTTTTTTGGGTGTTGCTACAAAGGATCAGTTTGTATGATGGGGTTGGGTAAGTACCATGATGGAAATCACTACTCATTTGCATGGGCGTCATCACCAGTTCATTATTGGGGGGGGGGACATGTGCCGGACGTCTGGGGGCATGGAAATTTTTTTAAATAAAGTTCTCAAAACATCGTTTTTATGCAATTATTTTAATATTTTGTCAGCAAATGAAGTACACTAAAACAATAAATCTCATAATTATAACTTTAAAGTCACCTAAATAGTACCAAATGTTACTTTTCTTGAGTTATTTTTGTGTATAAATATTTTAGCAATTTTCTTATCGTCTAAATTGTCTAGAATGGACTTGTGGACATAAGACACAGCTACATGGTTCAGTCTCTGCAGAGTCATAGTAGAACGGAGATAGTTTATGAGCTTCAGAAGAGCACTGAAACTTCGTTCTGCCTCAAAACTTGAAGCTGGTGACACAAGTAAAAGTCTTACTAGGTGCTCAACGTAAAGACAAAGCCCGATGTTTACCTTTTATGGTTTAAAGTAAATCATTCGTTTATAGCAAAAATATTTTTACATCTCAAATATTGGGGGGGACACGTCGTCCCCCCCCCGGCGATGACGCCCATGCTCATTTGTGTCACTTTGTAGTGATGGATAAAACAAACAAAAATATTTTTAGGCTGATGAAGTTTGAAGTATTGAGAAACTCTAGATTTCTTTATATTAGAACTTCTAATCCTAAAGTTATCTTAGCCTTTCAAAAGGAATTTGGGGAATCTTTGTCTGGACTTTTAATTTTTTTACAATGTTTTCCACAAGTTTCCAGCAAGATTTATGGTATTGTTGTTATTACTTGCCTAGTATAGGTTAAGTTTTATAATCGTAAACGTCGACATTTTTTACTGATTTGCACGTACTCTCAAGAAACTGAAAAAGTTATTTTTGACATGCCGTCCATTCGTCGTCGTTGTTGCACCAAAAATTAAAATAGGAACATGAGTGAATGCTCTTTCACATATGTACAGCTTCAAGGACTGAGTGAAGACTGTTTAATGGCTTTTAATAAGAAAGTTCAAATTTTACTGTGGTGTTTTCAAATCGAAAATATCTCTTACAGTTTCTGAGTAATTAACTTGAGAAAACAGCCAATTTTCAAACTTTGCAAAATGGCAATAGGCGAAAAAGTGAGTTTTTGAATTTTGATTGTTTTTATAGCTTATTATAAGTAGAATTAAATTTGGAGTCGAGTAGTGCTATTGAAATTTCAAAAATTTTAATATTTTTTTCATTTTTATCTATTTTTTGTAAAAATTTCAACATTTAACAATACAAACGATATGGGTATCAAAAGATGCAAAATTGAATAGAGAGTAAACCCTGAAAAATACACTTTGAAATCTCAAAGGGTTTACGAGTAATTGCAGTTTAAACTTTTTTCAAAAAAGATCAACATTTTTTAAACCAATGATATGGGTATGAAAAGATGCAGAATTGAGAGAAGAATAAACCCTGAAAAAAATCACTGTGACATCTCAAATGGTTTAAGAGTTATTGCAATTTATATGTCAATAAAAATACCAGTTTTTAACATTTCACGTTTCGCCACTTGCAATACCTTTTTAAATCGCCTGTAGCTCCCTAACTATACATCGTAATGATACGAAATTTTACATGAGGAATGAAGAAAGTTCAATTTGTACTGTGGTGTTTTCAATTCGAAAATATCTCTTATAGTTTCTGAGTAATTAACTCGAGAAAAAAGCCAATTTTTAAACTTTGCAAAATGGTACCCCCCTTGCAGTTTTTTAGGCGAAAAAGTGAGTTTTTGAATTTTGATTGTTTTTATAGCTTATTATAAGTAGAATTAAATTTGGAGTCGAGTAGTGCTATTGAAATTTCAAAAATTTTAATATTTTTTCATTTTTATCTAATTTTTTGTAAAAATTTCAACATTTAACAATACAAACGATTTGGGTGTCAAAAGATGCAAAATTGAAAGGAGAGTAAACCCTGAAAAATACACTTTGACATCTCAAATGGTTTAAGAGTTATTACAATAATTTATATGTCAATTAAAATACCAGATTTTAACATTTCACGTTTCGTCACTTGCAATACTTTTTTAAATCGCCTGTAGCTCCCTAACTATACAGCGTAATGATACGACATTTTACATGAGGAAAGAAAAAAGATCACATTTTACTGTGGTGTTTTCAATTCGAAAATATCTCTTATAGTTTTTGAGTAATTAACTCAAGAAAACAGCCAATTTTCAAACTTTGCAAAATGGTAAGAGCTAAAAAACCCCCTTGCAGTTTTTTTTAGGCGAAAAAGTGAGTTGTTGTTTTTTTTTATAGCTTAAAGAATAAAAAAAAAAAAAACTAAAATTTTATTTTATTCATTGATACCAACCTTGAGAGCTGAAGATTATAATCTCTTTGTACAGAGGAGTAAGAAGAAACGTTACGACGCATGCGGTGAAGAGGTCATGTTGGCAACACATTTAATGCATCATAGATTGGAGTTGTATCTGTGAGTTGGTCTATAAAATAGATTCAACCAGAGTACATGACTTGTTGGAAGATAACTCCATTGTCTGTCTGTGATAACATGAATTCTTGGCTTTCGATATCCAAAGTAAGTTTCTACCGGTGAATTAATACTTTACTGATGGAAAGATCCTTGTACCAGATGCTGTGGAAATATATTTGTATACGAGTTATCGCAGATAATAGGAGAAACCATTTCCTGTGCAATAGGCATCGTCCATTGTGGTATGAAATGAGTTGTGATTACAATGAATGAGACTTCGCCCAATAAATCTTAAGAAAGACTTCTACAAGTTATACTGAGAAACTTGTCTTCTGCCATAGTTAATTTAAAAAATTTGGTTTTTCATATATACCGGTACCGTATTTTTCTAACCAGATTTCCATAAAAAAAATTTACAACTGGTAGAAGTTTTAAGAAAAAGATTTAAACAGCATCTGCCAAAAAACAATCTCAACGGCATAACTACAAATTTTACATGATACATTATTGTCAATGATCACAAATACACTAACTTTGAATCCATCAGGAAAGCCTTACACATATCCAACATAGGAAGATTTATGGTTGCCATCGAAGAGTTTGAAACTTATAAGGCCTCTCAAAATGACCTGAATCTTTTATTGAAAGATCATCTGACTTCTCATCCAACACAATATACAATACAGCAATTAAAGTACAAGATAAGAATAAGCCTAAGTGAACCTTGAAGTTAGTTGGTTTCGAGGTTCCATCGTCCTAACCAAACATTTTAACATTCACTTTAAATTTTGTGTTATTTAATTTTAATGAGATAATGACCTCCTAGGAGCGAGCGACTCTCTAAAGATGGGATAAATTCCGAAAAAATATACAAAGTAAGTCACAGACAGTAAGAACAAATTTTAATTATTTGTATTATAATTGTGACTTGAATACATTACCATAATGGGTTTAAATTTTTAATATTGTTAATAATTTAAAAATTCACACACACATGAACATAAATAAATAAAAGTTGTGGCAGTAATATAAACACACAAAACAATGTTTTGTGATGATAAATTATATCAGATCTTGGACAACGGTTCGGCTGTTTGAGCATCTGAGTTGGACTGAAGAGATTTTTACTGCTGGAAGATTTTCAGGAATATTGTTTAGATTATCCTGTTTTATGTTTTCATTTGTTTGTATACTATTTTGGTTAATCATGGTTTGTTTATTTATTAGAAAAGATTTGATATATAATGGGAAATCGTAAAGGACAGACAGTGTAAACAATATACTGGAATACAATAAAACCTCTTTAGTCCAGCTCAGACACTCAAACGGCCAAGATCTGATGAAGTGAAGGGTTTTATTTTGTGTGTTTATATTAATTCCACAATTTTTATTTATTTATGTTTGTGTTGTAAATTTTAATAATAATTTATTTATTTACAAATGTGATTTTGTGGAGAAGGAAACTATCATGAATGGAATGAGTGATATCCAAATAATTGTTAGTCAATTAAAAACCACAAAATCCTGTTATCAGGTGAATATGTTTTGATAGGAGGTCTATCTGAATTGAAAACGGAAACGCAGTTGACATCTATAGAAATATAAATTTGGTATAGTGTGGTCATATAGAAATTTATTTTAAATCAGAAAAATCTAATTTAAAAAAATCAAAAAGGCGGGCATTTTAAATAGATTTTTATTTATATCTCGTGAGTTAGTCAACTTAATACAACAATTTGTAAATTCAGCGATGTTACTAACAAAATTTGTAAATTCAGCGATGTTACTAACAAAATTTGTAAATTCAGCGATGTTACTAACAAAATTTGTAAATTCAGCGATGTTACTAACAAAATTTGTAAATTCAGCGATGTTACTAACAAAATTTGTAAATTCAGCGATGTTACTAACAAAATTTGTAAATTCAGCGATGTTACTAACAAAATTTGTAAATTCAGCGATGTTACTAACAAAATTTGTAAAGTCAGCGATGTTACTAACAAAATTTGTAAATTCAGCGATGGTACTAACAAAATTTGTAAATTCAGCGATGTTACTAACAAAATTTGTAAATTCAGCGATGGTACTAACAAAATTTGTAAATTCAGCGATGTTACTAACAAAATTTGTAAATTCAGCGATGTTACTAACAAAATTTGTAAATTCTGCGATGGTACTAACAAAATTTGTAAATTCAGCGATGGTACTAACAAAATTTGTAAATTCAGCTATGTTACTAACAAAATTTGTAAATTCAGCGATGTTACTAACAAAATTTGTAAATTCAGCGATGGTACCAACAAAATTTGTAAATTCAGCGATGTTACTAACAAAATTTGTAAATTCAGCGATGTTACTAACAAAATTTGTAAATTCAGCGATGTTACTAACAAAATTTGTAAATTCAGCGATGGTACTAACAAAATTTGTAAATTCAGCGATGGTACTAACAAAATTTGTAAATTCAGCTATGTTACTAACAAAATTTGTAAATTCAGCGATGTTACTAACAAAATGTGTAAATTCAGCTGTTAACAACAAAATTTGTAAATTCAGCTATGTTACTAACAAAATGTGTAAATTCAGCTATGTTACTAACAAAATTTGTAAATTCAGCTATGTTACTAACAAATTTGTAAATTCAGCGATGTTACTAACAAAATTTGTAAATTCAGCGATGTTACTAACAAAATTTGTAAATTCAGCGATGTTACTAACAAAATTTGTAAATTCAGCGATGTTACTAACAAAATTTGTAAATTCAGCGATGGTACTAACAAAATTTGTAAATTCAGCGATGTTACTAACAAAATTTGTAAATTCAGCGATGTTACTAACAAAATTTGTAAATTCAGCGATGGTACTAACAAAATTTGTAAATTCAGCGATGGTACTAACAAAATTTGTAAATTCAGCTATGTTACTAACAAAATTTGTAAATTCAGCTATGTTACTAACAAAATTTGTAAATTCAGCAATGGTACCAACAAAATTTGTAAATTCAGCGATGTTACTAACAAAATTTGTAAATTCAGCTATGTTACTAACAAATTTTTTATAAATTCAGCTATGTTACTAACAAAATTTGTAAATTCAGCTATGTTACTAACAAAATTTGTAAATTCAGCGATGGTACCAACAAAATATGTAAATTCAGCGATGGTACCAACAAAATTTGTAAATTCAGCGATGGTACCAACAAAATTTGTAAAGTCAGCTCTATGTTACTAACAAAATTTGTAAATTCAGCTATGTTACTAACAAAATTTGTAAATTCAGCTATGTTACTAACAAAATTTGTAATTTCAGCGATGGTACCAACAAAATTTGTAAATTCAGCTATGTTACTAACAAAATTTGTAAATTCAGCTATGTTACTAACAAAATTTGTAAATTCAGCGATGGTACCAACAAAATTTGTAAATTCAGCTATGTTACTAACAAAATTTGTAAATTCCGCGATGGTACCAACAAAATTTGTAAATTCAGCTATGTTACTAACAAATTTTTTATAAATTCAGCTATGTTACTAACAGATTTTTTATAAATTCAGCTATGTTACTAACAAAATTTGTAAATTCAGCGATGGTACCAACAAAATTTTTAAATTCAGCTATGGTACCAACAAAATTTGTAAATTCAGCGATGGTACCAACAAAATTTGTAAATTCAGCTATGTTACTAACAAAATTTGTAAATTCAGCGATGTTACCAACAAAATTTGTATATTCAGCTCTATGTTACTAACAAAATTTGTAAATTCAGCTATGTTACTAACAAAATTTTTAAATTCAGCTCTATGTTACTAACAAAATTTGTAAATTCAGCTATGTTACTAACAAAATTTGTATATTCAGCTCTATGTTACTAACAAAATTTGTAAATTCAGCTATGTTACTAACAAAATTTGTAAATTCAGCTATGTTACTAACAAAATTTGTAAATTCAGCTATGTTACTAACAAAATTTGTAAATTCAGCTATGTTACTAACAAAATTTGTAAATTCAGCTATGTTACTAACAAAATTTGTAAATTCAGCGATGTTACTAACAAAATTTGTAAATTCAGCGATGTTACTAACAAAATTTGTAAATTCAGCGATGGTACTAACAAAATTTGTAAATTCAGCGATGGTACTAACAAAATTTGTAAATTCAGCGATGTTACTAACAAAATTTGTAAATTCAGCTATGTTACTAACAAAATTTGTAAATTCAGCTATGTTACTAACAAAATTTGTAAATTCAGCTATGTTACTAACAAAATTTGTAAATTCAGCTATGTTACTAACAAAATTTGTAAATTCAGCTATGTTACTAACAAAATTTGTAAATTCAGCGATGTTACTAACAAAATTTGTAAATTCAGCGATGTTACTAACAAAATTTGTAAATTCAGCGATGGTACTAACAAAATTTGTAAATTCAGCGATGGTACTAACAAAATTTGTAAATTCAGCGATGTTACTAACAAAATTTGTAAATTCAGCGATGTTACTAACAAAATTTGTAAATTCAGCGATGTTACTAACAAAATTTGTAAATTCAGCGATGTTACTAACAAAATTTGTAAATTCAGCGATGTTACTAACAAAATTTGTAAATTCAGCGATGGTACTAACAAAATTTGTAAATTCAGCGATGGTACTAACAAAATTTGTAAATTCAGCTATGTTACTAACAAAATTTGTAAATTCAGCTATGTTACTAACAAAATTTGTAAATTCAGCGATGGTACCAACAAAATTTGTAAATTCAGCGATGTTACTAACAAAATTTGTAAATTCAGCTATGTTACTAACAAATTTTTTATAAATTCAGCTATGTTACTAACAAAATTTGTAAATTCAGCTATGTTACTAACAAAATTTGTAAATTCAGCGATGGTACCAACAAAATTTGTAAATTCAGCGATGTTACTAACAAAATTTGTAAATTCCGCGATGGTACCAACAAAATTTGTAAATTCAGCTATGTTACTAACAAATTTTTTATAAATTCAGCTATGTTACTAACAAATTTTTTATAAATTCAGCTATGTTACTAACAAAATTTGTAAATTCAGCGATGGTACCAACAAAATTTTTAAATTCAGCGATGGTACCAACAAAATTTGTAAATTCAGCGATGGTACCAACAAAATTTGTAAATTCAGCTATGTTACTAACAAAATTTGTAAATTCAGCTATGTTACCAACAAAATTTGTAAATTCAGCTCTATGTTACTAACAAAATTTGTAAATTCAGCTATGTTACTAACAAATTTTTTAAATTCAGCTCTATGTTACTAACGAAATTTGTAAATTCAGCTATGTTACTAACAAAATTTGTAAATTCAGCTCTATGTTACTAACAAAATTTGTAAATTCAGCTATGTTACTAACAAAATTTGTAAATTCAGCTATGTTACTAACAAAATTTGTAAATTCAGCTATGTTACTAACAAAATTTGTAAATTCAGCTATGTTACTAACAAAATTTGTAAATTCAGCTATGTTACTAACAAAATTTGTAAATTCAGCGATGTTACTAACAAAATTTGTAAATTCAGCGATGTTACTAACAAAATTTGTAAATTCAGCGATGGTACTAACAAAATTTGTAAATTCAGCGATGGTACCAACAAAATTTGTAAATTCAGCGATGGTACCAACAAAATTTGTAAATTCAGCGATGGTACCAACAAAATTTGTAAATTCAGCTATGTTACTAACAAAATTTGTAAATTCAGCTAAGTTACTAACAAAATTTGTAAATTCAGCTATGTTACTAACAAAATTTGTAAATTCAGCGATGTTACTAACAAAATTTGTAAATTCAGCTATGTTACCAACAAAATTTGTAAATTCAGCGATGTTACTAACAAAATTTGTAAATTCAGCTATGTTACCAACAAAATTTTTAAATTCAGCGATGTTACTAACAAAATTTGTAAATTCAGCGATGGTACTAACAAAATTTGTAAATTCAGCTATGTTACTAACAAAATTTGTAAATTCAGCTATGTTACTAACAAAATTTGTAAATTCAGCGATGGTACCAACGAAATTTGTAAATTCAGCTATGTTACTAACAAAATTTGTAAATTCAGCTATGTTACTAACAAAATTTGTAAATTCAGCGATGGTACCAACAAAATTTGTAAATTCAGCGATGTTACTAACAAAATTTGTAAATTCAGCGATGTTACTAACAAAATTTGTAAATTCAGCTATGTTACTAACAAAATGTGTAAATTCATTTGTTAACAACAAAATTTGTAAATTCAGCTATGTTACTAACAAAATGTGTAAATTCAGCTATGTTACTAACAAATTTTTTAAATTCAGCTCTATGTTACTAACAAAATTTGTAAATTCAGCTATGTTACTAACAAAATTTGTAAATTCAGCTATGTTACTAACAAAATTTGTAAATTCAGCGATGTTACTAACAAAATTTGTAAATTCAGCGATGTTACTAACAAAATTTGTAAATTCAGCGATGGTACTAACAAAATTTGTAAATTCAGCGATGGTACCAACAAAATTTGTAAATTCAGCGATGGTACCAACAAAATTTGTAAATTCAGCGATGGTACCAACAAAATTTGTAAATTCAGCTATGTTACTAACAAAATTTGTAAATTCAGCTAAGTTACTAACAAAATTTGTAAATTCAGCTATGTTACTAACAAAATTTGTAAATTCAGCGATGTTACTAACAAAATTTGTAAATTCAGCTATGTTACCAACAAAATTTGTAAATTCAGCGATGTTACTAACAAAATTTGTAAATTCAGCTATGTTACCAACAAAATTTGTAAATTCAGCGATGTTACTAACAAAATTTGTAAATTCAGCGATGGTACTAACAAAATTTGTAAATTCAGCTATGTTACTAACAAAATTTGTAAATTCAGCTATGTTACTAACAAAATTTGTAAATTCAGCGATGGTACCAACGAAATTTGTAAATTCAGCTATGTTACTAACAAAATTTGTAAATTCAGCTATGTTACTAACAAAATTTGTAAATTCAGCGATGGTACCAACAAAATTTGTAAATTCAGCGATGTTACTAACAAAATTTGTAAATTCAGCGATGTTACTAACAAAATTTGTAAATTCAGCTATGTTACTAACAAAATGTGTAAATTCAGCTGTTAACAACAAAATTTGTAAATTCAGCTATGTTACTAACAAAATGTGTAAATTCAGCTATGTTACTAACAAAATTTGTAAATTCAGCTATGTTACTAACAAAATTTGTAAATTCAGCTATGTTACTAACAAAATTTGTAAATTCAGCTATGTTACTAACAAAATTTGTAAATTCAGCTATGTTACTAACAAAATTTGTAAATTCAGCGATGGTACCAACGTGAGCGAGAGTCTCTACGTGTAGTTAGCAGATCCGGCAAGGAGCGAAGCGAGTGGAAATAGTTTCACATCTAAGAATCTCTCCAAGGACTTACCGACGTCAAGAAAGTAGTAATAAGCACAATAGGAGGTTCAAAAAACCTAAATAACAATAATTGTTTTAAAGTACTCTTGATACCAAGACCTTCAAAAGGCCTCTTGATCTACCAAAACAAATTTAACATTTCCTACAAGGCTCAAGAAACCAACTTTAGGGGCATTAGATTTAGATCTGTTTGTATTACAGTGTATGATGGGGCTGGGTAAGTACCATGATGACACCCTATTAGCTTCTTATATAGGTCGATCATGACCGAGATGTTACATGCCTGCAAACAACAACAACAACAAATATAAATAAAAGCTACATCTGTGAAGGTATTTAAAATCAACATTTACAAGGTTTGTATGTCGTCCTGCAGAATAGAGTTGAACGTGTTTGGGATTTCCAAGGGCATTGCAAGTTTTCAAATCCAGGCAAATGCCGCTAGAAACCCCACACCGAAACAACTTTGGTCCTCTGGTGTGGATGTTCTTCTTTTACAAAAACTAAATAGGAACTTAAGTTATGGTACAATTAGGATTAAATTTATACATTTCTTAATATGATCTTTCTAACATAGCCTACAACCAACCTTTCATGTTATATGGTCAGGTTAGGTTAGGTCAGGTTAGGTCTGGTCAGGTTAGGTTAGCTCAGGTTAGGTTATGTTAGGTCAGGTTAGGTTAGGTCAGGTTAGTTTATGTCAGGTTCGGTTAGGTCAGGTTTAGTTAGGTCAGGTTAGGTCTGGTCGGGTTAGGTTAGCTCAGGTTAGGTTTAGCCAGGTTAGGTTAGGTCAGGTCAGGTTAGGTCAAATTAGGTTAGTTTAGGTCAGGTTAGATTAGGTTAGGTTAGGTCAGGTTAGGTAAGGTAAAGTCAGGTCAGGTTAGGTTAGGTAAGGTTAGGTCTGGACAGGTTAGGTTATGTCAGGTTAAGTTAGGTTAGGTCAGGTTATGTCAGTTCAGGTTAGGGATTCGTCAGGTTAGGTTAGCTCAGCTTAGGTTAGGTTAGGGTAAAACCTTTCATCTTCCCTTTCAAGTCGTGAGCCATGAGGCGTTTTGAGGGGCCCAAGGAAGCAGCGTAAAGAAGGCTTTACGGGGGGGGGTCACTCTTCTCTATCTTCATAACACATGTTCCTTTTACTCAGAACAGTTTAAGATAGTTTATTACAATTTCCTTATCTCTTCGTTTATGTCTTTCGGACACAACGTGAAATATAAACTGTTCTCCTAGTGTGTTTAGTAGACTACATATTTTAATATAGTCTAAAATATAAATTGTAAAAATCGTTTTACAAAAAAAAAAAAATTGTTGAGATTATCAAAGTGTTTTATATTTCTGTCTATAGAAAACGTTTTCCTGGACAATTTAAAAAGCATTTATTGAGATTCCACATAAGGTGTGAAAAATTAAACTTTCCGCAAAATAAAAAATAAGCAAATATGTTGGATAAAATGATTTAATGTCATTTTTACCTTTCAATACATTCCTGGAGCATGTCCTTCATCCTTCTCATAACTTATATGTTCCTCTTTATGTCTGCCTTATTTTCTTTTGAAGCTCATTTTGACACTTTTCGTGATGCGATCTGAAACTTACACTTATGTGTCTTTGTGTAGGTTAGGTTAGGTTAGGTTAGGTTAGGTTAGGTTAGGTTATACTTACACTTATGTGTCTTTGTGTATAGACCTTGGAGTGGCTTCTCATTGGTTGATGCTAAGTAAAATACTCAGCCCAGACTGCAGCATGTCTTTGACAGAAGACAAGTTTCACAGTATAGCAAGTTTGTAGTATTCTTGTATCTCCAAGACTGCTACGTTTTTTAATCGGTTTTCACACACTTTACTTCCATCTGGTAGCACTCAAGGGCGTACCCAGGATCAAAACTAGGGAAGGGGGCTGCTTCCAGGGGAGGGCAGCTGCCCCCCTGCCCCTCGCTGGTTACGCCCATTGTAGCACTGGTTTTGTTTTTAAACTTTCAGTCTGAAGTCCATTCTTTCCTAAATGTCCCCAACACGTGTAAAACTAAGGGGACATTAAATAAACTATTTCTTATTGTATGCAGTAAGCTCAGTGAACCCTACGGTCAGTTTGGACCTAAAAATTTAAAACTACTTCTAGAAGCAATTATTTATCTTTACCCTTTCGATTACCGTAGATTATTTTAAATCGGACAAAAATACTTAGACTCTAGATTTTAGAACAATCTAAAAATCATAGTCAATTATTCGAAAAAGGAATTTTGTTTTTCGATCTTAAATTTTATAATCAGAACTGTTTATTCACTCCTAATTCGACTTCAACTATTTCAACAGACTTTCTCTACAATCGATAAGATTTCAAACATCTGCAAGGATCTGTTTCCAGGTAGATAACACTATCTTGCAACACCCTGTATACGCCATTATCACTTCATAAAACTAATCTGGCGCCAGAGAGCAGTGCCTCTAATCGATACTCAATGGCGACCCGGTCTATTAATCGATTCGAAGAATTATTGGCAATCGTACAATGTATAAATGATATTGTCACTATGTATTGCAGTTCTATAAATCTGTAGTTATAATCTGATCTGCCTACTGTTAGGATATTAAATATGTCTGCCCACATTGCCTAAGCACGCTAGGCAACTTTACAACGTTTGCCTCGATGTATAGTTTATGTTTTGCTCCTGCAAAGACCGTCTGTTAGATTTAAACATAAATCGAAATAATTTAATCTAACCTAACCTTACCTAACCTAACCTAACCTAAACTAATCTAACCTAACCTAACCTAACCTAACCTAACCTAACCTAAACTAACGTAACATAACCTAGTGTAAGCTAAACTAAACTAACCTAACCTAACCTAACCTAATCTAACCTAACCTAACCTAACCTAACCTAAACTAAACTAACCTAACCTAACCTAACCTAAACTAACCTAACCTAACCTAACCTAACCTAACCTAACCTAAACTAACCTAACCTAACCTAACCAAGCTTGCTCTATGGGATTCACTGTACGATGTCAAGAAAATAGTGATACACAATTACAAGGTTCAGAAAACCTGTAACAACTGTTTTAAACAAACACCCTACTGGATAAGACTCCTTGATCTACCAATACAATTTAACATTTTCTAAAAGACTCAAAAAAACAACTTTAGACCATTACATTTATAAGATCTGCTTCTATTACATTTTATAATGTGACTGGGTAAGTACCATGATGGCACAATCCTCTTGTTTTTCCTTTTAAATTGTCCACTAAACGATACAAATGTGTACATTGTAATAAATATCTGCTAAGTCTACCTTAAGGGCACGCCTACCCGTTTGTTTTGAATTACCGACCTATCGCAATCACTGGTCATAATGAACAGTCCGAGCTTTTATAGGCAGTATCGATATGGTCACCATTCGATTAATCGATTGCCAGATATCTAGATGTAGCTAATTGCGAGATACGTTGAACGTAGGGTTTGTGATGAATGGTTGAACATGGAGGATTTATTTACTGGAGTGGGGGATGGGAGGTAACGTGATTATGTATATAGGAGTTGTTGGAACGAAAGGAAAAAATACAATTTTAGATTTTTCTTTTTTTTTTCATCTATAGGAACAGTTATGTGATGTGTCAAAATCGATTTTTAGTTCTTTGTGATTGATTTTTGAAGTCCTCCGAGTTCAAAAAAGTGGATTTTAGAATGTTTGTCTATCAAATCTATACTTATTATATAAAAATCTAATGGTGTCTGTCTGTGTGTGTGTGGGGGGGGGGTGTTACTCAATCACGTAAAAACTACTGGACCCATTGAGCTGAAATTGTACATGGACATTCTTAGGGTCCCTGGTTAACACGTAAACTTTATTTTTATTTATAAATTCCATCAGGGCACCGCCCCACTGGCCTTGAAAACTCCCTTAACACTCAATACATATATACGTCAACCCCGTACGAAGGACGGTTACTCTGCTAGTATAGGCCTACTATATAAGCGTATTTTTTCATGCCTTAGAAGGGAATTAGTCACTTATAAAGTAAAACTTATTTATTCTGTATCTAAAATAATTAAATTTAAATAGGAACTAAATGCTAGCCATAATCCCGTCCACATCGTAAAGCTTATTTATCAAAATAGAGTTTAAACGATGCCAGCGGTCGAGATCAATTTTGTTTATTGAACAATATTTCTGAACTGCAATATTTTATTATTTGAAGTTTCCCAGACAGGTTTGGGTTGTTAATCTTCGTATTTCACTAAAATTTGAACGAAATCGGTGAAGTTGATTTTGAGAAATTACGTATTGAAACAGCCCCGTGGATATACTGTGTCTGTCTGTCTGTAAGTCGCAACCAGTCTACACAGACAAGACGATAAATCCTGTATATTTCAAACTTTGCATTTATATTCTTTGTATTGTCACACAAGTATCCTCAAGTATCCTGGGGTGGAGAGGAAAAGAAGGGCCCACACTTTGTTGCGTTTACTTTCAGCTGTACAACCGCAATAAAAAAATATAGACCTCAAATACTTCTGTGTAATACGCCTACCCTACTTTCGTTTCTTTTATCGGTGTAAATAAGAATAAAACGTTTACAAAAGTCTGTCACGAAGTTGTAACTTTAAGGAATTAAATGTAGCTAAGCAGTAATTTGTGTACCTAGTTTTCTTGGAATGGGTTGTACCGCCAAGTCAGGCTAAGGAAACGCGTAGAAGGGAGGACACGCCCATTACACCAGACACAATCCTAGTCTGAGGCTACTGTAGTGGAAAAATATAGCGATAAAAAATATGACCTTGGATTTTTTCAGGTGCAAAAACTTACGAGTTGAAAAATTGTTTTCTTTGTAAATGTTATGTGTGGAGTATCAAATAAAACTAGAAATTACTCTGATTACTAATTTGTATGTTTATTTGACGAAGAAATTAATACGTAGGTGCTAGGCCCCTTAAGACTTCCCTATATACCTATGGACCCTACAACACTCTTGCCCTTTTTATTTACTGATAACCGACAAACCAATTTTGGAGAAATGGAGACTAATAATTGTTGGGTCCTTATAAAGTGCACCTTATCAAAATCATAAGAGATAAGGTAATTTTTTTTTAGAGCTATAAATGGACAGGTTTCATCTGAGCTGTGGAGTTTGGGTGCGCAGTGGGTCTAAGCGGCAGTGAGGTGGTGGGGGAAGCGGTCGCCTCAGTCTGTGTCGGGTGTTGGTACTAACAACGATGTCTGCAAGACCGCTGGATCGTGGACAGTAGTCGACGTCGACTAATTCCCCTACAATGCCTCAGTCCCCACGAGGCCTCGAACTACAAACTTGTACCTCCCCTCCACGCGCAGCTAACAGCTCAGATGAAACCTGTCCATATATACCTCCAAATTTTGAGTTATTTAAACATATAAAAATTATTCTGATATACAGTTAAAGTATGTTCACTTGTGAAATTGGTTTAAAATCGGTTTACACGTTTTGGCTTTAGAGGAAACACGCCAGAAAGACGTAATTCCCAAAACTACTTTTTGACTCGGAGGGACTTCAAAACAGATCCAAAAAAAATCGAAATTTGACCCAACTTTATTCTATGTTTATTTTTAAAAAAATTAAAAACCAACACCAAATCAAGATGGCGACCAAAAATTTAATACAATGAATCGTGTACAACTACATTAAATCGTAAATCAAACGGACTAAAATTGTTGGAATACTTCTTAGCCACACTGTATATGTTTTCATCTCCTCAACCATTTCTCCACCAAACAGATAATATTAATGCACTCATTTCACTGTGACAGTTTAAAATCGTTTTGCACTTGTAATAGAATTTATAAATTATCCTTTTTAACTCATCATTAGTCATTTTTGACAACTGGTTCCACTACCTGGACAATTCCAGTCGTCTGGATTTATCTGACGACTTAATGGATATATCGATGACTTTAGATTTGTCTTTGTGACAACCTTTCGAGATATCGATATCAGCTGTTACATTTTTATCGATTGGAACTTGTTAGCTCGACTTTCCATATTTGAATAACACGATCATACCACAGGAAGAGGTGGAACGCAATAAAATAATTCGTTGACGTTGTTTCAATGCGACGACACTAGCGCTGCTCCCGTATTGGTCGTGCAACGACGATCCTTCAATACGTGTATCTGGGTAATAGTTTCGAGAAGTGATTTAAACATAACCTCAAAATTAGCATTTACTTTTATATCAGCTGATCTGTTAGAATTGTTGTAAAACAAACATTTGTATCGTTCTAAAACTCTAGTTATTTATTTTTCCAAACATTGTGATTATGATGGTTTAGTTTTAAATTAAAATGAAATAAACTTTCTACAATGTAAGACAGAGTCTATGGTCATAGAAACATTGTTTCCAAAATCGATTTGATATTTCCAGTATACGTAATATACAGTCAAAAGAATTATCGATCTCATAACATTTACAAATCAGCTATCTGTTCTTTGAAAGTTTATACTATTTCAACATTCACTTTTTCATGCAGTTTCTTCCATTGATCTTCTCTTATTCTTTTCTAACTCTGAAGCTAAAAGAACAATCAAGAGCCTGTCTTTAGTTTTTTTTTATAATACGATGATGACAGAGGTTCTTCACCTTCAAACGACGCAAATGACAGTTTGTTGTTTATAAACAAATCCGCGCCTCATCAGTTTATCTCACGTTTTGATAAGAAAATGATAATCCTATCCAGCTGTATGGATCAGTTTCATCCAGGTGCTGTCCAACTATAAAATTATCATAATTTATTATCCATAATATCTCAGAGCAGGACCTGACTTTTAAGAGGCCACGGTACAGAAGGTCCTTAACTGCGGTTGTCAAACGTGAATTCAGGAGTTTTAAATCTAATCTATACCCGCATTATGTATTAATAAACAACTACAGAATACTTGGTTATACTGTACAAATTTGAGGAACAAATGAGATGTTAATTGTTTTAGTTTTTTTGTTTGTCTAAAAAGTTTTGAACTCATTGTTAGAATAATATCAACAGGATCAGAACAGGATTATTTAGGACTTAAGGTTTTACCAAACTAATAGTAATAGGCTTTGAATTTAGTAAAATAAAAAGAATTTGATATTGCATGGATAAATTAATTGAACTTTTTATAAAATTAAAATAGCTACATATTTAACTAGATTTAACTGTAGGCATAAACGTAAAACAATTTTAAAAGGACAATTTAAAGTAATAAAAACAAAAATTTAACAGTTTAAAAGTTCAAATTTTGTTGATATAAAGAAAATAAATTATTTATTCAACAGTAAAAAGATTGATCAAACTTGAGATTTGAAGATTTTCTTTCTATCGGCAAAGTTATCTGTACTCTTTAATTTTCTATTGACAATAAAGCCAAACCACTTGAGCCATAGAAGTTCTAAGGTTTGATAAATTTTAATTTAGAAAGTTATCTTTCACCTTTGGACACTCTAACAGGAACAGGTACATACATCAGGATAATTAGAACTCAAAGAACTATGTCCAACCAACAGTAGATTAGCAACCTGTTTCAAATCAGTCATGATTTTAATCTTAGATCTGAAGGAACTTCTAACTGGTAATATCTGTAATCAAACAAAGGTGTCAGAAAAGGTTCCTGCAAAATTTTCAGCTTCTTTTTTCCAGTTGATCATCAAAGAAGAATTTAATTACCCTATATGCGTCTACTACTGACTTCGTACTACAAGTTGTGAGCAGATGGGATAATATTGTCACTTTAAAACATGATTTTGGATCAGTGAGTCTTCGATCTTTACAAAGCTCATCAAAATCACTTTCACATCAGTGACTCTCTTGTTTGAAAACTCAGTCGATATTGGTCATTTTGAACAGATTTTGACTGCCTCTTCAACCAATAAATGGAAAAATTTTCGAAAGTCATTTATGTCTAAACGAAAATATCATAGGCGAAATTTTATATCTAGAGATTCTGCTTGTAGTGTTTTTGAGGCAATATCAATATCTGTGTTTCCTAAAGTTTTACACCGATTTACCAACAGTAAAACAAATCTGAAGCCTTCAAGTGTTTTCTTCTAAGTTTCTAAGTGGAATTAGTGGACGAGCTGTGAATCTTGATCTCTCCTTCAGTCAACCACTGTCCCGCCAATTTATTCTTCGCTTTTTCTGAAATTATTCTGTAAATATGGATACTGATGCAAACTAGCTATCGGCAGGTCATTATGTATACATATATAATGGATTAACCATACCTAGTATATGAACTGAAGGTCTGGGAAAGTAACTATATATCTTTGGTTACCTAACCAGACCTATTAGGAACTACAGGTCTGGGAAGATAACTATTTATCTTTGGTTACCTAACCAGATCTAGTAAAGGAACTACAGGTCAGGGAAGGTAACTTTATAACTATGGTTACCTAACCAGACCTATTAAGGGACCTACAGGTCTGGGAAGGTAACTTTATATCTATGATTACCTAACCAGATCTAGTAAAGGAACTACAGGTCTGGTAAGGTAACTATTTATCTATGGCTACCTAACCAGACCTATTAAAGGACCTACAGGTCTGGGAAGGTAACTATATAACTATGATTACCTAACTAGAACTAGTAAAGGAACTACAGGGCTGGGAAGGTAACTATATAACTATGGTTACCTAACCAGATCTAGTAAAGGAACTACAGGTCTGGTAAGGTAACTATTTATCTATGGCTACCTAACCAGACCTATTAAAGGACCTACAGGTCTGGGAAGGTAACTATATAACTATGATTACCTAACTAGAACTAGTAAAGGAACTACAGGTCTGGGAAGGTAACTATATAACTATGGTTACCTAACCAGATCTAGTAAAGGAACTACAGGGCTGGGAAGGTAACTATATAACTATGATTACCTAACCAGATCTAGTAAAGGAACTACAGGTCTGGTAAGGTAACTATATAACTATGGCTACCTAACCAGATCTAGTAAAGGAACTACAGGTCTGGTAAGGTAACTATATAACTATGATTACCTAACCAGATCTAGTAAAGGAACTACAGGTCTGGGAAGGTAACTATATAACTATGGCTACCTAACCAGATCTAGTAAAGGAACTACAGGTCTGGGAAGGTAACTATATAACTATGGCTACCTAACCAGATCTAGTAAAGGAACTACAGGTCTGGGAAGGTAACTATATAACTATGGCTACCTAACCAGATCTAGTAAAGGAACTACAGCTCTGGGAAGGTAACTATATAACTATGATTACCTAACCAGATCTAGTAAAGGAACTACAGGTCTGGGAAGGTAACTATATAACTATGGCTACCTAACCAGATCTAGTAAAGGAACTACAGGTCTGGGAAGGTAACTATATAACTATGATTACCTAACCAGATCTAGTAAAGGAACTACAGGTCTGGGAAGGTAACTATATAACTATGGCTACCTAACCAGATCTAGTAAAGGAACTACAGGTCTGGGAAGGTAACTATATAACTATGGCTACCTAACCAGATCTAGTAAAGGAACTACAGGTCTGGGAAGGTAACTATATAACTATGGCTACCTAACCAGATCTAGTAAAGGAACTACAGGTCTGGGAAGGTAACTATATAACTATGATTACCTAACCAGATCTAGTAAAGGAACTACAGGTCTGGGAAGGTAACTATATAACTATGGCTACCTAACCAGATCTAGTAAAGGAACTACAGGTCTGGGAAGGTAACTATATAACTATGGCTACCTAACCAGATCTAGTAAAGGAACTACAGGTCTGGGAAGGTAACTATATAACTATGGCTACCTAACCAGATCTAGTAAAGGAACTACAGGTCTGGGAAGGTAACTATATAACTATGGCTACCTAACCAGATCTAGTAAAGGAACTACAGGTCTGGGAAGGTAACTATATAACTATGGTTACCTAACCAGATCTAGTAAAGGAACAACAGGTCTGGTAAGGTAACTATATAACTATGGCTACCTAACCAGATCTAGTAAAGGAACTACAGGTCTGGTAAGGTAACTATATAACTATGGCTACCTAACCAGATCTAGTAAAGGAACTACAGGTCTGGGAAGGTAACTATATAACTATGGCTACCTAACCAGATCTAGTAAAGGAACTACAGGTCTGGTAAGGTAACTATATAACTATGGTTACCTAACCAGATCTAGTAAAGGAACTACAGGTCTGGTAAGGTAACTATATAACTATGGCTACCTAACCAGATCTAGTAAAGGAACTACAGGTCTGGTAAGGTAACTATATAACTATGGTTACCTAACCAGATCTAGTAAAGGAACTACAGGTCTGGTAAGGTAACTATATAACTATGGTTACCTAACCAGATCTAGTAAAGGAACTACAGGTCTGGGAAGGTAACTATATAACTATGGTTACCTAACCAGATCTAGTAAAGGAACTACAGGTCTGGTAAGGTAACTATATAACTATGGCTACCTAACCAGACCTATTAAAGGAACTACAGGTCTGGGAAGGTAACTATATAAATATGGTTACCTAACCAGATCTAGTATAGGAACTACAGGTCTGGGAAGGTAACTATTTATCTATGGCTACCTAACCAGACCTATTAAAGGAACTACAGGTCTGGGAAGGTAACTATATAAATATGGTTACCTAACCAGATCTAGTAAAGGAACTACAGGTCTGGGAAGGTAACTATATAAATATGGTTACCTAACCAGATCTAGTAAAGGAACTACAGGTCTGGGAAGGTAACTATATAACTATGATTACCTAACCAGATCTAGTAAAGGAACTACAGGTCTGGGAAGGTAACTATATAACTATGGCTACCTAACCAGATCTAGTAAAGGAACTACAGGTCTGGGAAGGTAACTATATAACTATGGCTACCTAACCAGATCTAGTAAAGGAACTACAGGTCTGGGAAGGTAACTATATAACTATGGCTACCTAACCAGATCTAGTAAAGGAACTACAGGTCTGGGAAGGTAACTATATAACTATGATTACCTAACCAGATCTAGTAAAGGAACTACAGGTCTGGGAAGGTAACTATATAACTATGGCTACCTAACCAGATCTAGTAAAGGAACTACAGGTCTGGGAAGGTAACTATATAACTATGGCTACCTAACCAGATCTAGTAAAGGAACTACAGGTCTGGTAAGGTAACTATATAACTATGGCTACCTAACCAGATCTAGTAAAGGAACTACAGGTCTGGGAAGGTAACTATATAACTATGATTACCTAACCAGATCTAGTAAAGGAACTACAGGTCTGGGAAGGTAACTATATAACTATGGCTACCTAACCAGATCTAGTAAAGGAACTACAGGTCTGGGAAGGTAACTATATAACTATGGCTACCTAACCAGATCTAGTAAAGGAACTACAGGTCTGGGAAGGTAACTATATAACTATGGCTACCTAACCAGATCTAGTAAAGGAACTACAGGTCTGGGAAGGTAACTATATAACTATGGCTACCTAACCAGATCTAGTAAAGGAACTACAGGTCTGGGAAGGTAACTATATAACTATGGTTACCTAACCAGATCTAGTAAAGGAACTACAGGTCTGGTAAGGTAACTATATAACTATGGCTACCTAACCAGATCTAGTAAAGGAACTACAGGTCTGGTAAGGTAACTATATAACTATGGCTACCTAACCAGATCTAGTAAAGGAACTACAGGTCTGGGAAGGTAACTATATAACTATGGCTACCTAACCAGATCTAGTAAAGGAACTACAGGTCTGGTAAGGTAACTATATAACTATGGTTACCTAACCAGATCTAGTAAAGGAACTACAGGTCTGGTAAGGTAACTATATAACTATGGCTACCTAACCAGATCTAGTAAAGGAACTACAGGTCTGGTAAGGTAACTATATAACTATGGTTACCTAACCAGATCTAGTAAAGGAACTACAGGTCTGGTAAGGTAACTATATAACTATGGTTACCTAACCAGATCTAGTAAAGGAACTACAGGTCTGGGAAGGTAACTATATAACTATGGTTACCTAACCAGATCTAGTAAAGGAACTACAGGTCTGGTAAGGTTACTATATAACTATGGCTACCTAACCAGACCTATTAAAGGAACTACAGGTCTGGGAAGGTAACTATATAAATATGGTTACCTAACCAGATCTAGTATAGGAACTACAGGTCTGGGAAGGTAACTATTTATCTATGGCTACCTAACCAGACCTATTAAAGGAACTACAGGTCTGGGAAGGTAACTATATAAATATGGTTACCTAACCAGATCTAGTAAAGGAACTACAGGTCTGGGAAGGTAACTATATAAATATGGTTACCTAACCAGATCTAGTATAGGAACTACAGGTCTGGGAAGGTAACTATTTATCTATGGTTACCTAACCAGACCTATTAAAGGAACTACAGGTCTGGGAAGGTAACTATATAAATATGGTTACCTAACCAGATCTAGTAAAGGAACTACAGGTCTGGTAAGGTAACTATATAAATATGGTTACCTAACCAGATCTAGTAAAGGAACTACAGGTCTGGGAAGGTAACTATATAACTATGGCTACCTAACCAGATCTAGTAAAGGAACTACAGGTCTGGGAAGGTAACTAAATATATCTATGGTTACCTAACCAGATCTAGTAAAGGAACTACAGGTCTGGTAAGGTAACTATATAAATATGGTTACCTAACCAGATCTAGTAAAGGAACTACAGGTCTGGTAAGGTAACTATATAAATATGGTTACCTAACCAGATCTAGTAAAGGAACTACAGGTCTGGTAAGGTAACTATATAACTATGGCTACCTAACCAGATCTAGTAAAGGAACTACAGGTCTGGGAAGGTAACTAAATATATCTATGGTTACCTAACCAGATCTAGTAAAGGAACTACAGGTCTGGTAAGGTAACTATATAAATATGGTTACCTAACCAGATCTAGTAAAGGAACTACAGGTCTGGTAAGGTAACTATATAACTATGGCTACCTAACCAGATCTAGTAAAGGAACTACAGGTCTGGGAAGGTAACTAAATATATCTATGGTTACCTAACCAGATCTAGTAAAGGAACTACAGGTCTGGTAAGGTAACTATATAACTATGGTTACCTAACCAGATCTAGTAAAGGAACTACAGGTCTGGTAAGGTAACTATATAACTATGGTTACCTAACCAGATCTAGTAAAGGAACTACAGGTCTGGGAAGGTAACTATATAACTATGGTTACCTAACCAGATCTAGTAAAGGAACTACAGGTCTGGTAAGGTAACTATATAACTATGGCTACCTAACCAGACCTATTAAAGGAACTACAGGTCTGGGAAGGTAACTATATAAATATGGTTACCTAACCAGATCTAGTATAGGAACTACAGGTCTGGGAAGGTAACTATTTATCTATGGCTACCTAACCAGACCTATTAAAGGAACTACAGGTCTGGGAAGGTAACTATATAAATATGGTTACCTAACCAGATCTAGTAAAGGAACTACAGGTCTGGGAAGGTAACTATATAAATATGGTTACCTAACCAGATCTAGTATAGGAACTACAGGTCTGGGAAGGTAACTATTTATCTATGGTTACCTAACCAGACCTATTAAAGGAACTACAGGTCTGGGAAGGTAACTATATAAATATGGTTACCTAACCAGATCTAGTAAAGGAACAACAGGTCTGGTAAGGTAACTATATAACTATGGCTACCTAACCAGATCTAGTAAAGGAACTACAGGTCTGGGAAGGTAACTAAATATATCTATGGTTACCTAACCAGAAGCGATCACACATTGACTAACATAGTTATCAATATTAACGTAAGCAGTCGTAACTTAACCTGGATTTCGTAATTATTTTATTTCTCATTTTCTAGTAAAGTAATGAGTTTTGTGACTTGAAAAATGTCTTCCGACAAAATATGATCTGTTTGTTTGAATACAATGTAAATAGTTAACAATTTTCCGCAAACCCGACCTCAAAAGGTTCACCCTAGCTAAAATAGCGTGGGTTTAAAGTTCATATTAGCTACAACGTCAGGTAGGTTGAAAACAGCTTAATAATGTTTACTAAGTAGAGGTTATGAAATGAAAACTTTGCAAATCAATATCTGGCTTTAAAAAAAACTATTTATTAGACTGCTCACTGGCTCTTTACCTCCAATGGGGGGACGGCCCTCAAGGGGTCAAAAGGAAATCTTAAATGTAAGCACAGGTTGATGTACATCAAATTAGAGGTCCCGACCGCTGGATTGGCCGCAAAGGGCCCAATGACAGAGTTTGTTTCGCATGGCCTCCACGGTCACCCGATCTGACGCTTTGTGATTTCTACCTTTTTGGGTTCATAAAGGATCGTGTGTATGTGCCTCCACTACCAACTGACTTTCCCGAATTAAGAAACAGGATTGAAGCAGCTGTTACAACAATTACTCAAGAAATACTAATCAAAGTTTGGGAAGAACTCGCATATCGTCTTGACGTGTGCCGTGTGACGGAATGGTGCTCACATTGAACACTTGTAGGCTTTCCTGTAAAACTCTTTGAGTTGATTTTTCATTTGATGTGTCATTTATAGCGGTAAGTTTAATGTAATGAAAGTATAAAACGTTAAAACCCCGCTATTCATTTTGATACACCCGGTAGAGTACAATGCCGCAAATAACAACGACCTAAAGTATGTTTCCTGTTTGCGGGTATACCCACTATCAGTCACAAACAACTTTCTCTTTTAGGCCTATCATGGTTAATCCATTTTCCTTTAATATGAACTTTAAACCTACGTAATTTTAGGTAGGTTGAACTTAGCCGTCCCGGGACTTATTGAACACGCTGTATAAGGCTTCCGAGTTAGTCTATGAAGAAATTTAACAGTATCCTAATTACTAGTCCTAAAACTGCATTTTTATTGTTTAACATAAAACTTACGCAGTTCGTCTATGAAAGACTTATGGATAGAAAGTTTTCTAAAACTAATCCTATCTCACATCGAATTTTCACATAAATAATCATTTTAAAACTTGATGTGGTTTTGGAAACGCTAATGGAGTCTGAGAGGACAAAAGAGTATATTTTTCTTTGTAACTCTAATTGTGAAACCACTCATCTACAGCTGATCAGCTGCCCAGTTTCTGTAGTTACAATATATCAGATGGTTGGCGTTTATCAGCTCGTAAAAACGAATGGAATGAAATACTATTTGTAGCTTGATGTGTCACACCCACTTCCGATGGTTTATAGTGGCCATAAAGACATGTTCTATAATATCTCCAGCTTCCAACTTACAACTCTATGTGCTCAAGTAATTTCCGTAGGTTGTGAAATAGTTCGTTGTAATTGCTTTGCATTCGGTAGGTCGGAACGCTGCCGCGTTCCTAAATCGAGCTTCATACAGCTTCATGGTCGGCAATTCTCATCGTCCTTAGAATGTTCTTGTTAAAAAACTTTTGAGAATTTATAACAAGATTTTTGTTTTTGACTCACGAACCAAGAGGCGCTTAGAAGGTACAATTGGACAAAATTTGATTAAAATCGTTGGTGACAATTTTGAGAAAATCGTTATTTTGATTGTTTTTCCTTAGAGCAGATACCCCCAAAAAATTTTGTGTATCAAAAAAGTGATCAAATTTCGCTCCGTATGATCAAAATCTTGCCCACGTAAAACATTTGGTTAAAATTATTCCACAAGTTTGGACGATAGAGCACTGTACATACGACAGACACATTCTAGTCATTCAAAAATATATAAAAAAGTAAAATAGTGTGTAACTGTTTTAAACAAACACCCTACTGGATAAGACCTCTTGATCTACCAATACAATTTAACATTTCCTACAAGGTCCAAAAAACCAAATTTTGGGCGTTACATTTAGAGGTTTGTTTTACGTTGTGCGATAGAGCTGGGCTAGTACCACCTTAACAAAATTGATTTCCCTACCAACACATCCTGTTCTTCCAATTTCAAACCGTACAAATCGCTCGACATTCTTTCTTATATCTCCACGAAAGCAATCAATTCCAGCCGAAAATAACAGCTTGTCAAGAAATGAATGATGGGGCATTGTTCCGAAACTGTATTTGCATACTCAACTCATTGCATCGCATGGATAGGTGGGTGTACAGGTTTATGCTCTTGGCTACTGGTTTTCGGTCGAAGGACGGACATGCGAACCGATCGTTTGCGTAAAATTATACAACCGATCTAATTAATGGACTTGATTTTATAATTTTCAATTTATGTTTGTTTTTTTGTTTATCGCCTAATTTACATATTTGGAAGTACTTCGCCGGGGAAATGCGCTTCAAGTAACACGTGGCTAAATAGCGGCGCAAAAGCTTTCTATTCGCCCACGCACAAAACCATTATTTCTTTTCAATAGTGGCGAAAAACCAATCATCACAGAAAGAAGGAAAGAAAAAATTCAGGAAAAGATCAATACAAACTCCTAGCTCTTGAATAGCGTCAGAGTCTGAGGGGAACAAGAGTTGGTCAAGAACGAACAGATATTATTGGAGAGATGGCAACCGATACGTTTTGTTTGAGTCTTTAGAGGCTACACTTGAGCAAAATTTGATTGAAATCGGCCTCACGTTTGTTGTGTAAAGCACAGCACATGCGATATACTGTATAGACATAATTCATAAAACCTCTTTTTGGATTTCAAAACTATTATATCCGTAAAAACTCGATATAGATTCTTATTACACATCACATAACTTTCTGTAAACGAAGTCGTCAATTAGGTTATTTAATAGGAACTCCTCCAGTTTCAATGTATCACCTATTAGTATCACTTTCTGATAAAAGAAATCTGACATCCTGTTTATTTGATTGATTGATACAAAAAGTAACTTATACTTTTGGTAAATGCTTATTTGCTTAGTTGATAATAAAAGTAACTGATACTTTTGTCTTGAACTCATTTGGTGTATATGTTACAAACCTAACTGATACTTTTGCCTGTACTTATTTGGTGTATATGTTACAAAATACACACTATAGTAAATCACAACGAATTTAAGTACCTACATGGTTGATAATAAAAGTAACTGACACTTTGTCTTGTCTCATTTTGTGCAATTGATACAAACGTAACTGATACTTTTGTGTTGTACTCATTGGGTGTATCTGATACAAAATAACATTATAGTAAATCACAACGAATTTAAGTACATGGTTGATAATAAACCTAACTGATACTTTTGTGATGTACTTATTTGGTGTATCTGACACAAATTAACACTTTAGTAAATCACAACAATTTAAGTACCTACATGGTTGATAATAAAAGTAACCGATACTTTGTCTTGTACTCATTTTGTGCAATTGATACAAACCTGATACTTTTGTGTTGTACACATTTGGTGTATTTGATACAAAATAACACTTTAGTAAATCACAACGAATTTATGTACATGGTTGATAATAAAAGTAACTGACACTTTGTATTGTCTCATTTTGTGCAATTGATACAAACGTAACTGATACTTTTGTGTTGTACTCATTGGGTGTATCTGATACAAAATAACATTATAGTAAATCACAACGAATTTAAGTACATAGCCTACATGGTTGATAATAAAAGTAACTGACACTTTGTCTTGTCTCATTTTGTGCAATTGATACAAACGTAACTGATACTTTTGTGTTGTACTGATTGGGTGTATCTGATACAAAATAACATTATAGTAAATCACAACGAATTTAAGTACATGGTTGATAATAAACCTAACTGATACTTTTGTGATGTACTTATTTGGTGTATCTGACACAAATTAACACTTTAGTAAATCACAACAATTTAAGTACCTACATGGTTGATAATAAAAGTAACCGATACTTTGTCTTGTACTCATTTTGTGCAATTGATACAAACCTGATACTTTTGTGTTGTACACATTTGGTGTATTTGATACAAAATAACACTTTAGTAAATCACAACGAATTTATGTACATGGTTGATAATTTAAGTAACTGACACTTTGTATTGTCTCATTTTGTGCAATTGATACAAACGTAACTGATACTTTTGTGTTGTACTCATTGGGTGTATCTGATACAAAATAACATTATAGTAAATCACAACGAATTTAAGTACATAGCCTACATGGTTGATAATAAAAGTAACTGACACTTTGTCTTGTCTCATTTTGTGCAATTGATACAAACGTAACTGATACTTTTGTGTTGTACTGATTGGGTGTATCTGATACAAAATAACATTATAGTAAATCACAACGAATTTAAGTACATGGTTGATAATAAACCTAACTGATACTTTGTGATGTACTTATTTGGTGTATCTGACACAAATTAACACTTTAGTAAATCACAACAATTTAAGTACCTACATGGTTGATAATAAAAGTAACCGATACTTTGTCTTGTACTCATTTTGTGCAACTGATATAAACCTAACTGATATTTTTGTGTTGTACACATTTGGTGTATCTGATACAAAATAACACTTTAGTAAATCAGAACGAATATAAGTACATGGTTGATAATAAAAGTAATTGATACTTTGTCATGAACTCATTTTGTGCAATTGATACAAACCTGATACTTTTGTGTTGTACACATTTGGTGTATTTGATACAAAATAACACTTTAGTAAATCACAACGAATTTATGTACATGGTTGATAATAAAAGTAACTGACACTTTGTCTTGTCTCATTTTGTGCAATTGATACAAACGTAACTGATACTTTTGTGTTGTACTCATTGGGTGTATCTGATACAAAATAACATTATAGTAAATCACAACGAATTTAAGTACATACATGGTTGATAATAAAAGTAACTGACACTTTGTCTTGTCTCATTTTGTGCAATTGATACAAACGTACATGATACTTTTGTGTTGTACTGATTGGGTGTATCTGATACAAAATAACATTATAGTAAATCACAACGAATTTAAGTACATGGTTGATAATAAACCTAACTGATACTTTTGTGATGTACTTATTTGGTGTATCTGACACAAATTAACACTTTAGTAAATCACAACAATTTAAGTACCTACATGGTTGATAATAAAAGTAACCGATACTTTGTCTTGTACTCATTTTGTGCAACTGATATAAACCTAACTGATATTTTTGTGTTGTACACATTTGGTGTATCTGATACAAAATAACACTTTAGTAAATCAGAACGAATATAAGTACATGGTTGATAATAAAAGTAATTGATACTTTGTCATGAACTCATTTTGTGCAATTGATACAAACCTGATACTTTTGTGTTGTACACATTTGGTGTATTTGATACAAAATAACACTTTAGTAAATCACAACGAATTTATGTACATGGTTGATAATAAAAGTAACTGACACTTTGTCTTTCACTCATTTTGTGCAATTGATACAAACCTGATACTTTTGTGTTGTACACATTTGGTGTATCTGATACAAAATAACACTTTAGTAAATCACAACCAATTTAAGTACATTAAAACATAGTCTTACGTACCTTTTTTGAGATGAATCCTCTGAAATGTTTCCAAGATGGCTGAAGTAATGAACTGGGAGAGCTTTAGTCCTTAACTTGACTTGGGACTTAGCAGGCCAGTAGGCCAACCATGTCGCCCACTCTACCGCCAAGTCCCAAACCACCTTAAGGATGTCAGGAAGTCCTTAGGTCCCCATGAACTGCAGACGTTCTGACGTATATCGTTGTAATACTGAAAATCTCCAATTTACACATAAAAACAATGTCAAAAGAAGACGTTTCAACGACCAGGTCGTCATCATCAGGGTCAATCACCTAGATATCGTTGCTAAGATAGGTTAGACAACCTTGCAATAAGTTGATATTTAAAACGTGAAAAAACATAAATATAGTTTAAATATAATTAATTACAGGATCAAACCTGCTTCACGTATGTCCATAATAGGGTAGATATTATTTGATTATAATCGAGCTTTTAAAATGACGGAAATCATGGTTCATTTTGATGGTCCGAAAGGAAGCAAGGACCTTATTTCACACTCGTGTCTGTTCGTCTATAGGTCGCAACCCGTCCACGCAAATAAAAAAAATAAACGACCTTGGGGTAGTTAAGGAACAAAAAATATCGAATTGAAACATTTTTTGTTTTGTTTTGTTCGAAAATATTGTGTTTGGTATCAAATAAAACTATGAACTGTTCTGATTACGAATATGTATGTTTATTTGATGAAAAAATTAATATGCTGGCGCTAGGCAAAATTTAAAGTGTTGGATATCATGTCCTCCTCCTTCTAATTTGAACACGTGACCTAAAAATTTGAAAAGATAAAAATATTTGAATTTAAAATTAAATTCCAGTGCGAAATCATATATTATAGTTTTTTGTATGACGAATACAACTTAATTTTTCTACAGTTGTTGACAAAGTGGCATTTTGTTCATTTAAATTAGTTTGCAAAACAGCTGATTTCTCATCAATTTATCTTTGCACACTACTTTGCTCACTCCGAATGGCAACCGAACAAAACGAAATTTAGGTTAAGTTTATTTGAATTGATTTATAATATACAGGAAATGTCCCGTATGTAGGTTAGATTAATTCTTACATGTAAAATAACATAAATAAACAACGAAACAACTTTTTAAAGTTGAAAATAGGAAGTAATTATTCATGAAGATGATTGACAGTGTATGTACACGGAGAGTATTTTTCGTTTGCCGAGTTTTGAAGTTGGCAATCCCGTTTCCTCAACAATACACCTAAGTTATTTGTAATATTCATAAATAATCTCAGTTTTGACGTGAGAACTTCTACTCAGTGTTGATGTGTTGTTTAGCACTACTGCTATATTTTGTGTAGTTAGTTTTAAAATATGGACAGTTCAGATTTTAAAATAATCTGAAAAATAAGAAAAATGCTGTTATTAAAGATCGAATTGTAATTGATTGTTTGTTTGAACACTATTGTATTAAATTAATGTTTTATTAAATTGTGTTACTGCTGAAGTATGTTTTTTATTTGTCACAAAATAACAACTGTAGACAAAGTATAATGTGCAATTCGTGGGCAAAGTGTCTTTTTTAAACTCGATAAAATTGACGCACGAGACTTGCTACTTTGCTCACTAGTTGCACACATAACTATTAACCACACAATGAGAAATGCGTAGCGTGTAAGTTTTAAAAGCAGTTTTTGTGAGATGTGAGACAAACAATTCAATAGCAATTAAAAGATGGATTACATTTTTCTAAATTTCTCTTATTAGGCTTAGTAGGTTCAACTAAGACCCTTCTATTGAAACTTTATTTAATTTTTTAATAAAGTTACCAAAAATTTGAATCGTTCAACAATTATACCTGTGAGGGTAAAACGCTGAAAATTAAAACTTAGAAATTGTTTCTTTGTGTTGCAGCCATTTTGTTTGTATAAACACCAGTGTGTTGAAATTTTCGCACAACTTTTTCGGTAACTTGATTAAAAAGTGTGTAAAGTTTCAAAAGAATCGGTTGAAGAATAAGCGATTGAGAGAAAATCAAAAGTATGTACCTCTTTGTGGGACACGCTGTATCGTAGAGTAGGCTGGGGTAATATGAATTCTAGGCTTAGTTCTTTACCTTATTTTAAATTGTCAATATTACAGCTGATGATATTTATATATGAACAGAAGGGAAAACACTACTTTAAGCTGAAGTAGTTGGAAACAGTCAATCGTCAATGATTTTCTGTTTTATACGAATTATAACTTGCAGTTTTGTTTCAAACTTTACCGTTACATACATGTGTCTAAAATTATTAAAAGTAAAGCTGTCAGAAGTAAGATCTCCGTCTGTAGGTGATTTCCAAGTCAATGTCACTTGGAAGGTCAATCTATCTGAAGATTTATCCCGGATTTTCTTGTGAATGAGAGCGGCATAGGTTTCGGCTGCCCCCGCATATTTCCGGTTTATGTTTTATCCGTCTAATCATTGACTATCTACATGCACTGATCAGCTGCGAAACCGGTTCTGTATGTGGGCGTGCCTGCAAGTTCACTCAACCTACTTGAAGAGTTTTTAATACAATATCTATTAAAAACACACACACTCAAAATATTCTGATGAAATTTTATAATAATGTTGGTACGATGAACTAAAAGAGGCAAATTTTTTGTTTTTCAGATTTATTTGTTTTTAGGTTCTCTAGTTTTTAAAACGAAGTCCCTTGCAACCCAAATGATGTCCCCACCGATTTTGATCAAATGTGGCGTATTTTGAACATAACTGGAGTCTTCTTATCTATTTAATTAATTAAATTATGAAGGATCCTATTGTTTTATTTATTTATATAAAGCAAAAGTAAAAATATATTATCCCTTAGTAAAGCAGTATTGGAAAGCTGTTTCTTTATCAGTAATAATGTTGAAAGTTTTCTGTAAATTCCAAGGTCAACTTATCTCTGAATCTCTCACTCTTATGTCTGTAGCAGATACCCTAAAATGCAAAATCTTCAAAAATTGCAAACCAATATAAAGTGACCAAATCTATTTAAGCAAATTTAAATGATAAATAAATTTGTATATTTTAAAGTAGTACTTTAGAATAAAAATAAACAGTTCCAGTTAAACAGTTTAAAAGCTATGAATAACTAACTACAGTTATGTGGTTATTTCGAGAGATATGTGGTTTTATTAATGTTAGCCGTGAAAACTGTTTAATTTTACGATGTAAGCAATCAATCAAAACACAAAGTAAATCCCCACAAATAAAGTAAGCACTATATAAGTTAACCTGAAAATAATTTAAAACAGCTGTTATAAATTCTCAAACAAAACAACAACAAAAAAAAACTTCACAATTTAAACTGTTTAATTTTGCGAGACGTAAGCAATCAATCAAAACATAAAGTAAATCCCCACAAATAAAGTAAGCACTATATAAGTTAACCTGAAAATAATTTAAAACAGCTGTTATAAATTCTCAAACAAAACAACAAAAAAAACTTCACAATTTAAACTGTTTAATTTTACGAGATGTAAGCAATCAATCAAAACACAAAGTAAATCCCCACAAATAAAGTAAGCACTACATAAGTTAACCTGAAAATAATTTAAAACAGCTGTTATAAATTCTCAAACAAAACAACAACAAAAAACTTCACAATTTAAACTGTTTAATTTTACGAGATGTAAGCAATCAATCAAAACATAAAGTAAATCCCCACAAATAAAGTAAGCACTATATAAGTTAACCTGAAAATAATTTAAAACAGCTGTTATAAATTCTCAAACAAAACAACAAAAAAAACTTCACAATTTAAACTGTTTAATTTTACGAGATGTAAGCAATCAATCAAAACATAAAGTAAATCCCCACAAATAAAGTAAGCACTATATAAGTTAACCTGAAAATAATTTAAAACAGCTGTTATAAATTCTCAAACAAAACAACAAAAAAAACTTCACAATTTAAACTGTTTAATTTTACGAGATGTAAGCAATCAATCAAAACATAAAGTAAATCCCCACAAATAAAGTAAGCACTATATAAGTTAACCTGAAAATAATTTAAAACAGCTGTTATAAATTCTCAAACAAAACAACAACAAAAAACTTCACAATTTAAACTGTTTAATTTTACGAGATGTAAGCAATCAATCAAAACACAAAGTAAATCCCCACAAATAAAGTAAGCACTATATAAGTTAACTTGAAAATAATTAAAAACAGCTGTTATAAATTCTCAAAGAAAACAAAAAGTATTTGAGAATTTATAACAGCTGTTTAAAATCATTTTTGTTTGGAAACATGTTATTATAATTAAAAATTAATTAGAAAATTGGCGTTTTCAATAAAAATGAACGAATTTCATCAAATCTGCATGTTTTTAATGGGACACATCAGTCATTAAATTCAGCTCTATAGTAAAGAATTATGCAACTGTCGAAGACATTAATTTTCTCGGAGAAAATGAATTATAAAATAAACATCTAAATAATTGTCAAGAATAAAATATATAATGTGATATACATAATATTGTCATCTGCACTGTTAAAATAAAATTTCATGAATTTCTTATAATGTTGATCGCTGTTGTAATCAGCTCTTCAATATTGAGAGTAACAGTGAGTTGAGTACAAAAGGTGTTCATAGAGACCTTTTCTTAAACAGGTATGGTTATGTAAGACTGCTTAATATGTAACAAAATTGTAATCACACTGGGGTATGCATTTCTTTTGTTACAAATAGAGAATGTCACACTGTCATGTGACAAAAACACAAAAACGGTTGAAATTATTTTGATAAAATTTTTGTTAAAATATAGCCTCTAAGGATACAAAAAACGTGTTTGTTGAGATCTCTCCGAAATTGTCTGTTCGTAAGTTAGAAGGAAAATCCAAAATATGAGCTGTTGTAAACATTATTTTTGTGAAACGTGAAAAGAACCTACATGTCAACTATTTAAAGTTAATGAGCAAAATTAGTGCGCAAAATGTGGTCTATTTTGAGGATAACTCAAGTCTCTTTTCAATGTTTAGACCATAACCAAATTACGATTTTCACAAAAACGGTTGAAATTATTTTGATAAAATTTTTGTTAAAATGTAGCCTCAAGGGATACAAACAAAACTTGTTGGGCGCCATTTCTCAGAAAATGTCTGTTCTAAAGTTACAGGTAAAAATTTGAGCTGTTGTAAACATTATTGTGGTGAAACGTGAAAAAAAAAAACTGTTTAAAATTAATGAGCAAAATTAGTGCGCAAAATGTGGCATATTTTGAGATAACCTTAAGTCTCTTTTTAATTTTGTAATGTGTGAAAATTAAAGGATGTTTAGAACAAAACACAAAATTACGATTTCCACAAAAACGGTTGAAATGATTTTGATAAAATTTCGTTAAAATATAGTCTCTAATGATCCAAATTGAAATGCATTGATCAACAAAAATGTTGTTTTACGCTTTATCGGTAAAAACGTCAATGGAACTATTATTAAAGATTTGTTTTCTTAAAATCGGCTCTATTGTTTATAATATGCATAATCAATATTGATGAAACAGGGAAATTTACACAGTCGCCATTTTGAAATTTTCCTTCCATTTTCACTCATCCAGTAAATCGTTGAAAATATCGACTTCTGTTTTGACAGATCTTCACTCTTACCTAAATAATTAATTCAATGACCTCAGGAAATAAAAACATAATTTCCGACGTCAGTAGCACGCACGATAGCGGTCACAAAAATTAAGATAGGAACATGGAATTTGGACTAAAGTGTGCTCGTATAAAACCCTATTGAAAGACGGAAACATATAAAAAAATCAAAATGGCGGCCATTTTAAACAGTTTATTGTTCACATCTCGTGTATTTCTCAATTTATAACACATTAAATGAGATAAAGATGTGCAGATTTCAACTCTGCATGTAATGGTACCAACCCCACCTCTCTACGATGACAAATAGCGAAGTTATGGGGGGGGGAATATAATTTCGAACTTTTACCTCCCTTGAAAATGTGATATTTATATAGTTTATGAGATCCAACTGAGCCCATTGATCAACGAGTGGAGACTTTTCAATATATACACAATTACGAGATTCAGAAAACCTGTGTAACAACTGTTTTAAACAAACACACCACTGGATAAGACTTCTTGATCTACCAATACAATTTAACATTTCCTACAAGACACAAGAAACCAACTTTTGGGGGTACATTTACATGATCTCTTTTTATCGCATGATGCGGCTGGGTAAGTACCATGATGGCAACACTCATATAAAACTATAGGTTAGGCCTACTTCTTGTCTTCCGTAGTTGTCTAGAAAAGGAGTTATCCTTGATCTTTTAGGTTAACGGTAGCTTAATCGGTACCGTTTCAATATTGATAGAGGAAAAGAAGAAAAAAGAAATCAAATAGAAATGGTGTTTGCAATTAAGAGGACCGTGTATCAACGCGATATGAATCTAGGCAACGAGCGTTGCCGGCCGCTTTCTAGAACACTGGCCTTCTAAATAACAATGATTGTTTGCCGTGCTAATGTAGTTGTGGAGGCATCTATAGGGTGTGGGGTAAATCCAATACGGCGAGAATCAACGTCGTGTTTTTTTAAACAAAAACAAGGCACAAACTTTCTCACTTAACAATCCAATGATTGTTTGCCGTGGTAATGTAGTTGTATAATCTGTTTTGTGGAGGCATCTATAGGGTGTGGGGTAAATCAGATACGGCGAGAATAAACATCGTGTTTTTTTTTTTTAACAAAAACAAGGCACAAACTTTCTCACTTAACAATCCTCAAAACCCCCGTCAGTAAGTCGCAACCAGTCTACACAGACAAGACGATAAATCCTGTATATTTCAAACTTTGTATTTATATTCTTTGTATTGTCCCCCATATAGGAAAAATATAGTGGTAATAATAAATGACCTTGGGGTAGTTAAGGGCAAAAACTATCAAGTTGAAAATTTATTTTTTGGAAATATCATGTGTGAAGTATCAGATAAAAATAAAAAATATTCTGATTACGAATATGTATGTTTATTTGAGGAATAAATTAACATAATGCTAGGCCGCTTGAAAGATTTCAATATAAAACCAACTGTCCCTATTTAAATATTTCACATGTGAGAACCCAATAGGGGTGTAATTAGTTATATTAAAGATTTGCTAATCATTCGTGTCCTTTGAAAGTCATATCAAAGGTTCTGAGTATACCATCGTGTCCTTGTTGCTGAGAGGTTTTAGTCGTCACTCTCTGATGAAAAACGGAAATAATTCTGTTCGTTACAATCCCACCTATGACACAAGGTTCTGTAGAATTAGGTTCTTTTCAATCTGTAAGGCGGAGTGAAGGCCCACTTTAAACAAACAGTAGTTGGTTTTAGTTTAAATTGACGGGGTTAGTTTTAATCAAATTGTATTGAAAATGTAAATTTTTACATGGGAGAATCTAATAGGTATGATTAGCTATATTAGAATTGTGCTGGTAGCCAAGATGTTTTAATCGTCACTTTATGTTAAAGAATGTAACGATTAGGTTCTTTCCAATGTGTAAGGCGTTTTGAGGGCCCACTTTAAACAATCAGTAGCTGGTTTGAGTTGAACAAATTCCGAAAAAAAAATTGTTTCATGTAAGATTGGAACAGACTTTTTATTTGTTAGGAATTCGAGTTCAATATATTGGAAGCGTGTTTTGTTTGAAAATGTAAGCAGGCCTTCGAAGATACGGTCTTCAATTTGTCTTGAAGAAGAAAGAAGAGCACAATCTTCACAATAAATCCAAATGGACAGATGAGTTCGTCCGTCTGCATCAGCAAAATATCCACGCTTATAAAGCTTATCGGCCTTTAACACGCTTTGCAATTTCCAATCTTAATTGGTTCACCGGTAATATATATAAAGTTGGTAGTGATTAATTCAAGAAATCTTTATTTTATAAAAGGAATTCCTTGTTTCGGATCTTCACTCTTCGTCGAACAAGAGACGGGTTTTCCAGATGCTGGTTACTCGTAATTTACTGTAAGATAGCGCTGAGAAAATGTTGGATTTGTAAATTAGACAAATTGATGGATTGATCTGTTGTGATACCGACGGTACGACATGTGCGATGCGGAGTGTTTCTGATTGGTCGGAAGTAAGTGATGTGGAACGTTTATCTGTGCGCATAGTAATGTGGTCAGCGCATGACTTTACGGTGTACAATCTTTGTCCCATTCAGTTGAATTATACAGTTTGAGGTTTGGTTAGGTTAGGTCAGGTTACGTTTGGTTAGGTTAGGTTAGGTTAGGTAAGTTTAGCTTAGGTTAGGTTAGGTTAGGATGTAGGATGTAGGATTAAATTTAGGTTAGGTTAGGTTAAGATGTAGGATGTATGATTAAATTTAGGTTAGGTTAGGTTAGGTTAGGTTAGGATGGGTTAGGTTAGGTTAGGTTAGGATGTAGGATTAAATTTAGGTTAGGTTAGGTTAGGTTAGGATGTAGGATGTAGGATTAAATATAGGTTAGGTTAGGTTAGGTTAGGATGTAGGATGTAGGATTAAATTTAGGTTAGGTTAGGTTAGGATGTAGGATGTAGGATTAAATATAGGTTAGGTTAGGTTAGGATGGGTTAGGTTAGGTTAGGTTAGGTTGTAGGATTAAATTTAGGTTAGGTTAGGTTAGGTTAGGTTAGGATGTAGGATGTAGGATTAAATTTAGGTTAGGTTAGGTTAGGATGTAGGATGTAGGATTAAATATAGGTTAGGTTAGGTTAGGATATGTTAGGTTAGGTTAGGTTAGGATGTAGGATTAAATTTAGGTTAGGTTAGGTTAGGTTAGGATGTAGGATGTAGGATTAAATTTAGGTTAGGTTAGGTTAGGATGTAGGATGTAGGATTAAATTTAAGAATTCTCCGTAAAATGTAATTGGATGAACCGTTTCTTAATAACGCCTGGAAGAGTAAAATTAAAAAATTGTTTTCCTTTTTTAAAAGCGAAAAATCTCTCGACCCACCATTACCTTTCAATAAAACGAAGAAACATAAGAACCTCAAGCCCTCGATAACTTTAAAAGCGTCAGTGTCGGAAGAGAACAAGATTTGGTCAAGAGAGACTTAATAGGCAAGAAAGAGAGGGATTTAAATCAAAACAACTTGAAGAAAGGTGTAGATCCAGCTAGGTTAGGTTAGGTTAGGTTAGGTTAGGTTTGGTTAGGTTAGGTTAGGTTAGGTTAGGTTAGGTTAGGTTAGGTTAGGTTAGGTTAGGTTAGGTTAGGTTAGGTTAGGTTAGGTTAGGATGTAGGATTAAATTTAGGAAATCTCTGGAAAAGGTAATTGGATGAACCGTTTCGTTAATAACTTCAGGACAAAAGTAAAACTGGAAAAAAATCGCTTTGAAATAAAGTAGTTTTATTACATGACAAAAAGATACAAAAACATTACGAAATATTCCGACTCACCTTTTCTCGGAACCAAATAAACAAATCGAATAAAACTTTGACACACAAATAGTACGTATTCAAACGCGTTTCGACGTCTAAATCGTCATTTTCAGTGGCGCACGAGCAGCTAAACTATAACTGTGTTAAGGATTAATTATTATAGTTTACTTATTGAAACGTCAAAGAGGTAGAAATTTTGAACGATTACCCAAATTAAAACGATTACCCAAATTACCCAATACTTCGTATATTGGGTAATTAAAACTCGGCATCTATATTTAGACGCGTCGTATTATCTTCTCTTTGCATAATGCGTGAGAAAATTTAAAGAAAACTGTGAAAATTTAAAGAAAACAGTGAAAATTTCCGTCCGATCTTGTCAATCTCTTTAAACGAAATACGGTGTTCCACAAGGTTCAGTGTTAGCACCGATCTTATTTCAAACGTTTAATTTGTACTGGAAAGTATAAGTTTCATTAATTATAGGCTTACACTTCTTCCTTGTTTTATTCAACAAGTCGGCCAATGGAATGCGTCTAAACATGCGACAAAATGCAGTAAATTATGTACAAACTAGGAAGTACATGCGTTGAATCTACGAGTAACATTTCAATCGACAGTCTCATAATTAATATCATCTGCAATAATTGGTCCGATTAAGTTTTATCCGAGAAAGACAGTGCAATAATTGTCTATTTAAATCTTTGGTTTTGTCCTTTTTGTTTAAAAGTCAAAACCTCGTGATCATCATCGTCTTAAAAGTCTCCCAGACAGTGTCGGTAAAGATCAAGAGGAAATATGGAAAAGGGAATCTAACAAAATAGTGTACAACCAGCTTGGTTCCTTCGGGATTGCCAACCGCGTACTCATTAAAGTGAGACCCTGAGGGTAACTTTCATATAGGATGTATTTAATACACTTTTATCAAATTGCACAAACTTTCTCACTTCTCCAAAACCAAAAATGTTACAGTAGCCTCAGACTAGGATTGTGTCTGTTGTAAGGAGCGTGTCCTCCCTAGCCTGACTTGAAGGTACAACCCATTCCAAGAAAACTAGCTACACAAATTACTGCTTAGCTACATTTAATTCTTAAAGTTACAACTTCGTGACAGACTTTTGTAAACGTTTTATTCTTATTTACACCGATAAAAGAAACGAAAGTAGGGTAGGCGTTTACACAGAAGCATTTGAGGTCTATTTTTTTTATTGGGGTTGTACAGTTGAAAGCAAACGCAACAAAGTGTGGGAGCCGCTCTTTTCCCTCCACCCCAGACACATTCCTAGCTTGAGGATACTGTAGTTTGATCTTGTCAATCAAACAGTGAACATGAACCAAATATATACCGTCTTAAAGAGCATGTTTTTTGGATTCAATAAGGGCCTAAACTGGCTTCGTTGTTACCATAATCACGCTCACAGCGTAAATAGTTTTTTATAAGTTACAATAATCAAGGTTCATTTATCTGTTATTATTCCTATACCGCCAACTAGAGATTTTGCACACAAGTTTAGATCGTTAACTTCGTTAATCGTTAGATTCGGTTGTTCCGAATTTGAGAAATTACAGTTTTATAACACGTAGATTGATTGTTTTGTTCACTATTAACTCACAAAATGATATTTTTGTATAGATCAATAGTTTTGGTTTATTTACTTATATTAATTTGATCAAAATTTAGTTGAAATATTTTTAAATTTAGTGTTTTTTCCTTACGGTAGCCAGATGGAGGTCCAAATTATGAGAAAAAATCCGCATTCTAAATTTGATTAAAATCTGTCCACCCGTTTGGGTTGTAAAGCACTGCACATACGATATTACCTCTCAAACCACAATTTCCACCACAAGGGACCAAAAAACATCGATTTTTTTGACCCTCTGTACAACGTACGTTTAAAAAAGGACGAAACAGATACCGGAACTTTTTACCACCCTGAATATCCCACTCCTTGATCCAGCCTGTCACAAGAAGCTCTAGTTTATCGGAAGTAATCCACCTGAATGTCCAGTTCTGCTCTTTAACACCTCCTCAACCTCCTCGTAACCGTCGCCCCAAGCCATCTCGATTTCTCGTTGGAGTAATCTCCTGATACGATTATCCGAACATTAGTTTTGGTTTATGTACGTGTAAACGCCATGTTGTTGCTAGGAGCAGCGAAACCAGTGCCTTGACAATTAGAAAAATAGTTATACTCCTGTTATGGCCAGAAGCAGTCGAGAGTTCACGGCCTTTAATATCTATTAGGCTTAGTTTAACTTTTATTACTGTTTAAATTGTAATGTTAGATCTTTGTGCATGCTGTTTCTGTGTTAACTAGCAGCAAACTTCATTATCTCTGAGTAAATAACGCAAACATAACCTCGAAATAAGACGTGCATTTTTAACAGCTGATCGGATAAAACAGCTGTTAAGATTCGTAGTTAAAAGTGAAAAACATCTGTTTCAGTAGTTTTTTGTTCACATTACCGTTTATGGAGGAATATTTTTAATAAAAACAACTATTATGGTACTTACCCAGCCCAATTGTCCAATACAATACAAACAGATCCTCTTGAGCCTTGTAGGAAGAGGTCTAATTCAGTAAGTTGTTTGTTTTAAAACAGTTGTTCGACAGGTTTTCTGAACCTCGTAATTGTAATAATAAAAAATTGCCTGGCAAATTATGAAGTTCAGTATATTTCATACTTTGTCTAGGCATTCTATAGATCTCCAGATGCATTTTAATTAGAGTTTGAAATACAGGTTTTCCATAGCTTTCAGGTTAGGTTGGGTTGGGTGCAATTATTTCAGTAAAAATTTACTACACACATCATATTTTCACCAATTCATATTTGTTTATATTGAAAATAAATAATTTTCTGAGCAAATCGATTTTATTTCATACTTTGTCTAGGCATTCTATATAATGTCCTCTACACTTCAGACAGAATTTGGAATATCGGATTTTCCATAGCTTTTAGGTTAGGTTAGGTTAGGTTTGGTTAGGTTAGGTTAGGTTAGGTTAGGTTAGGTTCATTAGCTTGAGCAAGACCCGTAATGATTTAACAAAATGTCTGGGGATTATAAACAATCCTAGCCAAAGTGAGTAAAGATTTTAAAAAAATTACTTAATTTTTTTTTACTTTGCCAAAAAATCTTAGGCAATTTATAGAATGTCTAGATTTTATACATTGCCGGTAACACATAAGGTTCATTTTCCCTTTTAAAATGACATTTTTGATCGTGAAAAGTTTAATTTTTTTTTAAAATTTGGAGTGAGCGAGAAAGTTAGTGCAAATTTTCATACCAATCATTTCCAACACTCTAGAGATGTCTTCTCTCTCTACAACTCCCAATTTACAGTGTCCATCCAACGACACGAGCAATAAAACATCTGTCATCAGCACAAGTTCAGGAAATATAGCGTAGAGGCATTGTAAAGTCAACCACGAAATCCCCCACAATTCTAAGAATATTATTTTCAAAATTAATTTCTCTATCGTTCTTAAACGCTGTAGGAACTCTCCTTTTGATCCACAGCCGACAAATTAAAAACCAATTCACTATTTAAAATTAACCTAATACCATAATACCGCTTCAAAATGAGATCGTTAACTTCTTACATAGGTGTAGAACTCCAAGAACCCTAATGAGATGTTATTTACGAATATAAACATAATTAATCGTTTAGGAGTATCGGGCGAAAATGAGCCTGGCTTTGAACATTAGGACCTAATTATAGTTCATTTTAAAGATGATTAAAAGGTTTTGTAATTAGAGGATCAGATGGGAAATCTCTTCGTTAACAAGAGGATAAAACAGTAGAATGGTTGACGCTCCATGTTGCAGTAGTTAAGGGTAGGGTTTGGCGAACACAACGTCCTTGCATCCCAGCTCTTCATGTTGTTCTGAGGTCGTTTCTACGACCTGCACTAATCCCCACTACCGTGCAGGATATCTTTCTTTCTTGATCTATCCTTTCATATCTGTTTCACTTCAACTCCCCCCCCTTACTACCTCTTCATTCCCCCCTTTCTGGAAAGCAAAATGACAAATAACAAGTTTACCCGAGATGTCACCGCATCAACCAGCTGAGATATTGGTAACTGTATTCAGGAGAACCCCCAATCGCATCTACACTGACAGAGAGGCAGCAATATGTGGGAATGCCGAGAGAACTTCAAGGCAAAGTCTCTGGAGAATCGGTTACCGGAGCATAGAGGAGTTGATGGAAATTAGGCGGTAGATAAAAATAGGTTTCTCTAAGATGGGATATCCTTAAAGCTATGAAATGTGAAGTTAAAAACAGCTGATATTAACCTTATATTATCCGTCATGTAACTGTGTTAGTCTAGGATTGACGCATTTCGGGACTATGTCCCATCATTAGAAATTTCTCTCGTAGAAAAATATCTGATGATGGGACATAGTTTCGAAACGCTTCAATACTAGACGAACAAAGTCACATGACGGATAATATAAGGTAAATATATATCTAACGGTGTCTGTCTGTCTGTGTGTTACTCAATCACGTATAAACTACTGGACTCATTGAGCTGAAATTGTACATGGATATGGTTAGGGTCCCTGGTTAACACATAGACCTATTTTTATTTAGAAATTCCATCAGGGCACCGCCCCACTGGCCTTGAAAACTCCCTTAACACTCAATACATATATACGTCAACCCCGTACGAAGGACGGGTACTCTGCTAGTAGTATATATAGATTGACTTGGCTACTAATCAACAATGTTTAAAAACAGAGATAAAAATTACTGACGATGACCAAGTAGGAGGAGAAACATGTTTACTCACATCTAAATTCGTCACTTTCTTCCTGCATTGTTTGAAAATCCATTTTTGTTTTTATTATAAGGGTTTCGAACGCAATCTGAAAAGAACAAAAATATTATTTAGTTTTTAATTTACACATTAGACGGTAATTTTATAAATAAATTATGTAAAAACACTGCAATGACTTTCTCACTCACCCATCCCCCAAAACCAAAAAAAAATAAATAATCTCAATCAAAAAGTGAAAAAGAAATATGGAAAAAAGAATGAAAAAAGTCTTAAAATAATAAATTTTATCCAAAGTCGTTTATTTAGAGATAACCTAACCTAACCTAACATAATCTAAACTAACCTAACCTAACATAATCTAACCGAACCTAACCTAACCTATCTTACCTAATCTACCTTACCTAACCTAACCTAACCTAACCTACCTTACCTAACCTAACCTAACCTAACCTAACCTACCTTACCTAACCTACCTTACCTTACCTAACCTAACCTAACCTAACCTAATCTAACCAAACCTTACCAAAGTCAAGAAATTAGTGATAATACATACAGTAGTTACGAAGTTTAAAAACCTGTATAACAACTGTTTTAAAAAAAAAACTATTGAAAATTTACATTTATAGAATCTGCTTGTATTACATTGTACAATTGGGCTGGGTAAGTATCAAGATGGCGTCCATTAACTTGTTTATCTTTTGCAATATATATTATAATATTTTCATACTATTCCACATATTATTAATCTTATTTTGTGGTTAGGTTGGCAGCATCTTTGATCAACTTGAGTCCTATGAGCTAGTTTTTATGAAAGGCGTAATTGAGACCGTAAAGAAAATACAACTCCACAAGTAAGTGTTGAATTACTCACGGCTCGCTTCGCTTCTACATTAATTAACTTGTCTGTGTACACCCAACGGTACACAGAGTGTCCAAAAAGTTTCGGAACGGTACCGACGGTACACAGAGTGTCCAAAAAGTTTCGGAACGGTACCGACGGTACACAAGGTTTCCAAAAAATTTCGTAACGGTACCGACGGTATACAGGGTCTCCAAAAAGTTTCAGAACGGTACCGACGGTACACAGAGTGTCCAAAAAGTTTCGGAACGGTACCGACGGTATACAGGATGTCCAAAAAGTTTCGTAACGGTACCGACGGTATACAGGGTTTCCAAAAAATTTCGGAACGGTACCGACGGTATACAGAGTGTCCAAAAAGTTTCGTAACGGTACCGACGGTATACAGAGTGTCCAAAAAGTTTCGGAACGGTACCGACGGTATACAGGATGTCCAAAAAGTTTCGTAACGGTACCGACGGTATACAGAGTGTCCAAAAAGTTTCGGAACGGTACCGACGGTATACAGGATGTCCAAAAAGTTTCGGAACGGTACCGACGGTATACAGGATGTCCAAAAAGTTTCGGAACGGTACCGACGGTATACAGGATGTCCAAAAAAATTCGGAACGGTACCGACGGTATACAGAGTGTCCAAAAGGTTTCGGAACGGTACCGACGGTATACAGGGTTTCCAAAAAAATTCGGAACGGTACCGACGGTATACAGAGTGTCCAAAAAGTTTCGGAACGGTACCGACGGTACACAGAGTGTCCAAAAGGTTTCGGAACGGTACCGACGGTATACAGGGTTTCCAAAAAAATTCGGAACGGTACCGACGGTATACAGAGTGTCCAAAAAGTTTCGTAACGGTACCGACGGTATACAGAGTGTCCAAAAAGTTTCGGAACGGTACCGACGGTATACAGGATGTCCAAAAAGTTTCGTAACGGTACCGACGGTATACAGAGTGTCCAAAAAGTTTCGGAACGGTACCGACGGTATACAGGATGTCCAAAAAGTTTCGGAACGGTACCGACGGTACACAGAGTGTCCAAAAGGTTTCGGAACGGTACCGACGGTATACAGGGTTTCCAAAAAAATTCGGAACGGTACCGACGGTATACAGAGTGTCCAAAAAGTTATGGAACGGTACCGACGGTATATAGAGTGTCCAAAAAGTTTCGGAACGGTACCGACGGTATACAGGGTGTCCAAAAAGTTTCGCAACGGTACCGACGGTATACAGAGTGTCCAAAAAGTTATGGAACGGTACCGACGGTATATAGAGTGTCCAAAAAGTTTCGGAACGGTACCGACGGTATACAGAGTGTCCAAAAAATTTCGGAACGGTACCGACGGTATACAGGATGTCCAAAAAGTTTCGGAACGGTACCGACGGTATACAGGATGTCCAAAAAGTTTCGGAACGGTACCGACGGTACACAGAGTGTCCAAAAGTTTCGGAACGGTACCGACGGTATACAGGATGTCCAAAAAGTTTCGGAACGGTACCGACGGTACACAGAGTGTCCAAAAAGTTTCGGAACGGTACCGACGGTATACAGGATGTCCAAAAAGTTTCGGAACAGTACCGACGGTATACAGGGTGTCCAAAAAGTTTCGGAACGGTACTGACGGTATACGGAGTGTCCAAAAAGTTATGGAACGGTACCGACGGTATACAGAGTGTCCAAAAAGTTTCGGAACGGTACCGACGGTATACAGAGTGTCCAAAAAGTTTCAGAACGGTACCGACGGTATACAGAGTGTCCAAAAAGTTTCGGAGCGGTACCGACGGTATACAGAGTGTCCTAAAAGTTTCGGAACGGTACCAACGGTATACGGGGTGTCCAAAAAGTTTTGGAACGGTACCGACGGTATACAGAGTGTCCAAAAAGTTTCGGAGCGGTAGAGACGATATACAGGGTGTCCAAAAAGTTTCGGAACGGTACCGACGGTATACATAGTGTCCAAAAAGTTTCGGAACGGTACCGACGGTATACAGGGTAGTCATTTCTAGTTAAAAATTTAAACAGTTATGAATGTGAATCTGACGTTGGCATTTTATCGTCGACCAGCAAGTGTTCGATGATTTCCACGCTGTCTTCCTGCGAACGACATTAAGAATATCTAAGCTCCAAGGTAATCGTCACAAGTTAGCAATAAGCCATATAAACCATTAACTTTGAAGCAATTAATCACAAACAAAGTAAGCGCTATACAGTATGTACAGTTAAATTGTTAACTTTTCGAGATAAAAAAATTCAGAACCAATTGTCACACATTGACAATAAGCCATATAAACTGTTTAATTCTGCGATGTAAGCAGTCAGTCACAACACAACGTGATTCCCCCACAAATAAAGTAAGCACTACATAAGTTAACCTAAAAATAATTTAAAACAGCTGTTATAAACTCTCAAACAAAACAACTAAATAAAACGGATTTACGAATTTATAACAGCTGTTTATAATTATTTTTGTTGTGAAAAATATTACTTACCAATAACAGTCATGTAAATGATAAATTTATTACAAAATGTTTCCAAGGGAAATTAATATTTCTGCAAATCTGCCTGTAACACTGTTTGATTTGACACAACAATAAAATCGGCCCTATAGTGAAGCAATACGCGACTGGTGCAGCAATTCCTTAGCGAGTTAACCCTAGATTACTACTCTTAGTTCATTGTTACGTGATCACTATTCATTCGTAAATTTTACTACATTCTGTTTTTATTTTTATTATTATTTTTTAAACTTTACTTTAGTGTTGACTATTTTTTATATTAAATCCTTTATTGTTTTTAAGTGTTTTTAAAAATATTTAACAATAAACTCCTACATATTTTAACTGTAAAAAAAATGTCTTTTACCACCACTACAAGTACGTTTTAAAAAAATAATTAATCTGGAAAAAAAATCGAAAAAACATATAAATATTATTTTATTGGAAAAATTAATCGGATATTTATAAAATACATAATTTATAAGTGTTTAATTTATATAAAAAGAGAAAAATGATGTACAATAAGTTCATTAGGTAGAATGCCAAAAATGCCAAAATTAGAGCCCTGTCTTCACTGAGAATCACATTCCTTGCAGTGATTAATATACACTTAGTAGCTAAATCAAACACTTTGAACTCTAAAATCACTATTTACACAAAAAACTATTTACAACCCCAAAAAACTAACAATATAAAAACAATAATTTACAAAAAAAATATTCAAACACTTAATAGTTAAAACTTTCGCAAACACTAATCTTTCGTAAAATATACGACGCGAGCTTGAGTACGGTAATAACGGTTCAACTTTGAACTTAGCCGAAGAGACAGTGGCCTCTATTCACAATATCAGAAAGGTAAACAAAAAGACAGAGCGTGTCCGTCTTTTGTCTACGAGTTCTCCGAATTTTACAAAGGGCGGGTCGTAATTTTTACGAATTAGTAGTGTTCTAGGGTTAAATATATGATTAGATCAGAAGATAAAAGAAGATTTTATTTAAACGTTTTCAGTATCAGCGAGGTGACAACAACAATTTAGATCCTTTATTAGTTGTAATTAGCTCGTTATGTTTACCTATGGTGATCTACAAAAGATTATTCTTTCAAATCCCGCCGGCGTATCCTGCATACAAATTTCCATACATAATGCTAGATCAGACCAACTGTACTTCATCTAACCGTGCGTTGAAGTCTCCAAGGAAAAACATTGAGTCTGTATTAGCAAATATTTATACATTGATGGTTATAACATGTTTTATTAAAATTCGTGATAGGGGACATTTTATAGCCTTCCTTTCCCGTCTGTCCGCCATATTGTGTTTTTACAATAACAAGTTATAACTACAGAACTAATAGAGATGTTACCGAATTTCGTAGATATCTTCACACTATTGGAGTCTATAAAAAAAATCTTTTTCTTCATACTGCTTCAAAAACAGCTGTTTTCAATACATGCATTGAGATGCTAAAGTTGTTCTTTTTAGTTCTAACCTAAAAAATCAGCTGAGGTCAAGGTCATCAGCTGTTACTTCGTTTATACGAATTAATTAACTATTGTAAAGCATCTATAAAAACAACCGATACTCTCGATTGTAAATAACCGTTAAAACAGCTGTTACCATCGATTTGAAGGTAAATAGGTTATAACATTTTAGTTTTTGTGAAATTCTTTTCTATTATTGTTTGCAGTATAACGAAAAATATAGTTCATTATTTGGACTAAAAGAAGCTTTTCGATCCTCGCTCATTTTCTCGGCCGTTAAACTTGAGCTTGTATCGAAAAGCTTCACTTTTGGTCCTAATGATGAAATATATACAGTATATATATATATATATATATATATATATATATATATATATATATATATATATATATATATATATATATATATATATATATATTCTAACGATTTTAAAATCAATATGGAACTTTCAAGTTAGCTGACATATTGGACTTTGCAAACCTGATTTTAAATTTCATGAAAATAGTTAATATCTCCGAATTAAAATTGTCCATAGGATGATTAGTTAACGAGATATCAACAATGCCCAGGGTAAAAGGAACACCCTGTATTATTGTATTCAGTTAAAAATACATTCTGGGGAACTGGTTTTAGAGATAAAATTAAGAATAAAGTGTATATAAGCCTAAATAGATAAAAAAATTCGTGATAAAAATTCAGATTAAATTATCAAACATTAACAATAGGCCAGATAAACCGTTAATTTATACAAGATGTAAGCAATAAATAACAAATAAAGTAAGCCCTATACAGTATGTACAGATACATTGTTAATTTTAGCGAGATTAAAAATTCAGACCCAAATTATCACACATTAACAATAAGCCATATAAACCAATTACTTCTACAAGATGTAACCAATAAATAACAAATAAAATAGGTGCTATACAGTATGTACACTTAAGTTGTGTTTTTTTGCGAGAAAAAAAAATCAGACCCAATTATTATAAATTTAACAATAACAAACTGCGAACTGTTTTAAAGGAAAATGCAAGCAATTACAACAAAACGTGAATCCCCACAAATAAAATAACCACTATATAAGGCCTGTGTAGAATTTTGAATCACCCTGTACATTATAGTTCTCGGCAACTTGGCCACGTTCTATGGACATCACAGTTTTTTTTACCGATCTAGAAACATCTCACAATATTTAACCACTTCAATACTTTCAACACCTGTGGGTTAGAGGCTACGATACTTTCTAGCCTCGAGCAGGTCATCACTCCAGACTGTAACACGTTTAAAGTATCTATTGACACTCCATTACTACACCATGCACAGCAGGACTCCAAGCACGGCAACATTGACAAACAAATAAACAAAACATGTCCCACATACGATTTCTCCACTTACGAACAAAGATAGTTTAAAATACTGTCATATGGATCGGACGAATTTCAATCCTATTTACCTAGCAACCAAGTAAGTTTCTTGATTATGTAGCCTAACCTAACCTAACCTAATCTAACCAAAACTAACCCAACCTAACATAACATAATCTAATCTAACCTAACCTAACCTCACCTAATCTAACCTAACCTAACCTCACCTAATCTAACCTAACCTCACCTAATCTAAACCTAACCTACCCTAATCTAACCAAAACTAACCTAACCTAACCTAACCTCACCTAATCTAACCTAATCTAACTTAACCTTACCCAATCTAACCTAACCTAAAATAATCTAACTAAAACTAACCTAACCTAACATAATCTAATCTAACCTAATCTAACTTAACCTCACCCAATCTAACCTAACCTAAAATAATCTAACTAAAACTAACCTAATCTAATCTAACATAACCTAATCTAACCTAACCTCACCTAATCTAAACTAACCTAACATAACCTAATCTAACCTAACCTAACCTCACCTAACCTACCCTAATCTAAACAAAACTAACCTAACCTAACCTAACTTCACCTAATCTAACTTAACCTCACCCAATCTAACCTAATCTAAAATAATCTAACTAAAACTAACCTAACCTAACCTAACATAACCTAATCTAACCTAACCTAACCTCACCTAACCTACCATAATCTAACCAAAACTAACCTAACCTAACCTAACCTCACCTAATCTAACCTAATCTAACTTAACCTCACCCAATCTAACCTTACCTAAAATAATCTAAGTAAAACTAACCTAACCTAACCTAACATAACCTAATCTAACCTAACCTAACCTAACCTAACCTCACCTAATCTAATCTAATCTAACCTAACCTAAAATTGTTTTGACTGACATTCAGAGTACATGGCGTTATGGATTCGAAAAAGTAAATTTCGACAACTCTTTTTCTTTCCCGACACTAGCGCTTTTAATAAAGTATTCAAGTATTGAATTTTATTATATATTTAATTACCCCTTGTTTACGCACCCACTATCCAAAGTTTAGTGCAAGTTTGGTAATGGACAAACATATCGAACTCTGGTTTCCACTGATTTGCACTTTTCACGCCTCCAGACAAACGTAAAAGTGATTTACAACAAACCGTCCGTCCGTCCGTAGTCGTTGTCGTCTGTACGTAAGCACGATAGCGGCCACAAAAATTAAGATAGAAACATGAAATTTGTTGTAGTGGACTGTAGTGTGTTTGTATAGAACTCTATTGAAATTTAAAAAATCAAAATGACGTCGTTTTAAACAGTTTTTCGTCGAAGAGGATCCTCTGCATTACTTACACCAAAGCAAACCACTGGTTGCTCAGTTTAAAAATACTTTGAGGCTGTGGTTTTCAGATTGTATTCGTGGCGATTGGGCTGTTTCGGGGAACTGATTTGAATCCACGTGTTTTGTTTTATTTTTTACAATTATGTTTGACAACACGTAGTGGTTTCCAGTTAAGTATTTTGACAGTTTTGAATAACTACATTTGCCTGGTGATTTCATCAAAATCCCGAGCAGAATTAAACCCTCACAAAAACCACACCAGGTTAACAATTTAATTTCCCGCGTTTTTAATCTCTTCTTCTACTTCTAGTATTTGTCTGTATGATCCTCCAGAGCATGTTGAGATCTTCAAGTGTCTGGTTGTTGAATCTATGATTGTTTTCCTCATTATGTATAACTGACTGAAGAGTGACAGAACACTTCTAAGATGATTATTTTGTGGTAGACGGGGCTCACACTAGAAGGCATTTCAACGTCGGCTCTAAAAGAGAAACTCAGTGGGTTGCCCTATTGTAGCTCCTGATGTTTTCCATTTGTATTAGATTTTGTAAGTCTGGATTGTTCTGAGGAATATCTGTCCTTACGTTCTGCCAATCTCACAATGAAACATCAAAGTAGTGCGATGTCTACATTTAATCGAAAACATCACCTACATCAAAATATGGTGTTAATATCAAATGAACGAACAATTTTAAAACAATGTTGAGGTCTGTGGTTCATGTTGGGACCAGAAAGTTGAACCTGTTGGTTTACTTTACGATTTAATGCCTTTTGATTTCTGTCGTTGGTATTTACTCGTCGACCAGTAAGTGTTCGACGATTTACAAGGGGTCTTCCTGCGACCTATTTATTTTATGCTGTGTAAAAGTTAGAATATCTAAGCTCCTACGCGGTTGTCGTACATTAACAATAAGCCAGATAAACCGTTAACGTTTGAGAGATGAAAGCAATAAATTTCAAGTAAAATAAGCGGTGTACAGTTAAGTCGTTATCTGCTCCCAAATAAAATTCAGACCTAAATGTCATACATTAACAATAAGCCAGATAAACCGTTAACATTTACGAGATGTAAGTAATAAATCACATATAAACTAAGCTCTATACAGTACAACAGTGAATCGTTAAGTTACTGAGATATTGGGTGTGATAAAAAATCCCACCCAATTGACAATAAACAGTTTAGTTTTGCTAACTATAAGCAATCAAAACACAAAGTGAAGCCCCACAAATAAAGTAAGCACTATATAAGTTAACCAAAAAATTATTTAAAACAGCTGTTATAAATTCTCAAAAAAAATAAAATAAAACTTATTTGACAATTTATAACAGCTGTTTCAAGTTATTTTTCTTTATTTACCCATAACAGGTATGTTATTTAAACGATAAATTACAAAACAAGTGTTTTCGAGGAAAATGAGTAATATTCGACAAATCTGCAGGTAACACTGTTTAATTTGACACATCATTCAAATGATTTTATTTCAAAAAACTCCTCCTTTGGTTATCTAAACTTCCCCCAAAGCAAATCTGTCTATTTCCATTAATAAAAAAAATAAGAGGGGGTGGGACTTTTTGGACACATGGTATATAAATATCATTTGGTAATATTGACAATTTAAAATGTATGTTTTCTACCATTACAGTTTAGATATTTATAAATAAAATCTTGACTTTTAGATTCATGTAAAATCCAGGAATTTGTTCAGACATTTTATCACAGTTCATTAGACTGTTACTAGTTTCGTCCTGCAGTGCATCCTTAAGGAGCGACCACGATATTTCTATGCTCCTTGTTCTCTCACTCTACGATATTGTAATTCCGTACCAAAGTTTCACCGACATCGTCTGTGACAGAGGATTAAATAGCTTTATGTATCTATTCCTCCGTTTTAATCAATGAAAACCCAAGTCCTAACCCTGCAGCATTCCATTAGCAACAATCGCTCGCTCTCTATTTGGTGTTATTACCAAGTCAGCCATGTTGGACGACATTTTGTTTTTAATTAGTTGTAGGAGGAGTGATGGAATACTCTTTTGTCCGTCAGGGAAACAATGATCGGTCATTAGTAGAACTGTTGTTCCCACATTGGGGTCCTTCTAATAGGACCATAAAACTGACCTTTCTGAGGTAAAACAGAACTATGCGATGACTTTCTCACGTAATGTTGATGCCGAGTAGTTGTACAAAGCTACATAGGACGTAAACAGTCAGTACGTGTTGTGACGACTTTGTCCTTGCACACTCACAACTCAAACTCTAAACGATCTTAATTTGAAAAAACCGGTAAAATGAACTCAAATTATTAGCCTATATTTTACATATTGTTTATGGGTCATTATTTCTATTACTTTTTGTTTTTTTTTTTGTTTTTTGTGGGGGATGGTGACTACTAAGTTTTTTTTGAGTTTTTTAAGTTTTAAGAAATTAGTTGAATAATATTTTATCAAAATCTTGTGTTAGCCAGACAATTATTATTCTTAGGTGTTGTAGACAATTACAAAGAATTATTAAAGTTTTCCGTTTTTTTTATCGATAACTCGGTTATCCTTTGAATTACAGAAATTATAAAAAATCCATTTTGTTTGTCTTAAAAAAAAGAAAATATTTTGTCTCTTGTAAATATTTCGTAAAAAAAACGGATTTCGAGATATTTGCAGTTAAAAGTTTAAATAGGATAGGTTAGATTAGTTTAGGTTAGGTTAGTTTAGGATATGTAAGGTTAGGTTAGGATAGGTTAGAAGAGTAAAGGTTAGAATCTAACCTAACCCAACCCAACCCAACCTAACCCAACCCAACTTAACCTAACCTAACATATCATGAGCTATATTAGAAATCTCTTTTAGCAGAAAAATCAGCGGAAAGCCCCTAGGCCTTCCAAACCCGCTCAGGTCACTGGCCGCTCGGCGGAAAACACTGTTTTCCAGTTATTCTACATTAATTGTTCTAACCAGCCGCCATCTTTGAAAATATTAAAAAAATGGCGGATAGACGGACAAGTGAGCGTTTCAGGACCTATTTATATGAAACAAAAAAAAAAAATTACTATTAGAACACATCCTGGAAAGTTCTCCGTTTCTTCACGAATCGCCTTGTACGTTTACACCTGCGTCAATACCAAATAAAGGAAAACCATATTAATTTCAATTGCGTCCAACGACGTTTCATAAACAATCGCTACCCACTTATTCAGGAGAAGAGTTTCACTACATAATTGGACGTAATAAGTTTCAATGCGTAGCCAATTATACAGTGTCTTCTCAACCTTCATGTATTTAACAATTAGTTGTTAATGTGGGTGAACGGACCCATCAGGATTATTCTATGTACACAGAAGCGGGATATTAATTATTGCACACCTGGAAAACATCTTATAGAATATATAAACAGGTTTGCCAACTTAAATAATTGGAAAGAATTTCAATAATGTGTAAATTAATTGAGCTGTCATTTATTTTTAGTGTTTTTACTTTGTCATATACAGGGTGTCCTGAATATTCCGGGATAGCTTAATACGTTTTGTTTTTAGTGTTTTAACTTTGTCATGTACAGGGTGTCCTGAATATTCCGGGATACCTTAATACGTTTTGTTTTTAGTGTTTTAACTTTGTCATGTACAGGGTGTCCTAAATATTCCGGGATAGCTTAATAGGTTTTGTTTTTAGTGTTTTTACTTTGTCATATACAGGGTGTCCTGAATAATCCGGGATACCTTAATACGTTTTGTTTTTAGTGTTTTTACTTTGTCATATACAGGGTGTCCTGAATATTCCGGGATAGCTTAATACGTTTTGTTTTTAGTGTTTTTACTTTGTCATATACAGGGTGTCCTGAATATTCCCGTATAGCTTAATATGTTTTGTTTTTAGTGTTTTTACTTTGTCATATACAGTGTGTCCTAAATATTCCTGATTAGCTGAATGGCGGCACCGAACTCCTTTTTCCTTGATTTTTTAAGCTCAAACAATGTTATGTAAGTCTCAAACAGGCTTCCTAGGGAAACCCTATATATTTGTTTGTTTAGTCTACTGTTTATTTAGCTGAATTAGGAAGGGGTTAATTTCAATCTATTTAAAAATGAAAATTGGAGTAATTTTTTGAGGTTATGTAACAGTAAAACAATAGTATTGAGTTGTTTGGTGGTTAACGAATAAACTATATAAAAAATAAAGGTTGAAAGGAGATAAGCTCTTATCAAAAACTATTGATCGGATTTAAAAAAATCATTATTTAGCTATCGACACTTCAAGCTTATACCATTCCAAAGTGTAAAATTAACAACCAAATTCAATATGTAAATCACTTTATACAGTAGACCACTCAGAGGATTTTAAGCAGACATTCCTTAAATATCGACAACCACGTACAGCCGGCCAATCCTTGATTGATGGATGAACTCAACCCTTGAAAGACAGACAGACAATGGGTAGGGATTGATATTATAACCTCGTCTGAACTTGGTATTTGATTGATCGGAGCTGAACCAGTCTGGTAACAGACTTGTTTACATAATGACGTAATTACATCAGGTTTGTCAACTTTGCACAGTGAAATTTACCTCATTGGATGAATGAACATGCAGGCTATAGGCTGTAAGAAGCTAAAATAAATAAAATCGACCACACGTGGGCGCCATCATTGTACTTACCCAGGACCATCAAACAATCTAATAAACTTCAAAACATTGTTAAATATTTGGGTATTGTAGGAAATGTTAAATTGTATTCGCAATACAAGGAGTTTTATCTGTTTTAAGAGTTGTTACTTAGATTTTCTGAACCTTGTAATGGTGTAGGCCTATATCACTGATTTCTTAACGTTAGCTTGACTTTTTTGTTTAAATTTCCACATATAAAATAATGTTAGATAACATGGCTGTACCTTCATTGCTAACCGCGCGTTGAAGTCTCCAAAGAAAAACATTTTCAGTCCGTATTAGCAAACCTTTAATATACCTGATGGTCATCAAATGTTTTGCCAAACTTTGCAATGTGATAGGAGACATTAAAAAGTTTAAATAAACATATGCCCTAAAACTATTATTTTTCCATTTGTCCGCCATTTTGTATTTTGAAAATAACAAAATGTAACTCCAAAACGGATATGTCGGTACCAAATTATGCAGAAAGTTTTGTACCATAATTTTACACTTGAAAAATTCTTATTTTTCACGGTTTCAAAATGGCGGCCATTAAAAATGTTCAAGTTAAATTGTAGAAATACAAAAAAGAAATCATTTGACACCATTTTGAAACCGTTAGTTAAAAACCTAACAATTTAATGTTATTAATCGTTCTGGAAATTTGTTTACAGATGTTTCTATTAATTCTGAAGTTATTTAAAAAATTTAAAAAAAAAAAAAAACATGAAATAGCGAACAGACAGGAAGGTAGGGTTTTATAAAAAAAACTTTTTAGTTTCATTTGATGCCCTTTATCACCAACCGAAATTTGGCAAATTTTTCAATATTCAATTTTTTGCAATTTTGCTCACTGGTAGGTAATTAATTTTGTTTCACTAAAACTTTAACGTAATCGGTACAGACGATTTTCAGTATTTCCGTCATATAAAAAGCCCTCGTAACTGATGTTTTCCTCTTTTTACTTAGAATATACTTAGGGGCTACATTTCAGTCAAACTTGATCCAAAATATTTTTACCCGATTATGAGTAATTTGGAGCTTTTTAACGGAATTACAACACCACAATTTCCCTTCTTTTTTTCAATCAAATCTTTTCATTTGTCATAAAATAATGTTCATAGTAGGGCCTACTAGGTTAATTAAGACTCATCAAAAATCGGTTAGATTAGGTTAGGTTTAGTTAGGTTAGGCTGGTTAGGTTAGGATAGGTTAGATTTGGTTAGGTTAGGTTAGGTTTGGTTAGATTAGGTTAGGTTAGGTTGGGTTAGGTTGTTTTGGTGAGGTTAGGTTAGATTTGGTTAGGTTAGGTTTGGTTAGGTTAGGTTAGGATAGGTTAGGTTTGGTTATTTTAGGTTAGATGTTCAGAAAATATGCCATACTTTAGGTTATGGTTATATGGGTCAAAATAAAATAAATATAAAGAAAAACGGAAACGGTTAGGTTAGGTTAGGTTAGGTTAGGTTAGGTTAGGTTAGGTTAGGTTAGGTTAGGTTAGGTTAGGTTAGGTTAGGTTAGTTTAGGTTAGGTTAGGTTAGGATAGGGTAGGTTAGGTTAGGTTAGGATAGGTTAGGTTTGGTTATTTTAGGTTAGATGTTCAGAAAATATGCCATACTTTAGGTTATGGTTATATGGGTCAAAATAAAATAAATATAAAGAAAAACGGAAACGGTTAGGTTAGGTTAGGTTAGGTTAGGTTAGGTTAGGTTAGGTTAGGTTAGGTTAGTTTAGGTTAGGTTAGGTTAGGATAGGGTAGGTTAGGTTAGGTTAGGATAGGTTAGGTTTGGGTATTTTAGGTTAGATGTTCAGAAAATATGCCAAACTTTAGGTTATGATTATATGGGTCAAAATAAAATAAATATAAAGAAAAACGGAAACCCACGGACATGACTCACAAAAGTAATTTTTTGAACTCAAAACCTCACAACTTTCTCTATACTACCTGAGGTACTAAAAGAAAACACAATCAGCTGACACAAGAACAAACACGTACGAAGAGACCTTATTTGTCACCGTGTGGTTCCCACAGGCTAGCTTACTTGATGTGGTCGCAGCTTACCTGTCACTGGTGACTATATCTTCATGCGATCGGTTCCTTATATGGAAACCTCTTCCTGAAAACCAATTACCACCGCTTATGGAATCTCTAGACCTGTTTTGCACACACACAAAAACAACAGATATTTCTAGCCTTTGACAACGATAAATATCGATGGGTTATCTAGAACTACAAGTTGTAATTGTTGGATCAATAGTGTAGTAGGGTGCAGGGGAAATAGGGCGATGAACAAATTTTCTCAACATCCATTTAATATTTACAATTGAAATACTAGATGAAATTATTCGTCGAAAAAACGCCAGTTTGATAGTTAAAAAAGTGAAAATTAAACTTTAGATTTTGTAAATTATTTACAATAATTGTTGTTTAAAGGCAAGAAACCTCTGGTCATTTGACGTAGGGTCGGGTTAGTAGGAGAGGAAGAGAGGTGCAGGGAATGTGGAGTTGGCCCTGAAGTTGGTTTATTCGAGCCGGGTGGCGACTGGTAGAGGAAGGTAGCGATAGGATGTGTGACTCTGGAAGGTTTCGAGGGCTTGGTGCGTGGAACAGTGAAAGAATTACGGCACTCTCGGTAGCCCTGAAAAGGGCCCTAGCCGGAAGGAACGTAGAAGTGTTTCTGGCCCTGAAAAGGGCCAGTCGGTCTTAGGTTAGGTGAGGAGAGGTAGGCTGTGATCTGGCCTCTATGATGGATGTTCACCCACCATAGCCGGCGCCAAAGTACCTACAATCTATTTCCTTTTCAGGAGGCGACTAGAGTGAAGTGCTGCCATTGCCCGGATTTCTCGGTTTAATTTCCCATACGGGAGGCCAAGGGGTGAGTCTAGAAGAGGCGTCGATCAGTAGAGTGAAAACAGTAGTCGGTGATGAAGAAATAATTCAAAACGTGTATTGTTTGAAGACAGCAGGTGGCAGTAAACGTGTGTGTGGGTGAGCTTGAGTAGGTGATGTGAGGGGTCTCTTGGTCTTGCGTCAGAAGACCGTGGGGGAGATGGTCCCTGTGAATATCGCATCAGGAGAAGTGTTGTGTAGGTGTTGAGAAGTGATGTGTTCTTGATGGTTGCTTGAGATGTGTTGCCAGTTGGTCTCCCGGAGGAGATGTGTGTTTTTTTGTCATTTTGAAATGGGTACTTATACAATTTTGGCCCTGCTAGCTTGTAGCTTAGCATGCCTAGGATTTGTTTGCTCCTAGACAATGGAGTTTCAAGTTTCTCCATGGTTCAAGTTTCCCGAGAAACGAACCAATCTCAACGTGCGATGTGTGTGAGGTTGGTTCGGAGTTTTGTCGCGGATTGCCATTGTTGTGGCCGCGGAATTTTAGTAGCTCAACGTGAGCTGTCGGCCAATCAGAGACAAGTAGCGTGTGCGGGGCTTGTAATGCGAGATTGACCGATGTAGAGCCGTTTAAGGCCGGGGAATTGATGCCTGTAAGTGTTGGGTGAGTGTAGCAGGTGTAAGTTGTGGGGTACTAGTCGGGTGAACTAGCTCCCTGGTGGTGACGTTAACAACCTTATAAAAAAAAGAAGAAAAGAACATAAAATAAAGACCTTCAGCCCTTGAATATTTTAATAACGTTAGGAACAGAGGAGAGCAAGGTTAGGTTAGGATAGGTTGGGTTCGTTTGGTTAGGTTAGGTTAAGTTAAGTTAGGTTAGGTTGAGTTAGGTTTGGTTAGGTTAGGTTAGGTTAGGTTAGCTTTAAATTTAGAGTAATGACACTTTTGAGACACTTGGTTTATACAAACAATTCAGGTTCCTTGTGACAATATAAGTAAAAAAACTCCGACGAACATATGTCCTAAAATGTTTAGTTTACCGTCTGTCCGCTATTTTTTTTTAAAGAAAATATATTATATTATTGTAAATAAAAAAGATTTGGAATCAAAATTAAGTATATATTTTTTTACGTGACCAAAAATTTACTATTTTTTTCACTTACATTATATAAAAACAGGAACTTTGTTTTTTTTTTTAATTATATTTTCAAAATAACGCTGGTTTTATTTTTGAATGTCGAATATCACAAAAATCCATTAATTTTACAAAACAATTATAAGAGACCATTAATGACGAATATAATCAGTTTTTTAACAATAATTATGTTATTTTTTATCCTACTGAATCATTACGAAATTCATTTTATTCGAAATTGTAAATTTTAAACTACCGCCATTTTGAAATAAATATATATATATATATATATATATATATATATATATATATATATAAAGGATCATATAGACTACCAAATATGGACTGGATAACTAATTTATTTCGAATTTTTTTTTTTTAATCACAAAATGGCAAACACGTAAAATTAATAGTTTTAGAACATATATTCACTGTAACTTTTGCACTTATTTTGATCCAATCTAAACCTAACCAACCAACTTTATCTTTAAGTTTTGGAACGTTGTATGGATGAACTCGCAATACCTGCTCTGAAGGCAAGACCCATGTTTTTGTATAGTTTTCTGTCCCAACTCTGTTATGACAACACTTGAAATAACAATAATTCCAAATAAAATTCACTATAAGTTGTTCAACGAGTTATTTGCACTTATAAGGAACATCTTCGCAGCTCAGTATTAAATCAAGTGCGTCATTCAATGTTCTAATTAAGCCAAGTGGTTTAACATTAACTCTAAGCCTGGATATCAACTTGCGCTTATTACGAAATTATCTAAAATGACTTTCAAATTGAAGCGAGGGAGTAGATTTTAAGCCTCATTATATTTAACTACTGGTCTTCGAAGAAAGCAATAATTCCATGTCTAATACCATTTTAATTAGGCGTTGGATTAGTTAGGAAAGGGAACGATTGAGACAATCCTACTGCGCATGAGCGGAAACAGAGTTTGCGCAGAACGATTCGGCAGACAATCTTACTGCGCAAGTACGAGATTGGAGTTTGCGCAGAAGATAAGATAATTCTACGTATATACGAAAACAGAGTTTGCGCAGAAATTAGCAGAAATTCTTGCAAGTGGATAGTTAGAATTTGAGGTTAATGGTTTATAGATACAAACTCTGCTGTACGGGAAAAGTTTGCACAATGGTTTCTAGATATTCTGTAATGAAGGATACAGAACGTGTGTTTCAAGTTAATATTAAAAAAAAAAGAAGAAAAAGGAAAATGGATTAGCCATGATAAGCCTAAAAGAGAAAGTTGTGACTGATAGTGGGTATTCCCGCAAACAGGAAACACTTGCTTTAGGATTCAGAATGTGTAGAATCACAGATAAGTGGTACGACCTAGTGATATAGTGGAAATAGAGTTTATTAAAAGGTGCGAAAACATTGCACAAACTTTCTCAATCATCCACGCTCAAAACCAAATAAACTCAATTCATTTGAAAGATCACAGTTTAGTTTTGTCAGTAAAAACGTGAACATGGATCTAGAACACAGTTTGAAGAATAAACAGCGTGTTAAATAAGTCCCGGGTTGGTTTAATATTTTTTTAACCATTACAGATAGAGCTACAAAGCTTTGTATATTGTTAATGGTCACCAAAACCTATTTTAGTACGTATTCAGTGGACCGCTAACTTTCCAGGGGCACGGCCCACAAGGAGTAATAGGAAATCTTAAATCCGAGCATAGGTCGAGTTGTACATAGAATTAAAGGCCTTTATGAGTAGAACAAAATGCCGCAAGGCGCAAACCCGACCTCAAAAGGTTCACCCTAACTAAAATAGCGTGGGTTTAAAGTTCATATTAGCTACAACGTCAGGTATGTTGATAACAGCTTAATAATGTTTACTAGGTAGAGGTTATGAAATGAAAACTTTGCAAAATCAATATCTGGTTAAAACAATTTTTTAGACGACTCACTGGCTCTCCCCCCCCTCTCTCTCTCTCTCTCCCCCCCCCTCTCTCTCTCTCTCTCTCTCTCTCTCTCTCTCTCTCTCTCTCTCTCTCTCTCTCTCTCTCTCTTGAGAGAGATATTTAAATAAGAGCAACAACTTCAGTCTCTTATGATGTCGTTTTAGTTTTTCAGAAACTCCGTAACGGTAAATTTTCTTTTATTTCCAATTTTTCTCACGGGTTGGAATCCATAAGCTTCAATTTCAATAAAATCGTTAGAGGCGATATTGAGAAATCACGTGTTATATACCATAGCTGAATATTTTTAGAGACGGTAACTAATGCGTTTAATTTGAGGTTAGACTTGAGCAAAATTTAATCGAAATCGTTGTAGACGATTTTGGCGCATCAAAATTGTGAGTTGAAAAAAAAATTCCTGAGATATTAACGCGTAGAATGCGACAGACAGGTAGGCGTCATTCCAAAACTATCAGCTGACCTTGAAATGATGTTTTAGCAAACACTCCTTTTGAGCCATCTTTCACATACTTTGTAGATTCAAGATCAGGCTACAAAACAAACGGAAGAAATTAAATTTACACAAATAACGATTTTATCAAAATCAGTTCTTGCTTTTATAAACCGTTTTGTTTCTATTGAAGTCTCCTATCACTTTTCCATGTTTGGTAAAACGTTTTAAGAATAATCTGTATATTACTTTTTTTTCCCCGTTATACTGCTTCAAAAACAGCTGTTTTCAATACAAGCATTGAGATGCTAAAGTTGTTCTTTTTAGTCCTAACCTAAAAACATCAGCCGAAGTCGAAGTCATCAGCTGTTACTTCCTTTATACGAATTAATTAACGATTGTAAAGCATCTATAAAAACATTCGATACTCTCGATTGTAAATAACCGTTAAAACAGCTGTTACCATCGATTTTGGTAAATAGGTTATAGGCTAACATTTTAGTTTTAGTGAAATTGTTTTCTTATATTATTTGCAGTATAACGAAACAAATAGTTCATCACTTGGACCAAAAGAAGCTTTTCGATCCTCTCTCATTTTCCGTTAAACTTGAGCTTGTAATGAAAAGCTTCACTTTTGGTCCTAATGGTGAAATATGCAGACTGAATATGTTTTTCTCTGGAGACTTCAACGCGCGGTTAGCAATGAAGTACCGTACAGTCAATATGACGTAACATTTATTTGTCTATAGATTTTTGCATGTTGATTTAAAAAATACAATATATTTTTGGATCATAGACAATAATAACCTAATAAAGGGTCTACAATAGGATGAAAATTTTTAAATATAGTTTTATTTTTTTAACCTTGAGTCCAGACTGAATATATTAGATAAGACCTCTTTGAGTGTAGCTACCAATACAATTTAAAATTTCCTACAAGGCCCAAAAAACCAACTGTTGTGCATTAAATTTAGAGGATCTGCTTGAATTACATTGAATAATAGGGTTGGGTAAGCACTATGATGACATCCATCGACATGTTGTTTCTATATAAATACGATAAAATACTTTTTATTCTTGAACATATAAGAGTTACATTTCAATCATGTCACAATCAGCTGTTTCGTTGCCTAGCAACAGTTATGTCTTTATCAAGCAAAGTACTTCATTTAATGAGCATCTATTTAAAAGCATCGTAAAACTGCATTATCCTAGAGAGCCGGGGGGGGGGGGGGGTACAATAATGTTGTGTCTAAATATGGCGGTCATTTCCTCTCTCTGAACAATTGTCCGTGAATGAAATCTTTAGTGTTTGTATGAACACTTCTCGTAGGCGGTATTAAGACATTTAGGAGCCATATTGTCCGCCATTTTGTTATTTTATATGCAAATAAATTATATACATAGTTGTAATGTATTTTGTTAATCTATTGGTAACTTTGATTCACGGATATTGGGGTTCCATGCAAGAAGGTAATTGTAGGAATGACATTGCTGTGTTATTTTATTGTTTTAAAGGTGAAAACCTCTCAGTGATCATTGCTTTATAAAAAAGGAAGAAAGTAAATATATATTAGAGACCCCAAGCCCTCGAATACTCTAATAGTGTCAGGGTTGGTAAATAACAAGAGTTCGTGAAAGTAGATCTGGTAGGGAAGAAGTAAGAGAGGGATCTAACCCAAGACTACTTGAACTAGTGTCGTGATTTCCACTCGTGTACTCACTTTAGGTGAGGCCCTGAGGGTGTTGTTGTATAAAAACTTAGAAACAGAAGTGAAAATAAGAAGACTACAATGTCTGAGGCACAATGAATGAAGTGTGATATTGTTGGTATAGACTATAAATACATTCCTACAAGGCTCACGAAACCAACTTCATGAGCATCTGCCCATCATTAATTTTGAGTGTAATAAAATTTGGTTTTTACTAAATTCTGTGAGAAACTGTGTCCACCTTATTTTCGGATAAAGCGTCAAATCTTAACACCACTGCTAATTGGAACGTAAAAGAAAGGATATTTGTTGCGTAGTTATTTAAACTTTACAGTTTCAAAGTTGGCAACACTTATAATTTCCTACGTTATCTGACAATATCGATAGAGCAGATTTATCCACCAACAACGGAATACTTTGAACCACCCACCATCTGTTTACATTATTTGTGCGAGTGTCTGCTTCAAATTCCTTTCCAACTATCTCATTTTAGAATTTAATACACTTTTACCAGACTAAATGAATGAGCATTCCAGTTTGTAATCTGTAGATATACAAATACAAAATTGTTATTGCCAACATAAAATAGATAAAAACTAGCAACAAAACAGTGGTATTACCATTGTAGGCATATCGTTTCTGCCCACTGCCAACAGGATGGAACAATTTGTTTAACGTTCATAGTGCCTATTAGATCCCACTTATATAATTAAATGTTCTTTTTGAGGTTATGTTTCAGGAACGATCACAGCTGTTTTAAATAATTTAAACTTTCTGAGTTTCTCTCTCTCTCTCTCTCTCTCTCTCTCTCCCTCTCTCTCTCTCTCTCTCTCTCTCTCTCTCTCTCTCTCTCTCTCTCTCTCTCTCTCTCTCTCTCTCTCTCTCTCTCTCTCTCTCTCTCTCTCTCTCTCTCTCTCTCTCTCTCTCTCTCTCTCTCTCTCTCTCTCTCTCTCTCTCTCTCTCTCTCTCTCTCTCTCTCTCTCTCTCTCTCTCTCTCTCTCTCTCTCTCTCTCTCTCTCTCTCTCTCTCTCTCTCATACAATGGCGTCTGTTATATTTGCAGTCATCTTATAGCCCAAACGTATGGACCGATTTTAATCAAATCGGGACTTTTTAAGGATCTGTAGGTAAAACTAAGGATCATTATAATTTCTTGTCTGTCTGTCTGTAAGTCGCAACCAGTCTACACAGACAAGACGATAAATCCTGTATATTTCAAACTTTGCATTTATATTCTTTGTATTGTCCCACAAAAATGACCTTGAGGGTAGTTAAGGGGCAAAAACTATCGCGATATTTTTATTTTTATTTTTGAAAATATAATGTGTGGTGTATGAAATAAAACTAGAAGTCATTCTGATTACGAATATGTATGTTTAATTGACGAAAAAGTTAATATGTTGGCGCTGGGCCAAATTTAAAGTGTCTGATATCATGTCCACCTCAATCAAACTTGAACACGGCGTGGCCTACGAATTTGAAAAAAAAAATCTTAAATTTGAAATTAAATTGCAGTGCGAAATCATATATTATAGTTTTTTGTACGACGAATACAACTTAATTTAACCACACAATGAGAAATGCGTAGCGTATAAGTTTTTAAAATAGTTTTTGTGAGATGTGAGACAGACAAGCTGTACAAGCTCATAGCAGCCACACCTATTAAGATAGGTTGAGAGAAATTTTGTATAGAGGACTATAGTGTGCTCATATAGAAATCTATTGAAATTCAGAAAAATCTAATTGAAAATGTCAAAATGGCGGCCATTTTAAACAGTTTTTTTATTTAGACACACGAGATATGAATAAAAGATTTCAATTCTGCATGCAGTGGTACCAACCTCACATCTTTACGATGACAAATAGCGAAGTTATTGTCAAAAATGTTATATCGAAACCTGACCTTCCAAGAAAATGTGCAGCTTCCAGGCTTGTTAGGGCCGAGAGATTGATCGAGCGAAGCGAGTGGAGACCTTTTTATTACACAATTACGAGGTACAGAAAACCTGTGTAACAACTGTTTTAAACAAACACACTACTGGATAAGACTCCTTGATCTACCAATACAATTTAACATTTCCTACAAGTCTCGACAACTTTTAGAGCTGTATTTTGGGACTGGGCGAGTATCATGATGGTTCAAAACCAAATGATCCGTATAAGACGAAGAAGGTATTTAAAAATTTAATTATTACAAGAATTTTCCCCAATTGTTTTCAGTTGTAAAAAAATATCTTTTCATCTGAAACATGTTTCTTGAAAAATAAATAAACTTTCTGGCGTTAGATTTGAAATGCTTTCAATTACACATCCATGAATATCGGCGAAGTATAAAAGTGACGTGGGAAGAAGTTATCTCAACTCCGTCTGACAGCAATTACAAGAAATATTAAAATGACGAAAGCCGATGGCCGTTGACCGGTGACATTAATTGCCTGATGACAATCAGCAATGGCAGACTAACAGTAACACAACAAATTGTTGAGAGATTTCTTTGAGGTTAAGAATTGCTCCTTACTGGGATTAAGATTAAATCAGATGCTGTGGATATTTGTATATTGAAAACCTCTCGACGTTAAGGCCTTATAAAACATGTATGGGCGCCATCGTACAATGCAGATAATCTCAATCTAACAGGAAAAGTAGGTATCTTGTGTCTTGTAGGAAATGTTAAATTGTATTGACAGATCAAGAGGTCTTATCCAGTAGTGTGTTTGTTTAAAACAGCTGTTACACAGGTTTTCTGTACATCGTAATTGTGTGTATCACTCCTCTTTTGAAGTATATTAGAACCTAAAGTTACTTTTAGTTTTATTTATATTGGAATAATTTCACTCGCTTCGCTCGTGTTGGTGTTTCGACCCTGTGGGCCTCGAAGCTGTACATATGTTAACAGTAAAACAAGTTGTAAAATCCCTGAAAAAATGATTTGATATCTGTTAGGGCTTAAGGGAAATTACGGTTTTGTTAGGTTAAGTTAGGTTAGGTTAGGTTAGGTATGAAAGTCAACGTAGATGAAAGTTCACATTTACCTGTTTATTTTTCATAATTTTTCCAAATTTGAAATTGTCCAATTTTCCGTGAAATTAGAGAAAATGGCATATTTTGAACTTTTCCAAAATCGAAAGTAGATGCAAATTCACCCGGTAAAAAATGTAAAACAGAAAAAAGTTTCGACTTTATGAAGTATCATTTGTCAGGAATAGTTTAAAATATAAAACACGCCTTTATAATTATTCACAATCGATTTTCGTGAATAAGTCGATATAGAAAACAGATATTAAAAAAATCGACTATGCCATTGAAATTATCGTTGAAAAACAGTGTTCAATCATATGTCACATGACAATGTTACCGTGAAAAAGAAATCTCAGTTTCAAAATGGCGGACAAAAATTTTAATATAATTAAAACATAGAAAAAAGATCAGGGTTTTGATCTATCAACATAACGGACAATTTTGAAGGGAAAAAGCAAAGAAGGACACTTTTTAGCCGCTCAAAATTCAAATTTATAGGTTATATTTGTAAATAATGTTGTTTGATTGAGATAGTTTGTACTCGGAATTAGTCCCACTTATAAACTTGTCACCCAGAGGGCAGTATCCTCTAATAACGGACGTGTAGCAACCGTTTGGAATAACTAAACAGGCCGCCATCTTGCCATAATTAGTATTTTAATTGTCAATTACGGAGCATACTTGGTCTCCAACGATTTGTTCCTAGATTAATATAAAAGCAACCGTATAATTACTTCCTATGACGCTCGTACTGTGATAAATTGCACTTCGATTTCCGTAGTTGTTTCTAAAGCAATGAATACACATTAGATATACAGAAATATTATTACCATGGTTTAATCGGGCATTGCCATCGTTTGTGTGTATACACGACGTTTCGAGAGTATAAATCAACTCTCGTTGTCAGATGTAAAAGATAAATAATAATAACTTTAAAACTAGAATACAGAAACACTTGCTATGTATGAACAAAATAAAACCCTATCTATAAGATCAAAACACTAAATTACGTTTTTTTATCAAAATCAGATCAAACGTTTTTGATAAAATTTTGCAAAAATTACCCAAGTGCAAAATAATACGTTTTGCTCGCAAAATAAGTTACTATGAAACGTTGTACGAAATAGGATAAAATTTAACGAACGAACGATTTTTGAAAATTAAAAAAATGTTCATCCTTGTTTATATTTAACAGCTTATTGTTCTGTTTAACTTGTCTAGTCATTTGTAAAACAGAGCCTGCTTGTCAAATTGAATCTAAACTGCTTCGTCAAATTACTCCTAGAGTTGGATCAGTGTACAATTCATACACTGAGGTGACAGCATTAGCCTTTGAGTGTTTACAATAGTAGAATTTCACACTTTACTTAAGTACTTAATTCACAGCAACACAGTCCTTAGATTGCCACGGCCTTCCTGATAATTTTTTCCAGCTCTCGTGTTTGTTGTTTTCCGTTATCTCCCCCCCTCCATCATAACATTGTAAATACGATGACCTATTATCTAGAAAACTACTATAGGGATTAATAATAGTCTAGCAATAGGAGAGTAAACAGGTGTGTAAAAATAAAATAAACTTTTCTAACTAGTCGGATACACTCCTAACCTAACCTAACCTTTCGTCATTCTTGTCAATGAGTTGCTTGAATAAGGAGTTACCATCAACCATGTTTAAAGTATATGAACTAACACTATCTAAAAATGCCTGCATTGGTTTAAACCTAACCTAACCTAACACAGTCTAACCTAACCTAACCTGCCGTCATTCTAGTCATTGATTTGCTTAAATAATGAGTTACCATCATCTATAATAAAAAGTATATGAACTAATTCGATCTAAAAAAGCCTGCATTGGTTTTTTTAATCTAACCTAACATAACCTAAAGTGCCGCCATTCTTGTAATTGAGTTGCTTAAATAACGTTTTTAAATCTAACCTAACCTGACCCATAACTGCTGCATCGAAATATCACTTCAAAATGTTTGTTTAAGTTTTATCAAAACCATAAACTACTTTGGGGCGAGGCACACGGAGAAGAACTTCTAGAACTTGTTCTCCAGTTTATATCTTTGAATTGCCTCCAATCATATTCCACTGTATCTAGCCATAATTTTCTCTATAATCCGACACTACTTTTTCCTTGGTGTATATCTTTTGCCATCCTCTTCCTTCATTGTGCCTCAGACATTGTAGTCTTCTTATTTTCACTTCTGTTTCTAAGTTTTTATACAACAACACCCTCAGGGGCTCACCTAAAGTGAGTACACGAGTGGAAATCACAACACTAGTTCAAGTAGTCTTGGGTAATATCCCTCTCTTACTTCTTCCCTATCAGAACTCCTTTCACGAACTCTTGTTATTTACCAACCCAGACACTATTAGAGTATTCGAGGTCTTGGGGTCTCTAATATATGTTACTTTCTTCCTTTTTTATAAGGCAATGATATCTGAGAGGTTTTCACCTTTAAAAACAAGAAAATTACACAGCAATGTCATTCCTCCAATTACCTTCTTGCATGGAACCCCAATATCAGTGAATCAAAGTTACCAATAGATTAACAAAATACATTACAACTATGTATATAATTTATTTGCAGATAAAATAACAAAATGGCGGACAATATGGCTCCTAAATGTCTTAATACCGCCTACGAGAAGTGTTCATACAAACACTAAAGATTTCATTCACGGACAATTGTTCAGAGAGAAGAAATGACCGCCATATTTAGACACAACATTATTGTACCCCCCCCCCCCGGCTCTCTAGGATAATGCAGTTTTACGATGCTTTTAAATAGATGCTCATTAAATGAAGTACTTTGCTTGATAAAGACATAACTGTTGCTAGGCAACGAAACAGCTGATTGTGACATGATTGAAATGTAACTCTTATATGTTCAAGAATAAAAAGTATTTTATCGTATTTATATAGAAACAACATGTCGATGGATGTCATCATAGTGCTTACCCAACCCTATTATTCAATGTAATTCAAGCAGATCCTCTAAATTTAATGCACAACAGTTGGTTTTTTGGGCCTTGTAGGAAATTTTAAATTGTATTGGTAGATACACTCAAAGAGGTCTTATCTAAAATATTCAGTCTAGACTCACGGTTAAAAAAATAAAACTATAATGCAAAATTTTCATCCTATTGTATACCCTTTATTAGGTTATTATTGTCTACGATCCAAAAAAATATGTGTCTTAAATCACGCCGGTGTATCATACATCCAAAAATCTATAAACAAATGTAACATCAGATTTGACTGTACTTCATTGCTAACCGCGCGTTGAAGTCTCCAAAGTCCGATGCGTCAAAGCGTTGACTGGAGATAATGGTAGCTACCTTTAAGAGGCGAAGAAAACAAGTTGATCACCGGATTGAGGAAGGACATTCTGAAGACTATAAGGGTGTTTCTTAGATCGCACTCCAAGCTTTAAAGCAGTCCTACGATCTGGAAGCTTGTCCAGTATAACCCTACTTATAACGTACGTTAATGGAAGGTATTTTCGACAAAGGAAGACCCAAAGGGCTTTTGGTAACAAGTTATACATTATTCACTGGACACGGTCACTTCAAGGAACATCTGCTAACATTCCGGATCATCAATAGTGATCCCGTTTGTAGGTTATGTAAACAGTCTGAAGAGACTACTAACCTATAGTAGAAAAGGTTCGAAGCTAGGAGAAGGGGTCGTCACATCCAGGTGATGATTCTGACATTGGGTAGCCTTTCTAGTAGGTCCTTGGGGGTACAATAAGCTTAGTTCATGTACAAGGATCTTGAGTCTTCATACCGAAATATTCTAATTTAATCTTCCATTTGAACAAAATTCAGCATAATTTTAAAAATTGGGTAATTTATAGCAACTCCATTACGATTTTTTAGTTTTTATCGATAACTATCGAACTGGCAATCGATAGCCTATGTTTTGTCTGGGTCCTTATAGCGCTTGTACAAAATTTGATCATGTAGAACCAATTTTGAAAAAAAACGTAATTTTATCTTTTTTTAAAAAAATACTGAGATATGGCCAAAATATGCCCATAAATTTCGTTAAAATCAGTCGGAACGTTTAAGCTGTAGAGCACTGCACAAACGACGATATTCTCAAAACCAATTGTTTTTGTACTTCAAAACGGATTTACCTGTAAATAATTCTGCATAGATGTTTTTTGACATATCACATAACTTTGTCCTTTCAACTATATGTGAGAAAGATAAAACAGACTTCCAAGACAGATTACTTTAAAATTAAAATTTTCCTCCATTCTAAATAAACACTGCCGCTTAGATATAAAATTATTGAATAGACAAGTCAAGCAATGCCTTCTAAAGGAAAGGAATAAACTACTAATCTAACCACATTTCCAAATGTTAATACCAAGAACATAACAATTTCATGCTTCCTTAATCCACAGCTATTTAGATTCAAAGAACGTCGTCACTACAAGTTAATAATCTCTCTACACTAACTAGACTAAATGACATTTAAAGGTTAAGACGATACCAATGCCCCCTGCATCAACAAACACTGCTTGTTTAGTATTAATTATTCCAGGTTTGTCGCAGATTCTGACAGCGCCTATGTGATTAAATCGACTTATTTCGTTTCCAGTCCGCATTATTTCCTCTTGTCTGTTTAATTAATAAAAAAATAAAAAATACACTCAATGACTTCTTGATACCCGAGTAAAATTACAACAGGTAAATTAATGCTAATAATCGTAAATACAAGAGTTGAATTGATAATTCTCGATAAAATGATTTATTTTGATGTGTTAAAAAGATTCATTCACTGGTTTAGAATACAAGCCTAACATCACACAAAATTAATGTACCGCCATCATGGTACTTACCCAGTCCTATCATGCAAGTAGATTCTCTATAATTGTATACCTTACTTCTTGTAGGAAATGTTAAATTGTATTGACAGATCAAGGAGTCTTATCCAGTAGGGTGTTTGTTTAAAACTGTTGTTACACAGATTTTCTGAACCTTGTAATTGTGTCATTACTCTCTGTATATAAAAGTCTTCATTCTCTGCGCTCTTACAGTGTTTCAGCTCTGGCAAGCTTTAAAGTTGTACTTACTGTATGTAAAAAAGGCTCCACTCGACACGGTCCTGCAGGATAGTAACTTTACGGTTATCACATTTTTTGGGGAAGTCAGTTTGAAATTACATTTTTGACAATAACTTCGCTATTTGTCACCGTAGAGAGGTGGGGTTGGCACCATTACATGTAGAATTGTAATCTACAAATTTGTATTTAATTTAGTGTGTTATAGGTTGAATAACACACGTTATGTGAAAAGATAAAAACTGTTTTAAATAACAGCCATTTTAACATTTTCAAATCATTTCTCGGAATTTCAATTGGGTTTTACAGGAAGTTAGGTTAGGTTAGGTTATATGATATGCATGTACCAAATCTCCACTCAATATCGAATCTACTTTTAAAAATATAACGTTTTTATTAAAAACACAAAATGGAAAATAAGGTCTGGGTTTTCTAATGTATTGGTAAAAGGTGAGGTTAGGTTAGGTTAGGTTATAATTATGTTATGCATGTACCAAATCTCCACTCAATATCGAATCTACTTTTAAAAATATAACGTTTTTATTAAAAACACAAAATGGAAAATTAGGTCTGGGTTTTCTAATGTATTGGTAAAAGGTGAGGTTAGGTTAGGTTAGGTTAGGTTATAATTATGTTATGCATGTACCAAATCTCCACTTAATACTGAATCTACTCCCAAAGATATAATCTTTTTAGGAACACTAAATGAACAACGTGACATATCCGGACACATTTCAAAAATAATTTTAACTCTAAAATATCACCGTAGTTTTGAATCACCCTGTATTACAATTACTCCCCTTGGAATCACTGATTGAACTATTCGCTCGTAGGATTCTGTAGTGTAACCCAAGACAAGGGTAAGCTAAATCAGCTGGATCTAACAAGTACAGTCATGTTATATATAAAGTAGACCTCTATAAAACGTGATAGGTAGTTGTGTTATCTATATTTAACATCTAAGCTTGTACTTCCTTGTACTACATCCACAAGCATTGTAAGTGTACAATGTGTTCGCGCCAAACTTGGACACAAAACCTCTTGGGTGCCAATCACAGATTCCTTGCTGGATCTAGAGTTAGATCTTTCTATTTCATCTTATCAGGTCTCTTTTGAGCAACTCTTGTTTTTTCACAGTCTGGGGCTATTCCAGATTATAAATGTATAACTGTTTTTTTTTGTTTTTCCTTCCAGTGTAAATGTTATTTATTACAATATAACTGTTATTTGTTACAGAATAGATCTTATTTGTTACTGTGTAACTGATATTTGTTACAATATAACTGTATTTTGTTACAGAATAACTGTTAGTTGTTATAATATAACTGATTTTTGTTGCAGTATAATTGTTATTTGTTACAACGTAACGGTTATTTGTTATAGTATAAATGTTATTTATTACAGTAGAACTGTCATTTGTTACAACATTAGTGTTATTTGTTACAGTATAACTGTTATTTGATAAAATATAACTGTTATTTGTTACAGTATTACTGTTATTGCTTATAATATAACTGATATTTGTTGCAGTATAATTGTTATTAGTTACAGTATAACTAATAATTTTATTTTGTAACTAATTTGTTACAAAATAATTGTTATTTGTTCCAATTTAACAGTTATTTGTTATAGTATAAATGTTATTTGTTACAGTTGAACTGTTATTTGTTACAACATTAATGTTATTTGTTACAGTATAACTGTTATTTGATAAAATATAACTGTTATTTGTTACAGTATTACTGTTATTGCTTATAATATAACTGATATTTGTTGCAGTATAATTGTTATTAGTTACAGTATAACTAATAATTTTATTTTGTAACTAATTTGTTACAAAATAATTGTTATTTGTTCCAATTTAACAGTTATTTGTTATAGTATAAATGTTATTTGTTACAATAGAACTGTAATTTGTTACAACATTAGTGTTATTAATTTTGTTACAGTATAACTGTTTTTTGTTACAATAAAAGAGTTATTGATCAAATATAACTGTTATTTGTTACAGTATAACTGTTATTTATTGTAGTATAACTGATATTTGTTGCAGTATAATTGTTATTTGTTACAGTATAACTGTTATTTGTTGCAGAATAATTGTTATTTGTTACAACTTAACTGTTATTTGTTACAGTAGAACTGTAATTTGTTACAACATTAGTGTTATTTGTTACACATAAGTGTTATTTGTTACAGTATAACTGTTATTTGTTACAATAAAATTGTTATTTGATAAAATATAACCGTTATTTGTTACAGTAAATCTGTTATTTGTTACAATATAAGTATTATTTGTTACAATATAAATGTTATTTGTTACAATATAAGTGTAATTCAATATCTTATTTTATAATTTCCTGGACGGACTTATCTTAACTCATCCGTAGCCCAAGAAACTATCTGAACTATTTACAGGGTGTCACAAAAATGTGGACTGGCTATGAGTATACTTCAAAACGAATAAAAAACGTCAAATAACATATAGCCGAATTCCGCTTTCATTACCCGCCATTTTGTTCTATACCAATGAACATTATAACTCCAGAAATAAATAAGATATTGAGTTCAGATTTGGTATAAGAATTTTGTATGTTACGTTTTACAAATGTACCAAACACACAGATTTTATTTATAAATTTCAAAATGGCGGCTGTTTAAAATTTTTAACGTCAAATATTTTTAAAACAGTTAATTTAGAACAATAATCAATATTTTGAATTATGATCATTTATATTCCTAGAAACTAAAAAAAATACTATTACTAACGATTTAACCCGGCTTCGCCCGGGACTTCTAACATATATGTTATTCATGAATAAATCAATTTTCCGTGAACACTATCGAAAATACTGACTTATTAACATTATTTTTGCAATAAACACCCGTGGGTACCTTTCGAGAATGTTAATCGATTTCCAAGGTCATATTGCAATAATGGAGCCGACATCGCAAAATTATCCGCGAATACTATCATAGAAACCGGACCATTAACTTTAATTTTCTAATAAACTGTTCGACGATCGCTGAGACCAAATTGCAAAATTGGAACCGATTTTGCGAAATTTTCGACGATTACTTAAATGCAACAAATAAAAATAGATAAACATATTTGTATATGGAAATACTTACAATTTTTGTTTTAAAAAAATATGATTCTGTCTTTCTACAGTGTGAACAAACCCTTGCTCTCACAGAACTTGATACTACTTTTGGCTGCCCTGAATCTCACCTTATATAATCTCCTTCAGATCCTTCGAGAGGATTCTACGTATGCCGAAAAAGTTTTAGAAGCTCCGAAAAAGGCTTAGAATGGTCCACAATATTCCAGAACATTTGTCGAATGTTCTTGAACGTTTTAGAAATTTTAAGAGGATGAAAATTTCGGCCATTTTATCTTCCAATGAACGCTCTTAGAGACAAAACGGAAACCTTCTTCACGAATGGGCAATAGAGGACTATCACACCATATAGCCACTTTGATTGTACCGGGATTCGTTTTTGAGTTTTACCGGCACGCACATTCTAGACTTCCTTTTATTATATTATTGATTAATTGGTTTTAGTTCTTAGAGCTAACTGTGATTTCTATGAACACATAAAGTAATCAGCAGTAATTTTCTACGTTTACGCCCTTATCGCTACAGCTACAATAAAATACAGGTTCTGTAGAGACGTCATTGACAGACAGACATCATCTTCTGGACACAGTGGATCATTTATCTTCTGGACTCAGTGGATCTCAATACGGATATATACACAAACATTTGTGACGCATCATATCACAGAAAGTACGAGGCTCCGTCAAAAGGTAAATTTTGCACTAGCCTAAAAAAAAAGAAAAGTTGTAAAAATTAAGAAAATCTCTTTGTCTACAGTTGTTGACAAAGTGGCATTTTGTTCATTTAAATTAGTTTGAAAAACAGCTGATTTCTCAACAGTTTCACTTTGCCCACTACTTTGCTCACTCCGAATGGCAACCGAACAAAACGAAATGTTAAGTTTATTTGAATTGATTTATAATATACAGGAAATGTCCCGTATGTAGGTTAGATTAATTCTTACATGTAAAATAACATAAATAAACAACAAAACAACGTTTTAAAGTTGAAAAAGGAAGTAATTATTCATAAAGATGATTGACAGTGTATGTACACGGAGAATATTTTTCGTTTGCCGAGTTTTGAAGTTGGCAATCCCGTTTCCTCAACAATACACCTAAGTTATTTGTAATATTCATAAATAATCTCAGTTTTGACGTGAGAACTTCTACTCAGTGTTGCTGTGTTGTTTAGCACTACTGCTATATTTTGTGTAGTTAGTTTTAAAATATGGACAGTTCAGAGGATGAAAACCTGTCAAAAACCCCGCCATATTGTGTTACTGCTGAAGTATGTTTTTTATTTGTCACAAAAATAACAACTGTAGACAAAGTATAATGTGCAATTCGTGAGCAAAGTGTCTTTTTTAAACTCGATAAAATTGACGCACTCGGCAAGCCTCGTTCGTCAACATTTTTCTCTCGTTTAAAATCACTAGTTGCACAAATAACTATTATATATTCTGAAACTACAAATAAAACTACTTTTCTACATAATCGATATATCGATTCAGACATTTATCATATCGAGTGACAAGTTTTTCAACTCCTTTATTAAAAAAGTTGGGTCCAACTTCTAACAACCTTTCTACTACTGAAATTTTCACCCCTTCATAATTTTCGAATCGTTGTTTTGCGAGAGGTTCTTTCATTGGATCGAACACTTGGAAGTCACAAGACGCGAGGTCTGGATGTTCCAACTCTTCCCATTTGATCTTCTGCCTTATGAAGCCTCTTGAACGAGCAGAATGAGGGGTGCATTGTCATAGAGAAGCACAATGTCTTTAGATAGTTTTTCAGGACAACGGCCTCTAAATGCCTTTCTTAGTCTGTCCAAGGTTTCACAGTAACCTGTTGGATTAATTGTTATCCCCCTTGGCATGAACGCAGTGTGTACTACAATTTGATTATCGAAAAAGAGTCAACATTAGTTTACCTGCTGATGGAATCTGTCGAAACTTATTTTAGAGATTGAGGATTCGCGTGAAACTCGTTTTGTTTCAGAAGTGAAATGATGAACAAAATTCTGTTAAAAAACTTCATTGTTTTCTCTGTCATAACGAACTGTAGAGCCGATTGTGTCCTGCAGTGTGTAAGCGAGGGTCCTAAAGAGTGAAACTGCAGATCCTCTGAGATGATACTGTGCACACTGACATGAGAAATATTCATCTCAGTTGTGATTTCAACCTCCGTGATTCTTCTGTTTGCATGAATCGATTGTTGAACACGTTGAATATTGACATCCGTGGTCGAAATCGATCGCCTTCCCTGCCTACACTCATCCTCGATTTCACTGCAGCCATTTTCAAACAACTCGCACAGTTTTGCAATGGCCTGGCGAGAAAAAAGTTTTTTTCACCGGAAACTAGACTTAACTGTCGATGAATTTCAGTGGGATTAGACTTTTTAGCTGTAGAAAACTAGAAAACAGCAGAGATTTCCAATTTGGAACTTTAAAGTGACGCGACATTATTACTTGCACTACCAACAATCGAATTAAAAAAAATTACAGAAGTTTAAACATTGTTACCAACAACTGCAATCAAAATTTACCTTTAACATACCAACATACGCAACTTACTTTTTTATTGAACCCGTAATTAAAGAGCGTCAGATCCTTCTACCATCCTGTATATACAGGAAATACCACGCTGGGTGGTCTTAGGTTATGTTAGGTTAGGGTAGGGTAGGTTAGGTTAGGTTAGGTTAGGTTAGGTTAGATTAGGTAGGGTAGGTTAGGTTAGGTTAGGTTAGGTTAGAACAAAGAGCAATACCAACATAAGCAACTTATTTTTTTATTGATCACGTAATTAAAGAGCGTCAGATCCTTCTACCATCCTGTATATACAGGAAATACCACGCTGGGTGGTCTTAGGTGCTGACATTTCCACAAACTAGATCAACAGTTTTAAAATTTCCATAAGTGAAATCCGCTAAAAAACAATTTTTTTTGCGCGCATAATTCTCGACAACTAATTTATCGCGATGTTTTGAAATAACGATCGATTTTATGATCGAAATTATAAACCAAATACGATTATGTGAACTAGATGTCGTAAATCGAGAGGAAGGAGTAATAAAGTTTAATAGGAATGTCGTAAAATTAGCATTTTTATTGCGTTGTAATGAAGCTGGTTTTAATTACAACAGCTGATTTGTGGCCGAGCGGGTTTCGTCATTGTTTGCCTCCGTCCCGCCAAAATCGATTTCTGATATGAATCGATATACACAGATTTATAGTCGATGGCTTCCTTGATTATCCGTCTGGTTAATTTGTTTAAACCAAAATTTGCTTTGGAATCGTTTAAAAAATAAATGATGCAGAGTGGTCGAACGAATTTCTCACGGATAGAAAAGTAATAAGTCAGTGGGCGCCATCATGGTACTTACCCAGCCTACTATACAAGCAGATCCTCTAAATGTAACGCCCAAAGGTTGGTTTCTTGTGTCTTATAGGAAATGTTAAATTGTATTGGTAGATCAAGAGGTCTTATCCAGTAGTGTGTTTGTTTAAAACTGTTGTTACACAGGTTTTCTGTACGTTAGGTTTTTAATCTGGAGATATTAGATAAATCTCCACTCGCTTCGCTCTGTATCTCTGTCCTGCCAGGCCTCGAAGGTGTACATATATGATGGAGCCTCCACTCGATACGCTCGTGTCGGTGACGCGGCCCTGCAGAATCTCGTAATTATATCACAGTTTCTTCGGAGGACAGGATTTTTGGAATCACATTCGTCTTTGTCATGGTTCGCTATTTCAAATTGTAGAGAGGTCAGGTTAGGTGAGGTTAAGTTAGGTTAGGTTCGGTTAGGTTAGGTCTTGTTAGGTTAGGTCTTGTTAGGTTAGGTAAGGTTAGGTTAGGTTAGGTTAGGTCTTGTTAGGTTAGGTTAGGTTAGGTCTTGTTAGGTTAGGTAAGGTTAGGTTAGGTAAGGTGAGGTTAAGTTAGGTTAGGTTAGGTCTTGTTAGGTTAGGTAAGGTTAGGTTAGGTTAGGTGAGGTTAAGTTAGGTTAGGTTAGGTCTTGTTAGGTTAGGTAAGGTTAGGTTAGGTTAGGTTTGTTTTATTTAGGTTAGGTTAGGTTAGGTTAGGTTAGGTTAGGTTTGTTTTATTTAGGTTAGGTAAGGTTGGTTTTATTTAGGTTAGGTTAGGTTAGGTTAGGTTAGGTTAGGTAAGGTTTGTTTTATTTAGGTTAGGTTAGGTAAGGTTAGGTTAGGTTAGGTTTGTTTTATTTAGGTTAGGTAAGGTTAGGTGAGGTTAAGTTAGGTTAGGTTAGGTTAGGTAAGGTTAGGTTAGGTTTGTTTTATTTAGGTTAGGTAAGGTTAGGTTAGGTTAGGTTAGGTTAGGTTAGGTAAGGTTAGGTTAGGTAAGGTTAGGTTAGGTTGGCAACAACGTGGACAATTGAAATATGCCAATTTTTATCCACGTTAGTTTATTTTATTATGTAATATTTGTAATTTTACTCAATACCAAACAATATTGTTATTTCTAAATAGTTGAGTTAGTTATAGTTTAGTTATTGTGGCTCACGTATCACTGATGATGGCGATTTTGTCGTTGAAACTCATTTGATTAAGTAAACGTAATTTTTGTAAGATCTTGTATTCGTGTATGATTTTATCTGTTGTTTTTTCTCTTCAAAATTGTCTCAAAATGTCCGTCAATATTTCCGGTTGAAATCAATTTTATTATTTTTTAAATTGTCTCTGCATGTCAAATTCACTTTCACTTTTAGGGTAAATCATATTGTCCTTAAGATATCCTTTATAGCTTCCAGTATGTTCCTGCGCTTATTTGATGACTCCAGTTGAAGCTTCATTGTTGAATACTGGGGATGGAGTTGTATCAGCTGTGAAAACTTTTCTAAACTTTTTTCTTTGTTATTTTGATACAAGATTTTCATTATGCCATATGGATATAGTCTTTGATATACAGTGCAATAGATTCTTTCCTTTATATTATTATTATAACTTTATTGTTATTAAATATGTAAAACAAAGAACAGACATTGTTAATGTTAATAAACAAAGCTGAAAGTTAATATTAGTCTTACAAAGCTTCTAAATTTAATTCAGCAACAATCACAATGTTTGCACCATTTATATCATACATTGGATGTTTCAGTAGAAATTTATACAATTTAATTTGAATAGTTTTATGGGCATGTTTTTAAATTTCAAAGGTAATTTATCAAAAAGACTTAAAACATTAAAATTATTGTATGTCACACTTAATCTACTGAACGGAATCTTTATATCAAACGCGTTTCAACGACAAAGTCACCATCCTTAGTGATACATGAGCTACAATAACTAAACTATTAATAACTGACTGTTAGGACAACCTAACCTATCCTAACCGTTTCCTCTTTTCTTTTGGTACAAGATTTTTGTGTGTGCCTTACGGAGACAGTCCTTTTATATACAGTGCCCTGGATTTTATCCTCTGTATATTAATATTATATATTTATTGTTATTAAATATGTAAAAAATACAACAGTTATTGTTAATGTTAATAAACAAAGCTGAACCTTTATATTAGTCTTACAAAGCTGCTACATTACATTCAGCATCAATCACAATTAATTGTACTAAAGAATTCAATTATATCACACATTGGATTTTCTGATAGAAATTTATACAAATTAATTTTAAATAACTCAACAGCGATGTTTTTAAATTCCAAAGGTAAAACATTAAAATGTTGTTGTGTCACATTTAATCTACTTTATGGAACCTCTATTCTATAATGTGCCTCTAGTATTGTACGTATGAACTTGTGACCTGTATTTAATATCAGTTTAATATAAATCAGCAAATCAAATATATATAAATTTAACAGTCATAATTTTTAACTTTAAAAATATAGGTCTACTACTTTCCCTCTAATCAGTATAACTTATTAGTCTAATAACTTTTCTAAAGTTCTAATAAAATGCCAATATTGTTACTGTTCCCCCATACATGTAACCCATATCTGAATACACTTTGAAAGAAAGCAAAATATATATTGTTAATATAATTTTGTGGTAGTTGATGCCTTAGATTCCTAATCAAGAACAAAGCCTTTGCCAGTTTCTTTAATTAATATATCTATGATGTGATACTGTTCTGAAACACTAGAATCTATGTTGATATCCAAAATCTTAACTTGTATTACATTTTGTAGAGAAACTAATTAATTATATTAGGTTAGGTTAGGTTAGGTTAGTTTCGGTTATGTTACGAGACTCTAATGTTTCGGTTATGTGCAAACTCTAATTCCGAACTTGCGCAGTAAAAATGTTTCAAGTAACTTCTGCGCAAACTCCAACCCCGCACTTGCGCAATACTACCTCAGTTTTCTAACCAATGTAACATAACCTTAAAATAGTTCCATCCAACTTTTAAATCTCGATAAACGGTGGCACTATAATCCGATCGCTTATTAAATCAAATCTACATAAAGCGTGGATACGAGACACCTGCATAAAGCTGAGACCATCCACTCTTACACGGCGCGACAGTTGGAAACCGATTTGCATACTTGGATGGTATTGCCTACACAGGGACAACCTACATCAACTTACTGACAAATATTCGATCATAACCGTAGGCGAAAGTTTAGTTAGGCCGTTCAACTCAACTGTTAAACCGGATGTCACGCGGACATAAACAAGTTGAGGTTCTCGTTCCCTGATTTTACTGGAAAGTCCTTCATGAAAATATTTATGTTTTGATGGTATCCTGTTATATTTGATCCAAGAAACTTGCATTACATTTAACTTTCCTTCTGTTCTTCAGGGGCACACTTTTACTGAGGTACGGACTTGGCAATCCCGAGGTACCTTGCTGATATCATCTAGTCTTCGGTTAAGTTAGTTGTAACACTCCCACTGAAGTTTTCCTAAAATCGCTTTCAACCTCATCCATCCATCGTTCTCTTGCGAGAGTTCTCATATTTGGGGTACACCTTTTACCAGCCTCTTCGTCTTCTTTTATTCCCTTCCATTGCCTCATATATTCTGCTCTTCTGCTTTTGAGTTCTGTTCCCAACTATGAGTTGTTATACACCAATACCTCAGGGGCTCAACAGGTGTGGACATCCCGAGATCACTAGCTGGGTTCTACACCTTTTATCATCTACTCTTGGGTTAAGTTAGGGTGTAACACTCGCACTTATGTTTCTGACTCAGCTTTTCCTACAATCAGTATCAACCTCATCTATCCTTCGTTCTTTTGGTTATGCGACATTTTCATCCTTGGGGTAACTTTTACCAGCCTCTTAATCATCCTTCAATCTCTTCATATCCCCCAGATATTCTAGTCTTCTCATTTCGACTTCTGTTTTGGGTTAGATTCGTTTTCACCTTTACTTGGGGAACCTTTTACCAGCCTCCTAATCTTCCTTCAAGTTCTTCATATCCCCCAGATATTTTAGTCTTCTCATTTCGACTTTTGTTTTGGGTTAGATTCTTTTTCACCTTTACTTGGGGAACCTTTTACCAGCCTCTTAATCATCCTTCAATCTCTTCATATCCCCCATATATTCTAGTCTTCTCATTTCGACTTCTGTTTTGGGTTAGATTCTTTTTCACCTTTACTTGGGGAACCTTTTACCAGCCTCTTAATCATCCTTCAACTTCTTCATATCCCCCAGATATTTTAGTCTTCTCATTTCGACTTCTGTTTTATGTTAGATTCTTTTTCACCTTTACTTGGGGAACCTTTTACCAGCCTCCTAATCTTCCTTCAACTTCTTCATATCCCCCAGATATTTTAGTCTTCTCATTTCGACTTCTGTTTTATGTTAGATTCTTTTTCACCTTTACTTGGGGAACCTTTTACCAGCCTCTTAATCATCCTTCAATCTCTTCATATCCCCCATATATTCTAGTCTTCTCATTTCGACTTCTGTTTTGGGTTAGATTCTTTTTCACCTTTACTTGGGGAACCTTTTACCAGCCTCCTAATCTTCCTTCAACTTCTTCATATCCCCCATATATTCTAGTCTTTTCATTTCGACTTCTGTTTTGGGTTAGATTCTTTTTCACCTTTACTTGGGGAACCTTTTACCAGCCTCTTAATCATCCTTCAACTTCTTCATATCCCCCAGATATTTTAGTCTTCTCATTTCGACTTCTGTTTTATGTTAGATTCTTTTTCACCTTTACTTGGGGAACCTTTTACCAGCCTCCTAATCTTCCTTCAACTTCTTCATATCCCCCAGATATTTTAGTCTTCTCATTTCGACTTCTGTTTTATGTTAGATTCTTTTTCACCTTTACTTGGGGAACCTTTTACCAGCCTCCTAATCTTCCTTCAACTTCTTCATATCCCCCAGATATTTTAGTCTTCTCATTTCGACTTCTGTTTTATGTTAGATTCTTTTTCACCTTTACTTGGGGAACCTTTTACCAGCCTCTTAATCATCCTTCAATCTCTTCATATCCCCCATATATTCTAGTCTTCTCATTTCGACTTCTGTTTTGGGTTAGATTCTTTTTCACCTTTACTTGGGGAACCTTTTACCAGCCTCTTAATCTTCCTTCAAGTTCTTCATATCCCCCATATATTCTAGTCTTTTCATTTCGACTTCTGTTTTGGGTTAGATTCTTTTTCACCTTTACTTGGGGAACCTTTTACCAGCCTCTTAATCTTCCTTCAAGTTCTTCATATCCCCCAGATATTTTAGTCTTCTCATTTCGACTTCTGTTTTGGGTTAGATTCTTTTTCACCTTTACTTGGGGAACCTTTTACCAGCCTCTTAATCTTCCTTCAACTTCTTCATATCCCCCATATATTCTAGTCTTTTCATTTCGACTTCTGTTTTGGGTTAGATTCTTTTTCACCTTTACTTGGGGAACCTTTTACCAGCCTCCTAATCTTCCTTCAAGTTCTTCATATCCCCCAGATATTTTAGTCTTCTCATTTCGACTTCTGTTTTGGGTTAGATTCTTTTTCACCTTTACTTGGGGAACCTTTTACCAGCCTCTTAATCATCCTTCAATCTCTTCATATCCCCCATATATTCTAGTCTTCTCATTTCGACTTCTGTTTTGGGTTAGATTCTTTTTCACCTTTACTTGGGGAACCTTTTACCAGCCTCTTAATCTTCCTTCAACTTCTTCATATCCCCCATATGTTCTAGTCTTTTCATTTCGACTTCTGTTTTGGGTTAGATTCTTTTTCACCTTTACTTGGGGAACCTTTTACCAGCCTCTTAATCATCCTTCAATCTCTTCATATCCCCCATATATTCTAGTCTTCTCATTTCGACTTCTGTTTTGGGTTAGATTCTTTTTCACCTTTACTTGGGGAACCTTTTACCAGCCTCTTAATCATCCTTCAATCTCTTCATATCCCCCATATATTCTAGTCTTCTCATTTCGACTTCTGTTTTGGGTTAGATTCTTTTTCACCTTTACTTGGGGAACCTTTTACCAGCCTCTTAATCTTCCTTCAATCTCTTCATATCCCCCATATATTCTAGTCTTCTCATTTCGACTTCTGTTTTGGGTTAGATTCTTTTTCACCTTTACTATAAAGTCAATTCTGACTCTATTAGAGTGGACGAGAGCTACAAGATATTTATGTTATTTTCTTCCTTTTATATAAGGAAATTTTTAACCGAGAGGTTTTTCCCCTTCAAAGAAAGGAAAAACTTTAAATGCACAACCAGCAGCTCATAGATAAATGTATCAGAATCCAACTAAAATTATATGGTAACAACAGAACTACAAAGGAACATAGTTTTGGATGATATCTTTCTACCTAAAGGGTTACGACTGCTTAAGGACAGTAGACTGTCATTTTTTCTGTTAGAACAAGAGTTGCACAGCTCGTATCAGTGTCTCGGTCCGAGCGAGTCTCGTAGATGTACTCCCTGTAAGAGTTAGTTATAGTTTAGTGTATAGCTCATGACTGTATCACTGATGATGGCGACTTTGTCGTTGAAACGCGTTTGATTAAGTAAACGTAAATTTTGTGAGATCTTGTGTTCGAGTTGTATTCTATCTAACCTAACCTAACCTAACGTAAATACCCAGCTCCCGTCCAGTTTCCTTCCTGTAAAACCTAAATTCAACAGCATTCATAAAACAATACTTGTATAACCGAAATTAAAAAAAAAATTGTTCTTATTCCAGTTGATTTTAAACGAAATTTTGGGTAATTGTTTGGGCTTTATAGCTCGTAAACGAATAAAAATTTAAGAAAATAACCAAGAATAAAAAAGTCTTAATATTCCCTTCTAAATCCAAAATCGGAATAAAAACATGAGTTTTCCGTAAGAAATTTTAATGTTGGTCGCCATTTTGGAAAATGGCGGTCTAATTTTTAAAATTCAAATACAACATTTTATTACACTGGGAAATATAGGTAGAGTAGGCCCTAATTTGAAGTTATCTGTAAATCTTATAGTATCAGAGCACCCTATGGTGGCACAGTTAAAAATGGTAACATCTGATTTACAAGTCAACGCATGCACGGCTCAACAAATAAAACAGTTCTACAGTTCAAAAATAACTGGAAAAAAACTGAACCTTTATTATTAAAATCACAATGATAATCAATACCATTTTACTTAGTTATGAGAAAGTTTGTGCATTGTTTTTACACCATATTATTGTTCCCCATTCCAAAGCAGCTTTGGTCGACATCGTGCGATCCCCAACATTTGCATCTGTCGGAACAGCCGAAGCGAGGTCAGTAAATCCCTCACAAGTCCCGTTGATTGATCGAGTAAACGTCAATGTGAAGTTATCAACAGTTCGGATCAACATTGAATGTAGATCAACCTTCCACACTTCTCCCAATTATCAACCTACCAGGAGAGTAGAAGATAGACAACCTTTGGTACTATTAGGACTTCAGAAAACACATTTTAAGGACGAAGAGGTGAATTGAAATATTTGATTGATGGGGCCATCTTTGTGTTTCCTTCCTGACATCCTTGAAGGATGTCCTGCTTGTACAGTATCCTCAAGGTGTCTGGAGTGGAGAGGAAAAGACGAGCTCACATACTTTGTTGCGTTTACTTTCAGCTGTACAACCCCCAATAAAAATATATAGACCTCAAATGCTTTTGTGTAAACGCTTACACTTCTTTCGTTTCATTTATCGGTGTAAACAGGAATAAATCGTTTAAAAATGTCTGTCTTAGGAATTAAATGTAGCTAAGCAGTAATTTGTATACCTAGTTTTCTTGGAATGGGTTGTACCGTCAAGTCAGGCTAGGGAAGCAAGTAGAAGGGAGAACACGCACCTTACAAAAGACACACTCCTAGTCTGGGGCTACTGTACGTATGCAGGGCATATTGTACGCATACAGGGTGCCCATGCAGATTTACTGTTTTAAATAAAATTCATTCATGTCGTTTTCTTAGACGTTTAGTTAGAATATAAAAAATTACAAATTCCTTAAAAAATCAATACTTATTTACCTTTATTGTAAATGCATCTGAGAGACTCAAATTCTTCTTTTTCTTGTCCTGAAAAACAAATAAAATTATATTAGCAGAAGTGGCGGTTTTCAAAGAAATATATTTATAATACATGAGATATAATGGCTTATTCTAATCCAGCGTTTTTGAATTTATCTTCTACAAAAGTAAACACATCTATGGGCGCTCTCGTGGTACTTACCCAGCCCCATAACACAATGTAAATACAGGGTGAGCCAATAAGTAAAGTGAAATTGAAAAAAAAAATCTATATATTTATTGAACATAAATATAAATACTTATAGATCAGGAACAAGATTAACTCTGAGATTACATTTTAAGATTGACATGTAGTTGAATTTGTCTGCACAATGTGGTAGAGACAACCATACCAGATGACCCTAAAGTGTGCGTTTGGATGTACCCTGTTTTGTTTGCAACTTAAACCTATCTTGAATTACGAGTTTCTACCAGGATAAGTCAATAAGTAAAGTGTAATTGTTGGGGGGGGGGGAATACATAAATAATAGAAGCATTACTCTTCAACATAATCCCCTCCTACTTCTGTGCACTTAGTCCATCTTTTAACGAGTTTTTGGTCTCGTGTTCAGAAAATTTTGCACCGCTTCAATGGCCTCTTCATTGAATCTGTAATGATTCTCTCGCAACTGTTCTTTTAATGAGTCAAAAAGATGAAAATCGCTTGAAACCAGGTTCGGACTATATGGAGGGTGGTCTAACAGCTGAAAACCAAGATTTGAAGGCAGAGAACTGTGTTTTGGCCGTAGGGGTCGAGCGTTATCCTGAAGCAAAGTCACGCCTTTTGAAAGTTTACCACTTCTTTTGGATTTGATTTTTGGCTTTAATAAACGCAGTAGCTGTCACTATTTATTGTTTGACCTTTAAGTTTGAAGTCAACCAAAATTGGACATTCTTTATCCAAGAACTTATTTAAATTTATAACCTTATTCACAACTTAAATTTTAGAGGTAGCTGGATAAGGAAAATACTAAAATTCGTAGTCCTTAAGGACCAAAAGAAAATGTACTGAGTATCTCTTCAAAAACAACCTATTTACGAGTTAGATAAAAAAATCGTCCACGTGACTTGTATAAAAACGAAATTTCTCAAAATCGGATCTTACGATTTCATTGAAATTTTAGTGGAATGTACCGATCTACTCGAATATATGCGCGAAATCCCAAGTAATTGACAAGAAACCAAAATGAACCTTGACCGAAATCAATAAAAGCTCGATTTTAATCAAATATTTGTTTTTAAATGACGCCCTTACTTCATTTATACTTTTTCACTGACAACAACCGAACCGACACGAAACAGGAATGTGCAAAGTTTGTGCAAAATATTGTATAACTTCTGCTTTACGACGCTAGGAGTAATAGACTAATTATTGTTACATGATCGTTGTTGCATTGTGTGTGGTTGGCTTCGAGTGAGGTCCGACACAGGCAGACGGAGGAAGGATAAGACGTTCGATTGTCTCCCCCTCCCCAGCGGTATTGATCAGTTAAATAATGTTTTAGTTAAGATTGATGTTTGATTGATCAATCCCCTTAGCTTAAGGCTGTACAAGAGAAGCGTTTCTTCATTATGAGAAAGTGATTTATTTATGAAGTCAATTTGCGATTTTAATAATTTATTAACGTGTTGTAAAAACAGGTAAATTATATTTCCCATCCAATATAGAGGGGGGGAGGTGGATCGTTAAAAATACAGCCTTTCAGGAAACGGAAAAAGTTGTACGTCCGTCCGTCCGTCGTTTAAAAATTTCAAAATGGCGGCTATTTAAAACAGTGTTTTGTTCAACTTATAACACACTAAACTAGATAAACGTATATTTAAATAAAAATGTGCAGATATCAATTCCGCATGTAATGGTACTCACCCCCCCTCTCTACGATGACAAATAGCGAAGTTATTGTCAAAAAGTAATTTAGACCCCTGACCTCAAATTTCAACTTCGGTTTTTTTGACTGATATTCACGTTTCAAGGCCTCGTAAAAGTGAAATAGTAAACTTAAACATTCCGTCCGTCCGTCGTCGTTGTCGTCTGTACGTAAGCACGATAGCGGACACAAAAATTAAAATAGAAACATGAAATTTGGTTTAGAGGACTGTAGTGTGCTTGTATAGAACCCTATTGAAATTTAGAGAAATCTAATTGAAAATGTCAAAATGGCGGACATTTAAAACAGTTCTTTATGGCGGACAAACAATAATAAAAACGCTAACAAACCAAAACATAAACAAAAACAATTAAAAAAACGAAAAACAATAAGAAATCAATAAAAACGACAACAAAACATATAAAAAACAATAAAAAAAACTGAAAACAAAACGTACACAAAAACAAAAATAAAAATAAAAACTAAAGCAAAACATAAACAAAAACAATAATAAAAACGAAAACAAAAACAATTATAAAAACGAAAATAAAAATAAAAACCAAAATAAAAATAAATACGAAAATAAAAATAAAAACGTAAACAAAACAAAAACGAAAAAATAATAAAAACGAAAATAAAAATAAAACAAAACATAATCAAAAACGAATATAAAAATAAAAACAAAACAAAAATAAAAAAAATAAAAAACAAAACATACACAAAAACAATAATAAAACGAAAACAAAACAAAAACAAAACTGTTTTCTCTTCTATGTAAACATTTTAGCTATATCTCAGCTGTATTTTAAAAAATTATATTTTAATAACTGATAATTTGTGAGTAGATACTGTAAATAAAAATACGATTTTCTCAACAGCTGCTTTATCGATTTTGATCAAATTTTACTCAAGTTTAGCTTCAAATCGTATTAGTCAGCATCTCTCTAAAAATGCAAGTTTGTGAGTTATAGAAATAAAAGTAAAACAAGGACCATACAGTTCATAATTTTCAGCCGATTTGGTTCAAATTTTAGTAAAATGGTCACAGTTATGATACTAATTGATGTAAACAATTGTAGACTTTAAAATATTACAGTTCAGTAATAAATAACAATAATTAAAGAAGATCTTGACCACCCAAAAAAGCTTAATTAATACAACTTAAATTGAGAATTTATTCAGTGAAGAAAGTTTAAGCCTTTTATTTATATAAATAAATTTTCTCCATTATAATACATTGCTTAGATGATTCAAACTTACTTTTTGATTAGTCTAACTGCGAAAAATTACATTTTTTAGATCGTTTCTATTTTGTTTTGGTAATTTGTAAGTGAGAAAGTTTGTGCAATGTTTGTACAATATTTTATACAGCTTACTGATCTGCAATAATATTCAGATTGTTAAAAAAATATTCCCCTTTAACTTTTGAAAGTGATTTATAGCATCAAAAAGAAATTTAAAAAATCCTCTCAACAGACGATCGGTACCCGTCTGTCGGCCATTTTGTTTATTTTCCGAAAAATATTGATAAGTTTAGAAATTTAAAAATGCAAGTACTGATTACATATTTTTAATGGGACCTTTTACCAGTATACAAAGAATATAAACTTTATCTTATACATTTAAAAATACATTTTATTTAATTTTTTGAAAATTAACAAATTTTCAATTTTAAAATTTCAAACGACAGCCATTTTGAAAATGTATGAGATTCTTAATTACTGATAAAACTCAAAATTCCAACTGAAAATCTTGGTAATTCCTAAAGTTATCATCAATTTTATAAAAAACAAAAAAGACAGATTGAGAGATATAATAAACCATTGTCGGATATATGTTCACATTATCGTTTTTCTCTTTTTTACGCGATACATCACTTCCAGAAGTTAGAGCACACATTTTTGAAACACCCTCTATACGAGGATCGCTTTCGTTAAACATAATGAACAACAAATACACGAGCAACCAGCTACATGTCTAGTTTTATATAATTTGACTATACAAGACTAATTTATTGTTACAAGTAGCTTAATACTACCGCTACTATCGTTTATAAACATGACTTTATTTATTTCTACAATAAAACTCCCCCCATGACTGTTACAGCTTATAATTATATTTATTTCTCCGAATGGCTTTCACCTTATAAATGTGCCATTTTTATTTAAATCCTATCACATAAGTCGCCATTGCTTCACCTTTAGATTGTTGGCGATTGTGTTACGAAATTTAGAGTCCCGTTCTAGAATAGATTTGTTGGGAAAATAGTGCGCTCTCTGTTTAGAAACCGTTAAGTGTGCTTAAATATGTCTTGATTTTGTTGTGATGTTTTAACTTGCACACATGTACATAATATAGAGAGAGATATTTGACGAGTTTCAGTTCCTGAAGTCAATAAAGTGCGTTTTAATTGTCTGTCGTATTTACAGCCGAAACATCTCCACCGATTTTAATAAAATTTGTTATTGACGATATTTTGAACAAAGGTTTTTTTTTCTATTTTATTGATAACCCGAAAATTTGGGGTTAGCTAACCCAATACAAATGTTAAATAACAATCGAAAACAAAACCACGTTAGCCTTGCTCTGGGGTTAGCCTCGTGCAGGGCTGTTCAAATTGACACAGCGAGCTACTCTTGCTCTCTTATTGGCTGTTACCCAACGGACATGTATCGTGGCGCCCGAATTCTTGCTACTAGGCAATTTCTACGAAACCTCTGGATCCACGCTTTTTTTTCATGTACCATGTAATCTTGGGTTAGATGCCCCTTGAACTCTAGTTCTTTTCCAACCCTGTCACTAAGAGTATTCGAGGGTAAGGTTAGATGATGTCCGAGAGGACAAAAAGAAAGCAACCCTGTGTTGCGGGTTGCCTAAAACTTGAACTCTTAATAGCGACAATATGCTCTGTCTCCAAGTTATTTTTATCTCTGTCTAAGACAATGTAACTGTTCCAACTAATTAAAAATAATTGTTGTTAAAATAACCCCACCTACACACTATCTATTAAGTTCCGGGTTCAGGGTTTGGATAATTGCCAAAAAGTGGCACACTTTACGTAGGCGCCGATCCGCGTCGCAGTGTCCTTGTACTAAACTGTCTCGTACAGAAAGATTTGGTCAAAAATAAAGATGGCGGTTTTTGTGAAAAAATCGAAGAGCGATTAAAGTCTATTTTTATAATTTAGATCCATTTTGAGGTCCCTCTGTAACAAAAAAGGCTTTGGGAATAAAGTCTGTCTCTGTTATATGTCCATATTTTGGCCTTATCTTAGGATATTTTTAAGGTCCGTATGTAAAATCAAGGACACTTATAATTACACGCGCGTGTCTATAATTAAGTCGCAACCAGTCTACACAGACAAGACGATAAATCCTGTATATTTCAAACTTTGCATTTATATTCTTTGTATTGTCCCACATATAGGAAAAATATAGCGGTAACAAAAAATGACCTTGGGGTAGTTAAAGGTTAAAACTATTGAGTTGGAAAAAATTTTTTTTTTGGAAATATTACGTGTGGGGTGTCAAATAAAACTAGAAGTTATTCTGATGTCGAAAAATTAATATGTTGGCGCTAGAGACAAAGACAAAAAGACATAATTCCGAAACCACTTTCTATGCTCTATATAACTCAAATCGGATATACAGGGAAGAAAGGCAAATAGACAATTTCCTAAAAGGTGGCGTAACTCAAAATAGAATCCCCGGAAAAGTTATTTCGATCAACTTTTGTTGAATTTACATATTTATAAACTAAAATCGATGTTACAAACTGCCCGTGAAAGATAATTAAGATTGAGGATTGGGGGGAGGGGAGGGGAGGTGACATGATTAGAAGGCGTAGTGAAAATTATCTCAAACGATTTGAATAAAATTAAGCATGATTCGACAGATTCTAAACATAACCTTTCTACAAAGTTGAGTTGGTTTCTGGTTATAGAAGAGGTAGGCAGTCCAACGGAAATCGTATAAAACTTATAGAGTTAATTTTTACCCCTAAAAATAACCTCTCTACAAATTTGAGTTGGTTTCTGGTTATAGAAGTGGTAGGCAGTCCAACGGAAGTCGTATAAAACTTATAGAGTTAATTTTTACCCCTAAACATAACCTTTCTACAAAGTTGAGTTGGTTTCTGGTTATAGAAGAGGTAGGCAGTCCAACGGAAGTCGTATAAAACTTATAGAGTTAATTTTTACCCCTAAACATAACCTTTCTACAAAGTTGAGTTGGTTTCTGGTTATAGAAGTGGTAGGCAGTCCAACGGAAGTCGTATAAAACTTATAGAGTTAGTTTTTACCCCTAAACATAACCTTTCTACAAAGTTGAGTTGGTTTCTGGTTATAGAAGAGGTAGGCAGTCCAACGGAAGTCGTATAAAACTTTTAGAGTTAATTTTTACCCCTAAACATAACCTTTCTACAAAGTTGAGTTGGTTTCTGGTTATAGAAGTGGTAGGCAGTCCAACGGAAGTCGTATAAAACTTATAGAGTTAGTTTTTACCCCTAAACATAACCTTTCTACAAAGTTGAGTTGGTTTCTGGTTATAGAAGAGGTAGGCAGTCCAACGGAAGTCGTATAAAACTTTTAGAGTTAATTTTTACCCCTAAACATAACCTTTCTACAAAGTTGAGTTGGTTTCTGGTTATAGAAGAGGTAGGCAGTCCAACGGAAGTCGTATAAAACTTATAGAGTTAATTTTTACCCCTAAACATAACCTTTCTACAAAGTTGAGTTGGTTTCTGGTTATAGAAGTGGTAGGCAGTCCAACGGAAGTCGTATAAAACTTATAAAGTTAATTTTTACCGCTAAACATAACCTTTCTACAAAGTTGAGTTGGTTTCTGGTTATAGAAGAGGTAGGCAGTCCAACGGAAGTCGTATAAAACTTATAAAGTTAGTTTTTACCCCTAAACATAACCTTTCTACAAAGTTGAGTTGGTTTCTGGTTATAGAAGAGGTAGGCAGTCCAACAGAAGTCGTATAAAATTTATAGAGTTAATTTTTACCCCTAAACATAACCTTTCTACAAAGTTGAGTTGGTTTCTTGTAAAAACGAACAACTTTTTAGTCATCGTCCCTTTAAAAAAAAAATTAATGATCATGGTACTTGCTCAACCCTACCTTAAAAGTAATGCAAGAAGACTAAATGTAACGCCCAAAAGTTGGTTTCTTGGGTCTTGTAGGAAATTGTATTGACAGATCAAGGAGTCTTATCCAGTAGGGTGTTTGTTTAAAACAGTTGTTACACAGGTTTTCTGAATCTCGTAATTGTTCAATACTTTATTGGCTTTGTCTAGGACATATTAAGTCTCCACTCGCTTCGCTCGTGTCGCTGACTGGCCCTGCAGCATTTCTTAACTAAACTAATATCATATTGTCAGGATTCAAAATTACATTTTTGACAATAACTTCGCTATTTGTCATCGTAGAGAGGTGAGGTTGGTACCACTGCATGCAGAATTGTAATCTGCAAATTTTTACGTAATCTAGTTTGTCACAAGTTGAAAAAAAAAATTAAAAAACAACAATATAGCAGCCATTTTGAATTTCTCTTTCGATTTTTCTAAATTTCACTAATCCATACGAACACGCAGTCCTGTTAATTTTTTGTGGTCGCTATCTAATACTGTCGGAAAAGAAAAAGAGTTGGTCAAGAGAGACATGATAGAAAAAGATAACAGGGTTTAACTAAAGACTACACGAGGAAGGTGTAAATCCAGCTAGGTTACCTCGAGACTGCAAAGCCCGTACTAATTATAAATGAGCATTGTGTTCTTAAAACTACAAAATTGGTGGGAAAAAAATTTGTCACATTTCAAAATTTGATTTTCATCCCTTGCGACGACGAACGGATGGTTTTTCGAAAATCATTTTCAGTTTCTGATGCCAAAAACGTGAAGATCAGTCAAAAAAGAGGTTAATTTTTGTACGATTAAGAAAATTTTCACAAACTTTCACCATCGCTCGTCCCCAAAGCCAAAAGTAACTGTGAACAAAAAATGTCAATACTGTAATTAATTGTTAATCAATAAGTGTAATGGACGCATACAGGGTGAGTGTATATTGGGAAGAGATGATTCAGGGTTGAATGTGTTCGGAAACCTTCTTATGCCAGCTATCCGCCATTTTTTTTTTTTTTACTAAATAATTTATATCTCTAGAACGGCTTGACCGATTTAGTTGAAATTTTGCACGATAGAATTTTGTCGCTTTCAGAAACGGGACGATTTTGTGCAGATAACATAACTCTCTCTAGACTGTGCAAAAATAAAATACTTTAAAATATAACTGATAATCCGCCCCCCCCTCAATCCGTTCCACTCCGTAACATCCACCAACTTTCTTTCCGATCTGTTTGGTGAAATAGACTTTCTTTTAATTGCGGAGGAAAATGTTATGCAAAATGGCGGATTAATTACCGGATAGGTCAGTCCACCGGAAGTGCTCAAGAAAACCAGATTTACACATCTACATTCTAAAACACCTGTTGTAGTGTTGCAAAGTAAATGTCACGAAGCCACTTCAATTATTGATGTTAATTATTTAGCATGTAACAGCCGACGATAAAATGTGCACTGATCGTGTTACAAGACGTTTTAAAATGTCGTTCGAATACCTGTAGTATAGGGTGTTCAGTAAGTTGGGAACATTGGAGAATGATTCTTGGATGTTAAAAATTTAACGTATAAAAATATTACAATTACTTTCTCACCTTGAATCTATGTTTTTTGAGAGATGGTGACTAATTGGTTTTCTTTTGATCTATACAGGTTCAATTGCGTAAAATCGGTTTGAACGTTTTTGAGAAAAATATAATTTAGTATTTTTTTTATTCGTGATAACAACCCTGAAAGTTTGAATTATTGGGGAAATGAAAAGAGCGTTCCTATGTAGCCAAAATAAACTCAAAATTGATTATAATCGGTCACGCTTGGGGCTCTATATTTTGATCCAATTTTACTCAAGTTCTCGAAAAATGATTTGTCACAGTTTCTCAAAAAATGATAATTTGTGGGTTAAAGGCCGGACGACGAAGACATATTTTAAAACATTTTTTTTAGAATCAGGTTGTCCTGTTGTAACTTTCCCTAAACATAAATTTCCCTCCCTCCCCTTTTCCACAATTTTCGTTACATTGATTTCGGATTAAATCAAATTTGTGTATAATTACATATAGTATGTTTTTTGGTTAAAAAATTTTGAGCGCCATCTTGAAACCGCCATATTGGAATTGAGTTATTTTTTATAAAGGCAACATGGTGTTGTGGCACATGATTTACCATCGTTTTTCAACCCTGAGTTCATTGTTGTAGCCTACATATGTTTTTCATATCTCTCACCTATCTTCGGTTATTCATGAAAAACCATAGAAAACGTATGCAATTTGACTTTTTTTTCTAATAGGCCTACTGCAAGTTTAATGTTTTAGTTCTGTGACCCATGTTACTGCAATAGACTTTTATTTTCACCTCAATGGACATCTTTCACTTTGATTTTATCATTACTAACGAGTGTTTTGTTTTATTTAAAAATCAGTTTGAAATAATTTTGAAACAGTTTTATTTAACGTGTTACAAAAAAATAAAATAAAATAAAAATCCCTATTCGAATATTCTAATAGCGTCAGAGTCGGAAAAAGAACAAAAGTTGGTCAAGAGAAATCTGATAGGAAAGATGAGACAGTTGAAAAAATATTCAAATCACATTTCAAAATTTGATTGATATCCCTTCTGCTGATTTTCAGCTATTCAATTTTAAAAAAAAGTATATATATTTAAAAAAAGACTTAAATTTATTCAGTTCATGCGTAAATATTATATTAACACGTTGGGTGCACGCGCCGACTTTAGTCGGCGTCGCTAGGCGCTGCCATGAGGCGCGCGCCGACAAAAGTCGGCACCAGACCAACTGAAATGAATTGACATAAAAAAATTTAGCCATAGATGATGGTATATACTTATTTTCCAGCAGTGAACGTGTTAATTAAAATAGAGCTTTCATAAACAGTAGCCAAGGTTCATTTTCGATTTTGCCAATTTTTAACCTCACATTCAATTATTCTAAACAATTTCAAAATGTTGGGCGTTTAAAACGATCAAACGGTAGGTCTTACACGAGCCTGTAATATCTCATTTTGTACAGGTGATTTGTCAAGATCAGTAAGTAAGAAATCCGCAAATCAGCTGTTATGTACACCATGTTAATTTATTAAATTATAATCACATCCCCCACTTGACTCCCGCATAAATTCCTCATTGCAATTTGTACCACAGAATGGCAACACTGTTATGGACCGGTATCCTCCCCCCCCCATATAATTACAATGCCAACTCAATATATCATATCTGGAGCTCTTGAGCCAATGCCACTGGGAAGAAGTTATTTATGTTAGACCTAACCTGTTTTTGCAGCGCCTAAAATACGTTGCGAATTTTTGCAATCGTTTTATAAACATTGTCCAGGGTTTGTTTGCATAAAGGCCGGGAGGGTTGTTGTGTAAAGATGTTTTGTTGTTTACTTTGAGCTTGAGAACAGACTGACTGTGCTTGACGTCATTTCGTTGTGAAATTATTGTAGAAACCGTCACAAAAATAGAGAGTGATTCAATTTTAATTGTCTAGAAATGATTTTAGAGCTACAAATAACAAACTTTATGTTAACATAGGTCGAGAACTCTTCGTTTTCTGTCTGACGGCCATTTTGTATTTTCAAAAAAAAAATCTTTGGTATTAAATACGATATTGAGTGAAGATTAATATTATAGATATTATTTATATAATTTTTTATCAGTATACTAAAAAACCAACACTATTTTATACATTTATAAAATGGAAAAAATTTCATATCGATGTTTTTTTAAGGTTAGGATAACTGAGTTATCGAGAAAAAAACAATAAAATATTTATATTAGTATTAAAACACCAGTCGCCATGTTGAAACTGAAAGGGAAATATTTTTGATACATTTCTAGGCAATGGATTATAATACTATTATTAAAAATCATTATAATTGCATAATATTTTCATTCAGGTTGAGTCTTGAGTGTTGTAGACAAATGCAGATAAATTATATTTTTAGAAAATTCTGTTTTTTGTTTTCGTTAGAAGAAAAGCGTTTTTAGATGCTTGAAAATGTTTTGTAGGTCTCGAGATATTCAATATTAAACGTCCGCCGTTTTGAAAAGGTGCAAGATTTATGTCACAACGTTGTTATTGACACCCAGCTGTCTGTTTATCTGGTGACATTTAATTCTCATGATTTTAAACAAATTATGCACAAATGTAGTCCCTAAATACCCAAACAAAATTTAAAAAATGTAATTACATTAGTATAATTTTTTAAAGGCGAATAATTTCTTGGTAATCATCACTTTAAAAAAAGAAATAAAAGAATATGAAATAAACACTTCTAGACTTCTAATACCCTGATTTCGGTAGGGTTGGAAAAAAACAAAAGTTTCGCAAGAAAGATAAAAGAGAGGAGGAAAGGTGTATCCAATTAGGACCCTCAGTATTGGCAAGTCAGTACTTGTTAAAGTGAGCAACTGCGAGTTATAAAAAAAACTATTTAGCTAGGGTGAACCTTTTGCGGCATTGTGTTCTACTCATAAATTCGATGTACAACTCTACCTATGCTTTAAGATTTCCTACTTACTCCTTGTGGGCCTTCCCCCTGGAAAGGTAGCGGTCCACTGAATACGTACTAAAAATAGATTTTGGTGTCCATTAACAACGTGCAAAGCTTTGTAGCTCTATCTGTAATTGTTAAAAAATTATAAGGCAGTCCCAGGACTTATTTTCCACGCTGTATAAATAAACGACAATGGCTGAACCAGAACTACTTTTTCAACTCTAAAAAGACTGAAATCGTATTCTTCAACATTTCAAGTCATAAAATCCTTTACTCGGAACTCCTGCGTAATGTCCTTTATCCATTACAATATAAAATACAGAAATATAGATAATGAAAACATGAATCAAACAGACAGCTGGGTGTCAATAACAACATTGTGACATGCGCAGTAGGTACATAATTGGCACCAATCATTCAACAACTAAAAGCGTCAGTATTTATTGCGCATAATTAAAGTTAAACACTTCTAAAGTTGTGTTATTATCTGCAGTGGTTGGCAGACCTGGTACAGAGTGTTTAGAAAGTAGACGGTTTAAGTTGGAGCGAACGATTTGGGGGATTTTTTACTCGTAAAAAGAAATAATCTAATTTAGAAAGTTATAAATTGGAAGAACAACATAGTTCAGTAATTTGGATTTTTTTTCGTTAATTAAAAGTAAAAACTTTCGGTCGTCATTGCCGTATAAACACAAATAGAAAAGAACAAAATAAAGACACCTGCATACTCTAATAACATCAGGGTCGGAAAAGAACAAGAGTTGGTCAAGAAAGTCCTGATAGGAAATATGAAAGAGTTGGAACGAAACCAAGATTACATGAAAAAATGTAGTTCCAATATTTGGATGTAGGCTACAGTTTTATCAGTATAACACAACTTTATCTTAAAAATAGTTGAAGTGGTGACAGTTTGAAATTTTAATGTTGAATTTATGAAACCAATAACAACAAATGTAAACGGCCGCCATTTTATAAATTTAAAAGTTAAAGTTTTGATACTTGAAAAACAGGTAAATCGTTGCATAAAAAAATGTGTATATCAAATTTCGAAATCTTAATAATTTCCAAAGATAAAAAAACACAAAATCGCCAACAAATGGAGAATTTGTTTTTTTAATTTTAACTCATATAACCACAACGTAAAGTTTGGCACAACATTTTCTGAACACTCTGTATAATAATTTTTTCATAGCGGTGTCATAGCACTCACACCGCGCCCTTTAAGTAGCCTGGTCTGCTCAACATAGCTGCAGTTTCGATCAGCTGTTCTATGTCGTAAAACAAAGTAGCAATGTATTTTCACTTTTCGATTAACATTTACCGTACTGACATTTTTGGTGACGATTAGTGAAGTAGCATGGTCTGCTCAACATAGCTGCAGTTTCGATCAGCTGTTCTATGTCGTAAAACAAAGTAGCAATAGTTTTGTTTCGTTTTTATTTTGTTTCGGGGTGTGTGAGCGGGAAAGTGTGGATTGTTTTTTTAAAATACCTATAGCATCGTTCTGACCTAAGACAGAAAATGGTGTATACGTACAGAGAAATTGACAAGAAAATTAATAATCAGGAAAATATTAGTTTTGAAATTTTCTAAATAAAAACCACGAATTACGAGTTTTGTCTGACGTTCGTATATATACAAATTGTCGTTAAGATATCAATTTATAGAGCCATCATGGTAACTACTCAGCCCAAATAATGTAATGCAAGCAGATTCAAAAGCTCGTATCTTGGACTTTGTAGGAAATGTTAAATTGTATTGGTAGATCAAGAGGTCTTATCCAGTAGGGTGTTTGTTTAAAACAGTTGTTACACAGGTTTTCTTAACCTTGTAATTAATTGTGTATATCACTTCTTTCTTGGCGTTGACTAGGCCCTAACGGAGCTCGTAGTTCAGTGTAAATTAAAAAGTCTCCATTAGCTTACCTCGTATCAGTGTCTCAGCTTTGGTGGGCCTCGAACCTGTAGATATGTGAAAGAGCCTACACTCGCTGTACTTGTATAACACTTGTTACATTCTAACTGTTTAATTGTAAAAAATATCTGTTATTTATTACATTATAACTGTAATTTGTTACATTATAACTGTTATTTGTTACAATATAATTGTTACTTGCTATAGCATTTCTGTTATTAGTTACAATAATAATGTTATGTGTTAAAACAGTTGTTACACAGGTTTTCTGAACCTTATAATTGTATATCACTACTTTCTTGACGTCGTTTAAGCTATATCTAGAAACGTTTACACTCGCTACGCTCGTGTGGGTGACTCAGTCCTGCCAATGTCGTAAACATTTTCTTGAAATATCAGGTTTCGACATTACGTTTTTGACAATAACTTCGCTATTTGTCATCGTAGAGAGGTGAGGTTGGTACACCACTACGTGCAGAATTGAAATCCGCAAATTTGTATCTAATTTGGTGTTTTCTAAGTTGAATAACTCACAAGATATGAACAAAATACTGTTTAAAATGTCCGCCATTTTGAAATTTTCAATTAGATTTTTCTGAATTTCAATAGGTTTCTATATGAGCACACTACAGTCCCCAAGTTTCATGTTCCTAATTTAATTTTTAAATTAAAAGAATTTTAACCTAACCTCAAAATAAGTTTTAAACAATCTTCCAGTCCAATTTATCAGACCGTCACGGATGAGGACGCACTATATCCATTTCTGACAGTTATATTATTCTTTATAGACGTTCAACAACCGCTCCTAACTTACTGCGACGGTTTATCGTAGGTCTCTGGACGGGAGGCGAGGCAGCTGCTCGAGGCGACATATCGAGATTCCTCCGAAACCAAAGTCTAATCGACTTTATCATAATTAATATCGATCTATCGAAACCAGACTATACAGCTAGAGGGCAAAATGCATAATGCAGATATTTGCAAATTCGATATATGAGTACGGGTGGGCGATGCTAACCGATATGGAAGGTATATCTCGATTATTGTACAATGTAATCGTGCTGTTTTGGGATGAACAATTTGTCTGGGGTGGGGGTTGAATTCAAAATAATTACTTTAGATTAATTTTTGTAATCGAAAAATTGTTTTTGAAGTGAATACTTCTTTACGCCAGGAAGGCAATTTTTTTGGTGCTGTTAAATCGATGTGGTGAAAGGAAAAATCGTCACGAAAATAATAATAACAGTATACGTACAACAACGGTTATGCTGCGTATTTAAATAATCTAATATTTTTTTTTGTTTTACGACGTTTTATAACGTTTCAGACACCATACATAGTCAAACTAAAATCAATGCAAAAATATTGCACCAACTTTCTCAAACTCATATAAGCTACATAGTCAAACTAAAATCAATGCAAAAATATTGCACTAACTTTCTCATATATCTATATATATTAAAACAAAAAATCTACAAAAATATTGCACCAACTTTCTCAAACTCATATAAGCTACATAGTCAAACTAAAATCAATGCAAAAATATTGCACTAACTTTCTCATATATCTATATATATTAAAACAAAAAATCTACAAAAATATTGCACCAACTTTCTCAAACTCATATAAGCTACATAGTCAAACTAAAATCAATGCAAACATATTGCACTAACTTTCTCATATATCTATATATATTAAAACAAAAAATCTACAAAAATATTGCACCAACTTTCTCAAACTCATATAAGCTACATAGTCAAACTAAAATCAATGCAAACATATTGCACTAACTTTCTCATATACCTATATATATATATATATATATATATATATATATATATATATATATATATATATTAAAACAAAAAATCTACAAAAATATTGCACTAACTTTCTCAAAATTCACATACATAGTTAAATTAAAATCAATGCATAAATATTGCACAAACTTTCTCATATACCCATACATATTAAAACTAAAAATCTAATCAAGTCACACTAATAATCAATGCAAAATATAATTAATAATTGTATTACATTTATTGAAAGTTTAAAATATAACTAATTTTTGAAATTGACAAGTTTTCACTTCTCTCTACCGTCCCGCGACGGTTACAAATTTTTTTGTGTGTGTAGGCCTAAGCTTCATGTTTCAAGGCCACCGGAAACAAAATTAATTTTCGACAAACCGTCCGTCCGTCGTCGTTGTCGTCTGTACGTAAGCACGATAGCGGTCACAAAAATTAAGATAGAAACATGAAATTTGGTGTAGAGGACTGTAGTGTGTTTATATAGAACCCTATTGAAATTCAGAAACAATGTATTTCGTCTTTAAACAACACTGGATAAATACATTTCTAGGCGCTATCATAGTACTAACCCAACCGTATAATACAATGTCACACAGATCCTCTAAATATAATAACCAAAAGTTGGTTTCTTGAGTCTTGTAGGAATTGTATTAAATTGTATTGGTAGATCAAGAGGTCTTATCCAGTAGGGTGTTTGTTTAAAACTGTTGTTACAGGTTTTCTGTACCTCGTAATTGTGTATCACTACTTTTTTGACGACAGGTAAGCACTTCGCTAGTGTCAGTATGTCGGCCCTAAGTGACCTTGAAGCTGTAGATATGTGATGAAGTCTCCTCCACTCGCTACGCTCTTATCATTGATTCGTAATTTTCTTAAAAGATTCGAAATTACATTTTTGACAATAACTTCGCTATTTGTCATCGTAGAGAGGTGGGGTTGGTAGCATTACATGCAGAATTGAAATCTGTAAATTTGTATCTAAATTAATACGTTATAAGTTGAATAACACACACGATATGAACAAAAAACTGTAGTTCGCGAACCATAAAACCGTGCGATGTAAAAAAATGTTAAAATCAACGTATACGTGTATTTATTTACTGTATTTGTGTGTATAATGTTAATGTTTTTGTTGTGTTTAATGTTTTAACGACCTCTACGGGGTGAAATAACTGAAGATGGAGCTACGACTCCGAAACGCGTCTTTGTAATTAAGACAAACGGAAAGTCACATGACGGAACTATAAAGGTAATATAAATAATTTATTACTCATTATAATATAAAAAAAACTGTATGGCCGCCATTTTGATTGGATTTTTCTGAATTTCAATATGGTTCTATACAAGCACACTAGCCTATAGTCCTCTATACAAAATTTCATGTTTCTACCTTAATTTTTGTGGTCGTTATCCTGCAAAAATCACATTTTATGTATTTTCGAACAATCTATTTACGGTACGAAATTTTTAGCTCACCCTGTATTTAGGATTGATATCCGTTTGATTTGTCTTTATTTATATTAGAATCAGAAATATTTAGATTTTAGAAAACACCTAGTTAAAAATAATATTAAATTAATTTGTTTTCCATAATCTGCATGATTTGAATTTCCTACAGGAGGAGATCGCGAATCAAATTTCAATATTAAAATTAATCCAAAAGCTGTTTTTGTATTTGGATCACTGACTCTTTGTAAACCTCTACTCGTTGGTGTTCTTGAAATCGTGATGCCGGAGCTCCCCACTGGTCATATTCCTGAAAGGAAGTTTGTTTGTTTTTTTTGAAAACCTTACCAAACGTGTTTTTAACTTTAAAAATGCCATCCTCAATTTGAAAGGATTAATACATGGTGAATGGTTGCAGCTGTTTGTATATAGCGTGTTCAGTGAAGTATGAACATTTATGTCTGGCTGTGAGAATATCAACTGTCGGCTTGTGTTTTGAAATTAATCGGCAGCTGAAACGCTGGACGTGAATTTGTAGCTGATTGTCAGTTGGGCTGAATGAAGGCTCGTTAGGAAACTACTACAAAATTATCTTTAAAAGCCGCCATTTTGAAATTTAGCGTTTATAATTAAACGACGAACGCGTGGACGAAATTAATCAATTTTTGTACGTGAGCGTATTTTGAGCACATTTTTTTTTGATTACTCAAAAAAAAAAAAAAATTACGTTTTTCTAAAAATCGGAGCTAACGATTTTAATAAATTTTTTCTCCGTTTAAGAACGCAAACAAAACGTAGGTGGTCGCCTTATCTCCAAAAGCGCCGGTGCGAGAGTTAAGTTGTCGCTAAAACAAAACAAAATGTAATTAAATAGGCTATGTAAGTTCTCGAAAACAGCTGAATCGATTTTGTTCAAATTTTAGTGAAGTCACTAGTGAAAAAGTCAAGAATTTTTTTTACCAATTAAGAACAACAGCTAGTCGTAGCCCGTTAAAACTTTTAACGCCCTTCTTCAACTTCTCGTATTCAACGGTGCATGCTTTTTCGCATTCAGTCTTCCCAAATTTTGTCTCATGTAATTCCCATATTTTGTAGGGTGGCTCTATCCAAGATTATTGGCGTCATTGGTATACACGATAACTGACAGAACACCGGGCAATTATTTTAATTCGATGTTAACAATCCTTAATGATGTAGGTGATCTTTCTGATGAATTCACTGCTTTGATGTCTCATTGTTAAGATTGACAGAACGTCACTAAGGTAAGGTAAGGATAGATACCCCCCCACCACCACCACTGCAAACTTACAACCATCAGGAGTTACAACAACGCTTCATTGGGAGCCGACGTTGACTTCCCTCTTGGTGTCGCCCCCTTTAGAATAAACGGTATCTTCTACCACACAAATAAACACCTTGGAGTAGTGTAATTGAAATTATTAATCAATTAGAAGTATTCAGAGTCATATATAACGGAAACCATCATGGTACTTACCCAGCCCAATACAGTGTAATACAAGGAGATCCTCTAAATGTAACGTCTAAAAGTTGGTTTCTTGAGTCTTGTAGGAAATGTTAAATTGTATTGGTAGATCAAGGAGTCTTATCCAGTAGTGTGTTTGTTTAAAACAGTTGTTACACAGGTTTTCTGTACCTCGTAATTGTGTATATTACTACTTCTTGACGTCAGCAAGGCCATAGAGGGACTTGTAAATGCCTATGTATTAAAATTCTCTACTCGCTTCGCTTGTGTTTGTATGTCCTCCTGGATCCCATTTTCTAGAGAATTCAGGAGTCTTATCCAGTAGGATAAGGGCGTTGATTTGTTATACAAGCTTCCTGAACCTTGTAATTGTGTTTCATTGCCTTTTGATGTAAGCTAGGCCCCAACGGGGGCACGTGGATGTGACCATGTAACAAAGCTGACTGAAGCTGTAAATTTGCGACAGAGCTTCCACTCGCTACGCTCTTATCGAGGACTTTGCCCTTGACCCTAGTATATTTTCATTGGAGGTATAAGTTCGAAATTGCATTTTTGACAATAACTTCGCTATTTGTCATCATAGAGAGGTGGGGTTGGTACCACTGCATGCGGAATTGAAATCTGCAATTGTGTATCCAACTTTAATGTGTTATAAATTGAATAACACGCGAGATGTGAACAAAAACTGTTTTAAATGGCCGCCATTTTAGTATTTTTAATTAGATTTTTCTGAATTTCAATAGAGTTCTATATAAACACACTACAGTCCTCTACACCAAGTTTCATGTTTCTATCTTAATTTTTGTGACCGCTATCGTGCTTACGTACAGACGACAACGACGACGGACGGACGGTATGTCGAAATTAACTTTATCGTTTACGAGGTCAAGAAACGTGACGACGCGTCAAAAAAAACGGACGTAGAAATTATTTAACTATTACGACAAAATTCGCATGAAATCATTTCCATAAAATTGTAGCCTAAGTACTCAATAATAAAATTATAGAATCTTAATCTATGCACCGTTATTTAGGAGATAATTTAAATCTGCATATTTATATCTAGTTTAGTAAAATAGGCGCAATGAACTGTTTAAAATGGCCGCCATTATTTTCAGTTTCTTGAGGTCATAAATCGTGACCCTAACCTATACTTCGTATCCTGGGAGAGTAAATTAGATGTAGGTTTAAGTTTAACAATCTTACATTTCAGATACTGAGTGGAATAAAATTTGTTTTATATGGTGGTCAGACATTTTGCAATATTAACTTTTACACGTGAAAGTTAAAAACGTTTCTCTTCACTTCCTTCCCAACTTGTCTCATAGACTGACAACAGCTGAGACATGCAGGACCTGCCCCGACTAGACGAGGGTAACTTGATCCTCTCAAGGCCGAGTCACAGAGACGCTCCATCTAGTAAACTCTTCATCTATGTCTTCCCTGAGAATATTTATCTAATAGACCAGGTTAAAAGGCGAAATTATATCTTGATGAGGTTATGAAGTTAGGCGAAGCGAGCTGATACAAAGAAATATTTGTGTCCTTTCTTCTTTAAGCTTGTTTACAGGTAGGGTTGAATCACCGCGACGAGCGTAGCAAGTCGTGACGTTTTAGTATAATATCTAGGAGGCCCCATGAAGGTTTTGTCGACGTTAAAATACCTCTTTTTTACAAATACAATTTAAAATTTCATACAAGGTTTAAGAGAACAACTTTTGAGCATTATATTTAAAGGATATATAATGCTGGGGCAGGGTAATTACCATCAAGTGTTCTGACTTGTTTTATGCTTCCATCTTTATTTTATGTAAAAGTTGATAGCTTAAAATTAATCCCCCAATTTTTCAACGATAATCAGAAACTCTTAGATTCGTTGCAATTTTAAAAATCTTTTAAAGCTCCGTGCAATGGCTAATCAAAAAACTTTCTATCGCAAATGAGCAGTGCTCAACAAAACACAGAGCTAAGTTTGATTTAAAATGACACAAGATAAGTGAGGTTATAGCTTAGTTTGTTTATTATCTCCATAGCAACCAGGTACTACACAAATCAAATTCACTATTTATCTCTAACCAATATATGCGTGAAAAAGTAAGTAACATTTTTCCAACGTTTACTTTTATTTAAATTAATTTTTTAATCTTAAAATCCTCCAAATCGTTCGCTCCAACTTAAACCGTCTACTTTCTAAACACTCTGTACCAGGTCTGCCAACCACTGCAGATAATAACACAACTTCAGAAGTGTTTAACTTTAATTATGCGCAATAAAGACTGACGCTTTTAGTTGTTGAATGATTGGTGCCAATTATGTACCTACTGCGCATGTCACAATGTTGTTATTGACACCCAGCTGTCTGTCTGTCTGCTAACACTTGATTCATGTTTTCATTATCTATATTACCTCACGTTTTACTTTTAAAAGGATGTTCCGAAGGATGAAGGACACGCCGCAGGACTCCCTGAGTAAAGGATTTTATCACGTGACGAGATGTTAAAGTTGGAAATACTGTTGAAGTGCAGGGATCCTAATACAAAACAAACGATCCCACATTCTATCTTTATTTTACTGGACGCTAACGTGCTTACGTATTGACGAATCAGGTCTCTCTTAACCAATTCTTGTTCTTTTCCGACATAAGACGATGATGACCGGAAGGAAGTGCTATAAATTCCTATAGACTTTATATTGAGAAGCAAAGACACGCTTGTAACTGTACTCTATGAAACCAATCACGGAACAAATCAATATCTAAGCTACAAAATGTTCAAAAACGAAAGAGTGTAGTCGGAATACAAATACATCGTATTTCACGTCAGCTGATTGAATAAACTGTATCAGAGCATGCGCAGTACACAAAGATAATTGTTTATGAAATTACGACCTCTACTCTTCGTTGTAAATCTAACCATTTGATTGGTCGCTCGTTTTGTTCCCGTCACAACTCTGAGCACAATTAATTGATAAATAGAGAGTGAACCCTGACTGCAGGAACTGGTTAGAAGTTGTATGGATTAATACAGGGTGAATCTGTGAGTATTTGGAAAATACCGAGAGAGAAAGTAAATTAGGGAGACAGATATAAAGAGAAATAAAAAAAGAGAGAGGAAGTGAGAGAGAGAGAGAGAGAGAGAGAGAGAGAGAGAGAGAGAGAGAGAGAGAGAGAGAGAGAGAGAGAGAGAGAGAGAGATTAAATTGAGAGTCAGAGAGTGGTGGAAAAAGAGGGAAAGAGGTGAAAGAGAAGTAAGTAGAAAGAAATAAAGTAGAGAGGAGAAAAGTAAGAGAGATATAAAGAAATAGAGAGGGACAGAAGTAAAAAAAGAAGTAGGTAGAAGAAAATAAAAAGAGTGAGAAGGAGAGAAAAATAAAGAAAACGGAAGAGAGAGTGAGAAGAAAACGAAAAAAGAAGAGAGAGAGAGAGAGAGAGAGAGAGAGAGAGAGAGAGAGAGAGAGAGAGAGAGAGAAAGGAAGAGCTGAATAGAAATAGAAAGGAGGAGTGAAACAGAGATAGGAAGGAAAAGCACGGTGAAAAAAGAGGGCAAGAAGATAGATAGAGAGAAATATAGAGGAGAAAATAAATAAAGAAAGATATAATGAAATAGAGCGGGAGAGAAGTAAAAAGAGGTAGGTAGAGTTATTAAAAAAGAGTGAGAAGGAGAAAAAAGAAAGAAAACTGATGAGAGAGTAAAAAGAAAGATAAAATAGAGAGATAAAGAAAAGGAAAGGGAGAGCGGAAGAGAGATAAAAAGGGAGAGGAAAAGAAAGAGGGAGAGAAGGACAGAAGAGAGAGAGAGAGAGAGAGAGAGAGAGAGAGAGAGAGAGAGAGAGAGAGAGAGAGAGAGAGAGAGAGAGAGAGAGAGAGAGAGAGAGAGAGAGAGAGAGAGAGAGAGAGAGAGAGAGAGAGAGAGAGAGAGAGAGAGAGAGAGAGAGAGAAGTAGAAAAGGAAGAGAATTAGAAAAAGAGGTAAGTAGAGAGAAAGAAAGAAAAGACAGGGAAACGAGGGAGAGAATGGGAGGAAAGAAAATAAGAGAGCAAGAATGAGAGCGACTAAGAGTACGAGAACGAGTGAGGGAAGTGAGAAGAGAGAGACAAAGGGTGTGCAAAGTTAATTTTACTATTTCATTGCTTATAAAAAAATTTGAACGAAATTTTAGTTTGGGGAACAAGACCACTATGAGAAATACTACGTCATAAAAATCGGTTTAGACGTTTGGTTGTTATAATTAATTTAATCCTCTGATATTTTATTAATTCAGTCTTAAATCTACGACGAAAACATTAATTTTTTTTTTTTTACCAAACTGAAAGCGGAAACAGGAATACAGCCTCGACAAATTCCAAGGGAATGATAATCGACTAGCCTAGTTAGACAACCAACAATCTTCATTTCTTTAAAACATTATCTGAACCGATTTAGACGGATAATAATTCATTAGCAGATCTGTCAGATAAGATAAATATTAATTAAAAATAACACGTCAAAATATGCGTAACTAAGGGGGTCGCTGTCCTCTGTCCTTTGAACGAGTTTGTTGGAATTTTGATCAATTAATCAACGGATTTAAGCGCCATTATAATAACATCAGCTGACTGCTTGTCAGTGAACAGGTGTTTTGACCCGTTTCAAGGACACTACAATGACAGGCGGCGATCCAATTTCATTAGGACTGTTTTAATTTTAACTGATTTTCTTTTTAACGGGAGAAAACTATTAGAGTTCTGACACATGGAACCCGGAAGTAGAACTATGACATATGCACTGATCATAACTCTGATTGTGGGTGGGTGTTGAAGTCAATTCGTTCAGCACCACCGGAGATTTAATAAATACCAAGGTAATAAAATCTAGTCCTGGTGAATGTGTGTGCATAATTTTCTAACAAGTTGGTCCGATTTTAATGAAATTTGGTGTACAGGTTTCTTTTTGCAATAACTCAGATAAGTTTGTTAATCACGAGATTGGTCGACCCTCTCAAAATGGCGGCCGGTTTACTGCTCTAGACACCACATTTAATTTGGTCCATATCGAGTGTTTAAACACCTGTATGAGGTTAGTGAAAAATTAAATAATATAGCTGCAGTTGCTAAAGTTTTTGAAAATGGAGTACTAGGTTAAGTTAGGTTAGTGAATTAAGTTAGTGAAAAATTAATAACTATAGCAGCAACTTTTGAAAATTAGGTAATTGGTTCGATTAAGTTAGGTTAGGTTAGGTTAGTGAAAAATTAATAACTATAGCAGCAACTTTTGAAGATGAAGTGTTAGGTTAGGTTAGCATAGCATAGGTTAAGTTAGGTTACTGAATTAGGTTAGTGAAAAATGTAATAATATAACAGCAACTTTTGAAAATGAAGTAATTGGTTCGATTAAGTTAGGTTAGGTTAGGTTAGTGAAAAATTAAATAATATAGCAGCAACTTTTGAAAATGAAGTAATTGGTTCGATTAAGTTAGGTTAGGTTAGGTTAGTGAAAAATTAAATAATATAGCAGCAACTTTTGAAAATGAAGTAATTGGTTCGATTAAGTTAGGTTAGGTTAGGTTAGTGAAAAATTAAATAATATAGCAGCAACTTTTGAAAATGAAGTAATTGGTTCGATTAAGTTAGGTTAGTGAAAAATTAAATAATATAGCAGCAACTATTGAAATGGAGTATCAGGTTAAGTTAGTTTTGGTTAGGTTAGTGAATTAAGTTAGTGAAAAATTAATAACTATAGCAAAAACTTTTGAAGATGAAGTGTTAGGTTAGGTTAGCATAGCATAGGTTAAGTTAGTGTGTTAAGTTAGTGAAAAATTAACAACTATAGCAACAATTTTTGAAGATGAAGTGTTAGATTAGGTTAGGTTAGCATGGGTTAAGTTAGGTTAGGTTAGGTTAGTGAAAAATTAAATAATATAGCAGCAACTATTGAAAATGAAGTATTAGGGCAGTATTTTGTAAAAGAAATGTAAATTTTACAATTTTCTAATTATATTCGTTTAATTTTTGTATGTAAAGTTTATTTTTACTAGAGTTAGACCGTCGTAAGCGCATCAAAACCAAGTTATTTAAGGTCCAATGCTGATATATAGAATTTCAATTTTCTAACTTAAAACTTATAAAAAAAGATAATGGGATGGGACTTAAAACACACCCTGTATATTAAAAAGTCGCTCGTTGCGCTCTTGTCGGTAACCCAGCAGCCGAATTTTGTGATTATTCAAATGAACATCATATATTTTTTACAATAATTTCGCTGTTTGTCGTCGTAGAGAAGTGGGGTTGGTACCACTGCATGCAGGATATAAATCTGCCGCTATCTTGAAAAACGACGGACCGACAGTTCTGAGGTCATTAAATATGAAGATCTACCAAAAAACAGTTTGGCCATTATTATTAAAAAAAAAAAAAAGATAAAATAAAAACCTCTACCCTGTATACTCTAATAGCATCAGTTTCGGAAAAGAACAAAAGTTGGTCAAGAGAGACCGGATAGGAAAAATGAAAGAGAGCCGATTTGTAGAAAATAGTTTTTTTTAACAGAAAACAGAATCACTCAATTTTGGCACCCTACTTATTGAACACACTGTACATCAATACCAATGTAAAGATCGACGAACGAGGGATATCCAATCATCTGCACAACTTCTAGTTAATTAATTGGTCAACTTTACAAAGTGTTAATTGGAAAGAACCGAAGAGATGACAATTAAGCTTTAGTTTTTGACACAAATAAATCGGGTGTCAGGAAGGTGGATTAGAATTGGATTTTGGGCGCGACCGCATGTCCACACTTGTTTGGAATGCAAATCAAGGCTCGTTATAAGTGGGCTTCAAACACACAAGTCCGTTTACAAAATTGTGCTGTTTAGTTTTCGGAAGTTGGTAGTGATTAAATGTGATAAATCGTTTCCTCTTGTTTCTAGTGGATAGGTGACTAGATAATTAATTAAATAAATTATCCGCTAACGCCATTTTGTTTTTACTTTCCCAGAGAGAGTTGGTATACGAATAGTTAACGTCGTCAAGATTCAGAGAAGAACATTTCTTAATTAATTCCTTATAAAATGTAGAAAACATAACTTTTGTAACATCTTGTACCGCTCTAGCAGTCAAAATTTGCTTCGAGTTCTGTAGAATAATTTTCTAAACATTTTTCCAACTTAAAAACAATTAGACAAAATTTCTATTCTCAAAATTTATTCTATAAATTTTAAAATGGCGGTAAATATTTTTTAAAAAATCAATTTTTAAAAAGTTTTAATTTTTATTAAATTTTATATTTAAGCTCATATTTGCAAACAATTAGACAAAGTTTGTATTAAAAATTATTTATGAATTTTATAATGGCGGTAAAGTTCCAAAAAAAATTTTTTAATTTTTTAGTAGTAATTTCGATTTTTATTTAATTTTGTTATATTTTTATACAACAAGTAAGTTTGTAAACATTAATATTAAATATATGGCAAAGTAATTAGGGAGACAGGTGATAGAAAAACATCGATGTAGAAACAATGGGATGGATTTACTTAGAGTGTAAAATGTGTCGTTGGAAAATATGTTACAAAATGTTTCGATTTATGTTCATTCGTAAGGTTCATAAAAAAAAAAATAATAATAATAATAAAAACTACCGTCTTGGGGCGGTAGAGAGAAGTGAAAACTTGTCAATTTCAAAAATTAATAATATTTTAAACTTTCAATAAAAGTAATACAATTATTAATTATATTTTGCATCGATTATTAGTGTGACTTGATTAGATTTTTAGTTTTAATTAATATATATTGGTGTGTGAGAAAGTTTGTGCAATATTTTTGCATTGATTTTAGTTTAACTATGTATATGAGTTTAAGAAAGTTAGTGCAATATTTTTTGTAGATATTTTTTGTTTTATATAACCGTTATTGTACGTATACTGTTATTATTATTTTCGTGAAGATTTTTCCTTTCACCACGTCGATTTAACAGCACCAAAAAAATTGCCTACCGGGCGTAAAGAAGAATTCACTTCAAAACCCCGGTTCTGCCCTTTTACTTGCAGTCAGGAAAATAATACCCAATACCCCTCTATTGGTATCTTAATAGTGAGAATCGTCTTGCAATCCTGAGGGTGCTTAACTGGATCTACAGCTTTTTACATCAAGTTGAGGGTTAGATTTTTTTCGTCATCTTTTCTTATCAGGCCTCCCTTGACCAACTCTTGTTCATTTCGTACTCTGACTCTATTAGAATATTCAAAAGCTAGGAGCCTTTATTTTAAGTTCATTTCCTTTTTTTTATCAGGAAACTGAGAGGCTATTAAAGTATTCGAGGGCTTGGAGTCTTCCTTTTCTTCCATTGGTGATTGACCAGGAAGATAAAAATGAGAAAGTTTTTTTTTTTTTAAATCAGCATTACTTCCAACTGCAGGAATTATAGTCAACATTATTATGTTAATTAATTTTTACTCTTAGTTAAACGTGACAGAAAATCGCAAGATTTCAAAATGGCGCCTATTTCAAATTACAAAAAAAATATTAATTTTGTTAGTTTTACGTTTGTCAACAAGTAAACGTCAATAAATAATATTAAAAAACTGTCTTTTCTTCACACTAAATCTCTCAACATGTAAATATGAAAACTCAAATATGATTGGTCACCTTTCCTAATCCATCATACAAGTCTCCAATTGTAAATCAAGATATATCTGATAAAATACAAATTTTCTATTTTCTAAAAACAAATTTAATTTCACTCAAAACGTGACTAAAAGTTTGTTTTCAGATCGGAGAACAGTTGGAGAGTATTCCTACACAATTCAATCTGTTAAAAGCTGTTCCAAAAAATTTTATTTTCACGACGCAACACTTTGGAAGGAAACAGGTTTGAATCTCAGCTGTTATTCCAATAATTAGACGCGACGTTGTCAAATTGTTAATCTGTTGGAGCGGATGTTGTCTGGATGCAACAATGCTCCAGGTCGCCCACAGTCGAAACAACCCACGGCCTATGTAATATCGCATACCCAATGAAGCTGTCTACCAAATTGAATAGAAAATCGAGCACCCCCCCTCCTATAACATCTAATAGCAACACATTTCATAGTAAGGGAATAGTTTCCTTGTAGGAGGCAGTGGAGAGATATTACCTACAATGGTACTATGTAAGGAGTGGGTGTGGAAGGAATATTAAATGGCTGGTTAGTATAGCGCAATGTCTTGCAGGTTATCCTTCCTGAATGGTGTGTTTACTATAATAGAAATCCTGTCGAAACAATCGTGTAATTAACCGTAATTTTAACTTTTCTCACCAGGATGCGCTACCAATCTTAAGGTTTTTAGTGAAATCAGTGTTTTAAATTGTATTTTTGACAATAACTTCGCTATTTGTCATCGTAGAGAGGTGGGGTTGGTACAATTACATGCAGAATTGAAAGCTGCACATTTTTATATAATTTAATAAGTTATAAGTTGAATAAGACACGAGATATGAACAAAAAAAACTGTTTAAAATGGTCGCCATTTTGGTATTTTCAATTTGATTTTTCTGAAATTCATTAGTGTTTTATACAAACACACTACAGTACTCTACAACAAATTTCATGTTTCTATCTTAATTTTTGTGGCCGCTATCGTGCTTACGTACAGACGACAACGACGACGGACGGACGGTTTGTCGAAATCACATTAAACGTAAACTCTCTACTGGTTAAATAAAGATCACCAGAAAAGGATAATTTAGTTAAACATTAAGATAAATTCATTGGTCTTTTAACTGGTTCGTAATTATTATCTCCCTTTAAAATAATGAAACTTAATTTGTCCTTATTTCTCTAAATATTTCTACTCAGGAGTTATGTAAAACAGTTTTAATTTATTTTTGAACTGGGAGTCTCTTATTTTTGATTAGACAAGACACATACGTAATTTTATCAAAATATGATTGAAATAATTTTTTTTTATTCAAATCTTTAAGGATGGCGTCCTTGGCGTATTTCCTTTTCTTTAGCGTTAACTGGAAATAATTAATCAACTTTTTTATAATTGTTTTAGAGTAGATTAGAATTTTGTATTTATTTTATTACAAGTACCTCTAAAAAATCAGTTTTGAAAATAATTTAAAAGCTGCAAAATGTCCCACGTAGCCCACCCATTTTCAATTTCAGATTTTCCATTAACACCTCAACTGAAATTTATTAACTTTACTCTTAATTTTGTCCTATGTTATTTTACAAATTGCACTCCATTTTTCCCCAGTTTGTTGTTAAAGTCAAAATTCTCTCTGTCATTATCGTCTTATAAAAAAAAAAAAAAAAAAAAGGAACAAGAAAACATAATATAATTGCTCCCTGTCCTAGAATACTCTAATAGCGTCATCATCGGGAAAGAACAAGAGTTGATCAAGGGAGATCTCACACGAAAGATGATAAAGAGGTATCTAACCCAAGACTACATCCTAATAAGGTGCTTCGGTATTGTCACGCCAATAAGCCTTCGAGGTCATTTTGTTCTTCATAATCGAAAATTTGATCGAAATCGTTGTAGTTGATTTTGAGAAAATACGTCGAGTTTTGATGTTCTACTGATAACGAAGGAATCTGTATATTTGAAGAGATGGTCACGAATATATTTGTTTGTGTTGTTTGATTCTAAACTTCAAAAAAAAATTATCAAAATCTTTGCGGCAGATTTTGAGAAAATCGAATTTTATATTTTTAAACTGCAGATACACAAAAAATTTTAATAATCGAAAACTAATCTTCTGGAGATATGTATGACTAAAAAAATCCCCGCATAATAAATTTCATCATAATCGATCCATCCTTTCAAAAGACTGATTTAATAAAAAAAAAAATTAGTTTTATTTGTCTTGAAACACTTTAGCAGTCAACTTTTAAACTAGTTATTAAGTTCACTAACCGAGTGAGATGTTAAAGAAAAGCTCTCGTGTGTTCTAGTAAATTACCAACATTTGTTCTAAAATTTTACCGAAATCTCGTAAAATATCCTTTAACGTAGCCTATAGGCCTAAAATATGATTTAAAAAACCAAGATCCGTTTTTAATTTTTTTTTTTTTTTTTTTTTTTACCGTCTCGAAAAATATCCTTCAACGGATAATAAATATAATATGATAAAGTATTCAAGTAAATTACCAAGATTTTTTTAAATTTAATTTAATGCATAACAGCAAACTAATATGTCCTCTACATAAGTCCAGCTGAATTAAATTTTACATAGAAAAAATAATCAGCTGTTTTAATTGGATATCTCTGATGTTTACTTTATTTAAGCCTCAGCTGCTAGATATCGTGACGTCATTTTCGTGACGATTTTTCCTTTCACCACATCGATTTAACAGCACCAAAAAATTGCCTACCGGGCGTAAAGAAGTATTCACTTCAAAAACCCCGCGTAATAAATTTCATCGTAATCGATCAATCCTTTCAAAAAAACGACATCATTTCAGAAACCACTCTATTGGAATCGTCAAAAAACGTTCCATACATTCTATAATTAAATTAATAACACGAAGACTGTTCACCTTCCCCAACCCACCGTACAAGTCTCCGAGACCCGCAGGAAATGACGAAAAACAAAGTCATCCAATTAAATTCAACAAGAAATATAATTGCACTAATTGGCGTTTAATAAAGAAGAACACTCTTCATTGTTGACAATTGATCAATGATTTTCTGACGAGGAGACATTCGATCTTTGAAGCAATAATTCTTCGTAATCTGCCGAGAATGTCCTTAGATCACGACCGCATTTTCCTGATCCGCTTCGACCTGACCGTTGAAGTTTGCCGACTACATGGTAAAAAATATTCCTATTATATTTCATAATTTATCCGAACCTAAACTAGTTTATAGAAAAAGTGTATTTTGTATTTGTGTGTATATTTTCACCGCAGGGGTTCGACAGATACCTATTTCGACCACCCAACTTGTTAACATGACTAGATATACTGGGTGGCGTGCATCGGAGACTGCAATGAGTGGATAGAAAAGGTGACTTATTTTCCTCGAACGCATGGGAGATATTTTATGTAACTGTTTCGCCGAGCGAGAAAATCTTTTATTGGTCAGATCATGCCATTGTTAATGTATATATGTTTACAAGTGGAAAGGTATTTATGATTGGACAAGAGTGAGTTTTGAAATTTAATACGCTACGGTTTTGTTTTGTAAGCAAGCTCAATGTTCGTTTCTTTTAATGGGGGAATTAAATTTATAACCTTGTTTTATTATAGTTTAAAGTTAGACACAAGTCTAGTCGAGCATTGAATGTAAAGAGTTTGTTTTGTTGTTTTGAAATAGTTTTTTTCAAACTATACAGGGTGGCCGTGAAGTACGGTGAAACCAATTTAGGAGTCTTTAATATTCCACTGATTTAGTGTACAGTTTTAAACAAACAAAGTGGTCGTTATCATGGTACTTTCCCAGCCCCGATGTAATACAAGCAGATCCTCTAAAAGTTGATTTCTTGAGCCTTGTAGGAAATGTTAAATTGTATTGGTAGATCAAGAGGTCTTATCCAGTAGTGTGTTTGTTTAAAACAGTTGTTACACAGGTTTTCTGAACCTTGTAATTGTCTGTACACTACTTTTTCTTTCTTTTAAATATATCTAGACCTTATTGGGCCTGTACAGGGTGGCCGTGAAGTACGGTGAAACCAATTTAGGAGTCTTTAATATCCCACTGATTTAGTGTACAGTTTTAAACAAACAAAATGGTCGTTATCATGGTACTTTCCCAGCACAAATGTAATACAAGCAGATCCTCTAAAAGATGGTCTTTTAGGCCTTGTAGGAAATGTTAAATTGTATTGGTAGATCAAGAAGTCTTATCTAGTAGTGTGTTTGTTTAAAACAGTTGTTACACAGGTTTTCTGAACCTTGTAATTGTCTGTACACTACTTTTTTTTCTTTTAAATGTATCTAGACCTTATTGGGCTTCGAAGCTGTATGAAGGAGCTTCCACTCGCTAAGCTCGTGTCAGTGGCCCTGGAAGATCTCGTACTGGAAGGGTCAACATTACATTTTTGACAATAACTTCGCTATTTGTCATCGTAGAGAGGTGGGGTTTATACCATTAGATGTAGAATTGAAATCTGTCACTTTCTAACTAATTTTTATCGGGTTATAAGTCTTATAAAATAAACAAAAATGATGTAAAAATAGTTTACGAAGAGTTTAACATCGTTGGTAGGTTTAGTGATATGTCTAAAGCTTTTCTATAACTTATCTGTAATGTTGGAAACATTTGCAGCAGTCATTTTCAAACATTTAAATACAATTCTATTGTTAATTATTTAAACTAATTTCCAAAGCACAAATGCATTGGAGAGAAACATTAGTGCTCTTGGTGGGCAAACACGAAACTAAATTAGAGCAATGGAAAGTCACTTGCTCTAAATTTGAGCAAACGATTATTTGGCAAACTATCATTTTCGTTGCTCTCAGCTGTTATCGAAAACAGCTGATTTCGGTGCAAGTACGATGCAATCATATTTTCCTTTCAAAAACACTTTTGTTCGAAAACAAAATTAGTCCCAACTTGTCCACAAAAAGACAATTTACACTTTTACAAAACAAGTTGCAATCAACAACCCAATTTATCACCAAAAACACAATTTGCTCCTAAAAAAAACATTTATATTAAAAAAAAAATAAAATTTACCTCAAAAAGCAAATTTATAATCAAGAATACAATTTTAACACCAAAACACAATTTTTCTAAAACAAATTTTGCCCCCAAACTTTATTAAAACCCATAAAAATTTTCCAAAATTGCTTCCCTTACAGGTTTAAAATTTATAAATAGGTAACAAGAATTTTTGAGACGCTTTATATATTTCAAGAAACCTATAAAACTAAACCGAGTTCTAAAGAACATGATCAGTTCTCACTTTGTGGTTTCTGCCACGAAGATATCTTCAACGTACATTATCTAAACGACGCGTACATTTTCCACTGCCTTCTCTATATATTATTAACGAGTTACAGTTATATAAAGACGATATCAAGTCACTGCCTTCATTATAATGACTAATAAGGATTATTGTTTAATAGCACTATAAATTGTAGATATCGACAAGGCAGTTCCGGGGGAGCAAGACATGTACTTTGTGATAACTCATGTAACTACTTGGGGGGGGGGGGTTATGCTGATAACAGTGCACATTCTCTAAATACAAATTAAAGATAAATTAAAGATGCAAAAATAACTCACAAACTTTCTCAGTTGATCTCTAAAACCAAATAAAAAACCAACCAAAAGTATTTATTAAAATTGCAGTTGAGTATTTGTGAACAAAAATGTAACTCCTTGATGGGAGCCATATACAGGGTGTCCAGTAATTACGTGATCAAACTTCGCCAGGTGATTTTTCAAGTCAAAATATACAAGAAATGTCCAATAAAGCATAGTCCTATCTCTCTTAGTTTTTCCGTCTGTTTGTGTTTTTTACTAAAACATTTTTTATCTTCGAAGTCGATTAAGGTATAAACTTAAAACTTTACATACCTGTTAGTATAAGAAAGGCCAATTTAAAAAAAAAGTTTTAAATAATTATCACTTCCGGTTTCAAAATGGCGGCCGGAAGGGTTTTGAGTTGTTAAGCTTAGAAAACTTAGTATGGCAACGTGTAAAATAAAACTAAATTGCACTAAGGTTTACTGTTAGTCAAAGAAACAACAGATTTGTACAGCTGACTACGTATTTCAGTGTTGCCAACATTGAACATTACTATCCTAAAATGAAAAATAAATATATTAGTACTATAAAGGACGCTATTCAGACTAAATCGCCCGATTATTAGGGGAGGGTGTTTGTGTTCAGTGCGTAAATGTTAAAATACATTTTGTTAGAGCTTTTAGAATAGCATATTATTGAGTTTCCTTTCGATAGAAATTGACTTAATAAATTTCCTCTTAAAGCCAAAAAAAAAAAAAATTAATTAATTAAAATTTAGGGCGTCATCATGTTATGATAAAAGGAAAAGACTCCTTGTCCTGAAATATTCTAATAGCATTACGGTGGGGAAAGAACAAAGAATATAAATAAGAGAGGGATCTAACCCAAGATTACATGAAAGATACTGCTAGGATCTCTTGGTGTCCTGAGCGTAAATTGCTTTCGATAAAAACGAGCTTTTAACATTGAAGATTAATCCACTTTTTTATTTTTACTAATTACCCCTGAAAATGCTTATACAAAATCTGAACTCAAATCTTATCTATTTATGGAGTTGCAATGTTTTTCTGTAAGAGAACAATTTGGCGGATGGATAATAAAGTGCTTATATGATATTATCGCTTTAATATAATCAGAAAATAAATAGCCAGTCCACATTTTCGCGACATCCAAAGTTTAGATATTTTATTAACTAAGATGTGTACGAAATTATAAAATAAGATATTGAACTCTACTTACTGACTGAAGTCTGAGTATTCCTCAAGGATCCATATTGGTGGTGATACTTTTCTCCTGCATTTTATTGATCCTGTAACAATAAGCACGTGGATTTAGAAAGTCACTGCTGATTTTGTGACATTAGATTACTTCCAGTGTTCATACTGATTTACTATAACAAATAACAGTTATATTGTAACAAATATCGGTTATACTGTAACAAATAACAGTCATAATGATTGTAAGAAATACAGTTATATTGTTACAAATACCAGGTATAATGTAACAAATAACAGTTATAATGTATTGAATTAACAGTTATATTCTAACAAATGTCCGTTATTTTGTAACAAATATCGGTTATATTGTAACTAATAAAAGTTATAATGTATTAAATTGCCAGTTATATTGTAACAAATTACAGTTATATTGCAACTAAAAACAGTAATACTATAGCAAGTAACAATTATATTGTAACAAATAACAGTTATACTGTAACCATTAACAGTTATACTGTAACAAATAACAGTTATATTGTAACTAATAACAGTTATAACGTATTAAATTACCAGTTATATTGTAACAAATTACAGTTATATTGTAGCAAAAAACAGTAATGCTATAACAAATAAGAATTATATTTTAACCAATAACAGTTATACTGTTACCATTAAGAGTTATATTTCAACAAAAACAGTTATACTGTAACAAATAACAGTTATACTGTAACAAATAACAGTTATACTTTAACAAATAACAGTTATACTATAACAAATATCAGTTATACTGCAACCAGTAACAGTCATATTTTAACAAATAACAGTTATACTGTAACCATTAACAGTTATATTTTATCAAATAACAGTTATACTGTAACAAATAACAGTTATACTGCAACCAGTAACAGTTATATTTTAACAAATAACAGGTATACTGTAACAAATAACAGTTATAATGTAATAAATAACTGTTGTATTTTACAATATTAGATTTACCAGTCAGAATATTAGAGGAATAGATAAATAGACACGTTATTGATGTATTTAGAATATTACGCCATCATGGTACTTACCCAGCCCCATCATACAATGAAATAAAAACAGATACTCTAAATGTAACGCCCAAAAGTTGGTTTCTTGCACTTTGTAGGAATTGTATTAAATTGTATTGGTAGATCAAGAGGTCTTAATCAGTAGTGTGTTTGTTTGAAACCGTTGTTACACAGGTTGTTACACACGCACTAGAAATTTGTTTTCATGTTTTAAAAAATGTTTTAAATGTGATGTCTCGCTATTGCAATCACTTTGATAGAAAAACCGCCATCTGAGACCATGAAATGTCAACTGATCCCACCTAACGGAGTAAAACAACATTTTGACTTACTATACCAACTTTTGGACGTTACATTTAGAGGATCTGTTTGTGGTATCATTGTATGATGGGTCTGGGTAGGTACAATGATGGCGCACATTAATTGTTGTCAAAAGAGTAAAGTTTTGACGTGAAGTCGTCTATAAATTGAGATATAAGGAAGGAGGATCTTGCAGTGACTGAGAATAGTTCTTGTAAACGGTAATTTGATAGCTTTATGAGATTAATTTCGTTGGATAGAGGGTAAAATGGTGGGGGTATATCACTAAACGGTGAGAGGTGGTGCTAGAGCCTGAACACTGGAAATAGATACACTGGGATTGTAAATTAGGAGCTTATAAGTGAAAAAAAAAAGATAGTCATTGATTCTACAATGATATATGAACCCTTGGATGGGAAGAAACTTGGTCAGTGGGGTAAGATTGATCAAGGGAAGATGCTGCAGGAATTCTTGAAGATATCCAGAGGGACTTGGCGAGTAAAAGCTTCTTGGGAGTATTGCGACTTCAGACGAGCATCCATGGTGAGCAGACTTTGTGTATTAAGAAACTTATAATTATTTCTGTCAGGTAATTAAACTATAACGTAGAATCAGATCTGTGAGTCACGACACTTAGAGTCATTCTGGATTCTTAGTAATTATATAAAGAACCATTAATTAGATAACTGAACCACTGATTTATAAAGTTTAAAATTAAAGAACCCAGGCAGTTTAAACGAACCAAGCCTAACAGAGGTCACCTTTCGAAATTATATTTTTGACAATAACTTCGCTATTTGTTATCGTAGAGAGGTGGGGTTGGTAACACTGCATGCAGAATTGAGATTTGGAATTTTGTATCTGATTTAGTGCAAAATAAGTTGAGTAGCACACGAGATACGGATATGAAATTGACGTTTTTAGTTTGATTTTTCTAAATTTCCTGGGGGTTCTATTTGACCACACTTTATAAAATGTTCCCACCCTAATTTTTGTGACCGTTATCACGGCAACTATGGATGGCATGTGAAAAATTAGTTTTTGGATTTCCTGATGCCACAAGCGGAGGTCAACATTTTTGCTATTCCTATATTGGTTTAATATGTCACTTACTTTCCAGTAACGTCATAGAATCGACCTACTTGTTAGTCCACTTGTCATATTGCTCCCAACGTAAAGCAACCCGCTAAAACCTGCGCGATATCCCACTGCGCACCTAACAACACCATTAAACCTAATTATAAAGTTTACCCCGTATGGTTACGTTGCCCAAGGTGTGTACTAAAGCCACATCGTTAAATAAAATTAATACCACAATGTTGGTAACAACACAGCGTGTAATCGGTAGTGCCAACAAAACAATTTGCATTTTTCAATTAGTCCCTTCCTTTCTATCTTTAAAGTGTAAATCACATGTACAAGTGGTAGCCTACGGTTAGTTTACTACATAGTATGTAGGTGTCGCCAGTGTTGTAACAATTTACGCGCCACCTACGGGCCGTTTTGGGGTCGTTTTCCCCGGTACAATTAGACCGGTGGCTAGTACGTAGATAAATCCGGTAGAATGCGCTACAATTCATAGTGTAATTGTATGATGGTTCAATAAACAAGAGTTTTTGATTGGTGGAAATGTTACTTAATTAGTTAACAGGGCCTGGTAGCGTAATAACTAACAGTACAACCTTTGTATCTTGGCAGCGTAATAACAAACCTCTATTATTTCCTTGGTCATTTATTTTCTATGATTATAAGATATGGAATAGCAAAAATAACATTATTGATGGAATATCTTCTTTAGAATAGTTTATAGTTTCCGACCGTTCTCCTTCGTAAACAAGTTGATTGGCGCCATCTTGATACTCGCCCAACCCTTTTATGATTTTCTAACTCCAGTAATTGTTCCTATTCTTGTGAATCGCAATCGACCACGACGAACCAATAGATGTTTTAATAAAAGAAGTTTTTTTTTCATTAATGTAAGTTTTACGAAATAGAACTGTATCTATGTTTAAGAATACAGCTTGTAAGAAGGTCAAGACATTGGCAGTATGGGTGTGTGAAATTATTGTTCACTGGTTGTCTGAAGTTATCATAAGAGTTTTCGTCAGCTGGCACCTTAGAGGCAACAGCTGTCTAGAGGTGCTGTCCTGGACATTTTTGTTAGTTGGCAGTCCAGAAATGTCATCTGGGCTTTTTGTTGGGCGTCGGAGCGTTTCGGTAAACTGGCGGCCTAGAGGTATTATCAGGGTTTTTGATTTAACTTGCGGCCTAGAAATGTCATCAGGTCTTTTAGCAGCTGGCGGGTTTAAAGTATCGTCAGAGGCATCGGTCAGGAATATTAGTCAACTGACAGCCTAAAGGTTAAGCCTTCAGAGTTTTTGGTCAGCTGGTGGCCTAGAAGTATCTAAGGACTTTGATTATGCTAGTGGCTTCAAAGTGTCCTCGGGGCTTTTGATCAACTGGCGTCTAGATACATAGTGAAGGTTTTAAATCCGATAACAACAAAGAGGTGTCTCCAAGGGCTTTCGGGCAGCTGCCGCAATAGAGATGTCGTCACAGCTGTTAGCCAGCTAGGGCTAAAGGTGTCTTCAGAGGTATTGGTTAGCTGATGGTCTAGGGATGTTGTCAGGGACTTTTGGTCAGCTAGCACCTAGAGACGTCTTTAGTATTTAAATTAAATGACGATCAAGTGGTGCCTTTAAGAGTTATTGGTCAGCTGTCGGACTAGAAGTGTCGAAATGGTTGTTAGCCAAGAGCTAGCGGCTTAAGGGTGACTTTAGACCTGTTGGTCAACTGACGGTATAGAGATGTCTTCAAGGCTTTTGGTCAGCTGGGGTCCTATAAGTGTCGTTAAGGCATTTTATCAGCTGGTGGACAACAAGTGTCTTCGTTGCTTATTGTCAACCAAAACCCTTCAAGTGTTGGTAGAGCTTTTATCAACTAATAATGTAAAGATGTAATTAAGGCTTAGAAGAGTCGTCGGGGGTTTGCCACTGGAGGCTTAGAGAAATCGTAGAGACGTTTTGGTCAACTGCGGGGGTAGAAGTGTCAGCATTAATGATTTTTGCCGGCCAAGAGTGTAGAGGTGTCGGCAGGATATTACGGTCTTACCATAACGACGAAGAGAGGAAAAGAGAGAAAAAGGGAAATTCAAACAAAATAATGTGACCTTGTGAGGGAAGTTAATGTGTTCTCTGAAGGGAAAAAAAGAGAAAATTTCATTTGTTGTTTATAGTGTTGTTACAAATTAAGGTTGATGTCTAAATAACATCAGTAAATTAGAAAAGAGTAAATTTGAGTATTTAACCTAATCTGTTTCTAAATTTTTTGAGAAGATTCTGCTCGGCTACTTTATTCCACACCAAAATGGGTCTTATTAGATGCAACACATGTACCAAGTTTGAAGTTGATATCTTCAGAGGTTCCTAAGATATAACGTATTAAGTAAAAAAACACATACAGACAGACAGACGGAAAACTAAACGTTTTAGGATATACCTTCATATGAACTTTTTCTTCCTTTTAACATATCCTAAAGTCCTGAAAGGTTTTAACACCCTGTATTACATCTACTACTTCAGATAGAATCTAGTTAAAAAAGTAGTAATATAAACTAGGTCCAGAAAACCTGTGTAACAACTGTTTTAAACAAACACACTACTGGATAAGACTCCTTGATCTACCAATACAATTTAACATTTCCTACATGACACAAGAAACCAACTTTTGGGCGTTACATTTAGAGGATCTGTTTGTATTATATTGTATGATAGGGCTGGGTAAGTACCATGATGTCACCAAAACGATGATGACAGAAACAACAATAAAAGTAAACACAAAATTAATAATCTTTCAAATACCACAACAATAACACAAAACAAGAAATCATTAGAAAGCCAATTTCTTCTACAGTAATTGTAAATTGTAAAGTTAATTTAATTTATCAGTTTGCTATTTATGTAGACCTGCTCTCCGACCACAATAAAACAAACAATCATTATTGCATAACTTATCGAAAGGAGTTATTGCAGTACAGTATTGCAATAATGACGCTATATTACGTTTCATATTGAGTTGGCAGTGTGGAATCGACGTTTTTCCTTGAAGGTGAATTCACGATGATCATCGCCCTTATAAAACAATTTGATGGGCGCCATCGTGGTACTTACCCAGCCCCGTTGTACAATCTAATAAATTAGACTCTCTAAAACTTAAAAGTTGGTTTCTTGTGTCTTGTAGGAAATGTTAAATTGTATTGGTAGATCAAGAGGTCTTATCCAGTAGTGTGTTGTTATTGAATCTCGTAATTTTGACTGCAATTTTCTGGTGACATTTCTAATAATTTAACATAATATCTAGATAATTAATTTATTCTTTTTCGATGACAAGATAATTATACCTACAAAGAAACCCCTCAGGATAACAGTTCCGGCGCTGCGGTAGGTGTCGAAATTTTAGTCCTCCGGGCCGGAATAGAAACGTTGATGTCACCCAAAGGCTAAAATTCCGGACAGATTGGTTTAATTTGCTTATTTAATTTGATAATGTGTTTGAATTGAAAGTTTATCGAATGCAAATAAACCATTAAGGAGCGAGTGGTTCTGAAGGATGTATCCTTAGAGGATATTTAAATTTATTTATTTAACTACTTTATATATTTTAAGAGCTATTTTATTCCACTTCAATTCAATCACTTATTTGGTGCCTATATTTAAAAACATGTGTGTGTTTATATCTTATACACCGGGGAACAATAATATAATAACAAATAAGTATTTCAACTTAAAATATACGACCTAGACTTAGAATTGAACACAGTACTTTTGGCTTTACGTGTCAATGCTCTACCAACTGAGCTATTCTTAGTCGCTTCCCAGTATAGGGTGTACACTTCACATTTGACTTTGTATTTGCTGCAATTTTTTTAGTCATAACAGATTAATTACCTCGTTACAGATGACATTGAAACTAATCTGTATACTTGGCAGCAGTCTTCGTATGTATTTTAGTTATATTTAATTATTTATTTTGGCGGTTTTTCGATCAAAATGATCGCAATAGGAAGATATCATATATTAGAAAAATCCTTAAAACATGAAAACAAATTTCAAGTACGTGTGTTCCTCTATACGCAGCACCTATCCTAACCTAAACTAACATAACCCAACCAAACTAAAAATAATCTAACCTATCCTAAACTGACCTAACCTAACATAATATAACTTAAATTAATCTAACCTAACCTAACCTCGCCTAACTGAACCTAATCTACCTACCCTAACCTGACATAACCTAACCTAAACTGACCTAACCTAACATAATATAACTTATCCTAAACTGACCTAACCTCTTTATATAATTGCATATTTGAAATATCCTCTCTACAGCATAAGCAATTCGTTCTTCAGAGTAACAAAAAATTAATTATCCTTTATACTTCCAGACTTTTGTAACTCGGGTGGTACAAAAATGTTACAAAATGACTAAAATAATAGGATCGGTGTTTACATTTCACTAATATATGATCGCCAGACCAGACAAGATTTCCTGTTTTGTTAAGTAATTCCAACAACATCATAAACATCGCGTTTACAACTTCAACTACGCGCATTCTCCATCACTATCGGTTTGAAATTATTATCAACTGCTTTTATGGTAATGCTAGTGTGCAGGCGTTACCCTACAAAACAAGTTACCCTTTCCTACAACATATTTATATCCAATAATACATTAATCTGTATAGAAAAACCTTGTTGGGTCAGTTTAGTAGAGTTAAGAAAAGTTTTTATAATAGAAATGATTTAATGAATCTGGAGGTAGTTTAAATAGAAAGAGGTTGTAAGGCCATATTGTTGTAACAGCTTCTGGGTTGGTTATAGCATGCGCCGTGACAGAATTGCGCGCGCATCGAGTTGTGTAACAACGGTTTGTTGTTAATTTATAGTTACGGCGGGGGGGGATACTCGAGTAATTTAAACAGTTCTCGTTTTGTAGTTTTACGATCATCTTGATACTTACCCAGCCCTATTATACGTAAATAAAATCAGATTAATTGGTTTCTTGTGTCTTGTAGGAAATATTAAATTGTATTGGTAGATCAAGAGGTCTTTCCCAGTAGGGTGTTTGTTTAAAACAGTTGTTACACAGGTTTTTCGAATTTCGTAATTTAAAATTTTTCACTAGCTCCGCTCTTAGATTGTCTCAACCCTTAGGGACTTGAAAGCTGGAAATTAAAGGAACCTCCTCCACTCGCTAAGCTTGCATCCGTGACACGACCTTCTTAATTTTATTACAATTTTTTAAGAGATTAAGATTTGAAATTATATTTTGGATAATAACTTCGCTATTTGTCATCGTAGAGACGTGGGGTTAGGTTAGGTTTGGTAAGTATAAGTTAGGTTAAGTTAGGTTAGGTTAGGTTAAGATAAGTTAGGTTCGGTTAGGTTAGCATAAGTTAGGTTAGATTCGTATAAATTAGGTTAGGTTTGGTTAGGTTAGGGTAACTTAGGTTAGGTTATGTTAGGTTAGGCTAGGTTAGGTTAGGCTAGGTTAAGTTAGGTTAGTCAAGGTTAGGTTAGGATGAGGTAGATTAGTTTAGGTTAATATAGGTTAGGCTAGGATAAGTTAGGCTAGGTTAAGTTAGGTTAGGCAAGGTTAGGTTAGGATGAGGTAGTCTACGTTAGGTTAATATAGGTTAGGCTAGGATAAGTTATGTTAGGTTAAGTTAGGTTAGGCAAGGTTAGGTTAGGATGAGGTAGATTAGGTTAGGTTAATATAGGTTAGGCCAGGATAAGTTAGGCTAGCTTAAGTTAGGTTAGGCAAGGTTAGGTTAGGATGAGGTAGGTTACGTTAGGTTAATATAGGTTAGGCTAGGATAAGTTAGGTTATGTTAAGTTAGGTTAGGCTAGGTTAGGTTAGGATGAGGTAGGTTAGGTTAGGTTAATACAGGTTAGGCTAGGATAAGTTACTTTAGGTTAAGTTAGGTTAGGCTGGGTTAGGTTAGGATGAGGTAGGTTACGTTAGGTTTATATAGGTTAGGCTAGGATAAGTTAGGTTAGGTTAAGTTAGGTTAGGCTAGGTTAGGTTAAGATGAGGTAGGTTAGGTTAGGTTAATACAGGTTAGGCTAGGTTAATACAGGTTAGGCTAGGATAAGTTACTTTAGGTTAAGTTAGGTTAGGTTAGGATGAGGTAGGTTACGTTAGGTTAATATAGGTTAGGCTAGGATAAGTTAGGTTAGGTTAAGTTATATTAGGCTAGGTTAGGTTAGGGTGAGGTAGGTTAGGTTAGGTTAATACAGGTTAGGTTAGGATAAGTTACTTTAGGTTAAGTTAGGTTAGGCTAGGATAAACAAACAAACATGATCGCAATATTTAGATGTTTATTTCGATTTTTCTTGTGCCAAATTTCATGTTTCCATATTTTCAACGACGACGGACGGACGGCAAGTCTCGAATATCCCTATCTAGTTTCCTACATCCACGTGAAGATCACTCAAAAACTGTGGTCGACATTTTATTGACTACCAAACCCACCAATCGTACATTGGACTCGTAAAATAACTCCCAACATAACATTTCATCGTATGCACTGGTCGATCATTTAATTGGATAAACGAAAAACTTGCGAAATAACGTACAATATTTCACTAGAAATTAAACGACTTTCTGAAATACCAACCTACGCCTACTCAGTCCGGTTACAATCGATTCAAAACTACAAACTAGAATCGATATGTCACTTGTTAGTTTATATACTTGGAGAAGAAACACATAAAGAATTATACAAGGCAGTATATTAAATAACAAGTAGTTTTATCATTCAACAATAAATCATTCATAACCCACGCTTTGTAAAGGAACAAAGTATGCATCCACAGGAAAGGAATTGATAACGTTGTACTGCAGGAAACATCAAACCGTCGGAGAAATGTACTTCGACCTGTGAAATATATAGTTCGATTGTTTCTATTAACAATATATCTATCGGGAGGATAGTTTATGTGGGCAGAAGAAGGCTTCCTACTTAAAATCTTCATTCCTTTTCACACGTTTTGAATACTTCTTCCATTTTAAGATGCTGGAGGAAAATAAAGACATAAATTAGTGGTCAATCTTCGAAGGAACCTAGTGTACTCTTGGGTTATATTCCTCTTTTCGTCTCTTATCCCATCCTTCTTTTCCGACCCTGGTACTATTAGAGTATTCAAAAGCTTTATTTTAGGTTCTTTTCGTCCATTTTATTTTAAAGCAATGGTGACCCAGAGGTTTTTGCTTTTAAAACAACAACAACAGAATTTCTAATGCAGATTGATATGTTTTTCTTTGGAGACTTCAACGCGCGGTTAGGAATGAAGTACAACAAAACTGAGTATAATAATTTTGTATCAGCCAAAAATTGTTCCAATGCAGTTATTTTAGGAGTTGACATTTATCTTGTGCGTCGGCGATTTGTTGATATAAATTTTTCTCTTAGAAGTTTTTCTTTTAAACTTCGATTAAATTAGTCACTGTAACAGTATAGGGTGAGTTTGATTAATCGCAAGCAATTCGTTCTTTCTCGATTGATCTTCAAATTGCATGATCGATATCCTGTCATTCAGTTCTCGTTGTTGTCTGTACCATACATCCAACCCTTCCTTATACTTTTACAACCCTGAGTCTATTAGAGTATTCAAGGGTTAGGTGTCTTTATTTTATGTTCTTTTGTTACTTTTTTAAGGTAATGATGACCGAGAGGTTAACAGCAAGGAAAATATATGTTAACATAGACTCAATATGTTTTTCTTCGGAGACTTCAACGCTTGGTTAGCAATGAAGTACAGCCAAAATATATATCAGACAAAAATTTGCCAATAAACTCTGTGTAGAAGTGGACATTTCTTGGTCTTGTGTGTGGAATTTAGTAAAATCATAATAGAATCTTAATTAGAAAAATAGAAACTAAAACGTCAAAATGGCGGCAATTTAAAATAGTTTTTTGTTCACATCTCGCGTGTTAATCAATTTATAACACATTAAAATTGGATACAAATTTGCAGATTTCAATTCTGCATGTAGTGGTACCAACCCCACTTCTCTACGATGACAAATAGCGAAGTTATTGTCAAAAATGTAGTGTTGAATCATGACCTCCCAAGGAAATGTGATATTCTAACCTAACCTAACAGTCCCGGGTTACTAATACGTGCGTAGCGAGTGTATTATTCCTCACATATTCAGCTTCGACGTCCACTAGGGTCGAAACTGACACGATCGAAGCGAATAGAGACTGTTTAGTATAACCTAACCTAACCTGACCTGACTTAACCTAACCTGACCTAACCTAACCTAACCTGTACCTAACCTAACCAAACCTAACCTGTACCTAACCTAACCTGTACCTAACCTAACCTAACCTGTACCTAACCTAACCTAAGCTACAAAAATCAGTAGGCCTAATACACATTTTCCAATACCATTTTAACTTACAGAACTCGAGAGACCAACTTTTGGAAATCACATTTAAAAGGACATTCTTGTCTGGGTAAGTACCACGATGGCACTCAACTTGTTTTATAATTGAAACTATGTATCTCTTGAATAAATTCATCCAAGTAAAGGAAACACTGAGTGAAGGACTAGTTGGCAGGAACGGGTTTGGCAAGTGACGTCACTACTTCGAGTTTTTTTTTAAATATTTTTTCTTATCCCAACCGTTTGGGTTGACCGCAACTCAAGGAATGTCTGTACATCTAGTTACTGCCTTTAAGCGCATGGAATTGATTTGAATATGCGTGCGCATGCTGTTAAATGTCACGTGATCAATCAGTAAAAGGTCACGCAAGAGGTGCGTGTACAATAGTTTATTTTGCAGGTTGGGATAGTTTTGTTTTTTTTATTAGCAGGCGTAGTTTTCAACCTTAAGGATCTAACCTTAACTTCAATAGATTCTATTGATCTAGAGTAGGTTTCTCAGTAAATATTTTGTGCTATAACGATTTCCATTAATTGTTTAGTCTAGCTACAAAAGTTAATCTCGTTTTGTTATATGTGGTTGATCTCTATAGCAAATTGACGGCGTCATTAAGGTACTTACCCAGCTGATCCTTTATAGGCCTACGTAACTTCCAAAAGTTGGTTTCTTGTACCTTGTAGGAAATGTTAAATTGTATTGGTAAATCAAGGGGTCTTATCCAGTAGGGTAAGTTTGTTTAAAACAGTTGTTACACAGGTTTTCTGTACCTCGTAATTGTGTATATTACTACTCTTTTGACGTCAGGTTGGTACACACTAACCTCGTAGACTGGCTATGGATGCTGTCAATGAATTGGCACCTGACCAAGTAACTACACCAAAATTACATTTTTTTAAGAGGTGTTAGGGTTACAAATTACATTTTTAAGAGGTGTTAGGGTTACAAATTACATTTTTAAGAGGTGTCAGGGTTTCAATTACATTTTTTAAGAGGTGTTAGGGTTTCAAATTACATTTTTTAAGAGGTGTTAGGGTTACAAATTACATTTTTAAGAGGTGTCAGGGTTTCAATTACATTTTTTAAGAGGTGTTAGGGTTACAAATTACATTTTTAAGAGGTGTCAGGGTTTCAATTACATTTTTTAAGAGGTGTTAGGGTTTCAAATTACATTTTTTAAGAGGTGTTAGGGTTACAAATTACATTTTTAAGAGGTGTCAGGGTTTCAAATTACATTTTTAAGAGGTGTCAGGGTTTCAAATTACATTTTTTAAGAGGTGTCAGGGTTTCAAATTACATTTTTTTAAGAGGTGTTAGGGTTTCAAATTACATTTTTAAGAGGTGTTAGGGTTTCAAATTACATTTTTTAAGAGGTGTCAGGGTTTCAAATTACATTTTTTAAGAGGTGTTAGGGTTTCAAATTACATTTTTTAAGAGGTGTTAGGGTTTCAAATTACATTTTTAAGAAGTGTCAGGGTTTCAAATTACATTTTTAAGAGGTGTTAGGGTTTCAAATTACATTTTTTAAGAGGTGTTAGGGTTTCAAATTACATTTTTAAGAGGTGTTAGGGTTTCAAATTACATTTTTTAAGAGGTGTTAGGGTTTCAAATTACATTTTTAAGAGGTGTTAGGGTTTCAAATTACATTTTTAAGAGGTGTTAGGGTTTCAAATTACATTTTTTAAGAGGTGTTAGGGTTTCAAATTACATTTTTTAAGAGGTGTTAGGGTTTCAAATTACATTTTTTAAGAGGTGTTAGGGTTTCAAATTACATTTTTAAGAGGTGTTAGGGTTTCAAATTACATTTTTAAGAGGTGTTAGGGTTTCAAATTACATTTTTTAAGAGGTGTTAGGGTTTCAAATTACATTTTTTAAGAGGTGTTAGGGTTACAAATTACATTTTTTAAGAGGTGTTAGGGTTTCAAATTACATTTTTAAGAGGTGTCAGGGTTTCAAATTACATTTTTAAGAGGTGTCAGGGTTTCAAATTACATTTTTTAAGAGGTGTCAGGGTTTCAAATTACATTTTTTTAAGAGGTGTTAGGGTTTCAAATTACATTTTTAAGAGGTGTTAGGGTTTCAAATTACATTTTTTAAGAGGTGTTAGGGTTTCAAATTACATTTTTAAGAGGTGTTAGGGTTTCAAATTACATTTTTTAAGAGGTGTTAGGGTTTCAAATTACATTTTTAAGAAGTGTCAGGGTTTCAAATTACATTTTTAAGAGGTGTTAGGGTTTCAAATTACATTTTTTAAGAGGTGTTAGGGTTTCAAATTACATTTTTAAGAGGTGTTAGGGTTTCAAATTACATTTTTTAAGAGGTGTTAGGGTTTCAAATTACATTTTTTAAGAGGTGTTAGGGTTTCAAATTACATTTTTTAAGAGGTGTTAGGGTTTCAAATTACATTTTTAAGAGGTGTTAGGGTTTCAAATTACATTTTTAAGAGGTGTTAGGGTTTCAAATTACATTTTTTAAGAGGTGTTAGGGTTTCAAATTACATTTTTTAAGAGGTGTTAGGGTTACAAATTACATTTTTAAGAGGTGTCAGGGTTTCAATTACATTTTTTAAGAGGTGTTAGGGTTTCAAATTACATTTTTTAAGAGGTGTTAGGGTTACAAATTACATTTTTAAGAGGTGTCAGGGTTTCAAATTACATTTTTAAGAGGTGTTAGGGTTTCAAATTACATTTTTTAAGAGGTGTCAGGGTTTCAAATTACATTTTTTAAGAGGTGTTAGGGTTTCAAATTACATTTTTTAAGAGGTGTTAGGGTTTCAAATTACATTTTTAAAAAGTGTCAGGGTTTCAAATTACTTTTTAAGAGGTGTTAGGGTTTCAAATTACATTTTTTAAGAGGTGTTAGGGTTTCAAAATACATTTTTTAAGAGGTGTTAGGGTTTCAAATTACATTTTTTAAGAGGTGTTAGGGTTTCAAATTACATTTTTAAGAGGTGTTAGGGTTTCAAATTACATTTTTTAAGAGGTGTTAGGGTTTCAAATTACATTTTTTAAGAGGTGTTAGGGTTTCAAATTACATTTTTTAATAGGTGTTAGGGTTTCAAATTACATTTTTTAAGAGGTGTTAGGGTTACAAATTACATTTTTTAAGAGGTGTCAGGGTTTCAAATTACATTTTTTAAGAGGTGTTAGGGTTTCAAATTACATTTTTTAAGAGGTATTAGGGTTTCAAATTACATTTTTAAGAAGTGTCAGGGTTTCAAATTACATTTTTAAGAGGTGTTAGGGTTTCAAATTACATTTTTTAAGAGGTGTTAGGGTTTCAAATTACATTTTTTAAGAGGTGTTAGGGTTTCAAATTACATTTTTTAAGAGGTGTTAGGGTTTCAAATTACATTTTTAAGAGGTGTTAGGGTTTCAAATTACATTTTTTAAGAGGTGTTAGGGTTTCAAATTACATTTTTTAAGAGGTGTCAGGGTTTCAAATTACATTTTTTAAGAGGTGTTAGGGTTTCAAATTACATTTTTAAGAAGTGTCAGGGTTTCAAATTACATTTTTAAGAGGTGTTAGGGTTTCAAATTACATTTTTTAAGAGGTGTTAGGGTTTCAAATTACATTTTTTAAGAGGTGTTAGGGTTTCAAATTACATTTTTTAAGAGGTGTTAGGGTTTCAAATTACATTTTTTAGAGGTGTTAGGGTTTCAAATTACATTTTTTAAGAGGTGTTAGGGTTTCAAATTACATTTTTTAAGAGGTGTCAGGGTTTCAAATTACATTTTTTAAGAGGTGTTAGGGTTTCAAATTACATTTTTTAAGAGGTGTTAGGGTTTCAAATTACATTTTTAAGAAGTGTCAGGGTTTCAAATTACATTTTTAAGAGGTGTTAGGGTTTCAAATTACATTTTTTAAGAGGTGTCAGGGTTTCAAATTACATTTTTTAAGAGGTGTTAGGGTTTCAAATTACATTTTTTAAGAGGTGTTAGGGTTTCAAATTACATTTTTTAAGAGGTGTTAGGGTTTCAAATTACATTTTTTAAGAGGTGTCAGGGTTTCAAATTACATTTTTTAAGAGGTGTTAGGGTTTCAAATTACATTTTTGACAATAACTTCACTATTTGTCATCGTAGAGATGTGGGGTTGGTACCATTACATACAGAATTTAAATCTGCACATTTTTTATTAAATTTAGTGTCTTGCAACTTGAATAATACTGGTGATATGAATCAAAAACTGTTTTAAATTACCGCTAGTTTTACATGTTTAACTCAATTTTTCTAAATTCTATGTGACCACACTATAATTCTCTATCTAGACTTCGAAAAAGTATTTGAATAATGTCAGTCTGTCCGACGCTTGTAACCAGGTCAAACAAGAAGACTGATTTCGATGAAACTTTTCAAGTGCGCACTATTTTAATCATGTTTCATGCTTTCAATAAAACAAAATTTGAGGTTATATTTTTAATTTAATTCCTGGTTATGTTCGTAGTTTGATTACTTCCCCAAGTAATCAAATTGGTAATTAGATTTTGAAGTGTTCAAACATTTATTTGGGTGAAACATGGATATCCCCAGAAATTAATCTAGTTATATAAAACCTTGCAATTTATTTTTTAAATAAGACTGCAGTTCATTACATTCAAAATTTTAATTTTTTTTAGGAATAAACCGCTCTTAAGTTGAAAAATAAGCGATGTTATAAAATTGTAAAAAAATATATTTTGAGTGAACATATTTTCAAATTTCAATAGATACAAATCGATCTACTAGAAATTTCGATTAATAGAATCCCGCTAGATAAAGGTCTACACACTTTCCTCTGACTGCATCTCAAACTGGCAGTAATTAAGACTTGTTAAGGGTTACCACAATGTACCGCCTCGCGTCTGACCTTATTTCCAGAATGACACAAACAGCGGCTTCTCCAACTAGCTAAATGGGATTAACCCCAGCGGTAAAAGTTCAAACTAGACATGATCCATTAACGGGCAATCATTATAGAAGGTAAAAAGGTAATGGACACCATTATGGTACTTACCCAGCCCCTACTATACAAGCAGATCCTCTAAATGTAACGCCCAAAAGTTGGTTTCTTGTGTCTTGTAGGAAATGTTAAATTGTATTGGTAGATCAAGGTGTCTTATCCAGTAGTGTGTTTGTTTAAAACTGTTGTTACACAGGTTTTCTGAACCTCGTAATTGTAAACTTTCTTGAAGTCACAGATGTGTATATATTAATCTGTCTCCACTTGCTTCGCTCGTGTCTGACTTGACACTAGAAGGCCACGAAACTATATCTGAAGGAATCTCCACTCGCTACGCTCTTGTCTATAATTAGACCCTCTCGGAACTCGTAATTATCCGAATATCACATTTATTTGTTAGATCAAGGTTCGAAATTACATTTTTGACAATAACTTCGCTATTTGTCGTCGCAGAGAGGTAAGGTTGGTACCACTGCATGCAGAATTGAAATCTACAAATATTTATCTAATTTAGTGTTTTGCAACTTGAATAATACTGGGGATATGAATAAAAAGCAGTTTACAATGACCGCCATTTTGACATTTTCAATTAGATTTTTTTCTGCATTTCAATCGGGTTCTAAATGAGCACACTACAAAACAAATTTCATGTTTCCATCTTAATTTTTCTGGCCGCTATCGTGCTTACGTACAGACGACAACGACGACGGAAGGATTTTAATCCCAATTAATTGACTATTACCAAACCCGCCATTATTGCTCGTTGTCAAAATACTTCAAAGACTATGGATCCGTTAATATTTCATGAAGTTCCCCCCTAGATTTGTATCAAATATAACAATTGAAAACAATTATAAATCCCTAACAATTGATTTAAGATGCGCGCGCATTTCATACACCCACAATATACCACCGTACCGTCCGGCTGTTGATTTATTCACCTTGTATCGTATTCCCCCGGCCGTTGTTGCATCCACCGCCCACCGGTTGCATAATGTAACATTACAAGGCGCAATTACAGCTTAATATCAGACAGTAACCTATCAATTAGAGGAAATACACCTACACAGACTTACAGACAATAGAAGAATGTCCTCATATATCACTAGCAACAGGTGTTCACACATACAGGACAATGTGGGGACCTTGTCAGTGGAATTAATACTAGTTGGAGTTGCGCAGAAATCTGCGCGTTAGTTGTGAAAAACTTTGTTAATATTTTATTTGTAACTGTATAAAATTACAAACAATTGATATAGAATATGGAAAAATACAAATTATGAAAACCTTCAAGGATGTTGGACCAGAAGGACTCCAACGCCGCCGAAGTCTTCATGGATCGACTGTTTAATTGAAGGAGCGCTGGTGATTTTGATTGGAATGCTTAAATCTATTCTAAATATAAGTAAACATTGAGCTTGACTTGTGAGATAATATTAGAATAGAATAAAACTCGAAACACAAGATCTCACAAATTACGTTTACTTAATCAAACGCGTTTCAACGAAAAAGTCGCCATCCTCAGTGATACTTGAGCTACAATAAGTAAAATATGACTAACTCAACTGTATAGTTAGTTTTTGTAGCTCGTGTATCACTGAGGATGACGACTTTATCGTTGAAACGCGTTTCATTAAGTAAATGTAATTTTTGTGAGAACTTGTGTTCCAGTAAATAGTTTTTTTTGCAAATAATTGTATGTCAAAATAATTAAAAGTCTATAGAGAAGTTTGAATATCAAATTAAAAAGTGTTTTTTACGTGATGACGTCATGACAATCTCCTGTCAAGATGCAGCCCCAAGCGTGTGGAGACTGTTTAAATATAGACATTTACAGCAAGAAAGTAGTGATACACAATTACAATGTACAGAAAACCTGTGTAACAACTGTTTTAAACAAACACCCTACTGGATAAGACTCCTTGATCTACCAATACAATTTAACATTTCCTACAAGGCACAAGAAACCAACTTTTGGACATAACATTTGCAGTCTGGCCAATCTCAATGGCGTGTTTCGGATTAGTAAACCCTTCGCTCACGCACGCGTAGGGACGGACGCCTAACCTAACCTAACGTGAACTAACTTAACATGACCTAACCTAACCTAACCTAACATAACCTGACCTAACCTAACCTAACATAACCTAACCTAACCTAACCTGACCTAATCTAACCTCACCTGAACAAACCTAACCTTACCCTATTAGATAAGACTCCTTTATCTACCAATATAATTTAACATTTCCTATAAGGCTCAAAAAACCAACAATTAGACATTTTATTTTGTATAACATTGAACCATATGGCTGGGTAAGTACCATGATATCTTGTATTTCTTTATACCGTTAAACCTCACCATTTCGCACAAACTATCTTTTTTCAACTATAAATTCCTTCAGTAAAGAATAGCAGTCTAGCGGCACTGAAGCTGCCTTTACATTCAACTGCCTTAATATCGTACTGTCCGCCATTTTGTTACCGATGTGTGCTCACTGAAGCACAACACCTCACCATTGATAGAATACAGAAGATTGCTTCTCATACACATCGAGTCAACGGTTAATTGTCTAGGCGATGACAATCTGAGATCCGGGTTCAAGTACAGGTCAGAACAATCGAATGATAAACTGACAAAATCTCCAATCTATACTATTATATAAAAATCTAATGGTGTCTGTCTGTGTAACTACTGGACCCATTGAGCTGAAATTGTAAATGGACATTCTTAGGGTCCCTGGGTAACACATAGGCTTATTTTTATTTAGAAATTCCATCAGGGCACCGCCCCACTGGCCTTGAAAACACCCTTAACACCCAATACAAATATACGTCAACCCCGTACGAAGGACGGGTACTTTGCTAGTACTGATAACTTTAAATACAATCTAATTAGTTCAACAAAGAACTTACATCTCTACAATAAATCAAACAGTAGCTAGTTTACAAGTTTTGGTCCTTTTTAATTCTCGTACATCATTAACTGTTTCAAAAATCGGCTCCGATTCCTGATTTTACTGCAGATAAAGACGCACATCATGGGTTCTGATAGATTTCTCAATTTTTTGTCGCACTTTGTTGATCCGGAGATTACACTGTAGGTCGTTATTTCTTAATCACCAAAATCTGCATTGATAATTCCTGGCGAAACTTTGTCATGGAAAGTCTGAATTATTTTAATATTGGATCTACAAATACAACCCCAGAGTTGTACATCGTATGTTGATAACTCAGAATTACCTCAATACATCTTTCTATATTCAATTCTTCTTTCTTCTTCTTCATCTGTTCCTTCCACTTTAATTTCACTTACTTCATTCCCAAATACTTGACAATTCATAAACTGGTAGAGGGGGTAGTTTTTTAATAGTAAATTTGATGTGTGCTGATTTAGTCTCGTTGATTTTGATACACTCTGTTACTGACTTCATCTGCTGAGATCTGTATTTTCTCTACTGCATACAACAATGGTTTCATTTCAAACAACAAAGCAGTGTCATCTGGATAAGTTGGCATTAATACACCTTCAGGAATATCTTCTGTGTACAACACATAAAGTATAGGACCCAATACACTTCCCTGAGACACTCCTGAAGATATTTTCTGTATTTTAGACTTTTCACTATTATACCTAAAGAGGAAATATCGGTCTGTTATGTATGGTTTCAATCGATGTGGAAGGTCTCTATGAAGTTTGTACTTCATCGCCAGAATCTTGTTGAAATGTTGAACAACATCAAGAAGAATTGCCACACAGAGCTTCTTCTTTCAAGGTTCTAAACTTTGTACTTTGTGAATCTCTAAATCAAAACTGGAATGGAATTATTAAATTTAGACTTTTGAGTTACAATAAGTGGACTTAAGTAAGATGGCAGTGAAACATGTAGACTTATAATATAAAAATACTGTTTAAAGAAGACTAAGAAAGATATTTATTGTATGGGAAATTTTTTGATTTTTATTTTGACAACTCAAAATTTGGGGGTGGAAGAAAAAAAACAATATTTTCTAAAATGCTGTTTCAACAATTTTTTTAAAACAAATTTGCACATGCGTTGTTTTAAACTCTCAAAAATCGGCTTTCATAAAAGACGTTATTTCTCAAAATCTATTCTACCGATTTCGTTGAAATTTTAGTATGTGAAGATTATGACCCAAAGTAAACATTATGTTCCATCAGTAAATTATCAATATGAAAATTTGAACCTAGACTAATGTAATTTAATCAAGTACGATTTCCATTAGCAAGCTTTGAACCAATAAAATTTCAAGATGATGTCCATCGTAGAAATTGTAAGATTACTTTTGATTAAAAATTACCCAACATACATTTTATTTTTTGATCATTTTTATTTCGTTTTGGAATGTTGCATAACATTTTTTATAACATTTCGTTTAATATTATTTTACTGTTGTGTGTTAATTATTAGTTCTGCACACAATGTGTTTTATTCTCTTTACAGTTTATTTTGAATTCCCGTTACAATTCCCCTATCCATTAAAAACTCTTGAAATATTTCCTAACAAATGTTTCCAGTAGCCGTTACGTTTAACAAATTTCACTCCTGTCTGATATCACCGGTAGCCCTCTGCATTAGTCTGCGCCCTCCGGGGCGTTTACAGTTGAGCAATTATAGACTCCATTCTTTATCCTTGTTATCAATCACGCAGGATAGGTGTGACTTTGCTGAATTTAAACACAAAATGTCTTTTGCGATTTATCTTCAGTGAATAGTATAGGTCCTAATGATGAGTCTTGTGGCATTCCTTTCGGAAATATCTTTGTGAATAGGCCATACATTATGCACAAACTTTCTCAACATGTAGGGCGTATTGTTTTAACTAGAAAGAACGATATTTATTATAAACCATTCAATTTCCATTCTTGTTTTTTTTTTGTTCTTGTTTTTAAAGTTAAATCTTCTCTGTCAATATCGCCAACGTACATCATCAAAGCCGAGACACTGAAAGAAGCGAAGCGAGTGGAAACACATATAAGACCGGCAAGGGCCTCGCTGACGTGGAACTATATACACAAAAATTCAGAACAACTGTTTCAAACAAACACACTACTGGATAAGACTCCTTGATCTACAAATAGGCTACAATTTAACATTTCCTGCAATAAAAACTTTTGGGCGTTACATTTAGAGGATCTGCTTGTATTACATTTTATGGGCTGGGTAAGTACCATGATGGCCCCGTCAACTTATAAAAAAAAACCTCTCGGTCATCATCGCTTTATAAAAAAGAGGAAAACCTAAAATAAATACCCCTAGCACTAAACTACCTCTAACAGTGTCAGAAAAGAACAAGAATTGGTTAAGAGAAACAAGATAAAGGTACATATTACATAATCCTGAAGATCTATCAAGGTTCCGTCAGGATTGCCAACACCTTATTCACTAAAGTGAGCCAGTGAGGGGATTTTTTAGGTATTTAAATGGGTAACTTATGTAAGCAAAAACCAAGTCGATATATTATCTGGTTTAAAAGATATTGATGAAAACTAATTTCACCCGTCTAACACTATTAGGGGTGGAATTTGGGTTAATTCAATCTAGTTCGACCTTATTTTATAGAATGAATATACTTCGCGAAGGAGTTTCTACTGAGCGTAAGACGTTTGCTTCTAGGAAGTAACCTACAAGACTGTAACAAACTTTTTTTTCGGTGAAATTAAAATTTCCCCTCACCGCCCGTCAGTCCAAAACAGTGTAAATCCTACACCTCTCCAATGACTCCATCGATGTTGATTAATACAATTCTTGAAAACAAATAGGCGGACACTAAGGATCGAGACTAACATGACTCAGTCTGCATTCCAATGTCTGCAAGGTCACCATTAAATATCCATAGATCAAGGACCTTACCTTAACAACTCCATTATTACACTCAGGAAGCAATGTCTCCTTTTTACGATCGCCTTCGACAAGAATCGTAAATTTGTAACGTTTTCATTTTATAACTTTTTGTTTTCTTTTATTGGTATTTAATGACACCACTGTATTTCTTTTGTAGTTCTCGATTCAGAGAAATATTTAAATTGGATTTGTCGTGACGTTGAATTTTTTTAATTTTTTATATTGTTGAATATAGGGATTGTTTTGGAGAGTTTAACGAACGGTTAGAAAGGTAGCTCAGTTAATAAATTTATAAAGTTTACATTTTATAACATTTTGTTTTCTTTTATTGGTATTTCACTGTATTTCTTTTGTAGTTCACGATTCAGAGAAATATTTAAATTGGATTATTTCAACGTCGTGGCGTTGATTTTTTTTAATATTGTAAATATAGGGATTGTTTTGGAGAGTTTAACGAACTACCTATGTTAGAAAGGTAGTTCAGGAATATATGTTAATAAATTTTTAAACTGTAAAAAAATATTTAAAATTGAATACTCATACCATAGAATAGCGCGCACAAACTTTCTTATATAAAATTTTTTTAAACAAGATCAAAATTGTTCGTCAGTTTTAATTCATAACGCCCTAATTGCTAGATATGCTAGATAACGACTAAAACTTGTTTAGGATAAGTTTGAGCGAAACTTGTTTTTTGGTTTGGTTTTGTGACAGCCAAACTTTAAAATATATATAAAAAAAAGTTAAAATTCTCCTCAAAAACTTTCATAAAAAAACAGTTTTTATTCGTAACAATTCGGATAATCGCGAATATTTAAACTTCACCAAAAACAAAATAATATTTAAATAAGAACATCTCAGTTTCTCCTTTTATTTAGTTCTCCGGGGCAGGATACATTTTTATTATTCAACTCGTCCTTTCAGAAAACCCAGACTTAAGTAGAAACTCCGCAATGAAAGAGCAGGTCTTGTAATAAATTTAATTTGAATCAAAATTAAAATATTTAAATTTAATCCCGTTCTAACGATGCTAAGGGATGTGGGAGTTGCAATACAATACGACGTGGTTGATTTACTCGCGACTCCATTTTATATAAACGAATAACTTATCTACTCTAATGTAAATACTCCTTTATTACGTCCAACTTGTAGATGTTTTAACTAGAAACGATAGGATCTATATTGTCAGGTATACCAACTGTAAATAAATTATTTATTGCTTTTAGTGAAAGGTTTTAAATTTATTTCACTTTGTTGGGTTGGCAATATCCCTCGTTACAGTGTTTAAAATAGACGTTTACTGTAGTAAAAACAATAGGAAATGAATTGGAGATTTTTAACGCGCGAGTAGGAACGAAGTTCAAAAATGAATTACATTAAAAACGTGCTTATGTTCGGCAAAATCGTAATTTCTATTACCCAGTTTTAGGGTAAATTTGATAATCCAAAAATGTAATTTCGAACACTGGGCTTTCAAAACAATGTGATGTTAATTTCTTAATACGACGTGGCGTATTAAAAAGAAAGAAGAAGACGGCAGAATACGATAAAATTACACGATAAATGACGAAAGAGCTGCCAATAGTGACACTGATTACAATAATTATTACAACAATTAATTAACTCCTGCTACCTAAGATATGTACCAAAGTATTGGAAAATCTCAGAGGTGATAGTCAAATGTAAACTAGTAAAGCCGCTTTATGAAGTAACGTCCTTCTTACTTTAATACCACTCATGTCAAAAATATTGTTAGGTTTTCCCTCCTTTGTGACACAATTTACACACAAAAATTCTCACAAGGAAATGGTATATCATTTATTATGAGAAGTGCCCTGAGGTCATTTACCTTAAGGTTGCAGTCTAAGGTTGCAATCTAAGGTTCAATTTAAGGTTGCAGTCTAAGGTTGGAGCCTATAGTTGCAGCCTAAGGTGCAGTCTAAGGTTGCAGTTTAAGGTTGCAATCTAAGGATGCAGTCCAAGGTGCAGTCTAAGATTGCAGTCTAAGGTTGCAGTCTAAGGTTGCATTCTAAGGTTGCAGTCTAAGGTTGCAGTTTAAGGTCGCAATCTAAGGTTGCAATCTAAGGTTCAATTTAAGGTTGCAGTCTAAGGTTGGAGCCTATAGTTGCAGCCTAAGGTGCAGTCTAAGGTTGCAGTTTAAGGTTGCAATCTAAGGATGCAGTCTAAGCCTGCAGTCCAAGGTGCAGTCTAAGGTTGCAGCCTAAGGTTGCCGTCTAAGGCTGCAGTCTAAGGTTGCAGTCTAAGATTGCAGTCTAAGGTGGCAGTATAAGGTGGCAGTCTAAAGTTGCAGTCTAAGGTTGATGTCTAAGGTGCAGTCTAAGGTGCAACCTAAAGTTGCAGTCTAAGGTTGCAATCTAAGGTTGCAGTCTAAGGTTGCAGCCTTGGGATGCAGTCTAAAGTTGCAGTCTAAGGTTGCAGTTTAAGGTTGTAGTCTAAGGTTGCAGTCTAAGGTTGCTGTCTAAGGTTGCGGTCTAAAGTTGCAGTCTAAGGTTGTAGTCTAAGGTTGCAGTTTAAGGTTGAAGTCTAAGGTTTCTGTCTAAGGTTGCGGTCTAAAGTTGTTGTCTAAGATTGCTGCCTAAGGTTGCAGTCTAAGGTTGCTCTAAGGTATATACATTTTTATTTACGCAATCATTAATGATTTTGGCAATCCCGAGGGAGTATAGCTGAATCTACACCTATTTATTCTATTTAGTCTTGGATTAAATCCCACTATTTTAACTTTCCTATTAGTTCTCTCTTGACCAACTCATGTTCTCTTCCGATTCTGACGCTATTAGAGTATTCCAGGGCTAGATGTCTTTATTTTATACTGTTTCTTCTATTCTTATATAAGCCGATAATGACCGAGAGGCTTTTCCCCTTTATACAACAAGGAAAAACTTAGCTAATGTTTTTCTTTGGAGACTTCGACGCGTGGTTAGCAATGAAGTACAACCAACATACGAGAAATGAGAATTTTTAATGACAACTGTAAAGGTTTGTCAAAACTTTTGATGACAACCTTGTTACTTCCTTCGATGTCACTTACGAAACCCCAAATTATTTCCGTCACACCTTTTAAACACCTTTTAATGAAAGAATAAACGGACGCTTGTATAATTATTCAACACACGATGAGCCCCTGAGGGCACAGCTAATGGTTTGGCTACCGGTGATATCAGTAAGGAGTGAAATTTGTCAAACGTCAAAACATTCGGATAAATAATGTACACTTAATGACTTCCAACTTTAGTTTGGAAATATTTGGAGAATCTTGAATTTATAGTGGGAATAGTGTGGGAATTTAAAGATTTAAACTTTTAATTGAGCAAGGATATAAATAATAGGGGTATTCAAAATATGTTCGCTTTATAAATTGAATATTTCGAGGGACAAATCTTGTTTTGATTTAAGCGAAATGTTCCTTTACTTTCCGACATTAACAGGGCGTTTCTGTAATGCGCGGAGATAATTCAAGGATTCGATAATATGGGTCAAAATACAGAAAAAAGTTCCCATAAACATTATATCCGGAAACGCGGTTTTGTTTTACTAAATAATTTATATCTCCAGAACCGATTAACCGATTGAGTTGAAATTTTGTACGGCAATCATCAATGTAAAGACCGATTTTGGAAAAAAATACTCAACTTGTTCCAATAATCCGTTTCAAAATGGCGACTATTTAAACATTGAAAATAACTTGAAATTAGTTAAATCAGCCGATTGGATCCAATACAATGTATTATTAAACACTTTGATGTGGGCTGTGTTATTAAATATGAAAATGAAATAAAATCGACGTTGTTTTTTTTTTCTAAACAAACCACATGTTGTCCGATACAACTCCAGAAATAGTAATTAATGTGTTGTCGCCAAAAACCATTACAATAAACCTCGCAAAAGCGATCTTGTGACCGTGGGCTAGGTGGTTTTCAATTTTTTAAACTAGAAACAAGAAATTTTGCCATTATTACCACAAAATTAGCATGAAGTCATTTCCATAAAATTACAAAAACTCAATCAAACAATCTTAATAATTTATGCACCGTTATTTAGGAGATAAAATTTAGCAACTTTTTTGTCTCTTGTAAATATTTTCTAAAATTTACGGATTTTGAGATATTAAAATTTATAAATTTTAAATGGCCGCCATTTTGAAATTTTACAAAGTATAATCTTGATATTTCATACCAAAATGAGGCTTATTAGATGTAATACATGTACCAAGATTGAAGTTGATATCATCAGAGGTTCCTAAGATATAACGTATTAAGTAAAAAACACATACAGACAGATAGATGGAAAACTAAACGTTTTAGGATATACCTTCATATGAACTTTTTTCTTCCTTTTTGTATGAGGAATCCCAAATTGCTGAAATGTTTTTAACACCCTGTATACGTCACTCTCTGTGTATTTTTATAGGTGTATAATTTTCTAGAAATGGTGTTATTTCCCCCTTTTAAAATCAAAATTTTGCAAAACCCTTTCTTAATGCGTACTTAGGCCTACATAATGTGAGGAAGAGTTCCTCCAAATTTCAAGTCTCTAGCTTTTATAGTTTCGTATCAGTGTTGATCAGTCAGGACTTTGCCTTATACAGGGTGATTCACGAAGATATATCCCAAGATTCTGAAAGTTTTTTTAACACCCTGTATCGCCTAGTTTAGTCTATGCTTTATAAAGTATGATTATCTTTTGTGTTGTTCTCGGAATCTCGTGGAATTTTGGTCTTTTCAAGGGGGGGGGGGGGAATTAAGGATAAAGAAGTCTTAGGAAGGGTGATAACTCAAAACGTCATTTTTGAAATATAGAAATTACGAAAATATAACAAAAGTGTAATTCTGAAAAAAAACTATATTCAAATCTTGACAGCCATTTTGAAACATGCAAAAACAAATTAAAAAGTTATCTCTCACTCATTCATTAGCCTATTAAGTACACAGTCGCAGTTAAGAATGCGGCAGTTGAACACTTAACAAATGTAAAACAGCTGTTTTTCTTCCAAGTGGGAACGTCAGCAAAACATCAGCATTGGAACAGCTGTTTAAGGTCAATGCAAGAATATCGTTACGATGTTATTAAAGCAAAGATAATCAAAGAGGCAGTGTGGAATATCAAGTGGTTTAATACACTGTGTATGGGAAATAATTGACGCTTTGAATAATTAAACTAGTGGAGATGTCGGAAGAAGGTTTAGATTTTCCTAATTTGTAAGGCAGTGGATGTTTAGTTCTATACAAGCTCTGGAGAAATGTTGTTTCGCTGTGGAATAGAGAATGTGTTCGAGAGAAAATTTTTTTACGCCAATCTGTCTTTAGATTGATCTAGTTTGGTTTCAATCTGTCTGTGATTTGTAGATTAATAATCACAGCTGCTTTCAAATGTAGCGTATTACTTGAATTGTGATAGTGTACTCTTCACTAGTTGGCCTTGTTGGCTGGTGTCTCAATTTGTAGGAAGCTTAATGGATTCCAATACTGTTTATTTGTAGATAATAATGTTTAATACTGTGATTTTTAGATTAATAATCACAGCTGCTTTCAAATGTGGCGTATTACTTGAATTGTGATAGTGTACTCTTCACTGGTTGGCCTTGTTGGCTGGTGTCTCAATTTGTAGGAAGCTTAATGGATTCCAATACTGTTTATTTGTAGATAATAATGTTTAATACTGTGATTTTTAGATTAATAATCACAGCTGCTTTCAAATGTGGCGTATTACTTGAATTGTGATAGTGTACTCTTCACTGGTTGGCCTTGTTGGCTGGTGTCTCAATTTGTAGGAAGCTTAATGGATTCCAATACTGTTTATTTGTAGATAATAATGTTTAATACTGTGATTTTTAGATTAATAATCACAGCTGCTTTCAAATGTGGCGTATTACTTGAATTGTGATAGTGTACTCTTCACTGGTTGGCCTTGTTGGCTGGTGTCTCAATTTGTAGGAAGCTTAATGGATTCCAATACTGTTTATTTAAATTTTTTACACAATTTACCCGTCAGTTGTAAAGGACATATTAAGAAACGAAACCATAGCTACTGTACAGTTGAACAAATCACCGTGAAAAGGGACAAATAATAACGAAATTAGATATTCGAACAAAAATGTGCTTCATTAAATTGATTTTTTTTTACTTAACCCTAAAGGGTGAGGTTAGGTAATCGTCAAAAATTTCGACCTCTGGTTTTTGTCTGATTTTCACATTTCATGGGCTTAAGAAACCGTTAACGGAGAAAATAAATAACGAAAGATTTAGAAATTTGGTAGTGGACTACAGTCTGCTCGTATAGGACCTTATTGTAACAGAATAAACGAGTTGAAAATGTAAACATTGCGGCCATTTTAAACAGTTTTTTGTTCATATCTCGAGTGTTATTCAACTTATAACTCGCTAAAGTAGATACAAATGTGCTGATTTCAATTCTACATACAGTGGTACCAACCCCACCTCTCTACGATGACAAATAGCGAAGTTATTGTCAAAAATGTAATTTCGAATTCTCGAGAAAATGTGATTTTTGTATAGTTACTAAATCGGGCAGGGCCGATCCGCCGACACGAGCGTAGCGAGCAGAGGTTTCTTCGAGGTCCGTTAGGGGCGCCACACTGAAACGGTCGTATCGATGGAATATACCTGGTTTGTCAGGCACTAGCCAAAGTTCTGAATTAAGAGATTCAGAAAACCTAACCTAACCAATTACCTCTCTACTGGATAAGACTCGGAATCCCCATCGGTTCCTAAGAAGGTTCTGACGTCATCTTTTATCCTGTCGTTGCTGTTTGTTTAGACCCCCAAAAGTAGTCGCAAAGAAATCGACCTCATATAGATACGAGGGTAGCGAGTGAAAGCTCCTTCACATGTCTACAACTTCGAGGCTTGTCAAGGCCAAGTTACAGAGAAGAGCGTAGCGAGTGGAGACTTTTAATATACACATCTACAAGGCCGAAAGCCGACGTCAAGAAAGTAGTGATACACAATTACGAGATTCAGAAAACCTGTGTAACAACTGTTTTAAACAAACACCCTACTGGATAAGACTCCTTGATCTACCAATACAATTTAACATTTCCTACAAGACACAAGAAACCAACTTTTGGGCGTTACATTTAGCGGATCTCTTTGTATTACATTGTATGATGGGGCTGGGTAAGTACCACGATGGCCCCACCAACTTGTTTGTTTTAGTGTTACAGATCAAAATTTTTAATTGACTAGAATGCCTCCGTTAAAAACATAGATGGGGAAAATTCTTACGTCAGTTACATATATACTAAACACGAACTTTCATAACAGCAAAATTTTATCCAAAATAAATATAAAACAAATATTTTACTCATAAAACAATATTTATTAATGATTTATATTTTGTGAAATTGATAAACAATCAATGTAATATTATGTAATAAAATTTAGATTGACACAATTGAGATAGTTACTTTTTTTTAAATTGAAATTTATCTTATAAAAGAAACAATTCAAATTCAAAGGTTGGCCACACTGTACCCGTGAAAAACCTTTATGAAAACAACATTAACCCGAATTTTTGCTTGAGTTACTAAAGTCTGTATTAATAGTTATATTTCAAAATTATTAAAGTGACAATTGGTGGATGATAACTGAAATATGCGACGAAAGTGTTATCAAGTTATCCAATGAATACTGCATCTATTGTAGCTGCATATGTAGCTGTAGATTGTCTTGGGTTGTTATTAATGCGCAACTGAAATTCTTCTTTAAGTAATGAAATCAATGAGTTTGATTCATAAAGTCAAGCAGATGATTCTTCTGCAAAATTTGTCCTGAAATCTCCACTTAAAATCATTTGTTTTTTGTGTGGAAATTTTCATTAAGTTTGTTTTGTATAGATTACATGAATGTCTATATTCAAGAGTTACAAAAATACAATTTATTATATTACTAACAATATAAACTATATCAGTATTCTTACAATATCAATAATACTGTTATTTGTGGTATAGGCAAAATCATAACCTTAAAAAAACTTTGGTTATTCCAACTTAATCTAATAGTTGAACGATAGTTTCTGAGTTTAATATGGTTGTAAATAAAGAAGAAAAGTTCAGTTTGAAAATAATATTAACTAAAACACTTACATATCTTGATAAAGAACAAACAAAACTCCACATTTAAATCAAAATATTCCCAACAATACAACTTACCCTGCACGCTACTCGTGGCGCAGAGAGGAACTACAACCATCCATAGCGACGCTAAGCAAGAGTCACTCTTACTCCCGTAGCGCCGCATTAGTTGTTTCACGTCAAAAGTCAAGGATTGAACTCTTGTTGACGGAATTTGAGTTGTTGATTTTTAATTAAAATATAATTAAACTTGTTAAGTTGGTAGAAGAGATCTAGGATTTCCTAATTTGTGAAATCTAGACTTGATATGTAGCGGAACAGAACAAGGAATCAGCTGGGTAGTAGATTTTTTTCCTGTCAATCTGTCAGGTTGTCATTTTGACGACAAAGAATAGACAGTCGGACTGGCAGATAATTTAAATTTCATAAATGGGGAACGTTTTTTTTGTATTTTTGTAAAAATAGAATAATCGTTTTATTTACAAAAATGTAAACATTTGTTTATTTTCGTTATTATTTCCTTCAAATACCTATTTTTCTTTTGGGTACTTTTGGATCCATATAAATGAATTTCGATGTTTCACATCTACCCCCGCGTAACGGCTCAATTTTTAAAAAGTTATATTTCGAACTATGAACTTCTTTATAAGTAGTTTAACTGGGGAATATTTTTATTTATTTTGATTAAATTAATCTGATTCTGTCTTATGTCGGACCTCAACTTACCAAGGTCAACGTACAAACAACATCTAGGCCAGTCTCACAATAGCGTTCAATTCAATTATAAATATCTCAAGAATCACGTGATCTACATATTGACGAGTCTAACATGTCAGCTGTTCTGTCAGTTCCGGTTTGTTCTTTAGGTTATGTTATAAATCACTTTTGTAAGTCGCGTGTTACATTTGCCGAAGGAATCTTATCTTAGTTTTGGGGAAAACGGCCACACTGACGAAAAAAACAAGTTGATGGGCGCCATCATGGTACTTACCCCAACCCAATATAATGTAATACAAGCAGATCCTCTTGTAATGTTCAAAAGTTGGTTACTTGTACCTTGTAGGAAATGTTAAATTGTATTGGTAGATCAAGGAGTCTTATACAGTAGTGTGTTTGTTTAAAACAGTTGTTACACAGGTTTTTCGAATGTCGTAATTAAAAAGTTTTCACTAGCTCCGCTCTTAGATTGTCTCAACCCTTAGAGACTTGAAAGCTGGAAATTGAAGGAACCTCCTCCACTCGCTAAGCTTGCATCCGTGACACGACCTTCTTAATTTTATCACAATTTTTTAAGAGATTAAGATTTGAAATTATATTTTGGATAATAGCTTCGCTATTTGTCATCGTAGAGACGTGGGGTTAGGTTAGGTTTGGTTAGGATAAGTTAGGTTAAGTTAGGTTAGGTTAGGATAAGTTCAAACATCCCCCCCCAGAAGGGAAGTCCGTATGATTAAAGTCTGTGGACGACACAATGAATTGCCCTCCAAATGACTAGATTTCTAAAGGTTTGTGTTAACAACTCCTAACAGTTAAAATGTGTGGAGGTGCGACTTCAAGCTTGAATCTCAACATCATGTTCTTGCAGTTCTTGTATCACGTTGTTATGTCAACTGAGAAAAATAATAAACGTCAAAAATTTAAGAAATTACATGTTTTCCTTCCTTTTAAACAAATCATCAGAAATTTCTTAAAGAAAACAATATTTGTCTAAAGTTGTTGACAAAGGTGGCATTTTGTTCATTTAAATTAGTTTGCAAAACAGCTGATTTCTCAACAGTTTCACATTGCCCACTAATTTGCACACTACTTTGCTCACTCCGAATGGCAACCGAACAAAACGAAATTTAGGTTAAGTTTATTTGAATTGATTTATAATATACAGGAAATGTCCCGTATGTAGGTTAGATTAATTCTTGCATGTAAAATAACATAAATAAACAACAAAACAACGTTTTAAAGTTGAAAGAGGAAGTAATTATTCATAAAGATGATTGACAGTGTATGTACACTGAGAGTATTTTTCGTTTGCCGAGTTTTGAAGTTGGCAATCCCGTTTCCTCAATAATACACCTAAGTTATTTGTAATATTCATAAATAACCTCAGTTTTGACGTGAGAACTTCTACTCAGTGTTGATGTGTTGTTTAGCACTACTGCTATATTTTGTGTAGTTAGTTTTAAAATTTGGGCAGTTCAGAGGATGAAAACCTGTCAAATACCCCGCCTAAATTAGCGGAAAACGCTAACAACGTTGTACTAAATCTCCTTCCTGTCAAATCAAGGAAAAAGTACGACCGCTAGTATGAACTGTTTTTGTTACTTCCTCAGTTTTGTTACTGCTGAAGTATATTTTTTATTTGTCACAAAATAACAACTATAGACAAAGTATAATGTGCAATTCGTGAGCAAAGTGTCTTTTTTAAACTCGATAAAATTGACGCACTCGGCAAGCCTCTTGCGTCAACATTTTTCTCTCGTTTAAAAAAGTGCCACTTTGCTCACTAGTTGAACAAATAACTATTCTCCGACTAAATAAATGTAATAGAAATCTTTCCCCCTTAAATTGCACACAAAAATCAATACAAAACTAATATTTATTTTAGCGCTGGGTTATTACTATTACAGGGATGCCAATAACTGTTACACATCTTAAAAATTATTAAAACAAAAACTATCGTTACGCGAACATAATAAAACTACATTAAAACTACACTATATTAGCATTGCAAGACGTGGGTAGCCTTGCTCGGGGGTTAGCCTCGTGCAGGGTGTTGTTCAAATTGACAACAGCGCGCTACCCTTGTTCTCCTATTGGGCATGATTCGTGGGGTGTGGTGTAGACGTGAGCTCAGGTTTAAACTAAAACCAGAGGTTCGTCGTTTGATAAAACTTCAAAGACGATTTTTGTAAGTTTGTAATTAAGAACACATCTATTTTCATTAAGTTTGTAACTCGAAAGAAATGATTTTCCGTTGTGTTTTTTTTTAGACTGTTAGTTGTTAAAACTATTAGGTTCAAATCTTTGTTCGCTATGATATAAAATCGTAAAATGTACTGAGAATTTGTTGACCATTGCAGATTAATTTGAGAAAATCTATAAACTGAATTAAACCAATTTAGTATCACTGAAGATTTTTATATTTTAGTTAATTTAATCAAAACTTATAGTCGTTCGTTAAAGGTTGCAATTTCATGAAATTGTGTGTTAATATACAAGATTACAATCTCGTAAAATTGTGTGTTAATATATAAGGTTACAATTTCATGAAATTTGTATAATAATATTTAAGATTACAATTCCATGCAATTTCTATTAACATATAGTCTAAGATTACAATTTCGTGAAATTTTATATTAATATATGAGATTACAATTTCATGAAATTGTATGTTAATATATAAGATTACAATTTCATAAAATTGTATATTAATATATAAGATTACAATTTCATAAAATTGTGTGTTAATATATAAGATTACAATTCCATGCAATTTCTATTAACATATAAGATTACAATTTCGTGTAATTTTATATTATTATATAAGATTACAATTTCATGAAATTGTGTGTTAATATATAAGATTACTACAATTTCATAAATTTGTATATTAATATTTAAGATTACAATTTCATAAAATTGTGTGTTAATATATAAGATTATAATTTCATAAATTTGTATATTAATATATAAGATTACAATTTCATGAAATTGTGTGTTAATATATAAGATTACAATTTCATAAATTTGTATATTAATATATAAGATTACAATTTCATAAAATTGTGTGTTAATATATAAGGTTACAATTTCATGAAATTGTATATTAATATAAGATTACAATTTCATAAAATTGTGTGTTAATATATAAGGTTACAATTTCATGAAATTGTATATTAATATATAAGATTACAATTCCATGAAATTTCTATTAACATATAAGATTACAATTTCATGAAATTGTGTGTTAATATAATATAAGATTACAATTCCATGCAATTTCTATTGACATATAAGATTACAATTTCGTGAAATTTATATTGATATATAAGATTACAATTTCACGAAATTGTGTGTTAATATATAAGATTACAATTTCATAAAATTGTGTGTTAATATATAAGACTACAATTTCATAAAATTGTGTGTTAATATATAAGGTTATTTCTAGAAATTATGTATTAATATATAAGATTACAATTTCGTAAAATTGTGTGTTAATATATAAGGTTACAATTTCATGAAATTGTATATTAATATAAGATTACAATTTCATAAAATTGTGTGTTAATATATAAGGTTACAATTTCATGAAATTGTATATTGATATAACATTACAATTTCATAGAATTGCGTGTTAATATATAAGGTTACAATTTCATGAAATTGTATATTAATATATAAGATTACAATTCCATGAAATTTCTATTAACATATAAGATTACAATTTCATGAAATTTTATATTAATATATAAGATTACAATTTCATGAATACCAGATGATATTTAATATATCCCATGTGTCATAACATAGAGTAACAAGTGTCTTTGTGGAGTAAATCCTTGTAAATTAATTGTAACTGGATTTTGAAACAACTTGTACAAAGTGTTTTAGTAAAGCGTGCAGATAATTCAGGGAGTAGTTATAAGGGTCAAAATAAAGAAAGAACCTAACCCAACCCAGCCAAATCTAATTCTACAAAAAACATAATGGTCCCCACATCAAACACTTGCGCTGGTAAACCTGAATGTATCATTGTAAAAAAAAAAAAATTCAATATTTAAAAAACTAAATCCTATTAGTTAATTCCCAAAAATTGGTAGTTTAAAAAAAAATACTGTGACAATCATAACGTACTTTTGGAAGACCCTGTACTGCTCTTGAATTGTCTGAAATATTCAGAAGATTGAATATAATACAATGGTGTAATGTGATTATAAAAGTGTAAGTTGTGTGTTACATTTATAAGTTCACAAAAAATGCATTCCTACACAAGCAGGAAATATTGTGCGTAGTTGTTACAGGCGTTATCCTTGAAAAGAAAAATTCCTTAATCGTTTTTATAACATTTAAGTTTAACAAATGTGTGATATTTAATTTAAGGTTATGTCTATCTATGGTAGCACGAGGGTTTGTGAGGTTTGTTTCAATAACGGGTTGTACGATTTTGATGAAACGGGTGAATCTACGATTTCAGGTGAGGATGGTCTTGATTTTGTGAGATTGCGTTTAGCGATAAAATATAGCACAAACTTTCTCATTTAGTCATCCTCCAAATATTAATTAAAAACGGACCAAAACTAAAAAACGTTGTCAATCAATTGAAAATGAATCCCTTTTTGATTTTATATAAACTAAAACACATCTTTAACGTAAATAATATTGGATTAAAAACGAGCTGTCGAATTTCTGTTAATCTTAAACTGTACTTTTTACTTTGAGATTTTACACACAGTTTTCAGTGTTTAAATTTGTTTTACTGAAAATTTGTACGAAATCTGTAGATCTGAATTTGAGAAATTACCTCTTTTATAACACGATTTTTGTTTTGTTTTTAGTCATTTGATTTTAATTACGTTTGGATTCTTAGAGGCTACACTTAAGAATAATTTCATTACAATCGGTAGAGTCAATTTTGAGAAATTGATTTTTTTTTCTTTATGGCAACCAAAAATTTAAATAAAACAAAATATGTACAACCCGTTTGGGCTGTAAAACACTCCACACACACAACTTACTGGACAGATTCATTCTAAAAAAAAAAAAAAAAAAACATCAACTTTTTGACTCATTACATAAATTTCTAAAATTGTAAGTTAAGTAAAAAAAATAAATTAATATTTTTTCAAACAAATTTAATATGCAGTAATCGACTATTTACAATTTTTTTAAAAATAAATTCAACCCCGAAAAATATTTAAAAAAAGAAAAAACTCGTAATTCTTTCTATAGTATTGACTTTACACCGGCGGCCTTGGGTTCTACAGCAACCGATCGCGCCCCTATCTGTCAGCAACCCTCCATTCCTAGCTACTCCTAACATCAACTAACCACCTCTTTCTTGGTCGCCGTGTCTTTCTTCTTCCTGGATGACCTTCAAATAATTTTATTACCTCACTCATTCATTCTTAGGATATGTCCTGATTGGTCGAAATATTTTTAAACTATGTTCAGCTATAGTAATTCTATTTTCTTCTTCGACATATCTTTGGAAACCACACAGCACTCTACACCACTATTCGACCCCCCCCCCAGCTTAAATTTTGTTTGAAGTTAAATTAAGCCAAATACTTTTGGTACTGTTATTTTTGTATTTTGAATGTCCCCAAAAGCACCACATTTTTTGAGAGATAAAATTCAACTCAACATTCAATGCTCAGATTAGTCTAGCAAACATTTAAAAAAAAAACTGTTTATTGTTTTGATTTCACATACTAGAGATTTTAAAATTTTTAAATCTCAAATACGTGTTGTGCCGCCATTTTGGTTCTAGAAACTCCAAAAATATTTCGTGAACACCATTGATTTTGTAATTTTATGCAGTTTAATTTGACACGTCACAAGATCCTATTTGAAAATTTTGCATACCCCAAAATTTCCCTCCTTTAAGGGGAGGTACAAATTCCAACCTATCATAAAAGAAACTTCAAGTAACAGTCCCAAAAGTGTTTGGTTCCATTTAAGAGTTCATACAAAAGTTTATGTGGGAGGGAGGGACTTTAGTAACACACTATAGATCTTAATACAGCTTCATATAATATTTAAAATTTAAACTAGCAAGCTTTATCCTTTACCTGTTATACATTTGATAATTACTGTCTGAATACTCAGGTTCATATGAGAAACCTCACACAAAAATATGACCCTAAGTTGAGAATATTTAAAACAGGTTATTAAAAAAATTAATTCCTTCTCGAATATTTTAATTAATTATAAGTCTTAAATAAACCGCAAAACTATTTTAATGAATTTAATTAGGAGCGTAAAGTAGCTTCCGTAAATAGAATTACGCGTGATTTAACATGCAAAGTGGATTCGCCGCCGTTATTTCGGTTTAAAGAGAGACTTCAATGCTTGCGTCGAAACGAAGTCGTTTTATGAAATAATGAATATAGTTGAATGAAAAGAAGAAAATAAATTATAGATAATTAATGAAGATAAAAAATATAAATAACACTAACTGAACAATATTTTCACAATAATGAATAATGTAAATTTAGATTGGGAATGCGGTGCGGATTTACTAGTGAATGGAATTGTTTTTTCCTAAGCTCGATAGAATTTTTTAAGAATAAATTCATTTTCATTATAATTCAAAATAAGCAGTGCACAAACTTTCTCATTCAACTAAACAAAACTAAATAAAAATCAAACTTAAAATGTAGAAGGGGTGGAGGAAGCTACCATAAACACAAAACTAAAAATTCCCATTTACTGTAATGATTTACAAACTTTTTTTATATTTTTAATTTGTCTCTAAGGCGCCAAACAAAAATATTATTTGAGAGTTTTCGATTAAAAAGGGGGGGAAATGGGCGTCGTCGTAAACGTTCGAATATATCAAAATCGGCTCCAGTATATTTCTATAAAATTTTGATAAAATGTAAATGATTTCAACCTAAGTTAAAGATCCAAAGAGCAGGTAATTTGGAAAATATCAAAATGAATCCCGATAATATTATAGAGAATGTTATGTGATGATAAAGATATCGATTTATTTAGCTTAATCCATTTTGAGTTTTTAAATTGTGTTTTTTTTGGAATCCTGAGTGTTTAGTCGCGACAATGTAGCATAAACGAGAGAACCGATTTTAATCAAATTGGTATGTGAGAATTTGCCAACATCCCGAGAATTTGAAGATGGTCGTAAGACAAAAAACACAAAATCTTGATTTTCTCAAAATCGGCGAGCACGATTTAGATAAAATTTTGCTAAATTGTACGCTCCAAGGATCCAAACAAAACATATTTGTTACCATCTCCCAGAATTGCCGATTCTTGGGCTAATGTTAATTTTTTTTTTCATTTTCCGTTATGAAAAAGAAGCTTTTCTCAAAAACCGGAATGGTGCAGTTTAAATAGTAGTAAAATAGCAAATAATATTCAAAGATTTATAATGAACGAGTACAGAGTAACTTTTACAAACATCTTAATTAATTTGAAAGTTGAGTAACACACGAGATTTACTGCCATTTTGATCTATATCTGAATTTCAAAAGAGTTCCTCTAAACCAAATTCCATGTTTCTATCTTAATTATTGTGACCGCTATCGTGCTTACGTACAGACGACAACGACGACGGACGGACGGACGGACGGTATGTCTAAAATCACTTTTAAGGTTCTATGAGGCCTTGAAATCTATTATTTTTTGTATCCTAACTGTGTAAAATGTATAAATAAGTTGTAAAAATATTATAAATGTTTGTTATAGCATGTTAGCGGATTTATAAATAAGTGTTTTTTTGGGTGAAACGAAATGCGATTTTTAATTAAGTTAAAGAAATTATATTTTTACTCATAAAAAATTTGGGAATAACGTTATTAGGAGTTGTTAATGTTCTAGTTAATATAATTAAAGTAATTGAACAAAATTATATTAAATAAGTCTTAATAAACCTGAGAGGAGAGCTGAATTGTTTTCAGCTTTAAAAAAAATTAAATATAAAAATAAAAAATATTATTTTCTATTTTTATTTATTTATGAAAGAAGCTACGTAGCCGAGAAAATTAATAAAATTCATACCACAAACTTTCTCAATACTATAGTAACATAATAAAAATCGCTCTTCCTCAAAAACATATTTTTTAGTTAGAAATTAATGAACCATGAATAAAAAAAAAAGATAAGGTCTAAAAATGTGCTTCTCTTTAAGGTAAACTATGGAGGTTAAGAGACATTTATTTCTGAATGTGTAACAAAAATTTACAAACGTGTAAAATTTAAAAAAAACACGTTTGTAAATTAATAATTTAGCTCGAGATTTGTTTTTCGTCCTGCCGCTGAATTGACTTCTGTTTTTGTTAAATAATTATATCTAAGGGTGTATTCAAAAAGCTCCAGACAAGCACATTAGTACCGTTTTCAGCTTTTGTTAATTTGTGTTAAAATTAAGTCATTTTTTTGTTTGTTATAAAACATGCACAATGTCGAATATATACGAGATATTGAGTTAGGATTTATGATTTCAATTTTAAATTTTAAAGATGGCAGTTTAAAATGTTTAATGTTAAAATATAGCAAACTGCTAAGTTTTCTTGTAGGTCAAGTTACCTAATTAAATAAATAATTTTAAAAAAAACTAAATATAATATATGTTCTTTAGTAATTAGCTACAAATTCCAGAAGTGTAATTTTTTCACCCTAGTATCAACTCGTATAACGAATTATAAATACCAAGAAAAATATTAAATGTTGAGGTCTTTTGCAATGTTTTGTAAAGTTAATAATTTTTTTAATTTAAAACTTTAAACCGCCAAAGTTTAAAATTATACCAAATAAAATCTACATTTCATGTATTAAATCTGAATTGATTCTAATTTATTACTGAATATACAATTTTATTATTTTTTTAAACAGGCATTACCTGAGTTATATTTTAGAAAATATATGAAAATTTATTTGTAATTTTTAATATTAAATTTTTTAATATATATATATATAATGTCTTTTTAATATTTGTAAATTTTAAATATTTAGAAAATATATTTGTATTTACGAAACAATAATTTTCTCATTACATTGTATATTTTGTTAAATTTAACATCCCCCCCCCCCTACTAATATATTCTTTTAGGAATGTTGTTTACTTATATTTTGTCATTTTTTTTTTTAATTCTAAAATATATAATTATAAGAGAACATTATTTAAATAAATTTATTATTATCTTTATATTACTCTATACAAATTGTGTTAAATATTAGACCTACTTATATTAGTGCAATAATACGAGCTCGCCTAATATCTCTAAACGTTAAAATATGAATTACATCACAATATAACACGTAAGGTATGGCAACTATTGGAGACTTTAACGGTGGGTCGTTGTGAAGTTTTGACTTCTTAAATAAAAAAAAAATTAAAATTAAACTTGCGTTATTTAAATAAAAGGATAGGTTAGGTAAATATATTTGTTTATTTCTAAAAAATATTCAAACGAAATTAATCGCCAGCGATGATAATATTAAATCCTTATGCGGAGATTTGAACGAGCGAGTAGGAACGTAGTTTTTCATTATAAATAAAATACCTTTAATCTGAAAAAAACAACAACACAGGAACAAACAAAAGAAACATGTTAGATTCCTCCACAAATAATTTTGTAATAAACTTTTACAGACCTAAGGATCACACAAGAGACGGTAAATAGTCCACTGTTGTTATCTCTCGGGAGATAACGGAAATGTAGGGAACTTGACCGCGTTGGTAAAACATGTGAACACTACGACCAACGGTATGCAACTGCTGTCTTGGAGTCCCCACTTCGGCGGCGGGAGGAAGTAACTAGATTGAATTCATTATCTTTATAGAAGGAACCAGTTGCGGGTGGAGGAGGGGGTACTGCTCTCATTCGGCCTAACCTTGTTTTTTTTTTTTTTTTTAACTCTTTCTTACATCTCTTTAAGTTCTAATATGTCTTCAGAACTATCGAATATGAGACCTGTATGAGAAATATGAAGGAAGAATGGTTGGGTCACGTCCAATGTGAAAATAGAGCAAATACAGGGTGACTCAAAATTCTTTAATGGCGTAAAAAGAATTTTTTTTACGATTTAAAATTCGAAAATATTCATGTTTTTATATATTCCCAAAGAGCACATTTTTATACTGTCACCATTTTCATCGGACATTTCGAATATCCTATTTTGGATTGAACTTCAATTTCTTTTTTAAATAATTAAGGGCACATGTGATGCGTATTTCTAGATTGGTTTTTAATTTTGAAACAGGTGTAATCATTAATTTTTCAAAATGGGATTTTTTACGATTCAAACAAGATACGTTAAAAAGATAAATCTTTTTAGACACTTGTATGTAACGGTAAAGTTTGAAACAAAAAAAACTATAATTTGTAATTCGTATAAAACAGAAAATCATTGACGATTGACTGTTTCCAACTACTTCAGCTTAAAGTAGTGTTTTCCCTCCTGTTCATATCATCAGGTAATATTGACAATTTACAATTTGTGTTTTCTACAATTGACAGTTTGGATGTTTATAAAAAAATACCCGCCTGATGTTCAGTTTATCTTTACATTATTTGTATAAGATAACCTTACCTTTACATTTAGTAAGGTTGCAGACAGCTGTAAGGATCAGTTTTGTCCTTGCATTGGGAGGTAAATCCTTAACGCCCTGACCCTTAATCACGGGCGTTGGGGGGTCAACATGTTTAATTCCTCTGGCGTTTTTTTTTAAGGCTAAAAATTGTGGATTTAAAGGATTTGAAATTAACACTTGAAGAATTCTTTTTCTATTTCTCCACCGATCTCTATAAGGTTCTAATCTAACCATACAAATTATAACGTTCTATCGGTACGTTTCATTACTAAAAATTTAAGAGTAAAAAAAAAAAAAAAAAAAAATTCAAAATCAGCTCAAAAGATTTTGATTAAATTAAAGAATAGCTTCTAACAACTCAAATAAAACTTATTGGGCGCCATTTCTCAAAAAATGGCGTTTCGTGAGTTATTGGTAAAAAAAAATAAAAAATCAGTGTTGTGCTGTAATAAAATATTTAATTAATATTATTGTTTGTTCGGACATTTGCCATCACTTGTGTACAAGAAACAATAACGAACACGACGTTTCGAGAGTAACTATCAAATGTCGTTATCAAGTATGAAACTAAAACTTAGGAGAAAAACAAAAGCATAGCATAGTAGCCATGTTGGAAACTAAAACTAAATCTATCAACTAAGAAAAGAACTAAGTTTAACCTAACCTAACCTAACATAACCTAACCTAACCTAACCTAACCTAACCTAACCTAACCTAACCTAACATAACCTAACCTAACTTAAGCCTAACTATGAAAGTTTCTTTTAAAATTTCTATTCCCGAATGGTACATTGTGTATAAGAAACAACACACGACGTTTCGAGAGTATAAATCAACTCCCCGTTATCAAGTGCCTAACTTACTTGACTTGTGGTTTCCTGATCACATGTAAGTTTCTTTTTAGTTTTTGACAGCTCAGGGTTCGTCCTGGGTGTTTCTTCATTAGGTTTAGTTTCTGAACATAGGCCTAGGCGTGTGTTCTATCAGCATGTTTTTGTTTGTAAGTTAGACACTTTATAACGGGGTGTTGATTTATACTCTCGAAACGTCGTGTACTGTTTCTTATACACAAATGATGACAAATGTCCGAACAAACAATCTTTATATTAATACAAATATTCCATCATTAAGTAATAATTTTAAAAATATAAAAAAATGAAATTTCGCAAAATCGCTTGTACCGATTTCATTGAAATTTTTTAGTAGGTTGTCCGTCGTCGTTGTCGCTACAATACGAACAGCTTGCTTGTATAGAAATTTCCATTAAAATTTAGAAAAATATCAAAATGGCGGCCATTTTAAGACAGTTTTTTTTGTTACATTTCTTAGGTTTCAAAGATAACACACTAAATCAGATCGAAAGTTGCAGATTACAATTCTACAAGTAGTGGTACCAACCTCACCTCTCTACGATGACAAACAGCGAAATTATTGTGAAAAAATGTCGAATTTCAGCTTCTAAAGATAATGTGATATTACTATAGTTGGAGATCCGATAATTCGAACTGACGAGCGTAGAGAGGGAAAGCTCCTACCTTCGAAGCCCAAGATAGCCACGAGCAAAGCGAATTGTACAGTTGATACACAATTACACAATTTGTGCAGTGTTTTATAGCTCAAAAGTGTAGTCCAATATTAATCTCATTTGGTTATATTTCAACAATATCTCAGAAGTTATATTAATTATTTTTAAAAACTCAAAATTACAAATTTTCTCATAATCTTCTCCAACGATTTTCATGAATGGTAAGTCAAATTTTGTTAAATGAGTAAAGGAAATGGGGTGATTTTTTTTCTCTCTCAAATTGGGTCTTTATAAGACTAAGTAGTGTTCAAAATTTCAACTCTACGTTATTTACCGTTAAAAGGACATTATTTATTATGTTAAAAACACAAAATGGCGGATACATAGAAAACTAAGCATTTTGGGAAGGATATTTATATAAACTTACATTGGTTTTGATGTAAGAAAAAAGCTCCTTAATTCTGAAAGTTTAAAACACCCTGTATATTTGTGTAATGCAAGTATTTTGAATGAGGGCTGTCACTCACAAAAACTCCTCTAGTTTATTGCCGATACAAACTTTGTTTCCATTACTTTTTTTTTTAAATGAATTTCCATTAATTTTTTTTTCTGGTTAAATTATATTCTAAGGTGTTGTAGACAAAAAGTTATTTCCGATAAATCAATTATCCTTTAAGCTACTGAAAGAATAAATAGTATATTTCATCACTAGAACCAAAATTGAAGCTTTTCAATACAAGCTCAAGTTTAACTTAAAACGAGCGAGGATCAAAAAGCTTCTTTTGGTCAAAGTGATGAACTATATTTTTCGTTAGACTGCAAATAATATAAGAAAACAATTTCACAAAACTACAATGTTACCCTATTTACTTTCAAATCGATGATAACAGCTGTTTTAACGGTTATTTACAATCGAGAGTATCGGTTGTTTTTATAGATGCTTTACAATCGTTAATTAATTAGTATAAACGAAGTAACAGCTGATGAGCTCGACCTCAGCTGATGTTTTTAGGTTAGGACTAAAAAGAACAACTTTAGCATCTCAATGCATGTATTGAAAACAGCTGTTTTTAAAGCAGTATGACGAAAAATCAATTTTGTTTGCCGTTAAAAAAGGAAAATATTTTGTCCCTTATTAATAGTTTCCAATCTTAACGTTTTTTGAGATATTCGACGTTTAAACGTCGCCATTTTGAAATTAGTTGATATTTTTTCTCAAATTGGATCATTATAACATTAAGTAGCATGCAAAATGTTAACCCCATTTGAATTACCGTTGAAAAGATGAGAATTTTTTGTTAGAAGTAAAGAATAAAGATAAAACTTAGCTTTATAGGAAGTATACATACATTGGTTTTGGTGCGAGGAATAAGCTCCAGAATTCCTTAATTTTTTTTTAAACAGCCTGTATATTTTGTTAAATTAAATGTTGATAAATTTTTCCCATAAAAAAAAACAACTACCCTACATGCTGAGTATTAAGATAATGTTAAAGACACCTGAAGACGACCAACAAATCAAAACTCTTCAAAATATATTTACGAATTATTATTTCAACAACTTTAAGGAAGTGTTCTGCTCCAGTTTCCCAACGAAGAATGTCCAGTGTAGGTGTGACACAGAGAAGTTACCGCCTCCCGTCAACACCTGGTTGACCTCTTGTTAGACCATCGCATCGTGAGTGTGGAAGAATTATGAGATAGTTCCTGCTTAACAGTCATCGAATGTGCAGAAACAATCTTTACACGATGCTTGCTGTGAACTACTATTTGTTGAAATAAAAAGAAAATTATTTGACATTGAATGTTAGAGATTATCATTAAGAAATTTAGGAAAATGGAACTTTTCCACCTTTTTTTTAAGTATCCTCGGTGGTACCTCTTTACTATTGAAAATGTTTTAATTTCTGTCTTTGGCATTTTATCGTCGACCTACAAGTGTTGAACGTTTTCCAAATGTCACTAACAATAAGCCAGATAAACCGTTAACTTTTGCGAGATGTAAGCAATAAATTATTGAAATAAACGCTATACAGTATGTACAGTTGAGGTAAATTTATCAATGTATGTGTAACTTTTCATATATTTTACTTTTTCATATTAGAATATCTAATTTTCCAATTGTCACTAACAATAAGCCAGATAAACCGTTAACTTTTGCGAGATGTAAGCAATAAACGATTGAAATAAACGCTATACAGTATGTACAGTAAAGGTAAATTTTTCAATGTATGTGTAACTTTTCAACTAGTTTACTTTTTCATAAAAATTGATTATTTTTGGAACTTTTCAAAAATTATATATTTCTTTACTGATTTCTACTCACAAATAAAATCGAAAACTTTTGTATGTTTTGAAATTTTTTTTTCAATTTGTTGCATGGTATATAAAAGCATTTCTGTGGCTTATTTGCTTGGGTTATTGGACATTTTTTGATTCCTGATAGACTAACCCCAAAATTTTTTTCTTCCTTACACATATAAATTTGGTATAAATATCTTCTTCTTAGAAAAATGATATAGCCTATAGCAAATTGGGTTTTAGGTAATATTACTATTTTTGGTAAATTTGTATGTCGAACTTTTCATATATATTATTATTTCATGAAAATTGATTTTACAAAATGTAACTTTTCAAAAGTGATATATTTTTTTAACGATTTCTACTCACAAATAAATTTCAAAACTTTTATATATCTTCAAAAAAAAAGAAATTAACTTATATATTGCTTTTCTTTTTTTATTTTATAAATGAATTCTATGAAACTTTCTGAGAAAAATAGTATATAACAAAAAAAAATTTTAATAATATTATAATTTTTTGTGAATTTAAAAAAAAATTGAAAAATGAGCAAAAATAGAATATTATTGTCTCTGCCAGTTGTAGAATAAACAAACACCCTACTGGAAGACCTTGATCTATCAATTTAACATTTCCGTCAAGGCACATGAAACTAATTGCATTGAAAGGTTCTACTCGTATTATGCATAATGAGTCTAATTAACATCTTTTTAATATTAATAAAATAATAAACACATATTACTCATTTCCAAATTTGTTTCATTTCTCATTGAATCATCCCAGGTGTGACCTTGAGGGTGTCCTGAGGTTAGAAGCAAGAGGAACACCAGTTCTGGACATGTTATGTCCCCTACTATAACAGGGGAGAGAAACGTAGGTGCTAGACGTCATTAAACAGGTTGTGTTTTAGTTTTATTAGGAATGTGGAAAAGTTATCCTTACATACAGGACCAAGGTGTGACCTTTGTTTTATTCCCTAAGTACAAAGGTTACAAATAACTTAAAAAATTAACCCAGCATTAAAACTAAAATTTAATTCAACAAATTTACCATATTTTCAATACAGCGATCACCTCTAATTTTTTTTTTATGGGAATGTTTTAGTGATTTAGGATAGAACTTATTATTTTAAGACTTTTTTATTCTTGGGTATTTGTCTTTATCTTCAACGGTTTAGAAGCTACAGGCATTTAAATGATTCAAAAATTCGCAAATTCCAGCTATTTTCAGAAACTTTTCTTTTTTTTTCAAAATCAAATTCAGGCGAAATTTAAACTAAAGCTAAGGTAAAAGATGTAATAACACTACTGTTATTTTTATTTGTTCTGTAGACTGAGGAATGATAGCGTTATCGATTGGTTATCTAGAACATCCACTGGCTTACACCAGCTTTTAATTATTACTAAATGTATTGCACCTTGTTAATTAAGGACAAATTGTATTATTAAGTAGTGTTAATACATTTATTTTGTTTTCAGTTTTATCTTATTCACAAGGTCTAATACATCCAGTAATTACAAACTGTTGTAAGCCAGTTCAATAAAAGGTTGGTAAAATCCCCTCTTCGAAAAGTGTTAACGTAATTTTTCGAAACTGTTTTGCATTGTAAAATTTCCAAAACAGCTGTTTTAGAGAAGAGTATCAATTAACTAGCTGATATTTATAAAGTGTATTGCCAACATTATTTTTTTACTGAACAATAATTAATAATTTTACAAAAAAGAAGCCACGTGAGTAAAAAAAAGATGTTGCTAAGATAAGATTCAACTGTTTTAGGTACAACGCCTTAAATCTTGAATTTTCATAACTTTATGTGTGTTATAGCTTCTAAACAGTTAGAAATATCAAAAAATATTCAAGAATATAAAATTAGTTTTCATAAGTAAATTTAGAGATGACCGCCGTTATGGAAAAATATGGTAACACCTCTACTATTTCCTCAAATTTTTTGAGTTAATTTTCAAAGTTTTTTTGTAATTTTTGTACTTATTTTTTGTCACACCTGTTTCAATCACTTTGTATTGGGTGGTATTTTAAACACATGTGTGAACTATTCTTCCAGCCAGGTTTTGGGGGAACAACATTTGAAAAATCGGGGTGACACAATGCTGAAAATTGCGCACTTATCCATGACCGAAACCAATCAAAAGAATCAAAACTTATAGTCATTTCGAAAGTTATCAACAATCAAGAGTTAATTGCAGCGGTTAAGGCTAATTTTTTTTAAACGTAACCTAACCTAACTTAATCTAACCCTACCTAACCTAACTTAATCTAACCCTACCTAACCTAACATAACCTAACCTAATCCAAATCCCACCAAACCTAACCTAAACTAATCCAACTAATTCTAACCTAACTTAACCCTACTAAATTTAACCTAACCTGACCCTAACCTAACCTAACTCTACTAAACCTTACCTAACCTAACCCTACCTAACCCAACTAAATATAACATAACTCCTACCAAACCAAACCTAACCTAACTCCAACTAACCCAACTAAATATAATCTAATTTAACCCTAACAAATTAAACCTTTACCTAACCTTAATTTTAATTTTAAACACATGTATTCAAGGCTTAATTTAAAATACCTACAAAACTGAAAATCATTGACGATTGACTGTTTCCAACTACTTCAGCTTAAAGTAATGTTTTCCCTTCTGTTCATATATAAATATCATCAGGTGATATTGACAATTTAAAATTTGTTTCCTACAAATGACAGTTTGGATGTTTATAAACAAATTCCCATAACAACAATTTATGTTTACATTTTGATAAGAAAATGGTTAATTTCAGCAATACTACAAAACACTTCTCTCTCACTCCTTCCCCTCCCCAAGAGTCTTCTGCCTCCAGATTGTTACATCCAAAAGGACCAGGCAGTCCTAACAACCGTCCCTCTAAATAAAACCAATTCAATTCAATTTCTCTCTATAAGAATTTTAATCATGCAAATTATTCCACAATGAACTTAGCATAAAAACAAAATTAGCATTCTTCAGAATTGCTCCCCTTTTTCAAAAAATCCTGCCGATCCATCTCGCGTAATGTGATCTAAATATTTATAAGACCGATGTTGATTGGGATCTAATACACAGAGTTTTGGCAGGTAGCCCAAGGCACCGCGCCGCGGTTGATGGCCAATACAAACACCGTATAAATCTAAATATATAATTTTTTGTTTTAATGGACAATTGCAACACAATTTGGAGGGTTTTTTTGTGTGTCGAAATTTACTAAAACACACCTGAAGACGTGATCTACATTCAACGGACGTTTGTTAAAGAATCTTCACTGAAAGATGAGCAATAGTATGGGTCCCAAAATAGACACTTGTGGAACACCGTTAATCACTTTAATATTTCCTTTAATTTTGAGGTTATAACATCCATTGGCAACACTGTAGCTACCATCCCGAATTATACTAACAGGACATATCCATTGCAGGTATCACTTAAGTAAGATGGGCCTGGTGGACGATGATACTTGCAGGTACTGTGGTGAAGAGGTGGAACGCATGGAACACATCATCATGGAGTGCCCGGCCTTATGTCTAAAAAGATATAAATTTCTAGAATTTATCTTCATTTCGGAAGTAGAATTACTAAACCTCCCGACCAGGGGTTTGATCAATTTTGTCAAAGACATAGATCTCTCCTGAGTCCAACAAGAGGGGGGGGGGCACAAAATATCTAATTAGGTCGCAGTGCAGGAGGCCTCCTTAAAACACTCTCCCCAGTCTTAATAATAATAATACCACCCCGAATTGTCTTTCGTAAATGTGTAAATAGTGTAAAAAATATTTAATAATAATACCACCCCGAATTGTCTTTCGTAAATGTGTAAATAGTGTAAAAAATATTGCACAAACTTTCTCACTCACAGAAACTAATTATCACCGTAAAGTTCGATAGTTGTAATTTAAAAAAATTGAAAAACAACTCAAGAAAGACCTGATAGGAAAGATGAAAGAGAGGGATCTAAACCCGAGCTGGAAAAGTGTACATCCAGCTATGTTCCTCGGGATTACTATACACACCCTCTCTGTTACAAGATATCTTTGAGCGAAGCGAGATTACCAACCTAATTCTCACTTCAATGACCCCCTCCCCCCACTGAGGGTGATAACTTCCCCTACACTATGTAAATAAGAAAATTAAATTAAATTCGGTAACCTTTTTCAAAATACGCAAGCTTATACACACTGGTGATCCCGTATGGATAGTTGAATAGCCGTGGAATCCAAAGCACAGATTAAACAATAATATTTATCTGTTAAGAAGGGTCATTTCATTAGCATACCTCTACACTTCACTCTATGCTAATTGTCACAGAGTTTTGTTGTTAGCGTATAATTGTTTTTATTTAGATCCGAGATTTAAAGTGCAGCAGTCTCCTCCATTGGTTACAGATCTCCGAGAGCATGACATGCGCACAGAACCTTATTATTGGAGTTACTTTGCGTCACTTTTTGACTAACTGTGCAGTATGTTAGTAAAGTCCCCCGTTGTAACTTTAATTTTTGTCAGAACTTAAACACACCCAATCCCTTTTGGGAATGTTAACCAGGTCATCTGAAGTGTCTTTTATGATAGTTTGGAATTTTCCACCTCCCACTAAAGAGAGGAATTTTGGAGTATAAAATTTTCAATAGGAACACATATTTTAAAGAGCATACAAAGACAAAATTAAAAGCGCAAAGTTAGTCATTATTATTTGGATGACTAACCAAAATGGCGTCACAAAATATATTTAAGACTTTTTAATTATAAAATCGCTTAATTTGCGAAATTGGAATACTAAACAGTTTTTAAAATACAGTATAACAAACACACAGAACACAATTCTCATAAAAAAAAAAACGCCTAAGTATCAGACGCGTTTCAACTAGTTGTGGTTTGGTTGGTGTAGCTGGTGTATCACTGAAGAGGACGACCTTGTCGTTGAAACGGGTCTGATACTTAAGCGTATTTTTTTATGAGAATTGTGTTCTGTGTGTTTGTTATACTGTAGGCCTAAAGTTTTTCTCATAAGTCAAGCTCAACATTTAATATAGTTTTTAAAATGTTCGTTAGTCTAATCTGAGAGAAGCATTGAACGTTGAACTGTACCCCAAAAGTGTGGTACTTTTTGGGCACATTCAAATTATAAAAAAAGTATCACATCTTAAGACATATCAAATTTCTTTTGATCAAACTTAATTTTTTATCTATTATATTATTTAAAAAAAAATTTTTCGAATAGAAGGAAACTAGAAACGTGCATATGAAAAAAGATGTTTTTGTAATTTTTAACTGTCCATCATGTTCATAGTTTGTTTAATTTTCTCTTTTTTTCTGAAATTTTAAATATTTTAATCTAATTTTTACAAAATACCAAATAAAGTTTTGTATAGTGATTGCGGTTGCTAATTTGATAAAAAAAAAGTCTGCAGTTTATTTTAAATTACTAATTCCAACAGGTAAAAAAACAAAACATATTATTTAGAAATACCACAAGGGTCATAATTAGAACCCTACATTGCAGATAATATAAAATATATACTTCATTTTATGTTACAAACTCTTTTGTCTGCGAAGCGTTAAGAAAACGACAAAATAGCAAGGTTGGTAACATAGTATTTAAACTTAACCTAACCTATCCTAACCTAACAGAACCTAACCTAACCTAACCTAACCTAACCTAATCTAACCTAACCTAAACTAACCTAACCTAACCTAACCTACCCTAACCTAACCTACCAAACCTAACCTAACCTAATCTCACCTAACCTAACCTAACCTAACCTAATCTAACCCTACCTAACCTTACCTTACCTAACCAGACCTAACCTTACCTAACCTAACCTAACCTAACCTAATCTAACCCTACCTAACCTTACCTTACCTAACCAGACCTAACCTAACCTAACCTCACTTTTAATTTTAAACGCATTTATCCAACGGCTAATATAAAATGATAGTAAATCGTGTTTGATTAAAATCAAGCTTTTAGTGACAGGAGTTATGGTTCTTTTTTTAACGAACTAACCTAACCCTAACAAATCTAACCTAACCTAACCTAACCTCACTTTTAATTTTAAACACTTGTTATCTAACGACTAATTTATAATTCATGGAAATAGTTTGTTTAATTTTTTTATCGTTCAGTAACTTAGTATCGAACCAACTTAACATATATCTGACACTTCAAATTCGGCCTAGCGCCAACTTATGAATTTTTTCGTCAATCAAACATACATATTCGTAATCAGAATAACTTCTAGTTTTATTTGATACCCCACATTCAATATTTCTAAAAAAAAAAAAAATTACCTCGATAATTTTTGACCTTCAATTAACCCCAAGGTGATTTTTTTAAATTTTTTTATTGTTATATTTATCCTATATGTGAGAGGAAACAAACAATATACAAAGTTTAGAGTGTTTATCGTTTTGTCTGTGTAGACTGGTTGCGACTTACAGTCCTTGGTTTTACCTAAAAACAGTTCCTTATTGCAGACAGCGACACTGTTTAATAATTCTTTAGTTCCTGTTAACTAAATTAATCCTGAGATCAACGACCTATCGCGCAGTCTCTGTAGAACAAAGACCCCTCCCTCTGATTGACAGGGCTTTACATCTGCCTCGTCATTAAGAAAATACAATCCTCGGCAAATTAACAACCAATATCCCAGAATGTTTAGGCAAGCCAAATATGTATCACAAAGCTGTATTGTTTTTAGCGAAAATCTGACGGCTTAGATGGCGAAGGAGGAGTCAGTATTGTGGTGATGCAAATTTATCGACACCTCTGTTTATCTGTTAATATGGAAATACCAATTATTTGATATCCTTCGTTGAAACGACACCTTGATCCTTGAAACGAAACGTCCTGAAGGAGAAATTTCACCATTTTGGGTCACTTCTCTGCATATACAGAGTGTTCAAAAATCAGATATTGAAGCAGGAAATCCAAATTTTCTGTGACATTTTAGGAATTTATTTAAAGTTTTCAACTGCAACATATGGTCTATGATTAAGTATATAAAAATATATGATTCCTATTCTTCCGATGGCTGACATTTTGAAACGTACAAGATCCAGATATGACACAAAGAAGTAAAAATTATACGCGTATTCAAAATTTATACTCCATTTGGCTGTACTTCATTGCTAACCGCGCGTTGAAGTCTCCAAAGAAAAACATTGAAGTCTGTATTAGCAATTTTTTTCCTTCTTATTTAAAAAAAGCTGAAAAGCTCTATTTTTTATAAAAAAAGAACATAAAATAATGATTCCCAGTTATCGAAGACTATAATAATATCAAGGTCGGAAATGATGTTGGTCAAGAGAAACCTAAAGAGAGGGATCTAACCCAAGACTATATGAAAAGAAAAACCAGGATTTGTTTTCACTACAGTGAGTCGCGGAGGGTCATACTAGGATACATTTTAATTTTTCTATTTCCTTGACCAAAAAAGTTGCGTCGCACCTATTACAAAAACGTCTAAAAACAATTGTAAAAATGAAATCTGTTTGTTTAAAACTATTGCTTGCATAATTATCATTTTGTTTCGTGGGTTTTACTTACTTTTATTTATTTATTTCTAACTTTAAAGTATAGCTCGACATTTATAAGAGATTAAGCGGGAGGAATCGGTCAATAAATAAGACTCCATTATTCATAGGGTCATTTATTACATCAAAAAAAAACTTGTTTCGACATCAAACTGCCCAGTTCATGTTCAACGTCTTGTCGAAAATATTGTTATCGTTCAACTAACCTAACCTAACCTAACCTAACCTAACATAACATAACCTAACCTAACCTAACCTAACCTAACATGACCTAACCAACCTAACCTAACCTAACCTAAACTAACCTAACCTAACCTAACCTAAACTAACCTAACCTAACCTAACCTAAACTAACCTAACCTAACCTAACCTAACCAACCCTATCATAACCTAACCTAACCTAACCTAATCTAACCTAACCTATCATAACATAACCTAACCTAAACTAACCTAACCTAACCTAACCTAACCTAAACTAACCTAACCTATACTAACCTAACCTAACCTAACCTAACCTAACCTAACCTAACCTAACCTAACCTAACCTAACCTAACCTAAACTAACCTAACCTAACCTAACCTAACCTAAACTAACCTAACCTAACCTAACCCATCCTAACCTAACCTAACCTAACCTAACTTAACCTAACCTAACTTAACCTAACCTAACATAACCTAACCTAACCTAAATCATTCTTCCGTTTCTGCGCCCCTGACTATTTTATATATAAATGGTAAGTATTAGTTATAAAAATTAGATTATTTTGTTCAGTGGAAGGCTGGCCTTCATCTGATAGGCCGGCACCAATCCCTCCCCTCTTACTGTCGGCAACCCCTTCTGTCTTATTCGGAGTTATAAGACAGTCGGCTATTTAATTTATTGTAGGTGTCATAACTTCGAAAAATTCCCGTGTTTGTGCCCCCAACTCCGAATTCAATTATATATATATGGAACTATGCGACACATTCCATTTCTATGGGACCCCACGAAAATATTGTGGGATAACCACAAGGGTCATATTAGGACCAATACTATTTATTAATACATTGAAGATAAAACGTTTAAAACGAGCGAACCCTACGGAGATTTATTGTAATGAGTACAAGCTTGGACATACCGAGGACCATAGCTTTAAGTAGTCTTGGATTAGATCCCTCTCTTTCATCTTTTATCTCATTTCCAACTCTTTATCCTTTCTGATTTTGACGTTACTAGAAATAGGAGTCTTTATTTTATGTTCTCTTCTTTTTTATAAGGGGACTAGCTGTACCCGGCCACGCGTTGCTGTGGCTCATCTGGTTAAATGGAAAATAAATAAAAGACATAAATAAAATAAAAACTAACTATATTAAAGAAAATTTTATTTCCAAAAAAAATTAAAAATTGTATCTATTACTTATTGTTATGTCATATTAATAATAATAAAAATATATATAATATATCAATTGGTTTTGTATTTATATCCATACTAATATTATAAAGACTTAAACTTTATTTCTTTGTTGTATGTATGGGGTTAATCTCTGGAACTACTGAACCAATTGAAACATTTTTTTAAATAAAAAAACTACACAATCCCAGAGTAACATAGAGTAGGATTCATTTTGATAAAAACATTTTTTATATTCCATAGGCTATTTGTAAATTTATTTTGAAAATCGTAAAGAATCGTTGGGCATTAAACCCAGCGTCTAGCAGCTGTAGTATCAATAAATAAACAACATTATGAAAAACTAAAAAATTACTATTGAAAGATGAAATTTATAAATATCAATAGAAACGTACTATGCCAAAGATGTGCACAACAACATAAATTATATGTGTATGTTGCCATTAAGGTAGGTAAAATAAATTAAATATAATTTTAGGTTAGGCCTAGAAAGATGAACCAATACATGTTTCTTGAATGTAGCCCTACCTATTTGCATTCATTACCATAGCAGCCAATTTAATAAAATAACTGATGAAACAGTTGATTCGGATGTCCAGCTAGTACAAATAATATTTTTAAGTTAGGCCTAGATTGAACCAACACATGTTTCAACACACACAAACCAATAAAAGCTTGCGTTAAGATATTTAAAATTAGAAAACAATATGTTACAATCTAATTTAAAAAAAAAGACATATTAGAATTTAATAGTAGGCCAATTTATATATGGTAAATGATATATTTTATAAATTGAAAATTGCCTCTTTTATTTATAACAATACAAAATCTCTGTCCTAATTAATATTCCCGAGAAAATAACATTGTGTACAATAACCTGTTTTAAAAAAGTTATTATTTATATAATACAATTTCTATTCATATCGGCGAAGAAAGTCCCGCGATATTCTTCTCCAATCACAAACTTCTGTGGGCGTGTATTTTATAACTAACGTCTTGCTTCTAACGGTCGCCATCTTAATTCCAGATTTTCGTTCATATTTCCACAGATTATGTCTTTGTTATTAAATATTTATATGAACTCAGGTGATGTTTTATATTTAGAAATATCTACTTCGTATTTCTGTATATCTCATTTTGTCTCTAGGTCTTCTGTATTTTTATAATCGGCGAAAGATCGGAGTTATATTTTCAATTCGGTTATTTTCCAAGTTGACCTTTCACGTCTAGATAAAAACAAATTATTTAAGTTTTCTTGTCTTTAACTGTGTGTTGTTATTTTTTATGGATTAATCAAATTCTTAGGCGCAAATTTAATATAGGTTTTGATTTGTTTTAGATTGACAATTTTCTGGATTAGTTATAATTGGGTCGGAAAGTATTAGATTTAGAATTTGTTTTGATTCGAGTCTTATCTTTTTGCCGCTAGGCGCGTGTATGTTGACGTTTAAAATTAAATGAATGAAATTGACTTTTTTTTTTCTTTTTGTATTTAATACTCTTTAAAATTAAAATTTCGCAAAATCCTTTCTTAGTGAGCGTCTATGACCTCATACAAATATGCCTTTAAATTTTGGTATCAATATCTTTGTTGGTTTTTGCTCTACGTTGATTCTCTGTCAGTCATTCAGTCAGTCAGTCAGGACAAAGCCGTTTATATATGTAGTGATGATGACAGAGAGCAAAACAAAATAAAAAAACTCAACTCATATTTTAAAAACAGCGCTCACAATCTTTCATAATTCAAAACAACAGTCAAATTATCAAGTTCGGTAACAATGAAGGGTATAGATTTCATTTAAGAAACACATAAACACTGACAACCAATTTACCAAAAAATGAATTACAACTGTCACATCAAAACAAATTGATAATGATAGTATAGAAACCATTATTGAAAACAGAAACTTCCTCTATAAACTGTAAACAACACGCAAAACCTTTAATGGGAATCTAACCACACCTGATTGTAAGATTTATGATTGGCCCGGAGCGCGGGTTTCAAAGTCTCCATTTCGTGCGGACATTAATCCAAAGTTAATGGACAAGCCGGACATTTCGGATTCACAAAATCGGGACGTAGATAAGTTGTAACGAGGTGTTATTCTGGTTGTAATCTTGGTTGTGATCTTCCGTTGAGTTGGTGTTGAAAAGAGGTAGTTGTGTGAGATCACAATCTACGGTTTCGTCCGGTTGAAACGCTGCGAGGTGTGAGGACAGATTTGAGAGGTGTTGCGGACTTGTCCGACGATAATTAAGATATAGGGAGGAAGAAATGTCGAACCAATTTGTACAACTAGTCAACGGTGAGGAGGTGTTTATAGTACGGTTCGAATGCGAAGCAAGGCGAGTAGGGGAAGGGTTACCCCCACTCCAATTTTTACTTTTTACGCCAAAAATATTGTCTCCTCTACGAAGTTATCGCAAACAATTTTAATTGCAGCCACAAAAGTAAGATAGGAACGTTAAATTTCGTAGACAGGCCTATTGAAATTCAGAAAATCGAATTGAAATTTTCAAAATGGCGGCAAATTTATAAAGTTTTTTATTCATATCTCGTGTGTTATTCAACTAATAACGTACTAAGCTGAGTAGAAAATTCCAGATTTCAACCCTGCATGTAGACTAATGGTAACCAACTCTCTACACTACAAAACCCCAGATCAGGCCAGGCTAAAACCAAAAATTTCTTTTCTTGTGTATTTTGTCGTACACAATTAGTTAATTACTATTTAATTACCTTGTATTGAGGTGTATACCGTCGAACAATCCTTACTTGTAGTTTTCACTATCTTATACGACGCGTTTCGACTATTTGTCAGTCATTTTCAAATATAAAAAACACATACAAACCCTTAACGACACATAATAATTCACATTTACGATTAAAAACATAAATACACGGACGACGCGCGTTGTCAGTGACCGTTCTCGTTGACTCACGATCGTCAATTCAATTAATCCCTGGTCAGCTGATAATGATCTTCGTTATTGAGAGGGGGCACTTATACAGTCTGTACATTGTGAATCACAGGTATGGTTTCTATATTATCGATTAAGTCAAAAATGGTATGGGAATGAAATTGAAGCTTGTTGACATTAACAAGAATTTTAAAATATTACACCACTGTAAGAAGGGCCTGTTGATGAATGCATTAGAGGAATTCCACATTTACAAAGTGCAGAAACATAACCCCGTCCACTTACTAAGAAGTAGCGCCTCAGGGAATTCCGGAAACTCTCAGCAGAAACTTTTTTTTTTCACCGGAAGTAAATCTTCAAACCGGAATTTATACAAACGCTCTAAAAATTTATACCGTGTATTGGCCACTAGAAAATTATTCCTCCAGTTAAAATGATGGTGTTGATTTATTTCAAAAAATACTTTTATTTGATTTTTTTTAAATCACACAGTAACGTGAAAATTGTACGTTTAAAAAGTGTTTACATGACTAACTTACTTGAAATATTATAAACAATATTTTTTGCGCTGTTGATTTACAAAGATTTCAAACGTTCATCGGCTAATTAGTTTTCGTACGGGAAAGTTGGTACAATGTTGTCTGCACGAAACATAAAAAGTAAAGCAAACACACTTCTATTGTTAATCAGCTGACCGCTGAGACAAACCGCTGTCGCGATCCTTGTCTCGCCGTCAGAAGAATGAGTCAGCCCCTCCTGTTGCCTCACCTCTGACCCCACTCACAGAGGTTGTCAACTGCAAATCACCCACAACAGTCACGTGACTTTCAATTGAACTTCATTTAAAGCTCGTAAAACATCTATACAGTTCGATCTATGTATTCATCCGCTGGAGTTTTTCCTCCTTGTTTAAAAGGTTAATAACTTCTTCGTCTTATAGAAAGAAGGACATACGATAAAGACCTCCCACCATTCCTCGAAGGCTTCAATAGCATCAGCGTCGGAAGAGAACAAGAGTTGGTCAAAAGAGGCGTGATAGGTGAGATGAAAGAGAAGGATGTAACCGTAGACTAGATGGAAAAGGTGTACATCCAGCAAGGTACATTCAGGATTGCTACAGCCGTAATCATAATATGTGAGCTTCTAAGGACAAAAAATTACAATTACTTTTAACAAGTAAGCTCCTTATGGGGGGGGTATGGACTTATTAAATCCCTTATCTCGGACTTTTTTAAAATTATACAAACGTTTTTCACCTGTTTGTTGGAGGGTGGGGGAACATAATTAAGTTGCAAAATGTTAACTTTTTAAGTTTGTATGGTAATCGTTGTTCTACCTACATATTTTTTTCTGAATTTCAATAAGTTTCTATACAATCACACTACAGTCCTCTATAACAAATTTCATGTTTCTATCTTAATATTTGTTGCCGCTATCGTGCTTACGTACAGACGACAACGACGACGGACGGACGGACAGTCGAAAACAAAAATCGAAGTCTTTTCGTTTACTAAACTCGCCCTACACTTCATATTATACTCCAGCTCAGTACAACTTGTAACAATGGCTTGTTAGGTTACATGTGGCGTGGGGTAAGTCACCCAACCTACATGTAATGGGCACATATACTTGTCACACACAGTTAACCTTCAAACTACTTATGTTCAACATTTCCTGTAATGGTTCTGACATATATAACCCACCCACCTACGCCGGTTAGTTTTGTAGCTTTGAAAAGATGAAATTTAAGATAAACCCTGAAAAAAGCATTGCACAAACTTTCCCAGATCCCAAAATAAAATAAAAACGAACCAAAACTAATCACGTGTCAGTTGAAATAACGCTGATTTTGTTTTTTGTCCCCCCCCCCCCTACCTTTCGTTGTGGTATGAACACTTCCACATTATTCAATGACAGCCAAGGTTTATTTTTTCCCGTTATTTCTGAAATGTAATGTTGTTTTTGCACTCTGCTTTCAGCCATTAATGTTTCACTAAAATTTGAACGAAATCGGTATTGCTGATTTTGAGAAATTACCTCTTTTAAAACTCTTTAAGAGCCCCAAAGACAATTTTTGTTTTACCCATTGCTCACTAATTGGAATTTTTTCAATAATAGGCTACGTTTTCCCTAAGTCCCTAGAGGCTACACTTATCGATTTTCAGAAAAAAAAATTATGAGAGCTTCCCTTAATATTTGAGTTATCAAAATAAAAGGATCAACTGTGTGATAAAACCCTCAGGGCCGCTGGACAAATAGGGACAGTTAATTTGATAATTCTTTAAAGCTGCCTAACTCCAACATTTTTTCATCAATCATATTCGTATCAGAATAACTTCTAGTTTTATTTGACACCCCACAAATAATATTTACAAATTTTTTTTTTTTAAATTCGATAGTTTTCTCCCTCAACTACCCCAAGGGAGTATTATTTGTTACCGTTATATTTTTCCTACATGTAGGGCCAATAAAAAGAATATAAATGCAAAGTTTGAAATATACAGGATTTATCGTCTTGTCTGTGTAGACTGGTTGCGACTTACAGACACGCGCGTGAAATTACAAAGATCCTTAGTTTTACCTATGAACGCTTCAAACGAGAAATCAATGAAGATGCAATCCATCAATACCTGTTGAATTGTTTGTCTCACATCTCACAAAAACTATTTTTCAAACTTATACGCTACGCATTTCTCATTGTGTGGTTAAATTAAGTTGTATTCGTCACACAAAAAACTATAATATATGATTTCGCACTGCAATTTAATTTTAAATCCAAATAACTAATTTCGAGATTTGTAGGTCACGCCGTGGTCAAGTTAGAGAAGAAGAGCTTTAGATCTGAAACTTTAAGTTAGGCCTAACGCCAACATATTAATTTATTCGTCATATAAACATACTACTGGTAATCACAATAACTTCTAGTTTTATTTGATACCCCACACATAATATTTCCAAAAATAAAATTTTTAAACTCGATACATTTTTGCCCCCTTAACTACTCCAAGGTCATTTTTTTATTATTACTATATTTTTCTTATATGTGGGACAATACAAATGTAAAGTTTGTATTATAAAGGATTTGACGGGTTGCAACTTACGGACGGATGGACACGGGCGTAAAATCATAAAGTTACCTAAGGATGCTAAAAACAAAAAAAAAGTTCTGAGATATTCCCAAAATATTCCCGTACACTAAATTTGATTAAAATTGGTCGACACGTTTTGGGCAATAAAGCACGTTTTACGACAGACAGACATTTTTTTTCTAAAGGAGCTTTAAACGAATATAAACGACAGCGGCAATTAAAATACGTGGAAACAAAACTGTGTTACACTGTTTACAAATTAGATTGAGGATATCAAGCTTCACCGTCCATCCTGCAGAGCCTTCAAACTTATTGTTACATTTAGGCTACGGTTACTATGGATGCGAATTCTGACGAAATTTTGTTCTGACGAGTACGTCCGAAACCCTCGTCAGAACAAGGCGGTTACACAGTGCGCGTTTTCTGATCTTCTGATAGTCAGTACGTGTCAAAGCCGCCCAGCAAAATGGGTGAACTCGATGAACTATATTTTCTTGAAAGCTCGTTATTAAAGTTATTGTTGTTAAATAGTGGAAAAACAGAGCATGTTAACCAGATATTTGTTAGTAGAGACGAGAAAGGAGAGTTTGAAATGTTATTTAAAGATTTGTGGGACCAACCGGAAAGGTTTTTTTGAATATTTTAGAATGAAACCATCAACATTTGAATACATCCTACAGGTCCCACAAACACCTGTTCTCGTACACAAGACTGATTAATTTATCATTATCCATGGTGAAATAAGCTAATAGCTCGAAATTCACCGCACTAACAGGCCCAAACAGTCGCAGGTCGCACGAAAAAATCAAACTTGTTTGAATGCTCAAATGGTTCTGACGACGTCGTGTCTGTTCTGACGTCAAAGTCGCTGCCACTGTAAACACACTCATTAGATAACAGGCGTTTGTTTGTTCGAATGACTTCGTACGAAATCATCAGACTTAGTCAGAACAAAATTTCGTCAGAATTCGCATCCATAGTAACCGTAGCCTTAATCAGCTGGAACGGAATCACATGTTGAAAGATTTTATTAAAATATATTCCAAACATGCTCGACAAGGACGTTATTTATGACGTGAATACATTCAGTTTAAATAGCTGCAGTTTATCATAGAAGTGTTATCATTAAAAAGGTGTAGATTTCCCATTTAAGAGGTGGTTTAAATCTATTCAGTGTCTTGTAATGTTAAATCTATGCAAATGTATTTTCAAACGCCAAACCATTTCAGAATAAATATCTACTCTCTGCACGCAAACGTTCGTTTAAATGATGGGAATTTATTTTAGATTTTTTAAAAATACATTTTGTCACAAGTGCGTAGGTACAGGGAAAGTTATGCGGTGGTTAAAACAATGTGATGTTGACTTGTGGATATATTCCAGTTTCAGGCAAGCCTAAACTAGTGGTTTTGGAAGAATATTTCCTTTCGTGACTTCAGTTTCATCCGGCGCGACGGTCTCTCTCCTGACGTTAGCCTCTTCCGAGGCAATGGTTCCTCCCAAAACATTACCCCCTTCCCGGCGTGATGGTCTCTGTCGAGACATTAGCTCCTTCCAGGGGGGATGGTCCTTTTTGGGACTTTAACCCCCTCTGAGGCAATGGTCCCTCTCAAAACATTACTCCTTCCCGGCGTGATGGTCCCTGTCGAGACTTAAGCCCCTTCCGAAGCTGTGATCCCTCTCCTGACGTTGGCCTCTTCCGAGGCAATGGTTCCTCTCAAAACATTACCCCTTCCCGGCGTGATGGTCCCTGTCGAGACATTAGCTCCTTCCAGGGGGGATGGTCCTTTTCGGGACTTTAACCCCCTCTGAGGCAATGGTCCCTCTCAAAACATTACTCCTTCCCGGCGTGATGGTCCCTGTCGAGACATTAGCCCCTTCCGAAGCTGTGATCCCTCTCCTGACGTTGGCCTCTTCCGAGGCAATGGTTCCTCTCAAAACATAACCCCCTTCCCGGCGTGATGGTCCCTGTCGAGACATTAGCTCCTTCCAGGGGGGGATGGTCCTTTTCGGGACTTTAACCCCCCTCTGAGGCAATGGTCCCTCTCAAAACATTACTCCTTCCCGGCGTGATGGTCCCTGTCGAGACTTAAGCCCCTTCCGAAGCTGTGATCCCTCTCCTGACGTAGGCCTCTTCCGAGGCAATGGTTCCTCCCAAAACATTACCCCCTTCCCGGCGTGATGGTCCCTGTCGAGACATTAGCTCCTTCCAGGGGGGATGGTCCTTTTCGGGACTTTAACCCCCTCTGAGGCAATGGTCCCTCTCAAAACATTACTCCTTCCCGGCGTGATGGTCCTTGTCGAGACATTAGCTCCTTCCAGGGGGGATGGTCCTTTTCGGGACTTTAACCCCCTCTGAGGCGATGGTCCCTCTCAAAACATTACTCCTTCCCGGCGTGATGGTCCCTGTCGAGACTTAAGCCCCTTCCGAAGCTGTGATCCCTCTCCTGACGTTAGCCTCTTCCGAGGCAATGGTTCCTCCCAAAACATTACCCCCTTCCCGGCGTGATGGTCCCTGTCGAGACATTAGCTCCTTCCAAGGGGGATTGTCCCTCTCGGAAAACGTTAACTCTCTCTGAGGCGATAGTCCCTCTCGGAACGTTAACCTCTTCTGAGACAGAGGTCTTTCTCAGGACATTAGCTCTTTCAGGGCGATTGTACCTTGCTGGACATTATCCTCTTCTGTGGCAATGGCTCCTCTCAAAACATTACCCCCTTCCGGCATGACGGTACTTCTCAGGACTTCAGCCTCTTCCGGGGGTGATGGTCCCTTTAGAGACATCACAAAACTTTACAGAATAAGGTGACAATTTTTGTCGCATTTTAGTGGCACTGGAAACGTTTATATCGTTACCAGATATAGAAAATGTATTTCTCAATTTTAATCACATAAAAGTTGACATTGGACAGGAGACATAAAACATTTGGTTGCTACAAGATGGAACACCACCACACTACGGCCGTGATGTACGGCAATACTTGGACAATGTCTTCCCGAGAAGATAGATAGGCAGAAGAGGCGCTGTGGAATGGCCAGACTGGTCTCCCGACATTAATCCACTAGACTATTTCTTTTAGGTTGACATGAAAAACCTTGTTTATGAAATTAAGTCAACTGGCGTCGATTACCTCACAGGGTAGAATTTTACAAAAGTCTCAATCCATTCCAAAAGAATGCTGTCTCTTGCACACTGCCAAACCTCCGAAGGTCGCCAATTCGAGCCCTTGTTACACCAAAACAGGTAAGAGACACGTAAGTCATAACTAATTATTTCATGTAACTGTTTCCTACATCCAAGAGTAAAAATGGTGGTCAAGGGACGCCATTTTCAAACAACCGAGGATGTCTAAAAACCTGTAACGAAGGTATTGGAGGATAAGAAATACATAAGTTAGTAAGCATGAAAACTAGAAAACTTTTGGAAGTGTCATTCTTTTTCTCTTGCATAGACCTTTCCAATGATATGTCGTAAGATAGGAGTTGCCATTTAAAAAATGGAAATTGCTACTTTACCCTCCCCCCTTTCAAAAGGAAAAAAAAATGTTAACGCCCCTTAAACACCGGAAAAAGTCTTTTAATAGCTATGCTAGAGATTTTACGTTGATCTAGCAATCCATTTAAACTAAATCAAGGTGTATCACGACTTATTTGACACCCTGTATATAAAACCAAAACGATTTTAAAACACAACTATTTTTTAAATCTAAAATTTGCAAGAATTTTCAACAATGGAATTCTCATTACTGATACATTTCCAAATAATTGTTAAAATACCTACAAGGGTGAATAAGTGTATTAAATTTATCTCCTTTTGCTATAATATCGGAAAAGTTTTTATTTTTGTATGGATATACGGGGTGAGTCAGACCACCCGTGCAGTACTTATAGCTGTCTTATAGTAAGTTTGTAAGACAGATATAAGTACTGCACGGGTGGTCTGACTCACCCTGTATATAGAATTTGTCAAAATTACCTCAAATTATCGTGTCTATTTTTTAAATACTCAAACATAGCCGAAGTTTGGATTAAAGTTTTCTTGGGGACAGAAAGATTAGCGACAAAAAATAAATTTTCGATTTTTTCAAAAATTCAATCTCTACTAAATATTTGTAGAACGTCAAGATAGACGTCAAATTTCACTAAAATTAGTCCTTCGGTTTAATAATTAAACGGTTAAGTTGTAAAGTGTAAAATTAAATTTTTGAGACAGACGAAATTTATCTTTTTTTTTTATGGTGCAGTTAATTTCATATCTTTACTCCTAAAATCAGTCGCCGAAGTAACACCCAGCAATTCTGAATCACCCTCTACATAACCAAAAATCTCAAATTACTCCTTCAGGAAGTATTAGAGGAAATTTTATGGTCTAAATCGTTGAAGTTTACCTTCAGCGAAATCATAAAAGCTTGAAATTCTTACTTGAAAATGCGCAACAATACAACAATACCTACTTTTTCTCATGTTCCTACATACTATAAACAAACAATCATTTTAATAGCTTACGAGTTGTTAACATGAAGTCATTAAAATTTAATTACCATCCAGCATTGTGTGCATGATTGGTCATTAAATGTGATAAAACCTTATTTTAATTACAGACTAGCGGTTCTATTTACCGCCATTTTTATTTCTAAAGGTTTACCATTTTACTGTACAATTATTTGTAATAATTAACAATCGGCTCCTGGTAGATGAAAATATTTTCAGACTATTTTTCTGACCTGCAAGTCAATCTTAAATGAAAATAAACTGTTCAAACACTTTGCACAAATTGTCTCACTTCCGTTATGAAAATTAGACTCTGTCGCTCATCATTTCCTTTAAAATCACCTGATAAGAAAGGGGTCTAACCCAAGACTACATAATAAAAGGTAGTTTTAGCTAGGTGCTTCGGAATTGCCAACATTGTAACAAAATAAAACCAAAAGTAATCGTTAACAAAAATGTCAGATTGTTAATTGTAAATTTTAACTTGAAAATGAACCAAACCTTGGAAAATTTTTTTTTATTTAAATTTTCATTTGTGCTAAAAATCTTATTTCATTAAAATCGAGCACTAAAGGATATTTGTTTGCCAATATTTCCTGAATATTAATTTTTTTCATTTGAAATGTTTACAAGTTTGCGACATTAATCTTCACAATTTTCTAAAATTTCAAAACAATCGGTTGAGCCTATTTTGAGAAATTACGTATTTTATAATTGCCCCGCGGTCGATTTATCCAACAACTCACAAACCGGTATTTCGAAGCAATGGCGACCAAAACGTTACATTTGGGTCCTTAGAGGAACAAAATTTGATGAAAAACGTTAAAGCGGATTTTTTATAAATCGTAGGTTTGTTTCTTTTGTAGCTAATCCAAATTTTCAGTTGTTTTAAAGAATGAAAACAAAACACGATAAATATGAACCAAATTTGGTTAACGATTTTGGAACAGCAAGGACGAAGGACAGACATTTCAACACTTTTTGGGGGTTCGGGAAATTAAAAATAATATATTTCCAAGATCTCACCAAAATTACGCTTATTTAATCAAACGCGTTTCAACGACAAAGTCGCCATCCTCAGTGATACACGAGCTACAATAACTAAACTATAACCTGATGGATTGGAAACCGTAAGTTATAGTTTACTTATTGTAGCTCGTGTATCACTGAGGATGGCGACTTTGTCGTTGAAACGCGTTTCATTTTTTTTTCGTGAGATCTTGTGTTCGAGTATTATTCTATCTAATATTATCAAACAAGTCAATATTTATAATATTTTTGAAAAAACACTGCGTTGATTTTTCAATCACATTTTCTACACACAAAGAAGAAAAAAACTCTCCAACTACTATCCTTCAACTTTCCGTCATTTTGTCATCCAACCCGACTCCAGAAGTTCTAGTGAGCGGGTCTTACCACGTGATCTAATTGCACACCTGGAAACGGATGTACTTGCGGATGTCTGATATTTGGAGGTCAGAACGGCCAACGTAATTTCATTTTGGCAGACATACACGGGACACGAGAAGCTCGAGATTTAGGAGGCAGGGATATTAATAACAGCTGGGCTCAGACTATATTGTATGTCACTCCAATAGTCATAAAGTCCAAGTAGAGTTCATTCATTCTAATTTACACGTGTTTGTAATAATTTGAGACAACTTTATTCTGATTTCTTACCTGTACAGCTGTCAGTGAAACTGGCGTAACTCTTCCCTGGTTAAAAAAGGAATACACAGTTGATTGTAAAAGTAGAATTTCTCAAAAATAGAATTTAACAGTCCTTACAGAATCAAAAAAAAACCGAATTCATCGAAACGTCACGATTAGGCAATTATTGTTAAAAAGAAAACATACAAAACTGTTAAAACTCTCAACGGATTTTGGAGAAATTAAAAGTAATTTTCGATATACCTTATATATATATATATATATTATATTATATTATATATAATATTATAATATATTATAATATATAACATATTATATAATATATATTATATATTATAACATAATATATAATATATATTATATATTATGTTATAATATATTATAACAAATACCACTTCAACACATTTAGAATTTAACGTTCTTTAATTATTTAAACCATTAAGTTTAAAAATCATTTACAATAAAAACCAATTATTGTCCAAATCTGATGCACTTAATACTTATACAATTAATGGCTAAACCTACTACTTATTCTAAGTACATCGTTAAATATAAATTACTAATTCTACAATGTCTAAACCTAAAATAAAGAAATAAGAGTGCATCAGAATTGTTTTTTACTTTGAAATTTTTTTTTTTTACTTTTAATTATTTTTATAAAATGCTCCGGCTAACTGAAATGTATTATTTATTAATTTTATTTATTTTCTCTTTACGGGTTCGTGAGGTTCTTTGTTGACTATAATTTACATATAAAATAGAATTTGGTGGTAGTTTATTTAATTGAGATTGTCCATTAATTTGTACTTATCGGCTTGGAAGTTTTATCACAGCTCCGATGTTCCTGTTTCCTTGCACGTGGTTCCCGTGTAGACTGCCAGTAGATGGATCGATTTGCGTTAATCCTTTCGACGAATCTTCTTTCCTTCTTACACTTGTTTTCCTCACACACTTTTGTGACGACGATTATTTTTAATTTATTCGATGATTATTCCTGTTCAAACACTTGTAGAACGACGCTATTACTCACACTTTTATGACGACGACTCTTTTAAACTTATAAACGACGATTATCTTTAAACTATTTTTCGGAGATTATTATTAAATACTTATACAAAAAAAAACGACGCAGATACTATTTTATTTTGACGTTTGATCTCGGCTAAATCTTTCACAACGATTTTCTTTTCCACTAAAGAAACACTTGCTCCGGAACTCCCTCCTTCAATCGGTCAACAACCAAAAAAAACCTAGTGCGCTTCTCTTCCACCCCTATTTATAATGTCTGTTTTCAAACGCTTTCTTCCGATCCTCTTCCTTCATTGGCTTATTTTAAATCTTTTACGTTATTTCAGGACTGACGCAATTTCTTTCATTGGTCCATTTCAAACATTTTCGTTTGAAGGCATTGACTTTTGGAATGGTTTATTTGATTCCTTGAGATCCGTGACTGATGTTAGAATAGTTTTTCTATCTGTCAACCCTTTCAACTCTTTACAATTTATGGCCTGTCAAGCACTGACCTTTTGGGATCCCTCTATTTCGTTATAATATTTGTAGATTTTTAAAATTACAAACGGGTATCAAATTAATATCCGAGCTTTGAATTGTGTATGTAGGACAATAATATTGATACTTATTGAAATTTAGCAAAATCTAATGAAAAATTGGTTTCTATTTTTCACAGGATAATTAAATTTATACGAGTTAAACCAAAATGAAGGTTTATTTCGCTTCAGATAAGATAAATCCCAAAGCTCTACAATTGAAAACACTCACACAGATAAAATATATGTACCACTGAATCAGTTAATTGGCACTGATGTTTTGATAAAGATATATACCACTAGCTTTCATCCCTTACCCAGTGTTGAAGTCTCCACAATGTTATTAACCCGTGAATATACACTTGAGCTTGGCTTGAGAGAAACGTAATAATAGGAAATGATTAGTTACACAATACTCACAAATATATACACTTTATTTCAGACTGGTTATAATTTTGCTTTGTAACAAACACTGATGATGACGACATTGTCGTCGACACGTGTCTGAAATAAAGTGTATATATTTGTGAGAATTGTGTACGTTTAATCATTTCCTATTATTTAAGCCATGTAGAATATCGGGGGTGAATTACAGTTAAGCGAAAAAATAATTTAAAACATTACAGTTATGTTCTTAGATACGTAAAAGAGATTTCCTAAAGTTTCAATTTTTTTTTACGTTTAACGAATACAAAATGGCGGAATTAGCAAACTTTTAGATAGGACCAACTCTTTCCACATTTCCTCAGTCTGAGATGAGGGACATTTTGTACAAACAAGATGAAGTTCCTCCGCGTTATACTAATGTGGTAAGAATTATTTCAGATCGAAATCTTCCCAAACGTTGGGGGGTAAATCGTGGCAGCAACTTCATGAATTGGCCTGTAAGATCGCGTACTATTTTTCCTTATGAAAATACTTTTTAAAAAAAGGGTGCGTAGAGACTACGCGCGTTAGAAGTGAATACTTATTTAAAAACCCTGTTTTTACCATATTAGCTTATTGATTATCTCGAGGTTAAGTAATATATATTTTGAAATGTAAATTTAATAATTTATTATTTTAAAAATTTAATATCATAATTATATTCGTAATTTTGTAGTTTTATTTTTATTTGTAAACAGTAATAATATTTAAATAGGGAAAAATCAAATTTAAAAAACACATACATAAAAAAATTTTACCGTAATCTCGTAAAATATCTTTTAACGTATAGGCCTAAAATATGATTTAAAAAACTTCTTGTGTGTTCTAGTAAACTACCAAGATCCGTTTAATATTTTTTTTACCGTCTCGTAAAATATCCTTCAACGGATAATAAATATAATATGATAAATAAAACCTCTTGTGTATTCTAGTAAATTACCAAGATTTTTTAAAATTAATTTTAATGCATAACAGCAAACCAATATGTCCTCTACATTAGTCCAGCTGAATTAAATTTTACATAGAAAAATAATCAGCTGTTTTAATTGGATATCTCTGATGTTTACTTTATTTAAGCCCCAGCTGCTAAATATCGTGACGTCATTTTCGTGACGATTTTTTTATTTCAATCGTGACGTCATTTTCGTGACGATTTTTTCCTTTCACCACATCGATTTAACAGCACCCAAAAATTGCCTACCGGGCTTAAAGAAGTATTCACTTCAAAAAAGGTTTATTCCCCCACCAATAGATGACGAATTGGTTGATGAGGAAATAATGTTAATACCTCAGCAATTATTCAAATAGTTTTACAATAATTTTCTATTTCATTGCAACTGATGTTAATATTGATATATACAAATAAAAAAATGATAGGAGACATTTTATTTATTTTTACTGTTAACAAACATTTATCAACAAAATTATGAGGTTTTAGACAACTACTTGTTAGTAAAAAATGTATTAAATTCTAATGGTTGAGTAAATGGTTGAGTAAATATTGATGATAGATTACACGTTTATTTTTAATTCCGCCATTTTGTTTTGGTTAAACATCAAAAGTTGACAGATTACAGTGAAATTTTGTGTTTTTTTTTTTTTTTAATTATATCGCGGGGATATTGTAAAATTCAAAATTTGAGCGTGCTACCGTAAGAAAACAATTTAAAATTATGATTTTCTCAAAATCTGCTACAACGATTTTGATAAAATTGTTCTCAAGTGTAGCCTCAAAGATCTAAATATAACCTTATTGATCGCCATTAGGCCGCTTCTTAAGTTATCTGTAAAAAAACAAAAAATCGTCCATAGGCTGTTATAAAATACGTTATTTCTCGAAGTCAGTTCTACCGATTTTGTTCAAACTATAGTGTAATGCGTGTTTAAAATCACAAGGAAAAATTACATTTAATGAAATCTTCCAGAAAAAGGACGCATACCCGTCAAATTTTAGTAAAATGTCAATATTAATAGCAAAAACGTGCGTGAAATCGCAAATAAAAAAATTTAAAAAATTTGTTTAGACAATATAAATGAACCTTGACTGCGGTGTTTAGTGTCCGTAGATAAAAACAAGAAATCTATAGTTTATATCTGTCTGACAAACGATAAAACCTGTTTATTTCAAACTTTATATTGTCCCACATATAGGAAAAATATATCGGTAACAAAAAATGACCTTGGGATAGTTAAGGGGTAAAAACTATAAAGTTGAAATGTGTGGGGTATCAAATAAAACTAGAAGTCATTCTGATTACGAATATGTATGTTTATTTGACGAATAAATTAATATGTTTGCGCTAGGCCGAATTTAAAGTTTCAGATATCATGCCCCCCCCCCTCTAACTTAAACAAGGCGTGACCTACAAATCTTATTAAAATTTATTTGGATTTAAAATTAAATTGCAGTGCGAAATCATATATTATAGTTTTTTGTACGACGAATACAACTTAATTTAACCACACAATGATGGAATGCGTTTTAAAAGCGGTTTTGTGAGATGTGAGACAAACAATTCAATAATGTTTAATATATGGATTACATTGATTTCTCTTTATTAGAGTCTGTAGGTAAAACCAAGGACCTTTATAACTCCACGCGGGTGTCCGTCTGTCTGTACAATTTAAACTGCTGTTGGAAAGACTTTGACTTTATAAAAATAAGTGTCCCTATATGTCTAAGGGACCCTATGTCGTGCGGTTTTATTACACGCTTGGCTCTTTTATTGAAAGCTATATTTTAGTCAAAATTTGGTGACATTTTGATTTTGATTAGCAGTAATGGGCAACTGAGACAGTTTGTGCAATATTTTTGGACCGTTTATTATTTGTGTATCCAGTCGTTAACCGGTCTGACCTTGGCTTTAATATATACAGAATGCAATGAACTGCTCTCGTAGGTCTTAGACAAGAAGACCTACCTACCGAGTCATAAATAACCGTGATTTCTGATTCATTTCCACTTTTCCAGTTTAAACTCTAATACCCAACATTAGTATGTCAACGTTTCGACCGTAAATTAGCCATCTTCAGGAGAATGTCACTCGATATGATTGTTAAACGTGTAATTTGGGCGTGTTATAAGGAGGATATTTTGGTCAAATTGTCGTTCGGTAATAGTATTTTTAAAAATTTTAGAATGTTTTTTGGTGTTATAATTGCTATGTTCAAGATACAGGGTGTGTAAATAATTGTTCGGTTGATTATTTGACAAGACGAAGTGAGCTTTGTGTTCCGTCTCAGGTTGCTGAACTCGTGTTTGGAATTTTAAAATCTGTCAGCTACACAATAAGATGTCTGCCGCCATTTTGAAATTTCAATTTAGTAAAAAATAGTTTACTTATTTAGTAGGCGATACGAGATAATTATCTTATAAGATAAAGTTAGTGCGCTGTCTCATCGTGTTGTTGTCACCAAACATCATTACGCTATCTACATTTTATCTTAAGATATTTGTATTAAGATTCCTATCTCTTTCTCTCTTGACCAACTCTTGTTCTTCTCCGACTCTGACGCTACTCATATATGTAGGAGTCTTTACTATATATTTTATTCTTATTTTACTTTTTTTTCTTAAAAGCGATGATGACCGAAAGGTCATTTAAAGGCCTTTAAACATTTATCTTTTATCATTAAATTATTACGACTGCACCCAACACCTCCCTCTCCTGTTTTTTTAAATACCATTGCGTCACGCGTCATCTTCACTGGAAGAGCTGATGATTACAACTGACTTGAAAAAATATCTCCTGATAAGAGTCAGATCGTATCGCTTCGGTGTCCAGCAAAATTACCTTAAGATAAAAATCGCGGTATCCCAATAATAGTAAAGATAAACATTTTGTGTTTCCTACTGGCCTGGATTTCCTACAGAGGTAAGGGTTAGGATAGATTAGGTTAGATTAGGTTAGACTAGGTTAGGTTAGGTTAGACTAGGTTAGGGTAGATTAGGTTAGTTTAGTCTAGGAAAGACTATTTTAGTTTAGGTTAGACTATGTTAGGTTAGGTTAGGTTAGATTAGACTAGACTATGTTAGGTTAGACTAGACTAGGTTAGGTTAGGTTAGGTTAGGTTAGACTAGGCTAGGCTAGGTTAGGTTAGAATAGGCTAGGTTAGGTTAGAATAGGTTAGGTTAGGTTAGGTTAGACAATGCTAGGTTAGGTTAGACTAGGTTGGGTTAGGTTAGGTTATGTTAGGTTAAACTAGGCTACGTTAGGTTAGACTAGGTTAGGTTAGGGTAGGTTAGGATCTACTAGGTTAGTTTAGGTTAGACTATGTTAGGTTAGATTAGGCTAGATTAGGTTAGGTTAGCCTAGGCTAGGTTAGGTGAGACTAGGCTAGGTTAAGTTAGACTAGGTTAGGTTAGGTTAGGTTAGACCAGGCTGGGTTAGGTTAGACTAGGTTGGGTTAGGTTAGGTTATGTTAGGTTAAACTAGGCTACGTTAGGTTAGACAAGGTTAGGTTAGGATCTACTAGGTTAGTTTAGGTTAGACTATGTTAGGTTAGATTAGGCTAGGTTAGGTTAGGTAGGTTAGGTTAGGTTAAACTAGGCTAGGTTAGATTAGACTAGGTTAGGTTAAGTTAGATTATTTTAGATTAGGTTATTTATTTGATCTCATTTATCCCGGTTTAATTAATTATTTTTGTTTGAAATATTTAAATGACTGTCATTTTGAAACGGATAATTGTCTCCTACAAGCCTGGATTTCTTAATATAGACCCTAATTAAATATATGCAATTACCTTCAATAATCCTGTTTTTGCTGTCCTGCCTACAGTTTCATCTCACAGGTCTATTTTCAACTGTCTTCAAATTGAAATGTTCGTTATTAACATTACGCATTACACAATAACCTTTTGAAGATAGCCAAGTGAAGCTGAAAATCCAGTCAAAACACCAGTTCATACAGGATTGCTGAATGCAATCGAAGGTATATAATTAAAATTTGACTAAAATCAAAGTCCATTGCGTCAACTCAATCGTTTTTCTCCTTTTAAACTTACAACTCCTGCTTGGCATTTTAAAAGTTGTCGGCGACCAATACGTTACTTTTGATCTACAAATATTATCAAAATCGTTTGAGGTAATTTTGAGAAAAAACAGTTTTTTTTGTTTTGTCTTAAGCAGCTTCTCCTTTTAAAATTTGGTTTTGTGGTGTGTAAGACAGTCCATGCAATGTTTTCACAAAGTCTATTTTAATTTCGCAAAGGACGTAATCCTTCGATCCTGTAAATCCTTAAACCCCTGTTCTCCTTCAACAGATTTATTATAGTTCAAGGTTATCCGATACTTCTCTAGCGGAGCAGCGATATATCGACTATCGATTTATAACAGATTCCACAAATACACTATCGATTGAACACCAAATAATGTTGGTTAACAAGTTAAAACAGATACCTAACCTCACCTCTGACCTGCTATAGGCTACATTTATACGTGACTGTGTACACTACGTGCTTGCTGTCTTCGTGGGCCCACGAGATAGACTGACAACACATTGAATACAACTATTTAAAAAAATAAAATTATATAATGTCATGGAATCAACGATGCTATCAAAATATTCCTGCCCAAACATTAACATTGACAGGACGCTACGTGAGGGATTTCCCAATGTGGGTTCGAGTTACTACAAAATCGGCGGTGGCCAACTCCATTACCATTGAAAGTTGTCTTGTCAGAAAACAGTATTTAAAGAAATAAACTGTTGATTTGTTAATTAGTAGATGGAAATTAGTAGATGAGAAGTTATGGTAACTGGGAAGTTGGTTTTTTGTTGTTTTCTTTCTTTTATACATGCAACTGACTGGGAAACCGAAAAAAAAAATAGCAAAATTGGACTGGAAATTCGCTAGAAAAGTGTATTTTTTATGCATTTTGAGTGGATTGCTACATTTTATGGCTCTATGGGTCGTAGAAAATTTAAAAATAAATAAAAAAAACTCGGAAATAAAGGGACTATCGAAATGGTAGGGTATAGTAACACTAAAAGTACTTCCTAACCTCAAAAAATTCGAATTTCTGGATTTAAGATTTTATTCACTAATAATACAACAAATGGAGTTAAAAATCATCAGATCTTCAAGAAAATTTAAGAAAGTATGTATATTTACACTAGAAATCACTAGTATTTTTTTCGAAAAACATTGTAATTTAATGAGAAGTGGTCTTAGAATAAACTGTTTTTTTAAAGTTTCAATTTTTTTACCTTCTTTCTAGTGAACACATGCATGAATATGTTTGTCAAGGTAAAGTGCCCCTTTTTTTAATCAAAACAAAAAATGTTTGGTTTATTTTTGACCTAACCTAGGCTATACAGATTTTCGAAAAAAATAAAATAATAATAAAATTCATTATCAATTAAATAAACAAATGATAGTCACACAAACTTCAAAAAAATAAACATATATTTGAAATTGAAGAGAAAAAACATATTTCCTACATTTTTCTAAACATTTCTTCACCTTCAGCAGACACCTTTAAAACGAAAGGTCGATCGTTTTTCTAATTCAAATAGAAATATACACCCTTTCCGATACTTTTTTGACACCCTGCATATTACTCTTTGAAGTGCCAATAGGGTGTTTTTGATCAAAATCCCCCAAAAATGATATAAATTCAAAATTAAAGTTTCAAACAACGGAATTGAAATACTGTAATGATTAACTCAAAGGAAGTGAGTGAGTAGGCCTAAATTAGAAAGTATATCCACTTTTTATGCACATTTAATTTGTGTAAATATCAAAGTTTACTACACGCTTAGTGTAGGAAGTGCTGACAAACAAGGAAGGCCGACAGGTGTACCAACCTTTTAGATATGAACTACAATTAAATGTAGACTATCTAGTGGCATTTCATTGCAATAAAACTTTATCACACACTGTAATGCACAGTATTATTGGTCTCTACTTTTGTTACACATAATTCCATCAATTACAAAGTACAGCATAAAAACAAGTTGATGTGCGTTTATTAAGGTACTGACTCATCACAGTCTTAGAATGTAAAGCACTAAAGTTTGTTTCTTGTCAGTCTCTCTAACCTGCCGGGTTAGGTTAGGTTAGGTTAGTTTAAGGTAGGTTAGGGTAGGTTGGGTTAGGTTAGAGTAGGTCAAACTAGGTTAGGTTAGGTTGGGTTAGGTTAGGATAGGTTATGTAAGGCTAGGTAGGGTTAGGTTAGTTTAGGATAGGTTAGGATAGGTTAGGTAAGGCTAGGTAGGGTTAGGTTAGGTTAGGATAGGTTAGGTTAGGTCAGACAAGGTTAGGTTAGATTAGGTTAAGATAGGTTAAGTTAGGTTAGTGTAGGTGTGGTTAGGTTAGGCTAGGTTAGGTAAAACTTTGTTAGGTTGGGTTAGATTAGGGTAGGTAGGTCAAACTAGGTTAGGTTAGGCTAGGTTAAGTTAGGCTAGGTTAGGTTAGGTCAGACTAGATTAGGTTAAGATAGGTTAAGTTAGGTTAGTGTAGGTGTGGCAGGGTCAGGTCAAACTAGGTTAGGTTAGATTAGGTTAGGTTAGATTAGGATAGGTTAGGTCAAACTAGGTTAGGTTAGGCTAGGTTAGGTTAGGTCAGACTAGGTTAGATAAGGTTAAGATAGGGTTGGGTTAGTGTAGGTGTGGTTAGGTTAGGTTAGGTTAGGCTAGGTTAGGTTAGGTTAGGTTAGGTTAGGCTAGGTTAGGTTAGGTCAGACTAGGTTAGATAAGGTTAAGATAGGGTTGGGTTAGTGTAGGTGTGGTTAGGTTAGGCTAGGTTAGGTCAAACTAGGTTAGGTTAGATTAGGTTAAGTTAGGTTAGGCTAGGTTAGGTTAGGTCAGACTAGGTTAGATAAGGTTAAGATAGGGTTGGGTTAGTGTAGGTGTGGTTAGGTTAGGCTAGGTTAGGTCAAACTAGGTTAGGTTAGATTAGGTTAAGTTAGGTTAGGCTAGGTTAGGTTAGGTCAGACTAGGTTAGATAAGGTTAAGATAGGGTTGGGTTAGTGTAGGTGTGGTCAGGTTAGGCTAGGTTAGGTCAAACTAGGTTAGGTTAGATTAGGTTAAGTTAGGTTAGGCTAGGTTAGGTTAGGTCAGACTAGGTTAGATAAGGTTAAGATAGGGTTGGGTTAGTGTAGGTGTGGTTAGGTTAGGCTAGGTTAGGTCAAACTAGGTTAGGTTAGATTAGGTTAAGTTAGGTTAGGTTAAATTAGGCGAGGTTAGGATAGTTTATTGATTGCATTTATCCTAGTTTAAATAATTATTTTTATTAGAAATATTTAAATGACTTTCATTTGAAACGGATTATTGGAACAAGTTGATTATTTTTTTTAAACTAGACCTTGACATTGTTGACTACAGTGCAAAGTTTCATATCAATCTGTTGAGCCGATCTGGAGATATAAATTATTTAGTGAAAAAATAGAAAATGGCGGATTTCTGGTAAAAAAAAGCGTTTCCAGACATATGTTTACAGGAACTTTTTTCTTTATTTTGACTCCTAAATTATCTCTCGCAATAACAGAAACACCCTGCATAGCACTAAGGTCAAGTGGTTAATAATTTAAAAAATACATTAAACTAAATCACGTCCTAACAAGAATATCAGGTGCACAACGAGTTTGAGCTTATTTCGTGAGCCTTCGTAACACCCTGTACATGGACCAACAAAATATGGATTTCGAAAAAGTGGTTAATTGACGTTAGTTAAACCCGAGGGCGCTTAACCCCCCCCCCCCCTACGAACACTTGTTCCTTCATTATTGCCCTCACAGTGACGTCACAGTCGGTAAAAAGTTACGCCTAATAGGTGTTACAAACAAGCCTCATTTTAGCCAAACTCATTTACTGATATTAGGATGTCCGGGTTAGTTTAAACTTTAACCACCAGTGGATTTGTAGCGCTGGTGTACATATTATTTCTAAAGCTATGAAAATAAATGAAGACTAGCTCCCTCCCTACAATGTCACAGTGTGTTTGTAAAATCCACCCCCTTAACTTTTATGAACTGTAATAGATCCAAAACCCTTTTGGGGCTGTTAACTAGTTTACCTAAAGTTTCTTTTATGAAGATTGGAATTTTGCACCTTTCCCTATAAAGAGGGGAATTTTTTCGGAATCCAAAGTTTTAGATAGGAACCTGCATTTTTGTTGACTTAAAAGAAAAAATATCTTTTGGATCACCATAACCAAAACAACGGCACAAAATATATTTGAGATTTTAAAATATATAAAATCGATAAATTTGTGAAATCAGAACACAGACATCAAGAAAATAGCGAGACACAATTTATTATAAGGCTCAGAAAACCTGTGTAACAACTGTTTTAAACAAACACACTACTGGATAAGACTCCTTGATCTACAAATACAATTTAACATTTCCTACAAGGCCTAAGAAACCAAGTATTGGGCGTTATATATTTAAAGGATTTTATATTGTATGATAGGGCTGGGTAAGTAGTATGATGGTCTTCTTTTTCCGATATGACCATCAACTAGAAGAACATTAATTGGCTATGGGACTATTTATAGTAAACACATTTTCATTTCTCTTTAAAACATTCTACATTTTGGCCAGTTAGGTTAGGTTAGGTTAGGTTAGGCTGTAATAAAAGTGGACCCTATTTATATTCCTCTATTAGTTTATTATAACAATCACAGAGACCAATCATGGATAACAGAGGAAATAAACATTGTTCCTCTAACTACGTAGGATTTAACGAAACTCTCAAATGAAGCCATTAAAATGACGCCCTAACCTATAAATGATACACTTGACGGAAGCTAAGTGGTCTGTATCACTTCTAACTGAACTGGTTTCAAGTGTGAAGTGGTCTTGTGTGTCGCATCGTAAAAACTTTTGTGGATTGTGAAATTCTACAAGTGGTCAAACAGGCTTTCTTCATTATTCCAAACAAACTGCAGAATTGTTTATTACGACCCACGACAATATTAAAGTTAATAGCAAATTTGTAAAATACGATTAAAGGAGTAATTTTGTACTATTTTTTATTCACCCAGGGTGAACACACTAACTTTTAAACTTGAAAAGGTAAAAAAGTTTAGACATTTTTGTTTTGCTGTAAAAAACTATTTTTTGTACTTTAAGGTACATTCCACCTTAAAATATTGTTTTTGATTGGGTAGCCTAATTCAAAAAATTTCATATTTAAAGTTCTTCGAGTAATAATACCTCCACAAACTAGAGCTATTTACACTAATCCAGAATGGCGGCAGATTAAATGTTCAAAAATACAATTCACTTCAAAATCTGCTCCGAGGAAAATAATAAATAGATAAAATTACTACAGCAAAATTTTACTGTTATTTCATTAAAATTTGAGCACAAAGTTGGATTACCCTAAAATTGTAATTTTAACCTCAAAACTAACTTTTCAGAGCTAATATTTTAAAGTACAATATCAATAAAAGAGTCAACTTAAAGTCAGTAGGCATATAGGGACAGTTGTTTTTTTATAAAATCGAAATCTTTTAATCAACCTAGGCCTAACTCCTACATATCTTGCTCAAATAAACATACATATTCCTAATCAGAATAACTTTTAAATATTTCAAGTCTATAGTTTTTCCCTGTCATTTTTCGTAACAGTTTTTTTTTTTTTTTTTTTTTTTTTTTAAGTGGGACATACACTCACTACGATCGTGTCCATAATACGGCCCTCGTAATTAAATATTAAATTTTTAAGAAGGCCCGAGTTCGGAAATAGATTTTTGACAATAACTTCGCTATTTGTCACCTTAGAGCGATGAGATTGGTACCACTAGATCCAGAATTGTACCCCTTAAATACGCTAAAAGCATCAGGGTGGGAAGGTTCGATCAAAATAAACATAATCTATCTTAAGACTGCATGAAAACAGGAGTAGACCCCTCAGGACTGCCTCGAAGAACCCCTGAGGGGAACTTCTCAATAAAACCAACAAATAGGCCTACAATTTTAAAATTACCAAAACTTTTACAAATAGGCAGTTTAAGTGAACGGTAAAAGTAGGTAATTGCCTAACAAACGTTTAACTAAATCATCGCCTATTGGTAAAATTTTAGTCCAACTTACAACGAAAATTTTAATCTAACTTTAACAAACAAAATTTACTAAAACAATACAACAATGTCAATATTAAAAGACCATTATAACATAATACAGCTAAAACAGTTTACCTTTTGTTGTAGGCCTAACCTCGAAATTCAGAACACTACAGTTTTAGCAATAATAAAGAATATTTACAATAACACAGTTTATTTGAAGTTTCACGTTAATACTTTATAAACACGCAGGACACTCTTTTAAACACTAAATATACTTTAAACACACTATATTTGTTTTAAATATACATAATTTAAACACATCACTATTCTAGTTCCCGGTTACTAAAATATAGATAAGAGAAACCTATCGTTGATATTTTGAACTTTCCCACTGCCTTCTATATTTGATTGCTAAAAAAAAAAAAAAAGTATTATTTGTGACAGTAGTGTGGCCTAACTGATTTTAAACATTAGAACTTCTTCTAAACTAAGTTACAGTCTATGAAGGTCATATATACAGGGTGTGACAAAAATTAGTATACACGTATAATATTCTATTACAATTAGAACAAAAATTGATTGGTAAACAAATTTCAATATTTGTCAGTATGTATTTTTAAATTTAAAATACATTTCCTTCAGAATAGAAAATGTAGATATTAAATCTTTGATACGGATTTTGAATTGTAGTGTTATGTTTTCAAAATGGCGCCCATTTAAAATTGTTACACACATGGTCTCGTAGATTTGTATATATTAAAATGTTTACACTCGATTCGCTCGTGCCTGTGTCTCGACCATAACGGACATCAAGGTTTTACATATGTGAAGGAGCCTCCATTCGCTACGCTCGTGTTACGTGACTTGTAACTATACGAAATCACATTTTCTTGGCAGGTCAAGGTTCGAAATTAGAATTTTGACAATAATTTCGCTGTTTTCCATTGTAGAGAGGTTATGTTTATACCATTACTTGGAGAATTGAAATCTGCAATACATATAATATACAGTGTGTGTAAAAAGTCTGGAACCGGTTGATTATTAAACATGTACTTTAAGAGTTTCAATAGAACTAGGAGTGCCGATGTATGCAGAACCTTTCGGCACAACACCGACACCCACCCCAATAAAAGAAGGAGGAAGGAGAATAACCACTACCAGCAGCACCTCTACCCCCACGAGCCCAACCTCATCTGCACGGGATCCCATGCCCCGTGGTACCATTTTAAGCTATAACTGATCTCTCAGCCTCGCCCCGAAGCCCAGAATGGTCGCGGGCCCGTGATTGTAAACAGTTTCGGTATCCCTCTATGTTCCGCCTGGGACATGACGGTACACTCCAGGTTACCTGGTCTTCCGTACCCACTCACACACTCATACCTGTTCCTTGGCTCCCTATCGCCTACTCATATATGCCCGCCAGATCCTCTCTCTTTCATACCCTTTCTAGAGTGCCTAATGCACCCTGCCTCACCAAACCGCCTACCCCGTCAGGCGAACTGCCCTGCCGGCCCCCCTCCCATTCTCAATTCCCTATCTAAGCTCTTCATCCAACAGTTCACAAACCCTACTTAATTCAGACTTGATCCTTCTGGCTCGTCCCTATCCTAAGACTCAACTAACACTAAAACTCACCCCCCTCATTCAACCTCTTTCACTCTCTCATTATTCCCCCCACCAAGGTCCTGAAATACATAAATCCATTCTCCTCCACAAATCATTTTACATCCAACTTCAACACTTTTTCTTCCAGTTTTTCCACACACTCCTTTCTCACCTAATTTCATTTAGCACATTCAAACAACACATGGTTTACATCGTCAATCTCCCCACAGTTACGCTTATCACAATCTTTTCTCTTAAATCTACTTAAATACGAATTAAAACAACCATGCCCACTTACAAACTAACTCACATCATACCCTGGCTCAAACCTCACATTCTCCCACCACTTAAACGTCCATCTTCCTTTCTCCGTACTTACGCATCTCTGCTGCCGCTCCTCTATCACTCTTTCATTCACTACCCTCCTTCCTTACCATTCTATATTACTCTTTCTTCTTACCATGCGTATCGCCCACCTATTTTCCACTTCTAAATCCATTGGTATAACACCACCAATCACACACACTGCTTCCCCTGACATTGTCCTAAACCCCCTTAATCATTCTCAGCATACACTTTCTCTGCCCACACCAAAGTCTTCTCCTATCAATAGCATTCATCCTATCTCCCCATACGTCACTATCGGAACATACATTCTCTTTATCCTCTCCTATCTTACTTGCCTTCCACCCAATACATTCATTATACACATCATCTAAAACCTTACTCATGCACTCTACTATATGTCCCCCTATCCTCATTCCTCTACCCCATTTTACCCCCAAATATTTCACATCTTTCACTTTCTTCAATCTTCTCTCGCCTATTTTAATTACTGGCATTCTCTCCTCATCCATACTGTTTTACTCTCCAGCAACATCATCTTGGACTTCATACACCACTCATTACCATTTCCCTCTAACTCTCTTCTCGAATTCCTATTCAAAACAATCACCCCATCATCAGCATCCACATTCATTCTCTCCACAATCTCGTTAAACACTAATTTCCAGATCTGCGGTCCTAACACTGACCCTTGTGGACAACCTCTATTGACTCCTTTCCCCTCTCTCCAGGCTCCCTCTCTCATTTCTACTCATCTACATTTCAAATAGTCCTTTGAAACCCTAAAAAGATCACCCTCGACGTCTTTTTTCCCTCAGCTTCACAAACACTTCTGTCCACCAAACCCTATCAAAAGCTCCCGTCATATCCAAAAATATTTGAATATTAGACAAATGGCTGCAGGTATAAAAAATTAACCGATTAAAATCAGTACAGATGCAAAAAGTCTATTTTTTGAGCACTCGTAATTTTCCACCGGCATCTTGAATTTAACTTTTGAAAATTAAATAAGAATGGGGTACTATAAAACATCATTTTAATGTGGAATTTCAAGAGGAAATCGATGGTGAAGTCAGTTTTTTGATAAACCTATTCACTCACGGTTCACCAGCCATTATCGAAACACTTCAATTAAAAGTGTAGGTATGAAACTATTATTGGATTAATTAGACAAATAGCTGAGGGTATTACAGGAAGATTTGAGGATACAAATTTGTAGAAATCAAACAAAAATGTTGGTTCAAGGCCAATCTTGGGTGTTGTAGACAATTACCATGAATTAATGTTTTACGTTTTTGTTTATAATTTAAGGCTTGCAGATTCAATAAATATTTTTTAATTCAAAACAGAATCAGCTGTTTTAGGGTACATTGTTGATGTTCACAACAATGATTTTTTACTAATGTCATTAGTAATGGGAATAATCTAGATTGTGTAATTTTATTAAATTTAAGAAAATGATTTTTAACAACTAAACTAACTAGGCCTACTTGTAATACTGGTACAGAAAAATGTGTAAACTGGTTGATTTTAGAAACATTTAATACAAATAGGTTTAAACCTAAACCGATTTTAAACTAACTTTAACCTTAAAACAAAATTAACTAAAACATTATGATATTAGTTCCAATAAAAGACGCTTGTTCCCAAACCTGGTATTCAAAGTTAGAGCGAATTTAGTAATCGGTAGGAATTTCGGTACTTACGTATTAACGCCATCGCTGCAGAAGTTGCTAATGCGCATGCGCCAATATTTGCTTACTTTTCGATATAATTATATATCACGACAGGTTTGGCCAGGTAGCTATATATATATATATATATATATATATATATATATATATATATATATATATATATATATAAACACCTGGCCAAACCTTTCGTAAGTTTATTGAAGTTAATAATTTGAAATTAGATCATGGATAAACATGAGCTTTAAAAGTGAAGTGCCGCCAATCTACGCCTAAAATGTTTGCGACAAATCATAAAATGAAAGTATATGAATCTCAAAGCTGAAAAAAAATGGAATTCTGCTTCCCTTAAACCAGTTTGCTCTTTATTAAAAAGAGCATTAGCGTTAGCATTAGCGCAACTTCTGCTGCGGTGGCGTTAATACGTAAGTACCGGAATTTCTACCTCTGTTTTTTAGACTGACCTTCAATGTTTATGGTGTCAGGAAACAGGAAAAGTGATTTTCAACATCCCGTACGTCCGTCGTCGTTGTCGTCTGTACGTAAGCACAATAGCGGCCACAAAAATTAAGATAGGATAGATAAATTGGACCTTATTGAAATTCAGAAAAATCGAATGGAAAATTTCAAAATGGCGGCCATGTTAAACAGTTATTCGTTCAAATCTCGTGTGTTATTTAATTTAAACTAAATTAGATTTCTATTCTGGATGTAATGGTACCAACATCACATCTCTACGATGACAAATAGGGAAGTTATTTTCAAAATGGATGTTTCCTATACGAGACGCGTCTTTTAACATCTACCAGGGCCTAGCAGACTGCAAGATAGTAGTGATACACAATTACGAGGTTCAGAAAACCTGTGTAACAACAGTTTTAAACAAACACACTACTGGATAAGACTTCTTGATCTACCAATATAATTTAACATTTCCTATAAGGTCCAAGAAACCAACTTTTGGGCGTTACATATTTAAAGGATATTACATTGTATGATGGGGCTGGGTAAGTACCATGATGTACTTCTTTTTCCAATATGACAATTAACTAGAAGAATTGGCTATGAGACTATTTATAGTAAACACTTTCATTTCTCTACAAAACATTCTATGCTTTATGTTTTGGCCAGTTAGGTTAGGTTAGGCTGTAATAAAAGTGGACCCTATTTAAATTCCTCTGTTAGTTATTATAATAATCGCAGAGACCTATCATGATAGATTTAATAGATTTGTCTATACTGAATTATGTAAGGTTAGGTTAGGTTAGGTTAGGTTAGGTAAGGTTAGGTTAGGTTGTAAATGTAACCTCTTGATCTACCAATACAATTTAACATTTCCTACAAGGCACAAGAACCCATCTTTTGGGGCGTTACATTTAAAGGATTTGCTTGTATTACATTGTATGATGGGGCTGGGTAAGTACCATGATGGCATCCGTCAATTTGTATTTGTATATAAACGAAGAAATTTTTGAAAAAAAACACCATTTTACAAATTAAATTTGTTAATACCAAATTAAGCTCACCTCCAAATAGAGGGGGAAAATGGCGTGTAAATTTTTGAAATTTTCCAAAAACCAATTGAACTAATATCGCATCCCCCATGTCTTATTGAACCAGGTGACTCTGTAGACGTAGATAATTACATTATAAGTGTTGTTATCACTCAATCAACCATCAACCCTCAACCCCCCATCATTTCGTCGTCTAGACATGACAATAAGTATCCTGTGGGAATGACAAGTTTTGACATGACGGTTAAAAACCTGCTTCCACCCTCTAATGTGTCGATATCTCATCTGCACCCGGTTTATGCAACTTGTAATCCTCAATGACACAACAGATAAACTACTTTTTTATAAAAAAAAAAATATATTAAAATTTGTCGACTGGCCACTTGTAACGGACAAATCTAACAGTCTATTTTGAGAGAGTTTGAGCGGTAAAACTTACAGCATCCTCAAGGTAACAATTTGTCTGTGATGAAGAGGAAAAGAGAGGCTCCCACACTTTGTTGCATTTAATTTTAATTTAATTTACTTTAATTTCTTTTACTCAACTATCCGTCATTTTTTTTAGTAAATAATTTATATCTCTAGAACGGCTTAACCGATTGAGTTGAAATTTTGAACAGTTGTCACTAATATAAAGACCTAGTTTGGAAAAAAATACTCAACTTGTTTCAAAATGCAGCTATTTAAAAATATGTAATAAAAAGAACTCCAAAGTGTTATTTTCGTTTGAAATATTTAAATAGTCGCCATTTTGAAACGGACTATTGGAACAAATTGATTATTTTTCCCACAATTAATCTTTACATTAAAGACTACCGTGCAAAATTTCAACTCAATCGGTTGATCCGAAGTAGAGATATAAATTATTTAGTAAAAATGAGAAAAAGGCGGATTGCTGGTGAAAGAAGCGCAACCGGACATATGTTTATGGGAACGTTTTTTCTTTATTTTGACCCCATATAACCAACCCCCTGAATTATATCCGCGCATTACAGAAACACCCTGTATAATATTAAATTGCAGTATTATTTTAATTAGATACAAAAAATTGCGAGGTCCGTTACACAAGTACCATTTTTTTAAAATATAACGGATTTTCTAAGGTCTCTATAATATTTATGTAATTTAAAACATTCTTTGGGGGGAAACCTGTGGGAAGGCCCACTGTAAACAAATGGTAGTTGTTGAAAAAAAAAAGAAATCGTTCGGAAATAAACATTGAATTCTATATATTGACATTACAATTCAACAAATCTCCCTGTATTAAGTTCATTGACTCTCGACCAATGCCTCCTTGATCTCTCGTCTCTGATCAGTTTCCACACACGTTCACATACTATCAATTAACCTCTACTTATCCTACAAGCGCACGATCTATGCCCTAATCGCAGATTATGTTTTCAATTATATTTTTCAGTTTAGATAATCATAGAAGGAAACAAAAAGAAAGAAAAGTGCTTTCGTTTTAATAGGTAATGAGGGTGTACCTACCGTTGTTATTGGATTAATATAATAACAGTAGAGCTATTTACTTTTATATATTACAGTAGCTTGCTTGTATATTTATTGATGCTATTTGCAGTAAATTCTATTGGAACATTATTAAAAACTAGTTTATCCTACCCGGGATCGTTTAGATGAGATGAAGTCGTGTGGAACGGAATGTCTAAAGCTAAAGAACGGGGAAAATTCAGTTGTTCAGTCTTCTGTATAGATTAGACATTAATTCATTGTATAGTTTCTTAGTTTGGAGTTAGTATTGTGATTGTGAAAAAATAATTTGCCAGTAAAGGGAAATTAGAATATTAAAATTGATGGAATTTTGTTGTTTTTATATGCAAATCAGTGGGAAACCAAAAAATTATCAAAATCGAACTGGAGCTTTGCTTGTAAAGTTCGTAAAAGTCTTTTTGTGGTGCATTTCGAGTGCATCGCTACACTATGTTTTAAGTATCTCCGGCTCTATGGGTCGTAGAAAAAATGAGAAAAAAAAGGAAATACTCGGAAATGAAGGTCCTATCGAAATGGTAGGGTGGAGTATACTTCCTAACCTCAAAACTTTGAATTTCGGGATTTAACTTGTTTCACTAATAATGCAACAAATGGGGGTAAAAATCACCAGGTCTTCACGAAAATTGGACAAAATATATATCTTTACATTAGAAATCGGTGGTCAAATTTGGAAAAACAAATTCTTCAGTATGTTCACTAGAAAGTAAAGTGACAATTAAATAAGAAAAATATTTACTCTACGACCATTTCTCATTAAATTACAATGTTTCACGAGGTCATCATTATTGGCATCATTATTAAAGAAGGCATTACTATTGCCATCGCTATTAAAGAAGCTATCACTATTAAAGAGGTCATCATTATTGGCATCATTATTAAAGAAGGCATTACTATTGCCATCGCTATTAAAGAAGCTATCACTATTATAGAGGTCATCATTATTGGCATCACTATTAAAGAAGGCATTACTATTGCCATCGCTATTAAAGAAGCTATCACTATTAAAGAGGTCATCATTATTGGCATCACTATTAAAGAAGGCATGTATATTGCCATCGCTATTAAAGAAGCTATCACTGTTAAAGAGGTCATCATTATTGGCATCACTATTAAAGAAGGCATTACTATTGCCATCGCTATTAAAGAAGCTATCACTGTTAAAGAGGTCATCATTATTGGCATCATTATTAAAGAAGGCATGTATATTGCCATCGCTATTAAAAAGGTCAAATTTATTGCCATCGCTATTAAAGAAGGCATCACTATTGCCTTCGCTATTAAAGAGGTCATCATTATTCGCATCGCTATTAAAGAGGTCATCAATATTGCCATCGATATTAAGGAAGGCATCACTATTGGCATTACTTTTAATAGCCAACTGTAGACGTAAAAAAAATTTTTTTTTTGTCATTTTGAGACAAAGAAATTTTTTTGTAGAAGTTAAAATTTGTTAACTGCTGTAAAACGAAAACTTTAATTTTTTTCTTAGTTGGTTAATAAATATTTATGTCTATTCTGATAAACTATAGCTTTTAATAACCAATTATTTGTAGGTTAACGAATAACCTATAGAAAAATATAAAAAAATAGCCAATCGAATAGTTATAAAAAAACTAATTTCTCAAAATCAACTTTACCGATTTCGTTGAAATTATTGTTTATAAATTCGTTAAGAATAATTACCTAAATGTTGTATCAAATAGTGAATTATCTTCGAGTGCTTATAACCTTCTCCTTCTAGGTCCAGTTTCTTTCTACCTTCACTCCTTCACCAACCACCAGTACTCTCAGGGAATTTCTTGTACAGTTTTGAGGGAAGCACTTCAGTAGGATGTGTTCCATAATTTTAGTATTACAAAAAACTTTAAAAGTTAACCACAGGATGTTTTGAGTTAAAACTAGGTATTAAAAAACATTTTATTTCACTCGCCATCTTATCAATATGACGGTTTGTTCTATATTGTCTTACAGGAACCTATTTCATGACGATTTTTAATAAAAAAACATTATTTTAAGACTTTTTTATTCTTGGTTATTTTTCAATATCTCCAAGGCACAGTTAAAAAATATCCAAGAAAAATAGTTTTAAAATCATATGTTTTATCCAAACTATTTACAGTTTTAGTTTCTAACTTTAGTTTTAGTTTCAAAGTTTTAGTTTTATTTTCAAACTTTAGTTTTATTTTCAAACTTTAGTTTTATTTTCAAACTTTAGTTTTAATTTCAAATTTTAGTTTTATTTTCAAACTTTAGTTTTAATTTCAAATTTTAGTTTTAGTATCAAACTATAGTTTTAGTTTCTTTCTTTAGTTGCTTTAGTTTTAGTTTCAAACTTTAGTTTTAGTTTCAAACTTTAGTTTTATTTTCAAACTTTAGTTGCTTTAGTTTTATTTTCAAACTTTAATTTTATTTTCAAACTTTAGTTGCTTTAGTTTTATTTTCAAACTTTAGTTGCTTTAGTTTTAGTATCAAACTTTAGTTTTAGTTTCAAACTTTAGTTTTATTTTCAAACTTTAGTTTTAGTTTCAAACTTTAGTTTTATTTTCAAACTTTAGTTTTATTTCCAAACTTTAGTTGCTTTAATTTTAGTTTCAAACTTCAGTTTTATATTCAAACTTTAGTTGGTTTAGTTTTACTTTTCAAATTTTAGTTTTAGTATCAAACTATAGTTTTAGTTTCTTACTTTAGTTTCAAATTTTAGTTTTATTTTCAAACGTTAATTTTAGTTTCATTTTTCTGAAGTTAATTTTATCACTTGATAAAGTCAGTTGATTGATATTCTCGAAACGTCTCAGGAATATTATTTTTGTTTAATTCTGTAGATTTCTGCGTGAGAAAGTTAGTGCAATTTGCATAGAGCGATAAACTTACAAATACACAACTAATCAAAACAATTTAAAACGCAACATTGGAATGATGTTAACTATTCGATATTTCTTAAATTACAATAAATAAACAAAACATATCGATTACTAATTGGCTTTCGATAGATCGATAAGCTTAAAAACATTTCACCTTTAAGCTACAATTAGTTCGCTGCTCTCTGAACATGTTTATGAGCGTCCAAGAAGGTTGTTTAATAGGTGAGAAAATTTGCATTGTATCGGGAACGGCTTCGTCTTAAGAAATACATAACTCGAAGACTGGGTCATTTTGTATGTACAGGGTGAGACAAGTTTCGGTACCCTGTGTAATGTTTCTTAGATGACGATGATATTGGAAATTGTTTGTGATGGATCAAAAAAATCGGAATGTTTTGTGGATAAATTCGTTTTAAGGTACGCAGAGTGCAAAAAAGTGGTTTTTATATATATATATATATGTCTGTCTTTCTGTCAATAGGTCATTCTGGCGTCTGCTGTACGTGTAGCCTAAAAACGTTGAAAGCTTTGAATCAACTTTTTTTTTTATAACGAGTAGAAAAAAAGTTGTCAACCCCTAAGTAATCTCCGAACGAGTACAGATGAAAAATTCTAACCTTTTAGTTTTTAATGAATAAAAACTTTTTGCCCCCTTTTTTAAGGAGGCTTAAAAGGATCTTATTTTTTTTTTTCAAATAGCAACCCCATGTCAAATTTTTTTAGGGTAAAAAGAGACAAATTTTATTTCCTTGTAAATTTCTCCACTTTGAAGAGTATAAAAAAAATGAAAAAATTTATTTCCTTAGAAAAGTGTCTACTAATCGGAATTATGTAAGGTTGAAGTCAAATTTGAAAAATTTTCTATTTGTTATAGATATTAATGAAAATAAAGATTAATTTTTTTTAACAGGAGACTTATTTTATCAAATGAACACACGTTGACATATTTTTCCTCTTTTAACAAACCCACCCCAAATAAACTGTTTTTTGTTCATATCTTAGTTTTATTCAGCTAAAAATCCATTAAAAGAAGAAAATCTTTTGCCTTCTGTTAGTATTTTCTAATGTTTATGGTTTTCGAGATAGTCCGGCCATCTTTAAAATGTACAAAATGAAGTCTTAGTTTTCAAATACACTAGTATTACATAAATAATGCTTATACAAAATCTTTCTTTTTATGTATTTTCAAATATATATTTTATTTTTAACACAAATTAACCGACAGACAAAAAACGAAACGTTCATGTCAACCTGTTTCTGATTTTTAACTCTAAACTCCCATCTATAATATTGCCGGAATCACCCTGTATATACAGCGTGTTAAATAAGTCCCGGAATGGCTTTACCATTACAGATAGAGCTACAAAGCTTTGCATATTGTTAATGGACACTAAAACCTATTTTAGTACGTATTCAGTGGACCGCTACCTTTCCAGTGGGACGGCCCACAAGGAGTAAGTAGGAAATCTTAAATGTAAGCATAGGTCGAGTTGTACATCGAATTAAAGGGCTTTATGAGTGGAACACACTAAATTAGATAACAATTTGGAAATTTCAATTCCGCATACAATGCTACCAACCGCACCTCTCTATGATGACAAATAGCGAAGTTATTGTCAGTAAAGTAATTTCGCTAAACTCGACCTCGTTAGAAAAATGTGATATAGTCACGAGATCAATACGAGCGAAGCGAGTGAAAATCTTTTAATTAACGACTTTCATAAAACCTGTGTAACAACTGTTTTAAACAAACACACTACTGGATAAGACCTCTTGATCTACCAATACAATTTAACATTTCCTGCAAGACACAAGAAACCAACTTGCCTCACATTTAGATTTAGTTGATGGGCTGGGTGAGCACCATGATGTCCAAATTGTTTGACGAAGTCTTCCGATCATGTTGGAGATAGTGACAAGAACTAAATTCCACAGTTTTACCACAAGAGTCCAATTGATCGATCTACCTTCCTTCGGCAATATTTTCCAATTAAAACTCCTTCCACTGCCTGAGTAATTAACGTTCTTAAACAGTTTACAGATTTATCAAATATTTAATCAGCTGTTAAATTGTACTCTTTCTGACATGCGTGAAAACATCAACTCCCCGTTTTAACTGAGCTAGGTGTTAATTATTAACAAGATCCCGACATGGTGTAATTAACTTAAAAACAGCTGTTTATATTGACTGTCGGTGGGACTAAATACAGAAGTGGAATTGGAGAGGTTTCTATGGTTGAATAAATGTTGTAAAAACATTGCACAAACTTTCTCACTCAACCATCCCTAAAAGCAACCATGTTTGATATTTAAATTACTTTGAGATTATAATATACAGCGTGTTAAATAAGGCTTAACTTTTTATTTAACTTTACAGATTGATAGCTTATACAAAGCTTTATGATTTTGTTCATTGTTCAAAATACTATTGTTAATATGTAATTTTACAAACCTATGGGGGGTGGAATATTTAAACTCCATTTGCCATTTTGAAACTGTTTGGAGCATACTTTTTACATTTCTGGTAATGGATATAATTTAATAATATTTTAGGACCTATAGGGGGGGGTGGAATATTTAAATGCCAGTTGTCATTTTGAAACTGTTTGAAACATATTTTCATGTTTGGTACATTTCTGGCAATGTATATAATTTAATAATATTTTAGGTTAATATTGTGTGTTGCAGACAATTATTACCAAGAAATTATGTTTTTAGTTTTTTATTTATAACTGTGTTATTCTGCATATTATAAAAAATCCATTAAAAGATTAAAATCTTTTGCCTTCTGTTTGTATTTTCTAATGTTTATGGTTTTCGAGATAGTCCGGCCATCTTTAAAATGTACAAAATGAAGTCTTAGTTTTCAAATATAAGTTACTATTATTACATAAATAATGCTTATACAAAATCTTTCTTTTTATGTATTTTCAAATATAATTTTTTTTTTTAACGCAAATTTACCGACAGACGAAGCGTTCATGTAAACCAGTTTCTGACTTTTAACTCTAAACTCACCATCCAAAATATTGCCGGAATTACCCCGTTTATACAGCGTGTTAAATAAGTCCCGGGATGGCTTTACCATTACAGATAGAGCTACAAAGCTTTGCACGTTGTTAATGGACACCAAAACCTATTTGAGTACGTATTCAGTGGACCGCTACCTTTCCAGGGGGACGGTCCACAAGGAGTAGGTAGGAAATCTTAAATGAGAGCACAGGTCGAGTTGTACATCGAATTAAAGGCCTTTATGAGTAGAACACAATGCCGCAAACCCGACATCAAAAGGTTCACCCTAGCTAAAATAACATGTGTTTAAAGTTCATATTAGCTACAACGTCAGGTATGTTGAAAACAGCTTAATGTTTACTAGGTAGAGGTTATGAAATGAAAACTTTGACATATATTTATCTGGTTTAAAAAAATATATAGGAAAATTTAGATAATCCCTAATATTACTTGGGAGATTTCAACGGTGGAGTAGGAATGAAGGCCGAGTGTTCTTCAAAATGTCAGTGAGAAACTTCTGCAGTAATACAATAATACTAAACACAATAGATACATTCTATTATCACCTGTATTTATATTAAAGAAGCATTATATTTATTTCATTCATCAACGTAAGCTTGGTACAAATACCAGATTTACATTTAATTACCGGCCAATCCTTTCTTCATTTTCTTAATCCTGTCTGAAATGAACGGTCAAATTAAAACCGCTACACGCCGGATACATAAATATCATCGGAGTGCATATATCAAATTGTATGACGCGAATAATTTGCCGCTGAAGATGGCAGCGACTATACCAGTGGCAGTAAGGAGTGGTCCCGTACACCCGCATAATGTGAGAATTGAAACATGCAGTACAGTCGCGTCTTTGTGAAAATTAAACAGTTTGGATTTGTACTGTCGGTGACACGAGACAATTGAGTTTAAAATATAATAGCGGAAATTTTTAAAACGACTTTCTCATTTGTTTCAATATTTTCAAAAACTAGTTGATGGTCGCCATCGAGGTACTTACCCAACCCCGTCATACAATGTAACGCCCAAAAGTTGGTTTCTTGAGCCTTGTAGGGAATGTTAAATAGTATTGGCAGATCAGGGAGTCTTATCCAGTAGTGTGTTTGTTTAAAACAGTTGTTACACAGGTTTTCTGAACCTTGTAATTGTGTATTCTGACGAAGGCATTTATCGAAATAGTATATTTCATAACAAGAGTGGAAAGTGGGGTTTTGCATGTTCGAGACCATATGTTTGAAGTGCGAGATTTATCGAGCACTTCAAATATGGTCGATAATATGCAAAACAATTTCGCTCGTGTTTTGAACGATACTTTTCACTACACTACGGAATAAAAACGAGACATCGTTAAAAAAAATTAAACGGATCTTGGTAGTTTACTAGAACACACTAGAGGTTTTTTAAATCATATTTTAGGCCTATATGTTAAAAGATATTTTACAAGATTTCAACATCATCTGCTAGTGCAGCAAATAACTATTTCCACTCTAGAGTGGGAAAATCAGCTGTGGGAAACTCGGTTAAAGCCTTGTGCGTAAACTCGATGTTTCTCAGGTTGAAAACACATAACGAAAACAGCTGAACTCATAGTAGTGTAGTGAAAAACACCTTTCACCATCGTTTGTCTTGTCAAATTTTACATGAAAATCGTGTATCACATCTTCCTATTTAAAACATAAAGTTTGATTCAATATGGCGGAAAAATTTCAAAACTAAATAAAAGTTTTTTTTTTTATTATGGCGGATCTAAAATGTCGGACAAAAATGCCTAACCTATAAATAGGCCTAAGTATAATTTTTAAGCTGTCCTTATACCTTATACACACCTCTCAGTTGTGCAGTATAAACCTGTCCATACTTAAAAACCACCCTGTAAATATATATTATAATTTATATTTTATTTTGACGGTTTTAATCTCTTTTTTTAATCCTATATTCGTTTTAAGAAATAACACTGAATAAATTTATTCATTATGTATTTACATCTCAGAAGAAAAGAGAATAGACCATTAAAAACTAATTTAATCAATTTTTTAAATAATTTCATTTTGTTACTTTTTACAATTACAGTTTATAAAATGATCATGACATTAGTTTTTTATTATTACTATTTTGTTATTTTGTAGTAGGAGTACCAACGTTGGCAAACCCGAGCAGCCTAGCTGAATCTACACTTTTATTAATTTAGTCTTGGGTTAGAATGGTTAGATCCTTCTCTTTAATTTTTCCTATTAGATCTCCCTTAACCAACTCTTGTTCTCTTCCGACCCTGACACTATTAAAGTAATCTCGAACTAGGGGTAATTATTTTATACTTTTATCTTCTTTTTATAAGACAGAGATGACCAAGAGTTATTTCGCCGTTAAACAAAAATAATAAACAGTTTTTTGTAAGGTTGTATATTTTTTTTGTTTTTATTGTTATTTGTAAGACTGGCAATATATTTGTGCTCCCATTTTATAAATAATTAAAAACAAAGATTTTTGAATATATTAATTATAAATAATTAATAATTAAATAATTAATAAAAATAGTTTTAAATAACTACATTTGTTTTGATCATTGGCATTTTCTCTTCGACCAGTAGCTAAGTGTTCCACGGTTTCCGAGCGGTCTTCTTGCGGCCGACATTTAGAATACCTAACCTAACACACAATTGTCACAAATTAACAATAAGCCATATAAACCTTTAAATTTTGTGAGATGTAAGGAATAAAACACATTAGCAATAAGCCATATAAACCTTTAATTTTTGGGAGATGTAAGCAATAAAGGACGACCTCAGAGTAAGGACGTATCTGGTTATAATCTAGTTGTTAAGGAAGCTGCCAACAATTATTTTTCAGAACCGTAATGTTTTTCACTTGCTACTTTGGACAAGGGTTCTGGTCATTAATCTTCACATTTCACTTAAATTTGAATGAAATCGGTTGAGTCTGTTTTAAAAATTGCGTCTTTTTGATATTGCGACCAATACGTTTTGTTTGGGTCCTTAAAGGTTAGGTTACACTTGAGCAAAATGTTATCAAAATTGTTTCAACACCAAATTTTTAGTAATTAACTTGAAAACTAAACCTGAGAAATAATTTAAAAGCAGAAACTTTTTTGGACTCTGGGGGATCTCAAAAAGGACATAACTCCAAAAAACTATTTTTACGTAATTTTCTAAAACTGAAAATCACCACTTATTTATCAATAATAATACAGGGTGTCCCGTCAAACTTTAAACGGTGATTTTATAGGTCAAAATTAATTTTTTTAAACGTTTCATAATGGTTCCGTAAACTCTTCATTTTCCATCTTTCGGCCATTTTTTAAAAAAATAATTATCGCTTTTGAAATTGTTTGACGGATAGAATTCCATGTTATACAAATAGGCTAAAACACACAAATTCTTTTGTTAAGTTCTACAATTTACTGGTCTAGCCGACCTTGGTTTCACTAGTTTCGTCTTTGTATAAGACTCGTCAATGCAGTAACTGGCGAAACCATAATCGGCTAGACCAGTAAATTGTAGAATTTAACTAAAATTGTGTTTGTGTTTTATTTGCTTTTGATATTATAAAAATTTCGTATACATATTTTTTTATACAGCGGTTTTCCTGTATAGCAAGAATCAAAACTTTATCTTAAGAATTGTCGACGTGGTCACTGACATTTTTAATATTGAATATCTCTTCAGATTACAAAATATGTAAACGGCCGCCATTTTGAAAATTAATTAGATAAAGTTTTGATTCTTGGTATACTGGTAAACCGTTCCATAAAAAATCTGTACGCCGAATTCCAATAAAAATTTTCAATAATTTTACAAATTAGAATTTTTTTACGTAAACATTTCCTGACATATGTTTGTTTATTAAACCGTATAAACACCACTTAAAATTTGGCACGACATTTACTGAACACCCTGTACCAACGTGTCAGCTGCCCGCCGAGTATTTCTCAATCTTCCAGACATTAAATGGAAGGTCAACTGTACAATGTAAAGGGTGCATACACAACCCTAAGTAGAAGGGGGATGAAGAATTTCTTTCCGTCTCGAAGGAACAAAATGTGCAATTGCATTTTGCATCCTTTGAATCCCAGCTGTTCCAAGAGGGGAAAACTAATGGACAGGACACTGTTGCAGTAGTAGAGGCGGTAAGGTGGGGGGACAATAGTGACCAGGGGGTTGAGGTGGGAGGGGGGACTTAAGAAAACAGGACTTGTTATAATCCGTAGAGACTAATATTGTCAACGCTTAGGGAGAGACCGGTTCGGTTTTACTCTATTAGGGAATTTTTTTTTTTGTTGTCAGCCTGACGTTGTCAGCCTGATAAGCGATTAGGGTTAATTCGTTTTAATCTGATTATGGGGTTCTAACTCACTTTGGCACCTTTGACACCCTAACCTAACCTAACCTAAACTAACCTAACGTAACCTAACCTAATCTAACCTAACCTAACCTAACCTAAACAACCTAACCTAACCTAACCTAATATAACCCAGTCTAACCTAACCTTACTTAAACTAACATAACCTAATCTAACCTAACCTAACCTAATATAACCTAACCTAACCCTTCACACTCTTTGGAAAATTTAAATATTCGCAGCCTATACGCTGACAAAATGCGAATTTCTCTTGCGTTTTTACTTTCTAACACATTCTCCCCTGACTCCAATAAAAACAAAAAATTATAATTGTTTTTCCATCCACACAATACCGATTTTAATCAAATTTGGTATAAATAAATTCTGAGCTTGACTTGTGAGATAATATTAGGTAGAATAAAACTGGAACACAAGATCTCACAAAAATTACGTTTACTTAATCAAACGCGTTTCAACGACAAAGTCGTCATCCTCAGTTATACAAGAACTACAATAACAAAACAATAACTTAGACATGTAACTAAAACAGTTATAGTTTAGTTGTTGTAGCTCACATATCACTGAGGATGGCGACTTTGTCATTGAAACGCGTTTGATTAAGTAAACGTAATTTTTGTGAGATCTTGTGTTCGAGTTTTTTTTTCTATCCAAATTTGGTATGATTATATCTCCCATTTTTTAAGACTCAAAATTTTCAAAATGGAGACCGTTCACATTTTTTTGTAAAGAATGGTTTCAGAAATATTCAATATTAAAATTTTCAAACAGTCACTATTTCGACAATTAATAAGATAAAATTTTGAGTCTTGATAAACTGATAAAAATGTAGCATGAACATTTTTTACACCAAATTTCAACTCGAAATCTTAATAATGTCAAAAACTAATATAATACAAAATGGCCGATAGATGGAAAACAAAGCCTTTCCGGACATATATTTATAGGAACTTTTTACTTTATTTTGATCCATAACTATCACATAAAGCACGATATTTTCCGAACACTCTGTATATGAGAAATTGAACTCACACCCTCAGGGACTGATCTGATAATCCTGAGAGACTCTAACTGTATCTACCCTTGAGTTTATTCCCTTTTCTTTCAGTTCTCTCTTGATGAACTCTTGTTCTTTTCCGACCCCGACTCTATTGGAGTATTCGAAGGCTAGTTGTTTTTGTTTTTATGTTTTTTTCTTCGTTCTTTTGCTTTTAACAAGAGAAAACTCTTTGAAGGAAATTTATATTAAATGCTTGCTAAGTTACTGAGGGGATTTCAACGGTGGGGTAAGAATGAAGGGAGAAAGGAGAATTGTTTTTCAAGTTAGTTCGTGGCGTTACGCTTCTTTAAAAACCATGTATCACAGCTTCCCATCCTCGCCGATCTTTCGCAACTCAGTATTCGAAGGCTAAATGTCTTTATTATAAGTCCTTTTCTTCCTTTATTTGTAAGGGGGTAATAACAGAAAAGTTTTTTCGCTTTTAAAACAGGAGAAAACTCTTTGAAGGAGATTTATATTAAATGCTCGCTAATGTAGTAAAGTAGTAATTTAGAAAATTACGTGAAAATAGTTTTTTTGGAGTTATGTCCTTTTTGAGATCCCCAGAGTCCAAAAAGTTTCTGATTTAAAATCATTTCTCAGGTTTAGTTTTCAAGTTAATTACTAAAAATTTGGTGTTGAAACAATTTTGATTATACATTTTGCTAACCTAATCTAACCGAACCTAACCTAAACTAACCTAACCTAACCTTTAAAGACCCAAACAAAACGTATTGGTCGCAATATCAAAAAGACGCAATTTTTTAAAACAGACTCAACCGATTTCATTCAAATTTAAGTGAAATGTGAAGATTAATAACCAGAACCCTTGTCCAAAGTAGCAAGAAAAAACATTACGGTTCTGAAAAATAATTGTTGGCAGCTGTCCTTAACAACTAGATTATAACCAGATACGTCCTTACTCTGAGGTAGTGTTAAGGCACAAACGAACAAAATAATTTTAAAAAATCGATGCCAATTTACATCAATGGGTAGCTTACATGGTCTTGATGTATAGATGGGGGGGTAACAGGCATTATAATGTGTAGAACTACTTCATTATGCTCTTATATGTCATTCGCTAAGGAATTTCTGCTAGAGTCGCGTATAGGGCCGATTTGAATAACTAAAGTGTCAAATTAAACAGTGTTACCTGCAAACTTGCTCAAATTATTCATTTCTCTTGGAAACACTTATTTTGTAATAGATTTATCATTTACATTACACGCCTGTTATGGGTTAATAACATGTTCATAACAAACATAATTTGAAACAGCTGTTATAAATTCTCAAATACATTTTATTTTGTTTGATAATTTAAAACACCTGTTTAAATTATTTTTAGGTTAACTTTTATAGTTCTTACTTTATTTGTGGGGATTCACGTTGTGTTGTGATTGATTGCTTACATATGACAATAATTAAAGGTTTATATGGCTTATTGTTAATGTGTGACAATTAATTGTGTCTGAATTTATTATCCCGCAAAAGTTAACAACTTCATTGTACATACTGTGTAAAGCTTACATTATTTGTGATTTATTGTTTACATCTCACAAAAAATAAAGGCTACTATTATCCAGTATTACGGAGTAAATTTGTGAATCGCAAAAAATTCGACCTCAATTTTCTAACCTAACCTTACCTAAAATAACCTTACCTAACCTAGCCTAACCTAACCTAACCTAATCTAACCTAACCTTACCTAACCTAACCTTACCTAACCTAACCTAACATAACCTAACCTTACCTAACCTAACCTAAACTAACCTTACCTTACCTAACCTAACCTAACCTAACCTAAACTAACCTTACCTTACCTAACCTAACCTTACCTAACCTAACCTAACATAACCTAACCTAACCTAAACTAACCTTACCTTACCTAACCTAACCTTACCTAACCTTACCTAACCTAGCCTAACCTAACCTAACCTAACCTAAACAAACCTTACCTAACCTAACCTAACCTAACCTAGCCTAACCTAACCTTACCTAACCTAACCTTACCTATAAAATTATAATTTTGTGTTTTTTGTTTTCTTACGGCAGCTCCAATTTAAAAAAAATTAAAAATGAAAAAATTCCAGAAATGTGGTCATTTGTATCCTTTGTATGAAATTTTACTAAAATCAGTCCACCTGTTTAGATGGTATACGACAGACGTACCACGTTTTGGACTCAAGTAACCTTAAAAGAGACAAAACCAGAGACACAACTATATTACGTATATGTGAGAATGTAACAAACTCAATTTATGTAACATTTATAGGAGAGAATATCAAATTCAAGATGGATGATATAAAAAGTCAATTGTAAGTTTCGTTAAAGTCTATCAGTAAATTTCGAAATGTTATTATTGTTGAGTGTTGGTGAACAGGTTAACCAGAAGATGCTAAGTTCGAACTCACTCAAAGTACAAAATCCAAGGAACTAAAATAAAATATATCCCAAGGAACACATACCTGATTTTTTGTATATTCTACTAGAATAGATTGATTTGGGAGATTTGTAATTAAGGTTCTTGAACGTCTTAGCAAGGTAGAACAAGCCAGCCCTTGAGACTGCATTACCAGGATCGGCATCCTCCACTGGTTGAGATGCACCAAAGTCTCTTCTCAAAACCTCCAGTCTCTCACAACATAGAAGAATAGATTGAAAGTCTTATCCGACTGTTAACATAGCCTGCATAGAGCGTCTTTCTCGATTATACCAAATTCAACCAGGTGCTTTATGAGTGTCCAGTAACCAGCTGTTTCTTGCTTCAACTTCAACTCACCAGACAGTCGGTGAGTCAGTCACCATGATAAAAATGTAACGAGCATTTATACCCTCCCGTATTAAATCCAAACCTGTAGTAGTGATGTGGAAGTGAAATGCAATCTCTAGAAATCTATTCTGCTTTCCTACTTCTTCTAAAACTGAGAAATCCTGTCTATGGAAGCCACTCCACATTTAAGAAGTGCAGAACACGAGAGGATCACTCTGCGTCAATGTAGTACCATCCCAGACTTCTAACTTTTTTGTAGGCCTACATTACTGGTGCGTCTAGTGGAGTTTCCTCCACCACTACTAACAGGTCCCATCATTCGCTATTCCGATCCTTTTAAGAAGTTCCTTAAGTCTACAACCTTCGATGGAAACCCTGTCAGCGTTTTCAATTTATCTCTACAAAGTCTGGTGGAACCTCTCGACCTTCTCTTGTTATAATTCCGTAGGAATTCTTTGGTCTGTCTTTTCCCATATTCTCTTGCGGCCTCCTTCTTCCATGTTTCTGAAGTTATTCTATCCTGTTTCCCTCTCTTTGCTAGGTGCCCTGCTTGAGATGAAGTGTCGCCCGGGACTCTCTTCGTGTTATACCCACAAGCACGTAATGAAAGGACGGCCCACCCTGCAAGAGCTTCATTTGGTCCGGTAGCATTTAAAAATATTCCTCCTGCTTAACGGTTTCTGGTACAATAGTCATGAGAATTTCCTATTTAGGGAAAATCGGCAAAATGCCGTTTCAAGTATTGAATTTTTTAATTAGTATTAATATTCTATTACATTTTACAATACAGACAGGTTTTGCATACATCCTAATCTCAGGGGGGGGGGGTGCTTTCTTTATATTAAAATAAGAGCTTTTTATGGACAGATACAAACAATCTAGAAAAGAAAAAAAGAAACAGCTTCAAAAAGCTATTACTACATCAACTTTTTATGTGTCTTTAATACAATGTAATACGTCATAAATTTACAAAATCTTGACTGCCACTAAAATGTAAAAAATTATCTTTAACAGAATCTAGCCAAATTGATTTTTTATTTTTATTCTAAGAGCTTTTTTTTAAGTTTAAGATGTTAATTATTGCCAAAAAACTATTTAGATCATTTAAATTTTAATTGACTAATAATTTTATTTCATTATTTGTCTCTTACTTTTAAATTTGCATAATCAGCATAAAGACATATTTTATTACCTGACACAATTTGAGGCAAACCTATAATGTAACAAAAAAATAAAAGATGTCCAAAGATTAAGCCCTGCTGTACTCCATATTTGATCCTGATTCAATTGAAGATTTGTGTTTAATTTATTTGTTACCAGACAATTCAACGTAGTGTTTAATTCAAACTATCAATTTCGACACTTTTTAATAAATACATTTCTGTGGTTATTTCATCAAATGGATTGTTAATATCGAATGAATGTTGAATTTCAAGTAATCTTGAGGTCTGTTGGCATCAAAAAGTTGAACCTGTTGGATTACTTCAAGATTCAGTGCTTTTCCATTTCTGTCATTGGCATTTTCTTGTCAAGTAAGTCTTGGTCTCCCTGCGACAAGCATTTAATATCTAAGCTCCCACCCAATTGTCACACATTAGCAATAAGCCATATTAACCTATAATTTTTGTGAGATGTAAGCAGTAAACACATTAGCAATAAGCTATATAAACCTTTAATTTTTGTGCGATTTAAGGTATAAATCACAATTAAAGTAAGCTTTACACAGTGTGTGCAATTAAGTTGTTAACTTTTGCTGGATAATAAATTCAGACACAATTAATTGTCACTCATTAACAATAAGCCAGATAAACCGTTAACTTTTACGAGTAGTAGGCAATAAATCACAAATAAAGTAAGCGCTATACAGTATGTACAGTTAAGTGAAATAAAAATTCAGACCTAATTGTCACACATTAACAATAAGCCAGATAAACCGTTTAGTTTTGGGAGATGTAAGCAATCAATCACAACACAACGTGGATCCCCACAAATAAAGTAAGAACTATAAAAGTTAACCTAAAAATAATTTAAACAGCTGTTATAAATTCTCAAACAAAACAACAAAATAAAACCTTTTTTTAGAATTTATAACAACGGTTTCAAATTGTTTTTGTTGTGAAACATGTTATTTACCTATAACAGTGATGTAATTTAAATGATAAATTTATTACAAAATAAGTTATTACAAGAAAAATGAATACTTTTCTCTAAATCTGTTGGTAACACTGTTTAATTTGACAGCTAATCATTATAATTGTCGCTTTGGTGATCAAATTCGAGACTTGCGGAGAAATTCATTAGCGAATTAATTAAAAAAATTGTTTAATTTTAATTTTTAGGTTAACACAAAAATTACATATTCTGTGAATAATTACGCTTTGTTTTTATTTAGTTTTATTGGGAATTGGTAAATGAGAAAGTTTGTGCAATGTTTTCTCACCCAAAATACATTTTTAGGGAGATTATTTTCTGTTTTTTATAGAAGGGTTCTGTGAGAAAATTCAACGTTCCTAGGCCGTTGTTGGACTCTGGCTCTGACAACTTACAAGAAATATGAAAAATGTATCTAGCTGAAGCATAGATGGGGGAGGAACAATGTACACCCCCCCCCCCCCTGTAGATGATATGCAAAAATATGAATCCGTGAGGGTTGGGTTGTTGACAAACCTATTGACCACAGTTAGTCTAACTTTCTCACGCCGAACAACTTGTTTCAGATCTCACCTGTTTCTTTCATAAACATTTACTATGCTTAAGTGCACTTTCTGTAAAACAGAAGTCACAAGATGGCGCCTGGCGCTTTATTTATAAACGTGCGGTTCATTAAGGGTTGATGTTAGATAAAAATCGGTCGACCAACTTCGAAAACAAAACGTCAGTTTTATTCTGACAGTTAAAAGTAAAAAAAAAACTAACACATTTGTTTTTGTAGATTGTTTCAAATTGGGTGTTTTCATAAAAAATCTATAAAACGATTGAACATAGTTTGTTTGTAAAATAATATTTAATTCCGGTTTTGATAGTTTTAAATTTTGACGATATCTAAAATCCGCCATCTTGAAATTATTAAAATTTTTAAACAGAATTACTGTCATCTGACACATTTTACACCTCGAACACAAGATCTCACAAAAATTCCGTTTGCTTAATCTGTGTTGAACGATTTAGAGCTGTGATTGGTTGAAAATTTATATCGCAATGAAATAATCTGTACTGTAATGAGACTTGTTACAATTCTAATAATGTATCTGAAACAAACGTTTTACAGTGTTGTAAAATACTTTTCGATACAATAATGGATATAAAGTAAAATTTCTACTGTAAAATTTGTTGTTAAAGTTTTTCTCCTGTGCATGAGTTCCTTAATTGGTTTTATTTAGGTTAGGTTAGGTTAGGTTAGGTTAGGTTAGGTAAGGTTAGGTTAGGTAAGGTTTGGTTATGTTAGGTTAGGTTAGGTTATGTTAGGTTATGTTAGGTTAGGTAAGGTTTGGTTATGTTAGGTTATGTTAGGTTAGGTTTGGTTAGGTTAGGTAAGGTTTGGTTATGTTAGGTTAGGTTAGGTTATGTTAGGTTATGTTAGGTTAGGTAAGGTTTGGTTATGTTAGGTTATGTTAGGTTAGGTTTGGTTAGGTTAGGTAAGGTTTGGTTATGTTAGGTTAGGTTAGGTTATGTTAGGTTAGGTTTGGTTAGGTAAGGTTAGGTTAGGTTAGGTTAGGTTAGGTTAGGTAAGGTTTGGTTAGGTTAGGTTATGTTAGGTTAGGTTTGGTTAGGTAAGGTTAGGTTAGGTTATGTTAGGTTAGGTTTGGTTAGGTAAGGTTAGGTAAGGTTAGGTTAGGTTAGGTTAGGTAAGGTTTGGTTATGTTAGGTTAGGTTAGGTTATGTTAGGTTAGGTTTGGTTAGGTAAGGTTAGGTTAGGTTATGTTAGGTTAGGTTAGGTTAGGTAAGGTTAGGTTAGGTTTGGTTATGTTAGGTTAGGTTAGGTTAGGTTAGGTTAGGTTAGGTTAGGTTAGGTTAGGTTAGGTTAGGTTAGGTTAGGGTTGGTTAGGTTAGGTTAGGTTAGGTTTTACAGAGTACAGTCTGCTCATGTTTTTGTATTGGTTATTAGATTGAGACATTTCGGTGCATAATTTGTATTTTCCCCCTTCTTATTTAAAGACGAAAACCCTTTCGGTGATCATCTCTTCATACAAAAGAGAAGAACATAAAATAAAGATTTCTAGACCTCGACTAACTTAAATACCGTCAGTGTTGAAAAAGAACAAAAGTTGGTCAAGAGATCGGAAATATGAAAGAGTGATCAAACCCAACACGAATATAGTGTCGAGGTTAGGTTAGGTTAGGTTAGGTTAGGTTAAGTTATGTTAGGTTAGGTTAGGTTAGGTTAGGTTAGGTAGGTTAGGTAAGGTAAGGTAGTTTAGGTTAGGTTAGTGTCGAGGTAGGTCCTTCGAGATTACCAAACCGATACTCACTATTAAGGATAGTTTTACTCAAATTAAGGACACGATAAAATCTTCAAGACTAACTCTAAGCTCAACTCCAGCATCATTGTTATTTTGAAATCAGAATAAATTAAAAATAAATAAAATAATATTTTGTTTCACAGGTGAGGTCTGGGAAGCTACTCACCCCTTAAAGATGGGGTAGTTATGACAAGCACCTGGTGGATGAGGGAGGGACATCATTTATTACAACCCACTAACCATCGGACATCCACAAACGGTAAATATGAATATGATAATTTATAAAGGGGGGGGAGAAGAGTCTTAAAGTCATGTAGGGTTGGTTTGGGTCAAGTAAACGGGGTAGATTTAGTAGGTTTTAGAGGAAGCTTAATAGAATGTTTAAAATATGTTTTTATGCAATTCGTAATTAAATTTAATTATTTTAAATTCATAGTTCAATTAGCATATCGTAGAGATGTTTTTTGAATGTACCGTTAAGTTCATAAAGTACTTAATATTTCCTTTGACCAATTTTATAAATATGACGTAATGACCTTCTAAAAGACACTTCCCAATTCCAAAAGCAAAACTAACATGTTTTATTAATTTTTATTTATTATCTTGGATCAAAATTATTTATTAAGCTACCAAATATAGTAGAATCACTTGTCGAACAGAATGTGTTTTTCGAATTAGAAACATGAACATTTTGTCATTTAGCATGAAGTCATTTCCACAAAATTGCAAAAACTCAATTAATAATCATGCAATCTTAATAATTTATGCACCATTATTTAGGAGATAAAATTTAGCAACTTCTTTGTCTCTTGTAAATATATTTTTTAAATTTACGGATTTAAGATATTGAGATTTAAATTCTTTAAATTGCCGCCATTTTGGAATGGTACAAAGTATAAACTTGATATTCCACAGCGAAATGGGTCTTATTAGATGTAATACATGTACCAAGTTTGAAGTTGATATCTTGAGAGGTTCCTAAGATATAACGTATTAAGTAAAACACACATACAGACAGATAGACGGAAAACTAAACGTTTTAGGATATACCTTCATGTGAACTTTATTCTTCCTTTTTGTACGAGGAATCACATCCCAAAGTCCTGAAAGGTTTTAACACCCTGTATAACTTTGATTATCCCTCCAGGAATTGATACGTAAATTCACCTTTCATCCAGATTATATCCAGTTACAATTAACCATCGAAATTTACAACTCTCTCAAAATTCATTAGAGGACATAATTACACACACAAAACTGACAACGAAAGAATTTTTATTACATAAGCAATATAAATACCTTTTTTTATTATTATTTTTTAACACAATCCACCCTCAATTTATCATATTGACCTATCATTTATTCACTTCCATCTCACACAATTCTCAATTAGCTTTAAGAAATGTTAAATTGTATTTGTAGATCAAGGAGTCTTATCCAGTAGTGTGTTTGTTTAAAACTGTTGTTACACAGGTTTTCGAACCTAACCTTACACAATCTAACGTAACCCAACCTAACCTAACTTTACAAAACCTAACCTAACCAACTTTATACGTAATATATGAATACAATTTTTCTGGAGACCAATATAACTTTGACGTCCTTCTGGACGATGTCAAACTGATCTATATCCTTGTTCCTACGGCGTCAGATGAATTCACAAGTAGGAATCTAACTTTGAACCTTGGAAGGTTTTCTGAACCTTGTAATTGTGTATCACTAGTTTCTTGACGTCGGCTTGTAAATGTAGTCTAAATATTGCAAAGTGTTTACTCGCTACGCTCGTGTCATTGTTCTGACCCTAACCTAACCTAACCTACCCTACCCTAACCTACCCTAAACTAACCTAACCTAACCGAACCGAACCTAACCTAACCTAACCTAACCTAAACTAATATAACCGAACCTAATCTAACCTAACCTAACCTAACCTAAACTAATATAACCTAACCTAACCTAACCTACCCTAACCTAACCTAACCTACCCTAAACTAACCTAACCTAACCTAACCTAACCTACCCTAAACTAACCTAAACTAACCTAACCTAACCGAACCTAACCTAACCTAACCTAACCTAAACTAATATAACCTAACCTAACCTAACATAACTTAACTTAACCTAACCTAACCTAACCTAACCTACCCTTAACTAACCTAAACTAACCTAACCTAACCTAACCGAACCTAACCTAACCTAACCTAACCTAAACTAATATAACCTAACCTAACCTAACATAACTTAACTTAACCTAACCTAACCTAACCTACCCTAAACTAATATAACCTAACCTAACCTAACATAACTTAACTTAACCTAACCGAACCTAACCTAACCTAACCTAACCTAAACTAATATAACCTAACCTAACCTAACATAACTTAACTTAACTTAACCTAACCTAACCTAACCTAACCTAACCTAACCTAAACTAATATAACCTAACCTAACCTACCCTAACCTAACCTACCCTACCCTAACCTACCCTACCCTAACCTACCCTAAACTAACCTAACCTAACCTAACCTAACCTAAACTAACCTAACCTAACCTACCCTAACCTAACCTAACATAAAACTAACCTAACCTAAACTAACCCAACCTAACCTAAACTAACATAACTTAACCTAACCTAACCTAACCTAACCTATACTTCGTACACTGTGTAAATAATATCTCAGATAAGACCCACATACAGTAAATTTGTTTAATTGTTTAAAAGCTATTTTGAATAGGGAAATTTTTTAAATATTAAAAAAATAAAAAACACCTAGAGTACATAGTCAAATTGATTCTCTAATTTGTACTTTATTGAACTAAAACCATATATTGTAACAACCACACATTTGTACGGAACATTAATTTCTTTTAAAAAAATGCAACACTGATTTTTGAAACTATCCTAGTACATCCATCATCACATCTCAGCCTATCAAAGAACTTGAGGAGAATTATTCCTCTTTAGGAAATCCGCTAAAACTCTTCCTACAAACTCAAGTCAGACTTGATACACAACCAGCTCGTGTCCACCTCCACACCTTCATGTTGCATGTCTGTCTGTCTGTCTCTCCACCTGTCCGCAAATCCATGCTACATTGTCAAGACATCCTCTGGCTGTAAGATCCTTAACATGTTTTGCAATTATTTACATTTATAATTAATACACAGGGTGTCCCAAATATAAGGTGAAAACATTTTGATACAAATCACTTGTAAGTGATTTTGTATTCAATAAGCCTCCTGGATAGTTATTGGTCACAGACGAAGAAAACACAGTAATAATGTAACTACTGTACACTTTAACAAAACACCATTTACAAAGTTTCTTTATAAATGGATTACTTCTTACATTGTGATTATGATTTGAATATCAGTGAATTCCATCGATGTTTATAAATAAACCCTGAAATAGTGGACGATAATGTAACATTAACCTGATACTAAACATGTGATTTGTATTGCAATATAAAAGTTAACATATGATCAGATCTAAGCATCTCTCAACACTAAAACATGTGATTTGTATTACAATATTTATAAGTCTAACTTCAACATCTTGTCAATGGGATCTCAGTTTGAGAGGTTAATATTTAACATTGTTTACTAAATCTGTTTAGCAAAAATTGATAAACATACTATCAGTATCACTCTGAGATAATTATGTATGTTAAATTTGATCACAATCCAACAGGTAGTTTTTAAGGAGTAGAATGTCAAATTGGCTTGAGGTAGTGGGTGAGAGGGCTATCGTTCCATCCAAAAACTCCTACTTTCACTCCTTAGCGATTTATTTCTACTGGGATTCTATTAAACAATATCACACCTCTAGATAGGAAAAAAAAATAGAACAGAAAATTTCACACAAATTACGTTTACAATCAAACGCGTTTCAACGACAAAGTCGCCATTCTCAGTGACAAATAGGATACAATAACTAACTATAGATAGCTAAACTATATATATATATATATATATATATATATATATATATATATATATATATATATATATAATTTTGGGGTTTTTTCCTTATGTCAGCTACTCTCAAATTTTGAATTAGCGAAAAAATGAAACGAACGTTCCGTCATAAGCTAAATATATATCACAGACCAAATTATGATTAAAATTGGTTTAGGCTTTTGTACTGTAAAGTATTACATGTATGCGACAGACAGACATTACTGTAACAACCTTTTTAAAAGAAATTTTGACTTATTAAAACAAATTTTAGAAATATATCCCCACATACAAAATTTCACTAAAATCTGTTCACACGTTTGAGCTATACCACTGCAATACAACAGATAGACATCATTTTCAAGTCACTTTTTCTTATCCAGATAACCTCAAAACTTTATACCACAAAAAACTGTACATCGATTTTTTTAACCCGAAACTAACCTAACCAAACCTAACCTAACTTACCCTAATCTAATCTAACCTAACAAAACATAATCTAACCTAACCTAACCTATACTACTGCAATACGACAGATAGACATCATTTTCAAGTCACTTTTTCTTATTCAGATAACCTCAAAACTTTATTCCACAAAAAACTCGATATCGATTTTTTAACCCGAAACTAACCTAACCTAACCTAACCTAACCTAACATACCCTAATCTAATCTAACCTAACAAAACATAATGTAACCTAACCTAACCTAACCTATACTACTGCAATACGACAGATAGACATCATTTTCAAGTCCCTTTTTGTTATCCAGATAACCTCCAAACTTACATCCACAAAAAACTGTACATCGATTTTTTTTTACCCGAAACTAACCTAACCTAATCTAACCTAACCTAACATAACCTAACCTAACCTAACCTAACTTAACATAACATAACAAAACGTAACATAACATAATATAATATAACATTGTAACCTAACCTCACAGAACATAACCTAACCTAACATAACATAACCAAATCTAATCTAACAAAACATAACCTAACCTGACCTAAACTAAACTACGTAAGTGATAATGTTAAATTACATCAATAACGAGCTATAATCCAACATGTAAAGGAGATTGCAAAAAGCAAACAAGAAGCAATAACAATATAACTAGTCTTGGTATTTAGAATATGCAGGAATTACCGCTACAAAAGACTCTTAATCTGTATCGTGATCGTGATCCCATTGCCTTACCAACGCTCTCTAGTCGTAAATTAAACGAACTGCTGATGGAAAACAACAGAAATGACGCGGTGCGCATAAATCTTGCGCCCATACACCCTCGCAAAGTTCTACGGTAGCTTGGGTGATATACTGCGCTACATACCGCTTATAAATCATTGGTCAGGGGCTTGTTATTGCGGGATCAACACAAGTGGAATACTGTTTGTAATTGGTTATGGCGGCGACGAGATACCGGATGTGGCTTTGGTATGGATGTCACTTCCGGGAAATAATGATGTTCGTAGAAAATAAGCGCTAATTGTCCAGCGATAGAGAAAATAAGGTTTAGTTAAAAGTAACTTTTTACTCATTAACTATACAGACGTGATAAAATGGTTGGAAAACATTGCCCAAACTGTTTTAATTCCCGAACCAAAAATAATTCAAAAGTGAAAACATTTAAGCGGCCTAGCGCCAACTTATTATTTTTTCGGTAAAAAACATACATATCCGTAATCGGAATAACTTCTAGTTTTATTTGATACCCCACATATAATACTTCGAAAAAGAAAATAAGGAGGAGTTTATGGCCAGATGGAAGCTTGTTTAGGTCCTTTTTAAATATTTTCTCAAAGACGGAGTCATTGGTTTATTTATTATTTTTTATTGGCAAAACTACCGAAATAATAAAGCGATCAGAGAAGAACGATTAAAGAGAAGAAAGATGAAAGAAAAAAGATCAAAGAGGAAAGACAAATGAGAAAGATGTGAGAGGAAAGATGATAAAGAGAGATTAAAGAGGGAAGAGAGACATCTGAGAAGAAAGTTGAAAGAGAAAGATCAGAGAGGAAAAACGAAAGAGAGATATCTGAGACTAAAGACTAGAGAGGAACGACGTAATAGAGGAATTAGAAAGAACAATGAAGGATAGCGATCAGAGAGGAAAGATGAAAGAGAGACATCTGGGACGAAAGATGAAAGAGAGAGAATAGATGAAACAGAGAGAAAAATGAAGGGAAGAAAACACAAAGGAAACATGACAAAGAGAGATCTGAGAGGAAAGATAAAAGAGACAAATAAAAAAGAGAAAATTAAAGAGAAAGATCGGAGATTAAAGATAAAAGAGATAGATCTGAGAAAAAAGATGAAAGAGAGAGAGATCTGAGAGGAAAGTTTAAGATGAGAGAGATCAGTTGGGAAAGATTAAAAAGAAAGATAAGGGAGAAAAGATGAAAGAGAGAGAATAGATGAAACAGAGAAATCAGAAAGAAAAAATGAAAGCGAATAAATCAGAGAGGAAAGATAAAGGAGAGAGATCTGAGATTAAACATGAAAGAAAGAAATTAGAGATGAAAGATGAAAGAGAGAGATCAGAGATTAACACATGAAAGAAAGAGATTAGAGAAGAAAGATGAAAGAGAGAGATCAGAGATTAAACATGAAAGAAAGAAATTAGAGATGAAAGATGATAGAGAGAGATCAGAGAGGAAAGATAAAAGGGAGGGATCAGAGTGGAAAGATGAAAAAGGAGATCTGAGATTAAACATGAGAGGAAGAGATTAGAGAAGAAAGATGAAAGAGAGAGATCAGAGAGGAAAGATGAGATGAAATATGAAGGAGAGAGATCAGAGAGGAAAGATGAAAGAGGAGATCTGAGATTAAATATGAGAGAAAAGGAGATTAGAGAAGAAAGATGAAAGAGATAGATCAGATAGGAAAGATGAGATGAAAAATGAAGGAGAGAGATCAGAGAGGAAAGATTAAAGAGAGAAGATCAAACCCAAGAATACAATGAAAAACACGTGTAGATTCTACTACTTACCCTCGGGACTCCCAATCACGTACTTACTACAACGAGCCCCGAGGGTAAAAAGAAATATGTAAAAAAAAAATACAATTAATTCTTTAAACTCTGATATATTATCAAATAAGTTGGGCAAATGTTCTCCTCTGTCTTGAAGATTCTGACAAGTTGTTTTGGAATTCCTCGTTGCTTACAAGTCTATCTCTTTAATCTAACACCAAATTTGGTTTGGTTATTCAGTAAGATGACTTGAAGACAAATCACTGGAGAAATATTCACCAAAGTTGCATGGAATTTCAAAACAAGTTCAAGTTGTCCTACTTGCAAGATCGTCAAGCCGGTGGACAACATTTTAAATATTTGTTTGTGATAACAGATCAGTAGTCTAATTGATTGAAAGGGTTTTTACAGTATGAAATAAACATTGCACAAACTTTCTCACAAAAACAAAATACCAATTGGACAATAATATTCGTCGTAGAAATGTAAGATCGATAGTTTGTTAATAAAAAAGTGAAAATTAATTATGACGGTTGTTTTTGAAAAAAAAGTATTCAGACGTAACGCCTAAAAGTCATGACGCGTAAACTTTTGTCATAAACGCGTCCTCGCGTAATTATGCTGGAGGAAGAGGTGTCAGGATTCCAAGTTATATTTTTACAGTATCCTCAAGATAGGAATGTGTCTGGGGTGGAGAGGATAAGAGAGGCTCCCACACTTTGTTGCGTTTGCTTTCAGCGGTACAACCACAATAAAAAAATATAGACCTCAAATGCTTCTGCGTAAACGCCTACCCTACTTTCGTTTCTTTTATCGGTGTAAATAAGAATAAAACGTTTACAAAAGTCTGTCAGGAAGTTGTAACTTTAGGAATTAAATGTAGCTAAGCAGTAATTTGCGTAGCTAGTTTTCTTGGAATGGGTTGTACCGAGGGAAGCAAGTAGAAGGGAGGACACGCCAGACACACTCCTAGTCTGAGGCTACTGTAGTTTAGGTTTTCAATATTTATCGTGATAGATACCTTAGGTTGGCTTCATATTGTATTGTAAAATAGAGGCAATTTTTCAAAGTTTGCGAAACGGGTGTTTAAATTTTATAAATAAAGTAACAAAGGTGGGATATTTAAGGTTTTTAATGCGATATTGTTTAGAGATACCTGTTGGCCGTCAACTTTTGTTGACTGGAAACAAGTTTCATTATTGTTTTTGCCAATTATTCCTGAAGAGTAACATGTTTTTTATTGTAATTTTAAATACAGTTTTGAGTTTTTATTTTTGATATTTGACTAAAATTATAACGAAATCTGTCGAGCGTATGAAAGATAAAAGAGGGAGAACTGGGAGGGGGGAAAGAGATGAGAGATGAAACCGAGAGATCTGAGAGGAAAGGTGAAACAGAGAGATTGGGAGAAAAATTAAAAAGAGAGAGATTTGAGGCTAAAGATGAAAGAGAGAACTGAGAGAAAAGATGAAAGAGAGAGTGAAATCTGAGAGATAACATGAAAGAGAGAGAGAGAGAGAGAGAGAGAGAGAGAGAGAGAGAGAGAGAGAGAGAGAGAGAGAGAGAGAGAGAGAGTGAGAGAGAGAGAGAGAGAGAGAGAGAGAGAGAGAGAGAGAGAGAGAGAGAGAGAGAGAGATCTCAGAGAAAGCAGAAGGAGAGAAATCTGTTAGGAAAGATGAAAGAGGGAGATCTGGGAGGAATGAAACATAGAGATCTGAGATGAAAGATGAAAGAGAGAGATCTGTTATAAAAAATTAAAGAAAGAGATCTGAGAGGAAAGATGAAATAGAGAGATTGGAGACTAGAGGTGAAAGAGAGAGGTAAATCTAAGACTAAAGATGAAAGAGAAAGATCTGAAAGATAAGATGAAAGAGGGGAAACTGAAAGAAAGGTGAAAGAGGGAGATCTTAGATAAAAATGAAAAAGAAAGAGATTTGAGGTTAAAGATGAAAGAGACATCTGAGAGGAGAGATGAAAAATAGAGATCTGAAGAGAAAGATGAAAGAAATAGATCTGAGAGAAACATGCGATATATCTGAGACTAAAAATGAAAGAGAGATCTGAGAGAAATGATAAAAGATAGAGATCTGAAATGAAAGATAAAGGTTTGAAAGGAAAAAAGAAATAATGAGATCTGAGAGGAAAGATGAAAGATCGAGATGTGAAAGGAATGATGAAAGAAAGAGATCTGAAAGGAAAGATGAAAGAAAGAGATCTGGGAGCAAAGATAGAGATTTGGGAGGAAAGATGAAAGAAAGATATTTGAGAGTAAAGAAGAGATCAGATAGGGAAAATGAAAGAAAGAGATCTGAGAGGAAAGATGAAAGAGAGAAATCTGAGAGTAAAATTGAAACAGAGAGATCTGAGAACAAAGATGAAAGAGAGAGATCTGAGAGGAAAGATGAAAGAAAGAGACCATATATTAACAATATTCCATATAAACTGTTTAATTTTGGGAGATGTAAACAATCAATCACAACACAATGTGAATCTCCACAAATAAAGTAAGCATTATATAAGTTAACCTAAAAATATTTTTTTTAAACTGTTTCAAATTAGTTTTGTAGTGAAACAAGTTATTCACCCATAACAAGTATGTTGTTTAAACTGATAAATTTATTACAAAATAAGTGTTTCCAAGGAAAAGGAATAGTTTTCGCCAAATCTGACGGTAACATTGTTTAATTTGACACATCAATCATTAAAATCATTTCCCGCTTTATTTTCTTATGCCAGCTAACCCAAAAAAGGGGGGGGGAAATGACTAAAATATCCCCAACGTAACAGATTTCATTACAATCAGTCTACCTGTTTGTAGACCATCGTCAGACTGACATCATTGTCAAACTCAGGAAACATCGAAACGTAAAAAATACGACAGTTCAGTTCGATCAAAAAATAATTGAATAGGATCGATGCACATTTCATAATCTCGACGTATCCACGAGGAACATTTTATACGGCGTAAAAAATTGGCAAATTTCCAAACTCTCCAAACTGATGATATCCATCTGTTGTAACAGAGCGCGTATTTAAAACTCCGTCAAAACCCGTGGATTGTCTAACGGTCAGGTAAGGTATGCTTGTCGTGACCTTAACAGATAACGACCTTGTGTTTCAAATTTAAATAATGCAGCTCTTATGTGAGCTCTAGTTTAATCCCGAGCGAATATCCTCGATTTTGGTTCAAATACCGAAGGAGTGGTCGTTCGGTAAAAACATCGCGGACTACAGAGTGTCTGTCAAAAAGTAACACGGTAAGCTCGCTTTGCTCTTCCCATAGACTCACCCAAAACGGAAATCTTTATTTTATTGAAATCAAGTTTCTAATGATGTTAATTTTCATTTATTGTAAATTATTTCCAAAAAGTTTAATTTATATTTTACTTAAATATAAAGTACCACATCGTTCCTGTGGTACTCCGTACACTTAGGCTAGTTGTAAAGACAGTAAGGTCTCCTGGACTTTCTAATGCGCGTCAGGGAAGTTGCAAGCGGGCGGCGTATTTCAGTGACAGAGGAATATGTTACGGACTGTACTAGGTTCTTTCCAGAAATTTTCTTTACAAGGATTCTATGAGGTCCGTTAGGTTAGTTTAGGTTAGTTTAGGTTAGGTTAGGTTAGTTTAGGTGAAGTTAGGTTAGGTTATGTTAGTTTAGGTTAGGTTAGGTCCGTTAGGGCGTAACCTACGCCAAAAAAATAGTGATATACACAATTACGAGGTTCAGAAAACCTGTGTAACAACTGTTTTAAACAAACACCCTACTGGATAAGACTCCTTAATCTACCAAAACAATTTAACTTTATTTAAAAAATCTATAAAACCAACTTTTGTACACTACATTTAGAGGATCCGCTTGAATTATATTGTTTGATGAGGCTGGGCAAGTACCACGATGGCGCCAATATATTTGTTCTACAAAACGATAATGACCGATGGGTTTCCCCCCCCCCCCTCAAGAAATAAAAGAGTATTTGAAACGTATCAGCTGTTAGCCGAATATTTATTATTTATACACCCTGTATTTTAAACACAGCAATTATATTTCGGAAAACATTCAAAATATTAAATCAGACAACAATGTGACCAAAATATGAGTCGTAAAACACGCCCTAAATTACACGTATAAACCGTCGTCTCAAGTGACATTCCCCCTGAAGAAGGCGATTTATGATCGAAACGTTGACACACTAATGTTGGGTATTAGAGTGTAAAGTAGGAAAAGTAGAAATGACTTTCAACCGTGGCGTTAATTTATGATCCAGAAGAATACACGGGGAGTCGTTAGGATTTCGTTAGTAGCCGCAAATAATTGAAAATAATGGGCGAGGATGGAATGCGCGCGCATCCACTCCCAGTAGAGCATGCGCAGTGCATTGAATCGTATTGCGCAGGTTTGTACGATAAAGATATGGCTTTACGAAACTATAAAAACTTGGCGCCCAGTAAATTGTTAAAATATGACTTTTTTAAAAAATATTTGGCGTGTTGCCATACGTTGATAAGAACTGTAATACAGGGTGTTTCAAAATGATCTGTCCTAATTTCGTGGCATCCAAATAAAGGGGGGGAAATGTTATAAACCCGAATTTCTGTTATTTTGTATTATTTTTTCGAATAATAATGATAAATTTAAAAGTTATTAATATTTCGAGTCGAAATTTGGTACACATATTTTTCACGCGACGTTTTTCCCTTATACCAATAATCAAAACTTTATTTTGTAAATTGTCAAAATGGCGGACGTGTAAAATTTTTAAAATTGCACATCTCTAAAACGATTGACGTTACGAAAAATGTAAACGGCCGCCATTTTGAATGTTTATAAGATAATGATTTCATTCTTGGTATATTGGTAAAACGTAACTTTAAAAATATCGTCAATTTATAATTTTTTTGAAAAACACAAAATGACCTACAGACAGATAAAGAAACTTTTCGGGGCATATGTTTACAAGAACTTTTTTTTTTAATTTTGATGGCCCAAAGTTACGATAAATATGCTTGTCTAACTTCTACAAACATTGTATAACTTCAAAATGAACTGAGATAGGAATAACAAATTTCACATAATCTCTGTATTAGTAGTGTAGACTACCACAAAATGTGATAATTTTGCATTTAACCGTTCCATTAAAAATGTTTTACTTCCCAAACCATTTACTTAATTGTCGGTAAAAAAAACAATTTACAAATGTTTGGATCTTTGATATTCACTCAAATTTTAACGAATTCAGAAATTTTTAGTTATAAGAAATGAACGTAGTTAGGTTAGGTTAGTTTAGGTGAGGTTAGGTGAGGTTATGTTAGTTTAGGTTAGGTTAGGTCCGTTAGGGCGTAGCCGACGCCAAAAAAAAAATAGTGATATACACAATTACGAGATTCAGAAAACCTGTGTAACAACTGTTTTAAACAAACACACTACTGGATAAGACACCTTGATCTACCAATACAATTTAACTTTATTTAAAAAATCTATAAAACCAACGTGAGACATGACCAAAATATGCTCAAGTACCAAATCTGTTTCAGATTGATCCAATGGTTTGGACTGTCCACAGACGGCTGCAAGCTTCGTTCCAAGAAAAACTCTTTCCCGCCCATCTTTACGTTTTGATAAGAAACTGATATGATTGTAAACTGCATGGATCTGTAATCTACAGCCTTAAACGTCAAATAATTAAACATGTAGTTAAATCTTCTACCAAAGCCACATCACACTTGAATACTAATTACATATATCTCCTTCTTCTTTTCTTCTTCGTCTTCTTTTCACCTCCTCCTCCTCCTTCTACTTCTAAATCTTCTTATTCTCCTCCTAATTCTTTTACTTCTCCTATATCGTTTTTATTTGGTTTTGATGAAAAGTACGAAAGTTTGTGCAACCATTTTGCACTGTCACTTTTCCAAAACGGTCAATATAATGCAGTGAAAAATCAGAAACAAATCGCAATTATATTTTAGAAGGGGAAATAGTGTTTGATTGTTAACAGCCGAAATAGCTCAGTTGGGAGAGCGTTAGACTGAAGATCTAAAGGTCCCTGGTTCGATCCCGGGTTTCGGCATTACTTTTTTATACGCTTGTCAGTTATTTTTGAAAATATTTTCTACAAACAAAAGACTCTAAATAAACTGCATTGTACAAATATTTATAGCGATTTTATTTTATTTTTAGAATCCGGACAATTTGGATTCCGGGCATTGCAGTTCTTTCTATGACAGATTTTTTGTTTTTTTTACCGATAACTAATAAACCGATATTTTTTGAGACATGGAAATTAATACGTTTTGTTACGGTCCTTAAGGGTTACCTTGTCTAAAATTTGATCAAAATTCTCACGGCCGATTTTGAGGAAATCGTAATGTTTGTTTTTTTATGAATTGTTTAATTCAAATTTTAAATTATCTAGATATTTATCAAATATCTCCACATAACAAATTTAATTATTGTCAGTTTAGGTGTTACAGTCAGACTAAAATTTTGAAACTTTAGGGGCAACTAAATCAGAAAAATTCAACATAGTTTTATTTTAAAACACTTAATTGTTAACAGCCGAAATAGCTCAGTTGGGAGAGCGTTAGATAATTCTTCAAAAACATTATCTCTAAATTTTCCTGTAGCTTAAAGGATAACTGAATAATAATACACTAAATAAAAATATGTAAAAACTAATATCATAAACTGTGTTTTGTAGTAATGGGCAATGAATGTCATAAACTGTGTTTTGTAGTAATGGGCAATGAATGCCATAAACTGTGTTTTGTAGTAATGGGTAATGAATGTCATAAACTGTGTTTTGTAGTAATGGGCAATGAATGTCATAAACTGTGTTTTGTAGTAATGGGTAATGAATGTCATAAACTATGTTTTGTAGTAATGGGTAATGAATGTCATAAACTATGTTTTGTAGTAATGGGTAATGAATGTCATAAACTGTGTTTTGTAGTAAAGGGTAATGAATGTCATAAACTGTGTTTTGTAGTAATGGGTAATGAATGTCATAAACTGTGTTTTGTAGTAATGGGTAATGAATGTCATAAACTGTGTTTTGTAGTAATGGGCAATGAATGTCATAAACTGTGTTTTGTAGTAATGGGTAATGAATGTCATAAACTATGTTTTGTAGTAATGGGTAATGAATGTCATAAACTATGTTTTGTAGTAATGGGTAATGAATGTCATAAACTGTGTTTTGTAGTAATGGGTAATGAATGTCATAAACTGTGTTTTGTAGTAATGGGTAATGAATGTCATAAACTATGTTTTGTAGTAATGGGTAATGAATGTCATAAACTATGTTTTGTAGTAATGGGTAATGAATGTCATAAACTGTGTTTTGTAGTAATGGGTAATGAATGTCATAAACTATGTTTTGTAGTAATGGGTAATGAATGTCATAAACTATGTTTTGTAGTAATGGGTAATGAATGTCATAAACTATGTTTTGTAGTAATGGGTAATGAATGTCATAAACTATGTTTTGTAGTAATGGGTAATGAATGTCATAAACTGTGTTTTGTAGTAATGGGCAATGAATGTCATAAACTACGTTTTGTAGTAATGGGTAATGAATGTCATAAACTATGTTTTGTAGTAATGGGTAATGAATGTCATAAACTATGTTTTGTAGTAATGGGTAATGAATGTCATAAACTGTGTTTTGTAGTAATGGGTAATGAATGTCATAAACTATGTTTTGTAGTAATGGGTAATGAATGTCATAAACTATGTTTTGTAGTAATGGGTAATGAATGTCATAAACTATGTTTTGTAGTAATGGGTAATGAATGTCATAAACTATGTTTTGTAGTAATGGGTAATGAATGTCATAAACTATGTTTTGTAGTAATGGGTAATGAATGTCATAAACTATGTTTTGTAGTAATGGGTAATGAATGTCATAAACTATGTTTTGTAGTAATGGGTAATGAATGTCATAAACTGTGTTTTGTAGTAATGGGTAATGAATGTCATAAACTATGTTTTGTAGTAATGGGTAATGAATGTCATAAACTATGTTTTGTAGTAATGGGTAATGAATGTCATAAACTATGTTTTGTAGTAATGGGTAATGAATGTCATAAACTGTGTTTTGTAGTAATGGGTAATGAATGTCATAAACTATGTTTTGTAGTAATGGGTAATGAATGTCATAAACTATGTTTTGTAGTAATGGGTAATGAATGTCATAAACTGTGTTTTGTAGTAATGGGTAATGAATGTCATAAACTGTGTTTTGTAGTAATGGGCAATGAATGTCATAAACTGTATTTTGTAGTAATGGGTAATGAATGTCATAAACTATGTTTTGTAGTAATGGGTAATGAATGTTATAAACTGTGTTTTGTATTAATGGGTAATGAATGTATTTTGAATGATGGCCGCCATTTTGAAGTGCTCCTCTAGTTTTTCCATACAGATCTTGTCTTCCATTACTATTTTTGTAAAATACATTTCCATTGAAAACGATTTTTTATATTTTTCATACTCAAATTTTATTCTAGGTTAATCTCGGGGTGTTGTAGACAATTACCAAGGAATAATATTTTCATGTTATTTTCCGATTACTCAATTATTTTCTACAGAAATAGGTAATAAAGAATCCATTTTGTTTGCCGTTAGAAAAAGGAAAATATTGTCCCTCTTGTTAATAGTTCGTAAACTTAACAGTTTCTGAGATATTCGACGTTTAAAAGCTTTAAACAGCCGCCATTTTGAAATGAGTAAAAGAAATCGGTTGATTATTTTCCTCAAATCGGGTCTTTATAACACTAACCAGCATTGAAAATTTCAACTCTATAACATTAATCATTAGAAATATATGAATTTTTCGTTAAAACACAAAATGGCCTCTAGAAGCATTTTAAGTTGACATTATATAAACTTTTTGATGTGAGGAATAAGCTCCTGAATTTCTTAAAGTTTATTTTAAACTCTATATGGGTTAATTTGAATTAGAGTAACATTTAAACAATAGTCCGAATCTTTACGCTTCTAATATTAAAGCTACCGGCCACCGAGGCCAACCAGTGGTTAGGTTAAAGTTCGTTCTTCCGGTAAGGCTAAATTGATATGCACTGATGGGTATCCTATACTTTCTTCTAATGTGAACACCCTGTATCAGTAAGTATAGCTTAATATTTATTCTCACTGTCATCCTAATGAATGGTTAGTAGTGATGACTTCATTATTTCTCCCAGTGTTGGTGTTTTGTTCTTGTGTACATTACTACTTTCAGTTACTTCTATTCTATAAATACTACAAGAGAAGTGCTAAACAATTGCCACAATAACGATTTAACGAACTAAAGAAGGCCTACCTCTTGACAGAACAACTATCCATAATAATTACCACCTAAGCCCTAACAGTAAGAAACAGCTGTTTATACTGGAAGTCCACCTCAGGGGACTATATTGGGATCTATACTTTACTCGTATCTAATCTACGAAATGATAGACAACTGTTACTAGATATCAAGTGAAATGTCAAAGCACAGCTGATCGATCAGCTGATGAGTTGGAGGACAGCCCACGGCGCACTTAGTTCTATGTCATTCCGATAGAGTGTACTGTATCTTTTCTGTTAATGTAATCTTTTAATTGATATTATAAGGAAATCAGTGGGTGTATTAATGAGTATATCGTTTCCTGTTTACGTTGTATTTTGAGGTTAGAACAGCTGTGAACGTTTTGGCAGCCATTTTGTACGAATTGCGTGTTATTTGTTGTAAGAGCCGTAGGGTTTTTTTACGAATCTTCAAGTTTTATGACTTAAGTACACAAAAAAAATGATTTTCGACAAGCCGTCCGTCCGTCGTCGTTGTCGTCTGTACGTAAGCACGATAGCGGTCACAAAAATTAAGATAGAAACATGAAATTTGGTGTAGAGGACTGTAGTGTGCTTGTATAGAACTGTATTGAAATTCGGAAAAATCAAATTGAAAATACCAAAATGGCGGCCATTTTAAACAGTTTTTGTTCATACCTCGCGTGTTATTCAACTTATAACTTATTAAATTATATAAAAATATGCAGCTTTCAATTCTGCATGTAAAAGTAGTGAAGTTATTATGAAAAAAGTAATTTTGAAAACTGATCTTCCAAAAAGTGTAGTATTAACATAGTTACCAGATCCAGCAGTCATCATGACCGTAAGGAATAGATTCTCCTTCAAAGAGGCTATGCACAGATTCGAGGCGAGACTTTGTAACATACAGGGTGTTCAGAAACTGTAGTACCAAACTTTAAGTGGTGGTTATAAGGGTCAAAATAAGAAAAGAGTTCCTATAAATATGTTCAAAAACACTTCGTTACCATCTGTCGGCCATTTTGTTTTTTTTGAGTCGAGTCAAATTTGCGTGTACACATTGGTTTGAATTGGTTGGTTTACCAGTATAACAAGAACCAAAACTTTATCTAATAAATTTTCAAAATGGCGTCCGTTTATATGTTTTATAATGTTTTAGAGATATCCAATATTAAAAATTTCAGTCATCATCGCTAATTTATAAGAAAAAGTTTTGATTCTTTTTATTGATAAAAATCTAGCGTGAAAGATATTTACACGAAATTTCGACTCGAAAATAATTAACAATTATTTTTCAAAAAAAACACAAAATGGCCGATAGATTGAAAAAGAAGCTTTTCCGGACATATGTTTATAGGAACTTTTTTCTTTATTTTGACCTGTATAACCACTACTTAAAGTATGGCACGACATTTGTTGAACACCCTGTATAAACGTCAAGAAAGTAGTGATACACAATTACAAGGTTCAGAAAACCTGTGTAACAACTGTTTTAAACAAACACCCTACTGGATAAGACTTCTTGATCTATCAATACAATTTAACATTTCCTACAAGACACAAGAAACCAACTTTTGGGCGTTACATTTAGAGGATCTGCTTGTATTACAGTGTATGATGGGGCTGGGTAAGTACCAAGATGGCGCCCATCAACTTGCGCAGTTTATTTACAGATATTATTTATCGATCATTAACCTTGAACTCTGGTATACGCACAATAGAGCTGCAAAAATGAGGTTAATGTACGATAAAGAGATAAGAACCTTATTCCTTATCACCTATGTAGATAAAAGCTGATTCTGTATTGAATTTAAAATTATGTACAAACTTTAGATATACACGAAAACTGAACACATTTAATTGTTGGTAATTGTCTACAACACACAAGATTAGCCTAAAACCAACATTTTTGTTTAATTTCTACAAATTTGTATCTTCAAAATCTTCCTGCAATACCTTCAGCTATTTGTCTAATAACGGGTTCCAGACTTCTTACATACACTGTATATGATTATTGTTGACGATGCTAAACACGAGTTCCCGAAGTGGAAGTGAGTGTTTTAGTCCTGCAGGATAAAGTCTTGAGAGGATTGGAGAGTAAGGGAAGGAGAAATCGTACTTAGGGAGGACCACAGAATCTGAATAGCTCAATCAAGCTCTAATTTGCTAAAGTATCACCTATACCATAGCTTCTTGGAAAGCTCAGGAATAAAACGAGGCTCTTAGGAAAGAGGTGTTTTTCATGGGTTGTTATAGGGACCTCCCCAACTAACCTTGGTGTCCAGTCAGATTAAAGTGCATGCACATTTTTCACCTAGTTAAAAAAAAAACCAAAAAACTACATGAATATCCAGCCAAGGTCACAGTGTATTTAATCTTTAGTGAATACAGGCTAGACATTTCCAAAGGACACTAGCTTCATCATCTTGAATTAGATTCCACGCTTTTATCTTTCCTATCGGGTCTCTCTTGACCAACTCTTGATCTTTTTCGACTCTGACGAAGAACTAGGAGTCAATATTTATTAACTAACAATTAAATTACCTTTGGTTTCCACCAGGTGACTTCTTTTTTATATACACTTACGCGTTTCGAAGCGTGCGCTCCATCTTCAGAGTTCTATTTTCTTTTTCACTCGGTTGAGATCGTTATACATTAAAATAACACATAAAATCACACGGACACTACATATATATGTTTATAAATTAATACATCGTTTATGATAACGCGACACTTGCGATGCGTATCACATCAATGTCCTAGGACAAATAACGTCTCGTATTTATTGTATGTTTATTTAAGATTACTATCTTGGACCTTAATTGCCGTGTCGTATATCGTGTTGGAAGAAAAGTTTAGTTGGTCGTTCAGTAAAATAGAACTCTGAAGATGGAGCTTACGCTTCGAAACGCGTAAGTGTATATAAAAAATAAGTCACCTGGCGGAAACCAAAGGTAATTTAATTGTTAGTTAATAAAATATTGACTTGGATACTATCAACATGATTCTTAATATTTATGTTCTTTTCTACCTTTCTTTATAAGGTGGTCATAACTGAAAGGTTTTTCCTATTTAAACAATAAAAAAAAAACAGCTGATTTAAATCTACTTTTTTTCTAACTATACAGGGTGTTCCGAAAAAGGTGAACTGGCTATTCATTTTCGTATCAAGACGAACCAAAAAATTTCAAATAATCATCAGCCTATCCACCATTTTATTCTTTTACAAAATGCTTTATAACTCCAGCAATTAATGAGCTATTGAGTTCAGATTTGGTATATACATTGTGTATGTTATGTTTTACAAGTGTGCCAAATACAAAAACTTTAATTTTATAAATTTCAAAATGGCGGACGTTTGAAACTCTCAACGTCGAATATCAAAAACTTTAGAGAATCCACCATCAGATTGGTTAGTTAAACACAAATAAAATCTATTAAAATACTTCAGAAAACCCAATTTTGTAGATTATTAGAAGTTAAAAATATTACAGTAAATGCTCAATCTGCTCTGTTCATGTCTAAGCATTGTTGAAACCAATTCCTTGGAAAAGTTTAGTAAGCTCCATTTTGAAATAGTTACGAGTAACATTTGAATTTTTTATACAATTTGGAAAAATGGATTTTAATTATTTTTGTTTATTAAAAATATTAAAATTAAAAAATATTTTGGTTCTAGCACAATCTTGGGTGTTGTAAACAACTACCAAAAAATTATGTTTACGGGTTTTTATCAATATCTCTGTTATCCTTTAACCTACAGAAAAAATACAAAAACAGTTTTGTTTCTCGTTAAAAAAGGAAACATTTTTGTCTCGTGTGATTTTTTCGTAAAATTAATGGTTTTCGAGATATTCAATATTAAATATTTTAAACGGCCGCCATTTTGAAAATTTAAAAAATGAAGTCTTTGTGTTTGGTACACATGTAAAACGTAACATACATAATGCTTATACCAAATATGAAATCAATATCTTTACTATTTTTGGAGTCATAATGTGTTTTTATAAAAGAACAAAATGGCGGATTGACGTATAATGAAGTGGAATTCGACTATTTATATTACCTAACATTTTGTGTTTGTTTTAACGTGTATAACAAGAAAATGAATAACCCTTTCACCTTTTTCGGGACACTGTATTTTCTAGTCCCTGACTAAAATACACTGACCCAACCACCAAAAGTTTTAAATCACTCTCAAAACATAACCAATTAAACAAAACTGGAAGAGAGGGGCGTGACTTTCAAGATGGCGGCTATTATTAAGTCGTCAGAAATATCCCTCCATGACAGTTTGGTTCAACACAAGTACCTACAGCGTAGGAAGATAAATTTTCAGCAAAGTGTTTAATTTTCGATTACAGCTACTGTAATTTACCCAATGTGATGTGGGCGCCCGAAGCGTGTTACTCAAAACGAAATGCACACAATGTAGAGTCTTATCAAGTTAGAGATTTGGTTTTTAACGTTCCCTGCAAACTGCACAGTGAATCTTTTAGTTATTGAATAAATTAAGATGTTAGTTTAAAAGAAAATACTTGGTATATGATTAAGGACCTGAAGAAGACCATACTTGAGCGAAACGTGCTGTGAGTTTTTGTTTATTTGTGATTTGTGTGCGAGTTTGTCAACTGTTTAAATTTTAATAACTGAAAAAAAGATGGAGGCACTTATAAATGGATAGGTTTCATCTGAGCTACTTGGAGTTTGGGTGCGCAGTGGGTCTAAGCAGCAGTGAGGTGGTGGGGGAAGCGGTCGCCTCAGTCTGTGTTGGGTGTTGGTACTAACAACGCTGTCTGCAAGACCGCTGGATCGTGGACAATAGTCGGCGCCGACTGTTTCCCCTACAATGCCTCTGTCCCCACGCGGCCTCGAACTACAAACTTTACCTCCCCTCCACGCGCAGCTCACAGCTCAGATGAAACCTGTCCATTTTAAATTTTATGTCAAATGAAAACATTTAGTTAACGTAAAAATAATCTTTTTATTTTTCTCAATTATTAGCTTTTATTATTTTAAAAATTAAAAATTAATAAAAATTTGACGAAATAAATAAGTCTGAAAATGGATATTATTGACTCCTTGAGTAGAGCTAAGATTTTCAGTATCTGTAACAACTCCTTGAAGTCTTCAAGGTGTGCTGTCCTTCAAGTCTGGGATCACCTGTTGTCCCACTTCGCCTACAGGTAATGACCATCCTGTCCCAGGTTCTGTACCTCACCACGGCTCTTTCTATATAATCCCAGACGTGTTCAAGTGGACACGCCCTAACCTAACCTAACCTACACCCTGGCAATGCCCTTTTAATCCCTCTTCCTACAGTTTTTTTCTTACTTAACCTAAACTAACCTAACGTATACCCTGGCAATGCCCATTTAATCCCGCTTCCTACAGTCTTTTTCTTACTTAACCTAACCTAATCTAACATACACCCTGGCAATGCCCATTTAATCCCGCTTCCTGGAGTCTTTTTCTTAATTAACCTAAACTAACCTAACGTATACCCTGGCAATGCCCATTTAATCCCGCTTCCTAGAGTCTTTTTCTTAATTAACCTAAACTAACCTAACGTACACCCTGGCAATGCCCATTTAATCCCGCTTCCTGGAGTCTTTTTCTTAATTAACCTAAACTAACCTAACGTATACCCTGGCAATGCCCATTTAATCCCGCTTCCTGGAGTCTTTTTCTTACTTAACCTAAACTAACCTAACGTACACCCTGGCAATGCCCATTTAATCCCGCTTCCTAGAGTCTTTTTCTTAATTAACCTAAACTAACCTAACGTATACCCTGGCAATGCCCATTTAATCCCGCTTCCTAGAGTCTTTTTCTTACTTAACCTAACCTAACCTAACGTACACCCAGGCAATGCCCATTTAATCCCGCTTCCTGGAGTCTTTTTCTTACTTAACCTAACCTAACCTAACGTACACTCTGGCAATGCCCATTTAATCCCGCTTCCTACAGTCTTTTTCTTACTTAACCTAACTAACCTAACGTATACCCTGGCAATGCCCATTTAATCCCGCTTCCTACAGTCTTTTTCTTAATTAACCTAAACTAACCTAACGTACACCCTAGCAATGCCCATTTAATCCCGCTTCCTGGAGTCTTTTTCTTACTTAACCTAAATTAACCTAACGTATACCCTGGCAATGCCCTTTTAATCCCTCTTCCTACAGTTTTTTTCTTACTTAACCTAAACTAACCTAACGTATACCATGGCAATGCCCATTTAATCCCGCTTCCTGGAGTCTTTTTCTTACTCAACCTAAACTAATCTAACGTATATCCTGGCAATGCCCATTTAATCCCGCTTCCTACAGTCTTTTTCTTACTCAACCTAAACTAATCTAACGTATATCCTGGCAATGCCCATTTAATCCCGCTTCCTGGAGTCTTTTTCCTACTTAACCTAACCTAACCTAACGTATCCTGGCAATGCCCATTTAATCCCGCTTCCTACAGTTTTTTTCTTACTTAACCTAACCTAACCTAACGTATCCTGGCAATGCCCATTAAATCCCACTTCCTGCAGCCCTTTTCTTACTTTTCACCACATAAATTCTTTCTGGAAAATATTTTTAATTTGCGAATTTTTGAAACATTTAAGTGCCTATAACTCCTAAACGGTTAGAGATATAGAAAAGTACCCAAAAAATAAAAAATGCCTTTAAACTATCGGTTATATCTAAATATCACAGTACGAAACATCTATTAGAAAATTACGAAATGGCCAACATTTTTAAAAAATTGCGAATGAAATAAACACTTTGTTAAGTCTTCTAGTTTTAAACTCAAAACAATCCTTGGATTAACATGATTATTTGATCGAATTGTTCATTTTTTTCATGAATAAAGAAACTAACCTTTTGTCATAACTAAAAAGTAACGTGGGCACGACTAAAAATGTTTTTCTTTTCTAAAAGTCCGTTTTAAATCGAAATATGGTTGAAATAAACTATATTAATCAATAAAAAATTCTAGTCAACGAAACTAATAACTACATAATACTGTTAATGTTTACATAGAAGTTGTTTATTGTTAACAGCCGAAATAGCTCAGTTGGGAGAGCGTTAGACTGAAGATCTAAAGGTCCCTGGTTCGATCCCGGGTTTCGGCAATAACTTTTTATATACGTTTTTTAATATTTATATCTATGTAGAACATATTTATTGTAGGCCTACTTTTTAATTTATTTTTTAAGTGCCCGTATAATTTTGTTTCACTATGACTGTCCGCAATGACGTACAATGACGATATTCAAATCATTTTAAATGATTTTCGTGCAGATTTTAATCATGTTTTGGAACTTTTTTTTTTTTAATAACTCAATATTTTTTGGTGTGACTACCATAAGAAAATAACCCAAACTTACGATTTTCTAAAAATCGATTTAAGGACTTAAGCCTATCTTCGTGAGTTCGTTAATTATCGGTCAAAATCTATAATGGTGCTGTTATTAAACACGCAATTCCTCAAAATCACCACAACCGATTTTGATCAAATTTTGGTGAAACGTGAAGATTAATGCCATCTATTGAATCACAATTAAAAAGCTTTTTGCGCCTAAAGGAAATAATTGGTGGAAACATAACTGTGCCTTTATTGTCTTTTATGAAAGAAGTAATCCACAAATCAAAAATAAAACTACACATTTAACGTTAGACAGTTTGCCTTGTGTACGTTTCGATAATATAGTTACCATCATCAGAGGGTATAAACTAATGCTAAACTAAATGCTACAGTGAGATGACTTTTATAGAGACAATGGTACGTAGTGGGAGGGGCGAAGGGCCGCTCAAACCAACTACTCTAATATAAAAGGAACAAACAAACATTTACTTTTCTTTTAACATCCACCTTCACTTATTCTTGGTTTAAATCCCTCTCTTTCATTATTCCTATCAGGTCTCTCTTGACCAACTCTTGTTCTCTTACAACAAATACAGTATTAGATTATTAGAGGCCGAGAGGCTCTTTATTTTATGTTCTTTTCTTCTATTTTTTAAGACAATGATGACGTAAGAGTTTTCCCTTTAAAGCAACAACAAAAATCAATTTAACCGAAATACATGAAAGTTTCTGTAGCCTATGTGTAGAACTACATTACAGCATGGTAGGTTATCAAAATGAACGCTGGTAGCCTAGCGCGAAGCAGGAAGAATGACTTGATGATGACTTAGTCATCGAAGCGTCCTTTTATATTCCAAAACTTCAGCAGTTTATTTCTTTTATCAAAACCAAGTTTATTCAAACTTATTTCCTAAAATTGATTATTTTTCTATCCAGCCGCCATTTAATGTTTTTTTTTGTTTTTTTTTAATCATATCTTTTTAACTGTAAAATAATAAACCGATATTCAGTACTCATTTCAAAATGGTGGTTATTTAAACTTTAGAAAGTCGAATATTTCAAAAACCGTAAATTTTACAAAATATTTTCCCTTTTTCAAGACAAACAAAATTTTCTTATTCTTTCTGTAGCTTAAAGAATAACAAACAGGTTATGGACAAAAAAAAAAAAAATTCGAACTGGAAAATAATAATGAATAAATTTGTTTTCTTTGAAATTTCATTTACGAAAAAAAAACTAATGTAAAACAAGTTCTGTATGAAAGAAACTAGAGGAGCACTTCAAAATGGCGGCCCTCTTTCAAAACACATTACTACAAAACAGAGTATGATATTAATTATTACATATTATTATTTAGTCATGATAATTCAGTTGTCTTCAACCTACAGGAAAATTTGCAGATGTAGACAATTACCAAAAATTAATATATTCAGTTTTTTATCAATAACTTAGTTATTCTTTAAGCTACAGAAAGAATAAAAAAACTTTTTTGGGTACTTACGTATTACCGCCACCGCAGCAGAAGTTGCTAATGCGCATGCGCCAATATTTGCTTACTTTGCGATCTAATTATATATCACGACAGGTTTGGCCAGGTAGCTATATATATATATATATATATATATATATATATATATATATATATATATATAATCACCTGGCCAAACCTTTCGTAAGTTTATTGAAGTTAATAATTTGAAATTAGATCATGGATAAACGTGAGCTTTAAAAGTGAAGTGCCGCCAATCTAAGCCTAAAATTTTTGCGACAAATCATAAAATGAAAGTATATGAATCTCAAAGCTGAAAAAAAAATGGAATTCTGCTTCCCTTAAACCAGTTTGCTCTTTATTGGCGCATGCGCATTAGCGCAACTTCTGCTGCGGTGGCGTTAATACGTAAGTACCCTTTTTTGTTTGTCGTTAAAAAAGAAAAATATTTTGTCTCTTGTGTATATTTTGTAAAATTAACAGATTTCGAGATATACGACGTTAAAAAGTTTAAACAGCCGCCATTTTGAAATGAGTAAAGGAAATCGGTTGATTATTTGTCTCAAATTGGGCCGTTATAACACTAAGTAGTATGCAAAGTTTCATCACCATATCACTTTTTGGTACAAAGATAAGATTTTTTTGTTGAAAACACAAAATGGTGGTTAGACAGAAAACTAAGTATTTTAGAAAATATGTTTATAAATACTTTTTAATTGGTTTTGTTGTGAGGAATAAGCTCGTAGTTTTGGAACGATTTTTGGAAACACCCTGTATAAAGATTTTTTTTTTTTTTTAACTGTCATTGGTTCATTTTTGACAACTAACGAAGAGATATTTTTGATGAGTGAGACAGTTTGCCCAATGATTCAGCAAATTTATTGTTTAATTGTAGTCTAACAGTTATAGGCCTACAAAACAAATGTTCCTAGGCTCACCCTGAAGTTAGTAAAAATTAATTAGGCTTCCAACAATATTTTAAATAACCTACCGTGGAAACTAACCTATAATTAAAACTGCTCTTTTTGGTAACTATGACTCAAAACATGGTAATTATCTACAATACCAGGCTTAATGACAAGAAATAAATCAATAACTGTTTCAGTTGGAATCTTTAATTATTTATTTTAATTTCTGCAGTGCCTTCTGTATCTATGTTTGAAATGGTGTAATTACGAAGTTGTAAATCAAGGAACCCACAGCAAATCAGAATGACACATGTTCTGTTCAGTTTATCCGCAATGGTTATTCCTTTGGTAATAAGTTATTGCAGGCTGTCCTTGAATTTTGTAACTTAATCTACTGAAAATTAGTTAACAAAGGTGCCATCGTGGTACTTGTCCAACCCATACAATGTATTACGATCAGATCCTCTAAATGTAATACAAAATAATTTGGTAGGCTTTGTAGGAAATGTTAAATTGTTAGATCAAGAAGTTTTATCCAGTAGGGTGTTTGTTTAAAACAGTTGTTACACAGGTTTTCTGAACCTTAAAACGGGCAACTTAGATGTGTATATTAAAAGGTCTCCACTCGCTTCGCTCATCCTAGTCTCTCGGCCTTGAAACTGTATTCACTTATGAGGTCAAGATTCCAAATTATATTTTTAACAATAACTTCGCTATTTTTCCTCGTAGAGATGTAAGGTTGGTACCATTGCATGCAGAATTGAAATCTGCAAATTTTCATTCAATTTATTGTGTTGTTAAGTTGTATTAACGCGAGATATGAAGAAAAAACTGTTTAAAATGATCGCCATTTTCTTTTGGTTCATTGTACGATGTTTTTGCAAGTTTAACATCTAGTGTAGAATGTACTAACCGTATTAGGCCGTTAGGAAGCTGAACTGTATAGTGTAACAAGGCCTTGCGCAAAATGCTTGCCTTGTGGGCATGCGCACTGCACGTCTCTATGCTCCATTAAGCACAATGTCTGTGATCATCTTGAGGAGGCAATATCGTAACCACCCTACCTATCGAAACTAGAAATAAAATTGTTACAATTATGTTTTTGTGATATTAATATTCACACATAGAGAAAGTTTTTTGATGGGTTAAAAGTGTAGGAGTTTTTTAAATAATATAAATCAGATGTAGCGATTTTGATGAAATGTAGCTCACCATTTCTTGAAAAATCTCGGTTTTTGAGTTATCAATAGAAAACCACACAATCAGCCATGGGGACGTAATTTCGAACCCTGATCTCTCAGAAATTACATTCGTAAAGTTACGAGATCAAAAAGGACCGCGTCACCAAAACGAGCGTAGCGATCTACAGGGTGTTTCCAAAACTTCATGAGTTTATTCCTCATATCGAAACGAATTAAAAAGTTCATTTAAACATACTTCCTAAAATCGTTAGTTTTCAATCTACCAGCCATTTTGTGTTACAAAAATCATATCTTTTAAACGGTAAACTATATAGAGTTGAAATTTTGCATGCAAGTTATTGTTATTATAGTTGTGTATAATATATTAAAAAGTCTCCACTCGCTTCGCTCGTATCATGGACGCGGTCATCGTAACTATACGAATATCAGATTTTCTTTTGAGGTTATGTTCCGAAATTACTTTTTGTAAAATAAATTCGTTATTTGCCATCGTAGAGAGGTGGGGTTGGTACCACTGCATGCAGAATTGTAATCTGCAAATGTTATCTAATTTTGAGGGTTATATATCCAATAACACACGATATATGAATAAAAAACTGTTTAAAATGGCCGCCATTTTGACTTTTTCAGTTTGATTTTTCTAAATTTCAGTAGAGTTCTATACAAGCACACTATATATAGTCCTCTAAACCAAATTTCATGTTTCTATCTTAATTTTTGTGGCCGCTATCGTTCTTACGTACAGACGACAACGACGACGGACGGATTTGTCGAAAATCATATTATGAAAAAACAGAGGTCGAAATTTTACGATGATCAAATTTAAATAGTTTACTGTGTAGACTTTTAAAAATTCAAAATGAACTTAAAACATATTCCCAACTATTTCAATTTTTTCCCCCCTACTGCAATACTTCCTTATACACAATGAGAAAGTAAAAATACAAAATAAAAATGGCTGATTTATTGTAAATCCGGCGGACTTGCTCTATTAACAACAACAACAACAACCTAAGATTCCGAGTCCAGGAGCTGTACTTATCTCACTCAGGGATCTACATATTGCCATGCCTCATCGCGCATGCGCGTGATAAACCACGCCCACTACGACCACGCCCACTCAGAGTCACGTGACAGATTTGCACCTTTTGCTGACTACAACGGTGGTCTTTAAACTGTTATACTACGGCTACCAATAAAATGAGCATAGTGCATCCTCTTTCATTGAAAAAAGAAACCATCGAAGAATAGGCTTCTTGTTGTTTAAAAGGCGAAAAAAATTTCGTTCATCATCAATAATAAAAAAAAAAGAATTATTTAACCCTTGAATAGTTTAATAGATTCGGAAGAGACTATATGAAATAAGGTGTAGATTCAGCTATGGGCTTCGGGATTGCAAGGCTATTATACATTTTGTTTACATTCCTTGTTGTTTAAAGGTAAAAAATCTTTTTAGTAATTAGCGCCTATAAAAGAAATAACATAAAATAAAGACCCCCAGCCTTTGAAATTTTAACAACCTCAAAATCGGAAGAGAACAAGTGTTGGTCAAGAGAGACCTGATAGAAAATGAAAGAGAGGGATCTAACCCAAGACTACATGAAATAAGAAGATCTATTTAGTATTCCTACACAATTGTTACCTCGCACACAATATTTATTTTAAATTGCAATGAGCAACTTTTACAATAAAACACGGTAAACTAAACAAATGGATTTCATTATTACTAGACTATTAAAAACATCATAATTTAAAAATATTTTTGTTTTAGGCTAATTTAGGTTATTTTAGACAATTACCAGGAAATTATATTTTCAATGTTTTGACAATAATTCGGTTATGATTTGAGCTAGAGTGAAAATACAAAAACTATTTTGTTTGAAATTTAAAATGGATTTTTTTTGTATCTTATAAATTGTTAAAAAAGTTAACAGTTTTCGAGATATTCAACGTTAAAAATTTTTAAACCGCCAACATTTTGAAAATATACAAAACAATAATTTCTAAAAATCGTCGCAATCAATTTCGTTTAAATTTTGGTGATTAATAACTTTACGTCGTACCAATCATATGTGTTCAGCTGTGATAAATTCATTAGTTTTTACTTTACCCAGTGATATCGGTACAAGACTATTGCGCATAACTTCTGCGCAGCTAGTTTCCTAGAAACAGCATCAGCTCCACAACGTACACTAGAGGCACGCCGCCGTAGAGTTTGACACAGCGCACATATAAATATATTATAATTATTGACATTTACAATAGTTGTCCAGAGGGCAGCACCTCCTACATCTTATCGTCTAACCATCGCAGCATATTGTGCACTGAACAGACCCCATAAACACTTCCATGCCCTTAAGTCTTCTGTGCTTCTATCTAACAATCATTGCGCAAACTTGCTTAAATAAACACCTCTGAATTCCTAGTTCGGGGAAATTTTTTTTTTTGAAAAACAACTGAAACGATTTTGATTATATTATAGTTATTTATAGTCACTAAGGACATACTTAAAACTGGTCATAATCTCCTAAAAAATCCTGATTTAAAAGTTGAAAATAAACAAAACACGATGTCTTGACTATAGTAGGATTTAGCGATCGGTGACTACACATTTCAAGGCAATTGTACCACTTCGTCTGTAATAATATCGTCCATCGCTTGTTTCTCACATCACAGACACATTGTCTTTGTAGCTACGATATATCTCGGAACGTCATAATGTCTAGGCTTCATTTAAAAAAAGCTATTTTATCTTGTATGAAAGGATATCTTATCGTATATGAAAGGATATCTTAATGTGTATGAAAAGATATATTATCGTGTATGAAAGGATATCTTATCGTGTATGAAAGGATATCTTATCGTGTATGAAAGGATATCTTATCGTTTATGAAAAGCTATCTTATCGTGTATGAAAGGATATCTTATCGTGTATGAAAGGATATCTTATCGTGTATGAAAGGATATCTTATCGTGTATGAAAGGATATCTTATCGTGTATGAAAGGATATCTTATCGTGTATGAAAGGATATCTTATCGTATATGAAAGGATATCTTATCGTGTATGAAAGGATATCTTATCGTGTATGAAAGGATATCTTATCGTGTATGAAAGGATATCTTATCGTGTATGAAAGGATATCTTATCGTGTATGAAAGGATATCTTATCGTGTATGAAAGGATATCTTATCGTGTATGAAAGGATATCTTATCGTGTATGAAAGGATATCTTATCGTGTATGAAAAGCTATCTTATCGTGTATGAAAAGATATCTTATCGTGTATGAAAGGATATCTTATAGTGTATGAAAGGATATCTTATCGTGTATGAAAGGATATCTTATAGTGTATGAAAGGATATCTTATCGTGTATGAAAGGATATCTTATCGTGTATGAAAGGATATCTTATCGTGTATACGTCACGACATTCGTATCTTTTGCATTTGAATGAGAGCATCTGTTGTTTAATGTGGACAGTTCTGCAGTAGTTGAAAGCGAACCTTATCAACAGGTTTAAAATAATTTTATTGGATGGAACCTGGGAGTTTCCATTCCTTATTGGAATTCATGATGCCTTCCTTTGAGAGAAGTGTTCTTCACAATAGGCTGGGTTATTTTACCATTAAAAAAAACTGTTTAAAAATATGCATTTAAATATTTAGTGATAACACATTCCATTCCATACTTCCCTTAGACAAAATTAAGATTTTTTTTTCGAATGTTGGTATCCGTGTTTTGTCCGCCTAGCTTTCATATTTTTAATTTTTCATTAAACACGTAATTTTGGAGTTGAACAAAGTTTCACTATTTACGAACGAAATTAGGTAACGTAAATATTTAGCATTACAGCATCCTCAAGGTAGGAATGTGTCTGGGGAGGAGAGGAAAAGAGGGGCGCCCACACTTTGTTGCGTTTGCTTTCAGCGGTACAACCCCAATAAAAAAATATAGACCTCAAATGCTTCTGTGTCGCCTACCCTACTTTCGTTTCTTTTATCGGTGTAAATAAGAATAAAACGTTTACAAAAGTCTGTCACGAAGTTGTAACTTTAGGTATGCAATGTAGCTAAGCAGTAATTTGTGTATCTAGTTTTCTTGGAATGGGTTGTACCGTTGGAAGCAAGTAGAAGGGAGGACACGCCCATTACACCAGACACACTCCTAGTCTGAGGTTACTGTACGTGTAGGCTGCTTCCTTTTGTCCATTTAATTATTGAACGATATTAAACGAAGAGATAATAAGAGTAAAACGTAATACACATATCTTACGATATATATCGTTATCGTATTGGCGTACATCTGTTCAGCAAACAACATGATTTGAACGTACGATACCTCTCTTGTAAGATAATATCGCGTATCGTATCGTTCCAGTATGCAGCCGGCCTAGACGGTGTCCATAGTTTATTTCTATTTTTAACCTATAACTTGCAAACCTGTTTTTTTTTCCGAGAATCCGCTACAAGTACGTTTCTTCTCAGTTGTAAAAGTGGGTTTGGATTGAAAACCAATCATTTATGTCGTAAAATTCCTTCTTCAATTTCCTGAGGACATGAACCGTGAATATCAGTCAAAACATGGAGGACAAAATTTTCAACCTAACCTAACCTAAACAAACCTTAAATTACCTAACCTAACCTTATCTAACCTAACCTAACCTAACCTAACCTTGCCTAACCTAACCTAACCTAACCAAACCTTACCTAACCTAACCTAACCTAACCTTGCCTAACCTAACCTAACCTAACCAAACCTTACCTAACCTAACCAAACCTTACCTAACCTAACCTTGCCTAAAATAACCAAACCTTACCTAACCTAACCTAACCAAACCTTACCTAACCTAACCTAAACAAACCTTAAAAATTACCTAACCTAACCTAACCAAACCTTAAATTACCTTACCTAACCTAACTAAACCTCACCTAACCTAACCTTGCCTAACCTAACCTAAACAAACCTTAAATTACCTAACCTAACCTAACCAAACCTTAAATTACCTTACCTAACCTAACTAAACCTCACCTAACCTAACCTAACCTAACCTAACCTATACTTCGTATACTGGGTAAATAAAATAAAAATTTAATTTGATCAGTTATATTGACTATAATGCCATCTACCAGCGGACAGACTATAGTCAATAGATGATGCATTGTGGGCTACCTAAAGAATGCGCCCAATCAACAAGAGGTGTTGTCTCTACAAACAGCACCCTCACACCCGGATGTTGCATATTCACCAGATTATACTACTGTTGAAATAAATTCAATTGTAAAATGTTTACTTTATAAACAAAGTTGGGTCCGAATGGTTTCTACACAATCGTCAAGTCTTTCTTCTCGTAGATATTAAGGTTTCATTGTTAAAAAACGAAGGTGTCACGAATTTCTAAATAGGTTTGGTTATTGTTAAGAATAAAACTAGGGTCATGCTTGCGGTTTTTTTAATACTTTTTCGGTACTTACGTATTAACGCCATCGCTGCAGAAGTTGCTAATGCGCATGCGCCAATATTTGCTTACTTTGCGATATAATTATATATCACGACAGGTTTGGCCAGGTAGCTATATAGGCCTATATATATATATATAGGCCAAACCGTATATATAATCACCTGGCCAAACCTTTCGTGAGTTTATTGAAGTTAATAATTTGAAATTAGATCATGGATAAACATGAGCTTTAAAAGTGAAATGCCGCCAATCTAAGCCTAAAATTTTTGCGACAAATAATAAAATGAAAGTATATGAATCTCAAAGAACAAAATGGAATTCTGCTTCCCTTAAACCAGTTTGCTCTTTATTGGCGCATGCGCATTAGCGCAACTTCTGCTGCGGTGGCGTTAATACGTAAGTACCACTTTTTCTAATCAAATTGGGTCTGAAATGGATGTAGAATTGCGAGTGTATTTATTTTGATATCTTCTGAATCGAAAAAAAAGTGGTTTTTGGAATTATATCCGTCTGTCGTGCGTACACCCCATACGCCCTAAACCGATTTTAATCAAATTTGGTGTGTGAACATATTTTTTGTCTTATCTTGGGGTGTTTTACGATAACTCAAAATTTAAGGGTAACCTGCTGTTTAAGGAAAAACAAAAATATTACGATTTTCTCAAAATTGCCTGCAACGATTATGATCAAATTTTGCACAAATGTGCTTATATCTTGAAATTCAGAAAAAAACTAATTAAAAATATCAAAATGGCGGTCATTTTTAATCGGTTTTGTTCAAAGCTCGAGTGTTATTCAACTTATAACACACTAAATTGGATAAACAATCTGCTGATTTCAATTCTGCATGTAACGATACCAACCCCACCTCTCTACGATGACAAATAGCGAAGTTATTGTCAAAAATGTAATTTTAAAACATGATTTCACAAGAAAATATGATAATTGTAGTAACCAAACCCTGCAGGATACGAGTGAAGGCTTCTTCAGGAATGTACAGCTTCAAGGCCGCTAGGAGACACTGACACGAGCGAAGCGAGTGGAGAGAGTTTATATACATCTAGTCGACGTCAACAAAGTACAGATATACATTATACAAAGCTCAGAAAACCTGTGTAACAACTGTTTTAAACAAACACCCTACTGGGCAAGATACCTTGATCTACCAGTTTAACATTTCCTATAAACCCCTAACTTTTGTGCATTGCATTTAGAAGATTTGCTTGTATTACATTGTATGTTTAGGCTGGGTAAGTAACAGGATGACATCCATTAATTTGTTTTTAAATAGAGGATAGGCCTACTCGTAAATGTCGAGTAAAAATAAACTAAAGAAAAACCGATTGAAACGGCCATTTTGAATTTTTGTAACTAATTTTACGTCATTTTCAACTATCAATAAAAACTTAGTTTTAAATGCTAAATTTCACAAAAATTCTGTCTACTAGTTTTCATTGCTGAATTTGTTTTACTTTTAGGTTAAGCCTATGTTTTTACAATTTTATTTTTCCAACTCTCTTTTGTCGTATATAAATCGCAGAATGCAGTAAATATCCTGGAAGTTGAACGATTTTCAGGTGAAATCTAAAAATAGTGGCTTTATTTAATTAATTTAAAAATCTACTGTCATTCGATAATTTACCAACGGTTAATTTTGGTTAAGAAACCTCTCCAATCGTTTGGACAACAGAGCCTAAAGGTCAAATATTTATTTACACAGTGTCAAATTTCTCTAATGGGGGGGGGGGATCATGGACATTTCATTGTCTTTGTCGGAATGTTAGAATATCTGATAGAAATTCCTAACATTAGTTACAGTGCATTGTCACGCATTCTATCGGTCATGTAATGAAACTACAACAGCTACACGCTAATAAAATTACCGGTAATGCAGTAGGATTTTTAGTAACAATTGTGTAAAACCATGAAATAATTTCTTCAGGCTGCACAAAATGGCTTAGTTTTGAATTTTAATGATTTACAATTTTTTTAAATAGTTTACAGTTATCCAAACTGTGGATAAAGCTGTAAAACTACTATGAAAACAATGTAACACTATAAATAAAAATAATATTTTAAGTTACTGCAATTTTTAATATTTTTGCTTTCATCAAAATGCTCAGTTCTTTTAATTTATACAGTGTCTTTTAAAGGTGAGGCCAAACTCCAGGAAGTGATAGTACATTAACTGTTTATTCTTCAAAGAAAACTGCAACAATGTAGCTAACAGATGTAACAATTCTAGCAACTTAAAACAGCTGTTGTTTTAATGGGTATTAGTATTAGACAACTACCAAGAAATACAATTTTTAGTTTTTAGCCGATAACTCGGTTATCGTTTGAGCTACACAAAAAATTTAAATACCTTTTAGTTTGTCATTAAAATAGTAACTTTCCTAGTTTCTTGTAAATTTTGTGTAAAGTTAGCTGTTTTCGAGTTATTTGACATTAAAAATTTTAAACAGCCACCATTTTTAAAATAAATGAAAGAACGTTCTGGTTTTTCATACAGGGGCAAAAGTTACAAGTGAACTATCTCGTCTATCTGTCATTACAAGACTATTTAAGAATTGAGTACTGAGATAAGGAAATTCGCATCTATAGCGAGTCTTGGATTGCTTCAAGAGTCTATCACAGCTTGGTGGCCGTAACACTGTTACTGTTTGTTGGATGCCAGTACATGCTGGAATTAGGAGGAATGAAAGCACTGACATACTAGCAAATCAAGGATTGGCAGCAAAGTTCATAGGACCAGAGCCATTTTGTGGAATCTCCAAGAAAAGGGTTATGTTTGCCATCAATACTGGGGAGCATGGGACAATGTAGAGGAACATTTCAAGTCTGAGAGTGAGTAGACTCACACTTCATGCCCCCTCTACAAAATTTAATTTGATCTTATCCAGTTAAGCCGGTGGAATATAAGGAAGATTGTAGGCTTGATCACAGGGCATGGTCACTTCAGAAAGCATATCCACAGGATGGGAATCTTTACAGCAGAACTTATATGCAGAAAATGTGGAATGTATGAAACTATAGATTACTTGCTCTAGACTGCAGCTGTCTTGAGCAGGAAGGGTTAAGAGTCTTTGGACATGTGGAGTGTGACGGAACCCACGCTGTTGGGCCGGCGATCCTGTGTCCGGCTCCTTCGCTTGGGCGTCCGATCTTTGTCAGGATGGTTTGGTGGCGGATGGGTGCTTCAAAGATGCAACAGGTAGTTGTAGTTCAAGGTGTTTATTAAACAAAAGATCTCTGCTGGCTATCCTAAAACTATATACTAAGGCAAGGCAAAAGCTAGTCTAACATTCCCCCCTTTTATGAGTCTCACACCGGACGCTGTTACTTCCAGACTGCCAGTTTCCCGGCTTGCATCCAGCGTCCCCCCCCCTCGTACTCCAGACCTCCTGCGTCAGCAATCTATGAACCATGCATCTCTCACCAATTTAGTTCTATTAGGTTATTATTTATTATTATTAATTATTATTTATTACAAGGTGGAGGATACTTGCCACAGGAGAAAGGGCTAACAATTCCACAAGAAAACCTCATAGCAGACCAGGTTGACAGAGGTTGTGGATCTAAAGTGTGATGACTTGGGGTACAGATAATCTTTTGGTATCACAATGAGTAAATAACATCGACCAACAAATAAGTTATGCCTTTGATTAAAACAAAATACCTTCTTGATATACTCAATGTTGTGTAAGCATAGCACAGTAATAAAATGTTTTAATATAAATTAATCAAAAGTCCGTTACATAAAAAAAAGTGAAGAAAACATACGTAGAAGTGTAAAAGAAGGAAAGCAAAAGTTTCGCCCATTTGCCGTGACACATACATTGAAAAAAACTGAAAAAGCATTGAATTTATGATTTGAAAATCAATTTCAAAAAAGGGTACCACTCAGTTCTGTTATTGTTCAATAAAAAGAAAAACATTTATATGACCAATTTGTTCCAAATCTTATATATTAAAAAATATCGGTTTTTCTTTCCGAGTCCATTCGGCTATTCTACCTGACCGATTTTCATAATTGATGACTTAAATTAAAGGAATGCACATCTAGATTTGCCATCAAGCATCCACATTCATTTATCTACCACATAACTCGACTTATACTCGAACAAAAATTCCTCCCCATGCATTTCTTATGGGAGTTTCAAATTTGCAGCATCGTCTTATGATTGTTTTTCATACATCTCCGGATTTAATACAGTTACATAGTTACTTTTGGTCTTGAAATACTCATTGAATTACAGGCTTTCATATGAGATAGAGATCATTCAAATCTTTTGAGTTTAAGGCGAATTATGGACCTCTAAACAACATAAATTTTAATTTTTCCTAAATTCGACTTTATTTAAAGATCCATATCTCTAGTTTAAATTATGTTACCCGCAATGTCTTTGTCTAAGAACCTTCAGTGGAGTACTAGCTTTCATTTAAGCCATTAATTATAGAGATTGGATGAGTTTCAAGCGAACGCAAGGTGGACAACTGACTTAAATTTTAATTTTACCAAGATTTGGCCTTAACAATTGATAGATCCAGTATTATTTATGTTATTATATATGTTTTGGTATGAGAACAATTAGTGAATTACAGGCTTTCAGTTGAGCTATTGTTTATTTTGGTTGGATGGAACGGCTTGATTCCAAATAACAAAGATTTTAATTTTTAAAGGATTCGTCTTCAATAAATGATCCATAACTCCAGTTTTATTGAAGTTATTTGACATATTTTGGTCTTAAAATATTCATAAAAATTAATTCTTTCATTTGAAATGTTGATTATTGAAATCGGAAAAGTTTAAGGCAAGTAATGAACCTCTATACAGGACAATTTGACTTTTTCTAATTTGACTTCAATTATAGTTCTATATTTCCATTTAAAATTATGTGAAATTTTATTCAGTGAATCTTTGGGTTTTTATTGAGGTACTAGCTGCTTACCCGTCCTTTGTACGGACGTAAACTGACTACTCCAGTTAAAAAAATTATAAATCAACGTTCTACCATGGTTGTACTGTTTGTGAAGAACAGCAACAAAGGCCAAAGATGATTGTTTAGTTTTATTTATTTTTTAAATACATTTTTAATATTTTTTTGTATTACTATTTTTATTTTTGTATTTCAGTAATAAAAATGTATACATCTGGCAGGCCTACTAATTTGATTAGAATTTGATCACCATTATTAAGTTAAGTAATTTTTATATATTTTTTTATTATTAATTTCAATAGGGGTGAAAATAAATCAACATTTTCAGCCAGTAAAGGTAGGTTTGAAAAATTTAAAAGAAAGTTTTCTCTACACAATGAAGAGATAATAGGAGAAGCAACGTCTGCGGATTATGAAGCAGCAAGTTCATTTCCAAAGATATTTCAAAAAAATTTATCTGAAAAAGGTTATTTACCTAAACAAGATTCAACGCAGATGAAATGGGGTTGTTTTGGAAGAGGATACCTTCTCGGAACTTTCTAGCAAAAAAACGTAAGTCAGCTCCAGGTTTTAAAACAACAAAGGATCGATTAACTATTCTATTTTGTTGCAATTCTAGTGGACACATGCTAAAATCAATGATTGTTTATAAATCGTTAAATCCGAGAGCATTTAAAGGGAAAGATAAAAACCATCTACCAGTTTTAAGGAAAGCAAATAAAAAAGCATGGGTAACTTCAGCTCTTTTCATTGAGTGGTTTAATTTTATTTTTTATAAAGAAGTTGAACTTTATTTGAAAACAAAGTCCTTACCCTTTAAAGCTCTACTTGTTATAGACCATGCACCTGACATCCAGAGGAATTAAAAATATTTGCATCCTAATACAGATGTGTTATTTCTGCCACCTAACAAAACCACTTTGCTTCAGCCATTGTATCAAGGTATTATCGCATCATTCAAAGCAACGAACTTTCAGTGGATTTTTAGGCAAAATGTAGAATGATAAATCGTTAACAATAAGTAAATGCTGGAAAAATTATAACATTGGCAAATACATTGCTAATATAAAGGAATCTGTTGATGAAATTAAACATTCAATGACCAATTCTTGCTGTCGCAAACTATGGCAAGATGTTGTACATCATCGCTCCTGTTACTGATGAAATTGTAACTGATATTGTTTCAATGTCACATGAAATTGAAGGCAAAGGTTTTAATAAAATTGAAACGTGAGACATTCAACAGCTCCTGCAATGTGAAAATGAAGAACTTTCAGAAAAAGATGTAGAGAAGCTGATAACCGAGTCTTTATCTAGTTATCAAGAAGAGGATACATCCGATTTTAATTTAAAATCAGTGAATGAAATTTTAGTTTTAGCCCAGTAGCTGTCTACAAAAGTTTCAGAAATCAATCTTCCTGTAGAACGGTCAACTATCTTTATACGAGAGCATCAAATTGCATTAACACCGTACATTGAACTGCATAAAGAACTCAAAAACAAATAAAAAACAGACTAAAATAACAAATCTTTTTACAGAATAAGAAAACTTCATTTACAAAATATTTCTTTTTTCGGTTATGACAAAAAAATTTTAAGATCTTTGATTTGGTTAATAGTTTTTGTATTAGTGACACATGATTTTATAAGTTTTTAAAAAGATATACGTTGTAAGAGATGTTAAATTATTTTCATCCTCGCTCTCTCAACAATATTCACACCCCATTTTTCACATAAGGGTTCGGTTTCGCTATTCGCGGCAACAATATTTAATTGTTGATATTTTAATGTATAAAAGGATTTGAGACACTTTATAAATTAATGTTAAATTACTTTGTACCTATTATATTGTTTTTATAATTCGATGTTTAAAAAAAAAAAATCAAATCTATTGATCATTTATAATCACTAGTACAATATAATTTAATGACTTGTCTAATGCAATGTATATTGTCAGGAGGACTAAATAAAATGAAACTGTTCAGAATTGAAGAATGACATTCTAGACTCGTGACCGAACGTGGATTTCGTACATCAATCTATATAGTGGCATCACTCAAAATGAATTAATTTGATGGGTGCCATCATGGTACTTACCCAGCTTTATCAAACAATGTAATACAAATAGATCCTCCAATTGTAATATCCAAAAGTTGGTTTCTTGGCCCAAGTAGGAAATATGTTAAATTGTATTGGTAGATCAATTGGGTACCCAGTTTGTATAAAACAGTTGTAACAAAAGTTTTTTGAACTTCGTAATTACCTATATTACTACTGTTTAGATATCGGCTATGCCCAAGTGGGCTTCAGAGATATTAAAAAGCTTTTACTTGTGTTAGTTTCTCAGCTCTAAACAGGCCAATAAACTGTAAGTATGTCAAGGAGTCATGATTCGCTACACTTGTGTTGGTGACGTGGCTATGTTGGATATCGTAAGTATACCAATATATGTTCTTAGTTTGGATGTTATCTAGGGTTTGAGATAACATTTTTGACATTGTAAATATGCGTTGGCACCATTACATACAGGATTAAAATCTGAAAATATGTATCTAATTTAATATGACAAGTTAACCCATTGGCCTAGACATACGGAACTGTTCCGTATAGTCCCCGAGAGGGCCACTAATAGACATACGGAACTTCTCCGTGTCCCGGAAAACAACGTTCTTTATTAAGCGTAGGTTTGACTAGTTTGACATAGTTTCGAATAAATGTGTTAGATGACAGCAGCATCCAATGAGAATGGTTTCTTTGCATTTTATTGTGAAAATTCGATTAAAATGTAATTAAATTGCACTTTTTTATGAGCAGTGTTCAGGCGCAGTCCCAGTGAAACCTTACGACGCGTATGACATAAGCTAGATTTATTCAGTTTATAATCCGATATCGTTATTATACTTTTAGAATATTTAGATTACTTGATGTTGACAACACTTATAAGCAACGTATCAAATAAACATATGACTTCTGTGTTCTGATTAGGTTATAAACATTTGTTTTGTTTACTGTTTTAGTGAATACTTACATTGTGCTGTGTTTCGTAAATAAAAAATATAGAAAATCGTTATTGTACGTAACTTATATTTGTTATAGAGAGAATTTAATTTAGAATATAATAATATGGTGAAAACAGAACTAAAATCACAATTACGAATCAAAAGTTATTTATATTTTTCTAATAATGTATAAAATCAGCCATTTTAATTGCTAGTTTAGGGTCAAGCAAAGTTTCCGAAAAAGGCTAGGCCAATGGGTTAAACAACACACGTAAACAAACAAAAAACTGTTCACAGTTTTTTACAGTTTCATTTCAATTTGTTTGTATTTCAAAAGGTTTCTATATGAGCACACTATAGTACCTTACACAAAATTTCATTTAAAAAATTTTTTTGTGGCCGTTTTGTTATTACGTACAGAAGACAACAATGGATGGACGGCATGTCAAAAATCACTTTTCGGTTTCCTAAAGCCATGAAATGTGAATATCAGTCAAGAAACCGAGGTCAACACTTTTGATGATTTCCAAATTTATCCTTTACTTCGTATATTGTCTAACTAAAAGATTCATCGAAATCATCTGCATCTGCTGTTTGGTAAAGAATTATACATAAAAGTAAACAACAAAAAGATGACCTGAAAACCTCCTATTTTTTTTAGTAGATTTAAATAAGCCTCTACCAGGAAAGTATTCACAAAATACACAACATAAAATACAAATTTATTATTACATACTAAAACAAACGAAGAATTTAACTCCATCTGTAGTGAGCATACGCTCTGTTAGCTTCACACTGCCGATGTAGATCTTGCTTCTTTTTTACTACTCGTCCCTGTAACATACAAGTATTTTGTAAACATTAAAAAACTAAACAGTGCAAACACACATTCTCACAGCCATTCACAATGAACCATAAGCACAGTCTTAAAAAATATTTATATCTTTACATAGGCCATAAACGTTACTTGCTGTCACTTGTGCTATAAACACATCCTCAGCGTAAATCATATTAGATTAAAATCTATGGTGGCGGTAAGGTACATATTTATGTTTTATCAATTATTCCTCAACTGTAACATTTTTTTATTGACAATTTTTGATATGGGTTTGTATCATTAACTCGTTGCATGTGGTGGTAATCAATTACCACTATGGGAGGACTGTCACACGTGCATATGCCGGAAACTGATGCCCTCTCTGCATACAATACTTTAGTTATTAGGTTAGGTTAGATGAGATTCTATTTCTGTCAACGTGGCTAATACGAGTATTGTGAACAGGAGGAGAACTGGTAAAGTATGCAGATAATACAACTCTTTGCACTACAAGTGATGTAAATTGTAGCTAGAAAGAGTTACGAACTAAGAAATTAATTTCATTGCTAAATATTTTTCAAATTTAGAACTTAAGGTTAGTAACAGTAAGACTCAATTAGTAAACTTTTGTGGTAGAGGCAGTAAAGATCTTAATGCTAGCAATATCCTCTTGAAAGTTAATGCCATAATCGAGGTAGAATGGGCACAGTATCTTGTAGTTGAAATTGACATAAGGTTGGATTGGAATTTACATATAGACTCAGTAATTAATAGGGTAACATCAGACATTTATGCCCTTAGTAGACTAAAAAGATTTGTCACTTTTCAACATTGAAATCAGTCTATTACTCATGTATCCGTTTTTAAATTATAAAATTTCAACCTGGTGAAGTTGTTCATAATATGAAAAGGGTTTTCAAAATCCAGAAAAAAACAATCAGAAATATTCTGAAAATACAAATTCATGGCGTAATACATTTCAGTCATTATGACATTATCCAGCATGTTTATTTATGAAAGTATTTTACATGTTATGGCAAATAGAACAAATTTACAAAATTTTGGACATTATCATTCCTATAAAATACGTAATAAGTATGATTTTAATTAGAATCGTGCAAGTCCAAATTATTTGAGAAAAAGCCCTCTTAGATAGAAGCAAAATTATTTAATATATTACCGTAAAAATTAAACTTTTAACTAGTACAAAATTTAAAACTGCCTTAAAAGAACTTTTAATTGATGGTGAATACTATTTGCGTGGGTTGATAAGCGATTACGTTGATAAATTATATTTGTAATTTTGGGTTGCTTCCCTGTTTATTATATGTATTTCATTCTGTTCTATTTATTGACTTTTTGCTATATTATTATTGCTGTGTCCAATTTATTATATATATTCCGTTTTATCTAGTTTATTATGTAGGGCTATGTATTATTTTGACTATATAATATGTACTATTGTGTATAGGATATTTAAAATTGACTTGTTTCATGTAGTTCATTATGAGCAATGTATGAAAATGAAATGAAATTACAAATTGGTTTTTAATGTCATACTTTTTTGTGGGGTTTAATATTCATTTACTGTTTTTATGTACATTTGTGACTTTTATTAATTTTTTTATTTAAAAAAATTTTAATGTAACAGCAGATATTTCTTGTTAAAACTCCATATTCAAGGATTAAATAAAGCAATAAAGCAAAAGTTTCAAAATTATTTTAATAATATAAATAAGCTACAATTGTTTCGCCTTGCGGCATCATCGGGCAACTGTTGATGTGGAATTTATTAAATTCCTTTAATAACTGAAAAACAGTAACTACCCTACATCCAATATTTTTGACAATGGTTTAAGAAATACTGTATACCGAAATTCCATGATTTTCTTACTTAAAAAGTGTAACAAATTTCGCACTATCTGTTTATCACCAATATGTAATGCTTTACAACATCTGTATTTCAAAATTAAATCAGTCATTGTTAATTAACATTCAGTCTTGTCAATTTAAAATTAAAACTCAAATTATAATAATTGAATAAACTTACTTTTTGTAGTCAATAGTGGATCTTTTTAATAATTGAATAAACTTACTTTTTGTAGTCAATAGTGGATCTTTTTTATTATTTGCACTAAAGCTTTTTCAGGATAAATCCCATCATCAGGTACTTGTCAATTAAATCAAATTAGAAAACACATAACAACTTAGCACTAAACTTTAACTATTAAAATTATTAAGACTGTTATTAAAACATCAAAAAATATTAAAAACTGAAAACGTTAAACAAACGTCAAATTATAAAGGTAAGAATTAAAAACAAACAAACTTGTAAATGACTAAACAGGTTTTGTTTAATCAGTTATCTTTCTTTCAAATGTAAAGTATTATTTCTCTTAATCACACTGTTTCACGACTTAGTCTTATTAGTCTGTTTCTATAAAGCTTCTTATAGTAATGTATGTAAAGCCAGCTTAGTATAAACACAACATTTTGATATTATTAGCATTCAGATGCAATTTCAAGTGTTTATTACTGCTAACAAGTTATGTAAGACAGAGCCTCAACGTACAATAAAATAGCATTGCTCCTTTCCATCTCCCACATTTCTACTGACACTCACCCGTCAACCTCCCCATTAGTTGAAGCTGTGCCTACCAATTACCTCTTCTAGTGTCCATTCATAAAATATTATTTTCTATCAACAGTTCCAAACATATGGACCACCACAAATTGTACAAACTGTCATTATAAAAATATTTAAAAGGTTACTAGCCATGACTGAACTACGACCAATCAAACTGTATTAAATGTTGAGCTTGACTTATGAGAAAAATTATACAGTATAACAAACACACAGAACATAATTCTCATAAAAAATACGCCTAAGTATCAGATGCGTTTCAACGACAAGGTCGTCCTCTTCATTGATACACCAGCTACACCAACCAAACCACAACCTTGTCGTTGAAACGCGTCTGATACTTAGGCGAATTTTTTATGAGAATTGTGTTCTGTGTGTTTGTTATACTGTAATCAAACTGTAATTTATTCAAAGTTATAATGAAATGTTACAAAGCAGTTGAACAACTCACCTTATTATTAGCCGCATCTATCAACTCATACGCCATTTTATCTGGCCAATGAACTGTTAGCTCTTTGTCTTGGCCAGCTTGGATCAGCCAATTCATCGACATAAACAAAGCCCTTTTATCTGTTATGGGTACTGGCACCTAAACAACAAACAGTTTTTACAAATCATTAAGTATGTCATACATGCAATACATGATTCTAAAGTACAAAAGCTATTCATTCATATGGCTGGGTCATTATGAGTGTGCAAATTTCAGGTGTTTTTGTAGTACAGTAGAGTCTCGCAAACTCGGCACTCGATAACCCGGCAGTCCGGATTACTCGGCGACCCCGACGGGGAAAAAATATATTGCTAAAAACAGCGATGTTCGTAAAAGTTCGGCAGATCCCAAAGTGGGCATTAACTTCGATCGCTCGAATCATTGATGGTACTTTTCCCACGTTAAACTTGTCACAAAGCTTTTTTATAGATTCCCCTCTGTCGTCTTTTTAACACATTTAACCGCGTCTCAAACGAAACCAACACACACTTCCGTTTTTGTAACTCGCTCATTTTTATTTACTGTATATACTGTGCGTAGATCATAACCAGTCAAAAAAAACTGAAAGGAAATGTTATATTTTCCATAATGTATACTAAATTGATTCGTTGGAAAAAAGCGGCCCATCAAACGTTTTTGCAGGTGTATGACATTGGCAGGGTGCCAATGTCGCGGTGTTTTTACGGCACCGACAATGGGATACTGCTATCGACAAATTCATTTGACTCGCCGCGGTGTTTTTACACCGCCGACAATAGGATACCGCTATCGACAAAGTAGTTTGATATCGCCACTATCAATTACAATTTATTTTTTGCCCTTATTCCCGATAACCCAGCATTTCACAAACTCGGCACACTTCCGGTTCACATTACGCTGAGTTTGCAGGACTCTACTGTATAAGCAAAAAAAATCATAAAGGTAAAAAATAAATAAAAACATAAAATAGAAACTTTGAATACATTTTAGTGTCAGGGTAGAAGAGAACAAAAGAAATTTGACAAGTGCAGAAAGAGATCTAACCTAAGACTATATGAAAAAAATAATTAAACATCCTGACGTCACATTTGAAAGAAACTGCCGGATGATGGAACACATTAAAACAACAGTTTCAAAAGTGCAAAAGACTTTGAGTAGGCTTATCTCGAACAAAGTACAGCTAGAACAAGTACCAGAAGAATGCTTAGATCTGTAGTGTATTTTGTACTGCTTTATACAGTACCAATTTGGCAAAAAGCACTAGTTTTCTGCTAAAGTGGCACTTAATGTCTGCAGTGCATTCCATACTGTTTGTACTGAAGCAACCCTTATTGGTTGCTGCGATCTTTCCAATCATACTTTGAACATTGTAATGGTTGATGAAGCGTGGACTCAAGAGTTTCCCAGTGAACATCACCAAATTCCCCAAGACCCAAAATAAGCTCGACAAGTTCGCAGCAACACAAAGTCAATGCTCTCCACAATGGGCTTTCAAGTTTGTGCACACGTGAACTCAATTTTGTTTTTGGTCTTCTGTTAACAAACGAGGAACAAACTTAGTAACAATTCTATGCATTCCCAGATCCTCGTTCAAAATTTGCTAAGAAGTTCCGAATGAAAAACCGCCTACAGAGATGCACATTCCGGCCGAAAACATTTAGATTCCTCCTCGTACATGTAAATTATCATTTTATCTTAAAACGTCAAACATGACACATATGCTATACAATATAATTTTGTCAACGGCAAGTAAAATAAATAAATAAATACCATGCGTTTTCCCCATTTCAAAGGTCATTTTACAAAAATTATTTAAACGGTGAGAGATATTTAATTCTGATCAAACATCATCATTTAGAATTAAAAACCACTCCAGCCATATGTGTCAGCAAAAAAGTAAAATAAAAAATGGTGGATTCAAAATGGCTGATAAAAGCTATGCCCTTTAAGAATGGATACAAATACAAAATTAACAGTGCTTATGAGATGCAGGTGTTGGGACACATATCATAGACTGTTGTCCCAATACAACAAGAAGGTAAGACAGGAGGAAAAGTGCTTATAGAGGGAGTTCTGTAAGGAGTACAGGAAACTGCTGGACTCCAGAGGATACTATCCAAGGATCCAATTTTACCAATCAGCACTATTAGGAATACTAATGGCGAGTTTCCTGTAAAAGCTAGGGAGGCGTGGAAAGATATGTGGAATACGTGTATACATAAGAGTGATCAGGCTTGTTCCAACGTAAGTGATAATGATTAGAAAGTGGCCAATTGTATATATTATATTGTAAAGTGTAATTATATTTAGTAAAATCAAATGGGGAGTTGGTACATTTGACCAATACAAATCTCCAGGCGGAGATGGTATTGGACCTGTTTGCTTACAGCAAGGCATTGAAAACTTTGCCTGTGTTCTACGGACAATATAGTCAGCCTAGCCCTGGGATAGATTCCACAAGCATCGAAAGTATCCAAGGTCGTGAATATACTCAAGCCAGGAAAGGTGGGTTATAATGAACCAAAGTCGTTTCATCCTATAAGCTTGTCCTCGTTCCTCCTAAAGATATTCAAGTAGGTATTCCATAGGTTTCTGTTGGAAGGGGTATTAAAGAAGAACCCATTCCAAATTAATCAACATGCTTACATCCCAGGGAAATTCTGTGACTCTGCTCTGCATCAATTAGTGAGCAGAATAGAAAATTCTCTCAACTATAAAGAAGTGGCATTAGGTGCATTTCTAGATATTGAAGGTGCTTATGATAACACTCCAACCTAGTCTATTATAGAGGTAACCCTAGGTTGAGGAACTGATGGAATGTTATGTAGATGAATCAAGACCATGTTGGAAGAAGGTTTAAATCCTGACTGCATATTAAGAATGAAGAGGTCAATGCAACAAGAGGGTGTCCACAGGAGGAGTATTGTCCTTGGTGGATGATGACCTTATCAGTAATCTGACAATACTGGTGTGTATGCTAAGGGCTATGTCGATGATGTTGTGATATTTGTTTTTGGCAAGTTTACATCAACTGTCACCGAACTGCTTGGATTAACATTAAATACAGCTGTTGAATGTTGGTGCAAGAAGATTGGATTGTCAGTCAAGACTGATTTCATTACATTTATTAGACAAAGGAAGTTAGAGGGTCATGGACGTGTTATGAACGGCCTTCAAAATATGCCTGGGTTCTCAGTTTCAATAAATTATCAAATCAGTGGTTCAGTATTTTATTAACTTTTATCATTGACATGAAACTTATGTCTATTTCCCTGACGCTTTAATACAACACTTTAATACGAAACTTTAATACAAAACTTTAATACAACACAAAAATAAGAATTCAATTAAAGAACAAAACAAAACAATATTATTTACTCAAAGCCCAGAAGTATTCCAACTATTGTTATTCTCTAATAAATGAGATTACATTTTATTGGTGATTTTATAAAAATAGAAATGCTTGCTTACTTTTGTAGAGTAGATTTCCTGGGCTAAATTCCTGCATCACGGCTATCGACCTGCCGGTATCATCAAAAGCTCCAAAAGACAAAAGACCGCCTCCAAATCATGCTGACCGCTTATATACCTTTAGTTCTCTCTGTTGTCCTAGTTCAGTTGCAAGACAAGCATTTCAACATTTTTTTAACTGTTTCACAATAGTTGGATCATTCTGAGCTTTGTGAATATGAGTTCTTCCTAATATAACCTAATATTAACTTATTCCTAACAGACGTTTAACTATTTTCGGTAATGAAATCAAAATGAGAAGCAAAGTTTGGGGGTAGTCCTGGATAATATACTTAACTGGATTTCACATATAAATCGTGTCATTGTTAAGGGAAAATGGTCACTTATGAAATACATACAAAAATATTTGAAAGTATAGAACAAAAAATGCCCACATGGGCCTAAACCTGTGGGTGGGCACGAGTAGTCAATAAAGCACACAATGACGATTAAATATTAAATTGAGCCATATAAAGAGATTACATTAAACATTATCATGACGAGCTGACAATCTAAAAAAAAAACAGACTAACAAGTCTTTCCTTTTAGGATTTCAACCAATTATAATCAAGCCGTTCAGTCGGTGCAGTAAACATGTTGTTGTTGTTGTTGTTGTTGTTGTTGTGGTTTCCAATGACAGACTATGTGAGAATCAACCCATGAGTCTCCTGGCATCCCAGTACAATTTAGGAAAATTCTTCGAAATCTGGTGCTCAGAACCAAGCCTGGGGCACCTCAAAAGATGTTCCCTATTCATTGGCTCCCCCGTTTGTCGGCACAACACACAATGATCGAAATCTAGGACATGGATCCTCTTCAAGTGGGCCGCCAAACAGTCATATCTTGTGCCAAGGCGTAGATATGCAACAGCCTCTTTCCTAGGCTTGTTCTTGGGAGGCAAAGTTACTCGCATCCACAGCAAATCTTAAGCTGCACGTGCCTCCTGGGTGGTGCTAAATAAGTAACAGCGTTGGTACAACTGACATCCCCCCAGTGAAGTAAACATATCAGACAATGAGGGAACGACAAGACTAATATCTATCTGTAAGTAGATAAGATAACCAGCTCAGTTGCAGCCCTTCCCAATTCAAACAGCCATTCATTAATAAGCCTTTTAAATTTAAATATTTATAATCTCCAAACAAACGCAGCCTTCCCGGAAGATTCTGATACGAAACTTGTGCATTATAATGAGAATTAGTGACAAAAAACGTTTTATTAACTTGTTAGTTCTTATCCTGAAGAAATTTGAAGAACACGGTAAGTGTTCGTGATCATTTTTCACGAAAATATGATTGTAATTTTGATATATATAAATTGCAAGGGTTCTTACAAACAACTGCCTTACACTCAGCACTTTAACACGTTAGCTGCCATATCGGTCCGATCGGACCGAAACTAAGGTGATGTACATGCAGCGTTTCGGCACGATCGGACCGGTAAAGTGACTGACGTAATGTTGTGTTTTGTGGCTCACAGTTCGATAGTGCAGCAACCTATCGGCCAATTTTGGTATTCTCTGGATTGGGTAATGACGTGTGTTAGACGTATTATATTGTATGCTTTAATAACCGTTACCACGGTTACTCAATATAATAATAAAATCGGGAGATATTTTCACTTTTTTGTCGGCACGATCGGACCGGTTAAAAATTTTACAAAAACATTTTGGTTTAGTAATGAATAATTCACAAAGAATACAGTTATAAAATGAATATATGTATTTATAAAATAAATATTAGACAAATAAAATAGTGAGCGTTGCCAACATAAAGAAATGAAATAGCCCGTTTAGATTTTTTTTTTTTACACGAAAATTACCTCGGTCCGATCGGACCTAAACGTTATACTACGATTAAAATTAAAGCCGAAAAATTGCATTTCGGTCCGATCGGTCTCAAACTATATATGCATAAATGTAAATAAAATTAGTAAATACTATTGCCTTATATTATTTAATATAGGTAGATGCAAAAATAATTTGGTAATCGTGGCGCTCCAGCCAAGAGTATCGTATTAAGCCTCGGCAGCTAACGTGTTAAGAGAATGAAAAACAGCGTTTGTGGAGAACTATGGTTTGTATGGAGTTCTAATGAAACAATTAACACCTACTGAGTCTCTTCTAAGATTATTTTGTTGTGAATACAAAACATGACGTAACATTCACAATACATAGAAAATAAACTAACCTGATATGTAGCGCCACCTCTCTTTATCGGAGTCAACTGCAAAAGGGGTTTACAATTTTCTACTGCACTGAACAGTATTTGAAGAGGATCGATAATTATTTGTGCTTTCTTAGCAGGATCTTCTTCTTTATTGTATTTTTCCAACTGTATTCGTTTAACTTTCTCAAAAGTCTGTAAGTTAAGAAATTTAATAGATAAGTGTAATTAATACCATAACCAAACGAGAATATTAGTGACAAAATATTGATTTAAAAAAACCTTTCTACAGCTAAATAAAATGCCAAACTGATAAATATGTTTTCTTCGCATAAATTGTTATTATTATTATTTATAATATTCTGTAATAATCATATTTTTTTATATATATACTCTGAAAATATTTAGCACTTTAACGTCACCATTCGTAAGACCTTCAGAGGTCTCAAATCATGAGATTTTGTCTAATGAGAGTGAGACTCTCTCAAGCATGACCAGAGACGTCTTTTACAAGTCATATTTATGAACTCTGACTGTTCAACCTCTCTTGGTTCATGACGTTAGACTTAAGACTTTGCGAGTGATGATCGCAGAGTTACAAAAATTTCTATTTTTTGATGTTGCAGGACAAACTGTAAACTGTTTATTTTATTTAATCATACCTAAAGAGATATAATATTTATAGTTATAAATGATTAAATTTTGACAATACTGCATTAGTATTTGTTACCAATATATAGTAAGGTATAATAATATATTACATATTATAATATTATGTCAAAAATGTAAGAATTTATCAAGCAATTGTTAGTAACTGCCACGCCTTGCTTTTCTGTAGTCGTACATAGATAAAAAATTTGTTAAAGTAATTATTTGGCAACACAACAATTTTTTACTTTTTAGTTAGTTTTTATTTACTTAAAGTACATCTTTTAAAAGTTTTTTTTTTTATCATTGATTTAAAAGTTTTTTGTATCTTTAAAAAGAGAAGGTTCTAATTTTGTAAACTTTTATTTTCTACTTTTCAGTCATACTTTAATTAAATTATTATCATACAAAGCGTAAGTTTCATTACTAGGTAAATTTTTATTTTCAAGGATAACGGTATTCCTTTAAATTCTTCAAAGAAATAAAGAAATAGTTTTCCTAAATTTTAATGTAAAGAGTAATCAAATTGTAAAATTTTTGATTAATGAAATAAAATTATAGTACAATGAAATCCAATTCTTTATCAACTACCGTACATTTCAACAAGTTTTTATATTTCCACCCTTTGCGGGGAGGTGGGGGGAGATTTTTACAAAAGTAAAAGTGGATTATTCTATTGTCATCCAAGCTTAGTGACTGAGCACAATTTCACTAATACGTTGTCAGGAGTGTGCACAAGAGTGTTAAATGGAGGCTGCAAGATTCCCACATACACACGGCATATTGTGAGTTAAAGAAAAGCAAGTAATACAAAAAAAAAAATAGTTGGGACAGTTTTTGAACTTTGGACCTGTACATACGGATTTTTTTTTAAAGAAAACATGGCATAGAAAAATATGTTGACTGATAAAAATGAGTAACTTTTACAAAATAACATATACAGAGTGTTGGAAAATTGTGTTTCCAAACTACAGGAAGTGGTTTCCCACAACAAAACTAAGAAAAAGTTCCTATAAAAATATCTCCGGAATTGTGTAGTTTCTCAGATCTCACATTTTATTTATTTCACAAAAATATTTTTTATCTCCTGAACGGATTGAATTGAAACTTGTCATGGTACCTAAGGAAAAGAACTGTTTTGAATAAAATAACCAACCTAATTCAACAACCCGTTTTAAAATGGTCGTAGCTTAAATTTTTAAATATAAATAACTCAAAAATGAGATATTTTTAAGAAGAAAAATTTAAGCAGCCGAAAGGGTTAAAAATAAATGAGTTGACAGGATGGATGAAAGACACAAATTAATATATACAAACCTGCTCTACTAAACTTCTGGCTAGTTTCTTGTTGCCACATCTCATCACGTAGTTTTGAAACTTCCTGGAACAGAATTCAAATTGTTGTATTTTAGTTAAAACACTTCCACAAGCGATTTACACACAAACTTCATCCTAGACAACATATAGAAACAGAAACACAAATCGTCCTTGACTATAATAATTAAATTTTCAACGAAGGCGATAATTGACCTCAATGGTTTTTCGCCTTAAAAAACCACACACACACACACACAAAAAGAAGAAATTAAACTATTTTGTTTTTTAACAAGTATCATTTAAATTTTTTCACAAATATAATATAGAGACAGTTATGTGATGAGTCAAAATATCGATGTCAACATTTAAGTTGATGGTGAAAAAGCCTGCTAAGGTCAGCTGTTTCGGAAGCATTAAAAAACAATTGTCATAGGACAATGGATGTAGACCCCTTCCGAGAGTTGGCTCATTTTTGCAATTCGTATTTTTTTTAAATTTTAAAAATATTTTGTATAGGTTGTAGTATAAAAAGAATATTAAATTTATTGCATCCTTACTATTACAATCCTAGCTTCTAAAATAAGATGGTTTTCTTACAATGACTGTAATAACAAACAAAATTACTAATTAAATATTAAACACAATAAAATAACGTTTCAAAACTGATAACTATACCAATAAAAACTAATATGGTAATAAATCGGAGAGATATATTAAATGTTCTTTCATTTAAAACAAACCAAATGAAAATCGGCTCGGTAGAACTCCAGAAATAGGCATAATAAGCTCATTGCCAAAAACCTCTCAAAGCGCCTTTGTTACCGTGGGTTAGATCACATGATCAGATAGAAATATACTATTGATCATCAGTACCTAGTAAGTTTTCTATAGAGACCATCCTCATCTCTGTAGATTAAGAACTTCTTGAGCGCATAAAGATAGGTTAGGCCTAGCACAGACCAATGTCAAACAATTTAGAAAGTGGTTTAAACTTGGTTTCGTGATTTTACATACAAATTTAAATAATCATAGCAACCAAATAGTATCACATACTTAAAACAACTAATTAGATCCATTACTTTTATAATTCAGGACAAATTATAGGTTAGGACTAACATAGGCCAATGTGAAACAATTTTGGAAAGTGTTTTACACTTGATTTTGTGATTTTAAATACAAATTAAGTTACCACAGTAACCAATATAATAATACATACTTAAAACAGCTGATTAGGTCGAATACATCAAAAAATTTATTAACAGTGACTGTGGTTTGACTTGTTAAATGTTTTTTTTAAAATATAAATATAAAATAAAATAACATTCCATATAATAATATACTAAAAATGTTCTGTCATTTAAAACAAACATTAAAATCAGCCAAGAAATAGACATTAATAGGGTTGTCGCGAAAAACCATTTTAAAACCTTACAAAAAAGCTTTTGTGACTGTGGTTTAGGTCACACTATCATGTTCTATATACTATGATCCTCAGACCTTAAGCTTTCCAATTAGACCATCCCCATATCTATGGTCTGAGTGGACGCGGAGGAGTTCTTTAGCGAACATATTTAGACACTGCTGAATTATATATAAGAAATCTCCATTTTGAGGAGTGCAAAGAAATGATGTCTTGTCCATCTGTAGTGCTCTACACCCCAAACATGTGTACAGATTTCAATAAAATTTGGTTCGTAGACCATATCTTGGGACAACTCAAAATTTGTAAGTAAAAAAAAATATGAAAAAAACACAAAATTACAATTTTCTCAAAATCAGTAACAACGATTTTGATCAAATTTTGCTTAAATGTAGCCTCTAAGGATCTACACAGAACATATTGATCAACAACTCTCCAAAATGCCAGTTTGTCTACCACCTAACATAACAGTTGGTCTGAGTTTTCAACACTTCTTTGATTTAAATTAAAATATAAATCATTTGTTTTGTCTAAATTCACAGTTAAACTATTTTCTGTAAAGTACTGACATGCAAGTACTGTTAACTACAATAAGAGATTTTTGTTCAAGGATTTCAGTATTTCTTGCTCTAACGCTAATATCATCTGCATACTGAACCAAATTATCAATACAAACAGACGACCATCAATCATTGATACTAAAAAAAAAAAAAAAAAAACATCTCCTAAAACTGAGCCTTGTGTAACCTCCAAAGAGTTCTTTAAAAATGTGTTAGCTATGCTCGGAATGTTAGAAGAATGAACTCAAATTAATTATGCATGTCCTCGTAGTAATATAAGATATTATAATAAACACGAGAATACTTACATGAGCGTAGTGTTATTATAAACTGAAGAAGTTTCGTTGTTTAATGCAGCTTTGATTGGTATATGGTTGTATTTTGATAACTCGCCAGCCTCGATTATTTCTTTCTGCTTCTTTGGATCATATATAGGGTTAATATAGTGAGGGCTGTAAATACTATAGTACTGTGTTCGTTCTTGTATTCTGAAAGAAATAATAAGTTTTTATATTAAACAAAAACTGTTTGTTCAACTTTCTTTTTATATACAGAGTGTAAATATACCTTGATATAATTTAAAATGGATTGCTATATCAACGTAGAACTTTTACCATAACTATTATAACACTTTTTCTGGTGTTTGAGATTGAGAGGAATCGTTTGTTTCCAGCATCATCGTGTCCTCTTTATCTGTTGAGAATTTCAGTTTTGGTATAGCTCACAGGCCTTGCCTCAACCTTATCACACGACCCAGAAGCAATTTCATTTCAATAGCAATGTCTGAACACGCTATGGTATTAATTTGTTTATTAAAAATAAACGACCGAAAATAACACCCAAACAAAAGTTCATAGTATGCGAATTTGGAAACAAATTAAATTACACGCTCAAAAGGATAATTGGCAAAAAATAACATCATGGTTACATAAAAAACTACCAACCAACTTGGGACAATAGTAAAAACCGAAAATTGTCACAAGTTAGACAAACAGGAATCTATAAAATAACCTGCAACGAATGTCCTAGCCATTACATAGGCCAAACGGGATGCTCTTTCTTAAAATGATTTAAAAAACATCTAACTTCCAATCGTTTAAATTCCACAAAGTAGAGTTATACAGAACATCTCATCAGTAACATACATACACGGATTTCAACACAAATATGAATATTTTGCACATATGTAAGAAAGGGCGCATAATAAATGCTTTGGAAGAATATGAAATATACAAAGCTAGAAAAAGAAAAGCACCACATTTGCTAAATGACCAGTTGTATTTTCAGTCGAACATAATATTTGATACCATCATCGATTCAGAAAGGACGGAGCAAGTTCTTACGCCAAAACAAGATAACGACAGAGACACCAGTAGCAGTTTCAGCAACGATCGACCGGCCTAATGTACACGTCGCTCGCCAAAAATTTTTGATCTTTTTAAAGATCTCACGGAGTTAAGATTTGTATTTTATAAGTGTTACCTGAAGATGGGTGAATGTCTGAAACCGCAGTTGTAAGGAAGTTATTTCTACGATAGAACATGGATTAGTCTGACATACCAAATAAGGTAAAAATAACTAGTCATTAGTTTTACACTAATCTGTAGGCTAAAATCATGGAATTTAAAGTTTATTTTGTGTAGAATCTATAAATGTTTCCATGAGTTTTAACATTTTAAAAAGTGGCTATTTACTATGAAGGGTCGCCTCGTCCTCCATAGGCTCCGTTTGATGCACAAATACCCTTGTACAATATCCATCGGCAAGGATTAACCTTAGGATTGGCCTAAGGACAGATTCGATTTGAGTTTCAATTAGAGAACTAGAACTAGAGAGCTAGAACTTGATACCTTAGATTGGGGAATCTGTGTTTAAAGATAATAAAACACAATTTTTTATTTTGTAATATCCACTTTTTATTAGTCTAGCCGACCAATGGTTTCGCCTGCTAAGGCATTGACGAGGCTGTATTACAGACTGAAGAAAAAAGAAAAACATAAAACCTTAAAACTAGAGGGTGGGAGTTAGGATACAATGAATGGAAGGTTGGAAATGGAATTCCACCAAGAACCATCGGTCTCAACAGTAATGAGAATCTGTGTTTAGTTAAAGCAGAATCACCTCAAGCAGGATGCGGCTTTTTGCTTGCGCATAGAGGTCCTGAGAGTATCTTTCTTGGATGTAGATGTGATTATCGTCCTCTGCTACCCCCTGGGATTTTTGTCCTAAATCCCTTAACCCCTCTCCTGACCTTAATCCACTAGACTATTTCTTTTGAGGTCACATGAAAAATCTTGTTTATGAAATTAAGTCAATTGATCCCAATGATCTACAGGGTAGAATTTTACAAAGGGTTCAAAATCCATTCCAAGAGAATCTTTTGCGAATGCTGTCTCAATTTTTTACAAACGACTAGCACACTGCCAAACCACTGTAGGTCACCAATTCGAGCACTTTTAAATTTAAACAGATAGGACGTATGCAAGTTAGTCATAAGATAATTTTTTCATGTCATTTTTACCAGGAATGTACTAGATACCATTTGAAGGTGCCATTATTTTTTTATTGCATAGATCTTTCCAATGATATGTCATAAGATAAGGGGTTGCCATTTACAAAATGAAAGTTAGGTAAAGAATAATTATTTTTGATTTTCATGCTTATTATACATTATTTTACCAAGCTAGTATTTAAAAAAAATTTTTTTTTATTATTTCAAAAAGAATAATTGTATAGGGTAGCCTACTAGAATTAATGATGAGTGGATAGTTAATAGTCATGTCAGCATATCTATTGTGCTAGGGACCAAGCTTTGTTTTAGACAGAGGTAGACAATGCTTCTCTCCGTGAACATTATTATAACAAATGTTTTATGAAAGTTGTTATAATTAAATTTAAAAGTATATTAAATAAATTTGTAAAAAAATTAATTGTCCTTTTTTTAAAACCAATTTCCTTAAACCAATAACTTAACAGGCGCAGTCGGCAGGACCTTCGAGGAAGTTAACGAATATAACATCAGTCGGTTTCAACCGTTAATCAAGGAACTAAATTTAATATAGAGTGAATATCTCTATAATCAGCAGACAAGAACAAAGTTTTGTGTAGTGCGAAAAAAGTGTATTGTGAAATATGTACATAGTATAAGCAAAGTATTTTGGATTTTCGATGTAAGTAAATCCTGTGATAATATTTAAAAATATAGTTGTATAACAAAAAATTCACTAGATTGTGTAATAGCTTATCTGTAATTAGCCTACTTCAGTAATAGCAATTTCCTAGATTTTACATATTATGTAATATTATGTTATTAACCTAATTTTATGATAATTTGATACTACTGTATTAATTTTCAATTGTTACAATGAAAAAGTGAATTCCGTGTAAAAATACTATTTTTCTTTTTCAAAGTAAGGTTTGTGCTAAATGAATTTGGAAAAATTTGTTATCCAATCTAATGACGATGTTGTAAACTTAGTAAAATCAATACATCTACTAATGACACCATTTCCTATATCATTAACATGGTTGGGTAAATATGCATCGTTGAATATTTGCTTCTATTTTATGTAATCGTTAAATACTTACCTTATTATGTACAATTCACAACCTACTGATTATGGCATTTGTTCCAACACCATTTTCAATGCACCAAATACATTATTTATTTAGGAAAATAACAATTTAAAACAAGGGAATCCTACTTTGAAAACAAGGAAGTCCTGCTTTGGCTATGTTAGTATAAGCAATGACATCAATAAACTATTCAGGCCATCTGCATAACCTCTTGAATCTGGGAGCCCTTCATCTTGATGTTGTAATCACACACACACACACACACATATATATGTGTATATACACACACACACATATATATATATATATATTAGTTTTATTTGGTCAGGTAAGGTAAGGAGATGTATGTGTGTGTTATTACCAAAAAAATGTTATTATTCTTATGGAAAAGGGTATGTAGTAGAAAAATAACAACAAAAAATCTAAATTGGGGCGCTTTTGTAAATAATTACCATTGAACTACATTACATTACAGGGTAATTATTGATTGTACCTCGTCCTAGGATTTTTCTATAATAAAGTATGAAAACGTAAAGTAATTTACCTTGTAATAAAAGGATCAGATCATATTATTAGTCGGAAGAAATGTTTCAAGTCCCAAAATGCATTACTTCACTGTTAAATAACACATAGAAAACCAGGGAATACAGCTGTTGCTAGGTTAAGGTCTAATAACGAAAGCCTATATTAATATGTATGGCTACGCTAGTGTACGAGTATGTGTTATCGCTACCTTATTATCAAACAATCAGATCATTTTTAATTTTGTAAGACACTTTTAAGTCACAAAATGCATTTGATTATTAGAAAATAGGCTATATTAAACTATGAAATCGACTTCGCAGTGAGTAACGTCTAAGTTGTGCAAGTTACACAACAGGGCGTAAATTTATGACATGGCGAGATCTGATCAGGTGGCTATATATATATATATATATACCCACCTGACCAGACCTTGCCTATAGTTTCCTAGCCAGACTTAATAAAACAAGCGATCACACATTCAACGATTAAATGAACGTAGTCATTAGTATTAATGTTGGCATTCGTACGTAGCTGGATTTTGTACTTTTATAAATCTCATTTTATACTAAACTAATGCATTTTGAGACTTGAAACATTTCTTCCAATAATTAATATGATCTGATGCTTTGATTACAAGGTAAATACTTTACGTTTAGATAATTTTGTATAGAAAAATCCGAGGACGAGGTACAACCGATATTTACCCATTACAGTATCCTATACTCTGAAACTTCTTCTTAGATATTAAACTGAATAATGTAATTGAATGCGGTAAAATGTTCTTAACCTTAGTGTTTATGAATTAACAGATAACCAATTATTGAATATGTGAAATAAAGCTCATATTTCATTAAGATAGTCCTATTAGGATAACCCAACCTTAATGGGCTTATACCTTAATATATAATGTTAGTTTCATTATTTTACAAAATATTAAAAGTGATTGAAGAAGTGTTTATAGTTGTATTGGCTTACTTTACACAAACTTATGAAATAATAATTAACAATAAGAAAGAATAAAATTTTACTTTTTACTCTAAGCCAAAAATGTTAAAATTAAAATTACTTACTGTATATTCAGAATATTTATCCTACGAAATTGCTTGATTCCCGTTCTTAAATGCATCGTTACACCACTAATTAAAGGAGTAGCCATTATTAAATTATTATTAACCAAAATTGATAATAAAAACTTATTTTAAAATTGAAAATTGTAGGTTAACTCATCGATAACTAAATTATGTATTATATTATGCTTTTTTTATGTCATAGATGGTTACAGGTTACAGATGGTGTCTAGATTTTATGACTCAAAATATTATTCTAGTATATAACAAGTATGTTATTCAATAATTACATAGAGTAACCTATGTGTTAAACAAAATGTGTTATAAAAATTAATTTGATAAATCTCAGTTCTAATTTAAATATTGCGTTTAGGATTCTGTTCTAAATTGTCTGTTTCGCTAATTTACAATTAATTTTTTTAATAGATTGTGGCAATAACAATCGGCTAAAATTAATGCAATAAATAATTGACTTATTATTGGTTTTCGGGATGGGAAGTATTAAAAAAAAAAACTTGTTTCTAATTGGAGTACTACCTCTATGACGGCTATTCCTATTGGTTCTTACAGGATTGCAGGATATGATATGAAGTAAAACTTTATTATAAGGATACAATCCCATAGTACTTTTCCTCATCATGGCTGAAGGTTACACAGATTTGAGACAAAAATTACAGTTTAAGCAAAAATTCAAGTGTGAAAAGTATGACAGCAATGACAAAAGGTATTTGGCTCAAGCAAAGTGACTTCAATAACAATATATAAGTGTTACTAGTTGTCAGTTAGCAATTTAACTAATTATTAAGATATTGGAGTAACTAACCTAGCTTTTATCAGGTGCTTTAGTAATGTTATATTTATTCATTTGAATTGTTTTAAAAAGTGGTAAAAACATGCAAATAAATAAAATTGTTAAATTTTGCTTCCACTTACAAATTAAGGTGAATCATGATTTGTAGAAAAAAGTGCATTGAAGCACTAGGTTAGGTCTATTATAATCTTATATTTTTAGTTATCCAAAACTTTCCTAACACTGCTTAATACTCATTAATATTAGTAGCCAATATAAATAATACTTGCAAACACTTTAGTTTCACCTCGACATAATGTTGTCAATGGAGTAATGTTGATAAACAATTTTTTTTCAAACACTAAGTTTTTCTTGGTTTAAATAATGTGTGATTGTGTACACATTTTTGTACAAGAGGGCTACTGAAATTTTTAATACAATTACAAAAGAGCAGTTTAAAAGTTTGAACAACAAATAAAATAATATCAATCCTCATGTATAGTAAGAAGTATAAATAAATATTGAGCTTGAATTGTGAGAAAATATTACATAGAAAAAAACTCAAACACAAGATCTCACAAAAATTACATTTACTTGATCAAACATGTTTCAACGACAAAGTCGCCATCCTCATTGATACATGAGCTACAATAACTAAACAATAACTATAGCAAAACGTTTTTATGAGATCTTGTGTTATATACTTTAGATTATTGTGATCTCTTATGTAAAAACATTATTTTTATTATAACTGTAAAACATAACTTAATTATCTTAATCTATAGCAAGGCCCAATAGGATGACTTTTCAAAAACGACATGAATAGTACTTTCTGTATCAATATTTTTTTGAATACATTTTTTAATATAGGCTATACGTGTACCAGTAGAACCTTGAACATAGCTTATTATTCTGGACAAGAGTTTTTTCTTTCTCCTTTTAGATGCTTGAATTCAAATGGAATTTACTCTTTGAAGCAAAGGACAATTGAAGAAGAAATTGAGATTCTAAATTTAATTAGAGATGGAGTCCAACAGATACGGCTTTTTGATGATGCTCAGTGTATCAAAATTGAAGGAAAGATTGATCGTGTTGTCGAACGAGCTGAGAAAGGAAAGTACAAACCCTGTACAGTTGATCGAGCACCACTACGAAACAAGTAAGTTAACAATCTTATTAGGTACAGATTATATTTTTTTAAACATTAACTCAGTTTCTTATACATTAATTAATACTATCGATCAATTGATTGTCTTTATTATCCTTAAACCTATTTTACAGGCAATGGATATAGTCAACAAATATGAGAAAACTAAATTCTTTAAAGAAGCAAATAAATACATAAAGGGATGACCATTTTTGTCTAAGAGTCAGTTAGAAATAACAGGCACGATCAAATTATTTTTAAAATGCTAAATAAATAATTGTCCCAAGTAACTTGTAAGTCATCACCTAATAAAAAGGAATGAAACAAAATGTAATAAAGTTAATATATATCAAACCATAAGAACTATAAATTATACTATTAGATAGCAACCCTTGTCTTATGTATTTAAATAGGCTGAATAGTTTATTTCACATTTAAAACATTGCATCCATATATATATATATATATATATATATATATATATATATATATATATATATATATATATATATAACAATACAATAACCAAACAATTGCAAACCAAATTTACAAGATTATTAGATAAGTAAATACAAAAATAACATTAAATAATGGTGTTGAGGTTGGTGCTATTGAATTTATTGACACTGTATAGGATTCACAATAGCCTAAAACAATTATGCAATTTAACCTTAAAGGTCTATTAAATTAAAGGTCCTTAAAGTTGTATTGGTAAACTGTTAAAAAGCATCAATAATGATATTTTGTACTATATACCTGTAAATATGCACAATACAAAGAAGTCTTGACGGCAAAAAAAGGTAAATATTAATTTTTTTTTTAAAGGCAAAAGAAAGTTGATCAAGAAAGGTCTAATAGGATAAATAGAGGGATCTAACCCAACACTACATGAATAAATATGTAGATTCAGTTAGCGTGGGTCACTTTGGTTTGTCATACCCCTACACTATACTTTTGTACTTATGTAATTAAACAAAATTGCAGTTACTTGTACATACGACGTACTTATGAACAAAATATACAACCATCTATTTGTCATAAAATCTGTAATAATACTGTATATTAAATACAAATGTCATATCACTCTGAATAAGGACGTACATGATTATAGTATACGATTTAGAAGCTAAATATGGTTAGGCTCAGTAAGTACAAAAAGCTACCATTACAAGCAGGTGTAGCATTAATAAATAAACTCCCAGACAGGTAAAAAAAATGTTAAAACTACAACACATTTAAGAGTAGCCTAAGACTACTTTCGTTGTCCGGATCCTTTTGCTCAGTGGAAGAGTTTATCAGTCAAAAGTACTCTTTAGTTATTTTAGTCATTGGGTACAAACATAAATGTTAGTAATATTTGTTTCTGATAATGATATTTAATAGTTTTAATATTGTTTGTGCTTTGTTGAAATTGATTTATAATGATAATTTTTAATAGTTTTAATGTTGTTTGTTCTTTAGCCTAATTGTTTTCTGATTTTTCTTTCTTTATCTTTGTTGTGTCTTACACAACTATGTACTTGTTCTAAAATACAAATACAAAATTATGATCGAACTTTAAATACAACATAGTACAATTAAACCAAAATTGCTGTGCCTGCAGACCAGGACCTAACATTCCTTAGCTGCCACCGGTGGTCAATACATCCATTTTATTAATCCTTACCACTATTATTATTTTTATTATTGCTCTGAAAACTCCTTCAGATCTCTTTTTTTTCTTATGTATGATTATAGATAAAATATAGCTAATACTTAAAATTTTATAAAATAAAATAAATTTCTATACTTTATGATATTTGGTTATATCGAAGTTGTTCTATACACATTGTTCTTTATTGTGTAACTATAGTAACTATATTACCATTAGGATGAAAATACATTGTTTTTATTTTATTTTATAAAATTTTAAGTATTAGCTTTGTTCGGGTAATTTAATTTAGTTATTATAGTTACACAATAAAAGAACAATTTGTATAGAACAACTTCAATATAACCAAATATCATAAACTATCGAAAATTATACTACCTCCCTACTTCCAACAGTCATGTCGAATATACACAAACTCGTCAACTGAGCATCTCAACATTGCTCGAAGTTAACTTTGTCTTACTATACTCTATTAAAAAACCTAATTATTACAGTCTAATATTTGCGGACTATTCCTTACTACAAGTTTCAGTTCAGTAATTACCAGTCATAAAATAAAAATTAACCATGGATGTTGTTTTAGATATATACAGTACCGTGGCTTATGACTTTCCGACCTTATTTGGCAGTCAGCCGAACAGGATAGTAAAAAAGCCGATTAGGCTGTATTTTGAGTGTGAATTACTTCTTCTGCATTACCCAAATTTGTGATGAGAAATCAGAAGTGTTTTATTTTGTATTTAAACTTTGAAATCAATATTAATTTGACCAAATTATGAAATGAAAGTTAAGTATAATGACTGTTACACCTATAATGAGTCACATCTACACTGCGGTGCTTCCCAGTGCTATGAGCCTTTACATACTGGGTGTCTGAACACCATCTACTTGACTCTGGTATCATTAAACTATACAAATCCATATAAACTTGACAAGTTTGAAGACACCTTGGTAGTCATCATTGTTGTTTGGTCATGATTCTGCTCCAAATATTTTTTCCCATTCACCACAAACGGTTTCAGTATTACGAAATGTCTATTATTGTTTTAGGATCCACTTGTGCTGTTCAATGTTTTTTTTTTTCTCCGTCATGAACCAACCAGACATTAAATTAGGTTAGGAACAGGGGATCATTACACCATAAACCATCTGTTATTTTTCATTGGAATAAAAATTTTAAAAAATATTAAGAATAAAGCGTTGTTTGACATACTGAGAATGAATGTATATTGAAATCAACTAATTTTCATTTACTAAACATTTTCTGTTTCATATAGATATTTCTTTGGGGAAGGCTATACTTATGGATCCCAGCTCTCTCGACGTGGCCCGGGTATGGAACGTCTATACAGACCAGGAGAAGTGGATCCAATACCCAGTTGGGTTAAACGTCTTGTTATCAACCCTCTGGTAAAAGCAGGGATTGTAGCCGAGGGCTTCGTAAATTCTGCTGTTATCAATGACTACAGACCAGGAGGCTGTATTGTATCTCACATTGATCCTGTACATATTTTTGATAGGTAAATGATAATTATTGTACCATTTTATATGTGAGAGTACTTTATGTAACTTGAGGTATTTTACAAGTATAAAGCTAATTTTATTGAAACTATTTATTATTATTATTTTTATTATTATTATTATTAAGACTGGGGGAGAGTGTTTTAAAAGTGCCTCCTGCACTGCGACCTATTTATTGAAACTAATTCTACAAGTCAATATTTTGCTAAAAATAATTTGCACTTGAATGCAGATAAAACAAAACTTTTGTATTTTAACTTAAATACAAAATGTTATATAATATATGTCCCTTACCTTCATACGTCCTAATGTTTTTTCTTTCGTTGATAAAAATTATCTCTATGATAGTTTACAGCAGAGGTTCTCAAACTTTTAAAAGCCGTGGCGTCCTTAACGTTCAGATTATTTCCGACGGCGCCATTCATATAAAGCAAAACTGGAGACCTGATCATTTTAAGTCTAAAATCTTAAATTTAAATAAATTCTATGCTATGGTCTCTAAACTTAACTTTTAGATTTTTATAAGACTTTAATTTATTTAAATACTTCGTGAATAGTTGTTGGTAAATTTGTTTTTTTAGTAATTGTAATAAGGAGGAAAAGGAAAACGTAAATAAATCGAAAAATAAAGAAAATCACATTTATTTTGAGTAAATCATTGTTGATTATATTTACAATCAAGTGTAAAAAAAGCTGTGTAATAAAATCAATTTTATAAAATTATATTTTTCAATTTTTTTTGGCGTTTTAGCGAGGCTGCCGCGTCGCTCCTGGAGACCCTTTTCGGTGCCTCCAGGCGCCGTGGCGCACACTTTGGGAACCCCGGGTTTATAGTATCATCCTAACAGTTGGCAACACTACCAGTCAGCTGTTTTATGATTGTGTGTCGTAAGTTCCTAATCGAGCATGAATGAATTTACAGTTTATGTGTATTTTATATTTTGTGACACTCTCCTAATTGACAAAGACAATATAACTTATTATGTGTTGTGATTAGTGTTTAGTTATTTGTCTACAGCGTTTTGACAATGTGATTATTCGCAAAAAACTGCTGGTCAAGAAGAGAAAAAACATTAGGATACATATGACGGTGTCACAAATATACATTAATTGTATACGTTATCCGAAGCTGTAATATTTAAATAAATGCGAACAATAACAACAGTGGTCCACTTGTTGCTCTGAGTTAATTGATAAAGTTCGTTCGGCAAAGTGCCTTGAATTGATTATTGATAATCAATTAACTTGGAAAGAACATATAAACAGCAAAAAAAAATTATGTAAAAAATTATAATTATGTAAAAAATTCTGTTCAAACATACATTTGATAAGGTCAGTGAAAACATTTGACACTATTAGTACCCTGTGTATGGCTACTATGGGCTAATTTTTCCTTATTTAAGTTATAGAATTTCCGTATGGAAATTTAACAGGTGACAATGTGAAATGGGTATTCATGTTACGACAAAGAGTTGTGAGACTTGTAACTGACCTAACACAAATGGAATTTTGTAAACATACTTTTAAGGAGCTGTCAATATTGACTTTCCCAAGTATGTATATTTTTGAAGTAATTATGTACTACAAATTTAGATATATGCCTACTGTCGAAAGACAAGTCCATATAACACCAGAAAAGAAAAGACCACCAACAACAGAGCCCATACAGACTTGAAAAGCATAAAAACCTGCCAAGTCAAGCTGATGTTATCCTTATGAATAAACTACCCAACAAATTAATACAAATTCAGGACCAAAAACAGTCTGTGAAAGTTATTACTTTCTGAATCTTTCTATTTAGTGGAGGAGTTTCTCATCTACGACTGGGGAAATGGAAATAACTATGAACACCATGACATAAATATTGTTGGAGCTATTCTGGAGTTTGGAAGGTGTTTCTGATATGTGTATTGTATGTTTAATGCTGTTTATATTGTAATACAGTAGACTCTCATAAATTCGGATCACGAAAATCCGGACACCGAAAAATCCAGACCGGACGGTAAAATCTTTTTAATAACAATTTGCCGCTTTAGCGCCTTCAATTTTAACACGATCTTCCGCATTGCATGAATGACGTATTTTGTAATGATTCACACCACGAGCAGTGGAAGTTTCCGCACGGCTGAGGTAATTGACACGCCCTACCCTGTGTTTTACTTAATTGCAGTCCAGTACTGTATTATGTACATTACAGTAACAGTACCATTAGTTAATATGTCAGAGTGTAATAAGTGTCGTTGGATATCGGCATGAGCCAGTATCGATTGCATGTGCGGCTTATCACCGCTCGTATCGGCCCCGCTGCCGACTTATCTCCGACTCCGGGAAATCCGGATTTTTCGAAACCGGCCGTCCGCCACAATAGTCCGGATTCATGAGAGTCTACTGTATAAGGTTTTTGATGTATTGGTCGAGTGGTTGTAAATTGTTATGGGTGTAACTTGTGTTGTGGGGTGTTTGTTTCAGGTGTGAGTGTGATATCTTGATTGTAACTGTGCTTGTAATTTGTTATTTTTAAATTTTAATTTAATATCTTATGTAAGAACATTTTATCTACAACCACTAGAATGACCCTTGTTATGCAAATTGTATTTGTTAGAAATCAAAGAATAAACTAACAGAAAGGCGAAAAACCTCTCATTCATCATCACCTTATAAAAAGAATATAAAATAAAGACATATAGCCCTAGAATACTCTAATTACATCAAGGTCAGGAGAGAGCAAGAGAGATCTGATAGGAAAGATGAAGGAGAGTAATCTAACGTATGACTTCATGAAAAAAGGAATAGATCCAGTTAGGTTCACTCGGAATTACCGTATTCAATATAGGTGCTAAAAATATCGTCGTTTTCATGAGGCAATCTTCTAGTGGAATGCAATCCCTCATCTGGCGTATCGTCCTTCAGCTACATCTACAAATACGTTACTGCTGCTGCAGTAGTTCATTAAATATATTTAAATCCATTAGTAGGTAATTTTTTAAAATCACAGTGTTCCGAAATGATAGCTCCATTAACAATTTCATATCACTGAATTGTTCATGCTGTGATAACTACTTTATTATCCAAGATTTTTCCCTCTTAAATAAATACTCTTATACACTGTAAAACCTGTAACTACAATCGCTTTTTTAGATTGATCATGGTACAAGTATAAGAACTACTAAAAAGGACAACAATTCACTTAGATTTTTGCATCAGGACAAATATCACTTACAGAGAACAAGAATCCAAAAGGAAATACATCACTAATATAATATTCCTTTCAGCTACTTAGAACATGAAAAACCGAAAGGATTTAATGTTTTGTGTGAATGGGTAGTGACAGGAAAATTTGTCGCACAATCGGGATAAGATGACAGGAAATATTACTTACAAGACACAGTTTTGAGGTGATGACATTAACATTTTAATTTTCTCACAGATCAACATTTGAAAGGAAAGCAAAACATTAGTTGATGGGTACCTTTTGTTTAAAACTATTTCCTTATATTCAATATGTGTTAAGTGTTATCATATGTTATAATTTTCCAAGTGACATTTGACAGTAACTAGGTGTTATGCAACTGATAAGCTCTGATAAGAATGTTATATTTAGTAATAATATCTTGTTGATTAGACCTGCAATTAAGTGGATTTTTGTCAAAATGTAAAGTACAATTATTATTTGTATATATTATTTCGATTCTTTACAAAAAGTCTTGAATGGAATAAGACGTTTTCACCTTCGTGTTTGCTCAATTATGTAATTGCGCATTCATAAAAAAAAAAAATCTATATTATTTGTATTTGAGAAAGAACAAGTTGATGGGTGCCAGCATAGTTTATGTCATACACCAATACAAGCGTTTCTCTAAATAAAGCTCAAAAATTAGTTTCTTGAGCTTTGTAGGAAATGTTAAATTGTATTGGTAGATCAAGAAGTCTTATCCAGTAGGGTGTTTGTTTAAAACAGTTGTTACACAGGTTTTTTGAAGTTTGTAATTGTGTATATCACTACATTCTTGACGTCAACTAGGCTCTTACAGGCCTCTTAGATGTGTATATATTAACTGTCTCCACTTGCTTTGCTTGTGTCAGTGCATCTGCTCTAATGAACCTCGAAGCTGTATATATGTGAACAACACGCTACTTGTGTTGGTAACTCGGCTCTGCCAGATCTCGTAACCATACGAATATCACTTTTTTTGTAGGGTCAAGATTTTCGAAATGACAGTTTTTCTATTTGTCATTGTAGAGAGGTGAAGGTTGATTCCACTACACGCAGAATTGAAATCTATAAGTTTGTATCTAATTTAGTGTGTTATGAGTTGAATAACATGTGATATGAATAAAAAAACTTTTTAAAATAGCCGCTATTTTGACATTTAAAATTTAATTTTTATTAATTTCATTACAATTCTATATGAGCGCACTATAAATACCTTGTACCAAATTTATTGTTCCTATCTTAATTTTTGTGGCTGCTCTTGTAACGTACAGAAATGACAACAGATGTACGCCATGTTGAAAATCACTTTATTAATTTACTGAGGGCATGAAATGTGAAGATCAGTCAAAAAATTGATATTTTATGTGATTACCAAACTTATCCTATAAAAATAAACTTAACTTTGTAAGTAAAAATTTAAGAATCATCTTTCTATACTGTTTGTACAAGAGGAAAAAAAAATTGTATATTTCTTTACTACAGTGTTTTTTTACCACGTTTATTTCTTATGAAAGATAAATTGGTTTGTCCCATTTTTCAACTTTTTATTAAATTATGCTTAAAGATATTTATGTATATAAACAGAGCCAAAACGTAAATAATTTTTTATTGAAAACGAGAATTTAGTGATTGAGGTCAAGATTCATTTGAATTTTTAGCCAATTATTTTTAAATGACCATTTTTATTTTCTTAAGATTTGGCGCATTGTTTTGAGTATTTAATCTTCACATTAGATCAAAATTAGTAGATTTTAAGAAAGTGCGTCTTTTATAACATCAAAATGTACATATATATTTTTTTCTTTCTTTTTTTTCCCCCAAATAATTCATAAAGCGGCATTTGGGGAGATTTTGTATTGGGATGCATTTGGTCATAAATGTTAAACATGATTTTAGAAAATTGGGATTTTTTGGCTGTTACTTCTTGTGCAATTCTATATGTCTGAAAATCTGCATTCAATAATATCCATGTGTTTTGTACTATAAAAATCAAGAGAGTTATTGCTAAATTGTTTTTTGTATAACTTAAACATTAGAGGTTGAGGGAGAATAAATAAAAATTTATTTTTAAGGAATAAGCCATTTTGATCAAAAAGAGTACGGACATCTGAAGACGTTTGTTCTTCTAAGAGGACAGACGTTCCTGTACGTCCAAAAACTTTTGTTGTCTTGTGATGTTCTATATTCATGTGGATTCTGTCATCTAATAGGAGGGAACTATTTGAAAGTTAACGCTAATTAACACGGTTTTGTACTAGATTCTATTAGCTTAGCAGAGTCAGGAAAGTCAAGGTTCAAGAGCCTTTTTTCATTAGCGACAAGTGTTTTAGTGAAATGTGTTAGAGGTTGTTTGTGAGTCCTATCAGGATACTATTTTATCTGACAACTTCCAATAAGGGATGGTGTAACGTTTGGTAACTAATTGGGTATCGCCAGTGTTACGTTTAGGCCTAGCCTATTCTGTACAATTTTTAATAACGTACTGCTTTGGTCCAAACTCATTTTGAGGTATATAACAATCACTCCAGATCTGCCCTTGCGCCATTGGCTACCCAGCTTTGACGAGATTAATTTAGTTAATATTATATTACCAAATTAATGCTATTTGCTAATAAAACACTTGCACAACACCAAACCAATTAAGGTTGTAATTAACCTTCACAACACAACTGGTTGCCTGAATGGTTCAAATGCCTCTTCGCCGTTGACTAGCATCATCTGCTCAACTTAGCTACTAAGCTGTTTCCTGCTAAGGACAGTCTGGGTTAGGGTTTAAATGGATCCTTCTCAAATACACTCCAGTCTACAAAAAAAAAAAAAATGTTTTATATGTCCACACACTTTAAAAGAGGAAAGATAATTTATATGAGTGCACAAAATGTGACGTTTTGCAGTGCATCTATCCTTGTTTTTGTCAATATTATACAACTAAGAAATTTTAATCAAGACAGGCTGTTGGGATACTTACTAAAAATGTTTTTACTTTTTAAAAACTTAAAATAAATGAGTTTTATAATCTGTTACAGTCTAATTTATGAGTAGTAAACAATATATATAAATATTTAATAAATGAATATGTTTACTGTGTTAATTTCGTACATTTCACTAAGTTAAAAATATAAAATGAGTTTAAATTATGTTATTTAATAATTTGTTTATGTATCAATAAAATTTAATAAAAAAAAAAAAAAAAATGCTCCTTTTGGTTCTGTTAGGGGTGCAATTATGACATCTTAACATGTTCATACTCCTCAACAGGTTAAAATTCAAAATTGCATTTTTTTTCTAAAGTTTATTTTTACCTATAAGAAATAATTACCAGAGTTCAATGTGTAAGGCAGCCATTTCTTTTGATATCAGACATACAAAGAGAAGAGGTATGTAGTTTAATATATAATATCACTAATATTGCTTTGTTATGTTGTAGGCCTATCGTGTCAGTATCGTTCATGAGCGACTCCGCTCTCAGCTTTGGTTGTAAATTTACTTTCAAGCCTATAAGAGTATCAAAACCCATCTTCTGTCTTCCAATACCACGAGGATGTGTCACATGTCTTAGGTAAGAAGAAGACGTGTTTAAATATTGAAATATGCATAAACATAAATTAAATTTCTCTCAAAATCTAAATTAAAGTGTCAAATAAAAGGATAAAATCACAAGACATAGGGTCCTTAGTTACAGCTATTTTCAAAAACTCGAACTTGTAATAATATAAAAATTTACTAAAGAAATTATGGTATTATTACAAAAAAAATTTATTTTTTAATTTATAAAAAAAAAAATTTACTTGGGATGAATTTATTAGTTATTTGTTGAGCGCCATTTTGTGATAAAAGCACAAACACTTGTTAATTCTACTCTTTTTACCCTGGTTCATGAATCACGGGAAAATGTACTTCGGTACGATAAATGATCATGAAAACCTCTGAAATAAAACATACATTTATTAACAAGTTCAATTCATATTTGAAGCATACTAAATCTAGTCAAGCCGTTTTGCTTAACTTTCTCTGAAATACATACAGTGATTAACTTGACAAATTATTAAACATTAGTTTCATAAATATTAAACTTTCTTTTTTTTTATGTTAGATCAAATTAAATGATCAAATAGTTCATGTTACAAGTATTATTGACGATCAAATTCAAATTAAATGTTCATATAATTCATGTTAGAAATATATCATTTAGCCAATATCTTTCACTACGTTATGACGCCATTATTTAAACTGATTACCTCTATTTTTTAAAGCATAAAGTATCAATTATAATATTGTTATTTTTAAAATAATAGGAGTCTATTTTACGCTATACCAAGGCGTAACTTTGCACTGAATTTAGTTTTAGATTCAAAGGTAAATAAAAGTATCAAACCATGGAATGTGCACTGATAGTTGCTTTAGATGTTCAGGCAATCAGCCTAGTAGATGGTTGAACAGTCTGTGTGCAGAACTGCTAATGGCGGCGTCTCAATTTCACATATTTTTAGTTCTTTCGTTACTTGGTAGAACGGCTTGTACATTCCCCCACTACTTCTATCTATCTTTTGATTCGTCTCTACTGCTCACTCCATTTCTGACAACTTTATTTCTCACTACTTCACAAAATATAATTTTCTCTTAATTTTATTAAACATACCAATTTAGTTAATTTTGTTATAATTATTTTAATTATGAAATTCTAAACTAATATTTTTTTAATAAATTTACCCAATAACACACATACTTAGTTCTATAAGTTTAACCATTCAGAAATCCTGTCTGTCCATCTACATTCAACTTCCTATTATCGTTTTTTGTCCTTGAACGCAAATAATCCATGCAATAAAACATTTACAATTTTATTACATTTATGGATTACTCACGTTACCTGTAATTAATTTCATTTTTCTCAATCAAATGTATCTTAACATAAAGATATCAAAATTGTGAACATTACAAAGTCTTTTAAGCGGCAGTTTAAATTGTACAAATATTTGCTTTTTTTCTCCCTTTTTTTCTTATTTTGATTATAACTTGGTAAATTTTTATCATAGAGCAAAAAGTAAGGATTCAAAATAAAATGTAGTCTACTTAAATTATCTAAAATAAGTATTTTTGAATTTTCTATACAATGTTATTAACAATTAAAATTCATAATAATTGTCTATGTGACTTAGGGATATGTCAGCTTGAAACTGAGCTTTCTGTAAACAAACTATTGTTTTAACCCTTCGCACACGGCATACGGATATATCCGATGGTTAGAAATCAGCCGAAACGTGGCATACGGATATATCCCACAATCCACATATTGATTACCAAGCGAGGTTGATTTTGCCGTGGTATTCTTTTTACGTGTGGAGAGGGAAACCCTAACATTGGACGTGGCGGGAAACGTCTATGACGCGTCATTTGTTTCACGCTGAGGGGGTGGGGGAGGGCAAACATCTGCTGTTGCTAGGCGCCGCGCCCTTCTGTTTTTTATTCTTTCAATTTGATACCTAGCCAGTCTTGTTTTATTAGTTTGTATAGTTTTTTTATTCTAGTGAGTGTAAATATTATTATTAGGATCCAGACAGTGCATTGTTTACACGAAGAACGGGTTGCACCGAGAAACCATCTACTACTGCAAGACGTGCACTGCGCAGCCCCCCTCCACCCCGACATATGTATCACACACTGTCCAAATATTAGTTAACATATTACAAACAATGTTCTATATAATAATCACTTTTGCTTTAGTTTGTATAAATTGATAAATAAAAAAAGTAATTTTTTATAAAAAATAAAAAAATAGCATTGCATCTAAAAATGTAAATTGTTCTAAAACTGTTAATAAATATAATATTTGAGTGTAAGATGCGTTTTTTTTTCTCCTATTCCATTGTATAATACAAAACTAAATTAACTTTTTAAAAATATACAAAAAAGTTTTTAAGTCAAATGAGCGTTAGCTTGATTTTAAGCAAAATTAGCATAGCGTGCGAAGGGTTAAAATATTAAAAATAGAAAAAGTGTATTTCGCTTCTTAGCAATATTTTCAAAAGTGCCTTCTTATCAACATTTAACCATTGGGGGTGGCATATCCCATGATAAGAGTCCATTAAGAAATTAGTGCAAAGCCTAAATCTTGGATTACAAAAGTCATGGACTTCCAGCAAAAATCTAAAATATTATCCTAGTATTTCTAAAAGTACAATCTCGCAGAGTTTTTATAATTTCTATGAAGTAAGTCTAGATGTCAAGAGTTGCCTCAAAGACTGCTAATATTGGGAAGACAGTGTCAGACATAATGACCAAGAGAGACCACTCAGATTAGACATTGCCTTAAAGTCGAACGGCAAAGTCGTCAAAGGTACACAAAGTGTATGCAACATTTTCAATTATTTTTTAAAAACTAATTCCGCACTTATTTAGTTTTTGTGTAGTGTTTATTTTGAACTTTGAGAAACTAAAAATACCAAGAAAGATTTATTAGATTAACTTTTCTGATTGCAGTGGATTTGCTGCGGATGAAATCACTCACTGTGTAAGGCCCGAAGATACGGTATCCCGCAGAGCTGTTATTATTTTACGCAGGTAAATATTAGGTTATATTATGATTGTTTACGTAGAGTATTTCTTTCAACTTTTATGTAGATTTCCCCCTTGTCTAACTGTGAAGAACCTGGTGGTTACCATAACCTTAAAAAATATGATGAAAAACAGAGCATAAATTAGAGATCCTAGTCCTCGAATTTTGTAATAGCGTTAGGGTTGGAAGAGAACAAGAGTGGTCATTAGAGAGCTGATAAGGAAGATCTAACACAATGCTAGATGAATAAAAGTGTAGATCCTCGGTATTGCCACTCCTGTGCAATAAGCGAACATAGGAATTGTTATGTATAGACATTTAATATTAAAACGTAATGATTGAAAATGTTCGACTAATAAAGTGGGTCAAGTTAATAAATTCAATATGATATACAGAGTGTCACAAAAACCTTCGTATTAAACTGGATCGGATTCTAAATATCCAAGTAAATGAAAAGTGTGCAGTAACATTTCTTTAGAATTAGCCTTAGTTTAGTCACAATCCACCATTTTTGTTCTACAAAAATTCACTGTAACTCCAGAAATAGATAAGTTATTGAGCTCAAATTTGGTCTAAGCATTTCGTAACAAAAAAGTTACTGAATATTTTTTGATTTATTTGGATTTGTAAAATTCGGTGCTGTATAGTGCAACTAAGATTTTTTTGTAATACCTTATATTTATATATGTACAGGGTGTTCAGAAAATGTTGCGCTAAACTTTATGTGGTGGTTATAAAGGTTAAAATAAAGGAAAAAAGTTCCTATAAAATATATGCCCGAAAACGCGTCATTTTACATCTGTCGGGTATTATGTGTTATTCTGAAAAATAATTATAGCTTTTGAAATTATTAAGATTTTGAGTCAAAATTTATTATAAACATTTTTATGCTACATGTTTATTAGTATATCAACAAAACTTTATCTTATAAATTGTTGAAAATAGTGAATGTTTGAAATTTTTAATGTTGAATATCTCTAAAACCATTAACTTTACAAAAAAAAAAGGCTGCCAATAGGAAAATTTATTAGATAATGTTTTGATTCTTGGTTTACTGGTAAATAGTTGCATAAAAAATGTGTATATCAAATTTCGACTCGAAATCTAAATAATTTTAAAACCTAATAATTTTTCATTATATAATTATAGCTTTTGAAATCATCAAGATTTTGAATCAAAATTTGGTGTATACATTTTTAGCAACTGTTCACCAGTATACCGAAAATTAAAACTATCTCATAAATATGGCTGTTTACATTTTTGTAAAGTTAATTATTTTAGAGATATCCAAAACATTAAAAATTTCAAACACTCACTACTTCAACAATTTATAAGATAGAGTTTTGATTTTTGATATACTGTTAAAAATGTGAATACTAAATTTTGATTTGAAATTAATATGGGGAAGTAATTTTCAATATAAATTAAAATTAAAAGAACACTTAAGTTAAATACACATCACCAACACGCTTCATTTCATTTAAAGATTTGTAAACACAAATTATATTCAAAACAGCACATAAAATTTAAAATATTAAATAAACATTGCAAGAGGGAATAAGGTTATTTTGTGTAATGGGCGCTATAATAGGATTTGGGGCAATCTTTAAAGTGTACGAGGAAGCATTATATAGGGAACACATGTTACACAATTGGTTGAAATAGCTTGGATATAGAAATAATCATTTTAAAAAACATAATTTAAGCTAATTAATAAACAAAATAATATCAGAAAATAATAAATAAATATGTTTAATTATAGATTTAAATTGTGTAATAATATTAAATATGAAAAAATAATAGACAAATTAAAATATAGAGTGTTCTGATTGAACTAAAAGTAAAAGATGCAACTGGATTTACTGTAGTGATATGCCACAGTAGTTATGATAGGACTTCAAAAAGCCAAAGCAATATCAACTTTTGAATGGTGTGGGACTCTTAAATTAGTCGACGAAGAAAAATGATGCTAAATCTGTGATATTAAAAAGTGGTATTTTGTTGTTAAAATGAGTAATGAAACTGTACCAATGTTTATAAAGAAGAGTTAATACTTGAATTTCATCAAAGATCAAGCAGAACAGTAAGAATTTCCAACATTAAAATTTCCATCTGTTTCCCGTCACCCAATTCCAGAAGTGCTCTACAGGCTATCCAGGATATATACTCTAAAAATCCCTTAGTGAAGAACATTCTGTATTTTATACTGTGACGGGGTGCGACACTTTGCCCATAGCAGGAAACAACTGACTGGGTAGCTAGATACCACACTAATAAAATGACAGACGTGAACAGTCTGTACCCGCAGTCAGAAGTGGTGTTAGTGCCTATCTCATATTAATTTTGGTTTTAAAACTATTTTCAAACTTATATCATGGCTGTTTTATTATAACTTTTAGAGTTTTTCCGAAGAAACAATCCCCCATTTGGACATGCTATTTATTAAAGTAGACCAAACGAGATGACAATGGACCACACCCAAAGTTTAACTCTCTTGTTAAATAGTTTGGTATTATGTGAGTGCTTAATTAATCTCTTCAAAAACTGATTATCCAATGGTGCAAGGCCAGACATGGGGTAACGATTTTAACCTCGGAATAAGCATGAGTCAAATAATAGTATCATTTCCTAAATATAGACTATAGGCTAGGGCTTAATGTAATTTTGGTGTCTCAAATGGTTAACAATCGTTACAATAGACAGACTGTATCTGGGTATTGTGAAATGTTTGAGTTTATATTTCATTGAAATCGTTAGAGCCAGTTTTAAGAAAATCAGAATTTGAGTTTCGGAACTTTGTCGCTAAATTTTCAGCTTGTTTAGTATTTGGTTGTATATAGGGATGTGAAATATTGTAAATTGTTTTATTTTATCAAATTAATTAATTTCTTAACTTGTTATACTCAGATTTTCTTCTTCTGGTGGACAGAAACTAGTACACTCTCTGTAATATTGTGTTACCTTTTATCAGGGTGTTGCCGAATGCTCCGAGGCTTGAATATGATGAACCATTGTCTCAACTTCCAGCTTTGACTGATGACTACAAAATCAATGGACTCTCAAGGTAAAATGCTTTAAATGATTTGTTTTAAAACTGTAAATTTTGTTGCTTATGAATTTGCTAAAATATAGGAACCTTGACTTGATTAAGATTAAACTTTTGAAAGGTTGTTTACCCCGCCAAACAGTTAGGACAACTTTCTCTTGGATCCATCTTTTACAATTAGTTGTCCGTCTTATGTGTAGTATAGGCCTCTGGTTTTATCTCATCATGTTTGTATTTAGACATATCTTGTGCACATTGCTGGGATCTTAGCGTAGGGTCCAGTTCTACCGTAGGTTGCTTCATCGTGGTGGTATAATTTTAAAAAGTTTTGTGGTTCGAGGAATCCTTGTTTTTCCTTATTAGTTTTGACTGCTCAGGTCTAGTTTTAGGCTTGAGTAAATTTCCTAGATTATACATTTTAGTTTTATTTCCAACATGACCCTAGGCTACTAGTCTATGTTGGTGTTTTATGTTCTAGTTTCACACTTGATAATGATAGTTGATTTATACTCTCAAAACGCCATGTATTAATTTTCTATGCACAAATGATGACAATTATCCGATTAAACCATATTGATACCATTAAAAAATGTGCACATAATTCATAATTCATAATTCAAAACGATTCAGTCTTCTTCTTAACTCTACTGATTGAGAAAGTGAACAGTGTTTACGAAATATTTCAAAACTTTAGTGTTTTTTTGTGTGTTTTCTTACTTGTGTACTATTAGGTAATACCAAGGACCATTTTCCAAGGTAAGCCTGTCTCCTGTCCATACAAAATCTAACCAATCAATAGGCTATGTGCCCTATTAAATTCTAACTTACTATTAATTAAAAATATATCTGTTAACCACATTATTATCCTACTTTGTCAGCTCATTTAACCGATTTATATTTTTTCAGGCCCAAAGAAGACAAACCTAAGAGTCGTAAACGTACCTTAAAAGCACAAATCCAAACACAAAACGATGTTGATATTGAAGAAGCAACGAAACGAGCTCGAGTAGAATCAGACATCAGTCTATGTAATGAAGTAACATGTAGCAATCAGAAGACAGAATGATTGTCATGAGACTTCTATGATATATCAGGGTGATGATGTGGAATCTCATGGGAAGACATTATGGTAGGTTACAATATCTAGTCTTAAATTAAGGCAAAAAGGAGTCTTCAGTCAGCTGTTTTAACAACAAACTGAGCAGTATTCAAATCAGCTGTTTTCTTGACTAGAATATACTGAGATGTCTTCAGTCAGCTGTTTTATTACTCACGCCTTTATAATACCAGTAATATCTTTCGTTTGGTGTAATATTTAGCTTTAACTAAACAAGATATTGCTTAGTTTGGAATGTTTTTGAACATACGATAACAAAAAAACCAATCGAGTATTAAAAAATTTGTTCTGAGATTAGCCTAGATTTTCTTCTACACATAAATCGTGCAAGGCTAGGCGTTCAAGTGCAATGGTCAATTTTCGTTATTGAAAGTTGTCAATGAATTTGAAGTGGTATGTTATTGGGTAAACAAATTGGCTTATGTAATTTTGATTGTTATTTTGTGTACTGTGTTACCAGATTCAAATAGTTAAAAATGTTCTGTAATTTAAATTTGTGTTGTTATGAAAGAATTATAGTGTGCTGATTCAATAGTGGAAATTGAAGTCTTGATGCATAGATAAATTTGACATAGTATGTAAGAAGATATCTTAAAAACCGAAGTTACTTTTTGTTTGTTATCTTTTAGGTTAAATCTAAAGAGTAGATGCAATTTATAAAAGTTTATTTTATTGTATGACACTTGTACAAGGAATGTCATTATATCGTTAAACCTTAGAACTGATGGCCTAAAAGTTACTCAACTATATTGAAAAAATTAATAATAAAATATAAAATCGTCATAATTATAACTTGTATCATTTTACTCGGAAAATTTAAAAAACAATACCTTTTTTTAGTTTTGCTTGAACATTTAAAAAAATCATTTCTAAATTTTAACCGCACATAAAATATCACAACTTTGTTTTTTTCCCTAAATGTGTACAAAATGTTGCTAATAAATCTTTTATAGTTGGAAAAAAAAAAGAAGAAAAAAAAAAAAAAAAAAAAACAGTACAGTACAGTTCACTATAACACAATCACTGTGTAACCAATAATAATTGGTTTTAAAACAGTAATCTACACAGACTAGCCAATGTAAACAATAATTAAAACTTAAAATCAAAGTTATCGATTAGTAACAAATTGCCTTTGATTGAACCTTTGTTCCTTTCCTTCATGTTTCGTGAGGGTCTAAATAGACACCATTTCCTGGAAGGATGGTTTAAACTTATGATACGGTATCTCATCACTTCCAGAATTAAGAACTGAAAATATTATCATTTTTACTTAAAGTTTCTGCTATAAACCGTGATTATTTTATCTTTTAACAATTTTTTATCTATTCAAATAAAATTACTACAGACTTAATTCTTTTTTTTATTTGAGTGTGTTAGGCGTATTTATAAAAGTAAATCTGAAAATTTTGTTGTAGAGTAAAAATCCCACCTAACCAAACATACCAAGGATCATACTCATTTTTGATACAGAATATTTTGGATAATGTATGGATTTTCAATTTGAGTGTTAGAGGTATAAAAAAGACCCATATCAATTATTGTTAGATAAAAATTATACTAAAATTACAATAAAATTGCCTCGAACAGTACAATAATGTTCTATTTTTGATTGCGAAAAAAATTGAAAATTTTTTGACTGCTATTTTTTTATTTTATTTTTTTTTTCATTTCTTGATTAGAACATATGCTTTAGTGTAGGTTCATCACTTTGCTCATCGAAATACAACAGCAGACTGATTGATACCCGAGACCTTAACAGAAAACTGGGACAGAGGTAAATTGCATAGACATTGTGTAAACATATTTTTTTAAAATTTCATTTACTATTTTGAACCATGGTACCATGAGTTAAACCATGTTATGGTTTAGTAGCATTCATTTAAGAAAAGTGTTACAGTGGTTGTTTGTTTTTTTACTACCTACTGCTTTCCCCTCTCTTAGATTTTTCTTTGTTAATATTCATTTACAAACACCTAACCTAAGTCAGTATCCTCGTATCTCTTTCGCTTTATACAGTACGCATAAACTCTCTACAATCTGATAGCACAACCTAATTTAAAAGTGGTAGTCTAAATAACAAATGTCAAAATTTTAAATAACCGCAATAATTAAAAGTTATAATTATTCATCTTTTGGAAATGTTGTATACAGTTAGGTTAACCTAAAACAATATACTATTGTGTATCAAATAAATGACACTAAAGTACTGTAGTACATGTTTTTAAAAAAATTAGTTTATAACCAGTTAAGAAAATAGAATTACAGAAAGAAAACTACAAAATTTGTTATGTTGTAATCATTAGGTTGTAACAAATAATATGTCCTAACTTTATACATATTTAGATGTCACTCACGGAAAAAAATTGTTATAAAAATTCAAATTCATCTAAAGTTGGTAAATTCTGTTTTTTCTAAAAAATTTAATATCTAAGCTCATGTTGAAATTGTTACGTTACCTGTATTATATTTTATTAAATTTTACAATACTAAATTTCTACAAAGACTACAATTTTAAATAACCGCCTTTTTGAAACGGCTTAATGAAAAATTATAATTTTTGCTACGAATATAAAACACTAAGAAATGTATGCAGTACACTTCAATACTATACTAATTCATTCCTTAAATATTTCAGTTTTATAAAGTTAATACTGAGATGTCGAACAAAACAGACTAGACAGTCGACTTTTTGGCGAGTAAAATCAAAATTTATGTATCAAGAATATATTTGTTGTTACTTCTTATATGTACTAATTGAATTTCCTGTACTTTAGATTATTTTCGATTCTTTATATTGTTCGGAATTTTTAATCATTATTTACCTTTGGACATAAAGTTTTAAAAAGAGAAGTGTATTCATTTTTGTTTAAATAATTATGCAGTAAAATCATATTATTTCTGTAAACCTTATGAGGTCAAAAACACATGTCGTAATGTTATAGTCGTTCTGTAATGTGTTAATGTTTCAAGGTCTAGGAGTAACAAAGCTTATATGATTGAGTTGTCAAGATGATTATGAAATACTATAAAGCCTGTATGTGCTCAGTTTGTTATTGAAAACAATCTGATTCGCTATATACAATTTTTATTTTAGTATTTTGAAAAAAGAAACTATAATCCGTTTAACTTAACCTCAAACACAGTTTCTTTATTGTTATAATGAGATTGAAATGAATGTGTTGTAATGTTAGTCATTCTGAAATATATTAAAGACTTAGGAGGAATACAGTTTGTAGTATTGAGTTGTTGATATAATTAAAAATTACTATAGGCCTACAAGTCTTATATTTTTGTACAACCGTTTAATCTAACCTGTTCTTAAACTTGGCAAACACAATGAAACCAGTTTATTTATTATTATCATAAAAAGTAGATTTTGTTACATAATAACCATACACTGCATACTGTGTCAAATTTTCTGCAGTAGTATACTTTAATTTTGTTTTTTAGACTATCATAATAATAGTAATTAGGTAGGATAATGTAAGCCTAAGTTTTCATGTAAAGCAAACCAAACCATCTATTTTAAATGCTTAAAGTTGTGTTTTAGCTATAGCCTTTTTTTAAAACAACAAGCCGTAATTTTTATATAAAAAATTATAGGTACTTCTACTACCATTCATTGTTGTTTATTTCAATCTATTTTTTTATTTACATCTCTTTGGGCAAATTTAAACAAAAATAACACCTTGTCAAAAATTAGAATTTTAATGTATTGTAACAAATTCAATTTTTTTCTACACTGAATTATATTACTATTATTTTCAGATTGTTAAACTGTACAAAAAAGGGGGGAGGGAATGATAAAAAACTATTTAAAAGATAAAAATTTTGATTAATAATTATCTACATCACTGTTGAACTCATTGTCCAAGTCAACAGAAATCGCTACTATTGTATACCTGGGCAATTAATGTAAATAGAGTATGATATCTTTCATTAAACATAATCTATTTTTTTTTTTTAAATTAATTTGGCTAAGTTTTCAATCAGATCATGTTTGATGTTGCTAAATTTGGACATCTTTCCACAAATTAGTATTTTATGTGTAGGCCCTTATTGAAATTATACAAATTATTAAAAGCCGATTATATGTTCAATAATTACCGCTTACTATTGTTCTTAGAAACTATGGTTTTCCTTAGTCTAGTTCTCGCAACTTGTAAATTTTTGTTGTTTATTGAAGCCTAAAACACTTTTTGTTTCATGAAATTCTAACTTATATTGGTTGTACGGTAGGTAATTCATTAATTATTAAAATATTTTCTTAACCATTTAATCGAACTCATTTACAGCTCATCAAAATGGTCGGGATTTATCAACTGTTAGCTCAGCATGGACTTTGATACTCGCTCAAATCATTTCCAACAATTATTCTCCCCCCCCCCCATTTGTAACCATCTATATTGTAATACAGTGGGAACAAAATTAATTCGATACATTTTTAAGGTTTGCACGTTTCTACCGTTAGGTGGCATTTTGTTGTTAGAGCAAAAATAGTTTTATTCAATTTATTTAGAAGTGTTGTGTTAGGCTAAAACTGATAATGTTTACGTACAATACCTGTACTTCTGCAAACATTCAGCCTCAGATAATGTTTAGAATTGCCGAATTTGTGCATATAATGTAACCTAACCTTAACTCCTTGTACAACCTTAATATTTTATGTATAGGCGTTCATTGAAATTGTACAAATGATTAACAGTGAGAGGTGGAAATTATTGGAAAAATTTAATAGTTTTAATAGTCAGTTGCTATTGTGATTCCAAGAAACTGGTTTTTCTTTTTCAAGTTCCTCCATCTTTTTTTTTTTGTTAATTGTTGGCTAAAACACTGTATTCGTTCTGCGGAAGGTGATAAAAGTATTTTCAGAACCAACTCCTTCATGTTTAAATAGCTCACCATGATTGGAATAATTACTTTTCGCTCATGAAACTGCTATCTCAGCGTAGACCATAATAACTTATGCAAATACATATTAAAAGTTTACCATTTCCTAATCGTCTACATTGTAATATATTTCACTTAAAAAATAGAAGTTGATACAATAATAAGAAATGTGATTAATTTGGATATAAATGTTTTAAAAAAAGGCTTGCACGTTCCTATTGTTAGGTGTCATTTAGTTAGGACAGTAAAATCATACTATCTTGTTTATATGTTATTTATAGTAGAAAGGAAATGTTAAATAGTTTTATTGTATCGATATATTTAAATATTATCGAAATTTATAATTGTTTTGTATTATAATGTGAATAAAGTGTAGAAATGTTGGGTTAGGATAACGGTAACGTTATTTCAAATGTATTTATGTTTATAATGCAACTGTTTGCTGTAGAAAATGTTAATTTTGAATAATGTAAAATATTTTTACCCTTTTCTATTAGAAATATAATAAAAGGTAAGATAAAAATAAATATATTTGTTTTGTAGAAATATTTATGATTTTTTTTTTTTTTTTTTTTTTAAGTCGAGATATCCTGGTTCCATTTTGTATTTTAAACCCGTAAGATTAAGCTCCAAATGTATAATATGCAATGTCTCTGTGTCCGTTAATTTGTAACCTTATATGATTTGTGCTAATTTTATATTCTCATCATATATGAAGAGATTTGCTTGTGTTAAATTTACAGAGAGTAATTCCTGAGCAGCAATGAGTATAGCTCATTTGTTGAGTGTCGTTGCTTGTTCTAGATCGGTCACACAGGTTGCCAGCCACTTTTTAGTAGTGTGGAAAGTTAGCACCCCAGGATTTCAAGGTCCGTATACAGAGTAATTTTGTGCGCTACAACAGCGGCTCTTGATTACCTACCAGCCTAGGACTCTAAGAGGCTCTTTCAGATCGGCCGAACCCCCGCACCTTATTTTTTCTAACATATGGAATATACTACCCTCCATCTATATTAATAATTCATGTTTGGAAACCTATATAAATGGGAATTTGTCATTACTTTCTTGAAATTGACTCGATGTGTATATATTAAACCATCTCCACTCATTTTTAAGAAAATAAAACTAAAAGAATAATACTGTACCTTGTACAATTAACATGTGAAGATGTAGTGATTGATGCACATAGTTTTAGGGTTTTAGAGAGATTCATCGAAAGAGCTAGTCGAAAATAAAATATCCTCCTAAACAGTATATAATGGAGATTGAGCTGTCAGTGTTACTTGATGCTAGGTGCTGTAGTAAGAAGTAAGTTTTATACCCTTCAAGGTCTCAATTATATTGAACACAGGTATGACAATCCTGAGATCCCATTCTTGGGTTAAATCCCTCTTTCCTATCAGGCCTCTCTTGTTCTCTGATGTAGTTAGAATATCCGAGGACTAGGGGTTCCTATTTTATTTCTTTGTTTTCAAGGCGATATTGACAAATTTTTTTAACACCACGTACATTCTTTTATTAAGTCCTGTAATAAATCGAAAAAGCTATACCTCCAATGGTCTTTTGTTCGTTAACACTATTTAAATGGCGGACTTTGATTCTACAGAGAGTGGCATTCAAAACAGATTTGTCTCCACCTTAGCTTCAAAGTTTCACTGAGAACATTATAGAGAGATAATAAGGGTGTGCCAATTCCTGGTTCAGTACAGCCCCTGAAAATCTATTTTTAATGGTGAACGGAACGATCTGTTTTAGTTCTTATGCCTTTAATCATTTTCTATAAAATCAAAATATATATTTAAATGTTGAGAATTAATTAATGAAATCTGAGTTTGCAACAATCTACAACCCTAAACATGTGGACCAGTTTTAAAATCAAATTTGCTCTGTGGGTATATTTTGAATGTTTTTTCGTTTGTTTAACTTAGAATTTGGGGCTTATAAGAAAAAATACAATACTGATTTTCCCAAAATCGGCTCTAATGATCTGCCTAAGTGTAGTCTCTAAGGATCTAAGTAAAATGTACTTTTTCCATCTTCAAAAATTTCTGTTTGTAAGTTGTAGGTAAAAAAACTTTAAAAAATCTGCCATGAGACCATTATAAAAAGCATAGTTTCTCAAAATCTGGTCTACCGATTTCGTTCAAATTTTAGTGCAATGTGAAGATTAATGATCCGAAACTGTAGACAAAATCTCAAATGAAAAAATATTCTCTGGAATAAGTAGCATAAAATAAAAATACACCTTGACCACTGTCATTAAAAGTTTGACTTAATCAAATATGATTTACCTTAAAGACATATTTTTGGCACAAACAAATCAAGTTTAGCTCTTATTTAAATTCTTTTCTTTCAAAGACTGTCCATTGTTCATTTTAACTTTTTGATTAACAACTACTGTTGACAGTTTTGGTTGATTTTGGACATGGATGAATGAGAAAGTTTGTACAATGTTTGTGTACTATTTATTTATTCGCCTTTCTATAAGGATGTGTGAAAAAGTTTACATTATTATATGTACTGTACATTGTAGTATGACAGCATCTGAACTTAAGCTAATGTGTAAAGAAAAGACAAGTTCTTGTTGTGTACATTGCGTTTGAACTTAAAGCTAATGTGTAAAAAAAAAAAAAAAAAAAAAAAAAAGTTCTTGTTGTGTACATTGCACCAAAACAGCATTTGAACTTAAGCTAATGTGTAAAGAAAAGATAAGTTCTTGTGTACATTGCATCATGACAAGCTTTTAAACTTAAGCTAATGTGTAAAGAAAAGATAAATTTTTGTTTTGTACATTGCAAAATGACAGCATTTGAACTTAAGAAAATGTGTAAAGAAAAGTAGTTCTTGTTGTGTACATTGCACCATGACAACATTTGAACTTAAGTTAATATGTAAAGAAAAGATAAGTTCTTGTATAAATTGCACCATGACAAGCATTTGAACTTAAGCTAATGTGTAAAGAAAAGACAAGTTCTTGTTGTGTACATTGCACCATGATAAGCATTTGAACTTAAGCTAATGTGTAAAGACAAGATAAGTTTTTGTTTTGTACATTGCAACATAACAGCATTTAAACTTAAGCTAATGTGTAAAGAAAAGATAAGTTCTTGTTGTGTACATTGCACCATGACAAGCATTTGAACTTAAGCTAATGTGTAAAGAAAAGATAAGTTTTTGTGTACATTGAATCATGACAAGCATTTGAACTTAAGCTAATGTGTAAAGAAAGATAAGTTTTTGTTTTGTACATTGCAACATGATAGCATTTGAACTTAAGCTAATGTGTAAAGAAAAGATAAGTTCTTGTTGAACTCTTACATTTAGATTTCTTTCAGACTACAGAACTGTAAGTTTATATATTTTATGTGAATAGTATTTTGTATAACTTGTCAAAATAGCAGTAAAAATTGTTTAATACAAATATTTATGTTTTTGTAATAAGAAATAGACGATAACCAATTGTAAAAATCTTATAAATATTGTCATCATCATACAGTGGTGTTGTAAATGTTGAAAATACACATTTTGTTACGTTGATCGAATGTCATTGTTATTGTTATTAAAAATCCTGAATAATGTTCTACATTTCAATTAAAATTTAAGGTTTTTAAAGTTATTTGATGGATTGTTCATATTATTGATATGGTTTAATATCATTCGATATATGAGGTACGTCCAGAAAGTTAGTTCTATTTAGTAATTCAAAACTAAACTAGTTAAAATACAGAAAAACTATTTTTTACAAAAAAACTAAAACAAACTATTTTTCTACATAGCTCTCGCCATAATGTGACACAAGTTTTTGTATCCCTTCTTCATAAAATGTTGGCGCCTGTGTTGTCAACTATGTGGTAACATGTTCTTCGAGATGGAAGTTGCTAGAGACAAGGTCAGGGCTGTCATGCCATGTTCGCAGTACGAGGTCGGTCATTGTCATGAATCAAAACAATTGTCGGTGCTTTCTATATTACGCAACACAGTTCCCTAACCGTCTTGTAGTAAACATTTGCATTGATTGTGTCCCCTTGCAGTAAAAAATCCACCATTAGAATGTCGTGTCTGTCACGAAACATTGTGCACATGATTTTTCCAGTTGTCAAGATTTACTTGGCTTTATTCTTTGCTGGTGACAAAGTGTACCACTATTCCATTGATTATAGTTTTGATTCAGGAGTTTTATAAATGATCCAAGGTCTCATCCCTGGTCACTATCTGACTCAGAGAGTCATCGCTCTGTCATAACATGTCAAAAAATCAATTGCGTAAACAACAAACAGATGTGTCAAAATGGCGCCACCTTCACTCAGAGCATCTACCGTGCATGCGCCGAACTGCGGCACAGCGTTGCTGCGGCAAAAAATACAAATGCCCCAATTATACTAGAAGTGGAAGGATGTGGCCACATCAAGGAACTAATTTTTATTTAACATTAACAAATACCAACTTGGTATCCAATTTTATATGTGTATGTGTATATATATATATATATATATATATATATCCGTGTAGTGAATGTGTTTTTATGTTAGCAAAAACTAAGAAAGAAATAAGCTGTATAATATAAATAAAACATCATCCTTATTCATCAGAAATTACAAATATTACAAACAGTTAGTTACAAATGGTGCGAAAAGGAAGAAAAGTGACAGTCTCTTAATACCATATACACATTAAAAAAACACTACACGATATAATTTCTTTGTTGGGATTCGATTAAAGTTACATTTTATTTTTAATGATTGAAAGCTTGACTTTAAAAAAAATTATTAAAATTTAATTAAGTATGTGAAACACAAATAAAACACAATAATACAATATTTGTTCTATTTATTTAAATAGATAGAATGAAATTAACAATTAATTATTAACTTAAAACATAAATTTTAATAATTTCAATTGTAGCCTCTCGGGCTGAAGTTTATGTAAAAAAATTATAGTCTTTGACTCAAGATTTCTATAGTTAGTTGGATCTCACCACCACATTTGTTGAAATTTGTTTCCTATATCCTTCACAATTCTGAAGAGATCAGTTATAAATTGTAACACTAAATTATACGGCACTATTTTTTAAAGTTTTGAGGTATATTTCGTTATACTTGATTGTCGGATTTGACAGCTTTATTCCGATTCAAATCTCTCCAATTTTGAGAAGTGTCCTTTTCGTTCTGGGTGGTGCCAACAATCTTTCTTCCACAAAACTGGCATCACGGAAGCTTTGAATCTCCTGCCTCCTTTTCACATCATGTTAGTGTGTGTGTGTGTGTTAAGTTGATGATAAATGAAATGATTTTTTATTAATTCTTTTTGGGATAATTGATGGAGTGATTTTAAATAAGATTTTATGAGAACAAATACATTACATTAAAACAATAAATGGTCAAATAACTTCTTGGGGAAAAGAAATACTAATTTACATTTTCAAAATAATACAAGATGCAACGAAGTTTTGATTTAATCCCACTGGAATTCCAATCGCGATAGTTGACGTCATGTGTGTGTGTCCTTCAAATGGGAAGAATTTGCAAGATTTTAACTTGGGCAATGTTTTTTATATTTGGTACATCCTATGGATTTTTGCTGACAACTTTTTAGACATAAATTATTCTATTTAACTTAATGGTAATATCCATTTCTTTCATTTTCTTGTGATATTAACAATTCTGAAGTTTGTCGCCTAGACTTGTAAAACTTAGGCCTTTCTGCTCTTGTTTTAAAATTCAGATATTTGTTTTGAGTAGCCGTGTTGTGTTTATTTAGTAATTTTCCTAGATAGAATGAATAGTTTGGAACAATTTTGATATGGTTAACAGGTCGAAAAGATCGGGAAATAGTTTATGATCGAAAGTCGGAATTTTTACCATCATTATTGAAATGTTAAATTGGAGTTAATCGAACTACCACTAGGTACTGTGTATGTCAGTTTTAGATTTAATGGAATTCTTGGGATGTTTCTTTTGATACAAAGATTTTATATGGCCGCCATTTTGGTTTTTGAATTTCGGAAAATATTAATTTTTTTTTTTAAGGTTTTTGTAATTGTTATAAAACTGTATGCAAGATTTCAAAATTAAACGTTTATTGGTTTTTGAACAAAAAAATAATACGTGAAAAAACGAACTGGCGCCTGTGTAACTGGGGACTTTCGGATGATTAACAATGATATTTAGTTTTGTTTTTGGCCCAGAAAGAATGCGTTAAAATATTGGTAGAGAGTTCTGAAACATCCTGTATATATTACAACTTTTGATTATTTGTTACAAATAATTGAACTCTTTTACCCATTCCCATCTAAATTTCCAAGCGTCTTTCAAATATATTTGTAGACTTCGCCAATTTTGACCATTGTAAGCTTTAAATTTATTTTTTGAAAACCAATGTATTCTAAGATGAGCTAAAATTGTATATTTTTCAACAAAGTGAAAAACGTTTTTATTCTCCTGCAAATTACAAAGAAAACGTAGAAACACTCGATCCATCAAGTTCTATAATTTAAATCAAATTCTTCTGCTCTAACTTTAAAATCCCAGTGTATAGTATTTATACAGATCTTACCGCAACATTAAGACTCGTTTCAAAGTTCAAGGTTTAATCCCATATTGCTGATGATATTGCGACCTTCTCGTTGGCTTAATAAACGTTTTCTTCAAATCTCCCAGCACATTCATCAGCTGATTATTATTTTAACTCCACTGCCATAGTAATTATTACAATATCAATGTCATTCGTATTTGTGACTTAATTATTTCATATTCTTACTTAACATTCTGGTTTGGAGGCAAACGCAGCACTCGCATTACATAATTACAATGTGTGCCAAGCATGTAAACATATTCCTTTTCCAGTCCCAAATATAATGCATAATTAGGAGAGTGTTATTTGACAAACGGAAAATTATTTTAACACAATACCCAAACCCCTTCTAGCCAATCACTCTCGCAATAACCCCTAACTTGACAACCATAACACACTACTGCTCTGATAATAGACTTAAAAATAATACTTTACACCCAATGGTACTTTGTAATCAATTAATAAATTAAGTCATACAATATTCATAAGCAATTTTGCACAGCATCCATTTATTTTAGGAGCTATTCTCATGATAATTTTGTGATCAGTATTACTCCTAATTAATTATATTTATTTACAACTTCTACTTCCTCGCACTTATAATGGTATCCGTCATCAAAGGCCAATTTACCAACTTTTTTAAAAACCATGATTTTAGATGTATTTAAATTCCCTTTCAAATTCCAAAGGACACAATAATGTTCAACTTTACCGCATGTTCAATAATATTCATTGTCTAAGAATAGAGAATGAGAATCCCACCGAGCACAATGTCATCGGCGCACATTAAAATTCTAACTAACAGCATCAAAATTATAGCCCCCTTCTTTGAATTCTAAAAAATCGTTAATAAACAACAAAAATAGGGCTTAATATACATCCTTGTTTCAAACCAATAGTCTTAAAACAATTTTTTATGCCGGTTTTGCACTACATTCCCACTGTGTGTCACTGTACAAACTTTTAAAACTCTTCAACATGCGCGTAGAGATACCCAAGTAAGACAACTTGAAAAATAACACATTTCTGTCAGTAGTGTCATACGCTGAAGAAAAATCAACGGAAAAACAGTACAATTTACTTTTTTTTTAACGGCATGCAAATTAATCATATTCGTCACACTGAATAAATTTTCAACATTAGAATATCTCTTTCATAACCCTGCTGATATGATTAAATTAGACTTAATATAAGAACAATTATATAACATTTCGAAGGTTTAAATCAATTCCCTTTATCAAGTGATAAATATAGAATAATAACTTCCTAATTTTATACTTTTTTATTAAACAAATGCTTTATTACAAGTTCTACAACAAATATGTTCCTAATGAAATGATTTTATCTAGATTATACAATCTCCAATTCTGCTCCAACTTTACTAAGAGCTTCTTTAAGTTTCTCTGCTTCATCCTTTTCTATGTCAGCCTTCACTACGGTTGGAGCGCTCTCTACAAACTTCTTTGCCTATTTGTAAAAGAAAAAACATATTAATTAGATCTTTTTATATCGCAGCTGACATGGTGGGGTATTGTTAGATTATCCAAGGTCTAGGAGTCTCTTTCTTTAAACCTTATCATTTCAATTTGCAAATGTAAACTTTTTATTTTCTTGTTGTTTAAAGGTAAAAAAGCCTCTCAAAAAAGAAGAAAATAAATAACATAAAATAAAGACACATAGGCCTAGAATAGTCTAATACCATCAGGGGTGAGAAAAGAACAAGAGTTGGTCAAGAGAGACTTGATATGAAAGAAAAGAATCTAACCTAAGACTACATGAAAAAAGTTCTACATCCAGCTAGTAGAACTTCAGGATTTCCAAGTCCTTACTCACTAAAGTGAACCCTTGAGGTTAAAATACCTTGGACAAGTTCATTAATGAAAACAAAATCAGAAAATCAGCCATTTTTTAGCTATATTTTTTTCTCCAAGTAATCGGTTCTAACAGTCTCAATTTTACACAGATTTTGACAAAAAATTTAAAAACCATTTTAATGTTGAAAGCAAAGGAATACCTTACATAAAAATATCGAAAATCAGTTTTATAGCCAATGTTTACCACTCAATTTCAGTATACTTTAAACGATATTTTTGACCTTTAAATTGAAAAGGTTAACTTACATAGCTGAACAACTAGGACCTTTAGTTTTATTATGTTTCAAGATAATAAGAAAAATAAAGGAAGTCAACATCAATCTACATCAGTGGTTAAGGTGTCACACTTTACTATACTGAATTTAAATGATGCTTTGCTCTGAATGTTTGATTGAGGCGATTGAGAAGAGATGGTTTTGCTGTTGTTTGGTTTAAAGGTGTAATTGTCTTATGAAAACCATAGCATAAAATGGCTCATTAATATAAAACCAACAAACCAAACCAAAAACCAATTAACAGTAACATAGAAAATTTAACTTCACTGACAGTTATTGAAGGTCAGACTTGTGCACTATACTCAAATAAACCTTTTTTTCACTATACATTATTAAATTAAGAAGATATGGTGTAAATAAAAGGGCTAAAACCACACAACTTAGGGTCTGTAGTCTTTTAAGCGGTTTAGCCTCAACATATTCTTTGTCAAATAAACATACAAATCAGAATAACATCTAATTTTATTTGATACCACACACATAATATTTCCAAAAATAAAAATTTTCAACTCTATACTTTTTGTCCCTTAACTACCCCAAGGTCAAATTCTTGTTCCTGCTATATTTTCCCTATATGTGGGACAATACAAAGAATATAAATGAAAAGTTTGAAGTATTTAGAATTTATCGTCTTGTCTGTGTAAACTGGTTGCGACTTAGACAGACACACGCATGTAAAATTATAAGGCTCCTTGGTTTTACCTATGGACTCTAATAAAGAGAAATCAAAATGAAAATGCAATCTATCTTTTAATGGCTATTGAATTGTTTGCCTAACATTTCACAAAAACTGCTTTTAAAATGTATACACTACTCATTTCACATTGTGTGGTTAAATTATGTTGTATTCATCATACAAAAAACTATAATATATGATTTCGCAGTCCAATTTAAATTCAAATCCAAATAAATTTTTTTTCAGATTTGTAGGTCATGCTGGGTTCAAGTTGAGGAGGGAGGAATATCTGACACTTAATAATTTTGGCATAGCGCTATCATATTAATTTTTTATCAAATAAACATACATGTTTGTAATCAAAATAACTTCTAGTTATATTTGATACCCACATATAATATTTAACAACAACAAAATTTGTCGTCTAGTTAGTTTTTGCCCCTCAATACATTCCAAGGTAATTTTTTGTTTCCGCTATATTTTTCTTATATGTGGGACAATACTAAGAATAAAAATGCTATGTTTGAAATATATAGGATTTATCGTTTATCTGTGTAGTGGACTGGTTGCGACTTACTTACATACACGTTTGAAACTAAAGGTATGTAAGTAAAATCAAGAGACTCCCTAGCCCTTGAATACTCCAATAGTATTCAAAAGAGAACAAAAGTTGGACAAGAGAGATATGACGGAAAAGGTGAAAAATAGACGGATCTAACTAAATACTAGATGAAGAAAAGGTGTAGATCCAGCTAGGTTACCTTGTGTTACCCATTTTCACTGTAATCTTCTGAAGGAGAGAAGTTTATAACACAAAAGATAAAACCCCTAAATGTCCAACTGTTATGGTCGAGGTACCGTACGTTACATTTACAGATATCACTCACCTGAACCAAGTTCATTCCTTCAAGTAAATTCTTAACTTCTTTAATCAATGCAACTTTTTGCTTTTCATCAAACTTAATTAATTTGAGTGTGAAACTTGTCTGAACAAGTTTAGGAGCAGCTGGTTCATCGTCTTCCTATAAACCACAAAAAGAGTTTATAATAGCTCACTGAATAACAAGTCTTAACATATTATTAGTACAATTTATTTGGGTCAAAATCGAGAGTCTAAAATCTCGTTATCAGAATATTAAAAACGGCTTATGTAAAGACACTAAAACTATTAACCTAAAGAAAAAACCCAGGGGCTAAATGTAAGTCTGAGCAGTCAAAACAACAATCTAAATACAAAAATGTGATCAGTAAACCAATAGTATTAACATAATATGTGACAAAAATTCAAGTTAAAGCAAACACCATAGGCTATATCATTGGGGATACACATAGGCCTATTTGGGATATAAAATATCAAACTTCACACGAAGAATGAGAAATTTCACTAATTCTCGCATATACGAAGAATAAAAAAAGTCATGTGATGGGTCATAACAACAATATAGAGTAGAAAAGTGCTGGTAATTCTGGCTTCGGTAGTTAAAGGTTGTGTTTAATTTGAGCTAATAAATCCCCCTTTCCAAATAGAAATAAAAATTTAACAAGAGAGAAATCTTAATGCACCACAGGGTAAGTTTACATCCATGGTCAGTGCTTAGTTCATTAGACTCCTTCTTAGTATTTCTTCTTAGAATCACTAAAAATATGTAAGGTCAGATTGACTGGTTACTAAACATTTTATTAGAAAATGTTTTATTTTTACTTTCATTTCTATTCCTATAAAACAACATTTTACAATTTAAACAAAAAAAAATAATTATATGGTAAAATTGAGGTGGATAAGATCTTCTATAATTACCGATACCACTCAGAAAAATGACAGTAAGAAAACCAGTATGATATAGACCTTTTTTAACCTAAACTTTTTATAAATCATTTGTGTTGTTATTGTTGTTATTTTATATATTTCTAATCAAAAATGCAAATTCAACAATAATTATTGAATTAAACTTTTGTCTTGTTCATCTTAAAAGCTCCTAAATTTGTGAAGTCCTTTCGTTTTGTATGCTAGCATCCTGGTTCAAAAGTATAAGGCGTTGATCCAGTATAGTGGAAAATATTCAATGGCTGAAATTGTGGTTGTATCTCAGAATTATAGTGAAGATATCACAATCCGCTGACCACAAATTACATGACTGAGAGACATCTAGTAGGCCTAGTTTCAATAGCTTATTATTACAACCTGTTTTTAATAAGATTTATGTCCTTTTATAATTAAATAAATATTGAGTTATGATTATTTAAAGATATATGTATTAAATGCTTTGATTCTCGAATAACTAACCTCAGCTCCTTTTGCAGGCATTGCACCCATTGCCATCATGGGGGCATCTGGAAGGTTGAGACGTTGTTTTAATGCTTTGCTCAAATCTGACACTTCTAATAAATTCAACTGTGAGATCTCTGTAACAAGTTTATTGATTTTCTCTGGAAATATGGCTGGTTGACCATCTGGAGCCGGAATTGTAAGAGGTTCTACATTTTGCCTCACAACACAGCTGTGAACATATAAATAAATTTGGTAAAAATTAACATAATCGATTAAACTTTTAAAATACTAAATTCAGTTGGTAGCCTACATACCTTATATTGAAAAAGAAAGATAACAGTATTCTAACTGACTTTACGTTTTCACGGTAAAAATTTAAATGAAAACTACCAAATTTAAGTATACATAGGTTATAAACATATTGCAATAGGAATTTGGAAGTTTCATATTGACTTCTTAAACAGTCACTTTTAAAACCTATTTACATTCTATTTGCTATTTTTTCTGTTCCCCTATATTTTATCTTGTAGTTTAAAAGTGAAAAAACTTTCGCCCATCATTACCTTATAGAATAAAGGAAGAATAGCACATAAAAAAAAGACCCCTAACGTTCGAATACTAACAGAATCATGGTCGGAAAAGGACAAGAGTTGGTCAGAATAAATAGTATTTCAAGTAAATAATAGCTAAATTATACTGATATAATAGATCCTAACCTAACCTGTCTGATGAAAAAGACAAGTTAGATAAAGTTAAATTATTTTATATTTATTTCATAATATTCCTATTTCAACAATAATAGCAATTCCCTAGACTTGAAAAACCTATTTCTATATGAATTTGGTAATTTTCATTTTCAAATTATACAGTGAAAAAGTCCATTCCACATAAAAATACTACTTTCCCTATTAAAATAAGGTCGGTAGTAACTAAAATTGGCAAAATTTAATCTAATCTTTAGCCCTGAATTTGGCATTAACTTTTGCCGTAACATGGTGCCCCCTTTCGCGAAACTGCCGAACTACGAGAAATATTTCTGTCTTTTCTGTTCTCTCTATGAAATTCAGGTTAGACAGCTTTGAAAGATTGAAATACGAGCTTTTCAATAGTGTATAATTCATTTCTCTATGACTCCATGTACTACGCTAAAGGTTAAGTTGAAGAAAACAACTTTTTTTTTGTTGAATACATCTATAAAACGAGTTTTTGTCATAACTAATTTATAGATTGAATGTACCTACTATAAAAGTTATAGACATGTGGCGAACTCTGTTGGATAGGTAAAGATTTGTACTAAAAACAGTACAATTGCACATTTATTTGAAATAATTTACAGTTCCTGACCTTTACACAAAGTAGGATGCTTATATTGTAATGCGAGTTGGCGAGTCGCCATTTTTACGAGTAAAACACACCAAACTTTACCAATTAATTAAATTTTTTATAGCGTTTTATGAACTTGTGATTACATGTAAATGCATATCTACGAAACGTCAGCTTTACAATGGCAGTATAACATTTATTTCGGTAGGATGATTTTAAGTAACCCTAATATCGAGTTGCTATATATCAGAGTTTTTTACAGTTGTCTGTCAACCGTTAATGCCTTCTACGGCTCAAATGAGCCGCGTGCCAAAACTAAGGTTAGATCAATGTTGTAAATGAGTACCCAAATAAATGTTATATTTTCAAAATAAATGTTTTAAATATATTGTATGATACAAACCTAATGGTGACTAAAATTTAGTGTTGTTTAAAAAACAGTGCATTTTATTCTGAATATTATCATGTTAACTTGGATGATTAAATTCTTTAACTACAATTCTGATTGTATACATTTTAAATGGAATACAAAATTGAAAAAATTTGAGGTAGGCCTAGCCTATTTGATAACTGTTTGGACGAACATCACTTCAAAAATAAAAACGATCTGAAAAGTATGTAAGCCAATACAGGAAGTTAAAAAAAGTGTAATAAAATTATTTTGAAAAAAAAATTGAAAAATACAAAATAAACATATGCATAGGTTATGTACACATAGCAATGAGAATTCATAACTTGAAAAATGACTACTTAATATCAAGAGATTTGTGTGTTTTATAACGCATCCGCATTACATGTCTTATGAGACATTAATATTAAAACATTTTTTCCACACAATGTTGTTTCTTTCATTTATGCGTGCTGGGTTAAAATGTATTTTAAAAGAATCATCACAAATAGGTTTGTCTAGGTAGCTAGTCTAACCTATTTGTACATCATCAATAATTGATAGGCCTATAAGTCTATACACAGTTTATACCGTTTCTTGACTATACTCAGATGTAGTAGACCTATCTACGAATTCCCATTGCTATGTGTACATAACCTATGCATACTTATATTTCTTTTTTTTTCTAAAGATTTTGTGTATTTAAATTGCTTATTTTTGACAGAAATATTGGATTTTGATACTTGAAAAGGGTCTTCCCAGCTAAAAGATGAACCAATTGTTTAATAATGAGGTATGTAAAACACGATTTCATTTAATTTCAATATTAAATCGCAGCGGGATCCCAACTGAACTTTTACCAGGAAATTACCAAGTACTGATAATCTTACTTGATTAAAATCAAATGAAATCATAGCTCAAAGAAAGTGCTTAGGAATATGTTGCATATACCATCTAGACTAAGGTACTTGAGACTAGGTGAAAATTAAAGTTAAGCGTGTAATAATAGGCGTTTACAATTTAATGGAGCATTTATAGGCCTACTTACCATCTTGAAAAATACCTGCACTCGTTTGAAGCTAAACGGACAGTATGCCTAATGCACTGCATTTTGTTTATATTTATTATATCTAAGTTTCTAATGTAACTCTTATCGTAGTTTTTACTGAAACAAAATACTTCTTCTTAACTTAACCTTAAATTAGATTCCACTACTAAAATACGATCACCGTCACCGGTATAGAAAAGTGAAAACAGAACGGATGGTACGAGAGGCACAGATAATGAAGACTGTAGATTATAATACAACATGTTATGGGCTACTTTTATTAAATCTGTTATACACTAAGTTGATGTTTTAATTTTAATATATTTGTATCCTGAAGTAAAATAATCTTCAAAGTCTTTTCCTTTTTGTTTGTAAAAAGATACTACGTTAAATTAAAATAATTTGATAAAATGTCTGGGTTTATAAACTAATGTATATTGTTAGTACCATTTTTATTTATTTTATAATAGAGGATTAGAGGTGAAATTGTAAATGCCACAACCTCTTGAATTAGATTCTCTTCTTTTTCTTTATATACGAGAAATAATCTCATACAATCTTTATCTTTACTCATGGTCACAGATGAACCACTTCTTCTTCTTACGGACTATACGGACTGTGGCCGTATAATTTTAATGTTCAGTCCACGAGGGTTCCAAGATGGCCAAGAAAAAAGATGCTGATGCATCGGCACCAAATAACGAAAATAGTCAAACTACTAAAACGGAAACAAGCGGTGATGAAGAACCAGATTTCAGTGATCCCGAGGATTACATCGACAACATTAAAGATGAAGGTAAATTCTGGCTTTATATCCATTGCAATATATTAGCATATGCCACAACTTAGCCTAGATAAATATCTTTTCCCTACTTATATTACAGTACTGGATTAGATTGTTGCCTATCTGGGATAAATTTATAATTTAGCCTTTGGGTTTGATTGTATGAATACAAAATTTGCTTTTGTACTCTATGAAAACTACTTGAATCTACCAAGTTAACTATACAATATGTTCATTTGAAGAGATGCCATTGTTTTAGAAATTAGCCTATTACTTTTAGAGGGAAATGTAGACTTTGAATGGTTTGCCTAAAAACTTACCACGTATCATGTTTACAATAAGACTTGAGTTTGACATATTGAGTTCAATTGACATTTTTCTCTTAAACCCTGCAAGTGTTGAGTTCTGTGTTTACTAAAATAAAAGCAAAGTGCCCATTTAATTAATGTTTTTCAAAAGCCTTTGTTAAGAAACCCCTCCTTATGGATTACATAAAAACCTTACTTCTTGAGAATAAATTATTTTTCACCGAAAAATCACAATTTAAAAACTGAAATCCATGTATTTATAGGCTCTGTAGTAGTGATGTGTGAGTTTGAATTAAAATACTCTTAGTCTGAGTATCAAAATCTTCGGAGCATTCCGAGTATTAAAATCCTCGGTTTTGTATTAAAATATTCCAACGAAATCCTCGTAACTAGGAACAAGGAGGAGATAATGTGCGAGTATGAATTCGAAATAAGATATTCGTTGGTGTTGTGTCAATTCCAAACAAAATGCTCCGTGTGGTTATATTAGTGTCTAAGCTGATTTTTCACTACACATTAATTAATCATTACGATTTTTAGTTAGAATGATTTAGATTGGTTAACAAGTTCAATTTAAAATAATAATATTCATTTATTTCCACATCAACAAAAAGTAAATTAAATTATTATTAATTGTTATTGTTTATATTTAAATAAATATTAATAGGTTACCATCTTTATAAAAAATATAGGCTAGTAAATTAACTTATATTAAATAACAACTAAATTATTAATGTTGGAAATAATTGTACTAACGTTAAATTACTGAATTTGTGTCGAGGCAGGATAACATTTAATTACGTATTACAAGTAGTGTCAATCACATATTGTTTAAAAACATATACTTGGTGGATCAGTCTAACAGATAGAACGCAAAAGTGTAGTTTTATCTAAAACGATCTAATTGGTAAAGCTGAGTTCGAATCCGATGCACAAAATCATTCTGCGCAGATACTCGATTTCGAAATAATAATACGAGTATTGAAACCAAGTAATGCGAGTATCCATTTTACCCGAGTATCAACATCTCTACTCTGTAGGGTAATTGTTTACAAAGAAAGTCAGCTTTTTTTTCAACATGCTCTACATATCTTTTTTGTTAATAATAAAATAAGTTTTCAATTTGGAGCTAATTTTTTCACCGAAAAGTTGCAATTTCAAAACTACAGAATTCAATGCATTTACATGTCACCGAAGTCAAGCAACATCGAGTGCGGTTAGTACTTGGGTGGATGACCGCTTGGGAAATAATTCACAATTTCTTCTTTTTTTTTTACAAATTTACGTGTAGGTTAAGTAAAGTGGTATATATTAAGGTTAAGTAAATACATATTTTAACGTGTAACTCACTTAATGGACCTTAACCTAGAAAAGTTGAAATTAGCCTATGTTTTTTCCCCGTGTAAAAGTTAGGTCTGTGTTGAAAACTTATTTTATTATTAAGAAATAAGGTATTTCGAACATGTTATAAAAAATGAAAAAAAAAACGTAACTTTCTTTGTAAACAATAACCATATGTAAATATAGGAAGGGAATCTCGTGGTTTGACGCACGCTCATTACTATCGTAAATATCATTATGATCTTGTCCTTCAGGGTTCGACCGCGTCAATATTGTCTGCATGTTGAGTACAGCCGGCTGTACTCAACGTACAGACAATATTGACGCGGTTGAACCCCGAAGAACAAGATCATAATGATGTTTGTGACCGTGGAAGTCTATCGTTCAATATCATTAATATATTTTATAAATGAGAGGTAAACCATTTATGTATATATGTAGGGTTCAATATCCCTGCCCAAAAACGGGTCAGATGTGCTGGATACTACGGCGTTAATACACATTACACTGACAATATGGATGACCTTAATTACAGTCATATTATTTTTCCTGTGTGTAAAAATGTATTTCATAACAAAAATAAGACATATTCAAGTTCCAGAAAGAGATTATCCTTCCTTCTAGTAGATTACTCATGTGACATCGAGTCAATGTCTCGTGGGCGCCAGTGATGTTAGGAATATATTAAATTTAATCTTAATTTATAATTATTTCATTTTAGTATAACATAATCATACAAAACTCAGAGTGGCCCAACTATTGCGAAAGAATTAAAAAAAGTGTTGAAATGCTTGACTTGCATCGAAAGTAGAACACCACGAGCGATAAAACATATATAAGCAGCCGGCACAATGTGGAGGGTATCTTTTGGAGGTTAGAAGATACCGGCTGCGTCGCTAGCCGTGGTGGAAGACAGCCCAGGAAGCTTGAATATAGACGGAAGTACAAAAGGGGATTGGCTGAATTTGAGACTCTTCAAGGTGAGCAAGCATTGATATATAAAGGCACTTGTAATATCAGTAACTTCAATTAAACAGAAGTAATAATAGTTGGAATACTTCTGGGTGTTGAGTGATCAATATTTAGTTTTGAATGTTGTTTATATGATTGTGGATATTTGTAAATTAGAGATGTATATGTAGTTTTGAACATCGTTTATATGATTGTGGATATCTGTATTAGAGATTGTAACGTGTTTTGATCCCACCATTCTATGATTGTGTACTTTTTTTTTTTTTTTTATTGTATTAAATTATAAGAAAGATAGATCTATATGTTAATAATAAAAATTAATAAAATGTTGAACCACTATTTTGATTAAAAGAAAGAACCCAGGCAGTCTAGAGGAGTAATTCCTAACAGTTCCTTACCCTAATATGTAGAGCGATATAATTTCACAGTCGCTAGGAAGAAATTGTGAAGTCTTTCAGGTCTATGTTTTCTCTTTAACATATACTTGGTTAGGTATACAACTAAATGATAATTTCTGATGCCATACTAAATATGTCATTGTGAAACGATTAGAGATAAAGTCAAAAACTAAATACAAAAAATTTTTGATTTTGAAATATTTTACTATTTGGAGTTTTTGACTTTTAATCTGTTTTTTCCAAAATTGTATGTAATTTAAAATTTGAAAATTGTTTAGTAAGGGTCAACTTAAGCACATTTTAGGAAACGGTATCTTCTCATGAATCTAGGATAAAAATTTGGTTTATGTAGGCTATGTTACGTGGTAACAATAAAACTAACTGTAAAACACATTTTATTTTGCCGGTGTGGCAAAACCTGTACATACGCAGTAAGTTAAGTTTAAACGGTTTTTCGAAAATGATTAGTGAATAGATACCTTTTAAATGAGTTATCACTCGACCTACCTTTACATTTGAAAAATTTCCAAAAATGACCCCCATCCCTCCAAAAAAACACTTATGGGGCATTTTTGAGATTTGAAAACATTTTTACTGAATTCTCGAGTCGAATTAGGGGGTAAGTTAAAACGAAAACTGTAGTTCATTTGGTTCAGTCGCTATACATTGCGCACGGGTGGTCTGATTCACCCTGTATACTTCTCTTAAGTCATTGAAATATGGTAATTTAGAAGTGAAAAACATTTTAGCTCATTAAAAAAATGCTACTATTCTTATAAAGGCAGGCATGTAGTATAAAAATAATGAAAAATTTTAAATTGGGGCGCCCACTACAGTAAACAATTACGTTCAAATCAAATTGTTGAATAATATCATTTTTTAATTTGATGTTGAATTTAATAGTTAAAATGATATACTTACTTATTCATACTTATATCGAAATTTAATAGCTGAAAATTAGTTTCTTTTAAACTGAAATAGGCTTTAAAGGTGATTGTTTTAGAAATGAATATGGAATTACAATTGTGATATGTAAAATATAACCTATGTATATGTTTCTAATTTTTCAGAGAAACATGAATTCCACTAAAAAAATTCTATATTTCCTTTAATGAATTTGGCATATTAAGTATTAAATCTCATGATAAAATAAATGAATACCCTAAGAAATAGGATTTATAATGAATTTGTTTTCAGATTTGAATGTATCCAAACCTAAAGAGGATGATGGTCTTGAATCCATCATCGTGGTTGATGGAATTCCTCAAGTTGAGTCTTCAAGATTTGAAAAATTACATAACGTGATCACTAAAATTTATTCTAAATTTGGAGTGATAGTAAATGAATACTATCCCAAGAATGAACAAGGATGTACGAAAGGGTGAGTAAGATTGTAAATTGTGTCCTATTTAAAAAACACCTTGAATAATTATTTCTTTTGAATGGTGAAAATAGGTTGTTTTTAAAATTTTACTCCAAGTGGTGTAGCTAAACAGATGTTTTTTGTTGGAATTTATCTCGGTAATTTACATTTTTACTTTCCCACAAATATGTAGCATTGGGAAAGATATGTGGGTACATAACATATTATATGGACCAGTGAAAAATCTTAGTTTAAGCAAGGTTATTATAGTTAAGTAGCTAATTTTTTCGTGGTATTGTTGTGTAGAAAGAATGTGAGGTTTTGAAAAACAGAGAAATAAAAAACATCGTGGCACTGCTTGACATCATCTTGATACATATTTTGTCTGAATTCATGTCTGCGGTCGGTGGTGAAAGGAGGGCGCTGATCATTTAGAGACACTACTGGCTGACATCGCAAATTTTATGCCGCTGTCAAAATAATCATATTTAAAAATAAAATTTTTGATAAAATAAAATGTTGAACCTCCAAGTTTATTAATCAGTTACAATGTACGTTACGTCAACTAATCCTTTTGAATCTTACCTTATTCACCTATTGAGATTTTGGTCATACGAATTATTAATTATCTAATCTTTATATTAAAACTGGTACTTAGTATTAAATTAGTTATTTAACTAACCTGGCCTAACGTAATCTGTTTCACTGGTCCGTATAATACATAAGTACCCATATTTGATGGATAAAAAAAAAATCTATGTCTGGTTCCGATATTTAGGGTGTTACATTTTCTTAAAAAGGAAATTTATCCTTTCTTGTCCTAACAATTATCAACCAATATCACCAGTACCATTAATGTCTAAAATTATTGAAGGTATTATGAAGCAACAACTCTAAAATTATTTATAATTTAACAACTTATTGTGTCTCTCATAGTTTGGTTTCAGGAAGGGACTATCAACTATTAAAAGTGTTGATAATTTAGTCTCGATAATATGGATTTGAAACAAAAACTAACATATGTGCTAAACTCTGTAACATTTTACATCTTTGTACTTATCATTTTCAAAGTCTAGTTCCTTTGACTTAGAATAGAAATTGTCTGATAATTGCCTATCGTGATGTCAGCAACCAGTGGTATAATCCTGGTTGCGATTGAGAAGTTTTACAGTTCATCTGAGGTTACATCGCCTTATAGGTGAAATATTTGACTTTGGATTTATGATTTAATACAGAACAAAGCGAGAGATATATATCATATATTTTTTATTATTTCCTAATAAAATGGTTAGGAACATGTGGTCTAATTATAAGAAAATTGTAGGTTTATGAGGTTAAATATAAAATGAATAATATGGTCAACCCTGTTGGATCTTCAGACTAAATTCTTTGTATCGGTTTTGTTGACTAAGGAAAAAAAAACTTCTAGAAGCTTTCAAATTAATGAGGTAATGTTTTAGAAAGCTATTTGATATAAAAAGTTTGAAATTCACACCTTGTAGAGAGGTGTCTGAATAAAAGACACTTCTCGAGAACTCTGATACGGTCTATCAAAGTTAAAACAGATTATCGCATGTTTGGAAGATAATTATTTTAAAATCTTAGAATAATACCACAAGTTGTTATTCTAAGAGAATATCCAATTTCACTGATTAAATTAAAATAACATTAAATTCAGAGCGATTAAATTGCCATTAGAAGGGGTAAAAGAAGTTTTCTCAAATAAAATTATCAATTCTCAAATACGTTTTATTTTGTTAAACGATTTAGACTATTGACCGAAGGTACTTCGTAGAACTCCATTTTAATGAAAAAACAACACAATATTTAGTAAATTCTACAATTTAATTGAGACTTGCCGACCATGGTTTCGCCAGCAACGGCATTTACAAGGCAGCTTAACAAAGACTAAGGAAGATTATAAACTAACATATAATATTACAAAAAGAAGAACAGTTACTTAGCTAAGGGGGAGGGAGTAGAAAGGGCGCAGGAAACATGTGGTCATAAGGAAGACAATGGTTTTAACAAAAGTGAGTTTGACAAAAATTCTACCTGATCATTGAGTACCAGTTTGGAGTCTTTACAAAATATTCTCTTAATCTCTAACATTTCTAATGAATTTAATTTCCTACTTTTTGCATTTACATGGAGAATCTCAAACTTAACATTATTAAAAAAAATTAGACACTAAATGAGTTTTTAAATGATTGGAAAAACTAGAGTCATTATGACCCAACCGCCAACTTATTTTGTGTTCACTTAACCTACATTTAGAACTACGGCCTGTTTAGCCTATATAAGCTGCATTACAAATATTACATGTTAATTTATAAACACCACTTTTTTGCATGTTATCTATTTTATCCTTACAATTTAGTAACATTTTTCCGGCCATTTTGTGACTAAAAGGATGTTGTGATGTAGAATGTATAATATTGTCAGTAAACGTAGACTGCCTACCATAGTATATTGCATCGTCTCATTTACATTCCAATGTCTATTAACGATTTTTGTACGGAATTAACTTGCATAAAACAAATTGCTTTAAATAATGGTTATGATGTTAACCTCATAGAAAAAATGTTAAAAACTAAATTAAAAAATAATGCTAAATTACCTTTATTTCCAACTGTAGATTCTACTAAAACCGTACCAAAATGGCCTAGAATTAACTATATTGGTAAGGTTAGCTATGCTGTTTGGAATGTATTAGATAAGAAAAATCATTGTAAACCAGCTTTTTACTGCAAAAACAATTTAGGAAAAAGTTACTAAATTGTAAGTAACTCAAAATTGTAAATACTCGTCTTTGTGTTCTTGAAGAAGCATGAAATATTTGTCTGTTTACGTTTAGACGTTTCCACAAAACAAACAATAACACGTTTAGTTTAACCGCTGAGTCACTGTATGCACGTCCTCGATAGTGCGTGTACCGTTTCAATGAAACTAGATAAACGGAGCGGGCACAAAAATCAAAATATTTTATGTTGATTGATTGCAGGCAATGTAAATGTAACTAAGACATTATACAAAGTATTAAAACGTTAACGGATATCATACAATTGAAGACGTAGTAGTGGAATTAGGTCATTCTTGCTAATGAATATATTTTACGAGCTTCAAACTAATTATATTGGTATAAAATTTACATTCTTTCGAAAAGAAATTTAGAGGTTTTGGGGGGCTTCAGCCCGAAAGCCCCCCTCCCCCCTGGTAGATCTGCCACTGACTCTTATTATCAACTGTTAAAGAGTTAAAAACAACAACATGGCTTAGTAGCCTAGGGACATGATGGAAACTAAAATTAAATTTATAATCTAAGAAATGCAGTCTAACCTAAAAACTAGGCCCGAGCAGTCAAAACTAAGACTAAATACAAACATAATCAGATAAAAACCACGATCCACAGGACTGTACTACTGAAAACTAGTAACAGTTAAAAGAGTGGAGCCAAAAGAAAGTTCTTACTATTATCGGTGTAAACAACTGTTAGGAAAAGTTATTAGGAATAATTGTTACGAATAGTTGTTTGTATTCTAAGGCCCCAAGATAATACAGAGGAGAGGCAGCCCATTATAGTGAAATATTCAAAAATTCAATTGAGTCTATTTTCATTTAAGAATACACTGTCGGTTTGCTCACTTATATTTCTGCAAGTACCAGATAGATGCCGTGTTTTTTACCGTAATGTTTCCAAAGCTGATTCTAATGAATCCTGTTGATAGTTCCGAACAATGCTCTTGGTCAACTTACGAGTAGAACCTCTGGCTGTTGCTGTTGGTCTCTTCAATAATGACTGACCAATGCTCTTGATCAATCCTTGACCAGGGCCTCCGACTATTACAATTCAATTATGACCCCCTTTTTCAGATCATGGTGGGTTTATATACCTTGCCAGGTTAATGAACTAGGTAGTTTGTTTAGTCAGTTATTGTGACACTTTGTGATATATTTCACAACAATAGGCTGCATTGGGTATTGTCTTGGGATAAAAATTATGTTTGATAGTTTGGTAATTATGCATTGAAGCTCACCCTATTTTTTTAGTCGCTAAAAAGTTGCAAACTTAAACTTTTACATTGTTTGTCATTAATCTGATATTTTTTTAAACAATGCAAACCAATTTTCAAGTCAAAAAATCCATTAATATTGAAGAAACTTACAATTTTAGACACAAGGAATTTAGGCTTTTATGGGTTATAACAATGTGTACAATGACAACGTGAGTCAAGTTTGTGACTGCATAACAAGTCTATGTTTACAAAAGTCTGGAAAGGCAATTATATATATAGACTTGTTATGCAGTCACAAACTTGACTCACGTTGTCATTGTACATATCCGTAATAACCCAAATAAGCCTTAATTCCTTGTGTCAAAAAGTGTCAGTTTCTTCAATATTAATGGATTTTTACACTTGAAAATTGTTAATAAATATCTGATTAATGACAAAGAAGATAATTAGTTTAGTTTGCTTGATTTTTAGTGACTAAAAAATAGGATGAGCTTCAATGCATGATTACTAATAGTTTTTATAATTTTATCTAACACATATTCTCTGTTTGAAATTGTTTGTTAATGATGGAAGTTCAATTTTATTATTATGCATTTTTCGGACATTTGCCATCATTTGTGTGTTAAAAATCAAAACATGACGTTTCGGGAATAAGAATCAATCCTATCAGCCAATCAAGTAATGGTAAGGCCATTATGGCTCCCATTATTAAAAAAAGAACTAAAATTTGATTATAATACCCCTACAACTAAAAAACAAGCTGAAATTTTACCTGTTAAATCGCCAGAAGGGGTTGTAACCCGCTCTTGGGCTAGGAAGCTTAATACAACTAACAATAGGCCACTCCCCTAATAGTTTGTCACGCCTTATGGACCACGTCACTTGTTGCTGTATCTTTGATTCAAAACATGTATTTGACGTTAGTTGTGTGTTACCGTGATTGTGTATTTTTTCGACTTCTCAGTTTTAGCTCTGGGATGCATGCTTAGATATTAAGGTTGGTGGTATTCATATTTAATTTTACTTCTTACATAGGCTTAGTTTCTAGTTTCATGTTTCTTTAGTTTTTAGTCACTTGATAACGGGAATTGATTCTTATTCCCGAAACGTCGTGTTTTGATTTTTAACACACAAATGATGGCAAATGTCCGAAAAATGCATAATAACACATATTCTTAACATTTATTCCTAACACAACCTTCTACCACTTCTTTAGAAAACTTAGTCCAAGATTGAGTCTACCTGGGAATTAAGTGGCAAAATTATTTTAGTAGGATATTATTATTTCTATTTTGTAATTCAGTTTTAATTTTGATCTTTATAGTAGTGGTTGTATTTTGTCAATGTCTTGACTAAGTTTGTGGAGTAATAACATTAATGTGTTACAGATATGCTTTCTTGGAATACGGTAGCCCAGCTAACGCCCAGGAAGCTTTACTCTCAGGATTATACAAACTGGACAAACAGCACACAATCATTGTCAACAGTTTTTCAGATTTTCAAAAGTAAGTTTAACCAGTTTTTGTTAGAAAGTTATATTTTATGTATTGATTATGAAAACATGGTACTTACCCAGCCTTGTCATACAATGTAATGCAAGTAGATCCTCTAAATGTAATCCCCAAGAGTTGAGGTAATGTTAAATTGTATTGGTAGATCAAGTCGTCTTGTCCAATAGGGTAACTTAGTTGAAAATAGTTGTTGCAGTAGGCTACTTTTCTGTCTATTACCCTGTTGAAGAATGAAACCAATTTTCCACAGTTCTGATAATTTTTTTAATCTTTTAGTTTTGTCAAAATTCCGTATAATAATGCTAATTCACTGTTACGCCCTAAGGTGTTGCTTTGATTTTCGACTTGTTTTGACAAGCTTTTTATCATTCTTAGTGATGACAGTGTTTTCTAGTGCATTGACTGTCTTTCATACTGGAAACAAAATGGGTGCAGAAAATTTTCAAGGTCCAATATTTCCTCAGAACACAAACATTTTTTTTCAAAAATTTCCTTTAAAACCATAGCGTATTATATTATACGTTTAACCTTAGAGTATATGTTGTTTTCTTTGACTTGTTGAATTTGAGAACAACCTGATATTTTTTAGTCTTTATCAATCAATTCTTGCTAAACATTTTTTTAAGACTCCATTTTCTTAACGTTAGAACTGGCAACTAAAAATCCCTATAATAGCAAGCCATTTCTGTGCATTTAGCTTTTTCTTTCTTTTTTTTGCATTGGTCAAAAATAAAAATATTACTTAAAACACAACTTTTAATATATCATTTTTTAGAGAAAGGTGCATAGTTAATAAAAAGGTATCTATGTAATGATTTATAAAAAGAAAAATGTGGATGTAAAAATTTTGGAGTTATGTCAGGAATCAAAAGAATATTCAGTACCCGAAGCCAAAACACCACAAAAATCCATAGAAAATATATAAAAAATTTGTAATGTAGTTGAGAATAAACGGTAGTTTTGAAAATGTTGCTTTTTTCGAAATCTATGTGAATGTTCGTGAAAATTATATTTTGTGTGGCTGATTTTGCTGAAATGCAAGGATTTTTTTAAATAATCTACATGAACTTTCATTATAATACCTTTTGTTTGTATATGCTCAAAACCAAAGCGTTTAAAAAATAGTACTCCTAAGAGTGGTTTTGACCCAAGAAGTTCATTTTTCTAATTCCAAGTCAGGTGATACATATCCCAATTTGTTCTATTGAGTCAATTATGTAGAATAACAAAGATAGACTAGGATAGTCTGAGATTTTGTTCAACTCAGTTATGTTATTGAAGAGCAGCGTTTATGTATTACAGTAGAACCTCTGTTAACCAGCCTCGGATTAACCGGTCCTCGGATTAACCGGCCTATATCATAGTGTACTGGTTGGATGAGAGTTTCTGAAAATAAATTGTAATTGAAACACCAAAGCGGCGGCGATATCAAACGACTTTGTCGATAGCGGCATCCCATTGTCGGCGACGTAAAAACACCGCGGCTCCAAAGCAGCGGCGAGTCAAACGACTTTGTCGATATCGGTATCGCATTGTCGGCGGCACCAAAGCAGCGGCGAGTCAAACGACTTTGGCGATAGCGTATCCCATTGTCGGCGGCATAAAAACACCACGGCATTGGCACCCGTCGGTATAGCAGACATACACAGACAAAAACGTTTGATGGGCCGCTTTTTTTCCACGAATCAATTTAGTATAGCCTACATTATGGAAAATATAACATTTCTTTTCAGTTTTCTTGGAAGCGTGTGTTGGTTTCGTTTGAGACGCGGTTAAATGTGTCAAAAGACTTGACAGGGGGGGAATCTGTAAAAAAGCTTTGTAGTGTTTAATTTTTTCATGTTTGATGTATAATATACATAACATAATATATACGATACATTTATGTACAATAAAATGAGTTGCAATAACATCTTTATTGCATAATTTTTAGTGCTACCTAATTAAATAAGCTTTCTTTGAACGAAAACCGATTTTTCACGGGAGCCTCGGATTAACCGGTCAAACGGGCAACCGGCCCGGGTGTCAGTCCCGACTAGACCGGTTAAGAGGGGTTCTACTGTATATGTTTTTGTTGATTTACTCTATTAAGCAGATACAATATAAAATAGCAATGGATGATATAATTTTCATTGCATACAAAATAATTTTAATAATGTCTTAGGATTAAATAAAGCTAAGGTTTAAAAAAAAAATTAATAATATAAATGATTTTAATATTCTTCACCTTACTGGAGAGCTTTTAAATAATAATATATTTGTTGTACTTACGTCTGCTCATCCTTTGCAGGATGAGCAGACGTAAGTACAACAAATATATTAATATAAATGAGCTACAATTGTTTCGCCTTGCGGTATTTTTGGGCAGCTGATAATTAACAAGTATTGACAACTATTTATAAATACACAAGTAATGTTACTTCCTCATTCTGACAACCTTCACTGAATATTTTGTTGCTGCTCAAACACAAGTGGTTGAGAATGGAGTCTTCTCTGTAGGCCTCAGTAAACTAATAAAACATTCCGTTGGTCATTTCATCAATTTTAAATTGACATGTTGGACAAATTTTATTCTGACACACTACAGAAAACAAGTGCATTGAAATGCAGGTTCAGATGTGACTCTGTCAAAGAGCTGACAAGCTCTCTCACTGTTCTCTATGAGAGGTATGAATACAGCCTTTTTATTTAATAGACACGCCTCTAATATAATACCTTGTCGTTTAATGGGGGGAAAACTGTTGATCGTCATCGCCTTATAAAAGTATATAAAATAAAGACTCCTAGCCCTCGAATACTGTAATAGCATCAGAATTGGAAGAGATAAAAAAGATAGGAAAGAGAGGGCCATATGAGAAAGGTGTAGATCCAGGGGCCCTTGGGTTACCAAGCCCTTACTCGCTAAATTGAACCTTTGAGGGAGATTATTCTGATGGCATGATATTTCCTGTACAGATGAGCACCATTGTTGTACAAGTTTTCCAGAGGTGAAGATGAATAGAACAAAAACTCGAACACAAGATCTCACAAAAATTATGTTTACTTAAACAAAAACGTTTCAACGACATAGTCGCCATCCTCAGTTATACATGAGCCACAATAACTAAACTATAACTCATAGTTTAACTAGAAACTAAACTATATATATTTATTTATGTGAAGATGGATATCAAGAGATGTATATTCTTGCTGACTTTATTTATAAAATGTAAATATAAATAAATTTAATTTCAGGTATTCAGAGATTCCCGACACATGGGATCCTCCTCAGGCACAGCCTTACCAAGATCCTGGAGATTTACATCACTACCTTCTTGATCCTGATGCATATGATCAGTACACACTAGTTAGCAATCATGGACATACAAATGAAATGCATAATAAAATTCAGATATGGCAGAACACTGTACCAGAGCCAACGTTACTTGAAGATAGAACTGTGAGTACAACCGCAATAGTTTTTAATTTGTTTTGAAAATTTGTAAAAAAATGATATATTCTGATCGAAGCTCTATGATATACAAACTCTATGGATAGTTGTGATCCCTGCCATACTTATATTGGTATTTAATCATTTGTAATTGTTTAATCTTAAAAGCTGAATAATGTTAAATAATACTTATGATCTGTACTGAAAAAAATTAATCCTTACTTTTTGAGCCTCGTGTTCAGAATCTTGCCCGATGTCCAAAATATGTTGCCATTGCCAATGTCATCGGTTTCTTAGCATAACTTCCAGCGTACCAACTGAGCCTCTCAAGGATTCTTCCACACTCTGTTGTATTGTGCATATGAATAGGATGTGCTCCTCTGTAAGACAAACCTGTCAAAGTCACTTAGGTTAAATCGGTGGAGATTACGTTTTGTCACAATTTGCCCGATTTATTTTCCCCTTACAACAAAAGTGTAACTCTTGCAATGCCTTGGTATTGATGTGGATCAGCAGATGTTGGTTGAACTCTGTACAGACATCTTGTCCTCGGTTCTTCATCTTTTATTCCATTCAGCTGTGACTGTCACTCGCCTACATTCTGCAAGTGAATGTTAGTTTGTGTGGACAGGAGTCCTGCTTTGTAGCTTTTAGACGATTTTGTCTGCTCTTTCATTTCCCACAACTCCATGCTATGTAATTACACTAGTCGGTCGGTTGGCTGTAATAGCCAGCACACGATTTTTTCTGGTTTCAATTCAACGACTCATCTTTGTAGATTTTTACAAAGTTCTGATATATGGTGTTAATCATTGCCAATTTTTCGCTTCTAAAGGCTTTTTTTAATTTGATCATACACTTTATCATATTAGATTAATATTGCCGCTATTGAAATGTTTCTTAATGAAAACTGAATGATTTTATATAATATCTTCGTTCTACTGAAAAAGAATGAATGAAACTTCATTTTACTGATGGTTTTAATATAAATGTTTTTGATACCTTTTACCACACTTTTATTATATTGCCAACATTTGTTATTATTTCTTAATGAAAGCTGAATGATGTTAAGTAATACTTTCGTTCTACTGAAAAAGAATGAATGAAACTTCATTTTACTGACAGCTTTAATATAAATATTTGCTTTACATTTACCAAATTTGCATTAAATTGCCAACTTTTTATCTAAATGAATGATAAAAGCTGAATGATTTTAAATAATACCTTCTTTCTACTGAAAAAGAATGAATGAAACTTCATTTTACTGATGGTTTTAATATAAATGTTTTTGTTACCTTTTACCAAACTTTTATTAAATTGTCAACATTTATTATTATTTCTTAATGAAAGCTGAATGATGTTAAATAATACTTTCGTTCTACTGAAAAAGAATGAATGAAACTTCATTTTACTGACAGCTTTAATATAAATATTTGCTTTACATTTACCAAATTTGCATTAAATTGCCAACTTTTTATCTAAATGAATGATAAAAGCTGAATGATTTTAAATAATACCTTCGTTCTACTGAAAAAGAATGAATGAAACTTCATTTTACTGATGGTTTTAATATAAATGTTTTTGTTACCTTTTACCAAACTTTTATTAAATTGTCAACATTTATTATTGTTTCTTAATGAAAGCTGAATGATGTTAAATAATACTTTCGTTCTACTGAAAAAGAATGAATGAAACTTCATTTTACTGACAGCTTTAATATAAATATTTGCTTTACATTTACCAAATTTGCATTAAATTGCCAACTTTTTATCGAAATGAATGATAAAAGCTGAATGATTTTAAATAATACCTTCGTTCTACTGAAAAAGAATGAATGAAACTTCATTTTACTGATGGTTTTAATATAAATGTTTTTGTTACCTTTTACCAAACTTTTATTAAATTGTCAACATTTATTATTGTTTCTTAATGAAAGCTGAATGATGTTAAATAATACTTTCGTTCTACTGAAAAAGAATGAATGAAACTTCATTTTACTGACAGCTTTAATATAAATATTTGCTTTACATTTACCAAATTTGCATTAAATTGCCAACTTTTTATATAAATGAATGATAAAAGCTGAATGATTTTAAATAATACCTTCGTTCTACTGAAAAAGAATGAATGAAACTTCATTTTACTGATGGTTTTAATATAAATGTTTTTGTTACCTTTTACCAAACTTTTATTAAATTGTCAACATTTATTATTGTTTCTTAATGAAAGCTGAATGATGTTAAATAATACTTTCGTTCTACTGAAAAAGAATGAATGAAACTTCATTTTACTGACAGCTTTAATATAAATATTTGCTTTACATCTACCAAATTTGCATTAAATTGCCAACTTTTTATCTAAATGAATGATAAAAGCTGAATGATTTTAAATAATACTTTCGTTCTACTGAAAAAGAATGAATGAAACTTCATTTTACTGACCGCTTTAATATAAATATTTGCTTTACATTTTATCAAATTTGTGTTAAATTGCCAACTTTTTATCAAAATGAATGATAAAAGTTGAATGATGTTAAATAATACTTTCGTTCTACTGAAAAAGAATGAATGAAACTTCATTTTAATGATGGTTTTAATATAAATGTTTTTGTTACCTTTTACCAAACTTTTATTAAATTGTCAACATTTATTATTGTTTCTTAATGAAAGCTGAATGATGTTAAATAATACTTTCGTTTTACTGAAAAAGAATGAATGAAACTTCATTTTACTGACCGCTTTAATATAAATATTTGCTTTACATTTTATCAAATTTGTGTTAAATTGCCAACTTTTTATCAAAATGAATGATAAAAGTTGAATGATGTTAAATAATACATTCGTCCTACTGAAAAAGAATGAATGAAACTTCATTTTACTGACCGCTTTAATATAAATATTTGCTTTACATTTTATCAAATTTGTGTTAAATTGCCAACTTTTTATCAAAATGAATGATAAAAGTTGAATGATGTTAAATAATACTTTCGTTCTACTGAAAAAGAATGAATGAAACTTCATTTTAATGATGGTTTTAATATAAATGTTTTTGTTACCTTTTACCAAACTTTTATTATATTGCCAACATTTGTTATTGTTTCTTAATGAAAGCTGAATGATGTTAAATAATACTTTCGTTCTACTGAAAAAGAATGAATGAAACTTCATTTTACTGACCGCTTTATTATAAATGTTTTTGTTACCTTTTACCACACTTTTATTATATTGCCAACATTTGTTATTGTTTCTTAATGAAAGCTGAATGATGTTAAATAATACTTTCGTTCTACTGAAAAAGAATGAATGAAACTTCATTTTACTGACCGCTTTATTATAAATGTTTTTGTTACCTTTTACCACACTTTTATTATATTGTCGACATTTGTTATTGTTTCTTAATGAAAGCTGAATGATGTTAAATAATACTTTCGTTCTACAGAAAAAGAATGAATGAAACTTCATTTTACTGACCGCTTTAATATAAATGTTTTTGTTACCTTTTACCACACTTTTATTATATTGCCAACATTTGTTATTGTTTCTTAATGAAAGCTGAATGATGTTAATAATACTTTCGTTCTACTGAAAAAGAATGAATGAAACTTCGTTTTACTGACAGCTTTAATATAAAAATTTGCTTTACGTTTTACCAAATTTGTATTAAATTGCCAACTTTTTATCAAAATGAATGATAAAAGTTGAATGATGTTAAATAATACTTTCGTTCTACTGAAAAAGAATGAATGAAACTTCATTTTACTGACCGCTTTAATATAAATGTTTTTGATACCTTTTACCACACTTTTATTATATTGCCAACATTTGTTATTGTTTCTTAATGAAAGCTGAATGATGTTAAATAATACTTTCGTTCTACTGAAAAAGAATGAATGAAACTTCATTTTAATGATGGTTTTAATATAAATGTTTTTGTTACCTTTTACCACACTTTTATTATATTGCCAACATTTGTTATTGTTTCTTAATGAAAGCTGAATGATGTGAAATAATACTTTCGTCCTACTGAAAAAGAATGAATGAAACTTCATTTTAATGATGGTTTTAATATAAATGTTTTTGTTACCTTTTACCACACTTTTATTATATTGCCAACATTTGTTATTGTTTCTTAATGAAAGCTGAATGATGTGAAATAATACTTTCGTCCTACTGAAAAAGAATGAATGAAACTTCGTTTTACTGACAGCTTTAATATAAAAATTTGCTTTACGTTTTACCAAATTTGTATTAAATTGCCAACTTTTTATCAAAATGAATGATAAAAGTTGAATGATGTTAAATAATACTTTTGTTCTACTGAAAAAGAATGAATGAAACTTCATTTTACTGACCGCTTTAATATAAATGTTTTTGATACCTTTTACCACACTTTTATTATATTGCCAACATTTGTTATTGTTTCTTAATGAAAGCTGAATGATGTTAAATAATACTTTCGTTCTACTGAAAAAGAATGAATGAAACTTCATTTTAATGATGGTTTTAATATAAATGTTTTTGTTACCTTTTACCACACTTTTATTATATTGCCAACATTTGTTATTGTTTCTTAATGAAAGCTGAATGATGTGAAATAATACTTTCGTCCTACTGAAAAAGAATGAATGAAACTTCGTTTTACTGACAGCTTTAATATAAAAATTTGCTTTACGTTTTACCAAATTTGTATTAAATTGCCAACTTTTTATCAATATGAATGATAAAAGCTGAATGATTTTAAATAATACTTTCGTTCTACTGAAAAATAATGAATGAAACTTCGTTTTACTGACAGCTTTAATATAAAAATTTGCTTTACGTTTTACCAAATTTGTATTAAATTGCCAACTTTTTATCAATATGAATGATAAAAGCTGAATGATTTTAAATAATACTTTCGTTCTACTGAAAAAGAATGAATGAAACTTCATTTTACTGACAGTAATAATATGAATATTTGTTTTACCAAATTTGTATTAGATTGCCAACATTTGTTGTTGATTGAATGATGTTAAATAATACTTTCGTCCTACTGAAAAAGAATGAATGAAATTTCATTTTGCTGACAGTATTAATATAAATATTTTCACAAATTTTACGTATTGGGTTTGAGCAACGGGTAGAACAGTAGAGACATCTTTCATTACACTGTTAGGAATTTAAATGGAATTTATATACAAGATAACATATTGGAGAAATGTAGGTGGATAATAAAACTAAGAGGTGATTTACTGAAATTCAACTTAAGACATTTTAAATGTAACGATTTACAATGTTCCCTATGTAAGACAAACAAAATAGAAGCTTTGTTCCATTTCCCTGTGGTATGTCCTGTTTTAACTGAGCTAAGATGAAGATTGCTTTATTGAGGGGAAGTTGAATTAGAAAGACTGGGACTTGCTCATAAACTACTATAAACATACGGTACAAGACAATACAGTTCTAGTGTGGTGGGTGAAAGAAATTATTGATTCGTTACTTTTTTACCAACTTTGAAATAGTTTCTTGAAAAAGTTGAAATGAATGAATGAAACTTTATTTGACAACTTCAGTTGTATGTCCCCCCCCCCTCCTCCCTTTATTATATTTTTATTACTGTTTTTGAATTCCCTCTGTTATTTTTTAAATACACTACTATCATGTATCACTTTTATACTAGTTTGTTTCCTTGATAGTAAATTCTTCTTATCTGAACTATAAGAAATAAACTAATTGAGATAAAGTATGGTTCTTTTTCAAAGATTTGAGTCGGTTTCCAAAAATGGAACTTAATGTTAACATATGATAATTTTTTTTTTTTTTATTTGAAGTTGGGAAATGATATTTTGGCTTGTTTAATTGTCCTCACTCTTTCCAGGTTTCATAATATCCTCCATTTTTAAGTCTTTCTTTTTTGTTATTTACAATTTTTGCACAGGAGTTTCGATGCTTAGAAGTGAGCAGTTGTTCCTATTAAACATAACCTATCAATGTTAAGGGTTGTTAGTTTAACTGCGGAGTAAAATAGGCAATCTGAAACATCACTCCAACTTTGTTAAAGGAGCCTACTATTTACAAACAGTGGTTGGCTTGAAATCAGTTGCACAGAACATACCAATTTGATGATATTTTTTCCAAATGTAGTTGTTTCTACTTTGTTTTGATTTGTCAAATTTTCTACAATCAAGTTTTATTTTTTAGATGTATTAAATAAACACAACTATAGAACTTGCCTGACGAAACCAAAACTGGTGTCCGTTAAAAAAATTAATAAATGAAATTAATGCACTTCCCATACTAAAATCGGTTTTGGTTGCTTCGCTATAAAAAATAGATCAAATAAAACAAAAATGTGTCAATTATCTGAATTTATATACATTTAAAAGCTTATAATTTTACTACCAAATTGTTTAAGAATATATTAATAAATAAGGTAGTTACGATTGTTTTGTAAAACTGATTAAAGCAGTCAAATTAACTGTAGTCCTAAAAGGGTTAAATGCAAATTTCAAACAAACTCGAAGACTACTTGACATGAGACAGGATTGGTTGACTATAAGTAAACTATGTCATTGTCCGTCACTCCTTTATTCCTTCTGCTGAGAAGAAATGTTTAAGTTTGAATCACCTGCAAACTACTATTATTTATATTCTTGACATTAATTAAAAACAAATACTAAATGTAATTGTTGCAATTTAATAATAAGTTGGGTATTAAATTTCAATCAATTCATTCTTGTGGGATGCTTACTATTTAGATTGAGATTCTGGAGATAGGTCACTTTACCATTGGCCTATCTACCACAAAGTGAGAATCATTGCCTCTATCAGATTCTAGTCCAACACAAGCAGCCAATATGGGTAGAGACAGTGTCCAAGAAATTCCGGCAGGTGTTTTTTTTTTTTATGTACCTAAAAATATCTCTGTTGGATGAGGAGGTGCAATTTTTGCTGCAAGAGTAATGACAGAACATAAAGTAACTCTGTAGTATTCATTCTGATTTAATCTAAATTTCACATCAGAATTATAATCACTGAACACATCCTCCTACTGGATTAAATAATGCAAAACGCAGGGTCCAAGGAAGAATGAACCCTATTTTGACAACTAAAACATTTGGGCACTTGTGGTTGCGGTTTATCATGGACATCAAATTATCAGCATCACCTTATGATGGATGCTTGATAGAAGAATTAAAGGCAAAGCCACTTGAGTTAATCGATATTAAATATGAGTACAAAGAACGTTGGGGTTGGTATTCGAAGCGACAGGTTAATTTACGCTAATATATATCATGAAATTAAAATTAAAATACTTGTTTAAGAATAGTTTATCTGTTACAGGGCTGGACAGAAAAGTACATTGTGTATTCCCCTCTCGGCACTTATTTGGCAACTTTACACACCCCTGGTGTTGCTCTGTGGGGAGGACCTAAGTTTGAGAGAAGGATGAGATTTAGCCACAATGGCGTACAATATATCGATTTTTCACCTTGTGAAAAGTAAGTAAATATGTTATATTTAATAATTTAGTTTGTTAAATAGAATTTGTTTGATGTGAGCAAATTTTATTCCTATCCTTTATAAAAAAATAATTCTATAAAACTTGTTTAGACACTTTGACACAAAACATGGTAATTTTACTTTCTCACATGTCGATAATATAGAAAATTCAATTCACATGTCCAAAGATGCCTATCCTCTCCTACTCAAGACTGCTCCAGTCTCAGATCAGCTGGTCTGCAGTTTCATCATGCATTTAGTTATAGATGGGTAAAGAAATTGATGTTGAGTTTTTGAAAATTCTTGTTTGAAAGTTCACTGAACTTTAAATGATGTCAGCTTGACAAGGCTAATTTTGTACGGAAATGTATTTTACACCTTGTTATCTCAACCTAAAAGACTTTGTATGCACATTCTTAAAGCTAGTCGATCAATTTCTGTTTCATGTCCTTCGTAGATCTGAGAACCTGATTCATTTCATTATTGAAACACAATAGTCTTCTTGCTAGCACCACCCTTGTTATAGATACAAGTAACTTTGTCTTACAGTAGAAGAAGTAGAATTCTAAAACTCTGCTGTTAGTATATTGAATTAAATTTATCCTAAAGAATGGTTGAGAGTGTATACAGACAGATCCAACATCGATGGAGCTGCGATGGAAGCAGAAGTACATACACTCTTCTCGCAGTGGGAAGGCAAAAATCGAATTTCGGCAGTGACATTGTGGTGATTTACCTGGCCCTACAACAGCTAATCAACACTTTCCAGAAAGCAGTTCTTCTATTGGTCACTACATATAGGAATTGACTTCTAATAAACAACCTCAATCATTGTTATGAGTGTGCAGACATGTAGCAAGATAGGTACGGGAGTTCCTATAAGTGAGATTTTGTACCAGATACGATTGTTTCGCAGCACATCTCTCTCGCTACAAAATCTATCTTTCAAACGAATGTACCATCTGCCATACTTTGGATTCAATCATAGATACCAATCACCTCTTGCACTACACTGGAATCCTATTTTTCGACAAGCGCCAAACATATTTGAACTTTACTGGGACGCTACAAATAAAGTGAAATAACTTTCCAAGAACCCATAAAATGATCAACAATAATCTTCTGTTGAAACTCCATACAAGTTGAAGCTCAAGGAATCTCCTACAAGCCAATACTTCATATTTCAAATTCTATTGTTTCTGTGCGTTTTAATTGATTAAACCCTGTGTCTTTAAAACATTCCATGTTTATTATTTGGTCTCAAGACCTTCCTTTGGTTGCAATTGCTTATTGATGTTATAGAAACTCTTGTATCTAGAGTTTTATTTTTATTGGTCTATAGAAACTTCTCTCCAACTGTAAAGAGTCTCTAATTTAAACCACCTTCTTAAGACAGTTTTGATTATTTCACAAGTAAGTTCTAGACCCATTTTTTTTGACAGTTTGTCTGCTTTTTCGTTCTCTTCGAATATTCTATAACAACTTCATTTTATCCAGTTGATGATTGAAAGTTTAACCAGTGTTGTGAGATTCCTGCATTAAAAAAGAATTCTATTAATTTGAACTTATATTTTATTGGCTAACTATGATGTGCTCATTGGCATATTCTTTTCCTGAACATAACTGTGCACCATTCCAGTGTAGACCCCACTTCTGCCGGAAATACTGTTGCATAATTTGTTAAAGTTGTACTGATCTACACATTGGCTGACTTACGTCTACTTCTTGAATGTTATGACATCCGTCCATGTAAAACATTATATATTTAGTAAGTAGGCACCTTTTGACTATATCTAGAAGATACACATTGGCTGACTTACGCCTACTGCTTGAATGTTATGACATCCATTCTTGTAAAACATTATATATTTAGTTAGTAGGCATCTTTTGACTATATTTAGAAGATACACATTGGCTGATTTACGCCTACTTCTTGAATGTTATGACATCCGTCCTTGTAAAACATATATTTAGTTAGTAGGCATCTTTTGACTGTATCTAGAAGATACACATTGACTGACTTACGCCTACTTCTTGAATGTTATGACATCCGTCCTTGTAAAACATTATATATTTAGTTAGTAGGCATCTTTTGACTATATCTAGAAGATACACATTGACTGACTTACGTCTACTTCTTGAATGTTATGACATCCGTCCTTGTAAAACATTACATATTTAGTTAGTAGGCATATTTTGACTATATCTAGAAGATACACATTGTCTGATTTTACGCCTATTTCTTGAATGTTATGACATCCGTCCTTGTAAAACATTACATATTTAATTAGTAGGCATATTTTGACTATATCTAGAAGATACACATTGGCTGATTTACGTTTACTTCTTGAATATTATGACATCTGTCCTTGTAAAACATTACATATTTAGTTATTAGGCATATTTTGACTATATCTAGAAGATACACATCGCCTGATTTACGCCTACTTCTTGAATGTTATGACATCCATTCTTGTAAAACATTATATATTTAGTTAGTAGACATCTTTTGACTATATCTAGAAGATACACATCGCCTGATTTACGCCTACTTCTTGAATGTTATGACATCCATTCTTGTAAAACATTACATATTTAGTTATTAGGCATATTTTGACTATATCTAGAAGATACACAATGGCTGACTTCCGTCTACTTCTTGAATGTTATGACATCCATTCTTGTAAAACATTATATATTTAGTTATTAGGCATATTTTGACTATATCTAGAAGATACACAATGGCTGACTTACGTCTACTTCTTGAATGTTATGACATCCATTCTTGTAAAACATTATATATTTAGTTAGTAGGCATATTTTGACTATATCTAGAAGATACACAATGGCTGACTTACGCCTACTTCTTGAATGTTATGACATCCATTCTTGTAAAACATTATATATTTAGTTATTAGGCATATTTTGACTATATCTAGAAGATACACAATGGCTGACTTACGTCTACTTCTTGAATGTTATGACATCCATTCTTGTAAAACATTATATATTTAGTTATTAGGCATATTTTGACTATATCTAGAAGATACACAATGGCTGACTTACGTCTACTTCTTGAATGTTATGACATCCATTCTTGTAAAACATTATATATTTAGTTAGTAGGCATATTTTGACTATATCTAGAAGATACACAATGGCTGACTTACGTCTACTTCTTGAATGTTATGACATCCATTCTTGTAAAACATTATATATTTAGTTATTAGGCATATTTTGACGATATCTAGAAGATACACAATGGCTGACTTACGTCCACTTCTTGAATGTTATGACATCCGTCCTTGTAAAACATTACATATTTAGTTAGTAGACATCTTTTGACTATATCTAGAAGAGTTTTTTTTTTAATAATTCCAAATTTGGTGGTAACTGTCATAAGACCAAAACTCATAATTCGGATATTTTAAAAAATAGCATTGATTTGTATAAAATTTTGGTAAAATGTGTCCAAGGACAAACAATATTGGTCGATATAGTCTTTTGAAAGTAATCTATTTAAAATGAGCTTTGGATGCCGTTACACATTTTCCGATCACAGGGTGGACTTTTTTTGCAAAATGTTTCCTAATAACGAAATCGCTAAAAAATATGCTTGTACAAAAAACAATTGTTATAGTTCGGGAAATATCATTTTAAAATGTTGTTACAATTTTAAAGTGTGATTAAAAAATTGCCATTTTGTATTTCTACTGACGGAAGCAACCAGAAGGATGAAAAATTTACCACATTATGGTTACATATTATAGATACAGAGGACTTTCAAATTAAATTCGGTTTTATTGTCTGTGCCTAATCTTACTTAATGGTGATGTTACAGGACTTATAGTTTTTGAACTTCTTCTAAATAAATAAATTGAAAATGTACTATTGGATAAATACATTGTGTTTAGTGCTGATATTGCTTCAGTAATGATAGGTAGAAAGTAGTGTAGCTAAGTCTTTAAAGGATGAAATTGAAAATTTAATTGTAATGGATTGTTTATCCCATTTAATAAATTTAACCACTGAAGAAAGGGGAGCTGTTGCTTAATACGGAAGTTTTTATTATAGACATTTATTACTATCTTCAAAAGAATTCTAAAAGGAAGAATTTACTTCGTTTTCAAAAATTGGATGATTAAAAAAAATTATTAAACCTGTTTAAAAAAGCAAAATCCGTATCATCAGTGCAACATTAGTGCATTTTATAGTTAAAGTATGTGAATATAAGTAGATATATATTTTTTATTTTGTAGATGAATTTATCATCCAAAATTCTGTAAGTAATTCAAACAGCACATACTAGTATATTTTTAAACTAAGTTATAAAGACTATATTATTTTATTTTCACATGTTTGATTAACTGTACCCCGCTTTGTTGGAAAAGAATTAATAGTATTCAGAACAATTCAAAAATCACTGTATTTAAAAAAATAAAATCATATCTGCAAGCCTGCATTGAAGATGTTTCACTATAAAAATAGCCAATTATATTTGCTTTCTTTATGAAATGCAGCTCACAGCTCAATTATAATAATACATATAATATCTTATCAGTGTGACCAACTTAGATAAATAAAATAATAATTTAGATCACTCTTTCTTGAACACCATTTTTGATAAAATTATAATTTTGCGTGAGCACAGTTTTTCCCATAAATGTTGAACTAAATTGGTTTTTCGTTTTGTCTGTGTATGCAAGACATTTTGCTTCATTTATTTTAAATTTCTGCTTTTAATATTTCAGATATCTTGTAACTTTCTCCCTCGCATCGTTCAATAAAGACCCTGAGAAAGTTATAATTTGGGATATCCGTACTGGTCTGGAGAAGAGATCGTTTCAACTCGGAAATTCCATAACTTGGCCAGCTTTCCGTTGGTCTAAAGATGACAAATATTTTGCTCGTCTTTCTCTTGATACGCTCAGTGTTTTTGAAACACCTGTAAGTTGCATTGTTTTGTAATTTAATTATTGTCTGTAAATATAATAATTTAGATTAAATTTTGTATGGACAGGAGATACAGGCTTACCTTGGAAAGTGGTCCTTGATATTACCTGGTAGTATACAAGTAAGAAAAAACACACAAAAACATTAAAGTTGTGAAATATTTCGTAATCAGTGTTGGGTTCAACACTCAGCACAGATGAAAACAATTCAGTCTTCTTTTGAGACTCTCTACTGATTGAGAAAGTGAACAGTGATTACGTAATATTTCAGAACAGTAGTGTTTTTGTGTGTGTTTTCTTACTTGTATGCTATTAGGTAATACCAAGGACCACTTTTCCAAGGTAAGCCTGTGTCTCGTATCCATACAAAATCTAATAGGATATGTGCCCTATTGAACTCAAACCTTAAGTACTGTGTTCCAAAAGTCCCACCCCCTATTAGTTTTTGAACGGGTGCAATTAACAAGATTTACTTCAGGGAATGTTTAAATGACCAAAAGTGAAGTCTTTGTATTTTAACCCCTCTCCCAAAAATAGGGGTTTGGGGGGGGAGGTAACTCAATTTTTTAAAATATTAACCCCCACTGAGTGATACCTCATTTTAAAGGTCTTGATAAAAGAAGAAGAATGGTCCAAACTAGAGGTCTCTAAGTTCACCCTATCCAACATAGCGACCAATCCTATTTGGAATTTTATCCTACAAACTCCTAATGGTTTTTACATTACAAACTACTTTATGGTGATAAAATTCTTAGGTGCTTACCTTGATTCTTTAGCTCAGATTAATTGCTCGAAATGACAACCAATTCTTGGTAGAAATAGAGCCTGGACTCAAAAGCTTTGTTGCATGTTTTTTAACATTTCCGTTGTAATAAGCTAGCTGGCGTTTTCAATCCTTGTTCTTAAGTTATCAAGGTTTTGTGGTTCGTCTCATAAACCTTACTTTTAAGAAACTCCCCAAAAAAAAAAAATCAAGTGGTGGTGATCAAAAGATAAACGTACAGTCTCATACAAATTTCTCTTAACTTCTTAGCATAGTCATCTCCATTTTATCTTCATTTAACTGAACCATTTTTATTAATCACAAAATAAATAACAGGTCTGAATGGTGCACCACAGACACGCAATACCTGATTAAGCCCGTAGTAGGCCTCTCAAACACTTCACCAAAGATAAGGTAGTCTTCACCAGTCTCATTATTGTTAAGTGAATACACAAACCATTTGAGGTACTTATTGAACATTACAAAATGACAGTTTCTTCAACAGGGAAGTAATTTAAAATTCAATTTATTAGAGTAAAATACAAAATTCGATTGGTCGCTATGTTGGATAGGATGAACTTAGAGACCTCTAGTTTGCACCATTCTTCTTCTTTTATCAAAACCTTTAAAATAAGGTATCACTCTGTGGGGGTTGATATTTAAAATTTTTGACTTACTCCCCAACCCCTATTTTTTGAGGGAGGGGGTTGAATTTTTTTAAATACAAAAATCTCCATCTTTGGTCATTTAAACATTTCCTGAAGTAAATCTTGTTATTTGCACACGTTCAAAAATTAATAGGGGGGGGGGCTTGGGACACACAGTATAATAATTTAGTTACACCAGGTGGCCAATTTTCAAAGTTTTTAAAAACAGGTTTTTAAATTTCATGAAAAAGTAACAAAATCCCCCAATAAAAGTTTTTCGTAGTCTCGGTAGTTTACGAGATATCAATAAATAAATTTTATCACCTTATTAACTATATCAAAACTCAGGGTTCCCTTTAGTTCAAGTTACTGTGGATAGAGAAAATTACACTGTTTTACCAAAATGGTTTTAACTTTTGGATTATTTTCTTTAAACAGGGTGTAAACAAACAAACCACCCATAATTATGAGTAAATGACTTGAGATAGGAACACGAAATTAAATGAAACTGAATTCAATTTTTTAGAAAGTTTTTCTATGTGTATAATCCAATTTAAATGCGGATCAATGAATATACCCAGAAAAATTACTGATTGGTTTAATTTAAATGGGATGTTTTATGTAATAATCATTTCCTCTGGTTTTGAGTAATTAGGCCTAATTATAAAGCGTATTAGTTGTGTTTTTTGATTATTTAGTTCCAAGGCATTATCTGTGAACAGATAGTGCTCTAGGGGTGTGTTCAGATAGTTTTATAATATTATCTGCAGCATTACTTGACAAGTCATTTATATACATTAAGAAAAGAGTAGGACCCAGAATGGAACCCTGGGCATCTCTACCCTAATCGGACTCAATCCGGATTCACCGATACTGTTTAAAATAGTTTTTTGTTTTCTGAATGTTTACAACTTTGGAAGTCGTATTTTATTTTCTTCAATAATATGACGTCATGTGTCACACAATTGAAAGCTTTTGACAAATCACAAACAACTAGAGTTCCGTCATCCAACGTTAGTCATTTCTAACTGCTAACCGCTGTCATTAAAATCTCATTTTAATTTAATACGATTTATGCTGAGTATATGTTTATAGCATAAGTGAAGCAAATTTAGACCCTTATTTAAATATATAAATATTTTTTCATATATTGTGTCCATGGTTCAGTTTCACTTTTTGATTGACTATTTACTGAAATGAAGATTAGTTTTGGTTAATTTTTTATTGAATTTTTGGAATGGGTAAATAAGAAAGTTTGTGCGTTGATTTGTACAATTTGTTATGTTAGCAGACATATAGGTGATTGATTATAATATTATAAAATCTTTTCTTTTTTGTAATAAAATTGTTTTTATTTTATGTTTGTTTAGTCATTTGGACTTCTGCATAAGAAAAGTATCGTAGTGAAAGGTATCAGGGATTTCAGCTGGTCTCCGACAGACAACATCTTGGCTTATTGGGTAGCCGAGGACAAAGACGTACCGGCGAGAGTTGTACTTTTAGAAATACCAAGGTAATACTGGATCATTAACATTTTGCACTCATGCTCAGATTTCGCACTTTGTCATATGTAACTTCACACAGTACATTTTATAAGCTTATGCATTGTTAGAATAAAATTTTTTTACCCTTTAGCTTTCACTTTAAAGTTGTTTTCATTTTTTTCCCCATTTGTTCTAAGAACTTGTTACAACTGTTAATGATGTTTTTTATTTTATCAGTGTAAATAAATGATGACCTTGACTTGTGAAATAATATCAGATATAATAAAACTCAAACATAAGATCTCACAAAAATTACGTTTATTTATTCAAACGCGTTTCAATGACAAATTCGTCATCCTCAAATCTATAGTTCAGTTATTGTAGCTCATGTATCACTGAGGATGTTGACTTTACCGTTGAAACACATTTGAATAAATAAACATAATTTTAGTAAGATCTTGTGTTCGAGTTTTATTCTATCTAATATTATCTCACAAGTCAAGCTCAATATTTATTTATATTATGCACTGTTTCAAATTGTCAAAATAAATTTAGGAGCTAGAGCGCTCCTGGCTTTAAAAATTTAAAGTTTAGAAGCTAAATATTAGCCTAGTTTGTTTTTAAAATTTATAAGTGCACTTAAATTTAACTAAACCGTAGTAGACCATTGTAAAAGTTAAGTTTTAAATTCAAGACTTCTTAACTTATTTATAAAATGACATGGATTTGCCTGGAGACGGAAACAAAATTGTATTTAATCAGTAATAATAGTATTTCTATGGACAAAGCTCTCAAGAGCTTACTATATGTTTGTCCCGAGGGATCTAACTGGACCTACACCCTTTTCTTATAGTCTTGGATTGTTACCTTTGTCTCTTCCGACCCTGACACTATTTGGTTTTTATTTTATCTTCTTTTTTACTTACCCACTATATGAAGTTTAGAGTAAGTTAATATTTAAAACGTGTTGTGTAGCTAGTTTTTGTAAATTAGTTCTAATATAAAAACCCTATATAGTAAATTTGTATATATGTGTGTGTGTGTGTGTTTTATATTTATTATTTATGTACAATCTTTTTTGGGTTTTTGGCAATGTCGTCTATTTTATAGTTTTATGAGAATAACATAAATAGATATGTTTTATTGTTCCAGTCGAAATGAGATCCGTGCAAACAATTTATTCAGCGTAGCTGACTGTAAGATGCATTGGCAAAAGTCTGGAGACTATCTGTGTGTTAAAGTCGATCGTTTTATTAAATCCAAGAAGGAAAAGGAAGGAGAAGTCAAATATAGTGTAAGTATTAAATTGTCACAGATTTTTTGTAATAGAAAAATAAGTTTGATCATTATGATCTAAGGACTCCAAAAATAGTTCACAATTGTATCCAAAGTCTCCCCCCTCAATCTATAGCATTAGGATAATTTTACCTTACTACAAAAACTTTGGAAACAACTAAAAAATGATGTTATCAAATCTCATCACTAAAATAAACAAAATTCAAAATCTCCGTTAGTTAAAATAAATCCTCAAAACTAACAACCGTTAAAATTTTTTACAGTCAGGGTGTAACTCTTCATGAACAACACTGATGCGGTAGTCCTGCTGCTTTCTTGTAACCCTGAAAACAGTCTCCGCCCCCCCCCCCTCCCCCGTGATGATAAATTTCTTGATGACCGAGTTAAACCAGTGAAAAAACCATTGACAATGTTAGTAATTCACAATAATAGGCAGTCCGGGCTCTTGGGATGGTGGTACGAAATCTGTGTCATGAAATGTATTAATTAAATCAAATATTATTGGTCTGTTAAGAATTGTAGAGGAAACTTCAAATAAAATTTATCACATCCACGTTTACCTGACTTGTATTGAAAATTAATACTTGATAAATACATTTTCATCTTTGTAAAATGGTATTACTGACATTAAACACCTACGTGAGACTAGTGTATGACAAGGTCATTTCAATGATTAAGGACTATCAACTTTTGTAACATTATATCCATTTGATTTAATAATTTTCTCTAAATACATTCACATTTATCCATCGATTTTTCTATAATCTTTCATTCAATTTGTTACTAATTTGTAATTGATTTTTCAATTATATTAGACTTTATATTATTTTTGTATCTACCACGAGGCAATTTAATTACAACTTCATGTAACTCAAAAACTATAGTATACTAAAGATGTGCATTCTATAAAACACGTTTATAATTTCATAAAAGTTCAATTACAATAAAGAATGTTCAAACAAATATAAAAGATTTGAAGTTTGTTTAAACTATTCTACTTATTACGCAATGGTTCTTTATCTCCACCATCAAAGTTAATTCTCATTTGTTTCAAATAGTCATTAAAATATTTACATATCAGAGTCGTTCATAATATTTCAGAAGCACTTTATAGAACTTATCTCACTTACAAATCCATTATACTTGCTTGTCTCAAAATACTTGTACTCAACATGCAATCTACCAAGAACAAATCCAACTGCTTGAAGCCTCTAATCCAAACTTATTCTTCATTTTGGGACCAAATTGATGTAAACAGCACAAAAATTCCAACATCACCTCCAGTCCAAAGCCTTCTTAACTATCGTCTTTTTAGAGATGTATCTAACTAGAAAAACTAACAGAGTAAAGACTTTTTTTCTCGTAGAATTCCTATGTTGGGCTAATCAAACCAAGTCTTAAAAACGACTTTTTAGGCCGTTACAAACGGCATTTGTCGGCATGGTTCTCAGAAACTATTCAACTTTGAATATTTCCTAACACTTTTATTGGATTCAACAATTTTTTTATTTAAAGTTTTTCTTTGAAGGTAATTTATATTTTGATTTTAAACGTTTAAAGTCTTTTGAACATTTCATGTTATTTGTATTTACTAAAAAACTTATTAATTTTAAATTTAAAGTCTAGCCTAAATCTTCCTAATCTATCCTAGTATACTTTTAAGGTTTTAGTTTGTATCGATTTGAAAGGTCACACCTTCAGTACAGTATAGCGACCAAACACAAAATTAGAGTATAAAATATACCTCTGCACAGTTACATCTTAAAGAGATTCAAACATCTTAAATAAAGATTCAAACATCCGGTATTAAGTTTGGTTTATATAACCATTGTTGATGAAACAAAACAAAAAAGCAGCTATTATAAGAATTAACTTTGATTAAAATTCTTTAACTGTACTTGAAGAAACTGCCCGTTGTTTGTAATATCTTCTTTTGATATTCAGAACACCTGGCTATATATGTATTGTAAAGTACAGTCAAAGGTGATAAGTATAGACCTAGACTGGACATTAAAAATGGATGACCTAGTCTAGACACTGGGGTATAAATATTTTTAAAAAACAAGAGATATTTTTTTAGAATTGCTTATAGTAATTGTAGGGGGAAAATAAATAAATAGAATACTACTGTAATGACTAATATTAAACAAATTAATAAATATAATTATTTCAAAAGTTATGCATTGCTAGGTTATAAGTACACGTAAAGCCTATTCAGAGGACTAAAACTGTCAAATGTAATAGTGTTTTCACGATGAGATTAATGTTGAAAGTAATTGCAGTAGAACCCTATTAATATTGACTTCGCTTAATCCGAAGACATTTTGTGTCATCTACCATCGTAAAAATTGTGTATTTAGTTAAATTCTAAAAGTAATATCTAAAGTTGATACGGCTGGATTGGTAACAGAGTATTTTCACAATACTCTCCACCTAGATGGTGAAAATCCAGTAATACTGAGTTGTGGCTTGAAGGAGATGAAGATGATCCAGGTTTTAACAGAGGAGGAGGTTGTTGAAATGATCGATGCAGAAAACTCTGAAAAGGTTGAAGCAGGTGATGTTACCTGAGCCAAAACTTAATCAAATCTAAAGATTGTCATTAAATATGTTTAAGATAACGATGAAAACATATCTGCATATTATGAACAATTAAAATATTTGTGTGAGTTAATTAATAAAGAAATTAATGTCAAAGGAAGACAATAAAATATAACCAGTTTCTTCAAACCAGTAAACATGTCAAGTGTGGTCTTAAAGGTGTGCCTTGATTGCCATGTTCTAATTATATACTGCACTAGGTATTTTGTAGAGCCTAATACTGTATTGCATTATATTTTGTATTTCTTAAATTTAAAATGAACGTTCTTTTTACTGAACAGAGTTTTTTAAGTGTACTTTTGGTCATTTCATTGTAGGTTATTTTGTTTAATACGGACAACCTAGAGACCCAATTAGTCCGGATTACTGATTGTTACTTTTAGTTGCGATAAGGTATTGACGAGATGCGTGAAAGTATAGAGTGGCAGGTCAGCCAAGTAGCGTGTCATAGCTCATATGATACAGTACTAAACTTATATTAATTTTGGTTGATACACAGTGTGGTGAAATATGAAATGTAGAATTGTAAAAAAATATGAAAGTCTTCTAATATAATGATTTTGATTAACACGTTAGCTGCCATATCACTAAACCTGCTGCTTAGTTATTCACCGAAACTAAGGTGAATGTACATGCAGCGTTTCAGCACGACCGGACCAATAAAGTCACTGACGTAATGTTTTGTTTTGTGGCTCACAGTTCGATAGTGCAGCAACCTATCGGCCAATTTTGGTATTCTCTGGATTGGGTAAAGAGGTGTGTTAGACGTAGTACATTGTATGCTTTAATAACCGTTACCATGGTTACTCAATATAATAATAAAGTAGGTGGATATTTTCACTTTTTTGTCGGCACGATCGGACCGATTAAAAATTTTACAAAAACATTTTGGTTTAGTATTGAATAATTCACACAGAATACAGTTGTAAAATTGAAAATGTGTATTTATAAAATAAGTATTAGGCAAATAAAATAGTGAGCGTTGCCAACATAAAGAAATGAAATAGCCCGTTTAGATTTTTTTTTTTTGCACGAAAATTGCCTCGGTCCGACCGGACCTAAATGTTATACTATGATTAAAATTAAAGCCAAAAAATTTCATTTCGGTCTGATCGGTCTTGAAACTATATATGCATAAATGTAAATAAAATTAGTAAATACTATTGACTTATATTATTTAACATAGGTAAATGCAAAAATAATCATGGAAAAATAATTTGGTAATCGTGGCACTCCAGGCAAGAGTAACGTATTACGTCCGGCAGCTAACGTGTTAATACGATACAGTGAAAATTAAATATTTTGTATATATTTAAGTATGAAAATGATTGTCGTAAGAAGGATGTTAATCCTGATTAAACAAAGAATAAAAACAACATTCAGCAATCCATAATGTTGTCACTTTTGATGATTGCTTCACGACAAAAATTATAAAATCACTCCCTCTAGAATGTAACCCCTCGGAACTAAGAAGAAGGGATCTGTCTCATTAATGGGTCACAAAATCTAGAGAACTCCCAACCTTAATCTTAGATAAATCATCCTTTATCCTCAGTTTCCCAACCGTAACTTAAAATTAATGTAATTTTTTCTCTAAACATTCATCTGTGGTTCAACGCTCAACACAGATCCATCCTCTCCAATCAAATTACAACAATTTAGCCTTCGTTTTATAGTCTCTACTGATTGAGAAAGTGAACCGTGATTACAAAATATTTCAGAACTTTAATGTTTTTTTGTACATTTTCCTATTTGTGTACTACTATCCAAACAAAATCTATAAAGAATAAAAACTGTTGGTGAGCAAAAGTTGAAGAAGAAATTTGTTACGGTTCTTAAAGTTGTGTTTGATTACAATAAATAAATAATTCCTTGTATGTTTTGTTTTTTTTTTCTAATTAGGCAGAGAACCATTAACCTGCAGTAAGAGAACTTATGTTTTTTAATTCTAGTAACATTAAAAAATTTGGCTCCAAAATACAAAATAATATAATTAATAACTTAAATTATAATTTTTACAATTTAGCACTTCAAAATAGGGCAATAAATATAACTTTTTCACTGTTTAAATTTCACTTTAAAGTTGTTTTGATTTTTTCCCCATTTGTCCTAAGAACCTTGATACAACTGTAAATGATGTTTTAAATTTCATCAGTATAAATAAATGATGAACTTGACTTGTGAAATAATACCAGATAGAATAAAACTCAAAAACAAGTTCTCATAAAAATTATGTTAACTTAATCAGTGAAAAATATATGTCTCTATATTTTCTTATTTTTAACCAAACAGGGTATGTACTACAATTTTGAAATCTTTCACATGCGAGAGAAGAATATCCCCGTAGATTGTGAGGAAATCAGGGAACCGATCCATGCATTTGCTTGGGAACCTATAGGCTCCAAGTTTGCCATTATACATGGTGAATCCCCCAACGTAACTGTATCTTTCTATGGATTGAAGAGTGGACAGAAACCAATTATGCTGAGTAAGTTATTGCGAAAGTTGAATTGATATTTGTAATATTTAAAATGTCTTGCTTGGACGATGGGAGGAAGAATGGAAACTGTAGTTTCCAATAATCCGAGGGAAGTTGATGTTACCGTCCATGTGTCGCAGTCGTTGAGAGGAAATGGTGGTTACTCGTCTTTATTTGGCCGTTACAATGTTTATTCTATCGAGGTGTTAACAATTAGACACATCTTAATAGATTGTGTAATATTAAGATATGAACATAGGACATTTGTTCAATGTTATTTCAAGCTATGTGGGGGTCAATGATGGGTTAATTTTATGTTGAGCATATCGTGCTCTTTAGCAGAGCCGTCACGTTTTTTTTTTAAATTACGGTTTTAAAAAAATAAATACAAATTCTCCGTTTCATAATGAACATTTGATGTATAATAATGTGAATTACACTAATATTTCGCATAGTTATATTGGTTTTAGATAAACTATGCATGTAAGTTCTGAACAGCAGATTATTCAAGGCGTGAGAGATACACTAGTTTTTTCGTCTACACTTACTAAATCCGTATCTTTTGTTTTTGGTCTTATTTTGCATTGGCATACCTGCATATTATGTCACAGCTGATGAGAGGGAAAATTTATATGTAGCAATAATAACAGATAAAATACAATTTCAAATGTCCAAGGAGCACTGGTGATATTCACAATAAAGAAAACAAGGATTCCTCGAACCACAAAAACGAGAAAGACAATTACGACTGTATTAAATCCAGTATCTTTATTATATTAGCCTTATGTATATTTCGATGATGATGATATGTCATATTAGATAAGACAATGTTGGTTCCATTATACATACAGAATTGAAATCTCCAATTTTTATATCTAATTTATTATGGTATAAAATATGGAATATATAAAAAAAATCTTTAAATAGGTTGAACATAAAAAGTTTGTTTTATATATACGTTTTTAAGATTTACTTCCAGTTTTGATAGTTTTAAATTTTTAGATAACAATCTTGGATCCTCTATCTTGAAATTAGGTTTAATTTTTTAAATAGGAATAGTGTCATGTAACACGTTTTTACATTATATCTCATTTCCTTGAAAAGTTATCAACTAGTAAAACTACATAACATTTACAGGTGGACAAATGAGTTGAGTATTTACCTTTAAACATGTACATGTTGTGGATTTGAATTCGTCATTATCGAAGATGCTCAAATTGTTGACACGGTCGTAAACGTCACAAATTACTTTTTTAGAAATCAGTAATAGAGTTAATTTCTGTTCATATCCTTTTGTAGTTCATTTAGGTTTTCTTGTAATACCTCTTACTTTTTAAATATCCAAATAGGAAGTAATCAAGAGGAACAAGATCAAGGTAAAACTTCGGCTTGTACATGTTTAATAGTACTCAACTCATTTGTCCACCCGTAAATTATGATTTTAAATGTTTTGTAGTTGTATTGGTTTATAACTTTGTAAGGAAATTAGATATAAAAAACTGATTCCATCATTGAACATAGAATAAAAAGCAATAAAAACATAAACACTCTGTATGTGGAATAACAACGATATATGAATTAAAAATTGTTTAAATGTCTGCCTTTTTGACATTTTCAATTCGATTTTTTTAAATTTTTATAGTGTACTATATGAGCACAGTATAATCCCCCATACCCAATTTCATTTTTTTATCTTACTTTTTGTGGATAACAATTTTATTTTTGGTTTCTTGACGCCATGAAACTTTGGCAAGAAATGGCAAAATGACTCTGAAATACGAAGGTAGAAATGTTTGACACTTATCAAACATCCCTAAATTTAGCATACTGTGTAAGTGAAATGAATATCATCTTTTTCTTTTTTTTAAGCTAAACAAAATTAATTTATGTATTGTATCTTTAATGTGTATAAGAAAAGAAAAAACTAATAATAGCATTTTTCCAATATGTATATTTACAAAAAATTCTCTTGCTAATGTGATCTTTTATATGATGCAGAACGTTTAGAGAAGAGAGTATGTAATACGTTGTTTTGGTCTCCCATGGGACAATTCATCGTCTTGGTGGACATGCGTGCAGGTATCCTAGAGTTTGTAGATACCAATGACTTTACAATCATGCACACGACTGATCACTTCTCTGTGACCAATGTAGACTGGGATCCAACTGGTCGTTACGTCGTCACTGCAGTCTCTAGCAAGTGGATTAAGGTTAGTAGAGACTCCCAGGCCTTTTGTCCTTAAAAACTTTAAGTACTTTTTAGGATCCGTAGGTAAAACCAAGGACCCCTATAATTTCAAGCTCGTGTCTGTACAATTTAAACTGCCTCTTAAGACTGACTTTATAAAAATAGCTGTCGTTATATGTTTACGGACGGTAAGTCATATGGTTTTAACACACGCTTGTCCTTTATTTTTAATAGTTGATTTAAGATAAATTGTGTCGTTAGGTTAATTTATTTTAGTTCAATCGTAACCTTAGTTCATATTTTATTCTTCCCAGTTGTGATTTTTGTAACTTGGTGATATATAGTTAGCCAATATTGTGAATAATATTCTAATATATCATCTTATCAAGTTATAAGATATTAGAAGATAAGCCTAGCCAAAAACCTGACTTGTATTCACTTTTGGGATAGTTCGGAAATGAAATTAAAAAGTAACTAATTTTTATTTTGCCACTTTTGTAGACCCCTGATTTTATAATTTTCAAATATTTAAAAATTAAGTATTGTTAAAACTTTTTTCATCCTTGATTGTTGTTTGAAATAGGTTGATCCTGGATACTGGATGTGGTCCTTCCAAGGAAAGATAATCAAACGTAACAACTTTGAAGGATTTGATACGTTTATGTGGCGACCACGTCCTCCAACGCCGCTAACATTGGAGCAACAAAAGGAGATCAAGAAGAATTTGAAGAAGTACAATTCACAGTTTGAAAGCAAAGACAGGATCCGTGTGAATAAGGCGTCCAAGGTGCGTTGTTTAATATTTCTATTAAAACATAATTTTCATCCGTTTGAAATTAGCACCACTCGGAAGTATTGGCCTAGTCTCTTTTGTTTGGTTGGCCAATGCTTCTTAAACGTTACGAGTTCTACAGTAAAAAATATTATATTACCTTGATATTCAGTCATGTAACTTTTTTTTTAAATATTTCAAGACATGTTTCGAGATTACAATCCCTCTTCAGTTGAACATTAAATGCTCACTCACTTCGTCTCACCTGTTTCATCATGTTTAGCTATCAATGGCTGTGTCATAGATGATTTGATCGGAGTGACAGCTGATCATTCGACAGGTTTTTTTGGCTGATTTTAAATCCCTTGTATACTTCATATTCCTCCATGATGTTCATGACCGTTTCTTTCTTACATGAGTGAAGAGGTGTCAAATTGTGGTGTTATAATTTGAAAATGAATGATTTTCACTCGTTGATAACGGGAGTTGATTTAACTCTCGAAATGTGTATTAGTTTTTGTGTACACAAATGATGGCAAATGTTTGAATAAATTAAATCAATAATTTTGGTATAAAGATTGTATTTTTTAGAAATAATTGTCAAATTGTATTTAGAAGAAGAAAAGCTTGTCAGTGATATAATCTTGTGTGGTAATTCTATATCTAATGAGTGTCTAATATTGCTAATTATCTAACACATCGGTCTGTTAATAAATTTTGTTAAAATGTACCTCCTAATAAGTGGGTAAACAAAATCTATTGTTCACACCATATCTCCAAAATTTCTAGTTAATGAGTTATGTGTAAATACCAAAAAATCTCCCCTGGAGCTGTTATAAAAGACATCATTTCTCAAAATCAGCCCCTACCAATTTCATTATCAAATTTTGATTAAATATGATGATTATTCAAACCTTTGTGCAAAATTAACACATAATTACAGCTCCACACTTTACCTCAATGTTTGGTCAACACTGCAACCTTTTCAAGAGGTTTCAACGCTCTAGCAATTAAACCAACTGAAGACTCTTCAATTTTTCAAAAAAAAGGTTGACCGAAAACTACAGAGTATTGGATTTTTTAATTAACTAATGCTTTGGATGAATGTTTATATTGAATAACCCTACTTTTCAAGATATTGAATAACCTTACTTTGGTTATTATTTGTACTATTATTTCAGCGATTATCTAGTCCATTTAGTTTTATCTTACTGCTCTCCCTCTCTTTTATACTTCTCCTTTAAACTTATGTGTTCCTAGTTATGATAACCTTGTCTAACTTAACAATTTGTACAGCCTTCCTTCACATTGTTCAGAGTTTATGACGCGGTTAGGTTAGGCCTTATTTAAATATTGTTTAAAACCATCTATAAAATCTAAGACAGCATCGTGGACAATTTTCACTTTTTAAATAACAATTGTTAAATTTACATTTTTGGTAACAAATAGAGTTTATTTGATTTTTTTTTTTTGTGAATGGGTGTATGAGAAAATGTGCAGTGTTTTTTTGCCGTTTATTTCACTTCGACTTGTAATGCTTGGGAAGATTGTGGTAAATTCTTTTCTCTTTAGGTTTTGGTTTTGCGTCTGTGAGAAGTTTTGCACATTGTTTATTTCATAAGACTATACAGTATGTCCTACAATTGATTTTCTATTAATTGATTACTTAAAGTTATCGATAATGATGGATTGTTCATATTAATGATGTAGTTTTTCAACATTTATGTTCATTTGTGTATATAAAAAAATAATATGACGTTTCCGGAGAATGAATTAACTTTTGTTAACAAATGATAAAGCTAGAACATGAGAAATGTGAACAGAACCAATATGATCTATGCAGTAGTACCCTAGGGCTGTGTTTAAAACTGAAACATAAATAAATGTTTTAAACTACCGGTTGTCCTACGAAGATGTCACTATTTTTAAACACATAAACTGATTAAACAACTACCAAATTGTTTTATTGTTGTGTGTAAACAAAAAACAGCCGATTGAGATTTAACAGATGTCAAATCACATTGCATTGTGAGAGGAAGTGGTTCTATCCATAAGATTAATGTTCTTTTTATTATTCCGCCATTTTGTTTTGATTTACCGTAAAAATGAAACGCGAGGGTAGTTTTTTTACATATCTATGTAACATAACTGTAAAATGTCAAGTTTGTAACATGACCGGCATATTAATTCTTAAAATAAGACCATTGTCCCTTCAAGTATAGGAGGTAATTGCCTGTTTTTGAGTAAATAAACCAAATTACTAGAGATGTAACGGATAGTCGTTTTGGCCGGATACCGTAGTTCTAGTACGGATACGGCAGGTAGTGTGTGTAGTTCTAGCGATGATTCACGGAAAGACAAGTACGAACCTGTCTCTTGGACCGTAGGAGTGGGGGAGTGGGCGGCTTGTATCGTTCATGCGTCAAACACTAGTATTCAACGGTCTGTCAGTGAGTTTTTCGGTATTTGTTTTTTGTGGTTGAAGTTTTTTGTAGTTTAATGGCGACGAAAAGATCACCTATTTGGAAGTATTTTGAAGTTGTTTTATTAATTTCATTTACATAATTAAGTATCCGGTACCCGGCCGGATAGTTGCAACTATCCGGCCGGATATCGGATACTAAAAAAGGGGCCAGATACCGGATATTAACCGGATATCCGTTACAACTCTACAAATTACCCATTATAAAAGAAAAAGACAATTTTGACTTTCAAGAAACAAAAAAAGAATTCTTAAAGAATATTAAATTTAAAATGTACCCTTGAATATTCCTTATTTCACACTACTTTACACAAACACATACACAACACCTATAACAGATTTTAAACATCCTGCTGCAGTCTATCAACTAAACTTGCAATTTTATACGAAGTTATTTTACTGAATTGACTGTTTTTAAATAGTCGAGTAACTAATTAAATAAAAATAAAAAAGGAATAAATAACAAACTCTATAAGATTTCTTGAAATCTTTATCTTAGACCTTGGAATTAGATCATTTTGATTTCAACTCATGGAAAATGGTATTTATAACTGCTTTAATCTCTAGATCTTAAATAAAATATCCTTAGAAATATTGTAAATATTTCAGAGACAGAACATTCAATAATGATCTAAACATTGGAAGGGATGGGTCTTGTACAGACCATTTTCGCGTCTAAATAATTTCTGAAACTGCCAATACTTTGACTTAAAACAATAAAAGAGAAAGTACTTTATTTAACTAAAGATTAAGGTTACTCTCATGACTAATTTGTTTCTATTTATTTTGTTTTAGGAATTGATTGAGAAACGTAAACAGCTGATGCAAGAATTTGAAGAGATTAGGAAACAACAACTTGAAATTTGGATCCAGCAGAAACCCCATCGTATGGCACTTCGAAATCGTAAGTTATAACATAATACCTCCAGAACAATTAGTAGCCAATGGTTCTTAATGATATTGTATAAGTGTGTGCAAGATTTTGATCTCGTGTGCGAGATTTAATTTTTTTTTCTCGATCCGGCCAAATGTTTCAAAGGAAAGATTATATTCGTATATTGAAAAACTTAAAACTTTACATTGTCTTGAAAGTTTGGAACATTAGCTTTACAGTAGTACCTAAATAATTGCTGAATTTATTTTTTAGTGTGAATTTTTAATGAGCAAAAGTTAAATTGAAAAAAATTATCTTTATGAAAAACGCATTCTTAAATACCACTACTGGATCGCTTTTACGACAAAGCATTGTCGAATGCTAGTTTGAGGGTTAAACATTGAAATTACAAATGATTAGAGGTATTATATTAAATAAATTGAGCTTCGCCTTACCCAACAGCTATCAGATGTACACGTGTGTGCTTTGTAGGGATGGAACCAAAGGGATATTATGGATATGCACACAAAGCCCTATTTCAACATGAGCAAAGTTATAATCAGTATTCTTAGTAATTTCCTCTTGCAATCAATCATCTGCTTTCTCTGTACAGATATTTCCATTTTAACTTCAATTTCTTTGTTACAGATACCGATACCGACGATCTATCTTCGGATACTAACAATGTTGAAGAAGAATTTGTTGAATTTTTTGTCAAAGAAGAACAAACCATTCTGGAGTAATCTCCTTTGGAAAGCTAACCATCTTGTGGAACCCTACGGAGACGTGGAGTGAATGAGAGGAAATATTTGTTTGGCTCGTTTAAAATTAGTTTTAAAAGAACTACTGTTTAAACGAGATGTTTAAGGCTAAAAAGTATTCTTATCTATTAATATTACAGTTTTTATATCATCATTGGTTATACAAATTATTTAAGGGTTTTCGATTTTATCATATACCGTATAGAATACATTGGTATGTTACTATTGTGTGTTTATTAAAGCAATTTAGAAGGCGGTGTGTTTGTGTTTTTATTTCTTTTGTACTTTCCTTACTCTTTATAAAAGAGAGAAAAAATTTAACGGCCTTTGTTTTTAAAAAAAATTTCATATTTAAAGTTATTTGCCATCAATTTAGTTAGCAACCAATAGGTTTTGTTTGGATCTTTAGATGCTACACTTGTACAAAATATGATTTAAATTGTATTTTTGTATGTTTTTCTTGTAACAGCTAACCTCAAATTTTGAGTTATTACAAAATGAGATGAATAAAGTCCCAATATATGGTCAAAATAATATACCCACATACAAAATATGATTAAAGTCATTCCACTGGTTTTTGCTGTATAACACAGCACAGATGACAGACGACATTATTCGAACAAACACTTTGGACCCAGGATAACTTCGCATAATAGTACTATAGAAACCTACTATTTATTGTAGGTTCAAAACTCGAAACATCCTTGTGCAAATATTTTTAGGTTCTGTTATCTGTCTACTGCCATAACAAACAAAACTGTAACTTTCATTTGCCCAACTGCAATACTTTCAAATTAGGTCATTCATCCGATCTAGACCGAGCCACTACAAGGTCAGTGCTACTGCAACATTTACGAGAATCATTCTTTGTATGTAATAACAGTTTGTATTGTTATTTTGCAGATTTATTAACTTAAGTTCGGTTTTTAAACTGAACAATTTTATAAGTCTATTTGATTATATAACCTAACCTATCCAAGTTTTTGGTAAACAAAAATTTAGATCAGATTTGTGGTAGCAAGAATCATCATAATTAAGTAGGGTTAGGTTATTATATATAATTAATATATATATATTAATTATACTATATATATATATAAAGTGGGGGAAAAAAGTCTTGCAAACCGTGGGTAATTTCTGAATGAGTAGAGATGAAAACTTCTAACCTTAGCCAAATTGCCCCCTTTGAAAGGGTTAAGACCTCAATTTTTCAAATAGCAACATGTGACATTATTTTGAAGGCCATAAAAAAGAAAAATTTTAGTGCCTTGAAAAGGTCTCCATATCAGAACTATTATAGAAGTCAAATTTTGAAAGTTTTCTATTTGCCATGAATATTAATTTTAAAAATACTGATTAAATTTTTTAACATCATTTAACTAAATAAACACACTTTTCTGTATTTTTCCTACTTTAGCAGACAGGTCTCAATTTTTTGAAGGAGGGAACCAACTGGGCAATTTTGTATCCATCATGTGACATCATTTTAAAGGGAACTGTAAGAGGGATCTGATGACATAAAGTCCCCATGACTACTTTGGTTGTAATAATGAATTAACCCAATTAGTAAGACCTAAATTAAAACTAATTCATTAAAAAAAAGTTTCTTCTAACAATTTCCTTTAAAATCGTGTCACTTGATAGATAAAAATTGACCCATTGGGGTCAGTTTGTTAAAATACGAAAAATATATTAAAGCGTGTTAATTCAGTTAAATAAGTCCGCTGTTAAAAATTTAATCTGTATTTTTGTTTTGGTTTTTTTTTCCATTAATATCCATGACAAATATAAAATTCAACTTTTAGCTCCAATAATTCCAGTTAAAGATATCGTAGAGACTTTTCTGAGGCCCTACAATATGTCTTTTTATACCCTTCAAAGTAATATGTCAAGATGAGAGAGGTTATTTCAACAAATTAAGGTATCCCCTTTGAAAAAATGTTTTTATTCCGTAAAAAGTGAAGGATTAACCCTATGGGGTTCGGCGAAAGTTTAGAAGTTTTCATCTTTACTCTTTCAAAAATTATTTAGAGATAACAAGACTTTTCGTCCACTCTGTATTATTGTAAAAGTACAGTATAATTTTAATTAATCACTGTTTGATACAAAAAAGGAGAGTCCGTATAATGCACAAGTACCTAAGTTAATTGGTTTTCATCAAATTTAATGTTTTACAACACTTATTTGCTATTTTGGTAGTTGTTTAGTAAGAACTATTCCTAATTTTTAGTTAAACCATACTGTAAAAGCCCCGCCCTATGAAATGAAAAAAAGAAAACTCACAAATATAGTAAAATAAATAATTTTTATTTAATACTTACAATTATAAATACAAAATACCTTTATCTAATATAAATAATAAATAAATTACAATCTAAAATAAATAATAAAGTTTTGTATTTTTACATTAATTTGGTTAATTTAAAATACAAACAGTTTTTAGTCTTTGTTATTTTTGTGTCTTAATGTAAACTAGCTGATAATGCACATTTGTTTTGAACAATAATCTAAACAACCTCAAAATAAGCTAACAATCAATTAATTTATAACAGCTTGTCTTAACATTTGCCCTATACATTGTAATGTGATTGCTTTGCTAATTATTTAGGTGTTAATAATTAATTGTACTTTATTTCCATGATTTTTAATGGGATTTTGGAAAGATTACATTTCCTCCCACCACAAAGGAAAGCACCTTTTAAAATTATTGATTTAAAAAAGAGGTGTTTGATACTGGTGGAAAATATGTTTGGCCACTAAAAAGAGAAAGCTAGTAGATTATTCGCCCTTGTTTAGTGATGCACTTACAGCAAACAACTTTGCCACTGATCGTTAATAAAATCAACAGCTATTGTTATAAAAGCAAGAAAATTAAAATTTTGATTGTACTTTTTTCTGTAAAGAAGTGGAGAGTTATTTAATTCTTCGACAAATGAATCAAAATTTCGGTCACTGTGATAGTATATTTTTATGAAAATTACAACATTAACAAAACAGTTTTCAAACTTCAAAGTATTTGTCTCTTTTTATCAAAGTTTTAGTTCCATTTATTCAGGTTCTCATGGATCAAAGTTGTCCAAAAAAAAATTTTTTAAGGTCATTAAAACCAATTATTCTCTGTAGGTATATTTTCAAAAAATCAATGTTTCTCTGTTAAGTGATTTTTTTTTTTTTTTTAATGATGCTGTTTATTCAACAACGAAATGTTAATCTGAAGTAATTTTACGAAGTTGCTCCTTCTTTGGTTTATGAATTCACTAATGTTTTCAAGAAATTTTAGCATAATATAACTATCATCTGGTAATATTCTCAATTTAAAATTTGAGTTTTCTACAAATGACAGTTTGGAAACAAATTCCCGAACTGTTTATCTTTGTTTTTATAAGAAAGTGGATCAGTTTTGTACTCATATTGCACATCCTTAACATATTTGGAAACAATCTATTACCACATTCCATATAAAATTCAGGGGAAAAGTTTTTTTAACTGAATAGCTTTCAAACACTTGCCAAAGCAATGGCAAATGAGTTCATAATAACAAATCTAAACAGAAAACAAATTCTTAGTTTATTATTTTAACAAAAACATTTCAAAAACAATGATCTAACAAAACATTAGTAGCATAGTGCTACTGAAGATGACATCATTGTTGTTGAGACCCGTTAGTGTAAACGATCTATTGTGTGATTTCTATTCAAATTAACCATTTGAAAAAGTGAGACTTTTTTAAACTCGAGTTGGTTGCGATATTGAGCAAAGTTTACGAAGCTTTCATTTCAACATTAACGAGCCATCATCAGGAATATATTAACAAGTCATTATAATTGATTACTATTGTACCCCTTATGAGCCATTGTTCGTATAAATTTTTAATTCAAAACTAATTCAAGTTAAACTATTGGAAGAAATAAGCTAAACTCATCTAATGATTAACCTATTCATTTTAGATTTTACTTGGATGTGATTGTAATGAGCAAAAGTTGATTAATTTCAACTGAAATGAACCATCTTCAGGGGTACAATTTCAGAGGTTATATATTTTAAGTAGTACCCCTGATGATGGCTATATTCTTATAGAATCATCCGGATAGACAATTTATTATGAAACTCGTTTTCAAGTTACCATTTGAAAAAGTAGGCATAACTTCTTTATTGTGTTTAAAACAAGAGGTTATAATTATTGTAGTAGCTTTTGTGCCCCCCTGAGGATGGTTATATTGTTATTGAAAAGTCTGTTTAAAAAAAAAATTATGCAATACAAATTAGCCATTTGAAGAAGATAGCCTAATTAACCTGTTCATATTTTCTTACTAGGAGACAGTTGCAATATTAGAGTTTATTAATTTTATAATTAATTAGTAATAGTAATGCTCCTGATGATGGCAACTTTGTTGTTGAAACGTTCATGTAAAAATAAAACTTTTATTCGAGTTAATGTCTTTGAAAGAGCTGTTCTATTAACCTAATTTTTGAAATCACATTTTGTTAGTAGGAGGTGGTTGTAACATAGATCGTGTCGCTCGGAGAAGTTTCTGCGACACTAGACGTGCAATATGGCTGGAGCGTTTCCAGACAAATTCTCTTGTCCGGTCGTGATCATCGGCGCTTTCGACTCGCATCTGAAACGAACAAGTCAAAAGTACAATTAAATGTTTTTAAACACCCTCAGGAGTTCTCTTAGTATGAGGAATTCCGAGGGTCTAGCTGGATTTACACCTTTTTAAATGTTTTCTTGGATTTAGATCCCTCTCATCTTTGTTATCAGATCTCTCTTGACCAACTTTTGTTCTCTTCTGACCCTGAGCTATTAAAATATTCGAGGGCTAAGAGTCTGTATTATGTTCTTTTTATATAAGGTGATGATGACAGAGAGATTTTTCACTCAACATCAATACTTTAAAACGCTTCATTTTTATAAATTTAAAAATTAATTAACTCAAAAAAACAAATCGCTTTTCTATCTCCAAAATCAAATATATATTCAAATAATTTGTATGTAAGAAATGTTATTTGTATTCACTATAACAATCAAAATTAACCCTAAATGTGATATCTTATGTGAAACATCGAGTGCTCTTTCAGCTTATTGTGTGGTTAGGAAATTAGGGGATTATCTGTTAGGCCTAGTATTTTTTACCCGACTGGATGGAGCTTCTTATCTCAATTTTTAACAAACAGTCTACCTGAACTGCTTAAAATCTTTTTATTATTTTTATTAAAAGTGTTAGAATTCGAAAATATTTTCGTCCTAGGTCAATCTTGACTAGAAAATTTACCTACCAAGAAAAATGTGTTTTCTGTTTTTGTCAATAACTCAGTTATCCTTTGACCTACTGAAAAAAATTATAATAAAACTGTTTTGTTTGTCTTTAAAAAAGGAAACTTTTTGTCTCTTCTGAAATTTTATAAAGTTAATGGTTTTTGAGATAATAAATATTTTATCGGTAGCCATTTTAAAAATATTCTATATCAAATCTTTATTTTCGGTACACTTATATAACGTAGCATAAAAAATTCATATACCAAATATCGAACTCAATATCTTTTCTATTTTCAAAGTTATGTTGTTTTTGTAAAAACTCAAAATGGCGGATATCTAGAAAAGTAAGGGATTTCGGAAAAAAAATATTCTTAATTTTTTTCTTTATCCTGACCAACTGAATCATTTCCTAAAGTTTGACAACTTACTTACGAGACAATCTGTACATAAAAAAACCAATTCGTTACCAAAAAAGTGTATTCCGTTCCCTATATGCCTAAGGACCCTCAGTCGGCTGGTTTTTCCACAAGCTTGAAGTTTTTATTTTACCGTTATACGACATTGTTGAAACCAATACGTTTGGTTTTTAGAGCCTACATTTAAGAAAAATTTAATCAAATCAATTTGTTTTTTCCTTAGGCCTACTCTCAATTTCGAGTATACCCAGATTCCAAATTTGAAAGATAACAGATCCACACAGACAAAATCATTACAAAAACCACTTTATTTCTGTCAGGTGACCTCAAAATATTTTGTTCTATTACAAATAACTTTATAATAAGATTTAGTTACCTGTTTAGGCTGCAGCACCCTGATAGAATGCAATGTTGCCGCACCTCCTTGTAATACTCTAAGGTTCAATTTGCCATACATCTCAGCTGTTGTTGCTGTAGCACTTCGTAACTCCTTCTTTGCACCACGTCCAAACTGTGAACAATTTAACCAGGCTATAAAAGGAATACATTTAGTTTTGTAGGGAGGAACCCTGCAACATTCTTAAATCGAGTCTTACAATAAACTGGTGAGAATTTACATGCATGTGACCCTCAGGGGCTTGGCAAACCTGAGGTACCCTACTTGGATCTACACCCTATTATGTTGTCTTGAGATAGATCTTTCTCTTGACTAACCTTGTTTTTTTCTGACTCTGATGCTTTTAGAGTATTTGAGGGCTTCATTTTATTATTTTATTTTTTTCTTCTAAGGCGATGATGACCGAGGGGTTTTTCATCTTTAAACATCCAATTAAATGGAGCAATAAAGTGGCTTAAAAACCTTTTAGAATACTTTATGAAATGCCTAATTGTGCAAATATGTACGAGGGCGTATACAAAATTTAAAAGATTACACGCTAACAGCTGTTATAACCTTTAAATCAAAACCGATTAATTGATAACTACTCTACCCACAGCAGGTGACTTTAAGTTAGTTAGTTCGGATTTGCCAATCCCTAGAGAACCTAGCTGGAAAAATTTTCTTCATGTAGTCATGGGTTAGATCCCTCTCTTTCACATATCCTATCAGGTTTTTCTTGGCCAACTTTTGCTTTTTCACAATCCTAAAATATTCTAGGGCTATTAGTCAACATTTTACACTTTTTTTTTCATAACTGAAAGATTTTTTGCACTTAACAAACAAAAAATATTTAAAACAAAAACTTACCTCTTTTTCAACTTTCAACATGAGAGGTCCCACAAGAAACTTCGTCTTGACAGTTGTATGAGTGTTCATAACATTTACAGTTACATCTCCGTCACGTTTGATTGAAGACAGTCCATACAGAGTGGCTTTGGCACGTGGACGGCTTTTTGGTTTCGGCTTTGTTTGTGCCTAAAGACAGACATTTATTGTATTGATTAATTAATAGTTGAAAGAGTCATCATAGTACATATAACTGGGAAAATATCTTAAATGTACACTAGCTTATATCGTGACATCACATAGTCTAACCAAAGTATGGATTTGTTGGCAATAAATAATAAATCACTTTGGGTTTGGAATCGTTGTTAGGTCAAATCAAGGACGTATAATTTCACGCACGTGTCTGTAAGTCGCAACCAGTCTAATCAGACAAGATACATTTCGAACTTTGTATTTATATTCTTTGTATTGTCCCACATGTAGGAAAAATATAGTGGTAACAAAATAAATGACTTTAAAGGGGCAAAAAGTATCAAGTTGAAAATTGTTTTGGAAACATAATGTTTAAAACAACGTGTGGGGTGTCAAATTAAAGTAGAAATTATTCTGATTACGAATATGTATGTTTATTTGACGAGAAAATTAATATGTTGGTGCTAAGCTAAATTTAAAGTATCTGATATCCCCCCCTCTAACTTGAACAGCGAGATCTAGAATTCTGATGAAACATTATTTGGATTTTAAATTAAATTGCAGTGCGAAATCATATATTATAGTTTTTTGTATGACGAATACAACTTAATTTAATGTGAAATATCTAGCGTTAAGTTTTAAAAACAGTTTTTGTAAGATTTGAGACAAACAATAGCCATTAAAAGATGAATTGCATTCATTGATTTCTCTTTATTAGATAGAACTTAGGTTAGGTTAGATTATTTGTTGCTAGACAGCTAAGTTGGTTAATGTTTTAAAAGTCCATTTTCATAACGATATTGGTTCAACACTAACTTTTACCCAGAAATTGAATTGAAATCTACTACTTTTTTTAATGTGTGATTTTAGAATTTTATCGAATTAAAAAAGAACTAGAACAATTTGAATGATTGTGAGTTATGTTAGATTAAGTTAGGTTAGGTCAACACCTTAACTTTTCCAACGGGAATTGAACTGAACTTTAAAATATTTTAGTTAATTTTGTTGTATGTTATTTTCAAACTTTATTATTAATTAGTTATTTACAATAATATACTTAGAAACTTTCGTTTAATGTTGAATAACCAAAATACCTAGGCCTATAGTGTTTTTTAGGTTATGATTTTGCCTTTAACACAAATATTTCTTTTTGTAGTTTTGTAAAAATGTAATGTTTTATTTTTTTAACTAAATATTTCTTTATTTTCATTATTTCCTTCAAAAACCTTTTTTTTCTTTTGCATACTTTTCATAAAAATTAATTTTTACCTTTTTCTTGTATTCTTGGGTTAGATCCCTCTCTCTTCATTTCTATCAGGTCTCTTTGGACTAACTCTTATTCTTTTCCAACTCTGAGGGTATTACAGTATTCGATGGCTGAGGGTTTTTATTTTATGTTAATTTCTTCCATTTTTTTTATAATGATTGAGAGGTCAATTGAAACAAAACAAAAATCAAATTATTTTGTACTCAACATACCTTGTTCACGTTGGCAGCACTGGGTTGTTTCTTTTTCTTCTGTGCTCTTCCTTCCGCTGTGAAATTAACATTACTATTTGTCATGTTGGCAACACTGGACATAGCTGGAATCTCATTGTTTAATGTTTTTTCAGTTGTATTCATTGTTGAATTTGTGCCTGAACTGAAACAGAAATAAAATAGTAGGTTTTGAAAAACAAAATCACACATGTAGGTCCGTCACATATATCATACATATATTCTCACACATATATTATATCCGTCAACTCTTTTACTTTCTTATTTAGAGTAGGGAAAGTTATGTCAAAAAATTGATGTCGAGTTTTTGTGGATATATTTTGAGTTCAAAAAAAGTTTTTGGAATGATCTCTGTCTACTTTTTTCTTTTTTTGGGTAACTTAAAATTTACCATAAGAAAAACATCATTCTCTTAAAATAAATAGCCTGTAGGAACCCAAACACAAAACTTATAAAAAGTTACGGTTTATAAGTTATCAGTAAAAAAACAAACAATAAATACTAGTGGGATATTATAAAATACTTGTTTTCTCAAAATCTGGAACTATTAATTTTGTTGGAACTTTAGTGAAATGTGAAGATAAGTTTGAACACTGAAGAGCGTTTTACTGGAAGTGAAAAGCACATCTGTAGAAAAAACAATCTATTTGTAAATGTAAATTGATTCTCGATTGTAGCCTACAAGCGATTGTTCAAGGTTAAAGGTACACAGCTGTCGAAATTATTAATTAGCAAGTTATCCGCTAGGGGTGTTAACGTGAAAAACAAGACTATTGTGTGATCAGCTGATGATATATAATAATTTAAACAGTTTTTATTAATTTACACAATTTTTTGTTTGTTTGAAAAGGAATGTTTGTTTTACCGGTAGTTGAATATGTTAAATTCGTTCGGTTAAAGGCGAGAAAAGCCTGTAGTTGGTGCAGTGTTGTTATTTTTAATTTTTCTTCAGTGTTTTTTGTAGTGACAAATAATACTTTAACTAGTCCTAAACATGTTTTCCTTTGGTTTATATTTCATAGCATTATTATTGTGGTCTTTGTATAGCCTACATGTTGGGAAGTAATTGAAAGGTAAGACTAGATCATTTTCAAATGTAGGTATTACTTACTATTTATTTATAACTGATGTCTTTTTTGCGGAAAATATTTTAACCTTGTTAAAGTGAGATAAATTTTGTGAATACAGTTATGTAGATCTATGCCTAACTTTTGTGGTGTATACTTTGACGTCCATTTTGTTTTTAACCCACCCTAAGCTCTTATTATTCAACTAAAACACAATTAATTGACATCGTTTTACGGGTATAGGGTACTTACTACCTTGAAGGTATTGAATGGGTTCAAACTATAGCTCTAAGTCCCATAAATCACTCTTTCTTATTGTAGCCTATATTTCTTTTAATAATTATTCGGAATTTTTACATAAAACACTTTTGGTTGTCTAGGCCTATTAAAACGTATTAGATTAATTTTTTGTGTAGCCTACTTGTATTTAGTAACTATAGGGATTCCTTAGTGAAAATAGAAATTGTTAAAAATAGTTAAATCCCTAGGGGCACACTTTAGGGAGCTTGGCAGTCCTGAGGGGCCTAGCTGGATCTACACCATTTAACGTAGTCTTGGGTTAGATACCTCTCATCTTTCCTATCAGGTTTCTCTTGACTAATTCTTGTTTTTCCGACACTGACTCAAAGTATTCAAGGGCTAAAGGTTTTATTATTTTTTTTTTTTTAAAGGGCGTTTTGAGAGGTTTTTTACCTTTAAAAGAACAAGAAAAAATTGTGTAGGCTTATTATCGTTAAAAAACCTTAAAATATAAATTTTCTTACAAAAAACATAATGACTGTTGAAAACACGTTTTTTTAACTCGCTTTTGGCGGGTTGACACACAAATTTAAACTAATTTCCTGATGGTCTTGCCAATTGAAATTTTGAACATAGCTCAGAACTAGATGACTATGCAATAATATTGGATCTGATTAAAAATTGTTGTTTAAAAACTCTTTTTTCCAAATATACCTATTCTTGCGCGACACACAATTTACAGAGAGAGAGAGAGAGAGAGAGAGAGAGAGAGAGAGAGAGAGAGAGAGAGAGAGAGAGAGAGAGAGAGAGAGAGAGAGAGAGAGAGAGAGAGAGAGAGAGAGAGAGAGAGAGAGAGAGAGAGAGAGAGAGAGAGAGAGAGAGTACTTCATTTATGCATAAATATTTGTAACACACACAGGGAGCTATGAATTTTTAACATGGTTTGGGGTAGGTCTGTAGACGCGTACTAAGAAAGGGTTTTGAAAATGTTCCACCCAAGGGTGTTTTTTACCCCTAAAGCATATCTCTTAATCCAAGGGTTTTAAAACGTGTTTCAGAAATCTTTACATCGAAAAATCGAAGTTTTAATTTTCGAACCACAAAACCTTTTCGTGATTATTTATCTGACTTCTTTCAGAATCAACATTTCGCATTACGTGTCGGCCATTATGCGAGCTAATCAAAATGATCAAGACTTACCGCTTGGAACTCTCAACGCAAATTATGAGTAGGCTAGATTCTCCGGCGTCCGGAGTAATTCAGTCAGTATTCGTGCAATTATTTTTCCGTCTATTATTGTTGGGGGGGGGGGAGTATGATACACTTTTTAAAACTAAACAACCACATAACTGTTATTTATATTATTATGAACATCAGTGGCTAACAATCTCGCTTTTTGTGCCAGAGATACCAGTTCAATTCCCGCTGGGAGCTGAAAAAATTCCCCTGGTGTTGACCCAACATAAATGAAAAACTGTGATAGTTAATTACAGTTTTGAGTGATAGAATACCGTACCTACAGAATTCGTTGTACCTTTACATTACCTTAATTAAAGCTATCTAGCAGGTCTAAGCTTGAATTCAATACCAGTGAAGGCTAAAAAATGACGGGTTGTAACCTAACCTAACCTCAATCACTAACTTATTTTTCAATTTTGAAGTGTAAAATAATTACCAAAATATGATTTTGAGTATTCCTTCTTTAAACTTGAAGATTTTTTGTCTGACGAAATTCTATTTATACAATTTTACACATTATTTTAATAATACAAATTTCCAAATAATTCAGTGTCAGCTGATAGATAAAATCATGGATACACCCAGGTGTTTAGTAATTTTAATTACTTATAAAAAAATAACCCACAAACAATCGCATGGTCTAGTTCTTTTTTAATTCTATCAAATCCAAAAACCACATTTATTTTCAATTCCAGTAGATTCAATTCCCATTGGAAAAGTTAAAGTGTTGACCCAATATCGTCATGATTGATAACAAATTATGGTTGTAGTACAATTACATAACGTAGGGACCTCGATTGCACACTACACATTAACCGATTTACAGCTGTGTGGCAACAAATAACCTAACCTAACCTAACCTACCCTAACCAAACCTAGCCTATCCTAACCTAAATAAACCTAACATAACCTATTCTATCCTAACCTAACCTAACCTATCCTAACTTACGTTCTATTTACAATTTAACCTAAACTATCCTAATCTAACCTATCCTAACCTAACCTAATCTATCCTAATCTAACCTAACATAACCTATCCTAACCTAACCTATCCTAACTTAAGTTCTATTTACAATTTAGGTCTAACCTAAACTATCCTAACCTAACCTATCCTAATCTATCGTAATCTATCCTAAACTAACCTAATCTAAACAAATAACTAGAGCACTGTGGTGACTGTATATGAACAAGAAAAAAACCCAAATCACAAAATAACACAACTACCACAAAACTGTATAATGCGTTTATATTACCTTATGTACATTTCGATAGCTCTGCTATCATCTTCAGAGGTACACTCATTACTCATTAACCTAATCTATCCTAATCTTACCTAACATAACCTATCCTAACCTAACCTATCCTAACTTAAGTTCTATTTACAACTTAACCTAATCTAACCTATCCTAACCTTACTTACCAACCTAAGCTAATCTATCCTAATCAAACCTAATATATCCTAATCAAACCTAACCTAACCTAATCTAACATATCCTAACCTTACTTACCAACCTAACCTAATCTATCCTAATCAAACCTAACCTAACCTAATCTATCCTAATCAAACCTAACCTAACCTAATCTAACCTAACCTAATCTATCCTAACCTAACCTAATCCATCCCAACCTAACCTAACCTAATCTATCCTAATCAAACCTAACCTAACCTAATCTAACATATCCTAACCTTACTTACCAACCTAACCTAATCTATCCTAATCAAACCTAACCTAACCTAATCTATCCTAATCAAACCTAACCTAACCTAATCTATCCTAACTTAACCTAATCCATCCCAACCTAACCTAACCTAACCTAACCTAACCTAACCTAACCTAACCTAATCTAACCTAACCTAATCCAACCTAACCTAACCTAATTTAACCTAACCTTATCCATCCCAACCTAACCTAACCTAATCTATCCTAATCAAACCTAACCTAACCTAATCTAACCTAACCTAATCTATCCTAACTTAACCTAATCCATCCCAACCTAACCTAACCTAACCTAACCTAACCTAACCTAATCTAACCTAACCTAATCCAACCTAACCTAACCTAATTTAACCTAACCTTATCCATCCCAACCTAACCTAACCTAATCTACCCTAACCTAACCCTAACTAACGCTCTATTTACAATTTAATATCCACTTACTGAGATTTGCTTAATTCCGTACCACCTTCCTTCGTCTTTGGTTTGCTTGTTCTCTTCTTGTTCTTGTTCTTCTTACTGGTATTCTTCTTCTTGTTGTTCTTGACATCTGAAGCGTTCTGCAGCTTCACATTTACAGGATCGTAACTCTTGCGGAGGATTTTGTTGATCCTTTCCAGGATATTATCAACGAACCTGTTGTACTTGGCGATGTAGACGGCGGAGGAAGGTTGGCTTGGAAGTGCTCCTGTAAAACAAACAGAACATGAACTTTCTCGCGGACTCACACAAAACTTAGTTGCTATAGAAGTTTTTGTAAAGTGGAAACAAACATATAAGAAGCCTGAGCTCTTGTACTGTCATCAATTTTATTTAATTAAAACCGCTCTCTGTCATCATCTCCTTTAAAAACAATAAAAAGGTTAAGCGTGAGGTAAAACCACATTATTGAGGAATTGATAGCATTGAGGATGTCCCTACGCAACTTAGGGCCGACCCTCCAGACAAATGTATTGAAGTAGAAGGAGAATTTTTTGAAAATTGTTTATAACATTTGAGTTAATTTACCAGGACACTTATATATCAGCTGATAGATTTTTAGTTTCATTACAACTTTTGTCATTTTTCAGTAGTCTACACTTTGATATATGTTTTGTCAATATAAATAAAAAAATGAATGGTTAAATGTGTTGCTAAACGTAAAACACGAAAACGGCTCGACCGATTGTTTTGAAATTTTGCATAGTAATTCAGGTTAACACGGAGAAGGTTTGAAAGCGCTAATTGAAGTCATAGGATGTTAGGGCTTCAGAGTTACCATGCTATTGGTCAGATGACTAATTTAAAAATATCGTAAACAGCTGTTCATTTATTTATGTGAGGATTTGAAAAATCAAAATCTTTAAGAATGATTTGATAATTTTTACTCATCTTAATTACATAGTTGTTACAACTGATTTAATAATTGGACAAAATAGTTGATGTGTTCATAGTTACATAATTGTTTTTTAACTTTATGATTCCAACACCAGACAGAGCTACAGCAGCAGCTAGTTTAAAATTAAAAAAAATATATATTTTCCGTTTGTATTTGATTATTTTTTTACCTTTCTTTATATCAATTTCTTCAGAATTAAATTCTTTGCAGGTTTTGTTGAAAACTTGTCCGCGTTTATCGGACATTTAACAAAGTTATTTCATAGCGAAGTTTAAAAGTATCTTTTACGACCCCCAATTATTTGTGTTTCACCGCAGTTTTTTTCATAAACTACTGGAGAAACAGTTCTGAAACCTACTTTTTACAGTAATTCAGGTCAAATTTCATATAAAACCAACAAATTTGCCCCTTAATTTGTGTCCCAGGGATTTCAGGAAGACTTAGAAATCATTACGAAATCTTTCGCTAGCCTTAACCAGCTACCAAAGCGTCTTAGGACATATGTTTACATGAAGTTTTTTTCTTTCTTTTGGCTTGTTTTAATGAGCTCAGAAAGCGACGGTAAAACTTTGTGAATCACCCTGTATAAATATCATCAGGTAATATTGACAATTTAAAATTTGTGTTTTCTGCAAATGACAGTTTGGGTGTTTATAAACAAATACCCTCGCTCTACATTTATCTTTACATTTTTTGGGTAATAGACAATTAGTTAACAATTTCATAATATTTAAATTTAGCCTAATCTTGGTTGTTGTGGATTTACTTAGAAATTTTTTTTTTTTATTGTTTTTTTTTTTTTTAATAACCAGAAAAAAATCCTTTAACCTACAGAAATAAAATTTAAAAACAGTTTTCTTTAAAAAAAGGAAACTCTTTCGCTACTTGTAAATATTTTGTAATAATGGAAGTTTTTGAAATATCAACATTTAAAAGTTTGCCATTTTGAAATTGTGCAAAAAATCTTTATTTTCTGATCTTACTGTTATAAGGTTGCATAAATAATCCCTGTACCAAATCTTCACTCAATTTTTTTTTCCTTTCAAAAAAAATTTTTTTTCTCTAAATACAGGGTTTCCCACCTAAAATGTTACAGTAGCTAACTTTTCGAATTATAAATATTAAAAATCCATTCTGTAAAATGTTAGAAATTGCCGCCATTTTCCCATATGGCGGCCAACTTTGAAATTTGTTATAGAACACCCTGTATTTTGTGGGGTGTTCAGGTGTAAAACAATATTTTAACAATGTTTGCTTCTTGGGTGTTTTTTGTTATCTATTTTTAACATTTTACGAAATGGATTTTTAAACTTCATTGAAAAGAAAGGAAGGTCCCCCATTTAAAGTACTGTATTATATTTATAATTCAAAAGTTAGCTATTGTAACACTTTAGGTGGGAATCAATAAAATTATTTTGTAGGCCTATCAAACGTTTAATTTTCTGAACTTTAAGTGCCTGTAATTCCTAAACGGCTAAAGATTTTTTAAAAATCCTCGAGAATAAAACATTCTTAAAATATTGTTTTACATCTGAACACCCCATAAAATACAGGGTGTTCTATAACAAATTACAAAGTTGCCCGCCATATTGGAAAATGGCGGCAATTTTTAACATTTTACAAAATTGATTTTTAAACTACTGTACATTGAAAAGAAAGGTAGGTTCCCCATTTAAAGTACTTTATCATATTTATAATTCAAAAGTTAGCTGTTGTAACATTTTAGGAGGTATACAAAATGGCCGACGAAGCATTTCCAGACCTATTTTTAGCTTTAAAATCAACTCCCAAAATATTACCCTATAATTTTGAATCACCCTGTAGTTTTGCTGAACGTAAAGTATACAAAGAATGTCGAATCAGAATCTATGTCCTATCGATTAGGCTTCATTATATCGAAATTATATCGAACACATGCAAGGTACAGTCCACGTCTTATACTAACGGGATGTTGACCTGACGTGTACAGTCTGAGACAAAAACTATAGATACTGATTACTTCATTAATCAGAATGACAGGTAGGGCCTATCATATACAGAGTGTTACAGGATTAGGTTTCTGGTTATATCAGTTTTGCAGAGGTACACAATTTTTTCCCACAAATAGGCTATTGTAATCTGGAAACAATTATTTGATGATTTGTGAATTATTTTTTTCGTAAAAATAACAGTTTTGATCTCTCTCTCTCACTCTCTCTCTCTCTCTCTCTCTCTCTCCCACTCTCTCTCTCTCTCTCTCTCTTCTCTCTCTCTCTCTCTCTCTCTCTCTCTCTCTCTCTCTCACTCTCAATCTCACTCTCACTCTCTCTCTCTCTCTCTCTCTCTCTCTCTCTCTCTCTCTCTCTTCTCTCTCTAACTCTCTCTCTCTCTCTCTCTCTCTCTCTCTCTCTCTCTCTCTCTCTCTCTCTCTCTCTCTCTCTCTCTCTCTCTCTCTCTCTCTCTCTCTCTCTCTCTCTCGTCTGAGATGTTTAGAAACGTTTGGACCCATTTTGAAAAAAATACGTTTTTAGAAAGGTTTTATTATCAATTTATAGATAACTCAAAATTGGGGGGGTTGACAAGCTAAAAAACACTCTAAATTAAAAAGTATCTATTGATTTTTTTTTGAATAAAAACAAGTTGATGGTGACATCATGGTACCTACCCAGCCTCCTCTTACAATTTAATACGAGCAGATACTCTAAATGTAATGACCAAAATTTGGTTTCTTGAGTCTTGTAGGAAATGTTAAATTGTATTGGTAGATCAAGGAGTCTTATCCAGTAGGGTGTTTGTTTAAAACAGTTGTTACACAGGTTTTCTGTACCTTGTATCACTACTTTCTTGTCGTCGGTTAGGTTAGGTTAGGTTAAGTTATGTTAGGTTAGGTAAGGGCGTAAAGGTTAGGTTAGGTTATATATTTTAAAAAATCCACTCGCTTTGGACGTGCCAATGTCTCCGCCCTAGTGGGCCCCGAACCACAAAATATGTTAAACAAAACTGTTTTAGAATTTGAAAATTTTACTGGTTTTATACAAAATCACACGTGAAGAAACCACCATTTGATTTGTTCGTGTCACGTGACTCGACTCTGGATCTCGTGACTTTACGGATATCACATTTTCCGGGGTGGTCAAAGTTCGAAATTACATTTCTGACAATAACTTCGCTATTTGTGGTCGTAGAGAGGTGAGGTTGGTACCACTGCATGCAGAATTGAAATCTGCGCATTTGTGTCTAATTTAATGTGTTATAAGTTGAATAACACACGAGATATGATCTAAAAACTGTTAAAAACTGCCTCCATTTTGATTTTTTTTTTTTAAATTTCAATAGCGTTCTATATAAGCACACTATAGTCCTCTACATCAGATTTCATTTACGATTAATTTTTGTGCCCTTAATCGTCCATACGTACAGTATCCTCAAGGTAGGAATGTGTCTGGGGTGGAGAGGGGCGCCCACACTTTGTTGCGTTTACTTTCACCGGTACAACCCCAATACAAAAAACATAGACCTCAAATGCTTCTGTGTAAACGCCTGCCCTACTTTCGTTTCTTTTATCGGTGGTAAATAAGAAGAATAAAACGTTTACACGAGTTGTAACTTTAGGAATTAAATGTAGCTTAGCAGTAATTTGTGTATCTAGTTTTTTTTTGAATGGGTTGTACCGTCAAGTCAGGCTAGGGAAGCAAAGTAGAAGGGAGGATACGCCCCTTATACCAGACACAATACTAGTCTGAGGCTACTGTACAGACAACGACGACGGACTGACGGCGTATCGAAACGTGAAGAACGTGACGCCCCTACCGGGGCGACAGCCCCTACCGGGGCGCCAGCCCCTTCCGGGGCGTAGGTCCTTTTCGGGACTTTATCCCACCAATTTACTTGTTTCTTTCGAACAGATACGCGTAGTTTCTTAGCACTACTATTGACAAAAGAATCAATTGACTTCGTAATACAAGAACTTCGAGTCGTGACTGTGCGCAGTCTACGTGATCATACAATATGAGTGTTTTTAGTTGTCATCTCTAAGAGTCACGGACGATGCATCACGGACTGTTGAACCATTACACGGCGATTCGCTTCAGCTGTTTGTTGATTCAAGCGGACAATTGGTGAACTATCCCCCGCTCGCGCGCTCAGTTCTTCTTTTTTTACTTTCACAGAGAGATAAAGAATAAGAAATTCGATTCAAACAGTCGACTGGATGTAGGTCGTACGGATTGAGGTTAGGTTAGGGTGTTAATTGTTACGAGTAATTAACGTCGAAAAAACGTCCTTCGTGTCCGTTCACTAAACCTAACCTTTACTAACACGTTAATTGGCAATATTTTAGGTTAGGTTAGGTTAAAAAATAAAAACAAGAAACCGACGATTAAGCCTAAATACATCGAACACAAAGCATACCCCCTCCCCCACCACCCTATAGTGATACAATTAATTGGTAATATATCTAACCTAACCTAACTTATCCTAACCTAACCTAACCATTACTAACATAATAATTGGTAATATTTTTCCATAATTTTAAATTAGTATTTAGTTTAGGTTAGGTTAGTTAGGTTAGGTAGGTTACTTAGGTTAGGTTAGGTTAGGTTAGATATATTGCCAATTAATTGTATCACTATAGGGGGAGGGGGTATTCAAGGTGTTATGTTAGGTTAGGTTAAAAAGTAAAAACGAAAAACGGACGATTAAGCCTAAGAACATGGAACACCGACCATTGCTCAACACCCCCCTCCCCCACCCTCTAAAGTGATACAATTAATTGGCAATATTTCTAACCTAACCTAACCTAATCTAATCTATCCTAACCTAACCTAATCTAATCTATCCTAACCTAACCTAATCTAATCTATCCTAACCTAACCTGATCTAATCTATCCTAACCTAACCTATCCTAATCTAACCTAACCTTTACTAACATATTAATTGACAATATTTTTCCATAATTTTAAATTAGTAATTTTAGGTAAGGTTAGTTTAGGTAAAAAATAAAAACGAAAAACGGACGGATAAGCCTAAGTAGGCCTACATGGAACGCCGAGCATTGCTCATACCCCCTCCCCCTTCCTCTAAAGTGATACAAATTTTTATATTTTGTTGTGTTATTTACAAAATTTCTAATACGAAAGCAAAATTTAGAGTAATAACGTACGACGAATCAGAGATTCCATTAATGAAGAATAATTATCCAAAAAAATACGATTGATTCTTGTTAATTTCGAGAAATTTGTCGGTTTTTTTTTCACACGCCAAAGTCAATTTTTTACCAAGTATTCCGAACCGTAATATTCTTACACATGTTTGCTTCATTATGTATTAGCATTTAAGTCAAATTTAAACGAAATCTGTTGAAACGTCTTTGAAAAGTTACGTCTTTTATAATTTTCCTATCGATAACTAACGAATCGGTATTTTCTGAAAGATGGCGACCAATACTTTTTGTATTAGAGGCTACACGTGTGCAAAATGTTATCAAAATTGTTGTACCCGATTTTGAGAAAATCGTTATTTTTACTTATCGAAAAAATAAAATAAAACTAGTCGTTTTCAGTTAAGAATTTTTGTTTTGAATAACTACATTTTTTTTTTTTTTTTTTTTTTTTTTTTTTTTTTTTTTTTTTTTTTTTTTTTTTGTGGTTATTTTTATCAAAAGACTGCGATATCATCAGAGAGATCACCTACATCATAATGGATTGTTGACACCAATTGAAGGTGAAATTTTAAAATAATTTCGACGTCTGTGGTTTTTGTTGGCATCAAAATGTTGAACCTGTTGGCATTACTCCACGATTCAGTGCCCCTTTATTTCGATCTTTGCATTTTCTCGTCGACCAGAATGTGTTCGACGATTTCAATGCTTTGCCATTTAGAATATCTAAGCTCCCACGCAAATTGTCACACATTAACAATAAGCCAGATAAACCGCCAACTTTTGCGAGAAGTAAGCAATAAATTACAAATAAAGTAAACGCTATACATTCATCAGTTAAGTTGGTCGGGCTATAAAAAGCATAATTTCTCAAAATCTACTTTATCGATTTCATTGAAATTAATTTCAAGGTCGAGAAGAAATTCGCTTCCAGCCATGTCAGCCGCGTGTTTGTATAGAAGAACGGACACCTAACAGGGCTTTAGGGTCTGTTCTACATAAGACGGACGCTTAGGAACGCCAATTTACATACAGTTAGAGACGCGTAGGTATGTGTGACCTTGGGATCAACTGATCCGGTCAATAACAGCTGATTAGAGGTCATTAACATCGCCCAAGCAACGGTACTTGGTTAAAGAAGATTGCATAGTAACAATGGTAAATAAAAAAAATTAATTCATATCGTAAATTAATAGTCCTGTGTTTGATATACAGGGTGTTTCAAAAATACGTTTTATTGCTTTCAAGGTATGTAAAATTTTAATTAAAAATTAAAAATATGCACCCCGAAAATTTTAAAAATTGTTTATATTGAGAGCAATTAAAATCATTTTAATTTTCTTTATAACATCGGCTGAAGAATGAGAAACTAGTTTCAAACTATTCCTTTCGAAAGCGAGAGAGAGACAAAAATAGCCAAAAATCATCACAAAAATGGAGGTTTTATTGAGTTATTGATATAAAAATTAGAGGGGGGGGATCATTTAAAGATGAAAAACCTCTAGGTAACTATCGCCTAATAAAAAATAAAAAAGAAGAAAATATAACGACCTTTTCCCCTCGAATAGCCTACTGTATAGTATCAGGATCGGAAGAGAACAACAGTTGGTCAAGAGAGACCTGATAGGAAGAATTGAAAGATAGGAATGTAATCCAAGACTACATGAAAAATTGTAGATCCAGCAAGGTAGCTTCGGAATTGACAAGCCCAAACTTCCTCAAATTAGCCACTGAGGTTAACTTGCCCATGGATTTAGATTGGTAAACTTCATATATCAGAAAACCATTTGATGGGTGCCGTCATATTACTTACCCAGCCCTATCGTATAATCAAGCAGGTCCTATGAATGTAATACTCAATAATTGGTGTCTTAGGCCAAGTAGGCAATGTTGAATTGTATTGGTAAATTAAGAATTGCTTCCGAAGGGTTAGTGTCTCGGCCCTTACGGGCCTCGAAGCTGTAGATATGTGAAGGAGTCCCCAATTGATCGTGTCGGTGGCTTTTATCCTGGATCTTACTACTATACGAATATCAAATATTTTTGTGGATGTCAGGATTTAAATACATTTTTGACGATAACTTCGCTATTTGTCATCGTAAAGAGGTGGGGTTGGTACCACTGCATGGAGAATTAAAATCTGCAAATTTGTATGTAATTTAATGCTTTATAAGTTGAATAACACACGAGATAAGAGCTAAAAACTGTTTAAAATGGTCGCCATTTTGATATTTTCAATTTAATTTTTATGAATTTCAATAGGGTTCTATACAAACACACTACAGCCCTCTACACCAAATTTCATGTTTCTATCTTAATTTTTGTGGCCGCTATCGTGCTTACGTACAGACGACAACGACGACGGACGGACGGTTTGTCGAAAATAACCGCTTTTGATTGCCAGAGGCCACGAAATGAAGATCATTCAAAAAAAACAAAGGTCGAAATTTTTAACGACTATCAAACTTGTCCTATAGGCCTACATACATAGTATAATAGGTAAATAAAAACTATCGATACATTTGAGACGATTTGTAAAAATTCAACCTAGGCCTATAGGTTATTATACTTTCTCACATACTCGTCGTATAGATAAAGTTACGTAACGAGACAAGAAAGATCGATTCTATCACTAAGATATCGATATCTCGACGTTTGTATTGCATAAAGTGGTCCGGCTCTCACCTTTCAACTGCATGACCTACTCTGCCACACTGTACCGTTCCTTATTCATGAATTCCTCACCAGTGCGTCTTGTGTCCACTGAAAGTTGGCCTGGATAAAAACTTTCATTATCTACTTCCTTCACAGTGAGGATTGTGCTACATTGGGGTTTTGCCAAACATTAAGAGATATCAACGCACAACACCTGTTCTACTCCGGCGTTAAAGTCTTTGTAAAATCATATGTTTAAAAATATAATGTACTGTACTTTGGTTAAAATGGTTTTCAAACATTACAGCAGTAACACCTGTTCTACTCCGGCGTTAAAGTCTTTATAAGATCATATGTTTAATATCTTTAAACGAAGGAAAAAATTCAAGAACAGTAATTTTGTTTTACTTGCGGTTTGACATATGTATTGATTTGGGTTATTAAAATTCATAAAGAAACCAAGCGGTACAAAATAGTGCACAAACTTTCTCAGTGATCCATCTTCCAAACTACGTAAAAACCAATCGAAACTATCCTTTATCAAATGTGTCATTTCCATGGGCGTACCCAGCGAGGGGCAGGGGGGGCACCTGTCCCCCCTGGAAGCAAAAAAAATAAAAATCTTTATTATACATTTTGTTGCTGGAATTTAATACAATTCTTGAAATAACTATTTTAATAATCAATTGTATATTGAATGACCACGGCTTGCCCCCCCCCCTAGTTTTGATCCTGGGTACGCCCTTGGTCATTTTGTGTAGTTGTCAGAGTTTTGATTCCACCATTGGTTTTTTTAAAAAAATAGGCAGTGTTAAATGATATATCACATGGCCTCCTTATTATGATTTTTGATGTTCACTCCTACATCTTGGACAGAGTGATTCCCTAAAATTCCCAAACACTAAAAAAGTTGGTTTTTATACATTTATTATGGGTAGTATTGGTTAAGAAACAATGTGTAAACTATAGGGGGGGGGGGGTGGATTTAAAACTACACTGTATTATGTATCTTGTAATTCTAAGAATGAAACAATAAGCTTAAAACAGCTGATCCGTGTCGGGTAATGGATCTACATCAACAATACCCATTACTATTCCCACGTGTCATAATAAGCTTCGCTTCAAAAATCATGTCCTTCAAAATATGGAGTTATTATTATTAGTTCCTGTCCAGAAATACGAGGAGACTTGAAAGTCTGCGTAGGTACGTAGTTTTCGTTAAATACAAAGATTGTAGGGTTTTCACTGGAGAATCAGATTCTGACCTTGAGAGGTCACAGTGAATGTCATGTCAAGGTCAAATAGAAAATTTTTAAATATACACCTATTTTTTATGCGAGAAATTTATAGTACGCAGTTTTGTAATTGTGTTATGGTATAAAAATGACTCCTAGAGGTCATTTATAGGTTAAATTTATTTTTCATCAAACATTTTGTTCTTATACTGTCCTTCATAACCGAAAGTCATTTGAAGGTTAAGTTATAATTTTAAATATGACGTTTTAATTTCTAGTTTTGAATTAGATACACAATTTTTTTTTGTTGTGATGTTTACTTGACTTCACTAGGTTGTAAGTAATATTTCCCATTAAACGTAAATTAGATTTGTTTCATTATTATTTTTGTCGATATAATTAGATCTGAAATATGTGCAGGTTTCAATGCCTTTCTGATTTTTTTAAAGTTGGAATGTCGACTTGATTCGGTTCCTTTCGGCCCTATAAAAAAAAAGAAGAAGAAAAGAACATAAAATCGCTAGCTCTCGAATAATGTTATAGCATCGGGAATGGGAAAGAACAAGATAGATATGATAGGAAAGGTGAGACAGAGAGGGATCTAACCCAAGACTACTTAAAGAATCCAGTACAGTGGTTCGGTTCAATATTGTTTTTAAATTCTCTACAAATCGTAGGTTGTTTTTAATATTATATTTCGTTTTATTGTTATTCTGTCGAATTTTGTTTATCAATTTTGTTATGTTGGTACAGTTGTGAAATTCACGAGAGATTTTTTCCCTGTTTTATGAACTCTCGCTAATCCTTTAAAAAAAAAAAAAAAGGCGTTAAAATATTATCAAAATAGAAACTACTCGATGACTTTCTGACTTAAATTTACTATTTGGTTACAGGGTGTGTACGAAATATTTCATTCGGTTTTTCAACGAAGATGTTAAAATTCCCCTCAGTGTGATAGATTCCCTGCGTGTGGTAACACTGCGTGGTAAAACAAGTTTTTGATTTAGAGCAGTGGGTTCTGAGTAACCTCTTGACATACTGTAGTTCCAGTAACGGTCGAATCCGTCGTTCGTCCTACATTTACTTTGGGTCGTTAGAATACTTCGTCCGTGTGGAATTATAACAGGTGATTGATTGAATTGATGGTGAAATACCAATGTGTGGCTATCGGAATAATAGACCTCTGTTTTGTTTTGATTGATTTTCAAGTTTCAAGGCCTCATAGAACCTTAAAAGTGATTTTCGACAAACCGTCCGTCCGTCGTCGTTGTCGTCTGTACGTAAGCACGATAGCGGCCACAAAAATTAAGATAGAAACATGAAATTTGTTGTAGAGGACTGTAGTGTGTTTATATAGAACCCTATTGAAATTCGGAAAAATCAAATTGAAAATGTCATAATAGCGGGAGTTTTAAACAGTTTTTTCTTTATAATTGATGTGTTATTCAACTTATAAAGCATTAAATTAGATAAAAATATGCAGATTTTAAATCTCCATGTGATGGTACCAACCCCACCTCTCTACGATGACAAATAGCGAAGTTATTGTCAAAAACGTATTTTCGAACCCTGACCTCCAAATAAAATGTGATAACAATAGAGTAACGAGATCTGTCAGAGCATTGCGGGGATATCTTGTAGTGGGTCACATATGTAGAGCTTCGAGGGTCAAGACATCGGTGCAAGCGAAGCGAGTGGATAGATTTTAAAGCGTTCACATCTTAGAAACCCGTTAGGGCCTAGTCAGGAAGGTTATACAAAAATCTAATCTTGGGTGTTGTAGACAATTACCAAGAATTGATATTTTCAGCTCTTTTTCGATAACTCTATCATTTAAGCTACAGAAAGAATAAAGAATCCATTTTGTTTGTTGTTAAAAAGGGAATATATTTTGACTCGTGTTATTAGTTTGTAAAATTAACGGATTTCGAGATATTGGCCGTTAAGAATTTTAAACAGCCGCCATTTGAAATGAGTCAAAGGAATCGGTTGATTATTTTTCTCATATTGGGACTTTATTTCACTAAGTAGAATACAAAATGTCGCCTCGATATCGTTTAAAAGATATGATTTTTATTGTTGAAAACGCAAAATGGCGGCTAAATTGAAAACTGAACATTTTAGGAAGTTCGTGTAAAGTTTTTCAATGGTTTTGATGTGAGGAATTTCCTGAATTTCTGAACATCATGTACATGTTATATTTAATTGGAGCCTAACCGAAGTCTAGAAAGTAGTGATACACAATTACAATGTCCAGAAGTGTAACAACAGTTTTAAACAAACACCCTACTGGATAAGACTCCTTGATCTACCAACACAGTTTAACATTTCCTACAAGACTCAAGAAACTAACTTTTAGGCGTTACATTTATTGACTGTACTTGTATTTAATTGTATGATGGGGCTGGGCAAGTAACATGACGATTTTGTGGGTACAGTAGTCGTGTCAGAAAATTGTTCAATTATTTATAAATGAAATGATGTCTGTAACCTTACGAGCAATTGTGTATCTAAATTGCCTGTTTGACTTTGAAGGCGTTACAAACTGTGTTTTCAAACTTTCAAATATTTAACGATTTGAACAATTTAAAATTTCAGCTCTTTACAAATTTTAAATGTTTAATTTTTACTTTTTAGTGTAGAGAAAGTTTGATGGTAAAAAAAAAATCCCCGTTTAGTTTAGTAACTCGTGTATCACTGAGGATGACGACTTTGTCGTTGAAACGCGTTTGAATAAATAAACGTAATTTTTTGTAAGATCTTGTGTTCGAGTTTTTTCAAAATCTAATATTATCTTTCAAGTCAAGCTCAATATTATTTATACTTGTAAAAATTCTAACTTGCACACTCTGGGTGGGGGTAATTTGAATTTAAGAAAGATACTTCCATTAGGCCATAAAGTTCAACGCAATCCTGTCTATTTTCGTTCAGTAATCACCAAATTTTCTAACACTCTGTATATAATTAGTCTAAATTTATTTTAATTTATCTTGTGCAAATGAGTTAGGTAATTTCGTCATGCGCACAGAGTGCGCGCATCTTAAATGACTCCTAACTGTTGTAATAATTAAACTTAAGCTTAAATATAAGGGTGCGCACACGGTAATGTTTATTAAATCTCTTTGTAGGTCGCGTGTGAGGGGGGGTTGGAGGTTGGAGGTCGTTTTAAAGATATAATTAAGGACTCAAGGAAACACTTAATTAAGGATCTTGTTGTTTGAAGGAGAAAAACATCTCCGAAATTATCGCCTTATAGGACTCCCAGCCCTCGAGTAGTTTAATAGCGTCAGGGTCGGGATGAAACAAGAGTTGGTTAAGGGAGAACTGATGGGAAAGATGAAAGAGAGTTCTAGCATCCTACGCAGGGCTCACTATAAGTCATCCCCCTGAGTGGCGGTACCTCAGGTTAAAGGATGACCAATATTTACTTCTACTGACATCTCTCTAAACTCTGTTAGATGTTTACTGGCAGGTGAGGAAACGTTATATGCAAGAAGGAACTGTCAAGTATCTGGTGCTTCGATCGGGAACAAACCTCTGTCTTTTGGTGAAAGGACACCCTCGAGTCTTATCAGGGAGATTTGTAAGTCCATGGAGCTTACTGGTTTTCCTAGGGATGTATGGACTTCCTTAAGATAGCCTAAGGAAATATTTAATTTTATTTTACACTAACCTCACCTAACTTAACCTAAAAAATAGACCACCCGATTGAAAAATATCTCTCTCATGTTTTCACTATGGATGGTACGAACGTTTCATATGTCTTCCTTAAGATAGCCTAAGGAAATATTTAATTTTATTTTACACTAACCTCACCTAACTTAACCTAAAAAATAGACCACCCGATTGAAAAATATCTCTCTCGTGTTTTCACTATGGATGGTACGAACGTTTCATATGTCTTCCTTAAGATAGCCTAAGGAAATATTTAACTTTCCTTTTACATTAACCCAACCTAACCTAACCTAACCTAACCTAACCTAACCTAACCTAACCTAACTTAACCTAAAAAATAGACCACCCGATTGAAAAATATCTCTCTCGTGTTTTCACTATGGATGGTACGAACGTTTCATATGTCTTCCTTAAGATAGCCTAAGTAAATAGTTAACTTTCCTTTTACATTAACCCAACCTAACCTAACCTAACCTAACCTAACCTAACCTAACTTAACCTAAAAAATAGACCACCCGATTGAAAAATATCTCTCTCGTGTTTTCACTATGGATGGTACGAACGTTTCATAGGTCTTCCTTAAGATAGCCTAAGTAAATAGTTAACAGCTTTCCTTTTACATTAACCCAACCTAACCTAACCTAACCTAACCTAACCTAACCTAACTTAACCTAAAAAATAGACCACCCGATTGAAAAATATCTCTCTCGTGTTTTCACTATGGATGGTACGAACGTTTCATAGGTCTTCCTTAAGATAGCCTAAGTAAATAGTTAACAGCTTTCCTTTTACATTAACCCAACCTAACCTAACCTAAAAAATAGACCACCTGACTGATTGATTTTTTTATAAAACGATGATGGACTGAAAGATTTTTCGCCTGTAAAGAAAAAAAACCTATAACATCGTAAAAATGAATTTATTTTCCCTCAGGTATATTTTTTGTTTTTGTGGTGGCACCTTAATATACGTAAGGAATTGTATAAAATTGTCCTCTTCCTTCATATACACAATTTTCAAAAACAACTATGCCTACGGTTCTGCTTTAAACAATATAGTTAAGGGGAGGTATAAGGTGGCATTTGACGATAATAATTTAAATTGCTAAAGTATTCCTTACTAATTTTTCTTCCTTAATAAAGGAAGATACGAATATAAAACGGGCGGCCTTATTATAAGCAGCGTAAGGAAACCTTTAATAAAGGAAATCCTAAGCAACGTTCGCACATAGGTACCGCCCTAAAACGCAGTTTTACTTAATCAACTAATTCCTAATTCGGTCCAAACGAAATTCTCGTTTCATCCAAGTTCATTACTCCCTCTTGTTAACTTGAAGCTGCTCAGGTAACTTTAAAGCCAGTATGTGCTGAGAATGAGGTCAAGGTCATTTCATAGAGGTCAGTCTATACTGAACCATGTACAAGCTGACGCCTTCATTTAATTGCTAGGCAAACTTTTATCCACAAATGACTAGTAATGTACTCATGTTCCATTGTTTGTATAGTTCAAAATGGGGGGGGGGGGGGAGGGTTAGCTGGCATAAGAACAAATTTTTAAACCGGCTCTTAGGATTTCGATTAAATTTTGTTCAAGTGGAAACTCAAAAGACACGACAAAATCTGTCGGTTGTGTATCAAAAAAATTACGATTTGTGATTAGAAAAAAAAGAGAGAGAAACAATCGACAGCGGGGTTGTTAAGAGACGTTTTTTCACAACATCGCTGCTACCGATTCCGTTGAAATTTTAGTGAAATGTAAAAGTATATTTTTATTTTCAATTTTGACAAATTTTTCGGTAGTTTCCGTAAGAAAAAAACACAAAATTACATTTTTCTCAAAATCGGGGCTGACGATATTTATCAAATTTTGCTCAAAGATAACCTGCAAGGTCTCAGATAACACTGTTTAGTGTTCTTCTCTCCAAAAATATCGACTCGTAAGGTAATGATAAAAATCGTTTATAGGGCTGTTATAAAAGACTACCGATTTCGTTCGTTTACATTCTCTCTAGACGAGGGGATGGAACGAGGGTTAGACGACGAATTTTGTGGTTTTCTTAAAGAGTATGGTCCAGAACGTATGTGGTATTTTTCCTGGTAGCCTGCATTGTTCCTGTAGTCTTGGGTTAGATCCCTCTCTTTCATCTTTCCTATCAGGTCTCTATTGACCAACTTTTGTTCTTTTCCGACACTGACACTATTAGAATATTCAACTAGGGATTTTTATTTTACGTTCTTTTCTTCCTTTTTTCATAAGGCGACAACGACTGAGTAGTTTTTCAACTTTAAAAATATATGTATAATTTTTGCTGTTGATATAGTCCTATACACGGACATTTTGCAAAATGATCGTCGAGTAAATTAAGATTAACAATTTTGACCTTGGGGAGGGTGAGAGCTTGAGAGGGGGGGGTGCAATTCTATTGCTGAGATATATTCTAAGGGACATTTGAAAGTTGTACAAAATAATTTGCCCTTTTTGAAGTTGTTCGCAATTTGGTATTAACATTTTAATTTGTTAAAAATCTCTCAGTTTCTAAAGCTTCTAAGGAAATATTAGATGTATGCAAATTCATTCATTATTAAATTACAAGGATAATTAGTGTTCGAAGTTGATTGGTTTATTCAGTGGGTGGTAACCTAACCTCATGCCTTTCTCTTTAGGTCTATCATGGTTAATCCATTTTCCTTGTTTGATTTAATATGAACTTTAAACCCACGATATATGAGGTCGGGTTTGCGGCATTGTGTTCTACTCATAAAGGCCTTTAATTCGATGTACAACTCGACCTATGCTCTCATTTAAGATTTCCTACTTACTCCTTGTGGGCCGTCCCTCTGGAAAGGTAGCGGTCTACTGGATACGTACTAAAATAGGTTTTGGTGTCCATTAACAAGGTGCAAAGCTTTGTAGCTCTATCTGTAATGGTAAAGCCATCCCGGGACTTATTTAACACGCTGTATAAACGGGGTAATTCCGGCAATATTTTGGATGGAAGTTTAGAGTTAAAAATCAGAAACTGGTTGACATGAAAGCTTCGTCCGTCGGTAAATTTGTGTTAAAAATAAAATATATATTTGAAAATACATAAAATAAAATATTTTGTATAAGCATTATTTACGTAATAATAGTATATTTGAAAACTAAGACTTCATTTTGTACATTTTAAAGATGGCCGGACTATCTCGAAAACCATAAACATTAGAAAATACTAACAAAAGCCAAAAGATTTTCTTCTTTTAATGGAATTATTTTTCCAAAATCTGTAGAATAACAGAGTTATAAATAAAAAACTAAAAACATAATTTCTTGGTAATAATTGTCTGCAACACACAATGTTAACCTAAAATATTATTAAATTATATCCATTGCCAGAAATGTACCAAACATGAAAATATGTTCCAAACAGTTTCAAAATGTCAACTGGTGTTTAAATATTCCATTCCCCCCCCCCCATAGGTCAAAAATATTATTAAATTATATCCATTGCCAGAAATGTACCAAAAAAAGAAAATATGCTCCAAACAGTTTCAAAATGGCAACTGGTGTTTAAATATTCCTTTCCCCCCCCATAGGTCCTAAAATATTATTAAATTATATCCATTGCCAGAAATGTACCAAACATGAAAATATGTTCAAAACCGTTTCAAAATGTCAACTGGCATTTAAATATTCCATTCCCCCCTCCCCATAGGTCCTAAAATATTATTAAATTATATCCATTGCCAGAAATGTACCAAAAAAAGAAAATATGCTCCAAACAGTTTCAAAATGGCAACTGGTGTTTAAATATTCCATTCCCCCCCATAGGTCCTAAAATATTATTAAATTATATCCATTGCCAGAAATGTACCAAAAAAAATATATATGCTCCAAACAGTTTCAAAATGGCAACTGACATTTAAATATTCCATCCCCCCCCCATAGGTCAAAAATATTATTAAATTATATCCATTGCCAGAAATGTACCAAAAAAAAGAAAATATGCTCCAAACAGTTTCAAAATGTCAACTGGTGTTTAAATATTCCATTCCCCCCCCCATAGGTCCTAAAATATTATTAAATTATATCCGTTGCCAGAAATGTACCAAACATGAAAATATGTTCAAAACCGTTTCAAAATGTCAACTGGCATTTAAATATTCCATTCCCCCCTCCCCATAGGTCCTAAAATATTATTAAATTATATCCATTGCCAGAAATGTACCAAAAAAAGAAAATATGTTCCAAACAGTTTCAAAATGGCAACTGACATTTAAATATTCCATCCCCCCATAGGTTTATAAAATTACATATTAACAAATAGTATTTTGAACAATGAACATAATTCCAAAATATTTTCGTTTAGGTTAATCTTGGTTGTTGCAGACAGTTACCAATAAATTATGTTTTTACTTTTTGTTCATAATTGACCTACTACTAATTTTTTTTTTTTAATTTGATTTATCGTTCAAATCTTTTGTCTCTTGTAAATATTTTATAATGTTAGTGGTTTTTGAGCTATTCTACATTACAACTATTAAATATCCGCCATTTTGAAATCGTCAAAATAAAATCTTGATTTTCTGGTATACTGGTAAAATGTTACATAAATAACGTGTGCACTAAATCTTCGCTCAATATCTTATCTACTTCTCAAGATATAACGTATGTTTCTAAAAACTCAAAATGCAGGACAGACGGACCTGTATATACAAACTTTTTCCTTACCTTTAACTTTAGGTGCAATTTTGAATCACCCTGTATTACCAAATAGGACAGCGAAGACATCATTAAGATTAGAATACATAAATCTGTCGTTTACAAATTTATTTTTGTTAATAAATAAGCAACTAAGTTAGTAATCCCAAAAGTGTTAGTTGTTATCACCTACACCTTTTGAAAGAGGGGGGGGGGAAGGTCTGGAATTTTGAAATAAAGAAGATAAATTTTGAGCGAAATCGGTAAAATAATTTATTGTACAAGTCGGCAGTTTTGTCTTACAGGTCTAATAAAAGTCAAATAGTCACTACCAAGATAATGCACAGCTCACCATCTTAAATAATAAATATATAAATAACTTAAACGTAAAATAAATAACAGTGAAGGAATAAAATTGGCAGTTTTGTTTATTCAATAATTTCGGTTTTATTTGAGACAAAATGAACTGATAAGTACCAATAAATTTAAGTCCATGAAATCAAACTATGATGTCATGTCTATAAAGTTAAGTCTATGAAATCAAACTATGAAGTCATCTCTATTAAGTTAAATCCATGAAATCAAACTATGATGTCATGTCTATAAAGTTAAATCCATGAAATCAAACTATGATGTCAAGTCTATAACGTTAAGTCTATGAAGTCAAACTATGAGGTCAAGTCTATAAAGTTAAGTTTATGAAATCAAACTATGAAGTCATCTCTATAAAGTTAAGTCCATGAAATCAAACTATGAAGTCATCTCTATAAAGTTAAGTCCATGAAATCAAACTATGATGTCAAGTCTATAACGTTAAGTCTATGAAGTCAAACTATAAGGTCAAGTCTATAAAGTTAAGTTTGTGAAGTCAAACTATAAGGTGACGTCTATAACGTTAAGTGTATGAAGTCAAACTACGATGTGAAGTCTATAAAGTTGAGCCTATGAAGTCAAACTATAAGGTGAAGTCTATAACGTTAAGTCTATGAAATCAAATTACGAGGTCAAGTCTATAAAGTTGAGCCTATGAAGTAAAACTATAAGGTGAAGTCTATAGTGTTAAGTCTATGAAGTCAAACTATAAGGTGAAATCTATAACGTTAAGTCTATGAAGTCAAAATATGATGTCAAGTCTATAAAGTTGAGCCTATGAAGTCAAACTATAAGGTGAAGTCTATAATGTTAAGTCTATGAAATCAAACTACGAGGTCAAGTCTATAAAGTTGAGCCTATGAAGTCAAACTATAAGGTGAAGTCTATAATGTTAAGTCTATGAAGTCAAACTATATGGTGAACTCTATAACGTTAAGTCTATGAAGTCAAAATATGATGTCAAGTCTATAAAGTTGAGCCTATGAAGTCAAACTATAAGGTGAAGTCTATAATGTTAAGTCTATGAAATCAAACTACGAGGTCAAGTCTATAAAGTTGAGCCTATGAAGTCAAACTATAAGGTGAAGTCTATAATGTTAAGTCTATGAAGTCAAACTATAAGGTGAAGTCTATAACGTTAAGTCTATGAAGTCAAACTATAAGGTGAAGTCTATAACGTTAAGTCTATGAAGTCAAAATATGATGTCAAGTCTATAAAGTTGAGCCTATGAAGTCAAACTATAAGGTGAAGTCTATAATGTTAAGTCTATGAAATCAAACTACGAGGTCAAGTCTATAAAGTTGAGCCTATGAAGTCAAACTATAAGGTGAAGTCTATAACGTTAAGTCTATGAAGTCAAACTATAAGGTGAAGTCTATAACGTTAAGTCTATGAAGTCAAACTATAAGGTGAAGTCTATAAAGTTAAGTCTATGAAGTCAAACTATAAGGTGAAGTCTATAACGTTAAGTCTATGAAATCAAACTACGAGGTCAAGTCTATAAAGTTGAGCCTATGAAGTCAAACTATAAGGTGAAGTCTATAATGTTAAGTCTATGAAGTCAAACTATATGGTGAAGTCTATAACGTTAAGTATATGAAGTCTAAATATGATGTCAAGTCTATAACGTTAAGTGTATGAAGTCAAACTATGACGTCAAGTCTATAAAGTTAAGTTTATGAAGTCAAACTATGAGCTCAAGTCTATAAAGTTAAGTTTATGAAGTCAAACTATAAGGTGAAGTCTATAACGTTAAGTCTATGAAGTCAAACTACGAGGTCAAGTCTATAAAGTTGAGCCTATGAAGTCAAACTTTAAGGTGTAGTTTTAACGTTAAGTCTATGAAGTCATACTATGAGGTTAAGTCTATAAAATTAAGTGTATGAAGTCAAACTACGAGGTCAAGTCTATAAAGTTAAATTTATGAAGTCAAACTATAAGGTGAAGTCTATAACGTTAAGTCTATGAAGTCAAACTATGAGGTCATATTTATAAAATTAAGTGTATGAAGTCAAACTACGAGGTCAGGTCTATAAAGTTGAGCCTAAGAAGTCAAACTATAAGGTGAAGTCTATAAATTTAAGTCTATGAAGTCAAACTACGAGGTCAAGTCTATAAAATTGAGCATATGAAGTCAAACTGTGAGGTAAAGTCTATAACGTTAAGTCTATGAAGTCAAACTATGAGGTGAAGTCTATAAATTTAAGTCTATGAAGTCAAACTACGAGGTCAAGTCTATAAAGTTGAGCATATGAAGTCAAACTATGAGGTTAAGTCCATAACGTTAAGTCTATGAAGTCAAACTATGAGGTAAAGTCTATAACGTTAAGGTCTATGAAGTTAAAACGATGAAATCAAGTGTATAAAGTTAAGAGTCTATGAAGTTAAACTATGAGGTCAAATTTATAAAGTTAAATCTATAAAATTCAAACGATGAAGTCAAGTGTATAAAATGATGTCTGTGAAGTTCATACTGTGAAGTCAAGTCTTGGAAGTTCATAATATAAGGTCAAATCTATTTAAGTAAATCTATGGGGTTTAAATTATGAGGTCAAGTCTGTACGTTCAAACGATGCTTTCAAGTGTAGTTAAGTCTGTTCAAATTATGAGGGTATGTCTATGAAGATGAAACCATCAGGTCAAGTATATAAACTTCAAATCATAACGTCGAGTGTATGAAATTACACCTATGAGGTCAAGTCTGTGAAGTTTATCTATGAGGTGAAGTTCAAACTATGAGGTTATGTCTATGAAGATGAATCCATCAGGTCAAGTATATAAACTTCAAATCATAACGTCGAGTGTATGAAATTACACCTATGAGGTCAAGTCTGTGAAGTTTATCTATGAGGTGAAGTTCAAACTATGAGGTTATGTCTATGAAGTTCAAATTTGTGAAGTTTAAACTATGGGGTTTACCCTATAAAATTATAAATTTCAAACTATAAGGTTAAGGCTCGAATTTTAAGTACTCAATTTAAAACTTGACTATGAAATCGCCTATAATCCCCCCCCCCCCACTCTAGAGTGTGAACCGAAACTCGAATTTCGATTTATTCCTAATGTATATAAATAATGAATAGGAACAATATTTAGATTAAAACAGTACATGACTACATTCATACAGAGGTGTGTGTTAACTTTGATAGCTGCAAAGTGTAAAGTACCATTGTGTATAGTATTTAAATAGAAGTGTATAGAAGAAATGTAAAAGAAGCAAAATACAGTAAAGTACCTTATCGGTTCAATCTAAGCCGAAGTTAAAATTGTAACGATTGAATAAACAATCCTGCCAATTTTAACAAACAAAATAAATAAATAAATTACAAATTTTGAAATTAAGCCAAACAAAATGGTAACATTGTTTTGTTCGACTGTTAAAAGTTTTTGGTTTTTCAACAAAGTGCTGAGAAGCGGTAACAGCGTTACAATAATCCAGGATTGCCATATATACAAATGAAAATATTCTGTGGGATTTTATAAATCCAAGAAGATTTTGCATTTAAACCTTCAAGGATCAATCAAAATAGAGAGAAACGACAAGTTAATATATTGTTGGCAACCCTGGAGAACGTAGGGTTCTGGATCAGCTGTTCTGAGTTGATTTAGCATTAGACTCACGTGCTCTAGCCTCAATATCGGTAACGTCAAGATCATCATCGTCATCATCGTCGTCTTCGTCGTCATCATCTTCCGTATCGTCGTCGTCATCGTCGTCATCGTCATCATCATCGTCGTCGTCTTGGGCGGGTTTCACAACATTGGCAGTCTGACTGACAGCGGCGGGTAGAGCGACAACCGTTTCAGGATCTGTTACGTCTTGCGTTGTCAAGGTAACAGTTTGTTGTTGACTCTCTTCAGCTGATTCGTCATCATAGACGGGTCCTTCGTCTGAGGATATTGCCGAGTTTTGTTCTCCGGGGGCTGTGGCGTAATCGGCGGAGTTGTAGTCGACATTTGACGCAGCCAGACCTTGGATCGGTGCTGGCGGAGCGGCAGCAGGAACTGGAGCGGGCGCCGCTGCAGGAGCGACGACTGCTGCCGGTGCTGCCGGTGTTTCGTCCTCGTCATCGTCATCATCATCGTCATCTGTAAGAAACAACGAGATTATTAAATTTAAAGCGTAATGTTTGTCGTTACATCTTAGTTTTTACTAGTTGAAACAGGCAAATCCTCTACGTTCCACATACACAACAACGGGGCACTAACTTTCTGAGATAGCTGTACCAAAGTCTAAGGAAATAAAACTTATTAATTCTAATATAAACTATCAGTTTTGGAATTAACGATCATAAAAGTGAATAAATTGCACAAACTTTCTCACCAACAGATACTCAAAACCAAATAAAAACGAATCAAAAATGTCAATTCGGTAGTGGTCAGCCAAAAAATGAAAATTAACCATAGTGTTGTATAAATTTAAAATCGTTTGAATTAAGCTTGAAATAAGTTCAAATTTCAAGATGGCGGTTTGAAAGAGTTATCGGAAGTTTCTTCTTTAAACCATAAAACCTTTATTAACCTATAATAGACCATTTTGCATAAATTGGAGCTTCTTTTAATACGAAAGTAGTAGGTACTATGAAAATTTTTTGGAAAATTCCCATAAAAAAAAATAATTTTTTTTACATATTTATTTTTTTATTGTTATAAAAACACGTTTACAGTTGAAATTATGCATATTTATCACATTTCAAAAATTAGGCAGGAACAATGGGAATATGTAAATTTTTCTAATATTTTTTTTATTATTTTCAGATTAGGTCTGTATTTTCATATTATTTCTGTGAACTTTTGTCTTTAATAATTCCGTACTTGAAGTATAGTACAACAAAATATAATATTCCCAATGTCTCCATCTACTCAATATCGGTTTAATAAAAATAAATTGTTGGACTTTTTTTCAGATTAATTTTAGATTTTTAATTGGTTTGATAGGTTAGGTCAGGTTAAGTTAGATCAGGTTAGGTTACGTTAGGTAAGGTTAGGTTAGGTTACGTTAGGTAAGGTTAGGTTAGGTTACGTTACGTAAGGTTAGGTTACGTTACGTTAGGTAAGGTTAGGTTAGGTTACGTTACGTTAGGTAATGTTAGGTTAGGTTAGGTAAGGTTAGGTTAGGTTACGTTACGTTAGGTAATGTTAGGTTAGGTTACGTTAGGTAATGTTAGGTTACGTTAGGTAAGGTTAGGTTACGTTACGTTACGTTAGGTAAGGTTAGGTTAGGTTACGTTACGTTACGTTATGTTAGGTTGGGTTAGGTTGAGAAATCTAAATACTCAACGTTATTATATACTCACCTAAAAACACACAAATAACTTACTATTTTTATAACGTGTTCTTAGGTAAGTATATAATTAACATTGAGTATTTAGATTTCTCGACCTAACCTAACATATCTAACCTAATCTAACCTTACCTAGCCTAGCCGAATCGAACCTAAACTCACCTAACCTCACTTAACCTAACCTAACTTTACCTAACTCCTAACCTAACCTTGTTTAACCTAACCTAACCTAACAAATCCATTTTTCTCGCTTAATTTCACTTGTAACCTTAATTTTGGGCCAAAATACAAACATCCATCGTAAAAAATACCAAACTTTTGGTGGGCATTTTCTGAAAAAGTACCGGTACTAGAAGGTACGCTTTATCACAGAGTAACGATTGACTCTCCAAGTTACAAACACTTCAGATCTTACTTTAATTTTAGACACTTGTATGTAACGGTAAAGTTTGAAGAAAACTGCAATTTGTAATTCGTATAAAACAGAAAATCATTGAAGATTGACTGTTTCCAACTACTTCAGCTTAAAGTAATGTTTTCCTTTATGGACAATATAATACCAAGATGATCACATAAGCAATCAATAGAACAATTGACAGAATTTAAGCTAAATGTATTATCAACATTACAACATTTTCCCTACCGTGAAATGGAAAATAATATATATATATATATATATATATTTTTTTTTTTATTCTATTTTCCAGCACGAGATTGAAATTAGTCAGCTGTGAGACGTAATAGATGTCCTGTGGAGTTGTATACAATCACCCTAACTGTTCACAGCTGCAGGTGGTGGTGATTGTTGTAAGACTCCACTGAAGATATAACCCGCGGCACGCAACTCATAGCAGACGCGATTGTACGTAATAACCTCATAACGTTCATTTTATAGAGGTGGTAACACAGAGGTTCAGTTTGAACCCAATTTGACCAAATACGTAAAGCTAAATGTATTCCAATTTGGTTGTACGAAAAGCTTAAAAAAGAGAAATTTCGTCAAAATCTGAACTTCCGTTTTTCACGTTTCATAGTTTCAGAAAACCGAAAAAGTGATTTCCAACATCAAGTCCGTCCGTTCGTCGTCGTTGTCTCCTGCACTTTAGGACCCAAAGATTAAAATAATTAAATTTGTTTTAGCGGACTATAGTGTATCCTATTGAAATTTAGAAAAATCGCATTTAAGCTTTCAAAATGGCGCCCATTTTAAACAGTTTTTTGTTCATATCTCGTGTTTTATTCAACTTATAACACACTAATTTAGATAAAAATTTGCAGATTTCAATTCTGCATCTAATGGTACCAACCCCACCTCTCTACGATGACAAATAGCGAGGTTATTGTCAAAAATGTATTTTCTAATTAATATACACAATTACAAGGTTCAGAAAACCTGTGTAACAACTGTTTTAAACAAACACACTACTGGATAAGACTCCTTGATCTACCAATACAATTTAACATTTCCTACAAGCCAGAAGAAACCAACTTTTAATGCTTATTACAACGTCTGATTGGGCTGGGTAAGTACTATGATGGCCTCATCTACTTGTTTTGGTGAGTGCGTTGAACATTACTTTCAAATTCTTGTGATTGAATGAACATGTGTAAAACAGCTGTTTGTTACTACGGTTGTCAAGGTAAATCCATTGTAATAATATCGACGTGCCTATTCATACGTCACCAGTAATCAGCGTTGCTATGGCAACCAATAAACAACACGAATTGTCGATGATCATTTAGATGCCGATAAATTAGACAGCTTTTATGTCGCTTTTGGGAGGTTCTGGTGACTGAACACTTATAGGATTTCAATGAAACTTTGTGTTTTGCTTAATTTTTTAGGAGTAATTTAACACCATTTTTCGCTCAGAGTATAAAGGGTGGTTCAAAATTGCACGGAAATTAAGAGCTAAAAATAACAAACAAAAATTATTTCCGTCTTTCGGCCTTTTGTGTTTGTACAAAAAAACATATTTAGGGAGAAAATAAAGCAATAAAGCTTAAAGTTTCAAAATATTTTAATAATATAAATGAGCTACAATTGTTTCGCTTTGCGGCATCATCGGGCAACTAATATTTTGAAACTTTAAGCTTTATTGCTTTATTTTATCCTTGAATATGGAGTTTCAACAAGAAATATCTGCTGTTACATTAAAATTATAAACATATTTAGAAGTAGTGAAGTTTTGGTATAGGAATTATTTATTGTAACCTTTTACCAGAACGTATATTAGAAAACTATTTTGTACATTTTCAAAATGGCGGACGTTTATAAACAAAATCAAAAAACATTCCTCTTTACTCAAAAAAAAACTTTTTTAATAATTTTTTCTGTGGGTCAGAGGATAACCAATTTATTAACAAAAACTAAAAACATAATTTCTCTCTGATTGTCTATAACAATCAAAATTAACCTAATCCAGTATATTAATAAATTGTGATAATAATTGTTAATAACAAAATTTTAATCCATTTCCCAGAAATATACCAAATCTGCTTCATTCAACAGTTTCAAAATGGCGACCGGTGTTTTAATACTAATTCGATTGTTAATTACATATTAACAAATTAAATTTCAAACTAAATTTGTAGAACTTTCACATGGTGGTCTGTTTACGATCACGGGCCTGCGACCGTTCTGGGCATCGGGGCGAAGCTGAGAAATCAGTTATAGCTAAAAATGGTACCACGAGGCATGGGAGCTCTGACAGAGCTTCACTCCGTCACCCAAGCAGTTGAGGTTGGACTCGTGGGGGTAGTGGTGCTGCTGGTAGTGGATATTCTCCTTCCTTGGGGTGGGTGTCGGTGTTGTGCCGAGAGGCTCTGCATACATCAGCACTTCTAGTTCTAGTAACTAGTGCTCTTTTGAAACTCTTAAAGTACATGTTCGACCCACTCCGGGTCAGCATTATACCTCACGGTGTTGGCACTATCCTATGTAGGTGGGTAACAGGTGTCGCCCTCGGTATAGATGAGGTAAGGTATCGCGTGAGCGACCTGACGGATACTCATCACACGTTGCTTGGGGAACCTTGCTAACATGAGCTATAGGAGAAGAGGGTCGTGCACTATACTCCACAGTGTCGCCCCAAGGAAACTAGGGGAATGCTATACTAACTTACAAGTTCTGCTGTAGGTGGTTAATGGGCGCCGCCCCCAGTAGGTGGAGGGTATCATACCGACGGTGACTCATCAAACGTGGCTAGAGGAACCTTGTCAACATGAGTAATCATGGGAGCATGGGCTGAGAAATGGTTTCGTGGTGCTAATGGTAGATTCCTCCATTTACTCTTCTACAGAGTGGAGCGGCACAGTGATGTGCCGAGAGGCTCCAGGTGCGACTGCCCTTCTAGTTAAACTTAAACCCAAAAGACAATGTTCAACCCAGGCAAAGAATTTGTAGAAGGTAAGAAATTCAACTCTAGGTTATTGAAGCTGTACAATAGTCACAAGATTTCTGCAATTACGAAACTTTCCGAGCTCTGGAACAACTGTATTACAGTGGCAGTGGACTACGTACACAAGCATGTTGATTGGTGACATCATGGTACTTACCCAGCCCAATACGAGAAGATCCTCTAAATGTAATCCACAAAAGTTGGTTTCTTGTGTCTTGTAGGAAATGTTAAACTGTATTGGTAGATCAAGAGGTCTTATACAGTAGTGTGTTTGTTTAAAACAGTTGTTACACAGGTTTTCTGTACCTCGTAATTGTCTATCACTACTTTGGGAGCCTCATTAGGTGTGTGTATATATATTGAAGTGATTTCCACTCGCTTAGCTCGTGTAGCCGTCTCGGGCTTTGTGAGCTTCAAAGCTGTACATGTAAGAAGGAAATTCCATTCGCTGCGCTCGAATTGGTGACTCGGCACTGCTTGATCTCGTTACTATACGAAAATCACAATTTTTTTAGGTTAGGTTAAGTTACGTTAGGTTAGGTTAGAATAGGTTAGGTTAGGTTAGGTTAGATTAGGTTAGGTTAGGTTTAGAAGTTACATTTTTATTATTAATTTCTCTATTTGTCTTTGAGTTGAAATAGGCCTTTGCAAAATAGTATCTAAACTAGTGCGCTATTATTTGAACTGTTTAAAATGACAGCTATTTTAAAATGTATATTCCAATTTTTCTGAATTTCAGTAGGGTTCAAAATGAGCAACCTAACCCCTAACCTAACCTAACCTAACCTAACCTAACCTTCCAATTTTTCTGAATTTCAATAGGGTTCAAAATGAGCAACCTAACCTAACCTAACCTAACCTAACCAAATTTCAATTGAAAATACGATGAATAAATAGTTTGGACAAGCATCAGAAGACTGGTCCTCCTCGCAATAAACTGTATAGAGACAAGTTTCTAGACTATAGTAACCTTAAATAAAACATGGCAGTTTTATTCCTGTAATTTAAGGACGAAAACTACTGGTCATTAACGCCTTATGAAGTAAAAAGGAAGAAAAGAACGTAAAATTAAGATCCTCCCCCACCCCCTAGCCTTCGAATACTTTACGAGCGACGGGTTCAGAAAAGAGTTGGATAGATTTGATAGAAAAAGTGTGTGAGAGAGATCTAACCCAAAATTACATGAAAAAGACGTAGATCCAGCTAGTTTACCTCAAGAATTTACTTCACTGCAGAGTCAAAATTCAATGGCGACATCCGACCTAACCTAACCTACCCTAATATAACCTATCCTGACCTAACCTAACCTAACCTAACCTAACCTAACCTAACCTAACCTAACCTAACCTAACCTAACCTAACCTAACCTGACCTGACCTAACCTAACCTAGTCAAAACTGCAGAGTCAAAACTCAATGGCGACATCCGACCTAACCTAATCTATCCTGACCTAACCTAACCTAACCTAATCTAACCTATCCTGAACTAACCTAACCTAACCTCACCTCACCTAACCTAACCTAACCTAACCTAACCTAACCTAACCTACCTAACCTAACCTCACCTAACCTCATCTAACCTAACCTAACCTAACCTAACCTAACCTAACCTCACCTAACCTCATCTAACCTAACCTAACCTAACCTAACCTAACCTAACCTGAACTCACCTAACCTCACCTAACCTAACCTAACCTAACCTAACCTAACCTAACCTCACCTAACCTCATCTAACCTAACCTAACCTAACCTAACCTAACCTAACCTAACCTCACCTAACCTCATCTAACCTAACCTAACCTAACCTAACCTAACCTAACCTAACCTAACCTCACCTAACCTCATCTAACCTAACCTAACCTAACCTAACCTAACCTGAACTCACCTAACCTCACCTAACCTCATCTAACCTAACCTAACCTAACCTAACCTAACCTAACCTGAACTCACCTAACCTCACCTAACCTAACCTAACCTAACCTGACCACTGAATTTTTACTCGGAACTAAATCTCGAATAAGCGAGTTATAGCTGGATTTACACCTTTTTCCATGTAGTCTTAGGTTAGATCTGTTTTTTTCATTTTTTCTATCAAGTCTCTTTTGACCAATTTTTGTTCTCTTCCGACTCTGCGATCCTATTAGATTATTTAAAGGCTAAGGGTATTTTTTGTTCTTTTCTTCCTTTTTTTATAAGGCGATGATGACCTCTATTAAACACCAAATGGTTAAAAAAAAAAAGTTGGGAAGTGGAGTCATAAGGTTTGAAGGATGAGGAACGGAATCAAACACATGGATTGTTCAAAATTAATTTTTCGAACAATCCGTGTGTTTTCAGGTTTGAATAATATTTTCAAAAGCCTTTCTGTTTTTTACAAACTTATTTTTTATTTAACCTACAAAGTTACAAATAATTTACAGTTTTGTTTTTCAATAAATAAATAAATAGAAGAAAATAGACATGTTTCTGGTTTGATTTGAAAATATTATTCTTGTTAAACCTTATTTGTGGAATGGAATGTAGAGATGTCTTTGGTATATGGTGGATCCGTGAGCAGGCTTGGAGGAATCAGGTGCGGCAACATTTCAAGCTAAAACACCAACAAGAAAATCGTTAGTATTGTCAAAATGAATGTCAATATACATAGTGTACGATATTTTGTCGTTGTCAAGTTGGTAGCAATGAAATAAAAATGCGGCAACATTTCAAGCTAAAACACCAACAAGAAAATCGTTAATATTGTAAAAAGGAATGTCAATATACATAGTGTACGATATTTTGTGGCTGTCAAGTTGGTAGCAATGAAATAAAAATGCGGCAACATTTCAAGCTAAAACACCAACAAGAAAATCGTTAATATTGTAAAAATGAATGTCAATATACATAGTGTACGATATTTTGTGGCTGTCAAGTTGGTAGCAATGAAATAAAAATGCGGCAACATTTCAAGCTAAAACACCAACAAGAAAATCGTTAATATTGTCAAAATGAATGTCAATATACATAGTGTACGATATTTTGTCGTTGTCAAGTTGGTAGCAATGAAATAAAAATGCGGCAACATTTCAAGCTAAAACACCAACAAGAAAATCGTTAATATTGTCAAAATGAATGTCAATATACATAGTGTACGATATTTTGTGGCTGTCAAGTTGGTAGCAATGAAATAAAAATGCGGCAACATTTCAAGCTAAAACACCAACAAGAAAATCGTTAATATTGTCAAAATGAATGTCAATATACATAGTGTACGATATTTTGTGGCTGTCAAGTTGGTAGCAATGAAATAAAAATGCGGCAACATTTCAAGCTAAAACACCAACAAGAAAATCGTTAATATTGTCAAAATGAATGTCAATATACATAGTGTACGATATTTTGTGGCTGTCAAGTTGGTAGCAATGAAATAAAAATGCGGCAACATTTCAAGCTAAAACACCAACAAGAAAATCGTTAATATTGTCAAAATGAATGTCAATATACATAGTGTACGATATTTTGTGGCTGTCAAGTTGGTAGCAATGAAATAAAAATGCGGCAACATTTCAAGCTAAAACACCAACAAGAAAATCGTTAATATTGTAAAAAGGAATGTCAATATACATAGTGTACGATATTTTGAGGTTGTCAAGTTGGTAGCAATGAAATAAAATAAATGTTAGAAGGTTAGTAATTTTTTTAAATTTATACCCTTAGGGGCGCACTTTGGTTAGTACGGGATTCCGAGAGACATGTTGTCTACACATTTGGGTTAGATCTTGCATGTCTCCCGTGACCAATGCTTGTTCTTTCCCAAACCTGAAGCTATATGAGTATTAAAAGGCTAAGGGTCTTTATTTTTTTATTTAAGTGGTGATGACCAAAAGGTGTTTCCCAATTAAAAAAAACAAGAATTAATGACAGTTGGATGTTTATACACGAATCCTCGCCTCTTCGGTTCTTACAATCAATTTTAATGATAAAATGTATCTAGCAAGGTGGAACGCTGGCGCTTTCCTAAAACTAACCTCTTTCATCTTTGTTTATATCGTGTTTCCCTCCTGTTCATATCATCCTTAGGTAGTTTTGACAATTTTAAAATTATCGTTTTTTACAAATAATTTGTATATTTATTAACGAATTGATCAAGATGGTAGCATTGAAATAAAATGTATGTTAAAAAGTTAGTAAAATGTTTTAATTTATACCTTCAGCGGCGTCGTGAGTAGGCGCTTGGAAATCCCGAAGGGCCCTAACTGGGTCTACACTTTTTTAAATGTAATCTTGGGTTAGATCCCTCTCATTCCTTTCCTATGAGGTCTCTCTTGACCAACACTTGTTCTTTTCTAAACCTGACGCTATTGAAGTATTCGAGTGTTGACTGTTTTGGTTTTTATATTATTTTGTCCATTTAAACAGTTTTCTGTTCATATCTCGTGTGTTATTCAACTTTTAAAACACTATTTTGGATAGAAATTTGCTGATTTAAATTCTGCATGCAATGCTACCAACCCCACATCTCTACGATGACAAAGAGCGAAGTTATTGTCAAAAATATAATTTCGAACCTTGACCTTCCAATAAAAAGTCGAATCAGCGACTCGAGCGCAAACATGTGTTAGTTGTGTGTTCAGATTTAGGCAGCAGTGCTTCGGCAATAGTTTGTAAATAATGGGAAGAAACAGCTGAGTTTTGTAGCCGCTAAAGCTAACTAGGACCACTAGATGATGTATAAGGAAAGACTGGTAAGAATAGAAGGTCTGTTAATTTGTGAGTGGACCTAGCTAGGACCAGAAGCTTATAAAACCCATTTACAATTTTACAAATATATTTTATTCTTTCTGTAGCTTAAACAATAACCGAGTTATCGACAAAAAACTGAAAACGTTGGTAATTGTCTACAACACCCAAGATTAACCTACAATCAAATTTTTTTTTAACTGAGTTATGGACTCATAATTAATGGAGTTAATTATCATGTAATAATAAAATTAATATCATAAACTGGGTTTAGAGTAACGCGTAAGACATGTACTTTGAATGATGGCCGCCATTTTGAAGTGCTCCTGTAATTTTTTCATTCAGATCTTGTTTTCCATTGAAAACAAAATTATCAATTTTTCCTGCTCAAATTTAATTCTAGGCTATCATCTTCAGAGATACAATAAACACTAACCTTAATAACTACAATTACTACTGCAGCGAAGCGTTCCCCTCCCCGCCCGCCATCTGTTCCCCTCGGAGTATTTCACTGTATATTCACAGTGTTCTAGTGAGTTATAGGCCTACAATACTACGGTACATCTAGTTAGGTTCGTTCGGGATTGCAACACTCTAAAGTAAGCCCTTTTTAGAGTTAAAATGCAATGAACTTTCATCACAAATAACGTGATTTATTTATAAATTAGCTTCCGATTATCATTTTGACAGCTTACACGGGATGATTATAAAAAAAAAAACAGTTGATGACGTCATCATGGTGCTTACCCAGCCCCATCATACAATGTAATACAAACAGATCATCAAAGTGTAATGTCGAAAAGTTGGAAATGTTAAATTGTATTGGTAGATCAAGAGGTCTTGTCCAGTAGTGTGTTTGTTTAAAACTGTTGTTACACTTCTGGACCTTGTAATTGTCTTGCACTATTTACTGATGTCATAGACGTGTTATTAAAAAACGTTTTCATTGGCTACTCTCGTCTCAGTAACACAACACTGGCGGATTTCGTTATTTCTTGAAAGGTGGAGGATTCGAAATTACATTTTTGACAATAACTTCGCTATATTTGTTATCGTACAGAATTGGTACAATTACATGCATAGCATCAGGGTCAGAAGAAAAACAAATGTTGTTCAAGGAAGGATAAAATTAGGGAATTTAAAAATAAAGTTCTTATGTTAACCTAACCTAACCTAACCGCGATAGAGGCCACACAATTAAGATAGTTTGCATGAAGTTTGATTATAGGAGGCCTATTATTACTAAAGATAATTTGCAAGTAAAAATTTATTCATTTTGACATTTTCAATTTGATTTTTCTGAATTTCAATAGCACGCTATACTGAATATTTTGTTCATATTTTAATTTGTGTGGCCGCTAACGTGGTTAGGTTAGGTTAGGTTAAGTTAGGTTAGGTTAGGTTATGGTTAGGTTAGGTTAGGTTAGGTTAGGTTAGGTTAGGTTATGGTTAGGTTAGGTTAGGTTAGGTAGGTTAGGTTAGGTTAGGTTAGGTTAGGTTAGGTTAGGTTAGGTTAGGTTAGGTTAGGTTAAGTTAGGTTAGGTTATGGTTAGGTTAGGTTAGGTTAGGTTATTTATCTGATTTAATGTGTTATAAGTTGAATAACACACGATATAACAAGAAAAAATATTTTAAATGGTCGCCATTTTGAGATTTTCAATACGATTTTTCTGAATTTCAATACAATGTAAGGTTAGGTTAGGTTAGGTTAGGTTAGGTTAGGTTAGGTTAGGTTAGGTTAGGTTAGGTTATTTATCTGATTTAATGTGTTATAAGTTGAATAACACATGATATAACAAGAAAACATATTTTAAATGGTCGCCATTTTGAGATTTTCAATACGATTTTTCTGAATTTCAATACAATGTAAGCACGCTAGAGTCCATTACATCATATTTGTAATCCTATCTTAATTTTCGTGGGTTTATAAACAGTTAAACCGATTTTGCGAAATAATTTTTATAATTGGCTGAAAATTTGTACTCGGGGGGTTTTTTTTTGGGGTCGTTGGACAAGATTCTTATATCAAAATGACAAAATTAAAAATGGCGGATAACAAAATGGCCGCTCTACAGGTAAAATGCTACTCCATTAACTTTTAACAGTGAATGTTTATTGAAAATGTCTACTTCACGCCTTCTTCCCTCCCTCCCCATCTATTCATTTAAAAACCCCTTCGTGAATAAAGGGAAAAACCTGTCAACAAAATTTGTATCCTGGGGTTTTTGAGGTCGCTAAACAAGATTGTAATCAGCCATTCTTTTGTTACGGACGTGACAGTTACATGCATTACAACTTGGAAAAAAAGAAAAGTTAATTTTATTTTGTAAATTGTTAAAGCTCAACTGGTAGGTAATTTTTTATACTATTTTTGCACTAAATTTGAAAATGATCATAATATTGGTTTTGATGTATAGTTCAACTAAGTTGGAGTTACGGACGTGACTTGAAAAGCACTTGTCTTCTGAGATACTGTTACAATTGTTAAAAAGTCTGTTAATTTCTTGGGAAATTTATGAATTAAATTTTTGTCAGCTTATCTTAAGATAAATACCTTCTTAGAAACATTAGTGTTCAATCTTAAAATCCTGTAATATTTCAATTAAAAAATTGATAAAATGTTACGGACGTGACAATAAACTCAACAGTCTGTTAAAAGTACTTTATTTTACATTAAAAAGTTTTCAGTGCTCTTCTTACATTCTTTTTAGTTAAAGTAAGACTTATTTGATCTATAAAAAGAACATAAACAAACTTAATTACATCTTAAATATGTGTTTGAATCAGGAGGAATTATTGTGAAATTGTTAGGAAAATGTATTCGTTATTAATGAAACAGTTATCATGTTTGTAAGCCACAATAACTTGTTCGTAAAGTTCAATGATATTCTTGGTAATTTACTGACAATTAGTCACTGATAAATATAAAGTGACTAGATGACTGTATACCAATTTCAAAGAAAAAAATATCCACAAAATAAAGAATTCTGCTAAAAGATATTGTTGGTAATTTTAGGTTAAGGTATTTTAAGGTTTTAATAAACTTTTTACTGAGAAATTCTGAAAATAATTTTTTTAATGTTAGGTGTATGTTTGTAAAGAATGTCTGTAATGTTAAAATGACAACATTCTAAGGTATCGTAACATTTCGTTCCCGGTAACATCTCGTCCCGATTCCACGAGCGTGGGGTTGGGGATGAGCTCTCTACTTGCCCACTAGTAACATCTCGTCCTGGCACATACGCTAGGTTAGGTTAGGTTAGGTTATAATATAATATAAAAAAATAATTGTTTTTACCAATTTTAAAAATATCGCTAGGTTAGGTTAGGTTAGGTTATAATATAATATAAAAAATAATTGTTTTTACAAATTTTAAAAATATGTTAATAGTAATAACACTTCTCGTATGAAAATGTTTTTATCGAATTTGGTCAAACTAGATAAAATACTTTTAAATTTATTCCTCAACCCTTGTCAAACTTTCGTCGGGACGAGATGATGTAATTAGTTTGTTTAATCATTTGTAAAACTGAGCGGGACGAAATGTTCCCTTTTTTCTAGGAAATTGGCAGCGGGACGAAATGTTACTGAACCAATTCTAAATGGTGAATGCCAAAAGGTCGTTATACAGGTAAAAATACTGTTTAATGTTACACCGTTACACTCACACCTTAAAATCTCACACCTACTTTTGGAGTTTGTGAGATAATATGTTTTATCATAACAAAAGGCACAAAGAGGAAGGCCGTTGAAAAGAGAAAGTAAAGATTAATTTTTAAGGTATAGTTCGCATACAATTTTTCGAGCCTGGTAATTTTAAAATATTATTTTAAAATTATAGAATGAAATAGTATGAAAAAAATAAACGCTTAGTAACTTCTTTGAACAAAGTTTATTGTTTAAACAATAAGCAGATATTGACAATACAGTAAAATGTATGGAAAGAAAAGAGGGGGGACATTAAAAACTGTAGTTCTTTATAAAAAAGTAATTTTTTCAATTAATATTTTACAGTGAAGTAGCGTTAAAAGGTATTTTTAACTGTAGAGCGGCCATTTTGGTGTCCAACATTTTTAATTTTGTCATTTTGACATAAGAATCTTATATTAAATGTTGAGCTTGACTTATGAGAAAAATTATACAGTATAACCAACACACAGAACACAATTCTCACAAAAAATACTCCTAAGTATCAGACGCGTTTCAACGACAAGGTCGTCCTCATTTATATTATGTGTTGTGGTTTGATTGGTGTAGCTCGTGTATCACTGAAGAGGACGACCTTGTCGTTGAAACGCGTCTGATACTTAGGCCTATTTTTTGTGAGAATTGTGTTCTGTGTGTTTGTTATACTGTATAAGAATCTTGTTCAACGACCCTAAACCCCCCCCCCCCCGAGTACAAATTTTCAGCCAATTATAAAAATTATTTTCCGAAATCGGTTTAATTGTTTAAAAATGAGCTATTTGTTGAATAAGTTCGATTGTCGACTTTTTTAGTGCACATAAAAGAAAAATAAATGCGATTGGTCGAACTGGACAAATAACTGTAGATTTCGATTTTTTACGTGTAATTTTGACGCGACTATCAGGAAAGTTAACATTCAACATTTAGTTTACTTCTAAATGTTTCCTCTGTTCTGGACTTACAAACACATACAAAGGTAAGGACCTCTGTGATATGGGTTACGTGGAGAACAGCCAGGCAATCACTCCACAATACGTTCTTGTTTATACAAACATTGTGTTTACGGTTTATTAAATATGCGGGCGCCCAACCTTCAACTCTGCACATATAACGTGTAAAGGAAGTGTGAGAAGGTTACAACAGAACCTCGAAGACTTTGTAAATATGAGTTAGAAAGCAGAATTATCATGTTTACAAACACGCACAGACATGAGGTCAATTGAAGTTCTTTCCCATCAGTTCTACATATTTTAAAAACAAATTCTTTTTTTAGGTTGTATGTTTCCTAGGATCTACATCTTTTGTCTTGTATGTTGGGTTAGGTTAGGTTAGGTTAGATTAGCTTAGGTTAGGTTAGATTAGCTTAGGTTAGGTTAAGTTGGGTTAGATTAGCTTAGGTTAGGTTAGGTTAGACTCTTCTTTAAGGTTGGATGTAATCTCGATGTTCCTAGCTAGATCTATATCTTTTGTCCTATAAGTTGGGTTAGGTTTGGTTAGGTTAGGTTAGGTTAGGTTAGGTTAGGTTAGGTTAGGTTAGGTTAGGTTAGGTTAGGTTGGGTTGGGTTAAACTCTTCTTTAAGGTTAGATGTAATCCCGAAGTTCCTAGCTGGATCTACATTTTTTTTCCTGTAGGTTGAGTTAGGTTAGGTTAGATTAGCTTAGGTTAAATTAGGTCACTCTCTTTCATATTTCCTAACAGGTTAGGCTACTCTTGACCAACTGTTGTACCCTTCCTAACCTGACGCTATTAGACTATTCGAGGGCAAGGGGTCTTTATTTTATGTTCTTCACCCTTTTTACTTACCCAGTATACTAAGTATAGGTTAGGTTAAGTAAGGTTTGTAATTGGGTGAGTTTGGAAATCGTCCAAAATTTCGATTTTAGGACCTCAGGAAACCGAAACCCTTCCGACACGCCGTTCGTCCTTCCTCCTGTAAGTAAGGACGACAGCGGCCACAAAAATTAAGCTACGAACGTATAATTAGCTGTAAGGGGTTATAATGCGCTCATCACACTATTGAAATACGGAAAAATCTAATTGAAAATGTCATAATGGCGGGAGTTTTAAACAGTTTTTTCTTTATATTGATGTGTTATTCAACTTATAACTCCTTAAATTAGATAAAAATTTGCAGATTACAATTCTACATGTAATGGAACTAACCTCACCTCTCTACGATGACAAATAGCGAAGTTATTGTCAAAAACGTATTTTCGAACCCTGACCTCCAAATAAAATGTGATAACAATAGAGTAACGAGATCTGTCAGAGCATTGCGGGGATATCTTGTAGTGGGTCACATATGTAGAGCTTCGAGGGTCAAGACATCGGTGCAAGCGAAGCGAGTGGATAGATTTTAAAGCGTAGACATCTAAGAAACCCGTTAAGGCCTAGTCAGGAAGGTTATACAAAAATCTAATCTTGGGTGTTGTAGACAATTACCAAGAATTAATATTTTCAGCTCTTTTTCTATAACTCTATCATTTAGGCTACAGAAAGAATAAAGAATCCATTTTGTTTGTTGTTAAAAAGGGAAAATATTTTGTCTCATGTTTACGAGAGATTGGACGTTAAAAATTTGGTACTTACGTATTAACGCCACCGCAGCATAAGTTGCGCATATATATGCACCAATATTTGCTTACTTTGCGATATAATTATATATCATGACAGGTTTGGCCATGTAGCTATTATATATATATATATATATATATATATATATATATATGCGCAACTTCTGCTGCGGTGGCGTTAATACGTAAGTACCAAAAATTTAAATAGCTGCCATTTTGAAATGAGGAAAAGAAATGGGTTGATTATATTTCCCAAACATTCACAAAAATTAAAAAACGAACAGGAAATTTGGGACTAGTGCACTCATATAGAACCTTATTTAAATTCAGAAAAATCTAGTTAAAATGGCGGCCATTTTAAACAGTTTTTTTTTTTCATATCTCGTGTGTTATTCAATTTGTGACACACTAAAATGTGCAGATTTCAATTCTGCATGCAGTAGTACCAACCCCACATCTCTACGATGACAAATAGCGAAGTTATGGTGAAAAATGTAATTATAATCACTGACCTTCAAAAATATCTGATATAGCTACGAAGCCCGTGTCACCAACAGGAACAAAACAAGTGGAGAACTTTTAGATATGTACATCTTTGAGGCCCGTATGGGCAAGCCTATTACTCGAGCGAAGCGAGTTGAGACTTCTTAATATATCAACCTGTTAGAGACAACGCGATAGGAAGCAGTAATATACACAATTACGAGGTTCAGAAAACCTGTGTAACAACTACTAGGGTCAATACCAACTTTTGGGGATTACAAGTATCTGCTTGTATGATGAGACTGAGTTAGTACCATAATGGCTCGGATAACTTGTTTTATACGACGAAGATGATTGATAAAACAAAACGAATACTTTCAATAGATCCTGGATTGAAGGAGATTGAATGGTTTGATCCAATAGATTTGTTTTTAAAAGGTGATAAATCTCTCAGATATAATCTGCATAAAAAAATGGAAGAAAATGGTAAAAGACTTCTAGCCCTCTCGTACTGTAGTCAGGGTAGGAAAAGAACAACAGTTGGTCAAAGGAAAGATGAAAGAATGGAATTTGAAGTGAAACATTTTTGATGTTTTTCCATTGTCTACAGAGAAACATTGACATTAAGCTAACTTATTAAGTAAATAAAATAGTTTAGGTTATTTTCCAATTATTCACTAAAATACAGGGTGTCACTATGTAAGCTGCCAAACTTTAGGAAATGATTCTGCGGGTCAGTATAGAGATAAAATTAAGGTTACAAAATTTTCCGTAAATGCTTAGTTTTCCAGATATCCGCCATTTTGTTTTTTTACAAAAAAAAAGTTATAACTGGAAATAATAAAGATATTGAGTTCAGATTTAGTATTGGCATTTTGTAAGTTAAACGCATACCTGTTCAGCCGCTAAAATACGATTTGAACGCGCATCAGCGATATCTATCTTATAAGATAATTATCGCTTACCGCTATGTATCGTATCGATATAGTGTGCAGGCGGCGTAAGAAAAATCAGCGCCCTATAAGGTTAGAGTATCAGCTGTCCGTCGATATACACCTTGTAGTTTCTTACAATACAGGACATCTTTTAAAAGTCTTACCTCCAAGAATATCATCGAAGAACCTCTCAAAATAATCTTCATCATCATCATCGTCATCGTCATCATCATCGCTTGCTGCCGATTCGCCATCATCATCGTCATCATCATCGTCGTCGTCGTCATCGGTAATGTCAAGGTCTACGTCGTCGTCGTCGTCGTCGTCATCGTCGTCGTCGTCGTCATCATCTGGCGCCGGTGCAGGGGCTGCGGGAACTGCCGGTGCGACTGCTTCCGCTGCTGGCGCGGCTTGTCTTCCTTCCGAGTCTGTGGAAGCGGTGTTGGTGATGGGCGAACTGTACGCGCTCAGCGCTAGGCACGCCAAGCTGACGAGGAGAAGCCAACGTGTCATCCTTGGCTGGAAAGAAACAAATTAGATTATACAAAAAATATAGTAAAAAGTGCTGTTTCTCTACGTTCCACAGAGTAGGAATGTAAGGCTTACAGAATAAGTGGCGTTTCGCTGTTAGGCCGCCGTAGCGCTGCGATCGCCGTTTCGCGCATGCGCACAACTAGACCAGCTCGTTCATCATCGCCTAATGAATAGAAAAGATTCATTTAGACCTTTAGAGTTCGAATAATCTAAAAGCGTCAGGGTCGTTAGAGAACAAGAGTTGGTCAAGAGAGACCTGATAAGAAATATGAAAGATAGATCTACATGAAACAAGATGTAGATCCACCTAGATTCTTTCAGGTTTACCAACCCCCTACTTAGTATATAAATGAGGTTTAGACAACAGTTATTAATATGGTTTATTGAAACATTTGTGTATATAAAAACTAATACACGACGTTTCAAAGTATAAATCAACTCTCTTTGTCAAGTGAAAAAAAAACACCACTAGGGTCATGTTGGTAACTAAAACTAAATCTGTAACCTAAGAAAAGAATTCAAGTCAAAACTAAGACAAACGTTGTCAGAAAAAACCACCAGACAAAGCACTTCACTACACAAAGGACGGGAAACAACTGACTGTTAAAGGGGTGGTGACAAGAGATTGTTTATATGGGTAAACAAACTATTGGGCCCTTTTTCAAACGTTTAGTCAGAGATTGAGTCATTATTCCCATCTGGGGATTGAGCGACAAAATGTCAGATTTATTTAAAGTAGAAGTTTTATGTCTGATTCAATTTTTATTAAGACATAATGGGTTTATCTCTACACTGTTTGGGTTGATAGGTTGGTCAGATAGTTTGATATATGAGGATTTAATTTCAGATTAAAGTGTGTTCTGATCAAATAAAATGTTTAATTCTATTTAAGATCCTACTGAATGTGAAAAACTATCCGTTCTGTTTTTTAAACGCAAAAAAAGTCAGACTAGCGGGAAAATCATCGAAAAATTTATGGAACTTTGGTGAAAATACGAGTGATGGAATGGTTAGAGGTAGTTCATGAAGTATGAATCTTCTCTCATCAATGAAGAGTGTAAGGTAAGTGGATGAGAAAATACGCCTTGGAGAGTTTTCTCCAATTTTTAAGTGTCCTTTCTGCTAATGTTGGCTGTTTGGTTTGGAACAAAATCAAACGACTTGGAAGTGATTTGCGGTTTTTCACCCATCGATGAGAAGGTGATGCTTTTTTAATCCATATAGTGACCAGTCTCAAATCACCCCGGAGTGCAAGCAGAAGTCTATGGAATGTACACAAGTTTAAGATCGGAATTTATACACGAAATTGTCCACTGTGTTATGGGATAGGAAAGGAGTCTTGCTGGTTGATTTTTTGTCAAGAGTTGAAACAGTAAATTCCATAAGGTATTGTGAAACTTTCAGAAAACTGTGTCGTGTAATTCAAAACAAAAGTTTGGGCATTGTTATTCGATGAATTGGAGTTGTTTGGATTCTTGTCAACGCTGATTCCATGCAAGACCTGATCTCGCAGTTTGGTTGGGAGAAGTGGAAGCGTTCAGTTTACAGTTTAGACTTTGCGTCCACTTCTGAAACTCTCCCTAGCCGGACAAATCGACATCTGTGGTTATCATCACAGATACCTTTAGTCTATGAAGAGGGTGTAGAAAACTAGTAACCTGGTACGACAAGTTTCTTAATAATGGTAGACAAGTACTATCCTCTTTCTTGCATAACACTTAACTTCGCTTATATCATGGTACTTACCCAGCCCCATCATACAATGTAATTCAAGCAATTCTATAAAGTTGGTTCAAAGACCTTGTGGGAAATGTTAAATTGTCAGATCAAGAAGTCTTATCCAGTAGTGTGTTTGTTTAAAACTGTTGTTTACACAGGTTTTCTGAAAGATTTCCTTTTTCTTTATTTCTTATTTAAAGGCGAACAACCTGTCTGTCGTCATCACCTTGTAAAAAATGGAAAGAAGAAAAGAACAAGAGAGACCTGATAAAGAATATAAAAGATCTAAATCAAGACTAGATGAAAAAAGGTGTAGGGAGGCCTCTCTTAATCACTTTCTTACTTGACGTCAGTTTCGCCCTGATGTCAGTGTCTTGGTACCGACGGGCCTTGAAGTAGTACTTAGGGGTTGAAGCCTCAACTCGCTACGCTCGTTTCATCCTTACTGGATCCAGTAACTATAACACATTTTCTTGGAATGTGTTCGAAAATATATTTTTAACAATAACTTCGCTATTTGTTATCGTATAGAGGTGGGGGTTGGAACAATTAAATGCAGAATTGATATCTACCATTTTTATCTACAGTACCCTCAGACTAGGATTGTGTCTGGTGTAAGGGGCGTGTCCTCCCTTCTACTTGTTTCCCTAGCCTGACTTGGCGGTACAATCCATTCCAAGAAAACTAGCTACACAAATTACTGCTTAGCTACATTTAATTCCTAAAGTTACAACTTCGAGACAGACTTTTGTACACGTTTTATTCTTATTTACACCGATAAAAGAAACGAAAGTAGGGTACGCGTATACACAGAAGAATTTGAGGTCTATATTTTTTTATTGGGGTTGTACCGCTGAAAGCAAACGCAACAAAGTGTGGGCGCCCCTCTTTTCCTTTCCACCCCAGACACATTCCTAACTTGAGGATGCTGTAATAAATAAATAACACATCGTATATGAATAAAAATTGTTTTAAAATGCCGCAATTTTTATATATTTCTTTTAAAATTTTGTATTGACAACGAAAACGGACTGAAGTTGAAAATTATTTTTCGTCATACCGCGTCAAAAACAGCTGTTTTCAATACATGCATTAAGATGCTAAAGTTCATTTTAGTCCTAACTTAAAAAAATCAGCTGAAGTCGAGGTCATCAGCTGTTACTTCGTTAATACGAATTAATTAACGATTGTAAAGCATCTATAAAAACAACCGATACTCTCGATTGTAAATAACCGTTAAAACAGCTGTTACCGTCAATTTGAAAGTAAATAGGGTAACATTTTAGTTTTTTAAAATTTTTTTCTTATATTGTTTGCAGTATAACGAAAATTATAGTTCATCACTTTAAGCTTTTCGATTCTATTATTTCGATAAATAAATTTGAGCTTTTATCGAAAAGCTTCACTTTTGGTCCTAGTGATGATATACTATTTTTGTTTCCTAAGTCCATGAATTGTTAAAATACGGAGAAAGAGAATTTTTTGGATTTACTAAACTCCTTATACTGGGTGAATTAAATCGTCTTTATATTGACTTCAACAAGTGTTAACATAGGACTTTTTCCACGTTCGAATAGCATGTCCATAACTATTATCTGTATACAGTAACTTGGCGTCTGTACCCTGACCGTCCCCCCTCGCTCCCTTCCTCACCCAGCTGTTTCCGTGATGAGTCACCTACTAGCGTTAACACTGCACTGTTTAACTTTTTTATGGGAGACACAATTTTAAATTTTTTTCAGCAAAGTTAAAATGTTTTGGAAAATATAAGCAAATTGATACCAAACACGACACAAATGTATGTAAAGAGTACGTAAACATGTACATAATAAGTATGTGATTATGCAAAAAGTAGCTGTGTAAAGAGCTTTCTACTGGCGGCTTTTACAAACGGAATAGTGTCGTGTTTGGTATGAATTTGCTTATATTTTCATAAACATTTTAACTATGCTGAAAAAAAATTAAAATTGTGTCTCCCATAAAAAAGTTAAACAGTGCAGTGTTAACGCTAGTAGGTGACTCATCATTGAAACAGCTGGGTGAGGAAGGGTGCGAGGGGGGACGGTTCCGGCCGCTCACAGGTAGCCAAGGGTTCAGACGCCAAGTTACTGTATACAGACAGTAGTATCTACGCCTTGTACGGAAATTCTATCAAGCACCGGAAAAGTATTTTCTGTCGAGTTGTAAACGATACTTTTCATCATGATGCAAAACAAACACAACAAAATAAAAACTAGTACATTTCTCATAATATAAACTTTTAATTAACAATTTTAACTTTCATTACAAACGTAACTGAGATTAGTTTGGGTTCAGAGACATGTCTGAAGCATTTTTCAATAACTTGTCTGGTATTTGCAGCAGTCATTTTCAAACACGTAAATACAGCAGTAAAATTTGTCTGTTTGTTTTGACAATTCTATTGTTAATTATTTACAATCAGCTGATCAAACGCATTGGAAAGAAACAGCGCTCCTGGTGAACAAACACGAAACTAAATTTGAGAATACAACTTTTAGAATATTTTAAGGTATATACAGGGTGAATCAGACCACCCGTGCGCAATGTATAGCGACTGAACCAAATGAAGTGCCTTCGTTTTAATTTAAACCCACCTATTTCGACCCAAGAGAATTTAGTAAAAATGTTTTCAAATTTCAAAAATGACCCAAAAGTGATTTTTTAGGGGTTGGAGGTCGTTTTTCGAATATTTTCAAATGTAAAGGTAGTTCAAGTGATACGTCATTTTAAAAGTCTCTGTTCACTGATCATTTTGGAAACTTATCTTACTACGTATATACAGAGTGTTCCAAAATGTTAAAAAAACTAGTGTTTTACAGTTAGTTTTATTGTTACCCACGTAACATAGCCTACATAAACCACATTTTTATACTAGATTCATGGGGGGGGGGGGGTTAAATGTGCTCCTTACTAAAAAAATTTTTAAAATACGTAGGCCTACAATTTTGGAGAAAAAACAGATTAAAACTCAAAAACTCCAAATAGTAACGTTAGTCGTGAAGCACATCATTGAAAAGATCTTTCAAAAACAAACATTTTTGTATTTAAAGTTTGACATTATCTCTAACCGTTTCATAATGGCGCCTGAGAAACTTATTTTTGTAACACCCTGTACATTCGTAGTAAGATAAGTAAAAACTTGTTTTTCCAAAATGATCAGTGAACAGAGCACTTTAAAATGAGGTATCACTCGACCTACCTTTACATTTGAAAATCTTCCAAAAACGACCCCCCCCCCCCAAAGCATTTTTGGGGTATTTTTGAGATTATAAATTATTTTTTACTGAATTCTCTAGGATCGAAATAGGGCCGGGGGGTTAAGTTAAAACGAAGGCTGTAGCTCATTTGGTTAAGTCGCTATACATTGCGAGCGGGTGGTCCGATTCACCCTGTATATTTACCTGAATAAAGCGTAAACTTGATTCGACTGTGGCGTAACCTATTCGTGGGCGTAGGGGGTAAATCGTACTTATTAAAGTCAAGTTTTTAATGAAAACTATCTTAATTTATTTACGTTTTGTGTTAGTTATTTCTAAAACTGAATCTGGAACTTAATGTTCATATTTTCATCATAATTTCAACGAAATCTGTTGAAGCCGGTCTAAAAGAATTCAGATTTGTTTTTACCGATAATTCAGTATGCGGTATTTTTGAAGAGCAATAGTTTGATCGAAATTGTTAAAGCTGATTTTGAGAAAATGTTTTTGCTTTTTCTTATAGCAACTGCCACCGTAACTTTGATTTTCTTTAAGTCAGCTCATCTTAAAGTTTGAATATATCAAAATCAACACAAGCGATGTAGATTAAATTCTAGATAAAAAAAACCCGTTATGGTGGGGGGGCATTACGATCAAAATTTATCAAAATCTTTAGACCTCATTATTAGAGAATCAGACATTTGTATTTTTGTCCTTCCCTGATTTTAAAGTTATTGAAATTATTTTAAAAAACTTCCCCAGATGTGGCCAAACATTATCTGTTGTGTTGTAGAGTACACTACAGTCAGATATCATTCCCGATTTTGAACCCCGATATATTTGCAAGATAAACTCGACCCCTGTTTTTTGGGTGTCCTAACAATTAATTGCGTACATGAGGAATTTCCGGGGGTGTAGACTCAGGTAGGGTATCTTAGGAGTGACAGTTATAAAGTCGCTGGATTGTAGGAAGGTTGCTGATTCCCGACAAAGTGGATTACCATCAGCTTTCTGGCATCCTTGAAGTCAGAAATTTGCCTCCAGTCTGCAGGAAATCAGGTGTTCCTTGTAAATTGGGTTCATGGCAGAGCTTGGTAATGTTGGGTTGCAAGGCTGGTCGTGTTCGACAGTAAAACGAAATTGTCCCGCTGAATTCTTGGTAATAACTTTCCAGTCAGCACCGATATTTTCCAGATTTTATCAGAAAAGATTTTCTAATTTTATCTTTCAATTTTTTTTAAATTTGCTCTCTTGGTATTCTGTGATTTTGGCTTGATCCAATATTATGCTTCTCTTCACCGGATAATCTGGAGTCACAGTTTCTGCTATTCCAACATGTGAAGGGATCCATGGAAGTGTAAAGAATTTTTATCATTTCTCTGTTGGTTATTTTCAAACGCTTGTTATTGCTCATCAGCAATGCTATTTTTGTGTTTGTGTTGGTGATACAAAAATTCCCAGAAGAGGTTGTGAGATGGCTTTAATTTCTGGAAACAAAATTTCGTTTTTACCTATTGGATTGTTTTTCATGTAGGATCGGGTTAAATCTCTCTCTTTCATCTATCAGGTCTTTCGTGAGTTCTGACCTTGCCGCTATTGAGTATTGGAAGTCATTTTTTAACCAGCGAAAGATTACGATTTAATATTAATTGAATATTTTTGTGGGAATTATTTATCGTAAATTTGTTGTCAAAATATAATTCCCAACAAATTTACAGATAAATGGTGGATGTTTTAACACAGGTAGTCAGTACCAAATATTTTAAATTTAGATATGATTTATCAACTTAGACGTGTCAGCTTTGCATCATTTCAAATCCAAACCCCACCTCAACATCATATACCCAGCCCTATCACACAATGTAATACAAGCAACATGTCTAAATATAATGCTCAAAAGTTGGTTTCTTGGGGCCTTTTTAAAAAAGTCTTGATATCGACTGTACCCTACACTCGCTACGCTCTAGTCTGTGACTGTACTACCGGATCTTGTAACTATAAATATCACATTTTATTGGAAGGTCAGAGTTCGAAAATACACTTTTGACAATAACTTCCCTATTTGTCATCGTAGAGAGGTGGGGTTGGTACCACTGCATGCAGAATTGAAATCTGCACATTTTTATATAATTACATGTGAATAACAGATGATATATATTTTTAAACTGTTAAAATGGCCGCCATTTTGAGATTTTTAAATCGATTTTTCTGAATTTCAATAGGGTTCTATATAACCACACTACAGTCCTCTATAACAAATTTCATGTTTCTATCTTAATTTTTGTGGCCGCTATCGTGCTTACGTACAGACGACAACGACGACGGACGGACGGTTTGTCGAATTTCTTGATAATTAACTAACTTTAGGCCTATACTTAGTATATTTTTTTTGGGAAAAACAGAACGGCGTTTGGCTTTGCAATAGAACATTACAACTTAATTATTATTATTGACTATTTTGAAAATAATTGTGATAGGTATTTTCACTTTTTAAATTTTTGTAATTGTTATTGTAACTTAGCTTGCTATTAAATATAATTTCCAATATAAAGAAACTTGATCACACCCATAATACAAAGCCAAATACGAATCAAGTTCAAAAAAAAAAATTGGCCTGTATAAATAATAAGTAGCCTTTGTCTTTTGTTGTTTCTTCCATGTTGAGAGATGAACATATTTTAACAAAGTTCAGTGAATCATCAAATGTAACCGATCAGCCGCCACCTCTCTCTCTCTCTAGCTCTTGTCTTATAGATTCTAAGTTTCATGTGAATCACCTAATACAGGTTTTTTTTATAAACCTCGGAGTCAGACTTTATTAGTCTTAAGTTTGTAAAGTTTTGTAATCTTAACATGTATATGTATATAGTTGACTATTAAAGATATTTCATTTCAAAAAATCTAGCGGAGGGGGCAGGGAATCTATTGTAAGATCAAAATTAAATTTCTTAAAGTTATTGCAACTGATTTTGATAGAATTTAGTCTTTAAATGTCCTAAAAAACATCGATTTCGGAGATATCGAAAAAAAAAATCGATACGATACGTGTCTTAAGGTCGTAAGCGATATGCGATAATTATCTCTTTTCTTGTTGATTAAATACAGTAAATCATCATCATCGCCGTATATATAAAAAATACCTTAATAGTGTCAGATTCGGAAGAGAACAAGAGTTGGTCAAAAGAGACTTAATAGTAAAGAGGAATCTAACACAAGACTACATGGAAAAAAGTGTAGATCCAGCTACGACCCTTCGGGATTGCTAACCCCTTACTTACTATAGAGACCTCGACGAACTGAATCTAACAAATACCTTCTTACAAGAGATCGTTCACTCCACTGTGCTATACTCCTATCATATGATCTATTACCAATATCTCACAACTGTACATTTTTTGATAGATTTTGACAAATTCAATTGTTTTAATTGGATTTTTCTGATGTGAAATATCCAATGCGGCGGGCGGTACGAGAGTAAGAGGGATTCTTGTATGTAAATGGAACGGTTTCATCTGAGCTTTGGGTGCGCAGTAGGTTTGAGGGTGCGGAGGAAGCGGCCGCCTCAGTCTGTGTTGGGTGTTGGTACTAACAACAATGTCTGCAAGACCGCTGGATCGTGGACAGTAGTCGGCGCCAACTGTTTCCCTTACAATGCCTCTATCCCCCTCGAACTACAAACTTGTACCTCCCCTCCACGCGCATCTCACAGCTCAGATGAGACCTGTCCATTTATAGCGTAACTATGGATGGTTGTAGTTCCTCTCTGCGCCACGAGTAGCGTGCAGAGTAAGTTGTATTGTAAATATTTTGATTTAAATGGTGAGTTTTGTTTGTTCTTTATGAATACAAGTGTAAAAATATGTAAGTTAATGTTATTTTAAAACTGAATTTTTATTTATTATTTACATTCATATTACACTTGGAAACTATCGTTCAACTATTAGATGAAGTTGTTAACACAAATTTTTCATTTTTTGTATTTTTGTAAAAAAAAATTCAAATTCGTTTTATTTACAAAAATTTAAACATTTGTTTATTTTCATTGTTGATTCCTTCAAATACCATTTTTTTCTTTTGCATAATTTTCACAAAAATGAAATTTAATGATTCACATCTGCCTGCGAAGCTTCATTTTTGTTTGTTTTAGTTTCATGATTTTATGTTAACTTCTATGTTTAATTGATGTACTTTAATCGGACATTTGCAATAATTTGTTGCTAGCTTTGTCGAACTAATTCTAATTTTTTTTAGTCGATTTATCACCTGATGACGGGACTTGCTTTATTTTTTCGAAACGTCGTGTAATACTTGTATATACAGATATTATGGTAAATATTAGGATAAACTATACCAGTAAGAATTATATGATCAATCAATCACTATACAATAGGTTTTAAGTTGATTCTTTTTAAATAGATATTTCTGCAGAAAATAGGACACTCATTTTTGTTATTATTCATAGGCTATAACTATATCTACACTATATTTGTGCCAAAGTAAAATATTTTGTGGGGTTACATTTTCTATGAGTGTAACTATTTAAAATTTAAAATGAAAAGAATTTTTTAGGATCCGTAGGTAAAATCAAGGACCATTAAAATTTCACGCGCGTGTCTGTAAGTCGCAACCCTTCTACACAGACAAAATACAGTATCCTCAAGGTAGGAATGTGTCTGGGGTGGAGAAGAAAAGAGGGGTCCCCACACTTCGTTTGTTGCGTTTATTTTCAGCGGTACAACCCCAATAAAAAAAATATAGACCTCAAATGTAAATATAGACCTTCTGTGTAAACGCGTACCCTACTTTCGTTTCTTTTATCGGTGTAAATAAGAATAAAACGTTCACAAAAGTCTGTCACGAAGTTGTAACTTTAGGAATTAAATGTAGCTAAGCAGTGTAGCTAGTTTTCTTGAAATGGGTTGTACCGTCAAGTCAGGCTAGGGGAGCAAGTAGAAGGGAGGACACGCCCATTACACCAGACACACTCCTAGTCTGAGGCTACTGTATTTCAAACTTTGGGTTTATATTCTTTGTATTGTCCCACATATAGGAAAAATATATCGGTAACAAAAAAAATGACCTTGGGGTAGTATAAGGAAAAATTATAAAGATGAAAAATTTTATTTCTGGTAATACTACGTGTGGGGTTTCAAATAAAACTAGAAGTTATTCTGATTACGAATATGTAGGTTTATTTGACGAAGAAATTAATATGTTGGCGCTAACACTTAGTGTCAGATATCATTCTCCCCTCCCCCTCTAACTTGAACACGGCGTGACCTACAAATTTGAATACAACTTATTTGGATTTGAAATTAAATTACAGCGCGAAATCATATATTATAGTTTTTTGAACGACGAATACAACTTAATTTAACCACAAAATGATGGAATGCGTTTTAAAAGCTGTTTTGTGAGATTTGATACAAACAATAGTCATTAAAAGATGGATTGTATTATCATTGATTTCTCTTTATTAGAGTCTGTAGGTAAAACCAATGACCTCTATAACTCCACGCGCGTGTCCGTCTGTCTGTACAATTTAAACTGCTGCTGGAAAGACTTTGACTTTATAAAAATAAGTCTCCCTATATGTCTAAGGACCCTATGTCGTGCGGTTTTAACACACGCTTGGCTCTTTTATTTGTCATTCAATGCTAGGACAATTTTTTTTTAAATTTGAACCTAACCTAACCTAACCTAACCTAACCTTAATTAATCGAACCTATCCTTACTTAACCTAACCTGACATAACCTTACGTAACCCTACTTAACTTAACCTAAGTTGTATACAGGATGCTTCCAAGCTATATAGCCTATTCCAAAACTTTAGGATTTGGTTCCTTGGGTCAAAAAAGTGAAAAAGTTCCTATGAACATAACTTATGTTATAAAATGCTTAGTTTTTCATCTGTCCGCCATTTTGTATTTTTTACAAAAACAAAAATTAATTAGATACCGAGTCCAAATTTGGTAAACACATCTATTATCAATGCGACGAAAACCAGGACTTTCTTTTACATGTTTCCAAAAAGGCGCCCGTTTAAAGTTTCTTGTAAAGTAAATAATTTTTCACTACACTACTATGAGTTCAGCTGTTTTCGTTATGTGTTTACAACCTGAGAAACATCATATTTTCAACAGCTGTCTGATTTTCCATTCTAGAGTGGAAAATGTTATTTTCTGCACTAGCAGATGATGTTGAAAATAGCTGTGGGAAACTAAGATGCGTTGAAAAGCTCTTGTGTATTCTAGTAAATTACCAAGATTAAATAAAAAAAATTAATTTAATGCATAATAGCAAACCAATATGTCCTCTACAATAAGTCCACCTGAATTAAATTTTACATAGAAAAATAATCAGCTGTAAAATATCCTTTAAAATATAGGCCTAAAATATGATTTAAAAAACCTCTAGTGTGTTCTAGTAAACTACCAAGATCCGTTTAATTTTTTTTTTAACGATGTCTCGTTTTTATTCCGTAGTGTAGTGAAAAGTATCGTTCAAAACACGAGCGAAATTGTTTTGCATATTATCGACCATATTTGAAGTGCTCGATAAATCTCGCACTTCAAACATATGGTCTCGAACATGCATTACCCCACTTTCCACTCTTGTTATGAAATATACTATTTGATATATTTTCACATTAAAAACTAAACGTTTTAGAGTATATGTTCAAAAGACAATTTTTTACTTATTTTGAGCCAAGGAATTATAACCTGAAGGTTTGGAACCTAGTTTGGAAACACCCTTTATATTTACTTTCTCACATATAGTCTACCAAGTGTCCTTAAAGTCCCCCCCCCCTATTATTATTATTTTTTTTATTAATGGAAATAGACAGATTTGCTTTGGGGAAAGTTTAGACAACCAAAGGAGGAGTTTTTTGAAGTATCGAAATTTTCAACCCTTACCCCCAAAATGGGGTAGTTTGGGGGTAAGTTAAGAATTTTAAATAGTGACCCCCTATTGAATGATACCTCATTTTAAAGGTCTTTTAAAAATAAGAATAATGGTGCAAACCAGAGGTCTCTAAGTTCATCCTATCCAACATAGCGACCAATCGAATTGTGAATTTTACGTTAATAATTACACCGGAAATCTTAGGAAATGTACAACATGCTTTTGAGTCCAGAATCTATTTCTGCCAATAAGTAAATGGTAGCCATTTCGAGAGCTTAATCTGGGCTAAAAACAACAAGGTAAGGGCTCTTACCATCATTTTACCAACATAGAGCAGTTTGTAATGTAATAAAAACAACCGGAGTTAGTAGGTTAACATTCACAATTCGATTGGTCGGTATGTTGGATAGGATGAACTTAGAGACCTCTGGTTTGCGCCATTATTCTTATTTTGAAAAGACCTTTAAAATGAGGTATCACTCAATAGGGGTTGCTATTTAAAATTCTTGACTTACCCCCAAAACTACCCAATTTTGGGGGTAAGGGTTGAAAATGTTGATACTTCAAAAAACTCCTCCTTTGGTTATCTAAACTTTCCCCAAAGCAAATCTGTCTATTTCCATTAATAAAAAAAATAATACCGGGGGGGGACTTTTAGGACACTTGGTATAGAAAGGGTAAAAAAAAACGACTTTTTTTATCCATTTTGAGGCCTACATGAATTCAGAAAAACTGTTTTTTTCTAATCTGACATCTAAGCTGTGCTCTAGAGCTTACAAATGTGAGTATATTTTGCCTCTCTCGTTACTATTTTAAATTTTTCCATAAAAAAAAATACAAAATTACGATTTTCTCAAAATCGGCTCCAACGATTTTGATTAAATTTTGCTCAAGTTTAGTCTTTAAGAACTCCAACGAAACGTATTGGCCGCCATCTTTTAAAAAATTCCGTTTCGTGAATTATCGGTAATGTCTCAAAATCGGCTTTACCAATATCGTTCAAATTTTATTGTAATTTGAAAATTAATAACTAAAACACGTCTGTAAAATCGTAAATAAAGAGCAAACCTTGACCCATGTCACTTAGAGCTAGCTGAGGACTTGTTTATGGCATAAAGCAAATCATATTTAAATATACAGGGTGGTCAAAAAGTCGTGTCGAACTGTAAGTGGTGACTGCATGAATCAAAATAAAGAAAAACGTTCCTATAAGCATATATCCGGAAATGCTTCGATTTCTTTCTGTCGGCCATTTTGTGTTTGTTTTTTTAAAAAATAAATTTACAGCTTTAAATTATTAATATTTCGAGTGGAAATTTGGAATACACATTTTCTATGCACAGGTTTACCAGTATAGCAAGAATCAAAACTTTATCTTATAAATTTTCAAAATGGCGTCCGTTTACATTTTTTTGTAAAGTTAATGGTTTCAGAGATATCAAATATTTAAAATTTCAAACAGTCGCGTTTTCCACAATTTTTTTTTTTTTTTCTTGATGTACATAATGTAGCATAAAAATGTGTTCTCTGTTTGAAGTTATTTGTTAATGATGGAAGTTCAATTTTATTATTATTCATTTCTTCGGACATTTGCCATCATATGTGTGTTAAAAATCAAAACACGACGTTTCGGGAATAAGAATCAATTCCCGTTATCAACAAATAAATTATAGTCAATTAAAATTACTTACTTTTTTAAGAATACATTAGTAGTAAAAACCCCACAAAACAAATTTTCATTACATTAATTATTTTTTTAATATTAAATTTAATTTTTTATAATATTTACGATCATGAATCAAAACGTATCATATATTTTATTATCTTACCGTACTTTTTTTTATAATTATTCCCAACCTGCAATTCTTTATTAATTTAGAAAGATATAAACGTCATTTATAGAGACAAAAAAATCGAAATTATTTAAGACGATTTCTAAAAAATTCAACCTAATTTTATTATCTCACATAGATAATGTGAGATAATGTGGCTGTATTACAGCCATTCTTTTGTTACGGACGTGACAGTTACATGCATTACATCTTGGAAAAAAAGAAAAGTTAATTTTATTTTGTAAATTGTTAAAGCTCAACTGGTAGGTAATTTGTAATACTATTTTTGCACTAAATTTTAAAATGATCGATATTATTGGTTTTGATGTATAGTTCAACTAAGTTGGAGTTACGGACGTGACTTGGAAAAGCACTTGTCTTCTGACATACTGTTACAATTGTTAAAAAGTCTGTTAATTTCTTGGGAAATTTATGAATTAAATTTTTGTCAGCTTATCGTAAGATAAATACCTTCTTAAAAACATTACTGTTCAATCTTAAAATCCTGTAATATTTCAATTAAAAAATTGATAAAACGTTACGGACGTGACACTGGTTTGTTACGGACGTGACACTGGTTTGTTACGGACGTGACAATAAACTCAACAGTCTGTTAAAAGTACTTTATTTTACATTAAAAAGTTTTCAGTGCTCTTCTTACATTTTTTTAGTTAAAGTAAGACTTATTTGATTTATAAAAGAACATAAACAAACTTAATTACATCTTAAATATGTGTTTGAATCAGGAGGAAATATTGTGAAATTGTTAGGAAAATGTATTCGTTATTAATGAAACAGTTATCATGTTTGTAAGCCACAATAACTTGTTCATAAAGTTCACTGATGTTCTTGGTAATTTACTGACAATTAGTCACTGATAAATATAAAGTGACTAGATGACTGTATACCAATTTCAGAGATGAAAATATGCACAAAATAAAGAATTCTGCTACAAGATATTGTTGGTAATATTAAGTTAAGGTATTTTAAGACTTTAATAAACTTTTTACTGAGAAATTCAGAAAATAATTTTTTTAGTGTTAGGTGTATGTTGGTAAAGAATGGCTGATTACTGTAATTCCATTCACCTAAATTGGATTTTAAGAATTAGGCATTTTAACGATTTTTTTTAATCGTAAATCCTGAAATAAAATTTAAACAGATGGCAACCAACACGTTTTTAACGGATCCTTCAAGGATACATTGAACAAAAATTTAATCAAAATTTGTTTAGTCTATTTTGAGAAAATAAATTTTATTTGATATCGAAAATTTTGAAATAACGAAATAATAAATTTGATAAAAATCGGTCCAACAGTTTTATACAGGATGGAATATAAAACGGATTCTTTAAAAATAAAAAAATGATTGGAGGGCCTCAAAATATTTTACTATAGTCAAAAATTAAAATCATTCAATTAATTCACAATATTTCCTAATTTTAAGCCAACAATTTTTTATATCAAATAAAAATCTACATTTCATTATACCACACCACTATTATACAAAATTTTAATAAACAATATTACTAAATACAACAAAAGTTCAACACCGATTTAAAAAAAAAATGTTTCAAACTCACCTTCTTTTAAATAATGTTTGTCAAACAACACTAAAAAACACGAACAAAAAATATCGTCAATAAAAAATAACCAAAGTTCGTCGACACTATATAGTTTGAAGATCAAGTAGGCACTAGGCGGGGAAAGGTGGAACGAAGCTAATATAGGAGGAAGTGACCTGCGCAAAGCAATGCGCGTTAGACATCAACCTGTCAAGGTCAAAGTGAATGAAATTATTGTAATCAGCTGTTTGTATTGTTGCGTTCTTTGTTAGTAAATTTTGATTTTCTATTTTTATAACGTTTTAACAAACTTAAAACAACTTATAAATTAAGTAACTGGACAATTTTAGAAAAAAAATTTGGTTCTGTATTAATAATAATTGGTAAATAATCAAAATGAACTTCTACCGCATTTTAGTCTAATAAGACTTAATTATTACGTGAGCAGAAATGTAGCACAAGTTTTTCAAGGACGACTTCCATGGTTCAATTTAGTTTTTAAAGTCTATCTATCTGTAAGTCGCAACCAGTCTACACAGACAAGACGATAAATCCTGTATAATTCAAACTTTGCGTTTATATTCTTTGTATTGTCCCACAAATAGGAAAACTATAGCGGTAATAGTAAAATGACCTTGGGGAAAACTAGTTACAAAATTTTATTTTTAGAAATATTACTTGTGGGGTATCAAATGAAATTAGAAGTTATTCTGATTTCAAATATGTATGTTTATTTGATGGAAAAAGTAATATGTAGGCGCTAGGCCAAATTTAAAGTGTCAGGATACGTGCCCCCCCTCTATCTTGAACACGGCGTGACCTACAAATTTGAATACAACTTATTTGGATTTGTAATTGCATTGCAGTGCGAAATCATATATTATAGTTTTTTGTACGACGAATACAACTTAATTTAACCACACAATGAAGAAATTTATTTGATGAAGAATATGTTGGTGCTAGCTCTCTTAAAATATTTAGACTTTTTAAAAATACCTGTCTCTAGGACCTTGAATCGCGTGGTTTTAACAATCCAAGATGGTTAAGTGATTCATTTATTTTAACAATTTGTGTTGTTTTTTTTCAAATTGGATGTTTATGAACAAATTCCTGCCTCATGAGTTTATCTTCACATTTCAATAAGTGATGTGATGCAGACTGCTGCATTAATCTATTTTGTTCTGGTAATTACACTGTCAAACCGTCGATGACAATCCCGAGGACCTAGCTGGATCTACATTTTTATTTCATGTAATCTTGGGTTAGATTCCTCTCTTTCATCTGGTCTTTCTTGACCAATTCTTGTTCTGTTCTGACCCTGACGCTATTAGAGTGTTCTAGGGCTAGGAGATTTATTTTATGTTCTTTTCTTTATACGGCGATCATGACCGGGAAGTTTTTGGCTTTTAAAACATTTTGTAACTCCCAGCTTTTAAAAATCTATGATCCACCAAAAATGATAATAACAAAATCCTTACGTATGGATCGGTCATTTAGGGATTTCTTTGTTGGTCATTAGTTTTATGCCGTTTCATTAGAAGTTCCGGCATAGTGACGTTATTAACCCTAATGTAATTAATATTTCATCATACTACACAGAAAACAGCTGTTTTCGATAACAGCTGAGAGCGACGAAAGTGATCGTATCCTAATCTCAAATTTAGAACAAGGGGAAAACGATCAGCTGACTTTCCATTGCTTTAATTTAGTTTCGTATTTGCCCACCAGGAGCGCTAATGTTTCTATCCAAAGCTGATCTTAAATAATTAATAGAATTGTCAAAACAAATAGCAAATTTTACCGCTGTATTTACGTGTTTGAAAATATATCAAATTTTGCTGGAGAATATATAAAAAATTTTCTACTTTTAATAAATTTGAAATTTTGCTGTTTAATCCCCGGCGGGAATAACGACTCAATCTCAGAACTAAACTTTTGAAACAGAAAGAAAAAGGTTGTTTACCTGGATAAACAGTTAGGATAAATCTCACTTGGCACCACCCTTTTAATAGGTGTTTGCAGTACTTTGTGTAGTGTAGGCCTGTGTGTGGTGGTTTTATCTGTGACTGCTCGTGCCTAGTTGGTACTTGTATATTATATGGATCACTCCCTGTTTTACACCGAACTAATTAAAATAATACTGCAATTTCAATATTATACGTATAGGCCTACATATATGATAATCTAACTTAACCTATTTGTGGTTATTCTTGCTACCACAAATCTACTCGAATAGGTTAGGTTATGTTGCATATTCAAGTAGACTCATGAAATTAACCTTCATAATCAGCAAAATAACAACAAAAAACAGCTATTACATACAAACAATGATTCTCGTGAGAGTGTTGCAGAAGCAGTGACCTTGGATTGCAGTGGGGGGGGGGGAACGAAGTCGCGATTATTTTTGTTTGTTATGGCAGTAGATAAATAACAGAACCTAAACATATTCATAAAAGGATGTTTTGAGTATTTTACTTACAAGGGGGGGTATAATGCACAAGTACTGCCTAGTTTAAGGTTTGAGTTTAGTTTAAATTCCCAATTGCTACTTGGCCGTGTTAGTGATTTCCATTTTTCTATTCACTTGATAACGGGAGTGGATTTATACTCTCGAAACGTCGTGTATTAATTTCTCTACACGTAAAAGTTGCCAAATCTTCGATTACAACATAGTAATATTATGAACAATCCATCGGCAAATAACTAAAAAAAACAGAATTCCATGGAGTATTCCCTCCTGTTTGTTTAATGAGCTCAGTGGATAAACTTGGCAACGTTGGACAAAATAGTCGCGAACAATTATTTAGATTTCAAAGCTTGTAAATTGTAAAACCAGATCTCATTCATTGTTGGTTAAAAACGTGACGTCATTTCTAGTTCACCCGATGTCAAAGCTGTGATTTCCCAAAACAAAATAAATCTAGGCCTACTGTATGAAATACCGGGTAAAAATTTTAAATGTTGTAGTTATTTGTTGTCTAATCCATGAGAAAATCGCATCATTGTATGCAAATATAATTTGGTTTTATTAAAACATCAGTTGTTGTTTTCATCGCTTTTTATTTGTTGCCATAGCAACGAGTTTTCCCATTGTTGGCTAATTTCAAACAAATAACCTAACCTAACCTAATTTAACATAACCTAACCTAACCTAACATAACCTAACCTAACGTAACATAACCTAACCTAACCTAACCTTACAATCTAGTAGGCGGAAAACTTGTAGTAGTTTACAATTGATTTTTTTCTTCCATCATGACTTTACAAAGACGCATAGATTCAGTGTTATTATGAATATGAACGGAGTTTATCAGCGGAGTTAAGAAAGTTTGAGTGACGGTGCAGTGTAGTCGCGTGTTAACCTTGTTGGTAAGTTTGAAACCACCGGGTCCTTTGGAGACATCAAGACACCAAGAAGACCTTCAAACTTGATACACTACAGTTATGTTAAATAGATATGTAAAAAAGTACCCTCGAGTTTCATTTTTGTATGGTCGATCAAAACAAAATGGCGGAATAACAAATTACTGGTACGTTTTCACCGAAATGATTTTATTTTGCACAATCATTACAAATTGATCATTTGAAGATAACATGAAAATGTGTAAAACTTAATAAAGAAAAATAACAGTAATAAAGTAAAAATTATTAAAATTAATTAACCTCCTAACCTAACCTAACCTAACCAACAGTTGGGAAGATCTCGAACTAAAACTGCTTTGGCCACATTAACACAATGAGGAGGACCTCCATCCTGTTGGAAAAACGTCCCTCATCTCCGGCTGAGTAAGATGAGGAACCATGTGATCAGTTAATATTGATGCGTATCTGTCTCCAGTCATTGTCTGATGGGATGTCATACAATAAAACATCATCCTTGGTGACGGCAGCACAAACAGTTACACACTTTGATTTCAAACCCTCTTCGTGTAATGTGGATTTTGTTATAATAATTACAATTATGTCTGTTTACAGATCCTGTTCGGTAAAATGTAGCTTCATCTGAGAATACAATTCCTTCATCCCACTCGGTATCTTCGTCAAGCTTTTCAATTATCTTCAAACAATCTCCCACTCGTCTGTCTGGGTTATCTTCCAGCAAGGGGTGAACTAAATCTGTTTTATTTCTTGGCATACCTTTGAACTGATGACTTTGGTATCCCAGTAGCAGATGAAACTTTTCAAAGTGGGTTGTTTGGAAATTTCAATAAAGTAGCACTTGTTCTTCATTTTCTGTAATAGAAAATCTATGGTATTTCTTTGAAACTGATCCAGTTTCTAGTGGTATAATTTTCTATTTATGAATTGATTTTCTTGATGGAAGAACCACATTTGGTTAGGTTCATTGAAAACACCTTATAGCTTCATACTTATTTTCAATCGAAGAACATTTCACTTTTTGTTAAATTCATTGTTTCTAGGTTAGATATAACACAAACTGATTGAACACAAATTGTTTCATTGTTGTGTGTTAACAAAACAACAGCTGATCGAGATTCAACAGATGTCAATGCGTATTTTAATTTGGGTAGGTTAGGTTAGGGCTTTAAGCTCTTCAAAGCTGAGTAGACGCATGGGCAAACATGGGGTGAGAGATTTTGCCTTAAAGCAGTATGTAATGTTACCAACTACACTTTTTGTTAAATTCATTGTTTCGAGGTTAGATATCACACAAACTGATTGAACACAACTAATAAATTGTTTCATTGTTGTGTGTTAACAAAACAGCTGATCGAGATTCAACGGATGACAACGCACATTTTAATTGCATTGCATTGTGGGAGGAAGTGGTTCTATCCAGAAGACTAATGTTCTTTTTGTTATTCCGCCATTTTGTTTTGATTAACCGTAAAAAATGAAACTCTAGGGTACTTTTGTACATATCTATGTAACAAAATTGTAAAGTGTCAAGTTTGTAGAATGTTCCATACGTCCGGAATATTAATTCAAACATAGCGACCTCTTCTTGGGACACCCTGTACATTGACTCCGTCAGATAATACACTCGGAACACACTTAAATAGTTAAAAAAACAAGTGTACAGTTAATTTAAAATGAAAGATTTTAGTTGTTTTTGTTTATTACAGAAGGGTGTAACGTTGTGACATTAAAAACTTGTCCTGTACCATCATATAACTAAAATATCAAGGACATTGAACAAAATATTGTGGTGAATATTATTGGGTAAACCTAACATTGTTTCAACTGACATCAGGGTCAAGGGTTGTGACGGAACTTCATGCAGGTACCCTGATTATTGGTTTTTTTGAGTTAAATTGTATACCAAAACCAAGAATTTATTTTGTACATTTCAAAATGGTGGACTTTTAAAATATTTAATGTTGAATATCTTGAAAACATTATAATTTATTTACAAGACGTAAAATATTTTATTTACTTTTCTGTAGGTTAGGTTAGGTCAGGTTAGGTTAGGTAAGGTTAGGTTAAGTCAGGTTAGGTTAGGTCAGGTTAGGTTAGGTTAGATCAGGTTAGGTTAGATTAGGTTAGGTTAGGTTACGTTAGGTTATGTCAGGTCAGGTTAGGTTAGTTCAGGTTATGTTATGTTAGGTTAGTTTAGGTTAATTTAGTATAGGTTAGGTTAAGTTAGGTCAGGATAGGTTAGGTTAGATTAGGTTTAGGTTAGGTTAGATCGTTAAGCATAAATTTTTAGGTTATCGACGAAAAACTAAAACATAAATTCTTGGTAATTGAGGAGTTAATAAAGCCATATAGGTCCTTTGTGCGGAGAAGCCTTAAATCGATTCAATATATGTGGTTGTATAATACTGCAAAGTTTAATTCCATAATTTTTATTTTAGAGGTTGGTATATAGATTTTTACATTTTTTATTTATTTATTCCTTACAGCCAAAAGATATGCATAGTTACATCCAAAAATACCAAAATACAATACAATTTGAACTAAGATTTAAGTATTAAAGGAGGGGGGGAGGGCAAGCATTATAAATTTATATACAATTATAATTTAAATTGTATAATAAACGATAAGAATTGATTATAATTTAAAGAGAATAATTATTAAAAAACGCTACACCTTATTGTGTCCCCACAATTTGATATTAACAAATAAATTGTAAAAAAAATTAATTTGGAATAATTTAGCTCTAAAATTAGCTCCCGATTAAATTTTTTTTGTAATTGTCTACAACATCCAAAATTAGCCTAAACAAAAATATTATAAAATTATGATAATTTTTAATAATAGTATTTTACTCCATTACCAAGGCATAACAAAATGAAAACGTTTCCCTTAGCCGTTTCAAAATGGCGACTAATTTAAATATTCTATATTTTGTCCCATAAGTTGATAACAGATAAAAATTACAATCCGAATTATATAAAATTAAAAGTTCGCGTGTAATTTAGAATCCCCTGTATATAACTAAGTTCAGGTAGTTATATAAGCAATGGTCTTGTAGAACAATAACCCATGAAATGAAATACAAGACAGTCATGCGTAGGTTGCGTGTAGACTCGGAACATCAAGGTCAAGAGGAAAGCAGCTGCCTACTTAGTACAGGATGAAGGTCAAGGATTTCTCGTTCCGTCTATACACCGGGCTTTCAAATTCTCACATGGATGCGTCTTCGGTCTTAGCAATACTAAATACATACTGGTTTTGAAAATTTCGTTCATTAACAATAACAAAAAAAAATTTTAATAGACACCTAGCACTCGAATAGTGTCGGAAAAGAACAAGAGTTGGTCAAGAGAGACGTGATATGAAAGATGAAAGAGAAGGATCTAACGTAAAACTACATGGAAATGTGTGTAGATCCAGCTAGGACGCTGGGGATTGCTCTTGTATTTAAAAACTAAACAATTCAAACTTTATCACAAAATAACATCAAAGTTCAAAATTATGAAGGAAACTTCAGTCAGAATTCAAAATTTCTGTCAGATTTCATTGACCACATGGTAAACGTCGAAATAAGAGATATGTTCTGCATGTAGTGTTACCAACCCCACATGTCTACGATGACAAATAGCGAAATTATTGTTTAAAATGCAATTTCGAATTTTGACTTTCAAAGGTTATGTAAGGTTAGGTTAGGGTAGGTTATGTAAGGATAGGTTAGGTTAGGTTAGGTTATGTAAGGTTAGGCTAGGTTAGGTTGGGTTATGTAAGGTTAGGCTAGGTTATTTAAGATTAGGTTAGGTTATGTAAGGATAGGTTAGGGTAGGTTATGTAAGGATAGGTTAGGATATTTAAGGTTAGGTTAGGTTATGTTAGGTTAGGTTATGTAAGGTTAGGTTAGGTTAGGTTATGTAAGGTTAGGCTAGGTTATTTAAGGTTAGGTTAGGTTATGTTAGGTTAGGTTAGGTTATGTAAGGTTAGGTTAGGTTGTGTAAGGTTAGGCTAGGTTATTTAAGGTTAGGTTAGGTTATGTAAGGATAGGTTAGGTTAGGTTATTTAAGGTTAAGTTAGGTTATTCAAGGTTAGATTAGGTTAGGATAGGAAACCTTCTGACTACCACTGTTTGAGTGGGGGTACTCTTATTGAAGAGAATCCTCTCCGAAAGGATCTAAGTGAAATTCTTCTGAATTTTCCTTTTTATAAAATTCCTAAACGACAGACCAATCCTTGAAATAAAGATGTGTCCTGACAAATCCAGGATATCAGACGACTTCGGTTCAAAAATTCCCATCATCTCATGTCATGACTAAATAACTTTCCATGAATTAAACAAGCGAAAGTAGGAGAAAAGACATTTTAAACCCTGACTCACCCGCGTTCTCAAATGATGCTTCATTTCTAAATGGTACATAACCGTAAGAGTATGGCGTGGTGAGTGTGGGGTGGGGGGTACAGGACATGACTCGGTGAAAGTCGTGGTGTAAGAATGCGGAAACACGCACACACTCTGGGGGCAGTCTCTGTAACTAAGTTATATTTGTCATAGATACAGTGATCTGTTGATCTGTGATTGAATATAATAAGTAATGTGCAACACGTAACGTACAATTATGTGCTTTTTTTAAAAAAACGGAGCGATGGATTTTGTTGAAATTTTGTGAAATCCAAGAAAGCGACGTCCTATAGTTGAGAAGAATCATTGTGGTACTTACCCAGCCCCATCATAACATGTAGTACAAGCAGATCCTCTAAATATAAACTAGATTTTAGGGTTTTTAAACCTTGTAGGAAATGTTAAATTGTATTGGTAGATCAAGAAACACTACGCTCGTGTCAGTGACTGAGCATTGGATCTCATAATTAGAAGAATATCACATTTTCCTTAGAGGTCAGAATTTTAAATTACATTTTTAACAATAACTTCGCTATTTGTCATCGTAGAGATGTGGGGTTGGTATCATTACATGCAGAATTGAAATCTGCAGATTTGTATCTAATTTAGTGTGTTATAAGTTGAATAACAAACAAGAAATCATCGAAACATTGTTTAAAATGCCGCCATTTTGAAATTTTCGAAACCATTTTTTTGTGAATATAAAGTAGCTTCTATATAACCACATTTGTCCCCTATACAAAATATCATGTTGCTATTTTAATTTCTATAATTATTATCGTGCTTAGTGCAGCGAGCGGAAGGTCCTTCTAATAGGTAGTTTCGAGGCCCGGCAGGGCGAGACACTGACACGACCGTAGCGAGTGAAGCCTTTAAATCTACCAATACAATTTAACATTTCCAATAAAACTTGTGTAACAACTGTTTTAAACAAACACACTACTGGATAAGACTCCTTGATCTACCAATACAATTTAACATTTCCAATACAACTTGTGTACCAACTGTTTTATACAAAATTACCCTACTGGATAAGATTCCTAAATCTACCAATACAATTTAACATTTCCAATAAAACCTGTGTACCAACTGCTTTAAACAAAATTACCCTCCTTAATAAGACTCCTTGTTCTACCAATACAATTTAACATTTCCTACAAGACACAAGAAACCAACTTTTAGGCGTTACATTTAGAGGATCTCCTTGTATTACATTGTATAGGGCTGGGTAAGTACCACGATGTTTGATTTTCTTTCAAATAAAGAAGAGTTATGTCCATTTTATTGTCGGATATATTTAAACATTCTTATTAAGCTTGATTATCATGTGGGGAATGAAAGTTTGTAGAGCTGTGATATTTGGTTGAGAGAAAGTCCCACTGCGCAGGCCTAGATCCAGACCAGGTCACGTGCCCCTTCGCAGCGCACGCATTCTACTTTGCATACACCAATGCGCCTGCGCCTTCCTGTATAACGGTCGGGAATGTCTGATTAAGGTGCTTTCGGAAATCTGTAAAAGGTATCGTAGGTTCCATATTGGATTTACAGTTGTTTTTTTGTTATAGAATAAATTTGGGAGATCAAGGTTACAGAAAACAGAAACACTGATTTACGACATCCCGTCCGTCCGTCGTCGTTGTCGTCTGTACGTAAACATTCAAAATATTAAGTCAGACAACAATGTGACCAAAATATGAGTCTTAACACACGCCCTAAATTACACGTATAAACCGTCGTCTCAAGTGACATTCCCCGTGAAGAAGGCGATTTATGATCGAAACGTTGACACACTAATGTTGGGTATTAGAGTAAAAAGTAGAAATGACTTTCAACTTTTTTATTTTAGTATCTGCTTTTATTACAGTGTATGATTTGTATTACTGCAAATTTATATTTACTTTATTGTGTTACAAGTTGAATACACAAGAGATATGAACAAAAAACTGTTCAATATGACCGACATTTTGATTCGATTTTCCTGAATTTTTATAGGGTTCTATATAAGCACACTACAGTCCTCTACAACAAATTTCATGTTTCTATCTTAATTTTTGTGGCCGCTATCGTGCTTACGTACAGACGACAACGACGATGGACGGACTCGCTGAAAATCACGTTTTTAAAGTATACGACAATGCTAAAACGCACTAAACTTCTTTGAAAGAAAAATTGATGAATGCGGAGAGTAGGATGTTGAGGAATGTGGAAATAGACAGGACATCGCGCTATGTGGGGTAGATACGACAGGAGAGGTTGTTGGAAACAGAAGGAGGCCGCAATGGAGATGGCTGCAGGACTTGGAGAGACCTTACTTGGGAAGCCAAAGGATAACAAGACCTGTAGAGCCCCACATAGGCCCTATAGGCTATCTTGTATACAGAAAGTTATGTGATAGTTCAAAAAGTCAATGTAGGCTATGCAGTGAATTACAGCCTGGACCAATTTTATTATAATTTAGTATGTAGGCTTATTTTGACCAAATAACAGAACTATTTTTGTTTTTATAGATGACATAAAATTTAGGAATAGCCGTCATAAGAAAAAGCATAAAATTACGATTTTATATGAAACGTCACCAACGATTTTGATGAAACACTGCTCGAGTGTAGTCTATAACGGAACGATTTGGTCGCCACCTCTCGAAAAATTCATAATTTAGCCTATCTGTATAAAAACAAAAATTCAGGCTGTTATAAAATACGTAATTTCTCAAAATCAGCTCTACCGATTTCGTTTAAATTTTAATGATAAGTGAAGATTAACATCGTGTACAAAATCGCAAGTAAAATATTACGGTTCAGAAATTATTTGGAGAAAATAAACGTTGAACGCTATTAAAAGTTCGATTTGATTCTAACGCTGAGAATGTGTTTAGAAGCAACAGCCGATTTTCACAAATTACGTAGTTTATTTTATACTTACTGAGCCCTATTGCCGATTTTTGTTTTTTAGAGATAACTCACAAACCGACATTTTTGGAGAGATGAAAACCAAATATTTTCTTTTGAGTCCTTAGAAGCTACACTTGAAGAAAGTTTGATCGAAATCGTAAAAGCTGATTTTGAGAAATTACGTATTTTATAATTTCTCGGCCCCATTCGAGATGATTTTTTTTTTTTTTTTTTTTTTTTTTTTTTTTTTTTTTTTTTTTTTTTTTTTTTACAGAAAACAATCTTTGAGAGATGGACTCTACATCGTTTCGTTTATTTGGGTCCTTAGAAGCTACACTAATCTTATACAAAGTTTAATAAAAATCGTAAAAACCAATTTTGAGAAATAAACGTATTTGACTATAATTTCGTGGTCACATTGAATTTTTTTATTTTATTTTTTTACCAATAACTCCAAATATATTTTTTTGGAAACCAAATATTTTCGTTTGGGTCTTTAGTAGCTAAGTTTGATAAAAATCGTAAAAGTAGATTTTGAGAAAATCGTAATTTTATGGTTTTTGTTATGACAAATACTCCCAAAATTTGTTTTATCAGACAATTTGAAAAAGAAAAAATGTCCGGAGATATGTCCAAAATATGCCCACATATCAAACTTGATAAAAATCGGTCCGTTTGGGGCTGTAGAACACTGCAGATAAGACAGAAAATAGATACACAGGTATCATTCCAAAACTCACTTTATTCACAAAAACATCGTTTTTTGACACAAGTAAAAAAAATATCTAAAACAACAACTTTTTAATTGCACTCCTTCCTGTTTTCTTACAAGAATAACCTAAAAAAAATCATTTACCGGTAATTGTTCAATATACTCCAAAGTAATTAAACAAACAGTACTACCAACATTGCAAATTAAAACTTGTACCGAGTAACTCTCACAACAAATATTTCGGTCGTAGGAAAAGAAAACCAATAAAAAAAAAGAGAAGTAAAAGAAGACAGAAGACCGACTTCCGGTTTAAAGGCGCGAGTGAAGTGGCCTACTGGCCTAGTAAACATAACAGGTGTGGCCTGACCATCGACGTGAGTAAAGCTCTAATCGACTTTCTTTAGTTTCGATACAATCGAAGCGTACACTGTGAATAAATAAATGGAAATTACTTTCATGGTGGAGTAGAAAATCGAATTTACTTGGGCATTTACATACGGAAGTTTCTAATTTAATTTGATAGGCAAGCTGATCTGCTGATATGATTGAAAGTCGGCCTTGTCATTGACATAAGGTAATCATCAATTCCAATATTACAACTGGAATTTATTTTATTTGCTGTAGGCTACATTAAATTTTAAAAATCTATTTATCAAGTTATTGGAGCCATATTTCTACTTATTCAGCCCCATCATGGAATGTAATACGAACAGATCTTCTAAAACTTAATTAATACTAAAATGTTGGTTACTTGGGTCTTGTAAGAATTACTGTTAGATCCTTAGAATCGGTTATTCTTACAATAAGCCAGTTATACGAATACAAAACTTATGTATAACAATACAAAGCTTAGTAAACAAATACAAAGCTTATTTAACAAATACAAAGCTTAGTAAACAAATACAAAGCTTAGTAAACAAATACACATCTTATTTATACAAATACAAAGCTTAGTAAACAAATACAAAGCTTAGTAAACCAATACAAATCTTATTTAACAAATACACATCTTATTTATACGAATACTAGGTTTATGTATAACAATACAAAACTTAATAAACAAATACAAAGCTTATTTAACAAATACAAAGCTTAGTAAACAAATACAATACTTATTTATACAAATACAAAGCTTAGTAAACAAATACAAAGCTTAGTAAACACATACAAAGCGTAATTAACAAATACACATCTTATTTATACGAATACTTGGTTTATGTATAACAATACTAAGCTTAGTAAACAAATACAAAGCTTAGTAAACAAATACAAAGCTTAGTAAACAAATACAAAACTTATTTAACAAATACACATCTTATTTATACGAATACTAGGCTTTTGTATACGAATACAAATCTATTAAACAAATACAAATCTTATTAAACAAATACAAATTTTATTAAACAAATACAAATCTATTAAAAAATACAAATTTTATTAAACAAATTAACCGTGATCGCCGCTATGTAAAACATGATTTTAATCTATTATTAGGTAGGTTGACTGAAGCAAGGGATAGTTAAACTAGAATATATAACAGCTGTGTTGTCCGAGGTGTTACAGATCCAAATACTTACCCAGATACGAAGTGTAATAGGAATAAACTATTCGACATCTGTTATTTGGTTCATCTTCACGTTTCAAGGACGCTTGAAAGTGATTTTCGACATGCCTTTACATGAAATTTGTTATATTCGACTATAGTGTGCTATATAAAACCCTATTGTAATTCCAAAAATTAAAATATTGTAATGACGATTATTTTAAACAGTTTTTTGTTTATATTTAGGGTCTTTTTGATCTTAAATGAGATTTAAAATATGTGATATTTATACAGTTACAGTATCCTCAAGGTAAGAAATGTGTCTGAGATGGATAAGAAAAGAGGGACCCCACACTTCGTTTGTTGGGTTTGCTTTCAGCGGTACAACCCCAATAAAAATATATAGACCTTAAATGCTTCTGTATAAATGCGTACCCTACTTTCGTTTCTTTTATCGGTGTAAATAAGAATAAAACGTTTACAAAAGTCTGTCACGAAGTTGTAACTTTAGTAATTAAATGTAGCTAAGCAGTAATTTGGATAGCTAGTTTTCTTGGAATGGGTTGTACCGTCAAGTCAGGCTAGGGAACCAAGTAGAAGGAAGTACACGCCCCTTACACCAGACACAATCCTAGTCTGAGGCTACTGTACAATCCGTTGGTGGGATGAGACCCATGTGAGCGTAGTGAGTGGATTAGCATCAAATAAATAGAAAAGTTTCTCAAAACAATATCTCAGGAAATAAACTACTATCAGAATCTTACATGACTGTTCTGTCATTTTTCACTTTAACTTCCCCCTACTATGTCTTCATCCCAACCCTACAGTGTAAAGCTAATAGGATGAATACCACCAGGCAAAAGGTGTTCCATACAGAACCTGTGGAATATTTGGTTACTTACAATATTAACTTTACCTTACTATACTGGGCTCAACGAATGACGGAGACATTTCCCTGGCCAGAGATTAGGTAAGCGTCTTCTCTGGAGAACAGATCCTTCGCTGACAAGAAGTCCCTGAGACAGATCGTTGCCATGATTACCGGACATGGCCATATCCGGAGTCACTTAAACAAGGTAGGACAACTACCTAATTGTCGTCTTTGCGGTCTTCTACCTGAGACCACAGTACACATTTTGTTTGAGTGCGTGGTCCTGGAGTAAAAAAGAAGAAGAATCTTGGGACCCCAACAATCAGACATAAATTTTGACAAGAACGCCATGCAAAATATCCTGGAGCTTGTTAGAAGCACTGGTCTTTGTAAGGTGAACAAGAAAGGGGAGCATAATAGGCTCATATATGTGCTCGAGGCCAATTAATTAGAGCTTCAGCAATATGTCCCCAAAGAAAATGAAAACTACTGTGCTTTTGTGCAAGATGTCACAGCAACTTGATGGAGCATGCCTTTCATGATGACTATCAGATTTCCTCGACACAATAGATCTCTAAAGGTAATGGTGCTTTTAACCTCCTACTACTAGTGTCTTAGAGTTAGTTAGTGTCTTTTAGTCTCAGTTGGTGTCTTTTAGTCTCAGTTAGTGTCTTTTAGTCTCAGTTGGTGTCTTTTAGTCTCAGTTAGTGTCTTTTAGTCTCAGTTGGTGTCTTTTAGTCTCAGTTGGTGTCTTTTAGTCTCAGTTAGTGTCTTTTAGTCTCAGTTAGTGTCTTTTAGAGTTAGTTAGTGTCTTTTAGTCTCAGTTGGTGTCTTTTAGTCTCAGTTAGTGTCTTTTAGTATCAGTTAGTGTCTTTTAGTCTCAGTTAGTATATTTTAGTCTCAGTTAGTGTCTTTTAGAGTTAGTTAGTGTCTTTTAGTCTCAGTTGGTGTCTTTTAGTCTCAGTTGGTGTCTTTTAGTCTCAGTTAGTGTCTTTTAGTCTCAGTTAGTGTCTTTTAGAGTTAGTTAGTGTCTTTTAGTCTCAGTTGGTGTCTTTTAGTCTCAGTTAGTGTCTTTTAGTCTCAGTTAGTGTCTTTTAGTCTCAGTTAGTATATTTTAGTCTCAGTTAGTGTCTTTTAGAGTTAGTTAGTGTCTTTTAGTCTCAGTTGGTGTCTTTTAGTCTCAGTTAGTGTCTTTTAGTCTCAGTTGGTGTCTTTTAGTCTCAGTTAGTGTCTTTTAGTCTCAGTTAGTGTCTTTGAGTCTCAGTTAGTGTCTTTTAGTCTCAGTTAGTGTCTTTTAGTCTCAGTTGGTGTCTTTTAGTCTCAGTTAGTGTCTTTTAGTCTCAGTTAGTGTCTTTTAGAGTTAGTTAGTGTCTTTTAGTCTCAGTTGGTGCAGATAGTGTCTTTTAGTGTCTTTTAGTCTCATTTAGTGTCTTTTAGTGTTCGTTAGTGTTCGTTAGTGTTCGTTAGTGTCCTTTAGTCTCAGTTAGTGTCTTTTAGTGTTCGTTAGTGTCCTTTAGTCTCAGTTAGTGTCTTTTAGTGTTTGTTAGTGTCCTTTAGTCTCAGTTAGTATCTTTTAGTCTCAGTTATAGCTTTTAATCTCAGTTAGTGTCTTTTAGTGTTTGTAAGTGTCTTTTAGTCTCAGTTAGTATCTTTTAGTCTCAGTTAGTGTCTTTTAGTGTTTGTAAGTGTCTTTTAGTCTCAGTAAGTGTCTTTTAGTGTTCGTTAGTGTCCTTTAGTCTCAGTTAGTATCTTTTAGTCTCAGTTAGTGTCTTTTAGTGTTCGTTAGTGTCCTTTAGTCTCAGTTAGTATCTTTTAGTCTCAGTTAGTGTCTTTTAGTGTTCGTTAGTGTCCTTTAGTCTCAGTTAGTATCTTTTAGTCTCAGTTAGTGTCTTTTAGTGTTCGTTAGTGTCCTTTAGTCTCAGTTAGTATCTTTTAGTCTCAGTTAGTGTCTTTTAATCTCAGTTAGTGTCTTTTAGTGTTTGTAAGTGTCTTTTAGTCTCAGTTAGTATCTTTTAGTCTCAGTTAGTGTCTTTTAGTGTTTGTAAGTGTCTTTTAGTCTCAGTTAGTGTCTTTTAGTGTTCGTTAGTGTCCTTTAGTCTCAGTTAGTGTCTTTTAGTCTCAGTTGGTGTCTTTTAGTCTCAGTTAGTGTCTTTTAGTCTCAGTTAGTGTCCTTTAGTCTCAGTTAGTGTCTTTTAGTGTCTTTTAGTCTCAGTTAGTGTCTTTTAGTGTTCGTTAGTGTTCGTTAGTGTCCTTTAGTCTCAGTTAGTGTCTTTTAGTGTTCGTTAGTGTCCTTTAGTCTCAGTTAGTGTCTTTTAGTGTTTGTTAGTGTCCTTTAGTCTCAGTTAGTGTCTTTTAGTGTTCGTTAGTGTCCTTTAGTCTCAGTTAGTATCTTTTAGTCTCAGTTAGTGTCTTTTAATCTCAGTTAGTGTCTTTTAGTGTTTGTAAGTGTCTTTTAGTCTCAGTTAGTATCTTTTAGTCTCAGTTAGTGTCTTTTAGTGTTTGTAAGTGTCTTTTAGTCTCAGTTAGTGTCTTTTAGTGTTCGTTAGTGTCCTTTAGTCTCAGTTAGTATCTTTTAGTCTCAGTTAGTGTCTTTTAGTGTTCGTTAGTGTCCTTTAGTCTCAGTTAGTATCTTTTAGTCTCAGTTAGTGTCTTTTAGTGTTCGTTAGTGTCCTTTAGTCTCAGTTAGTATCTTTTAGTCTCAGTTAGTGTCTTTTAGTGTTCGTTAGTGTCCTTTAGTCTCAGTTAGTATCTTTTAGTCTCAGTTAGTATCTTTTAGTCTCAGTTAGTGTTTTTTAGTGTTTGTAAGTGTCTTTTAGTCTCAGTTAGTGTCTTTTAGTGTTCGTTAGTGTCCTTTAGTCTCAGTTAGTATCTTTTAGTCTCAGTTAGTGTCTTTTAGTGTTCGTTAGTGTCCTTTAGTCTCAGTTAGTATCTTTTAGTCTCAGTTAGTGTCTTTTAATCTCAGTTAGTGTCTTTTAGTCTCAGTTAGTATCTTTTAGTCTCAGTTAGTGTCTTTTAATCTCAGTTAGTGTCTTTTAGTGTTTGTAAGTATCTTTTAGTTTCAGTTAGTATCTTTTAGTCTCAGTTAGTGTCTTTAAGTGTTTGTAAGTGTCTTTTAGTCTCAGTTAGTGTCTTTTAGTGTTCGTTAGTGTCCTTTAGTCTCAGTTAGTATCTTTTAGTCTCAGTTAGTGTCTTTTAATCTCAGTTAGTGTCTTTTAGTCTCAGTTAGTGTCTTTTAGTCTCAGTTAGTGTCTTTTAGTGTTTGTTAGTGTCCTTTAGTCTCAGTTAGTGTCTTTTAGTGTTCGTTAGTGTTCGTTAGTGTCCTTTAGTCTCAGTTAGTGTCTTTTAGTGTTCGTTAGTGTCCTTTAGTCTCAGTTAGTGTCTTTTAGTGTTCGTTAGTGTCCTTTAGTCTCAGTTAGTGTCTTTTAGTGTTCGTTAGTGTCCTTTAGTCTCAGTTAGTATCTTTTAGTCTCAGTTAGTGTCTTTTAATCTCAGTTAGTGTCTTTTAGTGTTTGTAAGTGTCTTTTAGTCTCAGTTAGTGTCTTTTAGTGTTCGTTAGTGTCCTTTAGTCTCAGTTAGTATCTTTTAGTCTCAGTTAGTGTCTTTTAGTGTTCGTTAGTGTCCTTTAGTCTCAGTTAGTATCTTTTAGTCTCAGTTAGTGTCTTTTAGTGTTCGTTAGTGTCCTTTAGTCTCAGTTAGTATCTTTTAGTCTCAGTTAGTGTCTTTTAGTGTTCGTTAGTGTCCTTTAGTCTCAGTTAGTATCTTTTAGTCTCAGTTAGTGTCTTTTAATCTCAGTTAGTGTCTTTTAGTGTTTGTAAGTATCTTTTAGTCTCAGTTAGTATCTTTTAGTCTCAGTTAGTGTCTTTTAGTGTTTGTAAGTGTCTTTTAGTCTCAGTTAGTGTCTTTTAGTGTTCGTTAGTGTCCTTTAGTCTCAGTTAGTATCTTTTAGTCTCAGTTAGTGTCTTTTAATCTCAGTTAGTGTCTTTTAGTCTCAGTTAGTATCTTTTAGTCTCATTTAGTGTGTTTTAGTCTCAGTTAGTGTCTTTTAGTGTTCGTTAGTGTCCTTTAGTCTCAGTTAGTGTCTTTTAGTGTTTGATAGTGTCTTTTAGTTTCAGTTAGTGTCTTTTAGTGTTCGTTAGTGTCCTTTAGTCTCAGTTAGTATCTTTTAGTGTTCGTTAGTGTCCTTTAGTCTAAGTTAGTATCTTTTAGTGATAGTTTTAAAAACTATTTTGTTTAATTTTAATAGATAAGTTTCGAATCGGTATTTTTTATTGGTGGCTGTAGTACATTGCACGGATTATGTTATTTAATAAATGGTGCAAAAACATTACAAAAACGTTACAAAAACATTGCATAATCTTTCTCACTTACCAAAACGAAATTGAAACTAATTGTCATCAAAAAATGTATTTCGATAGTTGTCAATCAAAAAGTGGAAAAGAACTGTATTTCCAAAATGGCTACAGTCTACATGTATTGTAAAGTTAATGGATTTAAAGATATCCAATATTAAAAATTTTAAACAGTCATCATTTCCACAATTTATCAGATAAAATTTTCATTCTTGATATACTGATAACATGTGTACCAAATTTCGAATCGAAATCTTTATAATTTCAAAATTACAATTTTTTTGAAAACACAAAATGGCCGACAGATGGTAAATTATGCGTTTCTGAACACATCTTTACAGGTACTTTCTTCTTTATTTTGACCCTTATAACCACCATTTAAAGTTTAACATAACATTTCCAGAACACTCTGTATAAATAAGGACTTGAAGTGTGTACTGTAAACACGTCCTCAGCATGTTGTATTTGATTAAAATCAAGTTTTTAATGACAATAATTATGTTTTTGTCATACATTTATGATCCGTAAGCTACTATTTTTATATTAATTTGTAAATTTTATAGTCACAGTTTGAACGAAATCAGTAGAGTTCATTTTGAGGAATTAAGTATCAGGCCTCATACCTGGAATTATTTAATCACATTTTTTTTTTTTTTTTTTTTAGATAAGTTTTGTTTGTGTTGTTAGAGGCCACAATTGAGCATAATTTTAACAATATGAATCCATGCAGGTAACCACAGTAAGTGTGTCGACAAGAAACAGAGTATACAGAATATCGTCTATTTATTGTCCGCCTAGACATACTTTAAGAAAGAGTGACTTTACTGACCTGTTTAAGCCAAAACATGCCTACCAAATGTTGCATTTCGTTCGGGGTGAGACCATTATACACCAGACAGACATTCCAAAATCCACTTTTTCGGAATCAATTAGTGTCCGTAGACATATATAGGGGCAGTTATTTTTCTCGAAGTCTTTTAAGCGGCAGTTTAAATTGTACAGACAGACAGACACGAATGTGAAATTATAAGAGTCCTTGGTTTTACCTATGGACCCTTATAAAGAGAAATCAATGATAATACAATCCATCTTTTAATAGCTATTGAATTGTTTGTCTCACATCTCACAAAAACTGCTTTTAAAATTTACACGCTACGCATTTCTCATTGTGTGGTTAAATTAAGTTGTATTCGTCGTACAAAAAACTATAATATATGATTTCGCACTGCAATTTAATTTCAAGTCTAAATAAATTTTCTTCATATTTGTAGGTCACACTGACTTCAAGTTAGGGGGGGGGCATGATATCTGAAACTTTAAATTTGGCCTAGCGCCAACATATTAATTTTTCCATCAAATAAACATACATATTTGCAATCAGAATAACTTCTAGTTTTATTTGATACCCCACAAGTAATATTTACAAAAATAAAATTTTATTCGATAGTTTTTGCCCTTATAGTTAGTTACCCTAGGTAATTGTTTTGTTACTGCTATACTTTTCCTAAAAAATGTGAAACAATACAAAGTTTGAAATATACAGGATTTATCGGCTTGTCTATTTAGAATTAGAGACATATCACAGATGGACATGCGAGTGAAATTTAAGGGACCTTGGTTTTACCTACAGATCATAAAAACTTTCCTATTATTTTATTCGATTTGAAAATATGATACCCAAATTTTGAAAACATCGCCATTTTCCAATATGGCTCCCAAGGTATTTTTTTAAATAGCAACGCGGTTTTTTGATTCATCTTAAAATTTTAAAACTTTATTATTCTTTGATTTTTTTGGATAAATCTAACCGTTTACAATCTATGACCTAAGTTACATCTCGTTAAGATAGAAAAGTAAATACACCTAGACTGTTCAGCAGTTTATATAGAGGCCAGCACCCGTCAAACAATAATACCTTGTCAAAGTGCGATCTTTCACGTCCAGAGTACAGCACTTGTTGAATTAAAGACATAACCTCTGGAGAAAATATAATTAATTTTTACTACTTCAAGTTTTAGAAAATACGAATACATTGCAAACTAGTTAGTTTTTTCTAGATGTATAATATTTTCTTTCGTTATAATCATTTTCTTAAAACAATTACATTAATTAATCTAAAATTCTGTGAAATCAAGCAAATTAAGTACTATTTATAGTTACATGACTGGCGTAATTTAATGTTTTTATACAATATTGGGTGTTATTTTACTTTTGTTAATTTAATTGTGTCACTTTTTTTTCTAAAGTCTAGTTTCTGTAAACGTTATATGGACAGATAATTACATGTAATTGTGTAGTATAGAATTATTAAATTTTTGAAAATAAAAATACATAATAGAAATAAGTTATTGGTTTATCATAAGTTACCCAAAGCCATTTGAGATCAAACTGAGAATGAAAATAGATAGGCCGTGACGTCATTGAAAAAAATATTTTGGAAGTACTGTTGCATGTCACAGGGATACGATTGTGGTTGTGGTACCAATCCATCAGCTGTTTCTTCTGTCATAAGTTTCGAAAGTTGGTTTCTGTATATTCTGTACTTCTGGTTGTTGTCTGTGTTTTTCTAGCGGTTTGCCTTGAAAGCTAGGAAGTAAAGAGAAGGTTTAGTTATTGTTAGAACTTACATTTCTCTAATAATTGATTGTCTAAAATCGATATTCCTAACATATTGTTAATACAAAACTTTAAAAAATGACATGTTTTCAACGTTTATTGATATTATTTCAAGTTTTTGTGATTGTTCTACATTTTCACCATTGTGATTTTCATGGTCTTCTGAATGGAAGGGTAAGAATGTGTTTTATTACATTGTGTTTACTGTTATTTTTAATTTTGTAAATTTTGTCATTTGTTTTTATAGTAAGCTATGGTTAAAGTTTTAAAACATTATCCTTCGAACAATGTTAAAAAGATTGAAAGATGTACCTCAAGTACTTACTTTTGAGGTTATGGGACGAAAATAGACTTGGATATTTAATTTATATTGTGCCACATAAACATAACGGTAAATTATAGAAGTTCATTTAAACCTTGATTTTACAATTATTTTTTAAATTAAATATATAACAGTGTTATAAATTAATAAAGGTAGCCTATTTATTTACAAAGAAAGTTACAGGTATTTTTGTCAATTTTTAAAAATCATGTTCTACATATGGTACTTTATTTCTTAATAATAAAATAAGTATTCAACGCGGAACTAACATTTTCACCGAAAATTCACAATTTCAAAACTACAGAATTCAATGCATTTATAGTCAGCTTGGGAACAACACATGCTGTTGGCACAATTTCTTTTTTTCAAATTTCAGGTGGTGTTAGGCCTCTAGAGATAACAATTTGATTATATTTTACCACCTGGATGACCCATCGTTATCGTCCAAATACATTTTTCAGTGAAAAAATTAGCTCCTCATTGAAAACTTATTTTATTATTAAGAAATAAGTTGCAGAGTATGATTTTTTTTAAATCGCAAAAAATACCTTAAACTTTCTTTATTTAACCTGAATAACTACGGAAGTAAAATTAAAACAAAACTCTTTTTAAGACTATTTCATAACTTAACCATATAGTGTGACTAAATTCTGGGTAAAAATCTTGCACAACTATTTCAAGTTAGCCTGACAAAAGAAGACAGTATGTCACAACACAAAATTCATCCACCATAACAACAACACAAAAACACTCTTTATAGGTAATAACAAGTACATTATAAATTCATTTATAGTACCTAACACCTACACTCTGTAAAACCGTTAAAAAAGGGCAATTTTATAAATATGTAATTTAAATTGCGAATGGAATAATACAACCTAACCTTAATTGTCCTAAACGTAAACAATATGTTGTGTATTTTATAAATAATTATCATGTTATTCCATGGTTTTGATAATACTATTGAGCCAGTTCCACACTCACAATTTATCTGCTTTAGAGATGTCCCCGTTCATAGAACGTATCAACAACTTCCTCCATCCAAGTATGGGTTTGTGAATCCTGAGAGCTGGATTTAGACCTTTTTTCATATAGTCTGGGGTTAGATCCTTCTTTTTCATCTTTCCTATCAGGTTTCTCTTGACCAATTCTTGTTCTTGTCCTACCCTGATGCTATTAGAATATATTCAAGAACTAGGAGTCCCATTTATATTATTTTCTACCTTTTTGTTTTTATTAGGCGATGATGACCGATATCTTTTTGTCTTTAAATAACAAGAATAAAACCCTTTATTCCCATATTTCCTTATATTAATACTGTAATAATATTTTTAGTTCTTCCCCTACCCAAAAACCCTTAATTCCCCTAATTCCTATATGTTCCCTAAATTGTAATAGTCTATGTTACTGCATTCGAATTTTGACATTCTATAGTTCTGACAATATCATTCACCCATACATAGGCCTATTATCTGAATTTCACACTTCCATAACTCGTCTACTTTAGAACTGTATCTTCTTTGTACTAGATTGTCGATTTATCTTTTTTTTAAGATATCTCATTAGATTAAGCTATGCAAGACAACGGCAAAACTTTGTGTTGTACTTCACATGTAAAAAAAATTCCCAACAAAATCTTGTTTTACGAATAATTATTGAAACATCAAAAAAAAAATGTCTTTCATATAATAACATCGAAAGTCCAATATACAATAAAAACAATATACAGATTGAAAAGGTGAAGTCAATAGTATCTTTCATAATACCCGATATGGTTTTAATAATAATCGTTTTAATAATAATCGGTTTTAAAAAAAACTAAATCTCTCATATCCTTTGCCCACTCAATTTTTCAATATATAGGCTATGTTTTTTTTTTTCAAAATGTAAAAAATAAGACACAATCATTTTTTTTCACAATACTGTATAATTAACTATATACAAATATAATTTAAATCTTCTGTGAGTACTGCACGTGGTGAAATTCACAATAATTTACTTGAATATTTCCTTAATCACAAACTTAGGAAAAAACACAAATAACTAAACACCAAACGCAAATGAATAATTATTTATTTATTCACTTAATTTCCTGATGTACATCTCAATAACAAAGTTATCTTCAGAGGAAATAAAGTCAATAAACAAATAATTATTCATTTGTATTTAATTATTTGAGTTTTTTCCTAAGTTCTTGGTTATGAAAATTTACAACTAAATTATTATATTTAGGCCTAAATTGACATCGACAACATTTTCAATTTATAACTAGACTAGGCCTATCATAACAGATAGCAGCATGACAGAAATGTGTATTATATTCAGCCACTATAGCAATAAATAAAAAACACTACCATACCTTGTCAGATAACAGCAACTATATTATAAAATCATTTATAGTTCCAACCTATTAAAGCTGTGTAAGAATCCAGACCTGAGAAATATAACCTATACATTATAAGTAGTAAATAACAAAGACGGATCTTACCTAACCTGTTATGTGTATGTTGTGTAAGTTGTAAATATCTACTAACATTCTACGGTTTTGATATAATCCAGCCAGTTTTACATTAATTGACTCCCGCACTATCTCTTGTTCTGACCTATTTAGAAACCTTGAAATCTCACATGTTTTCACATAATCTCCTAGATTATTTTGTGGTATAACCAAAACATTAAGTATTTACTGTCTTGGTATTAACATTTTACGATTTTTACAATTTCATTCAGTTAGTTTCATATTAACCAATTCTCACTCTCCGTGCTATTGTAGATTTCCCCATCCGAATTCTCACATGTCCACTAGATAGTAATAAGTTTGACCCTCAATTTAAGAGCTTACTTTAGTCAGTATAAAATTCTTCTCTTTCATCTTCGCTACCCGGTCTATCTTGATCAACTCTTGTTCTTTTCCGACACTGATGCTATTAGAGTATTCAATTACTAAGTGTCTTTATTTTATCTTCTTTTCTAAGGTGATGATGACCGAGACGTGTTTCACATTTAAACAACAAGGGGCCTACAGTTTTATTAATTTAACTACTGTAGAAGTTTATCTTCTGTAGGCCTATACTAGACTCTTTAGTGGTTTTTATTCAGTAGGTAGTGGTATATCTTCTCGTTTGTTTAAGTTGTGCAAGATGACGGTCAGAAAATTTTGGTTCTTTGTAGGTTCAACAAAATTCTTATTTAATGAGTCATTAATTAAAACCAATATAATTTTTTTTTTTTTTACAATTAGAGATAAAATTACAATCTACAATAAAAATAATTGGGTAATTCTGAGCAATTACTTGGTCAACCCCAAACTTTTTCATATTTTACTACGGTCATAAGGATGTTCTCAGAAAGCAAGAAACATATAATTCAAGGCCCGCAAGGCCATCGTAATCAGTTCTAATGGCGTCGTGTTCCGGTTTCAATCCGTTTACCAACGAAAGGTTTGGCCAGGTGGTTATATATATATATATATATATATATATAGCTACCTGGCCAAACCTGTCATGATAGCCTATATAATTATCTCGCAAAGTAAGCATGGTAATTCCGAGCATAAAAAAGGATTATCGGAGGAACCACTAGCCATAATGGTACTGTCACAACTGGCCTTCCGCGCGTCTCTCGCAAGCCACTGTTATCGCGTGGACTTTGAACCTTCTTATCGCTCAGCAACCTGTACGATGGCCTTGCGGGCCTTGAATTATATGTTTCTTGTATTTAGCCTACTTGTGAGCTCCCTATTAGATAAACACTAACTTTGGGTAGATAAGACACTATACTTTGGTTGATTCATTATAAAGTTGACGTCATACCTAAAATGTATACAATAGGCCATAAATTAGCCTAGGCCTATAAGAATTAAAAATAGGCAGTATCAATGAATGGTCAACTTGTTATGAGAAATATTGTGCCCATAATGTTACGTGTTGTTCAACCATACAGAAACGCTTGCATCTGTATTTGTATTGTCTGCACCCTCAAGCACTCATTTATAATGAGTATGAGGGGGGAGTTGGCACTTCCGAAGGGAACCAAGCTACCCCTTCTTTCGTGTTAGATCTCTCTCTTTCATATCAGGCTACCCTGGACTAACTCTTTTTCTTTTCTGACTCTGCAAGTGGTCCTCATTTTATATACCGTACTATTCTTCTGTTTCTTATATGAGATTTTTTTTATCTTTGAACAGCAAGAAAAAGAAATGACTGTCTGCAAAGTTTGGTTCTTTCTGTAAGTTTTAAATTTCATCAATGTTCATAGAAGTTTCCCGTCTTAAATTTAGTGTATATTTTAGAACTACGGAGAAGCTTCCGTATAAGGAAGTGAAGTCTAACCTATGTACTAAGTGTTAAGTAGATAGATTGAAAAATAATGTTTATTTATACTCCGGTTCTTATAAAAATAATAGGCTACATATTTTAATAGACATTGAATGGCTCGTCTATTAAGTTGACATTATACATACACAATTTATTATTACAATCTTTTTCGCTTTACAATACTAGAAAAATGATTACATTACTTTACAGAAAAGTAACTTGAGATCACATTTAAACAACAGTAATTTCCCACTGAAATGAGAGATTAGGTGGTTAGATTTAAATAAGAGTCTAAAGGGTTAAACAGCCCCTGGCACTGTGACCACTAGCCTATTGTGCAACTAAGCCTCTTAATTAATTTATGAAGGAGATATGGAAAACATGTTAACCTATACAGGCGGAGCTTGGGGTACTGGATGGCAAGAGAGAACTGCAGAAGAAAAGTGTCGGGAACACCCTCAGATGAGGCCCTCCAAGTAATCAGTTAGTAGATCTGTTAATTAATTAAGGAGTGATATATCAGAATAGAAGATGGAAGCATCTGGTGGTATCTGAAGATGAAATATGGCATCGAAGCCACTGAGGAAGAAACCTGAGCTAGAAGGAAATTTAAGAAAGAATCTGTCACTCAGTAGTAGGAACATTTGAGGAACTCTCGTTATGAAAAAAGCACTTACAAAAATGGATCCCAGAAGTGGCGGATCGTTTGAAGAAAAAGTTGCTTAACAATTTATTGCCAAAATTAGTTCTTGTCTAGGTATGACACTTATGGGGGAAGCTGTGTGAGTTTGGGTTGATGGAAAATTCTTGTTGGCCACTTGTTATTTCAGTGTACTCTGTTTAACAGTTTGTGGGTTGCATGGGGAGAAAATTTTGCTATGGCTCAAGAGAAATGATTGGAGAGTAATGTAAAATTGAGAAGTTTGGAGAAGGCAATGGGTGGAGATAATTGAAACAAGGAAGCAGGTTTAAGGAACTATGAATGGAGGTCTGCCTGTCAAGAAGAAAGAAAAGCAACATGCAAAAAGTATTAGAAATCATAGCATAAACTCAAAAGAGCTTCGGTATATGACATGTATTTAATAGCATGAAGTATTCAATGAAAAAAAATCCACTGGTTCAGAAAAGTTCACCAGGAGTTTGGAAACCACTCTATGTCTCTTGCCCTTAAGACCACTCACAATCATAGATTATGTGCTCTGCGATTTTCTCATCTACATCTAACCTGCATAGTCTACACACTGTTTCCCCGCGGTACGTTCCTATCCTATACAATTGACCCTCACAGTGTCCCGTAATAAATCCTGTTTTGTCAGAACCCACCTATTGAAGGCTGCCTTGGCCAGACACACGGGTATTTCTAATAATGCCTCTTTGCCACTGTCTATTCTCTTCTCAGTTTGTGTTTTTCCCCTCATGCTCATTTCTACTAATGTTAAGATGTTTGACCCCATGTTTGATACTTTATTTGTGAAATACAGAACTTTATTCATCGGGGAAAAAAAAGTTTTTATGATAGGCTGATAACGATTAAGTGTATATAAATAAACGAAATATAATGAAGGCTATAAATTAAAACATAATAATATAAGTTTATTTTACAGATTTTTTTCCTTATTGTTTTAAAGGCAAAAAAACTCTCGGTCATCGTCGCCTTATAAAAAAAGGAAGAAAAGAGCATAAAATCTTTAAACCTCGAATATTGTAATAGTGTCCGAATCGGAAAACAACAAGAGTTAGTAAGGAGAGAGCTGATAGGAAAGATGAAAATATCTAACACAAAACTGCATGAGGAAGGGTTATCTCGAGATTGTATAAACTAAATTGAACCCTGAAGGTTTTATTTTACAGACGGTATTTCAGAAAATAAATCAAATCTCTCGTACGAAGGAATCTAAAACAAAACAAAAGAACATTCTACAAATAATTAAAAACAAACTTTAACAATTGCATTACAAATTTTTAAATTACAAACTTAATGCTATTAATACAGTACATCAATTGTAAAGTAAGCCACATCATTGACATTACCCAGTGAATGGCTTCTATGAAATAAGTGACCCTTTAGTAAAGTGTAGTGTGTTGCCTTGGACTGTTTAATATATAATATAGTTAATTACCTTAGAGGTTGTCCTCAGTCCGTATTATAGTTATGGCTACAGCGCTGTTTCGCCGAACACCTTCATCAGGCCCGCACTAACACATAAACATGTAATACATAGGTGTTAGTGCGGGCCTGACGAAGCCGACAGTGTTCGGCGAAACAGCGCTGTAGCCATTACTATAATACGGACTGGGGACAACCTCTAAGGTAATTAACTATATAACCCTTTAGGCTGTTTTAGGTTTGACTTCCTGATTTGTACCAGGATAGAAACAGGTTCCTCTCATTTAAATCAATTTTGTTTCTTTTTAATTTATCCAATGAATTTAAAAAGTAATTCTGAATTATCAATTTTATTGATTCTCTTATTAGCCTAATTTAAAAAATATTGTTTCTACACTGGATAATTTAATTTCTTCAAGTAAATGGTTGAATAATCTTGTGATGTAATCAAAAATGTAAATAAAAAAAACATTTATCTTAGTTATAATTAATTTTTTTTCAACAGCACAATAAAGAAGTAATTAAAAATGATTAAAAATTCCAGTTAAGTTTTTTATTGAGTCATATTTGTAATAAATTGCATGATTGTTAAATAAATATAAAGGATTTTGATCTCTTTCATTAAATATTTATAAGGATGTATTGTTATCAATAAAGCATTGTTTAACATTTTAAAAGATGAACATCCAAACAGGAAATGAAACACTCAGGGGAGTATGGGCTTGGCAATCCTGAGGGAAGCTACCTGGTACCTTTTCTCGTGTGTCTTAGGTTAGATCCATTTTAAGACATAAGTCTCTCTTGTGATCTTCCAACCCTCATGCTTTTAGAATATTGGAATGCTAGGGATCCTTATTAATGTTCTCTCCTTCCTTTTAGGCTACTTACCCAGTGTACAGAATTTGGGTAAGTCTGGTAATAACATAAAAATGCAACCTCCATTTTTTGACTGATCTCGTTTCATGGCCTCGGGAAATTGATTTTCGACGACATTTCATCCGTTGCCATTGTCATCTCTACTATAAACTGACACAAAAATCAAGATAAAAATAGGGGAATTGGTATAAGAAACTTAATGTTTTATAAATTAAAAGAAAATGGCGGAATAATTTAGTTCGTGGACTGCTGGAAGATGTCGCAGACAGATGAGCGGATTTTTGTTCTAAGGTAATTGAAAAGGTGCCGAGTGGTATGAAGGAATTGTATTCTCAGATGAAACTACATTTTACCGAACAGGATCTGTAAACAGACATAAATTGTAATTATTATAACACACAAAATCCACATTACACAAAGAGGGCTTGAAATCAAAGTGTATAACTTTGGGCTGCCGTCACTAAGGATGGTGTTTAATCTTATGACAAATCCCATTAGACTGAAGACAGATATGCATCAATTCCTCACTTTACAGAGCTGGAGATGAGGGACATTTTTTCCAGCAGGATGGAGCTTCTCAATCTGATTAAAACAGCTTTAGATCAAGATATTCCCAACCATTGGATAAGTCGTGGCAACAACTTCATTGACTGGCCTTCAAGATCCACAGACTTGACTGTTTTTTCCTGTGGGGCTTGAAAGAAAAAGTTTACTCTCACCTTAAAACTTCATATGATGAATTAATGAGGCTGATTGAAGAGGAATGTCGATATCTCGGCAATTCTTCAAAACCGCTTATGATTCTTTTTAGTTTCGTTGCTATCAGTGGAATGATGGACATCAATTCGAATAAAGGTCAAATTTGGATCTAATAATTTATTACTGTTATTTTTCTTTATTAAGTTTTACACATTTTCATGTTGTCTGCAAATCAACAATTTGTAATGGTCTTGCAAATAAAATCATTTTGGTGAAAAAGTAGCATTGTTATTCCGCCATTTTGTTTTGATTGGCCGTAAAAAAAAAAATAATTCGAGGGTACTTTTTACATATCTATGTTACATAACTGTAAAGTGTCAAGTTTGTAGAGTGTTCCATATGTCCGGTATATTAATTCAAATATAGCAACCTGTTCGTGGGACACTCTGTATATAGTAATTATGACAATCCTAGAAGAATAAAAGATAATAATAATGTACAGTATGAAATCAATTACGTTATGCAAGGAGTTGTGCAAGTTACCAAGGTCACATTTGATTTCAGACAGGAAGACAAAATAATCACCATACAGATGATTAACTGACAGCTCCCACATTTCAATTGGTATTTTACTCTCCCAGTATATGATGTAGAGGTTAAATTTGGTAATAGTCAACATTTAACCTCTATAGTTTGACAACCTAACCTTACTTCCATTGTTTGACACTGTAACCTAACCTCCATTGTTTGATACAATAACCTAACCTAACCTCCATTGGTGACACCTAACCTAATCGCCATAGTTTGACACCCTAACCTAATCTTCATTGTTTGACCACCTAACCTAACATTGATTGACAACATAACGTAACCTTCATTGTTTGACACCCTAACCTAACCTAACCTCCATTGTTAGACACCTAATCTAATCTCCATAGTTTGACACCGTAACCTAATCTTCATTGTTTGACACCCTAACCTAACCTAACCTCCATTGTTTGACACCCTAACCTAACCTAACTTCCATTGTTTGACACCCTAACCTAACCTAACCTCCATTGTTTGACACCCTAACCTAACCTCTATTTTTGACTGATTTTCACACTTCATGATCCTCATCGTCTATAGGAAAGCGCGATAGCGGCCACATAATTTAAGAGAGGAACTTTTTTTTGGAGTTGAAAATATCAAAATGGCGGAAATTTTAGACGGTTTTTTTTGTTCATATCTCGCGTTTTATTCAACTACGTTAAATTATGTAAAAAAAATTGCAGAATTCAATTCTGCATGTAAAAAAAATAATTCGAGGGTACTTTTTACATATCTATGTTACATAACTGTAAAGTGTCAAGTTTGTAGAGTGTTCCATATGTCCGGTATATTAATTCAAATATAGCAACCTGTTCGTGGGACACTCTGTATATAGTAATTATGACAATCCTAGAAGAATAAAAGATAATAATAATGTACAGTATGAAATCAATTACGTTATGCAAGGAGTTGTGCAAGTTACCAAGGTCACATTTGATTTCAGACAGGAAGACAAAATAATCACCATACAGATGATTAACTGACAGCTCCCACATTTCAATTGGTATTTTACTCTCCCAGTATATGATGTAGAGGTTAAATTTGGTAATAGTCAACATTTAACCTCTATAGTTTGACAACCTAACCTTACCTCCATTGTTTGACACTGTAACCTAACCTCCATTGTTTGATACAATAACCTAACCTAACCTCCATTGGTGACACCTAACCTAATCGCCATAGTTTGACACCCTAACCTAATCTTCATTGTTTGACCACCTAACCTAACATTGATTGACAACATAACGTAACCTTCATTGTTTGACACCCTAACCTAACCTAACCTCCATTGTTAGACACCTAATCTAATCTCCATAGTTTGACACCGTAACCTAATCTTCATTGTTTGACACCCTAACCTAACCTAACCTCCATTGTTTGACACCCTAACCTAACCTAACTTCCATTGTTTGACACCCTAACCTAACCTAACCTCCATTGTTTGACACCCTAACCTAACCTCTATTTTTGACTGATTTTCACACTTCATGATCCTCATCGTCTATAGGAAAGCGCGATAGCGGCCACATAATTTAAGAGAGGAACTTTTTTTTGGAGTTGAAAATATCAAAATGGCGGAAATTTTAGACGGTTTTTTTTGTTCATATCTCGCGTTTTATTCAACTACGTTAAATTATGTAAAAAAAATTGCAGAATTCAATTCTGCATGTAACGGTACCTAACACGAGCGTAGGTTCTTTTAGATCCTCAAGGTAGGAATGTGTTTGGGGTGGAGAGGACAAGAGGGGCCCCCACACTTTGTTTGTTGCGTTTACTTTCAGCGGTACAACCCCAATAAAAATATATAGACGTCAAATACTTCTGTGTAAACGCCTACCCTACTTTCGTTTCTTTTATCAGTGTAAATAAGAATAAAACGTTTACAAAAGTCTGTCACGAAGTTGTAATTTAAGGAATTAAATGTAGCTAAACAGTAATTTGTGTATCCTAGTTTTCTTGGAATGGGTTGTACCGCCAAGTCAGGCTAAGGAAGCAAGTAGAAGGGAGGACACGCCCCTTACACCAGACACACTCCTAGTCTGAGATTCACTAAAGTCAAGAAACTGACACGAGCTAAGCGAATGAAGACTGTTTTATATTATTAGATCCTAAATGACGTCATGAAAGCAGTGATACACACATTACGATGTACAGAAAACCTGTGTAACAGCTGTTTTAAACAAACACCCTACTGGATAAGACTCCCTGATCTACCAATACAATTTAACAAAACCCAAAATAGGTAATTCTCAAGAACACGCAAAACATTGACAAGCCTACTAGTTCTTATTATACAGTGTCAATAACTGATGCTTAAAAATCAATATTTTGTATCATAACATATTCAAAAAATAGACTCAACATGTTTAAAATTTAAAAATATTCTCTATTACACACTTTTAAATTACAAAAACCGAATTATCAGTGAGTAGGCCTATCAAAGGTCCTAGAACCCACATCTTTCGTGATTTATTTTTTGCAATTAAACATGTAAAAATATTATTCCAAGAAAACTTATGTAAATTAGAGAAGTAAAAAATAAACACAGATTATTGAAGTTCGACTTTTATTAATAACAAAACAGACAAATTTGTTTTATCATAATGTTCTGCGTTTTCTTGATAATTACCAATGTTTTTCGTTTTGGTTTTTTGGCGATAACTTGGTTATTTTAAAAGTTACAGAAAAATTAAAAACCGCAATTTATTTGTCATTTAAAAATATAAATATTTTGTCTTTTGTGAAATATTCGTAAAATTTACGGTTTTCGAGATATTTGGCTTTAAAAATTAAAATGGTGCCATTTTTTATATTTACGTAGTAAAGTTTATATCTTGGTATGATTAAAAATTGCATAAACAATGTGTATACCAAAATTTTAAACTCATAACATTACTTAATTTCCAAAGTTATTAATTCATTTTTAAATACAAAATGGCCGACAGACAGAAAATGAAGCGTTTACGGACCCATGTTTACATAAGTTTACATCACTAGGGCCAAAAATGAAGCTTTTCAATACAAGCTCAAGTTTAACTCTTGGAAAATGAGCGAGGATCGAAAAGCTTCTTTTGATCCAAGTGATGATGTATATTTTTCGTTATACTGCAAACAATATAAAAAAAAGGTCACAAAAACTAAAATGTTATCTATATATTTAAATATAAAAGCCAAATACCACTGACTGACTGACTCACTCATCACGATTTCTCAAAAACTACTGAACGAATTGCAATGAAACTTGGAATATAGCTTCCTCATTGGTAATAGGTTCTCACTAAGAAATCTTTTGAAGAACTTTTGCGTTTAAGCGTATTAAAAAAAAATATATTAAAAAAATATCCGAAATTTTTCTCTAAACTACAAAGGTGAAACGAGCTGAGGCTTTTTACATTCCTTCTTTTCAAATGTTTGATGCTTTGGTATACAAAATACCCAAAAAGTTCATGTTTTTAGTGATTCGGGGAAAAAACCACAGTAGGATACGCACGGGTATTCAACGAACACTTAAAAAGAATACAATTACTTTAAAAAAACTGAAAATACCAACCATAAAAATCTAAAGGTTTCTGTGTGTGTGTGTGTGTGTGTGTGTGTGTGTGTGTGTTACTCAATCACGTAAAAACTACTGGACCCATTGAGCTGAAATTGTACATAGACATTCTTATTGCCCCTGGTTAACACATAAGCCTATTTTTATTTAGAAATTCCATCAGGGCACCGCCCCACTGGCCTTGAAAACTCCCTCAGGTAATTAATTAGTACTCTGCTAGTAACCTATTTACCTTCAAATCGACGGTAACAGCTGTTTTAACGGTTATTTTACAATCGAGAGTATCGGTTGTTTTTATAGATGTTTTACAATCGTTAATTAATTCGTATAAACGAAGTAACAGCTGATGAGCTCGATCTCAGCTGATGTTTTTAGGTTAGGACTAAAAAGAACAACTTTAGCATCTCAATGCATGTATTGAAAACAGCTGTTTTTGAAGCAGTATAACGAAACTTTTTCCTAAATTTTAGTTATAAAATCAGCTTTCTGTATAACTCTTGGCGTTCGTAAATTGCACTAAATGAACCCGCCTAAACGTAACGTCAATGAACGATTCCAGGAACTTGGGAATTTCCTTATTGTCATGTAGATTGTAGATAGAGCCGGGTGACATATTTTTCTATTTCCGGTTGCACAGTGTTGATGTGAAGGTCGCGATGCAGATCGGGATTACTTAATGAACCACGCTGCGATTTGTTCCGGAAAGTTGAATATTAGATTTACAAAAGCAACCCAAGACTACTTGTTTATACAGGGTGATTGAGAATGTTTCTATAGCTAAAAGTAAGATAATAAAGTTCATATAAACATAGATTCGGAAGCACATCGTTACGGCTAGCGAAAGAATTCCTCCGGATCCCCTATCCACGGTTAATGTACGGCCATTTTTAATTTAACGCATAAATTACGACGCAAATTTGATGGTCCTAATGTTTTGTGACCTGAAAAATAAGTCCCAGAAACGTATCTCTGGTTATTTTGAGAAAAATTATTGTATGACCTCAAAAAAATGTAGTCGAAAAACGTAATTTTAATTTTGAGTTAAATATTGTGAATAAAGCCGATAAAAAATAAAACGATGCAAATAAATAATCTTTGATAAGGCCTAAAAAAAATTGGAGATAAAAATTATCGGATTCAATTTTTTTTCTTCGTGGGTGTTGTTGATAATTGGCGTGAAATTAAATTTTTATTTGTGTCTATAATTTGGTTATCTTTTAAACTACAGAAAAAAAATTTAAAAGGCGTTTTTGTTCCATTTAAAAGAGGAAAACTGTTGCTTGAGATATTCGACATTAAATATTTTAAACGTACGCCATTTTGAAAATGTACAAAATGAAGTCTTGCTTTTCTGGTATACTGGTAAAAGGTTATGCAAATAATGGAAACACCATACCGCCAATCCATATCTTATCTATTCCCATAGATATAGTGTCTTTTTTAAACTACAAAAAAAAGTTGCAAATAGGAACTGTTTAAATAGTCTTATTTACCTTTTGGGACTAAAATAACAAAAGATTTAAAACTAAAAATTATTGGAATTAAAAAATCTTTTGTTTTTACACTTCCCATCGCCTCTTTACATCGGAACTAATTCACCCGACTTACTGAACCAACACTCCCCGGCTTTTGGGTACACAAACGTCGGGAACTCTTCCCCGCACTTCTCCCGGACCTCAGTGCCGGAAGCGTGGGCCCTGGGCCAACCAAACACATACATCTCCCCTTACTGTCGAACAGTAAGGGAAGCTCTCTGATTGGTCCAGGCTCAACTCGCGGAAGCCCGCGAGTCGGGCTTTCGATAACTCAATACTGTAACTGCTGACCGAGCGACCCAATGACAGCTCGCTACGCCAACACTGCCTCTGGTCGGCCTGTGATTGGCCCACGCTCGGTGTATGTTGAACAATGGCTTCTCCATTGACCGACGCGACGCTCCGAAAACGAATAAATACCGTCGTTTTCTTTCCAAAATTATCAGTCCTTCCTTCTCCCGGACGCCACTGGAATCAGACCTTCCTTCTGACAACACGAGTACACTTCACTGCCAGCAGCAAAGAAGTCTGAAGTCAACTGAGCGACTCATAAGACTCTCCACGACTCTCCAACTCGCCTCCCGTCAGGGAAACTCAATAGGGTAGTGGCTACCCGGCGGAACCCTGTGCTATATGCCGGGGAGGCGCAGCAACGGGCAGTACGCCGAGTGCAGAGGAGGATTAGCCGTGAGTTGCGGCAGAAGACTACCAGCCGAACTTCGCCGCATCGCAACGGTCCTTTTCAGGACCAAACTCCTCCATCTCCAGCCCCTGTACCTTGCCCGTCGTAGTGACCCCCAACCCCAAACTATCTAGTGCCTAATCTCTCGTGCTTTGACCCCCGAGCCCAAACTACCACCTTGGTTTTTAAGGAAAGCTCGGCACCATTCCACGGTCGAAGAACCCGTCACCGGCTAGGCAGCCGACATCCCCTACCACCGTCATCTTCTCCGCCCACCAGGCTAGCCGACGTCACACTGTTATTGACAATTACCAAGAAATTAAATGTTTAGATTTTTGTCGATAATGCAGTTATCTTTTGAGCTAGAGAAAAATTTAAGAAAGCTTTTAAAAGCGGAAAACCTTTGGTTTTCGAGATATTTAATATTTTTTTAATCCGCCGTTTTGAAAATGTTGAAAAAGTCTTGGTTTTCTAGTATAGGCCTACTGGTAAAATGTTACATAATTAATGCCTACACCAAAATCTACTTCCAAATATCTTTTAAAAAACACACAAAATGGCGGATAGTTGGGAAACAAAGCATTTACAGACCTGTAAAAAGATGAACTTTTTATCTTATTTTTAGCTATAAAAAAAAATTTCCCGTGGAGTTCCGAACCACTCTGTATATCAAAAGTTTATTGAGTTGTATTATTTCCTAGTCTTGGGTTAGATCCCTCTTATCTTTCTTTCACGTCACTTTTGTCCAACTATTGTTCTTTTCTACTACCAGTTCCATATTCTCGGCTTCAATGTTTAATTAATACATATATTGATTTAGAAATTAGTAGGTAATTTGTGTAAACAGTTTATAGTAGGCCTAAGATAAGAGAGGTTAGAAGTTAAAATACAGTAAAACGGAGCTTTCTGTTTGTAGCTGTACCGTCTCAGCCATGTTGATCTTTCACTTTAGGCCTAGTTGTTAATAACTTTCTCTGTTTTAAATCTCAGTTTGTCTCAACAATCGTTCAAGGCTTGCAATGTTTTGTAAAGTTTTAGGAATTAGATTTGTTCTCAGAATTAGGGTGAGTTTTATTGTGTTATTTATAAGAACTTGTGGAATTTTTTTTTTTTTTTTTAACACAGGGTGTTTCAAAATAGACGCAACCCTATTTTTTATGACGTGAATTTATTACTTTAAAAAATTTATATAATTATACAATATAGACTACAAATTACCTTTGTTCTTTTATAATAAATTTTCAAAATAACTTCCTCAGTTTCCAATGCAGGTTTGGACACGTTTCATAACATTTGCAGCCACTTTTCGTAGTGTTTGCTCAGTAATGTTTGAAATCCCACTTTCAATGTTATCCTTCAATTCGTCAAGTGTATGAGGATTGTTTTGAAAACTTTACTTTTTAAATACCCCCCCCCCCCCCCCAAATGACAAAGTCTGCAGAAGTAAGATCTGGGGATCTTGAAGGCCACAATCCTTTTGATATCACAGGATGGCCGAAATATTCCCGTCCAACGTTTCATTAGAAGTATGACACGTTGGGTTATCCTGCTGGAACCAGCAATATCGTTCGTGTAAATCTAACAAGGCTATATATTGTTCAATTTAATTGCGATAAACCACACAATCTTCAGATTTGTCAAAAAATAAAGGCCCTATATCACGACGCCGGGAGATCGCACACCAAACACCAGTTTTACGTGCGTGTAGTGGTCGTTCGTGAAACAAGTGAGGATTTTCAGCGCTCCATATTCAGCAGTTTTGGTTGTTAATGTAACCATCCAAGTGAAGCCATGCCTAGTCACTAAACAATATTAAAAAAAGGGTGCGTAGAGACTACGCGCGTTAGAAGTGAATACTTATTTAAACCCTGTTTTTACCATAATTAGCTTATTGATTATCTCGAGGTTAAGTAATATATATTTTGAAATGTAAATTTAATTATTTATTATTTTAAAAATTTAATATCATAATTATATTCGTAATTTTGTAGTTTTATTTTTATTTGTAAACAGTGATAATATTTAAATAGGGAAAAGTCAAATTTAAAAAACACATACATAAAATTTTTTTACCGAAATCTCGTAAAATATCCTTTAACGTATAGGCCTAAAATATGATTTAAAAAACCTCTTGTGTGTTCTAGTAAACTACCAAGATCCGTTTAATATTTTTTTTACCGATGTCTCGTAAAATATCCTTTAACGGATAATAAATATAATATGATAAATAAAACCTCTTGTGTATTCTAGTAAATTACCAAGATTTTTTAAAATTAATTTAATGCATAACAGCAAACCAATATGTCCTCTACATAAGTCCAGCTGAATTAAATTTTACATAGAAAAATAATCAGCTGTTTTAATTGGATATCTCTGATGTTTACTTTATTTAAGCCTCAGCTGCTAGATATCGTGACGTCATTTTCGTGAAGATTTTTCCTTTCACCACGTCCATTTAACAGCACCCAAAAATTGCCTACCTGGCGTAAAGAAGTATTCACTTCAAAAAACACGATCCAACATTTCAATACCCTTGTCATTAACAAGAGAACGCACCCAACGATAATACTGTAGACGTTTACCGTGGTTAACTTCTTTTCAGTTCATGAACGACACCGATGCTGTAATCACGCCGTTTTAGCACTAAAAGCTGTAGATAGTGAAAGACCAACCTGTGAAGATAACTTTCTAAGCGATTTGCTGGGGGAGCGATTCAAACGTTCTTTCACATCGTACAGAACTTACACTGTTAACAGTGATGGTCGACCTGTGCTTTTCCGATCATATACACTGCCAATCTCACGAAATTTATTAATCAGACGCCATATGGTTGACTTTATTAGATACTGAAGAATTAATTGGGAAATTGTAACTGGAACTCTTCTTTTACTCGTTTGTAAGATTTATAGGCGCAATAAGTCTCAATAATAAACACACGTTCATCCTTGGAAAAAGACAGTTGAAAATATACATACACTTACAAAATAATACAAAAATGCATACTGGAATAGCACTAGTGCATTACAGTAACACATGAAGAATCAACAATGAGAACAGGTTTGCCAACTGATATTTGGGGAAGAAAAAATTTACCAATGCGTAACTTCTCCTTGTAATTGTAAATTCGAATCCTAACTTCTTAAGAAAATACGATATTCGTATAGTTATGAATACCGGCAAGACTGAAAGACTAACAGGAGCGAAGCGAGTGGAGACTTTTTAATAAATTCACATTTGACACCCATTGGAGCCTAGCGGCGTCGAGAATGTACTGATATACAATTACGAGGTTTAAACATTTCCATGGAAATTTCAAAAAATTAAATCTCTTTAGTTTACTAATTACGATAAAACAGACCTGTTTCTAAATCAATCATCAATGACATTGTGAAGTGTTTGTATTAGACCTACTAGTTGATAACTTTCTGTGCTAAATCTCAGTGTATCGACAGTCCAAGTGTAGCCTACAATGTTTTGTAAAGTTTTAGTGGTTAAATGTGTACTCAGGAATTGGGTGATTGATATTGGACATGCGCTGGTATGTTGTTATAATAGGTATTGTTTGATTTAAAGTGCTTTTGGATTGGGAACCTAACGGTCGTGGTGGGGAGTATAGGCTTGTCTGCCCAATCAGGAAGGGGTATAGTAGAGGGGGTGTTGGAATATAAAAGTGATATAATTGGGTTGATTTTTTTATTTAAACATGCAACTGATTGGGGAACGGAAAAATTGACAAAATCGGACTGGAGCTTCGCTAGAAAAGTGCATTTTTTTTATCAATTTTGAGTGCATCCCTATACTATTTTTTTAAATATTTCCGTCTCTAAGGGTCGTAGAAAAATGAAAAACAAAAAGAAGAAAAAATACTTGGAAATGAAGGGACTATCGAAATGGTAGAGTATTACATTAAGAGTAATTCCTAACCTAAAAAAAATTGAATTTCTGGATTGAAGATAGATTTTTTTCACTGCCCAATAATGCAACGATTGGGGTAAAAATTACCAGATATTCACGAAAATTGGAAAAAATATGTATCTTTACACTAGAAATCGGTGGTCAAATTTGGAAAAAAAAAGTTTTTAAGGCCACAATTGGTCATTTTCGAAAATAATTGGAAGCATTGTAATTTAATGAAAAGTGGTCGTAGGGTAAACTTTTTTTAATTGTCAGTTTTTTTACCAATTTTCTGGTGAACATATACAAGAATTTGTTTATCAAGGTAAAGTGCCCTTTTTTTAATTAAAAAAAAAAAATGGTTTTTCATATATACCGTATCTTTCTAATTAGATTTTCGTAAAAATTTTATTTAAATGTCTATCTCAATCAAATAAACAAATTTTCAAATAAATGTTGAAATTTCATAAATGGGCGACATCATTGTCTAGATCTGGCCCCGATTTACTGGAAAAAATGACAAAATACAAGTAAACAACTATTGGTACTTACAAACATAACTGCTTATAAAATGTCCTCAAATTACTCCCCCTAGACGGTCAGACAATGTGCTGGCCTATTGTAGAATTGTGAAACTTAAAACTTACAAAATAAATAACAGTGTTCAACCACTAAACAGGCCTTTATAAATAGAGTAATTGATGCCTAGACATTAGTTTCTCTCGAGGCTGATGTTATGAAAATTTCAATCGGCCGCCATTGTTGATAGGGCTGAAATGGAGAACTTTAGTTTTCGCTGTTCTTCTTATTTTATCAAGACCTTTAAAAAGAAGTGTCAATCGATGGAGATTTATATTTAAGATTTGTTAGCGCCCCCCCCCCCCAAATACCTCATTTTGGGCGCATGGGGAAAGTTGCCCTATACTCATAAAAGTACTGTTTTATTATAACCTAAAAATGTGTTGTGAGTGTTTTTTTAATAAATTCACCCGTTAAAAATATAACATGGTGTCCACACACTTTTGTCTAATCCTGTATTTCTGTTTTTGTAAATGGAAGGAATTATTCCACAATGAAGCGAAGCACCATTTCAAACAAAGTACTAACGTAACTGCTAACAAATCTACTATAAAGCGTGTACACAAACAGTTGCATCTCATTTAGCAACATGATTTAGTAGCTTCCTTTACCAGTACACGTAAAGTGACAAAGTTTGTTAACACATATTCAACTGGAACCAGACGCTGGGAGACAATTTCTAAGAAAATCAATTAGGCCTTTATTACTAATTTCTGCATCCTAATGTTCAAACAGATAAAGCTGACAATGAGGTAAACAGTTGGGTGTGGTAAAAAAATTTATAGTCATGTTTATATAGATTAACTGATATGACATATTGCAGTGTTTAAACTTTGCTTATACCGTTGTGGCTAGTAATTAGATGTACAGGGGGATTATTTTATCAGGGCACTACTGATATCTCGAAAATTATGTATCCTATGAAAGACTTTAAATAGGGGGAACATTTGTTAATTTTTCTTGAAATTTAAAAACCCATTTTACAAAGATTAAAAAAAACCAGCCAATTTCCAATTACTTTTTTTTTTGGAAGGAAAAATCTTTATGACTTTGTCCGGAGACTGAAGGTGGTGGGCGGCCTCCCTACCCCGGTAAAACCAAAACCTTCCATCCTCTTCTTCCTTCTCTGCGGGACCATCTTGCGACATTACTTCGCAGAGAAGAATTAAATACCCCACAGGGTCATCCACCATCCCATCGACCGGTTGGTCGAACACCGAAACTGGAGCTCTATCTCAGCTCACCTTAGCTTTTTAACTCGTTTGCCCATAATTCTAAGAATAAAACTCTCTACTGCCTTCCATTTTTTTTCATCCTCTATCATAATATCTGTCATATTAGTCGGGGAAATAGGTGAACAAAGCTGTGTTGAAAGCTCTTCCCTCTCCTGACTCCCCCCCGCTGCAATAAAAGATCGCATGCTCTGCCGTGTCTACCTCCGCTCCGCAATCAAGACAGCTCGGATCTTCTGATCTTCTAATTACTTATGGAAACCTCTATTTTGTATAGTGTTTTCGAATTTCACACAAAGACAATTTCTTGGGTATTTTTTAATACAATCGTTTATGAATTAAAGGTGTTTGAACTTTCGAAAATTTTAAATTTCGGGGAAATTTGTTGTAGGTGGTTTCCCGTACCCTTTGTTGCATCAAGTTAAAAATTGAATTATGCAATCTAGGAAATGCAGGACTAAATAAATAAATAATTTGTAGAACGGATAAAAAACTTGATTTTAGTTACAGTAGATTTGGGCTCGTTTTCATCTGTTCAACGAATTATTTATTTTTATTTTAGTATTACATTTACATTTTATTTGTATTTTACATTTCCTAGACTGTGCCTTAAATTTTTAACTTGAAACAACAAAGGGAAGTATGAAAAATCGTTTTCTAAAAATGCACCAAACTTTAAATTTTCAAAAATTCAAGAGCCCTAAACGAGTAGGTTAATAAAAAAATAATAATTTGGAGTGAAATCATAAAACACCTTAAAAAGTAAATGGTTTACGCAAGGAGCTATTAAGTTACCTACCATATTGGAAAATGCCGGACATAAATGAACACCCTGCATACTGCTGTCGACTTCATTGGCAAATTTGGTATCTATGATCATCCCCCAGAACATGTTTTGAGTTTTCATTTAAATTCTTACCATGTGTTTAAATTTTGAACAAATGAATATGACTAAAATAAGTTGATGCGGCCATCATACTACTTACCCAGCCCCACCATAAAACATAGTAAAGCTGATCTTTTAAATATAATGGACAAAAGTTGGTTTCTAGAGCCTGTAGGCAATGTTAAATTGTATTGGTAAATAAAGGGGTCTTATCCAGTAAGTTTGCTTAGAACAGTTGTTCACACTCTTAATGTCAGGTGGGCCTTAGCAAGCCTCGTAGATGTAGGTATATATGTATATATATACTGAAGAATCTCCACTCGCTTCGCTCGTGTAACTATCTCGGCCCTAGTGGGCCTTGAAGCTGTACATATGTAAAGTATTCTTCACTTTCTACACTCGCATCGCTACATAGCCTTACTAGATCTTCTAACTATACGAATATCACATTTTCTTGGGTCACCGGTGTTCGAAATTACATTTTTAACAATAATTTTGCTATTTCTCATCACAAAGAGGTGGTACCATTACAAGCAGAATTGAAATCTACACGTTTATTATCTAATTTAGAGATGAATTTTCAATTAGTAAACATACTCTATACTTTAATAATGTAACACTTTTTGATTAGTGGGAATGATTGTATGGATACGCTGGCTAACAAAGTGTCAGGACCTAAGCTGTACTGTGGCGTATTAAAAAGACTGATTATGCAGGCCATTAGTACTAAGAGTCAGAGAGCATGAGAGGAGGTAGTGGATTAAGAATTATTAAATTTTCACATCTTGTTCCCTCTAAGTAAGTTGCATCTGATCTTCTTTCATTGGGCAGGTGTAATATAAGAAAGATGATAGAGGTAATCACAGGGCACCTGAAAACACTTGCACAGGATAGACGTATCCTCAGGGGAGCCACTGTAGGAAAAATACCCTTCAAGAGGAAACTGCAGAGCACCTGACCTTTGAATATGGATGTCTTGATCAGGAAAGCACTGAGACCTTTAGGTCATTGACAAAAGGACAGATACTATCTCGAGACCACCAAGTCTGGAAGACGCTAAAGTTCATAGAGCTTCTGGGGGAAATATACAAATCGTATCTTACTTGGGTGCGCAATAACCGCTTGTTGCTGATATGCTGGAGGATGAGACGTGCTTCCCCTGTACTCTAGAGACTTGCAGTACATTACGATGTGTTTTGCGGACTTATCCGCCCGCATAATCGACAGGTTTGGTCTCTTTGGACAGGTAATTCGTTAAGTGTTTCCTGAACAGGCTGTGCCCAGTTATGAAAGCAACTACTTGTTGATGTGCTTTCATTTAAGACTGATCAAGGAGTTTGTTAGAGCTGAGCTTGGACTTTTGATAAGATGCTTCCACATTTTACTATCATCTTCGGTGTTGCCTTCTCCTGGCTCATTGCAGCTGCTAAACGTCTGTTACCACACATTGCTTCACGTCCCACAAAGGTATGGCTCCTTATTTGGCAAGAATGTCAGCTTTCTTATTCCATTAGATATCCTGCCACCCACATTACTTGTATTAAAACATGACAGTGATGTTAGGGATAGGAAGCCCTCCCTTATCAGTGCTCCAAGGACAGCCTGACTGTCTGACAGGATTAGAATTCCCTACTGGTAGACTTTCCAGCCTCACATTAGCGCAAACTGAAATATAGTAAAGTACCTCCCAAGTTTCAAGCTAATACACTCTAGACACCATACCCAGAACACTAGTCCTTGAGTGTTCCATCAGTGTAGCGATAGATTATTCTATAACAATGTATTCTATACTAGCAGAACATTCGTAAATGAATACTTACGTAATAATAATTTGTAAATAGTTATCTACGTCAGTTGTTTTTTCTTTTACAGAATCCAACTGATAGCGTATTTGTTTAACAATTAAAATTTATATCACAAGGCCTAATAGAATTAATTATTACAACAATCCTAATTAGACGAAATAGTCTTGAATAAATTACATTAATTTCCAAACTTTATTTTCCCCTTAATAATAAAAAAAATTTTGTGCACTAACTTTCTTAAATACGTACATAATATTAATACTCATACCGTATACGAAGTATAGGATAAGTTTGGTAATTGGAAAAAATTTGCACCTCCATTTTTAAAAATTAATCTTAACGTTTAGTAGCCTCAGGAAATCGAAAAAGTGATACTCGACTGTCAAGATGATCGTCTGTATGTAAGCATGATAGTGGTTACATAAATTAAGATAGGGATTTAGAATAAGGGACTATAGTGTGTTGATATAGAATCGTACGGAAATTCAAAAATAATCAAATTGAAAATGACAAAATTTATTTTAAACATTATTTTGTTCCTATATTGTGTGTTTTAACTTATAACATTAGATAAAATTTAGTTTCCTAAATTAGATAAAAATTTGCAGATTTCAATTCAGCATGTAATGATACTCGTTTTTGCGGTCCCAAAGTTCTTACATCACCTGAATCTTTTTCATAACATTTAAAATGATTTAGTTGTTGCAGGGCACCTGTATACTTCTGTAATATGTTATTGTTTATTTAATTTGATCAAAGTTTACTATCACTTACTAAATTTTGTGTTGTTAAAATTTATGTTATCATTATTTAATTTTTAGTTTGATTTATTACTTTTTTATCAATGAGCTCAATTTTCTTGAGGTGATAGTGAAGGTTTTCGCCTAGAAGAAGAAAAGGGTATTTGGTTTTTTTGCCAATTATTTCCAAACTGTAAATTTCTTTAATTTGTAAGGTCTGGTTCTGGTATGAGACATTATTCGTTAGAGTTCACCAAATTTTGAACAAAATTGGTTGAGTCAATTTTAAGAAATTATGTCTTTTATAACAGCTCTATATTTTATTGTTTTTTTTCAGCTTTTTTTAGGAATGTTTTATTTTAGTTCTAAAGCTGTATTTTAATAAATTTGATCAAAATCGTTACATAATTCTATGCTTTTTACTATTCCAAAAGTTAAAAAAAAAAAAAAAATTTAAAATGTATATAAATTGGTCTACTTATTTCGGCTCAAACACAACAAACTAACATCATTTGAAAAAGAGAAAAAAGAAGAAATTCACTCAAAATGGTTACTATTACTTGAAGAATTGAAATATGCAAATTTTTATCTATCTAATTCAGTGCATTATAAGTTGAATAATATCCTAAATATGAGCAAAAAACTGTTTAAAATGACCACCATTTTGAAATTTTCAATTCATTTTTCTGAATTTCAATAGGGTTCTATATGAGCACACTATAGTCCTCTATACCAAATTTCATGTTCCTATCTTAAATTGTGTGGCCGCTATCGTTGCTTACGTACAAATGACAACGGATCGACGTGATGTCGAATATTATTTTTTTCTATTTCCTGAAGCCATGATAAACAAGGTTTTAGACAATTATCAAACCCTATACTTCATGAAAAAGTTTTTTTTTTGTTACTAATAAGTTAAGACAAGAGAATTGTTTCGGAGAAATTGCCAGTTTATTAGTGTAAGAAGTTTGTACAAACATTCCTCCTATATAACGTCAATTTCTAGTAAAAAGAAATACATCGTTGGAAAGTACAGTCATTTAAATCGTTAAAAGCTTCCCTGCATGACTCTCTTTCACTTTGAAATTATTCTTATTTCCTAACCTATAAGGCAAATAACCTTTGTAAATTCTGTTTATTAGAATTACCCCATAAAATAATCCCCCATTTTAAATGTATTATACTATAATAAGACAAATTTAATACATTAGAGTTATAGTACTTGGATAAATTACAAAGTAAAATCACTCCTGAAGTTATTCTACGACAGAAGTTATCTATATTATCCGTCCAAGACAGACCACTGTCTATAGTTAAACCCAAAATCCAACAGATTCAACTTTATCATATTGAAATCCACGGCATGTTAAGACAAACAGTGAGAGACCTGAAGCACTTATCACATAACATGTAATTGATCTTTTTGAAGTTCCAATATATGAAGTATAGGGTACATCGTCGTTGTCTTTGTTGTCTGTACGAAATCACATAACAGACCAAATAAAAGATAATAACATGAATTCGGTGACTTCATATTCGGTAAAATGGAATTAAAAATGTTAAAATGGCGGCCATTTTAAACAGTTGTTCATATCTCATGTGTTACTCAACTTATAAGAAGCTAAATTTGAAAATGAATTTCAATTCTGCACATAATGGTATCAATCCCACCTTTCTACAACGACTAATAGAACAGTTATGGTCAAGAATGTAATTTCGTATCATGACCTCCTACAAAAATATGATATTTGTATAGATATCTGCTCACGAACGAATCAAGTGGAGACCTTTTAATACATATACATCTATAAACCCCATTAATGTTTTGCCGATGTTAGATTAGTAGTAATATACACAATTATGAAGTTTACAAAACTTGTGAAGTATTTTAAACAAACACACTACTGGATTAGACTCTCTGATCTACGAATACAATTTAACATTTCCTACAAGGCCTAATAAACCAACTTTTGGGTGTAACATTTCGATGATCTACTATGATAGGGTTGGGTAAGTACCGTGATGACTTGTTTAGATTAATTTCATCAATATCTTGCCAAATTAAATTGTACATTAATCTTCCGCTCAATCTCTGATATGTTTTTGTCCTGAAAAGTAGAATTTGTTAACGTTAACAATATTTGCAGAAGATTGAAAGTCTTACAATAATGTCAGATCAATAATTGAGCCCTGAGGGATTCCATATTTAATAATCATACTTTTGGACAAAACTCCAGTAACCTCAATTTGCTGAACCCTGTTCAATAGGAAACTTTACACTTATTCTATACCCTATTTACTGTCACATAAATTATCATCCCTGGAGAGTTTGAGGTAAGTTATTACACTCTTAAGTTCCATTTGCTGTTTCGATAAAGCAAGCCTTATAGCAATTTTTTTTTTTTTTTTTACTCACATGTACGTAGTACAGGAACATAATTTGATGGATCAAAAAATCGATGTTGAGTTTTCATAAATATATCGGTTTTTAGGTTACCTGAATAAAAAAAAAAAAAGTTTCTGTCTGTTATGTGTAGCCTACAATTCAAATATGGGGATCGAATTTGATCAAATTTGGGATTTAGGCATATTTTGGTCTTATCTTGAAACTTTTTTCTTACATTTTTTTCCACTTCTTACATTTTTTCATAAATTTAGTGTTAGGCTTTAATGATTTTGAAGAAAATTCGCTCAAGTGTAGTCTATAAGAACTCTAAATGGTCGTTATTTCTCAAAAAAAAAATCGAAAACCATCCATGTTGCCACAGAAGACATAATTTTTTGTCAAATTAACGTTACCGATTTCTTTCAAATTGTGTGTGATAATTACTTAAACTAGTGTACAAAATTGCAAGTAAAGAAAATAATTATGGTTCGGGAGGCAAAAAACCATAATAACAAACCACATCATTAGAATGCTCAATTTCAATCCAATTAATTTATGAAAATGAGTTTATGGCACAAGCAAATCATTATCTTTATTTAAATTTATAATTTTTTTTTTCTAAAACAAAGATGGCACCCATTATTTTCATTTTTTGACTGAACTGGTATTTTTTTTTATAGGAGTAGTTTCTGTTGGTTTTGGGAATGGACGAGTGAATGAAAAAGTTTGTGCATTGTTTTTTTCATTATTTGTTTCTTGTAGTGGGGTATAATTTTTGTTTGTTATTAAATATTAAAAATTTTCAAATATAAAATGAAATTAAATCTGGTTTTAAAGTTGACTGCTCAGGCCTAGTTTTACGCTTTAGTTCTTTTCTTAGGTTATAGATGTAGTTTTACTTTACGACATGACTAGACTACTTGGCTATCTTGGTGTTTAACCTATGCTCTAGGTTTAATACTTGATAACTATAGTTGCTTTATACTCTCGAAACGTTGTGCGTTAGGGCGGGACTTATTTAACACCCAGTATATCAATAATCAATCATTGTTTAGGGATATGTTAAATTTTTAATCCTCTATAATTAAATAAGGAAACTCATGTAACATATCAAGGGCTATTATAGAAATCTTTTTTATCAGAAAAATCTGTCGCTCAGCGGAAGACACCCTCTATTTCCCGTCTAATGTTTTCCAATTACGTCTTATGGGAGATGAAAAGTACCATACAGGACAGTGATTTAGCTGATACAATTTTTTTATTTATCTAACCCAGATTTTACAAAAATAATACATGTGCACAATAATTAAACTTCAAAAGCCACTAATGGACTTGTCTGCAACTCTTGTCAAAAGACTCTTACAATTAAAAATTTTAATTAACTAATAAATAGTCAATTCTTGCCAGCACAAAAGAAACATGGAGAGATCTCTCACTAGTTATTTTTTAGGTTACATATAAATACATTAAATAACCTTAAATATAATCAAATTAAATTAACCCATTATTAAAGTAAATACAATGTTATTAAATGCCAATATTAAACATTAATCATAATATAATAATATTAATGTTCATTGTTTGGTGTCCAAGTCACTTTGTATAATATAATGAGTAATAAATTATTTTATATTACCTTATAGATCCGTCATGTGACTTTGATTATGTCTTTATTACAAAGACGAGTTTCGGAGACGTATCTCCATCTTCAGTATTTTCACTCCGTAGAGGTCATTAAAACATTAATATCACAAACACATTGACACTATACACACAATTAAATAAATACACATATACGTTGATTTTAATATATTTTTTTTATACATGCACACGGTTTCATGGTTCGCGAACTACTGCGAACCATGAAACCGCGCGCATGTATAAAAAAAAAAATTAAAATCAACGTATATGTGTATTTATTTAATTGTGTGTATAGTGTCAATGTGTTTGTGATATTAATGTTTTAACGACCTCTACGGAGTGAAAATACTGAAGGTGGAGATACGTCTCCGAAACGCGTCTTTGTAATAAAGACATAATCAAAGTCACATGACGGATCTATAAGGTAATATAAAATAATTTATTACTCATTATATTAATAATATTAATGTTAAACACGACCTATAATACATGTTAAATTTAAATTAAACAGAACATTAAATTTAACAACACTAATGATTATAAATTCATCAACAACTAGCAACTACAGATTCAAAATTAATAAAAACTAGTAAAAATAAATATATAAAATTACAAAGAAACAATCAATCAAAACAGTTATCAGATGAAACACATTGCACTCTGTCTTTCTCTCTCTAACACACACACACACTCACTCATTCTATTAAAATTTGTTTGATTATATTTTTTCAACCCAATTTTATTATTTTATTCTTTAATTATGTAGAGGATTTTATCAACTCCATCTGGTAAAGTTTATACTTAACCATTTTATATTAACCTGTGATCTTTAAAACAATAAGCTTACATAATACTGTATGAATATAACAAAACAATTAAATTTATTGCGTGTATTGTTGTTTGTGTTGAAAAATTGTTCAATAAAAAAAAAGGAATTTCGACAACTCTGAAACTAGTTAACAAAATAACATATTACAGGGTTGTAATGAATCCTGCAACAGTAAAATAAATTTTGTCCAAATCTTGTCAAAAAATTAGACGCAAGAACGACAACACCGGATCAAGGATTTCAAAATTTTGAATTAAATTAGTAAAGATAAAAGTCGTACGCACACTTCTTACTGAACAAAATTAATAATAATATTTTTAACTATAAGAAAAGCTTTAGAGAATCAACATTGCGGAAGGTTCCCATATTTCATCATATAATGCCCGATATGATAACGGGTGACTTCCACTTCCTTTTGACAGCTAGCAGGAATTAAAGATCGCATGGATAGACAGTACGTTTTATTTCCCTCAGTTTATTTGAAACTAAAACTATTAATTCCGACTCCTGAAAATCTATAATATGCTTGATTACTGATACAAAGTCTGATGCTATAAATGTTCATCCACACTGAGCATACATGTATTCCAAAATTGAAAAAATGAAACTGTTCACTGTATTAAGCGATGATTTTCACATAGGGGGGATTACATCTACAGAACAATGGAGTTTGCTTGCAGATATACAAATAGCTGTTGTTACAATGTCTAGTTGTACTCGATAACAAGCATTTTATCAATATAGTTTATTCGGACATCATTTTTGTACATAAAAACTAATACACGACGTTTCAAGAGTATAAATCAACTTTTGTTATCAAGTGTTAAACCTAGAGCATAAAAGTGAAATCACTCACATATTAGTAGTCTAGGGCTCTGACTGAATAAACCATATTAATAATTATAAAACCAGAGCAAGCGTAACAGTGGCTTGACCTTTTTTTACTACAAGGGTCAGCATAAGTATAGTTGTAATGACACTAGTGTTATTAACATCAAGGTGTTTTCCCTAGATGGAGGTGTTTTTAAAAATGTGACTTTTAGAAGAAAATGCTAACGGGAAGTGCAGTTTTTCTTAAGGATAAATTCCAAACAGCAACGTGTATGCTGTACCTTTTATAATTATAACAGATGACATATTGTCAACACTGTCTCCAACTTCGGATGCAATTTAAAAAATATATATTCCGTTTATTTTTATTGTAATGTAGTTTCTCTGTTAGATCCCATAATATGCTGTGTTCCTCATATTGCTGTATCAACGTAATGTTATTTTTCTGTATTTACCTGACAACTTTGTTTAGCATTTATCCGAACGCTGTGCTTTTTTCTCAGTAAAGATACATAAATATCTTGAGTTTACCACAAAGACAAACACTAGTTGATTGCGACTATAAAACATACTCGTACTTGACAGATCTCAGTGTACTGTAGAGATGAGTGTTATTTCAAAACTGTTACTGAAAAATAACTTATGTAGGCTAACTGTTAGTCGCCCAAACAGTTATTTTCACAAAATGTTGGGATTTCTGTTAGTTTAGTTTCTAAAGATGTCTGTATGTAGATAAGTAAATGACAGACAGAAGAGTAAAAAGAGAGAGAAAACTGAGAGAAAAGCCAAAAGGAGAAGGGAGAGCACTGCCCTAGGGCAATGCAGACTGCCAAATTCTCAGAAGAAAGTTGAGTTTGAACGAAAAAGAAAGGTATAAAGAAAGAGGCGGAGTGGGTTTTCCACCACTCGAACAATAAACAATTATCGGCAATGACTACATAAATACTATAAGACACGACATAGGATAGGGAAATAGTCTACGCTTTACAGGTGCTGTTCGTCACAAGTTTGACACACAGCTATCAGAAAGCGCTAGCAGCAGGTGCTTGACTGTACGCATCCCACTTGGTTGAGACTGTACAACTGTTGACCTCTTTCTCACAAACCTTCTCACTTACTTCCGTCAGTGTTGTCAGTTCGTGTGCTGAGATAAGCGATTCTCGACCTTCCCTCGCATCTCTGGTCCCATATGTGGCATCAGTGCGTTTTCTCTTACCCGCCTGAAACATTGTTTGACTGTAGAGCCACCTAGCGCCAGTCACATCAACTTCAGATTGGTCACATCAACGCCACCTAGTGGGTATTGGTCAACTCAAGAATAAGCGTAGAATATTTAACATGGCCATGTCGTGTCTTATAGTATTTATGTAGTCATTGTTATCGGTTACTTCTAATTATTCAGTTCTTCTACCTGTAGTGGTTATTTTGTTTTTCCAGAGAATAATCAACGGAGTAAGAACTAGAATGTAAGCCGCATAACAGTAATTCAACTGCCAGAACTGCACAAGACGGTTACCGCTGCTCACTTTGTTACTGTAGAACGACAAACCATTAATACTTTCTTTTGTCTTGCTGTTGGTCTTCATAGTTTTTAAATTATAGCTACATCCAATATCCATCGTTAATTATGTGAAAATGGTTTTTTTTTTTGTGGATAATTCAGTAGTATTAGTGATATTGATGGAATATATAAGACTTTTTTTTTAAAGATTGAAGGCATGTTATTGCAGTTTTGTATAAAACCGTGTTGAGGAATGGACTTAGTTTATTGTTGAACTATTTGCTAATAAATTAAAATCTCTCCAAAAATGTCAATTCGTGAGTTATCTGTAAAAGAAAAAAAAGAAGAAGAAGAAGAAAAATCAGCAATGGCGGTGTTATAAAACAAAATCAGGTTTTACCGATTTCATTAAAATTTTAGTGAAATGTGAAGATTAATGATCTAAAGCTGTTTGCAAAATCTGAATAAAAAATGTAATTGTTTTGAAAGCATTCGATAGAAAATATAATCTTGTCCAGTGTCATTAAAAGCTCAGTTTTAATCAAATACCATTTACGTTGTGGATGTGTTTATGGCACAAGTGAAGCAAGTTAAAAATATTTGTTCCTCTTAAAAAAGGTTTAAAACTGCCAAACTGATATTTTTTAATGATGAATAGTTTTGTGAGAGAAAGTTTGTGCAATGTTTCTTCAGTTCATTGGAAACTACAACTATAGATACTTACTTGCACTTTCAATTAATAACTTTTTACTTTCTGATGTCATAACGAGCTGTGTTTCCATTTTTTCATAACCATTGAACAGTATGTTTTCTGTAATGTTTAATTCCTATTTTTCTTTACAGAGTTTACACCAGTTCAAGGCCGTTGGTAATAACACTATCATCAAACTTGCCAAGATGTCCGACATGTCCAGGTTTAAGAACATTCTAAAGAAGATAATGATTCCTAGAATAGTCGGAACTGAAACGCACACTATCGTTAAAAAGGTAAAATTAATTTAACACGAACCTAACCTATTTTAATTGCTAGCAATTCAGTAGACCTTGCTTCTACTTGAAGATGCCATTCAAGGTCAGTTTCGTAATGTTCGATGACTTTAGAACAAAACTTCACTGTTCCGTCTGTGTCGTCTTATTCTTTTGTTTCTAACAAATACAATTTGCATAACAAGGGTCATTCTAGGGGTTGACATAAAATGTTCTTACATTAGATATTCAACTAAAATTAAAACATAACAAATTGAAATAACACAGTTACAATCTAGACATCTCACTCACACCTGAAAAACCACGCTACAACACAACTCACACCTATAACAATCTACAGCCACTCAACCAATTTACATTAAAAACCTTATATTACAATATAAACAGCATTAAACAATACACACATCTCCAGAATAGCTACAACAATATTTATGTCATGGTGTTCTTAGTTATTTTCATTCTCAGTCGTAGATGAGAAACTCTTCCACCAAATAAAATTATCCAGAAATGTAATTAGAATAGTGTGCAGTATTAGTGACAGCTTGCATCAGCCAGTTGTAGACGCATTCCTTCTGGTATACCATTCGTGATCTCCGAACAGTACGCTCCTGTGGATATTATCACCAGTATCTAAATGATGTCCTTTCAAGTAAGTATTGATCATGGGAAACGATAAAAGTTAATGTTCGTTGTTTGGTGTCCAAGTCACTTTATATAATATATTGAGTAATAAAATTATTTTTATTACCTTTATGGTACCGTCATGTGACTTTGTATTTGTCTTATTACAAAGGTGCGTTTCGGAGTCGTAACTCCATCTTCAGTATTTCACTCCGTAGAGGTCGTCAAACTGTGTGCACGTAAGAAAGTGTTTAAATCAATGTATACGTGTATATATTTGTGTGTATAGTGTTTATGTTTTTATCAAGTTTAATGTTTTGACAACCTTTTTCGGAGTGAAATACTGAAGATGGAGCTACAACTCCGAAACGCGTCTTTGTAATAAGACAAATACAAAGTCACATGACAGTACCATAAAGGTAATAAAAATAATTTATTACTCAATATATTATATAGTAAAAGTTACACAGTCTGAGATCAGCCAAATAGGGGAGCTCGAGAACCACAATAATCTCTTTTTTTCAAAAACTTGAGATAACCGTGAGACTTGTAACATTGTCATGGTGGAACATGCAAGTGTCGGGAATGTCCAGTCTCATGTGTAGCACCCTTTTTCCTGAGACTTTTTAGGACTTCTTTGTAAAAGACTTTGTAAATAGTTTGTATTGGAGGCACAAATTCTTTGTGAACGATCCCCCTACTGTAAAAAAAAACAAAAAAACAAAAAACAAATGAGCATGGAGTTGATTTTTGATTTGGTCAGTGTCCAACTCTTTTTCACAAATGGTTTGTGTTGTTATTTTGCTGATTTATTAACTTATGTTGGTTTTAAACTCAATAATTTCATAATTCTATTTGAATATTTAATATAACCTGGCCTAACCTAACCTATTGGAGTTTTTGTTAAACATAAATGTAGATCAGATTTGTTTATAAATTTGGTATTATGTTATTAAATAGTTTCACACCATGTTCTAATCTGTTTCAATCTGTACACAGGATATTGTAGCTTTTTTTGTCGTAAGGTGGTGTTGAACATATTTTAGTTGGATTTTTAAAAAACATTAATATTTCATAAACGGATGGCTATGTTAAAATCAAAGAATGGATGCGTGAGAAAGTTTCTGCAATATTTACATTTATTAGTTATACAAATAAGTCCAATTTTGTTTTCAGAAATATGTTTCCCTCTGTTACAGTACCTGATTAAAGAGATGTCAGACTTAGGTTGGTCCGTCGAGACTCATCCATTTCAAGAGAAGACGCCTAAATTTGGAACTTTACAATTTGAGAACATCGTAGCACGTTTGAATCCTAACGCTGATAGATACTTAGTGCTGGCCTGCCATTATGATTCCAAGTATATGCGTGAGGGAGAGTTTCTTGGAGCTACTGATTCTGCAGTTCCTTGTACAATGATGGTAGACCTGGCGCATGCTCTCAAGGATAATCTGACTCCTTATAAAAACACAGTAAGTATTGTAATCTTATTTAGTATAGAAAAAGTTATCTGACTGGTAAAAATATCAATGTCCAAGTTCAAAAAAGTTAATTTAAAAATTATTATTTTATTTGTCAAAGCTAATCCTGATGCAATACTTAATGAAAAATTACTTTTCAAATCAAACTCATTATATGATACTATATTAACAGAAACAGAAAATATAACAGACTTAACCCCACTATCTTTCCCAGTGAAAAACCAGTTATCTTAATCGATAAGTAATAGTACAGTGCGAGACAGTGGGCCCACCGGACATGATTTTTATTATGTATGTTTTTTATGAATAATTTTATTTAAATGTTTGTGAAAGTGTTCAATGACAAGGGAGAAAATTTCCCAATAATAAAATTGATAATGGCTGAATACCCGAAATGGGCATTGTTTTAAACTGTAGAGCAATTGACTATTGACAACGATAAGTTTTAAAATTATATCTGTCTGCCTTAAGCAAAACAAAATATGAATTTTATTTGAACGGCAAAGATTGGCGAAGTCTTGCTAAATACATGAAACAGGTTTGAAAATACGATGGTCTCTGATCACAAAATTTGAATTTTTGGAGAAGGGGAGTTGGTTGGTAATAAAATAAATAACAAGAAAGAATGATTCCTAACTTAAATTTAAATTGTTTAAACAATTTTAATTTATTCTTATATTTTAAATTAGTATTATACAATTAAAAAGATAAATTTGTATATATTTGGAAAATCTTATATTTAAGTTGGTAAGGAATTAACTTATTAAGATATTAACTTATTTATTTGTGGGGATTCACGTTGTGTTGTCATTGATTGCTTACATTTCGCAAAATTATTTATATTTGATGAAAAAAATGGAGATTTTTTAACAGTGTTCATAGTTTTTATTTGTTTATGGTTTATGTTTTATTCTATAATTAAAAAAAAAGAGGAAAAAAAAAGAATTTGAATATATATTGTTTTAAATCATCAGGGTAATACAAAGAAAATCACGGCTTTTTAAAATTTTCGTTTTAACATGTTTTACATACCTTATTTCATATTCATAAAATAAGTTTTCAATGCGGAGCTAATTTTTTCACGATAAAAAACATAATTTCAACTATATAATTATATAACCACCTTATTTAAGCTACGTGTAATTTAAAAAAAAAAAAGAAGATATTGTGCTTTATTTCCCAAACGGCCACCCATCCAAGTACTAACCGTGCTCGATGTTGCTTGACTTTGGTACCATATAAATGCATTGAATTTTGTAGTTTTGGAATTGCGATTTTTCGGTGAAAAAATTAGCTCCGTGTTGAAAACTTATTTTATTATTAACAAATAAGGTATGTAGAACATGTTAAAAAAAAAAGCTGTCACTTTCTTTGTAAACAATTACCATCTAACAGTATTATTTAAAAATAAGCTAAAATTTAGTTTTAATTCAGTTTATTGCCAATTCGGCTGACGGTCATCAGATCATTGTCGAAAAAGTGCATAGAAAACTATATAATTGTTTTGTTTGTTTTAGGAAACATATAACCTCCAAACTTTATTAATTTACACATATTGAACTTCTTTCAACAACACAAAGATGGACAGAATCACAACTTAAATAATTCCAGTTGTATTCTATAGTACACTAACTTACAATTTTTTCTAAAAAAATATTGGTTTCTCTTATAAAATTATTTTGTAGACTTAAATCCAGAATTTAAAAGAGTGTACAAATTTGTATGAGCTGTTTTTTAAAGTAAATTGATTCAAGTTTTTATTTTTTTAACTGGTATGTATGTATTATTCACAACCATATGATGTATAATTGCTGTGAATATAGTACTTTTAAATTGGTGCTCAAGTTGCAATCTAGTTACCCTAGGACTCTGTATGTCCACGAATTTAATCAATTACAGCCTAGGACAAAATTACATTTATATGGCTCTGGTCACTTTTCATCAATAAAATTACATTAATTAATTACTAATTGAAATGACAAAATAATTACAAATAGAATAAAAATAGACTGCACTGGGCGATTGAAGGATTTATGAAAGATATAAATGTCTACTAAATTCACTCACAGACTAGAAGGACTCGGGCAATGAATGTTGTTTTGGGTTGTTTTTAATTCCTTGAAATTTTCTTCCAGACTTCTTAATAAATACTATTATCAGCCAGTGAGGGAAGCCTTGTGTAAACATTTAGTTTATGTGGCTGCTACCATAAACAGTTTTCCTCTGATGTTATAATAATGAAAATATTAGTTATAAACTAGTTTACATTTGATCAAATTGGTATAAACTGGTCTCAAAAATAATATAGACTTGGGAAAGTTAATATTTCCAAGTCTTTGAATGGCTTCCTAAAGGATCATTTTTTTAAAACCAGCCATAACTCTATCTTTTTTGTAAACATAAGAGTTTTTATATTTCTTGAAGAGTCATTGTGTATAATTACATATGTGGGTAGATAAGCCCATTAGTAGGACATAAGAAGTGTTTGTCTAGTGCAGTAACATTTAAGTTTCTTTAGAACAAAAAATTTCAGGAACAAATTTTGATACATACAGTAGAGCACTGTCTACAACAGACTTAAAATTTGATACTAAATTTGGAAAACGTAACTATACTGATATTGAATGTGTGTTATTTCAGGATTTAAGTTTGATGTTTATATTTTTTGACGGAGAAGAAGCATTTGTGCGTTGGGGCCCAGACGACTCTATTTATGGCGCTAGGAACTTGGCGAAAAAATGGCAGTTATCAAAATACCCACGATCAGATTCAGAGACAAACAATCTTGACAGAATGGTAAGTTAAACATCTAATTATACAAACTATAAACTTGTATATACGATACAAAATTGAAGTTGATTTTTATAGAAGTATGTACGTATAAGAATATAAAAGTAGAAATTGGAAGTACACTTTAGTCTACAGGAAATGGACGTTTATGGAAAGAGTGTGTGAAAAGGGGAGGTGAGGGTCATTCAACTCTCCATGCCATTCAGTGTGCACCATGCCGCCGTGGAGTATTTCACATCACCTGTTTGCTTATAATACGTTTGTAAATTGTGGTGATTCTGTGATTATCAATACAACGAAGCTTCCGGCATATTTTCGTATTGGGAGCCACGGTGAAATTCCCAGTCGCAATACCATACTGAGATGGGTAAATACATTTATGTTCAAGAGATCAGTAATGAAAGGAAAATGATCCGACCTTTCTCCAACGACGCACATACTGCTGAATGTGGATAGAGTGAGAGAGACACAGTGTTGCACAGTCCTAACCGTTCTACTAGGCTGCACATTTTCTGAACTGGGATTGAGTAAGAGTACTGTAAAATGTATGTTACATAAAGACTTAGAGTTTCACGCCTATAAATTAACAATGCCACACACACACACACACACACACACACAAATGTGAGGCGTTGTTAATTTATTTGGGTAAAACAAATGTGTTGAATATTTTCGAAGAGGATGTAGATTTGAGGATTATCATGAGCGATAAAGCAGATTTTCATTTAAATGGGGTCGCAAACAAACAGGACTGTCAATACTGGGTTTCAGAAAATCCTCATGTGTTGCATCAGAGACTGTTACACAACCTAAAAGGGACTGTTTAGTGTTTTGCAGAAAAGTTGTAAGCTCTTTGGCTCATATTTCTTCGAACAAGATTGAAACACTGTAACTGTTAATTCCATTCAATATGTAAACATGTTCAATAACTTTCTTGCACCGGAACTTTGAAGACGAGAAATCAGCAGGGAATATCTATAGTTCCAGCAAGATGGGGCTATACCCCATACAGCCAGAGCCTCAATGACTACAGATGGAGCATTGTTCCCTAGCCGGGTCATTTATCACTTATTTGGTGATGTCCCTGGTCTCCCCGCTCGCCTGATCTTTCTATTTGTATTTTTTATCTGTGAGGCTATCTTAAAGCGCGTGTTTGCGGCTGAAAACCACCTACACTGGAAGAAGTGAAGGTTCCAATAACAAACCAAATCAACGAAGAAACTCTGAGAAGATTGGAGGCAAATTTTCTAAAATCGCTTCGAACATGTTTGTGAAAATGTTGAGCGATGTAATTTCCCACACATAGACATTTCAAAATCCCATACTTATAGCTTTATTTCTATATTAATAAACAATTTTGTAACGAAAAATCATAAGATTACTGTTTTATTTTAAACCATCCTTTTTCTGTGGACCATTCTGTATTAATGAAAACATATACTTTTGTATTAAAAAAACCTTTTTTGTATCTTTAAGTACTTTTAAAAAGTTATAGTATAAAAAGAAATTCACACAATCTATATATAGGCATATTTTGGCCGTCCCTTGGTACTCTGTTTTTTTGATAGTTGAAAAGAAATGATTTTCTAAAAAATGCTTTAATGATATTGATCAAATTTTCCAAGTGAAGCCTCTAAATACCCTCGTCACTAAAATAAATCCGATATAAGTAGTTTAGTTGTGTTTTAATCGAGTAAAGCATATGTTAGGAATTAGAGTTAATTTAGGATTCAAGTTTAGTTAAGTTAAAATGTAATAGATAAATATCCCAAGTCCAATAGATAGACACCAGAGTATAAACAATCATTATGTCAAAGTACGAGTAATTGATTGATTTGCAACCTACTAACGCGTCACAAATGACCAAGAGGTTGGTGGAAAATCGGGGTCAGACACAGCTAGGAAGTATAGACGATCGGCTGTCGGCGGCTGGAGTTAGTATGAAGTTACCCAGAGGACCAGTGGGAGACTCTGGCGGAACGTGACCAGAGTACTGTCATGGGATAATATTACTAATCAAAGAGAATTTGACATGAGGGATCAATCAATGGAGTCACTAGAGGTCGCCAATAGGAAGGTGAGCAAACTTCATGCGTAAAGCAATTCAGTAAAGTCTTGGAATCCTGATTTAATTTTGTCATATTAATTAAATCACGGTCATATTAATCCAGAGTGTTGTCACGGCATAAGATCGCTAATCGAAGAGAGGTCGCCAATAGGAATGTGAGCAAGGTTCATGTTTTAGTTGCATGGTTCTTGGATTCCAAGTCACTTTGAATAATATTATATAGGATAATATGTTAATAATAATATTAAATATTACCTTTTAATGTTCCGTCTTGTGACTTTTTTGGTCGTTCGAATGTTACGACGCGTTTCGGGACCGCAATCCCATTGTCAAGTACACTTACACAAACACAATGAAACACATAACACGTTTAAAAAACACACAAAAACACCACAGTTACAACACTTTTAAAAAACTTAATTGTGCTGGACGATTTCATCGTGTAGGTCGTAGTGTGGTCCATGGTACACTGTCGTAAACTGTCTAACGAAATATATTACTGTAGTTAGAAAACCGGTTTAAAATAGCCTAGGGCTGTGTCATATAAACTATTACTTTTAAAATCCAGCTGATCGTTTAATAATTTAGACGGATTGTTATTAAATTCCTTATAAATTTCGAATTCTTCTAAGGCGTTCAAAAGTCTACCTTTTTTGCAAATATGAAGTGGAACCAGATTTTTGTTGAAATTAGTGTATGAATGATTACTATTAATTAAATGTTGAGCAAAGTTAGATTTTAATTTATGCATGTTTGTATGCGGCAAATGTTCATTAAAACGGTCTTTGAATGACCTACCCGTTTGTCCCACATAAATACTGTCACAATCATCACAATTGATTTTGTAAACACCCGACTTCTTTTCGATTGGAATTACACGTTTGGGTCGTAATAATTTCTGAATATTATTGTTGGTGCGAAAAGTGACAGTAATATCATATTTCACCAATGTATTTTTCACCATATGCGGAACGGTGTTAGAATATTCCATGGATACGAATTTTTTATTCTTATTCTTAGACCGTGTGATAGGGTTCTGTTTATTTCTTATATGATTATGCAAAAGTTTATCAATCATTGCTTCATGGTATCCGTTCGCTTGGGCTATATATTTAATGGTTTCCAATTCATCGTTGAAATCGTGTTTATCCAATGGTATGGTGAGAAGGCGGTGTATGAAACAGTTGTATGCTGACATTTTTTGTGATATTGGATGGTGTGATGTGGCATGAATGGTGGTATCAGTAGTGTCTTAAGGTCGTCTTGAACCAAAATTATTTTACATTTGACGATAATTTTTTCGTGCAAAACGAGGGTCTCGCTATGGGTTCACCGCTATCCGGACTTTTGGCGGACATATTCTTGAACCATTTAGAAAACGAATTTATTATGTCTGATCACAACCCACATAAAACAAAAATATTATTTTATACAAGATATGTTGATGATACTTTTCTCGTGTTTGATGGCACTTTACGTCAAGCGGAAGTATTAAAACTTTATCTCAACAAAATCAACCATAAAATGCAATTCACTATGGAGACCGAAATAGATAATAAAATAAACTTTCTTGATTTGACTATGACCAAGGAATATGATAAACTAAAATATAAAATTTACCGAAAATCTACCACTACTGATACCACCATTCATGCCACATCACACCATCCAATATCACAAAAAATGTCAGCATACAACTGTTTCATACACCGCCTTCTCACCATACCATTGGATAAACACGATTTCAACGATGAATTGGAAACCATTAAATATATAGCCCAAGCGAACGGATACCATGAAGCAATGATTGATAAACTTTTGCATAATCATATAAGAAATAAACAGAACCCTATCACACGGTCTAAGAATAAGAATAAAAAATTCGTATCCATGGAATATTCTAACACCGTTCCGCATATGGTGAAAAATACATTGGCGAAATATGATATTACTGTCACTTTTCGCACCAACAATAATATTCAGAAATTATTACGACCCAAACGTGTAATTCCAATCGAAAAGAAGTCGGGTGTTTACAAAATCAATTGTGATGATTGTGACAGTATTTATGTGGGACAAACGGGTAGGTCATTCAAAGACCGTTTTAATGAACATTTGCCGCATACAAACATGCATAAATTAAAATCTAACTTTGCTCAACATTTAATTAATAGTAATCATTCATACACTAATTTCAACAAAAATCTGGTTCCACTTCATATTTGCAAAAAAGGTAGACTTTTGAACGCCTTAGAAGAATTCGAAATTTATAAGGAATTTAATAACAATCCGTCTAAATTATTAAACGATCAGCTGGATTTTAAAAGTAATAGTTTATATGACACAGCCCTAGGCTATTTTAAACCGGTTTTCTAACTACAGTAATATATTTCGTTAGACAGTTTACGACAGTGTACCATGGACCACACTACGACCTACACGATGAAATCGTCCAGCACAATTAAGTTTTTTAAAAGTGTTGTAACTGTGGTGTTTTTGTGTGTTTTTTAAACGTGTTATGTGTTTCATTGTGTTTGTGTAAGTGTACTTGACAATGGGATTGCGGTCCCGAAACGCGTCGTAACATTCGAACGACCAAAAAAGTCACAAGACGGAACATTAAAAGGTAATATTTAATATTATTATTAACATATTATCCTATATAATAAGGTTCATGTGTAAAGTAATTCAGTAAAATCTTGGAATTCTTATTGAAATATATATATATATATATATATATATATATATATATATATATTCTGTCGAAATAATTGTGATAACTCTGGAACGAAAGTTTAGGATATTTAACTAATAAATTAGTTTGGTATTAAATGTCAATATCTATATGTATTAGAATAATTTGTAATAATAAACTATAGAAATTGTCAATACAAATATTTTTAGCAGTGAATCACTAATTGTCTAAATCATTTTCATTTCATTAGAACCTGACTCCAAGAGCCCCTTTGATTCCTAACACATATCTTCCCAAAATTGCAACCTATGATCTGGATCATCATCATTAGTTTCATAATGAGAATTTTATATGGATGAATTTTCTGCTTTTTTATAATGTGGATTTACTTGTACCTACAATAGTAGCTATTGATTTTGAATGATAGACTTCCACGGTCACAAACATCATTATGATCTTGTTCTTCAAGGTTCGACCGCGTCAATATTGTCTGCACGTTGAGTACAGCCGACGTTTGTTAAGTCTTGAGAATGGACATCTGTAAAGTGCCCGAAGCGTCGGCTGTACTCAACGTGCAGACAATATTGACGCGGTCGAACCCCGAAGAACAAGATCATAATAGTAGCTATTGTTCGTACTGATTGTGTAGCTTAAACAGCAACTCTACCTAACAGGTTTTGACAGCAGACGACCAGATCTTGGAGCATCTTTTACGGGAAAAATTGTATTGAACTTGATCACAGCATTTCTAGCGTAAAAAGATGAAACTAGTCCATCTGGGAAAGATTCAGTGAACAATCTGGATGCTTCATTATAATTTCATAGGCGAAAATTATATTTCATTCTTCATTTGAACTATGGCGGAGCAGAAAAAAATAATGGAAGAGTTATCTAAAATTAGGAAACTTTGAATACACAGCTTTAAACATTTGTTGACTCTGAATGGGTCAAATCTAAATGAAAATAGTTAAATACTCTTCAATATTTGAAAAACAAAGTTTAGAAAGAATTTGTTATCAAATAACTCTGTACAAAACAGATCATCTTGTTCTAGTAATTTTATTTTTACACCTTGATAGTTTTGGTTTTGAACGTCACTTCATTTTGGCTATTATCTCTAAGAAAGTTTATATCCGCATCGGGAATCTTGTACGTAACACAATTTGACGATATTCGCACCTGCACTATTGTCTTCTTTACAATTAATTGTGATTTATTGGATTAATTAAATTAAAATTTCTGAGTTTTAACACTTAATATTTTCTACACTCTCTTTTCTTTTTACACATATTTTATTGTTACCTTATTTTAATTATTTCCTGCTTTATCTCCCCTCCCTAAAATAATAAAAATTTAATTTTCATTAATATTTTTCCCTTTATTACTTAATGATTAATTTGTAAAATGATTATTTTTGAATTTTGTAATGATTATTTTTTCAAAATTAATTTTATTTTTGGTTTTATACACTTTGAAAGTTATCCTTTATCAACCAACTTTTTATTTATTATTTTTTCAAAAAACTTCTTTCTTTATTTTTTATTCGTAATGTTTTCCCAAACATGAAACATTTAGAAATTTTTTTTTGGATTTTGAGAATTTTTGAAAAAGTTTAAAATATAGCATTACATAACTTATGAACGAGACAAGATAGAAGGAACTTGTGAAGAAGCAATCAAAAGTATACTGACAACCTCAAAACCAGTATTTTTATAAATTTAAATTCATCAAATTAGTTCCAATAATTGCTAAATATTCTAAGTTAAGAAGGCAGTTTGAAACAGATCACTGAATGAAGGTCACATTTAGTGATAAGTTCCTACAGCTCAGAACCTGAAAAGAAAAACAACTTGGACTACTGAAATTACTTAAGAAAAATTCTATTTTTACAAAAATTCGAATTATTGCAAATCTGCATAGACTCCTGTCCTTCCCAAAAAAATTATTGTTTTTTGTCGTAAAAATGGACAATACCTAGTTTATTTGTAAAAATTAGTTAAAATATATATTTCACACATATCTGAAAACAGATTAGATAGAGACATCCATTTTGCGTAGGAATTTTAATTTTTTCAAGGCCTATAAAATGAAGTACAACTCAGTGAGTTTACATTTGAGATTCAAAAGTTCTGTGCCCTAAAGCAGTAAAAATATCTTGAATACTCAAAAAAGTAGATTTTGTGGTACTCATACAACCACTCAAAATTTAGTTGATTTTTCTTCACCAACTCCAAAGATATTAACACCTAGACACTCGTTAATATGTATTTTGATTTATTCACTGTTATTTACTTTAATTTAATTTATTGACATGTTTGATATGTTATATATTTTTTGTTTTTATTGTAAACTTTCTTGACACTGTTTATTACAACTTTTGTTTGTTTAATGACAATAAAACTACAGTAGACTCTTTCTAACCTGACACTTGCTACTTTGAAACACACACCTGTTTACGAACTTGACTTAGCAATGAATCATAATTTTCCTGTCAAAACACAAACCTCCCCTCGGTCCCATGGAGTCCTAATTTTGTCATTGTTTTACTTCACATGTTACTGCTTTGTACCTAACCTTATTTAATGTTTAACAAGGAGTGTACAATATTTGCCTGTACAGTACTACCTCGTTTATCCGGACCTCGTTCAACCGGATGTCTGGATTATCTGGAATGAAAAATAAAAAATTTAATGTTGATAAAAACGTGATTTCCTGATCACTACAGTGTCGCCTTGAGGTAGTAGGGTGGGTTGTTGATGAGCTGGGAAGATAAAGTGTAGGAGCAATGACCTCCGCGCCACCATCCCCCTACCCCGACGCGGCACGACAGTGACCAATAACCTTGTCTATTGTCTACGCCGGCAGGTAGTCTGTCACGTGCTAGCGACCGGAATACATCATTACCATATCGTGCTGTGAAGTGTTTAGTTTCTTTACATTTTTGATCGGATACAGTTAATAGTATTATATTCGTGTGTTAGCGTTTGTGCGTGGAAATGGCGACGAAACGAAAACATAATGTGCTTACAATGGCCCGAAAGTTAGACGCATTGAATCGTATAGACAGGGGCGAATCTTTAAATAAACTTGCTGCAGAACTCGGCATAGGGACATCAACTGTGTCAGATTGGAAAAAAAATCGTAAAAATATTGAAGACTTTTGCTTCAAAATGATCGCTGAAGACAGTTTAGAGGGTAGAGGAACTATAAAAAATGCAAAAAATGAATCATTGGACGAGGCATTATTTATGTGGTTTAGTGCTCAGCGAGAATGTGGTGTTCCGATTTCTGGACCGGTTTTGGCTGAAAAAGCGGCAAGCCTAAACAAAAAATTACCAAATCCTGATCCAAATTTTACAGCTAGCCAGGGATGGCTAGAGCGGTTCAAAAATCGGCATGGCATAAGACAATTATCTGTGACTGGTGAAAGCCTGTCTAGTGATCAGGTGGCAAGAGAAAAGTTTAAGGAATTTTTCAACGAATTATTTCGTCTGAAAAACTTTCTCCTGACCAGATTTACAATGCTGACGAAACAGGACTGTTTTACCGTATTTTACCGAGCAAAACCTTAGCTTGTAAAACTGATGAGGCAGCCAAGGGCTACAAAAGAGCAAGGATCGCCTAACTGCTATGGCTTGTAGCAATGCTTCTGGAAACCACAAAATTCCCCTAGTGATAATTGGCAAGGCAAAAAATCCTCTAGCACTTAAAAATGTAAATCGTGCATCCTTGCTTGTGGTTTATCTAAATCAAAAAAAGTGCATGGATGGACAGCTTTATTTTTAAAAAGTGGTTCTTTGAAAATTTCGTCCCAGATGTGAAAAAATTTCTCAAAGAAAAAAAAACTGCCAGAAAAAGCGATTTGTTTCTTGACAATGCGCCATCTCATCCTGCAGAAGAAGATCTCATCAGTGGGGATATTAAAGTTCAATTTCTCCCCCCAAATGTGACTCCAATTTTGCAACCTATGGATCAGGGTGTATTGCAAAGTATCAAGCGTGTTTATCGCAGGGAATTTTTAAGCAAATTAATTGAAGAAGGCGAACAAAGCGTGATTAATTTGTTAAAATCTGTAAATGTCAAAGATGTTATTTACATGATTGCAGACGCTTGGGATCATGTTCCAAAAAGTGCTCTACAAAAGTCTTTGAAAAAATTGTGGCCAAACATATGCAATATTATTGAAGAAATGAACCCTACCACTCCACAAATAAGATAATCAAATGAAACCACTGTCACTACAGAGCAATTGTTAGGCATGTTTGCAAGAATTGACGGTTGTACCGATGTTGATATCAACGACGTCAATGATTGGTTGACAGACAACAATGAAGGAGATTATGGAGTCATGACAGATGAAGAGATAATTGTAGCGTGTACGCAGGGAGTAGACGACAGCGAGAGCGAGGAAGAGGGAGACAGCGCACAGCCGGAGATGACGCATGCGGACGCGACGACACAGCTGGACAACATCATGGCGTACTTGGAGCAACAGCAGGATACAACGCCAGCTGAACTAATGATGGTGAAACGTTTATGTGATCGTGCCGCAGCATTGAAACGTCACACCAAATTAAAACAGAGGAAGATAAATGACTTTTTTGTAAATAACAACTAAATTCTGTGTAAATTAAAAGCATGTGTAAATATTTTAGGTGTGTAAATATTTCAGGTGTGTAAATAAAATGTTTTTCGTGATTTACAGTATTGTGTAAATTGAATGACTGTAAATATTGTTTTTTTTCATGACCAAAAGGAAATTATAAATGGTAAGTTATCATTTTATATTTTGTTCTATTTATCTTTCTATAATTCTGGATTATCCAGATTTTTGATTAACCGGATCACTTCCGGTCCCAATTAGTCTGGATAAACGAGGTTGTACTGTACCTTCAATGAGGCTTAGGAGTTTTCGCCCGATGCTAGCATCAGAATCATCACTTGGTTCTGAAGCCAAGAATGACTCCTCATAACCTCAAACCTTTAACATTCTAGGTTCAGTCTCTTCAGGCTAATATATCGTCTACAAACAGTATCACAATTGATGATCAATAGTGTTAGTAGATGTCCCGTCAAGTGGCTGTGTCCTGTGAGTGTCCCATAACTTGTTTAAGACGATCTCTATTCAACTTTACTAACCAGTTAGTTTGCTGAATGTTGGTGCCTCTAACAAGCTTTTTACCGAGCATTTGCCCAGAATAATCCTGCCAGTGTTGACCACACCTAACGTTGTACCATCTCTTCGTATTGTTGGCAGTAAACTTTGTTTTGCCGTTGGCTGGTTCTGAACCTAGAAAGAGAAATTTAGCAGTTTTGGGCCAATTTGTCCACACACTCATTACTATGGATACTCGCTTGACCATGTACCCAGCTGAGGTTTACAGAGTTGTGGCATGCTAGTGTATTAAGAGTCATTCCAGCTTAGAAGAGATTTAAACGGAGTCAAGACACTTAAAAACAGTTTGACCATCATATAGAATCAATGTGCATATGTTAGTATAACGCTTAGCTATTCCTATGTTAGCACAGGCCAGAAGTACAGAGACTTCAGCTTGGAAAATTGTGTAGACTTATGCTAAGGACAGACCTATGATATTCAGTGTACACTCCATACCCAGACTTTCCCATGATGATAAACCTGTCTATCTACCAGACAAGGTTGCCTCGAATTAAATCTAAGTTTCTTTCCACTCCTCACGAGAGTGAAAACTTATTAAAAAGTCCTGGTAAAGACGTACTCTGCACATATGATATCTGAGATCATATTCAGCACAGAGCCATCTAGAGTTGTCCTAATATTGGTGCTACGACCGGTTCTGGGCAGGCTCTCTCTCCAGTGACCCGAAGCAGTCAGCCTATAAGCAGATTTGCGTACTTCTACCATAATGAAGATGTGGCAACTTCTAGAGTAGCTATGGGGATATTTGTGAAACCCCCAGTGATCATGATAGAAGCAACCCTCTATAAGCTGGTTAAGTTGGTTATAACTGTTATTTGGTTCATATATTTTATGTCCACCAGACAAGTGCTCTGTAAGCAAATTGAGGCCTTAATACCGGTCTATGTAGCTACAGAACAATATGCAGTTTGATACCCCAGTAGCGCCTGGTCACCATAAGCGATCATTTGGCTGTAAGCAGAACATTATGTGCTCATTCAAAAAAAATAATAATAATAAAAAAATAAAAAATACTGATTCTATTACATTTTGGATAGTGGTGACTATTGAAATGGTAATAGTTATATCGGTTTTTCTTTATTAATTAATTATTAACCATTTTTTATCTCTTATGTACAGATATAAATAAATATTTGATGTTTCTTTTTCAATAAATGAGTGATGCCAAGTTCCGAACTATGCAAATACATTTTGTGTATAAAGAGCTTGAAGTTTGAACAATAATTAACACACTGTCATTGTATTTAATTAGTTATTATCATTAACTTACTAATATATTGTGTATTGACAGGAATTGTTAGTGTTATTGGATTTGCTCGGGGCAGCGAAGCCAGTATTCTTTAACTATTTCTCTAAATCAGAAAGATGGTACAGACGTATGATCTCGGCTGAAGACAGACTCAATGATAAGAGACTTCTCATAAATTATGCGTCGTGGAATAGATACTTCACTGAAATGTCAATGGGGCCACATATAGAAGACGATCATTTACCATTTCTGGAAGCAGGTAAGGAAGGATCAAATTTGTATTAGTAATGGATTTTACTTCATTTAATTTATAGCTAACTGGATGTGCTTTGTGTGTAATTTTATAATTCACTCTTTCATATCCATGTAGAGGCAGATAACCTAATGGTTTTCTAAATAATTGTTAACAGTCAATTTTCAAGATAATTTGAATTTATTTATTTTAAAAAATTCAGTAGAATTTTAAATAAAACAAAATCATGTTTTTGTAAAAAAAACAAAAAAAAAACAATTATTTGTAAAGGACAACATCAGTTAAGGGTCTACCATCTTTTTTCATGCACTCCTCCAGCCTTTGATCTAAGTTTGCCATTACTCAACATGTCACTATATATAACACAAACTTCTCTTTCAATGATGTTCACCAACAGCATGTGGCTTATCCGGATAAACACGGCCTTTAAGATATCCTCACGAAATAATTCACACGGAGAAAAATTTGGAGAGCGTGGGGCCAGTCAACATCATCTCTGTTGGAGATCACTTTATCCGGGAACAACCAACTTATTTCTGCTATAGACTCGTTTGAAGAGTTGTAGCTCCATCTTGTTGAAAACACACTTTGCTATGCGATGGAGCTGTAATTCATGGATAAGGAATTTACGAACCATAGCCATGTTCGTAACTCTAAACACTCTGAATTCAAGGTAACAGAGCATTAATTTTCTTCAGTAAAATACGTCCCTTTCACAACAAATTTCACCACCCCTGCAACTGTTACCGTATCGATATACAACAGACGTTGATCTAATTCTTGAGGGTTGTTTTATGACCAATAACAACAGTAGTTCTTGCACACCCACGATCTTGTAGAGATGGAAGTTTAAGTCGTATAAAACTCGACACATAGAAGTGTTTGACATCCTTAGAACCTGAGTATGTTTTCTGCAGATTGTTCCTCTGTTCAATCACATTCAATACGGCTTCTATGGTTTCCAGAGTTTCTTGAAGCCTCCCTTTTTTTCTTAAGCAGAACCCATCGTACGGAAGTTATGGATCCCATAACAGTTTTGTGTTACAGGTAGGAATTGGTCCATGGGATAAGATGGTGAAATGTTGACAAAATTTCGCTGAGTGAGGGTCACAGAGTTTGTGTTATTGAAGCTCTCTACCACAAATGCACGATATTGAGAGGTACAGCGATCCATCACAACTAAAGTTCCACTGAATGGTGATACTATAAAACCTTCAAGGTCACTACTGTCCCAGTTACTAACTAAACAAAAAACATCAGGTTTCATTGGATCACCCTGTCTATCTATAGTATAAAGTATATTATAGGTCAAAATTTGGTGTTGGTTTTTTTGCCCATAAATCTGTTTTGAGGTTTCCTGAGTAAAAAAAAAATGCTTTTTTAGAATTATAACTCTCTATCGTGTGTGCAGTGCTTTACAGCCAAATGTGTGGACTGATTTATCAAATTTAGTATGACCAATGTTACCAACAGCTCTAATCATAAAGTGCAATACAAACATATGCAATTAATATCTGACTGCCCCTCATAATATACACATAATTTTTTTTTCTGTGTTTTCAGGTGTGCCAGTGTTGCACGTAATTCCAGTCCCATTCCCTAATGAATGGCACACTCCTGAAGACAACTGGGACATTTTAGATTTCACTACAATCGACAATCTAAATAAAATAATGAGAGTTTTTGTTATTGAATATTTGAAAGGATATAAGAGTTCTACATAGTATAAGGTTGGAAACATTTTTTTAGTTTTATTTGCGTTTATACAATTTATTTTCTTGCGTCTGGTTGGTGTTCTTTGACGACACCTACAAGCAACATGATGTTTTTACACACAGTGATTCTCAAAAGTCCACCAAACTCTAAATTAGAACACTTGACTTATATTGAAATTTAGTAAATTTTACATAATGAAAATAAATTTTTAATTTAATCTAATTATTGGTATTAGCTAAACTAATTTGTAATCCTCCGTTAGTCGCAGTAGATCAAATTGATACAAGCGCAGCACTTTGTGTCGTCATTTTTTAAGGGGCAGTCTGGCGATCCTCTTCACGGTATGTTCCTTTGTCCCTTTCCTTCACAGTTCAGTGAAGTAATTGAATTAACTAAGGGAACATGTTACATGTGAGCTAGGCTTTTTGAATGGTTATGATAGACTGACTTCTTCAGAAAATAATTTAAAATTATCAAACCAATACAACCTATGTTGTTCCATTTTTAAAGATTTAATTTCCGTGTGCAGGATTTTTCATTTCTTTTTATTATTGTTTTTGTTTGTAAAAATTGTGTGTATCAACTGCGAATTTTTCCAGTCACACAGTTTTTAACCTAAAGTAGCAATTTTCATATTAAAAAAAAAAAAAAAAAAAATTATTTGTAACTTTACAAATCTGATATTATTTGTTCACAGTAAACGTGTTACAACACAGATTTGTTTATCGAAACATTCAAAGATCACAATTATGGCATCATTGGACATGTTGAAACACATGTATCATTTCGATGCATTGCGACCAACAAAATTATTTTTAAAGTCCTTCTGATGGAGGGTTAAAAGGTGGTGGGATTGTCCTTGGTTTCTTATAATATTTCTCAGGAATTCATTGATATTCTATGAATCATGTCAGATACATGTTGTGATACAGCTTCGGAAAACCCCAGAAAATTTAATCTAAAGGTATCAATTCTGGTGAGCTATAAACTGTCACTTTTTCAAAATTAGTTGATCATTGAAGAACTTATGAAACATCTATATCGTTTCATTAAAGGTGTGATACATTACGCTGACTTGTTGAAACCAAGAATAATGTTCATTAACTGTAAACCTTTTTTTCTTTGTGTTTAAAATCAATAACCTTTGGGTCATAAATGTTATAAAAAAAAGGGAGAATAGAACATAAAATGTAGACCCTCCTAGCCTTCTAATACTCTAGTAACATCAAGGTCAGAAGTTCAGATATGGATGGCGACTACGGTGTGAAAGAAAATCCAGTTCCTATTCTGGAACCTGGCTGCAGAACGATACCTAAGCAGACCCTCTCTCTGAAAGCTCTCTTTTCGTCCATCCTTCTCACCTACAAATCAAAATTATCTTTCTTACGTATTACTATTCATCAATCTTTAACAATAAACATCCTTTTTGTTCAAGACTTTATACACACCCTGTAGAATAAGAGTTTGATCAATGTGGAAATTTTCTTATTATAAATTTGTCTACTAAGCTTAATATTTATAAATTTATCCATAAGTGTTATTATTATTTCCTCGTGACTAATTACAGAGGAAGCATTGTAATATTTCATTGAACTTCAATTTTATAAAAACAATTATCTAAGCATGTTAACACTGAGTGATTTAAAAAAAAAAAAAAAACTTGTCATCATTCCGTCCATTTATGGTTTTTTCTTCATAAACTACGGAAACTATTTAAATGAAATTTGGTTTATCCTCTCCCGGCCGTATTAAAAACCATGCATTGCACACTATGCCGTTATTTGTGCAATATTCATATTATTCTTACTTGTTTTATAATTATTTAAATGTTATATATCTATGTAAAGAGGCTCTAAACTGATTAATTTTATTACAAAAAAAAGCATTGAATAACAATGCATTAACAAAAACTTTTTTCCGTTTTGTGGTTTATTTATTCCAATAGTTGAATGCCTGATTTATTTTACAAAAATAATTCAACTGTAGTTTATATACCTCTTACATTCATTAATACAATTCTGAATACTGAATATTTAATTTTAAAAGTTAAAAATTATTCTCTAAAATAATATATATTTAGCTACATCTAGATTAGTCTCAAATTTACAACAGCTGTCTACTGTTTTATGTCAATATCATATTTAATAGTGTGGTCTGTTAGTAAAACAAAAAAAAATAATCTTCCCCAGTAAATAATACATAAAAATAAACTATGACAGAATGAGTCAGTGTGGTTCAAGGTTATCTACCAAACTGTTATCATATTCACCTCCTACATCAGTAAACAGATTACTGAAATTTCATTTTCACTTGTTTCATTCATATCAATATCAAAGTCACGGTTAATTTCACTTCAAGATAAATCATTGTCACTTGTAATTGCTGTATTAAAAACTGCCAGGTGGTTATTACCAAAAATAAACTACTACAGAGTTGACATACGATTCTGTATAAAACAAAAGGAAGATTATCACCAGGTCTGCTGAAGAATCTAGAGGTACGTTTTAGTACACTACGGGCTAAGGGAGTTCTACTGACCATCTTACGCTATGTTTAGGGTTAATAACACAAAGAGTTTGAAAATCAATTTCTAAATGACGGTAGTTTTTCTTGACTAACTGCTTGGAGATTTAAAAATGCCCTATTAATGTAACTTTTACACCAGTCAAAATCTATGGAGTTAAGAGTTCTTTAGGATGTTTCTATCTTCTTGCTAACTTCATCAAATCCAAGATGTCCATACTTAGACCAAGAATGCGTGAACAGATTTTTATAAACTTTAAAAAAAGTTACATTTTGATTCCAACACAGTATATGATACTATGATAGCGAACATCGATGAGAACCCCATCCCACCCAATATCAGCACAAGAGAACAGCAACGACGGTATGCGTTGAGACAATGAATCTACTACGCATATAACATACAATGAAACAAAGTTTTAAGTGTTTTTGTCAGTGTTATGTACTATGTGTATATATGCTTTTTAATTTATAACTTATGGGTACAGGACAAAGTCCAGCATAACTTGATAATGGTTGTATAGCCGAAACAGCTGTAGTGAAAAGAAAAATCACTATTCACAATGAGTGACTGTAAGTGATTTTAATTTAATGATAACTTTGGGATGGATGAATAGAAAAGTTTGTGCAAATTTTTGCGTTTATTTCTCTTTGCTGACAGTTTTATATCCATATTTAAACTGGTATAAAACAGATTTCAACCATAGGTGTATAACATTCCGGAATGTGTTCCTATTGTAATTATCTACTTAACTTTAACCTTTTTCAATAAGTGATTTGATGTATCCTATTTTTGTTTCTTTGTTGGTAACACTGGATTGTTTGGATTCCAAAGGTCATGAATATATTTAGATTTTATTTTTATAAGTTTTTGATGACGTTAACCTTTTACTTCTCTTGTTGATATATATTTGTTAGCACATAGTTTCAGTTTTATATCTTTGGTATTGTATATAACCATTAATATTCCAATTTCTTTCGACTTGGGCCATAATTTGTATACTTTGGAATTATCATTAGGATAATTGTTTTTTCATAAATATAATTAATATAAATATATTTTTAAATTTGCAATTATCCTTGTGTAAATTAGCAAACAGTTTAGAGAATTTTTTCTATATATATACAAATATTCTATAGAATTTACTGAATATTTTGATATATTAAACATTATATCTGAGATTTTTGTTTTAAGTTTTATGAATTTTGCATTATATGATTTAAGCATTTTGCAGCACACCTTCTTTTACTTAAAGAGGTTAATGAAAAAAACAAAAATTAAATAAATACTGTGACGAGATGACTTAAACACTCGTGTGGCGTGAAGCGGAATTCGCTCCCACTATTGATACCACACCTCCATTTCCATGGCAATATTTCTAATACCCACTCTGCCAGGATTTTCCCATCAGTTGACTTAATCAAGCCAAGGTCAGCAGATAGTGGACTGGTTGTTGAGGAGGGGTTAAATTACCACTAGTAGATTACACATTCTTCGACATCTCGCCACAGTATATACAATCTATAAATCAAAATGTTTTAGTTATATTTATGTTCAAACGTAATTATAGTCTTCAAAATGTGGGAACACTTTTCTGTTTCATTGTTAATTTCTCATGAAAATTTGCTGAAAGCAATTACTTGTACTTAACAATAATCAATATTTATACCTAAACTTTCAGCATTCGAAATATTGGTACTTGTGTATTATAGGACCCTCCCCCTTTTGTACATCAAGCAGAAACTAATTAAAATAACACTGCAATTTTAGGATTACTGTGTATATAGCCTATAATATAACCTAACCTATTTATGGTGATTCTTTATAGCACAAATCTGATCTACATTTTTGTTTACCAAAAACTCGAATAGGTTAGGTTAGGCTAGGTTATGTTTTATATTCAAATATAATTATGAAATTATTTAGTTTAAAACCAACATAAGTTAATAAATCAACAAAATAACAAAACAAACTGCTATTAAATATAAACAATGATTCTCACAAGAGTGTTGCAGGAGCATTGACCTCTTATGACGTGGTCTAGACCAGATGAATGGCCGACCTTGAAACGATTGCAGAATGGGGAACGAAAGTTGTAGTTTGTTAATTTTTGTTTGTCATAGCTGTAGACAGATGACAGAACCTAACAAATATTCGTAAAAGGATATTTCGAGTTTTAAACTTACAAAAAAGGGGATCCTTATAGTGCCACAAGTACTGAAATATTTTAAAAACGTTATGAGACGTAATAACACCAGACTGGAATATAATATATTACTTAACATTCTAGTTATTTCATATTTTAATTCTGTACAAATTATTTGTTTTGTTATAATTTTATTAAACTGTTAAAAACATAACTTATTTATGCTTGAAATAATGTAATGTGATTTTATTGATATTAATGTATATTTATTTAGGACTTTAGGGCCTAAAAATTACCTGATCTATCTAGACCACTGGAATAAAGGCAGATTTTGTGAAAATCAGGACAAAAATCCTCTAGACATGAAATTTGGTAGAAAGTTAGGTTTTGGAGTTACTTCAATGGAGAAAAAAATTGAACACTCCAGGTCACCGCTGGACCTCCCTGGGGGGTTTATAAGGTGGGGGAAAACATTTTTTGTAAATATCTCAAAACTAAACAAGATATAAAAAAAAGTTTCATGCAAAAGTTTTAGCTGACTATATTTCCCATCAAAACGGTTGTTAATCATTTTTTTGTCAGGCACACTGGGACAGAGATATGAGCATTCAAAGTTGAGACTTTTTTGCAATTGTTCGTGTAAGGCATTTTTACTGGGAAAAAAAAAAAAAAAAAAAAAAAAAATTGTATTTTTTGAGTTTAGCCTTGTATAGTACAAAGCGCTAAATATGGGTGTGTAAGTGTTTGTACATATAATACCAAGATTTGTATATAAATTTTTGCATGCATATATTTATGCACATACACTACAACAACAAAACATTTACATGCATATACTGACTGATCCATGCATATAGATGTGCATTTTTGGATTTAGACAAGTATAATATACATGCATGAAAATATTTCTACACATATTTGCATATATATGTGTGATTATATACATGTATACTATTAAAAACTCTGGCTACGTAATTGTAGTGTGTATCCAAATACTTGGTATTACAAACCCATATTTAGTGCTTTGTACTATACAAAAATTAGCTAAACTCAAAAAAAATACTAGTTTTTTTTTTTTTTTAGTAAAAATGCCTTACACGAACAATTAGAAAAAAAAAGTCTCAACTTTGAACGCTCATATTTCTGTCTTAGTGCTTCAGACGAAAATATTACTAAGGATCCATTTTCATGGGAAATATAGTCAGCTACAACTTTTGTAAACTATTTTTGATATATTGCTTATTTATTTAGGTAATTACAAAAAACTATTTTGCCCTACCTAACCTAACCCCCCTTCCAGCGGGGCTAAAGTGGGGGGCCCCAACAGTGAGCTGGAATGTCCGATTTTTCCCCCCTATTGAAGTAACCCCATAACCTAACTTTTCATCGAATTTCGTGTCTGAAGGATTTTTGTCAAGTAAAAATTTTTATTCAATGGTCTAATTATTGTATTACCAATAAATTAAAAATTATGTCAATGTAATTTTTGTATAATGTATCAGAAAGGATATTATTTTATAAAATATAATATATATTTTCTGTCTGTTTGTACTTGTTATTTACTCCTCTATATGTAAGCGTTCAGAGTACCTTTTCAATGTTCTGTTTCCTAAAGAGGTGCTGTTATGAGTACAATTTAGTTTAGTCTCGTCCTTTTTTTTTTATTATTTCTACCTTAAGCAAAATTCTCAAACCAAAATAATAAAGTGTATCGGCTAATATTTAAAAAGACCGGATGTCCCATGAAGAGGTCGCTATTGTTGAATTTAATATATATGGAATACTCTAGAAACTTCACTCTTTACAGTTATGTTACATAGATATGTACAAAAAGTACCTTTGAGTTTCATTTTTTACGGTCAATCAAAACAAAATGGCGGAATAACAAAAAGAACATTAATCTTCTGGATAGAACCACTTCCACCCTAAATGCAATGTAATTAAAATGTGCATTGCCATCTGTTGAATCTCGATCAGCTGTTGTTTTGTTAACGCACAACAATGTGATAGTTGTGTTCAATCAATTTATGTGTGATGTGTGATGTGTGATATCTAACCTTGAAACAATGGATTTTTCAATCGAACAAAAATTAAATGTTGTTCTTGGACTATTGATTTGAATATGAACCGATAAGGTGGTTTCATAGAACATTCTCAAATGTGATTCCTCCATCAATAAAATCAATTCATAAATGGAAAACTATACAACTAATTCGATAATATACTTTAGATTTTCTTTATAATGCACAAAATCCACATATTTTACAAGAAGAGGGTTTGAAATCAAAGGGTATAAATGTTTGAGCTGCTGTCACAAGGATGGTGTTTTATCGTGTCATATCCTATCAGACAATGATTGTCGACAAATACACATCAATATTAACTCATCTTACTCAATTTAAGAAGAGGGGTGTTTTTTTCCCAACAGGATGGAGCTTATCATTATGCTAATATGCCCAAAGCAGTTTTAGATCAAGATCTTCCCAACCGTTGTATAGGTCGTGGCAGCAACTTCTTACACTGGTCGCCAAGATCCCCAGACTTGATTGTTTGTGATTATTCCTATGGGGCTTTTTGAAAGAAAAAGTTTATTCTCAACGTCATAGATAATGAACTAATGAGACTAATTGAAGAGGAATTACTGTTGATAAATCGGCAGTTTTTCAAAAGTGCTTAAGACTCTTTTGTTTCGTCGCTATCAGTGCATAGCTATTGATGGACATCAATTCGAATAATCGTCAAATTTGGATCATTAATAATTTATTACTGTTATTTTTCTTTATTAAGTTTTACACATTTTCATGTTGTCTGCAAGTAAACTATTTGTAATTGTTCTGCAAATAAAAACTTTTCGTGAAAACTTATCATGAATTTTCTTCTACTTACTTAAAACAAGAAGGTTCCAAATCACACAGATATACAAAATATAATATATATATATATATATATATATATATATATACTGTATATACTCAACACAAGTCATCATTCACACAACACACGCTATATACAATTTGCTAACCTATATGAAGACCACAGAGAAAGAACTTTATAAATCACACTTTTTCACGAGAGTATTTTAAAAATTTAAAACTCAGTGATATTATGTTAAATTAGGTCTTAAAATTAATCAGTAATTTATTATGAATAGTTTGCTACTGTATATTGGTTGTTGGTTTATGTTTTAATTTTATTAAAATTTATATTCCATGTTATTAAACAAAGACCAGAGCACTGTGGTGACAATATATACAGGTACACTTTCAAAAGTCCCTTACCACACTTGGGAATAAACAAAATTTTCATTACTGTTGAGACCGGTGGTTCTTGGTGGAATTCCATGTTTAAAGATAATAAAACACAATTTTTTTTATTTTGTAATATCCACTTTTTATTAGTCTAGCCGACCAATGGTTTCGCCTGCTAAGGCATTGACGAGGCTGTATTACAGACTGATCGGCTAGACTAATAAAAAGTGGATATTACAAAATTTTAAAAAATGTGTTTTATTATCTTTAAAATAACAAAACACAAACTTTTTGTCAAAAGTAAAATGTTTATTCCTATTAGACCCTTATAGCTATTACAACAACAATGTTGTCATCTTCAGAGGGAATCAACAAAGATAAAATAAAAACTATTTACAACTAAAGTGACCAGTTTCTCTACCCCACTCCTCCGGTGCATTGACCTATCAACAATGGGGTTGACAGTTCAAACACCTGTACTGTTACCTGGAGCGGGGAAGGCCCAATCCTCTAACCTACAAAGATGTTTTAATGTTTACAATATATTCATCCCAAAACTAATTATATTAACATATTAACTAGAATATTAATAGTAGATACAAATTTTTTAATGATACATGAATAAAAACTATGCTAATCTATTCTCTTAACATATTAAACAAGAATACGAATAATACAAGCTATGTTACAAATTCTATTAACATATTAAACCAGAATATTAAAAATAGATACAAATATTTACTTTTACAAGAATGATAAAAACTACGCTGAAAAATCCATAACTTAACAACATAAAAAGGTTTATCTTTAATAATAGATAGAAATATAAACTTTTACATGAATCATAAGAGTTATGCTAAAAATTCTATTAATATAGTAATTACATGTTATTGTTGTTTTGTTTTTTTAATTTGTCTACATGGACTTATCAAGTTTTCCCCCTGTAATGAAGGATTTATCATGTTATTCCCTTATAAAATCATTAATGACTATATTAAGGTATGTAAAGAATAAAAAACAAAAATAGAGCAAATATATTTTTAATAGAAAAAGTATCAAATTGAAAAATGTAAGAAACAAGTTCTCACAAAATTACGTTTACTTAATCAAACTTCTAACATGAGTTAGTTGTAGTTTAGTTATTGTAGCCCACGTATCACTGAGGATTGCGACTCTGTTGTTGAAACACATTTGATTAAGTAAACGTAATTTGTCTGAGAACTTGTATTCGAGTTTTTTCCTATCTAATATTATCTCACAAGTCAAAGCTCAATATTTATTTATAAGAAACACGTATTTTACAACATTTTTCCAGTTAGTTCAATAACATGTCATGGTTCATTTCTTGTCTTTGAATGTAAGTTTGTCATAATATGCCTTAGTTGTAATTCCACAAAAATCGTTGCGGCACTAGGTGCCTGGACTTATCGACATTTTCTACTGTTTTGAATGGACTTGTCAAGTTTTTTCCCTGTACGTGGTTTTTTCAGTCGCTTATATATTGTGACATCAAGTTATTACCCTACACTGTGTTACGCTTAGAAACTATCCAATTAAAGCTACAAAGTGGTATAAAAAATAAAATGTCAAAAATTGGACTTATCAAATTCTTTTCCTATGGTCTTCATATTAATAATACAAAAAAAGTACTTGTTGAACATAACAGTCCTTGTTTTGTTAATATGATTCCCAGTCTCTGTTCTCCCAATAGCCTCGGAAAACGCCCTATAGATTCTAAACTCTATGTTGGACGATAAGGAGTTGAAACGTTTTAGTCCAATATAATTAAATGACCTCCGGAAAGCTTTCTTTAAACTGTGTAGGTATTAAGACTATTTTTACAGATCTAAGATGTATTTTCTATTCACTAACTATGCTTACTGTAATGATATTGAAATCAAGATAATGCATGCATAAGATGACAATCACACATTATTCATTAACACCAACCAAAAACTTAACTCTTTTTATCAAACCTTCTACCACAGTAGATATCATTCATATTTTGTATCTCCATATAACATAATTTGTGCAACATTAAAAGGAAGTCTCTAATAAAGAAGAACAAAAAGCAAAGATGTTGGGAAATTCCATTCAAAACCTCCAGAGAATCATTGTTATATATCCAGGAAGATTAAGTCTTTTAAATAATTACTACACTGATGAAAGAAAAACAGCTAAGTAAAATATAATATTCGAGCTTAGTAGATTGGTGAGTGGAATAAGTTTGTTTATCCCTCCATGGAATTGATTTAACATTATAAATCCATCTTTTAGCCAGATTACATCCAGCCAAAATAAGAACAAACTCAAAACTGTTAGCGAAAGAACTTTTATTAATATAAATACAATTTCTTTAAAGAATATCCACCATTAACTTTGTATCATATTCACGCGTCATTTATCCACTTCCATCTCGGACCTTTTGTTAGTTTTTAAAATATCAAATAACCTAATTGTTTAGATTAAGTTTTTATAGTTGTGCACAGAAAAGTATGTAAAATACTCAAGGAAGAGTTACAGACTATTGAATTTTTGAAACCTGCGATAAGAGTAGGCTACTGATTTTGTAATTGAATAATTCTAAAAATTTTATAATATGTTCATTCAATATTACAGTATGGTATTATCGTTTGGAGGGACGGGGTCCATTTAAAACATAACTTATATTAAAAAATTAAAATTTTAAAACTAACTATGTGTCAAAGAAATCAAATTTGAACCTAGCAAAATATATATACTAGTTGTTTTGTGAATATTAGACTTCAGTTTTTGGACACTAGCTATTGCTCTGAACAACAATACGTTAAAAAATTCTAGTTCCCTTAAAATAGTTTAACTACTAGGCCACTGGTTAGGAAATCGGTGAAAATAAAATGAAAACTTAACCTTATCACTAAACGGTAATGTTAATAATTAATTAACAACAAAAATGAAAACTATACGTATATTATTTTAGAGACATACAGTATATTGTAATAAAATAGGTTTTACACAGTACACCCGTAGAAATAACAAAACAAAACTAGCAGCTGTTAACAGTAAAATGAGTGGTAAATTAACATTCAGAGCTGAACAGGAAATGCGATTCTGTGACACTTTGATAAACTACTGAACATGTTGGAAAGAAGTGAGTAGTGACAACATAGTAAGAAGTGGGAAGTGTTAGGGATTGGGAACAGACCAACACCGAGAACAGATTGCAAACTGTTCTTCTGTTCAGTTATTCTTCTCGCAGAGCGGAAATGTCATCATGGAGGGGGAAGCATAGGCAGGGATCAGAAGAACAGGGAATTTTAAAGAACTGTTTTTTTTACTGAACACCGTAGGTGCGGAACTGTTCTTGTAAACCCGTTCTGTTTGTTTAGAATCATACTTACATGAAAGTTATAACACGTTTTAGAGGGGAAATAGGAACAAAATAGCACAACCCTTTCTTAGATAATAAATTTGTGATATTTTTTTGTAAAATATTAACTTTATTTCCAACTCTATGAAATTTAAAAAAGTTTTCATTGATATATATATATATATATATATATATATATATATATATATATATAAATAAAAACATTAAAAAAGTTATTATTTTTTAATCTGGTAAACAGTTCACTTTATTTTTCATTTTTTGTTTTTGTTCTTTTGTATGACTACTTGATTCCCATTATATCTTATACTTTAGAGTGTATTATTATTATTATTAAGACTGGGGAGAGTGTTTTAAAAGCCTCCTGCACTGCGACCTAGTTAGATCTTTTGTGCCCCCCCCCCCTCTTGTTGGACTCAGGAGAGATCTATGTCTTTGACAAAATTGATCAGACCCCTGGTCGGGAGGTTTAGTAATTTTTCTTCCGAAATGAAGATAAATTCTAGAAATTTATGTCTTTTTTGGCATAAGGCCGAGCACTCCATGATGATCATGATGATGTGTTCCATGCGTTCCACCTCTTCACGACAGTACCTGCAAGTATCATCGTCCACCAGGCCTATCTTACTCTTAAGTGATACCTGCAATGGATATGTCCTGTTAGTATACCACAGAGGAGTTTTAGCTCTCTTCTGCTTAGGTTTAGCACTTCCTTCCCTCTCTTTTTATTAGGGCTAAGGAACTTCTTGGAATGTATAAGACCTGGCAATGTATTCCAGGGCCTGTTGATTACTTTGTTGGCTCAGTTGGTAATAACCTCCTGGTAATCCCTAGGGCCAAATCCATACATAGGAAATGGCCCTGTAAAGGGTTTAGATGCACCAAGTTTAGCTTGCTGATCTGCTTCCTCGTTGCCTGCTATTCCCTCATGCCCTGGCACCCAGACAAGTTCAACTTTATTCTTGTCCGCCAGCTGGTTTAGGTCCTGATGGCACTCGTGAAATTAGAGTGTATACTGCAATCCTTGTCTGAGAACATAGATTCATACCTCGGAACCACACAGTGTTATTTTGAATTACTACCATTTTAAAACACAATCATTCAAAAGTAAAACCCATGTAAATCATTTGACAAAGTTGTAAAAGACCTTATATCCTATGGTCATTACTACATAAAACCAAACAGACAAAATGTCAAATGTTAAATTAAGTAAACGGTGCAAACACATTGGATTAACCCATCGATATACTAACCAAACAAAACTATTTGTCATTAAAAATTTCAGTTCAATACTCGTCTCTAAAATATTATACAAGCATGACTACTGGTGTCTTAGATTTTGTAGATTATTTGAAACAATATTCATATTTTTAAATAAGGTTTAAACTTGCTTCACTTGTGCCATAATCTTGTCTTAGCATAAGATGAAGTCAATTTTAAATGTAGGCTTTTAGTTAAGCCAAGGGTTGTTTTAGCTTTGAGAAATTATTGCTTAACAGAAATTTGAAATTATTATAATAATTATATTTGTTAGGGTCTACATAATTGCTTTGAGTACAATATTCTGCCAATCCTAGCATAGTAAGGTGGCAATAAATTTTAAATTATGTTGCCAGAATGTATTACAAATATTAATATTTTATTATTGTAGCTGTAACCAGATATTGACACTTTATACAACTTTTTGTCACCACCACCTAAAACTAATACAACCACAATCCCTCCGTGGCCATAACTGTGTAAAATGAGCTCATTTCATTACCATCAATCGAGAAGGGGAAGATATTGCTTACGAGAACCACTCGTGGCCATGCCACTGATGGTAGCATACTGGTGACTCTTTCACTATCAGAGATGACAACACAAAATTTCCTAACACACAGTTGCTAATGAACTGTGAATATTTATCACAAGTATTTTTAAACAATCGTTTTTAAGGATAGGGCTAAAAATAAGAAAAATGTAGCTTGGGCACTGTCTTACATAAAAGGTTATTAATTAACAGATATTTTTTGGTTTCAAAATTAAACTTATATCTATCAGTTTTGATACCTCAAGAGGGTTCCTTGGCGGCGCCCGCTACTGACATGATGCCGAGGTCAGCTTGACTCTCTTGACCCCTCCCCCCACCCTAGGAGCAGCTCGGCTATTTGTTCTGCTCTTTAGACAATGAATCTGTAAGATTTATTTCATGTCATTTAAGATATTTATATTATGTATAGAGTTGTATAAAATTATTTACAGCTGACTGCACCTTAGCTGCAACATCCCGATTGTTTTAAATATAAAAGACAGTCCTACAAACTGGCAGCAAAAAGATGATCCCCCCTCTGCCTGCTGCAAATGTCCATCAGCACCTATACTAACAGGGTGGATAATTGTCCTAACTGTTTTGATTAAACTGATTAGTTCGTGCAACCGGTATGTTATCGACATGTGGTATCATGTATTGAGTTCTTTTTTCACTCAGTGTTTGGTATTTTTGTGTTAAAATCAGGGCCGGATTTAGCATTTTGGCGTGTCTAGGCCCAAAAATTTCCCGTCCCCCTAGTCTGGTTAAAGTTACTTCCCCAAAAACCTTTATTAAAAAATTATATCAGGCCTATATGTTAATATAATGTCAACAATAACATTGGCATGCACATGCGCCCCTAATCACTCCGAGCAGTAGTGCCGAGCCAGCATAGTGGCAGTGGCAATACGATGCGTACCACTCGACGAAATCCCTACAGCCAGTTCCCCCATGTTTGAGATCAATGTTGTAACGAAGTTGATGCGTAATGTTGAAAAATAGTTTAACTTTACCAACAATTATTTGTTCCAATGAACTTCAAAATCAGAATAATTTTTTTGTAATCAATTCAAAAAATATGTTAAGTTATGGCTATTTATTTTTATTTCTAGATATTTAAAAAAAAGTAAAAATTTCCTCTCGGCCGTGTGCCCCCTGGGAGCTTGCGCCCATAGGCCCAGGCCTATTGGGAAATCCGGCCCTGGTTAAAATGGCTACCAATAAAACAGAAGCTGAACTAAATGCTACTGGTGATTGTTGAAGAAGGGCCAGTAATTTATGTCATCTCAGTGAAGGCTTAAAGTCTGAATCAAACATTGCAATACTTAATACAATTAAACTACCTGTTTCTGATTTATTGGGTGGGATCAATCAAATTTTCTCAGGTTTGTAGTGCAATATTTGAATGACCTGACACAAAAATAATCCAAACTCACTAGCCACATCAGCTAACTTCAAAAAAATATACACAAAATAAAATACAAATAAATATGACACAACTAGGCAAAACTGCACATAAATTATCTCTTTGAGATCTTCCTTTAAACTAGTAGGAAATTACAAATATTTAATAAAAGATTTACAAAACATTCTAAGGAGAAATGTTGAGTCAGGAATATTCCTAAACATAAGAATCATATAAAGGAGGAAAATAATAAATCCAATTCTTCACTATTCTATGAAATCAAACAAAACAAAGTATATTGAACTCATAAGAAGGAGTTTGCAATTTATTTGACAAGTTTTCAAACATCGCAAGGTCAGGAACCAAGCCTACGTGACTAAATACAGGTAAACTAAGTAACCAATAAGAAAGAACCACAATTACCTCAAAATCCAATAGGAATCAAGAAGAATTTCCCGTGAAAACAAAACACGAAAAATCAAGAAGGGAAGGTGAAAATATATACAGACATTTTGTCTGCAGAAGCCAAAGACAATCAACAATCAACCGTAATAAATCCGAGTGTTATTATTGTGGGAATCTAAACAAAGGTGGAAATTTTTAATGAAGTCCAATGTGCAGGGATTTATAATTCAAACAAATCTCATAAGTGGAATGATAATGTTGTTAAATAAAACATAATTATCACAACTAGTGTAAGTAAAATCTGTATATAAAATGTGCTTAGACAGATTTTGAAGTACGGTAGTTTACCTTATTAAAACAAGTCAAATGTAATTAAAATAAATTAAAAAATTAAAAAATGTTAAGTATTTTGTTTTTTATAAAGAGTAGTAAAAAAGAATTATTAAAAGGGATATAAATTCCAGACTCTCAATCTAAAAATATATATTATGTTGTGAACATAGTTTTTAATTTTTTTAAAATAATTAAGTAACAAGCCAGTGACAATTGGAGTGTATATGTGTGTGAATGGAATCGATTTGGGATTATATGATTTTATATTTCATTGTTGTAATTATTTAAATTGAATCATTATATAGAAAGCAGTTAAAATAATTTATCTCTGTTTTAATTAACCTTAATGATTAAACTCTTAAGCAGAGTGAGTTGATTCTACTTGTTAGAATCTGGTGGAGCCCTAAATTTCAATGAAGTCAATAACAATTTAAAAAAAATTAATATGTAAACCAAATTGATGAACTTTAACATAAACTATTTATGCTAAAGACTGTAGGTGCTTGGTGGTATTCCAATTTAATAATTAAAACAAACACTTTTTAGTATAAACCACAAATTTATTTAAAATTTACCGACCATGGTTTTGCTAGTTACAGCATTGTCAAGGTAGTTTCATTCATGTTAACTACCTTGACAATGCTGTAACTAGCATAAAATTATGTTTTATGTAGACATAGGCCTATAAGTTGTACTATAAGTATAAGGTTCATGGTAGAAGAGCAGTTATTAAAGGAATGCCGAACCGAAAGCATGGTTTTGATTTAGTAACCTTCACATAACATGGCGCAGTCGAGTCGGTTGAAATAAACTAACAGTTGTCTAAAAAGTTAAGGAGTGAAAGAGTGTACAATTTTAGTGTATTATTGTAAAACCTGTTTAATAAGAAATAATATTTAAATGCCCGGAGACGAAAATTTTTTGAAAATTTATTTATTTGACCCTCTTTTATACATAATTTTAACATGAAAAATTTTACAATCTTATATGCTTAATATGATTAAAATAAAGTAACACTTCAACCCTTACTATATATACAACTGCGATGTCACACATAACGTCTAGTCGTAACGTGAAACCGCCTTCAGAAATTTGTTGGATAGGAAATATGGGTGAGAATTGGAAGTTGTATAAACAGAAATTTCAAATTTACTTAATTGTTACATAAAAGTATTACTGAAAATAGTGAGTATAAAATAGCATTACTATTAAATTCTATTGTAGATAGAGCTTTAAAAATATACAATAATTTTACTTTCAATAGTGGAGAGAATAAACTAGACTATGAAACAATTGTTAAAAAATTTGACGATTATTTTTTGCCAGAGAAAAATATAACATAATATGAAAGACATTTAATTTTTCTAAGGGAGCAACAAAGTGATGAAACAATTGATCATTATGTAACAGAATTACGAGATTAAAGTACATCATGTGATTTCAGTTCTCTAACAGACAGTCTAATTAAGGATAGAATTGTCCCAGGGATTAGAGATCGGAGCGTAAAAGATTGTTTGCTAAGAATTAGAGATCAACAACTGGAAACTGAATATGCTTATCAAATAACTGTTTATTATGTCCCTTACCGCCAGCAATTCTCTTGAAGTTTTCTTCAAATTAAATTTGTTATTACACAACACGTGTTTTGAACTTTATTCGTCATCATCAGATGATTAAAATTAAAGAATTTAATTTTAATAAAACTTCAAAAAGATTGCTGGCGGTAAGTGACATAATAAACAGTTACATAGTATAACGTTTTGTTATTTCTTCTGCAGTGAACTATAGCTTGGCTTAGTTATGGGAATTTACTATTTTCCATGAAGGTTTGTACGCCTAATACTACAAGAGATGGGGGGCAGTTGAAGCGCTTCCGCTGACTAGGTAAAGTATTTTTTATGCTATCATTTGTTTATTATTGTTACTTTTACAGGACAATCTAGGAAAACCTTTAACATTATACATTTATTAAGCACAGAAATTATATAAAACTGCATCATATCTATAGAAAATTAGGAAGATTCAAAACAACTGGAAATTGTTGTTATTGCGGCTGCTATGGTCATATATGTTATTTATTTGTTTACTTCCCTTTGTATTAGTGGTGCTGATGAAAAATTTCTACCATTTTTGTTGGATAGTAAACATTTCTTTGAAAGTTATATTTCCTCCGAGTTGTTTAAAGGTGAAAAACCTCTCGCTCATCATAGCCTTATAATTAAAAAAAAAGGAGAATAGACTCCTAGAATTCTCTAATAGCATCAGGGACAGAAAAGAACAAGAAGTGGTCAAAAGAAATGTAATAGAAAAGATTAAAGAGAGGGATCTAAACCAAGACTACATGAAAAAAGGTGCAGATTCAGCTAGGATCCATTGGGATTGCCATGCCTGTACTGACTATGGTGAACCACTGAGAGGCAAATTTACAGTGAAACATTGGAAAATCAAACAAAAGTCCACATGTCGCTTAATGTCTTCAAATGTTCTGACATCGAGAGTATTAGCAGACGACAGAGATACATGAAACAATAGTTAATATAGCAATTTTTAAATGATTTACATTGCTTCTGTTGTTTTTATCTGACTCTCAATAAATATGGTTTTGAATTTAATTATGTATTTAGAACATATTTATTTTAATAATTTCTTTTTATAATTTATTTTCAGCTATTGTGACAGTTTGTTCTTAATAATATGTATTGATGATATCCATTACTTGTAAAACAGGCTTAATAATAAAGAAATAGATTAATTGATTTATACAAGACATATTGTTTTCAGATCTGTAAACTATTTTGACTTTATTGTATCGGTTACCTATGAAATCCCATGATAAACACAATGGTGGTTATGTTGGTACTCCTGTAAGTTTCATAAATTCCCATCTTTCATAATCCATAATTCCCATAGTCCATCTTATAAGCAATATTTCGTGGAAGCAGGAAAGAGGTAGACGTGGTAGTTATTTATGAAAAAACACAAAATGAGAGAATCCATAAAGGAAATAGAAGAAGAAGAAATCATTTATCATGGTTGTCTGTAGATACTAGGGTTATCCAGAGAGAAACTAACAATTAGAATTAAAAAACCCAAGTAAAAGTAAAACATTGTATTATATATCTCTAACCTATATTTTACACTACTTTTCTACATAGTCACCTTTCAAATTGAGGCACTTATCATACTGATGAACAAGTTTACAAATTGCAATGTTATAAAAACTTGCCGTCGTGACTTCAACCATTCATTCATGCCAGCCTGATGTTCTGCATCATCATCAAAGAGCTGCATCGGTAGCCAGGTTTTCAAGTCACTGATTGCGAGATCGGGGCTGTATGGTTGATGTTTGAAAATCTCCCAATTAAAATCTTGTATGACTTCCTGGGTGTAACGGGCCAAGTGCGGGCGGGCATTTTCTTAAAACAGCAGGACTTTTGTACAGTTTCTCTCCGAGTTTGTTTTGTATTGCTCTACACAACTTTTTTAATGTTTCACAATATTTTTCCGAGTTTATTGTTGAACCGTGTTCCAAAAATTCAACTAGCATTATACCTTCCCTATCCCAAAAAACTGTAGCCATGAGTTTTCTTGTTGGAAAGTTTGTAAGCACTTTCTTGGTGAACTGGTGTGTCTCCATTGCATGGACTTTTTGTTTCACAAGTCCGCTTAACCAACAATGTCCCGCCATGGCCTATTCTACATCAATAAAGAAGTGACAATAATTACGAGATTTAGAAAACCTGTGTAACAACTGTTTTAAAGACTCCTGGATAAGGCATCTTGATTTACGAATATAATTTAACATTTCCTAGAAGGCCCAAGACAACTTTTGGGCATTACATTTAGAGGATGTACTGCTTGAATTACATTGTATGATGGGGCTGGGTAAGTACCATGATGACTCATTAATGGTTTTTATTTACCGTTCTGGCACTTCAGTTTTTGTTATAAATCTTCAGATTAAACGACCATTTGATCGAAATTCAATTTGAGATATTCAAAAATTATGTCAGTATATTTTATTTTCTAACCAATAATTCTTGAAACATCGTTTTTGGAAAAATAGCTACCTTTAATTTTTGTTTGAGACCTTAAGAGTCCAGATTTTAGTGAAATTGTAATTTTGCATTTTGGTAGCTTTCCCTATAAATTTAGAGTTAATTAGTATTTTAGGTTTGTGTTTTATGTGTGCATTGTTAAAAAAGTAATGAAAATTACACTCTTGCCTTTTTATCTACATCAGATAAATAATGGAAGCCTAGACAGCAACAGGGCAGAGCTTAACCATATTTCTCAACAATATAACTTCTACTTTGTACCGCCGCGCCGATGTTCGAATTAGTAACATCAAGTTTTAAATTTTCTCTTAACAATTTCTAGTCAAATGACACAATATATCATTATAATTATACACTTTTATATGCATATTTACTATTGAGAATGATATTTTGTGTAACATACATTGTTTATTAACAAGAATTTTAAACATTAAAAGTCGAGTAAAAATCATAACCTTAAAAATAAAATAATATTAATGAAACAATGAAACCAAATCCTAGATAGGTAGATAGTAAAAGTCCCTCGGCCTGCGCATGCGCTTGTACTCGTTACCTTTAAAAAAATATTGTTGAGCAAAATTTCCATTGAATGAACCAACATAACGAATTCTGACTTTGAGTGTAGCCTATCTAACAAATTCAGGAAATGGACTACATATAATTATGTGGCGATTCGACTGAACTGGGTTTTGTTTAATAATTACGTAATTGTTGTCTATTCAATTGTTGATTGTGCAAAACATTCAACAAAGGTAGTAACAACAGTTATCTATAAATAAAAGATTTCCTAATGTTGCTGATTGTAACTGAATTTAAATAATCAGGAAGTAATTATTATGGAAGTTACTGTGTTATAAACTATACGAGGAAATGTACTTCTTAGAATGATTGGTTGTAGTAAATTAAACAATAATGTTTTAATTAGGTTGGGTGATTCACTGAACGATGTGTAATATAGGTTAGGCCTTCTTGTGGATAAAAATAAACCTACAATGAATTACGGTCGTGCCTATAAGTATTGTTTTGAAGTTAGTAACATGTAATGGTTTAATATGAACATACGAAGCTAGCTTTTCTGACGGATATGGTACTTAATTAAAATTATTAAACGAATTTATTGGTTATTAGAATGGTGTCTGTCTTATTTACAGTGCTCTATAGCCCAAACGCATGTACAGATTTTAATAAAATTTGGTATGTGGATCTTATGCTGAATTGCAGGATTTTTTTAATAACTCAGAATTTGGGAGTAACTGCCATAAGAAAAAATACAAAATTACGGTTTTCTCAAAAATAACGACGATTTTGATCACATTTTCTCAAGAGTAGCCTATTTCTAAACGAATTGGTCGGTTCGAGAGTTATCGATAAAAAAAGGTATCGGCCATGGAGCTGATACAATTTCTAAAAATCGGCTATATCGTTTTAGTGAAATGTGAACATTAATGACCCAAAAACGTGTTCAAAGTCGGAAGTAAAATAATATTACGGTTCTGGAATAAATGGCAAAAAAAAACCTTGAACCCCAACGTCAAAAGCTTGATTTTATCAATTACAATTTTCGCTGAGAAGACGTTTATGGTAAAATCGAAGTTTAGTTCTTGTTAAAATTTAATCACACATGGCCATGATTCATTTTCACTTTTTGACTGACATTTTTGGTGAAGTTTTTTGAGAATGGGTGAGAGAAAGTTTGTGCGAATTTTTTGTACCCTTTATTTTGTTTCATATCATTCTAAAAATAAGATACAAGTGTAAATCAAGTATTATATATATATATATATATATATATATATATATATATATATATATATATTAGTTACCTTTATCAGTAGTCGAAGCAATTCTTTTTATTTTGTAGAAACACTACAGCGCTGTTCCGCCGTTCAGGCTTCGTTAGGTGTAGGCCTATGTTTAACACTTAAATAAAACACATAACGACACTGAACACACACTATAACATGACATAAATCTATCTGAGGTTAACTCTTCGTCAAATGTCATACAAATTTTATGTCATGTTGTATGTGTTCAGTGTCGTGTTTTATTTAAGTGTTAAACCTACACCTGACGAAGCCGGCCGTGAACGGCGAAACAGCGCTGTAGTGTTTCTACAAAATAAAAAGAATTGCTTCGACTACTGATAAAGGTAACTAATATATATATTATCAAGAATTCGTAAAAAGCGAATAGACTTTATAATTCTACATAAGATTATAAAGAATATAATAACAAGTATTAGAGGTTAGGCGATTTTTAATCCTGACTAACTTGCACCAAAACTAGCTTCGTATTCATATATTTAAAGAACAAAATGTACAAAAAACCCTTCTTCAAAATCAACGAGCCAAAACTATTCGATATTCGATATAAAAAATTATCGTTTAGTAGACTACTTGTTAGTCAAAAAATGAAAAGAACTGTGGACGTCGGTCTCATAATTTTTTTTTTATATTTAAATAAATAAGAACCCAAAAGTTGCTTCGATTGTCCTATAAAGGCAATCAGCGTAAATCCTATTTTATTAAATCAAGATTTTTAATAACAGCGTTCGAGGTTAGTTTTGTTTTTTGCCAATTAATTCTGAACTGTAATATTTTTTTACTTGCGATTTTGCACACGGGTTTGGTTTATTTGGTTGAAATCGGTGGAGCCGATTTTCAGAAATTATGTACCTCATAACAGCTCCTTAATCGATTTTGGGGCTTTTCCTTATCGATAACTCAAAAACCGGCATTTTCGGTCAGATAGCAACGAATGTTGGGTCCTTAGAGGCACAATGAGCAAAATTTTGAGAAAAATGTATTTTATGTTTTTTTTCTTATTACAGCTTCCCCTAGATTTTTTGAGTTACCGTATTTAAAAATGATAAACGTCCCCGAGATATGACCAAAATACGCCCACATATCATATTTTATTAAAATCGGCGAGAGGAAAAAAAAATACTCAGGTAACCTCAAAACTGATATATTCGTAAAAACTAGAGGTTCATATCTCGTGTGTTATTTAATTTATAAAACACTAAATTAGATAAAAATGTCACATTTCAATTCTGCATGTGATGGTACAGCAAAGTTATTGACAAAAATGTAATTACGAACCCTGACCTCTCAAGAAAATGTGATATTCGCATAAATCTGGCAGGACTGTGTCACCGATACAAGCGTAGCGAGTGGAGCCTTCTTCACATCTACAGTATCGAGGCCCGATAGGTCATAGACAATGACATGACGAAGAGAGTATATGTTTAATATGTACTAGCCGACTTCAAGAGAAACAAACTTACCCTACTGGTTATAACCCTTCGATCTATCATTAACATTTATCGCATAATTTGCTAAAAGGCCCAAGAAATCAACTTTTGAGTGTCATTTAGAAGATTTCCATGTAATTACATTTTATGATCCGACTGGGTAAGTATTATGATGGTGTCCATCAACTTGTTTTCATGTATAACTGTACGCAATTTGTACGTTCTGTTTTGGTTATAATGTACAAATTAAACAATAGAACAAAATTAATAATGGAAAGGGTGAAGGAAATACGGTAAAAATGTACAAAATTTGTTTACTCGTTTTAAATGTGTAGATCTATTTAAAATAAAAATTATGTTGAATTAAAATTTATATGTTAATTTATTAACACTTCTAAGGGTATTTGTAAAGAAGGTTGTCGCTAGAAAGCTTTAAAGCATCTAATTGGCAGCAACATTTAGGAAATTCCTTTTAAGGTTAAACACTGCTGATGTTCTCACCAGCAGCACCATCTCTTATGTATTTTGCATACCTGCGGCCAGCTTTTACACCTCACTGACGTTGTGAGTCATCGAACTCTCACTAGCAATAGAATAAAAAACAAAATTTAAAAAGAAACAGAACTAAATTCCGTAATTTCTTCTGTTAGTTTAAAATTAAACAAATAGTTAAATATTACAAAAAATAATACCAACTTTTAGAGTTTAAATTATCTTGTACTAATTACGTCTATTGTAATAGGGTTACAAGACAATAAAATAAGGTAGGCTATACAACCTGTGTATTGTAACTCTGTAAACGTGCAACATTTCATGTTGGCCAGCCTGGTTTGAATTAAACCAATGATTGTCCATGCCCAATAAATACAATACAGAAAGGAGGCGTCTGTCGTTTCGCGGTTCGGATATTAGTTTTAGTGATTTTCTGTTGTGTTAGTGAATTGTTTGTAATATTTTAAGTTATTGGTGATATCAGAAGGTGAGTAGTTCTTATGCAGCAATCTATGTCTACAATTTATCTTAAGTATTTATTGATGTTGCCATAATCAAAATTGACTATGAAGCATCTGCGAGTTGACGTAAGCAGCAGGCGTTTCCTCTTGTTTTTGTTCAATATAGGATTCAATGTAGTTTTAACTAGTTTAAGAAGAGATTAAAAGTGACGTTTTAAATTAAACCGGTATCTATTCTTGTGGGTCATTTTGAAATTTTAGTGATAAGTAAAAGTTAAAAGTGAATGTTTACAGGTGTATTGTGCATGAAGTGTGACTAGGCCGACCTAACCTAAAGTTTTTTTTGACAGGAATGCTGAAGTTTATAAGAGGGAAAGGGCAACAACCCTCTGCGGAAAGGCAGAAACTACAGAGAGAATTATTTGCATTTAGAAAGGTTAGTATTATATAATTCATTTTTAAATGTATCCTACCTGTCTACAACATAGGCCTGGAGTAGGCTAGTTGTTTACTTTTTATGTTTAAATGTTTATGAAGCAACTTATTTATTTATTATGAGAATTGAAGGATAATATTACAATTTTATATAGTTAAAATCTCTTTTCAGTAGGTCAAGCAGTGTAAATAATTATCTTGACTGAATATTAAAGTCATTCCTTCACTTGTCTTGTCAAACCATCTGACTTAACCCTTGCTTGTTAAATTTAAGCTGAAGCCATACAGTATTGTATTTCTTTAAGCTAATTTAGAAAGATATGTAAGTTTATTATAGGTTATGGTTAGGATGAAGTTTGTGGAAATGGTATTATTCTATAACTCACATCGGTAAATGTTTACTTTTAGGTGGCACCTAATTTTTTTTGATTTTTAAAATTTTTTAGTCTACTACATAGCCTACCTTACTTTTTAAGAATAATAATGTTTTCCTTGCGCAGATCACCATTTTTCACTGAAAAATCACAATAAAAAACTATCAAATCTGACGTATTTATAGGTTAATACATAATAGCAATGTTATAGCATATGGTTTGATGCATGAGCATTACACAATGAGACTACGCTAGATCGCTGTTTCATATCACAACAGGTTTGTCCAGGTTGCATGGGCGTACCCAGCGGGGGGGGGGCAGCTGCCCCCTCCTGGAAGCATAAAAATAGATCTTTATACATTTTGTTGCTGGAATTTAATACAATTCTTGAAATAACTATTTTAATAATCAATTGTATATTGAATGACTATGGCTTCCCCCCCCCCCCCAGTTTTGATTCTGGGTACGCCCTTATCAGGTTGTCTTTCGTATGTTTATTGAAGTTTATAATTTGCTTACTTTGTGATATAATTATATCACGACAGGTTTGGACAGGTATATATATATAAATACCTGGCAAACCTTTCGTAAGTTAATAATTTAAACCTATTGAAGTTAATAATTTGAAATTAGATTATTAATATGGAGGATTCACAGCATATCATGTGATCTGTGATCACAGATATTATAGATTGAAATAACTTTAGTAACATATGAGACGTAAATGTGAGCATCTGCCATTATATCTAATCTATAAATACGTCGGATTTGATAGTTTTTTATTGTGATTTTTCAGTGAAAAATAGTGATTTGAGCAAGGAAAACATTATTTATTCTTAAGAAGTAAGGTACGGTAGGCCTATGTAGTAGACGATATAAAATTTTTTTTCTATAAAAAAATCATGAAAACAAAGTATTTACCTTCTAATGAAATGATCAGACCATATTATGTGGCGCAATAAATATTTCAAGTCCCAAAATGCATTTCTTTAATAGAAAATGATATCTACAAATGTACGAATTTTAGTTTTGTAGGTTATGATTGCCAAAGTTAATAATAATGACTACGTTCATCAAGTTATTAACTCAATATATTTATTATGCATGTGTATTATACCTTATTATTATTACATTGTATGATTGAAGAATCATGTCTATTATCACATATATGTATATAGCCACCTGACTTAACCTCGCCTTATGTAATTGACGTCTTTATTAGGTCAAGTCAGGTAGTTGTGTATATATGGTCATTCATAACCTACGAAACTGAAATTCGTACTTTTGTAGATATCATTTTCTATTAAAGAAATACATTTTGGGACTTGAAATGTTTATTGCGCCACTTAGTATGATCTGATCCTTTCATTAGAAGGTAATACTTTATGTTTTCATGATTTTTTATAGAAAAATCGAAGGACGATCTAGAATCGATATTTACCACATTATGTTCATATTTAACTTCTAGGAAATTATTTAATTGAAGTATGCACTTTTCACATAAATCGCTTGTGCAATGTAAAAAACATACTTCTTCTTTTTTTATAGGACAATATACATTTTTAAATGTATTTCCAAAAACTAGATAAAGTTTCATATATTTTATGAATTTTGAATTTTTAGATGATGTTATATTTGGGTCATTCCATTGTCACGGGTGGGACAGTCAGACAGAACATTTAGTTATTTTTCAGGTTGTATTACTGTTAAAAATAATACAATTTAGTTTAAAACTATAATAAGGGACATAAGAATACTTCCTCAATCGCTGTAAAAAGTTTTAGTTACCTGATGAAAAAAACATAGGATATATCTGATGTCAAACTCTTGTCACGGGTGGGACAAATTTTGGAAGTGCCTCTTAACAATAGGTGTTACTTGTGGAAAATTCTGTGAAGTCTTTACAGTAACAGCACTAAAAGCAGTCCAGGTTGATGAAATATGAGCATCTGGGTAAAATGCTCTTGATAGGCAAATTTTAATTCATTTCAGTCATTTAAAATTAATTTTTATTTGCTGTCACGGGCGGGACATGGAAATGTCACGGGTGGGACGCAATAAGAAAAATCAGTCAATAGCAGTACTTTTACACAGTATTTAATTACAAAGAAAATAGTTAACCAGTGGATCTGTTAAACTCTTTCAAAAACATCAATATTTACATCAAACTCATAAAAAACTGTGCTATTTCTCATACATTTCGGTTTTGGTTGTGGTAAGACGCTGATTATATTTTCAAACTGGATGTATGACACGTCATTCTGATCAACTTTGAATGTTTTGCCAGAGTCACCTACACATCTTAAGCACATTATTTTCACATCTCCCTCATCGTCCACATTACTTTCTGCAATAGCAACATAGCGATACTTATTTACAGTTTGCTTGCGTTGTAGGTTGAATTCAACCAACAGAAATGTTCCCGGAGTCACCAATTTAACAGCAGGCTGTACAACATCAGCAATTTGCATTTGTCTATGATCTTCAGTTTCATCAGTTTCAACTTCATCAGAATCTGACTGGTAGATTAATGAGTAAACACTAGGTCTATCTTTAAACACTACAACTTTGGTCAATTCTGAATTCAGAAACGTGCGGCCACAAACTATAGTTTTTTTGTCATAAGCCATAAAGAAATGTTTGCTTTGGATCCCAGGTATTTTTTCAACAAGAACCCAGCGCTTGTCCAACATTTCCTTCGTATCTTCTATTTGGGAAGGTTCCAACAACAAAAAAAATACTTTTTTGACAACTGATTGAGCGCATTCTAAAAAGTCTTTTGCACTTTCAATTGCAACTTTTCTTAGTTTTACCTGGCTCCACACTGCACGCTTTGTTGCACCACCAACTCCGTCAACAGCTCCTTTTCCATGCGAGGTAGCAAAGAAGAACCATTGAACATCATCAAGGCCAAAATCTTCCTTCATATAGCACAGGGTAGAAATAATAAATTTACTTTTAAATTGCCCAGTGCATCCGTCAGAGAAAAACTTTATTGTTGTCAGATTTGGGATCTTCTTCTTCAGCTCTTCTATTAAGATCTTCAAACAAGCATACACAGAGTATTTGTTATGAGTTGTCTCATCACTTACCACTGCAAATGAGAGCACTCCTTTTTCTTTTGTCCACGCACAAGCGGTAAACACACTGATTTGTTTGTGGCTCCAATGAGCGCTTTGGATCTCATCTTGTGAAACTGCTAAGTAATTTTCTGCGTAGTCCATTTGAAGTACAACTTCATCTTCTTGCACTGACTTCTGCATATCTTTGAAGGTCTTAGCTTGCAACCTTTTCACAAAAAAGTGTTTTTTGAACTGAATCAATTGTTTTTGTAACTCATTGATAACATCTTGCACAGTTTCATTACTTTCAAAAACCTTGGGTCGGCCAGATATATCATCTTCCCACTGCTTGAAGGAAAGCGGGGATGATGGATCGATTTCTTCATCAAATAAAAAGTTTACCTCTAGTTTGCAGTCACAGCACCCACCAGCCATACATTTTTCGCTTTCTAAATCACAACACATAACACTTAATAGACCGTTGTGATCAGAGGGAAATGATGGGTATTTTCTGTGTATGGATTCAATCAAAAAAATGAAATTTGCATGGTATTTGCAGACACAAACATTGTGTGGCATTTCACTTGACAGTTTAATGTGTTTTGGTCTGAGTTCGTAAAACTTTGACAACTTTATTTTTACTGTTGGATTGTCTTCTTTGAAGAGCGCAAATGCTTCTTTCACAGTCATGTTCATATGCCGCAACTGTACTTTGCTTCTTTTACCACTTTCTGGGTCTTTTATGGATTTAAAATCTTTGATTCCAGGAGCCTGCCTACTAATACTGTCTGTGGCATAAAAGTCTTTGACTAACACAATAGTCTCTTCTGGTGTTGAACTTTTCGAGAGCACGCTCTTGTCATTAAACAGGTTTTTTGCCACTTTTGGGAAGGACTCGTTTATAAGTTTACATAAGACAGCAGATTTTTTACTAGGGCTAAAAGGAAGCACCTTTTTGACTCTTTTTACCGCTTTTCCCAGTGATTGTGGCCTCTTAAAAGAACCCAATTCTGACACACAAGGGGATGTTTCAGCTAGTTTATTAGACATTTCAGCCATTCTCTTTTTTTTCCTGTATAGCCGTTTCCGGAGTCTTTCTTTTTCTTTGTAATCTTTACATACCTTGGTAGAGTGTAACATTCTTGTCTTTAAACTATCTCGCCTCTTTTTGTCCCTGGTCTTCTCTTTCTCCTTGTGGGCTTCATACTTTTCCTTATCTTCCTTTAATTTTTGCCTGTGCTTCTTCATGCGTTCTGCAGACGTGGTCTTCGCCATTCTGGAAAAATAATAATTTTTATTAAATTTATAAAGTTACACAATGAGTTTAACTGTTGTGTTATGGTCAAGTTAATGCCTATTCTGAACTAACCTTAAAATTTCATAAGAAAACATCTACTTCAAAAATTATGAGGTAAAACCATCAATACTCACAAACACTGTCACGGGTGGGACAAAACTTAAACTCGTAATATAAATTGTAGTTTTTGTTGTTTTTATGATAAATCAGTGGCAATAGGCTAATTTTAACCTAAAAGTAACTACTACAAATTTTCAACATAACTCTTCACTTATTAATGATGAAATTTGTACTTTTCCATCTTTTCCTGTCACGGGTGGGACATTGATGTATGATTTTCTTTAGAAGCTAATAAATAGTAAACAACTTACCTTGAAAATATGTATGAAATGTGAGTGTATGGTACAAGATCTCTTCATCAAACATACATCCAACAACAATCAACAATCAGCTGTGTTAGATGAAATAAAAATACCAACCTGAAAGAAAAAAATATCCCAAAGTTACTATGGATGTATAAAGTAAACTTTATGGTCTGATTTCTCCTTAAAAACAATTTTTTTTGAAAAAATAATTTCCGGACGAAGTTTTTTATACTTTTAAGATTACAAAAAAGTAAGAGTCCATTAATGAAAATGAATTTAATTTTTTCCACACAAGGCTCATTTTTCATGGAATGACCCATTTGTGACTTGTATGGTATACACAATAATTATACATTTTAATTTTTTGGATCGTTTTAAAAACAAAATAAAAAGTAAAAGCACAAATGTTCTAAACAAGTATTTTTACTTTATTTTAGGCTATGTGTTTTGTAGAACCCAGTTATATCTAACGTACATTTATCTCTTTCCAGTATTTTTTGCACATTTTTTAAAAATAAGAGTAATAAACCATAATAAAACTCATGATACAATAAACCAATACAAGGCATATCTAGAAAGTATGTAATGTTTTATAATCTGTCCAAACTAAAGTTGCACGTTGTACTTGGACAGACAAGACAGATCGAGAAAGGGAGTAGATACAAAGGAGTTTATTGAGTCTATCATTATGTGTTTATCGTTATAACATGTTCCTACTGATTTGAGGTTACCCTATGTATATTATTTTGCACATTCCTCCAGATTGCAACCCTTCTAAATGGTCTTTCTTTTGTACGTACAGTTTAATTTTGCTGTTAAGACACTGGTGTCTGGCCGTAGAAAGTATAATAGTAACAACCTCTTTGTTTTCAGTTTTATTAGACTGTACATACATATATAGCCTAAACTTGTTAAAACATTTATCTTATGTAATGTATGTTATAAGCTAATGTAGGCCTGAAGGTGTGGAATAATGATATGTAGAAATAAGTGTATGGAAGACTCATTGTTCCTCTTAGAGTTAAAAGTTATAAAGTTCACTATATGTAGGTCTACAAGTAAAGCGATAGATAAGTGAGGTTTAAAAAATGTATAATGATCATATGGCAGACTGGTAAATGTAATCGTATATTAACTTTGTTTTTCGTAGATTGTAATGATTTCCTGTATTTAATGTAATGTTTCTTTTTTGTATGGTAAATGTAGAGTGTACATGTCGGTTGAATTTAGTGGTGAAAAATGATGAAACCGTTTACTACCTACCTTAATTTGAAAGAATTAGATCATATTTGATGTCGGAAGACACTTTTGAAGTACCAAAGTACATCAGTTTAGTAGAAAATAAGAAATATAAAAGTATAAAATCTAGCTCAACCTACGTGTATAGTTTACACTATGCTTAATACATCGCAACTGCCACCCAATATTAGAATGTTGTTAGAATTATAGTATATATATATATATATATATATTGTTACTTTCCCAGACCTAATAAAAACATTAATAATTATCATGTTAAATAAATATTGCATATAACATAAACTTCATGGGAAAAGATATTCAATAACTTACTAACGTAGTCATAACAAAATCATCGAGTAATGAGACATTCCGAAATATAATGTTAGTGTCGTCTGCATACTGTATAGTATTATCAATGTTTGTGCATGATGCAAAGTCACTTATATATATTATGAACAAGATCTGACCCAGAATTGATTCCTGAGGGACACCAAATTTCAGCTTCACACTTTTAGACAAAACACCAGCAACCTGGACATGTTGCCCCCCCCCCCCCCATGTATTTGTAAATCAACACAGTCGAAAGCCTTGATGAGATCAAAGAAGGTAGTGAGGGTGTGTTTCTTCTTATCTAAGCCTTTAGTTATTACCGTAATAAGCTTTACTATATGATCTACTGTTTATATATCTTCTCTAAATCCGTATTGGTTGTCAGAAAGGAGTTTGGATTTATTAAAACACCAGTCCCCCCATTTTGAAACTAGTAAGGGGAACATGTTTCATTTTTTGGTACATTTTTCGGTAATTGTTGTAATAATATTAACAATTGTAGGCTATTAACAATTAATTATCATATTTTCATAACATACAGATTTAGGTTAATCTTGGTTGTAAACCCTTAAGAAATTATGCTTTTAGTTTTTTTTGTCGATAACTGTTATCCTTTAAACTACAAATAATTTTCTTTTTAATGAACAGTTTAAATTATGTACACAAAATAGTTCACTTTCTTTGTTGTTTAAAGGCAATGACCCTCTCAGCCATCCTTATAAAAAAAAGGAAGAAAAGAACTTAAAATAAAAACTTCTAGCCCTTGAATACTCTAATAGCGTCAGGTCAGAAGAAAACAAGAATTGGTCAAGAGAGACCTAATAGGAAAGATTATTAAGTGAAAAACAATCACTATATTTAGTAAAACTGTACAATTTATTGAGTCTTGCCTTGGTAACATAAGTAACAATAAATAAACTAGTGGATTTTTCAAGTTTAGTTAAAATGATATCAATTTGGTTTAATTAAAATCTATAACTTCCGATTTTAATTGTCAACTAATTAACAAGTAAATGAAAATCACGAATTAGGTACTCATTTGATGATTATAAATTTATTTAAATGATTATTATTTTTTCCCCTTAACGTCAAATTTAAAGTCCATTAGACTAATGAAAATGGGAGAGAGGATAACAAACGGAAAAAAATATGTCATCGACCAGGCTTGAACTTGCACAAACCTTTGAAGGTTCACTAGTCCAAACTGCAGCGAGATAAGTTCTCACTCTGCGAATTGAGCTACGCTGACCTCCAGTTCAAGTTATATTGGGGGGGGGGGGAATGCTGCCATAAAACCAAATCTCCAAATTCTGACTGATTTGATAAAATATTTCAAGAATCCAAACTATAAAAGTTTCAATTTCACAAAATCTGTAAAAGCAATATCTATCAAATTTTGGTAAACCTTTATAACTATAATATAACTTGAAAAACCTCTTGGTTATCATATCTTTAAAAAAAAAAAAAAGACAAAATACTTTAAAATAGAAACCACCTAATTCTCAATTAGTGTCAGGGTTGAAAGTTGGTTGACAGAAATCTGATAGGAAAGATAATAGAGAGGGATCTAACCCAATCTAGATAAAGAAAGATGTAGATCTATCCAAATACTTCGGGATTATTACATTTATTTTGTTACAGATTATAAATAAGTAAAATAAAATTATGATTTATAAGTCATTTGGAAAATACTAAAACAAACGGTTTGTGAAAAATGTTTACATTTCATGAAAATTCAATTTCACTAATTTTGAGATGTGCCTATTTTGAACTGTTACAATTAATTGTCTGAGCGGCCACTAACTTGCAGATTATATTTTAGCAAAATTTGATTAAAATCGTAAGGAGGTGGTTTAAAAAAACTAGTTTTGAGTATACAGTAGTTGAATTATTGCGATCCCAAATTTAAAGTTGTTTAAAAATTGTTTGTTGTTTAAAGATGAAAAACCTCTTGGTCAGCATCATTTTATATAAACAAAATAGACACCTAGTTCTCGAGTTGGTAAGAGAGGAACTAATATGAACGAGAGGGATCTAACCCAAGACTAGGTAAAAAAGTGTAGATTGAACTAGATCCTTCAGGATTAAGTATATATGAGCCCCTGTGGGTTTAAAACCCCTCAAGTTTCAACGTTTAATTTATGCCTACAAATTTAGTCACAATCGGTCCACTCGTACTGGTTGGTATAGTGGTGAATTCTTTTTTGGTACTGAATACTAATATTTCCGTTAAATATCAATATATACTTTTTGGTCTTCAAAAATAAAGTAAACTTTTACCGATAAATTACACAATCCAAAGTAAAGTTTTAATTTAATTTGGAGCCCGAGGATATTTTTCAGTTTCAGTAAAAATGTAAGTCTTTGTGTAATTTGAAGTACTGTATATCTTTTGCTTTGTTCCATTTAGAAAAGTTTGACACATTAATAAGACTTGTTTCAATCTGTAGGCCTAGCCAATTGATCTTTGTTGCCCTCTACCTACTTTCAATAACAAGATATTAAGACTAGACTATCACCATTCAGAACTGACAAAGTTAATTGAATTAGTGAAATTATTGTAATCTTATCTACAAGAAGCAAACTGTCAAAATTTATTACACATCGTTAAATTTTATTACTAAAATACAGAGTGACCAATAAGTCACTAAGAGTTTTAAATATGTAGTATATTCTTTAATTAATAGTTATTTTTATTCGTCTTTTGTAATAATAAAAAACAAAGATTGGAGTTTTAAAAAAACACATTTTTCACATTTACGATAAGTAGTATATAGAAAGTTATCTGATGGTTTAAAAAATTCGATAATTTTTCGGATATATTCGTTTCAACGTCCCATAAATCCAAAAATGGGTAAAAATTTACTTTATCGATCATGAGAGGTAAATAAAAAAGTATGTCAAATTCATTTAGTACATTACTATAAAATTATATATCGTACAACATGTGTTAACAAAATGATTTATTTTATATTATTATTTTAAAATTATTAAATTAGCAGCCTACTCGGTTAATCAGAAGTTCAACAGTCTGTAATTCTTGCCTTGGATTTTTTTACAACACTTTTGAACTCAATTAAAACTATAAAAAAACTTAAAATTAAATTTATTAATTTTTCCGCTTATACGATTTTTTACTTAGCAGGTATTGAAACTGCAATAATATTTCAAGTGAAAAATATACGACCTAGACTGGGAATCGAACCCAGGACCTTTGGGGACATACGTAAGGGCTGATAAATGAGTAAAAATTAATTTCAATGTCGCATATGCGAGGTAATTAGTTTAGAAACTCAACATTGCAGCAATAAACGTAAAAAAGCCAAAGGTCCTGGGTTCGATTCCCAGTCTAGGTCGTATATTTTTTTTCACTTGAAATATTATTGTATAAAAAGTTAATCTAAACAATTAGAATATTTTATATCTTAAAACCAATGAAAGATAGAAGTGGATAAGTGATGGGTGGATATGAAACAAAGTTAATTGTGGATTGTGTTAAAAAAGGAAGAGGGTAATTTATATTACAAACATCCAGTGAGCTTTGGTTAGTAACAATATGAAAGAAGTAGTAATCCCCAACCACAAATAAAGCACTAACACAATGTTAAAAAGTTTAATAAACCTCTATGTGCATTTCGGTAACATAGCAACCACCCTCAGAGGGATATAAACACTAATACTAAACTAAACGTGACGGAACATATTTTGCTCAGTTGACTGGGAAGCCATGAACTTGTTAGTAAAATGTACACAAGGGTTTATTAACATCAGTTGTGTTATTGTTTTATTTGTGGTTTGGGGGATATCGTCTTCCACATTGGTATTTATATTGCTTATGTTGATAAAAGTTCTGTCGTTCATAATTTTGAGTTTCGTCTTAATGAATTTCGAGAGTTGTAATTTTCATTGGTTAATTTTGGCTGGATGAAAGGTGAATTTATAATGTTGAATCAGTTCATTGAGGGATAAACAATGTTATATATTCCATTCACCAATCGATCTAAGTTTGAATATTACATTCAATAATACATTGAATGTTAGCTGTTTTTTTAATCAAATTATTACAACACTTTATTTTCCTGGGCGTATAACAATGACGCTGCCTCTTTGGATGTTTTGAATAGAATTTCCCAAAAACCTCTTTTTTTTTTCGTTCTTCCATATAGAGACTTCCTTTTCCTCACTCGCAAGTAATAGTTCTTCTTTCTTGCTTTGTTAAAAACTTGTGATATATAATATGAACACTGTTCATGTTGAACAAATTATACTATATGGCGATACAAAATATTTATATTTACTACTGTGGTATGGGTTTGGATGAAATTGGTTATGTTTTTGGTTGGTGATATTGAATATGTTTAATTGGGTGATTTTTATGTTATGCATGTATGATTTTATAACTTTGGAATTTTGGTATCGTTACAAGACGTAATTTCTCAAAATCAGTACTACCAATTTCGTTCATATTTGAGTGAAATGTGAAGACTAATGGACCTAAACACTTGTGCAACACCGAAGTCAATAAATATTATTGTTTTAGGAATGGGGAAAAACTAAAATAAACCTTGAGCGCTGTCATTACAGATTGATTTTAATCTAATACTTGCGTTGAAGTGGTATTTATGATTAAGTGAAATAATTTTAGGCTCTTTCTTATTTAACTATATATATATATATATATATATATATATATATATATATATATATTTTATACAGGCCTTGGGCCTACATTATCCATGCTTCATTTTCATATTTTGAATGGCAGCTACTGAAATAACATTTTTGGTGACAATTAGGTTATGTTTATTTTTATTTGGTTTTAAGGATGTGCGACTGGGAATATATTTCTTTTTATAACAAATTTTGATGTACAACAATATTGTTTTATATACTTTTAATAGGATTCCAAAGACTACAATAAAAAATTGATTTTACAGTCTAAAAAATAAATTTAAAAAAGGAGTTAAGGTTATAGCTGGTTATTAATTTTTTGAAGTCTATATTTTTTAGACCAGTATATACAGGGTGGTCTAGACCTAGAGTTAAACTTTTTTTTTGGTGATAGAACAAGATAAATGTGATTAAAATACACAATTAAAAAAATTCTATTTCACACACCCACTTGTACATTGGCAGTGATTTCAAGATGTCATTTTCAAATCAGGAATAACGACAAAAATCCAAATTCACAAAAAATACTTTATCCAAACAAAACATAACATTGGTATCTGTGCATGATACTTTATCTCATGATAAGGTGGGCTACAATCAGATATTGAGAAGGATACCTTATCTCATGAGAAGGATACCTTATCTAATGAGAATAATACCTCTTCTCATGGATAAGGTGAGATATAATCAGATATTGACAAAGATACCTTATCATGATAAGATGGGCTATAATCAGATATTGACAAAGATACCTTATCTGTCTATCTGTCTGTCTGTCTGTGCGGAATTTTGCAATCGAGTTTAAACTAACTTTACGATAAGCTAGAGACTTGAAATTTTGAACATAGGTCAGAATTGGATGAAAATACAATATTCAGTTGGTTTCTTGTCTCTACATTTGTTTAAACAAATAAAAATTGGCCAATGAGATGTTTTTCGTATATTGAGTCTCATCAACATATACAAAATCGATTGAAATCTTTCACCCATACATAAGACAAAAAAACAGAAAATAATAAATCAAATAAAATTTTTTTTTTAACATACCACGTTTTTAAAACAGACTAAAGAGTATAAAATAATTTTCCATGACCCTTCTACAATTGTGAGAGAGGATTGTTAGTGGCTACGGATATATTTGGAATACTTGGAGAGAAAAATGTGGAGCACAGGCAATCTATGATAGTTAAGAAGGAGTAAATAAATTAAATTACAGTGAATCTCATTTCCGATTCACTGAAATTAGCTGTGAATTCATCCTGATTGTCTACTTGTATTATTTACTGGCTGCGCCCCATGCTTTTCTCTCCAAGTATATCCATAGCCACTAACAATACTCCCTCAAAATTGTAGAAGGGTCATGAAAAATTATTTTATACTTTTTAGTACGTTTTAAAAACGTATGTTAAAAAAAAAAATTATTTGATTTATTATTTAAAATTGTGTATTTGAGTCACATTTACCTCGTTCTATCACCAAAAAAAATTTAGCACGGTCTAAACCACCCTGTATATATGGATCAAATGTAAGTCGGTTAATAAGAAAGATTTTCATAATTATAACACCAGAGGAGCAAACCGTTTACGCTATTACCCTTAAAAACTAAATGTTTACAGAAAGTTTCACTTACAAGCTGTTATGGCATTTATTAACAAGGTTTCAGACCTTGGAATAAAATTGTAAGAAATTCAAAAACAGTCTGACATCCTGACAACTTTTATCGTCCTATTACTCTGTGAGTGCATTTAGTTATCATTCATGCATGCATTCAATCACTCAGTGCAGTCTATTTTTAATTGTGACATTTTTATTCAAGTTGGTAAATGTGATTAGCACATTTTGTGTTATTGTTTTATGTTTTGTTTATTTGTAATCAGTAATTTATTTTACAGTTTTAGTACAGTAGACTCTCATAAATCCGGGCTATTGTGGCGGACGGCCGTTCCGGATTTCCCAGAGTCAAAAATTAGTCGGCCGCGGGGCAGATACGAGCGGTGATAAGCCGCACATGCAATCGCTACCGGCCCATGCCGATTCCCAACGACACTTGTTACACTCTAACATATTAACTAATGGTACTGTTACTGTAATGTACATAATACAGTACTGGACTGCAATTAAGTAAAACACAGTCAATGTTTTACCCCTCCTCAGCCGTGCGGAAATTTCCACTGCCCATGTCATTACAAAATACGTCATTCATGCAATGCGGAAGATCGTGTGAAAATTGAAGGCTCTAAAGCGGCAAATTGTTATAAAAAAATTTTACCATCCGGTCTGGATTTTCCGGAGTCCGGATTTTCGTGATCCGAAGTTATGAGAGTCTACTGTATTGAGTTTTAAATTACTATAAATTTTAAATGAAAAGTGACTAGCTATACAAATGTAGTTTTGTTGTAGGTTCAAATAAAGGAAAAAGAAAAGAAAAGTTTAGTTTTTGAGAAATCAGCTCTAACTTACTTAAAATTCAGAGCAAACCAATCTATTTAAAACCACACAGTATTTATTTACCACCAATTTTCCCTATGTATAATGAAAAAATAAACTACAAAATACTGCAAGTACATAAAGGCTTGTTACGCAATTTAAGTACAGGCTCGTAAAGTCAGTGTTTTTATGTGTAACTTGAATGATTCTATTGCATAATAACCCTATCAGACAGAAAGTACAATAGGAACTGATATCAACCGTTATAATTTGGAATAATTAACTTATAAAGGAAATTTGAAAGAAAATATATAATACAGGAGTGAAATCTAATTTATTAACTGAAAATTTAAAAAGTAACAAGTTATGACAATGAATTCTGATTTATATGCACTGGATGAACAAACAAAATTGAGTAAGATGTAAGATTTTAGTTTATAAATTAAATGCTTTGTTCTCAAATAAATATAGTACTTTAAATCTTCTATGAAACCAGAGGTTTAGATAATTTTGGAATAATGACCCATAGACTGAAATTCTTTAAAAAACCCAAAATATAGTTAGGGTTACCTAGTAAATTTATAAATAGGGTACCAATAAAAAAAAAAAAGAAGAAAATAATAAAGCTAAATTTAAAAGATGGATGAACAATGAGCATTTGCTGAATTTTACAATTGTAAACAACAAGTCTCCTACCACAAGTTAGGTACAATAAAGTTTGCCAAAAGTTTATTTGTGTTTTGTTATTGTACCTAACTTGTGGTAGTGAATTTAGTGTTTAGAAGAATATTAAAGAATTATGTTATCTCGAAACCTCTCTATTCTATTAAGGGATGCATTGAATTGAAGTAATGAAATAGCATAAATGATATATTACTGTAGTAGATAAGGATCTACAATAGAAGAAAGATTTCCACCACATGAATGGCTCAGGATTTATACAGATGGGTCCTTGATAGACCGTAATCATGAGGCAGGGGCAGGAATATATTCAACACTCTTTTCACATTATGTGTCTGTTGGAAAACATAAAACAAGCTTTGATGCTGAAGTAGAGGCAATATCAACAGCCCTGAAACTATTACTATGTAGACACACCAAACTATGTAAGATAGTCTTCCTGGTAGACTCAAAGGCAGCCATCCAGGCTGTAGCCTCAAACAAGTTATCTTTCGTTCGAACTGTCAGGGAAGCAAGAGTTGCTCTCAGACAGATGGAAAGATGATCCATTTCCAGTGGGTGCATTCTCACGTGGGAGTAATGGAGAATGGATGTCCTTGCTAAGAAGGGATCCAATCTGCTTCATTGGAACAAATCCTTGAACTTAGATTCAGCTAGAAGACTAATAAGCAATGGAACACAAGAGGAATTTCTGAAGGAAGCACGAGCCTTGGGAAGTGAGAGGAGGTGGAAGTGCATAGAGAACGAATGGCAACACAACAAGAACAACCCTAGGAAAGAGGCTGTTGCATATCTTTGCCTTGGCATGGGACATGATTGTTTAGCGGCTCACTTGAAGAGTCCATGTCCTGGACTCCGATCTTTGTGTGTTGTGCCAACAAACAGGGGAGCCAATGAATAGAGAACATTTTTTGAGGTGCCCCAGGCTTGGTTCTGAGCATCAGATTTTCAAAGAATTTTCCTAAATTGTACTGGGATGCCAGGAGACTCATGGGTTGATTCTCACATAGTCTGCCATTGGAAACAACAACAACAACAATATTACTGTAGTTGGCTAAATATAAATACACTATCTTAGATTGTAGTGTGAATTGATTTTGTATTGACGTTATTTAAGTTGTAATGTTACAATGATTTGAATGAAGTTATTATTATTATGATAAACATACATTAAAGGAAAACTTTATATCAAAATTGGTATATTAAAAAAAAAAACTTGAAATTGTTGCGATCCATGACATAATTCTCCCTCTACGTTCTGTAAAAACACTTTTTTTTTCAAAATTGCCTCTAAAGATTTTGATTAAATTCTTAAATTTTTTATCAAAGTGCTTTAGCCATTATTCTCCCTATTCTCCTATATAAACTTTGCAAGTACCATAGCAAATCAAGAGAGATTACACAGCACTGAAGCGGGATGACACAGCACTGAAGCAGGAAACCGATAACAAACTGGAAAGAATGGCGCCAGACAGGCCGTGAGTCATCGACAAGTTGTTGGTCGGCACAATATCGCGAGTTCAAACACGGTCGGATTAACCGGAGTAACGGACGGACCACCCGAGGGCAAATTAGAGGGGTTCTACTGTACTTTTGTTTTTTGTCAATTATTCCGGAACTGCAAGATTTTATGAACTTGAGATTTGGCATAGAGAGTTGACTAATTAATTATAACTAAAATTTCAACGAAATTGATACAGCCAATCAAGTATTTTGTATAATGCCTCACGGCCGATAAAAATGGACAGGTTTCATCTGAGCTGTGGAGTTTGGGTGCACAGTGGATTTAGGCGTGGTCTAAGCAGCAGTGAGTTGGTGGGGGAAGCGGTCGCCTTAGTCTGTGTTGGGTGTTGGTACTAACAACGATGTCTGCAAGACGGCTAGATCATGGTGCCGACTGTTTCCGCTACAATGCCTCTGTCCCCATGCGGCCTCGAACTACAAACTTGTACCTCCCTTCTACGCGCAGCTCACAACTCAGATGAAACCTGTCCATTTATACTTTGTTTTTTTACTTATTACTCATGAACCAGCATTTTTAGAGAGATACTGACTAGTATGTTTTGTTTAGGTTCTCAAAGCTTAGAAGTTCTCAACACTTGAGCAAAATTTGATCAAAATCGTTTGTGCCGATTTTGAGAAAATTGCAATTTTACGTTTTATTTCTTATAGTAGCTTCTACCAAAATTTTAGTTATCGGGGGAAAAAAAGTCTCAAGGTATTACCAAATAATGCTTACGAAACAAATTGGTCTGAGAGTTTGGGTACATTCGACATACATACGACCTACGTAAGACAGACACAATTTCCAAAAAAGTTTCAGGTAACCTCAAATAAAATTTATCCAGAAAAACTTCAATTCAATGCAATTATGTTAATCTTAATAGCAGTGTCATTTAATAATGTATAAAAAAATACTGTAATTTTTTTATAACAGTAATTTTTTTCTAAACATCTGTTATTTCATAATAAAAACATGTAACATAACCAAAATTCAAATAAGACTAACAAAAAAGGAAAAGAAAGACATATTTTATTACAACACAAATAATTCAACAAAACATAAACATGAGGTTGCAACAATATGTGACTTCTACTTGTGCCTCAATCATCCTGCCAACTGTGGCCGAGAAACTCCTCCAATGAGTGGAAGGATCCAGAAAGTAATAACCTTCTCAGACTATATCTAAAGACTTTAATGTCCTGAATTTGTTTGAAAGTTTGTTAAAGAAGATATCACCAGTTTGATTAGCCATTTGTTATGCATTTCAAGTCTATGCATTATACTCCCCTCTATCGAAGTTCATATATCTTAATTTTTGTGTCCGTTATTGTGCTTACATACAGACAACGGTTTCCTGAGTCAATGAAAAGTGAAAATTAGTACAAAACAGAATTTCTTTGCAATTACCAAACTTGCCCTATGTTTGTATACTGAGTAAGAAAAAATGAACATTGTCTAACATGTTGTAATCTCAATAAAAGTATTTAACAAATTGAATGTTTATTCTACAGTGAGGTCGCGTTTATTCAAACCCTTCACTGCTCCCGTAGTGTTGTCTGATACGATGTTTTTATTTAACAGCTATTTACTCTGACCACTAGGTCAGTTCTGAGTTAAGTGTACTGTCTACTTGAGCGAAGAAGTAGTGTGTCGCTCACTACATGCTTTATCGTTTGTGTCAAATTTTGTTTTTGAATGTAGCCTACATTTGATGTAATAAATTTACATATATGCTGTATTTTTTGTTTTTAAATGTTCACTTACTAATCCGATCTGCTTGAGCAAATATTCGTTTGCTCACTGTATTCATATTTTAATTTAAATTCATATGTAGGTCTATAAGTGTGTTTATATACCATTTTTGAAGGTTATGTTAAAAGTTTGTGATTATTTTGTTTTGTTTCAGACTGTACAACATGGATTTCCTAATAAACCTACCTGCCTGGCTTGGGATCCTGTTCTCAGACTCATGGCTATTGGCACAGTGTCAGGAGCCATCAAAGTGTATCCTTTAAAACATATATTGGTGTAGGCCTAATGTTTATAATGGGTACATTATTCTACTGTATTGCTTAGCATTTTTTATTTATTCAACATCCAGGAGACAGTGTACTTTGTCCAATGAACCTTATCCAATATAAATAATATATTGATGTAAAAACTATACACGAGAAAGAACCAAAATGTTCTGTTATCCTATTGATGGCTGTCCCATGAATTCCTCTGTGGAATTCAAACGATTTTCTTTTAAATATTTAATTATTTCTTATTAAAAAAAAACCTTTTCTCTGTTACTTAGTTTTTGTGTGGAAGACAGTTGTGAAGAATAACGTAGGAAATTGTTGACGATTCTGCAGTTTGATATGTTTTGGGATGCTTGCGTTTTGTGTTTGTGTTCTATGTGTATATCTGATTCTGGTCTGTTTCTGTATGGATCATGAGCTTTACAATGGTACTTAAATTATTGTGTTGGGACGATATTTAGTGGGTGAAATGTTGAATTGTAAAAAAAGTGATCGTAGAGTGTCGATAGTCATTACAGAAATGCAAGTTTGCGACAATGCATTGTGATAGCCAGTTCCAGTGTTAAAATTGCTCCACATGATTGGGCTGTAGAACACGTCATATAGACAGACGGACATCATTCCAATAACTATTTTTTAAACTATAGAACCTTAAAACGGACATATCTCCAAAATACATCAATTTTTTGATCCATCACATAACTGTTTCTATACTATGTGTATAAGGGAAAGTAGAAATCTACGTAGTTGTAAAAGTGTTGGATTAGTTAATATTTTTATTGTCTTAGTATTACTAGTTGATATCATCTTTAACTATCCAATCAGATTGGGCCAACCAGGCGTTGAATTTTATGGACACCTCTCGAGCACAGATACTCCAGTCACAAGGCTTCTCTTCATACCAAACGAGGTGAGAGTTAACTTTTATATGTACAACCTGTGTATATGTGTTAAAAATAGGATCAATCATATGGAGAACTATTTTAATACAGTTTTCATCAATAGTAGTTGGTCTTTGGGATTAGACTTGAGTTTGAGAAATTGAGATTTTATTTGGATACCAATTTAGGTACAGGAAAGCCAATAGTATATAGAGTTATAGTTCAAATACATATTTGTAGTATGTAAATTACACAGATATACAGAAAGGAAGAAAAGTCTTGTAGTAGGTACAAGTAGTGATGAAAACTTCGCCAAACCTCATAGAGTAAGTCCTTTGACTATTTATGGTATCCATGGGAAAAAAGTTAGAACATAGGCCGAGTAAATGCAGTGAAGTATTGTTACTAAGAACTTTAAAAGTATTTTAAAAATTATTTTAAATTTAAATGACTCTTGATTGGCTAAACCAGAAATCAGTAACATAACAATACTTATGCAACATGCCCAACAGATAATTAAGGGGAGGTATGACAATTTCAATTGGTTAAACCAGAAAACAAATATATATTTAAATACACAAACGTTTATACAACACATGTATAAGATAGTTTGGGAAGGTTACAAAGTGTGACTTCTTGTGAATGAAAAATAAAATCACCGACTGATATGGTGTTTTTTTTATTTAATTATTTTCTTTTTATTCATGATTATTACAACATTAAGCCAACATTGTTTAAATAAGTAATACTTTTGACCCAGTAACAAAACTCAACAAAAGTAACATGTATTGAAACTTAGATCATTATCTATGCCATAACTATTATTATCATAATAAATTTACTGGGACAAGTTCTTTGGTTTTTTACTGTCATATTCATCATCAAAATTCGTATGGGTTCCACGTTGACGAGCTGATGAAGTCTATTCTCATCCAAGAGTCTTTGATGATTTCATCAACAAGTTTGAGGTTTAGATCTGAATGTAGATCGTCGTTTCGTTGGTACCATCTTGGATTACTGGTATTGAGCATGTTAAAGAATGCAACAAAAATTATATACATATTATATCATACAGCATATTTCTTGCCCTTTTCTCACAAATTTAAAAACAAGTTTGTTAAAATTTCTGATAAAAACTGAATGGTGTATTCTGCTGAGTAGTTTAATAGAGCCGTAGTTTTATTGTACAGAAATAAAAAAGTTTTTGTGTTCCACTTTTGCACAGCTACGATTTCTTTGTCAATAAAGAAAATCCAATGTCAAGCACCTTTAATTACTTGTAATATAAAAACTACACAGAAACGTTACTGTTGGTGTGTATTTAATTAAATATTTACAATTGAAATGTATTGTATCGGTTTTATAAGCTAAATTTGTGGTTTCATATTTTATGTTATACCACAGCACCAGCTGTATAGTTGCTAATCCATTCTTATAATTTCAAAGAATTCCATAACTGAGATTAATATGTTTTTTTTTTAAATTGTTTATGCTATTTTTTAGTTTACATGATAATCTCATTTTGTTATACAGAAAATATTAGTTGGTTGAATTTACTTTACTATTAATTTAAAACAGAAAAATCATTTAATTGGCTTCCAAATATTTTCACATAGTCTAAGGTGATTATTATCGAATGATCTTTGTATAGTACAATTTTTAATCTTAAGATAATTTTGCAGCACACTAAAGCGATACAGTCTGTTGACAGGAAATATTTTATCAGACCAGTTGTATACTAATGGGATATGGAGTTTATCGAATGATGATTATGATGCGCAACTTTTAGTTAATAAATGATTTTGGTGCGGATCAAAACTATATGATCCGTTGATGGGGGTAATTTTTCAACTGTAATCATGAGCTTTTCAAGTCAAGATGACGTTTTCGTGATGAATTGGTATTTGGAAAATAGGCGCGAAGGAGGTATTGGATGAAGTCATATATTTTAATGAATCCGTGACTCACTTCTGCAATAGTTGCAAGCGAAATCTGTCTCAACGAAAAGAATTTCATAGGATGGCCACTGAGAGTTTCCATTTCTTATTAGAACTCGTGTACTTCTCTTAAAAAAATTGATTTTTAATTTGGCTGCAATGGTCTTCCAGGCCAAACCTATCACGTCAGTCTTGTGGTAGACTTTTAGTTTATAATTTCATAAACAGAATTATAGATGGAAAAAAATTAAGAACCTACATCATCTACGTTATTTTATAACTCTAGACATCTTATTGCTATTAAGAATTGTTGTATGATACTGAGGGAAGAGATAGGCAGAGTGTGTTACTTAATACATATATTTTATGATAGGTGTTATTATCATACTGATGTTCACCCGTTTGGCCACTAAAACACGCTTTGAACACACTCTAGCGATGCCTATCTTATAAGTTAATTATTGCATATAGCTTACGACATTATCGCTATAGTATGCAACTGGCCTCAAAATAGATATTTTACAAACCTATACAACAATAATTTGTATATCTATGTCTTGGTCTTTAAAAGGATAATTTGAGTAAATAAACTAATTTTTTATTGTTTGTTCAGGGTCGTTTGGTATCGTTGAGTGATGACAACACTCTACATCTGTGGGAGATCAACGAGTCATCAATGGAAGAAACGAAATCAGTTGTACTAGAGGGGAAGTAAGTTCACAATCAATTTATAGGTTATGTGATATGTAATCAGCCAGAATGAAAGTTTATAAGCTTTATATTTATAACCAACTATAGTAATTTTCGACTTGGTTCATAATATATTGATAGTCCTTTGACTTCTTCACATATCTGTAGTATAGGGAAAGTTTATTCTCTATATACGGATGTACAATAGTAGATATCTTTTAAAATCAGTAAATTTCACTACCGGAGGAAGCAGGAAGATTACTATTTTTACCAGTTGGGGTGAAATATAGTATGTACGCTGATATCCAACTCTCTGTCAGGAAATGTAGGTTGGCTGTCTCTTCCTCTTCCCAGTCTCTAATTCTGTAATTGTGCAGCTTGACAGTCAATTACCAACACGTTGTGCGTTGTAGTATAATCTCAGTTTTGTTTGTTGCCCCTTCCCAGTTAGCTGTTTGTATTGGTGGTGTTTTGGAGGTGAGTGGTCGAGTGATGATCTGATAAGTAGTGATTTGTTGGTGTTTTTACACGGAATTAATACAATTTCCAGCCTATTGTCCATAAGCTACAACAATAAGCTGGGCATTGTATGTTTTAACTACAAAGCAAACCAATCAGAGAGCTAGCCTGTGTATGATTCGAAGTCTGACAGCGTGGATCTTGTGTGTCTTCACAATCGTTGAACTGCGCTGTGCGGCAAATGGATACTTATTTAAGATTATTATTATTATTAATTCAGGTGGGTAATAGAGGATCGTGGATCTTTTAAAACTTGGTTGGCACAACGGTCACAGCCCAGACCTATCGACTAAAACTAAATACCACTCAGTCAGCCAGCACGTGATGAGGGACTATAACTAATAACAATATTATTGTACACTAGGGATTGACTCTAACAAAAATAGTGGTCCCGATGTAGACACTAGCCTAAAATGGCCGCCATTCTACACTGCACCAGAAAGCCAGATTTTGCGCACCATTTAACCCGGGGTCGACTGACCCTACCTATTTTGACTATTAAGCCATTATTTTTTGGGGGGGTTTAAACTAGGAACAAAAAGATATGCACAATGATGAATCCGCGTTAAATGTGATACTTGCAGCCTTCCAACAGGTCCAGTTCCTTCCGAATGTGGTGCACAACTGCTTATCTTTCGTGCGTGACCCGACTTCTGGGCTCGCAGGGTGGGGGAACATGCAAGGCATCTTCCGCTGCCCCTGCATTTGTGGCACCGGGCAACTGGTAAGGCACCGGATGCGGACACGTGCTATAGAAGTCCGCTATACAAAACGTGTTGAGTTTGAGAGTTGGGATTAATCGAAGCTGAGACCGTTTAAGACCGGGGACGTGAAGATAGTGGCTTGTGCATATTTCGGTGGAAACTAGTTCCCTGTTGTTTTTGGCATTAACAAGACATCAAGATATTAGCGCTTCAGGGTTGGAAACTCTCCGACCAAGAAGTTTTCTTAAAAAATAGATAACTCTAAAAATTAATTAAAATTATTTTTTACTAAGTTTATCACCCATTACTTTGAAATTTATCATAGTAACTATCAAAAATTATTGACTAATTTTTTTTTTTTTTTTTTTTTCAGATTAAAAAAAATTTCAGCTCTATGCCTGGAATCGTCCGGGCAGTATTTACTTCTAGGTACAGAAGGAGGGAATATTTACCTGCTGAATGTGGCAACATTTGTCATGTCTGAAACTATAATCTATCAAGATGTCGTCATGCAGAAGTAAGTAATTATATTATGTAAAATGTGAGGAGGATTTTATATTTGTGGGGGTTAATGTGTTTATTTCAAGTTAAGGAATTAAATTTAACTAGAGGGTGGTTCAGGAAAATTAGTTCACATGATGTTCTTGTTTACTTTCTCACATATATGTAGTATAGAGAAAGTTATGTGACGGGTTAAAAAATTGAAGTTTATTTTTTTTGCAGTTTTATCAGTTTTGACGTCCGCTGAGTCCATATTAGTGGTGTAGAATAATTGTCATCTATTTTAATATGTGCTTTGACTATATCTTGGGATGTTATTTTCTTTTTTTTTCCTTCAATAATTCAAAACTTGGGAGTAGCTGCCATGTAAAAACTACAAAAATTAAGATTCTCTCAATATCTGTTTGATCGATTTTAGTCGTATTATTTGCAAGTCTTCTAAAGACCCATACAAAATGTGAGTTAATCGAAGTAAAAACACAAACATATATATATATATATATATATATATATATAACAAACTATTTCTAATGTTTCTTCACGATAAACAAAAATTTTGAAATTTATTAGTATTGAAATTCAAACATATATCATTTTTGAAAAGTTACATTTTGAAAAATCAATTTTTATGAAAAATTTGGTAAAACGTTAGGGCTATTTTGAAAATTTTTGCAAAAATTGTAATATCCAAAACCAAACTTGTTATATATCATTTTTCTCAGAGAGGTGGATAATATTCATTCATGTAGTAAAAAAAATGTTTAATATACAAATTTTGGAGTTAGTATGTCAGGAATCAAAATAATTTGCATTAATTGAAGTCAATATGTCCCAAAAAAGCATATGTATAATACAACAAAAGAGTACTCGAACACTTACAGTTGTAGAAATATAGTTGTGAAGATAAATCTGTATCAACAAAACATAATAAATACATCACTGTAAATTATAAAATTATAATCTCAAACGCACTAAACAGGCCGAGCGGCTTAGTGTATCAGTGACCTGGAGTGTTAATTGCAATAATGGCTAATTAATTTAAGGGCCTACGTACACGCATTCCAATACCCCCAATATTCGCCCGTATGTAACCATATCTCCCAAAATGTTACCATTATGTTGCAGTTGGTACCTAAATTATTGCAAAAGAACGATTTTTTTAGTGGGTGAAATGTTGAATCGAAAAAAACAAGTGTCAACCGTTCACTTTAGAAATGCAATTTATTCAGGGTTCTCCAAAATAAACTCTCAAATTCAAGTCTAACCCCAATGTTGACTGCCTATTGCTGCAATGGTACAAATTAGTGACTGTGTTTAAGTCAGCTGTAATCAAGTTCTTTGAAATTTATAAATAGGTTTGATTTAAATCCTAATCTATTTCTTGAATAGGAAACTCCAGATTAAGAGCACTCAAAACTAATTATTAGGATTATATTTTAATTTATGGATTATCTAGTTTTAATTAACTGTGAATCATTTTAAATGTGAACTAACTGATTACACTGCGTTGCCTGGGTATTTATTTATCCCAATCTTTTATTAGACAGAAATAAAAAATTGATTTTATCTATAGTGTAAAATCGAAGGAACTAAAATTGGGCTTAAATATCATTGGGACTGTCACCAATCAGCTTATCTACCAGAAAACTATGGATTTGACACTAACCTTTATCATTTTAGATATTTTATTTTTCATCCCCAATAACAATGGGGGCTGAATTTGAATCTCAGGGACTCCGAAAACTATGTATTCAAAATTAATATCAATAGTTTTTGATTATTTTTTACATTTACCCCTCCCCATCCTACCCTTAGGGTATCTTACACCCACAGTATTTTTTTTCCAATTGAAAGTAATATGAGTACTAATAGTGACCCCAAAAACTATGGGTTCGATGCTAATTTTGATAATTTTAGACATTTAATTTTGTCACCCCATCTCAGTCCTATATTTTTAGACATTTTTTCACCCCCCCCCCCCAATGCTGATCTTGGACTTAAACGACATCAAAAGTTTTACTATTCGTCTCAGCAACACCAAGAACTTTGGAATCGACACTAATATCGGTAGTGTTTGTTTATTTTTATATGTTACATGTTACCCTTTCCCATCCCTAGAGGTGTCTTACCCCACAGTATTTTTTTTTCTAGATTGTAAGTAATTTGTGTACAAAGTTTGGTTGAAATTGCTCCAGTCTTTCCAGAGTTATGCTGGAACATAATTTATCATTTTAGAATTTTTTTCAACCTCTAATGCTAATGGGGGCTGAACTTGGACTTAAATGGCATCAAAATTTTCACCATTCATCTCAGTAACTCTGAAAATTATGGATTTGACATCAATATTTGTTGTTTTCAATTATTTTTACATGCCACCCTTTCCCATTCCTAGGAGTGTTTTACTCCCGCAATATTTTTCACAGATTGTAAATATATGTGTTCCAAGTTTAGTTGAAAAATTGCTCCAGGCGTTCCAGAATTATCCTGGAATATATTTTGATCATTTTAGATATTTATTTTTCACCACTTCTCACACCAATGGTGATAGGGGCTGAAATTGTACTTAATCGGCATGAAAAATATTGTTATTCATCTCAGCGACCCCGAAACTCATATATCATAGTGTCATCTCAGATATTTGACTCTAATATCTGTTCTTTTCGATTATTTTTACCTGTTACCCCTTCCCACCATTAGGGGTGTTTCACTCTAGTATTTTTTCCAGGTTGTAATACATGTCTACAAGTGGTTGAAATTGCTCCAGGTATTCTAGAGTTACGCTGGAACATGCATACATACACACACATACACAAACATACACACACACACACACACACACACACACACACACACACATCCATTTTTATATATTATATAGATAGATTAAACTGTCAAATGAAATGCAAACACATTTCTGTTAGGCAATCTTATATTCCAAACAGTCAGTTCTAATAAAATCATAAACAATGACGTACAATTAATTTATTTGGTAAAGTTAACCATGTACGTAGTTGTAATTATTTTGAGAACATTTCAGGGGAAATTTTGTGAAATTCTAACAATAAAATTCATAATATGCAAAAAAAAAGTGGTGTTTATAAATTAAGGCGTAATATTTGTAATATGTAGGCCAAATAGGCTGTAATTTCAAATATAGGTTAAGAAAACGCAAAAGTAGATTAGGTTATAATGACTCTAGCTTTTCTAACCATTTAAAAAATCATGTAGTGTCAGATTTTTATTCTGATGTTAATTTTTAGATTCTCAATATCAGCGAAGAAGGAAGGAAATGTTTTAAAAATTTGAGATATTAAGAGAGTAAAGATGTTAGGGTAGTTTTCAACGTTCAGGTAGATTTTTTTCACAAATTCTCTGTTTCTATGACTATATTCGCTCCCACACCTCCCTCCAACCTTCTACCTGAAGTTTATTTTGAATTTGAATTCTTTATTGATCCCTGTGCTACTACAGAATATTTTACGATATATGATAGGATTTTATGTTATGACATTCTGTGAAGTAGATCTCGTCATTATCTTGAACAATATAGATAAAATACAATACAACATATCACAACAGTACATAACAACAATGAACTAAAATATATCAGGGTATCAATTAAATCAATATTTGGATATTAGCTTTGAAAAATTAACTCGCAGTATAAAAAAATATTATCAAAAAACTAGGTTTATATAATCTTTTTAAATCTCTTTGTATTTGTGTCTTATAAAGGAGGGAGCTTATTAAATGTAAACACGCCTACCTACTGATAAGAAAACTGACATCCGGTTCCTAGAACACTCAAAACTATTTAATCCATCGTTAAACTTAATGTTTCAATAAATCATCAATTTCAGTCTCTAGAACATTCATTAACTGCTAATCGACCATTAAACTCTCATTAATTTAAAATCCCAATGTCGGCCAATTAAATATTTAATTGTAGATTAAAGTTTGGTTTGTGGCTTTTTGTCGTGTTATTTATTTTATGTTCTTTCTGATTTAATTACAGCTTCAAAGTATTATTTAGGTTAATATTACATGTGATTTCATGCAGTGTTTATATGTAAATATCTATGAATTGTTTATTATATTTTTAGTGTTCACAAGAATTTTTTTTTTCAATTTATCTACTGGCATCAACAACATAACCTATAAATTAATTCATGAGTATAAAATTATCACAGTAGTAGTTCAGATGAAGAATTAAAAGAAGTTGTTGAGTTATTAAGTAGTAGAATTTACAGAAGAAGACAAGATTTATTTAATTATTTTTCCGACGAAGAATTGAAGATTAGATTTGGTTTAGTAAGGATTTAGGTTCACGTTTTAGACCTAATTTCAAATGATCAGTTCCACGCTACTGCCAGAATTATGTCACTGTCCCCAATGGACAAATTGTTGATTATACTAAGATTTTATGAAACAGAAAATATTCATCAGATAATTAGAGACGTTGTATATGTGCATAAACTTACTGTTAGCAAGATTATAAAGAAGGTTACACACATTTTTTATTGTGTAAACATTTCATAAAAATGCCTCGAACTGTAGAACAGTTTGTAATATCTCTAAATAAATTTTATATTAGTTGCTCCTTTTCAGTATCATTGAAATTCTTTCCAGTTTCTTCATTTCAAAAACTATAAACTGTAGCAATGTAGCTATGAAAACAAAATTTTAAACAATCAACATAACCTAAAAATTACAACATACATTGATCATATCTTTGAAAACCGCCATATTTTCTCCAATTAATACTTCTTTAACCTTTTGATGCCCGACTTATGATCAGTATAATACAAGCTCCAGCCCGGGTATTTTTCGCAAATTTGCAGACATTATTATGAAAATTCATATAAAATCTAAATATGAAGCAAACCTATCAATGTAATTTTTTTTTTTGTTCAGAAAAAACAGGGGAATATGAAAATGGTATAAAAAGTTACATTATCTAGGCCAAATTATTATTATTTTTTACTTTATTTTTATTTTTTTAAATTTTATATTGAAATTTCAAAAGTAAAGTTATAGTAAAACTATAATTTTTTTTTTATTGTAAAATCGTTACATACATTTTGTAGGAAATTTAATTCCCTACACAAAAATGTATATAATATATATATATATATATATATATATATATATCATAAAAATATTATAACTTATATGCAAAAATGTAAACAAACGTAAAAGTAAAAAATGCAGATTTTCACACTGTTTATTGTAGCTTTTACATTAAATTAAAAAAGAACAAATATACAAGCTATATATGTTTTTGGTACATGATTTTCAGTACTCTTATATTTATTACAATTATATATTTCACTATTTACAACACTTGGGCCGGGAATTGGATTGTCATATAGGTTAGAATGCATCGGTGCATCGCCTGAAGGTCCAGGAACATTTTCAACTACACGATTTGAACACGTCACTACACTACGTATTATCTCGTCATTATCAATATCACTGTCTAAAAAATCACGAGATAAATACTCCGATATTTCACATTCACGCAAATTAGACATTTTGTTTGTTTATCAAGACACAACAACAACAAAAGAAGCTACCACAGCTATACAGTGACAGCTGGCGAAATAACGAAAGTGAACCGGATATTGCAGTGATGCAGACTAAGACGCACTAAAACAAAAATTACCTCTCATTTCCCTGCATTCTGCTAAACAGTTCAATACCAAATACGTCATAGCAGTATAACCGCTAACACACAAAAAAAACCAGATATAAAACAGCTGACGCCAACTCGCATATATGCGGGCGTGGGCTGCTGGCAGGGCAGTCGTCTGCTCGCATATATACGGGCGTGGGCATCAAGAGGTTAAAGTTAACGTGAGATTAACACATTGACTGCTAAAAGTCATGCAATATTGGTTGGCACATGCTAAAATTAAAAAAAAAAATTTTTTATTTGATATCAGATGTGTTATGATGGTAAAACATGTAGGAAGACAATTTGGTCAAAAAAATAATGTATTTTAGGCCATTTTAGTCTGCACCTGGAGACGTCCACATAACACATATGTTACCATGGAAACACGGGAACTGAAAACTATGATCACAAAAATGGAAGAAAATTATCTCCCTCACATGCGCAAAACCCGTCGTCCACACCACACAAATGCTAGACACACTGACGAATCTAAGCATCAAAGCTATGGCGTCCACGATCGTAGACGCGCGCACATGGCAGCGCCCCCTGAGTCCACGATCGTGGACGCTAGCAGTCAGCGTGTTAAGAAATCTTTGATTAAATATTTTCTAGAAACAGAATGCAAAATTTAATTAGGCATTAGGTAATCTGGAATTTACTAATTCAGTATTAACTAAATGTTCTAGAAACCGGCTGAGAATCTTACTTAACATAGCATAGGACTTATGTATAAGCATGTTTTACAAGTATTATAAAAAATATGTACACCCATCTTAGTTTAAACTACCTAGTTTTGATTTGGTGTATATTAAACATTCAAAGATGTATTGACTTATTACAGTTTGGATGTATGTAGTTGTATATAACAAGTACTGGTATTTCCCTAAATGTGTATAAATTGTTTGTTTTTTAATACAGTATGGTTCTTATATCACTGTAATGTGTGTTATTTTTAATGTTAACTACAATACTAACAAAGATAGCTGATTTCACTTGGTTGTAATATGTTTGGGTAACAAGTTTTTGTGATGACATCATTACATCTTCCCGTCACCATGCGGTTGTGTTAGTCAGTTAGCCATGAGTCTCTCGCAGAATCAGAATGTCGTTGGATTTACTTTGCAGTAAAGTCTTACAACCGTTGTGTTGTTCATAGAAAAATTCCCTGATGCTCCTATCCCAGGGAAATCGACAGTGCATGATCTTGTGCAACGTTTTTGTGATACAGGAAGTGTTAATGATAGGCTTAGAAACTGCCAGCTTTCAGTCAGTAGGCTGGAGTTTATAGAGTGTATTCAACAGACTCCTCTCGGTAAATCATCTCAAGTAGCTATGCTTCAAGTTTATAAACGTTATTGTTGGTTACAACAAGACTGCGACGTTACATCTCCAATGAAACAATGACGATGCTTTGTGAGTTCTTGGATGGTCGATTAATCTCGAAAAATTTATGGGCATCAGTCTATTAAGTTTTTTTTTTCTGTGGGGTATCTTACGGACTCTGTATACCGTAATAATCCTAGAACGCTGCAAGATATACAAAACAACTTATACGATGCTGTAAGGGGCATCCCACTCAATGTACTTAATCACGTATCTGCAAACATGTGTCATCGAGTAGATTCAATTCATTTCAAAATGGAGGACAATTTCAGCATCTTTTGTAAAGGTATCTCAAAAACTGTAATTTCTAATATATAAATTAAATATTGCATTAAATAACACAATTTTTACAATTTCTTGATTGAGGTTTATTATTCATTTAGAGTCTGGAGAGATAAGGAGCCTCTGTATTCTCCCTTAGTTTGTGTTCACTGGCGTGGGAGACCGCAATCAGCCTATTGGTCTCTTGGCCTTAAGCAACTGATAAGTCTTATAGCCAAGATAAAGAGCAGGATGAGATGGAATAGCTAGAGGTTTTACCTATCTCGGAAGGAGAGGACAAACTTCTGAAAAATCTAGGAACACCAGGCTTCACTGGTTCTCTCGACGATACTACTAGACAACTGAATGAACTAAAGGTGAAGTGAACTAATTTCACTACTGCCTAACGTAGAGAGTCTTTCAAAGTTAAACTCTGGGAAAATGATGAGGAATGGAACCTTAACAAGTGGGAGTGGTAAGAAAAAAAAAAAAGAAGAGGAAGTCAGAGTCGAAATTCACTATAGATGGGGGTTTCGAGGCAGGGATGGGTGTGTTCAAGTGTTCTAGAGGCAATTAAGCCACTCAACCCTCTGATGATGGGCCTTAAAGAAGACCAGACATGAAACTTGAGATTCTGATGTAGTAAACTTACCATCATTAGAGCCATCTGTAAGTTCCCACTTACAGCAACATTCTTATCAGAAAAGTGGCTGTTGTTCTTTTGATGCCTATCCTTAGTCTAATCTTACCGATAAGCAAAGTGAAGACATTGAGGACAAGCTAATGGATAAGTTTGAACTCATGGAGGTTGGAACTTTTCCTTCATTATTAGAGAGCTACATGAAAATAGGAACTCTCATTCTTGCCTGCCTCAACAATGCACAAAGCATTGGTTGGAAACAATGATTGCTACCTTTAAGCCAGTTGAAAACAAGTTGATCACCGGATTGAAGAAGGACATCCTGAAGACTACAAGGTTGTTTTTTAGGGCACAACCCAAGCTTCTGAAGCAATCCTCCGATTAAGTCTTGGAGATGCTTGTCCAGTATAACCCTACTCTTAAGGTACAGGAATCGAAAACCCAAATGGCTATGGCTTTCCTTAAATAAGTTATGTTCAATGGACACAGCCACTTCAGGAAACATTTGCTAACACCAGTTTATGGGCTATGTAAACAGTCCGAAGAGACTGTTACTGTTATCATCCTAGAATGTGAAAGGCTCGAAGCTAGGAGAAGAGCCATATTTGGGCGAAACTCCTAAGCCTCATCGAAGACACAGGGATTGGATTGCATTGTTAGTAGGTCCTTGGGTGTACAATACGCTTAAATTCACTTATAAGGAACTCGAGTCCTTATAACCCAGTAATCTAATCTCTAGTCGTTGTTAAGCTGCCTCATAAACTAATGAAACCATGGTCAGCGAGACTCAATATATTGTAGCATTTTACTAAATTCATTTAAACTGTTCTTTTTAAATTGTCAAACTTTCTCATATTCAGATTCTAAATATATTTGCTTGTGTTCCAGCGTGCCCGAAGACTACAAGATAAACCCTGGAGCTGTTGAAGCTATAGGGGAACAGCCTGGACATCCAGATAGTGTACTTATAGGTTATAATAGAGGACTTATTGTACTTTGGGATAGGAAAACGCAGACAGCCCAACAGGTAAATACAGGATGAGCCAACATAAACACTATTGAAAATGTGATAATACAATATTTTAAAATTATTAGACTATATTTATACAGGGTGGAAAAAAGTCTTGCAACTCCTAGGTAATTTCTGAACAAGTAGAGAAGAAAACTTCTAACTTTTGCTAAACCTTGTAGGGTAATTCCTTTCACTTTTTATGGGGTAAACATGTTTGTACCCCCTTTTTAAAAAAAGTGGACCTTAATTTTTTCAAATACCAACCCCCATCGTGTGACATATTATTTTGAAGGGCATAAAAAAAAGACAAATTTTAGTGCCTTATAAAAGTGTCTATGATATTTTCAACCACAATTATGGGGATAGAAGTCAAATTTTACACTTTTATATATTTTTCCCATTTTAGCAAACAGGCTCTAATTTTTGAAGGAGGGAACCAAGGGGGGAAATTTTAATTTACTCATCATGTGACATTATCATTTTAAAGGTTTGTAAGAAGATATTGATGACGTATAGAATAAGTTTGCACAACTACTTTGTTTGAAATAATGAACTAACCCAACAAGAAGGCACAAGTAAAACCAAAATTAAAACTAATTCATTTAAAGAAATTGTATAGACTTATTGTATATGTCATCAATTTCCTTTGACAATTCCTGTTAAAATGATATGTCACATGACGAGGGGAAAAAATGGTTCATTGGCTCCCCCTCTTTCAAAAATTGGTTTTGGTTTGCTAAAATAGAAAAAGTACATAAAAGTGTGTTCATTTAGTTATATAAGCCTGCTGTTAAAAAATAATTGGTATTTTGTTTGTTATTTTTTCCATTTAATATCCATGATAAATAGAAAATTCAAAATTTAACTTATAGAGCTTATAATTCTGGTTAGAGATATCGTAGAGACTTTCAAAATACACATTCTGGTAATATAGTTAACTGTCATTAAAAAAATTGTTAAAAAAGCTGTGTTTAATGTTAGAAATAGAGCTGTGTTGGTTGTCCATACCCTGTGGCCTAAATGAAAATCATGTTAGGCTTCTTCAACAAGTACCCTAGGATAGAAGTCTCCGTTGGAAATCTTTTGAGATGAATGTCAGTTAGACATCTACTAAAAGAATTTTTATCTATTTATTATCATTATTATTGTATTGAACACTCCCTTTTATATCATTTTAAAAATTTTTTTATTTATTTTATTTTTTAATTTTATTTATTTTTTATTTATTGTTTTTTTTTTTTACAATTAATTATAGTATTTATATAATAAAAGTATTTTCTTCCTAATTTTAATTTAGTTACTATAGTTACACAATAAAAGAACAATATGTATAGAACAACTTCAATATTATAACCAAATAATTATTATTGCACTGAACTCTCTCTCATATCTCATTTCTTTTGTACAATTATAGCTGAAATAGAGCTAATACTTAAAATTTTATAAAATAAAATAATTTTCTTCCTAATTTTAATTTAGTTACAATAGTTACACAATTAAAGAACAATATGTATAGAACAACTTCAATTTAACCAAATAATTATTATTGCACTGAATACTCCCTCAGCATTTGAGCGACCAGATGTAGATGTAAGATTGCCTTGTACCAAGCTGCCAAATGTTGAGTGTACAATGATTATGGAAATACTGGACTTTAGATATGTAATGAGTATGGGTTTATACTAAACACAATGGTCTCAATCCTTTCTTGATTGAGACATTCATATTCATAGTTCAGATGCTTTAAACAGTTTTATTTTGCAAGCCACATGTTCTGAACAGAGGCTCTCAAGTGAATATACCCATCCTATGGTTATGTTTCTCGGATATCAATGTCCACTAGTGAACCGTGAACCCTAACATCTTCCTAATATTACCCCTGTCTACAGAAAGCGTGTCAAATGCAATTTGTGGGGGGGGGCATGATAGAGAGTTTACACATCTTACTCCTTCATTTCTTCTTGTCCTTTTCTTGGGCCCAAATGTTGATAATTTGCAGTTTCTTGAATATACCATAAAACAACTCAGGTCCTATGAGTTTTGCTGCTAACGTTTTGTTGACTGGCATGCACTAACACACTTAAAGTGAACCAAAATCAGCACCAAATCCCTGCAATTGATAGATCAGTGTTCTTTTCATAGATAATGTAGTTTGAGAAGTAAAATGGATTTAGTTTAATCAAATTGCAATTATTACAAGATAGAAGATCGTGTAACACATTGTGTTATTGGGTGTAATTTAGTTCAATTCAAGATCTAGTGATGGTAGAATATCTACTCAGCGACCTCAATGTGTTGCAGACGTTCGTGAGTAGTCAGCAGCTTGAGAGTTTATCCTGGCACGGTTCTGGAGATCAATTCTTGTCTTCTCACAATGATGGCAGCTATACGACCTGGGACGTTGCAAATCCTGAACCTAAAGGAGAACCTACAACACCGTATGGGCCGTTTCCTTGTAAATCTATCACAAAACTGCTGTGGAGACCAGCTGAGAAGTAAGTTTAGTTCATTTTCATACCAATAGAAAACTATTATAATTTATATGTATTCAGTTTATTTTGTGTTATTATGAAAACAAATGCGTATAAGTGTGGCAGTTCCAAGGTACACTAGCTGAATTTACACCTTTCTTCATCTAGTTTTTGGTTCTCTTTTTATCTTTTCTATCAGGTCTCTTGTTCTCTTCTGACCTTGATGCTATTAGAGTATTTGAGGACTAGGTCCCTATTTTATACTCTTTTTTTTTGGTTCAAAGTGATGATGACCACCAGGTTTTTTTTACCTTTACTCTACAACTGCTACACGTCTTGATTGGGACGTATTAGATTTTGACACAGTGTTAATGATCTAGACGCAATACACTTGACGTTAGTAATATTTTTCTTACGTCGCTAATTTTTCTTCAGTATTGATGAATGTTAAATTAAGTGAAAGCAGACAGTCTGTTTTATTAAATTTAGTTTTCAGACGAAAAATCTACATGTAATATGTTGGTACACCTGTTAATTGGAACTGCTGAACTGTCAGCTGAATAATATAGTCGTTTGTGTTGATAAGTATAGTGAAAGTTTTGTTGTAAAAAGTGTCTCTTGTTTGTAGTTTGAGTTGATTATCAGTTTTGTAAGTGCTGAAATACCGTTACCACGAGTGAACTAAATACTATTGATATTCAAGAATGTCTTTTTGGCAGTTCTGAGCAAGGGAGTGACGATGATAATTTGAATGATTATTTTTGCATAACCTAATCTAACCTCTCTTTTGGTGCTTTTTCTTCGGATAGTGGAAATTAATGGATTCCAAAATGATACTGAAAATATAAGTAATAAAAAGCTCTTTGTGATAAGTTGTAAAAAGTATATGGTGTAATGGACACTTAGTATCAACAAAATTTTTGTCTAGAAGTACACAATATATGATTTTTTTAAATATCGGGACTTATCAATGAGAAATTCAATTTTCTCTACTTTTCGCCATCAATTGTTGCTTTTAGTATTATTTTCTGAATACGCATAACATTTTGAGTAAATTATAACTACAGTAGAACCCCTCTAATCCGCCCTCGGGTGGTCCGTTACTCCGGTTAATCCGACCTTGCTCGAGCTCGCGATATTGTGCCGACTTGCCGACTTGTCGATGACTCACGGCCCGGTGCCATTCTTTCCGGTTTGTTATCGCTTTCCCGCTTCAGTGCTGTGTCATCTCTCGTGTTGTTTCTATTGATTTGCTATAGTATTTGCGAAGTTTATATATAGACTTTATTATATAGACTTATAAAGGTTTATATATCACTTATTTCACTTTTTAAAAATCTCTTTATATAATATGTAATAAATATTGACTTTTTTCGGATAATCCGACCTTTTTTGCGTTCCGACCATGCGCCCAGACCCGAAGGTGATGGATTAGAGGGGTTCTACTGTATTTTCTTTTAATATGGTTAATCTGACAACACTGTTAGGTTAAATCATAGAAAAGAGAATTCAAGAATAATTGGCAAAAAAAAGAACCTTAATTGTTGTTTTGAATTTTTTATTTTAATCAATAATTATGATTTATGCTGAGGACACTTTCATGGCACAAGCGAAACAAGTTTAGACCTTAACTTATTTAAAAATACAAATTGCTGAAACACATAATGTTTCACTTATTGTTGTCTAAGTCTAAGTATATTATAAATATATGATAATTGCCAATTGTGATGTCAGTAGATAATCAATGTCTCTTAACCAACTCTTGTTCCCCTCCGACCCTGACACAATTAGAGTATTCGAAGGCTAAGGGTATTTATTTTATGGTCTTTCCCTTCTTTTTTTTTTTTTTTTTTACAAGATGACGATTGAGAAATGTATGCCTTTATAGAAAACAAAGAAAAAGAACGATCTTCATTATAGCGCTGTGGTGATCTTCTGAAAACAGTTTTTGCTGTAAGGATGTCGATGAAGGTTTTGTGTTGGTTCGATGGTTTGTTAAGAATCAAACGAGATTCCCGTCCTGGGTTCTTTTATTTCTATTAAACAACAATAGTTCAGTTAACAATTCCTCAACCTATGTTTATTATAATTGTACAATTTATTTATCTGTCAGGTATTTATCACTGACAGGTATTCTATATATATATACTGTATATATATATATATATATATATATATATCTATTCTCATACTTATTTAATCAAGAATTCAGAATGATTCCAACTATTGTAACGAATTGACCTGATTCTACGGTTATTTATCAATATAGTCTTGGATAATTACAAGTGTCCTATATAAGATTTGCTCATCCTTTAACCCTTAGCACGCTGAATAACAATTTAGGCTATTTACTCATAACGTGCTATTAGGAAAAAAATAAAATAAATTTGTAATCGTTTAAAGTTCTATTTAATTTTGGGTTCTTACAGATATATTAGGTAAAAAAAAAATGGAGATTGGCTTTAAAATTATTTAAATTTTTTTTTTTTTTACAGATTAAAACAAGAAAAAATACTTAATTTCACATTTTTGACCGCCCTATGAAATAGATTATATATATATTTTTTTATATTTACAAACAAATCATATTAATTTTTTTAATATAAAAGTAGGCTTGAATTTCAAAATAACCTGAATTTCATCAAACAAATAAATTTTACTAAAAAAAGATTTTGAGAAAAATGAACATACCGTATCAAAAATATCATTCTACTGCTCATAATAATTACCTACATTCAGGACATCAAAAAATAACTGATATAGACTAAATATACATATAAACACACAAACAATATTTGACGATAATACTGTGTCCATAGAAACTGTCTATATTTCAAAATGTATTCAGTCGTACTAGAACGAGAAATCACGTTATACACGCTGGGGCAGAACACAAAATGGCGCCTAGTTGCTATAACAACCAAATAAAGACCAACGACATGTGATCGAGAACAAATACCGTAGTGGGAGTTTCACGTTACACCAATATCACATTTCCCTGCACTCTATTAGACTTTAAACGAATTTAAAATACCTGCAGAAGTCAAATAGTGTTGAATTGAGATATCCCGTCATACACGTTACCAGTCAAGTTGAGGGTTACGTGAAATCCCGTCATACACGTACTAAGGGTTAACAGTTCTCGTATGTCTATCCTGGAGATCTCAAGTTTCTTAAAAACTCTCTCCCACCAAGTCGATCCATCCGGCACCTCCTCGCCTAGATTCAATAGTCCACTGCTCGATTGACTCTGTTTCTTGTTACCCAAGCATTTATATGCAAGTCCCACCTTCATAACGTTCATGTTAGTTACAAGATAAGCTATGTCATCATTTTTTACAGATCTGTCACAATAATTTTGTTGTCACCTTAACATCTCCAAAAGTTCTTAGATTCTATATATTTACTTTTCTTTGTTTTATAACTTAGTTATACCCCTAATTCCTAACAGTATCCTGTTTAACCAGTTGGGCAGCGACCTCGTCTCCAGTGATTCCTATATGAGATGTTATCCACTGAAAGGTAATTTATTTGCCCATTCCAAGTAAGGTCTTTATCATAAGGTGTATTTTTATTATCAGCGAGGTTGTTTGTGAGATTGCTTGGATACTGATTTTCAAATCAATTCACAAATAATGACATCAATAAAATCACTAAATATATTTTAAATGTTTCAGAGATCACTATCTGTTGTTTTCTGGAGGATTGCCTCGTGCAAGCTTCAGTGACAGACATACAATCACTGTGCAGAAGGGTTCTAAACAAGTAGCTTTTGATTTCACTTCAAAAGTTATTGACTTTTTCACAATTCAAGATTCAGATGATGGTAAAGGTAAGAAAATATTTGTTAAAATAAATTTAAAAGGTAGGCTTTCAGTATTGTTAAATAATATTTCGTAAAACTTTTACATTTCACCAGTAAGTTACTCACGCTGCGCTTTATATTATGGCAATTTATTTATTTATCAGTCCCTTAAACAATATAAACATTACGTAGACATTATACATTATTCTAAACGTGAATTATTATAAAACTAATCTTAACAAATACACATAAATAGACATCATACAATTATGATGTTTACAATTTAAAAATTTGTCAGTAATAGCAAATAATAATAATAAATTACTACCTTCAATTGAATGAAATAGATGTATTGCTCTGGTATATTGGGGCAAGTTTTTGTAGAGTCCAGCACCAGCATATTTAGGGATCTTTTGAAACAACCTAAGTCAATGTGATGTTTTAACAATCTTATTTTTATTTCAAGTAGAATAATTATGGAGCATGGAATGAGTAATAAAAGATTTATCATTGTCTTTAACATATGTTGAAGCTTTATAAATATATATGGATGGCAATATCAACATCTGCAATTCAGGAAAAAGCTTTCCTGCAGGGAAACATTCCGAGAAAACCTAGCTTGATGTTTCATATTGTAGTGTTGTGTTCAATTCAATTCACTTCGGGCGGTCCTTGTTACTTAAGGTACTTAAGCCATTAAGGCTTATTTGTGCTCCCAGAAGATGATGTGCGTCCCTAAGTCATCATCCTATATGATCCACAAGCTCAGCGAACTTGAGCATTTTTTCTATGAAAGGACTTTTCTTCACATGTCCAAAGATCCCTATCCTTTCCTGCTCAAGACTGCTGCAGTCTAAGAACAGGTAGTTTGCAGTCTGTGCAATCCACATCTTCTGCACAATGGTTCTGTTGTAAAGATTGCCATCCTGTGGATATGCTTTCTGAAGTGGCTGTGTCCTGTGATCCAGTAGTGTTGGGTTAGATCCCTCTCTTACATCTTTCCTATCAGGTCTCTTTTGACCAAATCTTGTTCTTTTGTGGCCCTAATCTTATTAGAGTAAAGACTTTAGGATTTAAGGTTAGTTAAGAATTTTAAGTTAACCCCTTAAGTGTTTTATTTTTTTTGCCTAAATCAACCCAAAAATGCCTATTTTTGTATTTGATTATTTTAATGTTTGTTAACTTGGAAGTTAAAAAATAGGCATTAAAAGAAAATATAAGCAACATCAAAAGTATAAATGTCATGTTTAATATAATTTAAAAATTTTCTTCAAATACATTAAAAACACATTTACCTAACAATTAAAAAAAAGTAAAATGTAATAAAACCATTGTTAAAAATAAAAGTACACACAATAAAGATTGTTTACAGTTTCTTACTAATGTTTAGTAATTTTTTTGGGTGTGATATATTTTAAAACATGGGGCAGCACACAGCCCAACATCACATTCGCTGCACTGGTATCGCGACTCCTTGCGGACATATCGCGACTCCTTGTAAATATAATGTTCACGGCGGATCCAAAGAGAACAAAAATAAAGCGGTAGTTTTATAAGTTATGCTCTAGAGAGCATGCCAACACTATCTAGCGGCAATACTAGCAACTACAACGTAATATTACGACAGAGAACGAAATAGAATAGGGCAGGTTAAGAGCGTCGGCTTTAGCCGACAGCGGCACTTTTTATCGATATTTGTAGCGTCGGCTTAAACCGACATAAACACTTAAGGGGTTAAGTTAAGCTAGTCGAAATCTACTCAAAGATACCAGAGCATAAACAATCATTATGACAGAATACAAAAAGTTAGGTTATTTAAGTACTAAACTTTAACTTGACTTGTAACCTACTAGCATGTCACAAATGACCATGGTTATATAAGGCAAGGTTGGTATTCAGTAGAGAATTATTGACAGTCAGTTGTCGGTGACTGGAGTTGACACGAGGTCACTGGGAGGTCAGTTGGTAACAGAAGAGACTGGACCAGTGGGAGATTCTGCCAGAACGTTACCAGGGTGCTGTCATGGGAGGAAATTACTAATCGAAGAGAATTCGATACAAGAGATCAATGGAACCATGAGGAGTTCGCAATAGGAAAGTGTGCAAGCTTATTCTGTAGAACAAATCAATAAATACTTAGAATTCATATATATATATATATATATATATATATATATATTCTGTCTTAATCATTGGGATAGCTCTGGAAAGCTTAAGATATTTAACTTCTAAATGATTTTACTGTTAAATGTTGATATTTAAGTATATTAAAGATAATAGTCATTAACTAGAGATGTTTTACATGCATTAGAATAGAATAGTTAATAATAATGAACTAAAGAAATTGTTAATATAAACATTTGTAGCACTGAATCACTAATTACCCAAATCATTTCATTTGAACGTAAGAACTGGGATTTTTGTTCATAGCAACACTAGGGGTCTTTATTTTGTTTTCTTCTTCTTTTTTTTTTTTTATAAGGTAATTATGACAAAGATGTTTTTCAACTTTAAACAACAAGGAAAAAAACGTTTGCAAATCAAAAGTATTTCTGCCATTTTAAATGGAAAAAAAATTCTCAATTTTGAACAAACATTATTAACATGTATTTTCCAGTTCAAATTCTGATCTATATTGTACATAAAAAATTTCTTAGACGACCAAGCTAATAGTATTCACAATTCAGCAATGTTTTTCCATCTTGTAATTTTTTTCTTTTTTTTCTTCTTTTTTTCACAGTGAGTCATATTGTTATTCTCTCACTGATTATGTTTAATACAAATCAAAACCCACGTTACAGCTGTTGTGTTTTTGTCACAGATTGTACAGCATTGATTGTACTCGCAGAAGAAGAATTGGTAGGAATAGATCTAACTGCAGACAACTGGAATATGTTAAGTTTACCGTACTTAGTATCATTACATGCCAGTGCTGTAACATGTTCTACTTATATATCTGATGTACCTCAGAGTCTGTGGGACGATATCATTGCTGTGGGTGCAACTCAGACGCAAGGAGTGTATTCAGATTCGGTGAGTATTGAAGTAAATTATTTCCTCATTTTTATTCTGCGATGGCTGTTAGAAAAGTAAGTTCCGTTTCTGTCTGGGGTAGAGAGCTTACACCAATACTGTAGTTCAAAATGCTTGTTATTATTGAAAATCCCACTGATTGCGAGGTATGTGCTGTTATTCGTTTCCTATGGATTGTGAACTTAGTACAGTGTATGGATTAGAAAATGGTGCCATTATTCCGGAATGGATGGACTAATGTCTGCCATGATGAAGAAAGAAATTGATGACCACACTGGGTGCAGTGGTAACTTTCCTTTTATGCTACGATACACAAGGTTTTGATTTTCTCAGTAATATTCTGACAGGTCATGAGATTTTAGTGTCATATGTCAACGTGGAGACAAACAAATTAGTCGATTGAGTAGGGCCACACTACCTCATGGCGGAATCCTGTAAAGTGCCGGCAAACATTTATTGAAAGAAAACTCAAGGCAACTGTCTTTTGGGACAGAAAAGATGAACTCCTGGTTGTTTTGATAGAACTTCAATAATTTGCAGTTTACTTTGACACTTTACGGAAGCTGAGAAGAGTTGTTCAGAACTAACAGCATGGCATATTGTTTTTATCCATGACAATGCTCATCCACATACCGCTGCATCCACACAAGACGTATGGGTGGGACAGTTTCAAATGGGAGTTGTTTAACCATCATCCATACAGCCATGATTTGGCTCCGAGTGATTATCAACTTTTACCTCACATGAAAAAAATGGCTAGAGTCACAGTGGTTTGAAAACGATGAGGAGTTGAAAGATAGCATCGCAGGAGTGCTTAACTCACAGGTAGCGGAGTTCTACGACGAGGGTATTAAAAAACTTGTTCACCGATATGATAAGCGTTTTAATGTAGCAGGAAATTATGTGGAAAAATAGGTAAGAGTTGTAACTGTAATTTATATATAATAAAAACTGTAATTGCATTGGTGTTTTATATATTTATTATACAAGGCATGTTTTTAATTCAAGTGTGGTGTGAAATAAAAACAAAACTGGAAAATATAAAAATAAAAAAAATATTAAGATTAAAAACTAAATTAATTATTTTTTTACATTGTTGGCTTCGACTAGCTGTTTTATTTCCTCTTCGAAAAATTCTCTCGTCTGAGATTTAAAGTAATTACATTAGCAAAGACAATAATTGTGACAAGGTGAAGAAATAGTTTTCACAAATTTTTTTATCAAATTCTTCAGTCAAATCATCCATGATCAATGATGAACTTCCGCTATGTTATTCATCGTGAATGTTCATTTGCCCTTCTTGACATAAAATGGCAGCACTTTTGCGTCACTCTTAATCGACCGGTAAACATTACAAATTTGTCTGCAGGTGAATTTTAACCGTTGAAATGTTTTTTGCAATCAAAAATTAGATAACTGCTCGTAATTGGAGGGATCATTAATTGTATCATTCATTAGAAACACATGATAATAAACAACTAACACCACAATTACTACTAAACTATTCTTGCTGACTATGGATTAAACATGCTACGATCAGTTTGTGGAGAGTATATAGCCGGCAGATACAAACCGGACCTTACAGTACTTAAGAAACATGCCAACTAAAAATATGAAATTACTTTTCAAACAAACCTTGTTTGCATGGAGAGAAACTATTGTGATACTAAAATTTCTATGAATATATCCGATTTAGGTTAGGTTAGGTTTTCATGATTGTTAAAAATAGAAGATTTTTACAATATGTCTTGTTAGTCTGGGTATCAATCAGCACCATAATTTTTTGCCCAAAGATCGGATGGAAGATTTTAAATTTAATCTGGAGGGGGGGGGGGGTACTTTACCCCAATATACGGAATTTACTGACTAATTGTGAACAATTTAAACCTTTGTTTCATTGAATGATCTTCAGTTCTATGACCTCAGAAAATCATAACAGTGATTTTCATCATGCTGTCTGTCCATGTTCATTGTCATAGGTGTATAACCACGATATCGGCCACAAAAATTAAGATAGGAACATGAAATTTGGCATAGGGGACTATAGTATGCTGCTCATATAAAACCCTATTGAAATTCAGATAAGTCAAATTGAAAATGTCAAAATTTTGGCTATTTTAAACAGTTATTTTGTTTATATCTCGTATGTTATTCAATTAGTTTGAAGATTTCAATTCTGCATGTAATGGTACCAACCTCTCCACGATAATAAACAGTGAAGTTATTGTCAAAAATATAATTTTGAAATCTGATCTCTAGAAAAATGTAATATTCATATAGTTATGAAGGTCGCATCACTGCACGAGCGTAGCAAGTGGAGGCTCCTTCATATGTATACAGGTTCTAGGCATGCCAGTGCCGAGATTGACACCAACGAAGGAAATTTTTAATATATATACAAAGCCTGTTATGTCCTTGTGGATGTCGAGAAAGGTTGATATATACAATTGCAAGGTTCAGAAAACCTGTGTAACAACTGTTTTAAACAAACACCCTACTGGATAAGACTCCTTGATCTACCAATACAATTTAACATTTCCTACAAGGTCCAAGAAACCAACTTTTGGGTGTTGTATTTAGAGAATCTTGACATTACATTTGAAGTTGCTGGGTAAGTACTATGATGGTCCTATCAACTTGTTTAAAAAAAAAGTTTTTATATTGTTGTCTTATAAAAATTTATTTTAAATGTTTATTATCTGTGTTTTGTATTTTGTTAATAATTTAAACCATTTTTATATTTTTCGATTGTTTAGGAATGGCCTATAAATGGAGGGAAAATAAAGAAGAAAGACACAACAGTAAGACGCGAACTATTATTGACAGGACATGAAGATGGCTCAGTTCGGTTCTGGGAAGCTGGAGGAGTTGCACTTAAACCTTTGTATAAGTTTACATCAGCTACTGTATTGTGCGGTGAGGATGATGGACCGCCTCCTTCAGGAGAAGAAGAAGAGGATGAATGGCCACCTTTTAGAAAGGCAAGTGTACGAGAAATATGTTAGGAAAAGTTAAATAATTATAACAGTCAATGTTATAACAAATGTTATAAAACAATGAATTCTTAGAACGATAATTAAAGACATACTTATAAACATAGATAGAGTTTATTTTTTTCTGGTATTAAAACAAAATGAAACAAATAATTAAAATTAACCTTAACTTAAAGATAATAAACACAATTATTTATTTTGTAATATCCACTTTTAATTAGTCTAGCCGACCAATGATTTCGCATGCTAAGGCATTGACGAGGCTGTATTACAGACTGAAAGGCGAAACCATTGGTCGGCTAGACTAATTAAAAGTGGATATTACAAAATAAATAATTGTGTTTATTATCTTTAAACATGGAATTCCATCAAGAACCATCGGTCTCAACAGTAATGAAAAATAATCTTAACCTACTAATACTATAACTATGGAACAATGACAACGCGAGGTATTTAAAATACCTGTTGGGAGGTATATCTTGTCTTGAGGTTAAACTTCGCTATATTCCTGATAAAGCTATCAGCTATTTGATGCTTCCATTTAAGTAGTTATCCATCAGGTAAAGTAAATTGGTTAGTTTTATTGTTTGTTTTGTGGCTGTTACGATTTCTTAAATGTTTTTAATGATGATGAAGAAATAGTATAATCAATTTTTCTTTCGCTAAAACAATCATTTTTTTAATGTCCTCAATTCTTTAAAATGATTTATACTAATGAATAAATTTTTTGTCTTTAGGCGAATCTTGTATGTAAATATGGTAAAAATGATGTTGCCATGTTGTCATGACTACTGTCAAGCTATGAGTGAGGAATTACATACGGTGCAATAGAGTCTGCACAGGTGTGCAACACTTTCAAGGTCATCACAACAATGAATTAAAAACTTACCATTGAAATCAACAAAATCGGTCGATTATTGCTCGTAACATTTACATTGAAAATCATGGAGTCCTTTTTCGTTGACCCTGTTAAAACATACGAGGTCTCTAATATGTCACAGATGTATTTTCTCAGTATGCCATAATTGAATAATGTCTATATTCTAGGTTGGAACATTTGACCCATACTCTGATGACCCAAGGTTAGCCGTTAAGAAAGTATCCCTTTGTCCAAGCACAGGAACTCTTGCAGTAGCTGGCACAGCAGGACATGTGATTGTAGCAAAGATAGGACTTTCATCTGTGTCTAAGGAGTTTCAAGTGAGTTGTAATGGTTTAATTAAATACGTTACATTTCTAAAAGCAATCTCTGTTTAAAGTCTTAATGTATTCTATGATGGAAAAATATATGTAAAAGAGTTAAATGTCAGTCTGACTACTTGATTGGAGTGATATATGTAACTATTCCATTGTGTTCTGATAGCCAAGTAGTTTAACCCTAGAACCCGCAATGTTAATTTGTTTTTAAATTCTTCGTTTGTTTAAAAATTAATAAAATATATTATTTTTATACAAAACCTAACTTATAAGACATCATTTTTCTCAGAAAGATGCATAGAATTCATCTATGTAATAAAAAAATTTTTTGAAACGGTTTTGGAGTAAGTATGTTACATGTCAAAAACGAAGTTATCATTTTTCAGGAAAAACCTGTATCATCCAAAATCAAAAGCTTACCACCTTTTTCTAAGACATACAAAAGTTATATGTAATATTTATCAATATATTTAGGGGAAAAAAAATTGTTATATTTTCAAAATTTAAAAAAAATATTTTATAGAAAATTGTAAATTAGTCATTTGTTTTTCAAAAATTTACCAAAAATAGTAATATATATTTTATACAAAAGTTCTATATATCATTATATTCAGAAAGGTCCATATAATTTAGCTGTGTAGTGGAAAAAAAAAAGTTAGATGTATCACTTTGGAGTTTTTTGGTCAAATACCAAAAAATCTGAGAGTAAAAAGAGAATAATTTCACAGAAAACGTTATGTACACCATACTAATAGATTACTCGGAATTTTTTCATCGATTACTAGAGATTTGTAATATATTTGTGAATATATTTAGGGGAAAAAAATAATTTGTTACATTTAAAAAATAAAAATAACGATTTCCCCTTTAAAGTGATACTCTGACGGTTGAGGTTAGGTTAGACACCTTGACAATTTATGTGTAATTAGTAACTTTCTAAAGCTAGGCATAAGACAAAATCACTAGATGTCACTAAAACAATAAGCTTTACAAAGAATAACACACATATACACTTTTATAATCAAATAAAACACTCAATATAAGAAAATTTGCATATAGGCTAAATTCACAATATACCATTTAGGTTATCCCAAATATAAACCATTCACAAACTAGAAATTCACTCAAAAACATAAACTTTAGAAATAAAAACACATATATTGTAACATGTATACACAATTTATATACAATTTGTATACACAAACCTTCAAAATAACAGAAATAATAAAAATATTACACAAATGCCACGCCCTTTTGCGTGTATTTTATTTCACGCATCACGTAAGATATGGTAGTTTTTGTCCATTTCACAGCTATCTTATTCATTCAACAAGTTTGTAACGTACACAAAATTAAAGATGAAAATATTCTCTATACGGCTGTGTAAAAATAAAGGAAATTTCTATGATGTCAACGTAGAAATATTGGATACTGTCTAGAAGCTACTAGGCACAAATCAAGCAGAAAATTCGGTTGAGCACTTCGTAGAATGTATATAACTCATAAACTATATAACTTAGGATAATTTCGTCTTCATAGTTTGAAAGAGAAAGAAAAATACTATATAATATTGTCAACTTGTAACATATGGACAAGTTTTAACATTTCGAAAAAATATATGAACATATAGCTGATATATTTTATATAAATCTCGCCGTCACAAATTGACGGAACCTAGCGCTATGAACGTCAATTTAAGTCAAGTCGTGTTTTTCTACTGTACGCAACATTAAATTTTCTAAACGTGGTTAAGAAAGATTGAAAGATTATATTTTCAATGGTATATAATACATTTCGATAATATAATATTTACTAGGATAAAAGTTGAATTGCAAAAAATGTATTTTTTAGCGTGTAAAATTCTTGATTTTGTTTAATTTTTATATAATAAAAACTATATTACGTGGAAATATTTGAAAAGCATGGATTGGAAGAGAAAGACGCGATCTATCGAGCAGTGTTATGTTCGATCTGTTTGACAGAAATGTCAAATTAAGAATATTAGACAAAAATGACGTTAGTTTGGTTTACAAATTGTTACCGCAAATATTTGACGTTACGCATCAAAATTCGTGAACTTCACCAATTTTTGGAATATTATTTATAACGTTATGTGGTATTTTTTTGCATGATTATGCATCTACGGAACATTAGCTTTCCAATGGTATTTTATTTATTGCGATTGGACGATTCTAAATGGGTGTAATGTTGAATTGCAAAATACGTGTTTTAGAGTCGGTGAATTAAACCATGCGTCTACACTCGACCTAAGAGTAGGTCGAGTTACGGTTCTAGGGTTAAGTAGTTCATTTCTGATTTTATTTTAATGTCACGCAGCATTTTAATTCAAGATAAGTTAGAGAACAGGCAAAATTGGGAAAATAAAATTATACATGAATAATAAATAATATACCTAAATGTACACCTAGACTAAATTTATATGTAATTTAATTTTCCTTGTTTTCGTATTTTGTTTTTCCTTTTTTTAAATTAAATTGGCCACCAAATACTAGTAGCAGGGGTTAATAATTAAAAAAAAAGAAAAAAGACACTGTTAATATCATTGTTTTTTTATTGGAGAAATAAAGATTATTATTTATATATAACTAGTCATATAGAACAGTTATAGTTTAGTTATTGTAGTTCATTTATCACTGAGGATGGTGACTTTGTCGTTGAAGTGTGTTTTATTAAATAAACCTAATTTTTGTGAGATCTTGTTTTCGAGTTTTTATTCCATCTAATATCTCACAAGTCAAGCTCAATATTTATTTATAGAACTAGTAGTTTCCAGTTAAGAATTTTTAACGCTCTTCTTCTACTTCTCGTATTTGTTTACATGACCTGATCTGTGGGTTTTCGCGATCTTTCAGAACATGATGGAGAACTTCAAGTGTGTCAACGTTTCATTCCTCTATTTGCAAGGTGGTTCGATCTATGATTATTAGCCTCATTAGTATCCGTTATGTATAACTGGCTAAAGGCTGGTAGAACACTGGAATGTGCTTCTAAAGTGCTTATTTTATGGTAGATGGATGTGTGTATTGTAAAACAGAGTGGTGTGGTGAAGGGTCCACACCAGGAAGCATTTCAACGTTACCTCTAAAAGAAGTGAAGGCCAGTATGTTGTTGTAGCTTCTGATGTTTTCCATATAATGTCGTGAAAGTGGTGTATCACTTGCATTTAGATTTTGTAATTCTGGATGAGCAACCTTGGGAATTCTATCCTTACGTTGCCTTTGTGACAACACAGTGACGTTCTGTCAATCTCACAATCCAACTTAAGCACTGTAATATCTAAGTTTATCAGAAAGATCACTTGCATCAAAATATGGATTGTTAATATCATATAAACGTACAATTTTAAAATAATGTCGAGGTCTGAGGTTCATGTTGGCATCAAAAAGCTGTTCCTGTTGATTTACTTTAATATTCAGTTCCCTTTGATTTCTGTCATTGGTATTTTTTTGTCTACCAGTAAGGGTTGGACATTTTCCACACGGTCTTGCTGTAGCCGGCATTTTCTTTTATACTGTGTAAAATTTAGAATAAGCTCCCACCCAATTGTTACACATTAACAATAAGCCATATGAACCATTAACTTTTGCGAGATGTAAGGAATAAATAACAAATCAAGTAAGCGCTATACAGTGTGTACATTAAAGTCGTTAACTTTTGTGTGGTAAAGAATTAAGACCCAATTTTCACACAATAATAATAAGCCATTTAAACTGTTTAGTTTTACAAAATGTTAGCAATGAATCGCAACACAACGTGAATCCCCACAAATAAAGGAAGCACTTTATAAGTTAACCTAAAAATAATTTTAAACAGCTGTTTTAAATTCTAAAATGAAACAACAAAATAAAATGTACTTGAAAATTTATAACAGCTTTTCATATTATTTTGGTTGTGAAAAATGTTATATTCCCATAACCTTAATATAACTTGTTATTTAAATGATAAATTTATTACATAATAAGTGTTTCCAAGGAAAATTAATAATTTTTTACAAATCTGCAGGTAACAATTTGATACCTCAATTATTAAAATCGCCCCTACAGTAAAGAAATATACGTGTGCGGCAGAAATTACACAGTGAATTAAATATAAAATTATAAATTGAATCTTTAACTAAGGGACAGATGTTCGATGCTTGTCAGGAATATTCTGAAGTTCATGTAGTTGACTAGTCTTCTTCTAAACCATTTGTTTTCAATTTGAGAATGCAATAAACACTTGTAACTAACCCACAAAACGGGTGGACTGCCCAATCAAAGAAGAATGTCTGGTTTGCATGGTATTTATGTTTGCTAGGTAAGCTCTTTAAAATCATGTATCATTTGAAGGAACAAAACAGTTTTTGTGGGGAACAGTAAAAAATTCTTATTTGTGTAAAGTTAGCTTCTTTAGTTCAATACAATTTTTCCAAAGCACTATTTTTTTGTTTTTGTCATTGTACAAAACATTAACTAGATTCTTTATTTCAGGTGATTACAATGAATATAGTGAGTGATCGAGATAAATTTGTATGGAAAGGACATGAGAAATTATCCTTACGTGGAGGTGGAGAAGCTTTGGACATCCCTCCAGGGTTCCAACCCTCGGCATTGTTGCAGTTACATCCCCCAGCAGCAGTAACAGCTTTAGCTTTACAATCACAATGGGGTTTGATTGCAGTAGGCACTGCGCATGGACTTGCAGTGTTTGATTATTTGCGAAACTGTCCTGTTACGATTAAATGTACACTGAACCCTCATGGTAAGTGTTAAACAGGTTGATTGAGATCAGAGAAAATACATATAATACCAGTCTTTTTACATATGTTTGAAGTCAGGACTATGCTTTAAAAAAAGCAAATTGTACTATTTCTTCATTATCAACACTTTTAGATCTGGGTTCTGTTAGGATTTAAGGTTAAGTTAGGTTCAAACTAGGCAGTAGAAAAAATTCCAAGTCCCTTCAGTAGACACCAGAGCATAATCAATCATTACGACAGAATACAAAAGGTTGGGTAATTGCTTGGCTTGACACTTTCTGATGTGTCACAAATGACTAATGAGTATATAAGCTCCTGGTGTCGAGGAAACGACATCAATCGAGTGACAGAGAGATTGGACTCTGCTGGATGGGCAAATGTTGTCAGGGTGCTGTTAATCAAGCTGGTCTGTAAAGAGAATCTATTACAAAGGATCACGGCACAGGATCACAATAGTTCAAATAATGTGTAAGGAATTTTATTAAATATTTGAAAGTCGTTTTAAATTCATAAATTTGTCATAATCATTGGGACGGTTCTGGATTGAAGGCTTAGAATATTTTATTGATAGATTAGCTTACAATTTGATGTGTTTATGAATATCAACATATTAAGGGAGAACATAGAAAAACAATATATATTAAAATCAATGTTTTGCATGTGTTAGAGAAACATAAAAATAAGATTGTAAAATTGATAACATTAAGATCTTGGATTTTGTACATATACTTTTAGCACTGAACCATTGTTTGCTTAGTTTTTTTATTTATTTTCCTTGAATCCTTCAACTGGAATTTTTATTTCTAACGCCTCCTATATACACGGTTTGCTTATAAATCTGGGCATTTTCCATGGTTTTGAGAAAATTTTTTAACATAAATTAATAATGATAAAATAAAAATGTAAATACTTAACAGATGCGTTCTATTTATCTTCCTCATTATACTTTAAATATTTGTTCATTTAATATCTAACATTAACTTCAATTCAAGAAAAATATTAAATGACCTTGGAAAAAAATATAATTGTATTGGGAGATTAATGAGCTATTTTAGTATATATTTTCTTAGTAATGTGGAAGTGTTATAATGTATTTTAATTATAACCGTGTTATTCCTATTACAGATTTATCAGGAATTGGTGATGCACCAATTTCAAGGCGGAAATCTTTCAAGAAATCATTGCGTGAATCATTTAGAAGGTTACGTAAAGGCAGATCGACTAGACGTCCGGAAAAGAGGAATGCACAGACGCCTACAACCCCAACGGATAAAAGAAAAGACAGGTACTAGAGATGAAAGGAATTTACTTATTTTTTAAAGACTACGGGTGTGACAGACCCTAGCTTTTCTTCACGTAGTCTTGGGTTATATCCCTCTCTTTCATCTTTCCTATCAGGTCTCCCTTGACCAACTCTTGTTTTCTTTCCACCCTGATGGTATTATAATATTTGAGGACTTCTGGTCTTTAATTTATACTCTTAACTTTTTATTTTTTTTTAAATTTTTATAAAGGTACTACTGAGTGTTTTTTACCTTTAAACAACAAAACTAAACAAGTATGGTAATAATGGAGTTTACCTAGACTGCGCACAGTATATCTCTACCAAATGGTCTACATCATTGTTATATTAAGAAATATAACTTCAGTCGCAACTGTTCTAGCTATTTAAAAACATTTCTCACGTTCTAAAGACATTCAAGTCTTTAATTGTACTAATTGTGGATATAATTGATAGGGAAAAAAAAATCTTAAATTAAGTGGGTCGAAGGATCCCACACTCCACAGCGACTTATATAAAATGCGTATTGTGGAAGATGACTCTACTATTAGTTAACCCATATTTTACCTATGTTTCCTATGAAGCCTGTGAGGATCATTGATTCAGTAACTCTAAAATCATCAAGGCCCACAGATGCTACAAGTTTATTGAATCTCCACCGAGATAACACTTTACACTCGTAAACTGTTCTGCAGATTCCTTCCCATTGGAGCAGACAGGTATGTCCTTTTACTTACTCAATATATGAAGTATAGAGTAATCACAAAAAATCTACTTTTTTTTTACTGATATACACATTTCATGACCTTGGATAATCTAAAAAGTGATACACGACATGTTATACGTCCGTCATTGTTATGTAAGCATGATAGCGGACATAAAAAATAATATAGGAACGAAATTTGGTATAGAGAACTGTCATTATATAATCCTATTAAAATCCATAAAAATTAAATTGAAAATGTCAAAATTACGCCAACTTTAAAAGCATTCAACTCCTGAGTGTTATACAAATTTTCAGATTTCAATTCTACATATAATGCTAACAACCTTTCTACGATGTCAAATAGCAAAGTTATTGTGAAAAATCTAATTTCAAACCCTGACCTCTCAAGAAAATATTATATTTTTTATAGTTACAAAATCCAACAGGGCTAAGACATTATCATGAGCAAAGCGAGTGAGACTGTTTAATATGTACACACCTACGAGGGACGTTAGGGTCTAACTGATGTTAAGAAAGAAGTGACAAAATTATGAGGTTCAGAAAACCTATGTAACATCTGTTTTCAACAAACACCCTACTGGATAAGACCTCTTGATCTACCAATGCAATTTAACATTATTTCCTATAAGGCTCAAGAGACCAACCTCTTCCATTACATTTAGAGAATCTACTTGTATTGCATTGTACAATAGGGCTGGGTAAGTACCATGATGGTAACATCAACATGTTTTATTTTATCAAATTAATAGTAGCAGATGATTTGACCAAAAATATAATTGATCGTTTTCTTCTGGAATATATTTAAAAAATCGTCCCTCAACTGTTTTGAGGAATACAGTAAAATATTCATTCTTTCTTCAGGGTTACCATTCAGAGGTTTACCCATTTATGAAATTGGGTATTTTTAACGGACCTTACTTAAAGATATAGAGTTCGGCACAGCTCGAGAAGGCCTAAGCTAAGCGCTACATACATTCTTAAAACTTGGTTCTCGCTCAGGGCTAAACAGCGACTATTGTTAATTTGATTATTCGTAATGCATACAAATTTACAGTGTTGAAATGTTAATATTTTACAGTAATATTGTGAAATATCACAACCTTTGCTGCATAATTTACATAAAAAGTTGTTTTAACATTTCAATGACTATGATAGGAACAGATAAAGTTGTAGCACTCGTCTCATAATTCTTTCACTCCACTGAAAAGTTATTCTTTTTCTTAAAATTGAAAGAATTAGGCCGATCGTAGGTACGGTATTCTTATTTACATAAAAATGTTGAATCACTTCCAAAATTACATGGCGGTCAAACGAATCAACACAATTTCCTTTTCTTCCTCGGACTCTTTGAGGATTATTTCTGTATTCTCTCCTTATTCTTTTAATAGTGTTTACAGAAACATTTCAGTAATTAGTAGCTCTTTCTGTGGCTTTACTAACATTTGTAAATATAATTTTGTCCTTTATTTTTCCTGTTACATAAGTTCACAGTGCTTCTTATAATTTAACGTCCACTACTAAAAATAGTTTTTTCTATGTTTGCGACAGCTGTTCATTTTTAATAATCACATACAATCTTGCATTATTTCACTGTATCCAACATTTTGACTAAAATAACGAGTACTGATCAATAAACGTATTAAACGCACACTTCAATCTGTCAAGGAAATCTGAAGAATACTGGTATAGTAATAGGAAATATTTGCAGGTTAAGAATACACCGACAGTGGATACAGAGCCGAACTTTATATGTCATATTTTAATTTGTTTACCCATTATCCCTATTTGTATTCCTATTTTTAAATTATACTATTTTGGTATAAATTTATCTAAAAATTAACCTTACTTACTTTCCTGTGTCCAGCGGAGATTCTCCTTCGTTAAGTAGAGGTGGTGCGACACCAACGACACCAGCCGAAGCTAAGCCTGTGGAACGAGCAGTGGAAGCAAGGCCTGTAGATGATGCTTTGGGCAGTATGGTCAGATGTCTTACGTTCGTCAGGACTTACATCATCAGTGGTGCGTATTCACAACATTGTAAGAGCAAATGTAATTTTATACGTATGTATGCACGTTTAAATAATTAATAAACAGTATTGTGCACCAACTTTCTGTACACAGGAAGTTATTTTCAAATTCCAAAACTTTAAGAATATACAGGGTGATTGAAACATGTGTGACCATTGTTTTATTTGATAAGTACAGAATTTATACAAGAAAAAAACTTTAAAAGGTAATCCTCTAGGATTTTTTAAGTGAAAACTAGAGGAATTACCAAGTTTCGCATATCACCTTCAATTTTTCCAATATGGTGGTCAGCTTTAAATTTTCTATGGGAACCCTTATTTTTTTATGGTGATTTTGGATAAAACATTTGGTGACTTTTTTATAATAATTTTGGTAATTTTCAATATCTCTTATCGTTTAGGAGCTACAGGCACTGAAAATGTTTCAAAAATTCAAACTATTTCCAGGGACGATTTTTCTTATTATTTAAAGTCAAATTTACTTGACCTAGAGTAAAAGATGTATTGACACTACTGGGTTTTTTATTTTTTTCTGTAGGCTGAAGAATAAAGGAGCAATTAATAAAAAATCTACAAAATCTGATAATTGTCTAGAACACCTTCTGGCTTATAACAGTTTGTAATTAATGCTGGATATATCAGACTTTGTGAATAAAGATATTATAGCCAAAACAAATGTATCAACAGGGCTTAATAATATAATTTATCCTCAATTCGCAAGGTTTAATACATTTAGTAATAAGACCTGGTGTAAGCCAGTGGATGTTCTAGACAGTTACCAGAAAATTATGATTTTTGCTTTCTATCGATAACTCTGTTACTCCTCAGCCTACAGAACAAATGTTGTTGTTGTTGTCCAATGGCTCTTGCTGGCTCACGTCATCTTTGATCTTGCTTCCCAGTAAAGACCAGGGAGGTCTTTTTCCCTCTGCTTCTCTTTATCCAGCTTTCTGCCGACCAAGAGATGGTCCTTGTTCGTGACGGTGTCCGGGCTTTCACACAATGTGCAGTTGTCATAATCCAAAATTTTCATCCTCTTCAGGTGTTCATTCAGGCAGTCGTGTCCAGTTGTAAGTCGAAAAATTGCGACAGATGTCTTCCTCTGCAAGTCCTTGACTTTCTCATACAAGTCGAATACATCTTCATAGGACTTGTTCCTTATGTCCTCTTTGACCTTATTGGTGAACTCAAGATGAGATGCTCGTTTCAGTTTGCCAATCCTTGCTTCCAGGGTGTGTACTCTTCTTGGTTTCTGTATTATGCGAGAACATCACTTGGCCAGCTCGTCTGCTCGCTCATTGCCTTGTATGCCTACATGTGATGGGATCCACTGCAGAACTATTTTCTTGGTAATATGCTTGACTATTTTATACTTCTTTTGGATTGATTCAGTCAAGGAACTTGTTGGTGTATTTCCATTAAATTTTGAATAGATTTTTCAAAGAAATGGTTTTATATATATAATTAATAAAATTGAATGGAAGCTGTTGAAAAAGAATTCTAAAATCAATTTACATGAGACAACTTGAAATACACAGGATTAAACAAATCTGAACATATTTAAACAGAGTGTTTACCAGCACAAGATTTAGTTAAAATTTGGGATAATAGATGATTAATTTAAAAAAAAAAAAAATACTTTTTAGAATTTCGTATCTGATTAGTATACAGTTTTAATTTTTGGTTCACCTAATCGAGTAGTACTGGCTGATTTAAAACATGATTTCTTCGTTTTTACTCAAAGAATTGTTAAAGAAAAGGGTTTAAACCTTTTAATGCAATTTTCACTTTATGGAACATTTTCCTTTCAATGAACATGAACTTTAAACAATTTCCACTCATGATTTTAAATTTTGGGAAACTTTTTACAATTTTATTGAGTACATTAGTTATGCAACCTACTGCCTCATTCGAGACTCTATGACTTAATGTTTCAAACATAGATTTTCTACAGATATAGGAGTGAGAGAGACAGAGACAGATTGACCTTGAACTTTACAATTAATGTTTTTAAGCCTAGTACCGATAAGAATATTATGTTTTTACTATTGCTATGTTCTTACATGAACGTAACAATATTAGTCATTCATTTGTTTCTTTGAATATTATTTGTGTTAAATAATTAATGTTTATATTTTTCAGTTCAAAACATGACCCCTACATTATGGGCAGGTACGAACAACGGCACTGTGTATGTTTTCACAATCTCAATACCTGCGAAGAGAATAGAAGAAAATATCACGTGTCAATTAGGTAAGGAAATTGACTTGATATGTAGCTAATATATAGAGAATACACATTTGGATGTTATTTGCAGTTGATATAAACTGGATTTATTAAACAGAATTCCATTAAGTTTTGTCGAATACTGCTCTGTAAGGGTGAGCTTGTGGTAGCTCTGGTGATTTGAATTTTTATTATTAGGCTAATTAGATGCATTACACAAATTGAATGCTTATCAGAGGACCAACCACTTACAGTAGCCTCAGACTAGGATTGTGTCTAGTATAATGGGTGTGTCCTCCCTTCTACTTGCTTCCCTAGCCTGACTTGACGGTACAATCCATTCCAAGAAAACTAGCTACACAAATTACTGCTTAGCTACTTTTAATTCCTAAAGCTACAACTCCATGATAGACTTTTGTAAACATTTCTTATTTACACCGATTAAAGAAATGAAAGTAGGGTACGTGTATACACAGAAGCAACAAACAAGAAAGTAAACGCAACAAACATAGTATGGGGCCCCTCTTTTCCTCTCCACCCCAGACACATTTTTACCATGAGGATACTGTAAGTATTATTAAACTTAGGAAAAATAGGAAAGGAATGATTAATAAAAATAAATTGAAATATAGGAATTGTGAAAACAGTCTCAGAAACTATATAGTGCCTGTTTATGCAATACAAGTAGTCTCTGACCGAGTTGCAAAAGAAACTCTAAAATTTGTCTATTATGGATATTTCCATTTTCTTTTAACCTGTTGACGAGTGCGGCCGTTCCTGAACGTCCCAAATAGCCAACAGCTGGTTAGTAAGTATTTACAAGAAAATTGTTGTCAAGGAGTAAGAAAAAAAAATTTGAAAAATAGTTGTTTTATTGGTTACAAATGTATAATAATATAATAATATTGTGTTAAAAACTTGTAAGAATAAAAATTTACACTGATAAATGTACTTTAAAAAAAATTTGCACTGAAAAATCTACGTTTTTAGAAAAATTTTTTAGTATGAAAGGTTTCAAAGCAAGGGTACATACAAAGTCCTACGTTACATTCTGCACACTCAAAGGTTGAGTCTTTCCTTTTCTTTGGTTTTGTTCTTGTGTTGGCGCACACAAAGCACTTGCGTTGTACCTTTCTTGTCTGCCCTTCCGGTATGTGTGTAGGCCGAGGGAAGTGGCGAGCGGTCAGACGCAGTGGATGTTTGTCGCCACTCAAGGTCATCGCTATCGGGCGCGATACAGCCGTTTCCTTTTCCCTGAAGTGCATTTCAAAAATTTGCCTTATGAGAGCAATTCTGAAGTCGTGGAAGTGGCTATTGTTATCATGATAAGCCTTGTGCATGGTGAACGAATTCAAGACAACTATATCAATTATGTGCAAAAATAACTTTTTGTACCATTTTGTAGTCTTTCGTGTTGAATCGTTGAATGATATCAACATATCAGATCGATCAACTGCTCCCATCTTTCCATTATACTCAACTACGGCTTTGGGCTTTTTCACAGTGTTTCTGGGCTTCACAATCTCAACCATGTCATGTTTATGTGCATTTGTTAGCATTGTCACCTGGCGCTTGTCACACCACTTGACTGATACCATGTTGTCTTTGCTGCGCACTTCAATGTCTCCTTTTTTTCATTTTTTTTTGGGAAACAAGGCATATCCTTACGATTGGCCCTCACTGTTCCACATGCTCCTGTGTCTTTATTGCCAAGCCATGAAAATAGTTCAGGGCTTGAGTACCAGTTATCAACGTATAACACGTGATTCTTTCCCAAAAACGGCTGTAATATAGTTTTTACAACTTTGCTTGATACACCACTATTGTCATCAACTTCTGTGTATTGGGTACCCTTTCCAGTATAGACAATGAAGTCTAGAACAATACCTGATTTACAGTCACACAACACTTAAAGCTTGATTCCAAACCTTTTGCGTTTGTTAGGAATGTACTGTCGGAAGCCTAACCTTCCCTTCCATAACATCAAACTTTCATCGACTGCTAAATCTTGTTTTGGAGAATAGCTTGATAAGAACTTCCGCCTGACTGTCTCAATCACAGTTCGTAGCTTGTAGAGCTTGTCACCACCACGAGCAAAAACGTTGTCATCAAAATGCAACATTCGTAGCAATAATAAAAAGCGGTCCTGGCTGAATAGCTTTGAGAATATGGGAGTAACTAGAAGTGGATCAATTGTCCAGTATAACTTTAGTGCATTTTTTTTACAATGCGGCATGAGCAAAATTACTCCAAACAAACAGTACAACTCATCCGGGTTGGTATTCACCCATCGCTTCACTTTCGAAAATTCAGGCAAATTTTCATTTTGTTTGAGATATTCTGCACAATACTTGTTTGTCTCAGAGGCAATATGAGCAACAAGATCATAGTCGAATAGGTAATGAAAGAAATCAATTTCCTTACCTTCTCCAATTTCGTCAGGGCCTACCTTCAAGCCAGATTGTGATGCGTCAAACTCAAACTCAGGAGGAGTAAAATCGTCCGAATGACGCCATTTACAAATAGGACAAACTTGTGGGTCGTTATTTCCTTGAGCAAAGGGTGGCACTGTTGGTCCGTCTTCAATTTCGTCGCCATTGTCATACATGTTGACGTCACTACCACCGTTTTCAGTTCCAGTATGTTCTTCTACATCATTGCCAAACAATATATCATCGGATTCCGTGTCACTCTCATTACTAAACACCTCATCATCGGAATGCAAAATTTCACTTTCACGTTCGGCAAGCTGGTCACCTTCACTGATATCATAATATAAACAATTTCTTATATCGTCACTCCTATCAAGCAAGTCCCTATCCATTTTAGAAAACAATAATACACTAAATCACAACTGAACAAATGAGCTTATTTGGTGACCGTCACGTAAACGCTGTGTACAGTACTAGAAGTCAAGTCACACTGCCTGGGTTTCAATCGTGCCAAATCACTTATACTAGACAAGGAACATAGGCACAGTGTGTGTAGGGGGGAAACAATCGCGGAGAAGACGATGCCACCGCCTACATTTATGCGCCAATCAATACGCAAGGTGAATTCTCCTGAAACCACGCCCCCTGGAGTTGTCCTGCCTTACAATTGTGAAAAACCCGATTTCATGTATTCTTAATACTATTTCTTGTTGAATTGTGACAACACAATAAGCCATGACTAATTTGTTTTATGATAAATACTTTTATTGCTCAGACGTTACCTAAAAAGTTCCGGAACGTCCATACTCATTTACGCAAACAGCACAGAGAACGTTCAAGAACGGCCGTACTCGTTAATCGGTATTTTCATGTACTCTTCAACAGGTTAAATTATGGCATAATATTATAGAGTAATTGTCCTAAGGCACACATTATATTTAAAATTTAAAATCGGATTATTAGAATTATGGTAGGAACAGAGCATATGGAATCATATAAGCCCTTCTTTAAAGTAATGTGCATTAGTAAAGTAATGGCTTTTGGCCAATGCCTTGCATTTTAGTTGCTGAGCTTTGTTTATGCAAATAAATATATTTCAAGATAGAATTTTACAACATGAACATGAAACCCGAGGCAAACATGTCCCCCAGTATCCCAGGCATTGTCTGTCTGTCCCAGGCAGGTACATTTTATATAGGAATCAGATTGTACATTAAATTGCAGTTCAATATAAAAAAAAATATCTCAAATGTTCATAAAATTGAAAAAATATTAACAGCAGTTTTAGGAGTTTACGAGGTGAATGAGTCACAATGACTGTTTATATTATGATCTACTTATGTATTTGATGCTTTCGTATTTGTATACCATGTGTATAGTTCTTTTGGATTAGAGCAGAAGTCACCGATGAGTATCGAGAACACTAAAACACTGATACAAGTTATTGGTACAAACACAAAACCTAACTAGTTTGATCGTCCTAAAGGTTTGAATTATAGTTTTACATAGAACGGTTGATTCAAAATTCACTTGTTATTAAGGGGTTTCAGAAAAACTGTAACCTTGGTAGTACGACTTTTAATCAACATAACCTTGATAGCACGAATCTCAACAAAAAGAGTCCCTCGAAACAAGACTGTCTCCCAAATCCCCTTGAGAGGCTTGTTATCGAGGATCTACTGTAGACCAAAAATGCCCACCTTTGTAATTCTTCCATAATGAATGCAGAACACCACACAAAACATACATATTTATTTGTTGCAGGTAAAGAAATCCAACTCAAACATAGGGCACCAGTAATAGCAGTCAGTGTCATAGATGGTGCCATCAATGCTGTAGAACAGGAGACAAAACCAACAGATACAATACCACCTCATAAGGTTATTATCTGCTCGGAAGAACAAATTAAGGTACATCTTCTTTTAGTCAATTAAAATTGGTTGTTTTCTCTATTTGTGACAGTTTACTTGTCCAGTATACGAAATATAAGGTAAGTTTGGTAATCGACTACAAAAATTAATTAGCTAATTGTTAATAATAGATCAATTTTGAGGTTTTGTAAGAATCGCTGAATAGACCAGTAAACGTCACACCGATCTTATATTCTTTGTTTATACCGTCAGAGTTTCACTTCAATGAGAGACCTAGCTGTATCTACACCTACTCTTGGGGTAGATTCCTCTCTTAAACTTTTCTATTGGAGTCTCTCGTGACCAACTGTTACATTTTAACAACTCTGACACTATTAGAGTATTCAAGGACTAGGGGTTTTTAGTTTATATTTTCTTCTTTTTCTTATAAATTGATCAGAACTAAGAGGTTTTCTATTTATAAACAATAGAACAAAAGAAAATTAATTGTTCATAACTCATTTTTTCGTGGGAGCTATAGAAACAAAGATTTTATTTTCAACCCCTAACATGGCTGTTTAGTCTGTCAGGTAAATGATCTCTAACGAATATATTTGGGACTATTTCAAGAAACTAAAATACACAGAATGTGTTGAAAAACTATTTTTTATCACAGTACGCTAACTGTCTGCCTGAACCTAGTGTATGTTATTAGTTTGAAATAAATTCTGAAATTAAGTGTTCGTTTACTAATCAGCTGTCTCGGCCTCAGCTGTAAGTTACTATTGTGCTAAACACAAAGAAGTTTTTGTTTTTTACACAATGTTTTTATAGTTTTAATATTGTGTTTTGGAAAGATAAAAGTGAGTCGTTTCATTTAAATTATATGTTTGAGATTATTTTGTTGATATATTTTTAATAGTTTTTGAAAAATAAGTGAGTTTGTGTTTATCGGCTAATGTTTTTATAGGTAGTGATTGCATTTGTTTACATTTCTTTTACTTTTTTTTTTTTTTTAGTAAATTGAAACTGTTTTTTAATGACTCATGTTATAAAGGAAGTATAAAAATTTGAATGAACAGTTGCTGCTTAAACACCTCCAAAAAGTATCACAGCAGGCATTATTCCTTACTAAAATCTCCCGCATTGAAGAGTTAAATACTAAAAAAAGGTATCATTGTTTTCATTTTATAAATTTAGTTCTTAGTAACAAATTATCTTCTTCTCCAAAAATGGACACATTTTTTGTGTAACTTTAGAATGTCTATGTAATTTAAGTAATATTTGACCATGACTTAAAGGAACCATCCCACAGACTAAAATGAATAATATCATTGATTGAATGTAACAAACAACCATATTTCTCTTATTTTATAACAATTGCAAGTCTATTATAACTAACGTACTGTTATTATTATTTCAGATATTCACATTACCGAGTCTCAAACCATTGTGTAAGTTGAAGCTAACAGCTTCTGAAGGCGCACGAGTCCGTCGTATAGCTCTAGCATACTTCTCTACTCACAATCATCATGAAACATGTTTACTTTGTCTTACTAACTTAGGTGATACGATTGTATTAAGTCTTCCAGAGTTAAGGAGACAGATCAATGCGGCAGTTATCAGGAGGGAGGACATAAAGTGAGTGTATATATATCATGAAATTTGAAATTGTAAACTTCAAGTGTACATCACCTTTATTAAAAAAACTTTCAAAACAAGAAACTTCAAACTTGATATCCCGGGACACAGAACACAATTTGTTTCAGCGATATCTCACCGAGGGGAGAGGCGATCTAATTGTATTGCGTAATCCCTGTCATATGTAAGGTGATCTGTCGCAGCAAATCAGTCTTTGTCGCAGTGGCGGACGATATAATTTAAACAATTACAGATTTATCGTGCAAACAATTCAGGAAAATGGGTGAACAAATGAAATGCTAATTGACAAAAGTACGAAAAAATATGTGTACTTGTTTGACATTTCCCACAAATATTATTAAAATATTTTATTAGGTCATTCAATTCCTTGAAACATTCTCTTGATTTACGAACATATTGGAAAAATCTATCTTCGTGTGATTTTAGTTCAATACACAAGCGGTGGTAATCCTTGAATCTTTCTCTCTTCGTATTGATATCATGCACCCTGCTTTGTGATTTCTTTCCATTATTTTGTATTGCCAATAGGAGGAGTAACTCCAAACTGCTCATTTCCGAACAAAAACTGTACGAAAATTAGCTTGATCTGTTTGCTAGAAAGCAACCTGGACACTAGGTCGTTTACAAAGATATAGCCGTACAAAGATAAGATCGTCTGTCATATTGCCGACCGCCGCTGTGATCATGCATTCCCTGTCCACCTTGACAGATCGCATTCTTGTATTAAGGCCTTTAACATTAAAGAGGAAAGATAATATTGTAACAAATTACAGTAGCCCGGAACAATATGAGAGTTTGCGACATCATATGCTGACAGTGCTATGATACACATTATACTACTCTTTTCCGTAGCAGTGTACAATTTGTTTACGGCAGTAGCTTTTCACTGGTGTCAATAACTTGAACCATAATATGTACAATGATAATTCTTAAATCAATGACTAATGTGTTTATTTTTATAGATTGTACAGTACAGTGGAAGCGGTTTATTTTAATCACGATGTTTGAAATCATATTTTAAAGACGAAGTTAGAAGAATGTAGTACTAATATGTTGCAGAGATCATTATAGACAGATATATCTGTTTTGAGATACTCTGACTCCATTACAAATAGATTTATCTATTTTTAAGTCGTTTGAGTACATTATGGACATTCCATTTTGAGGTCCTCTGAGTCTATTACGGATATATCCATATTAGGTCCTCCGAGTCCATTACAGATAGATATATCTATTTTGACGTCCTCTGAGTATATTACGGATATCTGTTTTGAGGTCCTCTGAGTATATTACGGATATCAGTTTTTGAAGTACTTCGAGTCTATTATGGTTTTGAGGTCCTTCGAGTTCATTATGAATATATTCGTTTCTGGGTCCTCCAAGAGTAACGAAATGGGTTTTGGAATAATGTTTGTTGTACGTGAAGAGCTCTACAGCCTAAATGCTTCGACCAATTTTATTCAAATGTAGTATATGATGATATTTTGGGAGATTTTTTTTCTTCATTTTTTATGACTCATAATTTCTAGGTATACGAAAATACACAAAATTGTGATTTTCTCACAATTGTTTTAATGATTTTCTCACAATCGTTTTAATGATTTTCCTCAATGTAACGTCTAAGAATCTAAATAAAACACAGTGCTCACTGTCCCTCCAAAAATTCCGAAAATGAGTATTCGGTAAAAAACCAAACTCTTGGCCATAGGGGGTGTTATAAATAGTTTATGTATGCATTTATAAGCTTATATATATAACTCTTATATATCATCTTTACCCATTTCATTTAAATTTTAGTGAAAATTCCTAAATCTAGTGTAATTGGGGGGAAATAAAAGTCAACCTTGGCCATCATCATTCAAAGCTTAACTTTAATCAAATACGATGTACTCTGCGTGAGAGATTATTGCACAAATGGAAGCATGATTAGTCTCTTCATTTAAGTATGTAAATATTTCCATGGTTAATTTTCACTTTTTGATTGACAACTTCAGATCTGACATTGCTGACGATTAGTTTTGGTTCTTTTTTATTTGGTTTTGGGGATGGATGAGTAATGTTTTTGCAATATTTACTTTATTGGATTTTGATATTACTTTCATCCAATAAACAGTATGTTTGTAGCATCAAATATTTTTTGATAAAACTCAAATATTGAAAATGTGTTATGTTTAAATTTCTTGTACTGTAGTTGTTTTTATTGTATTTTATTTGTTGTTTCCAGTGGAATCTCAAGTCTTACATTTACAAAACATGGAGAAGCCTTGTACATGCATTCAAGCAGTGAGCTACAAAGAGTTACAGTATCAGCAACTTGTCTTACTGTAGCTATGTGTTGTCTAGAACTACCACCGAGTGCAAGAGCGCCACCTGTTATCCCCGTCATACAGACGTCAGAGTCGGAATCTTCTGATACTAGCAGTGAGTCTTCCTCTAGTTCAAGCAGTGAATCCGATGATGACGAAGAAGAAGAAAAAGGTTTGGCTGGCCATCTACCTCCTTCTGATCACTAAGGCGGTGTGGGTTAAACTTTCAGATTAACGCTATTTTCCTTTTCCTTTCGACACAAACATCTGTTTTGTTTTGTCTTAGTTATGCTTGCCTTTCTTCCTTTGCTGTTTCTTTTACATCTTTATTGTTTTGTGTTTGTATTGTAGGTTATGTTAAGAACCTCAAATGTTTTGTTACCGATTTATTTAGGGGCGTTCAAATATAAACAGAATTTTATCAGCTGAATTTTAGTTATTGAACACAATGAAATTTTTATTATTACAATTAATTATTTAGTGACTAGCACATTATTTTTCTATATAGTCCCCTACCACTTCAATACACTTGTTCCAGTGCTGAAGAAGTGTTTAATTAAAGAAGAGTAGAAATCTTGTGACTGCATGTTGACCCATTCTTACACAACATCAATATCCTGATTGGAGTTGATTTTGTTCACTCTGTTAGGTTTAGGAAGACCAGTGCACCATTTGTTAGCCTTAGGCTTTTCCAATCCCTGATTTCGGATTCAAAATAGATAATCCAGACCATTTTTTTTTTAATGGATGGTTAAATGAAAACAGCAATTAGTAGTTCAGTATTTCAAGGTACTTGCGAAACAAACCTTTATGAATTCCTACAATTATTTATTTCCCAAAATTAACATAATTCTGTTATTGCACATATATGACTATATTACAACTGTATTGTGGTTTGTTCCCCCAAACAATGCATTGCAGAGTGAGCTAAATATTGTTATGAAAAGGCCAAAAATGATTTTACTACTTTACGTGTTAAATATTCAACAAGAATACACAATTTGTTTGCTCACCCTTACTATCCAGAAACAGTATCACAGATACAGTATAGTTCTCATTTTTTGAGTGTCAGAGAGTTCTTTTCCAATAAGTCCAGCAGGCAACATGCTAGTTGCTGATTAGAGCCTCTGGCTACTCAATTACAAATGACTTAAATATATATAATATTCTCTGGCAGTCGGCTATTGCGACACTTCAATACTCTACTCTCTATGTACTGTTTTTGGACTTCTGTGAGGAAATCTAAGTAAAAAATTCCTTGTGAATCCCCAAAAATAATGACTATGATTTTTTCATGTGTAAATGCGGTTTTGGTTTTACATGATGGATATAAGCTTGAATGCCGCCATTGAATGCTGTTTGTTTTGATTTAGGAGTAAAGTAGTGCATCTTTCTTAACAGGTTACTACATAGTCTGAAAACTTGTCTCCATCCTTTACAACTCTGCAGAAGTTGTGTGACTGCAAACAATAGTTTTTGTGTGTTTTTTTTGGTGTTCAGGTTTCAAAAGACAGAAAAACCTTGTTAAATTTTAAACTAATGTTTCCACACTACCAACACTTGTTTTAAGTTTCTCAGCGATTTATCTTACAGCGATTCTCCAATTGTCTTGAATTAGTACGTCTTATCTGTTCATGATTTAGTTATATTGTCTTCACGGATTAGAGTTTTTCGGCCAAGCATGTCGTTCGTTTTTAACTTTTCTGACTGTCTTTTAATTCCTTCCACCAACCATACACTCTTGACTGAGAGATACTCATCTCCAAACTGATTTTTAAGGCTCTAATAAATCTGAGATGACACCTTCATTTGTCTAATTACTAATGATAATTTGCTCCGCAATTCTACTGTGTACCTCCTGCTCCGATATACAGGAATGATGGAAATATAAACTAATGATGTTAGCAAAATTAATGACAAGTTCAAACATGCATGTGTTTATCATGATTAACTTGAATTCTTTACAAGAACAAAGACCCTCAGGGGCTCATTGTAGGGAGTACAGGCTTGGGAGTCCCAAGGGAGAGGCTGATACACAGTTTTTCATGTAGTTTTGGGTTAGATCTCCTCTCTCATCTTTCCTATCAATTCTCCTTTCAATCAGCTTTTGTTTTTTTGTGACTCTGACACAATTATAGTATTCGAGGGTTAGGAATCTTTACTTTCTCCTTTTTTATATAAGACACCGTTGGCAGAGAAGTTTTAACCTTTAAATTATAATTTTAAAAAGTGAAAGAAAGGGGGGGGGGAATACAAGAACAAGGCATATTCCTGTTTATGTTTGAACGTCTCTCATATTATTTTTTCACATTTACAGTAGACAGTATAAAGAGTATCCCAAAAATCCTGTCTTCTTTTCTAAATTTTGAGCAAGTGGATAAAAAAAAACACACTTTTGGGAAACCTTAAGAAAAAGGATGTTCATTAGTATCCTATAGGGCATCTCACAAATTTTAAATGTTGACCCCCCCTCTCCCTCTATTGAGTAATACTTCATTTCAAGAAGAAAGCTACAAACCAGAGGTCCTTATCTAAAATGACGACCAATTGTAATTTAAAATAAAGCTTAACTGTATTTATTTTCTAGTATATAGATTGTATAAAGTTATGTGATTTAAGACCGTGGAAAGCTGCTTATCGTCTTTCAAGTATTTCACAGCTCAAACGTATAATGGATTGATTTTGATAATTTTAAGGACATATTTTAGCCGAATCACAAGACTTTTTTTTCCTTCGTAAAAATTTGGTGATAGCTGTTTCTAGACCCGAACTCAAAATCAGCTTAAACGTTTTAGATGAATTTTCTAAAATATGTCCTATCAAAATCATAGATATAGTTCCGAAAAAATGCTAGTTCATAAGTTATTGGTAAAACAACCAAAAGTCAGAAGGTGTCACAAAAGATCTAATTTCTGAAAATCAACTGTTGTATCAAAATCGTAATAAAATCTGAATATAGTTAAGGAATGAAAGTTTCGCTGTAAATTTTAATTATAGGCAGCGAAAGAAAATGAACTTTGAATGGCATAATTTAAAGTTTTATCACAACAAAATACGATTTATGCTTCGGAGAGTTTAGGCTTTATTTAAATGTGTAAATAACTCGTAAGATATTTGTTTTTAAATTGTTTGCAAAATTTTCATTAGGGAAGACCATTTTATATAACTTATCTTCCATAATAGATGAGCAGTTCACCCCCCCCCCCAACCCAAAGACATTGTGTAAGACAAGTATGCGACTAGTTTTTTAGATTCATCAGATATTATAAATTTAAAAAACAATAACTTTTTATTGATTTCTCTATAAAATTCGACTGTTTTCATGCTTGGAGAATTGAAAAATTGTTGATAAAATATTATTTAATTATAAAAAATATGTGAAAACAAAATATTTTGGTTAGTTTTATATATATGTCTTATGTAGATATCATCTGCGGTTATATCCTCTGCATGTTTTGAGGTTCCTCTGAGATCAAAAAAATTTTTTTTTTAATGTTGGTCTTATGTACAATAATCTACAGCCCAAATCCATGAACAAATTTTAATCAAATGTATGGTCATATCTCGAAAGGTTTCTTTCACCTTTTTTAATATTTCTAAATTTAGCTGCTGTAAGGAAAATGAACACAAAATTACAATGTTCTCGAAATCAGCTCGAACGATTTTCATTGAATTTTGCTCAACTATAACCTTTAAAGAGCCAAAGAAAATGTGTTGGTCGTCGTCTATGTTGATGTGTAAGAATAAATTTAATCTTTTAAGTAGCCCAACAAAAAGATTAACTGGGTCGGCCAGTCCATATATTCACTTCTCCTCGCAATCAATCGACCACCAAGTTCATTATTCAACAAATGTTTAACAATATTAGCATAGTGTGCAGTTACTCCATCATGCTGGAAGATGTAAGATTCCATTTTCTGGAACTGCAAGATGTGAAATCACATGGTTGAGCTATGTACACCGTGGTACATAGTTCCATTTCCAGTGTTTTCTGAAGTGTCGTAGGATAATACTCAATTAACTGGAACTGCTGTCCAAACTGTAATGCTGTTATTTTTAGTTTCTTTTCATCAATTGCACACGGGTTGGTAATATTATAATAATTTCAGTTGTGTCGACTTACCAAACCATTACGGTAAAATATTGATTCATCAGAAACACAATACGAAGTTGCCATTCAAAGTCAGTCTCATAATGTTTAATGACTAGAACAAAACTCCACTCTTCTGTCTAGGTCATCTTCTTTCTTATATTTAATGATTCTATGAACTAGTCACACCACTGTTCAAGTCCACTTTTTTAATTGAATTCGGGAAATTTTAGCAAAACAAAAACATGCAAAATTTTAATAAAATCTGTTCAAATACAACTGTTCCACGGCAAGTCAAATAATAGCATACCTTGATGGGACGTAGTGTATCTTTGTACATGTAGATATTATACCTTCCAACCCTCTTCCCATTGTTATATTTTAGTCAATGATTATCCACAATGATTGTTTTGTCTTTGTTTACCCTGTACACAAGTGCACCCCTGGTTTTGGTTATGTATGTCTTTTACCTCACCTTAAACTGAAAGTCTAACAGACCAAAATGGAGTGACCGATTGATTGTGCAGAATTCAGAAAGAGGTGGAATATTTCAGCCAAGCATGGTTGGTATTAACATAAGAGAAGACAGGTATAGTAGTCAGCATTTCAGAAGGTGTGGATCAGGGATTACCTTTTACGAACGTAGAGCTCAGTTCTGAGCATTTAACAACGGCCTATAAATTAGTGTTAATTTATTATTAGTTTTTCCTTAAATTAGTCATATAATTTTTATATTTTGGTATAAATTCATACTGACATGATAGGACTTACTGTTGATTTAAAAACCTCTTGTTTGCTGAAATTGATAAATAGCGAAGACATGGTTAGATTTGCCAAGTCCGTGATATTCAGGTGGCTGGGGCATGTAATTCATATGGAAAATATGAGAATGTTTAAAACAAAAACCATCATGGTATTTACCTCCATCAAACAATGTAATACAAGCAGATCTTCTAAATATAATTATCAGAAATTTATTTTTTGAGCCGTGTAGGAAAAGTTAAATTGTATTGGTAGAACAAGCATCGCTTCACTTGAAACATTGTCTCGGGCCTATCAGGTCTCGAAGGTGTACAAGTGTGAAGAAGTTTCCAATGATATGTGACAGCTCGTGAATGTGAATAGTTATACATATATCATATTTTCTTAGAAAGTTAAAATTCGAAATTATATTTTTACAATAACTTTGCTATTTGTCATCATAGAGAGATAGATTTAGGTTAGAGGTTAGGTTACCATTACATGCGGAATTGAAATCTGTAAATTTTTATCAAAGTTAGTATAAGTTTAACACAAAAAAAACTCTTTAAAATGGACATCATTTTGATATTTTCAATGTTTTTAATTTCAAGAGAGTTCTAAATGAGCACATAATAGTCCCTTATATCACAAATTTTATCTTCCTATCTTTGTTTTTGTCGCTGCTATCATGTTTACATACAGGTGGCAACAACAAAGAAGGACGAATAGCACATCGAAAAACATTTTTTCATCTTCCTGAGCCATGAAACGTGAAGAACAGTCGAAAAAAGGAGTTGGAAATTTTTTACAATTACAATACTTATTGTATACTTTATAAACTCGGTAAGAAAAATTATGGATGGCCTTAGAAGAAGATGAAGAACAAGAAGATGGCTCCCCAGAATGTGGGGAATAATTTGGTAAAGATGGGTGTTAGAAACTGGAGGCAAGCAGCCTCAGGAAACTGAAAAAGTAATTTTCAATATGCCGTTCATGGAGAGAGAGAGAGAGAGAGAGAGAGAGAGAGAGAGAGAGAGAGAGAGAGAGTTTTTCGAAAGTATGAACAATAAAATGAACCTGTTTAATTTATTTTATATTTTTTATTATTATTATTATTATTATTATTATTATTAATCTGGAATGACTCTATTGTTGTGACTCGCAGATCTGATTCTCCGTTATAGTTTAATTATCTGACTCTGAAATAATTACAAGTTTCTTAATACAGAAAGTTTGCTCACCTTGTTTGCAATTCTTGTGGACGCTTGTCCGAAGTCTCAACTCTCCTAGGAAGCTCGTACTCGCCAAGTCCGTCTGGCTATCTTAAAAAATTCCTCCAGCACCTCCACTTGATCAATCTTGGTCCACTGAACAAGTTTCCTCCCACTCAAGGGTTTATACATCATTGTAACATCAATAACGACCACCTTGCTTGCACGGTAAGCAATTTCGTCAGTTTTCCAGGTCTGTCATAATAATTGTTGTCATTCTGGCTTCTTAAAAAGAACTCAGACTTTATTTCTAACTAAAACTATTCAAATTCCTAACAACTGGTCACTGGAAGAACATTTTAAGAAATTCAAATAGCCTAAGATAACATTTATTATTGAGTCCTTCTACTTGGTCATTGAATTTAGTAGCAATTCTTGTCATTCATAAATCTTTCATCCGCTCATTTTATTTTTATTCAATTTGTGATCATTTTGGAAAATTCAATTAGTATTTTAAATGTATTTTGTTTTACGTTCTGTTATTTGTAATCACTAATTTATTGTATAGTTTTGTATTAAATTAATGTAGTTTTATTGAAATGAAAAGTGATTATGGTCATGCAAATGTAGCTTTGTCGTAAGCTGAAATAAAACATTCAAACATTGTAATTTGTTTTTCACGTTTTCTAAATATTATTTTAAACGATTCCCCAGTTAGATTTTGATTTCATCCACTCCAGAAGATTTGTGAATTTATTTTGTAATTTAACTGTATCATTACATGTCTATCTACTGTACTGTATCTTTACAATTAGGTTTTGAGTACAGCTGAAGTTATAAGATGTAACATTTTTAGAGTAGTTTGTACGCGGTTTTCATTCATGTAATAAGGTTGTCATTTTCCCCCTTCTGAAATGCTGGCTATTAAGGGGTCATTTTAACAAGACATAATTAAATTTAAATAATTTAAATAAAGTTGTTCAGTAGGTTATTCGAATAAATAAACAAGTTGATGGGGCCATTATGGTACTTATTAAACCCAATCATACAATATTGATCCTGGCGTTGAAACCACTTCACGCACAAATTATAGTTTTATATATATATATTAAAATAATTTAGTAACTTTAGGTCCATAGAAATTGTAACATTTTTTACAATAACTTTGCTATTATAGAGCAGGTGGTATTATTGCATACAGAATTGAAATATCAAAATTTTATCCAATTTAAGTATGTTATAAATTAAATAACACGTGAGATATGTGAACAAAAATGTTGCCTCCATTTTGACATTTTAATTTGATTTTTATAAAATAGGGTTCTATATGAGCCTACTACAGTACTGTTTACCAAATTTCATCTTCCTATATTGCTTACATACATACGGTATGTTATAAATCACTTTTTCTGTTTTCTGAGGCCTTGAAACGTAAAGATCAGTCTAAAAATTATTTTGCGACTGGGTCAGTATTATGATGGCACCCATCTACTTGTTTAAAAGTAATTAACTGTTATTTTGATTTCGAAATTATGGTAGAACTTATGTGTGGGCCTCAATAAACAAAATGATGGCCAAAAATATAAACTTTTTTGTTTCTCAACAAATTTTAACCCTTTCCTCTATCATTATTATTGCATTGAATACTCCCGCAGATCTCTTTTTTTTGTACAATTATAGCTGAAATACAGCTAATACTTAAAATTTTATAAAATAAAATAAAATCAATGTATTTTCTTCCTAATTTTAATTAGTTACACAATAAAAGAACAATGTATATAGAAAAAGTTCGATATAACCAAATATCGTAAACTATTGAAAATTAGTATTCAAAAATATCAAATTGTTAATTGTTGGCCGTTGACCAATATGCGATCGGAACGGAAAACTGAGATGTCAGTTGACAGGCGACATGAGAGTTGTTAGGGTTAATCAAACTGATTTATCATATTTTGTTTTATTAAACTATATTCAAATTTCTAAGTAATAACTCTTTTGTAAGAGGTGGCATCAAAAGCGAAGGCGATGTCAAACTTATGAGCAAACGTAACAAGCATTAGAATTTTCATGTGTGAAGCAAACAGGGGTTTCTCCTATATTAGCACTAGCTTTCTAGTAATTTAATTACATCTCTTAATTATACTTGTTAAAACTAGCTGCATCTAATGTTTTACTTTGTGATATCACATGTTGATTGTGTTTATATGTTTTAGAAGAAACACGTCTACAACAGATAGAAGGAACACCAGAGAGCGCTGTCAAAGAGAATGGAATACCTGATGAAGAGACAAATCATGTTGGTAGTGGTCATGACTTGAGCAGTGTGGGAGATATTACGATAGATTCGGTCAAGGATCATCTTATCAAGTAAATTTATACATTGTATTGTTTTAACTCACTTCTACAGGGCTTATCATAAAACGTTCTTAATCCTTTTTACAGCTTTGAACTGATATATCAGCTCGGGAAATATATCATGTAATTCTGGAAAGAGCATCGAAAACTGATATATTGGTTTAGCGACTATGTAGTCTAAACGGCCTTGAGCTGATATATTGGTTTGATATTTCTTTGATATCACACGCTTATTTTTCATGTGATTTATATAATAATTGTGGGAAATGAAAGAGGAACAATCATAGTTTGTGTTAATAACAATAAAAAATGTTGAGAAAGTTTTGTATCACTAAGTTATATTTATTGTTCTTTGGCGAAAACATGAAGGCCTAGTTTTGACAGCTAGGAATCGTAGAATCATACGGCAATCAGTTACCTCTTGTTTACATCTTTGATATCGTATAATTTGTGTTTATAGCGTGTCAGTGGTTATATTATGTTTCACCGAGTTGTAAATAGTTATTGTTAGTTTTTCCTTTAATCGACTAGTAACAGACTGGAAAAATTACTGATAAGTAAGGATAAATGTTTATCCAACTAGCTTGGAAAATCCAAGATTGCAAACCAATCATCCGTTCTTTTATTAAGAGAAAGTTGCTGCTAGTTTTCAGCAGCATTTGACCTGTCATTTTCTTTTTAAAAGCTACGCAACTCATTTATCAACAAATGTGAAAAATTTGAAATTTATCATAAACACCATTATTTGCTGTAAAACACTTATTTATCAAAAACATTTGGACTAAACATCAATAGTGTGTTTTACTTTATTAGTTTTAACAGATAATACCAAAGCAGATACCAGTGTTTTAAATCTTTAACCCGTCACCATTTTTTGATTGGGTGGTCCTTTAAGTAAAAAGTTTTACGACATCTTCCACGGGCCGTCTCCTCATGTTGAAAAGAAATTACATTAAACATCAACATGCGTAGAACTGTGTACTTAATCTCTAAAAGATAAAAAGGTGGTTCCATACTTTTTTAACACAATATAACTTATAGGACAACTACAAGCATTTAAAAACAATAGTCTAAAATAATTATTTTCTGTTGTATTACTTTGAATACTCTAATGTCCTAGATAATGGGGAGGGTCTAGGATCTCGTTGACAAGTATTACTCCAAACCCACCCCTTAACCAAACTTTAACCATTAATCTAACATCTCAGTATGGTGGTGAGTTTCCGTTTAATATCCAAGTTATTATTTTCACAAGCCTCATAATTTTTTTGGAGGAAATGTATTTTTTACGTTAAGTTTAAAATAATTTTACTCCAAATTTTAGAACGGTTATTAATCGTCATCAGAAACTTTTTTTGTTATGTTTCGTTAAAAATCTATCATTCATTTCTATACTTATAACTAATTGTTTAAAATAGGTATGTGTAAACTTTGAGGTTATGTAACAGCTCACCGAATAGACCAATCAACTTCAAACCAATCTCTTTTTATTTGTAATTTAATAATGAGCAAACTTATTCATATATAATTTTTAGAAGGTATAAAAGTAGAGATTTAAACTAATTATAAACATTCCCACTCGCCCATATCTAAAACCATGTGAAAATTAAAAATCATCAAAAAATGTCATTTCAATAGTTGTCAATCAAAAAGTGAAAATGAACGATTGATACTGTCATTGTAAAAAAAAAAAATTATATGTGCCTAAACTTGGTTTGTTTGTGCCATAAACACGTCCTCAGCATAGGTCGTATTAGGTTAAAATCTACCTTTTAATAACAGTGGTCCTAATTCATTTTTTATTTATGCCAATTTTTTCTGAAACAATATTCTTTTACTTGCGATTTTGTACACGGGTTTGGGTCAATAAATTCATATTTCACAAACAATTTTTTGTTTTTTACCGATAAGACACAAACCGGCATTTTTTGAGAGATACGAACAATACATTTTGTTTGGATCCTTAACAAAAATCTGAAAAAAAAACAAACAAACTCGACAACGATTTTTTGACTCCATCACTTACTTCTCAATATAACAAAAAGGGGAGGAAGTTTTTCAGATTACTTTGTATATTCTGTAAAGAAACAAGTTTATATTTCTAACCTAACCAAAACAATTTTCTACTAAAAATCACACAAATTCAAATCTTACTGATTTAACAAGTTAAGATTATCTTTTAGTAGGTATACATTTTTATTTGTTTAAATATATTAATTATTTCATTTAATTTTGTTTAGTAGTACGAGTAGCGAAGAGAGCCGTATAATTACGACAGAATTAGTAAAGAATGAAACAACAAAGATGGAGACGACCAGGGAATCTGTCGTTGTTAAAACTACAGTCATCACTACGAACGAGACAACGCTTATTACACCACCCTCGGAAAGTAAGTGTTGTGTGTTCAAATAAATTTATGTTTGTGTTTGTTTATTGCATGAAAGGAGGTTTTGTTTAGGTTAATATAGACTTAGAGAAATAGGAAAACAAACAAAATGGTGGTAATTTATAGTACGGTATATAGTATATTATATTTTTCTGGTTGTGATAGAGTGACAAAATTTAAATATAGATTCAACCCTTTGATATCCGAATTAATGGGGATGATCCAGATATCAGTAAGTGTAATAAAATACAGCCTAATCCATACTAGTGGTGGGCGTTAATGCTAACAATGGTCAACGTTAACACCAGTTAATGTTGAGCGTGATTAACTGTTGAAAAAAACTGCTAACGTTAACCTGCCAGAGAGAACAGAAGACCAAGCGTCTTTGTTTGTTCAGTGTGCAGTGCACGTGTTCAGTGAGTAGTGAGAAGGCTCTAGTCATCAATCGACTGTTACCTGTTTCTTAGATAAATAAAAACTGATTATTTACAGAGGAATAAGTTTTGGAGTTATTTATATTACTATTTACTAGTTAATTAATCAGTTATTATAATCAATTATTACAATAATTCCAATGCGTGATAAAATAAAATCATGTTGGTTATTTACACCACACTATTTTCGTATTATCCAGTCGTCGTTTTATACAGTTTTATATTTAGTAAAAATAAACAGTAAAATAGTAGGCTACAGCAGAAACATATGTTGATTCAGTTGTTGAATAAACGTTGACGTTAATTGATTCACTTTAGTTGCTCAACTAAACTAACAGACGACTGAGAGGCGTACGTGTAGCTGGGTGTGCACGCATCGAGTGGACCGCTGTCGCTAACAAACAACCACTGATGCGTCATCTGCAAGCACTATGCAAATGATCAAAGTTAGCAGTTAATGCACTTCTTCGTCAACTGCATTGAGCGTTGACGATGGTCAACGTTGACGGTTAGCTGTTAGCCGTTAACGGGCACAGCCCTAATCCATACAAATAGTTGTGATAATTTGATATAAAATACTGCGACCAACAGCTGACCGAGATACATTCCAATATTCTAAAATCAAGTACGAGTTATTGTACGTCAATTTATATTGATTATTATACATAGTTATAAAGGTACACGACTGTATATTGTGTCATTAGCAAAACATAAAGAATTAATTAATTGCATTGTTTATAATTTCTAGGGTTAACCGTGTACATTGTATAAGACTTGTCCAATTTATAAATACAATCATTAGTCGTTAATACAGAAAAAATAAACCAAATATTATGTTATTCTATTGATAGCTGTCTGATAAATTCCTCTATGGAAGAAAAAGAATTATCATCTCTTTTTAAAAAAAAAAAAAAAAAAAAAGACTTTTCCTCTGTTATATTAATTTTTTTTGGAAGACAGATGCATCAGCTACATCCAGATATTTTGAATGCTTAGTTTTAGGTTAAAGTTTAGTAGAGCACATAGATTATTAAGTTTAGATTTTGTATGGATAGGAGACACAGGCTTAACTTGGAAAGTGGTCCTTGTTATTACCTAGTAGTACACAAATAGAAAACACACATAATTAAATCATTACAGTTCTGAAATATTTTGTAAACACTGTTCACTTTATCAATCGGTGGAGAGTATAAAAAGAAGACTAAATTGTTGTAGTTTGGTTGCAGAGGGATGGAATCTGTGTTGAGTGTTGAACCACAAACGAATGATTTGTTATTATTCCATTTAAAAATAATAATAAATTATATTAATTTTAAGTAAGCCTGTTGGGAGGGATAAAGGATGATTTATCTAAGATTAAGGTTTATAATTATATAATAACAATAATAAAACATTCATCTGTGGTTCAACACTCAACACAGATCCATCCTCTGCAACCAAATTAACAATTTAGTTTTCATTTTATATTCTCTATTGATTGAGAAAGTGAACAGTGTTTACAAAATATTTTGTAATTTTAGTGATTTATTGTGTATTTTTGTACTACTAGGTTATACCAAGGACCACTTACCAAGGTAAGCATGTGTCTCCTATCCATACAAAATCTAAACATACTTTTGTATTTAAAATTTATGACATAGTCTCTTTCATTATCCCATATTCGTTAAAACCATATTCTAGATGAGAGTAAAATAGATCATTATATGCCATTCTCAGAACTGGTAAAGATCAATAATTTGTAGATTGATGAATTAAATTCTGAGGACAATATTTTTAACATGATTTTTCCAATTTAGTTTTTAATCTACTCTCAAAAATAGAACTTTTGTATTCAGTTGATAATTGTTCTCAAAGACGGGTAACACTCAATTGGGGTTTAAATATGAAAAGGTTAATCCTGCCTCTCATAAATCCTTTGAGGCTGTTGAATTAACCTCATATGTTAAAAAATAGTTTTCTACACCAGAGAACATTTTTAACCTTAATTCTGGCATGCGTCTCATCGAGACGAGGAAAGCCACGCTTGTAACAGACTCAGAGTAAAAAACTCTGATTGCAACTCGACATTAGGGTTACTTAAAACCATCCTACCGAAATAAATGTTATACCATTGTAAAGCTGACATTTCGTAGATGCATATACATGTAATCAAAAGTTCATAAAACGCTATAAAAATATTTAATTAATTGGTAAAGTTTGGTGTGTTTTACTCGTAAAAATTACGCCTTGCCAACTCGCATTACAATATAAGCGTCCTACTTTGCGTAAAGGTCAGGAACTGTAAATTATTTCAAATAAATGTACAATTGTACTGTTTTTAGTACAAATCTTTACCTATCCAACAGAGTTCGCCACATGTCTATAACTTTTATAGTATTCAATCTATAAATTAGTTACAACAAAAACTCATTTTACAGATCTATTCAACAAAAAAAAAAGAAGTTGTTTTCTTCAACTCAACCTTTAGCCTAGTAAATGGAGTCGTAGAGAAATGAATTATACACCATTGAAAAGCTCGTGTTTCAATCTTTCAAAGCTGTCTAACCTGAATTTCATAGAGAGAACAGAAAAGACAGAAATATTTCTCGTAGTTCGGTAGTTTCACGAAAGGCGGCACCATGTTACAGCAAAAGTTCATGCCAGATCTAGGGTTAAGGTATTAATTTTTAATCTAATACTTTGAGAATTATTTAATTGTTACAGAACTTTTTTGAATACTAAGTTGAAGTCACTCCCTAATCTGCATGGATAAAATATTACTAAGGTTTAGATAAACAACAAGTTGATGGGTGCCATCATGGTACTTACCCAGCCCGATCATACAGTGTAACACAAACAGGTCCTCTAAATGTAATGCCCAATAGTTGTTTTTTTTTTGCTTTGTAGATAGTATTAAATATAGTATTGGTAGAGCAAGGGGACCAATACTATTTAATACTCTACCCAGTATATATAGTACAGGAAATGTTTGCTTAAAACAGTTGTTGCACAGGTTTTCTGATCCTCGTAATTATGCATATCCGTTACTTTGTTTTAAAAAATGTATTAGTCTTGAAGACAATACAGTTTTTGTACTGGGTGTGTGGAAAAAAGGTATCTGAAAAATAAATTGGTTTATTATTAACACAGCAATATTAAACTAAGCATTAACATTTGTATTATACAAATATAAGTTCAACATGTGTCCCTCCATTATTGACAACATATTCCATGGGCCTAATCATTGGAGTGACTATGTTGTTACATTGGTCAGGGGTAACATCTCCAAGAACAGATTCTATGTTTTGATAGAACTGTTGTAGGCTGCTTGGAACCGGTGTAAAGCACTTCTCTTTTAACAGTCCCCATAGATTTGCATCACAAAGCGTGAGGTCAGGACTTCGGGGTGGGTAGGGAAATTTTGTTCCTCGAAACACAAGCTCTCCAGGAAATAGTTCCTCCAACAGCTGTTTGTTACTACACCCCACATGTACAGTTCATCTTGCTGGAATATCGGTTATTCACATTCGACACCAAGAAGGTCACAAAACAACTGCAAATCAGCTTGAAAACGATTGATCACTTGTTCTCTGTACACAGCTGCAGTAATTGTGATTGCCTGCCTATTGACATCTTCAATAAAGTATGGTCCAATGACACCATATTTCGAAACTGCAACCCACACTGTCAATTTTCCGAATTTAGTGGTCTTTGGGCATATTCATCTGGATTTTCCCAACCCAAATACATATTTTGTTTGTTAACAAGACCACTAAGCAAAACATGACATTCATCTGATCACCACCAATTGTCTAAGTAATCTGGATTGTCAAACAGATTACCTAACACTCGGCCACAATAAACGTACATGTTGAAGGAAATCATTAATTTTCATTTCATGAAGGATCTGTATTTGGTAAGAGCGTGCACCAATTTCTTTAATCATGCAGTGCATACTTCTTGAGTCAATGTGTAGCTCTTTATACATGTGCCGAATGGTCTTTTTAGGAGGCTGTAACACATTATCAAACATTTGACCAACATTTTCATTTGTCCTCGTGCTACGTGGTTTTCCAGAACGCTATACATTGTGATTCTTAACAGACCTTGTGGTTCTAAACATTCTAACCCAACTTAAGATGGTTTTGTTTGAAGGTCCCTGTCATAGATAATGTTTTAAAAACTTTACCTTCACAATTGCCAATGATGGCCCGCCACTCCGACCTTTACAAAAACGATGTTCTTCTTCACTATATCGCGGCATTTTTCTCTTAAAAATATCTAACTATACAGTACCTCGTCTGAATACGACAACAATGGTTTCAATAAATTTTCAAATGTAAACAAAAATCAGCTGTTTATATAAAAATGAGAAAAACAGCTGTGAAACGCTAATAATACAATGCAATTACCTTTTTTTTTGCCCCACTCTAATAAGACTCATCAAAACATTATAATTAGATTATTATATTTTAAAATACAAAAAATATCCATAAACAATTATCAATAAATTAGATATAAAAAAACTACAGTATATTATATAACAATATCCTATACACTACAATAACAATTTAAAATAAGGAGGCACCCTATAACCTTGTCAGCAGCGCTGCACAAACTCCTTCACAAAATAACATAAATTACTTGTCGCAGGTTATTTAAAAAATGTTTATAATCACATTTCTCCGTCAAATCTAGTAAACCCCCAGGTGGCAAAGGCAGCTTACTGAATAAATTTAATCTATGATGTTTAGCACGATAGATGAGAAGCTTATTCCAGCTTAGTATTTTTATAAGTTCTTATTTTGGACGTGTTCACATTTAAATTAAAAATTAAAAAATATTTGAAATATATGAATGCAAGGTAGAGTGAAAATTTAAATGTTACTCTGATATTGAAATTTATAAAATTTATATAAAAATTTATAAAATTGAATAAAATGAAAAATTAAATTTTATAAAGACGTCCAATTATTCTAATGCGTTTCTTTTGGAGAACAAATACTCCACGTGCTGAAGAATTCTGAAAAGAGAAATCTCCCCACAATACAATTCCATACTTCAGAAAAGGGTATATTAACCCATAGTGATCTGTTAATCACCTGAGCATTACAATATTGTTTCAGATTTATCACTGAAAATAGACTACTACTAATTTTAGCACTGATATAGTCAATACATGTCTTCTATGACAGTATAGTAAGTTTGTGTTCTATGACTTACTTTCTTAGATGGCTGTCATGTGTCTTCTTTTTTCTGCTATGACACGTTTTATTTACTCCATCATCAGAATTGTTATACTGTTTTATTAAATGTTTGGCAAGGTCATAAGAGTGATAATGATTCTAATGATGGAGTAAATCTCCGAAACGCGTCATAGTAGAAAAAGGAAGTCATGTGATGGATATATAAGAAAGTAAGTAAACTTCTATCATATTATATTGTTTAGATTTCGTATGGATAGGAGACACAGGCTTACCTTATTAGTGTTTTATTGTGTTTTTCTATTTGTCTACTACTAAGTAATACCAAGGACCACTTTTAAAGGTAAACCTGTGTCTCTTATCCATACAAAATCTAAACATAATAGGCATACTCTACTAAACTCCAACCAAAAATCTAAATTTATTTTGAATTAAAAAATTGTTTAAATTTAAAATGTATTTATTAGAGTTTATAGATAATGCATTGTTACTTTGATACTGACTACCAGGTATTGACTTGTAAGGAAAGTCTTATGCTCTAAATCATATAAAGGTTATCCTTAAATATTTAGTGTTGCTTTGTCAGCAAACTGAATTAATTTATCCACATGTACTGATGACATATTATTTACCTAAATTAAAAACAACATTGCGCCAAGTATTGATCCCTGATGGACACCACTTATCAACTCAGCCTTGTCTGACAACCTACTTGCAACAGTAACACGTTGAGTTTTATTATTTAAATATAATTTTAGCCATGTCAATGGTTGTCCTTGAATACCTATTTTTGCACATTTACCAAGCACCGAGATAAAGTCCACACAATCATTGTTGGCGTTGGGTAAGCCAGTTGACGTTATAGATGTGTATATCGCTACATTTGTTCAGTGTTTCGGTGAGCTGTACATATAAACAGTTAGAGCTAAAGACAGAACAGCAGACATTTCCTTTTATGTTCCTATGTTTTTGAGTCAAGTGAGCAGCGTATGTGAACACCACGCCCACAATCCGTAATGGGTTAATAATAAGTATATGATTAAAAATAAATACTAAAAACATACAATACATCACAACACAATGTTTTAAAAAGGATATTTTCCTGTATAAATTCACAAGTATCTATGTAGCATTTCTCTAATAATTTTATTTTTAGTTTTGTTTTAACCCTTAGCACGCTGAATAACAATTTAGGCTATTTACTCATAACGTGTTATTAGGAATTTTTTTTTTTGTAATTGTTTAAAGTTCTATTTGATTTTGGGTTCTTACAGATATATTTGGTAAAAAAAAAAATGGAGATTGGCTTTAAAATTATTTTTTTTACAGATTAAAACAAGAAGAAATACTTAATTTCATATTTTTGACCGCCCTATGAAACAGATTATTAATATTTTTTTTATATTTACAAACAAATCATATTAATTTTTTTTATATAAAAGTAGGCCTACTATTTAATTCAAAATAACCTGAATTTCATCAAACAAATAAATTTTACTTAAAAAAAGATTTTGAGTAAAATCAACATTCCGTATCAAAAATATCTTTCTACTCCTCATAATAATTACCTACATTCAGGACATCAAAAAAATTACTGATATAGACTAAATATACATATAAACACACAAACAATATTTGACGATAATACTGTGTCCATAGAAACTGTCTATATTTCAAAATGTATTCTGTAGTTGAAAAAGATGCTTTCCTTATTTCATCGATAAATTGATCAAATCCAAGGTCGTCAGGGTTTGCCATATAACAAGCCTATTTTACACAAAATAAAAATGTATACTATAACCTAAAATATAAATAATACGGCCTAAACAAATCAACAATGAACAGCTATAGCAGTGATAATGCTGACACAAAACATTTCACAACTGACAGTCGTAGCTTACTAGAACGACAAATCACGTTATACGCGCTGGGGCAGAGCACAAAATGGCGCCTGGTTGCTATAACAACCAAATAAAGTCCAACGACAGGTTGTCGAGAACAAAGACCGTAGTGTGAGTGTCACTTTACACCAATAGGACATTTCCCTGCACTCTATTGGACTTTAAATGAATTAAAAATACCTGCAGAAGTCAAGTAGTGTTGAATCGAGATATCCCGTCATACGCGTGCTAAGGGTTAAACATAGTTTCTTCTGCTAATAAGTTATAATGCAAAACACTCTGATAAAGAAGACTTTAGCTAGTCTGTGTATTTGAGATTGTAACAAAGATTACATATATTGGACAACATGTTTCTTGCGCTTGTCACTCATATTTAATGAACAGTTAAAAAAACAACAACAAACAACTGAGTATAAATAAAAATAAGAACAAAATTCAAAACATTTGGTTTTTTATATTTGTTTGCAAGAAAGATTATCGTGAACATTTTTTTTTTGTATTTTCTTAGTTTTAGTTAATTTATTCACAATTTTCAATGTTTTAAGGTAATATGAACATTTAAGCTAAAAACACTCTACGCATTCTTTTGTCTAGTCAACGATTGATGAGGTAAATTGTCAATACAGTTCACAAGAAGCGGTGAAATCTGAGGCGACTATTCCCACCTGGTTGACTTCATTGTCACTCAACATTACCTTCCAACACTGTATTTTCCAGTGAGAAATTCTTTAATTTCACAAAGCAGTCTGAAACCTCTTTGTTGAATTATTTAATATAATCGGACATCATTAAATTTAAAAAATACATCGACGAGATATATTTTACTACGCCTGTATTATATTAGTAAAATTATTATTTAGAAGCCTATAAATAATTTAAAACTCATAGTAAACGTATATCCAAGTCACAAAGTCCTAAACCAAAGTCATCAAGTCACTAAGTCCAAGTCACTAAAATACTAACCTTATTTTCCATCTTGTGACTTATTTTGATGTTTTTTCATAAAACCATTACACGTTTTGGGATTTATATCCCATCATCAGAATAGTTTCACTCCTTGGAGGTCGTCACATTAAGAATACATAACACATATATTTAACATAACCCAATACATGAGACGGGTGCACAACACGGGATTTGAGGAACGACGAGAATACAATTTCAAAATAAAAATTCAACAATAGGCCTAGATAATACAGAAACAAAAATTATAATGAATATAATATATTTAATTACTCAATATTTAATTTGTAAAGTGTTCCATTTTAATTTTTTTGAATGTCGCATAATTTGTTTTGTCGGGCTCTATTTAAATGTCTGAATTCTACAGTTATGAAGCATGGATTGATAAGTCACATTCGACAGAAATGCCACTCGAATGTCAAGAGAAAACAATATGTTGTGTTGGCTGTAATGGTGACATCGCTCGATTGTTGTGTGTTTATAACCATGGTTTACCATCGGTTGATATGTCATGTGTTTTTAGCCTATGTTTTAGTGTTTAACTTAGTATGAACATTTAGTTTTAGTGTATATAATGTTAGTTGATAGTTTTGTTTTCTATGTTAGTGCATGTGGTTTGTATGTGTTTGTGTTTTTGGTGTTATTGTTCTGTGTTTTATTATATAGCAGACTCACCGGTGCCAGAGATAGGGCTCGTAGTGGAGTCGCACCTCGGGCAAGAGGTACTCAGTCAAGTTGGTTCGTCCAATCACGCATTATTATGTCTGCATGAGTTGCTCACAGAGGAATTTTAACCAGTTTTGCTTTATTCACAGGGGCTTTTTTAGATTGTTGTAACATGCATGATTTACTAACATGATCTCCATGTGAATTTCCCATAGTCGGTTCGTTGTAATTTTCTGTTTTTAACCAAAAATTATAAAGAAGTTAGAATTTCTATATAAAAAGTTATAAAGGGAGCGTGTTGAATCGGGTTTGTATGTTGAAAATATTTTATGAGAACTTAATAAAAACTCTAATTTGTTATGAAAATATAAAGAGAGTAATACCAAAGATTTTTCCTGCATGTCAAGTTTAGGTTTATTGTGCTCCTACTCAAGCCTGACACTTTAAACTGATTAAATGCTTTTGATTGGTGTCCGTAATTGTTACAAATTCCTGGGTTCCAATTCTTCTTTCTGTTTGAAGCTTGATGTGAAGGATCCCAACAATCACAAGGGGTGCTTTAGTGGAAACAGTACAGTACGCACTAGACAAAGTGCCATGTCCTTTTACCAACTCTTTCCTGTACTTAATAAAAACCAGTGCTCTTTGTCAAATTGACGCTACCGGGGTGCCTACCAACCAGGAAATCTGGAAATGGCAAAGAATTTTAAGTAGTCTGTAAAACTCGGGTGGAAAAGGCGAGAATTTTGTTAAAAACCAAGGAAAATCAAATTTAATGAGACTATACCAGTTCAGAACAAAATAAGTCTAAGGTATTTTAATATTGAAACGACTATTTTACAGTAATAAAACAAAGAATATTTGTTAACTTTGGGTCATCATAAAACTAAACTGTTTGTGTTAGGCCATTTTATCAACACGATGTACGATTACAATTCAGCTCGGTTGTGTTGCGATGTTTTGTAGTAAGAGGAAGAATGCAATGGACGTAAATGCCGTTCGACGCACACTTGTTTTATCACATACTGTAGTTTTTTCATTATATTTATGTGTAAATAAATAAATTTTCATTATCAGGAATGATTAGTGATTATAATTATATGTTCCTTTATAAAACATAGATAATATTAAAAGAAAAGAAGAAAAGTCGTAAAGGATTTAATTTAATTCTTAGAAAATTAGAACAAATAATTTTCATTAAGTGATGATTTATTTTAATCGTTGGTCAAGAATATTTTGTTTGTTGAAGATTAATAGAAAATCGACTAAATATATATTATTTTTGAAAAAAACAAACTATTAACTCATGTTGCAATATTTCTCAACTCTGTAGATTCTACTTATTAATTAATTGTTATTCTTCAACTCTTTAACTTTCGTGAGTAAAACTTAATTATATTTTAGGGTCTTGGGTTCTTAGGAAAATGTACTATTTATTAAAAACCCAAAGTTTTAGGTTTCCTAAAATACATACATATAATAATATCATTTCATATATTAATGAATATAGATACAATAATGTTTACTATCAATATTTCTTTAATGTCTTTTCATGAATTTCCTTTACTAAGTTCTACAAGAAAATACTCAATAATCGGAAGACTTCACTTATGAAAATATTCTTTAACCAATCAATATTTTATATATTTTCCAATAAGTCTTTTGGTTTTTACTTTAAAATTTTCCTCTTATAAATGCAGTCTATTATTTTTTAAACATAATAGTTAATTTAGAAATAATTTCATTTCTCTATTTATAAATTTTTAACAAAGGCTCTACTTTATTCCAAAATTTCTCAGGTCCACAATTACCACAGTTACGAAAATATTTATACTTTACGCACACCCATTCAAAATCGAAGTACTAATCATTTTTATGTCAGTTCGGTAATTGTCATAAAATGAATTTTGTATTAAAATAAATGTATTGAAATTCAAAATGAAATATAAATTATGTAATTTTTGAGTTATGACCATTTCAACTTGATTTATTACTTCACCCTGATTTTTTGTAAATGACGGAACAGTGGATTGTTTATTGCCAGCTGTACCAATATAGCAATCATCTTGATAAGAAATAATGGTGCGAATTATTATTTTCACGTAGTCCATATTTTCATTCGTGTGCGCTTGTCTTTTTTACTATTAATATTAACACTATACACTCCGAAATTATAGATTTTGGTGGAGAAGTTATGCAAAATGACCAGGAATTTTTAGGAAAATTGGAAATTTGAGTAACAAGTGTTACTCTGGCTGCATAAAGCAGTACAGAATCCACTAGAGATCCCAGCACTCTTGCCCCTCTTTTGTTCGGCATTAACCTACTCAGAGCTGTAACAGTGTTTTACGCTTTTGCAACTATTGTTTTGATATGCTTCATTATCCGACAGTTTCTTTCAAATGTGATCCCAAGATATTTATTATGCTCCTTGGTCTTTAGCTGTATGTCACTTATCATTTCTCAGGTTGCTTCTTGTGTACAGAAACACTGCGTCTTTCTTCTTGTAGCAGACCCACTGTTATCACTTTAATTCTAATCAAATTTGTGGTATGTGGGGATGTTTTGGTCATAACTCGGGATGTTTTTTATCATTTTTTGATAACTCTGTACTGTAGTTTTTTCATTATATTTATGTGTAAATAAATAAATTTTCATTATCAGGAATGATTAGTGATTATAATTATATGTTCCTTTATAAAACATAGATAATATTAAAAGAAAAGAAGAAAAGTCGTAAAGGATTTAATTTAATTCTTAGAAAATTAGAACAAATAATTTTCATTAAGTGATGATTTATTTTAATCGTTGGTCAAGAATATTTTGTTTGTTGAAGATTAATAGAAAATCGACTAAATATATATTATTTTTGAAAAAAACAAACTATTAACTCATGTTGCAATATTTCTCAACTCTGTAGATTCTACTTATTAATTAATTGTTATTCTTCAACTCTTTAACTTTCGTGAGTAAAACTTAATTATATTTTAGGGTCTTGGGTTCTTAGGAAAATGTACTATTTATTAAAAACCCAAAGTTTTAGGTTTCCTAAAATACATACATATAATAATATCATTTCATATATTAATGAATATAGATACAATAATGTTTACTATCAATATTTCTTTAATGTCTTTTCATGAATTTCCTTTACTAAGTTCTACAAGAAAATACTCAATAATCGGAAGACTTCACTTATGAAAATATTCTTTAACCAATCAATATTTTATATATTTTCCAATAAGTCTTTTGGTTTTTACTTTAAAATTTTCCTCTTATAAATGCAGTCTATTATTTTTTAAACATAATAGTTAATTTAGAAATAATTTCATTTCTCTATTTATAAATTTTTAACAAAGGCTCTACTTTATTCCAAAATTTCTCAGGTCCACAATTACCACAGTTACGAAAATATTTATACTTTACGCACACCCATTCAAAATCGAAGTACTAATCATTTTTATGTCAGTTCGGTAATTGTCATAAAATGAATTTTGTATTAAAATAAATGTATTGAAATTCAAAATGAAATATAAATTATGTAATTTTTGAGTTATGACCATTTCAACTTGATTTATTACTTCACCCTGATTTTTTGTAAATGACGGAACAGTGGATTGTTTATTGCCAGCTGTACCAATATAGCAATCATCTTGATAAGAAATAATGGTGCGAATTATTATTTTCACGTAGTCCATATTTTCATTCGTGTGCGCTTGTCTTTTTTACTATTAATATTAACACTATACACTCCGAAATTATAGATTTTGGTGGAGAAGTTATGCAAAATGACCAGGAATTTTTAGGAAAATTGGAAATTTGAGTAACAAGTGTTACTCTGGCTGCATAAAGCAGTACAGAATCCACTAGAGATCCCAGCACTCTTGCCCCTCTTTTGTTCGGCATTAACCTACTCAGAGCTGTAACAGTGTTTTACGCTTTTGCAACTATTGTTTTGATATGCTTCATTATCCGACAGTTTCTTTCAAATGTGATCCCAAGATATTTATTATGCTCCTTGGTCTTTAGCTGTATGTCACTTATCATTTCTCAGGTTGCTTCTTGTGTACAGAAACACTGCGTCTTTCTTCTTGTAGCAGACCCACTGTTATCACTTTAATTCTAATCAAATTTGTGGTATGTGGGGATGTTTTTTATCATTTTTTGATAACTCAAATTTAGGGTCTAATGATTTTGATCAAATTTTGTTCATGTGTAGCATCTAAGGAACAAAACCAAACTTATTGGTCGCCACCTCTCCAAAAATGCTGATTCGTCGGTTATCGATGTGAAGAATAAGGAGCCAAACTTGTTAGTAAAATTGCAAGTTAAAAAAAAATATTAATGTTCCCGAATAATTAGCAAAAAATAATTTTTTTGGACACATTAAGGCATGAGTGAAGCCAGTTTAGGCATTAAAAAAAATGTATTATTTTTTGTTTAAGGGTGTGTCCATTGTTTATTTTATGACAATTACCGAACTGATATTTTTGTATAGTTAGTGCTCGATTGTGAATGAGTGTGTGTGAAAGTTTGTGCAATGTTTCATTTACTTTGAACTACCGAGTGAATAAAAAGTAACACAACTCATTTTTAGAATCTATCACAAAATATTTCTAAATGTTAAGATTTTCTGTTTTTACGATTTTATGCATATGCAAGTAAAGATAGTTTGTTCAATGTTTTGTGCACTGTTATTTTGTATTACAGTTTGTGTATGCGAGTTTATGTTTTGAGACAATGTAATATCGCACACCTTTTGTTTAATATATTGTGTTTTAAATACATGTTGCATTTTTGCATGATACAAATACTTTTCTTACTAACCTAACCTTTACTAATATTTAATTTTTTTTTTTTTAATTTTCTTGTGCTGCTTGGAAATGTTCATTACAGATCCTATAAGTAAGTATAGTGACTCGGATAATAACGGTAAATATTTTTGGACAAAATTAATTAGGTATATCTTTTTCTGATTTTAATAGCACTCAGTACTAATGGTACTAAAATTACAAGTCTCGTTTTACAAGTGCTGTTAAGAATGTAACCTCTGTTACACAATCAATAAAACAGCGATGTAAAATGCAAACACTTCATTATATACATCTTTGAACTTTAGTTTTCCATTTCTTTTCTACATAATCACCATTTAAATTTATTCCATAATAGCAATGGACCAATTTAGAAATTACTTCTTCATAAAACTCTGCCACTTGGGATTTTAGCCAGCTTGTTACATTTTTCATTATCATCAAAGCACTGTGACTCAAGCCATTCCTTCATATACACGATTAGGTGAAAATCACTTGCAACCAAATCCAAGCTATATGGCAGATGATTAAAGCGTCCCATTTAAATTGATGCAACATATCGTTTGTTTGCTGAGCGATAGGACGAGCATTGTCGTTCAAAAACAGGACATCATGTTGGCAAACTATAGCATTCTTCTGGATGGCCCTTCTTAGTTTTTTTTTAAAGTCTCACTATAATATTGTAATTGGTTGTTCCATAAACTCCACAAGCAATATTCTTTTTAAATCCCAAAACACGGTTACCATAACCTTCCAGGCAGACGTAGTTTGCCGGGTTTTTTCTTTATTTATTTGATGAAGCAGTATGATCCCATATCATCAACTATTGTTTTGTCTCAGTATTTACGTAAAACACCCAATTCTCATTTAACTTTTCTGTGAATGTAGATTTTGTATGGATTGGAGACACAAGCTCACCTTAGAAAGTGAACAGTGTTCACGAAATATTTCAGAACTTTAGTGTTTTATTGTGTTTTTCTATTTGTATACTACCAAGGACCAATTTCCGTGGTAAGTTTGCGTCTTCTATCCGTACAAAATCTAAACATAATACGCTATGTGCCTTATTAAACTGTAACCTTTTCTATGACTATCTCATTCAAAGCCGTCAAAGAAATTTGTGGGGACTACAAATGGCAACGTTTTTCCTTATCGTAAATGTTTTTTTTCTCCTACTTTTAAACAAATTAACCCACTGACTCACAACACCTTATTGTTATTGTTATTGTTATTGACTTAGTTACTAAAGAAAACCAGTTGGTAGGTACCATCACGGTACTAACCTAGCTTCATCAGCACACAGTTCACGATGGATGACTTCTTCTGACAAATGTTTCCATCAGAAATCTTATCACAGCACACATTTTATAGTGTTCCCTATAACTGCACTCATTATATAAAGCTGTTATAGGCAAATTAATGACAGCATGACCTTCCCATTAATGTATCTGGACACATTTTGAGCTACTGAACAAGTCACTGCAAGAATGATGCCGATATTCCTACTACTTTCGTACTGCACGAAAACGGTGGTTACTTTCTGAACGGCCGATCTTTGCCATATTATTTAGGTATACATAACGTTTCAAGTAGATCTCTGTATTATAAAATTTTGGACAGTGTTTGTAAACGTATAAGTTTGTGTCTATGTGTTGCAATTGAAAAATGTGAATTTTCTGTGGTTATAAAGAATGAAAAACTATTAAGGACACTGAAAACAGAGTTAAATTGTAATCTGCTGTTTTGATATAGAGTCAGACATTTTGTGCAGTGTTTTTACAAAGTTATTATTATTAAACTGTATGAATGAGACAATTCGTGATCAGTTGGTATTCAATTTGGAAATGAGATGTCAAGATTACTCTTCAATTTCTTACAAATATATATTGTTTGCAATAAAAGCTAATATGCAATATAATAACAGGAAAGAAAACTAATAAAACACGATATTTAGTAAATTCTACTTTTTATTGAGTCTTGCCAACCGTGGTTTTGCTAGTGACGGCATTTACGAGACAGGTTGCCTTTTAAATGCCATCAATGGCGAAACCATGGTCAGCAAGACTCAATAAAAAGTAGAATTTACTAAAAATTGTGTTTGCAGTTTTCTTTCCTGAAAATGAAGTTCTACCAAATACCGTTGGTCAGTAGTATAAACCGCAATATAATAATGTTTGCTTAGTAACAAGATAACTCTAGCATGAGAGTTACAAGGAATGTGGTTGGAGTAAAATAGGATATTGATTTGATTTATTAATCAATTAATTTATAAATGAGGTTATAATTTATAAATAATCAATTGACTTTATGTATTCTACTATGATTCATGCTGTTAGAGTATTCGAAGGCTGGGGGGAGGGGGTCTTTAGTTTATGTTCTTTTCTTCCTTTTTTTTTTATAAGATAATTAGCTGATGGCCCCAATTTCACCTGGGGATAGTTGAAATAGTTTTATAAAGAAATGATTTTTTGAACACAACCCTAAATGGTGATGATATGGAAATAAATTAATCCCAAATTAATACAACAACACACCAATTTTGATCAAAATCGACCTATAAATAACAAAGATATGATGCTTGTTTTAGGGATAAAAAACGCTCTTGGAGTGGAACATTTTCAAAACTCTTTCTTAGTGCATGTCTACAGACCTACCCAAACCATGTTAAAATATTCATAGCTCTAGGCTTCTTGGATCCAGAGATATGCTTTAGGCGTAAAAACAGTGGCGGCGGTAAGAACCCGCGGGCCCCCCCGCAATTTGTTCATCGGGCCCCCCTCTCCCAATAATCTTTCCCGGGTGTTTATCTTTTCGCCGGCTGGCACCGGTGAGTCACCGCGATGCGCGACGTAGCAATAGCTGCATTACTTATCTGCCAACGGTAAACAATACACATACATCGTATCATGACATTAAATAATAAATACTGCTCTCTAAAAAATAATGGTTATTGCCGTTTTGGATGCACGATGCACAATCCTGTCTGAAGACATTTTACGGTACCTTATTTTAGTAATTTCTTGACAATACTCAAAAAAATATTGTTATGATAGGGGGGCCCGTGTGGTAGGGCCCGTCGCGGGTCGGGGTCCTGGTAAAATTTCTCGAAAAATCCTGGTCAAGGCTCGCGGGCCCCTCCAGTTCGCGGGCCCCCCCGCACCACAGTCCCACTCACCATGGCCCCCCGCACCACGGCCCCCCGCACCACGGCCCCCCCGCACCACGGGCCCCCCGCACCGCGAGTCCGCTATCGCCGCCACTGGGTAAAAAACACCCTTGGAGTGGAACATTTTCAAAACCCTTTCTTAGTACGCATCTACAGACCTACCTCAAACCATGTTAAACAATTCATAGCTCAAGGCTTCTTGGATCCAGAGGTTTCGTGATCAGTCAGTGGGTTTTGACTTATATATATATATATATATATATATATATATATATATATATATATATATATACGATCTAGAGATCTTTTTTGCCTTTAAACAACAAGAAACAGAAGAAAAAACTCATAACTAATATTTTATACACTAAATGTATAGATTACGATCAGGACTATCGATTGAGATCACAACAAGCATCATAATTCTTTCCCGAGTCAGAAGTTACACAGCGTGAAAGTTTTCAGAGGTGGGGAAACTATCACAAAATGTTGGCATGCTCCATCCAATCCATCCTGTATGACACTAGGTGAAACAAAATCCTTGATTGTTTAATCACCATGTTTTATTTGATATCCAATGTAAATAGTTTTTGAGCAACAACAATAACTGTATCCCTTCATTTCGTTATCAGGTTTTCTGTAACCCCTAGAAAATTTAATTACATATTTCACATAAAAAATGAAAGCTTCAATTGTTAAACTCATTTGACCACTATCCTGAATACTTTATGTCAGTATTAAACAACAGTTGTCTGATGATGCTTAAGGGTGAAACATACATGGGGTAATAAAGCTATGCTGAGGTAAAACATGAAGATTTATAAAAACCGACTGTATTGAACAATTGAGAAAGTTAAATGGTAAATAATTGTTTCGTTTATTTTTTACAATTACCAAAGAAATATTTGTAGGCCTACTAACTTTATTGCTAAATAATTATATTTTCATTTCTTTATAATTACCAAAGAAACAATTACAGGCCTACTGACTTTGATTGCTAAATATTTTTTTCCTCTATTCTTTACAATTAGCAGAGAAATATTTGTAAGCCGACTTATTTGATTGTATATTTCAGATACGTAAAGCTCCGTTGGCTAAGATGGAGGATCTTGAACAACTAGAGGTCGCATGACATCACTCGTAAAGTCTCGTTGGATCGTTGTACAGAGAGAGGAATCAATAATTCACTCATTTAGCTATATTTTTATAGAAATATTTAACATTCCAATTGTTTTCCTTCAGTTTTGCGATGCTTATTATTCTATTTTGTTCATTAGGTTTGTTTTTCACCGTGCAATGATATTAATTCTTTTGCTGTTAAGAATTTTCCCGCAAATATATTTTGTTACACATTTTTTATGGTTAGTTGAGCCGATGTATGGTATTTATTTTTAAGCTAAATGTTTTTAATTATCATTTCATTTAATGGTCAATATAAGATGAATATATTCTATAAGTAAATTGTTAATAATAAAAATGCAATTTTATAAATTGATACGAAATATACTTAAAACTAATGTGGATATATGTAAATGGATAGTTAAAAATTGTATGTCCAAAGGTTTTATTTTAGAGGCATCTAAACGTTTTTTTATGAATAATTGTCAGTTTGTTTCAACAAACATATATGTAAAATAATACTGCTGGTTTTACGTGTTATTGTAATAAATAATCTGTCTTAATTTTTTAGTTTTTTCATTTTTTGGTTAATTTTAATAAGTGAAACAAGTATTTTTATAGTTTTGTTAAAGATGTAAAATTTAACCCTAGAACTGTTAGGCTTACAACATCAACTGACAGTTTCAATTTGGCCGTTTTGCAGGTTTATTTTTAGAAAATTAGTAAAATCTATATATTCTAACCTAGCTTTATGTTGTCTAACATGGTTTTTATTTTTAGAAATCTGTGGAATATGAATTGCGATGATAAAAATTGTTTTCATTCTAGCCTCATTGTTTGCAAATTGTGATGTAAAAAACAATATATCATATTTTGCAGAGTTTCATGGTTTGCAAAAACATTTTTGGATACAGTGACAAATCTAATACTAAAAATGTTCTTTACTGCAGAATAAGAAAAAATTTAGTTAGAAGACGTTTTGTAAATTTCTATAAAAATAACTGAATTCATGAATGTCAAGAAAAAATTGACATTTATGTATAATCCCTGAAGTTATAAAAGTCTGACATATACTTGTAATTCTAATAATACACTAGTAATATTATACGAAAAGAACAAAAGCATTACTGTCTTAGGCAGTAGTCAACATATTAATCTTATAAACACAACCGTAAAACGATAGTTAATTTTGTAAATATATAAAACCTTCACCCACTAAATATCATTCATTTTGACATATTGTGATGTTGTAAAACACAGGACTACCTTTGTTTTGTTATTTAGTTAATATGTAAATAGTTTAAAATAGAAATTGTATACTAAAAGATCTTGAAACACACTTAAAGGAAGCTAAAATAAACTTAGTTTTACTGAAATAATAACAATAAACAAATACTAAACATGACCTCACAAACCAAACTTTATATAAGGGCCTAGTCCTAAGGGAAACCAGTCAAGTTGTAATAGAAACCTTTCTAATAAATAATAATCTAGAAATGATCCCAAGATAAATAACATGCAAGTAAGAAATCGTAAACATTTTAGAGTCAAACATGAATATGTTTTGACTAGAGGCCATTTTGCAAATTCCAATGACGTCATGGAAAACACGCTAAACCAATCCAAATACGTTTTATTATAACAGCTGAGATAATAGAAATAGATCCAATGCAATTGCTTAACGTATACTGCAAATGTAGAATTTTGAATGGTAAAAAAAGAAAAAAATCAAATTAGTTTATAATAAATAATATAAAGAATAGATTTAGAAATTTAATATATATATATATAACAAAATTTAAATAACTAGAAAGGAGATGGAGTGTTAATTGTTGTAAAATTTAAAATATATAAATAGGTTATCTAGATTATAAATATCTAAGAAAAATTAAAGAACGATGCCTTTTTGCCGGACAACAATTGGGATTCCCATTCTTGCTGTCATTGAAGGCAGATCATTTTCTCTGCCTCCTGTTGTAAGAAAATTAAAATTATATTTTGGGAGATAAAATAATATAGTATGCAACTTTTGCAGGGAAATATCAATAGTTATTAGAAGAAAGAAAGAAACTGATAAGTATTTCATATGTTAGAAAATAATCTTTGAACCTTTTACTATTGATTGGTTTCAGAATTGAACAAAACTAACTAAAGTTTAATCAAAAGAAGACTAGAAATAGTTAAAAAGTTTTGATCATCTAAAATATACGATTGTCATTTGTGTTTTCACTTTTCTAAAATAGATAATTGCTGGTTTCAGAGATTTGATCAATTTTTGCTAATATAACCCTTGTTATGTTATGAAGAAGTTAACTCAGTCCAGCCTGTTAAACTAAACAAGTTTTAGGAGTTTAATAGGACCTATTATGTTTAGATTGTGTATGGATAAAAGACACAGGCTTACTTTGGAAAGTGGTCTTTGGTATTATCTAGTAACTGTCTCATCAATTGGTCTCATCAATTGGTCTCAAAATCTTGAGAACCCCTTAACCTTCTATCTTAGATAAATCATCTTTTTTCCTCTCTCAATAGGCTTACTTTAAATTAATATAATTTAAAAAATAGAATAATAACCATAACAAAAATAATAAAACATCCGTCTGTGGTTCAACACTCAACACAGATCCATCCTCTCCAACCATATTATAACAATTTAACTTTCTTTTTTGTATTCTGTACTGAATGAGAAAGTGAACAATGTTTACGAAATATTTCAGAACTTTAGTGTTTTATTATGTTTGTCTATTTGTGTCCTATACTAGGTAATAACAAAGACCATTTTCCAAGGTAAGCCTGTGTCTCCTATCTTATTACTAGTTTATTACACTTCATATTTTACATATTGTTGGCCTAGTGACATTTCACCCTTGACAACCCTTGAAGCTGTAATAAGGGGGGGAAAAAAGCTCTACACGCTTGTCATTGTGACTGGGCACAGGTAATTTTTTTGAAAGTCAGAAATTATATTTTTATGTGCAATATCTTTGTAATTTTTTATCTATAACCCACAGGGGCTCGTAGTAAGTACGGGCGTAGTAATCCTGAGGGATCGTAGCGATCTATATTGTTTTTCATTTAGTCTTAGGTTAGATTCCTTTTTCATGTGATATCTCTTGACCAACAAATATCTGATGCCATTAGAATATTCAAAAGCTAGGAGTCTTTATTTTGTTCTTTTTTTATTAGGTAATAATGACCGAGAAATTTTTCGCCACTTAACAATTGTTCATTATATTTTTGAGGTTAGTTAGGGCTTGCATGCATAATTAATTGCAAATTTTGATCATGTTGAAAAGTTACTCGAAGTTATGGACTAATAAACTTTTTTTTAAATTGCCTACAGTTTAACAATTTTTTGTTTGGTATTTCTGAATTACAAAAAAATTTTATATGGTCTCGCAAGTTTACCTCATAGGCCTACTAAAGTTTAAGTTTATCTTCATTTTTATACCACTATCATATTTATGTTACAAACGACGGCTAAAATTATCAATCCTCCAGTTGATGGAAGCAATCGACTAATAAATGTTGTTCAAAAATTTGTCAGTATTGTAATAAAATACCTTGATGTTAATTGTAACAAATATAAGAAAAATATATGTAGTGACGCTTGACCTTTATCGGGCAAACAGGTTCCCGTCACTTTTTAATGGTGGGGGAAGCGAGTGAGTTAGTGTTCCGCCGTCCTTTTGTCAGTGTTTCTAGACAATGTATTACGAACAACGTGTAATCAATTATATGTCGTACAACATCGGATATTGTTTAGTTAGTAGTATAGCGATTTGTTAATGCCTTGTGTAGTGTTGTTGCTGTTGTTATTAATATGTAATTGAACCAAAACAGAACAAAAATTGGCAGTAAGAAAATTATTCACAGCCAGGCATGAGAGCTGATAAGCAATATTATTAACTTTATGAAAAGGGAGGCACAAGAATGTCCAATATTATTGACAAATGTGCAAAAAGAGTTGCCCAGGCCACAGGTGTGTCCCGTATGAGTAGTCAACGAATAATTAAAGAAAAGAAAATTAATAAAGAAACTCAGCAACTTTTTTCGACCCTTAGTAAACGATGTCCGAGGAAAAAATTTAAATCTGGATTAGATGACTTTGACAAGTGTGTTGTTCGTAGGTGTATAAATGAATTTCACCTTACTCACAAGCAACGTCCAATCTGGACAGAAGGGTTGTGATCACCATGAAGCAATGACTTGCGACAAATGGTTAAGAGAGAAATTAATACCTAAGAGTGTACATTATTTTTATAACACATATTATAATTAATTGTGACAGTAAGGAAACATAGGTGTGGAACACCTTTTGTCAAATGGTTATTCATTTCAAAATACCGTATAGTTAGTGTTGATGAATGGCGGGGTGGCAGGCATTGCAGTGTACAGTAGACATTTCCCCTCAGCGGACTGACCTCCCTCCAAGCGCCACCACATAACAAATGAGCTAAGTTTAAATTATTAAACTATTAATTCAAAACATTAATCCCAACTTTCTTCCTGTCATTTTCATCTTCCATCACAACACAACAAACCAATGTTTTTGAAATGCACAATATATAATTCACTGCAAAACTGAACAGGTTGTTTCCCCCACTACATCAACTGGACCAGATATGACTGCGCATCTCAATGACACGTGTTATACTACATCTTACTTTATGTTTATATAATACCTAAAAACATTCTATGTATAAGAAGTCCTCTGAGCCACTTTGTTCGTATAGGAGATAACTAATACGTCTGAAACTAAATAGCCTGTGCAGGCTAGTTTAAACTTCACGTGAAAACCTGAAAACAAACACTGTCGATTATTAGTTGTGAACATTAATAGTTTCTCCAACTTAATTTTTTGCTGTGAAAATCTTTGTAGTTTTCAGCCAAGCTTGAGTTTAGGTTACAGTTTGAATAGGACCCTATATTGTCAAGCTTAAATCTATTGATGAAGGTGTCAGGTCTATATTAGACGTCAAAAGAACATTCCATACAATCTGAAAAATTGGAGTTAGCTAGAAAAAGAAGAGTGATCTTGTCCTAATTTTGGTCATATCTTACAAACAGACAGCAGTTTGTCAAAATTGGTTCTTCAGAAAGAGTATAGTCAGCGACTTGTGGTGTACCTCAAGGATGAGTACCAAGTCTGATGTTATTTCTTTTATTTATTAACAACCTGTTTACAGGACCATTCAAAAGCATTATAACTTAGATTTAAATGTAAATGAATTACAAATGAAAATCCAGATTGACCTATAATTTTTGGAGTTTATGGTAGAGTTATAATAGATTTTTTTAAATATAAGTAGAAAATATTTTTAAACTTTTCCATTTCAAATTCATTTAAGTTAGAATTATCCCTTGATGTTGGCTCCAGTAGTCATGTTAGTGGCTGTAATGTCATTACTCAAAGCAAGTAGAAACGTTTTTCAGCAAATAGTTCACACATAATACACACCCTTTAATTTAAAGTTCATCTATTTCATTCACTCGTCATGGAATTTAAATTAGTCTTTATTCGCTAATACCAGCTAATTAATAAATAACTCTGTGCAAATTTATTGTCAATTTTAGTATGTGTATTTTACTGTTGACAAGACTATACAAGAAAACAAGACGCATGGATGTGTTGATACAAATGGCAAATTTGGAGAAGGGATATCGCTTCGTTTTTCCTCACTGCGGATCTTCCTATTTCGTTTGTGTTCTGTAACGAACTAACTTTGTAAATCTAATATCTCAAAATCAAGCTATATCTCTGTAAAAGAAAATTTAGTTCAAGAATAGTTTTGAAAATACATAAAAATGTGTTTTTTTATTAATTTAGTTTCCAAGTGAATCTGCTTTTCATGTTGGCAATATCTAAACAGATGATATATACATATTACATAAGAGGTGTAGATAAGATTGGTTTAAAGAGTTTTTAAGTTAAAATGTGTGGACATCAAAAAAGTTAGGGGAGACTTCAAAATGATGGTGAGATTTATTAAAACACATGTCTTTCGTTTTACGTATTCCTACATGGAAAGTTGATTCACAGCTTTTTTTTTTTCTTTTCTTCCATATGGTCTAACACCATGTGGACTGTCAATCTGAAAAATCTGTCAGCCATTTTCTGTTTTTACAAACACATATTTATATCTTTGAAAACTGATATGATATTAAGTGAAGTATTGATATACACATTAGAAAATTAAGACTTGTAAATTTTCAAAATGGCGGATGCTTAAAATGTTTTATGTAGAATATTACAAAAGCCATATAACTTTATATCATGTAATTTAAAAAGGGGGAGGGGAAGGAATTAGTTGTCAAAATCTGCTGTTTTGATGTAACAAAGTTTGAAAAAATGAAATTTGAATTTTAACTAATTTTTACCACTTGATATCTTGGTGGTGTCACATTTTTGTCTAATTTCCCTTAAAGTATTGCACATTCATTGATAGTTTTAATAACCTACGCAAGGTGTTTAGCTAAAAAAATTAAAACATTTTCTACCAATTTTTAAAATATAAAATGTCATTTTTTAGATTAAAAACAGGTAAATCTTTACTTACAAAGACGATCAGGTTGTGAGATTATAAAATATATAACTTCCTAAATGCCTAAAATAATAAGAAAAATATGTTTTTTTATATAGTGATCGATGAGAAACTTGAAATTATATTAATTTTAGAACAGCATGAAATTCTTACTACCCCTATATGAATTTTATGACTTTTCTGGAGTTGGCATACCTTTTTAACAGGGTTTTCAATACATTTATTTGCTATGAGACCTTTTAGGCTGTGAATTATGGGGAAAAGTCTTAACTTATTAGCAGATTTTGCATGTTAACAAAAACTTTTTTTTAATGTCCAAATAGATTTTAACTTTGATTTTTTTGTGCCACATACTTGCTTCCAATATTTCAATTAGAACTGAGATTTTACTGCCCTATGTACTTAAAATTTTAAGCATTGTATATTTTATAATGGTAGCTTTTATTTGACACATCTTTGTCCACCAGTATTTTAATTTAGTTATGATATAAATAATTTATTATATGATTGTATATTTTTGTGTAAGCTTATATGTATTTCTGTTATATTTTTGCTAAATTCAAACAAAAAATACACTGATACTGTTGGTGGTGGTTTAGATTTTAAAATAGTTATGAAATAAAGAGTGCCTAAATAAACTAAACATAGATGGAGTTCTACAAATATTTTAATAATTATATGATACACTAACTGCTTTGTGATTTATTTGTGCTTGAAAATGTAAATTAATTTAAACTGTTAGATTTTATTTAAATAACATTTTTTGTTAAAAACTGTTAAGATATGTTTACATGTTATGTAGACAATAAATTTATGTAAGCAATTTTAGATTTTATTATATAATGATGTAGTATTATGTAATTTTATAATAAAAAGCACATTTTATTGTGGAGTTATAAATTCATAGCTTCATTGTTTATTTAACCTAACTGAACAAGTGGAAAAAAAAATCTGTATTGTGTTGTTGTTTTATTCTCACCCAGAATGCACTGTATGTAGCCATTTCTAGTAGTACCGGTTATAGCCACGAGTGACTATAATGATTACAGGGTTAAATGACAACCAGTTTAGCCAATGGAGTTGTTTGACCTTTTTTCCCAGCTTGTTATTTTAGGTTGTAATTTTATTGTAATTATGTATTTTAAAAGGTATATTTAAAAGAAAAATCGATTTTTAAATTAAAATTTAAACGCATTTAATATTACTAGTTTGTTAACGAAATGATCTATTTTAAAACAATTTAATATAATTTTTACCTGTTATGTTGCTATCACTGATTTCAAGTCATTTTTTTTTTTATTTCTACGAGAGCCTGATGGAAGCGTGTTTATTAGAAGTTTTGTTTAATTTTACCGGGGCAAGACTTAAAACTAACATAAGGAAAGTGGCTTTTAAAAATTTAAGTGTTGTGTTTGTTTGAGATGAGCGAAAATGGTTGCAAACATTTAAGTAATTTTAAAGTTGCAAAAGGAACACAACCATATCGAACAATACACTCATTCTTTGTTGCCAGTACTACTCAAGAAGCCCGCAGGAGAAAGGTCTGTTTACTAATTTTTCCCTAGTAAGAAAAAAAAAAAATTATAATCTTTTTCTGTAACGAAATTTGTTACAACGAAACACTGTTGATGTATGATTCTTAGAACTTAGATTGTAGTATTAAAAAAAATTTTTTTTAGGTTAAGTTCAATTAAAAAGTTGTTTACAGAAAATCTTTATCGGACAGATCATACATACATCATCAAAAGGAATAGGAGAAACAAATTTGAAGTACCACACCCGGCCGCCTCCGGACCTGACGTGTCATAAACAGGAAACCAAATTCTAGAACTTTATTTCCTTGAGGCTATTAAATTTATAGGTATCGAAAATGTAAACAAGAAATTATATTCGTTTAATATTGTAGGTCTTATAATGGATTCTGTAAAATTGTTTTTACAAATTTGATGACTGCATTCAATTTTTTGGACGTAATTGAGTTTATTTATAGATTTGCAATAAACTGTAATTAAAAATACTTTATATAATTGAGATCTAACCTAAAAATTGGAAAAGTTTAGGATTGAAGCCTCATTTTATTTTTATTGGAAATTAAAAAAGCTATTTATACATTACCATGATTTATAAAATAAAATATGACTAGGTTACTTGAAAATTTAAATTTGTATTTGATATAATATACTCTACAAATGAGTAATAGAGCATATGTAACCTAGGCCTAACTGCTATAATGGTGGGGGTGGGTTTGTTTAGGTCAAATTTATTTACCTGCTAGATTTTTAAAAAATCTTTTAATAATTGCTGAACTCGCGCTAATAATTTTGCTTTTGTATCTTGTCTACCTTGATACAGTAATTATTTTGTTTTTATTAGGCCTACTTTCATCTCTCTTACCACAGGATTGCATCAACATTTTATATAAAATGCAAAACATTTTCAAATCTGTAAATTGTTTAATTACTGAATAACAATATTGAGTGTTACAGATAGTTGGCAACAATTGTTACAGGCACTAAGCTGTTATTGTTACACATGCAAGAGAATTGATGTGCATCTCCATTCTTGCTTTCACTGTATTTTTTTTGGATGTTCTTCTCGAGGACATATTCAAGACCATGCTAAAGCAAAGAAACATTTTCTAGGTAGGTTTGTCTTATAGAAATAATTCATTTAACGTTTCCTCATTATTTTAAATAGAGTTTGATTTATTTTTAATTTATAAAATTACTGTAAAATAATAATCTTGATAGAACATTTATTTTACTCATTTAAATTGTTTCTAGCCTATTTCTAACAGGGTCACATGGAATGGACTTGTTCATCCAGAATACTATACTTTGAACAGAACTTATAAAACAATAAAATCTTGAGTAAATAATTTCAAAATGTGACTCGAATAATTTTTAATGTTTTTTAAAAAAAAATATAAGTCCTTTAATTTATACATAAGTTTAGGCCTAGTTAATTTTTTATGAATTTGTAACTAGTATTTAATTTAGTTTATAATCAACCAATAAGTACCCCCTAGAGACAAAATTTGAAAAAAATTTAACTGCACTATATAACTGTAGAAGTATTGCAAACTTATCGCTCACTATGGGAAGTTTTAGTTTAACATGTCAGAATCATAATATTATAAGGAAAGTATAAATGGTACTATCTGGAATGAGGTGGATGTTTTTAACTGTTTATGTGTATGCCAAAGCTGAAGTAGGTGATGCTCGGTCTCCCATTCACAGGGATAAAGGAAATTTACTGTAATTAATTAATAAGGTGGCATTGCTTTTTGTATCTATTAAATATGGAAGAAAAAAGAAAAAAAAAATTATCGGAAGGGAGGTATTTTTATTCCTGTTTCAAATGATTAATATAAGTCTGTAGATAATTTCTAAATAAATTAATATGATATTACAACTTACCATCGTCAATAGTCAATTATTGTATAGTTTAAAATGAGCCGTTTCAGCTATTATCAGGTTTATTATTGGAGAAACTTGTCATGACTGAATAGCCTAAATGGTGGTAGTTTTAAACTATACAACAATTGACTTCATATTGTATAGTTTAAAATGAGCCGTTTCAGCTATCAGGTTTATTATTGGAGAATCTTGTCATAACTGAATAGCCGAAACGGCGGTATTTTTAATATATACGACAATTGACTATTGAAGACGGTAAGTTGTAATATCACACTAATGTAAACAATAGTCGTAATGGGGACAAATAAAATAAATTATACAGTTTCTTACTTCTTAGTACGTGCATCCAGAGTCACAGGGCTCTGACATCACGATTAATCCCGTACTACCCCGTAGCCGCTACCAGCAGAAACTTATTCTTTAAGATTGATGAAATACAGACCAGTTGTTCATGGTGTTCTTGAAGCAGTTCTTAACTTAGAGCGAATTGGGTTCCAGGGGTGAAGCTGATTCGTCCACGTTTGTGCCCCTGGATAAGCGTCTGTTAGTCGTGAACCGAACATCAGCATTTGCCTTTAAGGCCCATCAAATGCAATTAACAAGTTTAAGACCAAAATTATACAGTTTATAATTTTTCTTAAATTTTTATATTATAATTTTTTGCGTTGCTTGGGTTTTAAAAAATTTTCAACAATTTGTTAAAAATCAGCATTTCAGTGAAGTCATAAATATTCAGCTGCCATAATAGCTTTGGGGCTCATTTATAGTAAATATGGCCATGATTATCCGGAAGGACCCTAGCTGGATTTACACCTTTCTTCAAATTGTCTTTCGTCACATTAATTCTTATTGTTACTTTACAAATATTAATTGTGTAACAATAATCATAATAACATAATCTAACAAATTAAAATTTAATGAATTAAAACAAATATATGGACACTCTATCAAAACTTATACATAATTACACATTTACATTAACAAAAACTTGGACCAACATAAATAGTATGGTCACTGTCATAATCAAACTAAAACAATAAATGTACAAAACAATTTACACTAACAACGTAATAAATAACTAATATACCAACATAAATTCATGGACAGTATAGACTGAACTGAATAAAGTAGAATTGATGAATTTTACCACTATGAAGCTCACTCTAGAATAGAAGGACTTTGACAAGAAAAAAAAAAATCTTCGGCTTATTTAATATTTGTAATAATTTCCCTCAACTCTTGTAAACTATGGGAGTTTGTTAATAAGATTTACTCCGGTTTGTGGGTGCAGCTTTCTAAAAACATTACGTCTATACCACAACAAATCTGCTCCTTTGGAATTGTGATTATGAATATTTTTATTATACACTGGTTTAAATTAAATCAATAGTTAAATCTAGAGGTGAACCAACCTGTTCTTTTATTAACATATTTTCACCTGCAATAGTTCCGATCTCAAAACAGTGTAATTAAACTGTTGCAAAACAACAGTTTATGAAAGAGCAGTTTTTTGAAGTCCGTTCAATTTTTCTATGACATTATGGAATATACGAGATAACATATAATTTCCATTTAATAGAATACCAGATGTCCCATGAAGAGGTCACTATTTTTGAATTAATATGCCGGACATATGGAACACTACAAAGTACAAACTTAACACTTTACTTGTGCACATTATAATACTCTCGAATTTCTTCTTTTTTTTTGGTCAGTCGAAAGAAAATTTTGGAATAACAAAAAACATTAATCTTCTGGATAGAACCACTTCCTCCCACAATGCAATTAAAATGTGCGTTGTCATCTGTTGAATCTCGATCTGCTGTTGTTTTGATAACACACAACAATGAAACAATTTGATAGTTGTGTTCAATTAGTTTATTTGTCATATCTAACCTCGAAACAATGAATTTTTCAATTAAAGTAAAATGTTGTTCTTGGTCTTTTGAAAATGAATATGAAAAGATGTTTTCAAAAATCCCACCTAAATGTAGTTCCTCCAACAACGAAATCAATTCATGAATAGAAAATCCACATATCTTACGAAGAGGGCTTCAAATCAAAGGATATAACTGTTTGGGCTGCCGCACCAAGAATGGTGTTTTATCGTATGACATATCCTTTCAGGCTGGAGGCAGATACGCATCAATATTAACTGATCACATAGTTCCTCATCTTACTCAGCCGGAGGTGAGGGACGTTTTTCCAACAGGATAGAGCTCTTCCTAATTATGTTAATGTGGCCAAAGGAGTTTTAGATTGAGATCTTCCTAACTGTTGTATAGGTTGTGACGGCAACTTCATGGACTGGCCTCCAAGATCCCCAGACTTGATTCGCGATTTTTCCTACAGAGCGTTTTTAAATAAAACGTTTATTCTCACCCTATAGCAACAGATGATGAATTAATGAGGGTGATTGAGGGAATACCTCTGCAATTTTTCAAAAGTTCTTATGACTCTTTTTGTTTCGTTGCTATCAGTGCATAGCTATTGATGGACATCAATTCAAATAAAGTTCAAATTTGGATCATTAATAATTTATTATTGTTATTTTTCTTTATTAAGTTTTTATATATAGTCATGTTATCTGCAAATCAACATTTTGTAAATGTTATGGAAATAAAATAATTTTGGTGAAAACATACCTCTATTTTCTTATTCCGTCATTTTGTTTCGATTTAATCATATAAAAATGAATCTCAGGGTTTTTTTTTTTTTTAAATCTCTGTAACATAATTGTAGAGTGTCAATATTGTAGAGCGTTCCATATATCTGGCCTATGGGTGGCATACATTTTTTTTTTTTTTTAATATTGAAGATATATTCAATAGACTATATACAAAAATACTAACACAATATTCTTAATCTAAAAAAAAAGAAAACTATGATACAACAACCAAGCACACCACAAACACAGACAAACAACTGAAACACATCTGAAAATATTTAGAATTACCATTGATAGCAGATCACAGTGGGAGAAATCTCACCGAAAGATTGGAAGTAGTTTAACATTTTTCTGTTGTGGATATTAGGTAGCTCTGTTGTGTTTCGAACTTGTAACAACCAGTGGCGGATCTAGAATTTTATTTTGGAGGGGGCTGAACAGGGGAAAATTTTGTGAAAGGACTTTCATATAATGAAGCGACCAAAACAGTAGTTTAACGTTGTTTTATGGAGTAAAAACGTGTGTTTCATATTAAAGGTTTTCAGGATGTTTTGTTTACTAATTTACTAATGAAATACATTTAAGTTAATAAAAGGCAGATTAAAAATGTGAAAAGGATTTATTTTTAAGTACATCATACATTTAATATTTCAGAGTAGTTCTACTGGCTAGACATGAATAAATAATGACGGGGACACAGTTGGAATTTTTGTTTGGAGACTTGGAGTGATGGTCTGAGAACTAACACTGTCATTGTCTTCATCACTAGTCGCTGTAAAGGAACCGCAAACGCCTTGTGTGCTTTTGAGCAAACTTTAAATTTTCTTACAAAACATTTTTTAAAGGTTTTGGGGGGGGGCTTCAGCCCGAAAGCCCCCCCCATAGATCCGCCACTGGTGACAACACCCTTGCAGGCACAACAGTTCTATAGCGGAACAGTTCCAGCCTTGTAACGTTTTCACATGTACAGTTCCTGTTATTTTGAGTCACCTCTAGTTAGATCCCTCTGTTTCGTCTTTCCTATCAGGTGTCTCTTGACCAACTCTTGTTATCTTTTCCCCCTGACTCTATAGAGTACTTGAGATTAGGGGACTTTATTTTTTAAATTTTATTTGGTAATGATCGCCGAGAGATTTTTTCCCTTTAAACAATGCATTTAATTTCTCCAAATTGAGTTTTAGAGATAGTTTTTAATATGTTTGATTGTAGGAAATGAATGTTCACGAGCGCAGTTTGTCATGGCCATATTTAGAATAATTCAAAGGGTAATGTCTATATTCAGACAGAATTTTGTACGTTCCCCTTCAACAATACAATTTTGTATTTTCTTCAACAATACACAGAAAATATGAGAAATATTAAACAATGTTCTCCCCAAAAAATTTGATCTCTCAATTTTTAATATCAAAATTATGCGCCCCTCATCTGCCTAATGGAAAATATAGCACTGATAATGGGAGTTGATCTAAATTCTCAAAACTTGTGTATTAAACTTTATATGTTGACAAATGTCAATTAAATTATACCCATAAATATTCACTCCTTAATGCCTTTGGCATTAAATAAATAAATACAAATTAAATATAGATTATTTTGTATATTATTTATTATTAAAAACAACATCTTTGTTTTGCTATATAAATCCATAAATGTTTTGGTGTGTTTGAAGTACCGTCTTTTAAACATCAGTGAAGTAGGACCACTGCCAAAGGTGTAATGTAGGATGTTTTAAAAGTTATAATTAAAGATGTTATGTATTTTGATTTTTAGTGCCTCATGTTGGAGATAAAATTTTGCAATGTTAATATTTATAATAAAAGTTTGTACTTTTTTTTTTTTTTTTTTTTTTTTTTTTTTTTAAAGAAGTTCTCTTATCTCGGATTACTTATTTATTTAATGAAATATATCATACACAAACAATGTTAATCTACAATTTTAGTCATTTTTTTTTTTTTTTTTAATCTTTTAATACTTACAAAATTGTATTTATCGATTTTCTTCTGTTGTCCACATTTTGCGCACCAATACTTTTAAACTTTCATTGTTTTTTATTTTATGATTCCAGAGGATTCTCTTGGATTAAAATTTTCTAACTGATCAGCAATATTCTCTCCCCTGAGATCAAGACTGACTAAATGTCCTTTAATTTTTATACTTAAATTTAAAGGATAGGTTGGTTTATACTAAAACTGGGTCTTCTATCTTGAGTGTTAAATCTAATGTTCTGCAAGGCTCTGTTTTGGGCCTTATTCTGTTTTTAATTGCTGATAATGTCAAGACACATAATGTACACACATGACACAATTTTTTTATCGATAATCAATGATATCAATCAGTTACAACCTATAGTGAATTGTACAGTATCTAGTGCTTCTGAATGGTTTAAAGCTAATGAAATTTTTCCAAATTACAGGAGAGTGCAAGGAAGTGTTAAATTTTCTGATATTTAAATTGACAGACAACTGACATGGAGTTCATATATTGATTATAAACCTGCAAAAGTTATTTTCTTATTTAATAGGTTTTCCGATGTTATTGGTGAAGGATATTTAAGGAATGTTTATTCTTTCATTCCATTATGTAGGCTATTACGTTTTTGTATTGTGGGGAAACAGCTGCAGAATTAGAGTTGTACTAATCGTACTAAAGAAAGTGCTAAGAACTATGAGTAAGTCTCAGGAGAACATACTGTAAAAACCTCTGTATGTTTAAATATTCTAACGGTTTTCAATTTATACTTATATGTGTGCATGTTGATATCTGAGAATTGTTCATTTATAGTTTAATTGTGGAGATTTTACGAACCTTATCTTTGTTTATTGTTAATGTTGACAATGTCCACTGTACTAAATGACAATAAAAAAAATTTAATAAATTATAATCAACTTAGAAAATATTAAATTTTTTATCATTTATGTTTATTTAATACTTTTTAAACTTGCGTTTATTTTAATATTCAAAATCATTATAATTTTATTTATGTCATTTTTAATAATTCTAAAATTTTAGATTTCACCACATCCTGTGTCAACATTTCCTGCTGGAGATTCATTTTTTCTTTTATTTACACTTCTCCACCTCGCATACAACATTCAATATTTAATAAAAATTAAGAAGTTTAAATCAACTATTTAAAAAAATTTTTTTTTTTACTTTTTACTCATGAAAACACTACTTTGTATATTTTAAATCTTCTGAAAAAGTTTAATTTTATCAATCTGATTAATTAGGCGTTTAATGTACATTTATAACCTGTCAGTGTGTAATCTTTTGAAATAATTTTTGAAGTTAATTTGCTTAATCATTATAGCAGAGCTATTATTTAATTATTTTTGTATGCAATAACTATAAATAAATGGTTCTAAAAGATTATCTCTGTTTTTTAAATTTAAAAATGTTTCTAGCCTATCTAGGTTTAATCCAATTTAGGCCTATACCCTATTTTATCTCTCTGTCCATAACTGTACCATTTCAATCTAAACAATACTCATAGACCTAAATTGTTGAAAAATTTCTCCAGTCGGATTGAAGCATATTTCATAACATAACCTCTTTATTTGAGTTTCCATAAAGGTGATCATGATAGAATTTTATATTACAGCTTTTTTACTTTAGATATATATATATATATATATATATATATATATATATATATATATATATATATATATATCTTTAGTATAGTTTATAGAGAAAGTTATGTTATGAGTCTAAAAAAAATGATGTAGAGTATTTTGCAGATAAATCCATTTTGAGGTTCTCCGAGTCCAATAAAATTATTTTTGCAATTATCTCTGCAGTGCTCAACAGCCCAAACGCATGGACCAATTTTAATCAAATTTGAGGGTAACTGTCATGGGGGAAAAAAACAAAATTATTTAGGCCCTACTTTTGTATTAACAGCATACCTGCAATAAACCACAGTTCAGCGTTCAATCCATAGTTGCATTAGTACCAAAGATATCATTGTTTCTTTTGACAATAGCCTAATGTTTTATAATTATTTAAATAGCACAGTTATTAAATTATTACAAAAAGAGCGGTAACTTGACGTAAGCACTTTTTAGACATAACTAGTTTTAATATTCATTGTTTTGCCTTAGAACTACTTTAATTAATTAACATACCTTATTTCAAGTCTATAGTAGTTCCTTATATTATAGTATTGGCTGCATGTATCGCTGCTATAGGCAGCATCATCAGGTCAGGTAATAACATTAACACTTTGTTCACATACATAGTATCCCAATCTAACCCAGTTAGTGAACATGTGGCCAAAATACAGGGAACAAAACAATTTTTAACTTTTAACGAGAGCCGTTTCTGCACGATTATTTATGCTAGATCAAGATTTTTATATGTGTGTGATGTGTATGTGAACAAAATAGTAATGTTATTAGTTGGCCTGATGATGCTGCCTATGGCAGCAAAACATGTAGCCATTACTATAATATAAGGAACTATTATCGACTTGAAATAAGGTATGTTATATAACTAGTTATGTTTCAGGCGGAAAATGTTTAGCAATTAAGATGCACATGTATCATTATTTTATCTTTAAAATTTTATATATTAATCAAAAATTTACTTTGACATAAAAATAGAACACGGGTATCTAAAGAAACTATGCACTGAACACTGAATTTTAATCAGAATGTACCCAAAATTACTATTTTCTTACAATCAGCTATATAACGATTTTTATGAAATTTTGCTCGAATGTAGTCTCTAATAACACAAATAAAACATATTGGTTTATAAAAAAAAAAAAATCCCGGTTCATGAGTTATCAGTAAAAATCAACCTTGGAGCTGTTATAAAAGACGTAATACCTCAAAATCACCTCACTAGATTTCATTCAAATTTTAGTGAAATGTTAACGATTAATGACTCTTATCTGTGTTCAAAATCACAACTATAAAAATATTATGGATCAATAATAACAATTGGCAAAATATTCAAATTACCGCTGTCATTGAAAAATCTATTTTTTGCTGAAATACAATCTATTCTGAGGATATGTTTATGAAGCAAGTTTAGGCCCTATTTAAATAAGGATAATTGATTTTAAATTCAAATGCATATTACATAAAATAATTATACTTATTTGTAATTCAAATTAATAATAATTAACAGTATTTCAAAAGTTCATTATGAAGGAGGCATAAAATTGGCTTATATGCCAATAATATAACCTAACCTAACCTAACCCTATCTGTCCTTGCCTGCAGTGTACAACTTCATGGGATGTCTATTAGTACACAACCTACGATTATGCAAAATAACTTTGCTCTGTAAAAAAACTAATAGTATTTTTCTTTGGTATCTATTAAACATCCAAACACAAGAAAGTTCAAGTATATGTTAAAAGTAGGTATTTGTTAATACAAATTTTAACAAAAACTTCTGCATTTACTCTAATCTGATTTTACAAAGCTGATTTTAAACAACAATTTAAAAAAAAAGAGGTTGTAGAAGTGTCTTCATCTTAAGAAGTGTTTATAGAAATCATTAAATTATGATCTGGAATAACAGAAAGGGAAAAAAAAAAAATTATGATGTGAAATAACGGTAAAGATTCAGGAAATCTATTCCATTTTTACTCTTACTAACAAGTTCTAGACTTTTTCATGATGAATAGTTGTGTTGGGGTTTTATTTGATTTTAGGGACATGCGAGTAAGAAAGATAATGCAATGTTTTTACTCCTTTTATTTGAAAATAATTTATGTAAACATTTGTAAATAAATCTTTATAAATTAAGTTTTCTTTGTTCTAAATACAGCGATAGACTTATCCTACGGCAACATAATGTGCTTCCAATGCGGTGACTATGTGTACGATTCAGAGTTACGGCAAATAGCTATGGAACAAAGACAAAAAGCAGCGACATCATTAGGGATCTCAACAATTTATGAAAAATGGGAACCTACGAAAGAAGAAATAGAACTATTGAAATCAAATCCTCAACATCGGACAATAGTAAAGAATTCTACCTTAGGTAATGTTAACTATATCTTATACAACTACATTTATTTTGTCATTATTTTTAATAAAATATTGCCTAATTTTAGTACCTAAAACTGTATTACAGGGAGTGGCAAAAAGATGTGACGGTTTTCGGCATGGTGTAACTAAGCATGTAGGTGGTGGATGAAGTTGTGAAGGGGGATGATCTGTAGCTTGTTCGATGCCATTTCAGTAGCCATGGAGCTGTGGTCAGGTGTACACCGTGCTTAGTTAGTCTTGTGTCGTTGTGCAGCGTCATTCCGACAGTACTTTATTGTGGGTCGAAGAGGACATGTTCCATCATGGAACACAATATGTTATAGGTGAAAAACTTTAGAGCTACAGATTCAGCCTTTAAATGTAAGTCAACAGGCCATCCAAGGTCAGCCAGAACACCAGAGAATATTGAGTGAGACAAGCAGTGTTAAACAGTCCACAACGGCCAGCTCATGGACAAGCTATACTGCCCTACAAATGTCTGATCCCACGGTGAGACGAATATTGCGTTATGATTTGAATTTTCATCAATACAAAATGCTTATAGTCTCTCTTTTCTTTCTTTTTTTTTTTTTTTTTTTTTTTTTTTTTTACTGATCAAATCCTCAGGAAAAAGAAAAACTGATTTTCAACATTCCGTCTATTGTTGTCATTTGTACGTAAGCATAACCGGCACAAAAATTAAGATAGGAACATGAAATTTTATTTGGGTACTATAGTGTGTTCAAATAGAACTCAATAGAGATTGAAAATATAATTACTTTGGAGTAACCTATTACTAATAGTCACTATGTTCCAGTAATAGGTTTCAGTAAACAATTAATTTTATAATGTGTTACTGGATACATTGCATACGTTACAGAATGGCTGGTGATTTCAACAAACGTTTCTAGTTTACCCTATTACGAGTTTCTTAGCTTCATGATATTACCGAAAGCATTATTTTAAATTACAGAACCACTAAAAACAGTTGTAGTAATATTTAAATAGTGAATTATATAATTAATGCAATGAAAACACATCAAGTTCTGTAACATGTTTGAACATACATTAAAAAATAAAACGTAAATAAATACAGCTTTAAATATACACAATAAAATAAATACAATTACCAAGTGGAAAAAGTATAAGTTATTTCGAAGAACATATTTATTGTAATAAAAAAATAAAAAATGAATTACCATAGACTGTAGTAGTACAATAAAAGTAATAATGAAAACTGAAAATTTTAAAATTACAATAAAATAAATACAATTGTTGGGTAAAAAACTAAAACATTAAAACGTATTTACTGTATAAAAAATTGAGTTAATATATAGCAATAAAAATAATACAGTATAACAAACACAAAGAACACAATTCTCGCAAAAAATACACCTAAGTATCAGACGCGTTTCAACGACAAGGTCATCCTCTTCAGTTATAGTTTGATTGGTGTAGCTCGTGTATCACTGAGGAAGACGACCTTGTCATTGAAACGTGTCTGATACTTAGGCTTCTTTTTTTGTGAGAATTGTGTTCTATGTGTTTGTTATACTGTAAAATTTTTCTCATAAGTCAGGCTCAACATTTAATATAATAATAAAAATAATGAAAATATAAAGTGAAAATTGAAATATGTCATGTTTTAAAACAAATAACGAGATAAATAAATAATGTATAAATAATAAATAAATACAATAAATATTATATAAATACTGTAGTTACAATAAATTAATCGTATAATTGAAGAGAGTCATAAATTTTAATTATACGTATGTGCTACAACGAGAAAACTCAATCTTATTACCTTGAGTTAGGCTGTAAGCATTTCCCCTTATTTTTAAACAACGCACTAACCTCAAATCCTGATATTTTTATCCCAGGATCTGTTCAAGCGAGCAGAGAAATCAATTCCACTGGAAGTTTTGGCTGTTTCAGTTTATCTAGCCTAGAAGTTTTCAATTCCTTCAACAGTTTAGAAAGAACCAAACTATCGGAACCCCATTTATAAATAGTAGCAATGCTTCCAGAATTATATTTAAATTAGTCCTTCTTTTCTCATGGAGAGCACAAGCATAATTTTAAGTTAGTGATTTATATCTCAAGTTTATGTGTCCTTGGAAATGTTATAGACTATACGATATATCCTACCTTGTCATTGTAGAATAATGGAAATTTGTGTGTATGTGTGTGTGTGTGTGTGTTGGTCTTTTTATTTTTGACTTAAATGCATCATTTCTTATTATCAAAATTCTTTTCATAGAATCAAAACTTTTAATTCCTATACTTAATAATTTCTCAGAATTTATTTAATTAGTAATCAGGACTGAGTTACTTTATATTGATTTTATCTTATACTATACATGACATAATTCATTCTTTAATAATTACAGTAGAACCTCTGTTAACCGGCCTCGGAAACCGGTCCTCGGATTAACCGGCCCATATCGTAGTGTACTGGTTGGATGAGAGTTTCCGAAAATAAATTGTAATTGAAATACCAAAACGGCGGCGATATCAAACGATTTTGTCGATGGCGGTATCCCATTGTCGGTGGCATAAAAACACCGCGGCATTGGCACCCGTCGGTATTGCAGTTTGATGGTACACCCGCAAAAACGTTTGATGGGCCGCTTTTTTTCCACGAATCATTTTAGTATACATTATGGAAAATATAACATTTATTTTCAGTTTTCTTTTTGTCTTTGACTGGTTATGATCTACGTACAGTATATACAGTAAATAAAAATGAGTGAGTTACGAAAACAGAAGCGTGTGTTGGTTTCGTTTGAGATGTGGTTAAATGTGTTAAAAGAGTTGACAGAGAGGAATCTGTAAAAAAGCTTTGTAGTGTTTAATTTTTTCATGTTTGATGTATAATATATATAACATAATATATACAATACATTTATGTACAATAAAATGAGTTGCAATAACATCTTAATTGCATAATTCTTAGCATTACCTGATTAAATAAGCGTTCTTTGAACGAAAACCGATTTTTCATGGGAACCTCGGATTAACCGGCCAAACGGGCAACCGACCCGGGTGTCAGTCCCGACTAGACCAGTTAAGAGGGGTTCTACTGTATCAAAATTTAAAATTTCCAGGAAAATTAATTACTTTTATATCACTTTGAAATTTACTTTTTCAATTTTTAGAAATATCACTTCTTTTTTTAATTTAAACTTTGAAAAGTCAAATTTTGACCATCATGATGATTTCCTGAGAATTCCTGATGGAATCTGCCGCTGTTATGATAGTCTTGTTTTTTAGATTTTATCCACAAGCTCCGCTAGTACTGGCCGTGTATCCTTCTTTGGATTAATTGGATTTATTCAAAATTGCCACTGTTTCACTTTGGCTGAACAACCACCACTAGCTCCCTTCACTGATTTTCATTTTATTTTGACTTTACTGGCATTCTTTTAGAAAATTTTGATTTTTCAAAAATTGTTACTTTGACCAACGTGGATTCCGGCTAGTACATTTTAAGATTTTTTTTTTTTTTTTACTCCTTTCGGAGAAGATGAGTAACCTTATTTATAACCTGAAAATTCCCAATTTTTTTCCCTGTAGAGAACTTAAGAATATTCAGTTTTTTAGCTTTCTTAATGCCATTATTTCTTCTATTCTTTGTTCTAGTGTGGTTTACTAATTATTGACTATGTTATTTAATCTTTTTCTTTTATTAAAACTCTTTATTAATTACTTTTTGTAGTTATTCGTCGCTATCCTAGATCTAGCTTTAAGTTGGTAACACAGGTTCCTCCCTTTTTGACGTCACGATCTGGTGGAGCTTGTCTCCTAGCAAAACATAACCTGTATCTGCAAAATCTTCTATTGTTTTTCTTTAGTCTTGCAGCATCTTTTCTTTCAAGCTATCTTGCCTTGAATGAGCTTATTTTGTAAGTCTTCGCTAGGGCTTTCACGTACAACTTCAAATTCTAGGCCTACCTATGCTTGTGTAATTGTCGATCTAATTCTTACGTGATCTTATTTTCTAACTATGCCAATTTAACATCTTTTTTCACAAAACTCGCTGGTATTGTAGCGCACAGTATTTGAGTCCAGTAGCCGCAACAGAATTTTTTAAGCTTTATTCTAGGATTTGAACTTCTTATCATTTTTAGTTGTCACACTAAGGTGAGAAAACTATATCCCACACATTGGTCTTTAATTTACGCTAACCTTTTATTCATTCAGCTAATTGTATAGGAAACAACTTATTATGTTAGCAAAGTTGCACTTTTTCGTCAACTTTTTTATTAACTTTTTCAAAAATTATTCAAACTAAATTAATCTTATTTTTCTTTATTGTTTTCAAAAGTACTTTATTTTCCCAAAATCTGATTATTTTGAAATTTTATTTTTCCTCTGAGTTGGCGTGTGTCAACTTATATGGAATACCCGTAATAGATATGAATTATGTACAGTTTGTACACAATTACATATCCTCTACCCTTGATATTTCATATTTTCAAATTTCATGAAATTTGGATTTTTATTTCACACACTAGCTGACTCGCGAATTTGCCATATAGACAAGTCTGTGAATCGTGAGGTGATAGAATTTTACGATTTTTTTCGTTTTTTAACAAACAAAAAAATCAACGCCATACAATGAATTTCTGCTGTAGTTAATAACATAAATGCTTATCTTACTGTATTGCTATGTTTTAATATTTATAATGTTGTGTTAGTGATTATTCAATTGCCGTTTAACGACTTAGAGAAACAGACATGTGTAAAACGTTTGGTTTTGTTCCAATAGCTTCAACATGCAGTTGCTAGAAGTGTATTATGGTTATCGCTCAGCGTTACAAAATTAATAGGGTGTTTGTAGTAACCTATTACCGCAGTAATAGCTCCAATGCAGTATTTATATTATTTTTCCTGTTATGTTAAATAACACACATTTCTAGAACCCAATTAAAATTATTTAGCAAAATCTAATTAAAAAAGACAAAATTTTAATTTTAAAGTTTTTTGTTTGTATATCGTGTTATCAGTTGTAACACATTAAATTAGATAAAAATTTGCATGCATAATTACACAAAGTTTTGAAATACGTAAATACAAGGTGTTCAGAACACCTGTTTTAAACACACTCTAACTATGCACAGTGAATAAGACCCCTACAAGGCTCAAGAAACCAACATTTAGAAGATCTGCACTTTATAATGAAGCTGGGCAAGTACCACGATGACACATCAGTGGCAAATATTCTGCCGACAACAGTTAGTTGTTAGTTAGATACAGAATCTATTCCTTAAATCTAAAACACTGAGTTTGTTAATTAACTGTACTGGTATTTAATATGCGCATATGAAATGAGAAAGGTTGTGCACAACTTATTTTGTTTCAGGTCTACGAGGTTTATTAAATCTAGGGAACACTTGTTTTATGAATTGTATAGTCCAAGCGTTAACTCACACGCCAGTACTGAGGGACTATTTTCTGTCAGATAAACATGTTTGTCAATTCAGAGACCAGCCAGATCATTGTGTGATGTGCGAATTTGCTCGTCTCTTCCAAGAAGTATGTATGTAACACTTTATTTTATCTTAAGTTAGATTTAGGTTTTGGTATGTTCACAGGGTTAGAGAACTTACTTATTTCCTAATATGTAACACCGACAACATGACATTTTATACAATCCAACACCATTCACCAGCAGACTTGTCATTGGTGAATTGGGTTTTTTGTTTCTTTATTTTAATGTAGTAGGTTCGTTTCTGTGCTCCAGAAGGATATGTTGTAATGCTGGCCTCTCAACACAGTCTCATACAAAATGCAATTAACAAAGCTTTTGAAACTAGCGATTGGTCAACAGGAAATAACATGTTAATTAGCCCTACAAAAATTATCTACGTATTCTTCTCTCTGCGCCATAATAACTACACATTCAACCTGAATATGAAAGAAGGCTAGTGGTTGAGATTGATGGAGTTGTTCAGATAACGGGGTTTGTAAAGTGTGGAGTACCTCAGGGCTCTGTGTTGGGACCTGTTCTGTTTCTGGTGTTTTAAATGTTTTGCCTTATAATTTATCATGTACTATATTTTCCTTTGCTGATGACACTACAATTCTAAGTACTCATAATGATTTGGAGAAGTTAAATAAAATTTCAAAGAGTATATTGGAAGAAGCAAAGTTATGGTTCAATACAAATAGTATGTTTTGTAATGAACAAAAAGTACAATTAATTACTTTCTTTACAAAATGTAATCCAAGTTAAGCTCTTAGGTATCACCATAGATTCTAGTCTTTCGTGGCAGTATCAGTCACAGATATAGTAAAGAAAATGACAAAGACTGTGTTCTTGATTAGGAATCTACGGCATCAACTACCACAAAATTATATTAAGAATAGATATGATCTCTCACAACAGTACGGTGTATTTTATCAACTTAGTTTTTGTCAATCAACAGGAATGTTCGTCAACTATACTGGATACATGGTCCCTGCGTGGGATATTTTTATCTTGCAGTTGGTAAGCTTTTGTTTACACCCAAACTCGACCACATGGTACGCATTAGTCAACAGTCTCCTAGGCGAACTGTACGGTATCATTTGTATTTTTAGACTTGAATTTTGATTATTTGATTTTGTTTACATCAAATTTCTTTACAAATAATTAATTTTGACATCGGTCTATAAGCAAATCTACATATTTATATGCTATAGACCAATGTCAACTATAGTTGACAAATAAAATAAAATGTTGTAAAAGGTTAAAATAGTAATTGTTTTACTAAAAATCATCTAAACTAATTTATTTAGACCCTAATTTATCTTAAAAGTAAATTTCAAAGTTTGGACTGTGGGTATTATAACAGAGTTACTGCTCAGTATTATGTTAGTGCATCGTTATTACCTAACCCATTCCTTTAGTGATTTGGAGATTTGGAATGGTAAAAACTTACATATAAAATATAAAGTTATGAATTTGCTTGAACAGATAAACCGACAGGTGAAAAATGAAGCTTTTCATTTACTTGTTGACTTATTTTTAGTAAGGAATCGCCCAAATTTTCTCCTTGTGTTTCTTAGACATCTTGTACATGTATGTAAATTTAGGCCTTAAAATATAACCTATTAAATACTTAGATATATAATTGCCTTGCCACGGTTTTGTGTTGGACTGTAAGTTGTGTAATCATTACTCTTAGTGCTGCGTGATTTTAACACTTTCCAGTTCATCAAATGAATTGATTGTGTTTAAATCACATTATCTATAGTACATTTATGCCGAAGAAAAACTCATGTAGTTTGTCGTAGCAATATTATCTCTAGTTTTTATTTTCTACAAACTGCGCACTTGTGTTAATATTAAATTATTTAACGGTGTATGTGACTTGGATACCGCAAACATGCAAATAAAATTACAAAATATGTCTAACTGGAGTTTTGCGGGAATCCATTTTGTGGCGTTTGGACCAATGTTGCACTTTGGTTTAATGTTAACGGCGTGCAGACGGTTAAATAAAGTTTTTTTTTATTATGTAGGAGGAACTATTTTGTCACTCTACGAATACCTGTAGTAAAGGGATTCTAACGCCGAATCAAACAACTCGTACGTCCACTAGAAATAGTATTGATATGGTAACAACGTATATGATATTTTTGCCTATTTCTGTGTATATTTACTTGTAGGTATCATTTACACTATGACTTTGATTTAGATATTCACTACATTACCTTTGTTAATCTTTTGTTTCAGTTCTACTCAGGGAAGAAACCACCAATAATTCTCCACCGCCTTTTACTTTTAATATGGACACACGCTCAGCATTTAGCTGGTTATGAACAGCAAGATGCTCACGAGTTCTTTATAGCTTTATTAGATTTATTACATTTACATTGTAAAGCCAATGGGACAACAACGCCAGTATCTAATCCTCATCATTGTTCCTGTATTATCGATCAAATATTTACTGGCGAACTGCAATCGGATGTCGTCTGTCAAGCGTGCAAGTGAGTATAGTTTTGTAGGTTATGTTTTGATAGAAGTCTAGATAGTATTATCAAGGTTGATCATAGATAGAGATGTACCAACATAAAAAATGAACTACCATTTGGAGACTGTTCTTTGCCCAGAACTGTCTCTTGAACCACAAGACCACAAAAATCACAAGACAATAGATAACATAAAAAAAATGATCACTGACTAGAGTTATACAACAAAGAACCAACTTCTATTTTGGATCAGTTCTTTGGGTAAAACTGTTATTTTAAAGAACAGTTCTACAAGAATCACAAGACAGTATTATAAAACTGTGACCACACACTAGAGATGTAGCGGAAAAAAATTACTTGTAACGTGGAACAATTATTTGCCTAGAACTGTTCTTTTAAGTAACCGTTCCATTAGATGGTATTTTTTATTTCTTGTTTAAAGGTGTGAAACCTCTTTCAGCCGAAGAAAAGAACATAAATAAGATACCTAACTCTTAAATATTCTATAACATCAGGGTCAGAAGAGAATAAGAGTTGATCAAGAGAGACATGATAGGAAAAATAAAAGAGAGGGATCTAACCCAAGACTACATGCAAAAGGTGTAGACCCTGCTAGGTCCCTTGAGATTGTCATGCCCGTACTCATTATAATAAGACACTGAGGGTGCCATCATTATTAAAAAAATGAACTCAGATAAGGGATGTACTGAAAAAAACCAAACCTGTATTTTAAAACTTTTTAAATAGTGTTTAAACACAGACTAGTGGATTTGAACGGGAAGACAAAATCAATCTCACTTGGGAATGATGAACATTTTTCTTAACAATTTGTACTATTTACTTACAGTCTGTTAATAAAGTCCCCCCCCCATCTTAATTTTGTATGAACTTAAATAAAAGCCCAACCCTTTTGGGAACTATTTTTTAATTTAACTAGGTCACCTAAATATGATAGAAATTTTGTCCCTCCCCCTAAAATGTAAAATTTTTGGGAGTATGCAAAATTTTTAAATAAGAACCTGCATCTTGTGATATGTCAAATTAAAAGGTATTACAAGACAAAATTAACGGTACTCTTGTAATATTTTTGGATGGCCCTAACCAAAATGGCGGCACAAAATGTATTTGAGGTATTTTTACATTATAAAATTGCTATTTCCTTTAAAAAAAAACACAGTCAAATATGTGAAATCAGAACATTAAACAGTTTAATCAATGTTTGCTAGACAAATCTGAGAAAAGAATTCATTTGTACCTATCTCTCAAAAGTGTTGTACTACATTCAAAATATGAATAAAAAATAAATTTAAAAAAGAAACATATCATGTGACTTCAAATTAAAAGGTTTTTTAATGCAAAACTAATGGCACTAACAAATTTCAGTCTTTATTAAAAATTTTTTTTCAAAAAATGGATGACATTAAAAAAAATGTTTCTTAGAGTTGGTATGATACATTTCGTATTCACCTATGGAAATTCATCTTTGATCGGAATTAATTATTATGATTTTTGTTTAAACTTCTAAAAATACTTTTGATATTTACAAAAAATCTCAAATACCTTTTTTTTGCCATTTTGGTTAGGGTGAACCAAAAAATATTTTTGAGTCCCAATAATTTTGCCTTTTTATACCTTTTAATTTGAAATATCACAAAATGCGTGTTTCCATTTGATAATTTTGAGTACCACCCAAAATTCCTTATTTTAGGAAAGAGACAAAATTCCAAACTTATCATAAAAGAAACTTCAGGTAACCTCTTTTGTATGAACCTAGTTTAGATTCATACAAATTTAAGGTAGAGAGGGGGTATTTTATTATTATTAACTCTTTAAACAATTCTGAATATATAACATCGTAAACTCAAAACATTTACCTAAACCAAAAAAAAAAAAAAAAAAAAACTGAATAAGCTCATACCGTTTACAAGAATTGCATGTATACCTTTACATTGTGGGTAGGAAACTGTTGGGAAAAATTTAAAAAGTTGTAAAATCGGGTTGGATACACTCATTCACTTTGTTTTTTAAACTTTGTGAGTGTTGTGTTTCTCAAGGCTCAGTCCTTTCATGATTCAAAGAAATGTTAAAACCAATTCCAGCCTCCCTTGTAAAAAGGGCATATAAACACATAATTCAGGATTTCTCTCATGGGTCATTTTTTCCACATTCTACAGTAAACAGCCCTACCCAGTTTTTCGCTGATTTTAATTTAGTTTTTTTTGCAGATTTTTTGGTAAAAGACAACGATTGACGTACGTAATTAAAACACTTTAAGAATTAAAACTAAACAAGTATAATTGGAAGTAAAACAAGTTACAGACATAGGTGCATATTGTACAATAAACTATCGTGTATGTTGCTACCATGAGATCACACTGTTTTTCTGTAGAGTACAGCATGATGGCTTGGCTACAAAGCTAGTCTGTTGTACCAAAATCCAATATACCGAGGGTCGAATGAATTAAATTTTAAAGCTGTCTGGATTAATGGAGTTCTACTGTAGCCTAAATGTTTTCCAGAATTAATTAATTTAATATCATACATCCTCTAAGTATAATTCCCAAAAGTTGGTCTCTTGGGCCTTGTAGAAGATGTTAAATCGTATTGGTAGATCAAGGGTTCTTACGCAGTAAGGTAAGTTGTTATGGTACACATGTTTTCCAAACTTTGTAATAGTGTATATCATTACTTTCTTGACATTATTTAGGCCTAACGTCTTGTAGATTTGTATGTACAGTAGAGTCTCGTAAACTTGGCACTCGATAACCCGGCAGACCGGATTACTTGGCGCCTCCGACGGGAAAAAAATATATTGCTAAAAACAGCGATTTTCGTAAAAGTTCGGCAGATCCCAAAGCAGGCATTAAATTCGATTGCTCGAATCGTTGATGGTACTTTTCCCACGTTAAACTCGTCACAAAGCTTTTTTACAGATTCCCCTCTGTCAACTCTATTTAACACATTTAACCGCGTCTCAAACGAAACCAACACACGCTTCCGTTTTCGTAACTCGCTCATTTTTATTTACTGTATATACTATGCGTAGATCATAACCAGTCAAAGTAAACTGAAAAGAAATGTTATATTTTCCATAATGTATACCTAATTGATTCGTGGAAAAAAAGCGGCCCATCAAACGTTTTTGCAGATGTATGTCTGCTATACCGGACGGGTGCCAATGCCGCGGTGTTTTTACGCCGCCGACAATGGGATACCGCTATCGACAGTCGTTTGGCTCGCCGCTTTGGTGCCGCGGTGTTTTTACATTGTCGACAATGGGATACCGCTATCGACAAAGTCGTTTGATATCGCCGCCGCTTTGGTGTTTCAATTACAATTTATTTATTGCCCTTATTCCCGATAACCCGGTATTTCACAAACTCGGCACACTTCCGGTCCATATTACGCTGAGTTTGCGGGACTCTACTGTATTAAAATTTCTCCACTCGCTTTTTTTGTATTAGTGTCTTGATCCTAGCGGACCTCCAAGATATGTGAAGGAATCTCTACTTAGCCTTGCTGGGTCTTGTAACTATTCTAATATTACATTTTCTTGGTAGGTCAAGTTTATAAATTATATTTTTGACAATAACTTCACTATTCGTCATCGTATAGAGGTGGTGTTGGTACTGTTACATGCAGAATTGAAATCTGCAAAGTTTTATCTAATTTAATATGTTATAAGTTGAATGACACACGAGATATGAATAAAAAAACTGTTTCAAATGGCCGCCATTTTTATATTATAATTTGATTTTTCTGAATTTCAATAGGGTTCTATATGAGCACACTATATAGCCCCCTTTACTAAATTACTAAATTTCATGTTCCTATTTTCATTTATGTTGGTTATTCTTATGCTTAAATACATATGACAACGATGATGAAAGTTCCTTAGGCCAGCATGAAGATCAGGTAAAAAACTAAGGTTGAAATTTTTTCCAATTGTCAAACTTATCCTGTATTTGATTCTGGATAAGTAAAAATATAAAATATAATCAAATTTATTTTAGAAAATAACTGTACACTTTACGTGTTCTAGTGGTGTTTCTACAACGATCGATCCATTCTGGGATATTTCCTTAGATTTGGTGGGCAATAGTGGCGGCCCTGTTCCTTCAGGTGGTGATGGTACCTCACCAATGGGTTTAGTTCAATGTTTAGAATTCTTTACAAGAGCAGAACATCTTGGCTCGGCAGCGATGATAAAATGTAATAATTGTGGCAGCTATCAAGAGTCAACAAAACAAATGTCTATGAAAACGCTTCCGATTGTTGCGTGTTTTCATTTGAAGGTAATATTTTAGAACTTACATTATAATATTCAGTTTATCAGTGTTATATCTACAAGAATGTATGATTATCACTGGGTAAAATTGCTAATGAAATGGACAAATGTTTCCTCTGTAACCCATTGGAAATATCATTATGCTTACAAAGTACAATAAATAAAAAGAATTGTTGTCTGGTTGCGGAGGATAGACATTCATTTGTGGTTCAACACAGATCCATCCTCTGCAACCAGACTACAACAATTTATTCTTTTTGTTCTCTCTACTGATTAAGAAAGTGAACAGTGTTTACAAAATATTTCAGAACTTTAGTATTTTATTGTTTTCCTATTTGTGTAATATTAGGTAATATCAATAACCACTTTCCAAAGTAAATCTGTGACTCTGTGGCCTAAGTAATAGGCTCTGTGGCCTATTAAACTCCAACCTAAAGTACAATAAAATTAGACTACACCTCACAAACCGTCATTTCCAGCAAAGTTAATGCTTAAAATATCAAATAATGTTGTTGTCCAATGGCTCATTTGTTGGCTCACGCTATCTTCAATTTTGCCTCCCAGTATAGACCAGCTATGCCCTTTCTCCTCTGTTTGTTTTAGTCTAATTCTTTGGAGATATATAAATATCAAAAGTCTAGAAATTGATCTCGTACATTGTGCAGTCGTTAATGAAAAATTAAACTGTATACTATTTATAAAATCATAATTACTGCTGAAATATAAACCTCGATTCATTGCAACTAAAATAGTCACGTGAGCATTTTAACCATATGGAATAAAGAAATTATAAAATTTTAAAGTAAGTGAAGAGTGGGGAAAATCTGGTATACATTCGTTGAGGCCCAGAACAACTAAATAATAATCATTAAATTAATAAATGTAATCTGAATTTAATAAAATTAAAAGTAATTAAAAAAGGAAAGGAAAACATTTTTAACTTATAAATCTAAATTGTAATAAAAAATAAGATTTTTAAAGAAACAAAGTATTTTGTAATCATCCTCTCCTCTCTGGTTGTGGAATTTACTGATTTGAAAAGATTATTTTCTACTCTACCATTGTACATACATACTCAAACTATAAATTGAATTATAGGGCGCCAACACGTGGTTGAGCACATGTATTCTTTTTAAAAATAAAGTCAATCATGGGCTGTGAATTCTTTGGAAGACTGTACTTAAATTAACACACAGTCATGATATCTGAAATACATTTATTCATATTTAGAACCAGAAAAAACAAACTTAGTATTAACAGCATTAATCCAACCTGAAACCTATATGTTCATAAAATAAAACCAAATCAAAATGTTCATCAAATAGTCTTAAAATTTAATTAAATTAAAACGTTCATAAAATAGTTTGAAAATTTCATTCAAATCAGAATGTTCATCAAATAGTATTAACATTTAGTCAACTCAAATAAACATTCATGTCCCTTTTTATTTTTAAATAACTAACAAATAATTCAGTTCTTTTAATTAATGGTTTTAAGTTTCAATTAAATAGTTCCTCTAAATAATTTTTCATTTGCAATAATGTGGTTAAGTGTAACTTACTGTGTGTTATACCAAACACACAGTAACTGAATTTATTATTTTAAATACATCTTATTCTCTTGTGTTATTATCCTATGATTTCAAAATAATCATCTCTCAGCTTTGTGTAATCTGCCTTAACACATTAGTTGCCATATCAGTCCGATCGGACCGAAACTAAGGTGAATGTACATGCAGCGTTTTGGCACGATCGGACCGATAAAGTCACTGACGTAATGTTTTGTTTTGTGGCTCACAGTTGGATAGTGCAGCAACCTATCGGCCAATTTTGGTATTCTCTGGATTGGGTAAAGACGTGTGTTAGACGTAGTATATTGTATGCTTTAATAACCGTTACCATGGTTACTCAATATAATAATAAAATCGGTGGATATTTTCACTTTTTTGTTGGCACGATCGGACCGATTAAAAATTTTACAAAAACATTTTGGTTTAGTTATGAATAATTCACAAAGAATACAGTTGTAAAATGAATATATGTATTTATAAAATAAATATTAGACAAATAAAATAGTGAGCGTTGCCAACATAAAGAAATGAAATAGCTCTTTTAGATTGATTTTTTTTACACGAAAATTACCTCGGTCCGATCAAACCTAAACGTTATACTACGATTAAAATTAAAGCCGAAAAATTGCATTTCGGTCCGATCAGTCTCGAAACTATATATGCATAAATGTAAATAAAATTAGTAAATACTATTGCCTTATATTATTTTAACATAGGTAGATGCAAAAATAATAATGGAAAAATAATTTGGTAATCGTGGCACTCCAGGCAAGAGTATCGTATTAGGCCTCGGCAGCTAACGCATTAACTCAGATAGACCGCACCGGTTAGAGTTTTCTCGAAAAGTGTCTTTTGCCTCGCCTCTCTTCAAGATGTGAATTTTCTACTTTTCTATCAACGATGACATCATTTGGAATATTATAGAAATTTTTTACTTTAGTTGACAGGAAAAAAATATAATAGGTTTGGTCTGAACAGGGTTGTCAGATGGACCATATTATTTAAGCTCATAAAATGTTCTCTTAATTAGACACACGTTCCTATTTCATATAGTAATGAGTTATTATGTGATAAATATACGTTGCTTTGAGTATTACTCATCTTGTTCCGTGTTAAATCATCAATCCAAAGTCCAATATTTTGCCAATAAGGCCGATGAACCACTAACATTTCTCGATCGGAACAGGGATTATGTACTGGTTACTGATATCACAATCGGCAATTAGATGATTTCTTACTATACTTTGACTTCGATTTTTATAACGATAAGCACAAGAATATGAAACTGTACAATCTCTAAATAAATTCTATAAGTTTAAGGAAATGTGAAAGGTACTAAAGGCAATTCAACTAGTGTAATTTTTAGAAATAGGAAATTTATAAAAAGAATGTCTTAAATATACATAGTGTGACTAAAAAACAATATTTTTTAAGTAAATAGACCATAAGATAAAATAATTTTAAGGGCTCAGTATAAAAAGCGAATACAAAAACTTTTTCTTTTTTTTTTTAAGTTATGTGATTTAAAGGAGTAGTTGTTTATAACCTCAAAGTAGTTACCCTCAATCCGATTTTTATATCTAAGAAAGACAACATTTCTATGACAGTTTTATAGCTGCTTCTTTAAAAAGGAAGAGAATTTAAAATCAAACTTATAAAATTACATTTAAACATATTGGAAAATAAAATTCATTAAACTTTATTTAAATCAAATTAAAAACTAAGACTAACATTAATTTGTTAAAATTATAATGTTAATATCTTTGTGTGTACTTGTATGAATGGAAAAACTAGATATCAAGAAACTAAATTATAAAAGTAAAGCGTAGATTAATTTACATAAGTAAAGGATTTATTTTAAAACCATAAAAAATATCCGTATTTATTATCTCTTATTCAATTGGAAATACGTACAACACAGCCATATTAGAAATTATTATTTTTATGAATGTTGTATTTTAAAGGTTACGTCTATGAAGACTCACAATTCATTCGTACCCATCTCTTCATCCCTAGAATAGCTATACAGCTCAAGAAGTTGTTCGCTGCACAAAATATCCAATACTACAGTTTCTCTGGTACAATTTTATGAATAAGTGAACGGAAATTTGTAAGAAATACACCTAGGGAAAGTGATATATTGGTGAATGGTAAGGAGTTTCTGCATTGACACTGTGGTTTCTTGTATTCTCCTTATTGTAAAATTGTATTTAAATTATTAATTGTTTTATAATGTTTGGACTGTTATAAATATTTTATGGTGTCTAATGTTTTGTAGTCTTATTTATTTGTTATTGTTGATTTTATTTGTTTGTTTTGTAAAGAAAGTGCTGTTATGAAAATCTTGTGAAATGTTTGAGAATGTTATCATATGTCCATACAGTGTAACTTGTCGACAGCTGTAATAAATGAAATAAAATGAAAGCGTCTGCTCTCATCTCTTCAACTGCACGAATCAAATCTTCATTCAGCGAAGACAACTCATTTCCATCTTGATGCTTATTTTTGGTGTCTTTCATTCTTCTTCAATTGGCAGTCTATCCATTTTGCACTCTCAATTAAAAATAGATGGTTTAACATCTTTAGGCAAGACCGTATAGTTTTCTCCATTGAAGAAAGTGGTCCTTATTCACGATGGTGCCTGGCTGCTGGCGTATATTACAATTTGCTTAGAGTAGGCACAAAGTAAGTGTCCTTCATTAAAAAAGTCACACTCATTTCCATACCAATGCATCAGTCGTCATCACATGTTCATTATAAATATCAAAAAATTTATGGTGAATAAACTGTATATTTTTTTCAATCCATGACAACTTTCTCTATACTATGTATTTGTGAGAAAATAAAATGAGAAAAAGAACTTTAAGGGAGCACTTGAAGAGACATGCAAATTTCATACTAATACCCTTTTGAACAAACTAATTTCAGCACAAAATTAAGGCAAGTCAATTATAAAATGCACATTTAATATACCAAAAATGTTTGTAAATTGTCAGCATAATTTTTGTATGTATATTTATTTTTCCTAAAATCTGGTAAAAGTAAATATTGTTAATACTTACTTTCCTGCTTTGTAATATTTGTATTTTATGTTTTCAGAGGTTTGAACATTCCATTGCTCATCGTAAGAAGATTTCCACAATCGTTGCATTTCCTGAGGAGTTGGATATGAGTCCGTTTATGTCTCATAATCGTAATAACCACAATAATAATTTTGATGATTCTAGGCCTGTTTTCACTCCACTCTCACTTGAAGATAACAGGTAAGATTTGTAAGCACCTAAATCCACTTGCTTGTCAAAGTATTTCTGGGTGTTGAAGGTTCAATTTTTTGAGGTTGACGTTATAAAAGACGTAATTTCTCAAAATTGATTTCATCAATGAAATGTGAAGAAGATTAATGAACAAAATTTTTGTGTTAAATCAGAAATGAAAAAAAGAAAAAGGGGGGGAAAAAAGGGTTCAGCTATATTTGGCAAAAAACAAAATGAACCTTGCAATTTGATTTTTTTTTTTTTTTTCAGCCAGAATGCATGAACGCGTTTGACTGAGAACATAGATTCTTTTTAAAATGCACATTGTCACATTTAATATCATTTATGATATACAAATAAACATATTAATAGTAATAGATTTCTGTTATTAAAATGTAGACTGTAATTAAATAATATGATTTATGTTGAGGATGGATTTAAAATACAAAGCAAGGCTATTTAAATATTGTTAATAGTTTTTAAACACTTTGTCCAATTTTTTAAATTTCAATTGTGAATGGATGATTGAGAAAGTTTTTGGACCGTTAATTATCATTTTTGATTTATGTGAATGTTTTGAATTTTTCTATTATGTCATTTCTATAATTAGGTATTCTCTGTTTGCTGTGATAAATCATGAGGGATCGTTGAACACAGGACATTATACATCATTTATACGCCAACAACATGATCACTGGTTTAAATGTGACGACCCTAGAATTACTCGAGCAAACCTTAAAGAAGTTTTAGATAGCGAAGGGTGAGTAGACAATTTTTTTTTAGAACAGAAATAATAAAATATGTTGGGGGGAAATATATTGCTGAAATTTACACTGATAATGGTTTTCAACAACACGTTAATATTTGTATATACAGTAGAACTCCAATTATTTGAACCCCAATTATCTGAATCGATTTTGGGTGAAATAATAGATAATTTTAAATCAAGAATATAATAAAGAGAGCGTGAGTGGACGGGGTAGAGAGGCATGCCGTTGCTATGACAACGAAGCAATGGTCTGTCAGTTCAGTTTGCCCATACATCGAGTTCTACTGAGCTGTGTTTAGTGTCTTGTTCTATATTAATCGTTCAAAATGAGTGCAAAACGTACATTGAAAGATAAAGTGGAAATTATAAATTAGTCGAATAAAGGTGTGTCTGGAAAACAACTGCCAGAGATATTTGGTGTGGGAAAGGCTACAGTATTTGAATTAAAACTAATAGTGCAAAAAAGTGAACTAGAAAAGTGATGAAAAAGGCTAAAAGCGAGCAGATTGTGAACGCTGTTTTCACGTGGTTTCTGGAACAACGTTCAATTGGACAACTGGCAAAGCAAACAAGCCAAGAGCTTTCAAAAATGTAAACAATTTACCAGTGACGTACTTGAACCAAATAAGTGTATGGATGAACACTGATATATTTTTGGAATAGTACAACAAAATCTTCATCCCTGAGGTAAAAAAAAATGTAAAGAAAAAACCGGAAAATTTGAATTACTCTTAATTGTTATTAATTTTGATTTACAAATAAATATAATTATTTTATATAAAATGCATTAAAATTTTTAATCCTTTTCTTTTATTTACGATCTCCAATAACAGAACTAACTTTTTAATCACTTTGTCTATGGAAATTAGTAATTTAGGAAATTGCACAACAATATAAGCTAACTGTTTCAAATTGTTTTATTTTGTTTCAGATACTTACTATTCTATCATAAACAAATCCTCGAATATGAATGACAAATGCTGAACATCGTAGTTAGCGATTGAATCGTAGTCAGGTATTTTATGATTTTATAAATTTAATATTTAGGTTATACTTTCGATCACTTTTAGTGATTTTCCAAAGCAAAAATGACCTGGAGCAATGATTACAGTAAGTCACAGACCTGAAAGTAATAAAAGTGTACCATTTGTCATTTTGACAAATTTAATATTTATCGAGTGTTCCATGATGAGACTTGCCAGTTCTCCTTATTTAGTACGGAGACTGTATTTTGAAAGCAATCTCCGACATTCCATATATTTTGCAATCAGTTTTTTTTCAGATTTTAACAGAATTTGGCTTTTAACAATAAATACTCATAGAAAAAAGCATTTTTAGTTTGACGCATTTAGACATTTTCCCCATTAAAATATTTATTTAATTGTTTTGTTTCTTAAGTAAACACTTCATGTTTATTTTTCATATTGTAGGCCTAGTTATTGTACACAAGAAGTACTCAAGGTCAACCACTTACTGTCCTTTGGATTCATTTGCTGTCTTGTCTATTTGTAGAAAGAGAGAGTTGGTAGGTTATTTTTAGCATCTGAACTCTGATCTGTGCACAAAAGAAAATACAGGAAACCTCTTGTAGTGTATTATCTTGGCTAAAAGAAATTAGGTTTGTGTTTAAAAGAGTTTCCGTTAATTTTAGTGTCAAAAAAAGACAATACATTTGCCTTTTGCAGTGTTTGACGGTGTGATTTTACTGTTTCCTATGGAGGTCGACGGGGCATAGTGAAACATATTGATACGGAAAAACACAAGTCTTGTGTTAATTCCTTTGAGAAAAATAAGAAACTTAATTTCAGTGTTTGAAAAGAAAAGAACGATGTTTTAAAAGCAGAATGATACTGTACAAATTTTATTTTCCCACATAATATTCCTTAGTAGTTATGATCACGCGGGTGCATTTTTTCGAAAATGTTTCCTGATAGCAAAATCGTTAAAAATATGCTCTAATAAAAACGACTGCTATAGTTTGGAAAATATCATTTAAAAATGTTGAAACAATTTTAAGTGTAATTAAAAAATTATCATTTTGTATTTCTACTGATAGTAGCAACCAGAAGGAGGAAAACTTTACCCCATTTGTGGTTACGTATTTAGACACAGAGGACTTACAAATTAAATATAGTTTATTGTTTGTGCATAATCTTAATGGTAATGGTACAAGACTTCTTCTAAATAAATCAAAAATTGAAAATGTACCGTTGGACAACTTCGTTTCTCTTAGTGCTGATAATATGCTGCAGTAACGATAGACGTTAAAAATAGTGTAGCTAAGTTTTAAAAGATAAAATTGAAAATTTAATTGTATTCGGTTGTTTATGATATTTACTTAATTAAATTTAACTACTGAAGAGAGAGCTGTTGTTTAACCAGCTAACGCAAATAGATTTTTGTTTAAAACTGTGTCCTTTTAACAATTGTGTATAGACTATTTAAAAAAAACTCTCTTTTAAAACCTGTGTATGTATACACAAATTTGTGATCCAAAACTTTTGTGAAAAATTCTGTAAGTAATTCTAGCAGCACACACTTGTATATTTTAAAACTAAGTTATGTAGACAATATTATGTATTTTTCCCATGTTTTATTAACTGTAACCCACTTTGTTGAGGGGGGGGGAATAGTATTCAAAACAACTAAAAGTAAATTGCATCGCTAAAATTGTCTATATTATTAAAAACTCAAACCTGGCAAGTCTGCATGTGCATGATCAATCTCCTAAATTTGGAGAAGTAATTCTGGCAACAAAATAAAGAAAAATGTTCCTTCATTTTTCTTATCTTGTGTAAATGCAAAAAAACACTCTATCATCATTGGTTTATAAAAATAAGGAGAACAGAACATAAATTAAAAACTCCTAACCTTTGAATAACATAAGTATCAAGGGAGACCTGATAGGAATGACGAAAGAGAGGGATCTATCCCAAGGGTACATGAAAAAATGTGTAAATCCAGCTAGTTCTCAGGATTGCATGTACTCATCAAATTGAGCTCCTGAGGGTAACGTCTCTATAAACACACGTCTAAAAATGCTTAGTTTCCATTTCTATTTTTTCAAAAACAAAATGTAACTTCAAAATGAATTAAGATATCAGTACCAAACTTTGCAGAATACGTTATACTATTAATTTTATATATACAGTACACTTGCGATAGTCCAACACTTGACAATCCGACAATCACGGTAGTCCGACACGCCTGTCAGTTGATTCACCGTACTATGCTAACAACCTCGAGGTAATTTGAGCACTTTGTTTACCATACTGTTTCCCTGTTATAACAGGGAAACCCCTCCTATCCCTCTATTTGCCTACTCATGTTGTTTATTTGAAGACAATAATAACGATTTCAAAACCATTTTGGAGGATGCTCTTGCAATTTGCAATGAAATTGAAATTTTTTGAGAATCAGTGGAAGAATTAAAATATGGGATTTAGATGATAACCTCACCGCTGTCCTCGCAGTTGACGAAATTATCACTGAAATTACAGAACCTGTTGACGACACTGGTTTTATTCAATGTGTAAATACTGTACCGCGTGTATGACTTTTATTTAAAAAAGTGTATAATATACAATTTATGATTTATACATTTACAGTACATACAATTTTTCATAACTCATAACTCCTTTTTGCTCACTGTGTAAAATTAAAAAATGTTGTTGTTATGATATCCTAACTGGTTTTACATATGAAAATGACTGTAATTCCTGTAGCTTACTGTTATCTTGGACATTTAAAAAGTCACTTTCGATAATCTAACACCCTGAACCTGTCGTTCCCATACCTGTCGTATTATCAAGAGACTATTGTACTATATAATCTTATAATTTTTCAATTAACCGTTTCAAAATAATGTTCCTTTAAAAAATTGTATGACATCTTCAAGAGGTACAATTTTAGGATTTTTAATATTAAACAATGTAGTTTTTTGTTTTGTTTTGTTTTATTACGTTAAAGATAATAAAAATATTTTGTTATTCATAATAAAATCCAATCAAAACTCTTCATCACTAAAAATGTCATTTTGGCAGCTGTCAAAGAGTAAAAATGTACTTATGGACGCTGTCTTTCAAAAAAAAAAAAAGATTTAATAAAGCCTAAACTTGCTTCCCTTGTGTTTTAAGGTATATTTTGTTTTTTACCAATTATTCCTAAACTGTTATAGTTTTTTATTTGCGATTTGCACACTCGTTTGATTCATTAATCTTCACAAATAAATTTAAACGAAATCAGTAGTGTCAATTTTGAAAAATTACATTTTTTATACAATACGTTTTGTGTACTTCATTAGAAGCTAAACATGAGAAAAATTTAATCAAAATTGTTGAGCCGATTTTGAGAAAATCAAAATTTAATATTTTTTTAATGATAACTATCCCATATTTGAAATATTTTCAAAATATACCACAGAAAATTGTAAGTGGGGTTAAGTTAATTTTTGTAATATCAATCATTAATTATTTAATTTTGTGAATTTAATAGTTTTTATATCATATTTCAAGTTTTAAATAAAAGAATTTAGAGTTCAGGCTCCAATCTGTACTCACCAGACTGATTGCCGTGACACGTGAATGGTAGGATATACTCAATGAGAACTTTACTCACTCATATTTAAAATTTAACATCTTCTTTTAATTCCAGAACAATTATAACTAATTATGTTGATGCAGAATTTTGACAGTTTTTTAACTTACATACTCTAAAGAATACATTATCAAAAGATTTACAATTTTCATGTTAAGAATAAAGTCCTGTCCAAAGTGCTATTACAAATAAATCAATATTACAATGTCTTTTACTCACATTTCATGTCCAAAAGATATTAACAATCACATCACTAACTTACAAAAAACATAATTGCTTAAGAGCTTTTAATTATAACTTTCTTTAAACGCTCCATGTCGATTTTTGTTCGGAGCGATCTGAAGATGCGTCCTGCCTCTAAGGCATGCTAAGTTGGAAGTGTGTGCTCTCGGTTGTGAAACGGAACGCTTGACTGCTTTGCCTAGCTAGCATAGGGCAATTCCTAGAATTTTTGTATTTTTCCGTTCCTAAAGGCTTCGTCGTTTTAGTTGCTGTGCAACACACACGCTTTTGTCAATTGTAGCCTAGAGGGTGTACATTATATTCATAATAGCGCTTAATTTAAATTTATTGATTTATAATAATTCGTTTAAAATGTTTTTTGTTCAAAGTTTTTTAAGTTTGTTATTAATCATTGCACTTTTTTATGTGAACTTCTTAATTATTATTATTATGAATCTAATTCCTTGATAACTTAAATTATTACTAATTTATACTTTTATTGGTTGGAGATGTCCCAAGCTTACAAAATTTTATTGAAAGATAAAATACCACATAGACCTGATATGAAAGATGAAAAAAAAAAAGGATCTAACCCAAGACAACATGAAAAAATTTATTGGTCCCTGGAAGGGGCAACCTCAAAATTTATATTTCTGTAAAAAACTATATATCAAAGTTTTCATCTTTCACTTAACTCTCTAAGTAAATACTAATTGTCACTGCGATACGATTGTGAAACCAGAACTCTTCTAAACAAGAGTAAAACCGGTTGACTTCATTCCTTTTTGTCTCAGTAATCAAGGAATTTGTCTAAAGTTCGACAGGATAATCAAAACTTCATCGCAAATTTACAATGCCTGAATTTCTATAATAACTAATTTAAAATTTTTATTCTTACAGATAATTTGTTCGTACGTGATAATTTGTGAGATGACTGACATAGATCTACCTCAAGTTGTTCTACCCCTACGCTGTTCCTCACATCTTCTGTTTCTAATTTTCTTTTTTTGTGCTGTTATACTCTTCTCCTATAAGTGTTTTGTTTCAGGATCTTCCTGTTTAGACTTCAGGATAAAAGAGTGACTCAATTATTTGTGTACATTAAACAAGAATTGATTTAATCAATTTGTTCCAAGTTTGCAAATTGGAAAAATTAGTTTTTGTAACTATCTGCGATCAATTTAAATAACAGAATCATTGAATAAATTAATAATAGTAAGTAATTAGAATACTGTTAAGTTATTGTTTGTGGTTTTTTTATTTATGAAAAAAAAAAATTATTAGGGGCTTTATTGCATAAAGTTTTTAATAGATTTAGATTGTCTAAAGATGGAAATTTTCGATAAGTGTTTTTAGGTTATACATAAATTATCGAGAAAAATGTTTAGAATTTTAAATATAATATATAGATATACTAAAACTTATATAATTTAGAATGTTAACTAAATGGAAAATTAAAATGCATGTGTATATATTTAGGCCTATTTTAACCTTTACACAATTCATTATGAGTTAGGCCTATTCCATATTTTACGTGTAGGAGGCAGTATAATCAATGCAATGAAACAGTGGTTAAAAACACTGTCTAAAACAACAATCACACAAAACATACAAGTATATTCTTTTAGATTTTGTATGGATAGGAGACGCAGGCTTACCTTGGAAAGTCGTCCTTGGTATTACCTTAATACTACACAAATAGGAAAACACAACTATAAAGTTCTGAAATATTTTGTAAACACTGTTCACTTTCTCAATCTGTAGACTATAAAAAGAAGACTGAATTGTTGTAATCTAAGATGGATCTGTGCTGAGTGTTGAACCACAGCCGAATATTTTTTTAAAGCCTGTTGGGAAAGGAAAATGCTAAAAACAACATCCGAACATGCTTAAAAAAATATTCGGCTGTGGTTCAACACTCAGCACAGATCCATCTTAGATTACATTAATTCAGTCTTCTTTTTATACTGATTGAGAAAGTGAACATTGTTTACGAAATATTTCAGAACTAGTTTTTTTTAATGTTTTCTTATTGTGTACTATTAGGTAATACCAAGGACCACTTTCCAAGGTAAGCCTGTGTCTCCTATCCATACAAATTCTAAACTAATAGGCTATATACCCTATTAAACTCTAATCTAAAACCTAACCTAACCTTATCACGAATGTTGCTGTAATAAAACATATTTATTTTAATCTATCTAAATATTCCGACCAATTTGTATGAAATTATTACATTATTTTAGCAAGGATAAATGGTTAAATATATTGGAAATATACAGAAAATGACAAAATATTCATAAGGAAATAAATAATGTTTTATAACATAACCTAATTTATAGTAATTATTTTACACTCTAAACTGGATTTTCCTAAAAAATTAGAGTCTCTAGTGGTGTCATCTAACAGCTCACATGGTAACTTCAATAACAGCATGCCATAATGTATGCTCCGATTCCTCTTATACTGGCACATTTTGGATACCCACAAGTAGGAACTTATAGGTAGAGACATTACATAAGATGACTCCTTTGAGGGACAAAATATTATGTAAATAGCTTTTGAACAAAGAATTTTATCCGTAACATGTCGGCAGAATTTAAGACAAATGTTAGGAGTAACAGAAGTATGTACTCTAATCAGTTGTAGCAGAAATTAAGGTTATCATAATAAAATATAGAATTATATTTTTTGAAAAGGGATCCATAGTCACATAGCCAGTGTTCAGTCATTTCCTTGGTTTTGTCATTATAGTTTCAAAAACATAAAACATTGTACAGTACAAAATACAATATTTTATAAAATAGTTACCATGTTCTCCAAAGAATGGTTCAGGTTCAACATAATCAACCCCTACATCTTGCCTTACAACTTAGTTTTACAGAATTTCCTCTTACTTCGACATACACACAAGCTATGTAGTTATCGTCACATGTACAAGCGATTATAAATCTGTAACTGGTGGACGGTATTAAAGAATAGATTTAATCCTGAAGAGTTAAAGAAAATATAAAATTATTTGGCCTAACTAATTTAAGAAGTTTTTTAATGTAGCCTAGATTTTTTAATTTCATCCATATTGGATAGAATTGCTTTCTAGATTAAATTAGTTATATCGAATTGTTTATTTTAATATTTGCGTTTCCGCGATAAAAAACACAGTAGTTTGAATTTCTAGAATAGAAATGTGCTAATACGTTATTATTATTTATAAACATTGAAATTGTTACAGAATGGTTAACAAGTAAGGGCATTCTTATTCCATAGTCATTTTTCACTGTTATCAATGATGGCACAGAGGTACAGTCATTGCTGATAACATAGATAGTTTTACAAACATTACAAATGTTCTTTGTGTGCATTCTTTTTCAATTGTTACTTTCAAATCATTGTTCAAAGTTTTGTTAATAAAAAATCAAGTTGAATGTTGAATTCAATGCTAGCTCAGCCTAATACTTCTGTTCAACAGATGTTTTGTCTAGATAAGCTCTCACGTCAAGATGCTAATTGATAGGTAACTTACTCTCATCTTGCTGAAAATAAAACGCCTCATTTCCAAATTGCTCTTGAATGGTTGGCATGACAGAAAAGGTCAGATAACTAACTGCAATGACTGTGTTTGACATTGATAATTCACATTGTATTGTAGTCCCTGGTAACTTTATGTTTAGCCGTAAGATGTGGATTCTGAAAGACACGTAACTGAGCTATTAAATATCAATTTGACTTTATCGCTCCAGATAATCTTGTTTGGAAACTGTATATCCTCTGGACATTTATTTTTCTCACTCGTAGTTCAACTAACCAGTTAGGATCATCTTGATTGAAGTCAAGGCATTATAATATGTAATACATAATAATTACACTTGAATAACAGTAACCTTTGGTATAATTGAAATAAAATAAATTTTAATGGATTTATTTTATAAACTAGGCCTACCACTGGGCATAGGCCCAATTCCTTTAGAAGTTTCCTATTTCTGGTTTTCTTCCACCAAGTTTTTTGTGTAATTTCTGTCTTCCTTTTCCACGAGTTAAGGTTCATTGTATTCTTATTAACCTTCCATCTTGAAATGCTCATTGCGACACACAATGTGATCTGATCCTTTGGAATACAAGGTAAATACTTGGTTTTCATAATTTTTTATAGAAAAATCGAAGGACGAGGTACAACCGATATTTACCAAATAATTTTCTTCTTTTTTTTTTTAACCAAAATGTTCATCTTATTTGAGAAGATAAAGGTTGTGAAGAAATATAAATATGCTTTAAAAAGAATTTTTTTTTTTTTTGTCATACGCTGTATATTTTGATTTCAATTTCAGTGCATTCTGTAGACATTTTCAACACACTTTCTAACGTCCTACATCAATTATAAACTGAGAAAAAAGGTTGTATTCCAGACTTTTGTCTCACCCTTTATAGTGAATTGCTTGTAAATTAATCAACTATTTTATATTTACACGAGACAAACCATTACCTACACTGGCTAAAATAGCCTTTAATCCTTTTAATTTTCTCATATATACGATGTATAGAGAAAATTATCTGATGGGTTAAAAATGTGTGTTTAATTTCATGCAGGTTTTGGTGTCAAAATATTGGTTTTGGGAGTTGTCTCTGTTGTACAGGGTGAGGCAGTGAAACGGCACGATTTTGAAAAATCACAAATAATTTATTTAGAAAAAAAGGATAATTGTTTTAACATAAATCTTAAGTACATGAGTGGAAATTAATGTTTTACCTTAAAAACAATTATTTTTTGAATACAGTGTCAGTTAGGTGGCGTCCTTGGTTTTGCACACATTGTTGAAGTCTGAGATGAAATCCACCCATGACGTTTTGTAGCATCTGCAACGGAATGTTGTTAATTTACTGCCGAATTCGCTCCTTCAGGTCTTCTGGTGAATTTTCCTTGTAGACTTTGCACTTAAGATAGCCCCAAAGAAAGAAGTCTGGAGCTGTCAAATCTGGTGAACGGGAAGGCCAAGGGATATCGCCATTCCTGCTGATAAGATGTCCTGGAAATGCGAGTTTTAAGCAAATCCACTGAAACATTAGCAGAATGGCTTGTTGCACCATCTTGCGGGAAGAGTGTTTCTTCATTTGGATCATACTGATCGATTTCAGGCAGACCAAAGCAGCATAACGTTGAGAGTTTACCGTCACCGTGTTACCATGTTTATCTTCAAAAAAATAGGGTCCCACGATTACACGAGATGACATTGCACACCAAACTGTTACTCTTTCAGAATGGAGAGGTTTTTCATGAAGTTCATTTGGGTTATTTTCGGACCAATATCGGAAGTTCTGCTTGTTCAAGTAACCACTAAGGTGAAAGTGGGCTTCATCACTCATTCATAAGTTGTGCACTCTTTCTTCATTTCTTCCGAAAACATTAAGCATTATTTGGCAAAAATGTATACGATTATTGTAATCATTAGGTTTTAGGGCTTGCACTATCTGTATTTTGTATGGATGATAGTGTAGGTCTCAAATCCGTCTCAACGATCAATTGCTGAGACCAAGTTCTGCGCTGTGCCTTCTCGCTGATTTTCGCGGACTTCGTCCTAATGCTTTGCGCACACAATCAATGTTCTTTGGATTCCGGATTGTTTTTTCACTACAATTTCTTTTCTTTGCCGTGCTAGCAGTGGCTTCAAAGTTATTCACCCAAAGGAGGATAGCTTTCCTTGATGGCACGGGAGCCCATGGCAGTAGACTGAACTCACGACGGAAAGCACGCTGAGCACAAACCACACTATCCGCGATATTGTAATATGCCTTTACAGCAAACGCTTGTTGTGCACTCGTCCAACGCTCCATGGCTACTGAAATTTCCACTTGTCTAGACGCTCAAGGTCATTTCCCCCTTCTCTCATAACCCCCAACCCCTGTCAGCTGGAGTCGGAATCGTGCCGTTTCACTTCCTCACCCTGTATTTGCTGTGATCTACGTGAATCGATTTAATAACACAAAATTTTGAAGTAGATGTCTTTAAAAAAAATAATAACTTAAAGATTTTCTTTAACGATTTTGAACAATGTGTAGCTGCTAAGGACCCAAACAATACATATTGGTAAAAAAAATTCAACTGTTAATATAATCTTATACTTATGTGTTTTGTTATAATATTTTATTTCTCAAAATCACCTTTACTTATTTCGATCAAATTTTAGTGAAATGTGTAGATTTAATGACCTAAACGAAGTAAAAAAAAAATATGGTTCAGGAATAATCGACAAAAAAAAAAATGAAAATTCATTTTTTGGCACAAGGGAACAAGGTTAGACTATTAAATATACAGGGAGTTGCAAATTTGTTTCCAAACTCCAGGAGGTGGTTTTGTACATCAAAACTAAGAATAAAATTCCTATGTCTGAAATTTCCTAGTTTTCAAGATATCTGCCTTTTTTTTTATATAATATTTTTATCTAATTTTACTATTGGACAGATTGAATTGAAACTTGACACAGTATTTAATAAGGTAAAGAACTATTTTTTAAATAACTAACCTGACCCAATAATCTGTTTCAAAATGGCATCTGCTTAAATGTTTTAAATAAAAATACAGTAACCGCGGCCGATCCGACATAACGAAAATCCGTGTTAGCCTGAGAAAGAGCAGAAAACACAAAAAAATGAAAATATACATACTGTACTTACAATAAATTCCTTTATTACGGAGAAAAACACTTTAAAAATATTTACTCATCACAATAAAACAACAAACATCTGTGGACTGTACAGGTATGTCTACTTTTTGGAGAATAAGCTTGTAAGTTTCTGTTGCGTCAGCTTCGAGTAACGCTTACGTGCCGCACGGTCGTGCATCCGTTTCAACATGACAAGCTCGGCCGGTGTAGTCTTGCTCTGATGCTCAAAATACACCATCAATTCATCCAATCGTGGGGCAACCGGCAAAGCGCGCCAATCACCTGGGTAACAATGACTCACCACGCAGGCATGCAGCGCTACAGTTAGGCTCAGATGTACAGTCCCGACAAACAAACTCGGCTGCGTGAACTCGGCGGAAACACAGATCACCGTGCAATATGCTACGATTATGCGCTCGTATATAGCAATAGCGCTACGGAAATCCGACTTAAAGGCGGCCGACTTAACGAGGTTGCACTGTAACTCAAAAAAAAAGATTTAATTAAAAATTTAAACAACCGCCATTTGAAACGGGTTATTGAATTATGCTGGTTATTATTTTTTCAAAATAGTTTTTTTACCTTATTTGATACCATGCCACATTTTAATTCAATCCGTCAAACTGTTCTGGAGATAAAAGATATTGAAATAAACAAAATGGCGAATATCTGGGAAACTAGGCAATTCCGGACATATGTTTAAAGGAACTTTTTCTTAGTTTTGATGTCACCTCTTCTCTGGAAACCACCTCTTGAAACATTTTGTCTAACAACTATACTGAACTGATATTTTTAGTCGTACAATATAGTTTATAAATCCTCATGTTTTTTATTGCAACCATTGTTGTATGTACAGTAGTTATACTTTGGTGGTTTTGACTTTACAATATTGGCAAGACTGGGCTTGCATTTTTTTCTTACATAATTGAAAATTGATTGTACTCTACCTTTATTTAGTAATGAGAAACAAAATGTAGATAGTTTTTTAGGTTATGTAATTTATATATTTTAAAGTTGGAAATGCGAAAACTTTCCGTAATTCCAAGAATAGGTTAAAATAATGTGATATTTTATGTATTTTTAACTACTGTGGTAGAATATTTTATTGAAAATTTATTTACAGTACTTGTTCTGAAAATAATGTGTGTTGAAATATGTGGAGGAATTTATTCGATTAGGAAAAGTTAAGAAAAATTACATATGTTAACAGTATATCGTGACGGCACATACACAGGTTAACTTGTGTGTAAGCTATGACAATAAAACACTGGCCATATAACAGTCTAACTGTCAAGAGGCTAAAACTATTTTTAGTTTAATCATCTTCTGACCTCTTGTATGAAACGTTAGTTAATGAACAATTAAAAATCATTGCAAGGGTAAATCTGCTTACCTAACCTTTAGAGAAGCAATGGCACAATATGCTGTTTAAAAAGCAGTGGTGCCGTTTTTAATTTAAACATTAATACAAGTTTTGAATCAGAAATTTAAACTAATAAAAAGAATAAACTAGTAATGATTCCTGTGACACTCTTACACTTTTCTATTTAAGAAAACTTTTTAAAGAAAAGTTTATTTTATGAGTCAACAAACTCAGTTTCTATTTATTTGCGTTCATATAATTTTGTGTTTTCATTCACATCAATTTTAGAAGAAGTTGTCCAATTTGCATAATTTTGGACAATTTCATAATCAGAAAATTCTGTTCATCTTTTCAAAATGTTGGCTGTTTTTTCCACTCTAGGAGTCATTTTTTTTGTCAAATTTTCACAAAGATCTTAGAAATGTTCATTATAAGAAAACAAGAGTATAATTGAAACAATTTTTTTAAAATGTTTATTTTATCATCTTAAAAGAGTAATCAATTTGTTGAAATTTAAAGTTGCAAAACTTCACATGTTTATCAAACACATTATTTTCAAAAAGGTGTTGAACATAGAGCAGCAAAGTCATAGAAAGTAATGAATGGAAAAGCGACTTCTTATTAAAAAAGACAGAAATACTTGAACTGCTTAAATTTGTCTTTTACTATTTAGACGTACAAAAAAGTTTTTTGAAAATGCTGTTTAATTACATAAAGAATTTTGGTAACATCATCAACAGAAACATCAGAAATGTTGTTATAAAAGAAATCCAATAATTACGGTTGTAAAATATGTAAAAAAAAAAAAAAATCCTTTTAATTTATAGTATTTGTAGGAAATATTAAATTGTATTGACAGATCAAGGAGTCTTATCCAGTAGTGTGTTTGTTTAAAACAGTTGTTACACAGGTTTTATGAACCTTGTAATTGTGTATATTAATACTTTCATGACGTCGGCAAGGCCTTAGCAGGCCTTGTAGATGTGTATTAAAAAGTCTCAGTTAAAGTCATCAGTTTCACTGGTCTTCTAGACTTCAAATCTGTACATATGTGAAGGAACCTCCTTTCGCTACGCTTGTGTCAGTGAATTGACACTGCCGGATCTCATGTGTGAATATCACATTTTTGGGGGAAGTCAGGGTCCGAAACTATATTTATATTAATAACTCTGATGTTTATTATTGTAGAGAGGTGGGTTGACGTTGATATTATAATAGAACCCCTCTAATCCGCCCTCGGGTGATCCGTTACTCCAGTTAATCCGACCGTGCTCGAGCTCGCGATATTGTGCCGACTTACAGACTTGTCGATGACTCACGGCCCGTCTGGCGCCATTCTTTCCGGTTTGTTATCGCTTTCCCGCTTCAGTGCTGTGTCATCTCTCGTGTTGTTTCTATTGATTTGCTATAGTACTTGTAAAGTTTATATATAGACTTTTAAAAGTTTATATATCACTTATTTCACTTTTTAAAACATCTCGTTATATAATATGTAATAAATATTGACTTTTTTCAGATAATCCGACCTTTTTTTGCGTTCCGACCATGCCCCCAGTCCCGAAGGTGACGGATTAGAGGGGTTCTACTGTATTACTTGCAGAATTGAAATTTACATATTTTTGTCTAATTTAGTGTGTTATAAGTTGAATAACATATATGAGATATGAGCAAAACACTTTTAAAAATCCGCCATTTTGACATTTTACTGAATATCAATTGGGTTCTATATAAAGCACACTATAGTTTCTTATATTCAAATTTTCTGTTCCAATCATAATTTTTGTGTAATTACGTTTACAGTTTGCTCTATGTCTACATCTTTCTTGTGATTTCACGAATAATTTTTATTCTATGTTTTAAGATTTGGTTGTGTTAAGAGATAACACTATGTGTTCTGTAGTTTTATTTGTATAACAATCTAAGTTGTTTTCCAACAAATATATCTCCTAATAACTTAATAGATTTTAAAAAATAATATTTTTAGACATCTTAAAGAATTTATAAAAGCTAATTCGACCGAGTTAGATAATGATTTCTTGTAATTTAAAATATTATTAGAAATATCCGCCAGTTTCTATTATATGTAGTATAAAGAAAGTTGTGTGATGATCAACAAATTTATGTCGATTTTTATGTGGTGTATATATTTCAAATAATCAAATTTAATATGTGGACATATTTTGGCAATATCTCTGGTGATTTATTTCTTTTTTATATATAATTCGAAATTTGGGGGTAGCTATCTTAAAGGAAAAATAATTAAATTATGATTTTTTCAAAATGGGCTCCAACGATTTTAATCAAATTTTTCTGAAGTGTAGTCTCTAAACATCTAAACAAAACATATTATTTGCCATCGTTCCAAAAATTACGATTTGGAAGTTATCAAAAAGTAGGATTTGACCAAAATTTGAAATAAGTTCAAATATCTAAAAATCGGTACAACCAATTTTGATGTAATTTTGTTGGAAATGAAGATATAAATTCACAACTGGTCCTTTAGATGTAAATAAAACAAATTCACAGTTATTGAATAATTTTGAAAATACATAAATGAATACTGACCACCCCCCTCATTGTGTTTGTTTTTTTTTCCCCCAAATTTCTCACAAAATGTAGCTTTCTTTTACTTGCAGTTTGACACGTTGGTTTAGGTTATACACTTTGGTATTTCACCCAAATTTGATTGATATTGCTTGTACCAATTTTGAAGTTCTATAACATCCATGGTTCATTACTCCTTAGGCAAAATCAAAGTCATTGATGTAAACTTTAAAAAAATCCCAATAGCAATTATTACTTACTTTGAACAATATAAAAGAATTTAAACACATTAGAACTTAATATTTTTGTTTCTTACAAAATCTGTTTTATTATCCACCAGCTACCATGTTTGTACATAGTCAAGTAAACACCTTTAATTTGTGGAGGGTGGGCGAATTTAATTGGTTTAATTGATTCTTAGGCACATTTTAAAGTTAAACAAAATTGGTCCCCCATTTGGAGTTAGGCATACTATTAATAATTTTAAAGGCTAAATGGTACCTCTTTTTGTTTATGATATATTAGTTATGAGAAATTGAGATTGATATGTTCAAAATTGATTGGTTTATTCAGCGTGTTGTTACATAACCTCAATGTTTGCACAGGACTGTTGTAAACAATTAATTACCTCTAACTATAGAAATTATTGATGAATATTAATGAAACTTTAAGAGATTTTTCTTCTTGTGAAGATTATTAACCAAGTCAATTTATTTAAAATAAAACTTAAAAGTGCAATTTTAAAGTGTTCTAACCTGCAAAGTAATTTTAAAAATCTTTTGGTTTATTTATACAAACCCTTAAATTTTTTTTTTTAAATAGTTTTTTAGGTCATTTAAATATTTTTGACTTGAAATTTTTAATAGTTGTTAATCTTTATAATATAAGCTTATTGCCTTAATATATTATATGCCTTTTTGTTTATACAAACTACAAGGCAAGTCCATTGAAGGAGGAACCAGTAGACAATCTGACCTAGAAACCATTAGGGACCGTGTGGGTTTGCCAACTCGTTTTATCACTATGACAGCTCTTGTCACTACGATTCTTCTGCAGTTATGTTCAGTTAAGGTGCTCGGAAAAATCAGATACTATTTTATGTTCCATTGCAGTTGCAATTAATAGACGATTTATTATTTTTTTAAATTTACTTCCTTGTAAACAAATCATCAGAAGTTTCCCGATAAAAACAATATTTTTTTGACTAAATAAATGTAATAGAAATCATACATTTCCTCTTAAATTGCAAGAAACTTCAATTAAAAACTAATATTTATTTTTACTGGATTTTTACTATTATTAAGGAAATAATTATTAGCATTAAAGCAAAAATTGTATAAAAAATTAATATGTCAGTACAGTTAATATAATTTTTTACAGTTAAAGTATCATTTAGACTATACGTGTTTAAAATTATAAAAACAAAGAATAAATCTATTGTTTAACTCATGCAAAACATAAACTACTTGTTTATTCAATTCTATTAACATTTCAATACATTGGTAGCCTCATCCAGGGAGCTGTTGGAATTGACTACAGCGTGTTACGATACTTTGGCTATTATCATTGGTATATCATTGGCTATTAATTACTCAACAAACTTTGTGGCGCATAGTATAATGTTATATATTTTAATGCATCAATATATTTATGCATATTTATAACTGCTTAAAATAGGTGAATGTTGAGGTTATGTTACAACTAACTAATTAGACCAATCAGCTTTGATATAATTTCAATTTATTTTTAATGTAATAATCAATAAATACGATCAGAATTTAGTTTTTCAAAGTTGAAACATAGATATTAAAAAAAAAAAAACTATATTAAACTTCCTAAACTGTTAACACCAAATTACGCTCGCATCCAAATACAAATGTTTTGTGAAATTTTAAAAATATTCCTAAATAGCATTAACCAAAAGTGTTTCTCATATATTTAGTTGAGTAAATGTTTATCACACTATTTGTTTATACTTAGTTCAACGCCTTTGTGTTTGGCTAGTCAATATTAGGCTATATAAGATGTCTAAAAATCACAAGCATATCCTATGTTAGGACAGGGAAGGGTTTTCCTAATGATACTTTTTATAAAATAGTCAAGTTATCTTTTTATTGTCTTTTGTATATTACATTTATTTGTCCATGTAATTTAGTTATTTATTAGTTGAAATGTATATTTTGATCAATATATTGGTAGATATATTTTTTTATAAATTAATTTTTTTAAGTAGAGTTTTAGTATAGTGTACGTGAAGGTGTATGTGTGAGTATTTTTAATGTTTTTTGGTTGTATTAGCGCGTACATGTGTTTTATTTATTTCCACTGCTCAATATTACTTTGACTGGTCTGTAAAAAAAAATAAATAAATCAATTCAAATTTATCGTTTTGAAGAATTTGTTTTTCCTCGTGTTTGGATTTTAGGTATTTTTGAAGAACATTTGGGATGAGGAATTGGTAAGTAAGATGAATAAATGCTAGCGTGGTATATTTATTACAGAGTGGAAATACGAAGGTTGTTCGGAAAGACAGTTCTGTTTCTGTGTAGTACGTGCAGGAGTTTGAGTAATTGGGATGATATTTATACAGCTGTATATAATCTGGCTCAGCACGAGTCAGGCTGTGCTACTGGAAGGTTGTACAGCTTGTCTTGCACCAATACTGGTGTTCAAAATGGTTCCTACTATTGAAAATTATGCTGATTTTAAAATATATGCTGTTAATCGTTGTCTGTGGGCAAATAACATTTTTGGTTCACAATGAAGAAAGAAGTGAAGATCCATCTTTTGTGACGGATGAATTTGTTAATAAAGTGAATAGGAAATTTTTTTAAAACCAGCGTTTCAAAATTACGGAATTATTGGACATTTTGTACCACAGTAGAAGTCACGAGCAGGCTAGCTTCAGTGCATGACATCACGGTGGACCCATTGTCTCACTCGCACCAATTAGTCGTTCATAGTGTCTTCATGTATTGTAATATTCCGTGATTAAAAACCAATAATTTTGAAATATAAATTAAATATGTTGATTAGACCAAAATTAAATTTATTATCTCAGCTTATTTAATATTTTAACATATATTCATGTTGTTAATGGTCGCTTCAAAAAGAAAAATAGTTAAAATATACTTATATGGTACAACATACAATTTGGAAACATTTACCAGATATTAATATTTTTTCTTAGCAAGGGTTTATAAAATTGTTCATAGTCCGTTAAATTTGTTAAAATCATTCATGTAAAGTTATAAATGACATATTTAACTAATTTAAGATACTTAATGTATAATCTCTAATAAAGTTTTAATAAATCTTTTAATTGTTCAATAATCTGTATTAGTATAATCAGTTTCTATTATTCGAAATTCTTAATAGTGTAGTGTCGATAACAACGGGCTAATCACTAATAAAGTTTATTATACTTTCAAATTGATTTATGAATTTATTATTCAAAAGTTTATAATATATAAAAATTCATATATAATGAAGTTTTTATTCAGTTAATAGCTAAAAATATTATGTCATACAAAAACAAAAATTAACAAAAAAATATTTACAATTTACAATTACACGGAATTCGACGTTTATGGGCATACAATTTATAACATGCAAATATACTAATATCTGTGCTAATTTTCTCATCTTATAATTTTTATTTTTTACTGTTTCATCGGTTGTTATCAACCCTTAGTTTTTTGTTCATCCTTTTAATCCTTATAAATGTGCGTGTCCTTACAAAACACAGGATAACGTAATTATCTATATCTGAATACTTTTTATTAATTCTTTTCATCAAAACAGTGAAAATTTCTTTATTTTTATTTATAAGACTTCCATCAAAGTCGGTAAATTCTTTTTTTCCATTTCCTTCACAGTAGCTACGAATTCAGGGTAGGGTTTCATAATGACCCTCTAGATAATGCTTGAAGCCAATTTTTTCCTGAACCAGGCACATCTCTTTTTAAATTTCGATACAAATTACCTTTATATGTTTTTTTCTTTGATCGATAAACAATATAGCCGGCTAATATTTCCAAAAGTTTTTTACTTTATCAACATTTTCATTTCACATTTTTGTTCTGTACGAGGATTTTCCTCAAAATATTTGATGTCCATCAACAGCAGCGGTGAACTCATTGTTGTCGTCCAGTTATTCTTTAGGATTGTTTGGCTCTAAATTCCTACATTGCTTTTTAAAAGTACCGTATGACGAACATTAAAGTAAGGCCTTCTCACCACCTCCTCAATTTGGTCAAATCTCTATGCTCTTTCATCTCATCAAAACTAATGACTACATCCTTTTCAAAATTACTAAAAGTATCAGAATTAGCTTTCAAAATATTTACACTCATATCAATAATTCTGGAGGGCACAGAAAATTGTCTGAGACGACGTTTTATAGTGACTTCACTAGGAAGAGGGTACTACAAAGTATTCCTAACAAAACACAAAGCTTTAAATGAAATTGCTCGTAAAGTGACAGCTTTTGCAATATCATCATCAGAAGACCAATCACCAAGTAATTTTTGTTGACACGAAGAAAATGAGCCTCTAAATTAATTATCCACATTTTTCAACTTTAATAACTCATCTGTAGTTTCTGTATGTCGATTTTTTATAATAGAAATTTCTACTTTCAGTTTAGTATTTTCTTCTTCCAAAGAAGCTACTAGTTCATTTAATTCTGTTCCACTGTCATTGTGGTAGAATTGTCTCCTTCTTGGTTTTTATCGTATTTATTTTCAGACTCGTTACAAATTGTGTTGCTATTCAACGAATCGAAGTATTTTATTAACTTCTTTTCATACACGTCGTTTTTTTGCTCTAACATTTCTTTCAAAGCAAACCAAACTGTTTAAATTAGCTGAAGTAGAAGTTGACGGTATCTTTAAATGTGGCACTGCATCAGTTTTTAGTTTAAGTTATTCAGGCAAATTTAAAAGTTCACTTTTCAGGTCTCTCATAGTTGAATTCTTCAAAATGAACAGAACACGCGCAAGCTATGTTAGCAGGAAAGTATCAGCACATTTACATGTGTTAATCCACTTTGATTTGGTTTCGCTATTAGTTGAAAACTTATGAAAAGAAATATTCAACCGTTTTATTGGTACAACCGGCGATAACACAACACATCATATTATCGTCTCGCAACAAAACATAATGAATGCTATTTATAAGTGCAAGAAACACGTGTAACATAAAGGTCGCGTCTACTATGCAATATTCTTATGTGAACTTGTGGTGCGGCAGAACTGTCTGGGTCCACGCTGACAGCTTGCTACTACGCAGAGTGCTGGTGACCCCTATTGTATAGTCTAGTAACCATGTTTTGTACAGAGTGGTAAGTTTTGTGGACACTGGTTGTGTAAACCAGGTTTTCACTGATCACCACAAAACCTAAAGGATGGGTGCAGCGCTAACTTTATTTTGCTCTATGATACAGAAGGTGATGATTTACACAGTCAAATTGTGACAAATGAGACGAGTGATAAGTATCAACATAAAGACAAAAATCAGTTTATGATGTACGACCACACTGATGGCTTCAAGCGAATATTTTTAAAGTGCCAGCAAACATTTTCTACAAGAAAACGTATGGCAACTATCTTTTGCGACTGAATGGATGTACTTCTACTAGCTTTTAAAGGAACAGTGTTTTATGTTTTTCCATGGCAATGCTCATTTGCTTACTGCCGCACATACACAAGACCAACACGGGAGTTTATTCGACCACCTTGATTTGGTTCCTAGTGATTATCACCTTTTCTGTAACATGTAAATGGCTAGAGTCATAGCGGTTTGAAAACGACAAGAAGTTTAAGGACAGTGTTGATGCATGGCTTAATTAAAAAGCGGCAGAGTTCTACAACAAGAGTATTAAACCTAGTTCATCAATTTGACAAATATGTTATAATCTAGCAGAAAATTATGTGGAAAATTGATAAGAGTTGTAACTTTAATTTGTGTTAAATAAAAAACCTCTAATTGTAATGGTGTGTTTTTTATAACAAAACGGAACTTACTTTCCGAATAGACCTCCTATTTGATACTCACGAAATACTGTCATGTTCGAATATTTTTGTTTATTATAATATTCAGTTTTGTGTATGGGCGTGAGGAGAAATAAAAATTTGTTCACCATTGATTAGTTACACAAACTACAATGTCCTCTCATTAATCTAGCATGCAGTACAAAAATGTTTAAAAAAATAAATGGTGCAAAGAATATTGACAACATTTTTCATATATTGAGTAATAAATTATTTTTATTACCTTTATGGTACCGTCATGTAACTTTGTATTTGTCTTATTACAAAGACACGTTTCGGAGTCGTAGCTCCATCTTCAGTATTTTACTCCGTAGAGGTCGTCAAAACATTAAACTTGATAAAAACATAAACACTTGTATACGTGTATATATTTGTGTGTATAGTGTTTATGTTTAAATCAATGTATACATTTGTGTGTATAGTGTTTATGTTTAAATCAATGTATACATTTGTGTGTATAGTGTTTATGTTTAAATCAATGTATACATTTGTGTGTATAGTGTTTATGTTTTTATCAAGTTTAATGTTTTGACAACCTCTATGGAGTGAAATACTGAAAATGGAGCTACAACTCCGAAACGCGTCTTTGTAATAAGACAAATACAAGGCCACATGACAGTACCATAAAGGTAATAAAAATAATTTTTCACTACACTACTATGAGTTCAGCTGTTTTCGTTATGTGTTTACAACCTGAGAAACATCGAGTTTACGCACGAGGCTTTAGCCGAGTTTCCCACAGCTGATTTTCCCACTCTAGAGTGGAAAATGTTATTTTCTGCAATAGCAGATGATGTTGAAATCTCGTAAAATATCTTTTAACGTATAGGCCTAAAATATGATTTAAAAAACCTCTTGTGTGTTTTAGTAAACTACCAAGATCCGTTTAATTTTTTTTTTTACCGATGTCTCCTAAAATATCTTTCAACGGATAATAAATATAATATGATAAAGAAAAGCTCTTGTTTATTCTAATAAATTACCAAGATTAAATAAAAAAAAATTAATTTAATGCATAATAGCAAACCAATATGTCCTCTACAATAAGTCCACCTAAATTAAATTTTACATAGAAAATAATCAGCTGTAAAATATCCTTTAACATATAGGCCTAAAATATGATTTAAAAAACCTCTAGTGTGTTCTAGTAAACTACCAAGATCCGTTTAATTTTTTTTTTAACGATGTCTCGTTTTTATTCCGTAGTGTAGTGAAAAGTATCGTTCAAAACACGAGCGAAATTGTTTTGCATAATATCGACCATATTTGAAGTGCTCGATAAATCTCGCACTTCAAACATATGGTCTCGAACATGCAAAACCCCACTTTCCACTCTTGTTATGAAATATACTATATTAGGTAGGTACTCAATATATTATATAAAGTTGGGTTATCCTATTCTCAATCCCGGTTTATTACATACGACCCAAGCTATATATATATATATATATATATATATATATATATATATATAAAATGTATCCGGTTTGTCAAATAACTATTTGACTATTAATGTTAATTACCTTGTTAATGTTTCAGCAAATAAGCGTATTTTTCAATCTCTATTCTCAATTTCACTGATAAATTAATTTTAAGTTTTTTGAAACCTCTCCTGGTGTAATAATTAATTTATCAACATAATATAAACCTTCCAGATTTTTGAAAATGATTTTCTAATTTGTAAAGCATGCATATCAAGAAGGCCTTGGGACTGTAGTATCACTTTTAATAATATTATTATTATTATTGATAAATAAGTTGTGAAAATAATGGAAGGAACACAGTATGATGATTTATTTTTTAGTGTTTTAAAAGAAGAAGGACACCTAATACCGTTCTTAAATGCTGTATTTGGATTTTTGTATAGAAGGTATTTTACATGTAATTCAGTAGATTCCTTATTAATTTGGTTAACATCAAAATAAGGAGGTTATGTTTGAAATAGGCCTACTACTCATGAGATTATGTAAATAAAATAAAAATATTTGCGTTGTTTTGTTTTATGAACTAAGAATTTTACAAATTTTTATTCATAGTGTGGTACTGCCAGGTAAAATGTACGTACACCTAGCACTTGGTGAAGGAATTTTCTTGATAAAAATTAATTAGCCCTGTCATTTGCATTATGTTCATTTAATGACAAAATATAATTAGGCATCTATTAAATTATTATAACTTAAATTCTCCCAAAAAGGTGGATCAGGAGAAGGAGTTCCAGGTAGCCTACATTTTTTGTAGGGTTGCAAAAAGAATTTTGCAAAATTTGGTTGATTTTGAAACTAGATTCATATGAAGAGGATGAATTGGAGAAAGGAGTGGATCATCTAGGTTTTAATTAATATATGGTTATCAGGAAATTAACATTTACACTTACATTATTTCCGTGATATAGTGATAGATTTCATTGTTTATTTTAATTATAAAAATCCTTTTTGCATGTAAATTTTCAATAATTTTCCCTAAATTCTAAATTAGTGCTATAAATATGAAAGTAAAAATAAAGTCAAAAGCATTTTAAATAATATTTTGTAACTTAACCAAACACAGGATAACTGAACTAAAGGACATCGATGTAATGTTCAAAACTATTTCATGTCATATTTAGGCTGATGAAAGAAGACAAAAAATTCATCTGCCATAACAACATAAAAACACTGCCTTGGTAGAAGATCAGCAACAACATCAACATTATAAAATCATTTATAATTCCTAACATATAGACTGTGCAAAGTTGTATAAAATCACAGTTTATAAGGTAATTATGCAATCTACCTTGCTATGAAATTTAGTTCAGAAAATTGTATAAGGCAAGGTATATTGCATAATTACCCTTTATAAATTATATAACATATAAATTTTTAAATGGAAATAATATAACTTATATTATATACCATATCCTACTTTGTCCCACACATCGTTTATTTATTTTGTAGATTGTAAATGTCGTGATATTCGACGGATTTGACACACTCCTGTTAACCTGTCATAGAACATGGTAACATCTCTTCCAACTCAGAAACACCGTAATCCTATGTATCCCTTATATTGGTAGCCTACTATAAAACATGTCAAATAATTTTAGTTCTCTTAAAACTTCAGAATTTCCACGATTTTCCTAGATTATTATTTTAAATTTGACATTCTATAGTTTTGATTTAGCCATTTCCAAATAACCCGAATTTCACACCCTAATAGTTCATCTACTGTAGAAGAATATTTTTGTACTAGACTGTTAAATACTTCGTCTTTAGTAATGGTATAGGGCCTACCTTGATATTTGTTAAGTTATGAAGATTTCAATCGGTAAAACTTTGTACTCTGCAAGTAAAAAAGGTGCCTAGTAAATTGTTGTTTTTGGAGTAATTAATAAAAAGGGGAATAGAATTTCTTTTGTACACTATCATTGAAAGACTAATTTAGAAGAAAAGTAATATACAGATTGAAAAGGTGGGGGTATAAATATTGAGTGGGAGAACATGGGCTAGATGTATTTTATTGTCTTAAATTTTAAATAAAGATTAGTAGGCTAGATTAAAGTTTTAAAACCCTCAGGTTAGGTGGTGAGTATGGGCTTTGCAATCCTGAGATTCTAGCGGGATCTATACTTTTTTCATGTAATCTTGGATAGGTCCCTCTCTTTCATCTTTCCTACCAAGTCCTCCATTGACCCATGTTTTTTTTACTGACCTTGACACTGTTAGAGTATTCGAAGGCTAGGGGTTTTTATTTTTATTTTTCCTTTTTTTATAAGGCAATTTTGATAGAGAGGAATTTTGCTTTTAAATAACAAATTTGTTAAAAAATTTGTTATTTTTTAAGTCACTTTAAAAAGTAACATGTTTATAAATATGTATAAACGACGAAATATTTGAGTAGCCTAACTTTTATTTAAATTAAAACACTTTTTACACCAGATTTTTTTTTTTACAAATTTTAGTTATTCTTTACTAGACAGGTACAACAATCTAAATGAAGTTGTTATCTTTTTTATAAGTTATTGGTCTAATTAAAAATTCAAATTTGTTTTAGGACTGACTTCTATTGCATTCAAGAAAACCCGAAAGGAAAGCTTGGGTTTCCATCAGGTGTGGCAGAAAGAATTGTTCTGAATGTTTTAAGAAAATGGAAACAAGTTGCACATCCTCCACAACCGGCTCCAAATGTTCAGTAAGTACTGTTGTTGCTTTTTATTTTCAAGACAAAGATTCACTTATGAACAACACTTGTGCAATAGAAAACACAATTTTCCACAAATCGTTGCAATTAATTCAAGTTGAACACAGTGCCAATATCAACCCACAAGTACCGAGTCTGATTGGCAGAACACAGCATTGCTCAGGAGTTCTAAGTTAAAACTAAATTATGAAACTACGCTACTGGTTTATCTCAAAAAAGCTAGTTTGGCCTTAGAATAAAGTGTTTTATAATTTGCCTCTTAAAAAAAAAATTAACAAAAATTTCATTTTCTTTTTATATTAAGTGGTAACATGGTTTCTTAAGTTTTAATGTAATTGTGCCTGTTTACCATTCTCTGCTAAAGTTATCTTCAAATACAAATTTTGTCGAAACATTTGTAAGTACATTTACTGGAAACAGTGGCGTCATTCTCCTGCAGATTCAGTTTCTCTAACATTGTTTTAAAACCAGTGTAATAATGGTTCAAGAATACGAATTCAATATTCTAAGACTAGTTTAATGTTAGGATTGACTCCAGCTGATCTCAAGTGTAATTGTCTCAACATCCTTCAGCTAAGACTAGTTAATTCTTTTAAATGTGGAGAACAAAAAAAAAAAAAAAAAAAAAAACATGCACATAAAACTTATTTATATGATAAACATGTTCATTTGAGTTTCCTGTATACATGTTGAATTGTAATTCAGTGTACAAAATGTGATTACTTAGGAAGCTATTGCAATTTCTACTAGGCTACTAATATCTTCCATGTTACAGACTTTTAATTATGTACTTAATCATTATGAAATTTTTGTCTAATGATTACATCAATAGTGGAACTGTTATTCTTCTTACTGCTACACTACAGCTACTTCAGGACCTAAACAGAACTGAACATGAAACCACAGTTGACAGTGTAATCTCTAAATGTACGCAGTCTGTCCAGTTGTCTAACACAACTGTCTGTCTAACCTAACCTAACCTAAATGTACGCAGTCTGTCCAGTTGAACTAACCGTCTTGACAAATGCGGCTGTATATAAGATAAAAACTTTTACTAGTGTTTTGTGAATAATGTGTTGTAATTAATTTTTAACTTGTGATAAACACCTGATGATGGGATTTATTCTGAAACAGCTGTAATGTGACAATAAAAGAAGAATAACAGGTTTCCACTATTGATGTCAAACGAAGTAAGTTTTATAGTTATTTATTTTAATTAAATTTTTGCAGAAATACGAATTTAATATTTTCGTAATTTATAATTGAATAATATTTTTGAATTTAAAAGAAATAAGTTCCCTCTAAAGACGATAATGTTTTGGGTTATGTCGCTCTCTTTTATCTTTTTATCACATCTTTCATCATCAACTGTTGTTTCTCTTCCTACCATGATGCTATTAGAGTATTCGTTGGCTATGGGTCTTTATTTTATGTTCTTTTCTTCCTTTTTTTTAAGGTCATGATCATGATAACAAGGAGGTTTTTTTTTTAGCTTTTAAACAACAAGAAAAAAATATAATGTAACTACAATATTGTTGTTGTAGATCTGAGGAACTTCCAGACATGTCACAGTTGATAGTCAATGAAGTGGAGATTGAAACAACTAATGATGTTCCAGAGGAAAAATGTGTTAAGTATGTTCTTAATTTGAATAAATATATTATAGGTTATGTTTTGAAGGTTTCATAGGACCTTGTCAAAGTTAAGTATGTTCTTAATTTGAATAAATATATTATAGGTTATGTTTTGAAGGTTTCATAGGACCTTGTCAAATTTTTGCTACATTAAATCCATTAAATTTATTTTATTCTATCTCCATCTCATTTCTTTTATTCCTGTCTTTGTTTCTGTTGGTACTAGTCGGGTTAAATCAAAAATAATTTTTTTTATGTAAACAATATTCAGCCTTCATATCAATTTGCTCCTCAAATGGCACTTTGTTTGTCATATATATTGGCACAAACAATTAACTCACTATTTGGCAGTTGGGTAAGAAACTGTCATTTGACCACTGACGAAAGATGGACAACTGTAAAAAACTCACATTTTGCAACTCGTCATTAGAGTTACTTAAAACCATCTTATCGAAATAAATGTTATACCATTGTAAAGCTGACGTTTCGTAGATGCATATACATGTAATCAAAAGTTCATAAAACGCTATAAAAATATTTAATTAATTGGTAAAGTTTGGCGTGTTTTAGACAGAAACATGACGGTTGGCAAAGGAAACAAAATGGAGTCTTCCTTTAGCACTTTGTGAAGCTATTCGTTTATGAACCATTTTACTTGAAAATTATACTGTTCTTAGTACAAATCTTTACCTACCCAACAGAGTTCGCCACATGTCAGAAAGACAAATCGTTTTCATTTTAGATTGTGGGCAACACAAAAAAACATTTTTAGAGCAAAAAACAAGTTGTTTTCTTCAAGTCCACTTTACTCTAGTAAATGAATTCTTAGAAACATGAATTATACACCATTGAAAAGCTCATATTTCAAGCTTTTAGAGTTATGAAATTTGATTATCTTGCTACATTTAGACAAAATACAATAATTCTTTGAAGTCCCCTATTTCTCCGGCAGACTGCTGCACTCGACGGCTAAAGAACTGTAACCTACTTCTCTCCTTGTTTATTCTAAATATAGCTTTACATTTGCCCTATCTGACAGGTTCTTATCTCTTTGTATAGACAAAATACAGACCTTTCCAATGATATAAACCAAGTTTTAGTCAGTCATATGGAACCTAAAGACAACGTGGTTGTTTCGGATTGACGGTTGCAAACTGAAGCAAAATGGCGTTCTTTTTGTCGCTTTCTTCATATTTCTTGTGATAAATCGAGTGTATTCATTGATTATAAAAGTGTATTATATAAGTTTATATGTGTGTTATTCTTTGTAGAATCTATTGTGTTATTGTAATAGTGAAATGTAGTGAATGTTGATTTAGGTGTACAAAACATTACTAAAAAGGCGTTAGTGGGTAAACCTTGCAAAATTTATAACTTATTACGGGTAAGTACAATTTCTATATTCAAAATTTCAGAATTTGATTTTTTTTTTACCAATTGTTATTCATATTTATACTAGAAAACGTTTGTAATACTCGTAAAAAATGTAAAAATAGATTTTCTACGCTCAATTGGACTTTGAAGTGAAATTTGGCCTTGGATTTTCGTGTTTTTTTTTGTTCTATGCAATACTGGCTCCAAAATTATTATTCAACCTTTTTTTAAATTACACTACTAAATTCTATGAACATTTCTGAACATAATTATATTTAGAAGTTGGTTTTCCATAAATATTACAAATTTTGGTGATTTATTGAAAATAAGCTGGACCATTCCTCTTTTTTTGTAAAACAATTTTTTAAATATTCAAAATGTAACAAATTTTGATATATTTTTTCCGAAATGTATTCACAAATATATCACTAAATTTTTGTACATCTTAGAAAAAGGTTGTAAGCTTTTGATTTTGGGTGATACAGGTATTTCTGAAAAATGGTAACATAAATTTTTGACATGTAACACACTTACTCCAAAACCGTTTCAAAAATTATTTTTTTTATTACATAGATAAATTATATGCATCTTTCTGAGAAAAATGATGTCTTATAAGTTAGGTTTTGTTATATATTAATATATTTTATTAATTTTTAAACAAACGAAGATTTTTAAAACAAATTAACATGTTGCCAAATCAAGGGTTAAAGCACACATTTCTAGACAAAATAATATAAAAATAACCTCAAATAAAACTTAAATAAACAAAAGTCATTCATATCTCAGAATAAAAAATTAAAACATAACGACTTTGTAATGGATAAAATGTATGTTGTTCGAACCAGTTATAATTGAATAGACTAAAACCTGATAGATAATGTATCTACACAGGAAAGAAAAAAATGCTTGAAAATTGGAACAGTGGTTCTCGAATTATAAGCTTACAAACAGACGGACAAAGAGCTGTTGCGTTTTATGTATACTGTATAATCTAAACAAAAAGCCTCATATTGAGTAGCCTAATTATAACATGAAGACTTTATTTCAATTAAGAAAAACTTCACATTTAGGTGCCAAAATTATAAAATGTATTTAACTTTAATGAAAAAATTCCAAATGTACGAAAAGAAAAAAAAAATTCTCTCAGATCTTTAGATCAAATAAAAATTTATTTAGAATTATTATTATTATTATTATTATTATTACCAAGATGGCTATCATTTCTCTTGCCTTGATTTACTTTAGCTTATCTTGTCCAGTAACTCTTTATTTACACTCAGTTGAAATGATAGTACACAAAATACAACATCAAAATTATTAATTAATTTAATATATACGCAGAAGATGCATGTGTATATACACATTCTTTGAAATATTGTATGTAATATGTACTTACTTTTATTGATAAATTATTCTAAACAAATTTTTAATAATTAAATATCTCTCTCTCCGTGTTTTCAAGTACGGTTTCGTTAAAATCTATCTTACAACTAATCCTTACTCTAAACATATACACAAAGATAAAAGTGAACCGGATTTAATTATTAGTTACTATTCGAATTAACTTCAATTTAGGGTATATCAAATGTTCTTAGAATTACTCAATATTTATTATTAGATTATTTTTAATAGTTTATTTTAATTCAAAAGGGTCCTGTGATCACTTAATGCAAATTATGCATAAATCGTTACCTTAAATATGCATTGGCGTCGGTTTTACCTTTATTTATTAGCTTTTCTTTTGCACTAACTTTTCACGGGTAAATTATTTGTTATTTCTTCTTATATCATTATTTATTGTGTTTGGGTATGACAATCTTATATCTCCGTATCCATTACAAAAAACTCATTCTACTTTCCTTCCCTTTCAAGATCCTTTAGTCATCTTAGCATCCTTTTCAAAAATTGATTCCAAGCCAACTTTAAACTGGTTATGGTGTGTACGAAGTAGCACAGCTGGTAGTCACTAAACTGCGTCTCTTTCCTTCTATACACATTCTGTATTCCGTTTGCCATTATATTTTCCATTTTTTTTTTAAACATTTAATTTTTCTCAGGTTCTTACAGTATTTTTTATCACAATTTACTAAATAATTATTACATAAATTATTTTCCTATCTAGTTTCTTTTACATTATTATTTATTTAATTTTGTTTTCTATTTATTCTAAATTCTCCCTGTGACTTCATGACTTAATTTACATCACACCTTCTTTTACGATTTTAATTTAAAACAGAAATGGCTAGCCTACTGTTTTAAAACTTTTTTTTTTTTAGAGATTTAGTATCCAAACCTCAGAATTAATATAATATATTACTGTACTTACTTCGTCTTGTGGTTTACTAGTAATTATATATGTTAGACGTTTTGAAATATACGTTTCACCTTATGATCTTGCTTGTAAGAGATCGTTAAAACATTAAAAAACATATGTTTGTGTCTTAATGTTTTATCAACCTCTTACGATCGAGATCTAAAGATGAAATATATGTTTCAAAATGTGTAACATATATAGTTACTAGTAAGACATAAGATGGATTAATTAAAATAATGTATTATATTCTACTGTTTAACTCAATTTAAATTAAGTATTATTTATGTAAACAACTTATCTTAAATTTTATTATTACAGATTGAATTATTCTCAAATCTGATTGTATATAATGGTATTCAGTTTACTAATTAACTAATGCTTTAGATGAAAGTTTATTCTGGATAACCCCTATTTTTCAAGTTGGTATTATCTTACTTTGTTTATTATTTGAAATTACTTATTAGTTATTATTTGTACTATTATTTCAGTGATTGTCTAGTCCTTATAGTTTTATAATACTGTTCTCCCCCACTTTTATACTTTCTCATTTAAATTTATGTGTTCCCAGTTTCGATAACCTAGTCTAAATTAAAAATGTGTTCATCCTACCTTATGGTACAAATAATTTGTAATCTATGGTGTTTCAAAAAAGATTTTATAACTTTAAAAGCATATAGCAATTTATTCAGAAAACTGACATGATTGGTCGAGGTGTAATTTTAAAGCAAAACAAATCTAGTTTTTCATTAAACAGTCATTTTGGTTCAATATAGTATGGCAGACAACTCGTCGGAGGTCAATTTCTTGCTAAACTCTTTGAACAAGCCTTACACTTTAAATTTACCGAGGGGCATAAACATCGCTTTTGGACTATTGGGAACATGTTCCTTGATGGATATGGATTCTTGCTAATCGAAATTCTGCAGTTGTGGAAATTCACCTTGCCACCGATGTGAAATGTTGATTTATCGTTAAAAATTATGTTGTCCAGGAAAGTCTCTTCGAAAGAATCTTTAACGACAAGGTTGATGGTACGTCTAGTGACTACATTTGTTATTGTAACACTATATGAGTCAAAGACTTAATGTGTTTTACAGTTTAACCAATTATGTAAAAGTAAGTTATCTTAATGAAGTTCTACGTGGTTTAAAGTTGTAAATGGAAAACCTGGAAAAGTCAGGGAATTTAGGTTGAAATCAAGGAAAACTTTAATTTGACAGAAAATAGTTAGGACATAGTGACTTTGAAAACATAGACTAATAAAATTATTAGAGTTAGGCAGACAATAGATTGGCGGGGAGAGGTGGCAGCTTGTACTTGTCATGTTTTCATTTTGTGGGCTTTCTCTATCGTGCTATCTTTTTATACAAAATTGCAAATTTTAGTAGTAAATGTTTTATGATATACTGAATTAGGGGACTTTGTATTATAATTTATCTTATACATAAACAAAGAAAAATAATAATGAAACTATTGCTTATAGACAAAAGTTAGGAAATATTCTAAATCCAACATAAATTATTATAAAAAGAAAATTTAGGGAAATCAGTCTTTGAGAACCAAGATGGTAGTTTTTTGAATGTTGATATTCCCGAACCGGTGTACTAGACTCGTCACACGTCCAAAAAAGATAGAAAGTTTATTGAGGTGTTATGAGTGGAAAGGATGCTTTTCCAATGATTGATCAGTAGTAGAGATTGAAAACAGATGCTCTTTGTTCTTAAGATTACAATTTAAAACATCAATTTGTCATATTTAGCACAGTCATTTGATAAAAAGTGTCTAAACAGGGTTTAAATCGGACGATTTAAAGTTGAATTTTTGCAACTGGTTTGGAAAATTAGAAATGTTTTAAAATTATTGCAGCAACTTGTGGTGGGTACAGTAATGCAGTATTAAGTATTTAGTTTTTACATTATTTTCCCTTAAAAATTGCCTTTCACACCAATATAATTTGATCGATTGACTAAAATACAATGAACATAGTTGTGTGTGATTCCTAAGATTGGTCAGGAAAAAAGTTAAATAGTCATGGAAATTCATAAGGTCATATCACTAGCCACCCTGTTTTTGAAAAACTCTGTGTATAAAGATTAAATTCTAAAGTTTTCATTTATGCAGGAGTTTATTTAGAAATATAGTTTTTTGAGTTGTGTTGTTATTTGACAGAACGGAAGATCCAAGCAGTGATATTTACAATGGTGCAGATTGTGGCAGCTATAGATGGTCGCAGTCTATTCAGGATATTGATATACAGGTAAATAACAATTACAGGGAATATTATGCTAGTTTTACTTCTTCTTTTGTTTAAAGGCAAGAAAACCTCTCGGTCATCATCGTTTTATAAAAAAAGAGCTTAAAATAAAGATTATTAGCCCTTCAATACTCTAATATTAGAGTCGGAGAAGAACAAGGGTTCTTCAAGAGAGATAGGGAAGATGAAAGAGAGGGATCTAATCCAAGACTACATGGAAAAAGCTTAAAGAGCCAATGGAAGTAAAGGTCTTTAAAAACTGAAGCGGTTGCCGAAAGTGAGAGTGTTTTACTCAGTGGGGAAGTTTCTTATACTCACTTTATAAATTAATTCATTATATATATAAGTCTACATATTATATTGTTAGAATATTTAATTGTAGTTATATGTTTTTTTTTATTAAATGCTTACATCTTATATTTAATTTGTTAAGAAATTTCTACACCATTCGCGTATTTCTTTACTATAGTTCTGATTTTAATGGTTAAGGTGACAAATTAAACAGTGTTGTGAAGTGTTATATAAATTAATTATCACAGTCGGTGAAATATCTGAGAGTAATCCTGGATAAGAAACTGACGTGGAACACCCATCTGGACCATGCCATATTAAAGATATAGTCATCTCTAATGGTGAGGAGATGACTTATAGGATATGGTAGGTTGCCTTCTGGATCTACAAGGCGATTGTCAGGCCTCAACTGACGTATGATTCCCTGGTATGATGGACAGCGAGCAGCAATCTTGCGGCTATGACACAGCGGCTAGGATGTATGCCAGTCACAGGTGCCTTTACAAGTACATCGCCTATAGATATTTTCATAATGGCAGCCTACACAATCATGTAGATTGTAGGCTACACAATCATGGTGAATGGAGGAGGAGCTTCAGTGAAGTGGGGCTCTCAGAAATCGTCAGAAATCGTCAATAAGGTATTGAAGAACTTTGTGTTGGAAATGCAAACTGAGTTCGTCTTCACTTGTCCCTTCAACTTTCTCCCAAACATAAGAGAGGACTGGAAGGATGGGAAGCTACCGGGATATCCAGGACATCTTGTTTGGTATGCAGATGGATCGCTATGTTATCAACAACAGTCTGGATATGGAGGATACTGTCAAACCACTGGGGAAACTTTTGAAACTAGTCTAGGAAGGTATTGTACAGTACTCGAGGCTGAGATTTGTGCAATTACAGCATGTATCCATCGAGGATTAGAAGAAGGCCTTAGAGGCAAGGATATTCTAATTCTCTCAGATAGCCAAGCGGTAATTAAAGCCCTCAGCTCAGTAGAAATCTCATCCAAATTGGTATGGGATTACAGTAACGATTTATTACAATAGCCAAAATATGTACATAAATGCCTTTTCTCACCAATCTCTACACATTTCTCTAATCTTTTCTGAAAATTTGCTATTATTTGACGGATCATGGACATTGGTATTGCAGCAACTTCATTGCGTATGTAGTTCTTTAAATCAGTAATGGTGTGACATCACCCAAATGTGAAATAATATGCCCAGGGAACAGTCGTAGCAAAATAGTCATTTGACAAATTTGCCTTATGTGCAGTTGCTCCATCTTGTTGGTACCATAAAGAGTCTATTTCTATTCCAAACTGTTGCAATTAATTGTGGAACTAAAAAGTTCTGAATCATTTTATGTATCATTCTTTATTTACAGTAATTCTTGCACCATTTTGATTTTTTTTTAAAATAAGGCCAAATAATTCAAACGTGCAACACCACACCATACAGTCACTTTGTTACTATGCAGAAGTCGTTGATGGATTTCCCTGGTATTCTCTCTTGACGTATAACACCAATTTTGAGTGTTTACATTACCAGATAGTCAAAATAAGCTTCATTATTAATGATTGGAAAATGTTTTCATTATCAATGAGCTCCAATAAAACCTAATTCATTATAGGCTTGATTGAGTTTTTGTGCAACTGCTAACTGGTTGGGATTAAAATTCAAATCAAGATGTAAAATTCATTATAAATTTTTTTTTGAAACTCCTAGGGCGGCAGATTGTTTCCTGGTTGATCAGTTTAGGCTTTGCAGTTTAGGATACACACACATTTTCAACTTTGTCTGGAGTACGTACAGATCTAAGCCTACCAGTTGGTTTTACTCTTAATGCAGGTGCATTATTTCTGAAATTGTCCATCCTCCGATAAGGAACAGTGTCATTACGAGGAACAAGGAAATTATTATGAAATAACAGTTTCGTAACAGTTACAGACTCTTTATTTTGTAAAAAAACTTCAATAACAAAAGCATGATGTTGACCTGTCCGCTGCTCCATGTTTACTGAAATAGCATCAGTTTTGTTGGCGTCAGCCAGCAGTAAAAACAAAATAACACCTGAGAAACAGCTATTTAAAAACTGTTAGGTTATATTGGACCACCCATTATATTCTTTTTAGTAAAAAGACTATGTTTTTTTATGATTGTTGTTAGGGAACATTTGTTACTTTGTTTATTTAAATTTAAATTTTTTTTGCTAAGAAAAAAATATTAAAATTTTACATTAAATTATAAAATTTGTGTAACAGCTGTTTTCATATTTGTTATTGACTTTGAGCTTATCTTTTTTTTGAAAGAAATGTGCAGATATTCTGTTTGCATCCAAGTCTTAATTTATAACTCATATTTAATATGCTTTCTGATATTTTAAATATTTCCTCATCTTAATTGTTATTGTTACAGATTCCAGTGTCTCGGACTATAACCAAAGCATCTGATGTTAAAGTCGATGTGCAGTCACAGAGGTTAGTTGTACATATACGAGGAGAAGACACTAACTGGAATTGTTTGGTAGAAGGAGAGATGACATATAGGAATAGGAAGGATGTTTCTATTTGGAGTTTGGTTCCTGGGAAACATATTATAGTAAGGATACTTTATAACATTATACTGTACTAACCCAGGATTAGTTTGATTTGTCGCCTGTATGTAACCACGCTAGTGGCCATGGAAATTAAGAAGGTAGTATGAAATTTGGTATAGTGGGCTATAGTGTGCTCATATAGAACCCTATTGAAATTCAGAAAAATCTAATTTAAAATGTCAAAATGGCAGCATTTTAAACCACTTTGGTTCATATCTCGTGTGTTTTTCAACTTAACTTATAACACACATTGAATTAAAATTTGGAGATTTAAATTCTGCATGTAATGGTACCAACCCCACTTCTCTATGATGACAAATAGCGAAGTTATTGTCAATAATATAATTTCGAACTTTGACCTTCCAAGAAATGTGACATTTTTATAGTTATGAGATCCAATTGGGTCAAGTTACCAATATGAGCACAGTGAGTGGAAGGCTTTAGAGTCCCGTCAAGACCAAGACATTGACATGAGTGAGTAAAGCCTGTTTAATATACAGTACGCACATCTACGAGCCTTGATAGGAATTATCCAATGTAAAAAAGTAGTGATATATACAATTACACAAGGTTCAAAAAATGTGTGTAATAGCGATTTAAACAAACTTAGCCTATGTATACTGGAAAAGACCTTTTGATCTACCAATACAATTTAAAAATATTTGGAAAAACAATTGAGATTGTAAAAACATTCAACTGTTTTAAGCAAATTATTCTTCTAATGAACTTTGTAAGTTTTATGAAGAAATTGTTGCACACATATTTTTATTTTATTTAAAAAATATTGCCCATCATCCTCGCTATCCAAATCTGATCCAGGATTTTGAAAAGCATCTCTAAATCCTCATGTGACAAACGTTTAGACCCCATGCTTTGATAAACACCTTATGGAAAATGATAACACCTTATATAAAAGACATATTGGCTTCTACCTAACTCACTCTGAACTCAACTCTTTAGATTCATGTTTGATGCAGTCAAGGAAAATGTAAATTTCATTGTTTTGTTTCAAATGCACCACACTTTAGTATAGAATATGTGAATTAGAAATAAAAAGGAATAAATTTCTGAAGTCTATTACAGTAGAACCCCTCTAATCCGCCCGTGTTCGAGCTCGCGATATTGTGCCGACTTGTCGATGACTCACGGCCCGTCTGGTGCCATTCTTTCTGGTATGTTATCGCTTTCCCGCTTCAGTCCTGTGTCATCTCTCGTGTTGTTTCTATTGATTTGCTATAATACTTGCAAAGTTTATATATAGACTTTTAAATGTTTATATATATCACTTATTTCACTTTAAAAAAATCTCTTTATATAATATGTAATAAATATTGACTTTTTTCGGATAATCCGACCTTTTTTGTGTTCCGACCATGCCCCCAGTCCCGAAGGTGACGGATTAGAGGGGTTCTACTGTACCTTCATAGTTAAATAAAGTAGTAGTTGTAGCCATTGCAGATATGATGGTAGACATGCATTAAATCCACCCGTCCGTTGTGTCAGATGCAACAGCGATCCCTGAAGTTTAATTTATTTTTATTTTTTTAGACAAATTACAGTTGTATAACAAATGTCTAACTTAATGGTTACTATAATACAATAATGGCTATTTACAAATATAACACACGTAGCAAATAAATTTATAAAAATAGTCAATTAAAATCATTTTAATATCAATATAAAACAAACAAACTATTAATAACCATTCATAGAGTACAAAACTCTGTATAAAAAACCTTTTTAACTCCATTTTACATTGAGCACCCCTTAGCGACTTTAAGCCTACAGGGAGACTATTAAACAATATCACACTTCTATTTAATTATTAGGTTTCCCTATCTAATGTTTTGACGTTCACTTCTGTCCTGTGGAAATCATTCCTCTTGTACCTTAGCCGCAAATTTGGCAATTTTTTTTTAACAGTTTGCACTGTAAGCAAAATTAATTTATAAGCATACAGCATGAAAATGGTAATTACTTTGTTTTTTATAAATGGCCTACAAATTTTACGGAAACAACATTTAAAGGAAATCCTAAGAGCCTTTTTCTAAAGCACCAGAATTATATTCATATGTACGAAAGATGCACTTCACTAAGTCATAAATAAGTTTTGATCTTATCAGTTCACCAGTGGATTACATACATATGCTTGCTATACAAATAATTGTTCACAGAAACAAGAAAAATAAATAAATTCAAGTGGTATAAGAAAAATGACATGTTACGGCAGAGTATTTAATACAAGCATCAGAATTAAAGTAATGCACTTAAAAAATCTGACTTTTAATGTCACAAATATAGCTTTGATCTTACCATAGCAATTCTCGTAGGTTCATCTAGAAAAGTGTGAAGAGAGGTGGTGGGATTCTTTACTTACAACTGAACCACAGTTGGACCTTAAGCTCATCGATGCTGTACAATCTATAACTGATCTATCTCAAGATGAACAGATGAAGATAGAAGAACTTATGTGGAATGAAGAAAGGAAGCGACAAGGTTTGCCAACTTCACAACAAATGGTAATATTTTTTTTCTTATAAATGTTTATTAATTAATCAATAAATTGTTTGTTTTGTCAACTGTAACATTTCTACATTTAATTGGATGAAATCGCATTTATTTGTTGACAATTTGAAACTGGATTTTTTCAATATGACAAAAGGTTCTTTCAATTACGAATTGAAATATGAGCCTAGTTCTATCTTCTTTCCCTTGGGTTTGTGATAATAATTGTAGTCATTAGGTTAATGGGCAATGCTTATCCATTATCGCTAACAATTTGACCATCATAATCTTCAGCTTTAAATTTGGCTTCTACAGTACTGTATAACAATTTGAAATGAGTCACAAATAAAATAAATTCAAACATTCTTTTATAGAGTCTTGAAGTTTAAACCAACAAACTCCCCGACATCTAGCGGTAGCCAAGAAAAATACCATACTAGCAAATCGTCTAATTTTAATTTGTATCCCGACAAAACCTTAGTAAAACTCAAAATCAGCATATTTCCCCATATATAGCATCAATTTTTTCTACCACAAAATATTTTCAAACAAATCCATTTACCTAGAAAAGGTGATAAAATTCACAAAACCATTTTATAACACGGGAATATTAATTTGAAAATTGGTATAAAAATTACTCATTGTAAAAAATAACCTTGGCTTACACCACATTTTAGAAGATTATGAAATATTTACAGTCAACAGGAAAAAGGGATAATATTCTTAAACAGACCATTTTTGTGATTTAATAACCCACAAATTTGTGTGATAAGGCATAGGGAATTTTTAAGGGTATTTGAAGTCAGTTCTTTGACAGTTAGGAGAAATCTGTTGAAGTTGTGTTTCTTGAGAGGAATTATGTGTGGTGTGATTGAGGATCCTGAGAGCCTGAGACAAGTTTGCTGGTATGTTCCACCTTGCGGGATAAGAATCAGACGACCACTCTATCAGGAGTGCGTTAGAACCAATGCTCATGCGTCGTCGCCGCTGAACTCGACGATTGCTCTGTATAATGTAGTCGCTCATAGGGTGGATGTTTCCTGGGGTTTGTTGAGGTTTCGTAGGGAAACTTTGGCTGTATTAAACCAACTTTGGTTTTAGATTTGCGAGTTTTGGTGGAGATCAACAATTGTAAAATGTTAGTTTTTATGTTTTTACTTATTTTTATTAGTATATATAAATGGTTTTATATTAGTATATTAGTAATTGTGTATTTGGTTGTTTTACTTTTACTTTTGATTTGACTTTTACTTTTGGATTGTTAATTATTTTATAGTTTAGGCAGACTTAGTTATTTTGTTATATATGGCACCCCAGTAATTGGGTTTTAACCTGTTGGCGCTGCTTTTGCAACATAGTTAATCTTGTATTTTATCTGTTATAAAAATTGTTGCAATAAATTTATTCTATTCTATTCTATATCCAAATTATTTCACACAAAATCTTAAATACATATGTACAATTAATTATAGAATATAAAGTTGGCATTAGTTGTGTTTATAAGAAAAAGACCGGACATTACTTCTAATTCGTGACGTAATGCCACACCTATCTGCCAGCATGCTTTCCGGTTGGTCCTTACAATTTCGTACGTTTCAATTAGTTCTTCTGCTTAACACGCTCAAGGAAGGTTATATAATTGTCATTATAATTAGTAAAAAAAAAAAAAAAAAAAAAAAAAAAGGATTTCCAATTCTAAAATATTATATCAAAATCTATTGCATCTATTCATGCCCATAAAAGAATAATCGCCATACAAGCCAAAGTCACATTTAAGTCAGAATTCTCAAGTTTCAAGCACTGGATAACTTATATATGTTAATATAATATGTGTATTTTTTACCATTCTCCACCCTGGGAAAAAACCGGCACCATCCCCTACCCCGAGATAAGACTCTATATTTATGTAAACTGAAAGAGACGATAATAAATAATATTAGAGCAGCCACAAGCTCAACGATTAAGTAAATGTTAATGATATGAAAGAAAATAAATTGGTGATTTGACTTAATAAATTGTGAACAATTAAAAATAATATTTTGTAACTTATAAACTCAGATACTTGAGTTTTACTTTCCTGTTAATAATTTTGAATTTTTATGATATTTGTTCATATATTCTCGTAATAAATAAAATATTTACATATGATCCAAAAAGATTTGTGTTATAGCTGTTATACCAAATCTTTCCATCATGATCAAATTAGACCACCAACTGACCATATTAATTACTAGCAGAGTACCCGTCCTTCGTATGGGGTTGACGTATATTTAAGCCAAGTATATAATGGAGTATAGATAGTTGAGTGTTAAGGGAGTTTTCAAGGCCAGTGGGGCGGTGCCATGATGGAATTTCTAAATAAAAATAGGTCTATGTGTTAACCAGGGACCCTAACCATATCCATGTACAATTTCAGCTCAATGAGTCCAGTAGTTTTTACGTGATTGAGTAACACACAGACACACACACACACACACACACACACACACACACACCATTAGATTTTTATATAATAGTATAGATTTTCATATGTGCATCGAATATGACCTGAGAAATATTTGAAAAATAGGATATTGTTCATTATCTCATATTATTATCATTATTTTTCTGTTATTTCATATCATAAGTGAAAATGATTAAAAAATTATAATCCATTTTATATAAAATAATTATATTTATTTGTAAATCAAAATTAATAACAATTAACAGTACAGTAGAACTCCAATTATCCGGACTCCAATTATTCGGATCGCCAATTATCCGGATCAGATTGAGAAAAATTAAAAAATTGGGTTTTTAAAGACATATCGTCCTGCTAGCAATGAATATGCAGGAATCGCGCACAGTAGTTGACCCTTCTAACTGCGAACATAGTGTAGAGATAGCAGAGGGCGTGGGGGGAGGGGGAGCAATGACTTACACTGCCTCGCCACCATGCTACTGTCACTCACTGCAGTCGGCCAGTGCTTCTTCAACCTCCCGGGCGAATTGATATGTTGACCTTTTCGTGTTCCTTAGGGTTTTGATCATCATGGGCAGTACTACGATGAGTTATAAGAGGAAATGTGTGGTGTTATCGTTGGCCGATAAAATTAAAATTATCGAACAGTTGGACAAAGGTGTCTCGGGTAAACAATTAGCCGAGGTGTACAAAATGGGAACATCAACAATATTGGACATTAAAAAAAAAAAATTACGTAATGTAAACATTGTCATTGATATTGTTTTTTATTAATAAATATCGTAAATGTTCTCTATTGTGTTTTCTTTTCGTTTTTTCCTAAAAACAGCCTTTTTTCGAGATAAATCCAATTACTGTATCCGGATTTTTGATTATTTGGATCGGATCCAGTCCCAATTAATCCGGATAATTGGAGTTCTACTCTATTTCAAGAGTTCATTATGAAGGAGGCATAAAATTTCCATCATATTTATTGAATAAAATAAGAATTCATCATATTTCTGAGTGTACCCCAATGTTTCTTGTTTTTGGTTTTCACTTTACCCCGCATACTTTCAACTGTTTGTGTATGAGCATGATCGACAAATTGATACTGTGGTTTATGGTTTGGTATTGGTATCCTTCTGGCAAATTGCGGTAAGCTATCATTAGACAACACATTCCAGGTGTAAAGTAGTCCTACGGGACTATTGTATGCAACGTTCTAGAACTTCTATCCTTAATTGGAACAAGGAAACATTGTTTGGTCTTGCAGCAAACGACACCAAATACTCATTGGTTAGGCAGTAATCTTCCTCCATAGTATTTCTTGGAGGAACCACTTTCATTGATTTTGACAATTTGATTCCCAAAACTTGATTGTTGTGTACTCCTTACTCCAAGAATAAATGAGTAATAGTTCCATAGTATAATATCGAACCTACTAGACAATTATCTGCTCTTAATGGTTTTTACTGAGGACAAGAAGTCTTCAGTCAACACTCATGTCCTGATCTGTGGTGTGCAATTTTATAAGATGCCCATTAGTGTACAACCTAAAATTATGCAAAATACATAATACTTTTTTCTTTGGTATCAAAGATGAAAGTTCATGTTGTCTCTGTTAAAAGTAGGTAATTGTCAATAAAAACTCTTATCAAAAACTTATACAATGACTCTAAATCAGCTGATTTTAAACAATAATTAAAAAAGAGGCTATAAAAGTAAAGTGTATCTTGATCTTAAGAAGTGTTTACAGAAATTATCATAATAATTAAAATCTGAAAAAAAACAGAAAAATAGTGATAATAATGATGATATGAGATAACAGAAAAGGTTCGAAAAATATCCATTTGTTTTTAAATAGTCAATTTTCATGACCTGGTGGGTGGAGTACTCTGATATCAGTGCAATAGATTGTTTGTATAGTATTTGGAAAACCTGCAAACCTATAACTAATTTTTTAGCAAGGCATTATCTTGTGTTAGGTATATTTATATACAATGGTTTCAATTCTATTAACCTCTTGATGCCCACGCCCGTATATATGCGAGCAGACGACTGCCCTTCCAGCAGCCCACGCCCGCATATATGCGAGTTGGCATCAGCTGTTTTATATCTCATTTTTTTGCGTGTTAGCGGTTATACTGCTATGACGTATTTGGTATTGAACTGTTCAGCAGAATGCAGGGAAATGAGAGGTAATTTTTGTTTTAGTGCGTCTTAGTCTGCATCACTGCAATATCTGGTTCACTTTCGTTATTTCGCCAGCTGTCACTGTATAGCTGTGGTAGCTTCTTTTGTTGTTGTTGTGTCTTGATAAACAAACAAAATGTCTAATTTGCATGAACGTGAAATATCGGAGTATTTATCTTGTGATGATTTTAGTGATTTTTTAGACAGTGATAATGACGAGATAATACGTAGTGTAGTGACGTGTTCAAATCGTGTAGTTGAAAATGTTCCTGGACCTTCAGGCAATGCACCGACGCATTCTAACCTATATGACAATCCAATTCCCGGCCCAAGTGTTGTAAATAGTGAAATATATAATTGTAATAAATATAAGAGTACTGAAAATCATGTACCAAAAACATATATAGCTTGTATATTTGTTCTTTTTTAATTTAATGTAAAAGCTACAATAAACAGTGTGAAAGTCTGCATTTTTTACTTTTACGTTTGTTTACATTTTTGCATATAAGTTATAATATTTTTTATGATATATGTCTATATATATATATATATATACATTTTTGTGTAGGGAATTAAATTTCCTACAAAATGTATGTAACGATTTTACAATAAAAAAAAAATTATAACTTTACTTTTGAAATTTCAATATAAAATTTTAAAAAATAAAAATAAAGTAAAAAGTAATAATATTTGGCCTAGATAATGTAACTTTTTAAACCATTTTCATATTCCCCTGTTCTTTCTGAACAAAAAAAATATTACATTGATAGGTTTGCTTCATATTTAGATTTTATATGAATTTTCATAATAATGTCTGCAAATTTGCGAAAAATACCCAGGCTGGAGCTTGTATTATACTGATCATAAGTCGGGCATCAAAAGGTTAACAACATTAATAAACACACTACCAGTTGTTGTATGAACACTGACTAAGTTCTCAGCAACCTGGTAAGATCCGGTGTGAAAAATTCTCAGAGCTCAAAGGTTTGTGCACTATCCTTAGGGATAGTGGAAATTTTCATTTGTATGATGCTCTAGTAAGGATCTACTATATCAAGGAGATACAACACAGAAACCAAAGCGTTCTCTGAACTCGTTATATGAATAAATCCTAAAAGGCATGAACTACACATAGGGTTCATGTATATCTTTATTTATTAACTGTAAAATGGTAAACCTGTGCGGCCATGCCCACATATGAAATACAAAGAAGAATAAATGACAAAATACAATTATGATTTTAAAATATAACGTTGATTAAATATCTAAATAAATCGTCTATGATCTTGGCAATATAATTTTTACTTCATTGTCAGAGAAATCTTTATAGTCTGATTTATATTAAATGTTGAGCTTGACTAATGAGAAAAATTATACAGTATGACAAACACACAGAACACAATTCTCATAAAAAATACGCCTAAGTATCAGACGCGTTTCAACGACAAGGTCGTCCTCCTCAGTGATACACGAGCTACACCAATCAAACTCCAACTGGAAGCTACAATCACTCCAAACTCCAGTTGGAGTTTGATTGGTGTAGCTCGTGTATCACTGAGGAGGACGACCTTGTCGTTGAAACGCGTCTGATACTTAGGCGTATTTTTTATGAGAATTGTGTTCTGTGTGTTTGTTATACTTTATAGTCTGGTTTTGCTCATCAACAAATGCCTTTGTTGTTAATTATTTAGTTTCCGATATCAGATAGGATACATGTCATGCTACCTCCTTACATGTTATGATACGTGTTTGATATTGATTCCTTCATTGAATCAAGTAAATCATATTTTGGGCCAAACCTTTGTTTAAAATACAACCAAATTATTCATATTAGTCTAGGCGAAGCCTAACGTAAAATTGTCGTGAATAATTGAAGCTGATGAACCTAATAAGCTTTAAATATTGTTCCAAATTATTTATATTAGTTCAGGCTATGCCTAAACTAAAATTATCAGAATAATTTAATTATTGATGCTGATAAACCCAATCAGCTGTTTTGTCTGTTATTTTATGCAAATAATTGCTATGGTAATAAATATAAAAATGCCTACAAATCAGTATATGTACATCCTAAATCAACATTTTAAAACTAATTTTCGATATTACTTAATTTTGTTAGAATTTCAACGTTGTACACAACTTGAAGTTAACCTATAGTTCTGCTTGGCTTTGCCGATGTTAGTGAACTATAGATAGATAGTTGGGGCTATTGAGCTTTCATATACTTAGCTAAGAGTTAGGTAGGTTCTCTAAAATATCAAAGGAGAGAAAATATCTCTTACAATTACTTATTTACTGACTCAACTGTTGGTTCAATACCCAACCTTATTTACTCGAGGTGTTTGCAACGTATAGAGTTGTTGAAAGCCTTGAACACATCTCAATACCCTCATGGAATCACATTTCATTCACGTAAAATCCACCGTCACTTCCAGGGGTTTATCATCGGATTTATTGGTGTGGTCCAAGTTACTTGACTTTGCCCAATAATAATTGGCTAATTTCTCCAAAACTCATCAGAATTGGGGGAAAACAATGAACATCTAATTTAATAGTTTCATCTCACAAATCCCTCCTAAAAATGATATTAAAAAATTGTCTTATTTGATTAAACTAGAAAAAGAGTTACGGCTTATGTACATAAAACTGTAACATTCCTCCACAACATAAGGTAAAAGCAGATTTCTAACTTGTTAAGAACTTCAAAATTCTCCACCCCTGTGTGTGTGTCACACTAACTCAAGAAGAATATTTTTCTGAAGAACTAAAACTTAATGTCAAATTGGGATCTACTCATTCCTTAACTCTCCTAGTGTCGGTAGTCGCTGCTGCGACGACTGTGTATTGCGTCACAATAATACAGCTGTTTCAGCTCATCATTCACTAAATGCACTTTGTTTGGTATCCATAGAAACAGCAGAATAGGGACCATCTTTTGGTGTACAGGTTTAGTATATTTGATGATCTGCTGACTAAAAAAAAAAACTGTTTGAATTACTACTGTCAGCTGTTTCACCGGCTGAATAGTTTTCGTGCTAACCTCATTGTCGTTGCCGTGTTTCTTGTTCAGTTTTATACCAAATTCTCGGTAAAAATGGATAGAACTATTACTCGTGATAGTGAAATTGACAGATTATTAGATGAAGATGTGAGTGACATAGAAAGTGCGAGTGATATAGAAGGTAATGTGGAGTGGATAGTGACAATTCAACGACTGACTTTTCCTCGGGAAGTAGTGATACTCTACAGAGTAATTTGCAGTTGGCATCGGGTACATAGTGTTAGTTATAGTGTTGTAACCTTTTGTGGCTGTATATATTACCTATATAAGTGTATATTTTCTAACAGAATATAAAATTTGGAAGAAAATGACTATTTCAGATTTTTTTATATTAGACAAACAGCAGTTTTTAGAAGATTGGTCTAATTTTAACATAATTTTTTGTGAAACATTTTCTACCTTTGGGCAATAACACACAAAAATTCCTATAATGGTATGTATAGAACCATTTTTTATCATATTCTCTATTTTATTCTGAATAATTTGGTGTATCATATATGTGTCTAGACCTAAATCTCAAACTTTAGTGAATTTTTAAATTTAACCTTGCGTTTTGCCTAAAAACAGTGCGGCACTACTAATTATATAGTGAACACTCGGAGGGTTAAGGAACTTACCCCATTTTCTTGACCAGGGTGGTCAGTTGATTGAGAGATGTTACTTGAAACTACCGTCAGATCTAAATGTAAGACAACAAACAACACGTAAAATTAATTTGCTTTATGAGAATCATCTCTTATCAAAGAGTTCTTGTATTAAAAAAAAACTTTTATTTCTAACATTAAATTAGATTACTTGTAACATCATTATTTTGTATTTTAAAGGAAGTGGAGTCAATACTGAAGAAAGCCTGGGATGTCGAAGGATCACCATTCAGAGGAACTCCTTTTGATCCCAAAAGCGTAAACACATACCACCCAATTTAGAATGTGTGATAATTTATGTTATATTGTTTAGGGAGAGAGATTGGGACTAACGGTATTCTATGCTTTTGAAATACTCGTACTTTGAAAGATAACTTTTAACGCATGAAAAGAAATGGTGGATAGAAAAGTTAATTTTCTGTTTCTGTCAGGTATGTTTGTATTTTAAAACCGGCTATATATATAAAATTCTATTTTCGACTAGTAATAAAATTTATTAACGCTATAATCATTCTTTGAAGGTTTTTTTATTTAATTTATATCCAATTAATTTTATTATTTATTTAGTTAACACGCAGTATATTGTATATTTGTATTATTAAATATTGTTTTGCGAATAATAGTACACATAATAAATTATTAATAATATGTATTTACTGAGTAATTATTCCCTACTTGCATATTTTATTTACTGTTGTTTTCTTTTAAATTTGTTCTTTTTAACACTTTTTCAATTCTAATTTTTAAAAATTGAAATGTCTATTTAAAAAAAAAAATATTTTTTTTTAGTATAATCTAACCAGCCCAAGCCTGATTGTCTACTACAGTAAACAATTTCACTATATACTGTAAAAATCTTTTACAGAAATTGGTGTAATTTAACTTCTCCACATATGCGTGTATAGAGAAAGTTATGTGGTAGATCAACAAATTGATGAGTTTTTTGAGTATATGTCTGTTTTGAGATCCCAAGTTCAAAAAAGGGTGTTTTATGTCCACTGCTCTACAGCCCAAATGTACAGTAAAAAATGTCAAATCCCTGAACTGAAAACAATAGAAGGAATTTTTCTTAAATTTTTCCAATATGCTTTATAAAATATGTATATCAGAATCTATATTGTTACTTTACCTGTTAATTATACCCTTACTTTAGACATGGCAGTGCAAAGTTTGTTTTTTTAAAAATTCATAAAACATTTTATGCAAACCTAACTTGTAAAACATCATTTTTCTCAGAAATGTATTATAATAAATCTATGTATTATAATTATTATTAATATTTATTATTACAAAAAAATATCTGTTATGGTTTTGGAGTAAGTATGTTAGGAATCAAAAAATGAAGTTAACATTTTACAGAAAAGTATTTACAAAAGTGATTTTGTTTAATTTTTATAGATTAAAAACTATAACACAGAGAAAGATTTAGAAAGCATAGACCGAAACAGGAAGATTTGATCTATAGAACAGAATTATGTTAGATTTGTTAGACAAAAATATATGGATTTGTGAAAATTAGAGAAAGGATGACATAATATCTGTCTTACAACTGCACAGTTATTTCTTTGCTTGTTCGCATCATAATATACAAACTTTACCAATTAATTAAATATTATTTATAACCTTTTATGGTATTTCTTTTGCATCAATTATGCATATGTGGAACATTAGCTTTCTAATGGTATTGTATTTATTGCGATTGGACGATTCTAATTGGGCCAAACGTTGAATTGCAAAAGTGCTGATTAACGACACTGATGCATCATTCATCAACACTAAGTGGAGGAAGAGGCGCTTTGAGGGTTAAATACTAAAACAATTAATAATCTTATAATATTATGAATAAATTGCTAAAAATCTATATACTTATGTTTTTGAGATCGCTGATTCCGATATGTTTAGATTTTGTATGGATAGGAGACACAGGCTTACCTTGGAAAATGATCCTTGGTACACAATAGAAAAACACAAAAGTTCTGAAATATTTCGTAAACACTGTTAGCCTTCTTTTTATACTCTACTGATTGAGAAAGTGGTCAGTGTTTACAAAATACTTCAGAACTTTAGTGTTTTGTTGTGTTTTTCTATTTGTGTACTATTAGGTAATATCAAGGACCACTTTCCAAGGTAAGCCTGTGTCTCCTATCCATACAAAATCTAAACATAATAGGCTATGTGCTCTATTAAACTCTAACCTAATACTAAAAAATTTATAATTCTTCTGTTACAAATAAATTGCTGAAAATTCATATACTTGGTTTTTGAGGTCGCTGATTCTGAGGTCTCATGAAAGACAAAAATATTAAAAATCTATGTTTTTAGCCTTCGAACTACTTAAATTTATTACAAACCTTGTTGTAGTCAAATGTAGTATTTGAAGCAATTACTAATACATTGAGTGCGGCTAAGTCGCCGGTGCGCCAAGCGCTGGTGGCGTGTATGGCGCCGGGCCGATAACAGAGTGAAGTGTATTGCCCCGCCGGTGCTATATACGCCACCAGCGCTTGGCAAGAAATATGGCACCGGCGACCTAGCCGCACTCAATGTGTTAAGCTACATGTTTCGCTGCCACCGCCAGCATCATCAGGCGAGTTAAAACACTTTTTAACCCTCAACTGGTAACATACATCTATGAGACACACCTGTTTGCATATATGCCCATAGCACTGTTAGTCTTCTCCCCCCTTCAGTTTAATCTTAGAAAGCGCGGAGGCAACATTTTCCCCTGTCATTTCATATTCGTACCTCACGTTTTATAATTTCTAGATGATTTTCATTTGAATGTATGACGTCTCAAATAGTTTATTTGTATTCGTCTGGTGGACGGGTATTACAGTAATGTCACTTTTTATTTGTCACAGGTATTTTACATATTTTTGTTGTTTCTTCTCCACACCCCTTCACCACCCAGGCTTTTGCTCTACTCCTCTCCCTTCCTCCCTCTCCATCAGCCTTCATTATGGTACGTTCCCGATCCACCTGACTAACTAGAAAGGGAGCTCCGCTGACTAGTAGTAGCCACTTCTATTTCTTCTTTATGTGCTTTTTACGCACTATAAGGATCTATTAGTTATTTTTGTGTTTGTTTTCATCAGCAATATTTTCTGCCAGAACGAAAAAAATTAGATCATGGTATCTTTCCCTAAGGAGGCAAGTGATAAAGACTTTGATTGAGACGATTCCTTCAATGAAGATGACACTGTCTAATGATCTGAACAAGACATGGAGTCTGAGGAAGACCCACAATTTTTAGAGGACGAGAACATTGAAGGTGAAGAACCCCATTCTCTCATTGCAATAGGAGGAAGAAGTAGCATTGAAGAACCTAAATCCTCAAAAGTCCCGGTTAAAAATATACTGAAATTGAAACTTCCAGCTCTACTGCCCATAGAGAAAACCCTTGGGAAAATCCCAACATCGAACAAGTCGCGTTCCTCTTCGATGAAGATATGTAAAATGTACAGGAAATAGTAAAATATACAAATCATAAAATGAAAGTGATGAAGGATAAATTGAAAGACTAGCGATCTTCAAACTACCGAGACACAGATTGATGCTGTGTGCGATTTTTAAATCAAGATTTATCCTCATTGCTTTCTACGGGATTTTCTTGACGACCTATTTTTAGAGGTGTCATGTCACTGAAACGATGTCTCACTTTACTACTAACATTGAGATTTAACGACACTAATACGAGGAATGAGCGCACCATGACTGATTCCGCTGCTGCCATTTCTTACTTATTTTATGAATTCATAAAAAACTGTCAAGATTCTTTTGAAATTAGCAGCCACGCATGCATTGATGAAATGCTAGTTTCTTTTAGATAAAGGTGCCTCTTCCGCATCTATATGCCAAACAAACCAGCAAAATACGGATTGAAAATTCTATGCCTTATTGATGCACATACTTCTTATTTATGTAATGCTTATTTATACCTTGGGAAAGAAAGTGACGGGTTTATCTTGTCTCGAGAAGAAAACAAACTAAGTTAGCCTACTCAAAGTGTGATCCACGTATGCAAGCCCATAGAAAATTCTAAACAAAACGTGACTGGCGACAACGGGTTCTCCTCTACGGATGTAGTTAAGGAATTGAAAACAAAAGTTGACATATGTTGGAATTATGTGATCTAACAAAAAGGAGATTCTCCCTGAATTACATGCACAGAAGAAACGAAAGGTAGGCTCAAGCTTATACGGTTTTACTTCTGATGTGACTCTAGTATCATTTGTCCCAAAACCAAATAAATAAGTAAATTTGGTTTCGTCATTGTATGATTCTAAATTCACATACCGCTCTAACAATAATCTTGAAATCATTAGCTTTTATAATTCGATGAAATCAGGTGAGGACAATTTGGGTAAAATTGTTGCTAACTATTCCTCAAATAGATGATCTAGTCTAGACGATGGCCTCTTACATTATTTTACAATATGATCACTGTACACCTTTACAAACGTCCTCATAAAAAAACAGGTTGAACGTAGGCTATCCATCCCTAACCTTTCCGATTGTCTCAAACAATTATCAAGGAGATCCTCAAGGAAGAAGAGCTAGGTTCCCCATTTATGAAGGATATATCAGACAGGCCACCTAAAAGATAAACCTGCGGATACTGCCTATTTGACAAAAGGAGACAAACTCTCAGAGTACAGTATCAACATAGAAACGAATGCAGACACACGTTTGTATAGAACAACTCATGTACCCACTTAAATATCCATGTTATGTGTTGTGAATTTCGTGTTGTAAAAGTGATGTATATATGTTTTGTTTAAGTTTAATTTCTAATAGCAACCGACATGCATTAATCAATGCAAGAAGGAAATTTGAAATAAGGTTTGATAATGCCCTGATAAATAGGCGATATGACGTAACCCATCCAAAATAGAAGAAAGACTGTGAGGAGTAAGTAAGAAAAAATAATATATTATTATTTAATTTAAAAAATAAAGAATCAATTTGTTAATGTTGCAATTTGTATAAGATATACCCTTTGTAAACCCAAAATACAATACCGACACCTCACAGATGTGTGTTACTCATAATGTACTATTGTCTTATGTTACCAGTTGAAGGTTAACTATCCACATATCAACAACATTATTATATTTAAAACACTGAAAATATATTTCTTTTGCGTGAGAATCACACTTGTCATGAAAATAAAATCGTTTAAAAAGTTTTTGTCCCAGTGATATGGCCGCACCCTTACTGGTCATATTAACTTCTCATAGTATGCCTATACATATTTAAGATATGATGTTAGACACGTTCTTACAGACTGAAAAATTTCCACATAATTTTTACTGTTGTCTCTGATACAGTTAATCGTAGGGAAATTTAAAAAAGGCAATTCTTCGTGTTTAAATTTAACTATCAGTAGAAAATTAATTAATTTTCTACTGATAGTTTGAGATATTTAAATCTTCAACGCTTTATTTTCTATTGGATGTGCTCAAGCGTGATATCTTTAAACAGTAAAATCTTTTGAACTATACAACATAGAAAAGTTTGAAAATGCTAACGTTTTGTTTTTTAAAAGCTTTGTTATTTATATGTATAATTTTTTATAAAAACCAATATTTTCTGAGCGATTTTCTCAAAACAACAGATTAAAGTGCTATATTTTTAAAGTAAAGATCAGGTAAAAGTAAAAAAAAAAAAAAATTAATATGTTTTTGTGAAAACTTTAATTTGCTACTCTTGTATTTTTCTGTTGAAGTCTATACTTTTAAGTAAATAATCCGCTATATGTTGAGTGGTAACTTTTTCTCTCGTGCAATAAAGACCTACTTTACGCTCTTAATACGTAAATAACTATTTTCATGTACAGCTTGGACTAGTTAAAACTGTAAAAAAAAAACACTTGACCTAGACAATTAGTTAAAAAGAAAGAATTCATTTAGAATTTATGCTTGAACATATTTGGTTTTATATGGGAAAATTAAAAAAAATTGTTAACATAAGAAAACTAGATTAGTTTAAAAAAAAAAAGTATTTAATCAGATTGTCTTTAAATATGCCAATAACAAGTTAAATGAAACAAACAACAATCAGCTAATGGCAGATTTCAAGAAAATTACAACAGAGAAAACCCTTTTCTTATTGGCATGTGGGAAATGAAACAAAATTGAAAGGATTGATTTTAACAGTTATTTTTAAATATTGTTTTATGGCTTAATCTTTTCATACAACAGGTTTCTCATTTCCCTTTATTTAAAAAAAATTATATAAAATTACAATAAGAAACAAAGTTTTACCTGGTAAGTTGATATGCGGGTGTGGCAAGTATCCTCCACCTTGTAATAAATAATAATAAATAATAACCTAATAGAACTAAATTGGTAAGAGATGCATGGTTCATAGATTGCTGACGCAGGAGGTCTGGAGTACGAGGGGGGGGGACGCTGGATGCAAGCCGGGAAACTGGCAGTCTGGAGGTAACAGCGTCCGGTGTGAGACTCATAAAAGGGGGGAATGTTAGACTAGCTTTTGCCTTGCCGTAGTATATAGTTTTAGGATAGCCAGCAGAGATCTTTTGTTCAATAAACACCTTGAACTACAACTACCTGTTGCATCTTTGAAGCACCCATCTGCCACCAAACCATCCTGACAAAGATCGGACGCCCAAGCGAAGGAGCCGGACACAGGATCGCCGGCCCAACAGCGTGGGTTCCGTCACACGGGGCAATGTGGAGAGATGAACTTCCCAGAAAGATGCATTTTGAAATTCTACCATTCTTCTTCTTACTAATTTATCACACATTTTTTCTAATCTTGAAATTAATGTTGGCAGAAAGATGCACGTATATCTTGTTTTACTCCTCAAATAATAAGTGCGTGAGTATAACCTAGAGAATTCAATATCTCTACGTTTCTCTTAGGAGTTTCAGTATATTTTAAAGCAGTTATTGATAAGAACCAGTTTTATATGGTATAATGTAGATAAGAGCTTACTGACAGTGTACTTGATTTATACTAATTACGGAACTAGTTTGATTACTGAGTTTGTCGATTTTTAGAAAACCATTAAAATTAAGATTATTATTTAGCAAAAACATTATAAACGCTACATTTTTTTTTTACCTTGAGCCCTCCCTTCCTATGATTTCTACATGAATATCACTGTCAACTTAAATAAATTACTAACACTAGCCCAATAACCATAACGTTGAACAGCATCTTCAATAATTAATATAACCATAAAAATATATATTCTTCATTTACCAGCAATGTTAGAAATCACCATGGGGCATTCCTAACTGGTTTTTGACCAATCAAAACCTTGATGTAGTACCAATTTCTTGAAAGTGTTAAATTGCTGGATAATTTAGTTAACAGGAGGATAAAAAAAGGCATTGTAGAATGAAATATTTTTGTCGGCTGGATTTGTTATTAGGTTAAAATTATCTGTTGGATAACTAATTTTTGAATCGTACTTCCTGAATGTCAAATTTATAAATAAGAATAAAATAAAGTACAAAATAATAAAGAAGTAACAACAAAGTTTTTATTTATTCTTATACAATTATTATTGTTTAACCTGTCCTTTAACTTTGTTATGTTTTAACCTCGCTTTAAACCGCTTTTCCTTCTGCTTACTAGATTTCTTCCTTTGTTTACGTTGTTCTATTTTGTGCTGCATCTGAAAAATTTTACTTTTTTTAACTTCTTTTGTCGCTTTTTTCTTAACAGCCTTCTTCAATTCTTTTCCTGTTTTGAAATCCATTCCGAAAATGGGATCGGTTTCATCAACGTCCTCGCCACTGTCTTTGTTGTCTTCAGGAACAACTTCTTCATACTGGACCTGTAAGTAAAATAAATTCATTATTAGAAGCTTCAACTATTAAAAACTTACATTCCAATATGAAGACAAAGCTAATTTTCGATTCCGGAGTTAAAAGGTGTGTAAAAACGCTTCTCCAGGAATGGAAAATATCCATAACGAAATGCTACTGCTACTGCACATTTCCTTATTGTAACAACAAAAATTCTAGACACAACTTTAGAACACATCAAAATAAATTACATTAAGGAAATAATAATAAATCACAACCATATATTCCAAGGCTGACATAAAAGATTATTTATTTTGTCTTTTACAGAAATAGGCTTGTGTTATTTAATAGGCCTTTTATTCCACACAGTTTTATTAGAATCATCTGTTGGGAATATAAGTAATTTAGCATTGTTTTTTAATTTTATAATGACTAATTTTTCTAACCATTTAAAAATTCATTTAGTGTCAGATTTTTTAGTGTTAAAATGGCTGGACTCGTATTTGTCCAACAGGACACAGTGTGTCCAAGTTGCAGACAGACTGTCGGGAAGGGTTCAGATGAGCTATGGAGTCCCCCAGGGATCTGTTCTAGGACCATTGCTGTTTCTTATATACATAAACAATCTGTCATCTCATATTCAAGCTGATGGGTTAATTCAGTTTGTGGGTGACACAACACTTAACTTCAAATTGGATTCCATACAAAATTTAGAAATACAATCTTTTATTGATACTAATGGCGCAAGTCAATATTTTGCTAAAAATAACTTGCGTATGAATATAGATCAAACAAAACTTTTGTATTTTAACCAAAATACGAAAGATAACAACAGTGGTACTTGTGTTGATCTGGGTGAGAAATGAATTAAAGAAGTAAACTCAGCAAAGTTCCTCAGTTTGATTATAGATTATTAATTAACTTGGAAGTAACATCTAAACGGCATATGTAGAAAATTTTGTTCGAACATATATTTGATGAGGTCAGTGAAAATATTCGGCACTGTAAGTATCCTACGTATGGCCTCATTTTTCTTACTTAAATTATGGAATATCTATTTGTGGAAATTCAACAAGTCAAAATGTAAAATGAGTATTCACGTTATAAAAAAGAACGGTGAGACTAGTAGCTGGCCTAACACATATGGAATCTTGTAAACATACTTTTAAGGAGCTGTCAGTACTGACTTTCCAAGTATGTATATCTTTGAAATAATTATATACTATAAATTTAAATATATGCCTACTGTTGAAAGACAAGTGCATAGTTATAACACCAGGAAAAGAAATGACAGAAGCCATATAGACTTCAAAAGTTTAAAAAACTGCCAAGTCAAGCTGGTGTTAACCTTATGAACAAACTCCCCAACAAATTAATGGGAAAAAAACATTCAAAAACCGTGTGAGAAATTTATTACTTTCAGGATCATTTTATTCGGTAGAGGAGTTTCTTAGCCATGAATGGGGGATTGAAAATAACTAGGAATTTTATGAAAAAGATGAGAAGTAATATTGTTGTGGCTATTCAGGTTTGTCATAATTTGTTTTATCGTGAGTAGTTATATATTGTCTGTATTTGTTGGCTTGACATAAATGTTGACAGGTGTAGGAAAACCTTTCTGCCCATGTTTCCCTTTTTGTAATTTTATAATTGTGACTGACGACTTGTCTATACAAATATTATTTGTCAAAAAGACTAATAAAGAATAATAATAATCCAGTCTGTCGTTTTGTAGTTGACAAAAAATGTCATTCACTTTTTGACTACATACCTATTGCGTCATCTCTTCAGAATATTATTTTTCATTTTTTTTTTTTTTTTCATTTATTTATTTGGTTGTAGTTGACAATACAATTGCATACAACAAGTCTAAGCCTTTACATCAATACATAAAACACATTACAAAACACACACAACACATTATTTCTTTTATACAAATAGGTGTATCAGACAATGAATAAACAATAAAATAGAGAAATATTAAACAAAATAAATAACATTTGAACAAATAACAAATTTTGCATGACTCATTAGAATAATTTATCTTGATTAAAAAAAGTCATTCCATATATTAAAAATTACAAAGACACAAAGTGTCAAGTATGGTATATAAAATAAATTGCTTCACTAGCAAAATACATCCCGGATTATTATTATTATTTATTTCTATTGCTGCCGACAAACACGATTCGCACAGCAAGAGTCCACAAAAAATCAAATTTATAATAACTACAATAACTTATAATAACTTTAAATATAGTTCACATTTCTGCACTAATCAATCACACATCCACAATCACACAATCACACAATACAATATAACAAATATATACATATATATATTGGATATGTATTTGTGTGTATGTAATATATACATATATATAATTATATATATATATATATTACATACACACAAATACATATCCACCAAATAAGGCTATATCTGAGATAAATACAGGGCAGACACTGGATCAATTCATTCGCAATTTACACCCTACATCAGCAGGATTGGCTTGAGCACCTCTGGCCAGATATTCTTCCACAGAGTAGAATGTATTTTCTAGGAGGTAGCCTCTGAGTGAACTCTTGAAAGTCTGGATAGAATCCGTTTTTTAAAATTTTTTCCGGAAGTGCGTTGAACAATTTAATACCCGAGTAATATATTCCACGTTCAAAAAATTTTAGTCTGTGGACAGGATATTGCAATAGTTTTTGACGGATAGGGTATTTGTGGTGGTGCTGATTCACTTTATTAATCATAAATTATGATTGCTCTTAAAACGTCTCATAGATATAAATACACGGGAAAGTTAAAATATTGTTTTTTGAAAAAATGAAAACATGATTGTTTATATCTCAGATGAAACATTGAGCGTAAAATTCTTTTTTGTAGGCGGAAAATTTTTATAGACTCTACAGAGTTCCCCCAGAATGCCACCCCATATCTTAGCCGAGAACCAATATAAGCAGAATAAACGGCTTTTATTACTTTTAAACTAGTCACAGTAGAAATCATTCTGAGAGCAAAACAAACTGGCGCCAGTTTCTGAGCCAAACCTGAAACATGACTTTTCCAATTTAAATTTGCGTCTAAGGTAATGCCAAGAAATTTAACATTTTTTGTGCTCGTGATTATTTCTTTACCTTTTTTTACATGTAGGTTAGGATTAGACTGTAGACCAAACTGGATTAACTTTGTTTTTGTCACGTTCAGTTTTAAGTTATTTACAGAGAACCAATCTTCCGCCATGGACATTGCTAACTCTGCTGACTCAGCCAAATCTGCTTGGTCTTGCCCACCACTGTTAAAGTAGTATCATCAGCAAATAACACTGCCTCTGCTTGTCCAACATTTTGAGGCAAATCATTTACATAAATAAGGAAAAGCAATGGTCCCAATATTGACCCTTGAGGAACACCACGCAGGACTACTTCCCATTTAGAATGGTGAGAGTTTAGAGCACTGTCAGTATAGATAACTCTCTGTTTTCTCTTATAAAGATATGAGCTTATCCAACTCCTTGCCTTCCCACGTATACCATAATATTCAAGCTTTTGTAACAAGATCGAATGATCTACACAATCAAAAGCTTTTGAGAGGTCACAGAAGACAGATGCGGTTTGAGTTTTCCCCTCTATAGCATCTATCACAGTATTTACTAACGAAAAAATGGCTGAGGAAGTTGATAGACCGTTGCGAAAACCAAACTGATTTTTGTTCAATATATTGTATTTAGTAAGAAAAGCGACGATTCTTTTCATCATTGCTTTTTCAAATATTTTAGAAAAAACTGAGACAATAGTTATAGGACGGTAGTTGGTAATTTCTTTAGTATCGCCCTTTTTATGAATAGGTTTTACAATGGAATATTTTAAGTGTTCTGGAAATATTCCAGTTTCAAAAGACTGGTTTATAAGTAAGGCTAGTGGCCTTGAGATAACATGAGCACTAGCTTTAATTACTGATGTTGGAATATTATCCCAGCCAACAGACTTCTTGTTTTTTAAACTTAGTATAATTTTGTAAATTTTTGAAGGGCTTGTGGGGCGAATGAACAAAGAGTTTTGAACTCCAATTTCCTTTTTTTTTAACAAACAGATTGCCTCACTCTCATTTAACTTCAGGTTTAGTTTCTCTGTGACATGTATAAAGAATTTGTTAAAACATTCTGCAACGTGCATAGGTTGGTCAATTACCTCAGCACCTTTTTGCAGAATTATATCGCGATTTTGTTTTAAATTAGAATTTCCAGTTTCAACTCGAACAATATTCCACATTGCCTCTGCCTTGTTCTCAGAATTTAAAATATACCTATCATTTGACATGGTTTTTGCATCCCGAATGACTCTTCTCAATACATTACAATAACTCTTATAATAAATTAATATCTCAGCAGGGCAGTTTTTTGACTTCAAAATTTCATGCAGAGCACGCTTTCTATTACAGGAGACTCTAATGCCTTTCGTTATCCATGGAACAACATAGAAACGTCTGCAAGGTTTGGACCTTTTTAGAGGACATACCTCTTCAAGATATCTATTTAATATTGTAAAAAACAGATTGTAGTTTTTATTTATATTTTTTATATTATCCAGGAAAATTTCCAACTCAGAAAAACTATTTGTGCCCAACCGAGAAGTGAAGAGATTTAAATTTGTCTCATTTAAAGTTCGTTTGTACAACAGTTTTGTTTTTGTTTTACAATGTTGTTTACATGCAACAAACTGAACTGAAAGTCCCCTATGGTCAGACAGACCTGGTTCGTGCATATCAGCTTTTTTTGGTATAAAATTTGTGAATATATTGTCAATACATGTTGATGTGTCGGAAGTTATTCTCGTCGGTTGTTGAAAATTGACTACTAAATTGTACGATTTTAAGATTTCAAGGAATTTAGTAGTTTCCCTGTTATTTTTTGAAATTATTATATTTTATACAATACATTAGTGTGGGAAAACAATTTTGAAAAGATTTTTATAGAAAAACTATGAAAATCGGCCATTAATTATAAAAAAATGGAAATTCAAGGCGTTGACCATACATTACTCTGAAAGCTATTTAGCAGGCTTTTACAGGGTATAACGTCACAAGATTATTATAGTTTTTCTATTTACTTACATCTTATATTAATCAAAACTTGAATATACCAAACAATAACTTACTCTATTTGAACCTATCCAATTACTTTTTTGCTCCAAGGCTGCTGCAGAAAGTTCTACGACACTCACAGAATGGTTCTCAAAGTCTACAGATTGTTCAGCCAGAAGGTCTTCTAATTCTGGGATTGGGCGGTATGATACGACCATCTTCTTGTATGACTCTCGAGCCTTAAACAAACATTATGTAGAAATTACAATGTTTTGAACAAAGAAGCTACTGTATGAGATCTATATGTAAACAAATTATTTTATTGGAACTAGAGGCATCCAAAAAATAATAAAACAGGTTTATACGAATAATTCTTCAAAAATATCTGTTTCGAATAATCTCAACCTCGGATTTATAACAGATTTATCAGAACTGCTCCATGACCTGGACTGTTTAGTAAAGAACAGTTCTTCGAATACCTGTTCCAAGTGATCTTAATCTAGGCTTTCTTTATAGAAGAAGTTTAACCCAGCGGATCGTGAATATCATTCTCATGATCTGTGCCTGATTAGGCTAAACGTACAAAGACATGACTGTCTCAGTTAAACTTCTCCCTTTACTATGAAATCATGTAGTTATAATAATTTTCACTAGATTGGGCTTAGGTCTATTCCATTAGAACATGTGCTCTTTTACAATATTTAGTCGTAGCATCTTCATGCTTTAGTCAAAATTAGTTTAGTCAAAATCGAGCATTTTTTAATTCATTTGTGTGTGTGAAATTGTAAATAGTGAAAAGTATGTTTATACAATAGAAAGTAGTTTGTGATGTTCTGAGTTGGACAGAATCTTAACCCTTACCACGCTGAATAACAATTTAGGCTATTTATTCATAACATGCTATTAGAAATTTTTTTTTGTAATTGTTTAATGAAAAGTAGAAGTGAAAGTGATTCAGATAGTGACACAGAATTCGAAGTGCACAGGATTGTTGAGTATGATTATAAACTGGAGCCATGAGTCGAGCCTAAATCTGTTATCAGTAGTGTTCTTATCAGTGATATAAACACTGATTCTGTCACTACTGGTCCTCATAATTCTTTGCAAGAGGAACCAAATACCACAAAAAATATTCCTTTCACAGGTTATATGTACACTTTTATTTTGAAACTTAATTTTAAAAAAATAACAATTTAATGTATAGGCCTAATAATTATTTTTATAATTTTATTATATTTGACTTATTAAAATATTAAATTTTAATTTTTTGATAATTATTATTTAAGTAGGCCTACTTTCTAAAATAATAATGAAAAAAAAAACAACTTTATTATTATTTAATAATAACACTCAAACGGAGCGAGAAAATGATCATGATAATATGCTCGCTATGGCCAAGCCAGCTTGCAAATTAATTTGTACGGCAATGGTTTGCAGTGCTCCAGTTACAGTGACGGACTGTTCATTAAAGAATAATTCTTAAATTACTTGTTTCAAATTATCTCAATTTAGACTTTGTACACTGATCTCCAGACTTGTATCTGTTTTCTCAAACGGAAATCTGAATTTATTTTTCCTCGCTATGAGTTCAGATTCAAATATTATTTCTTGTTCACGAAAATGCTGCAGTAATGAAGCACCTGTTTGGTTTAGTAAATGAGGTGCTTATTCTCAACTCCTACTACATTATTTCATTAAAAAATAACATACTTATTTTTACATACTTAAACTTTAACAAATTTTATATAAGGCCGGTTCACTGAAAATAATTTATAAAAGATTATATCATATATTATGAGGGAGGCTGTTTGATATGTCAGTGGCTTTTACATAAACATTTTTTTTAAATAAATTAAAATTGATACATTTTTGGATATAAATCTCCATTTATCTTGGTACACTTTGTCCAACTTATTTAACCTTACCAAAAATTATGATTTCTCAACCTCTGCAAAATAGGCATTTTTTTAGGTGATAACATCATTGGTTGATTATGTTTTTCCACTGATATATATTTCTTCATGTTTGGAAAGAGAAAGAAGTCTCATGGGACCAAATTTGAAGTTCAGTTTATACACGATTCAGAAATTTTGGTTATAGAAATTGCAGCATTTGAGCTGGTGCATTTCATGATGAAATAATTATTTTCTTCGCCAAATGAAGTCGCTTTTACATAATTTACAGTGAAATTTATTCATGAAAAAGACAAAATACTGTCGAGTAGGCTAATAGTTTTTCCCTTTTCCAGATAGTCTATGAAGATATGATGAAAATATCAGAAAGTTGACACACGAACTTTCTAGTTGACAGAATCGTTTTTGCCTTCTTTGTAGCATGTTTGCATAGAGAAATCCTCTGTTTTGACTGCTCTTTTATTTCTGAAGCATAGTATTGTTTCATCAAAGGTTACATAATACGGTACCTCTTGTGAACATAACCAAACCATTGCTTCAAAGTGTGATTTCTTTTTTTGGTCAACTATGAGTAAACGCAGCACCTCATCTTGGTTATACCTTTCTCATACTCAAATGTTCATGTAGGGTATTAAAAACACATCCATGAGATGTTTACCATTTTATCTATCTTGTGTATCTTCACTCGACAGTTCTCTATAGATTTTATTCACCATAATCTTCGGTTGGGACCTCATTTGAACATACCAGGTGCTCGGCATCATTAGTGCTTGTAAATTCAGTGAATCATTCAATGCGACGGCACAGTGTCATTATATTTTTAGTTTCTTTAATGGTTTCCCATGTTTTCTTGTGTTAGATCCTTCTCTTTCATCTCATACTTCATCTCTCGTTCTTTTCCGACCTTGACGCTATTAGAGTATTCGAGGGCTAGGAGTCTCTATTTTATGCTCTCTTCTTTATTTTTGTTATAAGGCGATGTTGACCGAGAGGTTTTTTGCCTTTAAAGAAAAAATAGATAGTACTTTAAATCTGAGGACAAGCTTCCTACCTGCAACAATCTAAATGTTATCCAATCAGGTATAATGGAGTGAAATAAGTAAATAAAATTAAATAAATAAACATGTGATAATATAAAATCCAATAATTCATTTAGACTGTCTTATGATGTTGTTTTAATGATTTGAATATATAATCTAAAACGTTATTTAGAATTCATTAATCTTTTTAAATAAAATGTGTGTCAAGTTTTTATTACAAATGAAGTGCCTTATTTGTAGAATTAGTTCCTATTTTACCTCTTGCTTGATTCGTTTTCTCTCTTCTTTCAATTTTTCTTTAAGTTCTTCTTGAGCTTTTAATTGCCTTTCAACTTTACGCTTATGGAAACCTGTAAGAAATTGCCTGGAACAAATTTAAAACTCTATTCATTTTCTTCTTTTGTCGTTAACTAGAATAAACAACAAGAAATGAAAAGTGAACACAACTGGAGACATATTCAGAAAGATCTAATCATAGATTAAATATAGTCATTTGTTAAAGCTTTATTTTAAAGTTATTAAAAAAAATGTGGGAAAAGAATGCAGATTGTCAGTTAGTAATTACTTTACGGGGCGATTTAGTTAAGAAATATGTGAAAATTGTTTACTACCTACCTTATTTTGAAATGATCAGATTATATTTGATCTCGGAAGAAGTACCAAAATAAATTATTTAGGTAGAAAATAACAAATATAAAAGTAGGAACTCAACTTGAAAGTAACAAATCGACCTCTATGTATGGTTTTGATAAGTTATGCAATGGGAGGACAATCGCTTATCATATGGTGCATGCACATTTTATATGTCATCTAACAGCTTAATATTATTACGTTGTATGATTGAAGAATCATGAGAAATATGTATGGGCAGGTCACTATAGCTACTAGCCAGACCTAATAGAACATATAATATTATGATATATGATTGAAGAATTATGAGAAATAAGTTTGGAAAGGTCACATAGTCACCTAGCCAGACCTAATAAAACAATTAGTCCTTACCATGTAAACTCCGACATCAAATAGCAACAATGCGAGCAGACATTCACTAAGTTGACGAATGTACCCATTAACGTAGGTATACATAATATCACCAAACCTGGATTTCATACTTTTATATTGGTTATTTGGGTTGTGCTAATGGATTAATTTGGTTACCTAATGGATTTTGGTACTTTTAAGAGTGTTTTTTGACATCAAAATAATATGATCCAACTGTTTCAAAATAAGGTAGGTAGTAAATGATTATCATATTTTTTAAAACTAAATTGCCCTGTGAGGTACAATGCATAATTACCTTGTCCATAAATAGTTTCGTAATATTTCATTCCAATGATAATTTAAATAAGATGTTTATGAACAAATTTACAGTTCTTTTTTATAAAACCAATACTTGTACAAAATACTTTTGAGCAATAATTATCGGGTTAATTTCAGAAATGTAAGTATCAATTTCAGAGAAAAAGAATATGAAGGCCTAGCAATAATATAAGAAGGGCGATGAGCAAAAAGAATTTGTAGCAGAATAATGCGAAAATAGAAAGAAAAGCATGGAAGTTGGATGGCGATATATATGTGTGTGTGTAATCTTCATACACTCATATGGAGTTCAACTTACATTTTCTTCGCAAAACCACCATGACAAAAACAGTATTTTGATAACATTACATAATTGCAAATGTTCATAAACCAGATTTAAGGACTTTTAGAAATATGTAAGCACTGTATCATCGACAAACAGTTAAATTCCAACGAAATTGAAATTTAAACAAATAACATAACCTGTCTGCCCTGTACAACAAATATTAGTTATGCAGATTATAAACATCAATTTATATTGCCCTGGAATCTAATCTGCCCAAGTCCAAGAGACTGCTAGAATGAAAATATATATATATATACTGACTTGGACCTTTTTCAACTTCCAAGGTCAATTAAATGTTCCTTATTCTCTATAAAAGTGAGGTACCTAACTTGTAATTGTCAATAGTTTGGTGGGGAAATTTGTTTGAATTAACTGAACTTAATAATAAAATGTAACATAATTTATTTTTAGTTTATACCTTCTAGCCTTTTCATCGAAAACAATATTTAATTTCGTTTTTCTGTTGATTGGTTTATGACGACGTATTTTCTTCCTTTCTACAGGTTCCATTTTTTCTCATATACGTTTTGAAAACATAACCTAGAAATAAATTAAAAATATAAGATCCGTCACAGATTCCTGTTAACAGGACTACAGAGTAAATTAAAATGACAAGTTTTACAGACCTGTGTTTTACTGCATAGAACGTTAACTGATTTTACATAGTATACTGAATCAAATCATAGCAGAATTTACAATATTATTTCATAAGAATGTTAGCAAAAACTTTTCTTGCTTAATTTTTTGTGTCGCTAGTGGAATTTAAAATGTTTTACTACATATTATGATGATAATTTGATATGAAATTAACATCAGCAGAACTTGTAACCTTTTTCCCACTAATGGCCAAATAGTTTTACAACCATCAACTTCAATTAATAATAATGAGTAGATTATATATTTATTGTTGAAATATATGATTTGTCAAATGTTTTAAATACACGATTTCACTAAAAGATGAACTATAAACTATATAAAAGTAAGTAGATAATAAATAAAAATGAACTTTGAAATAAAATATTTCGATTTCTGTTTTCGTAAAATACACACACAAACAAATATATTTGTTATAATTAATCATGAATATTATAATAATTATGATAACAAACGTACATGAGAGTGGGATTTATAGGTTGAGTCAGTGTTCCACGTGATTAACATACATATTTCATTTATTCATTTGTAAAATTAGATGACTTTATACAAAAATTACTAATACACTAACACCATGTGCAAGTAAAATATATTATGGAATTTAAATTAAGTGTTAAAGTAAAATTTCTATAAATTCTAAAATAAAAGATTTGGAACTATATCACTGTACTCATATAGTATTGATATTTTTTCGATTTGCAAATATTGCTATGATTGGGGAATCTTTCCATTTTCGATTGGAAAGGGAATAGAATTCAACCAATCACAGACCAAGTATTGCATAAAATTTGGACTCATCAGCAATATGGCTGTCAGTATAAATTTAGATGCGGAAAGATGCCTTTCTCTCCGAAGAAAACTCGTTTTAGTTACGATTTTGGTATTAAATATTTTAAAAAGCGTGTTAAATTTTATTTACAAGATGGATTATGTCATTATGTGCTCCATGAACCTAGGATTCTTCAAAAGTAAGTTGTTGATACTGAGTTATTGTTATTAAACACAACCAAATATAGGTTATGCTTACCCCCACTCTGAATGACCAACTTAACGATTTAGATTTTATACAATAATTAAAACGACTAAACTTGTTTTACTACTAATCATTTAATCGTTTTGCATATCTAAATGCCACGTTGCTTAATCCTTTATGTCAACATTGGCTGTTTAATCTAATTTGTTATTTTTTTTTGTTTACACAATCCTTAACATTATAAAAATACAACAATCTGTTATTAATAATATCAAGGGTATATCAGTATCAATATAAATTTTTGAAAAAACAATTTTATTATTTTTGTCAAACCTACCTTGTGAGCGTGACAGCCTAATGTAAACAGCTTAAATCATTACTGTTATGAATTTATAAAATTGAAAACAATTGGAGATGACAGTTTAAGAATCAATACTTTAGTCATGCCTATTCAAAGCTGTATATAGGTTTTATAGTTCATGAGCCAATTATAATGAAATGTTTATTTAAAATGGATAGGTTTATATAGCCTAGGGTAGGGCCTAGTTAAAAAAAAATTACAACAGTTTAAGTACTGAAATTTACCCTATAGGCTTGGTTTAAATATGTCATTCAATTTTATGTTATTATGCTTTTTTAGTCATACAAATTGTACATTGTCAGCCCTAATTAATTTTAATTTAGTCATTTCAGCTTAATGTAATAAGACAATGTATCTATTGGCCTAATTATTGATAATGCCTATGTGAAGATGGTGATAAAATATTTAGTTTTGATATTTAGGGACTGAGATTGCGAGTAATTTAGGTAAGTCAATAGAGTTCTGATCTTGAGAAAATCTCTTTGCACGTTCATAGTTTTTTTAAAGTACATTTAAACTCAGTTCAGGTGTTTATGCCCCAGTAGTAAAGATGTGTGACAGACAAATACTCTGTAAAAATTATTTGTAGATCTAAATGACTCTAAATTGGATATTTTAGAGAGAAAAAGAAAGAGTAAACACGCTTTTAGTACAGTATGTGTGAAAAGTCCCGTCGTAATATGTTAATAAAATTTAGCTTCAATAATCTCCGTTATGAATATTTACTATGCCTACAATGATATTCTTTCAGTGTAATGGCAAAACAATATCTTCCACCTCTTTTTTCTACATTACAATAGTTGTTTAATGAGTGCATTTTCTACTTTGGATTGATGTTTATAAAAAGTGTTATAATTATTAAAGTAACCAAAATATGTGGATGCCTCCATTAATTGTGACCACCAATATTTTATTTGCAAAAGCATTTGAGGTCTCATCTTAAAAGAAGTGAATATACCTACAACAATGGAAAGTTAGGGTATCACTTCAAAATAATTGGTATTATCTATAAAAACTATGGCACACCTGCAATTTTTTTCTTAAGTTTCATTGATATAGACAATGTAGATGAATGCAAAAATAACAATATGTCTCTAAAAAGTGTTGTACATAATAGACTAACTTTTTTTAAAGTAACAATTGTTAATAATTATACCGTAAGCTTAGTCTTCACATCATCCATAATGAAAACAATGTCATTGTATAATATGACACAAATCGATCTTTCAGAACACGACAAAATACTGTAGAACTGCGTAGCTTCTACATAGCTATGTATAGCTTATACATGTCGTATAAATTATTGAAGATGGATCATAGAACATAGATGGCGGCTGGCATATGACAAAATACATGATAAACAGTCAGTTTTTGTTTGTTTTTAAAAATATTTTTAGGATTTTTCCACAAATTATGTCTGTTGAAAGTGTTACCTTTAGATAAAAAAAAAAAAATTTCAACAAGATTCTATAGAATGAAAGAAATCATCCCAAAACCCAAATTTTTATTGTGTTTTTGGGGAACTTTTTTTCATTGTATGTTTACCACAATGCTCTAGTGATTCATAAGATTCTATAGGTAGAAAATGTGTCTTAAGAAACAATGTAGTATTAAACCTACTGAAAATCACATAATAGCTTAATTGCGATACCATACCAGTAACTTTCTTTGTAAACAATTACCCGCTTCTTGTATTCCTATTATTTGTATGTATTTGAAACTATTATCAGTTACATTCATTTAGCAAATAACTTTAGAAGAATACTAAATTAACCCAAATGATGTTAGACTACATTTTCATTTATTTCAATTTAATTATAAAGTCTTTTTCATCCGATTTAGCACATTTCCGTATATAAACCCAAGCTTACCTAACCTGTTCTAGAGTTCAAATGTTTGTTGTATTATATTTTTATAGCCTAATCATTGTTTCTTCTTGTTCTTTATTTAAAATGGATTTGATAATTTGGTATTAGTGAGACATAGGCCTAATTTATGTCATCGAATTTTGTTGAAAAAAAAGTATATGCATATATGTAATATTAATAAAAATTGACACAATATTAACAAAAAATATGTAAAATTGATGTTTTGAAATATCACAGTATTTTGTTAGGCTGAGTTGTTAAAATCAATTTGTATTCCCACATTTGTAGCGCTTACGCTATTTTTTAGTTTGGTAATTATATAGCAGAGCTGCCTCACTTCAAAATCAATTTTTAAAGGTTTTATTCGTCAAATAAATGTTGGAAAAATATTTTACTATCGAAAAAAAGTGTCGGAAAGATGATTACATAACATAATTTCACAAGATTACACAAGAAAATCTTAATCAGAGTCAAATTCTGCTGCAAATTCAGTAGATGAGGAATTTATTGAATTTAAATGTATTTCACTCGTAATTCGCCATAAATGATGAAAACGATTATTATACTTATTGTACTTTCTCTTAAACATAAATTCAGCTATATGGCCATGGAAATGTTGTTTTGAATTTCCATATCGCGGCACATTTCCTCGCACCTCCCTCCATTGACGTTCAATTGTCTGCGTATGTGCTTCAGTGTACGCATATGTAGGGCTGTATTATTATATGTCACGAAAGGTTTGGCCAGGTTGCTATATATATATATATATATATATATATATATATATATATATATATAATATATATATAACCACCTGGCCAAACCTTCCGTACGTTTATTGAAGCGAATGTCATGAGTATGAAAGATAACACAGAGTTAATTTTTCCACGAAAAAACTACTTGTGTAATTGTATTATTGTATTATGTAATCATCTTTCCGACACTTTTTTTCGATAATAAAATATTTTTCCAACATTTATTTGACGAATAAAACCCATAAAAATTGATTTTGAAGTGAGGCCGCTCTGCTATATAATTACCTTTAGTTTTTATCAATGCACCGTGTCTTTACTAAATATTGGATTTTTTTTTATGAGATGTAATACGGTATCATAGGCCCTATGTAACCTTAACTTTACCTAACTTGTCCTAGATGTAAAATATTTATAAGTTGTAGGCTATAATTAATTCCTGTAGTTTCTTAATACGTAAATTTCTTATTTTTACTTGTTAAAGTCACTAGTGCACATGCTTAAAATTGTACTGATTGAGTATAATAGTTTTATTTATTAAGTAATTAATTGTAGGCTACAATGAATAATTATATTTTATATCTAGGACAAGTTAAGTTAGATTTTATATAGGCCTAGGCTAATGTTATAAGTATGAAAACTTTAAATGGTTAGTAAATATTTATTAAAGAAAAAGCTGAAGTCATAACTTTGCGTAGACCTAAATATGTTGGTAACTGTGATCATAACTGGATAATCTATTAAGGATTCACTGAAAATCGAGACCGACAAGGTTAAGGTAGCAGTAAAATAAACTTTAATTTCATCAATTTTATGTTAAATTATAATTGTGTGACTGTTAATATCATACAATTACTTTCTTATGATTACATTAATGTATGTGTCATAACATAATGAAACGTCATTATTTTATTTTTTATTTATTGCAGAAGGTTGGGTACATTGTCAGCAATATATATATATATATATATATATATATATATATATATATATATATTGAGGATATATATAAATATATTGAGGATATATATATATAAATCCTTAATTTTAGTATATTTTTAGAATTGTTTGTTTACCATAGTAGATGTAAAAGAAGAATATTTAAACAAAATTCTATAACATAATTTACGTTTCAGTCATACCAAAAATATTATAATAATTTAAATAAAGCCAAGATAATCAAACCTGTATTAGACGACAAATGTTCATCATCGTGTAGGATAGCTTTTAACCAAAGCTTTTTTTTATTATAAATTAAAATCATACCCTATATACAAATTTTGTTCAATGAACCAGTACGTACTAAATATCTAGTACACCAAAGAGATTTTCTTCTGTAAAAAAATTCAGACTTGTCCAAAGTTTTATTAGTAAAAGAATACATAAAATTAATTCAACAGTTGATAATAAAGGCATAATTTCTGTTTTATAAATAAGGCCTAGGTAATTTTTATTGTCAAATATGTTTAACCGAACACATCTATACATTATTTTTCAATTATGTCCTGTATCTCCCTCTGGAGCAAGGGGTTTAACAAATGTTCTCCAATGAACTTTGTCAGTTACCAGTTTTCCCCCTTATGTTGTATGTTTCGCTACATGGTCTTTGGTCATCTTCTTTAGTCTTAAGGGTTTCATTCAAGGGCTTTTCTTGATACAGTGCCATCCGATTGTAGCAAGTCATGCCCAATCCAACCCCATTTCCATTCTTTTATCTCCTCTTCCATTGACCTCTGTTTACCTATCTCCAGAGATTTCATTCCTAATCTAACAGCAATCTTCAAGATTCTTCGCAGGAATCTATTTATAAATATGTGTTTTGTTTGTTAAGGCCTTCGATGCCTTCCATGAAGTACTGACTTTACGTATGTAATAAATATTCTTTTGTCGCTTTCAATTCTGTGGAGTGCCATATTCCTCAGCTGTGTGAAGGCTCTTTTTGCCTTTGATTCTCCTCTCTACATCCTCATTTGATTCACTCCTCAACGATACCACACTGCCCAAGTACATGTAGTTCTCTACACTGTCCAAAGCCTCACCGTCCATCATTTTACCCACTTCTTCCATGAAAAACACACCAAGGAAAATGTTAAATTATGTGAATAAAATATTAACAAACTTTGAAAGAAATCATTAATAAGAAGGAATCTATATTTTACAACTATGCAGGTCTAAAAGTTAATAAAAAAAAAAAAAAATCTAAATGGAAAATAGGCGTAACAAAAATAAGAAAATAAACACTTGATTGTCTTGGGACAAGGTAAATCTTTAAATTAAGTTTTAGTAAATGAAAACCTGAAGTTTATAATTATTATACAACTGTTATTGAAAAAATTGATTTATAATTTAGATTTAGAATGAACCAGATAAAATATATATTTTATTGAATTTTGATAAGTTCATAACAGAGTCATTAGTATAAATTTATGAATAATATAACACACACTTTAGATATTAAAAGTTATGCACATAATCTTTTTGTAAAAATTTGTAGTTATCACTTAATGAAGTGTGTAAATTGAAATATTTAACTGTCAGACAACTAGTTAATCTGAAATTAAAATAAACTTTTATTAATTGAGACTGATTAATTTATAAAATAAAATATTACAGTACTAAGTTGTAGTTTATTGAATTTTAACTCTGACGTATCTGTCATTTAGTATTTTAACGTTTAGTAGCCTTTAACAGAATGTTGTGTTTAATTTAATTTAATAAATTATTGAATTGTATTGCAGTAAGGTTGCATTAATATGAACCCAACACTATATGACGTGATTTGTCATGTAGCGATTTGTCAATTTAACAGCTATTTACTCTGACTTACTAGCCTAGGTCAGTTCAGAGTTATGTGGACTGTCAACTGTGGGAGGAAGTAATATGTTCCTCGTTACATGCTTTATTATTTGTGTTGAATTTTATTTTTTAGTGGTTTTTTTTAATGTTCCCATAATAATTAAAATAATTTGATAATCTGAACAGCTGGAGTAAACAAATATTCGGATTAATGAGACCTCACTTTATAAGAATTGTTATAATTTAATATTTAAATTTTGACACTACAATGTAGGGGAAGAGTAAAATAATATTAGACAAAAGTCGGTATTTGTGCATATGGATCCCCTATTTTTTGTAAGTTAAAAACTCAAAACATTCTTTTGGAAATATTTTTAGGTTCTATTAGCTGTCTACCGCCATAACAAAAACAAACATAACTGTGACTTTTATTCGCCCCACTGCAATCCTTTCATTCATCTGGTCTAAACTGGACTACTAATTAGGTCAGTGCTACTGCAACACTCTTACGAGAATCATTGTTTGCATTTAATAGTGGTTTGTGTTGTTATTTATTTGATTTATTAACTTATGTTTGCTTTAAACTGAACAATTTCATAAGTCTATTTGAGGATTTACCATAACCTGGCCTAACCTAACTTATTCAAGTTTTTAGTAAAAAAAAAAAAAAATCAATCAGATTTGTTCCGCAAGAATTACCACAAAATTATAACCTATTTATGGTGATTTTTGCTTCATGATTCTGATCTATATATAAGAGCCTACTAAAATTGCAGTATTATTTTAATTAGTTCCTGTTTTATGTGAAAAAAAGAGGGGGTCCATAAAATACACAAGTACCCAAAATTTTACAAAAAGAAAAAGTTGTATGTTTTATGGGGCTCCCATGAGACACGTATAGATGTAGGACCTTCAGCTACCCCGCTCACATTCTGTGGGGGCGCTCCAGGTACTGCGGCGCCCCCAAGTTAATCAAAACTCACATCAACAACCCCCCTCACAATTTACAAATATAAATAAAAACAAGCCAGGAAAAATAAAATATAAAACATAGTAGAAAATTAAGAAATTAAAATAGATATAAATGGCCACGGGGCTGTTATAAGGGTCTTAATTTTTCAAAATCGGCTCTGTCGATTTCGTTATAATTTTAGAGAAATATAAAGATTCAAAAATCTCAAATAAAAATATACGGTTCAGGAATAATTTGCGAAAAAACAATAGTGAACCTTGAGCTCCGTCATTAAATTTCATACAAATACAATTTATACTGAGAACATACTTATAACACAAATGAAGTTATTTTATGCTCTTTTTTAAATATTTGTTTAAAGACATTGTTGATTTTCACTTTTTGATACAAAGTTTGTGTACCTACCTAATTTATCCTTAAGAACGGTATTTAAACCATCTCAGCAAGTGTGGAATTTAGTTGAAGATATTAAATGGGTTGTTAGTCTGATTATAGGTGGGTAAACATGTGGACTAATGTAGGCTACTAAAATAGAAGTAGCAATTTTTAAAAATTCATTAAGTTCAACTCAATTTTAATGCTCCTCACAGTGATAAGGAATTACTTTCACTGTAGGTATATCAGAAGACTGACTATTAAACAGGAATTGGGGCCTGCTCTGTCGTTGCGACAGGATTCAGTTCCAGGTATTGGCAATATAGAGTTTGGTTCATTAAAGTCTGCCTTACAAAACACTTTCTTTTTCTCAGATCAGACAGTGGTTGCAGTGTTTTTTTTAATTGAAAAGGCCTATGATATGGCTTGGTGAAGAAGAATTCTGAACACTTTAAAATCATGCGTTATAAATGATATTATCTAGCATTTATACAAAACTGCATTGCAGGTATAGAGGTTTTACCTTTTTTGAGATGCCTAACCTAAACGTACTGATATCTTAAAATCTTTTTCAGTTTGACTGCTATTACATGACTGCCTTCTTAATACAATTTTCAAGTCTACTTCTAAATCTTAAACCTATTGATATCTTGAAAACAGTCTAATCTCTTTCAGTTTTAATTCAACCACTGTTATTAGAAAGAAAAAAATGGCAATAAAGGATACATTAGATGACATCTCATAGATTTTTTTAAAATGTTGCGTCTACATCTTGGACCTAGAGTAATTTGTAATTAGTCAACTTACAGTATTGTCAACGGAATGAAATAAATTTTAGCAGTTTATTGTGCATGAATAAAAAGAGAATCTTTCAGAATGGGATTTCGTCAAACTCCACTACTAGTTATTATTTTGTAACTATTGTAGGATTGTCAGACAACTACAATTAACTATTTATTTAGACATTGAATAAATCTTCTGTTATACAGTATCAAGTAATGTAACATTAAATACTAGATTTATTTATCGAGGTTAGCTGACTAAATTACGGACTTATGTTTGAGGGCAATTTACATATTTCTATTATTAAGATTAAATAGCTAGTCTTGTTTTGTTCATTATTTTGATAACTCAAAGTTTTAGGAGATTATGGCATAAGAAAAAACTATAAAATTATGATTTTTTTTTTAAAACTTGGCTGTAATTATTTTAATAAAATTTTGTTCAAGTGTAGCTTCTAATGATCTAAATTAAACAACGATTCCTCACCATCTCTCAAGAAATGTCGGTTTGTGAGTTATTGGTAAAAAATAACAAAATCGGCCAAGGGACTGGTATCAAAACTTAATTTTAGTTAAATGTGGAGATTAATGCCCCGAACCCATGCTTAAAGTTGCAAGTAAAAAATATATAATGGTTTATGAATAATTGGTGGAAAAACAAACCTTGATACTGTTATTTTTGTTATGACTTATGCTGAGGAAATGTTTATTATGGCGCAAGCTTAGCAATTTTAGGCTTTTCTTTAATGAATATATTTTTTTTAAATATTATTTTTCATGGTTTATTTTCATTTTTTAATTGACAACTACTGAATGGCATTTTTTAGAGAAAGTGAGATAGTTTATAATTTTTTTAAGACTTAGAAGGTTCAATAAATGAAGTCAATTAAGCTGACAAGTAGGCTACAACAATGTCCTTTTAATGAAGTAGTCAGGTTAGGTTGTAATATTTTAAATATTGACCTTGACTTCTAAGTTAAACATATTATTTGTAAGATGTTGTATTCAAGTTTTATTTGATTCTGTTAGAACAGGTTCAGTAGGAAAGATCTATAACTAGAGGGCGACATTTCAATATCAAAAGATACAATTCCGTAACATTGGAAAGGATTTCCTGCTAGTGAATGGAGGCTTGTACTTTCTAAGAAATTATGGTTTTCTGATTTAACTTATGGTTTTCAATGCCAATAACAGTCAGTTCCTTTTCTGCACTGATTGTGTATGTATACAGAGTGTTACAATTATCATTGTTTCTAATTTAGATAGAAACATGAAACATATGAAATTTTATAGAAATTGACATACTCTATCTATAGAGTGTACCAAAAGTTAGGTACCATAAAAAATTCATATAATTTGATTTCTTCTAGCTTTGTCTTATAGAACTATGTAAATATTTTTTTGTTTCCTTAAATTAGAGTAAAAAATACTTTGAAATATACAGGGGAAACTTGATAGCACGAATTATCAACGAATTCGAGTGAGGTTCACGGTATTGAAGTTACGTCTCAAAAGTTTGATAAAGTTTTGTTAATTACATTGTATAGCACGAATTTGTCCATATTTCACCTCATTAATATAATTGTTTTTATATTTTATTGATAGGCGACTAAGAACACATGATTATTTTCTTCAGGAGTTTATTGTGAAGAAAATAGGGCTACAAGGTATGGAACATAATACAGTACTGTAAAAGGTACATAATGTAAACAAATAATAAAGAGCTGTAGTAATTTATGAATAAATCAAACGTACAGTATGTTTCTGTAAAGAATCAAAATAATAATTTTCTAAGAAGTTAGAACCCTGATTTGTACAATAAAAGTCATCGACTATAGTTTACCTACCTGTAGTAAAGTTTACACATCTAAAGTGCAATCTAGCACAGTTATAGATTTCACAATGCTTTTCGTTTAAATTTGATTTGAATTCTAATTTGATCTCAACAGTTTTTTGAAATCGATGCTATAGTTTTTGAGTTATAATTATTATTTGCTGCTGAAATGTAGAAAATCAAAATTTTCTAATATGTTATGCTTTTTCTTAGAGTTTTATACGACGAGTTATGTTGTCTTTTTGATCTAAAGGACAATATATGCGGGATGAAATTCTTATGTATAAATTGTCTTCTGGCTACACCCACCTTTTATAATAATTTAAAAAATGAGTTCTGTTCCTCTTGAGTCCAAACACAGCACAACAACGAAACCAGCAACGGTCAAAACATAGACATTTGTACAGGGTGTTTCTGAAATACTTTGACAAGCTTAGAGAGTGGATTCCTTACATAAAAATTAATTAAAAAACTTCTATAAACATGTGTCCTAAACTGCTTTGTTTTCACACAATCCAGCATTTTGTATTTTTACAAAAATAAACAGCTTTTGAAGTAGTTAAGAATTGAGTTTAGATTTGGTATACACATCTAGTGTTTTACAAGTGTGAAAAGAAAAATAAAGTCTCTACTTTTTATTATTTTTTAAATGGCGGCCGTTTAAAAGTTTTAATGTTGAATATCTCGAAAACCATTAATTTTATTAAAAAATTACAAGAGATAATTAAGTGTTCTCTTTAAACTTAATAACCATAATAGTTTTTTACTTCCAATTTTGCACATGTGTTTGGGTCATAAAAAAATTACAACCCTTGAGGTTTACTTTAGTGAATACAGGCTTGGCATCTCGGAGAGACTTAGCTGGACCTACACCTTTTTTATTGTAGTCCGGGGTTAGATCCCTCTCTTTCATCTTACCTATCTGGTCACTCTTGATCAACTTATGATCTTTTCCGACCCTGACGGTGCTATTTAGAGTATTCGATAGTCTTTAACACTGATGCCAATATTATCTCGAAGTTCAAGATCCACTGATACAACCTCACTGCCTGAATATACGATTGCCTTCATTCAAATCTAACCGTTTCCAAAATAGAGAGCAACTAATCATATAAATCCTTTCCTGTCTTAATATTCATACTGTGCAAGCAACCTAAAGTTTTATAATAGTCTATCTAATCAATATTACTATTTATCACCTGCTTGGCAAGTATGTATGTGTGGGAGCTGGTATGAAGGCAATTTTAAAATTATCTATTCAATATACATAACAAATTTATAAATATATATTTCCTAATTCTGTTTCTATATACAGTACAGAGCATAGTTTGATGTATTATTTGTTAAATGGGAAACTCTTTATAAATAAGCATCATTCTCTCAATAGATATAAGAATTCATTAATATTAATAGACTTAATGTAATTATATTTATTTATATATCTACATATATGAATACCAAGGTCAAATCAGCAAACAACTGGAAGCATAATGGAGACCAAAAGAAATACATATCAGTGTATTTATATCCATGGCAAATATTTTAACTCGACCACCGTGTGTAAGCTATTTAGTTTGATAAATTCAATGTTTTGTTAATAAATATGGCTTATTATTGGTTTTTTATATCTACATATATAAAATGCAACATCTCTCTCTGTAAACTTCTAACTCAAAAACCATTGATCCGATTTTCCTATTTTGGTTTTCTTTCCCATGTACGTACAATATTGTAACGTTTTCAGATTTGGGAATGGCAATTTAGAATTCGGACAGATCACCTCTGAAAATACCACAGTTGCTGTGCTAGCCTTTAACTCCTGAAATGAAACCCTTCAAACGTTATGCTGTGCGTATTGCGAAAGTAAAATTGAAGAGATACAATAGTATTGAGATTCCGGAAAACCGCTCTGATATAAATCCCAGTTATCTTGTAGAACTGTGTGGCTTGTCTAGTGCAGGATAGCGAACGAATGAAGTTCAATAGAGATGTAGATGTTTGTGTGTGCTGTCTCTCTAACAATATCCTCCGATTTTTTTGTAGAGGGAACCAATTTTATGGTATAGCGTCTGGGAATATAACCCCAGTCACTGTTTATTACATCTTGACAGTTACAGAAATGTATCCCCTTTTCCCATTGTGGAGACATTGTATTGTGATCCTTTTTTAAAAGTTACTTATAATGATACAACCTAGCGATTTGATGAAGTATAAAAGTTAATTAGTATACGAGAGGGTTGTGTTATTTTTGTTACGTTTTCTGGTTAGGTTAGGATATTATGGGAATTATAAGTGTATGTTAATTTATGTTATTTGTATTAGTATAGTATTTGTTTTAAGATATCCAATTATGAGTAGGTTTTCACAATTGGCATCGATATCTGTAATTTAGTTATATATATATATATATATATATATATATACATAGTTCGATGTATTGTAATGATAGCCTATTATATTTCTACCCCATTTGTTTGTCAGCCCTTTTGGATGAACATTATTTCTATTCTACAAAAGTAGGGGTTGTTCCTCGGCACATCCCAATTATCATTAATCATTCGCAGCAAAGTAACGCCAAAATAAATTATTTTTGGTCGAAGGGTATATTCGCAAAATATTGTGAGATAAATCCCCACCCGTCTTTGAGATTAGCCTATCCGCTGGGGATATTACAATATCTGGTCAGTAGTGTATCCTCTTGCTTAACACCAGATGTGCTATAATTAAGTTAAGACTGTTTTTGTGAGCTTAATCAATACAGGAAATTAATTTTTACAGTTGTTTTGCCATTCAGACAATGTGTTTAGTGCCACTAAATAAATTAAATTTAATGCATAATTCATTTGAAAATAGGAATTACCGTAATACAGAATGACAATTATTGTTTTTCTTATAATAATGTAGATATTAATAATTCAATCAAATGAAGTAAACATAAATCAAATAAGAATAAGTTTCCAGATAAAAAGTAACATAACTATTTTTAAAGTAAATTTAATCCTGTAGCTTATATATTTATTAAAATATATGTTTAAATTAGAATAAATTTAGATAAATAAGCATGCACACTATCAATAATTGTAATATTTGCTGATGGTCAGATAGAAAAAAATACGGTCTGTTAATCACTACAAACATTGTGCGGGACTGAAGTCGCTCGAAGACCAGAGGTAGGGTGCATTCCTATCACACTCATCATTGTACAGGTCTCAGGAATAGTTTTGGAAGCTTGTTCTTATGTCTTGACACACATCTTAGAAGTTACACCTAATTATAGATACATGGCCGTGTCAATTGTTCACCTAATTTTGTAATGTTTAGCTAATGAGTTGTATAATAATGCTCATCCTTTAATCAATAAATATCTTCTTGTAAAATGACAAGATTATTTTAGGGCGTGCGGCACATACAAAGCACATATGGAATATACGCTGCTGTACGTATTTAGGTTTTGTTATGTGTGTTTGAAATGGTTTTAGTAGTTACCAAGTTGTAACACTTTGTCTGCACGGATAATAAGTAAACAAGAGGTTTTTTTTTTGACGTATTTTGTGTAATTTCTTAAAATTTTCAATGCATTTTTTAGTGACAGATATTTTCATTGTTGATTGGAACAGAAAAACTTTTTTAAATAGGTTCAGTAGTTCTTGAGTTATAATTTTGTTAAAAGAATTATCCGTTTGCCAAATAACACTCCTAATATGCACTATATATGGAGACGGAGCTGTAAAAGGAGTATGTTTACACGCTTGGTATACATTTTCATTAAGTATTGCGATTGCTGCTTTTGCCTCCAAACCAAATACTAAGCCAGGGACTTCCTATGAAACCATTAGGCCTATATATGTTGTAAATTGGTTTGTAAAGAGGGCAATGCCTTAGTAAATGACATTCTTAGAGATTTTTTTTATATGTTCAAAATTTAGTTAGCCGTCTTTTAAGCAGACAAAGGCACGGGCGTAACTGATCCTTAATGTAAGAGGTAGCTTTTTTGTAGATACAATGACGAAATTGAGTCTAATTGTTTGTTTTTTTATTTGCAGACAAATTATGAGGGTGTGCAGATAGCATCTGGTGGCAGTAAAATTAAAGACATCATTCCAGAATGACTTCGAGGTGAGTTTATTATTAATTAAATTAAGTTCTAGGCCTAAAGCCACATTCACACAATTCAAAATCTTACAAAGAATTATAATACAAGAATTATAACAAAGAATTACATTTAAGGAATTGTGAATGACTGTTTACATAGAGTGTGAAGAACTTTACAACTTTAAAAATAGGAAATTTATTAAAGAAAAACACATTAAATTTTTATTAAATAGTCATTTTGGTTTGATGTAACTACCATTTGTGATGACATCTTACTTGAAGTAAATTTCTTATTAAACACGAACCAGTACATCAGACGTCACTCCTGGAGCCGTGCCATAAATTCGATTTCTCAGTTCAGAGAAATTGGCAAGTAAGGTGAAACATACACTCGACCTTTAATGAAACCTTATAAGAAAAAATCGGGAGGAGTCAAATCTGGTGAGGTGAGAGAGGTAACCATGCAGTTCGCTTTGCACAACCAATAAACTGAACTGGGAATAGTTTATTAAAGAATTCTTGGACTTCTGTTCGAAAGTTAGGTGGAGCCGTGGAAAGAGTTGATCTTGGTCATCTTCGTCTAACTGTGGAATGAGAAATTTTTGGAACATATACAGATATATTACACAATTTGTAGTTAAAATTTACTTTTAGACTATCACAAACATGCTCCAAAGATTTATAAGGATTTTTACGACCCTAGATTATGAACTTGATTTTTGGCCTAATTTCGATTCCTATTATAATATGTATTGTGGTAGCTAATATAACAATCAATGTTGAATCTGAAATATTCGTGTGCGAAGCTGCTCATAACAGCTAGTGAAATTTTTCCGTTATCTCATATCATCATTATTATCATTATTTTTCTATTATTTCAGATCATAAGTAAGTGAAAAGGATTAAACATTAAAATGCATTTTATATAAAAAAATTATATTTATTTGTAAATAAAAATAATAACAATTAACAGTATTTCAAAATTTCGTTATTAAGGAGGCTTAAAATTGGCGTGTATGCCAATAATATAACCTAATCCCACCTGTATTTGTCTACGGTGGGATGTCAATTAGTAGACAACCTACGATTATGAAAAAATATCTTTGCTCTGTAAAAAACTAATAGTTGTTTTATTTCGTATCTGTTAAAGATCCAAGCTCAAGAAAGTTTATGTTGTCTGTGTTAAAAGTAGGTAATTTTTAATAAAAACTAACAAAAATTAATCAGCTAATTTTAAACCATAATTAACAACAAAAAAAAATAGAGGTTGTAAAAGTCAAGTGTATTCTTGATCTCAAGAAGTGTTTACAGAAATCATCATAATTATGATCTGAAATAACAGGATAATAATCATTATGTGAGATAACGGAAAAGGTCCCAGCTAGTTGTAACATAAAGAAGTAAAAACTCTTACAATCTAAATGATTACAGGTTAGATCGCCTCTTCGTACTTCTGGAGACAGGTTCTTCACCAGTAACTCGTAGAGCGGCTGCGAAACAACTGGGTGAAGTTCAACGTTTACATCCTCATGAACTTCATCGTTTGTTAAGCAGGATTAGTGGTTTTCTGAAAAGTCAAACATGGGAGACACGTATAGCCGCTGGACAAGCTGTGGAGGCTGTGTTGAGGAATGTACCGCAATGGGATCCTCCGGGTACTGTAGTGAAGGCAGGTTAGTATAAAGTTATACATGATGAATTTTATTCTAACTTTAAGATTTTGTTTTAACATCATTTCCATTAGATTTAATGGATTAATAAAGCTATTTAGATATATCAGAAATTAATTTTGTAAAGAATAGTCCTGTATCGATAGACTCCATAAAAACTATCCGTTGGTGCCTTTTATTGTAAACATTTGATTTAATAATAATTTTAAAGTATACCTCTATAATCTCAATATTGTTCCATTTATTTCAAAGGCAACAAATTTACATATTGTAAAGAAAAAGGAAAATAACACTTAGAAAATCTGGTTTTTAAGTTATTTGATAACGATGAATTGTTCATTTTAAATCGGACATTTGGTATCATTGTATATGAAAACTAATACATGATGTTTTGAGAATATAAATCAAAACTCGTTATCAAGTGTAAAACTAGAACATAAAAAAGAAAAAAAACATTTGTTTTGGTTTTATCTGATCACATTTCTATTTAGTCTTAGCTTTGACTGCTCAGGCCTAGATTGAGACTTAAATTATTTTCTTAGATAATAGATTTAGTCTTAGTTTCTAAACATTACTCTAGGCTGCTATGTTGGTGTTTTTACATTCTTAAAATGTTGTGTATCACTACAAACAAGGTCCTGTTACCGCAAGACAGACAAGTCTTTGAATTCCTGCCAAGTTTTACAGGTGACTCTGGAGTTGTACTTTAGGCCACCACATGTTGGTATCATGCCAGGTCTTACCACAGGTGTAAAGTTAAAACGTCAACTTCAGCCTTAAACCACATGTCTCATCTATCATGGGCCTGAATGCCATAAGTGAATATTTAGCCATATCAATGAGACAGTTAATGTGAACTCCAATTAAGTTTTATTATCTAGGATTAGCCCCAAATATTTAACTTTGGTTCCTATTTTAATTTCATTTCCGAAAATAGTTATAGGTGTAAGACCCTTATAACTTCCTGCTTCTAGTAAATGGAATGACATCAGTCTTGGCCGGATCACTAACAATCCAATCTTTTTGCACCAACGTTCAACTGTCCTTAGTGCTCATGAAAGCCGATCCGAGACAATTGTTGTAAACTTGTTGACTACCGTCATTAAAAGCTTGATTTTAAAGAAGTATGATTTATACTGAGGTTATGTTTGTGGTACAAGCGAAGCAATTTTAGGCCTTATTTAAATATATAAATACTTCTTTTAATTCAGCATCCATGATTCATTTTCCCTTTTTGATTGACAATTACTGAACTGATATTTATGGTTGACTTTGATAGTCATTGGGAAAGTTTGTGTAATATTACTACACCGTTTATTTAGATTAATAGTTCCGATTTTAGTTGTAGGGTTAGCAGATGTTTCATACTTCTTATACAAGAGTTGATTCATACTCTTGTAATATCTTGTATTAGTTTTTATAACTATGCAGAAACGAAAGCAAAATATCTGATTAAACTATCAACAATAATTAAACATTATTTATTTGTTTTATTATTGTTAATTATTTATAAACTAACTTTATCATGCTGCTCCTAATTTTTCAGTTGCTTCATATTTATCTTGTTTACGAGTTCAATGAGATTAGTAATTATTGTTTATAATTTGTTATTGAATATGATCGTGTGAACAATAGGTTGTAAATTTGATTTATACATATCGGAGTGGTTACTGATTCGTAAACACAGGATGCGGGAGATTTTAAGTATTTCATTAGTTCTTTTATGAAATACGAGAGGAAAATATAATTGTATTTATTTTAAAATAACATCACTAAGATGACGTCCATTTTGTTCTACACGACTTTCAGTGGCTTGTAGTGAGAAATGGTATGGCAATATCTCTGCCTTTCTTCATGTAGTCTAGGGTTATATGCACTTCTTAAATTTTTCCTATCAAGTTTCTTTTGACCAATTCTTGTTCTCTTCCAACCCTAATACTATTAGAGTATTCAAGGTCTGGGAGGAGTGGGGTGTATTAAAAATATAATATGACGTTTTAGTTATACCCAGTCTATGAGGTAATTTCTAAATCTCATTTTTGACTGATCTTCACGTTTCATGGGCTTGGGGAACCGAGAAGTGGTTTTCAACAAGCTGTCCGTCTGACATCATTGTTGTCGTTATCGTCTATTCATGATAGTGGTCACAAAAAATAGGAACGTGAGATTTGCTATAGGGGATTATAATGTGTTAATATAGAAATTTAAAATAATCAAATTCAAAATGTCTAAATATGGGCTATTTTAAACATTTTTAAAAACACATAATTCAACACTTATAACACAGTAAATAAAATACAAATTTAAGATTTCAATTCTATATGTAATGGTACAAATTCTCTCTACGAAGAGGTTCACTAGAGCCGAGACAATGACATGAGCGAAGCAAGTACGGTCTTTTTAATATATACACATCTACGAGGCCCACTAGGGCTTAGCTGACGTCAAGAGAGTAGTGGTATACAGAATTACGAAGTTCAGAAATCCTGTGTAACAACTGTTAAGACCCCTTGATCTACCAATACAATTTAACATTTCCTACAAGGCCCAAGAAACCAATTTTTTGAGATTACATTTAGAGGATCTGCTTGTATTATATTGTATGGCAGGGCTGGGTATCTACCATGATGGATTCTAACAACTTTTCTTTCTTCCAATTAACCACCATAAACATGACATGGAATTTCTATTTATTTATTTATTTTCATTATTATATGACCCATAAAGGATGAACAGAAATTATTATTATTACTGTGTGTGAAAGGTTGTGCAGTGTTGTTCACTTTTAGTTAATTATCAATGAAAGATTCACATGGTAGATTTTCATAACAAGTGTAATAAAATAGTTCCATTAATATCATATGTCAACTGTGCAAATAGATACTTTGTTTTATGTACTCAAGGACTTTTTGTGTGTGTTTTTTACCATTTATTCTGGCATTTGTCTGTTTATTTATAGCTTTATGTTGTTAGCATTATAAACTAACATTTCTTTCAAACATTTAATTTAAATATTCGACTCACTTTATGCTGATATGATCAAATATTTTTTATATTCATGTTGTTTGTGACAAATTATAAAATTTACTATGTTTGATTAGTTATTATGCGATAGTATACACAAGCTAATAAGTATCAGACGCGTTTCAACGACAAGGTCGTCCTCTTCAATGATACATGATCTACACTAATCAAACTATAACTTATACAGCCAAACTATAAGTTATAGTTTGATTAGTGTAGCTCATGTATCATTGAAGATGACGACCTTGTTGTTGAAACGCGTCTGATACTTAGGCGTATTTTTTGTGATAATTGTGTTCACATTTGTTTATTATCCTGTATAATTTTTCTCATAAGTCAAGCTCAACATTTAATATGTATACACAAGCGTTTAGGTTGACGTGTGAGATGTTTTAAAATTAAAATTATATTTAACAAAATTTCTCACAAATATGTTTAAATCAAACACATTTCAACAACAATGTTGCCATCTTCAAACATTCATAAGGTACAATAATTAAACTATAACTAACCTAGTTATATATAAAGTCCATATTTATACAGAATGTGGAAGGAGAGAAGTGGCCTAAACTTGTGTGACAACTTTTTAAATTGTAAAGCATTAAAAAAATGCCCTAGCAATTTGAAAGTAGGCTGTATCATTATGAATTTAGGCTAGGTTATCAAAACTTGGAGGGGATAATTTTGAAAGAGACAGTGTAAAATAGGCGGAGAGTAGGGGAAAAAAGTATAATGACGATATATTCATTGAAACAACAACTAATAAATAATTTCAAATAAAATAAACAGTAAGATAATACCAACTTCAAAAGTAAGGTTATCCAATATAAACATTCATCTAAAAGATTAGTAGGCAGAATGCCACTATATACAATTAAATTATAATAATTCAATTGGAAATAATCAGATTTAACATAACAAATTATTTAGATAAATAATACTTCATTGAAATTTAGTTGAACATATATATAAATAGCAGAAGGTCCACCATCATTTTAAATTAAAATCTTAAAAGTATGGACAGTGTTGGAAATTGGGAGAATTTAGAGTGACGTACAACTAAATTTAACAATTCTAATAATTGATAGGAAAATAAATGTGTAGTAATAATTATTTAATATAAGATTTGTCATAAGAGATCATTTAAGAACCTGAGACAAATTAAATGTTATAAAAAGAGAAAATAAAATAGGTAAGGTTGAAAAGTGCAACAAGATTTAGACAGTGTGTGTAAAAAAAGCATATGCAAATTGGTTACAATCTGTAATGTACTGTGATAATTCGTAACATACCATAACTGTGTACGGTTTTTAACTTTGGCTTGGATTTTAGAGAAAAAATGCAAAGGTGACTTGGGGGATCTTGAAGAGAAGGATTTTATTGAAATGGATGCAACGATAAAGTTAGCGTAGTCAAACAAATTTAGTATTATCTAAGATGAAGTGTTAGTTACAAGTCGACGTTTATAATAAGTAAAAGTAAAAGAAGAATAAATAAATAAATAATTTACAAGTATGATGTTAATTATATTGGATAATTCTAAGTAAGATTTTTGAAATAATTTGAAGTTTTGTGTGACAATCAGTATTAAATCAGGTTCATTTTCACTTGCTTTTCTTTAATTCACAATATGCGACATTTATGTTGGAATCTTGCAGCCTCCATTTAACACACTTCCTGACTTAACCTATTATTGAAATTTTGCTTAGTTACTAAGCTTTAGATGACAATATAATATTACACTTTTAAATTCCCCACAGGGTGAAAATTAAGGATGGAAATATAAAAACTTGACGAAATGTACAGTAGTTGATAAAGTAAAGCAATTAATTGGATTTCAATTTATAATTTTATTTCAATAATAAAAAACTTCACTATTTGATCTGTACATTAAAATTTAGAAAAACTATTTGTTTAAGATTTTATGAATTTATTAGGAATTGAAATGAATACTGTTATCTTAGAAAATTAAAATTTACCTACTAACTTATGCTTTGTATGATAATAATTAAATTAAAGTATGACTAAAAAATAGAAACAAAAAAAAAAAAAACAATCTTTGCTTTTCTCAAAGATACAAACAAACTTTTAAATCATAGATAAAAAAAATTTAAAAGACGTACTAAAATGTAAAAAAAAAACCTTACTAAAAAGTAATTGCATTGCCAAATAATTACTTTAACAATTTTGTTATCTATGTACGACTGCATAAAGCAAGGCGTGCGTACTTACATACAATCAGCTGATAAATTCTTAAATTTTGACGTAATATAATATGTAATTATACCTCACTGTATATTGGTAACAAATAATAATGCAGTATTGTTTAGATTTAATCGTTTATAACTATAAATATTATATCTCTTTAGGTGTGATTAAATAAAATAAACAGCCTGCAGTACGTTGATTTATGCAACATCAAAAAATAAATACTTTTGCAACTCGTCGATCATCACTTGCGAAATCTTGAGTCTTACGTCATGAAACAGGAGAGGTTAGAGCAGTCAGAGTTCATAAATATGACTTGCAAAAAGACGTCTATGGTGTTACTTGAGAGGGTCTCACTATCATTAGACAAAATCTCACGATTTGAGACCTCTGAAGGTCTTACGAATGGTGACGTTACGGTCCTAAATATTTTCAGAGTATAATAAAAAAAAAATTAATGATTTTACAGAATATTATAATTCTTGAATGATTACAATAAATACAATTAAAAAAGCCCAATATATTATAATATTATTAGTAATTGTATCTAAGTGTGCATGCCTTGCATTTCTGTAGTCGTACATAAATAAAAAAATTGTTAAAGTAATTATTTGGCAACACAATTATTTTTTACTTTTTAGTACTTTTTTTAAAAGTTTTTTTTTAATCTTTGATATAAAAGTTTTTGTGTCTTCGAGAAAAGGAAGTTAAAAAATTTTTTTTTTTCAATTGTTTTATGTAGCTGTTTGGGTGAGCAATTTTTGTAAGAAATAGATTTAAGTAAATACATGCAAATTTTAAAGAGACAGAGATGTTTAATTGTTAAAAAAAACAGAGTTACATATTATGTAAAATAATTTTAAGGAATGTATACGGGCTGTTTCTGAATTCTGAAATAGGATGCCAAATTTCTGGATTGAGTTCCTTTCATAAATATAAATAAAAAAGTTCCTAATCGCTTTGTTTTCAAACAATCTGCTATTTTGTATTTTTATAAAAAAAAAAAAACTTAGGAACTAGATAGGATATTGACTTCAGATTTTATATGTAATGTTTTAAAAGTGTATAAAACATAAAGACTGTATTTGTATAATTTTCAAAATGGTGCCCATTTAAAATTTTTATTTTGGAATATCTCGAAAACCATTAATGATACAAAATATTTACAAGTTACAAAAAAGGTTCTTCTTTTAACTACAAATAAAATGTATGTTTCGTTGTTTCCGTGGCACTTGTAGAGAGTCACTCAATCTTGTTTCTTGCATCAGAGTATAAAACCGTCAAATTCTCTTCTTTAGCCACATTGTGGGGCTAAGTCCAACACAGGTTAGGAGGTGGTCACTATCCATGACTGAGTCTGATTCACAGCAGATCGTGCTATCCTGACAGCTGTAGATCCATATGTCGGGTCGTATGCTTTGCTAAACTGTCGTCACCCTAAAGGCTGCAACAGCTACTTGCTTCAGTTTTATTCTGTTGGTTTTCCACAGGTCGGTAATCTTCTACCATTTTACTCTTTTTTAGGTATCGTGGATTTGATGAAGATTTTATTTTTTAGTGGAGTTGTTGAGTGATTTTTCGTTTGTATGAACTTCTAAACTTTTTAAAATAACAGCATGAAAATTTGGAGAGCATATTTTCAATTCTCATGAAAAAGACTGTTCCTCATTTAAAGTTTTTTATACTTTAGTTTTAGAAATCCTAACGATGGTGGCCATCTTGTGTTGATCATCTTGAGTATTGTAATGATTATTTAAAGACAAGGAATCTATTAGTCTTTTAGTTTAGGGTTGCGTAATTTTATTTTATATCTGATTTTTTTTTTATTAATAACACTTTTTTGTACGAGTGTCAAAACATTAATGCTATCATGATTAAAGCATTGGAAATAAATATATAACTACACACAATAAATGAAATAACTATAAATAATACCAGACATAAAATATAACAAATTTAATTACATCTAAGTAATATTTTTTGAAAAAAGTGAATTCATTGTTTTCTGCCCACAGCATTTACGAACAAAAATCACCTATCATACCCACTCTCCAGGAACAAAAAACAATTTTCTATAAATCTTTAAATTATTTGAAACTGTTTATATCTTTTACAGACTTGAAAAGTCTATTATATAGAGTAATTACTGCATGAGTAGGGAGTCTTTTATAGATGATCAATCTATGCTCATTGTATCTACAATTCCCATTAGTTTTGTCTCATAAAAGTGAAAATCACTATTATGAACTGCATGCCTTTTAGATCATTAAACTGTATTTAAAACAAAATATTTTGTCGTATTTACAGAAACTGGCTTCAATTCTCATTCTATATCGCAATCAGGACGTTTGAACTATGAGAACTTTGACATGACCAAAGTTGTTATGAACAGTGCGCATCTAATGGCATCTGAAGGGAAGGAATACGACACGGAAGAAGAAAATACAGGTTGGGCCAATATATCTGTATGAATGAATGTAAAAATGCTTTCTTTTCAAAAACCAAAACACTTGACGTTAAGAAAAAGGACTATATGTTAATTAAATAAACATCTGAAGCTTACTTATTTTCACACAGCAAATAACTTCAAGACCTAGATTTTATCTATTCTATTTTATTTGAACCAAAGTCTATAGAGAATGGATCAAAAAATCAATGTTTAGTTTTTGTGGATATATCCATTGGAGGTATTGTGATTACGAAAAAGTGGTTTTTGGAATGATGTCTCTCGTATGTCTCTCTTTTGCCTGTGTGGTCCAATTTTAACAAAATTTAGTATTTGGGTATTTGGTAATCTGCTTACAATTTACACTACAAATCTGTTTTTGACACTAACAAGCAAGTTTAGGCTCATATTTAAATATAAAATATTTTTTGAAAGATGGCATTCAATTTTGTTCAATTGTTAACTGTCTAAGGTTCATTTAAGACATTGTGTTTGTGGTTTACATTACATAGGGATGGGTGAGTGAGAAAGTTTGTTTATATTCTGTGTATTACTTGATAATTTGAGTTAGTCCATAGTTTTCCCGTTAAAACACGAACCCCTCCCCCTCCCGTCTAGTTCTGTCATTGTTTCACTTAGTGTTATTGCTTCATACCTAACCTTATGTATAACATGCGTTATTAACAGTGTTTAACAATCGTACAGTGTTTGTTGACTTTATAGTTGTTGTGTATATTGTGAATCTCATTGTTGAATAAAGAAGAAACATTTTGTCAGGTTTAAACCTAAAACGTAAACATACAACTTTAAATTCATCATTTTAACATATGGATTAGTTGTAAATTAGATCCAAAATGTATTTTTGTTTACTAATAGTTTTTTATTTGGTATTCTTACCTTATTCTACCATGGTTTCTGGCAACAGCCCGTCATCGGGAATGTAAAAGTATATAGTTTATTACTCCATCAAGAGGTTCAACAATATAGTTTGTTATATATAGTAATGTAGTTACTGTTCAACAATTTTATAAAATATGTATAATAGATATTACACACACATGAAGACACGTAAGTATATATATATATATATATATATATATATATATATATATATGACGTGCATGTCTCACTGGTAGATAAGGTAAGGTACCAAATTACCAAATAAGGAAAATAAAACAAGATTAGTAGTCAGAAAGATATTTTGTATCTAATACAACTTTATCCTTATCAGATATGTGGGACATTATAAAAATTATGATAACGGAAAAACTCCAACTGCCTTTTATAAAGCTTATCATATTGGCAGATCAACAAATTACAACCTTTTGATTGACATGAAAAAATTGAAAATTTCATGAAGTCTGTTACTAATGAACCATGGCCAGCGAAGTTTGGTTTAATTTTAAAAGCGCTACGGTATTAAATTTATTCAAATGTATGGGGGAAAAACTGTTTGCAGATGAGGCCGGAAAATAATTCAAAAGGCATCGAAAAGTTTTACCGTCAGCTGTGACAATGCTATATCAGCTGTTTTAATACTACTGTGGTGGGCTGAGGAGAGAGATATTGTTTTTGAGAAAATTCTACTAATCAAAGATATTCAAGACTGATACTTTTATAACAAAAAACAATAATTGATTATTTAAAAATCTTACAGTAGAATTGTTTTTCTAATTTGTTTTAGCATTTCAATTTACTTTAAGCTAAGTTACTATATTCTATTTTGTCTGTTATATTACCGTACTGTACAATGGATGTTTCCCTCTTGACTCTGTGGTCCAGACATTCTCTATAATCCAACAGGGCTTCAGTCCTATAGGACGTTGTATAGAGAACATATCTACTGTTTAATACTTTTGGTATTGACAACTAATGCAAGGGAATTTATTATTGAGTATGACAGGCCTAAATATTTCTCAAATATTTACTTTACTATTTTTATCAATCTACAAGCTGAGGTATCACAAATGTTGATGAGTCAGATGTAGTACAACAAGTGTTAACAGTCAATCACCCAACTAAGTTCTAAAGATGGTGTTTGATTAAATAAAATACAAACAATTAATTATAGAGCAACATTGTTTTATTTCATTTAAAAATACTCTGCGTGCAAATGATGTAAATTCATATTTTGAATTTTTTGTTTAGATTTAATAAAAAATAAATTATATTCTACAACAGTGAAACTTTCAAATAACGGACACTGCTTGATTCTCATAAAATGTCCGCTGTTGTTGAGAAGTATCCGGTATCGGGAGAGCATATCAGCAGTTATATGGGGCGGCTGATAACGGATGGTAAACCACCAGAATAGCGTTTTGTTACGCTATTGAATATGTTCAGAAAATTTTAACGGTGAACCTAAATTATATGTTCATTACCAACTTTATAATTAAGTAGATTAATTTTAATGTAACAGCAGATATTTCTTGTTGAAACTTCATATCCAAGGATAAATAAAGCAATAAAGCTAAAGTTTCAAAATTATTTTAATAATATAAATGAGCTACAATTGTTTCGCCTTGTGGCATCATTGGGCAAGGTGTTCACCTTTTGGACTCAGGTCATAATTTTGATCCGAAATTTATATAGAAAATAAAAGCAATAGATTAAATAATTTAGAATGTTTAGAAATAAATAGATCCATTTCACTTAGGCCTATTTTCAACTTAAATAACCAAATTGTATTAAATTCTTCACCCCTTCTAAAACCCACCCTACATAGTTCATCAATCTTCATCTACCTGCTAGGTTTTCCTCCTATCCTTCCCGATTTCTCTATTGTATTTCAGTTTCCTCTTACTTGTGTATGTATAAATAGTTTTCAATACGTGCTAATTATCAGTTGCCCGATGATGCCGCAAGGCGAAACAATTGTAGCTCATTTATATTATTAAAATAATTTCAAAACTTAAGCTTTATTGCTTTATTTATCTTTGAAAGTACATTACTTTAATACATATATCGTCGATAAAAGTGAAATAAATTAAACATTGGTATTGTTTCACAACTGTCTACTGTATTATCAAAGTTTTTATAGTACAACAAGCATAATGGTTTTAATTTCACAAAATACACAATAAAACACAAATTTGTAAATAAAATAATATTCTTTATTTATTAATCATTTTGTACTACAGTACTGAATAAACAAATAGGCAAACTAGAAAAAATTTAAAAAAGGAGAAAATTAAATTATGTAAGGTTTAAAGTTAAAAATTTATTTTGAGAGACATCACAATACACAACTATACTACACACTGTTTTCACTGGAACTTTATTGAAACTGAATTCTTAAAAGACAACGACGACTGGTGTATAAAAGACAAAAAGAAAACAAACCTAGTTTCCAGAAAGTCAACTTCCGGGTAATACCGAACAGACATTACAATGTGTGTTTTGAGAAATCTACAATTTCCTAGAAAAGGGTGATAATTTATGCTCCTCGGTCTGCTATTCGGAAGTTTCAACTGACCCATTAGTCATCAATTTTGTGTCCTGTGTCCGTTTTTGGGAAAGTCCATTATTTAGAAACACTACAAAGGCCAGAAAAGCATGATGCTGGTCGGGGAATAAAAAAATGTCAGTTTATTAGAAGTGTTTGTTAAGGGAAGTTTCACTACATACTGAATTCCTTAGAGTTTACAATTCTTAATTTGGTCATTATCACCTACTGTTATGAATCATTGGATAAGTTCGTTAATCATAAATTGGTTAGTTCTTTTTTAAATTGTGGTTGATTTAAAAAAAAAAAATTAATTTTTATTATAACAATTTTTATCTGGTACAATAACCCACAAACACGATTTTGTATAGCTCTACAATCTCATCTAATGTTGTCAAAACATATTTTCTGCAATGAAAACTCAGTGCGTTATATAAGGAAAAAAATTAGAAAATTTGTTGCAAAAACATTGCACAAACTTTCACCATCACTTATCCCAAAAACTAAATAAAAACACCAAAAGTAATTGTCACTAAAAAAATCAGAGTACTTGTGTATTTATAGACCTCCCACTTTTTGTACATCAAACAGGAACTAATTAAAATAATATTGTAATTTTTAATTTTAGTAATGTATATAGTACACTAATATACCTAATACCTAAAATATATATAATAACCTATCCTAACTTAACTGACCTATTTGTGGTGATTCTTGCTACCACAAATCTGATCTACATTTTCTTAAAACAAAAAAATTGAATAGGTACACATCGAACTGCTATTAAGTACAAACAATGATTTTTGTAAGAGTGTTACAGTACCACTATCCTTTTAGTGGCGCGATTTAGACCGGATGAATAGCTGAACTTGAAAGGATTGCAGTGAGGTAAATGGAAATCGTAATTATGTTATTTGTGTTTATTAATGCAGTAGACAAATAACAGAACCAAAAAATATTCGCAAAAAAATGTTTCATGTTTTGAATTTACAAAAAAGGGGGGGGTCTGTATATTATACAAGTACCAAAATCACTTCACTAGTTGTCAATCAAAAATTGAAAATGTATGCTATGAAGTGAACGTTAAGATGAATGTTGTTTAACTGTTACACTCCAGCAAAATATTAGGACAATCTTTAAAACTTGATTTTGAAAAAATTGTAATTTTGCGCTTTTTTTCTAATGTCAACTACAGTAGACTCTCATAAATCCGGACTATTGTGGCGGACGGCTAGTCCGGATTCCGAAAAATCCGGATTTCCTGTGGTCGGAGATAAGTCGGCCGCGGGGCCAATACGAGTGGTGATAAGCAGCACATGCAATCGCTATCGGTCCATGCCGATACCCAACGACACTTGTTACACTCTGACACATTAACTGATGTTACTGTAATCTACATAATACAGTACTGGACTGCAATTAAGTAAAACAGGGTAGGGTGTGTCAATTACCTCAGCCGCACGGAAACTTCCACTGCTCGTGAATCATTACAAAATACGTTTCATGCAATGCGGAAGATCGCGTGAAAATTGAAGGCGCTAAAGCGGCAAATTGTTATTAAAAAATTTTACAGTCCGGTCCGGATTTTCCAGAGTCCGGTCCGGATTTTACAGAGTCCGGTCCGGATTTTCCAGAGTCCGGTCCGGATTTTCGTGATCCGAATTTATGAGAGTCTACTGTACCACTAAATATTGTTTATCAAACAATTGAAAAAAAAGTTTTGAGCCAAAATATTCTCACATACCAATCTTCATTTAAATTGGTCTACGCTTTTGTGCTAGAGAGAACTTCACATATTTGACAGATTCATTAAAAAAAAAAAAAAAAAATTGTTTGATTTTTTACAACTTGGTAATCTGTATATATTTAATCAAAATCAGCAGTCAAACGGATTTAAAAAAAAACATAAAAGAAATTATTCAATTACTATTTGTGATGGGCTCATGATCACAGTTGGAATTCGGTGTGAATCGGTGAGCATGTCAATCTAACAGTTACCAATCTGTGAGAAATGGATACTACATGAGGCGTAAAATGATAATCGTTCTCCATTGGCTACCTCTCATTCTAGTCCAAATTCTGAGCAATGGCTGCTTGTTCTTTATCCTGGTCATGATTTGTGTTTTTGTGAGTATGATATAAATTATGTTGATTAAATTTTGTGATCTAATATCACACTAGCATTCTTTTCTTGTTTAAAGGAAGAAATCTCTCAGTTATATCGCCTTATAAAAAAAGGAAGAAAAGAGCATGCAATAAAGTCCCTTAGCTCTGGAATACTCTTCAGGATTGGAAAAGAACAAGATTTAGTCAAGAAAGACGTGATAGGAAAGATGGAGGGATCTAACCCAAGATTACAAGGGGGAAAAGGTGTAGATTCAGCTAGGATCCCTGAGGATTGCCAAGCCTGTATTCACTCGAGCAGTCTGTATGTGTTTTGGTTAAACTGTACTGAAGGTCCCATATACCATGGATTAGAGTTATGATGTGTCTAGTGTAGTGGTATTTGGTAATTAATATATTGCAAGTTCTCTGATTCTTAATCGTTAGATTAAATTATTAAAGCTTGTTCCCCGTGTGTTGGTTGGTTAGATATTGTTTTGGGATGATTCACTAGTGTCAGGGATTTCACGGCCTGTCCCTAAAATACCATGTGGTTGGTCAAATAGGCTTACATGGTGATTAGTGACAGAGAAAACCTGGAGTCGAGGAAAACATGACAGAAATTAAGTTAAGAGGTAATGGTTTGTAAAAGACTACTATAGTAGAACTTGGATAATTCAAAGCTGAAGGGACCAATAGAAATATTCGAATGATCCAAAAATTTGAATTATAAAAGTTTCAAGATTTAGGTTCCAAAATGCTTGAACTAATAAATAAAGTGTATGTTTAATATGTAAGCTTTATTTTCACAAATCAAAATTTAATGAAGCTATTTTATTATACACAGTACTAGTATACAGTAAGTTTATACAGATATATGTATACGCTAAATTAAAGTTTGACATAGTGGTTTGTACTCAATGTACCGCCGAAACTCGTGCAACACAAAATGTTAATGTCTTGTACTGAACGTGTGATTTACTCAAAGACAACGTGATCACTCGCACAAACAATCACTTTCAAAACACAAATGACTGTGACAAGCAGGGGCACAATACTGTAACAATAGACCGAGACTGAGTAGAGAATCGATCGACAGACTACCTAGAGAATTCTCGGAAGGCGATAGCACGTCTGAGATTAGATAATGTGTCCAAAAAAGTAGCGGCTAGGCTTTTATCCCTGAGCAGTGTCCTATTCAGTGTACAGTATAATTCTCGGAAGACGATCCCTTTTACAGTACAAGATGCTGTAACACACCCTTTATTTTTAGTGTTGATACAAAAACTTCGAATTAAAGAAGTTGACTTCGAATTATCCATAATTTTTCTACATTAATATCATAGAAAGTTTAAGGGAAAAATTTCGAATTAAAGACGTTAGAATTATCCATGTTCTACTGTATAATTTTCCATTCTCTATGTACAATATTATTCGTAAAGTAGCAATTCTTAAACATTAGATATAGGCTAAATTATTGTCCTACTGATATTGATTATATTAATCAAACTGAAAATGACACCAGTGAGTGGCAAAACACTTTTTGTTAAACCAATACGGAAGAAAGACCTGCTGTAGATTTTATATTTTCGAGGTGTGTTCAAAAAGTAATGGGAATTTTTGTTTTTTGGAAAGAATTCTATTTATTCATCTACATCTATTTATTTTCATTTTATTGTCACATAACAAGAGCTATAAAACTGGTAACATTGTCAAACACATATACAACAAATAACAAGCTTAGCATAACAATACAATACTACACATACAGTTTCATAAATCCACTAATAATATCTTAATCCAACTTACAACAAATTCCACAAATTTATCAATCAAATACACTACATTATAATAAGCTTTTGTCACCAGAAATGCTTTCAGTGCCCTCTTAAATACTAAGGAATTATCAATTTTTTAAAAATATGTGACGGAAGATTATTAAAAAATTGTTTACCCCCAAAATGAACAGTTTTTGATGCCTATGTTCAAGCGATATCTTGGCAACACAAAATAATTTTTTTTCTCATTATTTTTTTTTCTTAGTGTTACATTGATGGTTATTTTTGTTATTGTAAACTTTATTGTAATTTATTCTAATAAACATTATTGACTCAAGAATATACAATGATGGAAGTGTCAATATTCCCAACCTCTTAAATAGCGGTTTACAGGAAGTTGTTTTCCTTAAAAAAGTCATACAGCGGATATATTTTTTCTGAATTTTAAAAATTGTATCAACACCTCTTGCAGAACCCCACTGTACTGAAGATTACCATACTGCATTATTGAGCAAAAGCTATCATAATAAATTATTGATTTAGTTTTTAGATCCACTGTACTCCTTAATTTTGACATTTGGAAACATGGTGAATTTAGTTTTTTTCAGAGTATATTTAAATATGTTTACCAGCTTAAATCCATATCTATAGGAGCCACAAAAATTATGGTCTGTACAGAAGTGTGATATTCACCATCAAAATTGATATTTTACTGTTCAACTTGCAACAAACCAGTGTTTAAGTTCAAACATAGCTTTTTGAATTTGAGTTTGTAGTTCTTATAATTCTCCGCACTAACAATTGCAGTAGTATCATCTGCATACAATACAACACTAGAGCTTATGCTGAAAGCTAAATCATTTATATACATTAAAAATAGTAATGGTTCCAAAATTGACTCTCGAGGAACACCACATTTTACCTTTTCACATCAATTTTATCCCCTTCGAAATAGTCCCATTGGATACACTTGTACTATAATACACTTCCGAAACACTTCTGGAAGTCGAATTTTGGGATAGAGTTTAGCTCTCTCACTGGGTGCTTTTAATCTTATCTATGGTTGCAAAACGACGGCCTTTTAAAGTTCTCAGGGGCGTTCAGGTCGCAATTTCTTGACGGGCTTCTTCTGATACCACTCGTAAATCCTTATTTTACTCATAGAAGACTCACCAAAAGTAATGTTTAACATTTCTAAAATATTGCTCCACTATATTCCATTCTAATAATATTAAAGAAATGAATAATAGCCGATCGTACCAAAACACGTAACCTTTTTGACAGCTGACAACAGACTAATTATCCTATTTGGCTAACAATGTACAGATACTTTTCAGACATGTTTACGCACACAACAGCGAAACAATCCCGTGAATCGAACTAATACAAATAGCGAAATTCCCGTTACTTTTTTTAACACACCTCATATATACCGTAGAACCTTGATATAATGAATGTCAGGGGGATTTGTAAAAATTCATTATATCAAGGAATTTGCTAAATCGAGGTTCGTAATATCGAGGTTATGCCAGCCAATATTTCGTTATATAGAGGTTCAGAAAATCTCAGTTGTAAACTTCTATATAACGAAATCTGCCAACACTAACCTTGATATAACATTCATTATACTGTACTGTATGTACAGTACTGTACAGTATACTGCAATGTTGTGGTAAACTTACTGTACATTGTACATTACAATATTATACTGTGCATACTTGGGTTTGAAATAAATGAATTTATTTAACAACTAAACAATGTATTTTTACATTTTATGAATATCATAATATTGTTTTAAAGGTGAGTGTAAATGAAAATTATTGTAAATCAAAATGGAATTTCAAAGTGAAAAAAAAAAATAAATAATCGTTCTGTACATTACATTTCTGCGTTTTTGTTCTGATTGTCCTTGTTAAAAAAAATCTAGGATCGTGGTTTTTTTTACCTGTTATCTGAACAATATCCAAAGTGCAGTCTAGTTCGTTAGCAACCGGCAGCACTGAAAAAACCCCTCCAAACAATAGAGGACCGCCATTATAGGCTCATGTCTGGACACGTCGTCTTATGTAGAGGTTTTAAATTGTATTTCCCCGAGGTTAAAAAATTGGTTATATTGAGGTTTTCATAGTATTTTCTTTGTTGTATAGAGGTATAATTTGCATTGAGTGTTATGGAAAGTTGAAGGGGATTTAAAAAAAAATCGTTATATCAAGGAATTCGTTGTATCAAGGTTCGTTATATCAAGGTTCCACTGTAATTACAACATTTGTTGTACTCTAATCCTAAATTAAAGTTTTTCTTGATTTTGTTACAGTCTGTGATAGAGAGAAATTGGCACAACTAAGACAGATGGTAAACACCAAGTTAGGCTTAGGGATTTACACCCCGGATGTCTTTACATCGGAAGATTTAATAATACAAACACCAAACTGTTTTCCTGATGAGCAATCGCAACTGAAGGTAAGCTACGTTCAGATACTTTCTTTTCTAGTTATTTAATATATTTTATGAAAATTTCAATATTTGTAGAATTTTTTTTTTCTAATTTAAACGTTAAAAACCTCTCAGTCATCATCACCTTAAAAATAAAGTAAAGAGCATAAAATAAAGAATACTAGTTCTCGATTACTCTAATAGTGTCAGGGTCAAAGAAGACCAAGTGTTGGTTAAGAAATATCTAATAGGAAAAATGAAAAAGAAGTAGCTAACCCTATGTGAAACTATGGATTTTAAAGGTCATACGGTGAGCTCCTCAGGGTAACATTTGTTAAATAGACTGCTGGGAATAGAATGTTAATAGTTTAGGAAATAAAACGGTACCCATCCTCAAACCCAACAGAAACTAATCGTCACCAATAAATGTCTGTTTATTATTTTCCAATCAAAAAGTGAATATAAATCAAGGACAGACACTGTCTTTACAAAATACTAAAGTAAGCATCAGAATTTGCTTTGATTGTGCTACACATCTTAAATGTAAATTATATTTGATTAAACTTTAAATGATGACGGTCCGTTAATTTTGTTTCAAACCATTCCTTGAAGATAATATTTTTTACTTGCTATTTTGCACGCAGGTTTGAGCCATTCACTGAAATTTGAATTAAATCAGTAGACCAATTTTTAGAAATTGCGTCAACAATTCCAAGACCTAATTTTTGTTTTTTCCAATGACTCAGTAACTGGTATTTCTGGAGAGATGGCAATCAAGACATTTCATTTTAGTTTTTAAAGGCAATGTTTGCACAAAATTTGATGTACGCTCAGAGTCGATTTTGAGAAAATCGTAGTTTTTAAATTTGACTTATGGCAGCTACCTCCAAATTTTAAAGTCCCGAAATATAATCAAAATATGTTCACATACCTAATTTGATTAAAATCGGTCTACAAACAGAAAATAAAAACAACAACAGACATTCTAAAAACCCACTGGACTCAGAAGATTTCAAAATGTTTATATCTGCGAAAATATGGCATCATTTTCTTTAATCCATCATATAGAAGTGAGAATGTTAAAAAAATGAAAAATTCACTTGTTCCGTTTTTGTTATTATTTTTTAAAAATCTTTATAGTTTAGTTAAATACTATATAGTACCAAATACATAGAAAAGTATCAAAATAAACGAGGATGAAAGCCGAATGTCTCAAAATCATTGAAGCTATTTTTACCAAATTTTGTGACAAAGAAGATTTCTAATCCAACTAACCCTGACTTTCTTCTTTTGACTAACCCTGACGCTATTAGTATTCGATGGCCAGAGGTCTTTATTTTATGCTATTTTCTTCCTTTTTTAATAAGACTAGCTACGTTGAGAAGAAAAATGTTAAAAAAAAATAAAACAGCATTTTTGAGAGATGTTGACCAATATGTTTTGTTTGGATTTTTTGGTGTTATGTTTGAGTAAAATGTAATAGCCAACCTAAAATGATTTGTATTTTGTCCCTTCAATTTTTCTGTAATTTCAAAAATGATTAAATATCAAGTCAGAATATTCTCACACACTACTAAATTTGATGAAACATTTTTGTAATCATTCGTAACAGATAAATTTTGTTTCATGAATCACTTTTTTGGACTGGGGAGGGAGGGCTTTAATTTTAAAGCCCTCCCTACCCAGTAATTTTTCAATGTAATCCATTTGGATTACATTGAAAAATACAAAACTATTTTTTTTTAGCACATCTGTAGATATCTCTATATACAAACATGTAAAAAAGTAACCAACAATTTCAAGGTTCTAATTTTAATTGCTTAAAAGTTTTTTTCCCTCTGGAAGTAAACCTCTGGTTTTGTAAATAATTTTCTATCTTTACAGTTGAATGTTGGAGATGTTGTTTCTGACGGAAGCTTGAGTTCGAGAGAAATGAACAGAGCGAGGAGAAAAGCAAGACAAGCAGTTGCAAAGCAGAGATCTCGTGATGCATCATCGACAACATCAATGACAGATATTGATGATGAGGACTTTCCTAATAAGAAGAGAATGAAACTGGAAGATAATGTACAAAGTCAAGATGATGGATTGATGGGAGAATGTGTACCTGATATTACTGGAGCTTGGGGACCTGATGTAAGTTGTCTCTTATTATGACAATCCTTAACACGTTAGCTGCCGAGGCCTAATACGATACTCTTGCCTGGAGTGTCACGATTACCAAATTATTTTTCCATAATAATTTTTGCATCTACCTATGTTAAATAATATCAGGCAATAGTACTTATTAATTTTATTTACATTTATGTATATACAGAGTGTCTTGTGCAACCATATGAACAAACTTTGTCACGTTATTCAGCATGTCAAAAGAAACAAAAAATGTAATATAACATGTGTCCTATCTCATTCCGTTTTCGGTCTATCTGTCTGTATGTGTTTTTTTTAAAACCTTAATATCTTTGAAACTATTTGAGGGAAAATCATGATACTTGGTATGATTGTTACTGTAGGTAGTTTATAAATGCCAATAAAATTTCGTTTTCATAAAACTTTTCGTTTCAAGATGGCGGAAGTTCAAAATATTCAAAGTTAAATAATTAATAAACTACAAATTTTATCAAAAAATGTTATGACACAAAAAAGTTAGACAATTTTAAGACAAATAAAATGATGTATAATTTATTCTTATTGACTGAAGTATAACTAAGAAAATTACATTTTGGTTAACATTGGTTACCATGGTTATTAAAACGTCCATTAGAAAAGAACAAACGACAAAACAGCTGATTACAAGTAAAGTGGTGTCAACATCTATTAAGTGACTTATTGAACAGATGGTCATTAGAATATTGTCTGACAATATTGGAGAAATGGGCTGGTGCTCCGTCGTGTTGAAACCACATCGTTTGTCTTAGTTGAATTGGAACATTTTTAACAGTTTTGGCAAGATGTCCCTCAAAAAAACTAAATACGTTGGTCCATTTAGTCTACCTGGTAATATGTAAGGCCCAATTAAATGCCCAACTGTGTTCAACTTATAACACACTTACTTCTTACTTCTTCTTTTAAGCTTCCGGCTTCAGGTAATGCCGACGACTCGGTGTCCGTGGTAAACCGCAGCTGCCAATGCCCAGCTGCATTAACACACAAGTTAATAAAAATTTACAGATTTCAATATTCACAACTTCGAGGCCTGTCAGAGCCTAGACATTGACCCAAGCAAAGTGAGAGAAATTCTTTTAATTGTTTATATACAAATGAACCCATAAGGGTATAGCTGACTTCAAGAAAGTAGTGATATACACAAGTACAAAGTTAAGAAAACCTGTGTAACAACTGTTTTAAACAAACTGGGTAAGAATTCTTGATCTACCAATACAATTTAACATTTCGTACAAGGCCTAAGCAACTTTTAAAGGATCTGCTTGAATTACGTTTTATGATTGGCTGGTAAGTACTTCCATCTATTCCTTACATTCTCTTTCTGTAAGATCTTTCGTTTTGGTAAGATCACAACTATGCAGTGATCATATTTTTTTGTTAGGACTTCAAATGTGAACTATTGGTTGTTACAGGATCAGTATTTAAAAGAAATATTTTCAACAAAATGATATTCTTTCAATTATTTAAAAAAGGCTAAGTTCTGTAACATAAACTTCTATAAGAAGATTTTAAAAATCTATCGTAATTGTATTAATTTCTCACTGTTTGTTGCAGGCTGTGGACTGGCCTTTAGAAGGTTTGTGTGATACGCTTTGTGCAGGCTTATTCAGTCCTGTGTGGGAAGTACGTCATGGAGCTGCCACTGCTCTTAGAGAACTGATTAGAATACATGGTAAAGGTGCTGGCAAGTCTATAGATATGCCTACAGATCAGGTAAGCTTAGGTTAGGTTAACCTAGTCTAGCATTATACAGGGTATCATAAAAGAATGGCGGGGTTTCATCATACGAAAATAGTAGAGAAATTTTGTAGTGTTGTATTGGTATCACTGATAGCCTATAACCCAAAAGTTTGTTTAACAGCTGTTGTAACCTCAAAGATAAACTTGCATTGTTGTGGTAGCGTGTTTTGTGTTTTCTGGAGTGTTCTGTGTGGAGTGTGTTATTATGTTCTCTAATAAAGAAAAAGCAAAGTGTGTTTTTCTTTGAAAAACCACATGAAAATAACATACGACGTCGAAGAAATTGGATCAGTTCAAAAGCAGAAATCACCTTACAGGCCAAACGTATCAGACAAAAAAGTTGAACCTATTAGACAATCTGCTATCGGAAGTCCTAAGAAGTCAATACCTTGACGAAGCCTAGAGTTAGGTATTCCAAAAACAACAATCCACAAAGTTTTACACAAATCACAAAGGAACAGGATTAATGAAGCAATTGTAACCGTTAACAAAGACATGTTAACTAACGTTTGGGCAGAACTTGCTTATCGATTGGACAGAGCGACTAATGGCGCACATATTGAAATTTATTAGTTATGTAAAAAAACTGTTTCAGACGACGATTTAGATAAATAAACAACATCAGCTGTATGTAATTTTGTTTTCATATAAATCATGTTCAAAACCCAACCATTCTTTTATGATAACCCTGTATTATATAGTTTATAGAAGCTTAATAGTTACATTGAGTTTGACATCCCCTTTGGGGTATTTTGATAATTATTAGAGATCCTTAGCATCTGGATTTTTTAATATAGATTTTTTTTTCAACTGTTCATATAGAAGCTTCAGTTTGTTGTGTGCTATGGAACTTCTCTTATAAATTCAATGTCAGAACTCAGCTGTAATCACCATGAAATGATATTCAATAGTTTTAAAATATATATAGTTCCCAAAATATGTTTTTCATTTTATTACATTTTTAAAGCCAAAAATAATATCCTTTTTGGGTCATGTTTTTATATGAAAGAGACTGTATTGTTTTATATTTATTTTTTAGATTGAGGAATATCATCAACTGTATTTAGAAGATGTATCGTTGAGATTGATATGTGTGTTAGCTTTGGATAGATTCGGAGACTTTGTATCTGATCAAGTTGTCGCACCTGTTAGAGAAACTTGTGCACAAGCTTTAGGTAAGTACAGAATCTGTAACATATGAAACTATTAGGAATTAGTTTGGTTAGTGATTAACTGTTCAACGCGGGAGATTTTAGTAAGGAATAATGTCTGATGCAGTACTTTTTGGAGATGTTTCAGTAAGCGCTTGCAACTGTTCGTTCAGATATTTCTACAGGCGGGCCTCGTTAATCCACACGCACGGTACTCCGAATGCCGCGCTACTCCGAACGGCCTTCAGTTGCCATTTCTTAGAATTCCCATGTCACAACAACGGAAACGTAAACAAAGTAAAGGATGTAGTTGAGATGAGTCACTAGTCAGGTCATTTCACTGTTAGTAGTATTTTTTGCATTTCCTCAGTAATCCGAACTTTTTGATAGTCCGAACGCCTCGAGCAAACAAATATTCGGATTAACGAGTTTGGCCTGTATTTCATTTGTAACATGAACCATTATAAGACTCAATCACTGAAAACGCTTTAAATTTTCTAAAACACTATTAAAAGAATTATAAACAAAAGTAATTACGGAACTAACCTATACAAATATTAGCGTATAAACACACTCTTCCAAAAACTATAAAAACATATCAACAAAATGAGAAATCTTTACACATAATTTAAATGCAACTGTTTGTTCACTTTTATCTTTCCAAAACACAACAATAATATTATTATAATATGAGAAAAATACTTTAAAAAACACTGTGTATAAGATAGAAACTTCTTCGTGTTTAGCACAGTAGCTCCTTACAGCTGAGGTTGAGACAGCTGATTAGCAAAGAAACACTTGATTACAGAATTTATTTCAAACTAATAAAATGCACTGGGTTTGGCATACCGTTAGTAATGATAAAAATAGATTTTCTTCATGTTCTGTGTATTTTAGTTAGTCTCAAATATAGCTGGTAGAGATCATTAGCTGACAAATTACTGCCATGTGAGCAGCGCTCGGAAATCTGCAAATAAGGTGGGTAAAATCATGCGAGCGCTGCTCGGCAAACGATGTTGAGGAGTTAAGGAAGAGAGTGATTTATAGTTTAAGAACATAACTTGGGCAGGAAGTCTAGTGCAATGAATTGGCAGCACAAATTGAAAAATTGTGTATAATATGGTGAGGCTTCCATAACTCAATAGGACATATAAAAATGACAGTTGAGGAAGTGAGATGGAAACCTGGAAGAACAAAGAAAGGAGCTTCTGGGTAGATCACCAAGTGCAGAGAGATCGCGAGTGGACAAAAAGGTGGACGCTGAGATGTTCAAAATGCTGATTGAAATCCTAGGGGGAGAATGTAAAAAGACCATTTCCTTTTGTGTCTGAATTATATTTTGAGAATAAAGCAAAGTTTAGTATAAAATTCAGTTTATTTATAAATTCATATTTGGTAGTGGATATATTTGGGTTTTTGTAAAAGTTTAAGCTATCCTGTGTCATTTGATATCATGGTTCTATAAACTAGAAGTCAGAAATAATTATGTATGGATTGATAAACATTTGATTGTTTTGTTAAATCTAAGTTTTGAAGTAAATACTTCTTGCATTAACAGATATTGTCAAGGGAGTTTTTTTTTTTGTTTGTGATCCTACGTGTAACCACTTTGGGAGCTAGAAGTTCATAAATTATGATCATGACAAAAGTAAATATTGTACAATGTACAAACATTTTTGTACCGTCAGGTTTGTACATAAAAAAACAGCGTTTTGGGGACAAAATTTGACTTTACCCAACAGATGTCAAATTTGAACTTATTGCCTAAAGAAAACAAATTATAATTATTTAATTTCATCCAAATCAACTAATGTACAAACCAATATCAAATTCAAGCACCACATTGTAAATTTCATAAATGTTAATAGAGGACAATTCAAATTTCTTTACACTTTTATTTTCACTACTACCAATAAAGCGATTTTTTCTCAACTTTTTTTCATGTAGTCTTGAGTTTCATATTTCCTATCAGGTATCTGTTGACCAAATTTTGTTCTTTTCTGACCTTGATGCTGTAGATATCTTAATTTTATGTTCTTCTTTTTATAAGGCGATGATGACCGAGAAGTTTTTGGCATTAAACAACAATAAAACTTTTTGAAAACAATTAAGAGATAGATTAAGTTAGGTTAGAACATTTTGAAGTTTTTTTGTGTAATAGATATTCAATCGTAAGGGATTGCTTGTTAGAGAAATGTTTGTGTCTCTGATATGACTGAATTATATGAATGTGTATATGTGTGTTTATATACCGGGTGTCCTACGAAGAGGTTGCTATTTAAGAATTATGTCGGACATATGGAACACCCTACAAATTTGACACTTAACAGTTATGTTACATAGATATGTAAAAAATGTACCCTTGAATTTCATTATTTTAAGGTCAATCAAAATAAAATGGTGGTATAACAAAAAGTTTAGTCTTCCACTTCCTCTCACAATACAACACAATTAAAGTCATCTGTTGAATCTTGATCAGCTTTTGTTTTGTCAACACACAACAATGAAACAATTTGTAGTTGTGTTTCATCACTAATTTATGTGTGATATCTAGCCTTGAAACATTGAATTGAAAACTTTGCTACTAAAAACTGGATCAGTTTAAAAGAAATACCATTGAAAAGGGCTTGAAATGAAAGGGTATAACTGTTTGAGCTGCCGTCACCAAGGATGGTGTTTTATTGTATAACATATCCCATCAGACAATGACTGGAGACAAACACACATCAATATTAACTGATCACATAGTTCCTCATCTTACTCAGCCGGAGATGAAGGACGGTTTTTCCCAACAGGATAGAGCTCTCCCTCATTATGCTAATGTGTCTAAAGTAGTTTTAGATCGAGATCTTCCCAAACTATTGGATAGGTCGTGGCAGCAACTTTATGGACGGACCTACAAGATTCCCAGACTTGACTGTTCAAAGAAAAAGTTTATTCTCACCCTATAGCAACAGATGATGAATTAATGAGGCTGATTGTAGAGGAATTAATGTTGATACCTCGGTAGTTTTTCAAAAGTGCTTTGACTTTTTTCCCTTGCTATCATTGCATAGCTATGATGATCATCAATTCAAAGAAAGGTCAAATTTAGATCATAGATTACTTTTCTTTTTCTTTTCCTTGTTAAGTTTTAAACATTTTTATGTTACAGTAGAACCCCTCTAATCCGTCACCTTTGGGACTGGGGGCATGGTCGGAACGCAAAAAAGGTCGGATTATCCGAAAAAAGTCAATAATTATTACATATTATACAAAGAGATTATTTTAAAGTGAAATAAGTGATATATAAACTTAAAAGTCTATTTAATAAAGTCTATATATAAACTTTGCAAGTACTATAGCAAATCAATAGAAACAACACGAGAGATGACACAGCACTGAAGCGGGAATGCGATAACAAACCGGAAAGAATGGCGCCAGACGGGCCGTGAGTCATCGACAAGTCGGCACAATATCGCAAGCTCGAGCACGGTCGGATTAACCGGAGTAACGGACCACCTGAGGGCGGATTAGAGGAGTTCTACTGTATTTTCAAATCATCAATTTGTTCAGGTTATGCAAATAAAATCATTTTGATGAAAACATACCATTATTTTGTTATTACCCCATTTTGTTTTTATTGACCATAAAAAGTGAAACTCAAGGATACCTTTATGTAACATAACTGTAAAATGTCAAGTTTGTAGAGTGTTCCAAACATCTGGCATATTTATTCAAAAGTATAGTGTATATGTATTTATGCTTATCTTTCTTTGTTCATGTGTGTTAATAGAAGCGCTTTGTTTTGCCAAAGATAGTTAAAAAAAAAAAAAAGAATATATAGTATTATTTTTGTACTCTATTTGTTTTTTTCTCTTTTTCTTTTTTTTTTTCCTCTTTCTTCATATTGTAGTGAGCTGTTGCCTTTTTATGTATATTATTTATTTGCTTAAAAGGTTTTTTCTTTCTATTATTAAGTTTCGATGTCTTCCACAGTCAATTCCTTTGAGGAACTAAACATTTTCCTCAAAGACAAATATAGTAGGGAACAATTGAAACATTAGCTTGTGTGTTTGCAGGCTCTATAATAAACCTTATGACAAAAGACAGAGTGGAGAAAGTGTTACTTATATTGTTACAACTGCTGAACAATCCTGAGTGGGAAGCAAGACACGGAGGACTGTTAGGGTTGAAATATCTCCTGGCAGTTAGGCAGGTAATATTAAAAAAAAATAAAATAAAATAATAGTCATTGACAAATAATACTTTGCATGGTTTTAGTCATAATTTTTTTTTAATTTACCAATAATTTAGTGTGTGACATTTACCACATCAGGTAAGCTGTGGGTTTGTCAAATCTTTGGTTGTGACAAGGATTTGAACTGTGTGTGTTGCGAACCATTTACGAATCAGCAAAACAGATGCGGGAGCCGATCGGTGGCACCACAGTGAGTACAGGTAACACAGAGTAGGGTGACAGGTTTTTCCTTTTGAATTGTAAAAGCACAAATCATTTAAACTCTGGCAGGTTAAAATAATTAATTGGAGGGGAGGGCATGTGGGTTTGGTGAAACAAACAAGACCATATAAATTTACTGTTGACTGTTAATTAAATCCCAAATAACGTTGATTAACAGCCTAATTAGATTAAGTTATAATTATTGTAAATAATATTACATTTAATAACTCATAAAAGCTGGCTGGGACTCAGTATCAGTTTGGTGAGATTATACAATATGAAATGGGTTATTAGTTGGGGGGGGGGGGTGTATCCGGCCTTTAGGCCAAAGCCGGACATTCATATGCAATCCTTGGAAACATTCTCATGAAATGTGGTGACGTTACAGCACGTCACGAAATTGATGACACATAAGTAAACAACGCTACAAGTGAATAGTTCAAAAATTCAACAATAATAAATCAATTAAGATTTCAAAAAGGCATACAGTGAAATATTCAAACTACATAACAAACTTTATACATTCTTCATTATGAATACATTAAAAATTACTAGGATTAAATATTATTTTCAAGACAAATATAACAAAATAAATATTTACGGTTTTTAACTAAATAAATAAGTCTCCATACTGCGAAAGCAAGCCATGCCGAGTGAGTAAAGCCTTACCACGTATAACTACTGAACTCTCACATCGAGTAGAACCCCTTTATACCAATTAGTCTGTGCAGGTATATGTTATATTTCATATAGTTTATGCACAGTTGAACCATTTCTTCATCTTGTCTTCTACTTCTCTCTGATGACAGTCTGCTTGTATTTTGCCAATGAGTATTTGAGAAGCTGTACTGGTGGGATTCGTGAACAATTTACGACAACTTAACAATGTTTCGGCAACCAGACTGGCTTGACTTCTTTAATCTGTTCTTTCTTATAAATCAGTTTGTATATTCAATATTTGTTTGTTTCAGGACATGGTACTTTCCCTATTAAAACTCTCTCTGCCCAGCATCCTGGCAGGTCTTAATGACACAGTAGACGACGTAGGAGCTGTAGCCGCTTCTGCACTTATACCTGTAGCTTCAATTCTAGTCAGTATGTTTTCTGAAGAAGTACCAGTGATTGTAAGTGCATTATGGGATCTTCTTGCTGATCAAGACGAGCTAGCAGCGGCGTGCAATAGTTTCATGGGATTATTGGCTGCACTTCTCAGCATTCCTAATGTTCAGCATATGATCAAGTAAGTTTGAAATTGAGTAAATATAAACGGTGAATTGATATGTTAGCATGATGCAGATAATAATCTTAATCTTGGCATGAGATTTACTGAACGGTTTGAGGATATAGCTCTAATTCAAAAGCCATGGGTCAATGGAGGAATCATCAGAGGACTCACAATCCAAAAAATGTAAGTTAACATGGGAACGGGAAAAGTGGATTTGTGCCGCTTCTGCCTGACACATAGACAGCTGAACACTGGTTGTGTGAGTGTGAATCTCTAACCTACAAAAGGCTACTTTACCTCAGCATTCCTTTCACCGCGGCTGTAGAGGTAATGATAACACCACCCAGAACTATTTTAAGATTCTTAGGAAGCTTAAATCTTGGCTGAAACTAAAACATAATTAGTAGGGTAGTCACAAAAGATCCATTAGGGCCGCAGTGACAAGAGGCTGTCTAGCCTCGGAGCCCAAACTCACTAACTAACTAGCATGATACTAGTTAATTTTATCTGTACTATGTGATACTATAGAATCACAGTTACCGGTTTTGGACTCCTTTGGGTGCTCTCCAGGTCTCAACAAAGTGGAAGCTTGTAGCAAGGCTTTAGGTATAATCGCCTTGCGAGTGAGTTATGATTAACAAGAAGTAGCGTATTCTTTATCAGATAATGGCAGCAAAGCTGTGACATATGACTTGAGCTTCGGACAGTGTTGTGTGCCAACAGCTCGACTGGATTGGTATCCAGTCTCCTGAATTAATTTAGTTTTTCCTGAATTCAGGAAATAGTGGTCACAGAAAGGCCAATAATATGTTGCACTACGGAAATATATTTTGAAAGGGTGAGTTAGAATTATGCCTAAAACCTCACTCACCCATAATTGAATTTGTGTTTATATGGAATTCATTTTAATAATTAAATATAAGTATTTCTTTTAGTTTATTATAAATATCTCATTAAGAGCGGGTTTACTTGAGTGGGGGTTGGTCTAGGTCTACGGGTACGGGATAAGGAAATTAAAATCTTATAAAAATTGAAGCATGTTTTCTTGTAAAATTGGTGTTCTTACATTAGCCTAATTCTATTATCAATATAAAATAATTAGTTGGTCCCTAAGGATCCGTAACGCTTTACAACTATTTACATGTGAAAATATAAAAGGTTTGAAATAATGTGTGTCTCTTGTACAAGGCAATTTGGTCAGCCAATTTTCATCATATTTACAGAAGTTTTGTAACATTTCCATGAATAGCGCAAAGGTGTATTTCAAATTTCTTTTATCTACACTCTCTATAGATTGATTCTTTTGGAGTGGATCCTATTAACTAAATTCTATATTTGCTTTAACTGAATTTATTATAAATCTTTATAATAATGGAATATTGTTCTGTTCAAAATTGTCTGTCACTGTATCCGGTTGAAATCACTTTTATTTTTTTAAATTGTCTGTGCATATCATACTCACTTTTACTTTTGAAGTAATTATATTGTCCTTAAAGTATGTTCAGTATGTTCCTGCGCTTATTTGATGACTCCAGTTGAAACACTGTTGTTGAATACTGGAGATGGAGTTCTATCAGCTATGAAAACTTATCTAAACTGTATCCTCTGTTCTCTGTTACAAGATTTTCCTTGTGCCTTATGGAGACAGTCCTTTGATATACAGTGTCCTGGATTTTATCCTCTGTATATTATTATTATATCTTTATTGTTATTAAACATGTAAAACATAGTATAGACATTGTCAATGTTAATAAACAAAGTTGAAACTTAATATTAGTCTTACAAAGCTGCTACATTTAATTCAGCATCAATCACAATTGTACTAAAGAATTCATTTACATCACACATCGGATGTTCTGATAGAAATTTATACAAATTAATTTTAAATAACTCAATAGCGATGTTTTTAAATTCCAAAGGTAAAACATTAAAATGTTGTTGTGTCACACTTAATCTACTATATGGAACCTCTATAATGTGACTGTTTCTAGTATTGTATGTGTAGAAATAGAAATAATTTATTTATTATAACATTTTACAAAAACCCGTTTATAACTGGTGAAAACAGGTGAAAAGTCAAGTTACAAAATTCAGGCACATCATAGTATTAATTTCAAAAACATTCCATATCTTATTACATTATTTACAAGTGTAGAAATACAATATACATTAAAATCTAGAACTCTAGAACAAACATGTCAAAATAACCTATGGAAAATAATTAAAAATTTTATTTTTACAAGATCCCATTATTAGACAAAAATTAAAAACCTACTAGGAGCTAGAAAATTTCATCCAGATATTCCTGAACTGAATAAGATGCCTTTTGTCTTAAAGTAGTTTTAATGCTTCTTTTAAATTCTTTTTCACTTAATTTTTTTATCTCCGTAGGGAATATATTAAACAATTTAATACCGATGTAATAAGGCGTTCTTTCAAAGATAGAGAGCCGATGCTTTGGATAATTTAAATAGTTAGGATCCTACTCAACCCTACTTTGGGTTGAGTATGAATGGAAGCTCTGCTTGTGAAGGAAATATTCTATTTTCTTTTTAATTATCAACAGGCACTTATAAATGAAAAAGCTTGGAAGAGTCAGCAATTTTAAATCAATGAACAAATTCTTACAAGAAGTTTTAGATTAAGTGAAAGGCATAAACCGAATATACTTTTTCTGTACTTTAAAAAATATCTGCAATGTCTGATACCATACCCCAAACCTCTATACCATATTGAATCTTAGAGAAAAACAAAGCATAATAAACAAGTGTGAATCTGTGACCTGTAGTTAATAGCAGATTGATATTAAACTAAATCTAAATCAATGTGCTATTAAATACAGGTCACAGGTTCATACTTGTTTATTTCTAAGATTCAATATGGTATAGAGGTTTGGGGGGGGATATATATAAATTTATCACTGTCATTATTTTTAACTTGAGAAATATAGGTCTACAACATTCCCTATAATCAGCATAATTTATTAATCTAATAACTTATTTTAAAGTTCTAGTAAAATACCAATATTGTTACTGTCCCCCATACATGTAGCCCATATCCTGAACACACTTTGAATGAAAGCAAATTATACTATTCTTAATATAATTTTGTGGTATTTGATGATTTAGATTCCTAATCAAGAACACACAGTCCTTGCCAGTTTCTTTACTGTATCCGTGACGTGATACTGTTGTGAAAGACTAGAATCTATGTTGATACCCAAGAGCTTAACTTGGATTACATTTTGTACACAAATTAATTGTATTTTTTGTTAATTTAAAAACATTAAGTATTATTTTTGTTTGAATAAGCAACAAATGTCAATATTATAAAAGCAGATAAAGTTCCTATCTAGATAAGACTGGTCCCAAGTCAAAAATGCAAGACTTTTAGTTATATAATGTAGGCCTAATTTTTATCTTACTTAAAAATAAAACTAGGAACAGCGCGAAGACTATTTTGGAAGTATGAAGTTAATCACACTGTTTTAGTGGAAACCATATGCTACTAAAACAGAAATGGTTGACTACTGGCAAGACATACCAGAATAGTCGATGGAAGTTATCATATCATATCATTTTTTATTGCCCAAAATACATTAAAAAAGAACAGGTGCAGAGTCATTTAAATCACTATAACTAATTGATTAATACTAACAAATTATAAAATTCATTTTTCATAATTCAGAGAGGATTATTAAAGTATTCATCTGTACTATAATAAACTTTTATTACAACTTGCTCCTTTATAACATTTTTAAAACAAGCAAGACTGAGAATCTTATACATTTGTGGCAAACAGTTATACAATTTTACTCCCATATACTGTGGACTATTTTTGAACAGCTTTAGACGATGGCATGGAAATCTGTAATTTTCTTTATCTCTAGTACTATACCCATGCTTAAAACCGTTTTTTACAAAGCCTGTTTTATTTTTGTGGGCCCAGACTAAACTTTCATAAATATAAAGTCCTGGCAACGTGAGTATGTTACAATCTCTAAAAAGGACCCTACAACTTCTTTCTCTGCTTATACCAGAAAGAGTTCTTAGAATTTTTTCTGAAGTATAAATACCTTCTGTACACCAGCAGCATTTCCCCACACCACAATACCATACCTCAACACAGATTTGATATATGCATGGTAAACCACCAAACAAGCCTTCAAGGAAACCCCATTTCTTAAAATCGAGAAAACATAAACCATTGATCTCAACCTTCCCTTTATTTTTTCCAAATGACATTTCCAAGTTAAACTCTCATCTATATATATATACCCAAAAACGTATGACAATTTACAGAATTTTGAATTTTGATTCCAGTGTTTTTTCCATTACTGTTGGTTTTAAAATGTATTATTTCGGTTTTGTCTGGATTCAGAAGAAGCCCATTTTTTGTAAACCAAGAATCTAACTTTTCTAGTGATTCAACTACTACATTGTTCAAAGTTTCAAAACAATTTTGCTTGATAACTGCAAATCCGACACAACATGTCGTATTAATATGAGAAATGGAAAGTTCAGTCTGTCCGCTCAACATGCCGGTACTGAATAAGGGATAGTACCTGGTCAACATGATTTAGTAAGAGTATAAACTTGAGTTTGATTGATTATCCAACGGACTATGAGTTAAACAGCCAGTGGATAGCGGTGGGGGAAAAATATAGAGTTGTGGTAGTACAGGTTATCAAGTCACCACACCAATATAACAGTAAGGAATGGATGACTATCGGCTCAGCACACCTGTATAAGTTCAGTCGACTCAACACGCTGCTACTGAACGAGGAAAGGATGGCTAAGCATGCCAGTTTAACATGATTTTACCTGTTTCAAACCAAATTAACTCTTAAACTTAAAATTATCCTAGACTTTTTGGATGTCTGTGTTTTAGTCATATCTCCAGAAATTTTCTTTTGATAGTTAAAAATTTTAATGGATCAAAACAATATTTTGGATGTCCCAAATTCAGCTTGAACAAGCTTTACTCAAATATAGATCTAAAAGAGCCCAACAAAAATATATTCCAAAAATGTCAGTTCTGTTTTTGATTCCTTCTTAATCTGTCCATCCCAATATTATTTGATAGCACGAAGGATTTCGTACAATTTGGCAGCCAGTAATAACAGTGTGTTTGGTTAAAAAGTGAAAATATTCTTTGAATGCTTTCATCCACTAAAACTATTTAGATAAATTTTGGTGAAACGTGAAGGTTTATGATCCTAACCAATACACCAACCGTATATACACATAGGAAAAGAAGAAAATATGTTGTATTGGGTTTAAGCATTTTTCCAAACTAAGAATTTGAGCCAGTGAAAACTATTCTATTTATTTAAGGTCTATGTTAACATGATTTGCTTCATTCAATTAGTAGTTTAACGCTGTTCTTCTCATTTTTGTGTTATTGGGTGTACAAATGAGAAAGTTTCTTTACACTTTATTTGTTTTGTTGCAGTCCTGATCAATCAGTCATTGGAAGACTCTGGCCATTCTTAACCCACAGCACTTCATCAGTACGTAGAGCCACTTTACAAACACTTAGGACATTGACGGTGTGTAAAGGTGCTTCTTCACAGTGGTCACCAGAACTGTTACAGGAAGCACTAAGGCATATCTTTCAGAGGGCGTTAGTTGAACCAGTAAAGGAAACTCAAGAACTTGTGGAACAAGTAAGTCAGATAATTAGTTCCTTGTGTAAAGGCGAAAAACCTCTCTGTCATAATCGCCTTATAAACAAAACAAAAATAAATAAAAGAACAGAAGACCACTAGCTCTCGAATACTCTAATGGAGTCAGGGTTGGGAGGAGAATAAGAATTAGTCGAAAGAGAGGGATCTAACCCAAGATTACATAAAAACAGGTGTAGATTCAGCTAGGTTCCTTCGGGACTGCCAAACAAGTATTCACTATAGTGAGCCTGCTCATGAGTTGGTCTCTTGGACATTGTAGGAAAAATTAAATTGTATTGGTCTTATCGTGTCTATGTCTTGGCCCTGGCGGATCTTGGTTCTGTACATAAGCCTTCACTCGGTATGCTTGTGTAGGTGGCTCAGCTCTACCAAATCTTGCAATTATACATATAAAATTTCTTGGCAGGTCAGTGCTGGAAATTATATTTTTTACAATAACTTCGCTATTTGTTATCGTAGGGAGGTGGTGTATACTTACAGAATAGAAATCTACAAATTTTGATCTAATTAAGTGTGTTTTAAATTGAATTCACACAAGATATGAACAAAAATCTGTTTAAATTGGCCTTCATTGAATTTCTTTTTGAGCATTTACTTTTATATATGTATATGTTAAAACAAAACAAATGTATTTTTGCTTTCTCACATATAAGTAAAAAACCAATGTCGAGATTTTTGAAGATACAGTCGAACTTCTATAACTCGAATCATCAAGGGATAAAAAAAGAAATTCAAGTTACAGAAATTTCGAGTTATGGAAAAATAACAACAAAGCAGTTATTGCATCTTGTACAGAAGATCAGAAATCTACGGGCCAATCTTACTGCATCGATAAATTCAGGTGTAAGCCTTAAATGCAGTACGTTGCATTTAGCTTAGATATAGGCTATTATGTTAAATGCTGTATATATTGTATACATTATTGCAAAATTAAGCTACATTTTCATTACATTACATGCTGAATATTGGTACATAGTACAAGTACTTACACTTGATTGTTGATAGCTGGAATTTCTGGATTCGGCACGATACAGTAGGATTATCAAGAAAGAATGAAAACTCACAAAAATCTCACACAACATATACACAATTTTAATTACAGTATTTTTTGAAAAAAAAAAAAGACATTAAACAATAGACTACGTTTTAAACGACACATCTTAATTGTTATTGTACTAAATCACATACAGTATTTTTCGCGATTTGAAACAACTTCTTTGCATTAATTACAACTGTACTAACTAAATAAAAAATTTACAAAAACAAACTTTAAACTTTAAAAAAGTAGGTTATTTTCTTTTGTTTCTTCTGCTGCAATCTTTTGTGCTCGCAATAGTTATCAAAATTGTTCAGCATTTTAAAATGCTCGTCGCTCACGTCCTCTTGCGACTCGAAAAATGCACGAACCTTAGCGAGTGCGGCGATTGTTTCTGTAACACCGGGAATTAAGGGTGAATGATCGTCATCACCCTCCACTGCCTCATCTTCTTCTGATGAAACGGCTATTAAAGATTGTTCCCCTCCAGGCTGCACTTCCTGATTTGAATTTGAAATAATCAAATCCGAATTTGCATCAACGAATTCTGCGAAGCTGGCGCTAACCTCAAACTGTGCTGTGAATTGATTCCATTCTTCCATAACAAATTCATTCGTTGTTGTCCTTACATCTTGATCTTGTTCGCCAATTTCCGCACTTCTCACAAAGCCACCCTTCTTAAAGCAATGTATAATTGTATCTTTTGTAAACAAAATCCATCCATGATTTGTCAACAAGATGAATAGCGTCCAATAGATTTAAATCTTCTTCAGTTCCTTGCTCCCATCTTTGCAGAATCAAACGGACAGCTCTTTTTCTATAGTTCTGTTTGAAACTTCGAATAATGCCTTGGTCCAAAGGCTGCAATTTGGACGTTGTGTTTGGAGGAAGGAAGACAAATTTAACTGCTGTAAGTTGCTGCACTAAAACTGTTGGGTGAGCAGTGCAATTATCCAAAAACAGAATAATCTTTCGTTTCTCATTCATGAACTTGCGGTCTATTTTATGAAGCCAGGACTCAAATAATGCAGCTGTCATCCATGATTTTTTGTTGTTTTCATAGATAACAGGTAAGCTTTTCACGCCGCTAAAACACCGTGGCTTTTTAGATTTTCCAATTACCAAAGGTTTTAATTTTTCGCGACCTGACATGTTGGCAGCCAAAAGGACTGTCACTCGAAGTTTACTGTGCTTTCCTCCAAAGCAAGTTTCATCTTTGAAAGCTAATGTTTTTTTGTGGTAGGCACTTAAAATACAGCCCAGTTTCGTCTGCATTAAAAATGTCATCTGCACTGAAACCGTCTATTAAATTCGGCAAAATGTTATTTCTGTAGTTTTCACAATTTTCGTTAGATACCGACTCACTTTCGCCGCATATTACTTTTTGCACAATCCCATAACGATTCTTAAATTTATCAAGCCAGCCCGTACTAGCCTGGAAGTTTGTGTGGCCGAAATTCTCTCCTAATTCGTCAGCTTTCTCACGTAAAAGAGTTCCAGATATGGGAAGATTTTTTTCCCGAACCTCCCTCATCCATTTTAAAACCCCTTCATCTATTCCAGGAAGAGTAGACTTGAACCTTTTTTTATTCGAGTTAACATAACTTTGCTCAATTGCTTGTGTAATCTTGTCTTTATTTTTTAAAATGGTAGACAGAGTATTGGCTGGAATGCCAAATTCTTTTGCAATATCCTTCTTCTTTTTTATACCTTTTTCAACTTCTTTAATCACTTTCAGTTTTTCATGTACGGTTAAACTATGACACTGCCGTTTAGACATGCTGCTGAAGTACAGTATAGGCCTAATAGTGAATACAGTACTGTAATTTACTTAAAACTTAAACACTACAAATACCGGGCTTTGAAAACGTCTAACTGAATACTGTACTGAATTTAAAAGAGCGATTGAAACACGCACTGTACTTTATTAGACACACAACACGCTAACGGAAAAGACGGACTCATGAAATCACTGTGCATTATGGAAGAGCTGTTTACAGACTGAAGGTTTATTTTTACGGGTAAAAATTGAACTCGAGCTATCGGTTATACATCCGGTCAGCCTACAGTTGCACAGGCTTTGTTCTATTGCCGACCACAGATTCTAAAAAAATCATTGTTCATTGTCTACACTATTTTTACGGGTAAAAATTGAACTCGAGCTACTCTTCCTGGAACTCGGCTATACATCCGGTCGGCCTACAGTTGCACAGGCTTTGTTCTATTGCCGACCACAGATTCTAAGAAATTCATTGTTCATTGTCTACACCTCTAGTCCTATTGACTACTGCATGCTTTTATGGTCAAACATTTTTTCTTGTAATGAAAGAATCAGCACTGTACCTAGATTTTTCAAAGACTGAAAACGCTATTTCGAGAACTATTATTGTCTAAAGAAACAAAATAAATAGTTCGACTTAGAGAAATGGCGGAATTCGAATTATAGAAGGATTTTTACATGTTAAATGCACGGAAGGTTGACGGGAACTGAAATTCAATTCGAGATACAGAAAATTCGAGTTATAGACGTTCGAGTTGTGGAAGTTCGACTGTATATCCATTCTGATATTTCAGAATAAATAAACGTTCAGAATTGTCAGATTAAATGTTTCGCCTTGACCTGTCAGTTCACGATCAGCTTAATCCTAGCAAATGTGTTTCGTGTTGTGACTTTTAAATGTTTCAACGACCTTATGTAAGGATATTCCCACACGATCTGAAGGTGGGTACTTAGATACCTGAAACAGCGGTAATCACCTAGTGATACATTGGATTGGACAGAAGATAAATCAGGTACTGTACCTGATAACTAATTGTTAATAGTCCTATATTCATAACCTCTGTAGAAATTATTCGTTAGTGTTTTAAAAGGAAATAACAATAATCCCTGTCCATGTTAAAATAACTATAAGAAACAGACACCACATGTAAACAAATGATGGCCTACTACACGTTGCATGAAAACAGCTGATGAGTTGGATTCCAATAAACTAAAATCAACTAAGAGTTATTTTACATTATTATTATACATAGTTGTAAAGGTCAAACCTTCTTCTATCGATTGAGATCTAAATAAATATAAATGGGAACAGATTTGTGTTATTTATCTCGCTGTTAGTATGTGACTACTTAATACTTCACAATTGTAATGTTAGCTGTGCATAAAATATGAATTGAGTTGTCAGTTTCAGTGTTAACTGGCCTAGGTCCTTCATGAGCTGTACCGATGGAGGTTTATTATTATTATTATTATTACTTTTCATGATTTAAGCAATGTTATAGATCTAGTTTATTTAAGTATTAAAGAATGAACAAGTGTCTTTTTTTGCAGGTATGGAATAACATGGTTAACAACAGCAACCTGGATACTTTGCTGATAGCCTCGTGTCCTTACGTTAGTAGTTGGTTATGTCTGACAATGCAACCCTCAAAGTTACCTTTTGAAACAGCTCATTTGATAGAAAGCAAAACTACACCTAAAGTAAGTAGATTTATTCTGCAGAGAGGAATGGAGTTTTATCATTCTTTTGTATATGAGGACCATTTGTAAAGTAACCTCCGTTTGACTGTAAATGAAACAAAGATTTAGATACAGAACTTTGATTATATACATCTTCAAACGACAGCTTTTCATTAATTTTCTAAAATTTAGGTATTTATCATATTGACCAGTTTGGAAATCCCTTCGTCATTAAATTCTAATACTTGGGATTTTAACCAGCCTCTCACAGCATCTTCTAGTTTTCCATCACCATCAAAGAGCTGTGATCCAAGCTATGTACATGAATAGGTGAAAATCACTGACAGCCAAATCCGGGGCTATATGATCAAATATCTTTTTGTTTGACAGGGGGGCATTTCTTAGTTTCTTTAAAGCCTCACAGTAGATATTAGAATAGATTAGATTGAATGGAGAGGTTAAAGGGGTAAATGGCCGCTGTTATCATTACCATTGTCCTATTGTACAACTTAACCTCTTAATTTGAGTTCGGTAGATTAGTCCCCTCTAAGAATTTTAGTAGTCCACTCCCTAGTATGCAGTGGTTTCGTTAGTTAGGCGATGTCTGGACTGTTTCTGGACTATTTCGGAAACAATCTGTTGATGTCTAGGGCGTTCACCTTCGGGTGAGCGAAAATTTTTCCCCACCTTCGGGTGATGTTTAGGTTTTAAATTTTTATGTTGATGTGCTTTTTCATAGAGATGTATAGCAATTTAAGATGTTTGATAATTTTGTGTTGTATATAAATATTGTTTTAATATTGTGTTATGTTTTTTAATCATGTTAAGGGTCCAACTTGGGATCACTTTTTGACGGGAAGGTACGGTGCCCATGAAGTGTATGGGCACTGACCCGTCCTAATTGTATATTAGTTATAATGTTTGTAAATGAGTAAAAATAAGAATCTAGGATATAAATGTATAGGTTAGGAGAAAGTAATATGTAGAGTTAGCAGTAAGTTAGCGGCTGTAATGGGTTTACCTGGGCACAGCCGCTTGATTTGTTGCGAAGCTAGTTAATTAAAAAAAAAAAAAAAAAAAAAAAAAAAAAAAAAAAAAAAATTAGTCCACTCCCTAGTTCATCCAGCAAAGTTTACCAGATATTTGGAAATCAAACTCTGTATGCCTCTCGTTGGCAAAAGATTCACAATCATAGATTATGTGGTCTGTGGTTTCCTCATCTAATCTATATACTGTTTTCGCGTGGTATATCCATATCCTATGAAACTGCACCCTCAGATATTCACCTGAGTTGCCCTCTGTCCAAGATTAATACTGTCCCTCCAAGTCCACCTGAAGAAACTTCTCTCCGTAGTAATTTCCTGCGAAAATGTCCTCCTAGACACATTGGTATATTTACTAGTTCTGGAGTTTATCGGAAGCCCCTTTGCCAATGTGTTTCACTTCTTAGTTTGCTTTTTTGCGCTCCTGAAAGAAGCTTTTTCTCATTTCTACTAATGTTGAGATGTTTGATCCTATTCCTCATTTTTCCAATCGCAGGTTGGATCGGTTCTCCAAGAGTCCCTAGGTCCTGCTGTAAATTGAGAAGTTGGTTCCACGGGATTAAGTAAAACCTCACCTCCATTTTGTTGTTACTTCCCGGGTTGTCTTATACAAGTTTCCCAAGATTGGCTTTGTTAGCTAGGGAAATAAACGGCCCACACAATGCATAGGTAAGGCTCATTAAAACAGGAGGTCGCCTGGTATCCAAGGTCTGCATATTACGGCTAAGTTTCCCCTTAGCATCCCTTGGCTTAGCTTAGGATATGTATTGTCTTAAACTTCTGCCATATTGATGCTGCATCCCAAAGAGTTAAGTCATGTTGCCCATACTACACGGCGTGGAGGCGAGTAAGTCGGCCATTGAATCGCCACACAGATCTCGGATCTCACCATACACTCGAAGGACGAACTATACAAGAAATCCATGAACAGATTCTTTGCAGAACACGGACATTAGAATTGATTAATTTTTCTCTGACTATCTCATACAGAATAGTCCGAGAAATTTGTGGGAATTGTTCAGAAATTTCAGAGATTGTGAACTGAAGATTTTCACAGACCTTTTCATCAATTTTATGAACGAGTTCATCACTGACCATAGATGTACTCCCACTTCTTTCTTCATTGTGAATATTTGTTCTCTCAATGTTAAATAAACGAACCCACTGACGCACAACACTTTCACTCATTGTTTAGCCATATACGGCACACAGTTCATGATGCATGGTTGTTGCTGATAAATTTTTCGCCATCAGAAATCTTATCACACCATGCACTTCACAATATTTTATATTTCAGCGCTGAAAGGGTAATATAGCAAACAATCTACAACACAACTTTCCCACTAGTGCAACTACTGAGCTACTTAATACATCACCACAGTAGTAATACTACTACCCTCACTATTTCTTGTGCTGCTTGAAAACAGAGGTTACTTTCCAAACGGCACTCATATAAATTTAGTAATTAGGTACAGTAGTTGCTTCTGAATATGTGATCTAACCAAAACACATCTAGCAGTTTAGAAGATTGCTAAGAAAAGCAGATAAATATATTGGTTATTTTCTGGATTATCCATAACCTTTCATTCTGGTGTTATCACGGAGTAATTAATCTCTAACATTTTTGCTTTATTGCATTTTTTACACATTCAGCAAAAATTGTGGATACAATTTAAAAAAAAAAGTTTTATTTGTTAACTCAGGACAGTAAGAATCGCCGCACTCGAGCATTTGCACCTTTGGATACATCTGTGTGTGGAACATGTGAATTGAAGTTATATGTAGGAGGCAACGAGACCATCCCTATGGCTCAGAGGGAACAAAATGTAGTGAGAGCGAGGTGCATAGCTTCAAGGATGTTAGGTAAGTTTGATTATGGAAGGGGAAATAATTTGTAAAAATATTAAAAATCAACTTGATATACATTACATATGTTATGTTTAGGTGTGCTGTCATGCTACATAGTGAAACCAGCGCCTGGTATAGTCTACACACCAGATATAGAACCTCCTATAGATTGTTACGTAAAGATCCTTCTAGTCTACCTCAACTCTAAATCAGCAGTTCAACGTTTAGTCACTGGACTTGTCATTGCCGAGTGGGCACGTCTGTCTCCACCAGAGCCTTGTCCTCTACCTCTCATCTCTCGTTTACAAATATGTCTTACGGAATTTGTTTATTTTGATGAAATAGCATTATCATTCTCTAGGTTACTGCAGGATACAAAGGATTTCATAGCTACGCTTAGGCATTATAAGTTGCCATTGGATCAAGAGACTTACAATAAGGTAACGGAAAGATTAAGTTTCAAACTTGTTTTTTTACTTTCTTATATTTATGTTAGCAGAGAGTAATAAGCGAGTGGTTCCATTCATATTAGAAATGAAACCTTGTCGGGTGGTTTGAAGTTAGAGTGTATACAGAATGTCTTGTAAGTAAGCTGCCAAACTTTAGGAAATGATTCTGTGGGTCAGGATAAAGAAAAATTAAGAATAAAAATATTTCCGAAAACGCTTAGTTTCCCAGATATCCTCCATTTTGTTTTTGTTACAAAAACAAATAACTTTGGAAAATAGAAAATATATTGAGTTTCAGATTTAGTATACACATTTTGTATGTTACATTAATTATATAAGCGTACCGAAAATAAAGAATTTATTTACTATATTTTCAAAATGGCAGCTGTTTAAAATATTTAATATTGAATATATTGAAACCATTAACTTTATAAAAATTCACAAGAAACGGAAAAGTTTCCTTTTTAATGACAAACTAAACAGTTTTTGTATTTTTCCTTTAGGTCAAAAGATAACAGAGTTATAGTCAAAAACAGAAAACTTATAATTTCTTGGTTGTTTTCTACAACACCCAAGATTGACTTACATCCAAAAAAAATTTTTAATTCTAATACATTTAATACAAATTTTAAATTCTATTGTTCGGAATTGTATAAAAATTCAAATGTGACCCTTTAGTGTTTATAAATTGTATCTATATAATATTTTTCGTACTAAGTATCTTGAAACGTGTACAAAAATAAAACAAATGTAAATTGTATTTATTAAACAATTTAATGACACTTCAAATTTTATTGTATATTTGTAATTACTTAAAAGGTATTTGAGAATTATGTATTTATAAAAACAAGTTAAAATGTTCTTTTAAGAGTTCTTTTTAATAAGATGCAGTTCTATACATCTTTGAATATAAGGTAGGTTTGATACTAAACAATTTTTAAACTTCAGAATTCTCATTTCAAACCGCTGCTTGGTTTTAAACCTATGAAATACCACTAGAGAAGAAATTTTCTTTGCCTAGAAGTTGTTTATACGTGTGCGGCAGTTATGTCAGAAAAAGTGAAGATTTCTGTGAATTTGATGTTCGTACCACCATTTACGTGTTGTTTATCAAATTAGAGAGTTATTATGGATCTGAAATATTCTAGCACATTTTGTTTCTTACAACATCTTTGTTTTTTATTAATCTGGCATCAATAACTTACATAGTTATTTTATATACACAAACATCGCGTACTCGTAAGCCCGTTCAACAAATTATTATAAAAGAATATTCTTTCTTCAAATTTCCAATGTGCTCAGAATCTAAGTTTATTATGCATTTCTTTCTATTAAACAAATTTTAATTTGAGTTTGAAACGTACGATTTCCCTCTTTGTATGCCCTATTATTGTTCGAAAAACACATACTAACACTTTTTCTATTCTTCTCAATAGCAAATAAAACCTACTTCTCTCCATCAAGAAGGACTGCTTGTGATGAACAATTGCTCTTGACTACTTGATGACCAGTAAAACAGAAAACCACTCTACTATATCAGATCCCAGCTCCTTTTGCCTTCTCTATGTCATCGTTTATTATATGTTAGTTTCACTGACTATATCTCAGCTGTTCATAGAGCATTGAGTTCATTTTCACTCTACCAACGCACATAGATACACCACTTTATTGAGCTCAGGAGATTTCAAAATGGATTTATCTATTACTTTTCTAAACTACAAATATGTGAGAAAGTAACATTTAATATTATTTTGAGGTTATGTGTATGTTTTTGAGAAGAACAGCTAATTACAAATTAATATAATTAGGCAGTTTATAATTTTTTTAAAATTAATATATTGTGTTTTATACATTTAGGTGTTGACACTAGATCAAATACAACAGCTGAGTGGACCAGTCGCTCAACAGTTATTAACTACTCATAAACTGAAGCCTAAAGTTGCTGAAAGTTTAGAAGAGAGGAGAAGAGCTATACAGGGCTCTGTGTCACAAACTAGTTCTGATCAACAGTTACTGACTATAACGTAAGTACTTGTGAATGTTATAGTAGATTTTTTTCTTGTTGTTTAAAGGCAAAAAGCCATGTTCATCTTAGCGATTTTAAAAAAAAGAAGAAAAGAATATGAAATAAATACGCCAGCTCTCGAATTCTCAAATAGAGACAGGGTTGGAAAAGAACACTTGTTGGCCAAGAGAGACCTGATAGAAAAGATTAATGAAATTGGATCTAACCCAAGACTAAATGAATAAAGGTAAATATCCAGCTGGGTCCATCGAGATTGCCTAATCTGTACTCATTAAAATGAGCCCTTGACGGTTTTATCTAATTGTGACCATCCCTCACTTCTTTTGACCAGCTGGAAGCTCCCGGCTGGCTGGAGACCGCGTACACTTTAGCCGAATTTTGTCAGGATTGGCCAAGGAGTCGGGTTAGGACGCTAAATGAACGCACGGAACGCAAGTTAAATTAAATGTTCTCTTATTTTAGCACCGAATTAGAATAATACAGTAATAACTGCAATTTATAAAAAGAACATAACGGCTAGATAGAGGCCTTAATAGTGGCCGAAAAGCGTACCGATCAATTTAGATAGCACATGGCCGAAAATGGACTGACCTCGTCCCGTCCCGTAGCGGTCTGCCGTTCAAACCTTCTTCTCGCGGCTCTCTGAACAGACTCTCTCCCGGCTCGCTGGTTCAGGCCCTCCATTCCTCGTCTCTCCCCCCCTTCTATGTGATCTTGTACTGCTCAACAAAATCGCGAGAGCCAATTGATATTTTACTATTTAGAATCCCTTCCCGTTACATCCCAATTTATTCTCATTATGGTTTTTATTTGGTGCGCTCCTTGGCTGGGCTACACAATAAAAATGCAGGTCATTGTTTACATCAATGTTACATTTATGTAAAACAAACATATTGACTTTAATAAGAACACACTATGCCCAAGTTTATTACTCTTGCTCCATACACGGAGAAGCGAAGTAAAACCTCTTGGTGGCATAATTTCTGATTGTGTTATTTCCCATTTAAACTCTGAACTTATTTCTCTTCATTCCCACTGGAACACAGGGCATCCACAACATGTTTTCATTGAACTCAGTTGCCTCTCCCCTCCATAACACACCTGTACCATGTCTGTCTCTCCTCATTTTATTCCAATGCCAGCTTTGTTATACCTTCGTCCGGTTTCCGTATCCTATCCAATTATTCTACTTCCTTCTCATGATTCTTTTATGTTTTTCTTTTCCACAAATCCTTATTTGATATTGTGGTTGGTGACCATATTCTTAATGTTCATCATAGGCATTTGTTAACAAACAACTGCAACCTCTGTTCCATGCTTTATGTCCTCTTCCATGTCCCCCCCCCCCTCCATAAACCAAAAATTAAATACTCTGATTTTTGACTTTCTGGAGAGCTGTCGTTTGAACCATATTCTATTCAATGCTGCAAAAACTGTTGCATCCATGTCTTCCTCTGCTTAAGTAAACACTTCATGTTTATTTTTTCATATTTTAGGCCAAGTTATTGTACACAAGAAGTAGATGTAGACTCAAGCTATACCACTTACTGTCGTATGGATTCATTTCCTGTTGTGTTTATTTGTAAAAAGAGAGAGTCGATAGGCTATTAGTAGCATCTGAACTCTGATCTGTGCACAAAAGAAAATACAAACCCTGCTATACAGTTTCAATTACAATATGTTGTGTTTTCTGGTTAAAGTTTTGTTGTAATGAAAGTTTAGTTATAGAAGAATTGTTATTGTGTCGGGTGGTGTATTATCAGGCTAAAAGAAAATACGATTGTGTTTAAAAAAAATCTTTGGTGGAAGAATTTCCGTCAATTTTAGAGTCAAGGAAAACAATACATTTGCCTTTTGCAGTGTTTGTCAGTGTGATTTTACTGTTTCACATTGAGTTCAACGGGACATAGTGAAACATATTGATAAGGAAAAACACAAGTCTTGTGTTAATTCCTTTGAGAAAAATATGAAACTTAATGTTTTTTGAAAAAAAAAGAACGATGTTATAAAAGCAAAATGCTACTTTACAAATTTTCTTTTAGAACATAATATTCCTCTTAGTAGTTCCGTTCATGCAGGTGCACTTTTTCGCTAAATGTTTCTTTTGTTGGCCAATTTTAATCAAATATGATTTATATGGTGGACTTGTTTATGGCACAATTGAATCTCTATTTAAATACTTTTTCTTTTTTTTCAATAGGCGATTCATTTTTCATTTTTTTTTTTGACTGACAACTACCGGACTGACATTTTTGATACCGAATAGTTTTCGTTAGTTTATGGGATGAGTGAGTGAGAAAGTCTGTGGAATGGGATATAATAGTTGACAATGTTTATTGATTGTAGATTATTGTCTCTATGTTCAGGACTCAAGCTGCTCTAGTAGGAGCTGTGTTAATGTTGAAATGTCTACCAGAGAAGCTAAACCCTGTAGTGAAGCCCCTGATGGATTCTATTAAAAGAGAAGACAATGAACAACTTCAGGTAAGCCAGATTGACATTCGGTTCTGTAATTTCCCGAGAAAATTCTCATTGTTAACAAGTGGAACTAAAAGTTGAGTGTCATGAATGCCTGTAACGTCACTTCTATAATTCTTTACTAGGCTTTTGCTGATTAATTACTATAAGTTGCTTAATCTTTTATTCTTTTCATTATTTTTCTAATTTTTAAGGGTCTACAAAGTTCATGTCTTCTTACCAGGTACTTTATACACACCAAGTCTAAAGGATTATATAATAAAATTCTAATTTAAGCATTGGCTTTGTATTGTCACGAGGCAAATTTAATCTCATCTTCTTTTAGACAAAACAGAACCAACAGAATTATTAAAATGAATCATTATACATTAAAAAAGTCTATTTGAAAGTCAGTGTTCAAAACATGAAAGATTTTTGAATTTTAATTGATATTCTGAGATTTTCACACCTGATTTTCATTTAATCGATATAATCATATATTTAGTTTTAAACCCATTATGGTAAAGTATCCAAGTCACAATTATAATAAAAATAATTATGTTATGTTCTTACAGTCTATGACTTACTTACGTATTACGCAAGTAAGTCACAGACGGTAAGAAGAAAATATATTTTGTATTATAGTTTTTTTTTGTAAATACCAGAGTAGTTCTTTATGATTTGATAACACTTTACCTAACTTATTGTTCAAGTAAAACACTTTGCTGTTTCGTGTAAGAAATAGTATAGTTCAACCATCTGAAAACCTGCGCTCTTGACATGTAAAGACATTTCTTTTTCTTGGCCTACATATTTTTTCAGACATATTTCACAATTTATATAATAAATTCCTGATTTATATTGTCTTGAATTTTATCTTTAGGGTTTCCTAATATTTTACCAAGATTACTCTCGGCTGACTAATGTTAGGAATATAGGCTAGTCTAACAGTTTTCTTAGTGGTAATAAGATTAAGATATTTGTATTAGTATATGACGAAGCAGAGAGTGAGATAATCAGGTTATAATAAATAATAAAGAAGCATTAATTGCATAACTGAACCACTGATTTATTTAATTTAAGAGGTGAAAGAACCTAGGCAGAAATTTTAGTAAAATTAATGATTCTAACAAATTGGTTCCATTACCGGGAATCGAACCCAGGCCTCCTGGGTGAGAGTCAGGTATCCTAGTCACCAGTCCATTCTGAAACCATTCTCAGCCGATGCACCATTTATTAGGATCATTAATTTTACTAAGATTTCTGCCTGGGTTCTTTCACATTTAAACTAAATAAATCAGTGGTTCAGTTATGCAATTAATGATTCTTTATTATTTATTATAACCTGATTATCTTTCTCTCAGCTTCATCATATACTAATACAAATATCTTAATCTTATTACCACTGAGAATCCAGAATTACTCTATTCATTGTGACTGATTGACCTGATTCTCCGTTTTAAATTTAATAAACTGACTGTGAATAATTACATGTTCTTTTACACGTAATGTTTGCTCACTCTTCTTGCAACTCTCACAGATTCTTGTATGAAGGTCTGATCCCCTCGGAAACTCTTTCCGCCAAGTATGTCTGGCTGTCTTAAAACCTCCAAAAGTTGTCCACTTGATCAATTGACCTCGTTCTGAAGTTTATATACAACTGTCACCTTAATGATGCCCATCGTACTTGCAAGGCAAGCAATTTCATCAGTTTTCAGGTCTGTCACAATAATAGTTGTTACTCTAGTTTCTTAAACATAAACTATTTTCCTAATTAAATTTATCTCTAATTCGCAATACAAAGCTACATTTAAATTTGCATATTTAGCAAGTGGTTTCTTCACAGTATTTGACATTGGTTGAGTGTAAGTTGTTTCAACCCATCGTTGTCAAGGCTTGCTGCTTACAAGAGTACATCTCGATTACTTAATTTTCTTAAATTTTGCTTTCTTTATTATGTTTACTATTATTTCTTTTGGATAACCACTGAATATTGCTGCACCATAAATATACAGAAGTTGTTTTTCATAGTTTTTTTTAGGTAGGGGTAAGTTGATTAACCGGTGAACCGTAAAATTAAAAATGGCTTTTTTAAGTGCAGTAAATGGTTTGAGTCTTTGGTTATATATCTCTATATATGTGTGTAGGTTTTCTGTAAACACTAAACGATAAACTGTTATTTTACCTAAACACACTTACGTCGTTAAAACGTGTTTGATTAAATAAACATACCAATTGTGAGAATTTGTGTTCATTTTATTCTATTAAGTAAACCTAATTTTTTAACCTTATAAATCAGAGCAAAATTAACTTTAAAATGGTAATCTCATGTTTTAAAGGTTTTTTCCGGTGGTGTGCAATGAGTTAAGGATAATTGTCAGTTTATAAAACATTGCTTTATATTTTTCAGAACCTAGCAGCCAAGCACTTGGCATACTTAGTGGAGATGTGTGTGGAAAGAGTACCGTGTCCTAACAATAAGATAGTTTCCAATCTCTGTACATTCCTTCGCTCTGATCCAGAATTTACACCAAAGATATATGTAAGTGTTTATTGTTTTATTTTCCTGTAGTATTATTGAGACGGGAGTGTTAAAATTTACTTAAATAATTTGAAAGAAAGGTTTATGCTTTTGGTGTCTATGTGTTTACGAAGGTAGGACTAAAATTACTGTTTGCACAAAAAGCTATAACAATAAATCAACGTAGGACCCTTCCCTTATGCTGGATATACCCTTATGCTGGATAGTTTTAACTATAACATTCTTATAATAAAGAGTGTGATAAAATTTCATGCACTTTCTCTTTTGACAATCCTCAAAACAAAGTAAAAATCAAACTATTTGTCACTGAAATGTAATTTTGGTAATAAAAAAGTGTAAATAAACATGGACACTGGTCTTTGAAAATAAATAGTATTTATATAAAGGCAAAAACTTGCTTCTCTTGTGCCACAAACATGTCCTCCGATTATATCGTATTTCATTAAAATCCAGTTATTAATGAGGGTTTATTAACACGTTAGCTGCCATATCGGTCTGATCGGACCGAAACTAAGGTGAATGTACATGCAGCATTTCGGCACGATCGGACCGATAAAGTCAATGACGTAATGTTTTGTTTCATGGCTCACAGTTCGATAGTGAAGCAACCTATCGGCCAATTTTGGTATTCTCTGGATTGGGTAAAGACGTATGTTAGACGTAGCACATTGTATGCTTTAATAACCGTTACCATGGTTACTCAATATAATAATAAAATCAGTGGATATTTTCACTTTTTTGTCCGCACGATCGGACCGATTAAAAATTTTTCAAAAACATTTTGTTAATGAATAATTCACGAAGAAAACAGTTTTAAAATGAATATATGTATTTATAAAATTAATATTAGACAAATAAAATAGTGAGCGTTGCCAACATAAAGAAATGATATAGCCCGTTTGGATTTTTTTTTTTTTACACGAAAATTGCCATTTAGTGCTATTTGGTCCGTACGGTCTCGAAACTATATATGCATAAATATAAATAAAATTAGTAAATACTATTGCCTTATATTATTTAACATAGGTAGATGCAAAAATAATAATGGAAATATAATTTGGTAATCATGGCACTCCAGGCAAGAGTATTGTATTAGGCCTCGGCAGCTAACGTGTTAAGAACAAGGTTCATTTTGGTTTATTGCCGAATATTCCTTAACTGTAATATTGTTACTTGTGGTTTTCCACATTTGTTTGCATCATTAATCTTCACTAAAAATTGAATGAAATCGGTAGCGCCAATTTTGAGTAATTACATATTTTATAACAGCCCGTGATTTTTCAGTTTTTTACCAATAACTCACGAACCAGCATTATTGGAGACATTGTGACCAATATGTTTTTTTCTGGGTCCATACACTTGAGCAAAAGTTGATCAAAATCATTTGAGTCGATTTTGTGTTTGTTATTTTATACAACCTCATTTCAAAATGATGTCCATTTGATAATTTGTTGTTGAATATCTCTAAAACAATTGGTTTTACATTATATTTATCCAAGACAACTTTGTTTTGTCCTGTTAATAAAGTCCATGATCGTATGGTTTTTTAATGATTTTACTTGCCCAGTATACGAAGTATAAGGTAATCAATCAAATATTTCTACCTCCTTTTTTTGACTGATCTGCACGTTTCAAGGATTCAGAAAACCATAAAGTGATTTTTGACCTGTCTTCAGTTGTTGTTGTCTATATATAAACATCGTAGCAGCCACAAAAATTAAGATTGTAATCTGAATTTGGATATAGGGGACAATAGTGTGCTTATAATAAAGAACTTTACTGAAAATCAGAAAAATCAAATTCTAAATGTCAAAATGACAGTAGTTTTAAACAATTTCTTGATCATGTTATGTGTTAACTCAACTTATAACACATTACATTAGATAGAAAATTGTAGATTTCAATTCCGCATATAGTGGTAGTAACACAACGTCACTACGATGACAAATTGCGAAGTTATGGTTGCAAATTAAATTTTGAACACTGATCTTTAAAAAAAAAAAAGTGATTTTTTTATAATTATTAAGAGTACCAGGGCAGCATAACCAATGCAAACGTACTAAGTGAAGGTTCCTTCACATATGTACAGCTTTGAGGCCTGTCAGAACTGAAATTCTGACATAAGCGATGTGAGTGGAGAATTTTTAATACATACACAGCTACAGTTAGGGCTTTGCCAACATCAAGAAATTAATGATATACACAATTAATAGATTTAGAAAACCTGTAGAACATCTGTTTTAAACAAACACCCAACTGGATAAGACCCCTTGATGTACCAATGTAATTTAACATTTCGTACAAGGGTCATAAAATCAACTTTTGGACATTACATTTAGGGGATCTTCTTGTATTACATTGTATGATGCGATTGGGTAAGTACCATGATGTCATGCATCAAACGACACCAGCCTCAGAGGGATTTTTATTTACTTAAAGTTAACCCTTTGCTTTTGTCTTCTGAAATCATTTTTATTTCGGGTGTTATGTGTATGTATATCACTATTACGAACTGTTAGGCTCTAAAATTTATAATGTACTACTACTTACAGGATGTACATACATGTAGAGGTTAGGATAACCGAGTTTTTAAATGCATCTCCGCAAGAATGCTCACGAGCTATGATTCTAATTGCTTGCTTTTGCCTCTTATGGAGTTTCCCCATAGAGCAATTCCATAAGATAGTGAGGATGTAAATAGGCCAAAATATGCTACTTTCAAAATTGATTTTGGATAATACAGTATACTCTCATAAATTTGTGGACTATTGTGGCGGACGGTCGGTCCGGATTCCGAAAAATCCGGATTTCCCGGAGTCGGAGATAAGTCAGCCGATCCGAGCGGTGATTAGCTGCACATGCAATCGTTATCGGCCCATGCCGATACCCAGTGACACTTGTTACACTCTGACACATTAACTAATGGTACACTGTTACTGTAATGTACATAATACAGTACTGGACTGCAATTAGTAAAACACAGGGTAGGGCGTGTCAATTACCTCAGTCGTGCAGAAACTTCCACTGTTCATGAATCATTACAAAATACGTCATTCATGAACGCGTGAAAATTGAAGGCGCTAAAGCGGCAAATTGTTATTTAAAAAATTTTACCGTCCGGTCCGGATTTTCGTGTTCCGAATTTATGAGAGTCTACTATACCATGAAAATGTTCTTAATAAGAAGATTCATGAACTGAGTTTTCTCCACAGCTCAATAGTGTGATCCTTCAATGTTAATTTACTATCGATAACAATTCCAATTTAACAGATGAAACTGTCTCGAGAGCTTCATCGTTAAACACCATACAGGGTTTTAATTCAGCCTTTAGATTAAAAATCATACATTTAGTCTTAATAGCATTTACTATAATATTATGATCGTTGAAATATTGGCTTGAACTATGGGTTTGAATACAATAATTTATTTTAACCTCTTGTAGTTGGAAAATTTAAATTGGAAAAGTCATGTTTCAGGTTTGGCTCAGCAACTGGCGCCAGTTTGTTTTGCTCTCAGAATGATTTCTACTGTGACTAGTTTAAAAGTAATAAAAGCCGTTTATTCTGCTTATATTGGTTCTCGGCTAAGATATGGGGTGGCATTCTGGGGGAACTCTGTAGAGTCTATAAAAATTTTCCGCCTACAAAAAAGAATTTTACGCTCAATGTTTCATCTGAGATATAAACAATCGTGTTTTCATTTTTTCAAAAAACATAATATTTTAACTTTCCCGTGTATTTATATCTATGAGACGTTAATTTTCTTTAAGAGCAACCAAAATTTATTTGAGGAGAATCAGCACCACCACAAATATCCTATCCGTCATAAACTATTGCAATATCCTGTCCACAGACTAAAATTTTTTGAACGTGGAATATATTACTCGGGTATTAAATTGTTCAACGCACTTCCGGAAAAAATAAAAAAAACGAATTCTATCCAGAGTTTCAAGAGTTCACTCAGAGGCTACCTCCTAGAAAATACATTCTACTCTGTGGAAGAATATCTGGCCAGAGGTGCTCAAGCCAATCCTGCTGATGTCGGGTGTAAATTGCGAATGAATTGATCCAGTGTCTGCCCTGTACTTGTCTCAGATATAGCCTTATTTTTTGGATATGTATTTGTGTGTATGTAATATGTATGTATATATTTGTTATATTGTATTGTGTGATTGTGTGATTGTGGATGTGTGATTGACTAGTGCAGAAATGTGAACTGTATTTAAAGTTATTTAAGTTATTGTAGTTATTATAAATTTGATTTTTTGTGGACTCTTGCTGTGCGAATTGTGTTTGTCGGCAGCAATAGAAATAAATAATAATAATAATCCGGGATGTATTTTGCTAGTGAAGCAATTTACTTTATATACCATACTTGACACTTTGTGTCTTTGTAATTTTTAATATATGGAATGACTTTTTTTTAATTAAGATAAATTATTCTAATAAGTCATGCAAAATTTGTTATTTGTTCAAATGTTATTTATTTTGTTAAATATTTCTCTATTTTGTTGTTTATACATTCTCTGATACAACTATTTGTATAAAAGAAATAATGTGTTGTGTGTTTTGTAATGCGTTTTATGTATTGATGTAAAGGTTTAGACTTGTTGTATGCAATTGTATTGTCAACTACAACCAAATAAATGAAATGAAAAAAAAAATAAATAGTTGGCGGCTTTAAAAACTTAGTTTATTTCATCTTCATACTGGAATAGATTATCGACTCTCAAATGTTTGTTGAAACTCTTTATATACAGAACAAACAAGGTCCCAAAATTGATCCTCGTGGGACTCCAAATTTAAAGCTAATAGGATCAGGATAATGAAATTTGAACGACACCTGCTTTCTGTTACACATGTAAAATTTAAGCCAGTCAAGAGGTAGCCCCTCTGTTTCCATACATTTTAAAGGTACAAAACAATTAATGGAAGTTAACACAATGAAAGGCCTTAGAGAGATTTAAAAAAACACTAAGAGTGTGTTCCCTCCTCTCCATGGCTGTTAAAACAAACTCAAAATTTTTTAAACTGCATCGATGCTTGACCTCCCTTTCATGAAACCATGTTGGTTTGAAGAAAAGCTATTAGTTTTTCATACAAAAATTTGTAGACGTTTTAGAAAAGATTTCAAATATTTCACTTATTGCTAGTAACAAAGAAATAGAATGGTAGTTGTCTACCTGCTCCTTATCACCACTTTTAAATATGGGAATCACTTTGACCGCTTTAAAACTGCTTGGTAATATATCTTGATTGAAGGAATTGTTTATAAGAATTGTCAGTGCATAAATAAATAAGCTGAGAACACTCACAAATGAAGCAAGTAGAGGCCCTTTATAAATATTTTTTCAAAGATGATGTTCATGGTTTTTTCCACTTTTGATTGACAACTACCAAACTGACATTTGGTGAATAGTTTTGGTTGGTTTTTATATTGTTTTAGAGGTGAGTGAAAAAAATTTTACGCAGTAATTGCACCATTTATTCTTAATTGTAGTAAGTAAGACTCTTCCACCGGACTTCATATTTGACATTATGTTTCAGGCTAATGTTGAAGGGAGCAGTAATAGTGACAGTGGAGTTGAGAGTGCTGCAGGAAGCAGGACGGGCACGCCACACAATTTTACCACCTGGTATTCTACGCAGCAATGTTTTAACTATACTGGGATTTTAACGTTACTTAACCAACAAAAAGTAAGTCATGGTCAATAATCTGCTATTACTTTCGTACGTTATTTATATAGAGAGAAGGCATTGTGATTGGCAAATAATTTATGTTGAAATTTTTATTGATAAATGGTGCATAGATGATCGAAATGCAAGGAAAGTCTTGTGGTAAAAGTGAGTCACAAAGAGCTGTAAATATTACGTTTAATATATTGGGCGAAGCTTATAATTAATTAATGTTACGATTAAAAAAATGACTAGTGTAATGTGTACAAACTTAAGCCCTTTATTCAATTTAATAAAATAAAAATTATGTATATTCCTAATATACATCAGCATAATTATGAATTAAGGTTATAATATTCCATTATTTTATTTATTAAAATTTATACTTATTTTCAAAAAATCACATGAGTGAAGTGTTCAATGTTAGTATAGAAATTAAATTAGTTAATGTCCACTAGTGGTCCCATGCCTTCATTGACGTGGTCATTTCTCTACTATGCTCACTACCATCATTTTTCGTTCAATCAGTTAGCAATGCTACACAAACTAATGCTAGTGGATGGTTTGCACCATACAAGTTACCTTTTTAAAATGTACTTTCCACCACAGATTTTAAATTCATTAAGTAAACTTTTTTTGAACTTACCGTCCAATAGTCTTATTTAAACTTCCAACGACGGCCGTTTCGGCTATTCAGCCATTTTCAAGTTAAGGACTATTGTCCTTCGTCATTATGAAATTAAAAACACATATTACACACAAAAACACTTATGCACACTGGTTCACAAATATCATCGAATACATGCTCGCACATTTTTATTGCGTGTGGTCTGATCACTGTCCACGGCTATACTGTCGGTATAGGGTTAAGCATAGTTCTTATCTGTATTTGCTTCTGCGATATCTATTACTATGTCGAACAATGGATTGGAGTTGAAATTAAGTTTGTCATTAAGTAGCGTTTCTTTGTCTGTCCTGAAAGCTTTGTATATTTCATACTGTTCAAGAGCATTCATGCGCCTTCCCTTGCCGCACTTATGTAGAATTGTCAAAGATTTGTCAATCACATCATATCCGTTATTAAGACTATTGGACGGTAAGTTCAAAAAAGTTTACTTAATAAACAATAGTCGGTATGGCGAACATAAACATTAATAAATTTAAATTCATATTTCTAAAAATGTATTTATTAAAAATTTTATTATGTACTATTATTTTCCAGTACCATCACTTTCTACGAAAGTGTTCTTTTTGAAATAAAGGACACTGGCAATTTATCGACGAACACACTGTTATGACAACTCACATTTTTGTTTGTCCCTTCTAAAAAACCAGACTGCACTCGTCTCTAGCCTCTTATAGACTACACATTGGGGGGGGGGGGGAAATAAGCTTTGTCGAAATAACTCAGCATCCTGATTGAGGACACCAAAGCCTTTTGAATCTTCTTCTTTGTTTTCGTAAAATTTCTCTGTCAATGTTTGTGACTCTACAGTTTTATAACTTCATAGAGTTGGACACACAGATTATTTATACAAATTCTATCTAATCTGCATCACTACAAATGTATTTTTCTGTAAAATTTTGTCTTTCAACTTTCACAACACTAATGGATCTTCGAACAAAATAAATTATCTCTTTTAAAATGATTATTATACAAGAAATTTAAGCCAATATCTCTAAAAAATTATAGGTTAAATACTAGTAGTAAACATAACAATATTAATCCACAATAATAATTCTTATTTTAGCCTAAACCTAACCTGGTTTTTAATGTTTATACAGATTGTAAATATCACATATCTTACAACCTAGGGAAAATTTCAGTCTCATTTAAAGTTGAAGAATTTCTAATTTTAATTCAGTTTTTATTAAAGGCTTTATTTTAAACTAGTTTGAGTGAACAGGATTGCCCGACAAATTTAGCCTCTTGATGTACATTATTCAATCCTGTGCTGTAAGAATTGACCAGCGGCGCAACACCTTATATGAGAGTCTTGCCATGGCAAGACTCAATTAAATTGTAGAAATTACTAAATATTGTGTTTGTTTTTCATTAAAATGGAGTTCTACCAAGTACCTTCGGTCAATAGTGTAAATTGTATAAAAGAAACCTTATATGAGAGTTGAGAGAAAAAATAGCTGCCGAATAAGAGCATTTAGTTAATTTTGGTGAAAACCTCTGGAAGTGAACTCTGCAAGAAACTTATATCGTGACAAATCCAAGAAATGTATTGAAGAGAAGCAGCAGAATTTCCGTTGATATGTTCAAATTTTACCAAAATTGATTAGATTAGATTTATAAAAAAGGTTAGGAGGATTCTGACCCACGGTACCAATGACTTCTTAAAACCTATTATGCAAGTAAGTCTCCTAGGTTTTAATATATTAGACCCTCAGGGGATCATTTTCGTTAGTATGGACTTGGCAATCTCGATAGAGCCTGGCTGGATCTATACATTTTTTACTGTAGTCTTGAATTAAATCATCTTCCCTGTCATGTTCTCTTTTGATAAACCCTAATTTATCAGATTAATCCTCAATGAGTTTTCATAATTCTCAATAACTTCTTATTTTTCCCGCTATTGCGCCCTCGAAAGTCACTTTTATTTAGATTTTCTAACGTTAAAATATTCAACCCCATTTCTAACCTTGGCAGAATGTCCTAGTTCAATGTCTTTGGAATTTCCTTAGATTGAGGAGCAGATCTAAGTGAGGTTAGGATTAGCACCGTCATCTTCCACATCCGTGTTTATTACACTTCATGGAGTTCTCTTAGACTGGTTTGGTTTATTTGTTGCCATTATGTTCACACGGATAACCAGTGAAGTATATTGTCAACCTGAGCAGATCTTTGTAGACACAGCTAAGGTAAATGTAGGTCGCCCAGTATCCAGAGTTCGTGCTAACCTCCTATTTAGTCATGCAGACGTAGGCTTATGCTGTTTCATTCTTTAGCTTGGGATGATTAGCATCCTTTTGCCGGTCAGATGCAACAATACGTTGCCCACCCTGTACCAGCAAGGAAACATGTACGTCTACACTTCTGTACACAGCTAAGAAGACATATGCAGGTCAACGTATGGAATATTTACATGTCACTAAAATTGATTTATATTGTTTATGATTGATTTTAAATTATTTTACTTTTTAAGATGGTTAATTCCAATTCCTTTTCTTAGGTTATGATGGTTTCCTTGCCTAAAAAGTAATAAAGGTCATAAAGTGTAGACGATTTTATAGTTTGAAAGTGAGTCTTATATAAGATCCGTATTGTTAAACAGGATGCTGAACGAGCTGCTTTTCGAAGATCAAATTCAACTGGAGGTAGAGGACCAGGCAGGCCTCCATTAACGGACATCCCTCTAGAAGAACTCTTCGGTACTGATGATGATGTAAGTTTTGATTTTGATTAGTTTCTTTTCACTGTAGCTTTTTGAAGTAGGTTTATTTATTTAATTAATAAAAATGAAAGGTTAGATATTGTGCCAGGTCCCTTTATGGCAAAATTGAAATCCATAACCATCAAATAAATTATTATGACTCAGAGTAAAATAAACAAAACAAAATTACTGTCAGGAATAATTAACAAATAAAAAAATTGATCTTCACTTTCATCATTAAAAGCTCACTTTTTAATGAAATACAATTTATGCTTAGGACATGTTTACAACACAAATGAAATCACTTTAAAACTTCAAAATTGATAGAACAGTAATTGTAGATTATATCAAATTGGTTGTGTGCTTTGTCAATGATTAATCTCTTTTTAGTAAATATTTGTTTTTATTTTTACTATTTGGAGTGTACTGTGTATAATATATAAATTAAAGTTTAAAAAATGGCGGAGTTGCCAGTTGATAGAAATGAATTTGAAAATATTATTGTTGGGGATGATGTTTTACAAATTTGTATGGTCCGTAGGTAAAACCAAGGACCTTTATAATTTTACGAGCTTGTATATATATATAGGAAAATTATACCGGTAACAAAAAAAAGACCTTGTTGTATTATTTAAAGTGTAAAAACTTTCGAATTGAAACAATTTAAAAAAATAATGTGTGGGGTATCAAATAAAACTAGAAGTTATTCTGGTTACGAATATTTATTTCATTTGTTGAAAAAATGAATATGTTGGCGCTAGATCAAATTTAAAGTGTCAGATACCACATCCCCCTGCCCTCTAACTTGAATACACGGCGTGATTTACAAATCATTAATAAAAAGAGAAATTCGTAATTGAAATTAAATTGTAAACGAAATCATATATTATAGTTTTTTATATGACGAATACAACTTAATTTAACCACACAATGAGAAATGCGTAGCGTGTAAGTTATAAAAACAGTTTTTGTGAGATGTGAGACGAACAATTCAATAGCCATTAAAATATGGATTGCATTTTCATTGATTTCTCTTTATTAGACTATGTAGGTAAAACCAAGGTTACTTATAATTTCTCGTGTTTGTCTTTATAATTTAAACTGTCCCTTAAAAGACTTCGATTTTATAAAAATAATTGTCTATATGCTGACAGATCAAAGTAGTTTGGTTTTAGTACACGCTTGATCCTTTTATTTTATTATTGAGTATTATATGTAATATTCAATAGAAAGTGTAATGTGTGAATTATAATATAATTAGCAAACAATTTTAAATGTTATATTGATGAAATAAAAACAGATGGTATAATTATTGTAGTAAAATTGAATTTTGATTCATTTCAGTAATTTTTTTTTAGTGTTTTCTAAGAACGTAAATGTAAAAATAATTTAAAATCTCAAAAATATATATCCAAAAGGTCATACATAAAAATGTTCAGCCAAAAATGATTTGTTTTTAATACTGTATGAGCTAAACATAAGTTTTTTCACTATCTGTAAACAATTGAATGAAACACAATTTTTTACAAAAAAATCACTTTATTTCTGCAACACAAATATAAGATGAAGTTTCAATGACTTTTAGTCATCATCAGCTGCTACAGGCACACAAACTTTATTGACAGTGGACCATGACTGGCAAAGCTAAAGCCTCACCTTTTTTTTTCCTCAATGCCTTTACGGCAGGCTCGGATATAATCCATGTAGCCCAATTTTTCACTTATTATTCGTCGATCACTGTCTTATTAATGATGAAAAATAAATTTATTTTATCCACTCTGTTATATACACACACGTATTAATACAACACAAAATGTTTTGATATATTTCTTGTGGTTGTTTAAAAAAAAAATTTTTTTTCTACACTAAACACAATGTTATTTACATTACATATATATATATATAATACAGTACTGGACTACAATTAAGTAAAACACAGGGTAGGGCGTGTCAATTACCTCAGTCGTGCGGAAACTTCCACTGCCCGTGAATCAATACAAAATACGTCATTCATGCAATGCGGAAGATCGCGTGAAAATTGAAGGCTCTAAAGTGGCAAATTGTTATAAAAAAAATTCGGAGTCTGGATTTTCGTGATCCGAATTTTGAGAGTCTACTGTATTAACTAAGGCAAGACCCATCCTTAGGTATATTATATTCATTATTTCTTCCCTTGACTTCTTATTGTTTTTATGAGGTTAATTAATTTTATAGCCATAAATTATATACTATCAAAATTAGATTATTTTATGATTTAGACTGTGCTATAGAATTGTGCACTATACATGCAACACCTCCATACCCATCCCCTCTATCATTCCTATATATGTTGTAATTGTTGTCACTTAGTGTATCTTTACTTGTTAACCAAGTTTCCTGAAATAGTGCAATATGTATTTTATTTTTAATTCAGATATTTAAAATTTCTGACCATTTAACTTTTATAGATCTACAGTTCCATTGTATAGTATTTAACTTGTCTACATTATTCATTGTTATTTGATATTAGTTTTGTGTATGAAATTTACTGTTTATTCCTGTGCTGGTAGTTGGACTAGCACTATGCTTATTATCTAAGTTAATTTCAAATAATTTGTTAGAAAAATCTGCTAAAATTAAGTCAATTTTTTTTGTTATCACTTTTTCTTCTGCAATTCTTTTTCTTAATTCCTTAACTTCATTTCTCAAAATGTTTTTTGTTTGGTCTTTACTAATCACTAACTGGTTAGAAAGTTGTGTTTACATTTGGTTGAAAATTTATGTGGCTTACGTTTGAACTGTGGGTCTTCAAATTCTGCTTTATTGTATTGTTATCGTACATCCTAGGTCTAAATGTTTTTTGTTTTCTATAATTATCTTTGTTTATATCTGGTATATTTTGTGATATTTCATTTTGACTAAATGTTTCACTGTTATCTTCCGGACATGAAAATCTATTGCTAACAATTGGTGATACTTATGCTACAGTTTTGTCTGCGATTAAACAGACTTGAAAATTCTTTTCTGTTATTAGTGTTTAAGTGCCTGTGAATACATTTTGTACTTGGTGTGAACTATACATTTTTTATTTATGCCTGTGATAGGTGGAAAAAAATCGACTTGGTGTAATAAAGTGTCCTTAAATAGGCTAATTTGCTCCATTATATTTGTATGTCTAAAAAATTCAGGACATACATTTGTATTTCTGCTGTGGTTACCCTGACAGTTAATACATTTTTTATCTGTGTTACATTCCCCGGAATGAAAATTTTCACCACAGTCCCTACATAATCTATCTTTTGGGTATGTTGCACTGGCAACATGACCATATGTAAAACATGTGTAACATTGTTTCACAGGAATGATATAAGGTTCAACCATCATACGTACATAATTTAAAGTTATATATGTGGGCAATTTATCATATTCGAAACTGATTAGCAAAATGTGTATCTACTAATTCATTTTTTATTAAAAAAAAAAAAAAAAATTATGCTCTTATTATTGGAAAAGGACTGACACTGTCATTTAATATTTCTTGCTCTGAGACCTCCGTTTCAATATACACCACTCCTGTGCATTCAATTCTGTTAGAGGGTGTAAACATATAAATTGGGTGAATTTACTAAACTGTTTGCAGCCAAGTGACTTTTACATGTTTATAGTTAAGTTTATTTCTGATCTATTTATGTAATCAATATTTAGATAATGATTTTTCTATACAGAAGAGATTAATTTTATTTTCGATTATCACTTCAAATGGGTCTTTATTTAATTCAATTATATATCCGATTATTTTTGTAAAACTTTTTTGTTTAGTGGTGGAGTATTTTCAGTACTTAATTTATTTTTTAATGGATCTTCATCGTTATTGCCTAACTGAGATTCTAAATTTAAATTGTCTCTTTTATGTTTTAACTCGTCGTCGGTAGGGGCTGAGGCTGAACTTGAACTCATTGATACAGATCTAGCCCTTGATTATAAAGAAAACGAAAATAAAATGTACTATTTAAACTTTACAAAGTACCAGAAAAAACTCAAAAAAGGAATTTTAATGTGAATTACTATTAAGTAGAACAACACAAAAGAGTCTGGTGTCTACATAGTCAAAACTTGTCTATGCAGGTTAAGACAATATAATTTACTTACGATACTTGAACAAACCTCAAGGGATAACGTTTTAAACTCAACTCATTGAGTGTTCTACACTGAATGGCAAAAAGCATCATTGTTATAGCAAGAGGAAGCAGTCTGACCACGCCTCCAAGTCCAATGCCATCACAATACAATGCAACAGATTAATATAAAGTAACATATGAAGAGGTAAGGGGGGAAATGTACTTTGTCCATGTTACATAATTTTGAGTTATTTAGATTTTTCATTTAAAAATGCTATGGTTACCACCCTAATAATATTATTGTTGCAGAAAAAAATTCTTAAAATAAAAAAAATAAAAGTTAATTTAACTTGCATAACCTTCTTAATATTAAAGGTTTTTCCAATAATTTTTGTTTCCCTATTTAAGTACCAAACTACCGAGGGAAAATATACTTTGTCCCTTGGTTTCTCTTGTTTTCTTACATTTTTCTTTGTACATTCTGTGCATCTTTTTAACTCTTCAGAAAGGTATAACTTCTTAGTATTGTTCTCAGTGCTATTGTGGCTGAATCTGCCCCTGAAAGATTTGATGTGGTTACAAACACTTTCTACTTGATAAGGCTTAAGTTTATGGGGGCGATTTTTGTGACTGGCCTGTCTGGTAAAACACTGTGTGTTTTTAGTGACTTTTGGATTGTATCAAGCCACCTTTTAGTTAAGCCGTATAATGCTATAAAAGATTTCTTACATACTTGTACCTAAGTCAGAGCTTACTCTTAGGTTTCTATTTGCAAAAGTGCAGTCGTGAGAGTTTGGATTGTCACCACCTTCCCTAGACCTACGCCTAACTACAGGTAAAACAGTTATTAGGCCTGAAATATATAAAGCTTATGTGTTCCATGGGTCTTTATTTACTGCTACAATTTCATTGAAATAGTTTATTATACCTCTTTGCTCCTTTTCCGGTATAGTATCAAAGCACTTGAACCGCTTACATAAGCATATTTCGCCAAGTTCAAACAACTGTGCTGTAAATTGTTTGGCAGTATTTCTCATTCTACCATAAGACTTCCTTTTCTTAGGTTTAGTAGATTAATTTAAGAATTCCTCATCTCCTGCAATATCAGTATTCATTGTTTTTCAGCCACACAAAACAACTCCAACACTAATTAACTGTAATAAACACCACTAATACACTGCAATTAATCTGTTGAAACTAAACATAACCTCAAAAGCAATGCTCAAATGCTAACAAGCAACAGCAGGGCAAAGCACATTTTTCACCAGTCGTTTGGACAAAGTACATTCTTCCCAATACCACCAAAATAAAAACCTGTAAAATATAGTGGAAGGAGTACGTGTTTTTCCCCTGGCGGTTTTAACATTGTGGAACAATAGTATTTAAGGCACAAAAATTCACTGTTTTCTCTAAATGACTAAAACATGGACAAAGTACATTTTCCCTCTTACCTCTTCATATGGAAATCAAGTAAAGTGATTTTTTTTGTGGAAAACTGTGTTTCATTCATTTGTTTATTGAAGTTTCCACAAGTGTAGCTCATTACATTTGAGGATTCACTGTCTTATGTTTAAATAATACCAACAATAGGTTCATTTATTTACTTACCGTCACATAACATTTTACATGATATAAAAAATAGTTAAAAAAAAAAAATGGTGATATTGTCAACAAAACAAAAATGGCTTAAAACGAACTTGTACTAAGCACAAAACCTTAAACATCTATATTAACACAATTTTAAATTCCCTTAACACTGTAACAAAAACTCTCTTGCACATTTCTTAAAATATCTAATACATTTCTTCAAGGTACAGAGGAAATTTATTGAAAAATTTTTTACCCATATAATCAGTAGTTTTTCCACTATATTTAGGCGATCTTGGACAACTGGAAGTTAGTTCTGTACCTGGTTTTAACATGTAATAGGCATTGTCAAAGTGACGGAAGTGTCTACAGTTTAATATCCTTATTTAATAATATAATTCCAAAATATAAAAAGGGGAGCAGAAAGAAGTTTTGTGATTATAGGCCCTTAGCCATATTTACAGTGTTCTGCAAAATATATTGAAAAAAAATTCTTAAAGCTAACAAACTATTTAAACAAGTATAGACTATTATCTATTATCCAGTTTGGCTAGCAAAAAAGGAAATCTACCACAAATGGCATAATTAATATTATTGACTTTGTAACAGAAGTCTTGGATAAACATAAAAAGGTAGCAAGCATATTCCTAGACCTCTCCAAACCCTTCGATTGTGTCAATCGTAACTTATTGCTGAAGAAGTTATGCAATTGTGGTGTAAGAGTTCTTCCATTAAAATGAATGGATTTATTTGTGTCCAATAGGGCACAGTGCATCCAAGTTGGAAACAGACTATCGGGAAAGGTTCAGATTAGTTATGGAATCCTCCAGTAATACTGTTTCTTATATATATATATATATAAACTGTCATCCCGTATTGAAGCTGATGGGTTAATTTTGTGGGTGACAGAACACTTTATTTCAAATCAGATTCCATATAATATCGAGAAATACAATCCTAATACCTCAAATCAACATTTTTCTAAAAATAACCTTCAGATAAAACAAAACTTTTGTATTTTAACTTAAATACGAAAGATAACAACAGTGGGTTCTTATGTGTGCTCTGGTTGAGAAATTAAATGAAGAAGTGGACTCAGCAAAGTTCCTCTGTTTGCTTATCAATTAACTTGGAAGGAACACAAACGGCATATGTAGAAAATTGAGTTCAAACATACATTTGATGAGGTCAGTGAAATCATTTGACGCTGTTAGTACTCTGGGTATGACCTACTCCGGTCTAATTTTTCCTTATTTAAACAATGTGAGATGAGTATTCATGTTACGACAAAGAGTTGTGAGGCTTGTAACTGGCCTAACACAAATGGAATCTTGTAAACATACTTTAAGTGAGCTGTTAATATTGACTTCCCCAAGTATTTATATTTTTGAAGTAATTATGTACTACAAATTTAAATATATGCCTACTGCCGAAAGACAAATGCATGGTTATAACATTAGGAAAAGAAATTACCACCAACAGAGGCCATACAGACTTGAAAATGTTAGCTGCCGAGGCCTAATACGATACTCTTGCCTGGAGTGCCACGATTACCAAATTATTTTTCCATTATTATTTTTGCATCTACCTATGTAAAATAATATAAGGCAATAGTATTTACTAATTTTATTTACATTTATGCATATATAGTTTCGAGACCAATCGGACCAAAATGCAATTTTTCGGCTTTAATTTTAATCGTAGTATAACGTTTAGGTCCGATCGGACCGAGGCAATTTTCGTGTAAAAAAAAAAATCTAAACGGGCTATTTCATTTCTTTATGTTGGCAAAGCACACTATTTTATTTGTCTAATACTTATTTTATAAATACATATTTTCATTTTACAACTGTATTCTGTGTGAATTATTCAATACTAAACCAAAATGTTTTTGTAAAATTTTTAATCGGTCCGATCGTGCCGACAAAAAAGTGAAAATATCCACCTACTTTATTATTATGTTGAGTAACCATGGTAACGGTTATTAAAGTATACAATATACTACGTCTAACACACGTCTTTACCCAATCCAGAGAATACCAAAATTGGCCGATAGGTTGCTGCACTATCCAACTGTGAGCCATAAAACAAAACATTACGTCAGTGACTTTATCGGTCCGATCATGCCGAAACGCTGCATGTACATTCACCTTAGTTTCGGTCCGCTCGGACCGATATGACAGCTAACGTGTTAAAAGGATCAAAAGCTGCCAAGTCAAGCTGGTGTTATCCTTATGAATAAACTCCCCAACAAATTAATACAAATTCAGAATAAAAAGTCTGAGAAAGTTATTACCTTCTGGATCCTTTTATTCGGTGGAGGAGTTTCTCAGCCACGGCTGGGGAAATGGAAATAACTAAGAACACCATGATATAAAATGTTGTTGCATCTATTCTGGAGTTTGGAAGGTGTTTTTGATATGTGTATTGTGTGTTTGTTTGAAGCTGACAGTATTTTATAATGTAAGATTTTTGATGTAAATTGGTTGAGTGGTTGTATGGATGTGACTTGTGATATGTGGGGTGTTTGTTTCAGGTGTGAGTGATCTTGAGTGTAACTGTGTTGCAATTTGTTATTTTAAATTTAATATCTTATGTAAACACATTTTATATACAACCACTAGAATGAGCCTTGTTGTGCAAATTGTATTATTAGAAACAAAAGAATATCAATTCTTACTTTACATGAACTAATTTTATTCAAATAAAAACATGCAACAGATATATTTTTTTCTGTATTTTAAAAATTTGCACCTCACCGAAGGAAAATGCTCTATTGCAGGTTTAATGCAGAACTGTGTAAAATCACCACCAGTTTAAAAATATAAATACAGATTATATGGTCACATTATAGGATAAAGGGAAAACTGGGATTTATTATCCAAAATAATTTCTCACGGTTCATTTGTGTTTTTGTATGAAATTTACAGTATTTTATTTAACTTAAGATGTACACACTATACACAAAATTGAGATGATATAAAACTAAACTAAATTTATTTATAGAGTTCAGTCATTTGCAAATGAAACTTTTTTCCTAGATAAACGATGAAACATAACCTCAAAGTGGATCTGTGTTTTTGTAAATGATTCAACGGTGTAATTCCTTCTGGTAGATTCATAACATGAGCACAGATTACTCCTTTTTATATTTCATCGTTTATCGGTGAAGAGTGATTTAAAGATGTACATCTTTTCGTATTATCAGTGTTGGCGATTGATGGAAACGATGAAAAGGATGAAAAGGAATGATGATGTGGATGATGATGATTGACGTTTTAAGTCATGGTGCGATTTTACTTTTTCTGGGGTCCTTTCTTTTGTCCTTGGGGGGCGGGTTTACTGCCTCCCTTTTCGGCTCCCTTATCTGAAATCAAAATATTTTGTTAGTGGAAACGATACGATATATTTGGTATACAATTAATGATATGCTGAGATGTTGTAATGTAAAATTCTTCGTACCTGCTAATTTACCAATCTCGGTCAGCATTAATATAACGTAAACACGAATGTTGGCAAATGTTAATGACATAAAATACATAATAGTTTTATAAGGAATAATATATTTTCTAATGTTTTATATGAATGTCATGAAAAAGGTGTAACATTCCAGGGTAAGATAGTGAACTGCCGTAGGGTTAAAGAATAAAAAAAAAAAATTTTTTACACAAAAGATGAAATTATTTATGAATATGAAATTAAAACAGTCTAATAATAGACAATTGTTTCCTATTTGTTTGATTAGACTGACATTAGATAAGAATCGACCTTTATTAAAGTATAAAGCAACAATTTGTAATGGCATAACTGACCTATTCAAATATAAGAAGATAAACCTAGGTCTGTCTTGGATATGTACAACGTTAGATTTGGTTTTATGTTTTTAGTTTAACACAAACAATTTGTAGTTTCTGTATAATTCTGATATAAATTTTGTTTTTCATTTTATCAGTAATTGTAACTAACTAAGCAATATTTTATTATATAAATAATTTATGAGTTTTCTGATAATTCTATAAAAATTATTCCCTAAATATTTAGTACACATTCTCATAATCATAATTCTAGTCTTTTATTTAATTTGGTTGTGCAGACCTCATAACATGGTTGTGAATGATGAAGCACTATGTTCATTTCTTTTATAGTTTTATATAGTTAAGTTATATACTTCTTAACGATGAAAGAATGTTTATGTATAATTTGATTATTTCTTGTCTACGTTGTTAAATATTTGGAATTGCTTGAGAATGCTTTAAACATTTCTAATGTATGCTATTTGTTAGAAGCTAGAAGCATTATGGGATCTTTTTATATTGAGTATGGGTCCTGGAGAGAATCTAACTATATCTACACCTTCTTTCATGTAGTCTTAGGTTGGGTCCTTCTTTTTCATCTTTCCTATCTGGTCTATTTTAACCAAATCTCGTTATATTCTAACCCTGATGCTATTCAGGGGTGTTTATTTTATGTTGTTTTCTTCCTTCTTTTTATAAGTAGATGATGACCGAGAAGTTTTTCGTTTTCAAACAACAATGGGGGAAAACCGCTAGAAACTAGAAATGAGTAACAGTAGAAAGAAATTGTTTTAATGATGCTATTTATTAATGGAAGAGAGTAAGATAAAGATTTGGTGGTATTGATCGTGTTTATTTTATGCAAAATTAGAACTATGTATTAGACAAGGACAGAGATAGTTACCTGCTCCACCTGCTGGCTTGTTGGGGTTGCCTTGGGGGGCACCTTTGTCCTTTCCCTTTTCCATTCTGTAAATAATAATAAATATCCATTCAAATAAACAATCCTATTTTTTATTTGTTTTTAAAAAGATTAATGGTTTGTGACACTAACGAAACAGTACTGGTTATATGATTTTTCCTAACAGCTGTTTTCAATTTATTTTATAATATTGAGGTTATGTTTGTGACATTATGAATGTAGTTTGACTACTTTTATGAGGCTACTATTTTTGTAGTTAAATTTATGTGAATAATCCCATAAGAATAAATCTTTGTATTCATTTAAATCTATATCTTTTAACTACTGAAACTACCAAATTGTGAACCAGAACTCAACATTTTTGTCTTATTAAATGTATTGTAGACATTTTCATATAGAGAGTACTAACTAATTTAAAACAAAATTTATTGCCCTTTAATTGTTGTTTTTGTTACAAGTTAGTTATATGAATACTACATTTCCTTGAGAAGTCAGGGTTTTAAATTATATTTTTGACAATAACTTCACTATTTTTCATCGTAATTTTTATCTAATTTACTCATAACGAATTGTTTGTTTTGTAAGTTAAATGAGATCTGAGATATTTGTAAAACATAATTCCTTGGTAATTGAATAGAAACTTTTCGTACAAGTTGGTACACAAAAGTTTTCCCATGAGTTTTATAGTTTTAGAATCTCCAAAAAAATGAATAATAAACAGCCCAACAATACATTCTGTGAGATTTTTCAAAGTTTGTAGTTTAGGCTAATGATAAAAAAACATTTTTAAAGAAACCAAGTGTTTCTTCATTATTCTTAATTTGTAGGATTTTAAGAATTGGAAGCCATGTTGAATTGTTTATTTATTGAACATTCCAAAATTTTAGAGTTGGGAAGGTTTTTGTCTGTTCTAGAAAATTACCAACTGTTTTTATTGGTATCTCATTTATCTTGAGTTACAATATAAATTTATATGTCATCAGGTTTACAGTTAAAAATGCAATAAATTTTGTTCTTTTATATTTATAGTAAAACACTGTATTCAAGAAATTGAAACATTTTTTTCAACACCATATAATTTCGACTCAATATGTCAATTCGTTATTTAGATATAATATTTTTAAAGGGGAAAACAGATCGGCCCTTTCTGCACAAACTGTTTTAAAGGGGAAAACAGCATTTCTGCACAAATCGTGCACTTTTTAATTGTTTGACCATACGAACTAACCCAAAAATTATCATCACTTCCCTGTAATTTTGTCTATAACAGTTATGACAACTCAAGTCGACAGTTTGTTACAAATGAAGCATTAAATATACTTTGATTTATCTATAAACCAAACTATACATTTATCAGTGACAATAAATAACATTTTATATCAATAACCAAATAAATTATTACCTATTATTTATATTGAGATTATCTACAATTAGGTCAACAATCGATATCTTTACAAATATATAATATATTTTCTTACAATGTTATATCTAAAAGAAATATCACGCAACACATTCGTTATTTAAGTTTGGGGAAAACTTATGTTATTTTATAATTTTTATTTAGAATTATGGAAATTGTAGAACCGTATAAATACTATTAGGTAATTCTTATATAGTATTAAATAATTTTACTATATTATAATTGAATACCAAGTGAATGCTGTTAGATTATTCAAAAGCTAGGAGTTTTTATTATATGTTGTTTTCTTCGTTTTTTAATTTTTTTTTTATAAGGCGATTATGACCCAGAAATTTTTTACCTTTTATCAACAAGGAATATTATATATATATATATATATATATATTATATATTATATATTTATAATCGGTAAAATAATATATTTTTTACAGAACATTGAATTATAACTTTTTTTTTTTTGTAATTATAATGGCCTTAAAAGGTATAAAGAAAAACCTATGACTGTTTCTATAAAATTTAAAATAAAGAATAATTTAGTATGTACTGTTTTAAGTTAGAAAAATAATAATTAATAATAAAAGATAAAAATATGTATCAGAAATTTAAATCATAATATTATATGTACAAATTATTTATTTGAATTATTAAAATATATGTATGTTTGATTAAAACAAGAATTATTCCTTCAACTTACAAGACATACTACATACTATTATTTATTCAAAATTCTAATTACCTGAAGTCCTTGGATGTAGGTTCACTAAACAGTGTCACAAAACAACGACTTATTGAATGACGGTTAATCGTTCCTATAGCTCCTTTTATACTCATTACCTGTCCACACAACTTCTTAGCTAACATAATCTCTATATATACCAACCTTATCTATTTATAAATCAATTGAAAACTAATATAAATTGTTTACATTTAGGTTGGTAACATTGTAATAGGCCTAGTGTTGCATCAGTATAGAGGCCTACATATCTAATCTTAGTAGCAAACTATTGGTAAAAAGAACCGGTGTGTTTGTTTTTTTTTAGTTTATGAGTCATGCATCTGTAAATAGATTGTTCTAGTTTGAAAGAGAGAAAAAAGGAGTAAAAGAACAAAAACTAAAACGTGTGCCATTTCATCATATTTACCTAAATTTCATTAGTGATTTCGTAATAGTTAATTTTAGGTTAGGCGCCGTAAAGTGCGTAATCTGTAGATATGAACTGGTTATTTCTAGATTAAATTTGTAGATAAAAGAAATATTGTTGGAGGTTAATTTGAAATAAACGCAATGGATTTATGTATCTATTCTTTATATTTTGTTTAACGTTTGATTTGATCCATATTTTTATTAATAAAACAAGTTGATGGAGCAGGCCAGTCCCATTATACAATGTAATACATGCAGGTTCTCTAATCCAATCCCCAGAAGTTGGTTTTTTGGTCATTCTAGGAAATGTTAAATAGTATTGGTAGATCCAGGCATCTTATCCTGTAGTGTACGTTTGTTTAAAATAGTTGTTACATAGGTTTTTTGAACCTCGTAATTGTGTATATCACTATTTTTTAACATTAGCTAGGCCCTACCCTTGTGATGTGTATATATTAAGAAGTTTCCACTTCATTGTCTTGACTCTAATGGACCTCGAAGCTGTACAAATATTAGTAACACCCCACCTCTCTACGATGACAAATTGCGAAATTATTGTGAATAATATAATTTTGAAGACTGACTTTACAAAACAATTATTATTTCTTATAGTTATGAGATCCGATAGAGATGAGTCAACAGATTGAGTGTACCAATTGGAGGTTTCTTCGCATAAGTAGAGCTTCGAGGCTCGCCCTACAAACAATAGATTTGTGTAGACTGATTTGAATTAAATTTAGTGTGTAGGTTTATTTTGGCTGAGTCCAAACTTTTTCCCTGTTTTTTTAATAATTTAAAATATGAAGCTTATAAGACCAAAATAGAAAATTTAGTTTAAAAAAATGCTGTAATGGATTTCATCAAATTTTCCTAAAATGTAACTTATAAAAAATGTTTTGCTTGCTTCCACAAAAATGCTTGATTAAAGAGTTATCGGTAAAAAACACCTGTACAGCTATTGTAAAACGGTTGATATCTTAAAATCAGGTTTATAAAGTTTGGCGTCATTTAAACTCTATTACATCAATATGCTTTACATCAAATATATTGTGGTACAATATATTACATCAATATACAACAATATTACATTAATATGCTTACACATTGGACGAGTTAATATTTATAAAATTGTAACATTTATTTTAAAGAAGTATAATATTGCCCCAATATATGTAATCTTTATTTAAATCAATTTTATAAATATTTTTGTCATTTTATCCAACTTTCTTTTCATACTTAGGTTAAATTAAGAGTAATTCTTTGATCAAATTGTATAAAAACGATTTAAATATGGTATGAAATGTTACTGATGTTTAGTTATAACAAATTTGGTTGTTTATTACACAGGAAGTGTAACTGTTAAGATGTGGCTTTTCCGTTTTGTTTTTTTTTATATCTGGTAAAGCTGGCTGCCACATTAGTTATGAGTCTACAGTATAAATATATATACTTTACTTACAAACGTCGGGGCATTGTTCCTTGAGTAAAACAAAGCAAAGTTTTCTGGACTTTTCTGTCCGTTCAAAAGTTTTTACTACAAAATTTGTTTTTTTAAAAAAACAACTACGGAATTAAACCAAATTTGGGTGCATTGTTGATATTGTTAGTTTCAGTTAGTATGTTAAGTTTCATTATTGTAACTTCAAAATGGCGGTCATTACAAATTTTTAAATCGAAATAACTCTTAAATTATCTTAATAAAAAATGTATAAGAACAACTTTTTTTAGTAAATTTTATAACAAATTCATATTTTATTTTGTTTTTAAAGTGGGTTAAAAAATAATTGAGATTTTTAATTTCTTGTCCGGCCGTGTATAGTCATGTCCTATTCAGAATAGGTTAGAACAACAATAGAATGAATAAATGAAGTTGTTTTTTAGGTATAAATTTTAATTGGAGTTGTTTTCACATTTGTTTATTAACAGTAACGGTTGTAACTGATATTCTAGCAGTTTTACAAAATGTTTTTTTTATGAAAGTAAAAATAAATGAGGATTGAATTAGTTACTTATTGATAGTAGGAATTCAATAAATCAGATGTTATTACTACAAATAATTGATCAGCTGATTAATCTGCAGTCAATTCTCAACAATAAAAATTTGATTTTGTATAAAATTTACTACAAAAAGTTGTAATTTTTTTTAAAAGTAGGTTTTAGAGTTATTTTGATTTAAAAACGTGTAATGACCGAAGTTACAATAGTGAAAATTAATGTACGAACTGAAACTAACAATAGCAACAATACTGCACCCAAATTTGATTCAATTCCGTAGAGAAGTTTTTTTTAAACAAATTTTTGAGTGAAAAAAATCATATGGACAGACAAATGGTGAACGAAACGAGGTAGACTCCCTGGTTGTGTTAAGTTTTTGGTTTCCTTTTACATAAGGAACAATACCCCGAAGTTTCTAAAGAGAGTTCGGAAACATCCTGTATATATATATTACATATTTTGTAAATCATTTTTATCTTCGCTAGAAAAGTTATGAATAAAATGAGTACATTTCCCAGATTTGTTAATCTCACGTTTATTGACACGTTTCGGATATACTCCATTCTCAAAACACTTAATAGTATTCCCTTATTAGTAAAATAAGTATTACATATATACAGATTGTAAAACAGTCTTGGAATGGTTAAATAACTTTTAAACTTGGAAAGGAAGAACTTTAGAAATGTTTTTGTAATAGGTAAATTCACATCCACCCCAAAATATGTTTTTTGGGGGCAACTCGAAATGATCAAATGTAAAGCTTCATTGAGTTTTACCTCATTTTAAAGGTCTTGTTTAGTAGAAAAAAAAACCTGCAAACTAGAGATCGCTGTCTTACTGCAATTTTAAATGGTGGTTGTTCAAATATTAAAAAAAAAAAAAAAAAAAAAAAAAAAAATTCAATGTAATTCAGAATCTATCCTAAGGAAAGTAATAACAAGGTAAAATTATTGACAGTCAAAACTTTACTGTTAGTTTTTTTAAGTTTGAATAGAAAGTTGAATTACTCTAAAATATTAATTTTAACCTAAAAATTTATATATTATGAGCTAAAATATTCCAAGATTAAAACCACACACTGTTTATAACAGACATTGTTCTTAGTAATTTTTTGTGAAAACAGCCGTTTTTTGTTATTTTCATTTGAAAAGATGTAATGCAGAATTGAAACAAAATATTTGTTCTATATTAAATGTCTTGGGTATTTTAAACAATTACCAAGATTGCTTTTTTTCTGTTTTTTTGTGGATAACTAATTATCCTTTAAGCTAGAGAAAACAAATTTTTTTTTAATGTTTGTTGTTAAAAAAGGACAATATTTGTCTCTTGTAAATAGTTTGTAAAATTAACAGTTTTTGAGATGTTTGACGTTAAAAAGTTTAAATAGCCTCCATTTTGAAATTAGTAAAATAAATTTGTTGATTATTTTTCTCAAATTGGGTCTTTATAACACTAAGTACAATGAAAAATTTCAAGTCCATATCATTTTTTATCGTTAAAAAGATACAATAATTTTTGTTTAAAACACGAATAGGCGGCTAGATAGAAAACTAAAACACTTATATACAGGGTGTCACAAAAACCTTAGCACACTCTACAGGATCGGATTCTACATATCCAAATAAATGAAAGTTGTTCAGTAATTTTCTTTTTCAAATTTGTCTTAGTTTAGTCCCAATCTGCCATTTTGATTTTTATAAAAACTCAATGTAAGTCCAGAAATAGATAGATATTGAGTTCAAATTTGGTATAAACATTTGTATGTTACGATTTACAAGTGTACCGAGCACAAATACTTAATTTTTATAATTTTCAAAATGGTGGTGGTTTAAAACTTTTAACGATGATTATCTCTAAAACCGTTAACTTTTAACAAAACTTTAAATTTAACTTTAAATTTTGAAAATTAAAAATATAAAGGGTTTTTGTTTTTGTACACTTGTAAATAGTAACTTACAAAATGCTTATATGAAATTGAACTTGAAATCTTATCTATTTCTGAACTTAAAGAGAGTCGTTGTAAAAATGAAAATGGCAGATTGCGACTAAACGAATTCGAAAAAAGTTACTGAACATTTTTCATTCATTTGTATATGCAAAATTCGATCCTGAATACCGCACTAAAATTTTGCATGACACCCTGTGTATATATATTTATATTATAAATCAAACTTCTTTTAAGTTGAAAAAAAAAGATAATATTGTTTTATTAAAAAAATTTTAAATCTGTTATTTTAGTTGGGGGGGGGGGGGACAACATAATGAATTTTAATTTGTGTATTTTTTCCTTATTTGTTATTAACTTGAAAAAGAATTATCATTCAGTAGGTGTTACCATTTCAAAATTGTTTTCAGTTGTACCAAGAATTCCAATTATCGAAAGAAAGACAAAATTTTCATTTATACTGAAAGTTAAATTCATTTATTTTTTTGGAATAAAATACTCATGATTATAATATTTTGAAAACATACTTACGTATCTGTAGTCAGTTGATGTTTAGTTAAGCCTGTAGGTCAACTCACTGACAAAGGTTTAAATATCCAAAGTTCAAATTTCATTGTAAATAAGATGACATCAGAGTATTTAGAATCTATACGTGAAGTTAGAATGTGTTAAGTAGTGACTACGTAGTTTTCTGTTAGACATATTCTGTTAAAAAATATTTCATCATAAAAATAAAGCTGTCAATAAAATGGAAAAAGAGCTTCCTATGTCATGTTATGAAGCCTGATGACTCGGGTGTTCACTATAATGAACATGGGCTGGGCAATCCCGAGAGTTCTACCTGGATCTACACTTTTTTTTCACGTAGTCTTCCATATTTCTATCAGGCCTCTCTTGTTCTCTTACTATTAGAGTATTCGAGAGCTAGGTGTGTTTAATTTTCTTGTTGTTTAAGCGTCCTCTTGGGCATCTCGTGTTGCTCAGTAATTGTCAATAAAGCAATTCTAAAGTTAAGTGCCTGTAATCACTTGGGATATAAAAACTATGCAGAAAACACTTGAGTACATTAACTGTTTTATAGAATAAATTTATGGATATAAATAATACGACTTGAAATTCTCACAAATACTACATTTATGCATAAATAAACGTACTATTTGTGAAAATTTGTGTTCCAATTTTTATTCTATCGAGTATACCATCTCACAAGTCAAGCTCAATATTTACAATATGAGTTTTGTCTACCTAAAACTCTTAAGAGTTATAAGAAATTTGTGTAATAATAAAACATGGCAATGTAGTTCAAGAATACAGGCTAATTGCGTAAATGGAATAGCACAGGTAGGCCAGCAACACCTGCAAATTAAGGTGAACAGGTTTAACTATCTCTCATACATAGTCTGTAAAATTCTTCCGACCAAGGTGAGTTGTGAACTTCAAATACCGCCGCCCACAGTTTGGAGAATTATGAGAAAAGGGCTTACAATGATTCCTTGTAAGCTTCAACTATTACAAAATGCAAGGGATTATGACAAAGTTAAACGTTTTGTAAGAGAGTTTAGTGAAGATGTTTTTTGAACTATTCTTTTTTGGTGATGAGACAATTATCTATACTAGTGGAAAAGTCAACAAGGACGGTGTATGTGTTTGGGGAATTGAAAATCTGAGTTGAGAGAGATTCTCCTAAGCTGAAAGGTTTTTGTGTTGTGTCAGTTACAAAGGTGGCCCATTCATTTTTCAAGAAAATATGGTCAAAAGAGTAGCTTACTTGGATATGTTGAGTAAGGGGATGATGTCTCAACAAAATGAAGATAGTGACTACTTGATTGAGTTCAAAATGGGGTGTCACCACACTGGCTTAGTCGTATGATAGATTACCTGGATGAAAATCTTCGCAACGATAGATTGGTTGCACAGTTGATGAAAACATGTCACTATAGCATTGGCTTCCTCGAAGCCCCAATCTTAACCCCCTTGTGATTTCTTTTTATGGGGATTTTTAAAGTTTAAAGTGTTTGTTTCTCTTCTGCCCTCAATCTTCTTGGAGTTAAAGCAATAGATAAGAGCAGGAGTATGAAGTGTTGATGTGGACACTCTTGAAAGAGTTTGGGTAGAACTCGATTATTGCAATGACATGTGCGGCCCACATTGAACATCTATAATATGTTAAAGAAAAATTTTAAATGTGCTCTTTCCAGCTGTGCAAATCCTGTTAATTATATCTAAGATGTTCCAGGCAGCTAAAAGTGTATACTTCTTGTTTAATAATCCTGTAGTCATTTTTATTTTAAATAGTGTTGTCAATGTCACAGCAATAAATATGAAATAGCGTAAAATACTGGTTAAGTAAAAATGTCCTCTCTTAAAATTCTGAAATATGTTTTAAATGAGTGGTATTTACTGTTTTGTAATCAATATAATTCCTGTAAATAACAGAATAATAATTGATTTAGGATAAATATTGAGAACAAAGACTATAGTCAGTAATAAAACACTGTATTCAGTCTGTAAAATTGAGTTGCCAGGAGTGTATTATGTTTGATAAGTTTCAGTGAAATTATTTCACCCGTTTCTGAAGTAAATCGATTAAAATACCTTGAACTGGTTTCGAGACATTCAAGTCATGTCATCCATGATTAATTTTTTAATGGATAATTATTTGGAGATTATAACAAATGTTTATGTTTTAGTAGGCTTTGTTTTCGTGTATCTCATAAAGTTATGTAGTGTTTCTGTTTAATTTATAATTTAATTTCAAAGTTGAAGGATTACCAACAATATTTATGGTAGTTTTTTTGTGGCATTAGGGGTGTGTCCGTTTTTGTATTATTTCTTTACTTACCATTGATAATTAGATAGTATAAAACTCGAACACAAGATCTCACAAAAATTATGTTTACTTATCAAACGCGTTTCAACGACAAAGTTGCCATCCTCAATGATACATGAGCTACAATACCAAAACTATAACTTCAGTTATATAAGAGTTATAGTTTAGATATTGTAGCTCATGTTATCACTGAGGATGGCAACTTTGTCGTTGAAACACGTTTGATAAGTAAATGTAATTTTTGTGAGATCTTGTGTTCGAGTTTTATTCTATCTAATATCATCTCACAAGTCAAGCTCAAAATTTATTTATTGATAACTAGCTGAACATGCTGCTGGAATTCACCATGCCCAATATTCCGTATACAGAATGATTTTAAAAGAATGGGGCCACTCCATATTATCCGAACCATGTTCACCTATAAAGTGACCTCCGCCTTATTTCCTACCTCTAGACTTTTACCTTTGGGGACAAGTTAAAGGAACTCTTTTCAGCAACATATTATCAATCAATCTGTTAGTTTATTTCCTTATAAATACGCTTTACATTCATAAAATTAAGGAAATCACCCCCCACATGGTCGTGTGCTTGTACTTGGAATGGTTCCTCTTGAATGCAAGCAGGAAAGTTTGATCAAGAAGACATTTTATGTTTTGCATCCTGTTTAACATGATCGTGGACATTATCTAAGAGGTTAACTTATAGTGAGTATAAGCATGGCAATTCTGAGATAGCCTAGCTGGATTTGCACTTTTCTTCATATAGTCGTGGATTAAATCCATCTTTTACATCTTTCCTATCAGGTTTTTCTTGACCAACTGTTCTTTCTTCCGACCCTGTCACTATTCAAGGGCTAGACGTCTTTATTTTATGTTCTTTTTTTTTCTAAAGTGATGATAACTGAGACGTTTTTGCTTTTAAACGACAAGTAAAAATTTTAAATGATGGTGAGACAGATTGTCGATGACCATGACCTCTAAGGTAAATTAATATACAATAAACGTGTAATATCTTGGAAATGTTATGAAGACTTTTAGAGCATTCTGTATTTTATTTAATTATTAACAGTTAAGTAATACAATGATTTTGTCTATTGTCATTGATATAAGTATGTATTACCTAGTACTTCTTATCAGTTTTTATATATCATCGATTGGGAAAGAAATAGCAGTCACAAAGTCATGCAAGGATAATTACAAATGATAAGGGTTATCTTTTGGAAAAGATAATAGAGTTCTGTGTCAATCATAGATAACCTAACTTGGTCACTTGTGAAATAGTGTTTGTTAATAAAATTGTTTTATTTCAAGCTGAGGTTATTGCTACAGAACTTTGTGATTCTTAATTGGTGATATCGATGCACAAAATGGTGTACTTTCACGCAGTCAAGCTCCTCTGATAATATTTAACTTTCAAAGAAGGCTGATTTAGGAATGTCTTATTGTGGTAAATGATCTAGCAATAAAGTCATCTTGAAGTAATTACTCGGTGGAAGTAATTGATGGCTAAAATATGATATTTTTGTAATATTGAGAAGGAGATGACAATATTATCAAACAAGTTATGACATCTTGGAATTGATGTGTCGAGAGTGATGGTAAAATTGAAAATGAGGTTTAACAACAAATAAATAAAGCTAACAGAGTGGATAAATAAAAATTTTAGAATATAAACAAAGGCAAAAATTACAAATCTATGCTGAGACCTATTATTAGATACACAGCCGAACAAGACTAGAAACTTCAAAATACCTAATGGAGACAACAGAGATGAAAGTGTTTCTCAGGAAAACTCCCAATAGAACGAAGTGGGGTTTTAAAAACATACCAGACAGAGAAAATTGTTGACTGGGTTAGCAAACGGAAAGATGAATGGAATGACTATATAAACTAGGATTGGCAACACTAGAATGGTAAAAATTGCTCAAGACAATTCACCTATTGGTAGACGCTGTATAGGGAGACCCTAAAGACTAAGTAGATCCTAAATAAGGCACCAATGACGAAGAACAATGAAGAAAGAAAACAAGTATTTTATACGTATAACTTACAAGGCCAAACAACGAAAATAGTATTTTATATAATGATTTCCTAGGATCGCTGTTGTATAATAAATTGCCAAGTAAGGCTGGTGTTATTTTTGTAAGCAAAGTCCCCCAAAAAATTAAAACAAATTCAGGACAAAAAAAAGCCTTTAAAAACAGTCTGAGGGAGTTACGACTTTCTGAATCCTTTTATTCCGCTGGGGGGGGGGTGTTCCTCAGCCATAATTGGCAGGTAGAATGACACAATTCTCAATAGGGACAGACATGTTGTTGTGGCTTTTGTTGACACTTGCAATACAATATATTTAATCAATGGCAGTGGACAGAAATGTATAAACTGGAGTGTTGTAGTGTTCAAGTATTTATTTGTTTATATTATAATAAATTGTTTGTTATACTGCCTATATCTTGGTACAAAATTGTTCATTGTTTTGATTGTAATGATTTATAACATATTATTGTGAAGATTTTAAATGGGTTTATATAAGTATAATTGTTAAGTGTCTTGTAATGTATGACTTGTTGTATGCAATTTTATTGTCTCCCACAGTAAAAAATAAATGAAATGAAACATTAATCATGAATATATTATAAAATAGATTCAGAACGAATTTAGTTTATCGTACAAAATTGTTTCTACTTTCACTCACAGATTTAATATCGAATAGTTTAAAACTTTGTATTATAATATAATTTACAATAAAAATGTACAATGTACATTTTCTATTTTAGTACTTTAATTCATACAATATAGTTCAAACAGAACTAAATTTCAGATGTAGATAGACCTCTAACTGTAACACGATGGTCGATGAAACTTTTTCACTTGAAGTCTTCTATTCTGGAATATTATTTTATTCTACCAAAATAATTTTTATAAATTGTGTATTTTTTAATTCACTGTAAACAAATGCTTATTTTTTCTATATAACAGTTTTCTCGTGTAAATAAATTTGTGCTATATGCTGTAAAACATGGAATATGTTTTTTTTTTTTTTTTACGTGTTAATCTTCCCTTCACTGACAAATGTTAATAATTACAAAATATTAATACGATGGCGTAGAACTATTCCTTAGAATGTTCTGAACAACATGATGTTACCCACTACTTCTCATTAGTTTTAGCTTGTATTAGGAAAACAGTTGACCCAACAGGGTGATGTGATCAGCTGTTGTAGGGTTAAGGTTGTGCTGCTGATAACCTAGTGGAAATTGGTTGTAAAGACTATCTGAGGAATGTGTTTGAGTTGTGAACTGATAAGGCCAGTCTTTCTATTAAGGAGAGATTACAGCTTAGACGAACGAACGGAAAAGGTTCATACTGTTTTTCAAGCATAAAATAATTATCTCTCACTCCGCAAGTAGTGAGGAAAGGTCTGCTGACTTGACACTACACAGTCAGACTTAAATGGTACATAAACATTGCACAAACTTTCTAACTTGCCCATCCTAAAAATTAAATAAAAACTGACCAACATTATTCATCACCCAAAATGTTAGATCGGTAGTTGCCAATCAAAAATTGAAAATGAACCGTAGATGCTCTCTTCAAACAAAATGTAATTAAATAAAGGTGTAAACTTGTTTCGCTTGTGGCATAAACACGTTCTTTCGAGCTTTTATGACGGCAGTCAAGGTTCATTTCTATTTTTCCAATTATTTTTAGTTGGTATTTTACACATGAATTTTGATAATTATTATACACAAATCACTAAAATTTGAATGAAATAGGTAGAGCCGATTTTGAAAAAAATCTGTCTCATGGCGATTTTTGTAGGTTTTTTTACTGATAACTCATGAACTGGCATTTTTAGAGAGATGACAACCAATAATTTGTGTGGTTAGAGGCAAAATTCTATCAAAACAATGGGGCCAATTTTTAGAAAATCGTATTTTTTTTTTTGTTTTCTTCTTATACCTCCTAAATTTTGAAATATCAAAAATTAAAAAACCTCCTGTATATGTCACATCAAATTTGATTGAAATTGGTCCATAGCTCTGCATATATGATAGATGTATAGACATCATTCCAAAACACTTTTTTTTTTTAAATCGGGGAACCACAAAAAACTTGAAATAAATTTTTTACCCATTGCATAACTTTCTCTTAACTACGTATATGAAAATATAAAAATAACAAAGAAATACATATCCTGTCATGTCAGCAAATCAGCTGCTCGCCCAGTATTTACATTAGTAATTGTAAACTTATTAGCTGTTTCGATGATTAAGAACGAGGAAACTACAAAACTTTTTACATTAATTGATATTTAAATCTAGAGATCATTTTGGCTTGAACCTAAGATAAACTCTAATCTCTTTCTAATTGTTTACATTGCTTCCTAATTCACCGAGAGCTACTGACTTTATTGCTAATTCATATTTAACGCCTTCTGATGTTTGTCTTATGAATGTAATGTTTAACCTTAAAACTGCCTATCAGTCATTTTATGGGGGTTATATCATCTTAAACTATGCACAGATTGAAAGCATTTGTGATAACAGTGTAGTTTGCGTACATCATTGAATTGTGCGACCTTTGGCTAAAAATTAAAAAACTTTGAATGTCCAAGAATCACTTTATTCAAGTCAGTAGATATAGTATGTTCTGGACATAGTGAAAATACTTGAATGACTTGTAGGTTGAAATTGCCTGTAATGACGATTTTGAGTAGGTTATTATACAGATCTTCGTGGTCAACAGATCGTCACAAAACTGTAGAGCCGTATATAGTCCCAGTAGTTCAGTTTACATGCTTGATGATAATATAACGATTGTTAATACCAAATTACATTCTCCATATTTTATTTGACTATATAAAATAATGTCAATTTATTTATTATACTTGTTGCTCTGATAAATTATTTTAAATTGTATAGCAAGTGTCCAATGTGTATTATAATTCTAATAAATTTTAAAACAATAAAATCAATAATAAACATTTACATTACTAAAAAGAACAACAGCTGGATAAAGCGAGACCATCATACTAAAAACACCGTGACTACACACCTCATTCACACCATTGGGCTCCGGTAATCCAACATAAAGAGTTGTCGAAGACCTACTTTTAAAGCCATTGTGGTCTTAAGATACAGTGCGAGTTTTTAATCAACAAAACTCCTGCTTGTGAGGACAAATTCTTAGACTTGACAAATCTGCTTTGTCTTAGTCTTAGGTCACTTCCATCCCTGGTGTTAAATTTAAAATAACAAATTGTTGAAAGATATACATACAGAGAAGTGTGTGTACTCATCTTCATGAAAGCACCTTTACGAGATTCCATTCTTTTAAATCCTCTGACACGTTTTACAACATTTTCTTATATTTTGGATAACCTTTGCATGTTTTGAATTGAAGAGTTCCCCACAATAAAAGTCTATAGTTTAGATGCGGGTAAATGAGCCGATAATAGACTTTCCTGCTGAGGCTTTTATAAGATTTTAAGTTTATTAGTATAAATGCTAGTAATCTGCTTATCCCAAGTTAATTTATTGTCAATAACCAAACCTAATAACTTTACTGATTGCGCCTTCTCAATATGATTCATTAACATGAGGGGTGGTCTAGAAATTTTACGTTTTTTAGTCTCATCAAACTACTTTTTTTTTTTTACAATTAACGCATAAATTATTTTCAACAAAGCAATGATTTGTAATAATACACTTTATGAACATCATAGACGTCGTAAGTTTCTATAAAGAATATAACAATAGTTTATTTATTAGTAATAGTTATTTAGAGCGTGTTAAAGTGTTCCTTCCCAAACCTCCACTTCGTCCAGTTTATTGCATATTACAAACAAAGCCTATTTGAAGTTGAACATGTGTTGTCATTGAAATATTTAGTTAAAAGTTACAAAACATATTGTTTATGGTGTTGGCTTAGCTAGCGTCTGTGTGAGACAGCTGTTATCTGTTATGCAACAACTATATTGGTTCACCACTATATTTGTAGACATTGGTTGCAGTATAAACGTATCACGTAACCAATACTACTATATGATTTTAAAAAAAAAATATAGTAGAACAGGTTTCATAACTATTTAAGAAATAAAGAAAAAACAGGATTTGAGATGGTTGGTGGGGGGGGGGGGAGTCGAGACATATGGTAACACCTAATTTACTTTGATCAATATATGTAATCTTAAGTCATTTTGTTTAAACTCTTTGAAAAGGGTTTGTATTTTCCCAACAGTATATAGAGTATCATACAAGTTGATGGAACAAAATAATTCAAGGAGACACCTTTTCTGGAAAAAAAAAGTTTTAAATCAAATTTGTTTCGTTATAAGGGACAAAAAAATTACATTGGTTTTCGTGGACATCTCTAAGATCACATTTTTTTGATCAACTAAAGATGGACGACATTAAGATATCTAAAACTGTAAGAGATACAACAAACTTTAAATTAGGAACCTTCTCTATTTGGAGGGGGGGGGTAGGAAATATCAAAAATTTGAAAATACATCAACATTTTTCAATATGGCAGTCAATTTCATTTTTGACGGATACCGCAATACCATATTATGGTGGATAGAACACGTAGTTTTAAGACGTTTTTGTTTTTTTAAATTATTTCTTGATAAACCCAACCGTTTAGAATCTACGACTTATGGAAGATTGGTAATTTTTAGTGGGTGTTTTTAATATTTTTTAATTTTAAATTTGTGATAAATATAATTTCCTTCAGCATATAAAGCTGTTTGAATATTAAAATTTGTAGACGACTATTTTATTAAATTATTTCACTTCTCTGTCCTAACCTAAAACAGTTGATTGGGGTTCATTGGACCCGAATCCGTAATTTTGAATATGACATGTAAAAGTGAAGATCGTATCAAATAATTTAATTATACACTTCTACACATTCAAAAAGTCTGCCTGCCTTATATTAAGTAGGCAATTATATTTTTACTCAAAATTTAAGATAAAAGTAATTAAAAAACCCCCACTAAAATTACCAATCTTCCATAGGCCGTAAATTCTAAACGGTTGTGTTTATCAAAAAATACCCAAGAATCAAAGAGTCTTAGAATTACATGTTCTGAATATATGTCTATTTCTTCAGTTTTTTCAAGATGAAGTATACATAAATATACAAAATGATTTGGAACTGCACAACAATCTCTCAGAAAAAAGTTCTTATAATAGGTCCAAAAACGCTTCAGTAGGGAGTTACAGTTAGCGAAAGATTTCACCCGAATTCCGATCCACCCATAATATGCAACCATATTGAATTTCACTGGGCATAAATTACGATGCAAATTTGTGGTTGTATACGATTTGTGACCTGAAAAATTGTAAAAATAGTCCCAGAACCATATCTCTTGTAGTTTTGAGAAAATTATTGCATAATCCAAAAAAAAATGTAGTCAAAATACACATTTTTATTTATGTTTGATGTACAATAACTTTGTGTTAAATTGGGAATTAACTGATCAATATTTTTTATTACATTTATAAAAAATTTAATTCTGTGTTAATTGATATAAATAAACTCAGTAAAAAACAAATACGTGTTCAAGAAATTTTTTTGAAACAAATAATTTTTGAATTCCAATAATTTTTATCTCCAATTTTGTTTTATTTTTTTATTTTAGGCTTTATGGATCAAATAAGGCTATTTAAAAAAGTTCCTATTTTATTGGATTTATTCACATCAATTAACTCTGAATTGAATTTTTTGAATTGTGTTTTCTGAATACTTTTTTGGGATTTTACAATAATTTTCTCAGAAACTACAAGCGGTGCGGTTCTGGGACCTATTTTTTACAATTTTTCAGGTCACAAATCGTATACGACCACAAATTTGCATCGTAAAATATGCCCAGTGAAATTCAATATGGCAGCATGTGGTGGATCAGAAGTTCGGATAAAATCTTTTGCTAGCCGTAACTCGCTAACAAAGCATTTTTTGGAACTATGTTTATATGAACTTTTTATCTTATTTCTAGCTGTAAAATCATTTCCCAAGAGATTGTCGTGTAGTTCTGAATCACCCTGTATAAAAGTACCAAACTCTTTTGTCCACAAATTAGACAATTGTAAATACTTTTAGCGTTTGTCACAAAATTTAGGAATTATGTAATCATCTATCTATCAGGAAACTAGAAATGTAGTTACAAAACATAATAGTGAGGATTTACTGCATTAAAAGTTATGCATACAATTAATGACACAAAATTACTCAACACCTAATTAGAAATGAGAATTAAATTTGTTTTAATTTTCACCTTATATATTTAAGTCTATATGTGGAATTTTTCAATCACTGCGGAAGTAAGTTTTGCAAATAAATAATTGTTATTAATTCATTTTTAAAATAACTTCTTAGTTCTGTGTCATTAATTCTAGAAGACGTAGAAAAGTTTTTCAACAAGTCAGAAAAAAAAACTACCGCAAAAGTGTAATTAATTACTGAACTCGACACCATAAAAACATAGTGTTGCTATTTAAAAAAATGAAATTGGCGTTGAATTTTCAAATTTTTGTAAGAAATTCCTTAATCCCATAAAAAACGTATTTGGAGATTATTTCTATCTGGACCAGGAAGATTATTGATTTGGTGTGTAAGTACAGGGTAATTTATTAAGGTGATATAAATTTGTAGTAGTAATTTACTATTGAGTTAATTAGTAATCTCATCAAAGCTGGCTTTGGATGCAGTGTGGATTTGTTGTACTAGAAGTGCCCAGATATGATTGTTAACTAATCCAAACCCACATGGAAAATTTAGACTCGTGGTGCACTATCATGTCACACTATTTTATATTACCTTCAATTAAAGTTATAATATCCATACCAGTTGTTATTGTATTATACTCAGACTAATTTTAATGACATTTTTATTTTTCCAGAACCAAAAATTAAACAGAATTCAGAGAAGAGGGGCAATGTTTGCTTTAACAGCAATCACTTCACATCTAGGTGCGGAACTACCCTCCAAGCTGCCTAAACTTTGGGAGTCGATGATTATATGTCTGATAGAAAAGCTAGATATTAATAGTTTTGGTAAGTATTACATTGTATCATGAGGCTGAGTAAGTATCATGATTGCCCATTATCTTTATTTTATTTTTATCTGTTGAATTATGAAGCATGTTTTTTTTTTTTTTTAAGTAAGGTCGGGTTTGAAATATAAACAAAACTTTATTATTATTAGTAAAATCTATTTTTATTTACCTATTTTCCTACATTGTTCCCTTCTACTTGAATACATTTTTAATTCCATCTTTGAAAAATTCTGCCGCCTGCGATTAAACCAGTCACACTATTTTATATTACTCATCATAGTAAAAGCTCTGCGATGCAAGCCAGAGTTTGATGTAGAAAGAGAAAATAATCACTATGAGCTAGATCAGGGCTTTAGGTGAAAGATTTCCTATTGAAATTGTTTCAATTCACTCATTGTGAGTTTAGGCGTGTATTGTTAGGAATTGTCATTCAAAAACTAAATTCCCCGTGCCAGCATCCCACGTCGTTTGTTTTGTACAGCTCTTCTAAGATTTCTTAACATTTTGCAATACGAATTGGCTGTCACAGTAGTACATCAATCACAAAATTCGTAACTATGAGGTTCTTTACTGAACATTATTAAGTAAACTTCTTCGGTATCAATGATAACGCGACATTGCATCGACTGCTACTTTGTACGATGTTCAAATATGAAACCCAGGTTTCATCTCCCGTAAGCAATGTGATCAAATAAATCATCACTTTTATTTTGGTAATGCTGTCCCTGCAGAAAGACGTTTCTACTTGTGGTTAACATCTTTAGCACCCATCTTGTACACAATTTGTTTCAGTTTCTATAATCAAGTCATCCATGATCAATGATGGCCTACTGCTACATTCTTCGTTGTGAATGTTCATTTGCACTTATGAACTTAAACGCTACCACTTTCTTTTGCGTCACTCATACTCAGCCTGAAATAGTCATAATTTTTTGAAAATAGTCGCTTTGTGACTGCAATACAAAAATTTAGCTAATTACATCAAATCACAGTAATCTAACATATTATCTTCTTTTTTTTTTTACTAATTAAGTTATACAAATTAATTTGTTTTACATATTTTTTTATATAATTTAATTTAGTTGTATTGTTGCTCCAGTATTTTGATAGCAGATGTTTGAGATGACCTCTTTTTATTTTATCTTAATTATACTTCCTGAAGCAGTATAAATTATCAAAAGTAAAAATTTATGTATCATTAGACAGATTCAAAATATTTGAATCTCAAAGTTAGTTTATTCAATGAATTTTTTTTTAAATTAATATTTTACAAATTTTAAATAATTTTGTAAAATATAAATGAACAATTGAGAAATAATTTTTGAAAAGAAATCTTTTTAAGTTTGAAGGAAATAACCGGTTAAAATAGAATTCTAAATTAATTTACATGCGACAAGGTTTGAAAATTCAGAACTAAACAGATCTAAAGCAAATGCTCAAGAGGACATGGTTTAGTTAAAACAATAGGTTAAACAAATTAATTTAAATAATTATTAACTTGTAAAATCATTTAGAATCTCAACTGCAAACATAGCTAATATTAATTTTTAATTTGTTGATTTTAACGCTAATACCTTGTTTACCACCAAGTATTGAAAATATAATAAAATTCCAAGTGAAAAATATACGACCTAGACTGGGAATTGAACCTAGGTAGAGCAGTGGCGTGTGAAGCTAAAGGTCCTGGGTTTGATTCCCAGTCTAGGTCGTATAGTTTTCACTTTAATTTTTATTATATAGCTAATATATATATATTTGGATATTTCACTGGTCTTTTAGGCAATTAAAACAAACCGGTAATAGAAACGAAAATGGCAAGCTTTGCTTTACTCAAAGGATTTTATTTTTTGGGGAAGTAATTTTTCTTTTTTTTATCAAATTAAAAAAACACCATGAATTTTTAAACAGAACAATTTAAAATTGTTCATTTTATAAACGAAACTCTTTCACCATTATTTTTGTACGTGATTCACAACAGCTGATGATCGGCGGACTAATTCAAGCAGGATCTTACTTTTTAGAAAGGACTGCTTCTGACAGTAGAGAGACAGATATGATTGACCTTCCTTTTTACAGATAACATTTTGAGGACTACTACAGATAGGTAATCTGTTTCACCAAACTGCTTTACTAGGAAGAATATTGTATCTCACCTTTTAGCTGTTTTAAAATAAACTATTGTTGCGAACAGCTGACTATTGATTCATGTAAACGTGCTAAGCTAAGGCCTCATCTGTTTGGGGCCAAATACAAACTGTACTTGACTTTAAAACATGTCTTGTAGTTTTCATTTAGTAAGTATTAAATAAGTCTGCAAATGGTCGTTAAAGCTCATCACTTCTAAGGTAATAGTTTATCTTTGTGTGTGTGTGTGTTTTTAATAATACAGTGTATTACTGAAGTTGTTTGATTGTTGGTAGACCCTTCAACACTCATGAGTAATGACAGCGCCGCTGAGGATCTTGTCTCGTGTCTTCAAGTACTTGAGGTTACAAGTCCTGCTGTACATCCTACGCTTTTACCAAAGGTAGATTTAAGTTGTTTTTTTTCTTTTCTTACATTAATACTTTAAAAACAAAGAAGTCTTCTATTATTCTTAAGTTTGTTTTTTAATACAAAATTTGAAAATGTTTCCCTTTCTATCTTTGAAATTTGTGAATATGGTATTTAATAAACAAAATGTCTGATTGATTCTAAATTCAGAAGAAAAAAGCTCTAATGCACCTTTTTTAAAGAAAAAAAGAGCAACATGTTGTAGGTCAACTTATAAAAGACTGCTCTAAGTTTCAATTAATAGGTGCTAAAATTATAAAAATAAACTTAAAGAAAAGTATTTAACTTTAATGAGAACAGTTCCAAATATATGAAAAGGAAAAAAAAAATTCTCAGTCTTAGATCAAATTAAAAATTATACATAATTATTATTATCATTATCAAGGTGGCTATCAGTTCTCTTGACTCTATTTACTTTAGTCTATATTGTCCAGTAACTCATTTCTATGTCCCTCAATAAAGCTTTATTGTGGAATTTTTCATTATTTCCTTTAATATGGAACTCCATCAAGCACCGACTGCTATCACACAAAATTATATATAGGATTTATCGTGAAATTATAAGGGTATTTAGTTTTACCTACAGACCGTAATTAAGAGACATGAATGAAAATGCAATCCATCTTATTATTGAAACAATAATTATACAGTAGACTCTCATAAATCCGGACTATTGTGGCGGACAGCCGGTCCGGATTCCGAAAAATCCGGATTTCCCGGAGTCGGAAATAAGTCGGCCGCAGGGCCGATAAGAGTGGTGATAAGCCGCACATGTAATCGCTACCGGCCCATGCCGATACCTAACGATACTTGTTACACTCTAACACATTAACTAATGGTACTGTTACTGTAATGTACATAATACAGTACTGGTCTGCAATTAAGTAAAACACAGGGTAGGGCGTGTCAATTACCTCAGCCGCATGGAAACTTCCATTGCCCGTAAATCATTACAAAATACGTCATTCATGCAATGCGGAAGATCACGTGAAAATTGAAGGCTCTAAAGGCTCAAATTGTTATAAAAAAAATTTTATTGTCCGGTCCGGATTTTCGTGATCCGAATTTATGAGAGTCTACTGTAATTAATTTTCAAATGTTACCAAAATTTCCTTATATTACAAGAAATAAATATTTTATATTTTCAGGTTCTGTCAGTACTACAACACTTATTGCTATGCCTAAGCCATCCTTATCGTGCAGTACGACATCTCGCGTCACGTTGTGTTGCTGTGTTAGCAACTCTCGATTCTGTCACTGTGATGACAGCTGTTGTTGAAAAAGTATTGCCTTTACTTGGTGCAAGTGATACAGTAACTCGTCGCCAGGGTGCAGCAGAATGTTTAGCTTGTATCACAGACAAACTACAGTTCGATGTTATACCATATATTGTACTGCTTATTGTTCCATTATTAGGTAAGGTTCAAAAAGTTTACCTCTGATTATGTTTGCATTGATAATTATTTTATTAATTAAAGCATGAGCGTGGAGTTTTTCCCTTTTGATATTGTGAGAGAGTTTGTATTCGTGACTGAGTAAATTTTAAATGATTTTAATGAAACTTGGTTACAACACTCTACAAATACGATCGACGCTTCTCAGGCATTGACTTGTACCCTTCTGTCAACACGGTTGATGTCTATGATGTCAATGTGGATTTGTTTTATAAGCTGGAAACAGCTCGTCAATTGTGACAATTGTAGTATGTTTTGTGTTAAAAATGACAGCTAGTCTCATGCTTTTCACATTACTATGCTTTGAAACAGATGGTTTCCTACGGCAGTTTTTCTTTGCTGTTTACAGCTGATGATGTTTGTATTCATGTTTACAAGTTATAGAGTTGTTGGTTTTCGTAAGTTATAGTGTTTATTAAAACTATTTCTTTCAAAAATACATTATACTCACCATAGTCCGACACGCTCGGTAATCCGATGTGCCTGTCAGTTGGTTAGAAATTCTTTTCCTTCCATGTTGTAATGTGAAATGAAGTTTAAGGCGGAACCCATTCATTGTGTTTTGAGATCCTCGGAAAGAATTTCAGGTTTATCGCTGAGTACAGTTGATTTAACACTTTTTTTCATTATAAATGTTCTTCCATTAGTAAACAAACAAACCCACTGATGTACACCACCTACACTCATTGTTTGAGCGTATATAGTACACAGTTTACGATGGATAAAATTTTTGACATTTGAAATCTATCAGAACACACATTTCACATTTTCAATGGTTTTATATTGTAACAAGTTTTCTATTCATTTTGAAAGGATATTATGAGCAAACGAATTGCCACATGACTTTCCTACTAGCGCAGCTGGGACGCATATTGAATGACCGAACATGTCACCACAAGAGCAGTGCTGCTACCACTCTACTTTGTTGAACGAAAACGAAGGAAAGGCGCTCATGTTTTCCCTTGTCAAAATTACATATGTGATTTAAAATTAGTTGTCATAAGTTATTCATAATCAACTGTAGCATTTTTAATTTATTTAATTGTTATTTACATAAATTATTCTATTATTACATTCAATCATATCTACAAATAATGAAGTTATTATTAAAAATATAATTTTGGAACACTGGTCTTCCAACAAAATGTAATTTTTGTTAAATTATGAGATCCAGAATGGTTGAATCAATGATATGAGCATTGGGAGTAGAGGCTCCTCCTCAAATGTGCTTATTCGAGGGCTAAGACACTGATTTGAGCAAAACGAGAGGAGGATTTAAAAACAAAACAAAACTTCTACTAAACCCGTTAGAGCCTAGTTGATATCAAGAAAGTAGAAATATATACATTTATTATTAGGTTCAGAAAGCCTATGTAACAACTGTTTTAATCAAACACCCTACTGGGTAAGTCTCCTAAATCTACCAATACAATTTAACATTTCCTAAATGGCTTAAGAGACCAACTTTTGTGCATTAAATTTTGCTTGTATTACATGAATGGGTTGGGTAAGTACTGTAGACTAAAAATAAAATATAAAAATTACCCCTTATGAAACTTTATCTTAACTGCATTTAAAACATAGTCGATTATTTTAAACTTAAAATAGTTATGTATTGATGTTCCCAGGGCGAATGAGTGATCAAGACACGTCAGTTAGACTAGCAGCGACACATTGCTTTGCAACTTTAATACAGTTGATGCCTTTGGACGGTGGTGTACCTAACCCTCCTACATTGACACAACAGTTAGCCGTTCAGAAAGCACGTGATAAAGAGTTCCTGGAACAATTGTTCAACCCTAAAACTATACCTGATTACAAAGTACCAGTAGCAATCAAAGCCACGTTGAGATCATACCAGCAGGTGAGAGCGATGTTTATAATTTGGAGCAGTTTTGACAATGAATTGCCATTTTAAAATTATATAATTTCTAATAGTTTTTAATCTCATAATGACACTTACACAGGGAACTAGTTCACCCAACTACTTTCCCCACGAAACACTGCCAACACATACACTAGCCCGCCACATCAGTTCCCCGGCCTTAAAATGGTTTGCTTCGGCAAATCCAACTTAGAAACTTCCGCATTGATTAGCTTGCTTTTGATTGGCCGAACAACTTTCATGTTAGACAACAGAGCCGTGAAAAAATGCGAATACAAAACGATTGTGCTCCGTCAACTACCTATGTACCAATCACAGCCCAGCTCAGCTCTGCTTGGTTCGCACAACTCCGATCGAATACAATGGACAGCTCTTTGTTTAGGACTCAACTAGTCCTAGCCAAGTTAGCTACAAGCTACGAGAGCTGATCATCACTTGTGTTAGGAAAAAATCAAACAGCTCCCATTTCAAATTGTCCAGTAGGCTTTATGTGTTTGTGGCAGTATGTGGAAACAGGTGTTGTCATGAAAAAATAAAATAACATAACTCAACATGCCACATTGTTTGGTTCTAAATGGCCCTTCTCAGCTTCTTCTCCTTAATGTGTTGCAGCAGACTGCAGAGTTGTTTACCTCATTCCAAAAATCATTAGGAGTACACTTTTTTCTGTCGAAAAAAAAATACTTGTGATGAGTTTACTTGCAGAAAATGTTTGCCAGCATTTTAGTGATTTTCGCAGTGATTTAGTATTGGCCCCACTCCATTGACTCATATTTTGTCTCCACGTCGATATGCGACACCCAAGTCCTTATCACCTGTCATAATATGACTGAGGAAATCATCATCATTTTTATCGTAGTGCAAAAGAAGTTAGCACCCATCGTCTTGGTTTTGTGCTTATCAGTGAGAAGTTTAGGCACTCTGTGTGTTACCCGAAAGAAAAGGTCATATAATTTTAAACACCGGTTTTCTCTAATTTTCTCATTCACCTTTTCAACAAATTCACTTGTCACAACAGGTGGTAGTCTTCTTCTTTCACCGTCATGGATGTTAGTCCATCTATCTCTAAACAAACAACACCATTTTCTGACAGCACTTTCATTCATAATATTTTCTCCATACACTGCACACAGTTCGGGTTAAACGTCTACTGCTGTACAGTTCTTTGCCTACAGAAAACGTATAGTAATTTCACAATCAGCGGGATTTTCATTTTGAACAACAGTATTCACGCGAAAACAGGTTTCATGACCTTTTTTATTTTTATTCTGTTGTTGTTGACAAAAAAATTTGCATATCAAGAGTCATAGTGCAAGATATATATTATATAAAAAGTTATTTTCTCTACATTAAATTTTGTAAATTACAACTATAAATAAGTGAGACATTATACAAATAATATAATAGTAGGCTACAGTAATATAAATAGTGTATGAAAGCCTGAAGCGTGTTTGTGTCCAAACTAGCAACCGTCCCAAGTAACACATCCGAATTTACCTTGTATGGTTGTGGAAATTTATTTATTATTAAACTGCCACACATTATCAATACACTCAGTTTAACTAGTCATTGTCAACAACATAATAAATAATTCATATAATACAAACAAAAACCCTAAAAAAATTAATACAAATAATATAGGACAATAAGTACAAATTTAATCGCTGGACAAGCGACAACATCACCAAACTGAATAATAGCCACAAGATCCTTCTCCAAATCAAAACTATAAACCAACAATAAATATAACTTGATCTACCACTTGTGACTGAGAAAAAAGAGTTCGACACCAAGAGGTATCGATGGCCTTCTGGTCTTGAACAATTTTAAGTTGTTGTGGGAGTTTGTAACTCCTGCTTAAGACGGCAGTTTTTAAAATGTTTCAAGTCTGTGCTGCCTAAGCCGTAAGTCACGTTTCTGCCTGGTATTGTAATTCTGTACATTTCGATTTCTTTATGAAGTACACTTGAGTTTTAGGTAACAAATTGTTTGAAAGATATACATACAGGGGAATGTGTGTATACCTAACTCCTTGAAAGTGCCTTTGCAGGATTCCAGTTTTTGTAGCCACCTACTAGCCTCTTATAAATATTCTTTGCACTTTTTGAGCAGACGAATTTCCCCTCTAGGTAAACTCCGTAGTTAAGATGTAGGTAAATTAGCCTTCCCACTAACACTGCTTGTTTCTTGCTACACAGCTGTGTAAAGGTCACACCTCTACTCTAACTGCCTTTCCGAACAGCCCTCATATTTTTAAATTGATAAACATTGAAAACAACTCAAAATTTGTAGATTTCACTTCAGCATGTAATGCTACCGATTTTAAATGTATTGTGACATGATTTTTCTGCAATTGATACTGGCTACTTCTCAATACAGGTATTGAGTATAACTTATAAAGAAAACGCACATCTAATAAATACATATCTGTATATTTCAAATTCTCTATTAGTCGTCATTTTTTGACATTCCTGATTCAGTTTACTTGCCTCAACCTCTTCACAGCCTATTTTGGCAACTTACCTTGCAGTACTTTTCAACCCCAAAGTGTGAATAAATTGTATTTAATCACATTTTGAACGTGAGCAAATTTTAAGAAGATACATCTTTTATGTCTGATTTTTTTTTTGTCCGATAACTCACGGACGGGCAATTTTGGAGAGACAGCAACCAAGTTGTTTTGTTTAGATTCTTAAAGGCTAAACAAGGATTAAACAAGTTTGATCAAAATTGTCGATTTTGAGATCAAAGTTTTATATATTGGTTTTTATAGCAGTTACTCCCAAATTTTGAGTTCAAAAAAGTGACAAAAATGCATCGTGATATGACCAAAATATGCCACTGTACCAAATTCCATTAAAATCGGTCCACACGTTTGGACTGTAGAGCACTGCACAGATGACAGACAGACATTCCAAAACCTTTTTCTTTTTTTTTCTGGGGACCTCAAAACGCATATATCCACACAAAAGCTCAACATTGTTTTTTGATCTTTCACTATATTACGGTTTATGTGATAAAATAACGTTAAACAAAATATTTTTTATCTTTAATAGATACCGAATAATAACGAGTTACATTTCTTAACTTCATAATGTAGATACTGTTACATTAGAGACCAACAGATAATAATTCACACGACCAAACTTTGGAATCCTGTTTATCTAAGACTATCTACAGGATGTGATGAAATTTGATCTACAGGGTGTTCATATCTTCATTTATCTTGGAACCGTCAATTCGGCCATTTTTACTCCCCTTTTAATCGTTTTTTAAATTTTTTTTATTTCATAGAAAATAGTAATAATAGTATGCAAAACACAACTTGTTATATATCATTTTTTTCTATGATGTATTTAATATTTATGACATACTTCCTTTATATAAGATAATTTAGAAAAGGAAAAAAAATTCAAGGATTGTTCATTCATGTGATTTAGGTTAAGAGTGCCTTAGTGTTATTAAAATAAGTGTTTTCTTAGGGTCTCTTCCTAAATAATCATTATCAATTCCTCGAGAAAATAGCTGTAACTAATCTTTTCCCTAACGTAACAGCTTAATTCCTGAGGTCAAAACAACTCATTATGATGGAGCTCACAGTACCCTTTGAAACTAACATCCCTCAGCAACATCTCTACAAAATGAATTTTTGATTTGGAAGCGGTTGCTCGATTGAAATGTTTGCCTACGCAGTTGAAGTTGGAGCATGTGGTCTACCATCAAAAAGCATGTACGATTCACTGAAGAGACTGGCTTTGGATAGAAGAAAAATAAATAGAATTTTTAAAACATACGTCTAAAGAAGCTGTATGCATCATACCTCCTATGGGTTTGAAGAAGAGACCAGTGGTAGGTTGGTGAGAGGAACGTTGTGGCCACATAAAGACAAATTAACCCTCCATGCCCGGTCGTCAGGTCGTTGCCAACCTAATTCCTGACCATGCCAGGTGGGTCTGTCTTAAATAACAGTGATACCACATCTTTTCCATGCTAACACAATCCTAACTCTAAGTTATTGTGTTTTTGCCTCTCTATAACTTGTTTTAAATAAATTGTCAAATTGAACTGAAAATATTTTAATCTAGAGTTATATGTGGTTAGTTCAGATTGCACAGACTTATTTTGTAATTTTATTTGCTCCTATAGGTTACAATGTTCAATGAACACTGGTAAAATTCACAATAACCTTTGATAACTCTCTTGCGGAGACGTACGATGGACGGTGTATATGTTTAATTTATATAGTTGAATTTATACAGTTGTATGTTTTGTACAGGCTGGTGTGAATTGGTTAGCACTTTTAAACAAGTACAAACTCCATGGAATACTGTGTGATGACATGGGACTGGGCAAGACTTTACAAAGTATATGCATCCTAGCCGGGGATCATTATTACAGGGATCAGCAGTTTAAGGTATAGTAGAAAATCTGTTAATTCATTTCAAGTCTTTGAGCAGTTGTTTCAAACCCAATGTTAACAATTTATAATTATTTCTGATTGAAATGTGTGGTATTTTGTTGTGTGCAGGCAACAGGAAGTGTCGATTGTACGCCATTACCTTCTATAGTGATCTGCCCTCCAACGCTGACAGGACATTGGGTGTATGAAGTGGACAAGTTTCTATCTAGACAGTTTTTGAATCCTTTACAATACGCAGGACCTCCGTCTGAGAGAGAAAAGTAAGTTGTTATGTTTATATGAAACTTTAAAAGTATATTTAAGGACACTGAAATCCGTTCAACCTCAAATATTGTCTTATAATAAAAGAAAATGTTTAAATGTGTGTAATTCTGTTATTTTTAAAGATATTCTCAAAAATTAAAAATTTGTTGTTTTTTATGTTTTGAGTTGTAATAATAAGATAAAAAAGTTACATTATTCCATTTAAAAATATTGAGATAATTTTTTGAAAAACTGTATGTACTTAGTAAAAATGTTTGAACCATGCTGTAGATAGCATTATTTCATTTACTGATATGATTTAAGTAGAAAACGCAGCATCCAGTATGTATATTCTTTGTGTATATTATATGTAATTTACAATATTCATACATTATTTTAAACAAATCTTTAATAACAATTGCATCTTTCTCTCAGGGATTTTGAGTACGGTCTTGTCTAAAATTTGCATGTTTTTCTATTAAAATCTATCTTACAACTAACCCAGATTGTAAAAACATATACACAAACATAAAATGAACCTGATTCAATTATTGATTACTATACAAATTGATTTTATATTATGTAAATGTTTCTTAGAATTGTTCATATTATTATTGAATTGTTTTTTTTAAAGAGTTTAATTCATTAAAAAAAAAAATCTGTGATCACTTATTGCAACTTGAATAAATATTGTTACATCAACAATGCATTGGCTTTGGTTTTACTTTTCTTTATTAATATCCCTTCCTCACTAAATTCATAATTAACTTTTCACTGGTAAATTATTATTTTTACATCATTGTTTATTGTATTTGGTTATGAAAACCTTGTCCATTACAAAAAATTCACTCTGGGTTCCTTTCCTTTTAAGATTCCCGAGCATTCTTTTTTTAAAAACTGATGCTAAGTCAACTTTTAAAATCTTACCTGGTTATGGTGTGTTACGAACCAGCACCACTGGTTACGGCTAGTCGTCAAATTTCTTTCATTTCTCTTTTTCTTAACATTTTTCTCAGGTTCTTACATTATTATTTATTTATTTTTAATTATTTAATCTTGCTCTAAATTCTCCCTGTGATGTCATGGCTCAAACTAAGTCATACTTTCCTTTGCGCTTTTAATTTAGAACAAAGATGGCTAACCTACTACTGTTTATATTTAACTCAATTTCAACAAAGTATTACTAATCTAAACAACTTCTTATCTTAAATCTTATGATTTCTGATTGAATTATTTTCAAATTTGATTATATATAGAGGTATTGCATTTTAAAAATTAGCTAGTGTTTTGGATGAATTTTTATACTGGATAACCCTATTTTTCCACTTATATTAATCTTACTTTGTTTATTTTATTTGAAATTACTTATTAGTATTATTATTTCAGGGACTATCTAGTCTTTTTAGTTTTATCTTACTGCTTCCTCCCTTGTTTATACTTTCTCGGTTAAATTTATGTCTTCATAGTTTCAAAACTAACCTGTATCCTGTCAATTTATATACCAGTTCCTTTTAAACAACTTCTTATCTTAAATCTTATGATTTCTGATTGAATTGTTTTCAAATTTGATTATATATAGAGGTATTGAGTTTTTTAATTAACAAGTATTTTGAATGAATGTTGATACTGGATAACCCTACTGTTTCACTCGTTATTATGTTTATTTATTTAATTTTAAATTTATTATTAATTATTATTATTTCAGGGATTATCTAGTCTTTTTAATTTTATCTTACTGTCCTTCTCCCTCTTTTATAGTTTCTCGTGTAAATCTATGTCTACTTAGTTTATAAACTAACCTAATCTATCCTAGCTTAACAATTTGTATAGTCTACCTTATTGTTACAGTATCTAGTCAATTTATATACCAGTTCCTTTTTAAATATATCAATTATCAATGTATAGTTAATTATACTCATTGTTTGACTATATTCTAATAACTCATTTAATCATTCGTCTCTGTAATTAACTCATTATTCTTATTCTCCGCTAACTCAAAATATCTCAAGTGGGGCATATCTAGAGTTACTCAAATGATATCCCTTAAAACTTAAAAATGTTTATTTAATTTCTTAATTCTTAAAGAGAAATACATACAAATCAATTTTAAATAATTTAACTTAACTCAATAACAATAGCCTACCAAACAATCAAATCTTTAAATCAGAAACGATAATTATCTTGAACTGTCTCTACTTTTTAGGGGTTTGCAAGATGTTGAAAATCGAGAGTTGTATTGAGAAAACTCAATATCGTCTCGATCTCGTTAGCTAGAAAAGATTCATTTCTCAAGTGTATTTCTCTTGATTAAGTCAAAAATGACAAGTTATTTTTAGAGTATCAAGTGTTTAAAATGAATATATTTCCAGTGTAATTATGTATGTTCAAAAACAAAGTTTAATAATTCATTTTTCAATGTGTTAAATTGTGCTATAAGCTTAGGCTGGGGTAAAACCCACTTCTTAAGCACAGCTGTGTATCCTTCTGTAGGAAAATGAGTCTAAGTTTTAATAGAATGAATCAGAAAAACAAGCGTGCTAAAAACGAAAATTTCCGAAGTTTCCCGAACGACTTGACACACCTTTGTATCAGATCTGAAAAATAAAGTTTCCTTAACTACTATGTCCAAACTATTTTAATTGTTCTTTTCTTATCTCCTAAATATTTATATCCTATCATTATTCAGTTTTTAAAATCACCCGTTTCATGTGTTTACTCGTTACGATTATGTTGCAGATTAAGATCTCGTGTAGGCTATCACAATCTTGTCGTAGCATCTTACGATATTGTAAGAAAGGATATTGATTTCTTCTCCAGTATCAAGTGGAATTATTGTATCTTGGATGAAGGACATGTTATAAAGAATGGAAAAACTAAAGTAAGTTGAAAGTGTTATATCTGTTGCACATTGGTAAAAAATTAAGGGAAGCGGGGGGGAGTAATAAGAGGGGTAAAAAAAAACCATAAATTCAAAGTTAACCTTAGTTTTGGCATGCGGTTCATTTGTGCCGTAGAAGCCATTGACGGTTGACAGACAACTGTAAAGAACTCTGATATTGCAACTCGACATTAGGATTACTTGAAATCATCCTACCGAAATAAATTTTATACCATTGTAAAGCTGACGTTTCGTAGATGTATATACATGTAATCAAAAGTTCATAAAACGCTATAATAATATTTAATTAATTGGTAAAGTTTGGTGTGTTTTAGTCTTAAAAATGGCGACTTGCCAACTCGCATTACAATATAAGCGTCCTACTTTGTGTAAAGGTCAGAAATTGTAAATTATTTCAAATAAATGTGCAATTGTACTGTTTTTAATACAAATCTTTACCTATCCAACAGAGTTTGCCACATGTCTATAACTTTTATAGTATTCAATCTATAAATTAGTTACGACAAAAACTCATTTTACAGATGTATTCAACAAAAAAAAAGTTGTTTTCTTCAACTCAACCTTTAGCCTAGTAAATGGAGTCGTAGAGAAATGAATTATACACCATTGAAAAGCTCGTGTTTCAATCTTTCAAAGCTGTCTAACCTGAATTTCATAGAGAGAACAGAAAAGACAGAAATATTTCTCGTAGTTCGGCAGTTTTCGCGAAAGGGGGCACCATGTTACGGCACAAGTTAATGCCAATTCCAGGGTTAAACAACTTTAAATGTAAAAAAAATATAACAACTTCAATATCTTTAGTTTATTACTACTCACTTACAAATTTGTAACACAATTTGAATTTTTTTACATCATGAAAAAATACCTTTACTTTCAATTTAAACCTTAAAGTTTGTGACTTACAGACTTTTTTTTTTTTTTTTTTTTTTTTTTACAAAAACTGTGTTGGTTTTTGGAAGTTATTGATATGTAACTTTTAGAAGACGATTATGACAATTGATGTAGAATTTTTGAAATCATCGAAAGCCTTCTTCATTTATGAATTCAAAGTTTGTGTCTTATTACTCCATTTTAAATTTTCGTGGGGCAATTTGAGAGAGCTGTTCAATTTAAATGGTAATGTAACCAGGGTGGCTATTAAAAATATGTGTACAAGAAAATCAAAAAGACTTTAAAGTCTTAGACTAGGCTACAAGATGAAAAAAGATACAGGCCTATAAGACTGCTATGCTTTAGAATAAGCTAAGTAATGATTGTGTAACCTTAGACCCTAATTGCCATATCCTGTATATTTTTTTCATATAACTTATGGTAATTTTAAGTTAAAAATAATTTTAGGAAGTATTAAAATGTTTATTTACAATACTTATCATTTACACATCATATAAGTTCATTTTAAATTTGTCACAGAAGCTGTATTTTTGATTAACAGTTTTTTTGAAAATCTATAAAATATTTTCTGTCTTATCTCAATTTTTTTATCTCTGGTCTATATAGAACAATAAGAAAGTATATTTGTACATTGTTTGGTATAAAATATTAAAATAAACGAAGTTCAAGAACCCAGTTTCAAAAAATATTTTTAGAACAGCTGTAAATATATTAAAGTCCAGAAATTTGACTGATTGAGAATTGTCTCTAGATATCTCGTGTTCCCTTACTTCAGTTTACTTGACTTTATATAGGCAACGTCTCTTATAACTCCTTGAGGAGTGAAAAAAATGAAAGGTTCATTTAATTAATGGAATATGAAGTATTTATTTCAACATTATTAGATATATAATATAAAAGTATAGAAACTTTCCTTGTCTGTTATTACTCTTGCTTCCTGCATCTTTTAACTTCCCCCTTGGATGAAAATCCTGGAATTAATCTTGTAGGATCCATCGTATCGTAGCAATTTGACTGATACAATTTTTATTTGCTCAGGTATTTGAAGTATAGGATAAGTTTCGTAATTGCAAAAAAAAAAAAAAATTGACCTACATTTTTTTACTGAATTTCATTTTTCACAGCCTCTGGAAACTGAAAAAGTAATTTTCGACATACCATTCATCCATTGTCGATGTCGTCTTCTGTTACATAAACACAATAGCGGTTACAAAAATTAAGATAGCAATATAAAACTTTATATAGTGGACTTTAGTATGCTCCTTATTGAGAAAGTCCCACATATAACTTGTTTAAATTAATAATGGCAATTGTTATATTTTGTTTAAATCCATCATTGAAATGTTCTGAACCTTTAAAATCTGCCAAAACACTGTATTTTTGTTTGAGACACTTTTTATTTCCTATATTGTACAGTAAAGCTCGTGTGTCTGGTATATTCTTGGATTTATCTAAAGTTTTCGACAGTGTAAATTTTTAAATCCTTTTTTTTTCCAAATTTAATGAATGCTTATAAAATTAGAATCCCAGCTCTCAAGTATATAATATAAGCATTTGTATGGAAAATTGTGAACAGTTTGTTGAAATTGAATATTTTAATACAAGTAATGGTATTAAATCACTGGTTGCCTCCAAAATATTTAAAAAATACAACTACTGGTGTGTCTCAAGAATCTGTATTGGGTCCAATTTTGTTCCTTTTATATATAAATGTCAAACTGGGTTGAGCAGGGTAATGTAATTATTTTTGCTAAAGGTACCACTGTATTGTTGTACAGTGAAAGCCCAGTTGATCAAGAGATTAAGTCCATTAGGGCCATACTACACAGGCAGAAAAAACGCGACCGAAACATCAGGTTATTCCCCGCCAAATTTTCGTAGTCTATACGAGCATAATATTTCGGCCTGAATTCTGCGCCGAATTTTGGGGTGCTTAACTATACGAGCGTTTTTTGTTGGACCGATGAAATGCTTGTTGTGACATTATAACCTATTTTTATAGTTTATTCTGTACCAAAATGGATGAGATAGATATCGCTTGTGTTGGTGCAGTACATTTATTGAGTTGTTTGCATGATGTTATGTTTACGGAGAAGGAAAGGCGATGATCAACCCACCCACTTTTATCCCAATCCCAGTCCATTTTCTTGCAAACCTCAAGCCAACATTGTGATTTAATAATTTTATTACTATATTCCTTACAACTCACGTCGTAAAGGGCTGGTCGTTCTTCTACTTCTACAATAAACCGTTCAGTGTCGATCATAATTAAAACAATAATAGTTGAATATGACCCTATTTGTAAATTCCTCAACTTGGTTTGTTTTGATTCTAGGTTCTGTACAGAGCCACCTGGCGCGCTTTTGTTTTAGGTCGGGGTTCTGTCCGTATAGTTTGATAAGCGGTTTTTCTGCTAACCGAATTTGCGTGTCGCTTGGCGTAAAAACCGCCTCTCCGCTTGCTAACGCGTCTGTCGGCGTGGTCAATTCGGTTTGTATAGTTTGGACCATAGGTTAACCAGGAATACAATGCCTACGCTTTTCTGCCGCCGACATTCGGTCGCGTTTTTTCTGCTCGTATAGTATGGCCCTTACAGAACTTATCTGTATTTTGCAGAAACTTGAAGGCAATAGTGACTTGAAAAAATAGACTTCTTTTTAATTATGGGAAAACAAATTGCCATGGTTTTGCTTCTAATAGATAGTTTAAACGTGCCTGTTCAGTTTATATTGGTCAAGAAAAAATTGTGGAAACACGCTCAACCAAGTTCTTGGGTTTTGTGGTTGACTAGTGTCTCACTTGGCGCCCATATAGTGACCATGTGTGTAGAAAGCTAAACACTAGTCTTTTTATGTTAAGTAAATTTGTTCAAAAGACGTATGTCTACTACTCACAATTTTATTCCTATCTTAGAGTAAGCGTCTGAGGAGTACAATCTTCTAACGGAGTTTATAAAATCTAGAGAAAAAGGAATAAGAATTGTTTTAAATTTGAAACATAGTTATTCATGTAGCGTGATTTTAAAAAACAACTATATACTAACTAAGTTTTAAATTGTATTTATAATTATTGTTCTAAATGATCATTTATGTGAATGTCCTTGTAATTTATAAGTTTGTTACTGTATATGACATGGTTCGACCTCACTTGGGTTGAAATACAATCTATTTGGTGAGATATTGAATGACCAGTTCTCAATCTTGTTTTGTTGTGGGGTAATTAGTCCACCTTCCTCCAAATACCAGTTCAATCCTTTTGTAGGAGGAGTTTGTGCATTTATTTTCAATTAAATGATAAGTTTTGATGTTGATGTTTGTATGTTACAGTCATCGAAAGCGATCAAACAATTACTGGCCAATCATAGATTGATCTTATCAGGTACTCCTATACAGAACAATGTACTGGAACTTTGGTCTTTATTTGATTTTCTGATGCCTGGTTTTCTGGGGACAGAAAGACAGTTTACAGCAAGGTACAGCAGGCCTATTCTTGCAAGCAGGGACCCTAAGAGCTCTCACAGTGAGCAAGAAGCAGGTAGAGTTGATGTGGCTAGCTTGAAAAATATAAATATTAATTTGTCAAATTGGTTTATATCAAAATTTTATAATTTTTTGTTGACGGAAAATTGGCTATTACTATGACGATAGAGTTCTTTATATTATTTTTGTAATTTAATATACAAGATAATGCCCTACTTAGACCCATTGTCAGGTCCTGGTAATATCTGAAGCAAGGAATTATCTAAATATCTCTGTTTCATATTAAAACCTTTAGTAAAATGTATTTTTAGAATTTGTATGTCTGGTCCATAAAACACAAATTGTCTATGAATTTCAGCAGCACTGTGGTTTTTTTCCCTAACAGTCTTTTCACAACATGAATTTTATGTTTGGCTGGATTATTTATTACGACACTAATTTTAAAATGCACACGTTCTAACAATTGTCTATCGAACAAAATGGCTCACAGATAGTTATTACATTATAATAAAACCGAGTACATGTGTGAAACTGTTTCATTGCCACAGTTAGCAGTAGTTGATCTTACTTTATGACTTTTGCGTTAAAAACAACACCTGTTGTTTCTGCAATAACCAATTCAATTTTACTTATCCAGTATATAAGTATAGGATAAGTAGATGCCACAAGAATAAAGTTAGGAACGTGAAATTTTGTGTAGGCGACTATAGTGTGTTCATACAGAACACTAAATTCAGTAAAATTTATTGAAAATTTCAAAATATCCCCATTTTAAACAATGTTTTATTCATATCTCATATGTTATACAACTTATAACACACTATACAGTAGACGCTCTTTTAACCGGCACGGTCGGGACCACAGCCATGCCGGATATCCAATTTTGCCGGATAATCGAGCGTATCTAGTTTTTAACCCTCCAAGTGCTAAAAGTCACGATCACGATCTATTTTGCCGCGGCCACAGTGCTAAAGTCGCGATCTCGATTTAATTAAACAAGGTTTGCTAAAATCAATATACCGACAGTAACTTTTATCCAAACTACATGTATTTTATATAGTAACTCTGAGTAAAAGACACTCTACTCATTTTATCGATGGTTATAAGAAAAATCAATGTTAGCAAGCCTGTAAAAGACAATTTGATGTTTACTGCTGCGTCCCAGCAGTGAATTGTTGTTGTGTTTTTGTCTATATTATTTTGGTAAATACAACTTATTTTGTGATTATTTAGTGTATCAGTAGTGTTTTTAGTGTAGTATTACATATATAATAATGAGTGAACTGGCAATTCAAGTGATATTCATAACTGTTTGTGTGAAAGTGATACCGCTAGTGATGAAAGCGGTAACTCCGATGTAGGAATCAAAATGTTTGTTTTGTGTTTTTTGTGTGTATTACATATTTTATAATAACTAATTTTAGTAAATACATGATATTCAAAGGTTAAATGCCAATACTTTCTAAAGACACAGTACAATACTGTAGTATAGTATCGCGTCAGAAGCAGACAAACACTTGATGACTAAGAAAACGTCGCACGCAGTCACTGCACTGGCGGGAAATGTCAGTCGTGGCCTGTCAGCCGCCCGAACATAACCGTGAGTAGCTCGGCTGATGCCGGATAGTAGAAAGTGCCGGTTGTTAGAATGCCGGATAAAAGAGCTTCTACTGTATTAGATATAAAATTGCAAATTTAAATTCTACATGTAACCAACCCCACATCCTTATGATGACGAATAGTGAAGGTATTGTCAAAAATGTAATTTCAAATCCTTGTACTCCCAAGAAAAGATGATATTCATATATTTATGAGATCTGACATAGCAGAGTCACCAATACCCTTGTAGGTAGTGGAGGTTCTTTCACATATTCATAGCTTCGAGGCTTGAAAGAGCTGAGATACTTGACACGAGCGAAATGAGTGGAAGCTTTAAAAATATATATACACATCTACGAGGCCTGCAAGTGCCTAGCCGACATCAAGAAAGTAGTGATTACAAAATTCATTAAAACCGGTGTAACAATTGTTGTAAGATAAATCACTCTATTCAATACACGTTAACATTTCCTACAAGGCTCAACCTAACCTAATTATTGTTTGCAGGAGTATTGGCAATGGAAGCATTACACAGACAAGTTTTACCTTTTGTACTCAGGAGAATGAAGGAAGATGTCTTGAAAGATTTACCACCTAAGATAACACAAGTGAGTTTAATTTTGTAATCTTAGAAATACTAAAGACTTTTTAATCTCCTATTGTTTTCAATTTGGGATTCATAGAATTCTGGAAGTCCATGGGAACATATATTTAAATCTTATATGCTATAGAGAATTATATTGCCCCCCCCCACAAAATTGTGTTTTTCAAAAAATATTCAACAATAAAAATACATGTCCCAAATACCATGAAAATATGTTACTGTTATTTAAAATAATTAAGTTGGTTGTTTGTTGTTTTACGAGTCACGGCAACCAGAATCCCGCACCGTGTAGCTTTGCTTTTGAATAGTTCCTTGCTATAGTGATTTAGACAATGCAACGTGTAGCATAGCGTTTGTCAGCTGTGGAGGCCTGAAGAGGAAAGTCTTAGCAGCTCGATATGGCTTGTGCGTAATCCTGGGAAATAATGAAATTTATTTAAAGCAGTGAAGTTTCCTATGTCAGGCTGTAGTTTCGGGTAATCGTATTCCCAGGATTGTCGGGAAGGCTGAATAATATGGCGAGCTGTGGTAAAGATATTACCACAACAGGTGTGTTATAATAGGCTGACACCTTTAAACCGTCGTTGTTACTTTCACAGATGCATGCAGTTAATTAATTGGAATTGTAAGTCCTCCAAATTAATTTATTATAATTGACGTATTGGGAGGTGGTTATCTATCCTGGTATTTGGTCTCAGGGGGATAAAGGAATTTAGACCCGAGAGGAAATGGGTGAGCATGTTTTCCCTATTAATGTTATCTTGGGCTGCGGTAACCCCATTATTAAATTAATTAGTTTTAGCCCCAAGCAACCATAACGTGTTGGAAAATGGTAACAACTTTTCAAATTGTGGATAATATATTTTAAATTCACTAAACAAGTAGGGAAGATTCCTCATTTAAAGTGTTTTGTATCTCTTAGATATCCTAATCGTGGCCATCTTGAGTTGGATCAATGTAATGTATGTATCATATATCATTTGTTAATAGTTGGTGATTTCTTTGTTGTTTAGGATTATTATTGCGAGTTGAGTCCGTTGCAAGAACGTCTCTACGAAGATTTCTCCAAATCACAAAGTCTTGCGGAAACTTTACAAAGTCAACAGACCAATCTGCAAAGTAACACTCATATTTTTCAGGTAAGCTCTAATTAAATAGATTTTAATTGTCTACCAAATATAGTATAGGGTGATGGTTAGGTTTTTGTGCGAATAGTAGATGCAGGCTTACCTTGAAAAGTGGTCCTGGGTTATTATCTGGTAGTACACAAAATGATAAAACACTTTAGTATTTTATTGCATGTTTTTCTATTTGTGTACTACTAGGTAATACCAAGGACCACTTAGTTTCCAAGCTAAGTCTGTGTCTCCTATCCGTACAAAATCTAAACAGAATATGTTGTCCTATTCAACTTTAACCAAAGAAAAGGTCAACCTCTGATTTTTAGTGATTTAACGTTTCATTGGCTTATTAAGGAATATGGGTCATCGCTGATGTCCTATCATTGTTTGTATGGTAATTCAAAATTATGTTGCAAACTTAATGAAATGATTGTGCTTTCAAAAACATTGCACAAACTTTCACACTCACCCTTCCCAACAAACTGAAACTAATTGTCACTAAAAATGTCAGTTCGGTAGTTGTCAATAAAAAAGGTGAAAGTTAACCATGGACACTGTCTTTGAAAAAAATATTTATATATAAGTTACTAAACTTGCTTCGCTTGTGCTATAAATATCCCTTTAATATAAGTCATGTTTGATTGAAATTGACCTGTTTCGTTTTCATTTTTGTCAATTGTTTCTAAACCATATTATTTTTTTTACAAGTTAGTTTGAGTCATTAATCTTCACCTTTCACTAAAATTGAAACAAATCTTTAAATCAGATTTTGACAATTTATGTATTTTATAACGTTTTCAAGACCGATTTTTATGTTTTTTTTTTACCGATAACTCACGAATTGTTATTTTTTAAAGATAGTGAATAATACGTTTTGTTTGGGCCCTTAGAAGCTACACTTGAGTAAAATTTGAACAAAATTGTTTGGTCAGATTTAGAGAAAATCGTAATTATGTTTATTTTTCATTTGTTATCTATCCCAAAATTTTAAAATATCGATAAAATAAAAAGTCCTGAGATATATGCGTACATACCAAATTTTATTAAAATTGGTCCATGTGTTTGATCTCTAGAGCACTGCACTTACAACAGATGACTACTACTTTTTGAACTCATGGGACCACACAAAACGAACATATCAGTAAAAACTTGATCCATCATGTAATTTTCTCTTATATAATGTATTACATAAGAACTAAAGCGTCAACAAACATGCTTTAATAATTTAATAACAAAAATCATTTTCATCTGTTTCAGGCATTACGTTATCTACAAAATGTTTGCAATCATCCTAAATTAGTGTTGACTCCTCAACATCCAGAGTTTGAAAAAATAATTCTACAATTGAAACAACAAAATACAAACCTAGCCGATATTCAACACGCTGCTAAACTGCCGGCACTTAAGCAGTTACTGTTGGATTGTGGAATTGGTGTAACGTCCAATGAACAAACAGCTGATCTAGTCATTAATCAACACAGAGCGTTGATATTCTGTCAGATAAAGGCAATGTTGGATATTGTCGAGAATGATTTGTTGAAGTAAGTTGGGTTAGTTTTAAGAAAGTTGTGTCATATCTCTCGGTGGTCTGACCTTTCAGCACGACAGTTACAAGGGCTTATTGCGCTTCCAACTAAGATAGAATGTTATCTCTAGAAATCCCCCAGAAAACCTATGCTCTATGAATCTAAAATTTCATATACTCTTAGAGTCTTTTTTACAAGGTTGTCTCGAGAAATTATCTGTCCTTTTGTCAATGACCCAAAGGTCTTAGTCCTTTCCTGATTCACATTCGAAGATCAGGAGATCTGCTGCTTCCGCTTGCAGGCCACATTTACTGCATAGTGGATATTCCCATCAAGTGCATGCGTTTTCTCAGTGCCCTGTTATTAGTTTCACCACCTTCATTGGAAGAAAGTCGGATGCAACTTGGTTGGAGGGGACAAGAAGTGAAAGTTTACACATCCTTAATCCTAAGATATCCGTCCACATTCTTTCATGCTCTTTCCTAAACCCAGGTGCTGATGACCTGCACAAGCTTGATTTTTTGAATATGCCACAGAATTGTGTAGCCCTATGAATTTTGCAGCTGATACTTTGTTGGACATTGTATATATCTACACACTCCTAACCTAACGTAACCAATTTCAGCTTGTCCAGGGATCCAAAAAAAGTTAAATTATTGGACCCCCCCCACACCCAACTCTGTTGTGATTTTGAAACAATCTCAACCCACCTTTCATCTTTTGAAAAAATCTCTTTGATTTAAATTTGTTAAAATTAGGGCTTTCAAAGCTGCCTACTGCATACTTATATCACAAGTCTCAAGATTTTTGGGACACTTGTCATTAAGGCTATAATTTCTAACTAAAACACTGTTGTGTGTATTCTCCTTGGTAGGACAAGTTCCTGTGAAGGAGTATTGCACCTTCGTGTGGCCAGAGATTATTTCGAATTTCAATTCCTTGGTGACCACAGATGACATTCTGGATAGTCTCAGTCGATGTTGTGTATTCTTTGTCCTTCTCATTGGAGGTGATCCACTTTAACAAAATTATTGTATTAAATTTTACTTGTGAAATGAACAATTTAAAACAAAAAAAGACTTGAAATGGAATAATTTGAATAATTGTGAGTAATTAATGGTGTTTGAGAGGATTGCTTTATTTACCTGCAATGAGAAAACCGATATATGAAAATAATAGTGTTTATAGTTTTTTGTGTAATGTTCACAAAGTAGTAGACCTAGTAACGGCTTTCATTGATAGTGAAGTTCATTTGGAGTAGAAATTTATGTGTCATTATCATACCTGAATATATATGAAATATTGTTGGGATTTCTAATTTTTGTTTGAAGAAGATTAAAAGATTAATTTAAGTACAAACTTTGGAAAAATTATTTATGGAATTACCAGTTGATTACAGTAGAAACCCTCTTAACCGGTCTAGTTGGGACTGACACCCGGGCCGGTTGCTCGTTTGGCCGGTTAATCCGAGGTTTCCGTGAAAAATCGGTTTTCGTTCAAAGAAAGCTTATTTAACCAGGTAGCACTAAGAATTATGCAATTAAGGTGTTATTGCAACTCATTTTATTGTACATAAATGTATCGTATATATTATGTTATGTATATTATACATCAAACATGAAAAAATTAAACACTACAAAGCTTTTTTACAGATTCCCCTCTGTCAAGTCTTTTGACACATTTAACTGCGTTTCAAACGAAACTAACACACTCTTCCGAAAACTGAAACGAAATGTTATATTTTCCATAATGTATACTAAAATGATTTGTGGAAAAAAAAGCGGCCCATCAAACGTTTTTGTGGGTGTATGTCTGCTATACCGACAAGTGCCAATGCCGCGGTGTTTTTACGCCGCCGATAATGGGATACCGCTATCGACAAAGTCGTTTGATATCGCCGCCGCTTTGGTGTTTCAATTCAATTACAATTTATTTTCGGAAACTCTCATCCAATCAGTACACTACGATATAGGCTGGTTAATCCGAGGACCGGTTAATCCGAGGCCGGTTAACAGAGGTTCTACTCCTAAAAAATAAAATAAACAAAAACGAACATTACACAGTAACTGGATGTTTCAAAATATTCTGCGGTACTAAAAGCATGATATATGTTACAGAGTAAACATGCCGAGTGTAACTTACTTGCGTCTTGACGGATCTATTCCTCCTGGATCTCGTCATGCTGTCGTCACACAGTTTAACTCGGATCCATCTATTGATGTCCTTCTACTGACTACACAAGTTGGTGGACTTGGTCTTAATCTAACTGGAGCTGATACTGTAAGTAAATGTAGAAATCATTTCCTTTCTTAAAATTAATGTTTTTATACAGTGTGTTCCACAAAGAGGTACACACTTTTAAAATTTCTATTTTTATTCCTGATGAACCGATTCTTTTGAAACTTTAGATAATTTTTAATAAAGTTACCAAAAATGTGTGAAAATTTCAATAATCTAGTGTTTAAAAAATAAATGGCGACAATACAAATAACTTCTATACTTTCATGACTTTTACTATTGCAGGTTTAATTGTTGAACAGCCGTTCGATTCAAATTAAACAACAATTACATTAAAACAGAAAATGATAAACTAATTCTTTTGAGTACCAGTTTTATTGTCCTTTGAAGTTGCAAAATGGTTTTTATACAGTTGAGCATAAAGTAAAGTCCTGTTCATGGGCCGTTGTTTTTTAATAACGTTGCTCTCAATTGATTGAGAAAGTGAACATTATTTGTGAAATATTTCAGAACTTTAGTGTTTTATTGTGTTTTCCTATTTGTGTACTATTAGGTAATACCAAGGACCACTTTATAAGCCTACGTCTCCTATCCATACAAAATCTAAACATAATATACTATGTTCCCTATTAAACTTTAACCTAAAACTGCTATTTTGATTGTAACCCTTGTAAATTTTTTTAATGACAAAGAATTTTTCACTTTTACATTACATATAATACGCATAAAAAACTTACTATTATAAAAATTAAAATTAACTGTAGCTATTTACAATTCGGTGAAACACAACGTTTGTTTATTATTGTTAATTGAAAATGAAACACTAAACTCTAAAGAAAACTATAAATATGAACAATAACACGGTATAAACACAAATTGTACAACCTCAAACAAAGATGTACACGAGAGTCGTGTTATTCTACAATTTCTAGCGTTTAAAACTAGAAAAAATTATCATTTTAAAAGGAAAGATATAGATTGTCAAAACAAAAAAGTTCTTAATTTTATAAGTTTTTAGAGGTGTACAAAGGTTAAATTAATAAATGGTTTAAATTTGTTTTCAGGTGATATTTGTGGAACATGATTGGAGCCCAATGAGGGACTTGCAAGCGATGGACCGTGCACATAGAATCGGTCAAAAGAAAGTTGTTAATGTCTATAGGCTTATCACACGAGCAACGTTGGAAGAAAAAATCATGGGGTAATGATGAAACTAATTTATACAGTTAAAAAAAATTAAAATTTTAGTATGGAAGTACTGTTTTGGAATTATTTTGTTACAGAAAAGTGTAGTAATTGTGAAATAGTTTAAAAAAATACTTTTTTATTTCCAATAAGCTACAACTAATAGTGAGTCTTGTCCTTATAAATGAACTTGAAAAAGTGGCTCCGTCTTCTTTCAAATTCTTGACGTATTACAATTTTAATAACATTTTATCTACAAATATAAAACATAAATAACATGATATGGGAAACCATTTAACTTTGTAGATGTTCAAACTGACGGCCATCTTGATTGACACAATCTTGCAGTTTTTCATGAAATGCAAGTAAGCTCTCAGGGTCTTACTTTAGTGATCCTGAGATCATTTACACCTTTCTTCATGTAGTCTTGGGTTAGATCCCTACGCTTTCATCTTTCCTATCAGGTCTCTCTTTACCAACTCTTGTTCTTTTCCGACCCTGGCTCTATTAGAGTATTTGAGTGAGGGCTTGAAGTCTTTACTTCTTTTTTTTATAAGATAATGATGACTGAGTGGTTTTTTACCTTTAAACATCAAGGGTGGGGGGGGGGGGTCATGAACAGAATTACACACATAATGGCAAATACCTTTGTCATTATCGATTTCATGAGATGAATTCTTTCATATCATATTGTTTAGAATGAAAGGCTTCCGACGAAACACTTTCTCCTTGACAAATATCCAGAAGAAAAAGACCATGGGTGTGAAATCGTTTGAATATGAAGACCAATCGATGGAACAACGACGACCAATCCATTTACCGAAAAACTCCGATCTAGTAATTCTTGGAAGTGATATAATGTGGTGAAAAATAACATGATTGTTATCTAAATTGTGGGATAATGCTGTTCTCCAATATGTTTTAATACACATTACCATTGACTGTGTCATCAAAACATGCTGAGCCAAAAACAGCACTGCAGGTCAGGCGGCCTTAAACTGTGACCCCGGCTGGTTACGCTGCTTTTCAATGGTTTCATGAGCGTTATCCTGTGATTAATAAATACAATTGTGGTGATTTATTACTCCACTTAACTTCAAACCACAAACCTTCATGACTCTATTTCACATTAGTATTTAGAAATTATTTTGCTGCCATCTTAGTTGACGGCAGCCAAGTATTTATAATAATTACATTAGTGTTCTACAATATTTACGCAATGAGAATCATAATGTTAATTAAACATATTTTTTATTCTATTTTACTGAGGTATAAGACTGAACAAGATAGATTTATTATCCTAACCTCTTCTATTGCGTAAGATAAGTTTCAACTCCAAATAATCTAGTCTTTGTGTGTTTCAGACATCAAAAGTTTAAACTAATGACAGCCAACACCGTCATAAGCAGTGAGAATGCCAGTATGCAGACCATGGGCACTGATAAGGTACATTATTAACTAAAACCCTTCTTAAATACAGATCATTTGTAAATATTTATTTTTACGAGGCATGTTTTTTTAAGTAAAACAAAACTGGAAAGTATAAAAAAAAAAACATAGTTGCCTTGATTTCAACATATTTTTCATTGCGTTTAACTAATTTCTCCATTCTCTCTTTGAAAATCTCTCCCGCTTGCGATTTATCTCAGTAACTTACATTATTTTTCAATTCATCGTCATCGTCAACCTCTGTGGGGCAAACCAAAGTTTCAGGTTAAGAAAGAGAAAATAATCGCAAGGAGCTAGATCAGGGCTATAGGGTGAGTGATGAAAAATTTACCAACAAAATTGTTTCAGTTCACTGTGAGATTTGCCGTTTGTAGCCAGGCATTGTTGCGCAAATCAAAATTCTGTGAGACAGCATCTCGCATAGTTTGTTTTTGTATAGCTCTTTTGAGATTTCGTAATATTTCCCAATACTAATCGGCTGTCACAAAATTCGACAAGAAAAACAGCCTTTTTGACCCAAAAAACAATAGCTATGAACTTCTTTACCGAACATTCTTGTGAAAACTTCTACAGTCTCGGGGACGATGAATGTCGCCATTGCATCAACTGCTGCTTCGTCTCGATGTCCGAATATAAAATCAAGGTTTCATCTCCCGTAACAATGTGATCAAACAATTTATCACCTTTTTAAACGCTGTACAAATTCATAAGCTGCAGCAATACATTTCTGCTTGAGTGTGTTGGTTTAACATCTTCGGCGCCCATCTTGTACACAATTTTCTTTGGGTCAATTTTCCACTCAAAACTTCATAAATCACAGATCGTGAAACATTAGGGAACATCATAGAGAACGTTGAAGTGACAGTTTTCACAAATTTTTTTGTCAATTATTTCAATCAAATCGTCCTTGATCAATGATGGGATACCGGTACATTCTTCATCATGAATGTTCGTTCGTCCTTCATGAAATAAATGTCTCTACTGTTTTACTTTTGCATGACTCATAATCAACCCGTAAATTTCATTAATTTGGTGGGTAATTTCCCCCACTGAAATGTTTTTTTCCCATCAAAAATTGGATTACTGCTTGTACTTCACATTTGGAGGGTTTAATAATTGTAACCACTCATTATAACGTATGAATATAAACAACTAACCTCAAAATGATGAAACTATTGTCGCTAACAGTTGACTATTGATTCATGTTAACATGCTAGTGCCATCTGTTTGCATACAGTATATAGACAGCAAACACAAACTAGGCTTGGCTTACTTAAAAACCATGCCTTGTATGTTTTATACAGTTTATACTATTGACCAAAGTACTCCATGTTAAATGAAACTGAATATTTTTATAAAATTGTACAATTTATTGAATCTTGTTGACCATGGTTTTGCCAGTTTGGCATTTACAAGGCAGCTTAAAACAAACCAAGGAAAAATGTCAAAAAAGAAACAATTTTTACTATTTAGAACCAATACCACACAAAATAAACTTCAGGTAGAAGGTTGGGAAGAGATATAGTCATAGGGGTTAGACAAAAGTTGAAGGAGTGGGAAATTTGTGAAAAATTGTATCTTATCATTCAAAATTAAACTGTAATCTTAAATCTCTTATATTCTCAACAGTTAGTTCTAACAAAACCACACAAAACTGTCGTAAAATTAGTTAAATATGTTGTTGGGGAATATATTAAAAAAGAAAAATCACAGCAAACCAGCAAGGACAAAATTAATTGATAATATGCAAAAAGTGGTGTTTATAAATTGACATTTAATATCTGAAATTAAGCTTATGTAGGTCAGGCAAACAGGAAAAAATTTAATTGTAAGTTAAGAGAACTTGAAAGGAGTTGCATTTGAATTATAATGATTTTGATTTCCCTAACCATTTAAAAACAAATTTGTATTCTGTTTTAAAATTCTCAATGTCACTATAAGAAATAGAAAATTAAAAGCTTTGACAATTTTATAAATTAAGAGATTGTGTTGTAAAGATGCTCATTTAGTTTTCTAAGTTAGATTGATCAGGTATAATTTTTTTTCACAAATTTCCAGCAATTTGAACCTTTTTCTAGGCTCTATGACCATAGTCCCTCCCACACCCCTTCCCAACCTTCTACCTGAAGTTTATTTTGTGTGGCAAGTAACAGTATTGTCCTAAAATATGATGTCCTGTAAATCGTGCCCAGTGAAAATCGCGCCCAAGTGTAAATCGTGCCCAGCACAGTCTACCTGGAGTATTTTTGGCTAAAACAGAATTCCTTCGACAATCGAAGAAATTTACAAGGGTCAAGACATTCCTTCTGCCGCCACAAATATGTCTACTTCAAAATTTTCAAAAAGTCCCACCATATCTAATATATGTGAAAAATATAAAATCCCTATGTAAATGATTCAATTTTGCCCAGGTTTGCTGCAACGGGATATTTATGTAGAAGTTAAACAAATAAGCTGATCACAAAGATTCCTGACGTCAGACACCCTAGTAACTACAAATTTACTTAACTCTTGTATATATTTATTTGTTGCAGCTATTTGACTTGTTCTCTCTAGAAAATAAACAACCAAATTGGGCTTCATCCTCCAAACCTTCATCCTCAGGTTCTCTCACGGTGAAGACAATCCTCGACACATTACCTGATCTCTGGGAAGATAAATGTTATGAAGAAGAATATGATTTATCTAATTTTGTAAAAAATCTTCGACAGTAGTATGTAATTGATAAACACTGCCTCGTTGACCGGAGGAAATAGTTTGTAAGACTTTTTTTATTAATATAATTTTTGATGATATAAAGATAATTATTTTTTTAATTTAGAAGAATGAAGTTAGTTTCTGAAGCAATAATTTATTTAGATGAAATTAAAAATAAATACTTTGTTTATATAATAATTTTTTTATTAAAGTTTGTTACATTATAGAATGACATGAGAAAAAATTAGAAATATTTTTAGAAAATTTTAAACTCTTTGATTTTATAATTTATATTTATTTTGAAAATAAATATAAATTTTTTGTTCGTTTCTGTTATTTTCCCCCACTTAGAACAAATCTATCTAGAAATAGACCATTGTGTTGTAAAAGTACCATTATTAGAAAATAGTCGCAAATTATGAATTTTGAAAACTTTTTTAAAATTTGAAGTAGGTAATTTTAAACCTGGTTAGGGAAAAACTATAAAAGACAGGGAAATTTTATAAGTAGAAATATGTGGTAACCCTGTGTTAGGAATTTTATTTCATTGAATATTTCAAACACAATTATTGTTTAGAATTAAAATTAATTGAAAGGTAAAAATGATGTCTTTGATTATTTAATTAATTTAAATTTGAGTAGTAACTATAATGTAATTTTGGTTAAATAAAGTTTTGTAAAAAAGCCTTTGTTTATTTGAACATTAATCCCTATAAATGTTTATCATCTATATTGTAACCTGACAGGATGTTGATTAACCTTATAGTTGTGATGTAACCTTTTATCGGGGAGGCGTGAAAGTGATCAGTCACTCTGGAGTTTCCCACGAATATCGTAGAGGCACACGAAGCTCAACAAAGATGCCATCACGGGAATTCATGCATTTGAGCTTATGTCAGTAAGCAAGATGGCTGCTCGATTAGTCCAATCTCATTTTTAGCTGTAAAAGTTTCACTAATAAAATATTTGGCTAATTTTCCGAAATCCTGAGCTTTCCCGAAGGCCGATTGTTAGTCCAATAATAAGGTGAGTGAAAATGTCCTTGTTCTGCGGCTTTACTGTCAATTGGCCTAAAACACAGTGGAACTAGAGTTGTATTGTGTCTAGTATTTAATAACTTTGTATTCGGTTCCGTTATTAATAATGTTTCTAAATTAATTATCAAAGCTGATTCCCCAATGTCCAAGTTGGTTGGACAGGGTTAAGTATTGTTCATTATCATTTATAGTCTTGACAGATTCAAGGACCCCTAGCACATTAAATTATGACGAGGAACTCATTATATAAATATTTTGAACCTTTTGAAAAAATTCTAAGACTCGATCGATAACACCCGAACAATCAGAAAAACTAACATTGCCAAAGTGATATTCCGAACGCGATCTGCTAACAAAAGTAGAGCGCAAGCATTTAGACACAAACATGGAGAGGAGGGTATAAAAGGGAAGAGATAAGAGCGGAATATCATGAGTCATCTTCATGTTCAACCGCTGTCCACACAGTGATGCTCTCCTGACCGAGTTTGTTTCAGGAGTGCTGTGAAGTTGTAGTTACATCTTAACAGATAAATTGATAACAGTTAAACAATTCTAAAATGAAATAAATTTGTGAATAAAGCTACCTCTAAAAATGTTGTGTTCTTGTACTCTAGGCTATTGCTTAGTCTGTCTAATGGTATACGGTTATGCTACTAGGTAAGTATCTTTGATTTGATCTACCAATCATTCAAAATATGATAATGATCTATGGACGTTGCATATAAATATTTTTTAATAGAGCCTACATTTTACTTATACAGTATAACAAACACACAGAACACAATTCTCATAAAAAATACGCTTAAGTATCAGACGCGTTTCAACGACAAGGTCTTCCTCTTCAGTGATACACGAGCCATACCAATCAAACTGTAACTTATAGTTATCAAAGTTGTAGCTCGTGTATCACTGAAGAGGACGACCTTGTCGTTGAAACGCGTCTGACACTTAGGTGTATTTTTTGTGAGAATTGTATTCTGTGTGTTTGTTATACTGTATAATTTTTCTCATAAGTCAAGCTCAACATTTAATATACATTTTACTTCTCTTGTGCCATTCACGTACTTAGCGTAAAATTGTGTTTTTTATATAATCGGTCTTTTAATGGTGTTAATATTATTCTTTTTTTATTATTTCTGAAAAGTAATAGTTTTCTACCTGTTTGGGTCATTCATTCATGTTTCACTACAGTTTGAACAAAATCAATAGCACCGATTTTGAGAAAACATATTTTATATCAGATTTTTGCTTGTTTTAGCTATAACTCACAAACCGTCATTTTTGGAAAGATGGCTACCAACACGTTTTGTTTGTTTCCTTAGAGGCTACACTTGGGCAAAATAGAATCAATTTTGAGAGAATTGTAATTTGGTGTTCTTTTTATACCACATACCCCTAAATTTTAAGTACGGCTAATGTAAAAAAATGGCCACATACAAAGTTTGGTAAAAATCTGTCTACACTTCAAAATACCTCTCTTTCATATATGCTATCGGGTCTCTCTTGACCAACTCTTGTTCTCTTTCTACTCTGACGCTATTAGAATATTCGACAGTTAGGGTCTTTATGATCTTCAATTCTAATTTTTTTTAAAGGTGATGATAACCTTTGAGTGGTTTTTGCCTATAAACAACACGTAAGTTTCAATATTTTGTCCTGGGTATGACATTAAACTTCCCCTTCAGGTATCTTCGCCTGGAGTCTTTCTTCTTTAGCTGGCAGTTCTTCTGTTTCTTGTGCCTGCTATAACTTTCTTTTTTAGGTCTCTTTGGCCACTTCTTGTATTTTTCAATCCTTGACACTTTTAAGTTTGTATGATCATAGTTCCAATGGTATTCTAACCCTTTCTTTTATCTATTCCAACTGGTTTCACGGATTCTTTCAGTCTGGTAAGAATATCGACTTAGAAGTAGAATAATTAGTAACTGATTGAAATAAAATTTTGTCAGTCAGTTACTAATTATTCTACTTTTTCTTGCTTTTAATTATTTCAGTTACTCTTTCCTCAAACAGTGTCAATTTGAAAGGATATTAAAATTATTAACACATTTAAAAAATATGTATTACAATTAAAATTTATATTTGGGTAATATTTATAAAAAACTAATACCTATCTATTTCTTTTTTAATCTTCAATTTTTCCTCCTGTATTAAAATTTTTAAATTGAATTTACTTTTTACTGATGATCGATAATAAAAGTTTAATTTCGTTAACTTGCTATCCTGTGGTATTTCTCGGCTTACTTCAGAATTCTTGTGTTTATTCCTTTCTACTTGATGATCCTAATGAAATGATTATTTCCCTGGTCATGATAGATCCTGTTTCTTGGCTTTTTTCCTATGGCTAGTTTTTCATATGGTTGTCTTTTTCTCCATGAATACTTTGCAAGTTATAGAATTTTAAGACTACATTTTGATTCCCATTTTTAGGCTAGCGATAAATTTCTAATTTTTCTATTTGATTCTCCTGACTAGCGCCCTCACTCGGTTATTCGTGTTGCCAATCCTTGGTTTCTGAAATATTAGACCATCATTTACCCTAACAGTTGGTGAAGCCATGGGATGTCTATCTGGTATTTCTTTTTAAAATTCTAATTTGATTATTTTTAGTAATTGATTACAAATGTTAAATATATATTAATGCTTACTCATTCATGGCGTTCTGTCTAGTATTCATTTGTTACATTACAATTTCTATATACGGTGTGTCCCACGAATAGGAACACATTTTGATTGTGTATTAACTGATTATTCCTCATCTGATTTTCTTGAAACTTTACATACTTTTGAATAAAGTTATCAATCTATAGTGACTTATCTAAACAAAAGGATTTGTGACTTTTTTTGACTGTGTATGAGTATTGATGCTCAGGGGGCTCATTTTTAAAAATACGGACTTGGCAATCCCAAGTGACCTTGCTAGGTCTAAACCTTTTTTATGTACTTGCATTAGGATCTTCTCTTTCATCTTTCCTATCAGGTCTTTCTCAACCAAAATCTTGTTATTTTCTGATCATGACGTTGTTGGCTAAGTGTCTATATTTCTTTCTTTTTTTTTTTATAAGGCAGTGATGATGATCAACTACTTTTCGCCTTCAGAAAGAAAAAAAAAACAATAGAATAGGTGTTTCCTTGCTCAATCTAGCTCTAGACAATGTTTTCTGCTTGAGAATGTTAACTTTTAATGGTACTTATGTATTAACGCCACCGCAGCAGAAGTTGCGCTAATGCGCATGCGCCAATAAAGAGCAAACTGGTTTAAGGCAAGCAGAATTCCATTTTTTTCAGCTTTGAGATTCATATACTTTCATTTTATGATTTGTAGCAAAAATTTTAGGCGTAGATTGGCGGCACTTCACTTTTAAAGCTCATGTTTATCCATGATCTAATTTCAAATTATTAACTTCAATAAACTTACGAAAGGTTTGGCCAGGTGATGATTATATATATATATATATATATATATATATATATATATATATATATATATATATAGCTACCTGGCCAAACCTGTCGTGATATATAATTATATCGCAAATATTGGCGCATGCGCATTAGCAACTTCTTCTGCGATGGCATTAATACATAAGTACCCTTTTAATTTTGACTGTAATAAGGGGACATCAATAAAGAATGTTCTATAATATACACGTCATTATCAATTCTATACTAATGATTATTTCACAGCAAGCAGCTTAAAAAAATGGAGAAAAATATACACATTAATAAGTTACAAGGATAAAACATATTACAAAAGAAATAAAATCACATCCTTCATGAAAATAAATAGTACGATCATGATGCATAAACTCATCCACCGAGTAAAAGGATCCAGACAATAGAAATTTTCTAAGACTGTTTTTTTTAATCCTGTAATTTTGGTAAATTTTGAATGCTTTCCGGAAGCTTATTCATGAATTTTGCACCAGCTTGTAAGGGAAGTTTACTGTATAAATTTAACCTTACAAGCTTACCTGGTGCTATAGTTGTGTATATCCATATTTTAGACATGATCATATTTGAATTTAAAAGTAAAGCAACACCAAGTATATAAATACACGGAAGTGTAAGTACTCCAATTTTCTTGAAATAGTCTTTACAACTTTGTTTTTTTAGCAGCGCAATTAGCTTTATGGTTCGTTTTTGCAAGACTTTTCATATCTGAGCTTAAGAGTTTCTCCAAAGAAGAATTCCATAACTCGAATAATAATACAGTAGCCCATAACAGACTGTTAAAAGTATTGATTACAGTACCATAGTATAGCTTCAAATTTCTCAATATCTGAGAGGACAAACATAACCCCCCCCCCTTACATATTAATTAATATAGATGAATCAGTGTGGAACTATTCTCTGATAAGTTGTAGTTCCAAATCCTAGGCTAGTAAGAAATGTAGTTATTCCTCCAGTATACAGGTCAAGACAGAGGAAATGGTACTTGTATATAACCTTGATATTTATTCAAGGTCAAACACTAAACAAGGGTTGCATGACTCACCCACCCTTTTATAATACTGCAAGGGAGTAAATTAGCATTTAGAATAACAGCCGAATTGGATCAATTGTGTTGTTTCTTTGTAAAATACAATTACAAAAAATATATTTTTTTTAAAATATTGAAAAGATGTTTTTTATTTTTCAAATTAATCTGAAATCAAAATTTTCTTTTATCATTTGGCACATTGGTTTCTATTAGAAATATTTAAATTTAATCAAAATCACCCATCCCCAAAACCAAATTGAATCTAATCTTCACTCAAAATGTCTTTTAGAAAGTTGTTAAACAAAAAGTGAAAATAATTATGGACTCATCTTTAAACATAATATTTATACAGGGTGTAACAAACCACCCGTCTGGCATGTATTGTAACTAAACCATTTGAGGTAGAACACTTTTTGAAAAATATTCTAGACTTCGTATATGAAGAATCTAAAATAAATTTATCTACAGGGTGTTAGAGAACTAACGTAACTAAGATCAGATCTTTAAATTATTTAATGCAATTAAGTAGTACACCCATTTATGAATCTTAATGAGAGAAAATTTTACCGTAAAGATCTTTACCCGTTTCAAAATGGCGGCCTGAAACATCTTAAATGTAGTGTTCTATTTTATTTTTACGTATCAAAAGACCAAATGAAATTTTTCCTAATGTAAAAGGGAATCATGATTAAGTATAAAAATATTTTCAAAATAACATTTCACTTAAAAAATGTTCTAACTTCAAAATGACATATTTAAAATCTTTAAATATCAACCCTAGTCATGTTGCACATCATCTTAAAGAGTTTAAGAAATACTATATTTTTTATATTTAAGATTTTGGGATATCTTGTATGGATTTATCAGAAAACTAAAATAATTTTCTAGAACTAGTTTTATCGTTTTAGAACTAAACTGGGTCACACTGCTCTTCATGCTTATTGCCTAGCTTTCTACATTCAGTAATTTTACATCCAATATATTTATTTAGTTTTATATTTATTTTGTGGGGTACTTTCTGAAAAGAATGGGCTCCAAAATGAAATTGGGGGGGGGGGGGTGAACGTTGCCATCCTGGAGATACAGGAATACAATAGGGTCAAATCGACCAGCACTATAAAAACAGAAATCGAAATTTATACTAGTCATAATCAGATTTGAGATTTTAAAATGTTAAAAAAAAATTCATTTGTTTTAAAATATTAATCATTGTCAATATGAAAAAAGTGATCTCCAAACCACAACTAAAACACTAATACAATTAACCTGAGAAAATTTAAATCTATTTAAAGTTTTATTTTGTTTGGGAATTTATAACAGCTGTTTTAAATTATTTTAGGTTAACTTATACAATGATTACTTTATTTGTGGGAATTCACGTTGTGTTGTGATTGATTGCTTAGATTTCTCTAAAACTAAACAGTTTATATGGCTTATTGTTAATGTGTGACAATTGAGTTTGATTTTTATTATCTCGCAAAGTTACCTACTTAACTGTACATACTGATTACTGTTTACTTTATTTGTGATTTATTGCTTACATCTCACAAAAGTTAACAGTTTATACGGCTTATTGTTAATGTCTGCCAGTTAGGATAGATTTTTTTATCTCGCTAAAATTTACGATGTAGCTGTACATACTGTTTACTTTATTTGTGATTTATTGCTAACATCTCACAAAAGTTAACAGTTTATATGGCTTATTGTTAATGTGTGACAATTGAGTTTGATTTTTTTTATCTCGCAAAGTTACCTACTTAACTGTACATACTGATTACTGGTTACTTTATTTGTGATTTATTGCTTACATCTCACAAAAGTTAACAGTTTATATGGCTTATTGTTCAAGTGTAACAATTGAGTCTGATTTTTTTATCTCACAAAAGTTTCCGATTTAACTGTATACATACTGATTACTGTTTACTTTATTTGTGATTTATTGCTAATATCTCACAAAAGTTAACGGTTTATATGGCTTATTGTTATGTGAGCCAATTGGGTTAGAATTTTTATCTCACAAAAATTTATGATGTAGCTGTACATACGGTTTACTTTATTTGTGATTTATTGCTAACATCTCACAAAAGTTAACGGTTTATATGGCTTATTGTTAATGTCTGCCAGTTAGGTTAGATTTTTTATATCTTGCTAAAATTTACGATGAAGCTGTACATACGGTTTATTTTATTTGTGATTTATTGCTTTTATCACGCAAAATTTAATGGTTTATATGGCTTATTGTTAATGTGTGACAATTGCGTCGGAGTTTAGATATTGGAAGTTTTACACAATACAAAAGAAAATACTACCGCAGTTACTGGTCGACGAGAAGATGCCAATGAAACGATGTGAAGTAAACCAACAGATGATTTTTTTTCTTCCCCGATGAATGTAGATAATTACAGTGCTTTGATGTTTCATTGTAAGATTGACAGAACGTCACTGTGTTGCCACTAAAGTAACGTAAGGATAGATATTCCCCCCTCCCTCCTACAGACTTACAACCATCAGGAGTTACAACAACGCTTCATTTGGAGCCGACGTTGACTTCCCTCCTGGTGTCGCCCCTTTAGAATAAACGGTATCTTCTACCACACAAATAAACACCTTGGATGTTCCCACTGTAATAGACAAGCCTCGTTCTGCCAGTCTTCAGTCAGTTATACATAATTGATACTGATAAGGCCAATCATAGATTCAGTCAACCTGCAAATAGACCAATGAAATGTGACCAGACTTGAAGTTCTCCATCCAAGACTTCGAAACACACATCAGGTCATATAAACATCTATACTTCATTCAGTGAGTGTTGAGAGTGAAGCACCGCCCACTAAGGCACTGACGTCAGAGTCAGGCCGATTCACAAGCGGTCCTTATGCGCGCGACGGGGTTGTTGTGTTTTAATGACCCCCTTAAATCGGACACCTAACTCAACGAACGAACTAACTAAAGCATTCGAGAACTGGCTGTCGACTGGGGTATGACTGTGAATTGGGGGCACATTCCATGTGACGTCATTTCCCTGTATTTGCTAGAGCCCTCTGTCCCGTTAGGGGATGGGCGGCGCTTCCCTCTCAACACTCATTGAATGAAGTATAGAAGTAGAAGAAAAGTGTAATTCCTTTAATTGAAGAATCTAACTTTAAACATTTTCTAATGATGGAAAATTTTACTTCATATTTTACACTGGAATTATTAAAATCCAACTTTAAAAGTAAAACAAAAGACGTTTTTAAAATAAAACAATTTAAAAGAGTAATAAAAAAATGAAAATTAACAGAGTTTATTACTTTTAATAAAGTTTAACGCTCGGAGTTGAGGTTAAAAAAAAAAACAAAAAATTAGATTGAATTTTTTTATAATAATAAAATTATTTAATAAAATATATTATTATAATAAAATAAGATTAAAAGGTTCTAAGGCTAACCTAATCTAAACTAAACTACATGAAAAATTTAGATCCAGATTGGATCCCTCTGGATTGAAAACCCCCTACTGTTAGCCCCTGAGGGTCAAAATTACCTAAGATAGTATAAGGTCATTACAAGGACCCTTGTGAATCAGTATAAGGACCCTTGTGAATCGAACAATACTAAACAAATGTTTTTAATATCAGTTCTTAACAATATGTATTTAGACGTCCTTCTCTTTTCACAGAAAAAAATCCATTAATTCCCCCCTCCCCCCATTTTAAAATAAGAAAGAAACTAGCGTGACCAGGTGTGTGATAATCAATATTATTAATACGAAGGGACATTTAGTGTTGTTTACTTGTGTTGTGGTCAGTTCGATTGACGCAGTGAAATGAACAGTGTGGGGATATTGAATTCTACGATGTTGGCTGACCTGAGTCAACAGGATTGTCAGTTTGTAACGAGTTTGTTGTGGTCAGTTTAGTACAAGACGCCGATGTTATAAGATCGAGTGTTGCTGGGAAGTTTCATTTTGTCGCGTTGTGTAGAGGTATTTAGATTTTGGGAGAAAACATTTTTGGTATTTTTTTTTAAAAGGGAAATGAAGTGTGTTACGACATTATCGTTTTAATTTTGTTTAGTTGGTTTATTTTAGAAGAGAAATTTTATGAAAATTCGATAGATTTTTTTATTTTCCAACGTAAACTTTGTACAACCCTTAGGTGGGCAATCCCGAGGTATAACAGCTGAATCTGTACATTTGTGTTAAATCCCTCTCTTTCAACTTTATAATTAGGTTTCTCTCAAACAATTCTTGTTCTTTTCCAACCTTGACACTATTAGATTTTTCGTGAGCTAGGGGTCTTTATTTTATGTTTTCTTCTTCTTCTTTTTATAAGGCGATGATGACCAAGAGAGTTTTCGCCTTTAAATAAGGAAATATATATACAGGGTGTTCCAAAAAAGGTGGATTGTTTATTCATTGATTGTATAAATCAAAACAAAAAAGTCAAGATATAGTGAATTCGGCTTCATTGTCCGTCATTTTTTAAATTTAAAAATGTATTATAACTATATAAGTAAATAAAACAATGAATTACAATTTGAGAAAAGTAATTTGTGCGTTACTTATAAGTATAGCAAATTCAGATTTTATTCTGCTGACATTAAAAGCTGTAAGGTCGTGTTTACATTACAAGTAAAGCAAGTGTTGGACCTTGTTGTACCAGTGAGTTCGGGCTTAGCAGTCCCAAGGGGTCATAACTGGAGCTACAGCATCCTCAAGTTAGAAATGTGTCTGGGGTGGAAAGGAAAAGAGGGGCGCCCACAGTTTGTTGCGTTTGCTTTCAGCGGTACAACCTCAATAAAAAAATATAGACCTCGAATGCTTCTGTGTAAACGCCTAGCCTACTTTCGTTTCTTTTATCGGTGTAAATAAGAATAAAACGTTTACAAAAGTCAGTCACGAAGTTGTAACTTTAGGAATTAAATGTAGCTAAGCAGTAATTTGTGTATCTAGTTTTCTTGGAATGGATTGTACCGTCAAGTCAGGCTAGGGAGGACACGCCCATTACAACAGACACTGTACAGCTTTCTTCATGTAGTCTTGTATTAGATCTCTCTCTTTCATCTTTCCTATCAGTTCTCAACTCTTGTTCACTTCGGACTCCGAGCCTTCGAGGGGTCGCTTCGTTACGTGCCTTTCTTCCTTTTTAATTAAGCAATAACGACCGAGAGGTTTTAAACAAGCAAATGTACAGGGTGTTCTGAAAATGTCGTGGCCAACTTTAAGTGGTGGTTATATGGGTCAAAATAAGAAGAAGAAAAAAAATCTGTAAACATATCTCCGGGAACGTGTAGGCCATTTTGTGTTTTTTTTGGAAAAATAACTTTTGATATTATTAAGATTTCGAGTCAAAATTTGGTAAACAGATTGTTTTTTTTTGTGCAACAGTTCACCAGTATGCCAAGAATCAAAACTTTAACTTTTACATTTTTATAATTTGGTTCGTTTACATTTTTGCAAAGTAATTGATTTTAGAGATATTCAATTTAAAAAATTTCAGTCACAATTTTGACAATTTATAGATAAAATTTTAATTCTTGATATTGGTAAACCGTTGGATTAAAAAAAGTGTTTACCAAATTCTACTTGAAATCTTAATAATTTCAAAAGCTATAGTTATTAAAAAAAAAAAAAAAAAAAAAAAAAATGGCCGATAGATGAAAAACAAAGCATTTCCGAAGATATGTTTATTGGAATTTTTCCCCTTATTTTGCTCCACTAGTATTTAAAGTTTGGCGCGTCATTTGAGCCCATGACAGGCCTCGTTGTTGTGTATATTAAAGCTTTCTCGTATCGGTGTCTCAGCCCTGATGAACCTTGTAACATCAATTGTCCAGGGTTTTTAAATTAAACCACGCAGAAGGTTAACATTTGTCTAGTGATGTTTTGTAGTTATAAGTTGTCTAATTAATAATCGTCAATTTAATTTATTAAACTGGTTCTAGTGTTTGTTAAGCTAGGTTAGGTTAGGTTAGGTTAGGTTAAGTTAGGTAAGGTTAGGTTAGGTTAGGGTGTGTGTTGCTTGATTATACGTTGTTTTTGGGGAATAGAGAAGTGTAAAGTGATCCACAGATCGTACCTTAAGTGACATGTGGTGCCCCAAATAGATTTAGATCAAGGTCTACATAAAATCCATATGTAACCATTCGTTTTATCTTATTAGCAGAACATGTTTATGTTAGGTTAGGTTAAGGAGAGTGTTGGTTGATTATGGGACAATAAGTTGTTTTGGGGGGCATAGAGAAGTGTAAAATGGTTAACAGTTTGTACCTTAAGTGCTATCTACAGACTCTGACAGGCTATTAAAGTATTGGAGCACTAAACGTCTTTGTTCTTTTTTTTAAAATAAATAATTTATATCTCTAGAACGGCTAAACCGATTGAGTTGAAATTTTCCACAGCATTTAAATATTTCAAACAAAAATAACTCATTTCGAGTTATTTTCATTATCATTTGTAAATTACCGCCATTTTGAAACTGATTATTTTTTATTAAACTAGGTGTTTATATTGACGACTACCGTGCAAAATTTCAACTCAATCGGTTGAACTGTTGTAGAGATATAAATTATTTAATTAAAAAAACAAAATGGCGGATAGCTCGTAAAAGATGCGTTTCCGGACAATATGTTTATAGGAACATTTTTCTATATTTTACCTATATAACCACCTCCTGCATTATCTCCGCGCATTATAGAAACACCTTAATTTTAAAACAAATTCACTGCAGATTAAAAACCAGTCAGTTATATTATTTTAATTTTAAAACGGTAAAATATTCAGGTTGTTTTGAAAACAAACTTTTTTTTTTGGTCCGCCAATATTTCTAAACAAAATTTTCATCGAAAAGTTTCTTTTTACAAGACCTTTAAAATGAGGTATCATATACCATATTCTGACATTCTAAAGTTATTGTCAAAAAATAAATAGCTTTAAAAACTGTTTTTCTCCCGCCATTTTGAAACCATCAGAGATATTACAAACTCTTACACACAAAAATATTTGTTTTTAAAACGCCTTTAAACTGATGTGCAACATGGCATAGGTTCCTATTTAATAATTTTGACTTAGAGCTATTTATAATTCTCTATTTGGTGATTTTTAAATTTTGAAAAGTACCCTTAGCCTATGTTTTCTGCAAGGGTATGTTATTAGCTAGCCTTTGATATAAATCTAATATTTATCGTATGTATAGGATAGCTACAATAACATAAACTGTAAAAACCAAAATTTGAAACATTTTGGGCTACCCTGTACATACGGATAACACCATTGTAAAACTTTTGCGCTGAAATGATGAGGGTTTAGAGACCTTTAAAATGAGGTATCAGACGACCTTTGTTTACATTTGAAAATTTTCAGAATTGAACTCGGGAATTCCAGTTTTCGCACACCTTATGTATAAAATTAAATGAAACTATTTTAAATGGATTCTCTGCATGCGATTTAGGGGGGGGGGTACATTTTGCTTACTAGTAGCTCAAACCGTTCTCTCATTAGCTATTTTAAGGACACCTTATCAAACTCACCCTGTTTATATATATATATATATATATATATATATATATATATATATATATATAAGAGTACACCCGTCCTTCGTACGGGGTTGACGTATATTTGTATTGAGTGTTAAGGGAGTTTTCAAGGCCAGTGGGGCGGTGCCCTGATGAAATTTCTAAATAAAAATAAGCCTATGTGTTAACCAGGGACCCTAAGAATATCCATGTACAATTTCATCTCAATGGGTGTAATAGTTTTTACGTAATTGAGTAACACACACACAGACAGACACCATTATATTTTTATATAATAGTATATATATATATATATGTTGATTTTCCAGCTAAAACGAAATAAAATTATAATGTCACAAATGAAAGCTCAACTTTGTTACTAGTCTTTTAAATCCCGTTCAAAATTAAAACAAAAGAACGAAAATGTGACTTGCAAAATAAAAGACAAAAAAGTGATAAAATGAAGGAAAAGGACGCGTGACGATGGCGCAACGAACGGAGAACATGTCAACTAGCAATGGCTACGTTTCTTCATCTTCCTCGTCATCTTCAACTCCACCTGAGGAGGCACAAGATACTAATCTTCCATTGAAGACGTTGGAGGAAAAATTAGTGGTGAGTAATTATTGATTCTTTTAGATTGTAAATAATTGCAGAAAAAGAACTAACTAAAGTGAGAGAGAGAGAGAGAGAGAGAGAGAGAGAGAGAGAGAGAGAGAGAGAGAGAGAGAGAGAGAGAGAGAGAGAGAGAGAGAGAGAGAGAAGTTTATGGGCGCCATCATGGTACTTATCCAGCCCTATACAATGTAATACAAGACCCTTTAAATGTAACGCCCAAAAGTTGGTTTCTTTAGCCTTGTAGGAAATGTTAAATTGTATTGGTAGATCAAGGAGTCTTATCCAGTAGTGTGTTTGGCCTTAACTGGACTCTTCGTGGTTCCGAAAGACGCTTCGCTCGTGGTTTCAAAACTAGCGAGCCTTAAAGCTATGTGGAAGGGTTTTCACTTGCTACGATCGTATGGTTAACTCGCCCCCCCGGATTTCGTAATTAGACGAAACACATATTCTGGTTATGTCAAGTTTCTAAATTACATTTTTCACAATAACTTCGCTATTTGTCATCGTAGAGAGGTGGGGTTGGTACCACTGCATGCAGAATCGAAATCTGCAAGTTTTTGTGTAATTTAGTATGTTATAAATTTAGACATTTTGTTTGGTTATCTTATTTATGTGTGAAAAACTCAATGTTTGTACAAAAATTAACTCCGTTTTCAAACAGTTTTGTTTTACCATATGATTTATTCGAAGATCTGTTCTAATTCTACGATTAGCTTAATTTTGAGGCTATGGATTGCATTGTTGACAAAACGAATGAGCACAATTAAGGAGTCAACAAATAGTTTAGTATTGGATAGCTTCCATAATCGACCACGGATCTTTCACGCTTTCATGAAAGTAAAGAAATAAATTGTAGCAGACATAAAGTAAATACTCCAAGTGACGTAACGTGGGAACTCTGTACTGTGTATCTCGTGTAGTCTATTTATAAGGGGCAATTTAACATTTAGGTTAGGTTTTGATAAAGAAATTTAGGCTACAGTGTAGATAATTTAGTATAGAAATATAATAAGATAGATCAAATATCGGTTGTTTTTTGTGTGGAGATATCAGGTTTGAAAAGTCATGAGGAAATAAAAGCAGATTTTTCCTTGTTTTATATAGGACGAAAACAAGAAAGAAAAGAACGTATAAAGACCCCCCCCCCCTAGCCTTTGGAATACTATAATAACGTCAGGATCGGAAAAGAACAAGTGTTGGTCAAGAGAGAACTAATAGGAAGAGAGGGATATAACTCAAGACTAAATGAAAAAATGTGTAGATACAGTGACTACCCCTCGGGATTGCTAATCCCGTATTTATAATGTTAGTATCTCGATCCTGGCAAATATCGTATATGAACCATTTTCTTGGGAGAGGACAGGATTTGAAATTATACTTATGACAATAACTTCGCTATTTGTCGCCGTAGAGAGGTGGGGTTGGTACCACTGTATGTAGAATTGTAATCTGCACATTTTAATCTAATTTAGCGTGTTACAAGTTGAATAACACGCGATATATGAACAGAAAACTGTTTTAAATAACCTTCAAAACTCTTGTTCTTTCTTGAAACTTTATTTTATACTTTTTTCTCTCTCTCTTTTTATTTATAAAGTGATGATGAACGAAAGCTTTTCGTCTTTAAACGACAAAAAAACTAACGAAACTCTCGACCGTACGTAAGTGGTGACAAACAGCCCCCTTCTCCTTTGTATTTCCGGGGAAATGCGCCTGATGATGACGTAAAGTAGGCCGAAACCTTTGTTTTTTATAAGCTTAGTATTAGATTATTTAAAACAATTATATCTCTTCTTTGTTAGTATGATATCATTGTATTCACTTTCAGTAAATTTTGTTTTCAGTTAAAATTAAATAAATTTTTCAAGTAATTTTTGTAATTGTTTGTTTTTTTTTCAGGTGGCAGTGAGAGTGCGGCCTCTTAAGGAGAACGAGGGTGAACGAATTCTGCACATTGTTGATGATAAGGTAGTCTATAACGTTTTTTAAAATTAGTTTTTAAATATTCTGATTTTATAGTGATGGATTGTAGTTGATTGACGACGTTTCGAAAGTATAAATCAACTCTAGTTTTCAAGTGCATATAAATGAAAAACATTGTCATAGCCTAGTAGCCTAGGGATATGTTATACAGGGATGTACTCTATTGCTTTTCATTGTTTGATTTTATTATGAATGTTTATGAAAAACTAAGTTTGCATGACCGATTATGCCACAATAGTGGGATAGTTTTATGTATATAAGTTTGATTATTGTCGAAAGACTGACCACGAGTTTCCAAGTGTGTCCCCCCCACTTTATATTTACTTTAATAATTTCAAATTAGCTTTGTATTTTCTTTGGTTTTCATAGGTTGATATTTGGGCGTTTTTTTCTGAATGGATGTTCTTTTATTGTATTTGTGTGTTTTTTGAGTTCTCATGGTTTTCTGTATAGTTTGATAACTTCAACTTGAATAACCATAGTGTGCTTATTGTAATTTGAAACTGTTCTGCATTGCGTTTCTATTATTGTTAATTTGATTTTTCTAATAAATCTGAGAGAAACTAAAACTAAATCTAATTAAGAAACGAACCCAGGTTTAAAGCTAGACATGAGCAGTCAAAAGCTCAAACTTGATCAGAAAAAAAAACTACCAAAAACAGGATTTCACTACACAAAGAACTACAAACAACAATAAGGTTTGTACCATGAATAAGTGACCTAACTGTTTATTGCTGTTAACAACATTTTCGTTCAGCAGTTTAGTGCGCGATTTATTCATTATTACCACTTGAGATGTAAGCGTGCAACAGGACTTAAACTCAGGCATGTTCATTTTAATAACCTTTAAACGAACATAAAATCAAGACCCTTAGCTATCGAATACTCAAATAGCGTCAGGGTCAAAAAAGAACAAAAGTTGGTCAAGACAGACCTAATACGAAAGGTAGAAGAGAGAGATCTAGCCCAAGACTACATAAAAAGGTGTAGATCTAACTAAAATCTCTCGGGATATTCTCAATTAGTGTATTTAGTTTGTAGAAACTGTTATCTGTAAAGTTCAAGGTCACTCTGTGTCTCTCACTCCCAACTCTGTAGAAAACTTTCTAAAATTTCAGAGTCTGGGAAAAGTTTGCGTAACTAGTGCGCTAAATAAAAATGTAAAAGTGAAAAGTTTCTCGGAATTTAAATCTGTTTACAGTTCATGTAGTGAAATTTGTATCAAAGGGGTAATCCTTTTCTTTATCAAAAAACAAATAAATGCCGTCTTAAAACGATCAGTACTACAAAACTAGGTAAAGCAAAAAAAAAATCGAATTTGTATACTTATAATAATCAGATTTGGGATTCTAAGAAGTTAATAATCATTCGCAATGAAGATTCCCGTTTATAACGTTGTATTTTTGTTGTCTTTTAAAAGCAATATATCTTCTCTTTCAACATCGCCTTTAAAAAAAAGAAAAGAACATAAAATAAAGACCCCTCGCATCTCTAATAGCGTCAAGAACAAGAGATAGTCTAGAAAGACCCCTCGCATCTCTAATAGCGCCAAGAACAAGAGATAGTCTAGAAAGACCCCTCGCATCTCTAATAGCGTCAAGAACAAGAGATGGTCTAGAAAGACCCCTCGCCATCTCTAATAGCGTCAAGAACAAGAGATGGTCTAGAAAGACCCCTCGCATCTCTAATAGCTTCAAGAACAAGAGATGGTCTAGAAAGACCCCTCGCCATCTCTAATAGCGTCAAGAACAAGAGATGGTCTAGAAAGACCCCTCGCCATCTCTAATAGCGTCAAGAACAAGAGTTGGTCTAGAAAGACCCCTCGCCATCTCTAATAACTTCAAGAACAAGAGTTGGTCTAGAAAGACCCCTCGCCATCTCTAATAGCGTCAAGAACAAGAGATGGTCTAGAAAGACCCCTCGCCATCTCTAATAACTTCAAGAACAAGAGATGGTCTAGAAAGACCCCTCGCCATCTCTAATAGCGTCAAGAACAAGAGATGGTCTAGAAAGACCCCTCGCATCTCTAATAGCTTCAAGAACAAGAGATGGTCTAGAAAGACCCCTCGCCATCTCTAATAACTTCAAGAACAAGAGATGGTCTAGAAAGACCCCTCGCCATCTCTAATAACTTCAAGAACAAGAGATGGTCTAGAAAGACCCCTCGCATCTCTAATAGCTTCAAGAACAAGAGATGGTCTAGAAAGACCCCTCGCCATCTCTAATAACTTCAAGAACAAGAGATGGTCTAGAAAGACCCCTCGCCATCTCTAATAGCGTCAAGAACAAGAGATGGTCTAGAAAGACCCCTCGCATCTCTAATAGCTTCAAGAACAAGAGTTGGTCTAGAAAGACCCCTCGCCATCTCTAATAGCGTCAAGAACAAGAGTTGGTCTAGAAAGACCCCTCGCCATCTCTAATAACTTCAAGAACAAGAGATGGTCTAGAAAGACCCCTCGCCATCTCTAATAGCGTCAAGAACAAGAGATGGTCTAGAAAGACCCCTCGCATCTCTAATAGCTTCAAGAACAAGAGATGGTCTAGAAAGACCCCTCGCCATCTCTAATAGCGTCAAGAACAAGAGATGGTCTAGAAAGACCCCTCGCCATCTCTAATAGCGTCAAGAACAAGAGTTGGTCTAGAAAGACCCCTCGCCATCTCTAATAACTTCAAGAACAAGAATTGGTCTAGAAAGACCCCTCGCCATCTCTAATAGCGTCAAGAACAAGAGATGGTCTAGAAAGACCCCTCGCCATCTCTAATAGCGTCAAGAACAAGAGATGGTCTAGAAAGACCCCTCGCATCTCTAATAGCTTCAAGAACAAGAGATGGTCTAGAAAGACCCCTCGCCATCTCTAATAGCGTCAAGAACAAGAGATGGTCTAGAAAGACCCCTCGCCATCTCTAATAGCGTCAAGAACAAGAGTTGGTCTAGAAAGACCCCTCGCCATCTCTAATAACTTCAAGAACAAGAGTTGGTCTAGAAAGACCCCTCGCCATCTCTAATAGCGTCAAGAACAAGAGATGGTCTAGAAAGACCCCTCGCATCTCTAATAGCTTCAAGAACAAGAGATGGTCTAGAAAGACCCCTCGCCATCTCTAATAGCGTCAAGAACAAGAGATGGTCTAGAAAGACCCCTCGCCATCTCTAATAGCTTCAAGAACAAGAGATGGTCTAGAAAGACCCCTCGCATCTCTAATAACTTCAAGAACAAGAGTTGGTCTAGAAAGACCTAAGACTACATGAAAGGTGTATTTCTAGGTAGGTTACCCAGCCCTGAGGGTATTTATAAATACTAATTATTTTGTTGCTATTCTAAGCGCCTTACAAGGATCTGATAGACTACCCACATAGCTGTAGCAAGGTTGCCTATATAGCGCCGTTCTGACATTCTAGTTGTACAAACATAATAATTAATTAGATCTGTCATTTTGCTTTTTATTTAAAAAGGAAAACCTCTCGGTTATCATCGCTTTATAAAACAAGTTCATGAGGGTCATCATGGTACTTACCCAGCCCCATCTTACAAGCATATCCAAAGTAGGTTTTTTGGGCTTTGTAGGAAATGTTAAATTGTATTGTACTGATTTATCCAGTAGAGGTGTTTAAAAGAGTTGTTACACAGGTTTTCTGAACTTTGTATCAATGTTGGCCAGAACCTAAAAAGTCTCGTAATTGTTTATATTAAACTGTCTCCACTCGCTTCGCTCGTGTCAGTTAACGCGAAGCTGTATATACAGGGTGTTAAATAAGTCCCGGGACGGCTTAATATTTGTTTAACCATTACAGACAGAGCTACAAAGCTTTGCACATTGTTAATGGACACCAAAACCTATTTTAGTACTTATTCAGTGGACCGCTACCTTTCCAGGGGGGACGGCCCCACAAGGAGTAAGTAGGAAATCTTAAATGAGAGCATAGGTCGAGTTGTACATCAAATCGGACAACCCTGCCGGAAATGGCAGCCGTTCAAAGATTGCTTAAATTTGCAATTATTAGGTAAATGTAATGAAGTCCATGGCAGTTTGATTATTTATTTACAGGTAAAACTAGAGCAATTGATGATTGTTGCATCTAAAGAAAGTATGTTTCCTGTTTGCGTGTAGATCTGTGAAAAAAACACAGAGGTAGAAATTTTTGACGGTTACCAACCAGGAAAAAAAAAGAAGTTTTTTCGATTTAATTAAAACATTTGACAAGCGTACAAATGAAAAAATACATTTTATTTTATAAACATTGTTTACAATTAATTATAAATGTCCAAGTTCAATTTAAAGTTGCTAGATTGTACTTCAAGCTTAGAAAGGTTAAGAAACTCAACTTCATTGTGTATTCATAGGCAGTACACGATAGAGTTGGCCTCATTCAAGTTAGCTGTAACTGTATAACTGGGGAGAATTATTTATAAATGTCAGTGGTAGGACAGGATGTAGGACATGAAAAAATCCTTGGGGAAACAAATCTGCGAATTTCCTTGCTGTCTGAAGGTGAAAAACATCTTGGTCATTATCGCCTTATTAAAATAAAGATCCCACCCCTCGAATACTCAAGGGTTGCAAAAGAACAAGAGTTGGTCAAAATTCTGGATGGGAAAGATGAGAGGGATCTAACCCAAGACTAAATGAAATAATGTGTAGATCTAGTAAGGTTTCCTCGGGATTGCCCCTCAGGATGTGAGTAGAATTAAATAAATACGTTAACATGTACAGGGTGTTCCTGAAAACCTGTCCCAAACTTAAGAAGCTTATACCTCACGTCAAAACCAATGAAAGAGTTTATACAAAAAAGTAAAGACCTCTCAGCGTTGGTTTTCACTATTTACACTAACCTTCCTTTAAATTGATCTGACCAAAGGATGCACACAAAGTGAGGTACATCCACACAAAAGGCCTTTTAGTTAAACCATTTTTTACGTCCTAACCTAACCTCTTTACAGTTTTTAATCTATGAGGAAGCTTTATGTCTATATTTTTGCACTAATAATTACATTCATCTTCCTTTGAATTTATCTGCTCAAGGATGCACACAAAGTTAGGTACATCCACATAACAGTCCTTTTGTTAAACCGTTTTTACGCCCTAACCTAACCTAAACTAACCTAACCTAACCTAACCTAACCTAACCTAAACTAACCTCTTTAGAGTTTTTACCCTACGAGGAAGCTTTATGTCTATATTATTGCACTATTTAATACACTCACCTTGCTTTGAATTGATCTGGTCAAAGATGCCACAAAGTATCGTGCGGTTCTTAAGTATGTCCTTCATTAGAATGAAGAAAATCTTGTTTTGAGTTATATAAGTAGATCACGCTACGTCTAAATTATAGGTTTATGTGATTTATTTATATACTCCAATATGTTATATAACGGATGTTATTTGGAGGTTATATCTCCAGGGACAATTATTCCCTTTATGTAGTACAATAAAAGTAGTGGATTATAAAATAATTTAGTAACCAATTAGTTTCTCGAACACAAGATCTCACAAAAACTACGTTTATTCAATCAAACGCGTTTCAACGACAAAGTCGACATCCTCAGTGATAGACGAGCTACAATAACAAAATTATAACTCCAGTGAGTTGTAAAAGTAAAACTCAAGTTTTGTTATTGTAGCTCGTCTATCACTGAGGATGTCGACTTTGTCGTTGAAACGCGTCTGATTGTGATCGATCTTGCGTTCGAGTTTTTGTTCTACATAATATTATCTCACAAGTCAAGCTCAATATTTATTTATAACCAATTAGTTAAACAATTAAAGGACTGAGTCCGCCGACCTAGAGGTACCGCTATCTCTAAGTACAGTAATATTTTCATTGTTTCCTAATTTTCGGTGTAAATTCTAGTTTCGGTTCTGGCTGTAATTTTGTATAGTTTTTATTATACTTGGCTAGACTTTGTCCTGTGAAGATTACTTTTTAACAAATGAAACAAGAATCTTTAGTCTTAAAAAAAAAATTAATTAATATCTACAATAACTATTGAAATATTTTAAATTTGAATCTATATAACTGTAATGATTTTATATAAAAATAGAATAATTTGTCTAAATATGTAATAATAGAGCCAGGCCGATTTAAAGTAGTAATATACACAATTACAAGGTTCAGAAAACCTGTGTAACAACTGTTTTAAACAAACACACTACTGGATAAGACTCCTTGATCTACCAATATAATTTAACATTTCTTACAAGGTCCAAGAAACCTATTTAAAAGATTTTCTTGTATTATATAATGGGGCTGGGTAAGTACCATGATGCAGCCCATCGAAATGTTCATTTTTGACTCCAGTCACAAGTTCTGTTTCAGCTGTAGGATCCTACAAAACAAACAAAAAACTACAAAAGGATCAGTCAAATCCTAAAACTTAAAAAACGGATTTTGTGATTTGCTTTAATTCGGGGTTGTGTTCATTCCACCCTAACTAATGCGTATCGGAAGAGGTCAAGGATAACTTCTGAAGAATGGACCTTGACTAGGCCAGTAGATTTCCAGATGAATTTGTATGTATGAATTCAAACGGAAATCTCGAATATCATTCAAACATCTATTATCACGCTATTCTCTTTTACGGTTATACCAACAAAATCTTCAGTTTAGTTTTCAGGTTGTAAATGAGTTCGGGATATAGCCTAAACCTGACGATTTTGGAGGCTTAACTAATATGTGTTTAGGTTAGGTTAGATTCATGTTCCTGTCTTAACTTGTGTGGCCACTAACGTGTTTGCATACAGACGACAGTGACGTCATGTCCAAAATATCTTTTTTTGGTTTTCTGAGGGTATCAAACGTGAATATATTAGTCTATAAAGGTTAACAGTTTTGAATTCTACGAAACCTAACCTAACCTACCACAACCCGACCACACTCGACCCAATCCAACCAAACCTAACCTAACCTAACCTAACCTAACCTAACCTTGCAATTCTATCCATGTGAGTGTTGAAACCAAATTTCATGTCCTAATTCATTCTGCGCAGAAACATGATGAGATGTTACTCAGCGATTTGACTCCTCAAAGAAATAGGGGTCAATTTTGAAACCGCACACCACACTGTAACATATTGACTGTGAAGTGGTTTTTGAAGGATTTTTCGTGTGTTATTGACAGCCCAATAACGGTAATTTAGTTTATTCACAAATTCTGACAGATGGAAATGTGCCTCGTCACTTGAAAGAATAATGGCATCATGGAGGACATTTTCGAGGATAACCTCTCATGCTGATTTTCCGCCCGATCATTTGCATTAAGTTGATGCATTAACATCATCTTATACGGATGGAATAGGTCGGGATGAAGTATTCGTCATTCACTTCGATCAGAAATGTCTAGCGCAGCGGTTGTGGAGACCGCGTAACGCCCTAACCTAACCTAACCTAACCTAACCAAACATAACATAACCTAACCTATAACCTAACCTAACATAACATAACCTAACCAAACCAAACACAACCTAATTTAACCTAACCAAACATAACCTAACCTAACCTAACTTAACCTAACCAAACATAACATAACCTAACCTAACCTAACCAAACATAACATAACCTAACCTAACCTAACCTAACATAACATAACCTAACATAACATAACCTAAATTAACCTAACCTAACATAACATAACCTAATATAACCTAACCTAACCTAACCTAACCAAACATAACATAACCTAACCTAACCTAACATAACATAACCAAACATAACCTAACCTAACATAACAACATAACATAACATAACATAACATAACCTAACTTAACCTAACCTAACATAACCTAACCTAACCAAACATAACATAACATAACCTAACCTAACCTAACATAACTTAACCTAACCTAACCAAACATAACATAACCTAACCTAACCAAACATAACATAACATAACATAACCTAACCTAACCAAACCTAACCGAACCTAACTTAACAATAATAACATAAAAGGGTGAACTTTTTGAGGTCGGTTTTGCGGCATTGTGTTCTACTCATAAAGGCCTTTAATTCGATGTACAACTCGACCTATGCTCTCATTTAAGATTTCCTACTTACTCCTTGTGGGCCGTCCCTCTGGAAAGGTAGCGGTCCACTGAATACGTACTAAAATAGATTTTAGTATCCACTAACAATGTGCAAGCTTTGTAGCTCTATCAAAATATTAAGCCGTCCCGGGGCTTATTTAACACCCTGTATACAATGTGTTAGTAAAGTCCCTCTCCCCCACCATAACTTTCGTATGAACTTTAACACAGCCAAAACATTTTGGGACTGTTAACTAGGTCACCTGAAATTTCTTTTATGATACATTGGAATTTTGGACCACCCCTTAGAAAGGGTGCTCAAAATATTCAAACTGAAAACCACATCTTGTGACATGTCAAATTATAGGGGATAAAAAAAACCAAATTTAACGGTGCTCACAAAGTATTTTTTGGATGACCTTAACCAAAATGACGTTACAAAACGTATTTGAAATTTCCTAATTATAAATATGTGAATTTTATAAAATGATCTCTAGACTAATCTGAGGGAAGCAATCAACGTTCCGAAGTTTCCTGTCCTTAACCTTTAAACAACAACGAAAAGATTGAATTTAAGGAAACTACAAATAATTTTGAATAACAATTTTGATTTGAGAATAAGATGTAAATTTTAAAATAATACAGTTTTTAATTGTATGTTATAAATAAGCTTATTGTTAACTTAGCGGGAAAAGAGAGGGCATACAAACAAAAAAACAACAAAAATTTGCGTCTTATCACGCCGGCGTATCGGCTGCGTGTTGAGTGTTAATTATATCGCTGCAGATGTGACTCGGCAGTAAAACTGCAGCACATGCAATGCCAGGTTAGAGAGTATGAAATCATTGTCTCTTGTACGTTACAGAGCTTTGTCACAGGTTTTAAGTAGGCCTACTATTGTCAGAGGATTTCCTTTGTAATAACTATTTCAGTTGAACTATGACCATTAAAGGTGCACTGATCAAGATACTTAGAACGTTTTTTAGTATTTATTAAGTGTGTTTTGTCTAGAATACTGACGGAACTGGCAAAGTCTCTTGTACATTACAATATCCCAGATTATAGTTGGCCGCAAGAAGGTGATTAACAAACACAGCAATGGAAATACTCAGCACGGGTTTTGGCTACCTACAGGGTGCGCCGAAACTCATGTTCCATTTACTGGGTGTTCCGAAAAAATCCAAATAGTATTTTTTCGTCATACTCCTTCAAAAACGTCTGTTTTCAATTTATGCTCTGAGATGGTAAGCTGTTATTTTTAGTCCTAACCTAAAAACATCAGCTGAGATCGAGGTCACAACTGTTACTTTGTTTATACGAATTAATTAACGATTGTAAAGCATCGATAAAAACAACCGATACTCTCGATTGTAAATAACCGTTAAAACAGCTGTTACCATCGATTTGAAGGTTAATAGGTTATAACATTTTAGTTTTTGTGAAATTGTTTTCTTATATTATTTGCAGTATAACGAAAAATATAGTTCATCATTTGGACCAAAAGAAGCTTTTCGATCCTCGCTCATTTTTTGTTAAACTTGATCTTGTATTGAAAAGCGTCAATTATGGTATTAGTGGTGAAATATACTATTTTCTCCTCTTTTTTAAAAGTAAGCATATCAATGTTTCCCCCTTTATTTTTGGTGAAAGAGAATCTTTTCATTTTCTTTTAGATATTTTTGAAGAAAAAATTGCACAGGTTTATTTCATTTTTATTCAGCCATTACAAAAGGGAAACTTGTATGTGGCAACCCCACAATCGCAAACAGTCTCTCCCTGCTCTCTTTCTTCTTCGTGTTCTGGGAGCCTTTCTTTCTATAGTCACCATACATGCTGTCTGTCTGTTTCTACTCTTTCCTATTGAAGATCTTCTTTCTTCTTCTATACCTCTTGTTTGATTCTTGTGTTTCAGCCAAACCCTAATGATGTCACGCGACCCGTGTGCCTAATGGGGTGATTATCTCCGGGCTCTGTCCAGCGTAGATGCAAACGAAGATTCCAGGAGTTAGGCGAGTTCCTGGAAGTAAATAGCCTTGCCTTGGCATGCGGGGCTCTGTCTTGGTTGACATTTCTTTCCCCACCTTCTCGTCGGATCATGGATCAGTAAGAAAGAAACCTCCCCACTCCAAGCGCCACCACTTAACAAATGAGCTATTATGAACGCCGTTTGAAAATATTTTAAACCGGCTTCGCTTGTGCCAAAACACGCTCACAACGTAAATCCTATTTCATTCAAACTTAACTGCTATTTTTACAGTTGATCAAAATCTGTAGAACCTGTGAAAATCATAATTTTGTGTTTTTGTTTCCTTTTGGAGAGCTCCCTTTTTAATGACGCGGTTCATTTTGTTTTTTCAATTAGTATTAAATCTTATTCAAGAATTCTGTAATCATTTTTCAACCGAACCTAACCTCAAAACTGATATTTTCACGAAGCTATCTCACCATAGTCTCGTAACAATAGAGGAAAGTAAAATCACAACTTGCCACTATGATAGCAAGTAATGATTAAAAATGAAAGAGTTTTTCTATCGATCCGCAATACACAAAGAAAGAAATGAGGACATTCATGTAGGTCGCGTTCCTTTTGTCTACCGTGATACTGACCTCAGATTTAACTTTACAACAAAAGGGTTGCGTAGATTCGTGATGCCGCTTTAGGACGTCTATTCGGCAGCGATTAGGTGACATGGTTCAGTTATTACGTTCTTTGTTTAGATTTTTTTTTTGTTATTTAGGTTAATTGATAGAAATGTAAGTTCAAACTAGATGAAAAGGTATTCTCAAAAATCAAGGACAAGTGACACAAATATATATATAGGCCTACCATGTGTCCATAAAGTCCCACCCCTTCTTATTTTTTTTTTATTAATGGAAATAGACAGATTTGCTTTGGGGAAAGTTTAGATAGCCAAAGGAGGAGTTTTTGAAGTATCGAAATTTTCAACCCTTACCCCCAAAATGGGGTAGTTTGGGGGTAAGTCAAGAATTTTAAATAGCAACCCCTATTGAGTAATACCTAATTTTATAGGTCTTTTCAAAATAAGAATAATGGCGCAAACCAGAGGTCTCTAAGTTCATCTTACCCAACATAGCAACCAATCGAATTGTGAATTTTACGTTAATAATTAGACCGGAAATGTTACGAAATGTACAACAAGCTTTTGTGTCCAGAATCTATTTCTGCCAAAAAAGTAAATGGTGGCCATTTCAAGAACTTAATATGAGCTAAAATAACCATGTAAGGCTCTTACCATCATTTTACCAACATAGAGCAGTTTGTAATGTAATAAAAACAACCGGAGTTTGTAGTTTAACATTCACAATTCGATTGGTTGCTATGTTGGGTAAGATGAACTTAAAGACCTCTGGTTTGCGCCATTGTTCTTATTTTGAAAAGACCTTTAAAATGAGGTATCACTCAATAGGGGTGGACATAGTAGCCTAATTTCTAGATAAATTTCTGTATTGGAAATGTCAAATTTAAACAGTTTTTTGTTCCTATCTTGTGTGTTATTCAACTTATAACACACTAAATTAGATACAAACTAACAGATTACAGTTCTACATGCAGTGGTACCAACTCCACCGCTTTGCGATGACAAATAGCGAAGTTATTGTCAAAAAACTAATTTCGAATGATCACTTCTCAAGAAAATTTAACTACGAGTAGTCATTGACACGAGCAAAGCGAGTGAACGTTGTTTAATATACACATATATGAAGCTCTTTACCCAATACAATTTAAAATTTCTTACAAGGCCAAAAAAAAACCACCTTTTGGGCTTTACATTTAGAAGATCCGCTTGTATTACATTGTACAATAGGGCTGGGTAAGTACCATGATGTAGCCCTTCGTAAGAGGGAGTGTATTGTTTTCACTCTATTTGTTGAAAATTTAATCAATATCGGTTGAACTGTTGGTGAGATATAACACCACGCATTAGTTCGTTGTTTTAAATGACAGATTTTAAAGAGGTAAGTGAAAGCTAATAAATTTGTAATCAATTAAAATTAATCGATAGTACCACGGATTTCGACTCTACGCGGTATAATAAATCGAGTAATCGACCTTGAGAAATCGATTAATGCGTGACAACGATTGTACATTATTATAAAAGAAATGGCGTAATTGGAATGAGCATGGTAGTTGTTACGGAGTTGATACGCTGACGTTTTTACTTATGGTAGTAGAGAAAGTTATCTGCAAGATCATAAAAAGGTTTTTGGAGTGTCTGTTTGACTGGTTTCTACCGTCTGCAATATGTGCAGTGCTCTATACGCGCTTGGAAATCCCGATGGTGCCTAGCTGGATTTACACTTTTTCATGTAGTCTTGGATTAGATCCCTTTCTTTCATATTTCCTATCAGGTCTCTCTTGACCAAATCTTGTTCTTTCCGACACTGACGCTATTAGAGCAACGATTACCTATCAGTCAAGTCCCCCAGAAGAGCCTCTTTGATTACGGTGAAACCCAAACACAAAAAAACCTACATAAATCTACATGAAAATGTGTTATGAAAAATGCTAAATTTATTCATTTAGGTCTAGTAAGATAGGTGAAACTTTGAAGATCAGGTTGAAAGCTGGACACTTTGACTAGAAAATCCAAATGCATATCAAGTCTATTTCTATAGTTGTTTTCATGTTGAAAAAACTTCTCCACACCGCTAAGTTGGCAGCAATGTTTCAATGGTTTTTGGGGTAGTTGATTTCTTTCGTTAACCATCCTTATAAACGGTTGACTAGAATCCAATGATTTCTTTGCTATGATAAGCAGATTTTAAAACAATTGCATAGTAAAGCCAACAAGCTGTTGGTGTGGATAAATCTCAGTTAGGAATAGAGTCTAAGTTCTTTTTAAAAAGCCAGAGTAACAATGATTATTGTGATACAATCTTGTTGAGCACTGTGGTGAAATTCACAATAATGATTCGAATTTGCCCCTAATATTGGAAATAATTCTTTGCCCCTAATATTACCCCTAATAGTGGAAATAATTAATAAAGAACAATTAATCAGATAATTGTGTTTTATTTTAAAGTTTCTAGTGATTGTGGTTAGGGGCAAATTCGAATCATTATTAATAATTATTGTGACAGATCTGAAAAACTGATGAAATTGCTTACCTTCCCAAGTACGGTGGTCGTTATTAAGGTGGCAGTTGTGTATAAACGTTCAGCTGAGAGAAAACAGGTCAATTGCGGAGGTTGGAAGATTTGAAGATAAACATACTTGGCGAGAAAGAGTTTCCGATAGAAGAATCTGCGGGAGTTGCAAGGATGAGCGAACTTGTAATTATTCAGTCAGATTATTGTAGAATCAGCCACAATAGTTCCTGTTACTCTGCGCTCTTAAAAAGTACTTAGATTGTATTTCTAACTAAATTTATCTCAAATTCCTAACTCTTCATCATCAAGATAAGATTGTTCAATTTTGGAATCAAATTGGTTTCTTTTCCAGGCAGATGTTGAAATCGATGGTTTCTCTTCATTTTGTTGATAAGATTCCCAAATCCTCAGTTATTCTTGCTCCACTTCTTGTCCCTGTATTTTTCCTGAAGAAGATTCCAATAATTCTTTTAAAATCGGAAAGTTTGTAAAGTATCTTTCACAACACTTTTTAACCACATTTAAAACTTCTCAGTAATGGCATTGCAAATCTGAAAAAATTTGAGTCCCGACGAAACAGACTAGCAGATTAATATGACAAGGAAGTGTGGTGTTGAGATGTAAAGTAAATATTGTTCAGGCGGATAAAGGGTGAAAGAAATTGCTGCTTCTTCTGAAAAATGAAACATTGAATTTTTTTATTGTTTCAGATTAGGCTTGCATTATATAAAACAATAAGCTTTTCCCTGTGTCTAAATACATTTCTTATTTCAACATTGTTCTCGCGTTATGTTAAATTTTGGCAGTTGTCTAGGATTAGCTCGAGGACCCCCATTAGAGTATTCGAGGACTAGGGGATCCTCGATGTTCCTCATTTTATGTATAGGCGAGAATTTGTTCTGTCTGTTTTTTTTTTTAATCGGAATTTTGTTCTGGTCTATCTCTGGATTTTTGAATTAAATTTTTTCTATAAATCTAATTTTGTAGCTGGTATTAAAAAGACACAGTGACGATTTTGATACGATTTAAAAAGTTTGTAGTCTCTAAGAACTAACATAATCTGAATTGGTTTCCATCTTTACAATGCTGGTTTGGGATGTTTATAAAAAAAACCCTCCCCCTCCAAATCATCCTTGTAGCTGTTATAAAACAACTCATTTTACAAAGCGTCACAACCGATTTTGTTAGAATTACATTTTAGGATGTCAAATCAAGTAAAAAAGTACATTTCAGTTTAATAATTGTGAAATAAGTTCAATAAATTGTTTGAATGAATAGAATACTTTCTCTGCAATTTATTTATTGTACGAGAAAGTAAAAATGCAGAAATCGATGTTACACTGCCCACATTGTGCGTGACCGCCATTGCGGTGTATTTTGCATATGTTAACATATCCCGCCCGTTGTGTTGGTCACGTCATCGCTTTCAATATTAAATTAAAACAATCACTCTAATTTATATCTCGGATTTTATAATTACAACAAAAAGAATATTCTTAATGTAGTCTGAAAACGCGATTGAGAAATTTGTCGGAAAATTTATCGTATGCGTTAAAAAATATCCTCGAAATTTTGAAAGGTAGAAAAAAAAGAGAATATACAAAAATTTTGTAAATGTTTTAATTATTAATGTTTCAGAAATACAGGAGGCATTATAATTTAAGTCAAACATCACAGTTTGAAAAGCCCCAAAAGTGTTTGTTTAACATATTGGGCGAATACTTGAAATAGTTTGGAATCAATGAAATAGTTTGGAATGAATACTTGAAATCAGTATTTACAAAAAATACATGTTTACTATGACTAAAAAAATGAAATCCTTTTACACAGTAGACAATTGGGGGGGGGGGGGTTTATTGCTGAAGCTCTTTTGATTAGTGATGAGCAAAAGGAGTCTTGGTCTTGGTCTTGCATAATATACGAGACCAAGACCAAGACCAAGACCGGAGTGTGCAAGACCAAGACTCTTGCACCATGAGTCTCGCAAGTCTCGCGAGACTCTTGCAAGTCTTGCAGGTATCGTGTTCTAGTCTGGCCGCATATCAGAGAACATTGATATTCTCTGTGCGGCATTTGATATCAGAGAACGGCAGCGACGTTTTTAATTAAAAAAAAAAAAAAACCAACAGCATTTCCCATCTGGTCAATTCTTGGAATTAGAGTTCAATTTTCCCACGAACCGTACATTAAAAAGTGCCGAATCTTATTTCCTCAAAACCTTTGAGAACGGAAATATTATAACGTCGCTTCCGTCGTACTTTACTGTAAACAAATTATATAAGAGAAATGAAAAGTAGTTAGTTGATTTTTAACTTTCAACGTGAAACTACAAGGTGTTAGCTTAAGTAATGTAAACCCTATATATTCTACCGTTTAAGACCTTTTTGTTATGGTTTTAACTAAGGTATATTAAAATTTGCATATGCATTTAATATTTTTTTCATTTTAAAATAAATATATGAATTCGATTTTGTGTTTCATTAATAATGCATTCTGTAACTTTCAAAAAATATTTAACTTTTTTTTTCTAAATGTAGGCTGATAACTATACATGAGTGTGCATTTTGTGAATGTATGTGTTTTTTGTAAACATTAATTTTCCCCCCCAAATTTTGTAAAGTACTTAGATTTAAAAAATATGATATAGGCCTACCGATGCAAAATACATACATTTTAACTTTATAAACAATTCTTTTGCAGTTTTTATTTTAAATAAGGGACATTGATGTAATGTGTCAGTTTAAAAACATATTTTTTTCAAGTATTGTAAAATTAATAATAATATTTTAAATCTACTAAAAATATATTTTTTGCAAATTTTTAATAGTTATTTTAAATATAATATGAACAGTGGGTATGTTTATTTTAGTGGAAATATATTTTTTGTTCATTTTGTAAAATAGGACTATTTTTTAATGTGAGATGTAGCCTAATTAGTAGTGTGCTTTAAAGAAATATATTTTCATTCATTTTTGCAAACATGTCAATTTTGTTAAAAAATATGTATGTATATGTGAGTCCTTTTATTGAAAAGATGTGATTTTTAATTTCAAGGCAAGAGTCTCGCAAGACTCTTGCAGCAAGAACAAGACCAAGACCAAGACCAAGACCGTAAGACCAATGCAAGACCAAGACCAAGACTTGGTGTGCAAGAACAAGACCAAGACCAAGACTTGGTGTGCAAGAACAAGACCAAGACCAAGACCGTAAGACCAATGCAAGACCAAGACCAAGACTTGGTGTGCAAGAACAAGACCAAGACCAAGACCGTAAGACCAATGCAAGACCAAGACCAAGACTTGGTGTGCAAGAACAAGACCAAGACCAAGACTTGGTGTGCAAGAACAAGACCAAGACCAAGACCAAGACCGTAAGACCAATGCAAGACCAAGACCAAGACTTGGTGTGCAAGAACAAGACCAAGACCAAGACTTGGTGTGCAAGAACAAGACCAAGACCAAGACCGTAAGACCAATGCAAGACCAAGACCAAGACTTGGTGTGCAAGAACAAGACCAAGACCAAGACCAAGACCGTAAGACCAATGCAAGACCAAGACCAAGACTTGGTGTGCAAGAACAAGACCAAGACCAAGACTTGGTGTGCAAGAACAAGACCAAGACCAAGACCGTAAGACCAATGCAAGACCAAGACCAAGACTTGGTGTGCAAGAACAAGACCAAGACCAAGACCGTAAGACCAATGCAAGACCAAGACCAAGACTTGGTGTGCAAGAACAAGACCAAGACCAAGACTTGGTGTGCAAGAACAAGACCAAGACCAAGACCAAGACCGTAATACCAATGCAAGACCAAGACCAAGACTTGGTGTGCAAGAACAAGACCAAGACCGTAAGACCAATGCAAGACCAAGACCAAGACTTGGTGTGCAAGAACAAGACCAAGACCAAGACTTGGGAGTCTTGGTCTTGGTCTTGCATTTGCTCATCACTACTTTTGATCTCCGGCACTATTGTGATCCACTTTCTTTGTTCACTGTTCACGAACCCCAGTGCCTCTAACAAGCTCTAACATTTTGTGTATGATGTTATCACAATTTATGCCTGGTTGTTTATGGTCCAAAGATTCTCTTTCTTTTGGTCTCCAGGACCTCACAATCAAACAAAATGTCTACTGCGGTCTCAGGTAAGAAATAGCAAGTACGACAATTAGGTGAGACTTGTAAGTTGTTCCACCTTACTTAAGTGGCTTCGGGTATGGGCATGTATTGTAATCATGGCGATGATCTATCTCAGGGAGTCCCTGTCATTATGAAGCAGCACCTTTCAGGATCTGGTCCCGAGAGAAGACGCTTTCCTAATCTCTGATTAGGAAATTGTCTCCATCGTTTCTTCCTTGGCCCAATTTTTGACAGCTCTCCTTGCCATTGAACGACTGATCCCCAAGAGGGTTTTGGTCCAACAAGGCGGACAGCAGCCAATAGATCCGCCCTCTCATTACCCTCCATCCCGCAACCCCTGGTGTACCATATTGACAGGACGCCTAAGAATCGAAGAAAGTCCAATACCAATTTCGATGAGACTTCTACGGGAGCTGAGGGTTTTAATTGTCGTTTGGCTGTCTGAGAGAATTAGAATGTCCTTACGTCTAAGGACTTCTTCTGATCCTCGATGCTGCTATTGCACAAATCTAAGCTTGGATTACTCTACAATACCTACCTAGGCTAGCTTCGAAAGTTGCCCCAGTGGTTTGACATTATCCAGAACACAGTAGACTAACATTTGTCTATAATATTTACTAATCTTTTCCAGAAAAGAATTTTGATTAATACGCTACTGTCGTGTAAATTCCTTAGCGAATTATATACAAGAATAACAAACCCAATTGTCACACATTAACAATAAGCCAGATAAACTGTTTAGTTTTGCGAGATGTAAGCAATCAATCTCAACACAACGTGAATCCCCACAAATAAATATAACGCTATATAAGTTAACCTAAAAATAATTTAAAACAGCTGTTATAAATTCTCAAACAAAACAACAAAATAAAACGTATTTGAGAATACATAACAGCTGTTTCAAATTATTTTTGTTCTGAAACCATGACTTACCCAAAACTCTCATAACAAAATGAGTGTTCTCAAGTGAAATTAATAATTTTCGGTAACATTGTTTAATTTGACACCTCAGTCATTAAAAATCGGTCCTACAGTAAAGAAATACGAGACTGGCGTAGAAATTCCTTAGCGAATTAAACATAAAACTAAAACTTTACTCCAGAAACTTTATAGTTTTTCAAACTTTTTTTCTTAATAATTTGTTATTTTAGTTTGAGATATAACCTACCAAGTACAGGTTCGATTCGAGTTTCAAGAGAACTAGTTGCTAGAACTAGAAGGGCGGCGTTCCAAATGCCTTTCGGCTTACCACCAACCCCCACTCAAAAGAAAGAGTAACTGGGTGCAATCTCACCACCAGCACCCCACTGCCACCACGAAACCATTCCTCAACGCACGCTCCCAGAAGCCGAAGCTTCTGGACAGGCCAAGCATGCTCCCATGGTACTCATGTCGGCAAGATTACTCAAGCTACGTTTGATGAGTCACCGTCGGGTCGCTTACGCGATACCCTCCCTCATGTACTCACCTACTAGAGGCGGCGCCCGTTACCCACATACGTAGGATTGGGTGGCCTTCCCCCAGTTTTCTTGGGCCGGCACCGTGAGGTAAAATACACGACCAGAGTGTAGGTGGCACCCATGTTCACCTATTCTCATGTTAGCAAGGTTCCCCAAGCAACGTTGGATGAGTCACCGTCAGGTCGCTCACACGTCCCTTACCTCACACTTACTCCGAAGGCGGCGCCCATTACCCACATTCATGGGATAGGGTAGCCAACCCCCGGTTCTATGGGCCAGCATCGTGAGGTACAACGCTGACCCGGAGCCTACCAAGTACAGTTTCGAGTTGAGTTTCAGAGAACTAGAACAATAAAACCATAATCCTTGAAGTAAGAATGACCTCCGTTCTTCTTGTTTTAACGGAAGTTTCTAGATACTGTGACTTTAATTTTACGCCGAACAATAAATCGACCTTTAGAAATCGATTAATGCGTGACATCGATTTCATACCCAATTTATAAAACAAACGCTGCCGTTAGAAATATCAAGGTATTTTTGAAAACAGTATTTTCAACGCAAGCTGATATGGAATCAACGCGAATTATATTCGATGTTTATACGTCCCCTCATATAAGAGAAAGTTATGAAATTGTTTAAAACGAAACACATTATTTGTTCCAGGATTTGAACACTTGTGAAGGACCTTCGCGTGCAATAAACAAATTGTTCCTTTCGTTTTGATTGTTTTAAATTGTCAACAAGTGAATAATTTATGGCAGTAGCAAATGCGAAATTTATGGTCACGTGACTGAAAATTCGTAAATGTAATTAAGCAAGTATGTAAAGCGACCTACATTGGGGGGGGGGGGGGTAGGTTAATATTTAGGGATTGGAAAAACTAATACACGTGCGTGTGAAGTCTTAACGCGCTCAATTTAATCCACTAACCAGCAAACTTCTCCCGCGGTAGTTTAGGTTAGGTTAGGTTTAGGTTTAGGTTAGGTTAGGTTAGGTTAGGTTAGGTTAGGTTAGGTTAGGTTAGGTAAGGTTAGGTTAGGTTAGGTTTAGGTTAGGTTAGGTTAGGTTAGGTTAGGTTAGGTTAGGTTAGGTTAGGTTTAGGTTAGGTTAGGTTAGGTTAGGTTAGGTTAGGTTAGGTTAGGTTAGGTTAGGTTAGGTTAGGTTAGGTTAGGTTAGGTTAGGTTAGGTTAGGTTAGGTTAGGTTAGGTTAGGTTAGGTTAGGTTAGGTTAGGTTAGGTTAGGTTAGGTTAGGTTAGGTTAGGTTAGGTTAGGTTAGGTTAGGTTAGGTTAGGTTTAGGTTAGGTTAGGTTAGGTTAGGTTAGGTTAGGTTAGGTTAGGTTAGGTTAGGTTAGGTTAGGTTAGGTTAGGTTAGGTTTAGGTTAGGTTTAGGTTAGGTTAGGTTAGGTTAGGTTAGGTTAGGTTAGGTTTAGGTTTAGGTTTAGGTTAGGTTAGGTTAGGTTAGGTTAGGTTAGGTTAGGTTAGGTTAGGTTAGGTTAGGTTAGGTTAGGTTAGGTTAGGTTAGGTTAGGTTAGGTTAGGTTATGTTAGGTTAGGTTAGGTTTAGGTTAGCTTACGTTAGATCCCTCTCTTTAATCATTCGCGTCACGTCTCTCTTGACCAACTCTTGTTCGTCGTGATTGTCGTCTGCATGTTAGCACCCAAAAACATTTAGAATCGTAAAATTTCGTAGTTTTTTTTTTCTTACAACTCACCCAGCACCAAAAATGGTTGACACAATAACTTCGCTATTTGTCATCGTAGAGATGTGGGGTTGGTAACATTACATGCAGAATTTGAATTCTGCAACTTTTTATCTAATTTAGTGTGTCTAAGTTGAATAGAACAAGAGATTAACAAAAAACTGTTTAAAATGGGAGTCATTTTGAAAATTTGAATTCGATTTTTCTGAATTTCAATATAGACCACTGAATAAAGCCAGGGTTTGTGAACATCTGGAGAAAAATCCTCCAGTGTTGGGGTTTTTTATATAGGGGAAAAAATCGGACACTCAAACCCACCGCTGGGAGGGGGGGGGGTGGATAAAAAGTGGGGCAAAACGGTTTTTTGTAAATAACTCAAAAACTAAACAAGATATCACAAAGTTTTATTACAAAAGATGTAGTTGACTAAATTTCACATCAAAATGATCCTTAGTAATTTTTTTGTCAGACGCACTGGGACAGTGCTCTCAAAGTTGAAACCAATTTTTACAATTGTTCGTATAAGGCATTGAATTGTTTTGTGTTTAGGCAGATTTTTGTACAGTAAAATGCTGTAAATATTGATATGTAAGTGTTTGTACATACAGTACCAAGTATTTGTATATAAATTTGTGCATGTATATATTTATGCACAGATATACACACACTACAAGAAGAAAAACGTGTATTTAAACATTTACATGCATATACTGAATAATCCATATGTATAGATGTGCATTTTTGGATTTAGACAAGTATAAAATACAGGGTGTCCCACCTAAAATGTTACAATAGCTAACTTTTGAATTATAAATATGATAGAGTACTTTAAATTTGGAACCTTTCTTTCTTTTCAATGGAGTTTAAAAAACCATTTTGTAAAATGTTAAAAATTTCCGCCATTTTCCAATATGACGGCCAAGTTTGAAATTGGTTCTGAAAAAATGTATGGGTCTTTTCAGGTGTAAAACAATATTTTAAGAATGTTTTATTCTTGTGTGTTTTTAAAAATCTTTAGCACATTAGGAATTACAGGCACTTAAAGTTCAGAAAATTAAACGTTAGATAGGTCTACAAATAATTGATTCCCACCTAAAATGTTACAACAGCTAACTTTTGAATTATAAATATGATAAAGTACTTTAATTAAATGGGGAACCTTCCTTTCTTTTCAAAGAAGTTTAAAAATCCATTATGTCGCCATTTTCCAATATGGCGGCCAACTTTGAAATTTGTTATGGAACACTCTGTATTTTATGGGGTTTTCGGATGTGGAACAATATTTTAAGAATATTTTATTCTTGGGTATTTTTTAAAATCTGTAGCCGTTTAGGAATTACAGGCACTTAAAGTTCAGAAAATTAAACATTTGATAGGCCTACAAATAATTGATTCCCACCTAAATTGTTACAATAGCTAACTTTTGAATTATAAATATAATAGAGTACTTTAAATGGGGGACCTTCATTTTTTTTCAAAGGAGTTTAAAAATCCATTTTGTCGCCATTTTCCAATATGGTTGTCCGATTTTTCCCCTATCGAAGTAACCCCTAAACCTAACTTTCCACCAAATTTCTTATCTGGAGGATTTTTGTCCAGTACGTGAGTTCACTGTAATACCTGGTAACAAATATATACTTATAAGTAATAATAAGTATGAATAAATCAGATAAAATATAAGTCTGCTATTTTATAAACTTCTGTAGTCTTGTTTTTAGAAATGCCACGTTTTTCGCCTGTTAAAATAAAAACCTCTAAAAAAAATGAACGTTACATTCTCGTAGCACCTTTAAAACAACACTTATATAATTAATAACAATTTACATTACAGTTTGTGTTTAAATACACTACCCTGCTTGGTTTGGCGTGTCCTTGAACCTTAAGGAGTAGGAAACATCCGGTAGGAGATGAGGGTAAAACACGCAATGTATAAATAAAATAGCACCCTTAATTTCATCCCTTATGTTTATGGATGTGAAGTTACTGTTTAAGTATTACCGGAAGTCAGCCATTTTCCATTTGGGGATGTTTCAGTTTTCAACCTTGATATGACCTCTATTGAAATTGGGTAGGCTTAGATAATGTTCATATTTTATTCAGTTCGCAGTGTACGAAATTCTGTTTAGAGTTTCAGCAGACTACCATTGAAATTGGAGTTTCAGTGGTTTTTGCATTACTTTTTGTTCTACTGTAAACAACATTTTGCACCTGCAAAGGACAGTAATATCGTACTCAAAAGTTTCTGTTTTAATCTAATTGTTGTTTAATTTGAATCGAACAGCTGTTCAACAATAAAAACTGAAAATGTTAGAGGTATGAATGTTGTTATATTAGTGTTGCCGCCATTTTGTTTCTATAAACACCAGTGTGTTGACTGTGTTAAAAAGTATGTAAAGTTTCAATAGAATCGGTTGAGGAATAAGCAATTAAAAAAAATATCAAAAGTGTGTACATCTTCATGGGGACAGTGTATATTTTTGTCCCACTCATGTTTTCCGTTTGAAAAAAAGCGTTTATTTTAAATTTAAAAGTCAGACTTCTCTATCGACTCATAAATTCTAATTCTGTTCTATCTGTTCATCAAAAATTAACACATTATTAAACTTTTTTTTAAATATTGAGCTTGACTTGTGAGATAATATTAGAAAGAAATAAAATACTAGAATACAAGATCTCACAAAAATTACGTTTACTTAATCAAACGCGTTTCAACGACCAAGTCGCCATCCTCAGTGATACATGAGCTACAATACCAAAACTATACCAACCCCCCCCTCTTCAAATAGTGTTTAATGGGTTCACCAAACACTGGCTGTTCTTTAGTGTGTTTTCCAGGTGACAATTTCTACCTCTGGGAATTAAATATGACTTAGATAAGTTTGCTATCAAACTTCTGTTGATCATCGCTCTAACCTAACCTAACCTAACCTAACCTAACCTAACCTAACCTAACCTAACCTAACCTAACCTAACCTAACCTAACCTAACCACAACCTCCAACATCGCATGAAAGTTGTAACATTTTTAACAACCTAAAAATACTCGCTATCTGTTATAAATCATTAAACTTGACATTCCGAAACTAAGGGCATCGATTAGTCCTGACATTTTTCAATGTTAAAGTTGGCAACGCCTTGATTACGAAGGCTTTTCTTTAGCGTGCGACCTTCAACAATATCCTTGCGTGCATCTCAATCCCTGACCATTCCAAAATAAAAAAGTTTCTTGATTAAACATATCTTAAAACTTTGTAAAAACGAAAGGGCACTTCCGTTTTAAATCTGGATACAATCGTCAAGGTATATACTCGAATATATCTAAACTGATTTCAATGAATCGTAATAAGGTAATCAAAAGTGGAGGTCGCCGAGAGAGTTCACTTATAGAATGTAGCAATTCCGAGATATTTTAGCTGGATTTACACATTTCTTCATTTAGTCTTCTGTTGGAACTCTCACTTTCATCTTTCCTCTTGACCTAGTCTTGTTCTTTTTCGATCTTGAGTATGTAAAGGCAAGGGAACTCTTTAAGGTGATGATGACAGAAACGTTTTTCACTTTAAAAAAAATAAAATGAAAGGTTGATTTTACATTCAATAATTGTCAATGAAAGTTGTTAGTTGTAAGCAGGCCAGAACTAACAACTGCTTGGCGCTTATGGTAGACCATTGATGCAGATTTGTCAGTAAGGGCTCTTTATCAGCCAACAGACTTAGGGGTGTGATCAAGGCTTTTGTCAACAGGTGGCCTAGGTGTTTCAAGACCTTTTTATCAGCCGGCGATCTAGGGATTTCGTTAGCTGATAAGGAGTTTTTTGTCAGATGACAGTCTTGAGATGCTGCAAGTGGTTTTTTGTAGGGGTTTCGTGAAGCCAATTTGTCAGTCATGTCCTAGAGGGAACTTTTTATCAGGTAATGGTCTAGAAGTGCTGAAGTTGCTTTTATCAACAGCCTAAGGGTTTCGTCAAGGTTTTTTGTCAGTCATGTCCTAGAGAGAGAGAGAGACTGTGGATACATTGCTACAGTCACTCTGACGAACAGATAGTTATTATTCATTTTTAATTCAAATTCCATCAATTTGCCACAGTTCTCTATAAGGTTTCTTTTACACAATCTACCTCAGAAGGTTCTATTTCTACAATAGAATATAAACCTCGTCCAATTTGTTCGGTTTCTAACTGAGAATGACGGGTTAGTCGTCGAGACTTCAACTCATTGAGAGTTTTATTTTTGTGAAAAATTAAAGTTTTTCAATAATTATTTATTTTGAACAAAATGTTGTTTTAAAAACTAAAATACCTTTGTCATCACCGTCTTATAAAAAAAAGTGGAAGAAATGAAGGTAAAATAAAGGTCAGTGGTTTGAGTGCGCATCTGCAGTTTTGACAGGTCTTGAGTTTATCCACTGGAACAAATTTTTCTACTACATTCTGTTGCTCCCTGCACTCTTGTTGCTAACTGACACTCTGTCTAAAGGTTTATTACGTTTGTCAATGGTACATAGGCCGACATTCTTAGATTTATGGTAGTATTAATACACGATAAAACATGTTCCAATAAATATAAGCGTAAAAACAATATCTGTTGTAAACTTTGTATTAATGTTATTTTTATAAATCTTCAAAGTTAATTTGAGAAATTAATGCAAGGTAAATTTCGAACCCAACCTAACCTAGCCTGGGGTATCTGAGAAATCTTCTTTAGCAGAGAAATCTGCAGCTCAACGGAGAGCCCCTAGACCTGTCAAACCCTTCTGACCCTTGTTAACTGAAGATGCGGCGCACAGACCACTGGCCACTTGGCGAGACTTAAATAAAGACCTCCTAGTCCTCGAATACTCTAATAGCGTCAGGGTCGGGAAAGAACAAAAGTTAATCAAGAGAGCTTTGATTGGAAAGATGAAATAGGGGGGTCTAACATAAGACTACGCGAAAAACGTATAGATCCAGCTAGGAAGCTCGGGATTGCCACAGATGAACTTCTGAGAAGATTTTTAAATTTATGTAAATATGTTCCTAGGTGTTAAAACGTTGAAAAGAAAGGACGTTTACATTTATAGTCCTATTCTTAAGCCTAGGTTACTTTCTTAGACTAAGAGATTTAGTTTTGTTTTACAAGTGTACATATGCTACTAGACTATGTTAGGTTAGCTTAGAATCGGTCAGGTCTGGTTAGGTTAGGTTAGATTTGGTATGACTAGGTTAGGTTAGGTCAGGTCTGGTTAGGTTAGGTTAGGTTAGGGTAGTTTACGTACGGTCAGGTTAGGTTAGGTCTGGTTAGGTTAGGTTAGATCTGGTATGACTAGGCTAGGTTAGGTTAGGTTAGGGTAGTTTACGTATGGTCAGGTTAGGTTAGGTTAGGTCTGGTTAGGTTAGGTTAGGTTAGGTTAGGTCTGGTTAGGTTTTGTCTGGTTAGGTTAGGTTAGGTCTGGTTAGGTTAGCTTAGATTCGGTCAGGTCTGGTTAGGTTAAGTTAGATCTGGTATGGCTAGGTTAGGTTAGGTCAGGTCTGGTTAGGTTAGGTTAGGGTGGTTTACGTATGGTTAGGTTAGGTTAGGTTAGGTCGGGTTAGGTTAGGTTAGGTTAGGTCAGGTCAGGTTAGGTTAGGTCTGGTTAGGTTAGGTTAGGTTTGGTTAGGGTAGGTGAGGTTAGGTTAGGTCAGGTTAGGGCTGGTTAGGTTAGGTCTGGTTAGGTTAGGTTAGGTTAGGACAGGTTAGGTTAAGTTAGGGGGATAGTTAACCTGTTAACGTTTTCCTCATTTTCCACTTGTTATAAGTTTCACACTTGATAACAGGAGTTGATTTACTCTCGAAACGTCGTGGATTAGTTTTTATTTACACAAATGACGACACACTTCCGATTAAACTTTAGTAACAACTACAATTTGTAATTAATCAGGTTATCTCTTTTTGAGAATATGAGCGACAAAAGTTCCGAGACAAATGCACTCAAACATTTTTTTAAATGTTTTAAATGTCTTCTAAACGTAAAATGCCGTGAACTAGTCTCTGTACAATATAATTGAAAAGGAAACAATCAAAAATATTTACACCCTTCGTGTTAAAAAAAAATGGAATAAAAAGAAAATGACTTTAGGATATTAAAATGTTAATGGAAATATAATAGGGGTAGTTCCAACCCTTGGCTGGCTCTGTGTCGTCGACGTGTAGCAGACACTTTAGCTAATAACTGCCTCCCCTAATTCAAGGGTGGGACAAATCGCTACTTGTCACTTGGACAAACACTCGCTGCAATGGCTCTATAGTCGGTGTTTCTGTTAGAAGACAATCGATATTTTCTCGGTCAAGTATTTCAAGGTTAGTTATAACGAGATGGAAATGTAATTCTGGAGTAACTATTGGGGGGAAATATTATGATGGGGTTATTATGGTATTTACCCAGCCCCATTAGAGATTTAAATACAAATATGTTAAACATTAAGTTGTATAGGTAAACGAAAATCTTGTCCAGTAAAGTGTTAGGTTAGGTTAGGTTTCATTCCAAGTCCTAGAATAGTTAAATTTATAGCTTATAAATACTTTGTATGTTCCAGACTGTAGTACTGGAAGAATCGGATGGCGACAAGAACGACATCTTGCGGCAAAAGAGAGGAAGCGAACGCAAGTACCTGTATGACATGGCGTTTGGCGAAGATTCTACTCAGGTGAGAGGATGGTTTAACTTTAAAAAGTTGAAAATAAGAATTACTCAAAATCTGTTTGCATACAGTAAAGGGAGTGTAGGGTAAAATCAGTGACCGTTAAACGTAATCGATGTTTTTGGAAACTAACCTAACCTAACCAGACCTGACCTAACCTAACCTAAACTAATCTAACGTAACCATGCCAGACCTCACCCAACCTCACATAACCTAACCTGACCCAACGTAAGCTAACCTAACCTAACCTAACCTGACCTAACCTAACCTGACCTAACCAGACCTAACCTAACCTCACCTACCCTAACCTAACCTAAACTAATCTAACGTAACCATGCCAGACCTCACCCAACCTCACATAACCTAACCTGATCCAACGTAAACTAACCTAACCTAACCTGACCTGACCTAACCTAACCTGACCTAACCTAACCTAACCTAAACTACTCTAAAGTAACCTAACCAGACCTGACCTAACCTAACCTAAACTAATCTAACGTAACCATGCCAGACCTCACCCAACCTCACATAACCTAACCTGACCCAACGTAAGCTAACCTAACCTAACCTAACCTGACCTAACCTAACCTGACCTAACCAGACCTAACCTAACCTCACCTACCCTAACCTAACCTAAACTAATCTAACGTAACCATGCCAGACCTCACCCAACCTCACATAACCTAACCTGATCCAACGTAAACTAACCTAACCTAACCTGACCTGACCTAACCTAACCTGACCTAACCTAACCTAACCTAAACTACTCTAAAGTAACCTAACCAGACCTGACCTAACCTAACCTAAACTAATCTAACGTAACCATGCCAGACCTCACCCAACCTCACATAACCTAACCTGATCCAACGTAAACTAACCTAACCTAACCTGACCTGACCTAACCTAACCTGACCTAACCTAACCTAACCTAAACTACTCTAAAGTAACCTAACCAGACCTGACCTAACCTAACCTAAACTAATCTAACGTAACCATGCCAGACCTCACCCAACCTCACATAACCTAACCTGATCCAACGTAAACTAACCTAACCTAACCTAACCTGACCTAACCTAACCTGACCTAACCAGACCTAACCTAACCTAACCTAACCTGACCTAACCTAAACTAATCTAACGTAACCTTGCCAGACCTGACACAACCTCCTCTATCCTAACCTGACCCAACGTAAGCAAACCTAATCTAACCTAAGCAGACCTGACCTAACCTAACCTAACCTAAAGTAATCTAAAGTAACCTAACCAGACCTGACCCAACCTCACATAACCTAACCTGACCCAACGTAAACTTACCTAACCTAACCTAACCTAAGCAGACCTGACATAACCCAACCTCACCTAACCTAACCTGACGTAAACTAACCTAACCTCACCAGACCTGACCTAACCTAACCTAACCTAAACTAGCCTAACGTAACCTAACCATACCTGACCTAACCTCACCAGACCTGACCTAACCTAACCTAACCTAAACTAGCCTAACGTAACCTAACCATACCTGACCTAACCTAACCTCACCAGACCTGACCTAACCTAACCTAACCTAAACTAGCCTAACGTAACCTAACCATACCTGACCTAACCTAACCTAACCAGACCTGACTTGACCTGACATCCAAGTATTCCACAGGCTCCATATTTGACACCTTCATTCTGGTAGCAAACACTTTAGGGTTGGACTGTAAACAGTTGAAAGGGTGGGTAGGGGCGAAGACATAGCAGGGGAGGGTGAAGTGAAAAAGGACGGACAAAATCCCCTGCACAGAAGTGAGAAGTAGTGTAGGTCGCAGGAAATACCTCTGTACAACATTAAGAATAAGGATCTGAGAAGTCTGTGTGTAGTGAATATCCACTGGGAAACGGGTTTGCCAACATCTACGACAAATTGTTGCCTTAAAGATTTATTTTTCAGAAAGTAACAACACCTGTTTAACAGTTTGTTTCATTGCAGGATCAAGTCTACAACGCCACAACGAGAAGCCTTGTGAGAGACGTACTTGTAGGATACAATGCTACGGTCTTCGCTTATGGAGCTACAGGGTCTGGTAAGACCCACACTATGGTCGGGGACTCCGTACAGCCTGGAATCATGGTCAGGGCACTTAACGATCTCTTCCACTCCATTGACAAACTGGGGCAGAAATATTCAGTAAGAAATTAGTTTCAGCATAGTCTGTTGGTAGAGAAGAGTGAGACCATGTATTACTCTTATTTTTAACAATAAAATGTAAACAAACAAAAATATTACAAACATTAATTTTACAAGCTATTTGATAATAAATTTTTACAGAAAATTAAAAGTTAATTAACACACACACGCGCGCGCACACACACACACGCACACACTCACATATATATATTCCAATTATAAGCGAAAACCTACTCCGAAGAACAATTTACAATTGCCCTTAAATGATTTTAGACCAAAAAAATATACATAGAACAAGTAGACTGAATTGACACTTTAACAGTTTATTATCGAACTTACAGAGAACATTTTTTGAAAAATTGATTGAAAAATATTAATAAATACTCTCTTTGTGATCATTTTTATAAAATATGAAATGCCAAATGAACCGAAGGAAGGACATTAGGAAAAAAAAACCTGCAGTTTTTCAGTACACAGAATTATTGAAACTAGTTATATCAAGATGAAATTTACACAGAACATTTATTTATGCATAGAATACAATTTGAGAAAATTCCATTAATAGATATAAAGAAATATAAGAACAATTTACAATCACGCGTAAATGATTTTTGACCACAAAAACGATACTTAAAATCTAGTAGATGTAATTAAAACTATAAAAGATTGTTATCGAACATACAAAACACATTTTGTGAAAGTTTTATTAAAAAATATTTATAAATACGCTTGCCGTGATCGTTTTTTATAAAATATGTAAGACCAAATTAACCGTAGGAAGGAAATAAGAAATAACCTGCAGTTTTTCGGTACACAAAATTATTTAAAGTAATTATATCAAGACTGTATGTTTAGTTTTGGTAGTGTTTACAGTTAGTGTATTTTGATCCAAACATAACTTAAGTCAAGAAAGATGTTGCGAAGTCTCCCTCTAGGTTTCATCTCAGTTGGAACCCGTAGACATTAATTAAACCCATATCATCAGCAATGGAATTTGGACATAAGTTCAATATAATTATCTAATTTATACAGCATTATTGCGTGTGGTGGGCATTGAGGTCTATTTTGATACTAATAATAACAATCCGGAAAGCTATCATTAAAACGACATTGGGAGAAGGTGTTCCCCTCCCCTTATACCTAATGACAGTTATGTATTAACATTAATATTATTTTAGAGGGAAAACCTGTTATTACTATCAGCTGTTATTAGTAAAGATAACCTCAAAATAAACAAATAATTTTTAACAGCTGATCAGTTAAAACATATGTTAGAATTATTGTAAGTGAACAATGGGTAAAACAACTGTTTAAATAGTAAAAAAAGTGTGTAATTTTTACTATCTCACATACGTAATAATTTAGAGAAGGTGGTGTGTTGGTCAAAGAGATGTTGATATTTTATGGTTTTTGAAGTCTGTCGTTTGTTGTTTGAGTGTCCTACAGGAGAAATTTGGTATCTAGGCATATTTTGGTCATATTTCTGAAGGCTTTTGTTCATTTTTTTAGCAACTCAAAATTGGAAAGGGGTAAAATTACAAACACAAAATTAGTTATTTCTCAAAAACGGCCCAACTGATTTTTATAAAATTTTACTCATGTGTAGCCGTTAAAGACCAACAAAGTATTTATTGCTCGTAATCTCTTCAATATTCAGGTTTGTTAAGTTATCACCCATAAACCTGTTTTGAAATACGTAATTTCTCAATATCAGATATTCCGATTTCGTTGAAATTTTAGTGAAATGTGAAGGTCACAAAAATCACAAGTGAAAACTATTATAGTTCAGGAATAATTAGCAATAAACTAAATAGAATCATAACAGCTGTCATTAACAGCTTACGTCGAGAAATCAATTCAGACACCGATGGAGGTTCCGAGGCGCGGATCAAGCGTTCTAGAGACGAGCCGTCCACTCCTCCTGCTGAAAGCCCTTCAAAGAATTCCAGAGTGTAACTGGAGATTCTGACGTAACCAAAACTCCTGTCGTTTGGAGTCATTCGGTAAGGAAGTTCCCACTTACAAGGAAATCCTCGCCAGCAAAATGCCTGATGTTCTCGATGCCTATCCTGAGGCTAAACTTACCGTTGAAGACATCGAGGACACGTTCATAGATAAGTTTGAACTCATGGAGGATGGAACTTTTCCTTCATTCTTAGGGAGCTACATGGAAAAAGGAGCTCTCGTTCATTCCTGCTTCAACGATGCAACAAAGTGTTGGCTGGAGACAATGGTTGCTACCTTTAAGCCATTAGGTGAAGAAAACAAGTTGATCACCGGATTGAGGAAGGACATTCCGAAGACTATAAGGGTGTTTCTTAGAGAGCACTCCAAGCTTCTGAAGCTGTCCTCAAATCAAGTCTTGTCCAGCATGATGTAGTGCCATCTCATCTCAGTGCTATCTCACCCAACATCCAATTTCCTAGAAAAAAGTGCCATCTCGTCCAGTGCAGTTTTACAGTTGATTAACCTAACCTAACCTAACCTAACGGCAGCTTTGAATATTTTCAGATTTTATTTGTAATTTATGTCAAATAATTCTGTTAATATACAAGCGGCTTCATATTCTACAAACTTTGAGGTGGAACTTTAGAACAGACTGTTGTTGAACTGCGCAACCTGTAGCCTAGGTAAGGAGCACCCGCAAGAAGATTAGTTTTCTCCCTGTTTTACATACAAGGCGAGTTTTAACATGATTGTACACGATTTATAGCATTTTGATATAAAACGGAAAGAGCATTTAGGGTGGTTTAAATAGTATGAAGCTAGAAAATATGGAAGACCCGAAATTTTATAAATACAGTAATAGGAATTTTATAAAATTATAAAGGTAGGCTACTACAAACGTTCCAATAGTTTTTGTAGACCTGTCAAGTAAACAATAGCATAGGTTTTTGAACGAGATGGCACTAGTTGGCGGGTAAAGAATTAACCCCCTGCCCTACGTCCGTGGTATCTGGATGAGATGGCACGACACCGTCCAGTAGCCTATAACCCTTCTATTAAGGTAAGGGAATATAAGGTACTATCGGCAAAAGCAGACCCAAAGTGCTTTCCTTAAAACAAATTATGGTACTACTCACTGTACAAGGATCTCAAGTTTTCATTTAAAATTTTTAAATGGCCGCCATTTTGAAACGGATTATTGGAACACGTTGAGTATTTATTTCAAACTAGGTATTTACATTGATGACTACGATGCGAAATTTCAACTCAATCGGTTAAACCGTTTTAGAGATATACATTATTTAGTAAAAAACAAAATGGCGGATAGCTGGTAAAAGAAGAATTGGAGATATGTTTACAGGAACTTTTTTCTTTATTTTGACCCATATAACCATTCTGAATTATCTCCACGCATTACAGAAACCTTCTAACCTATTTATGGTGATTTTTGCTATCAGAAATCTGATCTACATTTTCGTTTACCAATAACTCGAATAAGTTAGGTTAGGCCAGATTAAGTTATACATTCAAATAGACTAAAAATAATTCATTTTGAAGCCAACATAAGTTAATAAATCAAACAAATAACAACACAAACCGCTATTACACACTGACAATGATTCTTGTAAGAGTGTTGCAGTCGCACTGACCTCGTAGTGGCGTGGTTTAGATCGGACGAATTGAAACTTGAAAGGATTGCAGTGGTGAGATCGAAAGTTGCAGGTGTGTAGTAGACAGATGACAGAAACTAAAAATATTTGCAAAAGTATATTTCGAGTTTTAAACTTACAAAAAAGCTGTATATAACTTGACAGTGTTATCAGTTAAAATTGTAGAATTGTCACAGGAAAACTATAATTTTGGAGGTAGGTTAAAATTTCCCTACAACATAAGGTAGGGAACATTTATTTTGTTCTAAAATGTTACCAAAAACAATTTTAACGAAGTTAAAAATTGAAAGCGATACTTTTGGAACACCCTGTTTGTGAAATTTAAATTCAATGTTGTACAAATATTCCAGTGTAAAGAAACAACAACTTGACCTTTTGGTTAGCGTTGTTTCGATAATTACAAGAAAATTGGCTTTATAACAATTTAATTAGCCCCCCCGTAATTCTAAAGTAATTGCTTATATAATTATGACTTAATAATATTGCAATTTAGCTTTGTTTTTCATTCACAAGGTGGAAGAAATCTACTAAAGTGGTTGTCAAAATACAAATCACCAACCAACTTGTGTGTGCGCCAAAATCTTCTAAGTGCAACTCAAAATGATTGCATTTTAGAATAAATAAAAATGATTGGAGTTGGAAAATCGAGATAGTAAATTTTTTTCATGCTTACTTTAAAACAAGTGATCTGAATTTTTCCTTGCTGTTTTAAAACCGAACACCTGGTTACAACGCGGTCCAAATGGGATCAGGTCGCTTAGATTTATTACAAAGCCACAAAGTCTAGACTCGTCCCGCAGAAGTGGAGTGGTGTTACTGAGTGACTTGGAACATAGTAGTCCAGTGTAGTAGTACTGCACAACCTGGACGAAGACCCCCGATATTAACTGTGCTACAGTTCTAAGCCCTAATATTCCGTTGTTTAAGGTAATGTTGTTAGCGGCCATCGACACACCTGTGAAGTATCAACAACATATACCGGTCAGATGTTTGTGGACCAGTTTGAACTCCGTAATGCAACGGGCGAGGAAGCGAGGGAATCTTTTCCCTTCTTTGTTTGACAGTAAATTTGATAAGTTAATATGCAAGTCCTTTTATTGTTTATTTTTCTAAAATGTTTTTGAAGACCGGCGAGGGAGAAGTTGCTCAAGTGGATGGAACGGACCGATTGGTTAACGGTGTTTTATATTAATCCACCTTTCTGTTTCCATTAACCTCCAACTATGAAATCATTGCTAACCAATCGGAATCAAGCTGGTCCTCTGGGGTAGCGTTTGGTTTGACAGGGTTAAGTTAATTTCAAATGTTGAGAGTTTACAATACGTGGTCCCTAAGAGAGGTTTACCCACGAGTTCATAAATTTCCCCCTTTAACACTTCATCCTCAGGTTACACGATTACATCTCCTTTATGGTTGGAAAAGAACAAAAGTTTATCAAGAGACTGAATAGGAAATATGTAAGACGAGTCTAACCCAAAACTACATGGAGAAATGTGTAAATATATGTCCCTCAACCCAGTATAGATGAGTCCCTCAGGGTGCGGCAGATCCGAAATAATTCCAAGTTTTGTAGTTTATCTATAGTATTATATAAAAATCTAATGGTGTCTGTGTGTGTGTGTGTGTGTGTGTGTGTGTGTGTGTGTGTGCGTGTGTTTTACTCAATCACGTAAATGCTACTGGACCAATTAAGCTTAAATTGTACATGGACATTCTTAGGGTCCCTAGTTAACATAATATAGACCTATTTTTATTTAGAAATTTCATCAGGGCACCGCCCCACTGGCCTTGAAAACTCCCTTAACACTCAATACATAATTATATACGTCAACCCCGCACGAAGGACGACGAGTCCTCTGCTAGTACTTCATAGAAAAGATTATATTTTGTTCAATATAACTTGACGGCTTTTGCGAAATTATGAACGAGCTGTCATTTAAACCTTCATGAGTTTACTTACAGTGCATACGGGCGTGTAAACGCGAAAGACTAGCTGCAGTTACACATTTTTTTATTTAATCCTTTTTAGTTTCCCATTATACAAAGTATAAGTCAAAAAATTCGACCTCTGTTTCAACTGATCTTCACATTTCATGGTCTCTGGAAATCTCGCTGACGTCAAGAAAATAGTGATACACAATAATTACGAGGTCCAGAAAACCTGTGTGACAACTGTTTTAAACAAACACACTACAAGATAAGATCTCTTGATCTACCAATACAATTTAACATTTCCTACAAGGTCCACGAGAAACCAACGAAGATCTGCTTGCATTACTTTGTATAATAGGTTTGGATAAGTATCTTGTTGGCGCATATTAACTTGTTTTATAAAGCAATGACGAAAATTTCTAATAATTTTTTAGAACGCATATTAGTAATTTACTTTATTTGTATGGCTTTTTTTTTTAACAGAGTGATCGATGAACACATGTTGCGGAATCATACATTACAATGTGTTTCTCTCTGTTTTGTCCAGGTGTCTCTATCTTATTTAGAAATCTACAACGAAAACATCCGTGACCTTCTCAATCCTTCCTCAGGCTTCCTGGATCTCAGGGAAGATACAAACAGAGCTCGAAACATCACTGTTGCTGGACTGACTGAGATATCCGCCAATTCGACACAAGAAGTAAGTCAAACTTGTTTTCTTTATAAAGCAGGGACTCGCTAGAGTGAGTAGGGCCTACTGGCGTGGCAAGCCTGAAGTACCCTAGCTGGAGCTACACTTCTTCATGTAGTCTTGGATTAGGTTAGGTTAGGTTAGGTTAGGTTAGGTTAGGTTAAGTCAGGCCAGGTCAGGTCAGGTTAGGTCAGGTTAGGTTAGGTCAGGTTAGGCCAGGTTAGGTTAGGATAGGTTTGGTTAGGTTAGGTTAGGTTAGATTACGTTAAGTTAGGTTAGGTTAGGTTAGGTTATGTTAAATTAGGTAAGTTAGATTAGGTTAGGTTAGGTTAGGTTATGTTATATTAGGTTAAGTTAGATTAGGTTAGGTTAGGTTAGGTTAGGGTTATGTTAGGTTAGGTTAGGTTAGATTAAGTTAGGTTAGGTTAGGTTAAGTTATGTTAGGTTAGGTTAGGTTATGTTAAATTAGGTTAAGTTAGATTAGGTTAGGTTAGGTTAGGTTAGGTCTCTCTTGACCATCTCTTCCAACACCGATGCTTTTAGAGTATCGGAGGCTTTATTTTATTTCGCTCTCAACAAAAAAAAATCATGAAACAAAATAACACAGTAGGGCTTGAAACAGTTAAAAAAGGTTTTCTGAATCACGTAATGTGTATATCACTATTTTCTTGATGACGGTTAGCTCCTAACGGGCCATTTAGACGTGTACATATTAGCAAGTTTCCCCTCGCTTCGCTCATGCCAATGTCTTGTTGAATAAATAAACAGGACAAGAAAATCGCGTCTCGTAATGTCAGCTGCGTTAATTTTTTAAAGTCACAGTTTCATCAAAATAGTTAGGACTGATTTTGAGACAACAGTTTTTTTTTTTCGTATGGTTGCTTCCCCCAAATTTTACTTTTAGTTCTGTGTTGGTCTTTACACTTCTAATACTATTCCTAAATTTGTAACTTGTTTTAACAATAGAAAATAGGAAAAATCGCATGATGAAAATGCATATCGCGTAAATTTTTCGAAACTGTAAGTCCTAAACGAGTTAGATTTATCAAAAATTGATAAAAAATAAAAAAATCTTATAATTTTATGCAGAATCAGAAGTTTCATAAGAAATTTTAAATTATGACGATATATTTAGAGGGGATTTTTTAAGTTTGCAAAATTAATTAAATTTCCCCATTGTTTTTCTACAGTTCAATAGTGACAGAGATAAAATGATCAACCTGCAAACGTAAATAAATTCCACAGGAATTTTTCAACTCATCACATTATGCCTACTTAATTTGTTAATAACGAATTACGCTCACCTCCAAATAGAATAAATTTCGCGTTTAACATTAAATATCCCTGTGAATAAATTTAAGTAGTAAAATTCCCTCCTCAGAATAAAAATCATTATTTATTATATGACTCGACTTGACGTGAATATCCGTAACATTGATGTGGTTCTGTAGCTTCTACTCGGCAGCTCCTATGAATGACAGTTGATCGCGTGATAATATCATTCAATAAAGCTTATTGATTTGTAATTACAGTCGCTTCCTGGTAATTCACAATAATAAATTATTCCGCTTTTTCATTTAAACTAAAGAACTCCCTTTATAGTGTTCTGTACTTAGGCAATTGGTTCGGCTTTCGGTTTCGGTTGTTAGTGAATTTAACAGCCGATATAGTAGCGAGGTGAGTGCTAAGTAGTATTTTTATTTTTATTTCCTGTTTGATAAATGTAAATATAGTTTTTTTAAGTGTTTTTTTAACACCTTAAAGAGTGGCTCTACAGAAAAATTCAGGGTTTGTATGAAAATATTTTAAGGTATTTTTTAACATTTTTTTTTAAATATATATACCGCTTGTTTTTAAATAAGTCCAGGAACGGCTTAATATTTTCTTAACCATTACAGATAGAGCTACAAAGCTTAGCACATTGTTAGTGGACACCAAAACCTATTTTAGTACGTATCCAGTGGACCGCTACCTTTCCAGAGGGACGGCCTACAAGGAGTAAGTAGGAAATCTTAAATGAGAGCATAGGTCGAGTTGTACATCTAATTAAAGGACTTTATCTGTAGAACACAATGCCGCAAACCCGACCTAAAAAGGTTCACCCTAGCTAAAATAGCGTGGGTTTAAAGTTCATATTAAATATAAAACAAGGAAAAGGATTAACCATGATAGGACTAAATGATAAAGTTGTTTGTGACTGATAGTGGGTATACCCGCAAACAGGAAACATACTTGCTTTAGATGCAACAATCATCAATTGCTTTAGTTTTGCCTGTGAATGAATAATCAAACTGCATGGACTTCATTACATTTACCTAATAATTGAAAATTTAAGCAATCTGAACGGCTGCCATTTCCGGCTCGGTTGTCCGATTTGATGTACAACTCGACTTATGCTCTCATTTACTTACTCCTTGTGGGCCGTCCTCCTGGAAAGGTAACGGTCCACTGAATGTGTACTAAAACAGACTTTGGTGTTCATTAGCAACGCGCAAATCTTTGTAGTTCTATCTGTAATGGTTAAAAAATATTAAGCCGTCCCGGGACTTATTTAACACCCTGTATATACAGCTTCGCGTTAACTGACACGAGCGAAGCGAGTGGAGACAGTTTAATATAAACAATTACGAGACTTTTTAGGTTCTGGCCAACATTGATACAAAGTTCAGAAAACCTGTGTAACAACTTTTTTAAACACCTCTACTAGATAAATCAGTACAATACAATTTAACATTTCCTACAAAGCCCAAAAAACCTACTTTGGATATGCTTGTAAGATGGGGCTGGGTAAGTACCATGATGACCCTCATGAACTTGTTTTATAAAGCGATGATAACCGAGAGGTTTTCCTTTTTAAATAAAAAGCAAAATGACAGATCTAATTAATTATTATGTTTGTACAACTAGAATGTCAGAACGGCGCTATATAGGCAACCTTGCTACAGCTATGTGGGTAGTCTATCAGATCCTTGTAAGGCGCTTAGAATAGCAACAAAATAATTAGTATTTATAAATACCCTCAGGGCTGGGTAACCTACCTAGAAATACACCTTTCATGTAGTCTTAGGTCTTTCTAGACCAACTCTTGTTCTTGAAGCTATTAGAGATGCGAGGGGTCTTTCTAGACCAACTCTTGTTCTTGACGCTATTAGAGATGGCGAGGGGTCTTTCTAGACCATCTCTTGTTCTTGACGCTATTAGAGATGCGAGGGGTCTTTCTAGACCAACTCTTGTTCTTGACGCTATTAGAGATGGCGAGGGGTCTTTCTAGACCATCTCTAGTTCTTGAAGCTATTAGAGATGGCGAGGGGTCTTTCTAGACCATCTCTTGTTCGGTTGTACCTTTGAGTTTGGATTTGCAGCATTGTAATCTACTAATAAAGACCCTTGAGGACTGTCCCCCGTTGGAGGTGAAGAGCCAGTGAGCAGTCTAAAAAATAGTTTATTTAAGCCAGATATTGATTTGCAAAGTTTTCATTTCATAACCTCTACCCAGTAAACATTATTAAGCTCTTTTCAACATACCTGACGTTGTAGCTAATATGAACTATAAACCCACGCTATTTTAGCTAGGGTCTATTTGCATTAATTAATATTAAAATGGTATACAAAATAAAATCTCATCCTTATATCAACTATGTATTATTTCTATGTTTATAATCAAAAAATTTCACCAAACGTGAAAACAGTTTTGTCAACATTCTTCCAAAACAGATTATCTCTCGTTTCAGGTGATGAATTTACTACAAAAAGGTAACAAAGAACGAACTGTGGAGCCCACAGCAGCCAATAAGACATCTTCTCGCAGTCATGCTCTGCTCTCTGTCATTGTTAAGAAGAGTTCTCAGGTAGAAGGTCAGGTGAAATTTCGTACTCGAACCCGACAAGGAAGACTGTACATGCTGGACTTGGCAGGATCAGAGAGAGCTTCGCAGACTAAGGTAAGTACTTTTTTGTAATGTCAAAAAAATCAACGTTTTCCCTTCTTTTTTTGATGTATCTCTTTTAACGTCTTTTGAGTACAAAAATGTGATGCCCGTCGTACGTAAAGTGTTCAATATTCGTGTTACAATTTAATAAAAGTTGGTAGTTAGTCATATCTCGATAGTTAGGTTAGGTTATGTTAAGTTAGGTTAGGTTAGGTTAGGTTATAACTCACAATTGGAAATTGCTCCTGTAAGACCTCATACGTACAGTGGCCAAATTCGTGTGTCGATTTTATAAAATTTGGTAGGTTGTCATATCTCGAGGGTTAGGTTAGGTTAGGTTATGAGAACCTAACCTAACCTAACCCTCGAGATAAGCTCCTATAAGAACTAAACCATAAAATTTCTATTTTATCAAAATCGGCTCTAACTCTTTTGTTCAATTTTACTCAAGTGTAGCCTCTAACGACCCAAATAAAATCAAAAAAGGTCGAGATCTCTCAAAAAATGCGTTATTTATCCTTAAAAAAAAAACACTAAATTCGACAATGAGACATATTTGTTTTTACCAGTAACTCACAAACCTGTACATTTGGAAAGATGGCGACCAATAAGTTTCGTTTAGATTTTTAGAGGCTACAATTGAACAAAATTTGGTCAAAATAGTTTGAAAGGGTTTTGAGAAAATCAAACTTTTGTGTTTTTTCTTCTTTTTTTTTTCATGTGGTTGTTACACCGAAATTTTGAGTTGTATGTAAAAATATGACAAACCTTCCGAAATAAGACTAAAATATGCCCACATTCCAAATTTAATTAAAACCGGTCCACACGTTTGATCTATAAAACACTGCACATAAGACAGACAGACATATTGAATTTTTGGGAAAGTAAAAATTATGAAAGAAAATAGTAGAGGAACTTTTTAGGTACTCTGTATATAGTTATTCGACAATTACGCCAAATAACTCCTATGAGTAGGATCGGTGACCATCTCATGTTCCCTGGTAACGACGTAAGAGGGCAGAGGATTAATAAAATCATTACTTTGTTATAGCACAAAATTAATTACAATCATTTAATTTAATTATTAATCACAATGCACTTATAAACACGCAAACACCAGCACAGCATGTGTTTAATAATATGGTTCGATTATCTGGCGCATGCGCAGAACAGTATTGTTGCATTTGTGTTCGGGAGGATTTAGACACCATTTGAACTCTGCTATTTCTTACTAGATCATTTCTTTAATTTCTTTGTTGTTTAGACGTAAAACCTTTCTATCATAATCTTCTTATATAAATAAAAATAAAAGATAGACTCCTTAGTCTTTGAATACTCCGATAGCGTCAGAGTCGGGAAAGAACAAGAGTTGGTCAAGAGAGACCTAATGGGAAAGTTGATAGAAAGTGATCTAACTAAATATATATGATAAAAGTGTACATCCAGCGTAGGTACTCACACTAAGATATCGTTTTGGGGTCATTTTCTATATACAGGGTGATTCAGAACTACACGTTAATCTCTTGGGAAATGATTCTATAACTAAAAATCAGATAAAGTGTTCATATAAACATAAAATCGTTGGGCATTATTAAAAACAAAATTCTTTGGAATAGATAATATATTGAGAGAAGATTTGGTATACACATTATATATGTAACCTTTTACCAGTATACCAGAAAACCACGACTTTATTTGTACTATTTCAAAATGGCGAACGTTTAAAATGTTTACGTATTTTCTCATTTGAGGAAATATAAAAAGCATTTTTTACACACTAACCTCAATAACTACAATTACTACTGCACCGTGGCGTTCCCCCCACCTGTCACCTGATCCCCTCAGCCAATCACAGTTGGCCTCATCACACATCAACTGTGAGTAATAGGATATTGAAATTTGATTCTCTTCTTTTAGTCCAGTCAACTTTATTCGAGCTGTCTCCCTCACATCGTTCCTCGCAGCGTCTTCTCTCATTGTGAACTACCCTTGTCCTGATGACACTTTAGCGAGAAAGCCCACCTCACTATCTTCTCTATCCAATCATTCAGCAATATTAGGAATCAACATTTGCGTCCACCTTCCAGTTATTTCCTTCTACCATCGTTCCTGCCAAATTTCAATAAGGATCTTTCTTAGTCCATTTCTAATTCCCTTGTCATCGTAAATTCAGTTTCTTTCCTTAGTCATCAGATGCAATGGTTGTCTACCAGCAATCCTCGCAATAATAGGCCTCAGCCGTCAATAGACTTTTAACTCCTGTCTGAGTTTTAAATTCAGTTAGCAAATGTTTAGTACAAATCGCATAAAAGTCTGATATCGTAATACCTGTATGTTTAATATATGAAACGATTCTTATATTCAAAATTAGTTTTATTATTACCTGTAGATAATATTTCAAGTGAAAAATATACGACCTAGACTGGGAATTAAACCTTTGGCTTTACGCGTCAATGATCTACCAACTGAGCTATCTTCCAAGCATAGTAATACCAGCTGCTATACGAAAACGTATAAGCTAAAAAATTAATAAATACAACGTAAGGGTTGCAAATTGTGTAAATATTAATTTCAGGGTCTTTTATAACGAGGTATTTATTTTTATAACTCAAAAATTGCAGTAAAGCAAAATCAAGTAGGAAAACTATGTTGGAAAGCGACTAAGGATAGAGCATTAGCGTGTAAAGCCAAAGGTCCTGTGTTTAATTAACTGTCTATGTCGTGTATTTTTCACTTGAAAAATACGCTAGCTGGTATAAAAAACGTACTGCATAAGCGAAAAATGTTTGACAGATAATAAAACAATAAAATCAATTTAAACCTTTTTATAATTTAATTTTTTCTTTGTTATGAATTAAATATTTTATTTTGGTTTTACTTAGTTATTATTATTTGTTCTTTTGTACATTTTCATCCAAAGTATTTTATTGTTTGTATTTATTAGTACTATTTTATTTTAATGGTTCATTTTGTAATTTCAGATTAATTTTATGAATATTTTGGTTGTCTGTAATGTATTTTTTTATGTGGTTACAGGTTAGAGTAGACCTGATGGTCCTTACTTCGTCCCTTAAATAACAACAATATACAGGGTGATTCATAAAGTTTTACCGGCGCTTTCTGAGCTCATTCTAAAGCCCAAACGTAAGAAAAACTACATATAAACATATGTCTTAAAACGCTTTTGTAGCTAGTTTCGAGATTTCGCTCTGATTTCTAATCCTCCGGTGAAATGTAGTCTTCCTGAAATCCCTGAGACCTGGAAGGGGCAAATTTGGTGGTTTTATATGCAATGTGACCTTGAAAATGGTAAAAAGTAGGAGGTTTAAGAACTGTTTCTCCAGTAGTTTATATTACCAGCATAATGGCGCACCTCCCCTTGAATCAGCATGATGGCACTTATTTCTAGCTGTGCGAGCCCACTTGAATCGGCATGGATCGATGGATGGTCGTTTCTGTCTCCAATCCAGGCCACCCAGGTCTCCAGATCCGACACCAGTCGGGGGTGGATGAAAAATATTGTTTATAAAACTAAAGATCACACCCTTGAGGAATTAATAGCCCTCATTATGGATGTCACTGCGCAACTTAAGACCAACCCTGCAACACAAGCGTCCAGACAAATGTATTGAAGTAGAAGGACAAGTCGTAGAAAATTTATTATAACATTTGTGTTAAATAGGCACTTAAATATCACTTAATAGATTTTCAGTTTCATTACAACTTTCGTCATTTTTCAGAACACTTTGATATGTTTTGTTTAAAATATAAAATAATATTTTCCGTTTGGATTTGACTATTTTTTATCTTACTTTATACAAATTTGTTCAGAATTAAATTCTTTACAAGTTTTGTTGAAAATTTTTACGTGTTATCAGCCATTTAAAAAGTAAATTTCATAGCACAATTATTTGTATTTTACTTCAGTTTTACCCCTAAACTACCGGAGAAACAGTTCTGCAACCTAATTTTTACAGTTTTCAGGTCAAGTTTGATATAAAATCAACAAATTTTCCCCTTAATTTGTGTCCCAGGGATTTCAGGAAGACTTAAATTTACTGGAGGATTAGAAATCATGGCGAAATCCTTGGCTAGCCGTAATTAGCTACCAAAACGTTTTAGGACATACTAGTGATGTGTGAGTTCGAATTAAATTACTCGGTTAATCCGAATATCAAAATCCTCGGAACGTTCCGATTATTAAAATCCTCGGATTCGGAATAAAATATTCGTAACTAGGAACAAGGAGACGATATAATATTCGTTAGTAATTCGCTGATTGGTAAAGCTGAGTTGCGCAAAATCATTCTGCGCAGATACTCGAATTCGAAATAATAATTCGAATATTGTAATAATTTGAAACCGATTAATTCGATTATCCATTTCACCCGAGTATCAACATCGCTAGGACAGATGTTTTGGGCTGTAGAATGAAAGCGCCGGTAAAACTTTGTGAATCACCCTGTATATCGTTATCTGTGTTACAGAATCGAGGCAAAAGACTTCTAGAGGGCGCTCACATAAACCGTTCCTTATTAGCTCTAGGCAACGTAATCAACTCGCTTAGTGGAGGCGGTGGTAGGTACGTCAACTACAGAGATTCCAAGCTTACCCGACTCCTGAGGGAAGCGCTGAGCGGGAACTGTAGGACAGTGATGATAGCTCATGCATCCCCTGCATCATTGAATAGGGAAGAGACGAGGAATACATTAGTTTATGCTGCCAGAGCTAATGGGATATCTCATAAAGTAAGTGAAGGTTGTGCAATAAGATAGAAACTGATTCATACAAGTATCTGCAGTTTTATAATTTTGTTATCAATATAGATAAACTCATGTGGTGGGAATTTAAATTTTAAAAAAACTCGAAAAAGAGATCTCACAAAAATTACGTTTATTTAATCAAACGCGTTTCAATGACAAAGTCGCCATCTTCAGTTATAGACGAGCTACAATAACAAAACTATAACTATTTGTGAGATCTTGTGTTCGAGTTTTTTTTTTCTATTTAATATTATCTCACAAGTCAAGCTCAATATTTATTTATAAATATGGTGGGAATTTGTTTATAAACTTCCAACCTGTCATTTGTAGATAATATAAATTTTAAATTGTCAATATTACCTGATTATATTTATCACTTTATATTTTTCAAAACAAAAAATTATCTTTGCCACCATTGGTATCTTGTAATCTATTAATCCGTCGAAAAACTGTAAAAATGAAACCTTCCTTTTTTTTAAGGATTTAAAAATCCGTTTTCCAAACTTTAAAAATTGGCCGCCCTTAAATAATATGTCGCCTAACTTTAAAATTTCTTATGGAGCACCCTATATTTTATGCTATATTCTGATTCTACACACAATTATAAGACGTTTTTATTTTTGATTGTTTTTTTGATAAATCCACTCATTTAGGAGTTACAGACGCTTAAACTTTGGAAATTTGCCATGTTATTGCATTTTCAGTAGGCGATTTTTCGTACTTCCCATTGTTGAATCAAGTTAAAAATTTAATTAGGCACAGTATAGGAAGTGTAAACACCTACACAATGCTAAAACGTAAAATAAATAATTTATGGGACAGATAAAACTAGTTAAAATCAGGAATTAAAAACACAGAAAAATCATAAGCTTGAAAATTTGATCAGCTGTTATATTGTTTATGGCTTGTGTGTTTGTTGAAGAAAAACAGTATTTTATTAAGGTTTAACTATCTTAACTACTTTATTGTTTTCTTAACATAATACGTCAGCCTGATGATGACATTTGCATATGGCGAAACATGTAGGCTGAGTTAGTGGTGAATAGTTGATCTGCTATAGACTTTGGTTATGATTGGTTGGGTTAAGTTATGTTAGGTTAGGTTAGGGGGTATGTAAGGTTTGATTAGTTTAGGTTATGTTAGGTTAGGTTATGGTAGGTTAGGTTATGTTAGGTTAGGTTAGGTTAGGTTAGGTAAGGTTTGATTAGTTTAGGTTATGTTAGGTTAGGTTATGGTAGGTTAGGTTATGTTAGGTTAGGTTAGGTTAGGTTAGGTTATGGTAGGTTAGGTTAGGTTAGGTTATGTTAGGTTAGGTTAGGTTAGGTTAGGTTAGGTTAGGTTAGGTTAGGTTAGGTTAGGTTAGGTTAGGTTAGGTTAGGTTAGGTTAGGTTAGGTTAGGTTAGGTTAGGTTAGGTTAGGTTATGTTAGGTTAGGTTAGGTTATGGTAGGTTAGGTTAGGTTAGGTTAGGTTATGGTAGGTTAGGTTAGGTTAGGTTAGGTTAGGTTAGGTTAGGTTAGGTTAGGTTCCACACATATATACGTCTAAAATTAAAAATTAGTTTGTCGGAAGTGTGGTCTTAGTGCAGAACCCTTAAATAATAATAATCAAGCAGCTGATAAACCATCTTAATATAACGTAAGTTTCTCTCAATAACAATTTGTAAATGAAGTTGTTCAACCAGTAAAACTAATATAAATACCCCCAATACGTCAAACTTCCAACGACTCTTCAGATTGATTTTGTCCCAAAAAAACCTCTCGTTCATCATCCCCTTATAAAGAATAAGAAAAGAGTATAAATTAAAGACCTCTACCCCTCGAATACTCTAATAGTGTCAGAGTCGGAAAAGAACAAGATTTGATCAAGAGAGACCAGATAGGAAAGATGAAATATGATCCAAGACTACGTGAATGTGTATATCCAGCTAGTATCCCCCGGGATTGTCAAGGCCGTATTCACTTCAGTTTGTCTTTTATAGATAAAATGAAACTGTCGAAGCTATGAATCGATCCTTCTTTTTTAGTTGTGAACATAATCAACAAATTGTAAATTTTATCTCTCATTCCAAATTGAATAAAATCTGACTAAAATTTTGTCTACGAGAGAATGTTTTACTCGTACCTACTCGGATAGGTTAGGTTAGGTAATCGGACAATAAATTCAACCCCCTTTCAGCTGCTCTTCACGTTTTATAGCCTCAAGAAACGGAAAGAGTTTTTCGACAAGCCGTCTGTCTGTCGTCGTTGTCTTCTGTACGTAAGCACGATAGCGGCCACAAAAATTGAGATAGAAACATGAAATTTGGTGTAGAGGACTGTAGTGTGTTTGTATAGAAGTCTATTGAAATTTAGAAAAATTAATGGAAACTATTAAAATGGTGGCCATATATTTTTTTTCATATCTCGTGTGTTATTCAATTTGTGACACATTAAAATGTGCAGATTTCAATTCTGCATGTAATAGTACCAACCCCACCTCTCTACGATGACAAATAGCGAAGTTATGGTTTAAAAATGTAATGTCGTACCCTGACCTCCGAATAAAATAGTTACGTGAACTGACAGGACCGCGTCTCCGACACGAGCGTAGCGTTCTTTACATATGTACGAACAAAGCGACGTTCAGAAAACAACAGTTTTAAACAAACACACTACTGGATAAGACTCCTTGATTTACCAATACAATTTAACATTTCCTATAAGGTTCTAGAAACCAACTACAGATTTACAGATTTTACTTGTGTTAAGTTTTATAATGTAGCTGGGTTTGTACCATGATGGCGCCTTTCGAAATATTTTTAAGACGAGTTCCCATCAGTTTTTCGTCGTTAAAAAAAACGAAATTTAGGTGTCGTTTTGGAACGATGTTTTTTAAACGTGTAGTAGCGTAACATTATTACATCCAACTGAACATGGACATCTTTGATCTAACAATACAATTTAACATTTCCTACAAGACTCAAGAAACCAACTACTACATTACATTTACAGATTTTACTTGTGTTAAGAATTATAATGGGGCTAGGTATGTACCATGATGGTGCCTTTCGAAATATTTATTTTAAAACGAGTTCCCATCAGTTTTTTCGTCGTTAAAAAAAACCAAATTTAGGATACGTTTTGGAACGATGTTTTTTAAACGTGTAGTAGCGTAACGTTATTACATCCAACTGAACATTGACATCTTTGATCTAACAATACAATTTAACATTTCCTACAAGACTCAAGAAACCAACTACAGATTTACAGATTTTACTTGTGTTAAGAATTATAATGGGGCTAGGTATGTACCATGATGGCGCCTTTCGAAATATTTTTAAGACGAGTTCCCATCAGGTTTTTCGTCGTTAAAAAAGAAACGAAATTTAGGTGTCGTTTTGGAACGATGTTTTTTAAACGTGTAGTAGCGTAACATTATTACAACCAACTGAACATTGAACGGAGTATAGTCGGAATAAATAAATATTACTCTGAAGATTGTCTTTTCTTTGCACAGGTAGAGAGAAACGTCCTGGATGTATCTTTCCACGTGTCTCAGTATCGCAACATAATCTCTGACCTGCGCACCGAGATCTCACGCCTGCGCAGTAAACTGGCAGAGGATAGGCCTAACTCGGCGGAAATGAGAAGTGCGACGACGTCATCAAGTTCTCGTCAAGTCAACTTGATCAGAGAGATGATTGTTTCCACATTCAGAGAACAGATGAAGCTGAGGTGAAGTGAGATAGATAAATTTACAATAATATTTCAAGTGAAAAATATACGACCTGGACTGGGAATTGAATCCAGTACCATTGGCTTTACGCGTCAATGATCTACCATCTGAGCTGTCTTTAGTCGCTTCCCAGTATAGGGTGTAGACTACACTTCCCACTTTTATTATTTTTCACTTGAAATATTATTGTATTAACTAGTAAAAACGTATAAGCGTTAACATTAGCTGAATTAAATGTAATGTAAAATTATTGTCTTGTGATAATTGATACTTAGAGGTACAAAAATACATTAGGTTTGTTTCTGCATATGATAAAATTTAGAAATAGTGTTAAGCTTACGTAAATTTAAAGAGAGACGAAATCGTTAATGTTCCGCTGTCAAATTTATTGTTGGAACCGTGCTACATTTTGTTTTTTCTATCTGCAATGATGATTTCCTGTCCTCTTAGTCTAATAGGCGTTCAGTTTGAATGTTAAAATAATAGTTAAACAAGTACAGACTTATAATACAAAAATATTAGTTTCGTTTTTACTTTCCCTCTTCCTTTTTTTGACTGATATTCGCTTCTTATGGTAACATGTAATTTTGAAGAACTGTTCACAGATTTAACGACTCATTCTGAGGAACAGTTTTCTTGAATCTCTTCTGTTTATTTTGAGATTTTAAATAATAGTTAAACAAGTACAGACTTATAATACAAAAATATTAGTTTCGTTTTTACTTTCGCTCTCCCTTTTTTCGACTGATATTCGCTTCTTATGGTAACATGTAATTTTGAAGAACTGTTCACAGATTTAACGACTCATTCTGAGGAACAGTTTTCTTGAATCTCTTCTGTTTATTTTGAGATTTTAAATAATAGTTAAACAAGTACAGACTTATAATACAAAAATATTAGTTTCGTTTTTACTTTCGCTCTCCCTTTTTCCGACTGATATTCGCTTCTTATGGTAACGAAATTTTGAAGAACTGTTCACAGATTTAACGACTCATTCTGAGGAACAGTTTTCTTCAATCTGTTCTGTTCAGTTTGAATGTTAAAATAATAGTTAAACAAGTACAGACTTATAATACAAAAATATTAGTTTCGTTTTTACTTTCGCTCTCCCTTTTTCCGACTGATATTCGCTTCTTATGGTAACGAAATTTTGAAGAACTGTTCACAGATTTAACGACTCATTCTGAGGAACAGTTTTCTTGAATCTCTTCTGTTTATTTTAAATTGTACATCCTCTGTTTTTCTATAGGAGAAGACTGATGGATATAGACGGTCATTTACTGTCCTTAGGAGTAGAAGCGGAGAGACAACATCAGATCATCAGCCAATGGGAGTCGAAGAATAATAAATTGTATCACAACAGAAGAGAGTCTAGACCTAACACAACAAGCACAGAGTTGAATGGTATGTCTGGTTATATTTATTTTAATATTGAAAATTTTATAAAGAAAATTCCACAAAACCACATTAAAACACTAACAACACAAAGACTGTATAGTTATGTTTATTCTAACATGTCAATAACACTATCAATATACCAGAAAACCAAGACTATATTTATTTGTACTATCTCAAATGCCGAACGTTTAAAATGTTTACGTATTTTCTCATTTGAGGAAATACAAAAATCCTTTTTTACACACTAATCTTAATAACTACAATTACTACTGCACCGTGGCGTTCCCCCCACCTGATCCCCTCAGCCAATCACAGTTGGTCTCGTCACACATCAACTGTGATTGTCAAAAGATAATCGAGTTATCAACAAAAACCTAAAAACAAAATTTCTTGGTAATTGTTTACAACACCCAAGAATAAACTACAAAGGACACATTTTTGAATTCCGATAATTTTTATTTTATGCCTGTTTGAAGAGAGTTCCTATTTACATTGTATTTGTTTTTATTGGGTTTAATTCACACCAATTAACACAAAATAAAATTTTTAGATGTTTTAGAATAATTTCGTCAAAAAGTTTATTAGGATAGTTAGACATCCATTTAATTAACGAAAGAAAATTCCTCGAAACCACAGTAAAACACTCGCACGAAAACTGTATAGTTATGTTTATTCTATCTTATACACATTTCAATACTGTAGCACTGTTTCAGTGTTTCAATGATGATAGCAGTGCTATTGAAATGTACTTAAGGTAGAACAGTCTTTGTGTTGTTAGTGTTTTATTGTGGTTTTGTGGAATTTTCTTTCATTGTTATAATCACCACAGTTCTGATTGTTTAAATGTTTAAAACTAAACGATAACTATTATTTCAAGAGATGATTTTTGTAGAGATGATGTCGACCAATCGTTTCGTTAAAGGCTGGGCTTCAGGAAATTTTGATGAAACTCGTTAGAACACAATGGATGTTTCTCTTGTTACAACTTGTGAACCCCCCCCCCACACGTTAACTTTTCTATGGAAAAAAATAAAACCAAACCCTTTTGGGACTGTTAACTAGGACACCTGAAGTTTTTTGTTAATATTGGAATTTTGTACCTCTCCCTAAAATGGGGAATACAATTTTTCAAATGGGAACAAGTACTTTGTAAAGGGTTAATACGAAATGCAACTCATTAATATGCAATGTGACTCATTAGTACAAAATGCTACCCTACTAATTAAATTGAAATTCATCTCATTAATAAGAAATGTAACTCATTAATACAAAATGCAACTCATTAATACGAAATTTAACTAAATAATACGAAATATATTAATTAATATGAATTGCAACACATTATGCGAAATTAAACTAATTAATACGAAATGTAACTTAATTAATACGAAATGTAACTTAATTAGTACGAAATATATTAATTAATTAATATGAATTGCAACACATTATACGAAATGTAACTAATTAATACGAACGCTACTCATTAATACGAAATTTAACTAAATAATACGAAATATATTAATTAATATGAATTGCAACACATTATACGAAATTAAACTAATTAATACGAAATATATTAATTAATTAATATGAATTGCAACACATTATACGAAATGTAACTAATTAATACGAACGCTACTCATTAATACGAAATTTAACTAAATAATACGAAATATATTAATTAATATGAATTGCAACACATTATACGAAATTAAACTAATTATTACGAAATATATTAATTAATTAATTGGAATTGCAACACATTATACGAAATGTAACTAATTAATACGAACGCTACTCATTAATACGAAATTTAACTAAATAATACGAAATATATTAATTAATATTAATTGCAACACATTATACGAAATTAAACTAATTAATACGAAATATATTAATTAATTAATTGAAATTGCAACACATTATACGAAATGTAACTAATTAATACGAACGCTACTCATTAATACGAAATTTAACTAAATAATACGAAATATATTAATATGAATTGCAACACATTATACGAAATGTAACTAATTAATACGAAATATATTAATTAATTAATATGAATTGCAACACATTATACGAAATGTAACTAATTAATACGAACGCTACTCATTAATACGAAATTTAACTAAATAATACGAAATATATTAATTAATATGAATTGCAACACATTATACGAAATTAAACTAATTAATACGAAATATATTAATTAATTAATTGGAATTGCAACACATTATACGAAATGTAACTAATTAATACGAACGCTACTCATTAATACGAAATTTAACTAAATAATACGAAATATATTAATTAATATGAATTGCAACACATTATACGAAATGTAACTAATTAATACGAAATATATTAATTAATTAATATGAATTGCAACACATTATACGAAATGTAACTAATTAATACGAAATGTAACTTAATTAATACGAAATGTAACTTAATACGAAATATATTAATTAATATGAATTGCAACACATTATACGAAATGTAACATAATTAATACGAAATATATTAATTAATTAATATGAATTGCAACACATTATACGAAATGTAACTAATTAATACGAAATGAAACTTAATTAATACGAAATGTAACTTAATACGAAATATATTAATTAATATGAATTGCAACACATTATACGAAATGTAACTAATTAATACGAAATGTAACTTAATTAATACGAAATGTAACTTAATACGAAATATATTAATTAATATGAATTGCAACACATTATACGAAATGTAACATAATTAATACGAAATATATTAATTAATTAATATGAATTGCAACACATTATACGAAATGTAACTAATTAATACGAACGCTACTCATTAATACGAAATTTAACTAAATAATACGAAATATATTAATTAATATGAATTGCAACACATTATACGAAATGTAACTAATTAATACGAAATATATTAATAAATATGAATTGCAACACATTATACGAAATGTAACTAATTAATACGAAATTTAACTTAATTAATACGAAATGTAATTCGTAATACAAAATATATGTCTTTAATCGGATATGTAACTCATAAAATAAAGAAATTTTACTCATTTAATACTTATTTTAAGTGAAAAATATACAACCTAGACTGGGAATCGAACCAGGGGACCTTGAATTTACGCGCCAATGTTCTACCAACTGAGCTAACTTTAGTCGCTTCCCAGCACAAGACGTACTTCCCACTTGACTGTTCATTGAAAGTTTTTAGTTATCACATCAACTAACTCGTTAAAACGAGATGAAAAAATCTGTTTACTCCACTTGGAGTTTTACGTACGATTTGCTTATGACTTTTTGTATCGTTTAGGGGTTTTAGGGATGGTCGAGTGAGAAAGTTTGTGCATTGTTTTTACAGGTTTTGTTATGTAGCTTATTGATAGCATAACACTCTGACAATGTATTTCTATTGGTACAGAAGTATGGGGGGAAAGTAATGAACTGAACATGCATCAGGCTTGGTCAGAGCTGAGCTACATAGAGAGGGAACAAGAGCGGTACGTTTCGCTACGCTCAGCAACGCTCAAGGATCTGGATGAGTGTCGGCAACGATCAGTGGCATTGGAAAACGTAAGTTTTATTTATAATTATAGGACTGTATTTTTTACTTACCCTGTATAAGAAATAGACGATAAGTTTGAAAATTGTCAAAAGTGACATTTTGTATTTTGACTTATCTTTACGATTCATAATCCTTGGGAACTGAAGAAGTGAATTTCGATCACCGTCAGTTGTTTTCGTCGACTGAAAGTGGCCATAAAAATGAAAACAAGACACAGTAGAATTCTATTGAAATACAGAAAAATCTTGACTCGTTCAGATCGGGTCTGTGTCTCGGCCAAAATGGGCCTAGAGAAGTTGTACTTATGTGAAAAGCCTTTACTTGCTAAACTCTTGTAACTATACGAAACTAATATCACATTTTCTTGTGAGGTCAAAGTTTGAAATTACATTTTTGACAATAACTTCGCTATTTGTCATCGTAGAGAGGTGAGGTTGGTACCACTGCATGCAGAATTGAAATCTGCAAATTTTTATCTAATTTAGCGTGTTATAAGTTGAATAACACACGATATATGAACAAAAAACTGTTTTCAATGGCCACCATTTTGTAATTTTTTTATTCGAATTTTCTGAATTTCAATAGAGTTCTATACAAACACACTACAGTCCTCTACACCAAATTTCATGTTTCTATCTTAATTTTTGTGGCCGCTATCGTGCTTACGTACAGACGACAACGACGACGGACGGACGGTTTGTCGAAAACTTTTCTAAATATTTTCTGAGACCACGAAACGTGAAGATCAGTTCAAAACGGAATGATGATCAAATTTACTATACTGTGTTTGTAATTAACAGTTTTAAAGTTATTTATATTTAAATTTATAAATGCACCGTTTGTTGTACAATGATTGTCACAGGAACTTCCGGTAAGAGTTGATTCCGATACAGAGAGGGAGATGTTGAGTTTGTTGTGTCGTGTTCATGAGTTGGAGGCAGACAAGATGGCGCTACAAGGGGAGCGTCTGGTGGAGAGTCATGAACTGCGCAGACGCGGAGAGTTACTCCAAAGGTTCCATAGACAGCAGAAGATTACTGATGATATCATCACAAGACAGAGACAGCTGATGGAAGGTAACAAGACGTACAGATTATTAAGGGGAAATTGGGTTAGTTTAGGGTTTTTAAGGCTAGACCTCAAATTTGAACAAAATCGTTACAGCTGATTGTGTGAAAAACGTAGTTTTATGTTGTTATTATCTTGCAATAGGTAGCAATCAATTTTTAATTATTAAAAAAAATTAGGCAAAAGTCTCCATTAATGACCAAAATATACTCATACTCTAAATTTGATTAAAATCGGTTCACACGTCTTAACTGTAGAGACACATAAGACAGACAGACATTTCCTAAAGTGTTTTGGTCTCGGACGATCTCAAACGCATATTAATATGCTACGAGATGTCCCATAAAGGGCTGTTTTTGTATTAATTTCCCGGAAATATGGAACACTCTATAAACTTGGACACTTTACAATTATGTTATACAGATGTGTATAAAAAAACACCCTAGAGTTTCATTTTTTATTGTAAATCAAAACAAAATGTTGAAATAACAAGGAGAGGATTAATCTTCTGGATAGAACCACTTCCTCCCACAATTGAATGCTATTAAAATGTGCATTACAATCTGTTGAATCTCGATCAGCTGTTTTGTTAACACACAACAATGAAACAATTTGGTAGTTTGTGTGATACCTAACCTCGAAACAATGAATTTTTTAATTGAATAAAAAGTAAAATGTTATTCTTTGTAAAAAAAATAATAAAAGTTACCGTCGCGGGACGGTAGACAGAAGTGAATATTCTAACTATAAATTTTAAATATTAATAATAGGCTAAAGAACGCTAATAGAAGTTTCATTTCAAATTTTAAAATTAATAGTTTTTTATGTTTGGGAGTCTGAGAAAGTTGGTGTAATATTTTTCGTAGATTTTTAGTTTTAATATATATGGGTATGTGAGAAAGTTTGTGCATTATTTTTGTATTGATTATTAGTTTGACTATGTAAGAGAGTCTGAGAAAGTTAGTGCAATTTTTTTCTTACATTTTTATTTTTAATATACTGTATATGATTATGTGAGAAAGTTTGTGCAATATGTTTGCACTTATTATTAATTTCACTATGTATTAGAGTCTGAGAAAGTTAGTGCAATACTTTTCGTAGATGTACGTTCGTCTGAAAACGTCGTAAAACAAAAAATAGTAGATTATTTAAATAATTTTCGTGACGATTTTTTCTTTCACCACATCCATTTAACATCACCAAAAAAATTGCCTACTGTGCGTAAAGAAGTATTCACTTCAATATAATCAGCTGTTTTAATTGGCTATCTCTGCTTTATTTACTTTATTTAAGCCTCAGCTGTAAGATATCGTGACGTCATTTTCGTGACGATTTTTTCTTTCACCACATCCATTTAACATCACCAAAAAAATTGCCTACCGGGCGTAAAGAAGTATTCACTTCAATATAATCAGCTGTTTTAATTGGCTATCTCTGCTTTATTTACTTTATTTAAGCCTCAGCTGTAAGATATCGTGACGTCATTTTCGTGACGATTTTTTCTTTCACCACATCCATTTAACATCACCAAAAAAATTGCCTACCGGGCGTAAAGAAGTATTCACTTCAATATAATCAGCTGTTTTAATTGGCTATCTCTGCTTTATTTACTTTATTTAAGCCTCAGCTGTAAGATATCGTGACGTCATTTTCGTGACGATTTTTTCTTTCACCACATCCATTTAACATCACCAAAAAAATTGCCTACCTGGCGTAAAGAAGTATTCACTTCAATATAATCAGCTGTTTTAATTGGCTATCTCTGCTTTATTTACTTTATTTAAGCCTCAGCTGTAAGATATCGTGACGTCATTTTCGTGACGATTTTTTCTTTCACCACATCCATTTAACATCACCAAAAAAATTGCCTACCTGGCGTAAAGAAGTATTCACTTCAATATAATCAGCTGTTTTAATTGGCTATCTCTGCTTTATTTACTTTATTTAAGCCTCAGCTGTAAGATATCGTGACGTCATTTTCGTGACGATTTTTTCTTTCACCACATCCATTTAACATCACCAAAAAAATTGCCTACCTGGCGTAAAGAAGTATTCACTTCAATATAATCAGCTGTTTTAATTGGCTATCTCTGCTTTATTTACTTTATTTAAGCCTCAGCTGTAAGATATCGTGACGTCATTTTCGTGACGATTTTTTCTTTCACCACATCCATTTAACATCACCAAAAAAATTGCCTACCTGGCGTAAAGAAGTATTCACTTCAATATAATCAGCTGTTTTAATTGGCTATCTCTGCTTTATTTACTTTATTTAAGCCTCAGCTGTAAGATATCGTGACGTCATTTTCGTGACGATTTTTCCTTTCACCACGTCCATTTAACATCACCAAAAAATTGCCTACCGGGCGTAAAGAAGTATTCACTTCAGTATAATCAGCTGTTTTAATTGGCTATCTCTGCTTTATTTACTTTATTTAAACCTCAGCTGTAAGATATCGTGACGTCATTTTCGTGACGATTTTTCCTTTCACCACGTCCATTTAACATCACCAAAAAAATTGCCTACCGGGCGTAAAGAAGTATTCACTTCAATATAATCAGCTGTTTTAATTGGCTATCTCTGCTTTATTTACTTTATTTAAGCCTCAGCTGTAAGATATCGTGACGTCATTTTCGTGACGATTTTTTCTTTCACCACGTCCATTTAACATCACCAAAAAATTGCCTACTGTGCGTAAAGAAGTATTCACTTCAGTATAATCAGCTGTTTTAATTGGCTATCTCTGCTTTATTTACTTTATTTAAACCTCAGCTGTAAGATATCGTGACGTCATTTTCGTGACGATTTTTTCTTTCACCACATCCATTTAACATCACCAAAAAAATTGCCTACCTGGCGTAAAGAAGTATTCACTTCAATATAATCAGCTGTTTTAATTGGCTATCTCTGCTTTATTTACTTTATTTAAGCCTCAGCTGTAAGATATCGTGACGTCATTTTCGTGACGATTTTTCCTTTCACCACGTCCATTTAACATCACCAAAAAATTGCCTACTGTGCGTAAAGAAGTATTCACTTCAGTATAATCAGCTGTTTTAATTGGCTATCTCTGCTTTATTTACTTTATTTAAACCTCAGCTGTAAGATATCGTGACGTCATTTTCGTGACGATTTTTCCTTTCACCACGTCCATTTAACATCACCAAAAAAATTGCCTACCGGGCGTAAAGAAGTATTCACTTCAATATAATCAGCTGTTTTAATTGGCTATCTCTGCTTTATTTACTTTATTTAAGCCTCAGCTGTAAGATATCGTGACGTCATTTTCGTGACGATTTTTCCTTTCACCACGTCCATTTAACATCACCAAAAAAATTGCCTACCGGGCGTAAAGAAGTATTCACTTCAATATAATCAGCTGTTTTAATTGGCTATCTCTGCTTTATTTACTTTATTTAAGCCTCAGCTGTAAGATATCGTGACGTCATTTTCGTGACGATTTTTCCTTTCACCACGTCCATTTAACATCACCAAAAAATTGCCTACTGTGCGTAAAGAAGTATTCACTTCAGTATAATCAGCTGTTTTAATTGGCTATCTCTGCTTTATTTACTTTATTTAAACCTCAGCTGTAAGATATCGTGACGTCATTTTCGTGACGATTTTTCCTTTCACCACGTCCATTTAACATCACCAAAAAAATTGCCTACCGGGCGTAAAGAAGTATTCACTTCAATATAATCAGCTGTTTTAATTGGCTATCTCTGCTTTATTTACTTTATTTAAGCCTCAGCTGTAAGATATCGTGACGTCATTTTCGTGACGATTTTTTCTTTCACCACATCCATTTAACATCACCAAAAAATTGCCTACTGTGCGTAAAGAAGTATTCACTTCAATATAATCAGCTGTTTTAATTGGCTATCTCTGCTTTATTTACTTTATTTAAGTATCAGCTGCTAGATATCGTGACGTCATTTTCGTGACGATTTTTCCTTTCACCACATCGATTTAACAGCATCCAATTAATTTGAATAAAGTGTTTTAAAAGAACCTACCCAAATGTGATTCTTTCCATCAAGGAAATCAATTCATGTCAAACTATCTACTAGAAACTGGACCAGTTCAAAGAAATAACATACTTTTTGTAACACAGCAAATCTTAAGAAATAATTGTAAAAGTCAATAATATTTTGACTATTTCTAATTGCTGATAGTTCTGTTAATAATGAATTCTTATTATCCAGAGGGAAGAGTTGAACTCCCTAAGGATCTCCAGGAGTTGTATAAGCTCTACCAACAAGACATACATGCCACCTCCTACAATACAGATACTGCAGGACTTCCATATACTGTTTATGATGCGTTGCCGCCAATTACCAAAGAGTAAGTATAATAGATATTCCAATTAAAACCTAAACATATCAAAGATATTTCAAACTTTACATAAAGGGTGTTTATGAAAATATGTTTCCTCCGGGAAGTGATTTGAAGCATAAAAAACAAATTCGTATAAAAAATATGATTTTTTTTTAATATAGTTAATTTTAGAATTTGGGTATTTGAATAGTACGTAAAACTTTACTTAAATATGTTTTTTAACACGGAAAAAAATTCTTTTGAAATTGAACGGGATTTAAATAAAAAATACTTTAATTAACCCAAATTCTTACTTGTTAGGGTTATTAAGATCAAAGTGGTCGACATTTTCTCGCGTCTCCTACGCTATACGCTGAATTTCTTAACATATCAGCTACATTTTGAATATTTGCTTCTTTCAGTTTTTTTCTTACCATTAAAGTTCTTCTGACCTCTTGATGTCTCCAACGGACCCGGTGTTTTCAAACTGACCAAGCTTTATACGCGACTACACTGCACAGTCCATCTAACTTTCTTAACCCGGCTGATAAACTGCGTTCACATTCATAATAACACTGAATCAATGGTCTTTGTAAAGGTAAAGTCATGATGGAAGAAAAAACATCAACTGTAAACTACTACAAGTTTACCACCAACTAGATTCCAGTCTAAAATGAGTCAACAATGAGAAAACTCGTTGCTATGGCAACAAATAAATAGCAAGAACGTAACAGCTGATATTTTAATAAATCCTAATTATATCTGCATACACTAAAGCGTTTTTCTAGGGTTTTTAACACAGGCGATGGAAGCGGCCGCCATTCTCTTCCTGGAAAAGCAGTTAGTCTCTATGCTATGCGCGACATTTTTTAACTTGTTGACATTTATCTCAGTTACGTTTTGAATAATTGCTTTTTTACTTCTTCTCTTACAATTAAAGTTCTTCTGGCCTCTTTATGTCTTCAACGGACCCGGTGTTTTCAAACTGACCAACCTTTTTATACGCGACTACACTGCACCGTCACTCAAACTTTCTTAACTCCGCTGATAAACTGCGTTCACATTCATAATAACACTGAATCTATGCGTCTTTGTAAAGGTAAAGTCATGACGGAAGAAAAAATTAATTGTAAACTACTACAAATTTATCACCTACTAGATTGAGTGTTTGAAATTACGCAATGAGAAAACTTGTTGCTATGACAACAAGTAAATAGCGATGAAAATAACATGTACTCGAGTTTAAAGTTTAAAACTTAACTAGCTCCGAGGAACTAGGAAGGCCCACGTATAGTGGAACAGGCCTAAGAAGGCACTTCGCAGATCGGGTGAAAACGCTGTACTATTCTCGAAGTAAACGTTAAGGGGTGCGAGGAGGGCAAGTCTCAGGTAGCTGGCGATTCGGAGGCAAAGTCAATGTTTGTGGAACGGTGTTATTTTCCGACATAATCCACCTCTTCCTCTACCGCCCCGCACCGGGCACAAGTGCCTTCTTAGGGCTGTTACACTATACCTGGAGCCTTTCGGCACTACACCAGATCCTCACTCGTTAAGATAGCTGCAGGGAGCAATCTACCATTAGCACACCGCGAAACCATTTCCCAGCGTATTCTCTCAGACGCCAAAACCCCTTGACAGGCTCAGCAAGCTCCCGCGGTACTCATGTCGGCTAGGTTCCCCAAGCCACGTTTGATGAGTTACCATCAATTCACTCACCCACAACATCACCTACCGAGGACGTCGCCCGTTACCCAACTACATAGGATAGAGTAGCTCACCAGCCGAAGCTGGAAGCTGGTATGGCATGCCAGATAGATTTCCTCCGGATTTAGGGGGCCAACACGGTGAGGTAGAATGTTGACCCAACATGAAAATAACAGCTGATGTTTTAATAAATCCCAATTATATCTCTATACAATAAAGTTTTTTCTCAGCTTATTAAGACCAGGTGTTCTAAATTACCGCCATTCTCATCCTGGAGAAGCAGTAGTCTTTCCTTTATGCTATGCGCGTTTTTTTTGTGAAAATAAATTAGATACCGACTTCAAATTTGGTGTACATACTTTTTAATTTTACCCTTTATGAATGTGCCAAACACCTAGATTTCTTTTTGCATTTTTCAAAATGGCGGACTTTTTAAACTTTTATGTTGAATATATAAAAAACTTTTTGAAAACATGCAAAACAAAGACCTGGTGATAAAGGGTAAAATTAAAAATATTTATACCAAATTTGGACTTGGTATCTCTAATTTATTTTCAAAATTATATCTTTTGTAAAAAAAAAACACACACAATGGGGGACAGATGGAAAACTAATCATTTTTGGACATTTGTTCACAAGAACTTTTCACTTATTTAGACCCAAAGAATCATATTTTGGAACGTAAATTGGAAAGCACCCTGTATATTAAATTTGGATTTATTTATAAGGGCAATCGTAAAGATTCGCTTTTTGTAAATGTAATCGTTTAAATGACATTTACGTCAACATTTTTTTCAATTTTTTAGGAGCAGTGTTTTATTCGAGCCCACATCGAGAGCAACTACAGCTTACCAACGCAATCTTGACAACGATTTAGTTCTTAGAACGCCCACTAGGTGAGTTCTTTAATGCAATTTTTTTTTTGTTTTTAATTTTTCACATTGTTAATTGTAAATTATGAAATGTGTCAAAAACAAAAATGTATATCGAGTTTTTTGTAGTGTATGTCCATTATAATTTCATCTAAGTTCATAAAAGTGGTTTGTGAAATGATGTCTGTTGATTGTCATCTGTACAGTGTCCTACAGATTAAACACGTGAGGCAATTTCAATCAAAATTTAAGTGTTTTAACCATATTTCGAAAGTTAATACTATTTATTTCCCAAAAACTAAAAAATCTATGGGTAAAACCCATGAGAAAAAAATACGATTTTTTCCAAATTGACTAACGATTTTAATGAATTTTTGAGTTTTTTAACCATATGTCGAAAGTTATTACTATTTTATTTCCAAAAATTAAAAAAATGTATGGATAAGACCCATGAGAAAAAAAAATACGATTTTTATTCAAATTGACTCAAACTATTTTAATCAAATTTTAAGTTTTTTAACCATATGTCGAAAGTTATTACAATATTTTTTTCCAAAAATTAAAAAAATGTATGGGTGAGGAAAAAATTACGATTTTTATTCAAATTGACTCAAACTATTTTAATCAAATTTTAAGTTTTTTAACCATATGTCGAAAGTTATTACTGTACTATTTTTTTTCCAAAAATTAAAAAAATGTATGGGTAAGACCCATGAGAAAAAAATTACGATTTTTATTCAAATTGACTCAAACTATTTTAATCAAATTTTAAGTTTTTTAACCATATGTTGAAAGTTATTACTATTTTTTTTCCAAAAATTAAAAAAATGTATGAGTAAGACCCATGAGAAAAAAAATTACGATTTTTATTCAAATTGACTCAAACTATTTTAATCAAATTTTAAGTTTTTTAACCATATGTCGAAAGTTATTACTATTTTTTTTCCAAAAATTAAAAAAATGTATGAGTAAGCCCCTTGAGAAAAAAAAATTACGATTTTTATTCAAATTGACTCAAACTATTTTAATCAAATTTTAAGTTTTTTAACCATATGTCGAAAGTTATTACTATTTTTTTTTCCAAAAATTAAAAAAATGTATGGGTAAGACCCATGAGAAAAAAAATTACGATTTTTATTCAAATTGACTCAAACTATTTTAATCAAATTTTAAGTTTTTTAACCATATGTCGAAAGTTATTACTATTTTTTTTCCCAAAAATTAAAAAATGTATGGGTAAGACCCATGAGAAAAAAAATTACGATTTTTATTCAAATTGACTCAAACTATTTTAATCAAATTTTAAGTTTTTTAACCATATGTCGAAAGTTATTACTATTTTTTTTCCCAAAAATTAAAAAATGTATGGGTAAGACCCATGAGGAAAAAATTTACGATTTTTTTCAAATTGACTCTAACGATTTTAATCAAATGTAACCACTAAGGACCTAAACAGAACGAATTGGTTGCCATCACTCCAATAATTCTTGTTCGTGAAAAGCGGAACCGTTATTTGTGTTTATTATTACGTTGCGTTAAGACCCTTTTTAAAATTTGTATATTTTTTCTCTACCAGGAATGTTATGATTAAAATGAGTACATTGTTCCGTATTTCCCAGCTTCGTTAGTCTCACGTTTGTTGACGCGTTTCGGATATACTCCATCCTCTAAACACTTAATAGTACTGATCGTTCTACTCTTGGACTCGTTATTTAAACAACTCCAGATATTGATTTGCAAAGTCTTCATATGATAACCTCTACCCAGTAAACATTATTAAGCTGTTTTCAACATACCTGACGTTGTAGCTAATATGAACTTTAAACCCACGCTATTTTAGCTAGGGTGAACCTTTTAAGGTTAATTCTATGTACAACTCGGTGGCATTGTGTTCTACTCAGGTATGTTGAAAACAGCTAATAATGTTTACTAGGTAGAGGTTATGAAATGAAAACTTTGCAAATCAATATCTGGTTTAAAAAAACTATTTTAAACTACTCACTTACTGTTTACCTCCAATGGGGGACGGCCGTCAAGGAGTTAAAAGGTAATGTTAAATGTAAGCATAGGTTGATACGTACATCAAATTAAAGGTCTTTATTAGTAGAGTAAAATGCCACAAATAACAACTACCTAAAGCAAGTATGTTTCCTGTTTGCGGGAATACCCATCTTCCTGGTTTGATTTATTATAAACTTTAAACCTACGGTATTTTAGCTAGGGTGAACCTTTTGAGGTCGGGTTTGGGGCATTGTGTTCTACTCATAAAGACCTTTAATTCGATGTACAACTCGACCTATGCTCTCATTTAAGATTTCCTACTTACTCCTTGAGGGCCGTCCCCCTGGAAATGTAGCGGTCCACTGAATACGTACTAAAATAGGTTTTGGTGTCCATTAACAATGTGCAAAACTTTGTAGCTCTATCTGTAATGGTTGAAAACATATTAAGCCGCCCCGGGACTTATTTAACACCCTGTATATAAGTTATTCAGCACCGTATAGAGAAAGTCATGAGGTCAGTCTGTCTGTCATAAGTGCAGCGCTCTACAGCTGAAACGCGTGGACCGATATTAATGAAATTTGGTATGTAGGAGTAGTTTGGTCAAACCTTAGGTTAGGTCATTACTGTCTGGTCTCCCTTCACCAACTCTTGTTCTTTACCGAACATGACATTGTTAAAGTATTCGAGGGTTATGGGTCTTTATTTTATGTACTTTTTTTTTTTTTTTTTTTTTTTTTTATAAGGCAATGCCCGAGAAGTTTGCTGCTTTTAAACAATAAAGAATAAAAATTAACCTCTTTTAGCTAATAAGAAGGAATTTCAAATTGTTTACTTAATTGAAATTTCCGTTCTTCATTAATTATTGATACCAACTGTAGATTGAACAATTTTCATCCAATATTTTTGTTTTGTTGCAGTGGTTCCAATGGTTCGAGCGAATGGGATGCAGGTCTACCACCCTTGAAAACTTCAAACAACGCAAAATCAAACAATAATCGGATGTCTCCTCCGTCTCCAGTTTACTTTCCGCCAATTTTAAACAGTTATAAAACATAATCGCACAGAACAGAGAGACAAACGAAATGGAGTTGATTTTACAAAATGAAGGATCAGCGACTGGAAAGTGTTTTTGGATTTTGTTTCCTCATCCATAACTTTGTAATTCAAAATGGCGCTTTGCAATTTGAAAAAATAATAATTCCGGTTTTTTTAGAAGGAAATAGCAAAGTACTTGATCTAGATTATCATTAACGGTGTAAAAATATTGCACAAACTTTCTCAAAAACAACAAGATAAAAAATTAAGGGGAAAACTGCCATTCAATACAATGGTGCGATGCCCCAACACCGAAAAGCGAGTAAGTTTAAAAACTCTTATAGGAACGAATATTAAGAAGATCGAATTTTATAACCGTGTCACAGCACCGAATATGAAAATAGCTTCGAAAAGTTTTAGGATGTGTTGCACATGTCCGAATTGTGGTAGGGGACGGAAGAAATGGAGGAGGGGTACGAGGCTAGACATTGGTTGGCGTAGGGGAGGTGCTGAAGAGTAACTCCCGTCGCCACAAAACCTTCGTAACTCGGCGAATCTTTGTCTACTGTTCAGAGATCACGAGTGGTATAGCAGAAGGAATACGTCCACTATTGGCAGATGCAAGCTGTCACTCATACTACTGACTATTCTAAAAACATGCATCTGAATGACAATGACAGTGCATAGGGCTTATTAGAGGCCTGTTATAAAGCTGTTTTATTGCTATATAAGCAAGAAAATACGCGTTACGAGACTGATCTTTTCACTTCATGTACGCAGTGAGTAATGTTTTTGGCCTGGCTAGTACCTTTGTTTCCCTGGGGTGAAGAGGGAACTGCGCATGCGCAGATCACATTTAGACTACTAGACTAGCGAAGTCCCTTTAACCATTACCATACTAAACGGTTAGAAAATATCAGGTTGGGATTTTCAACAGTTGTGAGTGGTTAAGCGTAAGGCTATGTGTGATTTCAGTGTAGATAGTTATTAAAGTTATTTTAAGTGTTTCAGTGTTAAGAAAATCATTCAAATTAGCAGTTGTAACTCATTTCGGAGTATTTATCGTGTCAAACCGTTGAGTCAATGTTATTAATTAGAGTAGTAGTGAGATGTTCAGTATCGACTAAAATATTTGCTCATCTTCTGCATTCCTTGCGCGTTCATTCAGCAGTACTGTAATGACTGTTTTAACAAACACCCTACTGGATAAGACCTCTTGATCTACCAATACAATTTAACATTTCCTGCTAGTCCCAACTTTTGAGCAATACATTTAAATGATCGGTTTGGGAACGTACCATGATTTGTTAATGTAAATGTGAGAAAGTTAGTGCATTGTTGGTGTCATTTAATTGGAGTTATTTGATTTAAATTTTGATGAAAGTGTAGAAAATCAAACGGCTATGGATGAGGAAGCATTGTATCTATATCGTCAAAAGGTTTTGATATTTTGCAGGTGTTTCTCTATCAATTAGGAAGATGAATTTGATAGATTATTGTGTTATTGAAAGGAAAAAACAAATCAAAAATATTTAATAATTTTAAGATAAAATATTTTATATACAATAGTGTTAAGTTAGGTACTAGTAAATCTTTACTTATAATAAATTATAGTTAAACCTACTATTAAAATTTCTAGCCATAGCGATCTCCCTTTAAACCAACTTTTATGAAATGTTCATCGATTCTATCCCTAGAATTAATTTGTCATCATTAAACATACGTCATTTCAATTTCAGTTCGATTCTGTTTCATTATAAATCAAGCAGAAACTTTACTATCTCTATTTTTGCATATGTAAACATTTTAAAGACTTCTTGAAATCTGTTCACTGTTTCTTGTTGATAGCCTAACATCTACCGGAGCAAAACAGTCGTTTGTTTGCGATTCTCTCGTCCAACAAACAATTCTGTTTCTGTAAGGTGGATTATTTTGTGCGAAAATTTCGTTGGACAGTCACAACACCCCGTTCAGGTGAATTCGAAAGCATAAAACGCCTTTCCTGGTTTTGAACACAATTTGTTTTGCAATTTACGCAATGGAATGATTTGATTACAGTAACCTAAAATTGAAACCAAATACTTTCATTGTTGAATATATACATATATCAATGTACATTACTAGAATATGTGCGTTGGTAAGATCCATTAGAAATTGGTATGGGGGTATATACAGGGTGTCCCACGAAGAGGTCGCTCTTTTTTAATTAACATGCCGAACATATGGAACACTCTACAAACTTGACACTTTACAGTTATGTTATATAGATATGTAAAGTACCTTTGAGTTTCATATTTTTATGGTCAATCAAAACAAAATCTCCGAATTACAAAATAATGTTAAGTTTTCACTATTTTTTTATAATTTTTTTTTGCATAATCATTACAAATTGTTGATTTACAGATAACATGAAATTTTGTAAAACTTAATAAAGAAAAATAACAGTAATAATTATTAATTATCCAAATATAAAAATTCCAACAGTAATTCCTCTTCAATCAGCCTCATTAATTCATCATATCTTGATAGAGTAAAATAAACTTTTTCTTTCAAAAAGCGCCACAGGAAAAAATCGCACTCAAGTCTCGGGATCTTGGAAGCCAGTCCATTAAGTTGCTACCACGACCTATCCAACGATTGGTTGATCTTGATCTGAAACTGTTTTGGCCACATTAGCATAATGAGGAGGAGCTCAATCCTGTTACAAAACGTCCCTCATCTCCGGCTGAGTAAGATGAGGAACTATGTGATCAGTTAATATTGATGCTTATCTGTCTCCAGTCATTGTCTGATGGGATGTCATACAATAAAACACCATCCTTGGTGACGGCAGCACAAACAGTTACACCCTTTGATTTCAAGCCCTCTTCGTGTAATGTGGATTGTGTTATAATAATTACAATTATGTCTGTTTACAGATCCTGTTCGGTAAAATGTAGCTTCATCTGAGAATACAATTCCTTCATCCCACTCGGTATCTTCGTCAAGCTTTTCAATTATCTTCGAACAATCTCCCACTCGTCTGTCTGGGTCATCTTCCACCAGTCCGTGAACTAAATGTGTTTTATAAAAATTTATTTTGTTTTTCTTGGCATAGCTTTACACCGACGACTTTGGTATCCCAGTAGAGACTTTTTTAAGATAATTAGGCCTGTTTGGAGATTTCATTAAAGTAACACATGTAAGCTCTTCATTTTCTGTATTCCGTATTTCTTTGAACTGATCTAGTTTTAAATACCATAGTTTTCCATTTATAAATTGATTTTCTTGACGGAGGAATCAACTTTTGGGTTCTTTTAAAACACCTTATCGCTTTATATTCATTTTCAAAAGCAATAGCCCTTTATTAACAGTAATAAATTACTAATGATCCAAATTTTTTAAAATCTAACAGTAATTTCTTTTCAATGAGCATGTTTAATTCATCATCTCTGTTGCTATAGGGTGAGAATAAACTATTTTTTCAAAAGTCCCCATAGGAAAAAATCGCACTCAAACCTGGGGATCTTGGAAGCCAGTCTATGAAGTTGCAGTCACTACCTATCCAACTGTTGGAAACTAAAACTGCTTTAGCCACATTAGCACAATAAGGAGGAGCTCCATCCTGTTACTAAAAGTCCCTCATCTCCGGCTGAGTAAGATGAGAAACTATGTGATCAGTTAATATTGATTTTTCTGAATTTCAATATGGTTCTATATGAGGACACTATATCCTTATACGAAATTTCATCTTTCTATTTTTTTTGTCCACTCTCGTTGTTAAGTACGGACGACAATAACTTTTTATTTTTCTTGAGGTCATGAAATATGAGGATCAGTCAAAAAACGAAATTTTGGACGATAATTCATATATTGGGTAAGTATAAAGTACCAATAGAACCACAGGCAGTAAAACTAAGTATTTATATAAACATACTTCTTTATTTAGCATCATTTCCTGGTTTTAACTACTTATTTTTGAATCACCCTGTATTGCGACATTTAGTATATCGTAATTTCCATGGAAATACAAGTATCCTATCCATTATTCCATATCAAAACAAATACATATCCACAAATGGCTGGGAATCATTAAAAGCTTTGCTATTTATAGATAAGACTTTGCCTATTCTATTTAATAACTCGCAGGTTGCAACTGGGTAGGTGGAAGTGAAGGGTTTTTTTGTGATAAAAGTTGGCATGTCTGGTTTTCTGAGCTTCGAGACCTCTCCACTACCTCAGTTACTACCTCTATGTAAGGCACACAAGAGTGATACGATATTTATCGTACGATCATTACGATACGTCACTTTTATCTTAAGATCTGTTGACAGGAGACATTTCCAGACGGTTTATCTGGTGTAAATATGAACTTTTTGAGTGGAGATGACGTTTTCGTGATGTTTTGGTATTTAGAAGACAAAAGAAAGAAGTATTGGGTACAGTTCTGCAGTAGTTGTAAGAGAACCTGCAGTAGTTGTAAGAGAACCTGCAGAATTTATAAGAGAACCTGCAGTAGTTGTAAGAGAACCTGCAGTAATTTTAAGAGAACCTGCAGTAGTTGTAAGGGAACCTGCAGTAGTTATAAGAGAACCTGCAGTAGTTGTAAGAGAACCTGCAGTAGTTGTAAGAGAACCTGCAGTAGTTGTAAGAGAACCTGCAGTAATTTTAAGAGAACCTGCAGTAGTTGTAAGGGAACCTGCAGTAGTTATAAGAGAACCTGCAGTAGTTGTAAGGGAACCTGCAGTAGTTGTAATAGAACCTGCAGTAGTTGTAAGAGAACCTGCAGTAGTTGTAAAAGAACCTACAGTAGTTGTAAGAGAACCTGCAGTAGTTGTAAGAGAACCTGCAGTAGTTGTAAGAGAACCTGCAGTAGTTGTAAAAGAACCTGCAGTAGTTGTAAGAGAACCTGCAGTAGTTGTAAGAGAACCTGCAGTAGTTGTAAGAGAACCTGCAGTAGTTGTAAGAGAACCTGCAGTAGTTATAAGAGAACCTGCAGCAGTTGTAATAGAACCTGCAGTAGTTGAACACCACAATAAATAGGATGGCCCTTGAAAGTTTACATCTCTCATTGTAGCTCGTGTCACTTTTCTTTTATAATTCCATAAACAGATATAATTTCCACAGTATTATTAAAGTTCATTATGAAAGCTTTATCTCCAGCATTACTTGTACCTTTAGACATCTTTGCTACTTTGTTTTATCGTACAATACTGACAAACCTTGTCATCTAATACACACATAGGTGTTGCACTATTTTAGCCGTTACAACACAGTTTAAACGTTCACAAGCTATACCTATCTTTTAAGATAAATATCGCATATCGTTTTCGACTTTAGTATCGTATTGCTCTATTGTGCAACCGGCCTTGTAGTTACAAAAATTAAAATAACATGTATTATATATAAATAACTTGAAAAAAGTTTCATATTAAATAAATAATTTTAAAAACTGATGGAAAATATTTTTGTTCAAAACCTGTGGATTGTTTGACGATTTCGAGCAACTTTAAATGGTCATTTATCCACATTTTTGTACCACAACACATTGATAAATACGTGTTGACAGCCATTCCAGCTTTAGATAATGAGGAGTCAATTTGTTAACAACTTTAACTCAAAATATTGATAATTAATTGTCATGGTAAAGAGTTTAAAGTTAGGTTGTGGCGTCATTATGAGCGCTTTTTATGACAATTTCTTGTCAGAACTAGATCATAATTATTTATCCAACCATAGCGCTGGTGTCCAAATTTTAAAAGTATTACGTTTTTTAAAGAGTGGAATTTTCCAAATTAACATTAAAGTTTATAGGTTAGAATTACTATATTCAGGTACAATTACAATGTCCAGACTTTTATTTCTGGTTATTTTTTAAGAGCTGTCATCGTCGCCTAAAAAAAAAAAAAAAAAAAAAAAAAAAAAAAAAAAAAAAAAAAAAAATGGAAGAAAAGAACATGACCCTTGACATGGCTCTTGAATACTTTAATAGCATCAGGGTTGGAAAAGAACAAGAGTTGGTCAAGAGAAAATGGTAAGAAAGATGAAAGAGAGGGATCTAACCCAAGATGACACGTATAAAAGTGTAAATTCAGCTAGGTCCTTCGGGATTGCTAAGGGTCTATTCAATAAAACGAACCCAAGTTGGTAAAGGCGAAAAACCTCTCGGTCAATAACTCAAGAAAAGTACATATAATAAAGACTGATAGGAAAATGTAATAGTAAGATCTAACCCGACTCTACATGAAAAAAGTGTAGATCCAGTTACGTTCCCTCGGGATTACCAAGGCCTCACACCATCGTGGTACTTACCCAGCCCTATCGTACAATATAACACGAACAGATCCTCTAAATGTAACGCACGAAATTTGGTCTCTTGGACCTTGTAGGTTAAAACAGTTGTTACAAATGTTTCCCGAATTATCTAAAGGACATCGTAGATGTGTGTATATTATAAACATTCCTCTCGCTTCGCTCCTGTCGTAACTTACACGAATATCACACCTTGGAATTCAGGGTACGAAATTATATGTTTAACAATAATTTTGTTATTTGTCATCGTAGAGAGGTTAGGTTGGTACCACTGCATGTAGAATTGAAATCTTCAACTTTTTCTTTCTAATATAGTGTGATATTGACAAAATGCTGTTCAAAATGACCGCCATTTTAACTTTCAATGTACTTATATACGAGCACACTCTACTATGCGTCGTACAGACGACGGACGGACGGCATGTCGAAATCACTTTTTCGTTTTTGAGGTTATGAAACGTGAAAATCAGACAAAGAACGGAATAGAATTTTTTTATGATTACTAAATTTACCCTATATTGGGTAATGATGACGTTGATAAAAAGGGGCGTCTGTAGTTCTTCCTATGGAACGTAGATGGAGGAAATCCTTCTCTAAGAATGTGTTGAGCTCGCTGACTGTAGAGTTATCGTTCTTGGAAAGGATTTAAAGTAGGAAAAACGTAGTTTCCAAAGTACAGACACAAAATGTATATTTAAAATTAAGTTTGACACAGATCTTACAAATTACTTTAATATATGTTTGGCAATTTTAGAACATCGGATGTAGACTCGCTGGTCCAGTTGTAACAGATGTTTTTGTTTAGTTGTGTGACTGTGACACAGACCATATCTCCACAACACTGGTAGTCACCTGAGCACTGAAACAATACCAACAAATTCATCTATTAGTTCGTTGAATTATTAAAGCTGATGGACCTAACATAACCAAACCAAGCGTTGAATTATTCAAGCTGTTGGACCTAACCTAGCGTTGGAGTATTAAAACTAATGGACCTAACCTAACATAACTTTGAATTATTAAAACTGATGGACCTAACGTAACCTAACTTAACCTAACCTAATACAACCTAGCGTTGAATTGTTAAAGCTGATGGATCTAACCTAACCTATCGTTGAATTATAACCTACCGTTATGGACCTAACCTAACCTAAAGTTGAATTATTAAAACTCATAAACCTAACTCTAACCAAGTGTTGAATTATTAAAACTGATGGACCTAACCTAACCTAGCGTTGAATTATTAAAGCTGATTGACCTAAAATAACTTAGCGTTGAAATATTAAAGCTGATTGGCCGAGCCTAACCTAGTGTTGAATTATTAAATCTGTTGGACCTAACCTAACCAAGCGTTGAATTACGAAAGCTGATGGACCTAACCTAACCAAGCGTTGAATTATAGCCGATGAACCTAACCTCAACCTAACGTAGCGTTGAATTATTAAAGTTTATGGACCTAACCTAACCTAACGTTGAATTATTAAATTATGGACCTAACCTAATTTAACGGGAACCTAGAGTTGAATTATTAAACCTGATGAACCTAACCTAACCTAGCATTCAATTATTAAAACTGATGGACCTAACCTAACCTAACCTAACCTAGCTTTGAATAATTAAAGCTGATGGGCTTAACATAACCTAACGTTGAATTATTGCTGATGGACCTAACCTAACCTAACCTAGCGTTGAATTAATAAAGCTGATGTACCTAACCTACACGGACTAGTTGCCGACAGATTTGTTATTTATTACTGCGCATGCGTGAACGTTGACTGCTACATATTAATATTTTTTGTAATAACTCAGTTTATTCTTAAAATATCAATATGAAACAAAGTTCAAAAATACTACTCTAAGCTTGCAAAGTTTCATTGAGATCGGTCTAGTAGATGCTGTAATTTCCTCAAGGGAAAAATACATAGGAGACCCATCTTACGTTATAACTCAACTTGTAATTGAAATAACGAAAAAACTTCAATGTTAAAACTTTTGTCCGAGTGGAAACTATAATGTTACTAATTCTCATTAAAATCTGTTTTATAGTTTTTAAGATCCGAGAGGACAAAAATACAGGTTTAACACTTTTACTGTACTAGATATAAATTAACTAACCATTAAAAAAAAATCCGGACTAAGCCTGGGATCGAACCCGGGTCATTTGAATTGGTAAGCCAACGCTCTAACTCTGAGCTATCTGGTCTTCATTGAGTTATTCAATATTCCTTCGCTTTTATTCATATTTTAGTTACTACAATTTAAAACTAATATATTATTATGTGAAGGGTTATGATGTAGTTTAATGGTGATACCAATGAGGTAGAGCTTACAAAACCAATTGATTAGGTTTCGATTCCAAGATTAGTCTAGACTTTTATCATTAGTTGTATTATTACCGGCATGAAAGAATCGAAGCACTGTCCTTCGGGTAACTTTCTGTGACGTATTCTTATATGATTCCATGGTTCCAACTCCAGAATTATAAACCCAATCAGAAGTCCAGATATTAGATACTTATTAATCATGTTCATCTTGCTGTGGACATCCTATCACTGATTGCCTTATCAACAGGGATCTGATATGTTATCAATAAATGTTACATAATAAATTAGAGTGAAATTATGGTAAAAAATAGTGAGTCAACTTTGCAGACTTCTTTTTAATGAAATAAATATAAAAGAAAATGAAAAATGTATCACAAATTATAAAAGAAAGACTTAAAAAACGGGCCTATTTTTTGCTGGTTTAAAACTCGGAACATGCTTTTACGAATATTTTAAAGTTATTTTACTGACATGACACGTGACGTTCGTTCGCTCCTCTGGTATCCTTCAAGTTCGGTCATTCGTCCTGTCTAGATCGCGTCACTGCTTCTACAACACTCTTACGAGAATCATTGTTTGTATGTAATAGCAGTTTGTGTTGATATTTTGCTGATTTATTAACTTAAATTAGTTTTAAACAGAGGAATTTTATGTCTATTTGAATATAAAAACAACCTTTTCGATTGTAAAACAAAAACTCGAACACAAGATCTCACAAAAACTACGTTTATTCAATCAAACGCGTTTCAACGACAAAGTCGCCATCCTCAGTGATAACTCCTTCCTCACTGGAGTTATAGATTTGTTACTGTAGCTCATGTATCAATGAGGATGGCGACTTTGTCGTTGAAACGCGTTTGATTGAATAAACGTAGTTTTTGTGAGATCTTGTGTTCGAGTTTTTGTTCTGCTTAATATTATCTCACAAGTCAAGCTCAATATTTATTTATAAACCTCTTCGAGTGTTCGCTAACAAGAATTTTACCGCTAGATTAGGTTAGGTTAGGTAAAGTTAGGTTTGGTTAGGTTAGGTAAGGTTAAACGGATATCTCTATTAAAACCCCAATATAGGTTTTTCTTTACCTGTGAAAAAGTAAACTAAACAAAATGAGTTATGCGAGTGTTCGGTAACAAGAATTTTACCGTTAGGTTAGGTTAGGTTAGATTAGGTTAGGTTAGGTTAGGTTAGGTCAGGTTAGGTTAGGTTAGGTTAGGTTAGGTTTGGTTAGGTTAGGTTAGGTTAGGTTAGGTTAGGTTAGGTTATGTTAGGTTAGGTTAGGTTAGGTTAGGTTAGGTTAGGTTAGGTTAGGTTAGGTTAGGTTAGGTTAGGTTAGGTTAAACGGATATCCCTATTAAAACCCCCAATAGGCCTATAGATTTTTCTTTACATGTAAAAAAAAGTATTCAAAATCTACATAGTGACCCTTAACGTCGCATTTTCAGAAAATTTTCAATTAAATCAAGATCGTGCCTCGATGTATTCTTGTTCCAGTGAAAATACAATTATACTAAAATAACACAATAAATAATGTCGTTAATTAGTTCCTTTAGAACTCAACTAGTCCTTAAAAAAAGTTTCCATCGATGTCCTTCAATAATTCGTCATCAGAATAAGAACCGTAATAATTGTCCTCTGCGGAACCAGTGACCGTCTCAGTTACTTGAGGTGGATATCCCTTCCAACGATTCCAAAAACCAACTTCTTCAATTCCTGTTTTCCCAACTGTAGAAACACTTTGATTCTTCGCACTTTCTAAATTAACAGATGGTGAGATGGGGTAGAAACCAGGCTCATTATCTAACCTAAGTTCACTTCCATCTAATTTGATCCTGTTCGGATGCTTATGATCTGCAGACCATTCCAAATATCTTCTCATAAAATTAGATACATTTGCTGTTGGTTTGTACTCAGGAGAAATGGTCGTCGATTCTATTTTAGAAGTTTTAAAAAGCACAATGTTTTTAAATTTGTTCCATAAGTTTGAATTGTCTGTAAAATTTAGTTGTACTGTTTCGTTATCAACTAGATTGTCAACATTCTCCGTAGAGTCGTTGAAAACTACAGGGAGCATTTCTAAATTTAAAAATTTTTCAGTTTTTGAAATATTTAAATCCTTTTCGTTGCTTTTTTTAAAAATGTGTTTAAATTTTGACCACCATTTTTTATCATCAATACTTGTCTCGTTGAATTCAGAAACCAATATTTTTACATCAGATGTTTTGTTTTCTTTATCCGATTTAAATAATCTTTTAAATTTTTCCCATTTACCCAATTCAGTATCTACTTTATGAGTATTGTTCACCAGTGTAACTACATCCACAAAATGTTTTGACTTTAACAAATTGTCTTTTCTCACATCATCCCCGGCCTTTCTCCACAATCTCTGAGCATTTTCTTTTCTCAAATCTTTTTCACTAGTTCCACCTTCTCCATCAAAATGAGTCAATTTCGTTCCATTTGAATCAAGTATCGACATCAATAAGCAAGATATATTAGATGCTATACCACAGTTTCTAAAATTGTTTATTAAATCAACTACAGCATCAGTACCATTTGAATCGGAATCATTTCTTGGAATCAAATTGATTTTAATCGATTCGTTTGCAGTACGAAATAAACCAGTCAATATTTTCCACGTGCTTCTGTTTTTTTTCAAAACTACTATTGTACTGTTCAAATCCAATTTAGTAGAATTTTTCTTTTCACTGTGAACAAATCGTAATAATTTCTGCCACGTTGACGGACTAATAGATACGTTCTTAGTATTTTTATCTTTAAAAAAACCAAAACCTAAACTACTCATAAATTTATTAAAACTTGTTAAATTGAAATTTATAGAATCACCGAAACCATCGTGTGTTGATTTACCCAGCAACCAATCATTGCTGTAATTGTTTCCTTTCAATATATTGTAAGTTTCACCAAAATCTAAATCAGGATAATCGTTCGTAACGTTCGGATTTATCGAAAGATTCCAAAGCCTTTTCGATATAGTCACCGGTACAATAGGAGTTACTGTAGTTGAAGTTTCGTTGTATCTAAAAGGCCACGTAAAATTTGGTAAATAAAATTCATAACCTGTAAGGTTCTGCAGTAATTGTTCTAAAGAACTGTATGATATTGGTTTAAACTCTTTTTCAGGTTTGATTTGTGAGGTTATGTTATCGATTAGTGTTCCTTGATTTGTATTGTCGAGATAACTACCGAAAGGATCAATATAACTTTCGCTGTATTGGCTTTCTTTAGTTTCTGTATACTCTTCATTCACCTTTACTTTATCTTCTTTTGTATCTCTGAAAGACTCATCGTTACTTCGTTTATTCCTCATTTCGTCAACTCCAGTGTATTCTTCTTTTGTTTCTTTAAAAGTCTCTTCGCCGTTGCTTCTTTTACTCGGAACATATTTTGAATTCTCTTTGTTGATAAAATCATCACTTACTTCAGAAATTTCATCCAAAAACATTTTGAAATTGTTAAGTTCATCGAGATCATAACGTGACGCAGTTTTATCTTTATGATGGGCAAGAAAACTCTCTGGTAGTCTTAGATTATTTTCCGTGAGTGGTCTGCTGCCAATTAATGGACGATTTGTAACAGAACTTAAAGGAAAAGGAGTTGTATCTATGAATGGTTCTAAAGTGGAACGTATATCCTGGTGGTCTAAATCCTTCAATAATCCTAGAGAAGTGGTTTCTGGGAGTGGTTCTACGATGGAACGTCCATCCTGGTTTTCTAAATCCTTCAGTAATCCTAGAGGAGTGGTTCCTGGGAGTGATTCTACGGTGGAACGTCCATCCTGGTTTTCTAAATCCTTCAGTATTCTAAGACTTTTTGTTTCTGGGAATGGTTCTAGCGAGTAACGTCCATCCTGCTTTTTTAAATCCTTCAATAATCCTAGAGGAGTTGTTTCTGGGAATATTTCTAGGGTGGAACGTCCATCCGGATTTTCTAAATCCTTCAATAATCCTAGAGGAGTCATTTCTGGGAGTGATTCTACGGTGGAACATCCATCCTGGTTTTCTAAATCCTTCAATAATCCTAGAGAAGTGGTTCCTGGGAGTGATTCTACGGTGGAACGTCCATCCTGGTTTTCTAAATCCTTCAGTAGTCCTAGAGGAGTTGTTTCTGGGAATAGTTCTAGAGTGGAACGTCCATTCGTATTTTCTAAATCCTTCAGTAATCCTAGAGGACTTGTTTCTGGGAATAGTTCTAGGGTGGAACGTCCATCCGGATTTTCTAAATCCTTCAGTAGTCCTAGAGGAGTTGTTTCTGGGAATAGTTCTAGAGTGGAACGTCCATTCGTATTTTCTAAATCCTTCAGTAATCCTAGAGGAGTTGTTTCTGGGAATAGTTCTAGGGTGGAACGTCCATTCGGATTTTCTAAATCCTTCAGTAATCCTAGAGGAGTTGTTTCTGGGAATAGTTCTAGGGTGGAACGTCCATTCGGATTTTCTAAATCCTTCAGTAATCCTAGAGGAGTTGTTTCTGGGAATAGTTCTAGGGTGGAACGTCCATTCGGATTTTCTAAATCCTTCAGTAATCCTAGAGGAGTTGTTTCTGGGAATAGTTCTAGGGTGGAACGTCCATTCGTATTTTCTAAATCCTTCAGTAATCCTAGAGGAGTTGTTTCTGGGAATAGTTCTAGAGTGGAAAGTCCATCCGGATTTTCTAATCCATAATAGTCTACAGTAAAGCCGTACATATTCTTCAGATATTCTAGATCTTGAGGTTGGACTTCCTTCCTCCTCCCTATCCTCTCCAGTTTTATGTCTTCTTTGTACCCTGCCACTAGACACACGAGGTGTGAAGACCATTTCGCAGAAACACACGTGGCTCCGGAACAACAATCGTTCGATGTGTAGCACTGAAACAAAACAAAACATAAATTAACCTTTCAACGTTAGGTGAAAGTGGAGAGTTGGTTGTGTCTTGTAATTGTAGGAAGAAAATTGTTTTTTGTTCTATTTAGAAGCACCTGACACCCTGGGTAGTACTTGTATTAGAATTTATACCCTTTGTGTAGTAACCCCTAAGAGTGGTCATGGAAAATTATAGATAGGCCATCAGAGTACTTACCCTACCCAGAGATACCTACTGAATCTAGTAGTTGTTTATATCTTTACTGTCTGACTCTGATATTACAAGGGATAAAACCGCAACATGATAGGTTGGGTTGGGTTAGGTTAGGTATGGTATTATTTTTAATTTTTTAGTAGAGAGATATTAGAATATAAAAGTTATGTAAGAAGTTGATTTTTTTTCTTTTTATACATCCAACTAAGTGGAAAACCGAAAAAATTATCAAAATCGACTTGTAGCTTCGTTAGAAAAGTGCATAAATGTGCATTTTTATGCATTTTTAATGCATCGCTACACTATTTTTTAAATATCTCCGGCTTTATGGGTCGTAGGAAAAAATAATTAAATTAAAATACTCGGAAATGAAGGTACTATCGAATTGGTAGGGTGAATTAAGGGTATTTCCTAACCACAAAAAAATTGGAATTTTTGGATTTTTCACTAATAATGCAACAAATGGGATAAAAATCATCAGATCTTCACGAAAATTGAACAAATTATGTGTCTTTACACTAAAAATTGGTGGTTAAATTGGAAACAAAATTTAAGGCCACATTTGGCCATTTTCGAAAAAAAAATTGAAAACATTGTAATTTAATGAGAAGTGGTCCTATAGTGTACCTTGTTTTTTTTTATTGTCAGGTTTCTTACCTACTTTCTACTAAACATAACAAGAATTTGTTAATCAAAGTAAAATTGCTTCCTTATTAAATAAAAAATTGATTAATTTTTTTAACCTAACCAGATTTCCGTAAAAATTGTATTTAACTGTCATTTTCAACCAAATAAACAAATTTTCAACTAAGTGTTGTCTAGATCTGGCCCCGATTTACTGGAAAAAATGCCAAAAGAGTAAAATGACAAGTTTTGTTTATTATTTAAAAAAAGGCACTTTACCTTGATAAATAAATTCTTGTATATTTTAACGACAAAGAATGTAAAAAACTGACGATTTAAAAAAAAGTTTACTCTTCGACCACTTCTCGTTAAATTAGAATGCTTTACATTTTGTCGAAAATAGTCAACTGTAGCCGTAAAAATGAATTTGTTTTGAAAATGTGACCAACGATTTCTAGTGTAAAAACACATAATTTGTCCAATTTCCTTGAAGATCTAACAATTTTAACCCCTTTTGTTGCATTATTAGTGAAACAAAATCTTAAATCAAAAAATTCAATTTTTTTTAGGTTAAGAAGTACTCTTAATGTTAGGCCTACCCTAACATTTCGATAGTCCCTTCATTTCCGAGTATTTTTATTTTTCTACGAATAGAGCAGGAGATATTTAAAAAATAGTTTAGCGATGCACTCAAAATGCATTTCAGCATGACAAAAAGAAAAGAAACAAAAAATATTCAACTTCCAAGTTACATCACAACTTTTCAATTTTTTGTAGGCCCTACTAATTTCCTCTTCTATTAGACACAGAAAAACAACTAAATTTCAAAGAAAATTAAAACTTAAAAGCATCAAGATTGACAAAATTCAGCTTAAAGTAGTGTTTTCCCTCCTGTTCATATATAAATAACATCAGCTGTAATATTGACAATTTAAAATTTGTTTTCTACAAATGACAGTTTAGATGTTTATAAACAAATTCCCTCCTCATCAGTTTATCTTTAAATTTTGATAAGAAAGTGATAAGGTTGCAGACGGCTGTATGGATCAGTTTTGTCCTTGAATTGCGCATTTATTTTCTCACATACACATGGTATACTGATAGTTATGTCATAGGTCGAACAATCGATTATAGTTAATCGATATATTCTTTTTGAGGTCTTCTAAATAAAACAAAAATATTATCTAAGAATAGCGTCTGTCGTATATTTGCAGTGCTCAACATTCTAAAACGGTTGGAGGGATTTAAATGAATTTTATTTTTTGGGCATATATTCTGGATGTTATTTTTCATTACTCAAACTAAAACAAGAACACAAAGTTTAGATTTTCTCAAAATCAGCCAAGTGTCGTCTCAAAGGATATCGTAAGTTATCAGTAAAAATCGGAAACAATTTTGTGGGGCGTAATTTCTCAAAATCGTCTCTTCTGATTTCGGTTAAATTTTAGTCAAATATGAAAATTAATTACGCAAACTCGTGTGGAAAAATACAACGATAGTTTAACACCAAAAAAAGAAGATTTGGCCGCCGTCAAGTTTAGTTTTAATTAAATATAAACTATGCTGAGGGTGTCTTTATAGGACAAACGAGGAAGTTTAGGTCCTTATTGAAATATATAAATATGTTTTCAAAAATGGCGTTTATGATTATCTTTCTCTTTTTGATTGATAGCCACTGAACCTACATTTTTTGATGAATAGTTTTGGTTGACTTTTTCCGTCTGTCAACTTCTTCGAATGGTTCGTTTAATTTCGTTAAAAAAAATATTCCCGCACAATATTTCGCTTATAAACGTGTTTAAGTTTCTGCTTAAGTAAAATTTTCTCAAAATCGTTAGAGCTGATTTTGAGAATATCGTAATTTTATGTTTCTTATAACAGCTGTTCCAAAATTTTGAATGATCGATAACTCACGAGCAAACATTTTTAAATACGTTCAGCTTGGACTCCTAGAGTCTACACTTGAGGAAAATTTCAACAAAAACGTTAGAGCTGATTTTAAGAAAATCGTTATTTTAATTTGTTCAAATCGAAGTGAGTTTCGTAACCTATATCTTAATGATCACTGTACCTATTTTGATGAAATTTATTATGGATTAACTTTTACTTGCTTAGAATACGAAGTAATACCAGAAAAGTGATACCGTCCGTCGTCGTTGTCGTCTGTACGTAAGCACGATAGCGGCCACAAAAATTAAGATAGAAACATGAAACTTGGTGTAGAGGACTGTAGTGTGCTTATATAGAACCCTATTGAAATTTAGAAAAATCTAATTGAAAATATCAAAATGGCGGCCATTTTAAACAGTTTTTTTTATATCTCGTGTTATTCAAGTTATAACACACTGAATTAGATAAATAATATTGCATTCTACATTTAATGGGACGAACCAGAAGGTGACTAAATAATTTTGCTCTCTTGTAAAGGTTGCATGTACAGCATCCTCAAGGTGGGAATGTGTCTGGAGTGGAGAGGAAAAGAGAGGCCCCGCACTTCTTTTGATGCGTTTGTTTTCAGCGCTACAACCACAATAAAAATATATAGACCTCTAATGCTTCTGTGTTTACGCCTTCCCTACTTTCGTTTCTTTTATCGGTGTCAATAAGAATAAATTGTTTACAAAAGTCTGTCACGAAGTTGTAACTTTAGGAATTAAATGAAGTCTTGTAAAGGTTGCATATACAGTAGTACAGTATCCTCAAGGTAGGAATGTGTCTGGAGTGGAGAGGTAAAGAGGAGGCCACCACACTTCGTTTGTTGCGTTTGATTTCAGTAGTACAGCCCCAAAAAAATATATACCTCAAATACTTCTATATAAAACCCTACCCTACTTTCGTTTCTTTTATCGGTGTAAATAAGAATAAAACGTTTACAAAATTAAACTTTTAAGAATTAACTTGTACTTTAGGAATGCAATGTAGCTAAGCAGTCATTTGTGTAGCTAGTTTTCTTGGAATTGGTTGTACCGTCAAGTCCGGCTGGGGAAGCAAGTAGAAGGGAGGACACGCCCCTTACACCAGACACACTCCTAGTCTGAGGCTACTTTACGTTGCATTTTTAGTTGAACAGTTTATTGATTGTGTCTGTTTAAGTAATCCGAAGTTACGAATATTTTATGAATGTAGGAAATCATACGGGAAGGGCGTTTAGCTCTCAAGGAACTCCAGTGGAAGACTTCTCTCACGTTGTTCCATCTACGATCTGTCACGAAGGAAGTAATAAGTGTTAGATCTAAGAGGCGGTTCTGCTTTAGGATGTGACAGGATTCCTGCTGGAGTAATTAAATGAACTGGTTTAAGAGTTACCTACACCAGCGGTTCCAATTTGTCTCTCTTCTAGAGGTCGGTAGCGATGTGTTAATGATTGAACTCTGGGGGCGTTACTCTTTCTAATATAATTAAAGCAACATTTACAAGTAAGCTATTTATGATTTCCTGATGATATGGGTTGAGTGTCTACGGGTTCCAACTGAGATGAAATCTACAGGGAGACTTCGCTAGTTCTTTCTTGATTTAAGTTATGTTTGGATCAAAATAGACTAACTGTAAACACTACCAAAACTAAACATACAGTCTTTCAGAGGCTGGACAGTGATCCTGGGGAAGGTGTCCTGCAACGATGTCACGTCGATAACTTGTGCTTGGAGTGTAAGAGGCAATTGATACAGGGTGTGCAAACAGAAGTAGGTTTCCCACATCAAAACTACGAAAAAAATACTATAAACATATGTCCGAAATTACATAGTTTCCAGGAGATTCGTTTTCTTTTTTCACAAAATATTTTTTATCTCCAGAACGGTTTGACAGATTGAACTGAAACTTTGCATGGTAGCTATTGAATGTAGTACCAACCTTGGCTTATATAATCTTGGTCATTTATGACGCGTTAGTAGGTTGCAAGTCAACCTAACCTAACCTAACTTTTTACGCTCTGTCATAATGATTGTTTATACACTGGTGTATTACGATTGGACTTAGAATATTTATTACATTCTAAAACTTAACTTTAAATCATAACACTTCGAGCCATTATCTCTGACATTACGGCGTTACTGAAATACGTACCCATCCGGTTGGATAGTTAGGTTAGGTTAGGTTAAGTAGTTAGGTTAGGTTAGGTTAGGTTAGGTTAGATAGTTAGGTTAGGTTAGATAGTTAGGCCTCCCCGACAAGACCCAGAACGCCATTAACCTAATTAATTACGTGGGCGTCGTAATTTGGAAAATTTGATATGAATGCCAGAATATGCCACTTTCCAACATTTAAAAGTTGGTTTTTAAATTTTAATATACTCTGTAGGAAATAAAAAGTTTTGAATTTGAGATGAAAAAATGTGTAGATCCAGATAGTATACTTCGGGTTTGTCAATCTTGTACTCATTCTGAGGGTTGGCTTCTAGAAGAGGAAGCGTTGGGTCACGAGCAGTAAACAACAAAAACACTGCACAAACTTTCTCACCCAACCAAAACTGAATAAAAATAAACAAAAACTAATCGCTTTAAAAATGTCAGTTTAACATCTGTCAATCAAAAAGTGAATGTGAATCATGCAGTCTTCCTAAACTTGCTTCTCTTGTGCCATAAACACATCCTCAATTATATTTTATCATCCTAATTATAAATTTTAATCTAACAGCAGATATTTCTTGTTGAAACTCCATATTCAAGGATAAAATAAAGCAATAAAGCTTAAAGTTTCAAAATATCTTATTCTATTAAACGAGCAAGGAATTGTATGTATGTATGTATGTACCTATTTCCAGTCATTTTATCTCAAAAACGGCTTTAACGATTTTCTCCATATTTTGTATATAAAGGGTTTTCAACATCAGCAATCCAATGGACTTGGTCAAAATTTCGAGAATTAATAAAAGCAAGTCTGCTAAACAAATTAGGTTTACGAAATTTTCACCTAATTTGTTTAGCAGACTTGCTTCTATTAATTCTAGAAATTTTGACCAAGTCCATTGGATCGCTGATGTTGAAAACCTTTTATATACAAAATATGGAGAAAATCGTTAGAGCCGATAATTCTACAAAAAAGTTTTTAAATATATTTTTATAATTTTCATAATGGGAGATAATTATTGTACTTATAACAAAACCAAATAACTAATAACATACCCGGTACCCAAATTTTTATAGATGACACAATAACCCGATCGGAGATGGGCTTTCCTGGTACTTTTAATAATATGAACAAGGCGAAACGATTGTAGCTCATTTATATTATTAAAATATTTCGAAACTTTAAGCTTTATTGCTTTATTTGATCCTAATTATATATTGTGTAAAATCGACCCTTTATTGTTGTTGGATTCATTTTTGTTTTTCGCTAATAATTCCTGCACCGTTATATATTTTCACTCGAGATTTTGCCCACTTGTTCCGCACATTAATCTTCATATTTGATTAAAACTTTAACGAAATCGGTTGAGGCAATTTTGAGAAATTAAGAACTTTTACCAATAACTTACGAACGGGAATTTTTGGAGCAATGGCAACCGATATGTTGCATCAGAGGTAGGCTTAAGTGAAATTGTATCATAATTGTTACAACCGTTTTTGAGAAATAGTAATTTTCTCTTATTGTCAGCTATTAACGAATTTTGATTAATCGAAAATTGAAAGAAAAGTATGGAGATGTAATCAAAATATACCCAGGAACTAAATTTGATTCAAATTGGTCCAAGAGTTTAAGCTGTAAAGCACTGCATACAAGACAGACAAACATCATTAAAAATCACATTTTTGTACACATAACCTCAAAACAAACCCACAAAACACTCGCATTCATTTTTAACCTATCACATAACTTTCTCAATTCCAGTTAACGAGAATTACTTTAAAAATGTCAAATTTTAAACAAAAATTTCAAACATCTTTGATAACACCATTTCATTTACCTTATATCCCACAGGAATGCAGGGAAATGTATCCTCATTTTGTTCCCATTCCCAACTGTCGGCCTTGACTATTCCCCAAAACAACAAACTTGTGATCCAAATTTCAGATCTCATCCTTTAACAGTAACATTTAAGTAGTCTTCACTCCAATATTACTGTATACACTAAACATAGGTTTAATAATAACTCGTCACGGACTGGTCCGCGTTGTAACAAACTCATAACGGACTGGTCTTATCAATCTGTAGTCTGATGTACAAATGATAAAATCTCATATTAGTCATTTACTACTTTTTATGATGTAACATATTTATTATTTTAAAATTAATCGCATTTGTTTTATTGTTCTTGTAATTAAAAACTAGATGATCGTACTTAACAATCGTGGTACAAACCCAGCCCTATACCACTACTTACCCTCATAATTGTACCACTACTTTTTCGAGCTATATACAGGGTGTTCCAAAAATAAAATTTGTAATATAATTAATATTTATTCAGATTCATTACAGATCTGGTTTTGGTGTCATTTTGAAGCAAATACATCAATTTTTTACCTTTAGTTAGTTTGGTTCAGTGTGACCTTCCATTGGTTATTTTGCAGACATCCCATCTGAATTCGATTTACTGCCAAACTCGCATCATGTCAAGCGTAAGTTCTGCAACTAGTTTAGTTTTTACAGCTCATGTATCACTGAGGATGACGACTTTGTCGTTGAAACGCGTTTGAGCAAGTAAACGTAATTTTTGTGAGATCTTGTTTTCGAGTTGTTATAGTTTAGTTTTTGCAGCTCATGTATCACTGAGGATGACGACTTTGTAGTTGAAACGCGTTTGATTAAGTAAACGTAATTTTTGTGAGATCTTGTGTTCGAGTTGTTATAGTTTAGTTATTGCAGCTCATGTATCACTGAGGATGACGACTTTGTCGTTGAAACGCGTTTGATTAAGTAAACGTAATTTTTGTGAGATCTTGTTCTCGAGTTGTTATAGTTTAGTTATTGCAGCTCATGTATCACTGAGGATGGCGACTTTGTCGTTGAAACGCGTTTGATTAAGTAAACGTAATTTTTGTGAGATCTTGTTTTCGAGTTGTTATAGTTTAGTTTTTACAGCTCATGTATCACTGAGGATGGCGAGTTTGTAGTTGAAACGCGTTTGATTAAGTAAACGTAATTTTTGTGAGATCTTGTTTTCGAGTTGTTATAGTTTAGTTTTTACAGCTCATGTATCACTGAGGATGACGACTTTGTCGTTGAAACGCGTTTGATTAAGTAAACGTAATTTTTGTGAGATCTTGTTTTCGAGTTGTTATAGTTTAGTTTTTGCAGCTCATGTATCACTGAGGATGACGACTTTTTCGTTGAAACGCGTTTGATTAAGTAAACGTAATTTTTGTGAGATCTTGTGTTCGAGTTGTTATAGTTTAGTTATTGCAGCTCATGTATCACTGAGGATGACGACTTTGTCGTTGAAACGCGTTTGAGCAAGTAAACGTAATTTTTGTGAGATCTTGTGTTCGAGTTGTTATAGTTTAGTTATTGCAGCTCATGTATCACTGAGGATGACGACTTTGTCGTTGAAACGCGTTTGAGCAAGTAAACGTAATTTTTGTGAGATCTTGTGTTCGAGTTGTTATAGTTTAGTTTTTACAGCTCATGTATTACTGAGGATGACGACTTTGTCGTTGAAACGCGTTTGATTAAGTAAACGTAATTTTTGTGAGATCTTGTTTTCGAGTTTTTATAGTTTAGTTTTTACAGCTCATGTATCACTGAGGATGGCGAGTTTGTAGTTGAAACGCGTTTGATTAAGTAAACGTAATTTTTGTGAGATCTTGTGTTCGAGTTTTAGTCTATCTATCTATCCATCCATTTAATTTAATAGATTTCATAATTTTGGGTGTTGTAGACAATTATTTATCAAGAAATTATGTTTTCGGTTTTTTATCGATAACTCGATTATTTTTCAAGCTACCGTAAAATTACAAACACCATCTTGTTTGTTATTGAAAAGGGCAACTTTTTTGTATCTTGTAATTTTTTTATAAGGTTAACAGTTTTCGAGATATTCTACGTTAAAATTTTTAACGGCAGCCATTTTGAAAATATACTAATTTTTGTTTTTGTTTTCAATACACGGGTGAAACGTTACATGATAAAAACGTATACAAAATGGCGGAGAGATAGCAAAAATATATGTTACACGACATTTCTTGTATATTTTCTCCTACCCAATCAGTTACTAAAGTTTGGGCGATTGATTTCTGGACATCCTGTATAAATATATTTTTAAAGTCAGCATGGATCATTTGAAATAAGATTTTTATTAAAGTAGTTTTTTAATTGATTTTGGGGATAGCTTAAGTGATAAAGTTTGTGCAAATGTTTTCCACCGTTATTCATCGCTATCAGTTATGAGTCTGTCAAATCAACACTTAATTTTACGGGCAACAATAAAAGTAAATTTTGATTCGACTGCAGTTTTATAACAATATTTAGCATTGGTGATTAATTGATAAAAATGATTACATTGATAAGGAATCAATGTGATTGTATTTCTGCACAACCATGAAGCGACTTGCTACATTCATCGTTGCGTTTCTTATTTTTGTCAATTCGTCAAAATCGGAAAATCTATTCGGTAAAGTAATTAAAGAGACGAATTGTAAACAACTGGGGAATTTGGTGAGTATTTTGAGATTTGATTTGATATAAGTATTGCACGAGGACAAAAATGTAACTAATTTTACACTTGGGATAATTTCTCATCCACTATGTTGGTAAATTCTTTGTCTTGAATTTACCAGGAAGAACAGATGTTGTTTTGATGTCATAGAGCGGGGTAGGGGTTGAGCAGCACCTGGGGAAGTTCCACCTTCGGACTTGGTGATCCCTTCTCGGCGGGGTCCTCTTATATTGGCAGCTTTTGCTGGTAAAGAGCTTCCACCGACGTATTTGCGTGAATCATAACTGACGGCACCGCAGTTCCTGCAGCCAAGGCCATGGTCAATTTTGTTTGAATTTGGTAAAGCTCAGATTTGTTAAATCAATAGCTCCTCCGTTCTCGGCTTCTTCTTTCATAATACGGTGCACATTTCATACGATCACGTGAGATTAACTGCGGAGGACTTTACTCCAACCAACTTTCTTCCTGATGTTTTCACCTTCCTTCACAACACAACCGATGTTTTTGAAACGCACAGTACAAAACTCACTGCAAGACTGAGTGTTTTCCCCCACTACAGCAACCTGCCCAGAGACGACTGCGCATCTCAATGGCAGAAGTCAGGCTATATCTTACGAACTGTACTTAATAATCAAAACTTACATTTATTAACCCACATAACTAGACTATATACAGGGTGTTAAATAAGTCCCGGGATGGCTTTACCATTACAGATAGAGCTACAAATCTTTGCACATTGTTAATGGACACCAAAACCTATTTTAGTACGTATTCAGTGGACCGCTACCTTTCCAGGGGGACGGCCCACAAGGAGTAAGTAGAAATTCTTAAATGATAGCACAGGTCGAGTTGTACATCGAATTAAAGTTCTTTATGAGTAGAAAACAATACTGCAAACCCGACCTCAAAAGGTTCACCCTAGCTAAAATAGCGTGGGTTTAAAGTTCATATTAGCTACAACGTCAGGTATGTTGAAAACAGCTTAATAATGTTTACTAGGTAGAGGTTATCATATGAAAACTTTGACAATCAATATCTGGTTAAGAAAACTTTTTTTTGACTGCTCACTGGTTCTTTACCTCCAATGAGGGACGGTCCTCAAGGAGTTAAAAGGAAATCTTGAATGTAAGCATAGGTTGATATGTACATCAAATTAAAGGTCTTTATTAGTAGAGTGCAATGCCACAAATAACAACCATCTAAAGCAAATATGTTTCCCGTTTGCAGGAATACCCACTATCAGTCACAAACAACTTTCTCTTTTAGGGCTATTAAAATCAAAAATGTATCCACGTGCATTTATTTCACTCGAATCGTTCATAAATATGCGTGTAATGTTTTTTATCAATTTATCGCAATAAAATGTCTAAATATCGGTAATATAAAATAAACCAGAACTTAAGTGTAATGCCATAGTAATACAGTAGTAAGTTTCAGCCAATGAAAAAAGTGTAATAAATCAATTTTTTGTAAATAATGATTGGCAAAAACAAAAATGGATCTTGACAGTGATCATTAAAAGCTCGATTTGAACAAATACGACTTACAACTATCGATGTGTTTGGCACAAGCAAAGCAAGTTTAGGTTAGGTTAAGTGAGGTTAGGTTAGGGAAGTTTATTTATATTTTTTTAATTGACGACTACTAAACTTTCATTTCTGGTGATGATTAATTTTGTTTCGTTTTTGGGGTTTTAAGGATCAGTAAATTAGAAAGTTAATGCAACGTTCATCCACAATTTATTTATTTCTAAACATTTTCACTATCGTTAGACCAATGAAGACGAAGTAGTTGGGTAGTTCAAACCTGATTCGAAACTATGCAACATTTACCAGTTTACAAGTCCAAACTGCAGCGAGAAAAATCTCACCTCTACAGAATCCATGATCTTACGAAACCACAAGTACCAACCCAGATTGGCACAACGAGATATTATGCTCGAGACCTCGCTGTGCTAAAAGACCAGCGAATATATGCCAGGAACTCAATTAAGGGTGCACATTAACTCTCACTTTCTAATATAACAGTACAGCTTCAAATTAAGGCAACTTGCTTGTGCAACAAGAAATGTCACAACCTCTAGTTACTATATTTATAAATGTTCTGTTACATTGGCTAGAATATAAATCTTACTATTCAAATATCGATTAGTAAGTATTCCTAACTGTTCTGGTATCTTAGTGGTTTAAGGCGTCACTCTCTGGTCAAGAGTAACACTTGAGATCATGGGTTCGAAACCCAAAGAGTTTATTCTGTGGAGTTGTGGTTTCCAAACTGTAGTATAGCGGAGGGAGGGCCCACTGTAATAAACGGTGGTTGATTTGTGTCAACTCCACAGGAAAGACCTACTTTGCAGTATTATTTACAGACTCACTACTACGAACTGCAGCGAGATATTCCTAACTGTTCTGGTAGCTCAATGGTTAAAGGCGTCACTCGCTGATCAAGAGTGGCACTTGAAACCCACAAATGACACAAAGTTTATTGTGTCCAGTTGGGGTTTTTCAACCTGTGGTATAGTGGAGGGAGGGCCCACTGTAATAAACGGTGGTTGACCGGTTAACTAGTCTGAACTGCAGCGAGATAAACTCGCACCTGTACTACTTAACTGAGCACGCCGCTATTCATTTTAATTTGAAAATACAAGGGGTTAACGAACCAATCTATCAAATCAAGTCGACCCTACTTCAATCTAAAGTTACCTTTTTATCAGCTTGTATTCAGAGCTGGGTGAGTACTATGATACTAACCATGTGTTATTTGTTACAGTGTATACACAGCTTACAGTGTTGTTCCGGCGTCTGTGTGAGGATACCTTGGCTTGACGTTCCACTATGTGTCAACCCCATCATGTCTTCGGATGATAATGAAACAGAATCTGATTTGATCAAGCATAGCTTCATGCATACACTGATCAAGCCGTCAAGCTTTACTGAAGACGACATGGAAAACACAGTGGACAACTTGAACTACTGAGTGTTTAAATTAGTTTGTAAACAAAATAAAATGAATTAATTTCAGTATTAACAATAGGTTTTAATTAATTTATATTGTATTGGTTGATTGATTGGAAGCTGTAGGTCTTGTGCGTGGTAACCAGAGTTTTATCAGGCTGACAGATAACCAAACTTTTGATTTACTTACTTATTCAGTTGCACTACAACCCATTATCTAGTTTTGCTCCTTAAGTATTCTCCCAATCTTTCAGGATCTAGCAAAACTGTCCTCTACTGCCTGATTCCCAGAGCTCTGGTATCACACCATCCAACCAACTCATCTTTAGCCTTCCAAACCATCTCTTGTCCCCTGGATCGGAAGTTAAAATTCTTTTAAGGGATGTCGTTTTCGTACATTCGCATACGTCGTGACCCCCCCCCCGCCCCAACGTGACCTTTACAGTCTTGTATGAACAATATTGTGCTCTCTATACAGTCTCATGGGTGTGACATTCCTCAACAGCTGATTGTCCTCCACCGGGCCATATAATCTTCTCAACACTCTATTCTCAAAGACTTACGTTCCATCGCTTCGGTTAGAGTCCATGTCTCTTATCAATATTTTTTATAATGTTATCATACAGACCTTTTCTAGCTCCAGAATTTTGACTCCTATGCTAGTGTCTTTTTCATACACCAGGAGTAAGGAGTGTCCTTCTCCTTTAGTATTTCTATTACAGACAGGGTAACAATTTTATAAAATCATTTAAATAATTTATTAAAGATAAAAAGATGTCATTTAGTCATGTTTATATTTTTTGTCTTGTTTTAATCGTCACTATAGTGACAACGGACTTGGACATCCCGAGGGACCCTATAGTCTTGCCTTTATCTTTCATTATTTTATCAGATTTCTCTTGATCAACTCTTGTTCTCTTGCGACTTTAACGCTATTAGAGTATTCGAGGGCTAGGGTTTTTTTCGTTTTCTTATCTACATTTTTTTATAAGGGGATGATGACCAAAAGACTTTTCTTTTCTACCCTCTTTGGCTCTTTTAGTGATGATTCGTGATGTTTTTTTACTTTCATCTTGGGTTAGATCTCTCTTGACCAACTCTTGCTTTCTTCCGACCCTGACGCTATTAGACTATTTGAAGGCTAGGAGTTTCATTTTATGTTATTTTCTTCCCCTTTTTAACGAGGCAATGATAACCGAGAAGGCTTTCTTCCCACATGGGCTTATTTTAGTGAGTACAGGCTTGGTAATTCCAAAGGACTCTAGCTGGATCTACACCTTTTTGCGTGTCATCTTGGGTTAGATCTCTCTCTTTCAGCTTAAAGTATTCGCTAATCACTCCTTGAGTGAACGGTATTAGAGTATTCGAGGACTAGAGGTTTTTATTTTAGTTTTACTTTTTTTTACAAGGCGATAATTACTGAGAGGTTTTTTGCGTCTAAACAACAAGGAGAAAATAATTTGTTGCTACCATATCTTACTCATGTAGACTTGACTTACTTGACTTATTTGTTTGTATCTCCTATTGGAGCATAGGGCGTCCAGAAGATCTCTCCATCTGTCCCTGTCTCCAGCAAGTGCCTTCACTTCTCCCCAAGTCTTGTTAACCTCTTTTGCTTCTTTAATAATGGTCCTCTTCCAGGTTTCTCGGGGTCGGCCTCTTCTTCTGACACCTTGCGGGTTCCAATTTAGGGCCTCTTTCTTAATGGTGCTGTCTGGCTTCCTCAGTGTATGTCCTAACCATATCCACTTCCTCTCTCGAATCTGCAGTTTGACTCGAATTTGATCTGTTTCTCTCCATAAATCCTCGTTTCTAATGATCTCAGGCCAATGAATGTTCATGATACGGCGAAGACACCTCATGAAGGCAGCATCCAATATCCGATACAATGGCCCTTCTTAATTAATGTATTTATGGATTTTAACCTCTTCAAGAAGGCAAAACAATTGCGAATTTTCGTAAACAAAATCAAAATATTGACAAAAGACGTAATTGTTTCAAAATCGGCTAATCTGATTTCGTTCAAATTTTAGTGATATGTAAGGATTAATGACTGAAACTTGAGAAAAATTTATATTAGAAATTAAAATGTAAGGTTCATAAATAATCACCAAAATTCACTGCCCTCTCTTTTAATTAAACACGATTTGCTAAAGACGCAAGTTGCCCTAATTAATTATATACACATTATTCAGTTTTTAAAGATGGCGTCGTGGTTTAACCTAACCTAACCTAATCTAACCTAACCTAACCTAACCTAGCCTAACCTAATCTAACCTAACCTAACCTAACCTAACCTAGCCTAACCTAATCTAACCAACCTAACCTAACATAATCTAACCTAATCTAATCTAGCCTAACCTAACCTAACCTAACCTAACCTAACCTAATCTAATCTAGCCTAACCTAACCTAATCTAACCTAACCTAACCTAATCTAACCTAACCTAACCTAACCTAGCCTAACCTAATCTAACCTAACATAACCTAACCTAACCTAACCTAATCTAACCTAACCTAACCTAACCTAATCTAACCTAACCTAACCTAACCTTACCTTACCTAATCTAACCTAACCTAACTGAAGTTTCAATAACTAATTTAGTTGGTTTTGAAGATTGATAAGTCCGTGAAATTTTAATACAGGAAATGTTTCAACAACCGGAAATCGTTAATTTTCTAAGGGAACGTATAATATTACACAAATAATTGTAAATTGTATCGTTGAACCAATTCTGCTGAATTACAACTTGTACTAATCACAGATTGAACTGATAAGATCTGTTATTGCATCGACAGATAAACCGTTTGAAGCCAAGTGAGATGGGACTTGATATGAGAGCGTACTTTGTGTTGTGTGTATATCTATTGAGTGTGTTAGGGTGTTCTTATTGTTGGATTTTCAATGTTAGACCTGGAGAATATGTATGCACACCTTTAAACTTCTTAGTGAGTATTGCAATAAGACGTTTCGATTATTAACTAGGGTCATTATCAGGTTAAATAAAGGCGGGAAATAGTAAGAATTGGTCGAGATAGGAAAGAGAGGGATGGCCGAAAATTACGAGTATAGTTTCAGCTGGTTTCCCTCGGCAATGCAAAACCCTTCTCCAGTACCTGAAGGATGGAGATGTACTCGTGAGTTGGGGATTTGTTTAAACGTTCAAACTGTCTTTTAAGATTTTATTATACTTTAAGTTGAAAAATCGTGTTTAATTTTTATGGACCCCTACAAATTATAAATTCGATTTTACTTCAAAATTTGTCGTTTTTTGTAAATGAAAAGTTTTTTTTTCTTCTCGGTCCATCCACCATCACCTTATGAAATATGTTGAACGCCATCATGGTACTTACCCAATCCTATCATGGAAGCTAATCTTCTAAAAATATTACGCAAAAAAGTTGGTTTCTTAGGTCTTGTAGGAAATCTTAAACTGTATTGACAGATCAAGGAGTCTTATCCAGTAGTGTGTTTGTTTAAAACTGTTGATACACAGGTTTTCTGAACCTTGTAATTGTTTATATCATTACTTTCTAGACTTCGGCTAAGCCCTAACGGTACCCAGTCGCTTCGCTCTTAACAGGTTCTTGAAGATGTACATTTATGAAACCCTCCACTTGTAATCATCGTAGGTTGCGCGACCCTGCGGTGTTTCGTGACAATATGAAATCACATTGTGAGGTTAGAGTTTGAAAATTCATTTAGAACGATAAATTAGCAATTTGTCATCGTAGAGAGGTGAGGTTGGTACCACTGCATGCAGAATTTAAATCTGGAAACTTGTATTTGAATATGTTGAATAACACACGAGATTTTTTTTAAGTGATTAATATGGCCGCCATTTTGATTTTTTTAATTCGACTTTTTTGAATTTCGATAGAGTTTTATATGAGCATTAATTTTCATATTCCTATCTTTTTTTTTTTTTACAGCTATCGTACTTACGACGTCAAAAATCACTTGTACGGTTTTTTTGAAGTCAAAAAAAACGGACGTCTATTTTTTTTAGGTTAGCAAACTTACCATATATACTGTATGAGTATAAAGGAAGAAACATCAGTGTTCACGACAATGATGACTGACAGGTTTTTCATATTTACACACATGGGCTCACTTTAGTAAGTTACGGGCTAAGCTGTCCCTAAAGGGCCTAGCTGGATCTACATCTTTTTGAATGTCTTCTTGGGTTAGATCCCTCTCTTTCGTTTTTCTTATCAGCTCTCTCTTGACCAACTCTTGTTCATTTCCGACTCTGACGTTATTAAAATATTCGAAAGCTAGGAGCCTTTATTTTACGTCTTTTCATCCTTAACACAAAGAATAATAACCGTCTACCCTCGAATACTCTTCGTCAGTGTAGAAATAGAAAAGGGAAGTTAAAATAAAGATATGTAACTCAAGTCTACATGAAAAAAAGGTGTAGATCCAGTTAGGGCATTTTGGGATTGCTACGACCTTCACTATAGAATTAAAGCAGAAACAAATTCCCCAGATATAATGTGAAAAGTTGAGCATCAATTAATTCTGCTGCTTTATCCATCGCAGTACTAAAATTGTTCTCTATATTTGTAGATCTTGAAATAACAATCTGGACCAATAAGATGGCTCAATATTTAAAAAATATAGATTTATTTAAAATCAAAAATTATTGCAATGTTTTAACATTATAACTCCTTCTATTTGTGTTAATACTGTTCGCATTACACTGTTGTCAAACAGGTTGCATAATCAACGCCGTTGTTTTCAAGCCTAGTGTATAAACGTGAGTGAACTGAAAGTATAGTCCGGTTAAAGTCATAATAAATGAGAGCGTAGTGAGTGCTTGAATACATGCTCTCGTTCAAAATAAAAAAGTTATTTTTCTTTTGTATTTGTTTTTTATAATTCATTCAAATCTATAAAGGAAGTTTGTTTAGTTAGCGATCTTTCTGATCAGAAATTCTCGGTTGTAAATTCAGTCAATTTTCATTGTTTTAATTATAGACAGTGTTTGTCTCACTGTCGAGCTGTGAGGGTAATCATTTAAATTCAAGTGGGAGTTTGTAACAAGGTGTTAGCTATAATCTCTCTGCTGCTGATGTGTTGATACAAGCAGCCACAAGTCAAAACCGTTGAAGGAGGAGCCAGTTGACAGCCTGACCTTGGAGAAACCAAAAGGTACCGTGCGGTTTCCCCGCTACGTCAGCGCTATTCTTCTTCAGTTACGTTCATTTAGGGAGTTCTGAAAAGTTATAGATATTGTATCACAGTTGAAAATAGCATAATTTAAAGAACAATTTAAAACTTACATGCGTGCTGCTTCCCTTGTAAACAAATCGTTAGAAATTTACCAACGAAATAATATTTTTTTCGATTACATAAATACATGTAATAGAAATCATTCACTTATAAATGTAAAAGGAACTTCAATTAAAAACTGATATTTATTTTTTTACTGTGTTACTATTATAGAATGGAAATAATTATTACCGTTAAAGCAAAAAAAAAAAAAAAAAAAAAAAAAAAAAAAAAAAAAAAAAAAAAAAAAAAAAAAATGTAATAAATATTTTAGAACCGATGACATAATGTAAAGTAATCGGTTAGACTGAACATGTTTAAATTATTAAAACAAAAAACTATCGTTTAACTAAATTACGCAGACATTATAAAACTAAATATTTACGCAACTCTATTAGCATTGCAAGATGTCGATAGCCTCGCTCGGGGTTAGCCTCTTACAGGGCGCACTATTCTTGCTCTCTTATTGGCTAACCAACGGACGTGTTACGCGGCGCATGGTATAACAACGCAACTTGTAGGATGTTCTTCCTCAGCTGATGACGTTGGATATAGCCTGCTATCATTCAATGGTAGGACGAGCCCCGACAGTTTGACGATCTCACCACCAGTCCTCTCAATTTATTTAGTTCAATTTCCATGTAGAGCTAGATTTCGGGTAATGGCGTTTCTGCGTTGTCGGGATTGCCAAATAATATGTCCACAGAAAAGATAGATTCAAATGGGTGAGTTAGTAATGAGCGTATAACCTCAATCACCCATATTTCAATTTGAGTTACTTTACAAATTAAATGTAAGTCTTGCTTTTTGTTTATTATAATTAACTGATTAGATCAACTGGAGTGGTTGTTGGTCTGAAGGGAATAAGAGAAGTTAGACCTCGTACGAGGACGCTATAGTTAACCCTATGTTGGGTTTGGTGATACAGGTTTTAATTAATTAGTTTGATTACGAGCAACCTTTACGCGTTACACAGATGAGGATCGACAGATTATGTAGTGTCACATTTAAAACTATACTTTTTTTCAGTATTTAAACAAAAGTTCCTAAATTTCATAGGTAGTTGAAAATATAAAACAGACATAAAACCTGTTGTATCACTGAAGGCAACGTTGAAAAGGAATACTAAATCACGCTAGATTACCATGTCAAAAATTATCAGGAAATCAAAATGGCGCCCAACATTTAAACACAACATAAAAACAATTTTTTAAATGTTTTATTGAAAGTGTAAATTTCCCTCATTCTAGTGATCACGCGCGTGGCAATCCCGATAGGACCTTGCTGGATCTACATGTGGTCTTGGGTTAAATCCCTCTATTTTGTCTTTCCTATTAGGTCACTCTAGATCAACTCTTTGACCTTGATTCGAAGGCTAAGGGACTTTTCTTCCAGCTTTTATAAGGCGATGATGATCGAGAAGTTTTTCGTCTGTCAGGAAGGGAAAACATTTAATTTCTAATAACTGCGGGCAAGGTTTATTAACAATTTTTTATGACTTGTAATTTTTATTTGCTTTAAATTTTATTAATAATTCGGGCTACTAATCTTTACGTAAATCTTTAGAGAAAAATTCATTTTTTAAACAATTTGTTGGAAATAATTTTTCTTACGTTTAACAGATTTGTTTTTAAATTTTCAGTGCTCCTACAGTGAAGAATGCTGCATGGGCGTTTGCTACAGGAGAACTTACCTGAAATATATCAAAATCAGACAGTGCACTTTAGGAAATAAAATTATAGGCTTTCCAAAAGAAGAGGAACTGAATTATCTCGGCACTAAGGAAATGCGAAAATTGGTTCACGATAGATCAACAGAACGAGGACATGTTAAAGGAGAAATAGAAATACAATACGATAAGGAATACGGACAGAAAAACGAAAAAGTAAAAGATCCAGATGAACCTTTGAACATATACAAACCAGTAGCTATTCCTATACCTACGACGAAATCTTCAATTGTTGAAGACGTCACTCCAGTCTGCGAAGAATGCGAGGAACAAAAACTGTTAAAACTAGCGAAGGATTTTGAAAACTTCAGAGTGGATAAGAACTCTTCAATGTACGGAGGTCCTTTAAATTTGACAGGGAACTTTTCAATGCCTTTAGATAATCTCCATCAACAATTTTTAACGCCATGTAGCGATTGCGAGAAAAATAATTCATTCGTTCGGGAGGAAAATAATTCATTCGTTCGGGAGAAAAATAATTCATTCGTTCGGGAGAAAAAGAATTCATTCGTTCGGGAGGAAAATAATTCATTCGTTCAGGAGAAAAATAATTCATTTTCAGAATCGCGTACTTTGAGTTCCACTGAAAGAGTTTCATATCTTTTTGGTTATAGAATAAATCCAGCCGGTGATAAGAATTTTCAAAAAATTGAAAATGTTACCACTGTCGTCGAAACGTCCCGCGAGTTTAATTTAACCCAAGATGAGATAAAAGAATTTGAAGATTTTACTGATTTATATTTTCTAAAACCGACTTTGGAATCGACAACTGTGTCTAATGAAATGAAAGCGGCGCAGATTAAGGAAAATTTGGAGAGTTTTGTTCAAAATGAAGAAATACAAGAATGAATTGCTTTGTGTTTATATTTATATTATTTTTTTTTTTTTTTTACATGTAGGTTGTACTAGATAATTTTTCATCTTTTTAAAAATTAATGATTCGAATTTGCTCCTAACCACAATCACTAGAAATTTTAAAATAAAACACAATTATCTGATTAATTGTTCTTAATTATTTCCACTAAATGCCCTGATGTACATCAATAATTTGATTTCATTAGTAGATAATGTAAGTTTATATTTAGTTTATAAGCAAGACCCTCCGATGATGATAACCATGTTATCGAAATGTTCATCAGGGCATTTAGTGGAAATAATTAATAAAGAACAATTAATCAGATAATTGTGTTTTATTTTAAAGTTTCTAGTAATTGTGGTTAGGGGCAAATTCGAATCATTATTGTGAATTTCACCACAATGCTCAACAAGATTGTATTTTTAAACTTTGTTGATAGTAATTTCATAATAGTATATCTCATCACTAGGTCCAAAAGTGAAGATTTTCAATACAATCTCAAGTTTACCTTAAAATGAGCGAGGATCGAAAAGCTTCTTTTGGTCCAAGTGATGAACTATATTTTTCGTTATACTGCATATAATATAAGAAAACAATTTCACAACAAACTAAAATGTTATAACCTATTTACCTTCAAATCGATGGTAACAGCTGTTTTAACAATAATGGTTTGAATATACCCCTAACCACAATCACTAGGATTAATAAATAAACATAATTGTTGTACTTTATATTATTTATTCCTCTAAATGCCCTTATGTACATTTCCATAACATGGTTATCATCATCAGAGTGTCTTGTTTCTAAACTTTTTTTTTTCACAAGTAGAAGTGCACATTTAGATGCAGTAAGTTAGAATCAAGACCCTCTGATGATGATAACCATGTTATCGAAATGTACATTAGGGCATTTAGAGGAATAAACAAAATAAAGCACAATAATTGTGTTTTTTTCGTTGTTCCTAGTGATTGTGGTTAGGGGTAGCCTATATATATAATCAAACCATTATTGTGAATTCACCACAGTGCTCAAAAAGATTGTATCTGTTTTGGCGGTTATTTACAATCGATAGTATCGGTTGTTTTTATAGATGCTTTACAATCGTTAATTAATTCGTATAAACGAAGTAACAGCTGATGAGCTCGACCTCGGCTGATGTTTTTAGGTTAGGATTAAAAAGAACAACTTTAGCATATCAATGCATGTATTGAGAACAGCTGTTTTTGAAGCAGTATGACGAAAAATTATGTTTCTTTTCAAATTTATTTGACAGTGCGTGATTCCAGAACGAAAATAACTCACTGAATCGTCTAATGTTATCATTTTCTTTCTTATCAATGTGTAATGTAATGATGAACCTATCGCCCATTGGAGACCCACTGTAAACACCCTTCTAAGATACTATTGTCTTGTGATCTACTTCCCATTTCCACGCTAGTGTATTATTTTACTCTATCTGTTCTCTCATTTTCACCTTAAACTGCAATTTCTCGTAAACTCTTTGAGATTTCAGAGCGATGTTTTCATGGTTTACTCTCTTTTCAATTCTGCACCTTTTGATGTGCATATCATTGGTAATGTTAAATGTTGAAATTTTTACAAAAAAAATAGATAAAAATGAAAAAATATTTAAAATTTTGAAATTTCAATAGCACCCCTCGACTCCAATTGTACTTTACGATTTTGCAAAGTTTGAAAATTGGCTGTTTTCACGAATTAATTACTCAGAAACCATAAGAGATATTTTCGAATTGTAAAAACAACGGTAAAATTTGAACTTTCTTCTTTCCTCATGTAAAATTTCGTATCATTACGATATATAGTTAGGGAGCTACAGGCGTTTTAAAAAGGTATTGCAAGTGGCAAAACGTGAAATGTTAAAATCTGGTATTTTTATTGACATATAAATTGCAATAACTATTAAACCATTTGAGATGTCAAAGTGATGTTTTCAGGGTTTATTCTCCTTTCAATTCTGCATCTTTTGATACCTATATCATTGGTTTAAAAAATTTTGATCTTTTTTGAAAAAACTTTAATTCCCATCCTTTTATCCAGCACAACTCTACAGTTTAATGCGAAACATCCCTGGGGTGAATGGTTCAAGGCAAAAGGTGTTGCAAGCTGAATCTGTGGAATAGTTTGTGAGCCAGCATTTCACCTTTTATGTGCTGCACTTCTTAGAAGTCACCCCCCCCCCCATCATTAAAGATAAACAGATCAGGATGGAATTTATTTATAAACATCCAAACTGTCATTTTAAATTGTCAATATTACCTAATGAGATACAGAGTGTCTAGATACCGGGCTATTCTATAGTCGGAAATAAGAAAAAAGTTTCAAATAAGTAAAGTCAGGAAATGCCTTAGTTTTCGATTTATCCGCCATTTTGTTTTGTTTACTTAATATCTTTGTAAATAGAAAACATATTGGACTCAAATTTGTTACGTAACTTCTTAAACATGTACAAAACGTTCTTTTTATATATTTTAAGATTGGCGGGCATTTAAAACTTTGAATGTTAAAATATCTCTAACCGCTGACTTTACAAACAAATATGAGGAAATAAAAAACCTGACTTTTTTAATTACAAACAAAATAGTTTTTTTAAAATTTTTTCTATACCTCAAAAGATACACGAACTATCGGCTAAAAACAAAAACAGAATTTCTACTAATTTGACAAAAATAATATTAATGTAACTACCAACAAATTATCTGTTTCGATTTTATCGGTAGTCTTTTGAGCTACGAAAAATAAAAAAAAATAAAAAAACAGTTTTCTTTGTCATTAAAAAGTAACTTGTTTTGATTCCTGAATGTTGTCGTAAAATTAACGGTTTTAGAGATATATAACATTAAAAATTTAAAATTGCCGCCATTTTGAAAATATACAAAATAACGTTCTGGTTTTATGTACAGAGATAAAAGGTTACATAACATATATATATACACCAAATTTGGACTCAATATCTATTCTATTTACAAAGATATGAAGTGTTTAATAAAAACAAAAAAAATGGCGGATACAAAGCATTTCCGTATTGGAATTTTTTCTTATTTTCGCCTATAGAATAGCCTGGTGAAATTCTGGACAATATTATCTAGACACTCTGTATATGAACAGAAGGGCAAACATTAGGCTACTTTAAACTGATGTATTTGGAAACGGTCAATCGTCAATGATTTTCTGTTCTACTGATTTATTATTAATAAAACGAGCTTGTATTTAATTAATAAAGTTATTATTTAATTAATCTAGTTTGAATTTAATTAATCAAGTTTGTATTTCATTAATCAAGTTTGTATTTAATTAATCAAGTTTGAATGTAATTAATCAAGTTTGTATTTATTAATCAAGTTTGTATTCAATTAATCAGGTTTGTATTTAATTAATCAAGTTTGTATTTATTAATCAAGTTTGTATTCAATTAATCAGGTTTGTATTTAATTAATCAAGTTTGTATTTAATTAATCAAGTTTGAATGTAATTAATCAAGTTTGTATTTATTAATCAAGTTTGTATTTAATTATTCAAGTTTGTATTCAATTAATCAATCTTGTATTTAATTAATCAAGTTTGTATTTAATTAATCAAGTTTGTATTTAATTAATCAAGTTTGTATTTAATTAATAAAAATTTTATTCAATTAATCATCACATTTTAACGAAAACTGTAAATTGTGGAAAATTTCGTGTATTGTAACATAAATGGCTGATTTTTAGGTTATTTTACCAATTATTAATGAACCGGAAATTTTGGGGAGATGCCAATAAATACGTCTTGTTTGGGTCCTTAGAGGCTGCACTTGAGCTAATTTTAGTTGAAATAGTTACAGCGAATTTTGAATAATCGTAATGTGTTTTTTTTATTACAGTTAAGCCTAGGTTTTGAGTTGTAAAAAATGCCTCATAATTAATTTTAATTTTAAATAAAAGCTACCAATGTATTTGGGCATTGCACATACCATAAATGCAGGATAGGACGAGGTCACATGTCAAACAGACATTCCAAAAACAGCTTTTTGGACTCAACGCAAAGTAATTCCTGGGTAATACATTTTATAACTTTTACAAAAGCAATCAAAATTAAAAAATAGTTTGATTCTAGGTTAATCTTTGCTATTGTAGACAACTACCGAGAGTGATTTTTTTTTTTTTTTTCCATACTTTCCAAAATAACTCGATTATTTTTTTGAGCTACAGGAAAAATACAAAAACCATTTTGTTTTTTATTAAGAAAGGATTTTTTTGTATCTTTTAATTTTTTTGTAAAGTTGATAATTTTCAAGATATTTAAAAATTTGAATTTTAAACAGTCGCCATTTGGAAATTTGATGAATTAAACAAATTACGAAATTTCGTAGATCTAAGTACGCAAGACATTTGCCAAGTTTCATAATAATAACTTGAACAGTTTTTGAAATATTAATTTTTTCAAAAAATTTTTTGGCGGATTACGGCTAAACAAAGCCGATATCGACAAAAAGTTACTGAACATTTTTGACTTATTTTTACATTTAGAAACCAGTTCCGCATAACTTGCTACGGTTTTTTGATACACCCTGTATATTGTAATATGAAATAAAAATTGTTTTTTTGAGGTCATTTCTATTGTAATTACAAAGAGATACAACGAAAATATTTTCTCCTTTGTACATTTTATAAAATTAACGTTTTGAGATAACGGTTAAAAGTTTAAATAGCTGCCATTTTGAAATGAGTAAGGAAATCGGTCGATTATTCTCGTGAAATTGGGTCTTTATCTAAGTAGCATGAAGAATTTCAACTTCAGAAATGTTACTGTTAAAAGGATACGATTTATTTGTTAAAAACACAAAATGGCGGCTAGATAGAAAACTATCCATTTAGCCAACAATTTTGGAAACACCCTGCACTAGACATCGATTCCCCCCCCCATATAACTTTCTCTATACTATGTATATTGGAAAAAAAATTGTTTTAAATGCATTATTATACCATAGAAAAACACAATTAATTATCAAGTTTTATTACAATCGGACCAATGGTTTTTGAGAAATCAATTCCGACAAAAATTTACTTTGAACAAAATTTTGTTTGCATTTTCCATGTTCCTAAACGGATTTGTATTACAGCTACTGCACTCTGATGGTAAATGTTACCAATCTGAACATAGTTCCAACATTTACCGCTAGGTAGCGTAGACTGTCTGATCATTGTTACATTAGTTACAAGTTGGAAATTATAGATTTTTATGAAGTTAAAAACACTTTTATAGGTTATGTGTGCCGATTTTGTTTTAAATTATATAAAAGAGTTTTGTGACTAGATATACAAGTATACATTACTGCTTTTTAATAAGAAAAAATAAATATCAAACTGTTTTGTGACCAGTTTGTTTTTGCGCAACAAAGTTTTTGTTAAGAGTACTGAATACATAACTGACGCAAAATATTGCATAAACTTTATCACAGACACATTCTCAAAGGAAATACTAAACACTAAACTCGCCGGAAAATTTTAATCAGCTGTTGTCAGTAAAAGTGTGAAAATCAATCTTCCCATTTCACTAAAATTTGATCAAAATTGGTACAGCTGATTTAGAGAAATTGCGTATTTTTAAACAGCCCCAAAGGCGACCTTACAAACCGGTATTATTGGATAGATGGCGACCAGTACGTTATGTTTGGCTCCTTTGCTACACTTGAGCAAAATTTAATCAAAATCTGTACAACCGATTTTGAGAAAAATCTTCTTTTTTTTTACCATAGCTACTTCTAAATTTTCGGTTATAAATAAAAGAAAAATGTTTAAATGTGTATCCATATACCAAATTTGATTAAAATCGGCCTATTAGCTTGGGCTGTAAAGCAATGCACATACAATAATCAGACAGTCCAAAACTAATTTTAAAGAACCTTAATTGTTTTATCCCTTCACAACATTATCTATACAACTTATTTGTAAGTAAAAAGACACATTTAGGCCTTGCACTAAAACAACAACCATCCCCCCTCATCAATTTAGGACAGGAGTTGTTTGTTTATCTGGAAAGAACACAACATTGTTGACAATAAATCGAGAGATAAAAGAACTTCTGTGTCCTCAGGGCGCATGCGCAATCTAGTCCAAACAACTTGTTAGATTTCCATGCTTACAATATTTAAAAGCTTTCGCAATACAGTACTCAGTTTCAAAATTGCGTTTCGTACAAAAACTGTGCGTGTGTTTTAGTGAATTTGTGTATTTTACTTTCCACGAATGTATAAATTAGTGTTGTGTCAATTTGAAGTATCTTTTTGTTGATAAAGAATTTTGAGGTTAGCTTTCAGGTAATACAAAGTTGTTTTCAAAAGTTCTAGAATGTTCTAAGTTATGCATATCTGTGTATACTTTGTGTGAACATGTAATTTTATGTTGGTAAATGTTTATTACAGCCTAATCCTAATCTGATTGGCTGGACTATTAGTTCATTATTTGGGTAGGCCTAAAAGTTGCAATCTTTAGGCCTATATTTAAATAGGTGCACATTTTACTATTCATTGCACACATTTTTTTTAAGCATAATTTGTATTTTTACAGTCCGTAGATAAAACCAAGGACACTTATAATTACACGCGCGTGTCTGTAAGTCGCAACCAGTCTACACAGACAAGACGATAAATCCTGTATTTATACTGTACAAAAGAATATAAATACAAAGTTTGAAATATACTGGATTTATCGTCTTGTATGTGTAGACTGGTTGCGACTTACAGACACGCGCGTGAATTTGTAAAGATCCTTAGTTTCACCTCCAAACCCTAAAAACACAAAATTACGATTTTGATGAAATTTTGCTCAAGTGTAGTCTTTCGATCGAAACGGAACGTATTCGTTGCCATCTTTCAGAAAATTTCGGTTCACGAGTTATCGGTAAAATACCCACCACAGGGTTGTTATCAAATTTGTAATATCTCAAAATAGGTAGTGTGAATTGATTCCAATTTTAGTGAAATGATAATTTTTCACGCTGGTGATAAAAAAAAAAATCACGGTTTAGTAAACATCGGCGAAAAAAAAATTAAAACCGAACCTTTAACGCCGTAATATAAAACCTGATTTGTGACAAACTGGTGTGTGAGAAAGTTAGTGGGATGCATTCACACCCGATTATTTCAATCTCTATTTGTAATAAAACAATAAACTCCGGTTATTAATTTAACGATCGAAATGCAATCGCAAAAAAAATGAATGTACGTTTATAGCCTAGTGCGTCATAGATGAACCTGTATGGATTCAATATTAGAGATGATAAATTGTGTGAATAAAATAAAGTGCTATCTATAGCGATTTACCAAGTTGATTGTAGGTTAAGTCAGGTTAGGTTAGGTTAGGTTAGGTTAGGTAAGGTAAGGTAAGGTAAGGTTAGGTTAGGTTAGGTTAGGTTTGGTTAGGTTAGGTTTGGTTTGGTTAGGTTAGGTTAGGTTTGGTTAGGTTAGGTTAGGTTTGGTTAGGTTAGGTTAGGTTAGGTTAGGTTAGCCTAGCCTAGGTTAGGTTAGCCTAGCCTAGGTTAGGTTAGCCAAGGTTAGGTTAGGTTAGGTTAGGTTAGGTTATCCTAGGTTAGGTTAGGTTAGGTTAGGTTAGGTTGGGTTAGGTTAGGTTAGCCTAGGTTAGGTTAGGTTAGGTTAGGTTTGGGTAGGTTAGGTTAGCCTAGCCTAGGTTAGGTTAGGTTATGTTAGGTTAGCCTAGGTTAGGTTAGGTTGGGTTAGGTTAGGTTAGCCTAGCCTAGGTTAGGTTAGCCTAGGTTAGGTTAGGTTTGGTTAGGTTAGCCTAGCCTAGGTTAGGTTAGCCTAGGTTAGGTTAGGTTAGGTTAGGTTAGGTTAGGTTAGGTTAGGTTAGGTTAGCCTAGCCTAGGTTAGGTTAGCCTAGCCTAGGTTAGGTTAGCCAAGGTTAGGTTAGGTTAGGTTAGGTTAGGTTAGCCTAGGTTAGGTTAGGTTAGGTTAGGTTAGGTTAGGTTAGGTTAGGTTAGGTTAGGTTAGGTTAGCCTAGCCTAGGTTAGGTTAGCCTAGCCTAGGTTAGGTTAGCCAAGGTTAGGTTAGGTTAGGTTAGGTTAGGTTATCCTAGGTTAGGTTAGGTTAGGTTAGGTTAGGTTGGGTTAGGTTAGGTTAGCCTAGGTTAGGTTAGGTTAGGTTAGGTTTGGGTAGGTTAGGTTAGCCTAGCCTAGGTTAGGTTAGGTTATGTTAGGTTAGCCTAGGTTAGGTTAGGTTAGGTTGGGTTAGGTTTGGTTAGCCTAGCCTAGGTTAGGTTAGCCTAGGTTAGGTTAGGTTTGGTTAGGTTAGCCTAGCCTAGGTTAGGTTAGCCTAGGTTAGGTTAGGTTAGGTTAGATTAGGTTAGGTTAGCCTAGCCTAGGTTAGGTTAGCCTAGGTTAGGTTAGGTTTGGTTAGGTTAGCCTAGCCTAGGTTAGGTTAGCCTATGTTAGGTTAGGTTAGGTTAGATTAGGTTAGGTTAGCCTAGGTTAGGTTAGGTTAGGTTAGGTTAGGTTAGTAGTAATTGTTTTAATTGTTTATCTCAGAGGCTCAATATAGTAAGTACGAGTTTGGCCATCCCAAGGTACACTAACTGGATCTACTCATTTTTATGAAGTCTCCCTTGACCAACACTTGTTCTCTTCCGACCATGGCGAAATTAGAGTATTCGCGGACAGGGCCTTTATTTAAAATCCTTTCCTTATTTTTATCTCTAAAGCGATGATGACCGAAAGGTTTTTCGTCTCTTAAGAACAAAAACAAAAAATTCTAATTTTGTTTCCTTTTTTTGAAAGTAAAATCAAATTTCCGATTATGAAAAACTTCCAAATAAAGAAAAGGAACCTTGACCGCCGTTATTTTAAACTTAATATCGTCAAGATTCACGACAAATTTAAGACACAATGGAACGCTGTTGGTTTTATTTGAGTAGCCTATATAATATCATTGGCTCTATTTGTTACAAAGACAGACTCACAAGTTTTTTATAAACTGTGTCTTTAAATAACTTATTTCTCAGTAGTCACAGTCATATAGATCTACAACTATTTATAAATAAACCTACTTTATGCATTTCTGTCAAGAATTAATTATCATTACCATTTTGTAAATAAATAGAACTGTAATTTAACCAACTCTATTTGTTACCAGTCACAGACTGTACACCAATTTTTATTATATTTCTGTCAAGAATTATCATTACCATTTTGTAAATAAAATAACTGTAATTTAACCAGCTCTATTTGTCACCGGTCACAGACTATACACCAATTTTTATTAAATTTCTGTCAAAAATTATCATTAAATTTTGTAAATAAATAAACTGTAATTTAACCAGCTCTATTTGTCACCAGTCACAGACTATACGCCAATTTTTATTAAATTTCTGTCAAAAATTATCATTAAATTTTGTAAATTAATAAACTGTAATTTAACCAGCTCTATTTTTCACCGGTCACAGACTATACAACAATTAGTAGTAAATAAACAAACTTTATTAGTATCTATTAGGGTCTATACAATTATTATAAATAAACCCACTTTATGCATTTCTGTTAAGAATTTTCATTATAATTTTGTAAATAAATAAAACTGTAATATAACCAGCTCTATTTATCACCAATCACAGACTGTACAACAATTTTTAATAAATAAACCAAATAGTCTCTATTTGTCACCAGTCACAGACTATACAACACTTGACAAATAAATTAACTTTTTGTTTTTGCTGTTATGTTTCTATTTACCTATACAATATCACTTTGTTAATAAACGAAATAGTAACATCAAACTCTGTCACCAGTACAGATTGTACATAGGAATCATCACAAATTATATAATTATTTGTAAATAAACTGAATTTAATATCACTATTTCATATCAATAAACTACTATAAAATGTACAAAACAAAACTGTAACATTATCTTACTGTATTTGTCACCGGCCACAGACTATACACAAGTTTATAAACAAGTCAACTTTGTTTTCAACCAACTATACCCAACCTTTTTTCGCTTCATTTCCCCTCTCTTAGTGTCAATTTACCTTAACCTACCAGGTTTTTAATTACAGAAACAAACTAATCATCACCTAATTGAAACAGGAGCCTTTCACATTAATAAAGATCAATTCTAAAGTCTGAACAGAACAGGACATTGAACATTTTAGTTCGGTTATTTTCAACAACAGTCACACTATTCTAGTGTTGCGTGCGCATTCAGTTTGCCGTGGACCTTCGTCCGGTTAACAAGTCAGACGCTATCTGGTGGTGTTCAACCGACACTTGGAGCAGACGAAAATAACCTAACTTTTTTTTGTGTCATCTTTACAGAGTAATGTAATACTTTCAGTGTTTTGTGTATAAGTTATGTGTGAAGTTTAAGTGTTTTAGGAAGGTTTAAATTGTTTCTTTTGGTAAGTAGAAACTCAGCTGTTTTCTCTTGTTTACATTGTGCATGCCTAGTATTTAGTTTCGTACAGTCCGATATAAAAACTAAAAGTTGTCTAATCTTATCGTTTATATTAAATAGGTTATTTCTGTTTCCAGGAATTGTTAAGTTTTGTGTTAGGCCTAAACTGTTCCAATAAGTTAGGTTAACAATACTTATCTAAAACTTTCTAAACTTTTTAGGCCTAGTTCAGGCACTGATTGAATTGTTCATTGAATTAGTTTGTAAATAGGCTTAGGCCTATATGAAATGTAGCATTTGCACAAACTTTCTCTCATTTAATAGATTGTTACAAATCATGTGTGTTTGGAAATAGGCCTTTATCAACAATGGGAAACATATTTTTTAAATTTTCTCACATATAACGTCTTTTTAAAGTCCCCATGCCCAAAATAAGATATACAAGCTAAACTAGTTAACCTATTTGAAAGAAACTTAGTATGTGGACATTTTTTGGCCATAGTTTGGTGCTTTTTTACATTTTTTCCGTAATTTAAAATTTGAGGGTAAGTTGCCTTAAACCTCTAAGATCCCATACAAATTCCTAAAGTGGTTGGCCATTTTTTCTCATTTTTTAAATACTTTTTAAATTTCACAATAGTAATATTATCCAAAACCCAACTTGTTATTTATGATTTTTCTTGGAAAGGTTCATAGAATTCATTTGTGAGATGAAAAAATCATTTAGAAGTAAAAATTTGGAGTAGTATATCAGGAATCAAAAATTGTGCAGTGAAAAAAGTGGTACCGGGTAACTCCAAAATGATCACCGTATAACGAAATTTTTCTAATTTTTTTTCAAGATATACAAAAATTTGAAATTTATTTGTGAGTAAAAACCGTTAAAAAATATATAAAACTTTGTAAAAAGTTAGGCCTATTTGGAAAATTAACAAAATTTTATTAGTAATATTATCCAAATGACAACTTCTTAAATACCATTTTTCTTAGGAAGATACATAAAATTCATTTGTGTAATGAAAACAATTTTTAGAAGTAAAAATTGTGGAGTTAGTATGCCAGGAAAAACAAATGTGCAGTAAAAAAAAAAAAAAAAATGCCCTAACCCAATTTTTACAAAGTTATACAAAAGTTTTGGAATTTATTTGTAAAAATCGTTAACATAAAGAATTACTTTTCATTGTAATTAATCAAAAATAAATAAAAAGAAGTTTTTGAGACAAAACTTTCCGAATCTTGTCAAATGCCGTGTGCGAGTATTCGGAAGCTAGGGGCACTCTTTTCTTCTTCTTTTTTCAAAGTCGATGATGGCCGAAAAGTTTTTCATCTTTCAACAACAGGAACAATTACCGGGTATTTCAAAAGTAAGTTAAAACTTTAATTGACTATATAGTTCATTTGTTTTCTAACAGAACAAAATAAAATACTAAAATACCTTTGGAATTAAAAAGGATTTAATTTTTTAAACTTAAAATTGAGCCAAGTTCTTACTTGTTAGGGTTATTAATTGGAGTAGAATTCGATATGGATTCTAGGTGGCTTTTAGAATTTCAATTATTTTAGGGTTTTAAGCTAATATTTTACAAAAAAGTTAAATTATGTTTTAAACATATGATATTTACATCAAAAGATACAGACTGGAAAGGAGAACAATCCCAGAAATTTTGGATTTGATCATTGTAAATATTTAGGTTTCAACTTTTAGAAGAAATGTTAGTTTATACATTTTGGCTTCGCCTAAAACAAGCCTGTCTTTAAATGCTCGTAGTTCGGTAACTGTTCATCCGAATGTAGTGCCACTTTTAACGAGTCAAGAATTTATTTCACTGTGAATTTTTCAAATTTAAAATATCTTTTATAGTTTCCGAAAAATTAATTACTGAAAACTACCAATTTTCCACTTTTGTAAAATCGTTTTTCCGGCAAAAACATAAGCTTTATATGTCTTAAGACAGGTGTTCGAAGTGGCCACCATTTTCTTTCTGGGACATCTCTTACAATTGAAGGTCTTCCTGGGCTCTTGATGTCTCCAAAGGACCCGGTGGTTTCAAACTTACCAACAAGGTTAACACGCGACTACACTGCACTGTCACTCAAACTTTCTTAACTCCGCTGATAAACTCCGTTCACATTCATAATAACACTGAATCTATGCGTCTTTGTAAAGGTAAAGTCATGATGGAAGAAAAATTGTTAATTGTAAACTACTACAAGTTTACCACCTACTAGATTCCTGTGAAATCAGTCAACAATAAGAAAACTCGTTGCTATGGCAACACATAAACAACGGAAATAACAGCTGATGTTTCAATAAATCCCAATTATATCTGCATACAATGAAGAGTTTTTCTCAGGGATTGGACAACAAATAATAATGAAACCACAACAATTTAAATTTTAAATTTTGAAAGATCCGGTATATGGCAGGGTCACTATCTGAGTAAACTATAAAGGATCATCTAAGGATCCACTGAGTCCAAAAACGGTCCTCAGAGATTTTTTGAATGATATCTGTTCCACAGCCTAAACTTGTGAACAGATTTTAATGAAATTTGATATGTGTGTATAAAACTTGAGGAGTAGTTTAAAAAACTTAAAAAAGAGGATTAAAAAAAAAAAAACGACTGCAAAGATTTTGATCAAATGTAGCCTCTAAGTGCTCAAAGACAATGTATTCGCCGCCTCTTGAAAAATATTTCCTGATTTATCTCTAATAATACAGATGTTGCGTTTTGATATTGGGGAATTATTGGGTCTTTTCTATTATATGACCGCATGACTCAAATTATTACTTATGTGAATTTCTATGGCGGAAACACCATCAAGAAACTGATCTGTTCAATCAAATTATCAAAGATATTGTAGTATTTTGGCCACCAGAAGTGTAAAACTTAACCTAACCTAACCTAAACCTAGACCTAGACCTAACCAGAAGAGTAAACCTAACCTAACATAACCCAGACCTAACCAGAAGTGTAAACCTAACCTCACATAACCCAGACCTAACCAGAAGTGTAAAAGTCATAAAAACGTTCACATGTAGCCTAATTAGTTTGTGTTAGTGTGTTTTTCTATTTTGTATATTTGTGTATTTTGTGAAAAACAATAAAACCATTTATTTTATAGATGATTTCATTATATGAGGTGAGAAAACCTACTTTATTATCATTCTGTTTGTATAGAAAATAATTTGAGCCGTGCGGTCGTATTATTATTGAAAAGACCCGAAATAACTTTGTTAAATGGCTGATAAACGCATAAAAATTAAGGTTAGGTTTTACACTTCTGGTGGCCAAAGGAGACAATGCGCAGCCTGTCCATTGAACTTTTATTTTATCAATAAACCAACCAATAAATAGCGAAAAATAGTCACACAACTGGTATAGAAAATAATTTGAGCCATGCCGTCGTATAATAGAAAAGACCCGTTATTTCATAGCGAAGTTAAAAAGTACGTTTTCAACCCAATTATTTGTGTTTTACCGCAGTTTTCTCATAAACTACTGGAGAAACAGTTCTGAAACCTACTTTTTACAGTTTTTCAGGTCAAATTTCATATAAAACCATCAAATTTCCCCCTTAATTTGTGTCTCAGGGATTTCAGCAAGACTCAATTTTACCGGATTGGAAATCAGGGCGAAATCTTTCCCTAGCGGTAACTAGCTTCCAAAACGTTTTAGGACATGTTTATATGAAGTTTTTCTTTTATTTCTGCCTGTAGAATGAGCGCCCAAAACGCCGGTAAAACTCTGTGAACACCCTGTATATTATCATGTCATCTCACACGTACAAATGTCGACGGACGGACGCATTACTCTGAAACCATTTAACGTCTCGTTTAAAATCGGCAACTGATAAATTATAATTAATTATATTGGTTAAAAATTAAAATTATAAACCTCAAATGAATCGGATTAAAAGGGATATTAATTATTTTAATGTTGGCAATATTTCAATTAAATCAAAGCTGTACTAGCTTCGTGTGGGCAACCACTGCACACCGGTCAAAAAGCAGTCAAATATTGAATAAACTAATAGATTGAAGAACGTACAGCCTTCGAAATACTTTCCTACATGAAAATTTAAAATGATTGATCATTTACAATACCAGATAAGTCACCCTTTAGGTGTAAAGCCTAGCTGGGTTTATGTAGTTTGGGGTTAGATCCCTCTCTTTCATCTTTCATATTAGGTGTCTTTTGACCAACTCTTCTTCTCTTCCGCTAGAGTATTCGAGTGTTGTAGGATTTATAAGGATCTGTGGGTAAATCAAGGACCTTTGTAATTTCACGCCCGTGTCTGTCTGTATGTAAGTCGCAACCAGTCTACACAGACAAAACGATAAATCCTGTATATTTCAAACTTTGCTTTTATATTCTAAGTTATTCTAATTACGAATATATATATATATATATATATATATATATATATATATATATATATATATATATATATATTTATTTGCCATAAATATCAACATGTTGGCGCTAGGCCAAATTTAATGTGTCAACCGTATGCCCCCTCTAACTTGAGTACGGCGTGACCTACAAACGTAAAAATATATTATTTGGATTTGAAATTAAATTGCAGTGCGAAATCATATATTATAGTTTTTTGTATGACGAATACAACTTAATTTAACCACACAATGAGAAATGCGTAGTGTATAAGTTTTAAAAGCAGTTTTGTGAAATTTTAGACAAACAATTCAACAGCTATTACAAGATGGATTGTATATTCATTGATTTCTCTTTATTATGTTGGCGCTAGACCGCTTGAAAAGCTTTAACAACAAAACATACGTTCGGAATTGTCTATTTTCCCAGATATCTGTTTCTTTCTTTTTACCAATTATTTTTTTATCTCCGGAAGGGTTTAACAGATTGAATTGAACCTTGGCGGACTACCTAATAAAATAAACAACTATTTTGAAAAAAAAAATAATAATAACCAGCTCAATACAATCACCCGTTACAAAATTACTCCTAAATATTGATATTGGTTTACTACTGCAAGCACAAATTGTCAAGACTTTGACTGTTTTACAAGAGTTGGTTAAGAGAAAACGTTTAGGAAAGATGAAAGAAAGGGATCTAACCAAGAGTAAAACTGGTTCCAGTTTGATTAACGGGATTACCAAGCCCTTGTTCACAAGTAACTTCTGAGAGAGCAGATTATGGAAATGAAAGTGGTAGGAACACCAAGCCGACCTAAGATTTCATAAGATTATTGGATAGAGATGTTAGGGCAGAAACGAGGAAAGACAATGGTAGATATAGGGAGACTTTGTTTAAGACACCTGTAGAGTGGTTGGAACAACAAGCCGACCTAAGATTTCATAAGATTATTGGATAGAGATGTTAGGGCAGAAACGAGGAAAGACAATGGTAGATATAGGGAGACTTTGTTTAAGACACCTGTAGAGTGGTTGGAACACCAAGCCGACCTAAGATTTCATAAGATTATTGGATAGAGATGTTAGGGCAGAAACGAGGAAAGACAATGGTAGATATAGGGAGACTTTGTTTAAGACACCTGTAGAGTGGTTGGAACAACAAGCCGACCTAAGAATTCATAAGATTATTGGATAGAGATGTTAGGGCAGAAACGAGGAAAGACAATGGTAGATATAGGGAGACTTTGTTTAAGACACCTGTAGAGTGGTTGGAACAACAAGCCGACCTAAGATTTCATAAGAGTATTGGATAGAGATGTTAGGGCAGAAACGAGAGAAGACAATGGTAGATATAGGGAGACATTGTTTAAGACACCTGTAGAGTGGTAGGAACACCAAGCCGACCTAAGATTTCATAAGATTATTGGATAGAGATGTTAGGGCAGAAACGAGAGAAGACAATGGTAGATATAGGGAGACTTTGTTTAAGACACCTGTAGAGTGGTTGGAACACCAAGCCGACCTAAGAATTTATAAGAGTATTGGATAGAGATGTTAGGGCAGAAACGAGGAAAGACAATGGTAGATATAGGGAGACTTTGTTTAAGACACCTGTAGAGTTGTAGCGGGAGGTCACAAGAAGCTTAAGAGAATTCCGTACAGTTACGGGCTCATGAAGAAAGTTTTACAACAAACATCCACTTGGGTGTGATTTAACGATGGCGCCCATAATTATCACAATTTTCCGCATCGTTTCATCGTTCCACGCCTTTCCAAAGAGGTTATTAAAAATATCTGAAATGTTTCTCTATTAGTATTAGGAAATACTTCCACCGTAGAGCTAATGACCTCTTCGCCTGATTTAGTTAAACAATTTAATGAAGTTCAACGATCTAACCCTAGTCAAACATAATACTTTCACAATTTGGTACAGTCTGTTTTGAGTAAAATGGACCTTGAGGACTACCACGGGGATTTACAAGACGATTTTACTTCTGTCAAGATTACTTTTAGAAATCTAGTTGTAGGAAACTGAAAAGTGGTTTTCAAAATGCTGTCTGTCATGCGAGAGCGGTCGGAAAAAAAGATAAAGCAGCATGCAATTTTAAGCACAGGAGACTATAGTATGCTTATATGGAACCATAATGAACTTCGGAAAAAATGGCGGCCATTTTTAAACAGTTTTTTGTTCACATCTCGTGTAGTAGTCAACTTATAGCGCAAATTTGCGTATTAAAATTCTGCATGTCTTTACGATGACAAATAGCGAAGTTATGATGGAAAATATAATTTAGAATCCTGTCTTCCCAAGAAAATGTGATTTTGTATAGTTATATCCGGGAGGGCAGAGTGGGTGTTCCTGATTCATGCACAGCTTCAATGCCCGTCGTGTTCAAGAGACTGACACGAGAGGTGCGAAATTAAGGCCTATTAAGGGTCGCCACAGATCTTCACTGATGGTTTGGCAAGCGCTGGGTTAGGCGAGAGGAGGAGTGCGGGTACTTTCCTAAAAACATTGGTTTTCCAATGTCACAACTAATGTCCGTCAACAAATTATGTATACCCGAGTTTACGATATCACACCTCCGAAACGGCCAGTTCAATTTTGACGAGTAACCTATCAAATTAAAGGAAATATTGTCAAATGTTATATTACGGAGGTTCAACTTTTTACATAACTTGTTATAATTTATATCTTGAAAAAAGTGGGAAAAACAGTGATTTTTCGCGCGTGGAACTGAACATAGCGGTTATTTACATCGGAGTATTGAACAAACTAGAAGTTCTATCAAAAATATTTTGCTACAACTTTCCCGCTGGAAGTTTGTTTCTCCCACAAAAATAAAAAAAGTTCTCGCTTACTGACTTTTTCATGTCATTTTGTTTCAACTTTCTAATATTTTTCATTGTTAAAACTTACACATAATTTTAAAACTAAAATATATTTATACCGTTGTATGCGGAAATTCACGCAGAAAAGGCATATATAAGTTTCATTGTAGTTTTATTATTCTCAAGATGTCTAGGAACGTGTAAACGACAACGCGCTCACCGCTCTGGATTACTCCGTTTTGCCGTATTATAGTCTGATGCGCGAACCGCTGGCGCTGGTTCGTTGTTTCAGAATGGCTAGTAGCGCCGATTCATCGGTCAAGATCTGTGGCGACCCTTATTACAATTACAAACTAACAACTGTTTTAAACAAACTCACCCTACTGGTAACCAATACCATTTAACATTACCTACAAGTCTCAAGTAACTAACTTTTGTGTGTTATATTTAAACGATCTGCTTGTATTATATTGTATGATGGGGCTGGGTAAGTACCATAACGTCACCAACACGTTGTTCTACTATAATACACCCTTAATTATGTATTGACCACACAACCCTTATTCATTTCCGTCTCTAAACACTTAGGGAAACAACTATTTAATGTGTAAGGGAAATACCTCTGCGGTGACAATGGCAGCCCTTCCATTGGCGGTGATGTCTGTCTATTCTCCTTTCCTTGTAAGTTATTCAAGAAGGTAAATAAATAAACACAAAGTTTATCAAACAGGCAGTGTTTTACCCCCCCTCCCCGGTTGTGTTGAGCTGGGGAGTAACTTAAGGCCTTTTCACACCGGCGTACTGAACGTCCTGGACGTTTGGAACGTTTGGGACGTCCGGTACGCGCCCCTTCCACACCGCCCAGCAACGTACCAAACGTCCACTTGCTCATGAGGATCAGTCAAGTGCCACCTCTCACTCAGTGTAGTTGTTACCTGTGCAAAGATGTCTTTTCCGCCAGTTCCTTGGTGTGAGACCGGGTTTTCTGTTCCGTGGATGAACGAGTCGAGTAGTGATAGTGACGACGACTTAGTATTATTATATTCGTTAACAAAAAGAAGTAAATGGATACATCCCATAAATAAAAAACGGAAGAGGTTTAGAGAATACCATTAAATTGAGCCTTTAGTAAAACTAATATAAAATAAGGTCATTAATTAATTATACTATAATGACTTCCATTAAATAACAATATAAATATATAATCGTTGCTCTAGTGTTATTACATTACAGTAAATGACAACTTACTATCTTTCTGAAGATTTGCAGCAATCTCCTCCCACGCTGCGTTCTTCATAACCTGGTCCCTGTATATTTCTAGGGTTGTGTCCCAGATTACAGGATGATCACGAACTTCCTCCGACAACGCTTCCATGGTACAAACGCACAAAACACCAGCAACAACAAACACACTGCAGATGACGCGGGGTTTTGTAGAAATGAGAGGAGCGGAGCACGTGGTTCTGAAGTGTTCATTGCGCATGCGCTAGGCCGTGGACGTTCTGGACGTTTGTGGAGAATCATTCTCCGAGCGATCGTCCGAAAACCGTCGCGGACGTCCAGGACGTTCGGTACGTTCTGTACGCGCGGTGTGAACTGTCCCATTTGATAGCGATTTATTTTGACAAAAACGTACCAAACGTCCAGGACGTTCAGTACGCCGGTGTGAAAAGGCCTAGGACAATACAATATTAAATATTGGAGAACTCGTCTGTACTGGAGTTATCATTGTTAAGAGACAAAACTGTATTTTTATTTCCCCACAATACGTAGTATAGAGAAAGTCACGTGATCGATCTAAATATCGATGTCGAATTTTTTGCAGATTTGAAGTCTTCTGATCCACAAAATGGAGACTTTCTTGTTGTTTGAAGGGGAAAACCCTTTCGTTCATCATCGTTTTATATAAAAAAGGAAGACAATAACATAAAGATCTCTAGCACTCGAATACTTTCAGGGTCAGAAAAGAACAAGAGTTGGTCAAGAAAGACTTCTTGTCTTACCTGTGACTCATCTTAAGTAAATCATTTTAGCATATCTATAGATGACAAAATTAAAACTTTTATCTTATAGATACAAAATATACCACTCAAAATAAATACCAATTACTTGTTTTTAATCTTTAATTAATACAATTGCTAATCTTATCGTTGCAATTAATTAGCGATTTATGCAATCTCAAGCTATTACAATCTCTGTCTCATGGAAACACTTTTTTTTATTTTAATTATTTTCCAATTATTCCCAATGTAATTTTACACACGTGGTTCGGGTCATTGATGTTCACATTTCACTAAAATTTGAACAAAATCGGTTGAGCTGATTTTGAGAAATTACGCTTCTTAGAATAGCGCAAAAACTTTAACCGTTAACTGACAAACCGATTCTGGAGAATTGACGACCAATGGGTTTTATTTGGGTCCTTAGAGGCTAAACGTGAACAAACATAACATAACCTAACCAAACCTAACATAACCTAACCTAACCTAACCTAACCTAACCTAACCTTAGAGGCTACACGTGAACAAAATTTAATCATCATTGTTGAAGCTGATGTTGAGACGTAATTTTATCTTTTTTAAATACCAGTTAACCACAAAATTTTATTTATAAAACAAAAATTGAAAAACGTCCCGAGATTTGTCAAAGTTCAAAATCTAATTTGATTGAAATCGGTTCACATGTTTATGCTGTAGGGACATTAAAAAACACCACCATTTTATATTTTCTAACCCCAAAACGGATCGATTTATCACTTAAAGTTTTCTATACTACATACATGAGGGACCGATAAAATCAGTTTTACAGTGCACCCTTCGTATCTAAGTAGGCCTACTACAAGCGTCGGTTTGTTCCTAATAACAAGTTTGAGATCAGCAGACGAACTAACTTATAATTATTAATATCGTATTATCTGACAATCCTAACAGCCAAACTAATTTAGAAAAGTCCGTTAAAAATCTGTTAATCTCCGTTTTTAAATAAGGCTGAAATTTTACCGCTTATTCCACAAATAGGAATCATGACGCGATCGAACACTAAACGTTAGAACAACGTTCTCTTTCTCCAACGCTTACAAACCGTTGCTTGCCGTACTTTGTGTAGTGATTGTGTGGTGGTTTTATCTAATTACGTTTGTATTTAATCCTAGCTTTGAATGGATCAAACCTAGTTTTAGATTTGAGTTGTTTTCTTAGGTTTTAGATTTTTTTAAATATCCAACCTACTCGGTTGGTGTTTGTTTCCCTCATTGTTCTAGTTTAACACTTGATAGCAACAGTTGATTTATACTCTCGAAACGTCGTCTGTTAGTTTTCATGTACACAAATTATGTCCGATTAAACCGTATTAATAATATGAACAATTCATGATTATCAAATAAATTTAATAATTGTATATTTATCGCAGTTTTAAAGAAAATGCACTTTTTGGCTGTTCCAAATAAATGTTCCAGATAAATTTACTTCCAGACGGATGTAGACCGGAAGTCGCCTGTCATCCCGATCTGGGAATGGATTTTTGTCATAGTTATACAACGTATATGTGAGATCGTATAAAATGAAACCATTATTCTTTTACAACTGTCCACCATTTTGAAACGACTGTGAACGGATGAATTTAGTATCGCATTTTAAATAATCGCTCACGGTATAAGATTCCCTATCAACTCATTAAGAGGAAGTGTTGTGTAGGATGTGTGTAGACAAATTTCTTACTCCTCTCTTTTACCTGCTGCCGAAATTTTGTTTTATACTGTGTATATTTAAGCTGTCACGGAATCGTCACATATTAACAATAAGCCAGATAAACCGTCAAATTTTACGAGATGTAAGCAATCAATCACAAATAAAGTAAACGCTATACACTATGTACAGTTAATTCGTTAGCTTTCGTGAGATTAAACATTCAGACACAATTGTCACACATTAACAATAAGCCAGATAAACCGTTAACTTTTACGAGATGTAAGCAATCAATCACAAATAATGTAAACGCTAGGGCCTATACAGTATGTACAGTTAAGTCGTTAACTTTCTTGAGATTAAACATTGAGACACAATTGTCATAAATTAACAATAAGCCAGATAAACCGTCAAATTTTACGAGATGTAAACATTATATCACAAATAAAGTGAACGCTATACAGTATGTACAGTTAAGTCGTTAACTTACGCGAGATAAAACATGGAGATTATATTGTCACATATTAACAATAAGCCAGATAAACCGTTAGCTTTTACGAGATGTAAACAATCAATCACAAATAAATTAAACTCTATACAGCGTGGACAGTTAAGTGGTTAAATTTCGCGAGATAAAACAATCAGACCCAATTGTAACACATTAACAATAAGCCAGATAAACCGTTAGCTTTTACGAGATGTAAGCAATCAATCACAAATAAATTAAACTCTATACAGCGTGGACAGTTAAGTGGTTAAATTTCGCGAGATAAAACAATCAGACCCAATTGTAACACATTAACAATAAGCCAGATAAACCGTTAGCTTTTACGAGATGTAAGCAATCAATCACAAATAATGTGTCCTTAGGCTGGATTATGTCCTTAGACGCTCTGTGCAGTGGAGGACAGATAGCAGAACAGGACATCGTCCGAAGTATCTCTCACGATTTTTCAAAAACGTGAGATTGGATTGAAAAGTAATGAGGGTTTACAATAAACTTGATAGCAGAGAGGCAAAACCAGGACTGCAAAGTCAAGAGTCGTTCTTTTCACCCTAAAATCGCAAATGTTTGAACATTATTAATTGTGGGTTGTAGAAATCTCGTCAGTATTAACTGGAGACCATCTTACAGCGACCAAAGTGTTTCGGAAGCACGATATCCATTTCATTGGCAATATATGTAAGGTAACATAAAGCGACTTTATCACCAAACTTCTCGGCACAATTCTTTGGTCTAGTTATATCAGTTAATGGTACAGTCTGGTGTCAAAAGTTATAAAATAGACCACACTAATGAGTCTCGATAATATCTCGTTTTGCTTCGCTACAATTTAATTAAGCTTATCCCAAAATCTTTGCTAATTACCAAAACGTTCAGGCGTCTTATATTTAATTAAGTAGTTCACTCCCCCCCACTCCAGGAAGTCCCAAAAAAGTCACAAACTCCCCCCCCCCCTACGTGAACAGAATGGTGTGCAATAATTCCAAGAATTTTCATCAATTCCTACATTAATTCATTAGTAATGTATCACTGAAAATGTCATTAAAGCGGTTGAAACGCGTTCGGTAATTAAACGTTTCAGATGTGTTTTATTAAAATCTGATCACTGATACAGGATGTTTCAAAAATATGTCAAATGTTTTATCACTTCCCCAAACGTAAGTAGTATAAGAGAGAGTTTTGTGAAGTTAAATCAATGTCAAATCCGTTTGTTATTTAGACAGAGTTGTAGTATTAATTTGATTACATTCAAGTGTTGAGAACAGCGGATCTGTTTTATAAAACGTGTGACTAGGATAGGGTCACCCAAAAGTTCACCAATTTCCCCCGTTAACACTCTTTCCCCACAACGTAAACTATAGAACGGATTTTTTTTTTTTTTTTTTTTCAAATAATTATGGATATTTTGGTTTTGATGATGAATGAGTAAGAAAATTTCCCCGATCTTTTTGATCATTTTATTTATTAAACGAAAAATTTCTGAACATTGATTAGGCTACCAGTTAAATCTTGCTGAAGTCTGTTTAATGAGGTTCCTTTTCCCCGTATGTTACGTCTCTGTTTAAATTAGTCCAACGAGTGTAAAGTAAAGATATTTGGCAAAACCAAAGCAAGATGGACGCCATCATGGTACTTACCCAGCCCCATCATACAATATAATACAAGCAGATGCTCTAAATGTAACGCCCAAAAGTTGGTTTCTTGTGTCTTGTAGGAAATGTTAAAGTTTGTTGCTAGATCAAGGAGTCTTATCCAGTAGTGTGTTTGTTTAAAAATTGTTGTTACAGAAGTTTTCTGAACCTCGTAATTGTGTACTACTTTCTTGAGGTCGGCTAGGTGCTAATTTGACTCGCTGATTTGTTATATTAAAAAGACTCCATCGCTTCGCTCGCTTCACAAACTGTATATATGTGGAGGAGTCTCTACTCACTAAGTTTGTGTCGGTACGCGACTATACTCTATCTCGTAACTATACAGATATCACATTTCTTGGAATATCAAGGTTCGAAATTACATTTTTGACATTAACTTCGCTATTTGTCATCGTAGAGAGGTGGGGTTGGTACCATTACATGCGAAATTGAAATCTGCGAATTTTTATCTAATTTAGTGTGTTATAAGTTGAATAACACAGTAGTTACGAACAAAAAACTGTTTGAAATGTCCACCATTTTGATATTTTTAGAATGAGCACACTAATGAAATTCTTAAGGGGGAGAAGCGAGGATAGACCAAGAATACAATCAGCTGTGATGAAATTCTTAAGGGGAAGAAGCGAGGATAGACCAAGAATACAATCAGCTGAGATGAAATTCTTAAGAGGGAGAAGCGAGGATAGACCAAGATTATAATCAGCTGAGATGAAATTCTTAAGGGGAATAATGTCTTGTAGTGTGCAGTACCGAATCCGAAATGATGATATAAGAGGTGAAGTAAGTATATAGGGGGTGAATGGTACAGGAGGGTGCGCAGAAATGGAGGAGTAGTAGAAGAGATCTGGATATTTATCAACATGGAGGAAAAGGTGTTACTGGAAACCCTAGGACAAGATGATTTGGAGACCCAACAGGTTAAAGTAAAACCTGGAAGTGCAGACAATGGCGGTCGATTTTTCTAATAATTTGAATCAGACGGGACACATATTGACATGTCCACAGTATGAACCTTTAGTCTAATTTAAACTCGAGCCGTTCCATTCAATTTGTAGGTACATATAAATCCCTCAGGGGAATAGTTCGAAAGGGAAATGTCATTAAAACAAGAAGAAACAAAAGTATTTACAAAATATTTCCGCCACATTTGCAAGGATGTCACAGTTTTGTCGCCAAGGGAAATAACACAAGACGTGTATGTTAAGAAACCGTGACGTCACGGGGGGGGGGTACATGTGTTATATCAAACTTTAACAATACTTTGTGGTTTATTCAAAATGAAATTTTCAAGTAAAAGGTCAAGTTTCAAATTAGCAAAATTTATATTAAAATGTTAGCAATTGCTATAATTGTCTGGGAAAGTGTTGGTAAGTTTTGTACGATTTTTGTTTCACTATATCTCTTATTACTAAAGAAATAAAAAGTGTAAAAATATTGCACAAACTTTCTCATACACACATGTGCTAATGAATTTCTACGTTACGCGTGTATTTCTTAACTAATCGATTTTAATGATTGAGGTGTTGAATTAAACAGTGTTTACTGCAGATAAACGAATATCCAGAGTCAGAAGAGAACAAGAGTTGGTCAAAAGAGGCCTGATAGGGAAAGATGAAATCTCGATAATTCTAGGTGTCCTGGGGCAATTCCATACAACCGATTTTGATAAATTATATCTTTTATAACAGACTCGTGGTCGTTTTATTTGGTTTATACTGATCACTCACGTTCCGACATTTTTCGAGAGATGATGACCAATCTTTAGTTTTGTTTGGAACCTTAGAGGCTACACTTGAGCAAAATTTCATCAAAATTGTTAGAGTCGATTTTTAAAACTTTTTTTTTCTTTTTTTTTTTTACAACTTAGTACAAACCCATCTAGTAATTTAAATTTAATAATATATACACTTTGAGGGAAAATAACCCATTGGTCATTACTCCCTTAATGTCTAAAGTCCATTAAGTCCAATTGTTTTATTCGTTTCTGTCTTCTAATTAAACCAGTTGTATCCATCAATCTGCGTAATTAATTACGTAAACCTTAATTTATGTTTTTTTATAGCAGTTATTCCCAAATTTGTAGTTGTCAAAAAATGACAAACATCTTCTTAAATATAACCTAACCTAACTTAATCCAAATGTGATTAAAATATGTCTACAGACAGACAGACAGACATTTCAAAAACCATTTTGGACTCTGGGGACCAATAATTTTTTAAGTCCTCAGAGACTACACTTGATCAAAATTTTATCAAAATAGTAAGAGCCGATTTTTAGAAAATAGTAATTTTATGTTTTTTCCTGCCGTTAAATTTTAGGTTATCGAAAAAACAAAAATCCCCGATTTTTTGACAAAAAATCCCTTCGTACTAAATTTGATTAATGTAGGTCTACTAGTTTGGGATATACCCGCAAATCTTGGTCTTCATCCAATCGATGTAATATTTCCACACAAAACCCCTTACGAGCAACCCTATCAGTGTCGTTTAGTTCTTTGATATGTACAGTTTGAGATGCAAACGTTTTCTCAACACAGTTGCAGGTGGAATGCTCAATTCGCTAAAAACACGCCGGGTTGATTTTGTAAAACTGCCAACAAAGTACCTCCGGTGGCACTCGAGTTTACAGGGAGAGCGGAGAAGTTCCCCCTCTACAATCCCAGATAACCTAACCTAACATTATATATTATTTTAATTATCAATGTTGAATCTCCATTAAGGTTTATTTCAAAATAGCACCATCATTTTAAATGGTTTATTTACATCTTAGTGTTATTAATTTAAAGCTGACGGAAAGGGGCAGGAGTCGAGAGAGGGAGGGTTGAAGGAGGAGGGGTGTAAGTGGAATGGGTAAGACGGGGTGGCTGGTGTCGAATTCGAGTGTGTCATGGCGGCCGCTGAAGGGTCCGGTGCCGGACTCAAGAACTCCTGTTCCTCCAAGTTATCAACATACACACGGCGACGCCCTGAGGATTATGGCTTCCTGATCGTCCAATTTCCACAAAACCCATAAATAAACCTTCTGGGAGGATCTTTGCAATACTCGGTACGAAAATTAAATCGCACAATCGTCAAAACTACGAGCGCGCGGGACCAGTTAAGGCAGCCATCTTTGTTACAACTAGCGTTTGCGGTGGTGACATTCTGTACTATTTTTTACGTGATTCAAAACTTGATGCTAAAAAATGACACCAAAACCAACTAAAGTTTCGAATTTTTTATTCATAGTACATTTTTGTTTTTATTCCAGTGCCTTGACGCATCTGTGAAATATTTCCCACTCTGTATTGTCAGAGAGTAAACTGTACCAAAACACTTTGAAACCACTAAATCTAATCCAATCGCAAAGTTTATAATATATACAACCTTAGACCTTCGTAACTTGCTTTAGAACTTTGCATAACATTGTTGTCTGTTATTAACATTGAATATTTAAGTTTTGATTTTTTACAATGGGAATATACTTTCAAATTTTTGTCTTCATTTCCCAATGTACATAGTGTAAAGAATGTGATGTAAAGGGTCAAAAAATCTATGTGAAAGATTTGTATTGATATAACCTTTTTGTCCATCGTTCAAAAAAGGGGGTTTATGGAATTGTGCAGTGCGCTACAGCCCAAAACGCTGGGCAACTTTAGTGCATGGGTATTTACTCATATTTCGGGACTTTAAAAATTTTTCGGTAACTCAAAATTTGTGGGAAATGCCGTAAGGAAAAACAGAACATAACGATTTTTTTAATAAAACAGATTTACCGATTTTTATCAAATTTCGCCCAAGCATGCAACTCAAACAAAACGTATAAATAAATGGACAGGTTTCATCTGAGCTGTGGAGTTTGGGTGCGCAGGGGTCTAAGCAGCAGTAAGGTGGTGGGGGAAGCGGTCGCCTCAGCCTGTGTTGGGTGTTGGTACTAACAACGATGTCTGCAAGACCGCTGGATCGTGGACAGTAGTCGGCGCCGACTGTTTCCCCTACAATGCCTCTGTCCCCACGCGGCCTCGAACTACAAACTTGTACCTCCCCTCCACGCGCAGCTCACAGCTCAGATGAAACCTGTCCATTTATAACCGTTCAAGTTTTAACACGGCGGTATCAAGGTCTGCAAAACGAACAAAGATGGTTGCCTCACTAACACAAACACAGATGATTATACCTGTCCCTTGGCTGCCGCTGTGATACATCTACTGTACTCACAGTTTGAAAAATATATTTCTTACGTGAATTCTGCTCAAAATGTTATGAAAAATGATACCAAACAACAACCAATTTCAAGCAATCACTGTCCTTTACTTGTCTTAGTAGATGATTACACTGCTGTGCTGTCCTCAACCTCATTTAGTTAAACATTATTTCCATAGTTTTAAGCGTTTTCTTGCGATGTTTGTATATATTTTAAGTCAGGACATGTTAGATAACAATTTCGTCGTTTATGGAATTATTCAATGCAGTTTTATCAACCAACATTCTTTCTTTATTGGTCTATATTTCTTTTCACATTATTTCTCCTTTATGTTTTAACAATTGGAGTAGTTTTCAATCAAATTTTATGAACATTCAGTAGGTATTAATTAACAATTAAGAAGCCCAGAAAGTTGTCTTAGTATCAAAAAAATTTGGGTGAGTCACTAGGCAGGTTGTCTGGGTGTAGGTTGTCTGTGAGTGCGCGTGCGTAAGTGAGGGTTTCGCCAGATAGCCGCGTCTTCGTTTGTTTTACAAACTATAAATTTACAGTAGCCTCAGACTAGGATTGTGTCTGGTGTAAGGGGCGTGTCCTCCCTTCTACTTGCTTCCCTAACCTGACTTGACGGTACAACCCATACCAAGAAAACTAGGTACACAAATTACTGCTTAGCTACATTTAATTCCTAAAGTTACAACTTCGTGACAGACTTTTGTAAACGTTTTATTCTTATTTACACCGATAAAAGAAACGAAAGTAGGGTAGGCGTTTACGCAGAAACATTTGAGGTCTATATTTTTTTTATTGGGGTTGTACCGCTGAAAGTAAACGAAACAAAGTGTGGGCGCCCCTCTTTTCCTCTCCACCCCAGACACATTCCTACCTTGAGGATACCGTATTTTAATTTTAAATATCTGAAAAAATACTACTTTGCAAAATTTGATCAAAAAATAATTTAAAGTTTTGCTCTTGTAATCACGTCCTCCTTAAGTTTTGCGTTAATATTTGATTTTCCGATAAAATCTATCCGCCTTTTATTCGTATATACAGAAACGGAGATTTGATTTCAGGATATCACAAGCTGTCTATATAGTTTTCTATTTCTCACAAATCATTTCACTCTAATATTCCCGCTTATTTTCTCTTATCTCAACTTATTTGTAAACTTTGTAGTTTTTAATATTTGTGACGTCACGACCACGTGACCTCTGGGGACTGTAATTTGCGTCGACGTAACTGTAGAAACGTGAGTATCGTATCAAGTGGTCATTGGCGGACTAGACTGCCTTCTAAACAATCAAAACATTCTACAGATGTTCTTTTTAATTAATGACTCTGTATCTGGATAAACTTGACTGATAAAGTCTTGAAATGAAATTTTGTTTGTTTTTTTGTTTATATACAGGAAGACTCGGTCAAGGATGTCTTCTAGGCACTAAAATAAAAATATAATAATGTTCCTACAATCACACGTTTTGCATCTGTTCTCTTTGTGTGTGTGTGTGTGTGCGCGCGCGCGCGCGCGTGCGTGCGTGCGTGCGTGCGTGTGTGTTTTTAAACAATTTTGTATGTACTTCTACAACTGTACAAAATCTTGTAAAGTTTCAAAATGGCGGTATTAAAAAAAAGTTTAATGTATAATATCTCAAAAATTATTGGTTTATAAATAAATTACAAGAATAATAATAATTTTTTTTGATTTTGAAAATATTTTTAAACAGTTGTTACAGAGGTATTCTGAACCTCGTAATTGTGTATTACTACTTTTTTTGACGTCTGTTAGATAGATTGTGTATTTACTGAAAATTCTCCACTCGCTTCGCTCGTATCAGTATCTTGGCCCTGCGGGTCTCGAAACTGTACTTATATCAAGGACCTTCCACTCGCTTCGCACGTCTCGATCTCGGCCCTGTTGGATCTCGTAACAATACGATTTTTTGGAAAGTCAGAATTTACCCTATACTTCGTATAGTAGGTAAGTAAAACATATTTGCTATTATTACTCTCGTTTAACTGTCTAGAACAACTCCCGCCAACTTTTTTCTTAAAATTCTCATCTTCCATTGTTTAAATAAACACCGGAAAATGTTTTTAAATTGGCTAGTACATTAAAAAGAAAATAATACATAACCAGCAAACTGACTCAACTCCCCCCCCCCCAACAATCAGCTGAGTTACAATTCTGCGCAACTAGAAGTCATAGCTCAGGCTACACCTCACGAGAAATACTGGTTTAACCAGCAACACCATTCAAATTATTATCCGAGTTACAAAAACATTTTTGCTCCCAGATATACTTTCTGCGTCTGTTCATCCAGAAAGAAATTGTTACGTTCATTTAATCGTATAATTACTGTAACAAAGAATATACCTTCATGGCTAACTTAACAGGACAACTAGATATCGCCTATCAGCTGACTGATATCAGCTGTTTTCACTTTAATAACTGAAGGAAGTAAGTTTCGATGTTTGAATGCACTAATCGACCCTGTTGTTGATACAGTCGGTAGGTTTTACTTTCTTTTAAACACGAAGAAAATATCTTGAAGTGCCAAAACAAGATTTAACTTTAGATGAAAGGGGAAACTTAATGTAGCTTGTAGATTTTTTATAAAGTTAGCAGTTTTCGTGATATTCCACGTTATAAATTTTAATCGGCAGCCATTTTCAAAATATACGAAATTAATTCTTCGTTTTTTGTACACGTATGAAACGTTACGTTAAAAAATTTCCTATGAATTCAATATCCTGTTAATTTCCAAAATAACTTTTTTTTTTTATAAAAAAAAACAAAATTCTACTCAATTAGTTCCTGAAGTTCGGTTGAGTACAATAATATCTGGACACCCTGTATACAATACATAATTAACGAATCAGTCGGTGGCACACAGCGAGTGCAACATAAAGGGCGTGGTTTATAGTGAGAGTAGATTTATCAGCTCTGAGCATCTGTGTACAGTATAATCGTGGGTAACCTAACCTCAATTTCATTTAATATTAGTAATCAGCTGTTATACAATATGATGTGATTCAGTCTCGTTAAATTGATGACTAGGCTTCCTGTTATTGCATATGAGATATTGCGTTTATGATTGAACCCTGTAATCCATTCTGCAGTCTGTTCAAGAAGAGGATTTCCACTCGTAAACAATTTTCTATTGAGATAAATAGAACAGACAGAACCTGAGCTGACAGAAACGTTGTTGGCGTGTATTAAGGACAGTATTTTACCAGGAACAGAAAGAATGTGGAGCCAGTAGATGTTAGATTCCTGTTTATGTGGATTTATCTGTCGCTGTAGGAACAAGGATAAAGCGTTTGGACACCATCTGAAAGGACATCAATTTATTGGGTTCTAAAAACAAATTAAAGTGAGTATAGTACAAAAAATATTTCGACCTCTGTGTTTTGACTGATCTAGTTTCATGACTTCAAGGAAGTAATTTCGACACAAATATTAAGATAGGAGAAACTGAGTAGAAAATGTCATAAAGGAGGCCATTTATCAAGTGATATCTCCGCCGAGATGAAAAACTTCTCTTTTATCATAAGCTTATAAAAAGAAGAAGAAATGAACCTAAAATAAAGACCCCCTGGTTTTTGAATACTCTAACATCATCAGGGCGGGAAGAGAACAAGATTTGGTCAAGATAAACCTGATAGGAAAGATCTAACCCAAGGTTACATGCAAAATGTATATCCAGTTAGCATCTTTCGGGATGGCCAAATCTGTACTCACTATAAAAATCCCCTTAGGGTATCAATTGATAAACCTGGAACATGAAAAAGAACGATGTAGCTTGTACGTTAGGGGACTTGTTGGAAACGAAAATTAATCTAAGAAACGAACCCAGACATGAAGACGTCGTAAGATCTTAATTTAGTGGTTATGTTGGTATCATTGCACAAACGATTCAGGTCAAACTGGTTTAACCTCTTCGGGTCTCAGCAAAATTCGAACGAGAAAAATTATTGTTTTTGAATTTTTTTATTGTAAAGATGAAAAAAGGCTGTAACAAAAGGTTACAGTTGGACTTAATTCTGCTCAATTTGACGTTATAAAAAATAAAAAATTTAAAGTATATTTCTGTTTAGCTGTTACATTTCATTATCAATTCCTATTGTTGTCCAATCACAAGAAAACCTTGCATGTAGTGCACCAAAACCGGCAGGACTGTTACACCTTGCGTGTGACATCAGAAGGGATCTCTGGGAGGTGCTGCGCTCTTGTGTTGCGAAATACTTCATATTATAAAGGAACTGTAGATTTTCTCCCTTTTGGAATTTTCCTTTCATGTTCCACATCTTTTACTTCAGTTTTTGTATAAAAAAGTAGGTAGGCCAGGTCAACCTTGAAGTGTAAGAGATTGAACGCTCCTTCCTTTTCACACCATGGATCTTGTCCTATCTATGTCCTTCAATCCAGGCTGGAGTAGTGGAGAAATCAACCATGTGCAATAATGTCCTTATAAATGGACAGGTTTCATCTGAGCTGTGTAGTTTGGGTGCGCAGTAGGTCTAGGCGTCAGTAAGGTGGTGGGGTAAGCGGCCGCCTCAGTCTGTGTTGGGTGTTGGTACTAACAACGATGTCTGCAAGACCGCTGGATCGTGGACAGTAGCCGGCGCCGACTGTTTCCCCTACAATGCCTCAGTCCCCACGCGGCCTCGAACTACAAACTTTACCTCCACGCGCTGGTCACAGCTCAGATGAAACCTGTCAATTTATACGTCCGGTTCTTTGTTAAATCCGGTAGTAAGCGATCGTACGGTCCAGAATCCAGAAGATCAATGCCCCACAGAGACCTTTGGATGTTGATGTACGTTTTGATTTCCTCTTCGTCAGACATCTCCTGTATATCCAACACCGAATCAACTAGAATCAAAGAGTTTATCTGAAACAAGTCAAATATTACCGTTTCTAAGGAACCAATTACCAAACGATAAAGATTAATCAATAATATCTTGAGCAGAATTGAGTTCTAATATATACCAGTAGATTAGATGTAAACCTAGTCTTGTATCACAGCTTTAGAAAGGTGATATCAATAAAAAAAACGATACAGTTTTATGAAACAACTATTCTAAAACATTGTAAAGTTTTATCATAAAAATAGTATTACAAAGAAAAATATTTACCTGCGTCACTCATGTTCTGAACAGCAATAATGACCCTCCATCTTTGAATGACCATATGTTCATTTACAGTGCTGCAATCGGTTGGCTTTCAGATGGACTACTTCGAAACTCTCCAGCAGCAGAACACATAGAGAATAAAATTTTTAAATGATTGTTTGCTTACTTTCTGAAAGATTAAATAGGCAGTGCTTTAACAACAAACGTATTATGTGCTTACGAATCAAAACTGCATTTATCAACCTTCTCTCTCTCTCTCTCTCTCTCTCTCTCTCTCTCTCTCTCTCTCTCTCCCCCCCAATGTCTTCGTAGATGCAGGACAGAATTAATGTCTCTCACGATTGTAATTTCTTTACAATTTGTTTGTGTTTACCAGTAGTGCCAACGTAAACACTTTTATTGATGTTTATTTCAACAAAGTGTATTTAAATTGTCATTTATTAGTCTTTGAGCTTTATTTTCCAATCACGTAGGAAGGATTACTTTTGAGTTAAATTTACGATAGGTTTAGGGTTGAGTAGGACAAACTTAAACTGTTTTTTAGAAACGTTTGTGAAGTTTCTCTCAAGATTTTTGTGTAGTCTTAAAGTCTTAATTAATTAGTAAGGGATTAGCAATCCCATCGGGTTCTGGTTGTGTTAGATCCCTCTTTTTCATCTTTCTTATCAGCTGTGTTTCGATGAATTTTCTTGTCCATTTCCGATCTTGACGCTAGTAGGGTATTCGAGGGTCTTTATTCCATTTACCCCTTTATTCAACTACGCTGGTGTCAAGCCTGGCAAGAGGAGGCAATGCTGCACCTGTTTGGATGCAAGCGCTCCATCACTTGTAGGTTGAGCCATAAGATGACGCAACTTTTTCACCAAGTTGTGGGTGCTGTAGGCCAGTAACCCGGACATTCGACATCGAAATATTCAAAGATATGAAACAGGACATGATAGAATTGACTTGGGAAGTAGAGTACTGAGAACTCTCAGTGGCTGACATTTCCAATGGTATATAGCTGGATCTACATCATGTATTCTTGGGTTGTCAGGTGTCTCGACGGATGCTTGTACTTTTCTTACTCTGACACTATTCGAGGGTTTTGGGTTTTTATTTTACGTTCTTTTCTTCCTTTCCTATAGGGCGTTGGTTTTGCCTTCGATCAAAGAAAAACATTAGATCTCTGTCTAGGAAAAAGACAGAGAATAGGTGTTAACAAACTTGCAAGGGGACTGTACAAGGAAAGAAGTTGACGATCCAGAAGGAGGCATAGAACTTCATTGAAAGACGATGTGATTGCCAGGAATCAGGGGAGAACAATTGCTGTTCAGAGGTAACATAGAAGACTAACTGGAGTGAAGGCATGAACAGAAGGGAAAACACTACTTTAAGCTGAAGCAGTTGGAAACAGTCAATCGTCAATGATTTCCTATTTCATACGAATTACAAATTGCAGTTTTCTGCCAACTTTACCGTTACATACATGTGTCTAAAATTAAAAGTAAGATCTGAAGTGTTTGTAACATGGAGCGTCAGTCTTTGCTGTTTTATCTTAATTTGGTATTTGTGTACTTACGTTAGATTTTTTTCCTTATCTTCTACGAGTAATTAAATAGTATTGCTGAATCAAAATATAATATGGAAGTTCAGTTGTGTTAATATTTTCACTGTAACATGAGGCTCCCCTTCTGATCGTCTCGCATTCTCTGAAGAACTTATAATCCGTGTCATTCGCCATTTTACTTACACGGTGTACGAAGTTAAGGGTAATCGTTAAACATTTCAACTGACCTTCAGGTTTCATGATCTCAAAAAACGGAAAGAGTAAATCTCTCAGATGCCGTCCCTTGTCTTCTTTAGGTAAGGAAGATATCGGATAAAACAAGGAACAGAAAATTTGATGTAGGAGGTGTATAAGTGTGCTCATCTAAAACCATATTGAAATTCAGAATACTCGAATTTAATGTCAAAATGGCGGCCATTTTAAACGCTTTTTAGTTCATATCTCGCTTGTTATTTAATAGATTAAATTAGATAAAAACTTGCAGGTTTCAATGGTAGCAAACCCACCTCTCTGCGGTGACAAATAGCGAAGTTATTGTCAAAACTGTTGGCACATTCATCTTTCCCGAAACTGTGATATGCGTATAGTTATGAGATCATTTTATTTACAAAAATCTAAACATTTGTTGTTTTTCATTATTATTTCCTTCAAATGCTATTTTTCCTTTTGTATATTTTTCGTAAAAATTAATTTTCATTTTTTACATGTGCCAGGCGTCCCGCGATGGTTCACTTTTTTTTTTTTAATCGATTGACGATTTTGATCAAATTTTATCCTCTAAAAAACCAAACAAAACGTATTGGTTTCTCTTTCAAAAATACAGGTTCGTGAGTTATCAATAAAAAACAAAAATCGACCTTATAGCTGTTATAAAATACGTAGTTTCTCAAAATCGGCTCTACCGATTTCGTTCAAATTTTAGTGAAATGTGAAGATGAATAAAATATTGCTGTTCAGGAAAAAATTGCAATAAACTACTGTAAACGCCATTATAAACTGGATTAAGCTTAGGTCCTCATTTAATTAACCTATTATTTAAATCATTATAAACTCGATTAAGCTTAGGTCCTTATTTAATTAACCTATTATTTAAGTCATTATAAACTGGATTAAGCTTAGGTCCTCATTTAATTAACCTATTATTTAAATCATTATAAACTCGATTAAGCTTAGGTCATTATTTAATTAACCTATTATTTAAGTCATTATAAAATCGATTAAGCTTAGGTCCTTATTTAATTAACCTATTATTTAAGTCATTATAAACTCGATTAAGCTTATGTCCTTATTTAATTAACCTATTATTTAAGTCATTATAAACTCGATTGAGCTTAGGTCCTTATTTAATTAACCTATTATTTAAGTCATTATAAACTCGATTAAGCTTACGCCCTTATTTAATTAACCTATTATTTAAGTCATTATAAACTCGATTAAGCTTAGGTCCTTATTTAATTAACCTATTATTTAAGTCATTATAAACTCGATTAAGCGTATGTCCTTATTTAATTAACCTATTATTTAAGTCATTATAAACTCGATTAAGCTTAGGTCCTTATTTAATTAACCTATTATTTAAGTCATTATAAACTCGATTAAGCTTAGGTCCTTATTTAATTAACCTATTATTTAAGTCATTATAAGCTCGATTAAGCTTAGGTCCTTATTTAATTAACCTATTATTTAAGTCATTATAAGCTCGATTAAGCTTAGGTCCTTATTTAATTAACCTATTATTTAAGTCATTATAAACTCGATTAAGCTTAGGTCCTTATTTAATTAACCTATTATTTAAGTCATTATAAGCTCGATTAAGCTTAGGTCCTTATTTAATTAACCTATTATTTAAGTCATTATAAACTCGATTAAGCTTAGGTCCTTATTTAATTAACCTATTATTTAAGTCATTATAAACTCGATTAAGCTTAGGTCCTTATTTAATTAACCTATTATTTAAGTCATTATAAACTCGATTAAGCTTAGGTCCTTATTTAATTAACCTTATATTTAAGTCATTATAAACTCGATTAAGCTTAGGTCCTTATTTAATTAACCTATTATTTAAGTCATTATAAACTCGATTAAGCTTAGGTCCTTATTTAATTAACCTATTATTTAAGTCATTATAAACTCGATTAAGCTTAGGTCCTTATTTAATTAACCTATTATTTAAGTCATTATAAACTCGATTAAGCTTAGGTCCTTATTTAATTAACCTATTATTTAAGTCATTATAAACTCGATTAAGCTTAGGTCCTTATTTAATTAACCTATTATTTAAGTCATTATAAACTCGATTAAGCTTAGGTCCTTATTTAATTAACCTATTATTTAAGTCATTATAAACTCGATTAAGCTTAGGTCCTTATTTAATTAACCTATTATTTAAGTCATTATAAACTCGATTAAGCTTAGGTCCTTATTTAATTAACCTATTATTTAAGTCATTATAAACTCGATTAAGCTTAGGTCCTTATTTAATTAACCTATTATTTAAGTCATTATAAACTCGATTAAGCTTAGGTCCTTATTTAATTAACCTATTATTTAAGTCATTATAAACTGGATTAAGCTTAGGTCCTTATTTAATTAACCTATTACTTAAGTCAATATAAACTCGATTAAGCTTATGTCCTTATTTAATTAACCTATTATTTAAGTCATTATAAATTCGATTAAGCTTATGTCCTTATTTAATTAACCTATTATTTAAGTCATTATAAACTCGATTAAGCTTATGTCCTTATTTAATTAACCTATTATTTAAGTCAATATAAACTCGATTAAGCTTATGTCCTTATTTAATTAACCTATTATTTAAGTCATTATAAACTCGTTTTAGCTTAGGTCCTTATTTAATTAACCTATTATTTAAGTCATTATAAATTCGATTAAGCTTATGTCCTTATTTAATTAACCTATTATTTAAGTCATTATAAACTCGATTAAGCTTAGGTTCTTATTTAATTAACCTATTATTTAAGTCATAATAAACTCGATTAAGCTTAGGTCCTTATTTAATTAACCTATTATTTAAGTCATTATAAACTCGATTAAGCTTATGTCCTTATTTAATTAACCTATTATTTAAGTCATAATAAACTCGATTAAGCTTAGGTCCTTATTTAATTAACCTATTATTTAAGTCATTATAAACTCGATTAAGCTTATGTCCTTATTTAATTAACCTATTATTTAAGTCATTATAAACTCGATTAAGCTTATGTCCTTATTTAATTAACCTATTACTTAAGTCAATATAAACTCGATTAAGCTTATGTCCTTATTTAATTAACCTATTATTTAAGTCATTATAAACTCGATTAAGCTTATGTCCTTATTTAATTAACCTATTACTTAAGTCAATATAAACTCGATTAAGCTTATGTCCTTACTTAATTAACCTATTATTTAAGTCATTATAAATTCGATTAAGCTTATGTCCTTATTTAATTAACCTATTATTTAAGTCATTATAAACTCGATTAAGCTTATGTCCTTATTTAATTAACCTATTATTTAAGTCAATATAAACTCGATTAAGCTTATGTCCTTATTTAATTAACCTATTATTTAAGTCATTATAAACTCGTTTTAGCTTAGGTCCTTATTTAATTAACCTATTATTTAAGTCATTATAAATTCGATTAAGCTTATGTCCTTATTTAATTAACCTATTATTTAAGTCATTATAAACTCGATTAAGCTTAGGTTCTTATTTAATTAACCTATTATTTAAAACAAAGCGTACATGATTTATTTAAGAACAATCGAACTGAGATTTTTCGCGACAGTAAGATTTGGTTTTTTGAGTGGGAAAGTTTGTGCAATGTTTATTACATAAATGATTGAAAAGTCATTAGAGCGAAGATATCCGGATGTCCTGATCACATGACCAGATGCAAAGCCGTCAAGCAGGACAACCTTCACGGCATTGGATCGTCATACGATGATGGTATCAATTCTTTTTACTACGACATTGTTGCAACATCATTGTACAGTCCACTATACAGACATAATACTCGTCCGCCCGTCGACATTTGAACTTAACCACGAGTCACAATACTACATACAATACGGAAAGAAATAGGGGTGGTGTGCCAACGGAATGTTGCCCTTACGGTTTATCGAGGTGAACAATCTTTTGTCTCCTCTTTCAAAAGTTTAGTACGTGATCTAGTCATCACTGCTTGTGGATCCCTTAAATGGGATAAAATTCAGCCTTATTTAAAGTAGAAGTATTTATAAGTTTTTTTTTTTTTTAAGTTGAAAAACCACTCTGTCATAATCGCCTTATAAAACAAAAAAGGAACATAAAATAAAGACCCCTTAGTATTAATAATTATTAAGGCATTAATAGGCTTGTCGCCAAAAACCATTTCAAAAGTGCCTTAGTGACCGTGAGTTCTATATATACTATTGATCCTCAGACCCTAACCTAACCTAACCATCCCCATCTCTGTAGGTTGAGTGGACGCAACACATTATATACATGTGCTATGTTAAGTTGAGTTGTAATATATATATCCCATTTAAGGTTAGCTAAATCGTTTTTGAAATGACGTCTCTCATTTTACAACTTGTGTGCAGCACAAACGGGTGGACCGATTTTGATCATATCTCGTACGTGGTCATATCTCGAGACGTTTAAATATCTGCATGAGGCAAAAACAAGAAATTACGGTTTTATCAAAATCGGATGAAACGATTTTGATCAAATTTTGTTAAAATGTAGTCTCTAAGGATATAAACAAAACGTTTAGGTCGCCATCCTCCCAAAATCATCGGTTTAAAAAAAATTAAAAATCAGTAAAATGCAAAAGTTCTCAAATATATCTGTTTTCGCTCAATATATAAAGATTAACCAGGATACAAAATACAAATGAAAGAAAATTACAAGTTTAATTGCCTCTTTAGGTCCGTCACAATCCTTATTTAAAACAACTCTATTCAATAACCGGTTTCGACATTTTAAATTGTCATCATCAGGTGAGTCTAATTTCTTCAATAATATATAAAAATACACAACATATAAGAAACATAATAAACAAGACATTTTAACAAAAGTTTTCACAAATTCCACGAAAATCAACGAAATGTCAGGTGTACACTCCTCACTTTAAAGGGTCCATCACTCTGATGATGACAATAGTAATTGTCGAAACCGGTTATATATTAGAGTTATTTCAAATAAAGACTGATTGCGAGAGACTAAAAAAAAGGTAATAAAACTTAATTTATTATACTATCCTGACGGGTAGAAATAGAAAGAAGTTCAAAAGAAAATTACAGCTCAAGAAAAATTGGAAAAAAAAGAAAATCAGAATAGGTGTTTTGTCGTTAATCTCAAGATATGCACACATACAAAATTTGTTAAAACATTTTCTACTGGTTGGGGCTGTATCTTTCAAAAACCATTTTTTATTTCAGGAGTCTTCAAAATTGGGTAATTTTACAAAAAAACTCTACATCAATTTTAAACTTATCACGTAGATTTTTCTCTTCTACGAACAAAAAAATTAATAATCGTTTTTACACATTTTTTTTTGGTTTGGGGGTGGGGGGGGTCAGGATTCCCTATTTTGAATTTTACCCTCTTCCAATTTCCAAACATACTATAAAGTCCAAAATCCTTTCTTTACTATTTATATGCTAACAATAAGCAGGAATCAGTGTTGCCAACGTAAAGAAGTTTTATCAACAAACTGTCTTTGCTTGTTTTATTGCTTCAATAAAAGTTTACAATAGAACACTTTAATGCTTTTATTACTACTATATTGTAAACTTTACTAGTCATAATAATGACTACTTATGAATTACTTCCCCCAACAAAAATTCAAAAGTGAAGCTCAAGGACGTTTGATCCTCTTCTAGTCTCCCAGAAGAAGTCTAGAATGTCCTTTGTAGCTAACAATGCGTTCACATCCTTCAGATGTCCTGCTCGGGTTTCCTACACAGTTGCATTAGATAGATATAAATGCGTTCCCAACGAGTCATGGCCAGAAACATTCTGAATTCTGCCATTGCTGTCCTCCTTGACGGACAAGAATTTAAAGTTCTGTAGTGAATAATTGTCAACAAGATTTGTACAGTGATTCCTCAATGTGTGGTTTATCATACCCCATATAGTCACTGGATTGTTGAAAGTTTTTCCATTTTGGTAGCTCATCTGCTTTTCATACTTCATAATTTTCAAAATGGAGGCAGTTAGGTTAGGTTAGGACATTAGTAGAACTAATATTATATCTAATAATGCAATTTCTATTATACATTAATATAGAACTTTAAAAAGCTTATATAATATATATACTTTATATATATATTGGCTAGGGTGTTAACTAATATTATATCTAATAATGCAATTTCTATTATACATTAATATAGAACTTTAAAAGGCTATTAGCTTATATAATGTATATACTTTATATATATATATTGGCTAGGGTGTTAACTAATGTTGTATCTAATAATGCAATTTCTATTATACATTAATATAGAACTTTAAAAGGGTATTAGCTTATATAATATATATACTTTATATATATATTGGCTAGGGTGTTAACTAATATTATATCTAATAATGCAATTTCTATTATACATTAATATAGAACTTTAAAAGGGTATTAGCTTATATAATATATATACTTTATATATATATTGGCTAGGGTGTTAACTAATATTATATCTAATAATGCAATTTCTATTATACATTAATATAGAACTTTAAAAGGCTATTAGCTTATATAATATATATTGGCTAGGGTGTTAACTAATATTATATCTAATAATGCAATTTCTATTATACATTAATATAGAACTTTAAAAGGCTATTAGCTTATATAATATATATACTTTATATATATATATATATATTGGCTAGGGTGTTAACTAATATTATATCTAATAATGCAATTTCTATTATACATTAATATAGAACTTTAAAAGGCTATTAGCTTATATAATATATATTGGCTAGGGTGTTAACTAATATTATATCTAATAATGCAATTTCTATTATACATTAATATAGAACTTTAAAAGGCTATTAGCTTATATAATGTATATACTTTATATATATATATATATATATTGGCTAGGGTGTTAACTAATGTTGTATCTAATAATGCAATTTCTATTATACATTAATATAGAACTTTAAAAGGCTATTAGCTTATATAATATATATACTTTATATATATATTGGCTAGGGTGTTAACTAATATTATATCTAATAATGCAATTTCTATTATACATTAATATAGAACTTTAAAAGGGTATTAGCTTATATAATATATATACTTTATATATATATTGGCTAGGGTGTTAACTAATATTATATCTAATAATGCAATTTCTATTATACATTAATATAGAACTTTAAAAGGCTATTAGCTTATATAATATATATTGGCTAGGGTGTTAACTAATATTATATCTAATAATGCAATTTCTATTATACATTAATATAGAACTTTAAAAGGCTATTTATATACGGTACTTTATAATTTTCAAAATAGAAGCAGTTAAAAATTGTTTTGAAATGAACAATTTTGGAGATATTAATAATTACAAATTTTGAACGGTCGATATTTTAAAAATCATAAAAATAAAGTCTTCATATTTGGTACACTTGTAAAACGTAACCTACAAAACGCTTACACCAAATCTGAACTCAATAACTTATCTATTTCTGGAGTTAGAATATTTTATTTTGTAAAAGAACAAAATGGCGGATAGCCGATAAAAACGGAATTCAACTATGACATTTTTCGTTTCTTTTTTATGTATATAATCCAAAAAGGAATTTCTAGTTCACCTTTTATAGGGAATTTATAGGACACCCTGTATATAGGGACATTGATATAACAATTTAGTGAAAATTCGTAACGTGCTCTGGGGACATGATCGATGCCCATTTGATAACTTTGCCATAAGAGCGACTACATTTCGTAATTACGTAAATTAACTATAAATTATTTAAAGCTAAAAATTAGGCAGTTAATATCTCTTGCACGCTACCTATTTTGTAATACATATGAAACATGCGCATGACATGGTGATAAGGTTGTTTGACATTTCCCTGATAACAATAGTAATAATGTATTTATATGTATTCTCTAAGTAATTATAGCTTTACACAATCTAGTACTGTGGGCGGTGCCCATGACATGCACTTGACCCCCATCCTATTCATCTGAAAACATTCTACGACAGACGGACATAGCAGTGCATACATCCGTTTTTTGCCGTCCGTCCGGCGTGGTTGTCGTCTTTACTTAAACACGTTAGCGGTCACAAAATAAAGACAGGTACAGTAGCCTCAGAGTAGGAGCGTGTCTTGTATAAGGGGCGTGTCCTCCCTTCTACTTGCTTCCCTAACCTGACTTGAAGGTCCAACCGATTCCAAGAAAACTAGGTACACAAATTACTGCTTGGCTGCATTTAATTCCTAAAGTTACAACTTCGTGACAGACTTTTGTAAATGTTTTATTTTTATTTACACCGATAAAAGAAACGAAAGTAGGGTAGGCGTTTACACAGAAGCATTTGAGGTATATATTTTTTTATTGGGGTTGTACCGCTCAAAGTAAACGCAAACAAAGTGTAGGGGGCTCCTCTTTTCCTCTCCACCCCAGACACATTCCTACCTTGAGGATACTGTACTTGAAATTTGCTATAGCGGACTATAATGTACTCCTATAAACACCTTGTTGACATTTAGGAAAATTAAAAATGTCAAAATGGCGGCAATTTTGAATAGTTATTTATTTATATCTCCAACTTATAAAAAACTAAATTAGGTTTCAATTCTGCATTTAATTGTACCAACCGCACCTCCACACGATGAAAAAAAGTGAAGTTACTGTCAAAAATGTAATTTCGAGCCCTCACCTACCCCGAAATATATCTTTTAGCCCTTTCAAGTCGCCTGGTACACTGGTATTTCCGATCTTAATACAGAAAGGGGTAGGTATCTGCTGAGAGAACCCCACTGTTCTGTCCGGGGGATAAAGGAGTTTAGGGAAACGAGGAGGCAGATATTCCTTACTGGACTCTGTGTCAGAGGTTGTAGGGATACCGGTGTGTCTAGCCAAGATAGCAATATATAAGTGGGTTTAGAAAAAACACCAGCAGCGATGGGATAGTCTTAAGGGGGCACTCCTATAGCAAACTGGTACTAATAGAGTAGGTCTGGAGAGACAGTTATGACTTTAGGTAAGGAGCAACTCGGACAAATCACGGGATACTGTTATCTGAGGGTGTAGAGTATACAGGATGGGTGAGGAGACTTCAGGCTAGGTAGTCTTCGATTGTGAGACTCTTGGTATGGCCTCTCATTGGACGAGTTAGTGAGTGGATTACTAGTCGTAAAGGGGTTTAGAAATCTACTGGACTACAAATAAGAGGCTTAGTTGCACAGAGATCGCGGTGCTTGGTACCGGTTTAACTCCTCAATATCACTTTTTAATTTAATCCAATCTAAATGTTATATCAATATAGTTAGGAAATCCTACAAGACAGTCATATCGACGTGAGATCAGCGAGTTGAGGCTCTTTCACATTATGTACAGGCCTGATAAAACTGAGACACTGATCGAGCGAAGTTAGTGGAAATTTTTTAATGGACAGGTTTCATCTGAGCTGTGGAGTTTGGGTGCGCAGTGGGTCTAGACGTCAGTAAGGTGGTGGGGGGAAGCGGCCGCCTCAGTCTGTGTCGGGTGTTGGTACTAACAACGATGTCTGCAAGACCGCTGGATCGTGGACAGTAGTCGGCGCCGACTGTTTTCCCTACAATGCCTCTGTCCCCACGCGGCCTCGAACTACAAACTTTACCTTCCCTCAACGCGCAACTCACAGCTCAGACGAGAATCACTATTGCCTAGACGACTTCAAGAAAACCTGTGTAACAACAGTTTTAAACAAACACCCTACTGGATAAGACTCCTTGATCTGTCAAAACAATTTATCAGTTCCTACAAAGCACAAGAAACCAACTTTTGGGCGTTACATTTAAAGGGTCTGGATTAGTTAAGAAAAATATAGTTGTGAGAGCGGTACCCATGATATGCATTTATCCCAAATCCAATTAATCTGAAAACATCCTGGGGGTTTTTGAAATATAACTATGAATTTTATTTTCTTACATGAGGAGAATTAATTATAATTATTTTTCTAGCTTTCAAAGCTCCTAGTACCGGACCTCGAAAAACATTCCAAGGTTTTCTACTCAAATTTTAAAAGAACTTTTTTCTTTTAATGTATTTCAGTTTTGATAGGGACAATTTAGTTAGTAAAACAGTTTCATAGGCGCCATCGTGTTACTTACCCAACCCATTCTAATATGTTTATTTTAAAAGTATTAGAATTCGAAAATATTTTGGTTCAAGGTCAATCTTGGGTGTTGTAGAAAGCTACCAAGGATATTAGTTTCCTGTTTTTTTTTTGTTTTTTTTTTAATAACTCGGTTGTCTTTTTGCCTACAGAAAAAATACAAAAACAGTTTTGTTTGTCATTAAAAAAGAAAACGTTTTGTCTCTTGTGATTTTTTAGTAAAATTCATAGTTTTCGATATATTCAGTATTAAATATTTTAAACGGCCGCCATTTTGAAAATATACAGAATAAATTCTTTTATTTCCAGAGTTTTAAAAAACAAAATAACAATCTGGAAAACTAAGCGTTTTAAACAAAATGGCAGATATCTGGAAAACTAAGCGTTTTTGGATAAATGTTATTAATTGTTTTTTATCCTGACCCACAGTATTATTTATTAAAGTTTGGCACTTTACTTACGGGACACACTGTATAATATGTATTTATTGGAAAATGAAACTATCAATATGCATTTACTCAAGCGCAGTTGTCTTAGAAACTGAGTGGAGGAGGCTAGTGGTATTAAAAAAAAAAAAAAAAAAAAAAAAAAAAAAAAAATTACGAATTTACTTTTATGTATGGAAAACGTTAATAAAAACAATTCTATTGTATCAGTTCTTAGAATTTTTTTAGTTACTTTTTCTTTACTAAGAAGGGATGTGAAAGGATGAAATTTGACAAACCAGCAAACATTTCCTTGTCAATGTATCCTTGAGAAATGAACACAATTGTTAATATCTTTACATTACAAATTTCCTAATATAAACCTTGACTTTTGCTTGGATTTTATTTCAATATAACAGAGACAATGACACAAAGTATTGTTAAAGTTTGATATAACACATGTACCCCCCCCCCGTGACGTCACGGTTTCTTAACATACACGTCTTGTTATTTCCCTTGGCGACAAAACTGCGACATCTTTGCAAATGTGGCGGAAATATTTTGTATATGCCTATAGTTTTATTCTTGTTGCTTTAATGATATTTTCCTTACAAACCTTTCCCCTAAGGAGTTTAGATGCACCTTTAAGTAATGGAATGAATAGACCAGCTCGAGTTGAAATTCGACATTTTTTTTAATCCTTTCAGCCTACAACGTTTACAACAGCTTCAATTTCCTGACGCACCAGTATTCTTTCATTCTCTTAGTTATTCCAGTGCAGAGGCACTGCTTTTCCCTTCGTAAGATCCTTCACCGCGAAAACGTTTCCTTTACCACAATCCTCATCTTCAATTTCCATCTTTCATATTCCTGCCTTGTCCATGTCTTTTTGTAAGTGTTAGACCAATGGGATTTGTCATTTTTCTGTTCTCTTGGTAGACTCGGATTGTTTTGGGTAGTTTGTCCTTGTGCCTTCTTCGAACGTGTCCATAGGAAGGTGAGTATTTTTCTTTATCAAGGTTGTGACTGTGTTGTCAGTTTTTCCATACAGCTCTTGATTTCTTCTCTGCTCCTGGTGTTTTTCTGGTTTTAATATCTTTCTTAGGAATTCCCGCTCTTTTCTTTCTATCTCTTCTAACTTTTTTTCTCAGGGTCGTGACTCTTGTCAGTTTTATCATACAGCTTTTGATTTCTTTTCAATCCTGGTGTATTCTGTGTTCTAATATCTTTCTTAGGAACATCTGCTCTTTTCTTTCTATCTTTTCTAGTCTTTATCCGTAGCAAGGTCGTGAATGTGTTGTCAGTTTTTCATACAGCTCTTGATTTCTTCTCTGCTCCTGGTGTTTTTCTGGTTCTAATATCTTTCTGAGTAACTCTCGGTCTTTTCTTTTTATCTCTTCTAGTCTTTTTATTTATCAAGGTCGTGACTGTGTTATCAGTTTTATCATACAGCTCGTGATTTCTTCTCTGTTCCTGGTATTTGGGGGGGGGGGGGGTTCTGATATCTTTCTAATAACTCCCCGTCTTTTCTTTTTATTACCAAGGTCGAGATTGAGTTGTCAGTTTTTCATAAAGCTCTTGATTTCTTCTCAACGCCTGGTGTTTTTCTGGTTCTAATATCTTTTTTCGGAATTTCCGCTCTTTTCTTTTTATCTCTTCTAACTTCACTATTTGTCATCGTAGAGAGGTGAGGTTGATACTATTACAAGCAGAATTTAAATCTGCAAATTTATAAGTTGAATTTAAAAGAAAAATATTTTCTCTTGTAAATTTTTTTATAAAGTTTTCGTCGTTCATAATTTGTATTGGCGGCTATTTTGAAAATTATAAAAATAAAGTCTTCATATTTGGCATACTTGTAAAACATAACCTATAAAATGGTTAAATATATAACCACCAAATTTGAACTCAATATATTATATGTTTCTGGAGTTATAATGTTTTTTGTAAAACAAAATGGCGGATAAACGGATAATGAATCGGAATTCGACTGTTATTTGACGATTTTAATTAGTATTGATGTGTACAATACAAATATTATCCACGTTTTTCGGGACACACTGTATATGTGATAATGCTGAATTAAATTTGCGTTTACTATTATCACACTTGTAGTGTACTTGCAAAAGAGAGATATGCAATTTATCTCCGTAAATTTATTTACTTTGTCAAAACCCAGGAAGCTAAGTGAATGATAACAGTGGAAAATGCTTATCAGTGTCAACAAGTCTCAAGGTCATACTCGTAAAGTGTTTTGCTTTCGATTCAATGTTGCGATTCTTTGAATTTGATACGTGAACAGTTCCAATGGACTCTACGAACTGTTATATCCGTGCCATCTAGGTACTAACCCAAACCTAACTTTAAAATAACACTTTTATAGGTTATGTATATCGTGTAAATTGGGATTTATTCCTTGTTGTTTTAAAGATACCTCTCGGCCATTATCTCTTTAAGAAAATATCATAAAATAAAGACCCTCGAATGCTCTAATAGCGTCAGAGTCGTAAAGGAACAAGTGTTGGTCAAAACCTGATATGAGAGTGATCTAACCCAAGACTACACGATAAAAAGGTGTAGATCCAGCTAGGTTCTTCGGGATTGCCAAGCTCGTACTCACTCTAGATGATCCCGGAGAGGTCCATTGGAATGCAGCATGACTCCATGCTACAGTGTCAATTTATAGTCGCAAACCTACCTGCTCCTCTACCTGTTAACACCTGCTAGTTAGTAACTACCATAAACTTGCACTTACACCATCTTTAGCTATCATAGCACGTTTGTATTTCTGTCTGTCTGTAATTTCAAAATGTGGATGTATATTCAACAAAAATTTAAGTTTCAAGGGCCTAAAAGAACCCCTATTTTGAATTGAGAGGCCAAAACGTATCTCAGAGCAACCAAAGTTTGTTTTTCAACGCAAAAATAGATCTAACAAGACCCAAATTTTGATATTAAAGGCCAAAACGACTTGAGGACCCCCATTTTGATTTGAAATGACAAAACTTATCTCAGAGGAATCAAAGTTTGTTTTTCAACGCAAAAATAGATCTAACAGGACCAAAATATGGTGTTTAAAGGCTAAAAAGGATCTTACAAGACCCAAATTTTGATATTATAGGCCAAAACGACTTTAAGAAAACCCCCATTTTGATTTTAAATGCCAAAACTTATCTCAGAGCAACCAAAGTTTGTTTTTCAAGACAAAAATAGATCTAACAGGACCCAAATATGGTGTTTTAAGGCTAAAAAGGATCTTGCAAGAGCCAAATTTTGATATTAAAGGCCAAAACAACTTAAGAGGACCCCCATTTTGATTTAAAATGCCAAAACTTATCTCAGAGGAACCAAAGTTTGTTTTTCAAGACAAAAATAGATCTAACAGGACAAAAATATGGGGTTTAAAGGCTAAAAAGGATCTTACAAGACCCAAATTTTGATATTAAAGGCCCAAACGACTTTAAGAAAACCCCCATTTTGATTTTAAATGCCAAAACTTATCTCAGAGGAACCAAAGTTTGTTTTTCAACGCAAAAATAGATCTAACATGACCAAAATATGGTGTTTAAAGGCTAAAAAGGATCTTACAAGACCCAAATTTTGATATTATAGGCCAAAACGACTCTAAGAAAACTCCCATTTTGATTTTAAATGCCAAAACTTATCTCAGAGAAACCAAAGTTTGTTTTTCAACGCAAAAATAGACCTAACATGACCAAAATATGGGGTTTAATGACTAAAAACGATATTACAAGACCCAAATTTTGATATTATAGGCCAAAACGACTTTAAGAAAACCCCCATTTTGATTTTAAATGCCAAAACTTATCTCAGAGGAACCAAAGTTTGTTTTTAAACGCAAAAATAGATCTAACAGGACCTAAATATGAAGTTTAAAGGCTGAAAAGGATCTTATAAGACCCAAATTTTGAAATTAAAGGCCAAAACTACTTAAGGAAGACCCACCGTTTAGTTTACATGTAATTTGGCCTTTAAATTCAAAAAAGAAACCGAAAATCATTTTTATTTCTGTCTGTGTTTGAAATTGTATAATTTATTTAAAAAATGACATTATATCCACATTTTGAAGTTACAGACAGACAGAAATACAAATTAGATTTTTAGGTACAGACGTTAAGCGACCGCACTATCGCAAGGATAAAACAGTTCAACGATTGTTACAACCACTTCAGATCTTACTTTTAATTTTAGACACTTGTATGTAACGGTAAAGTTTGAAGAAAACTGCAATTTGTAATTCGTATAAAACAGAAAATCATTGACGACTGACTGTTTCCAACTGCTTGTAGTTGTGTATTTTTCTGACATAAATATTGTTCCAATGTTCCTGCATTGTTTCATTGTCCATTAATAAAAGAAATATATTTAATAAGAAACACACCCGATATCACAGGACATAAGTTAAAAAATTAACGTCAAGTTTTACGGATAAATCAGTTTTGAGATTTCCTGAATCCAAAAAAAAAGTGATTTTTGGAAATTAATTGTTGTTTGGCGAAAAATCTCTCGCATCTTCGGGCTGGCAAAATCGAGTTGGATCTACACCTTTCTTCACGTGGTATTGGGTTAGATCTCTTTCTTTTATCTGTCGTATCAGGCCTCCCTTGACCAACTCTTGGTCTCTTCCGACTCTGACGCTATTAGAGTATTCTAAGCCTATTTTTATTTATTTTAAGTTGTTTTTTTTTCTTTTATAAAACTATGATGAGTGGTTTTTCAAATTTAAACAAGGAAATAAATCACTCCTTACATAAACCAATCATGATAGTCCATGTGGTTGCTGCACCTATTAACATGCTGAAAATGACGTCATGACTCGAACTTATCTTAATGACAATGGCGCGGGGATTTAAAGCGCTTTGTGATAACATTTTAAAGTCTGGATTAAGGACGTCTTAAAGGAAGCTTAAAGTTATCAATTTGTGAACAATGTAGAGTGTTAATTATATTTTAAATTGTTTATATTGCCTTAGGCCGGGGATATTCGCTGCGTATTTAATACCTTTGTCATTGCAAACTGAGATAACGTATAACAAAGGTTGTGATCGGGTATTGTTTGAGAATGTTGTTCACACAATATAACTAAGTATAGGTTGTTTCGAGCTAATTTGCAGACTGTGTTTCAGTAAAGAATTTATCTTATCAATATTCTTAAAACAATCCTTTATTAATGATTAAGTATATAATTAAAGTATATTCCCAATAGCTTTTTATTTCAAACCAGAAGATTCTAGCTGAATGGAAAAAGAAGAAAATAGTTTTTCTCACTAAATGATTTGTTTAATTAACTAGCTGATGCCCCCGTTTCGCCGGGGGATAGTTGATGTAGTTTTATTAAGATATCAACCTAATGGTGGTGCTATGGAAATAAATACAGCAACAAACCAATTTTGATCTAAATCGATACATAAATAATAAAGATTTACTTGTTTCAGAGGTAAAACACTCTTGTAGTGGAACATTTTCAAAACCATTTCTTAGTACGCATCTACAGACCTACCTCAAATTATGTTAACAAATTCATAGCTATAGGCTTCTTGGATCCAGATATATGCTTTAGGGGTAAAAAACACCCTTGGAGTGGAATATTTCAAAAACCTTTCTTAGTACACGTATGCAGACCTACCTCAAATTATGTTAACAAATTCATAGCTCTAGGCTTCTTGGATCCAGATATATGCTTTAGGGGTAAAAAACACCCTTGGAGTGGAATATTTCAAAAACCTTTCTTAATAGGCGTTTACAGACCTACCTCAAATCATGTTAAAAAATTCATAGCTCTAGACTTCTTGAATCCAGATATATGCTTTAGGGGTAAAAAACACCCTTGGAGTGAAACATTTTAAAACCATTTCTTAGTACGCGTCTACAGACTTATCTCAAACCATGTTAAAAAATTCATAACTCTAGGCTTCTTGGATCCAGAGATATACTTTAGGTGCAAAAAACACCCTTGGAGTGGAACATTTTAAAACCATTTCTTAGTACACGTATGCAGACCTACCTCAAACTATGTTAACAAATTCATAGCTATAGGCTTCTTGGATCCAGAGATATACTTTAGGGGTAAAAAACACCCTTGGAGTGGAACATTTTAAAACCATTTCTTAGTACACGTATGCAGACCTACCTCAAACTATGTTAACAAATTCATAGCTATAGGCTTCTTAGATCCAGAGATATACTTTAGGGGTAAAAAACACCCTTGGAGTGGAACATTTTAAAACCATTTCTTAGTACACGTATGCAGACCTACCTCAAACTATGTTAACAAATTCATAGCTATAGGCTTCTTAGATCCAGAGATATACTTTAGGGGTAAAAAACACCCTTGGAGTGGAACATTTCAAAACCATTTCTTAGTACACGTATGCAGACCTACCTCAAACTATGTTAACAAATTCATAGCTATAGGCTTCTTAGATCCAGAGATATACTTTAGGGGTAAAAAACACCCTTGGAGTGGAACATTTCAAAACCATTTCTTAGTACACGTATGCAGACCTACCTCAAACTATGTTAACAAATTCATAGCTATAGGCTTCTTAGATCCAGAGATATACTTTAGGGGTAAAAAACACCCTTGGAGTGGAACATTTCAAAACCATTTCTTAGTACACGTATGCAGACCTACCTCAAACTATGTTAACAAATTCATAGCTATAGGCTTCTTAGATCCAGAGATATACTTTAGGGGTAAAAAACACCCTTGGAGTGGAACATTTTAAAACCATTTCTTAGTACACGTCTACAGACCTACCTCAAATTATGTTAACAAATTCATAGCTATAGGCTTCTTAGATCCAGAGATATACTTTAGGGGTAAAAAACACCCTTGGAGTGGAACATTTTAAAACCATTTCTTAGTACACGTATGCAGACCTACCTCAAATTATGTTAACAAATTCATAGCTATAGGCTTCTTAGATCCAGAGATATACTTTAGGGGTAAAAAACACCCTTGGAGTGGAACATTTTAAAACCATTTCTTAGTACACGTATGCAGACCTACCTCAAATTATGTTAACAAATTCATAGCTATAGGCTTCTTAGATCCAGAGATATACTTTAGGGGTAAAAAACACCCTTGGAGTGGAACATTTTAAAACCATTTCTTAGTACACGTATGCAGACCTACCTCAAACTATGTTAACAAATTCATAGCTATAGGCTTCTTAGATCCAGAGATATACTTTAGGGGTAAAAAACACCCTTGGAGTGGAACATTTTAAAACCATTTCTTAGTACACGTATGCAGACCTACCTCAAACTATGTTAACAAATTCATAGCTATAGGCTTCTTAGATCCAGAGATATACTTTAGGGGTAAAAAACACCCTTGGAGTGGAACATTTTAAAACCATTTCTTAGTACACGTATGCAGACCTACCTCAAATTATGTTAACAAATTCATAGCTATAGGCTTCTTAGATCCAGAGATATACTTTAGGGGTAAAAAACACCCTTGGAGTGGAACATTTTAAAACCATTTCTTAGTACACGTATGCAGACCTACCTCAAATTATGTTAACAAATTCATAGCTATAGGCTTCTTAGATCCAGAGATATACTTTAGGGGTAAAAAACACCCTTGGAGTGGAACATTTCAAAACCATTTCTTAGTACACGTATGCAGACCTACCTCAAACTATGTTAACAAATTCATAGCTATAGGCTTCTTAGATCCAGAGATATACTTTAGGGGTAAAAAACACCCTTGGAGTGGAACATTTCAAAACCATTTCTTAGTACACGTATGCAGACCTACCTCAAACTATGTTAACAAATTCATAGCTATAGGCTTCTTAGATCCAGAGATATACTTTAGGGGTAAAAAACACCCTTGGAGTGGAACATTTTAAAACCATTTCTTAGTACACGTATGCAGACCTACCTCAAATTATGTTAACAAATTCATAGCTATAGGCTTCTTAGATCCAGAGATATACTTTAGGGGTAAAAAACACCCTTGGAGTGGAACATTTTAAAACCATTTCTTAGTACACGTATGCAGACCTACCTCAAATTATGTTAACAAATTCATAGCTATAGGCTTCTTAGATCCAGAGATATACTTTAGGGGTAAAAAACACCCTTGGAGTGGAACATTTTAAAACCATTTCTTAGTACACGTATGCAGACCTACCTCAAATTATGTTAACAAATTCATAGCTATAGGCTTCTTAGATCCAGAGATATACTTTAGGGGTAAAAAACACCCTTGGAGTGGAACATTTCAAAACCATTTCTTAGTACACGTATGCAGACCTACCTCAAACTATGTTAACAAATTCATAGCTATAGGCTTCTTAGATCCAGAGATATACTTTAGGGGTAAAAAACACCCTTGGAGTGGAACATTTCAAAACCATTTCTTAGTACACGTATGCAGACCTACCTCAAACTATGTTAACAAATTCATAGCTATAGGCTTCTTGGATCCAGAGATATGCTTTAGGAGTAAAAAACACCCTTGGAGTGGAACATTTTCAAAACCATTTCTTAGTACACGTATGCAGACCTACCTCAAATTATGTTAACAAATTCATAGCTATAGGCTTCTTGGATTCAGAGATATACTTTATAAGTTAAAAAACACCCTTGGAGTGGGAACATTTCAAAACCATTTCTTAGTACACGTCTACAGACCTACCTCAAACTATGTTAACAAATTCATAGCTATAGGCTTCTTGGATCCAGAGATATGCTTTAGGAGTAAAAAACACCCTTGGAGTGGAACATTTTCAAAACCATTTCTTAGTACACGTATGCAGACCTACCTCAAATTATGTTAACAAATTCATAGCTATAGGCTTCTTGGATTCAGAGATATACTTTATAAGTTAAAAAACACCCTTGGAGTGGGAACATTTCAAAACCATTTCTTAGTACACGTATGCAGACCTACCTCAAACTATGTTAACAAATTCATAGCTATAGGCTTCTTGGATCCAGATATATGCTTTAGGAGTAAAAAACACCCTTGGAGTGGAACATTTTCAAAACCATTTCTTAGTACACGTATGCAGACCTACCTCAAATTATGTTAACAAATTCATAGCTATAGGCTTCTTGGATCCAGCGATATGCTTTATGAGTTAAAAAACACCCTTGGAGTGGAACATTACAAAACCATTTCTTAGTACACGTATGCAGACCTACCTCAAATTATGTTAACAAATTTATAGCTATAGGCTTCTTAGATCCAGAGATATACTTTAGGGGTAAAAAACACCCTTGGAGTGGAACATTTTCAAAACCATTTCTTAGTACGCGTATGCAGACCTACCTCAAACTATGTTAACAAATTTATAGCTATAGGCTTCTTAGATCCAGAGATATACTTTATGAGTTAAAAAACACCCTTGGAGTGGAACATTTCAAAACCATTTCTTAGTACGCGTATGCAGACCTACCTCAAACTATGTTAACAAATTTATAGCTATAGGCTTCTTAGATCCAGAGATATACTTTATGAGTTAAAAAACACCCTTGGAGTGGAACATTACAAAACCATTTCTTAGTACGCGTATGCAGACCTACCTCAAACTATGTTAACAAATTTATAGCTATAGGCTTCTTAGATCCAGAGATATACTTTATGAGTTAAAAAACACCCTTGGAGTGGAACATTTCAAAACCATTTCTTAGTACGCGTATGCAGACCTACCTCAAACTATGTTAACAAATTTATAGCTATAGGCTTCTTAGATCCAGAGATATACTTTATGAGTTAAAAAACACCCTTGGAGTGGAACATTACAAAACCATTTCTTAGTACGCGTATGCAGACCTACCTCAAACTATGTTAACAAATTTATAGCTATAGGCTTCTTAGATCCAGAGATATACTTTATGAGTTAAAAAACACCCTTGGAGTGGAACATTTCAAAACCATTTCTTAGTACGCGTATGCAGACCTACCTCAAACTATGTTAACAAATTTATAGCTATAGGCTTCTTAGATCCAGAGATATACTTTATGAGTTAAAAAACACCCTTGGAGTGGAACATTTCAAAACCATTTCTTAGTACGCGTATGCAGACCTACCTCAAACTATGTTAACAAATTTATAGCTATAGGCTTCTTAGATCCAGAGATATACTTTATGAGTTAAAAAACACCCTTGGAGTGGAACATTTCAAAACCATTTCTTAGTACGCGTATGCAGACCTACCTCAAACTATGTTAACAAATTTATAGCTATAGGCTTCTTAGATCCAGAGATATACTTTATGAGTTAAAAAACACCCTTGGAGTGGAACATTACAAAACCATTTCTTAGTACGCGTATGCAGACCTACCTCAAACTATGTTAACAAATTTATAGCTATAGGCTTCTTAGATCCAGAGATATACTTTATGAGTTAAAAAACACCCTTGGAGTGGAACATTTCAAAACCATTTCTTAGTACGCGTATGCAGACCTACCTCAAACTATGTTAACAAATTTATAGCTATAGGCTTCTTAGATCCAGAGATATACTTTATGAGTTAAAAAACACCCTTGGAGTGGAACATTACAAAACCATTTCTTAGTACGCGTATGCAGACCTACCTCAAACTATGTTAACAAATTTATAGCTATAGGCTTCTTAGATCCAGAGATATACTTTATGAGTTAAAAAACACCCTTGGAGTGGAACATTACAAAACCATTTCTTAGTACGCGTATGCAGACCTACCTCAAACTATGTTAACAAATTTATAGCTATAGGCTTCTTAGATCCAGAGATATACTTTATGAGTTAAAAAACACCCTTGGAGTGGAACATTTCAAAACCATTTCTTAGTACGCGTATGCAGACCTACCTCAAACTATGTTAACAAATTTATAGCTATAGGCTTCTTAGATCCAGAGATATACTTTATGAGTTAAAAAACACCCTTGGAGTGGAACATTACAAAACCATTTCTTAGTACGCGTATGCAGACCTACCTCAAACTATGTTAACAAATTTATAGCTATAGGCTTCTTAGATCCAGAGATATACTTTATGAGTTAAAAAACACCCTTGGAGTGGAACATTTCAAAACCATTTCTTAGTACGCGTATGCAGACCTACCTCAAACTATGTTAACAAATTTATAGCTATAGGCTTCTTAGATCCAGAGATATACTTTATGAGTTAAAAAACACCCTTGGAGTGGAACATTACAAAACCATTTCTTAGTACGCGTATGCAGACCTACCTCAAACTATGTTAACAAATTTATAGCTATAGGCTTCTTAGATCCAGAGATATACTTTATGAGTTAAAAAACACCCTTGGAGTGGAACATTTCAAAACCATTTCTTAGTACGCGTATGCAGACCTACCTCAAACTATGTTAACAAATTCATAGCTATAGGCTTCTTAGATCCAGAGATATACTTTATGAGTTAAAAAACACCCTTGGAGTGGAACATTACAAAACCATTTCTTAGTACGCGTATGCAGACCTACCTCAAACTATGTTAACAAATTTATAGCTATAGGCTTCTTAGATCCAGAGATATACTTTATGAGTTAAAAAACACCCTTGGAGTGGAACATTTCAAAACCATTTCTTAGTACGCGTATGCAGACCTACCTCAAACTATGTTAACAAATTCATAGCTATAGGCTTCTTAGATCCAGAGATATACTTTATGAGTTAAAAAACACCCTTGGAGTGGAACATTTCAAAACCATTTCTTAGTACACGTATGCAGACCTACCTCAAATTATGTTAACAAATTCATAGCTATAGGCTTCTTGGATTCAGAGATATACTTTATAAGTTAAAAAACACCCTTGGAGTGGGAACATTTCAAAACCATTTCTTAGTACACGTATGCAGACCTACCTCAAACTATGTTAACAAATTCATAGCTATAGGCTTCTTGGATCCAGATATATGCTTTAGGAGTAAAAAACACCCTTGGAGTGGAACATTTTCAAAACCATTTCTTAGTACACGTATGCAGACCTACCTCAAATTATGTTAACAAATTCATAGCTATAGGCTTCTTGGATCCAGCGATATGCTTTATGAGTTAAAAAACACCCTTGGAGTGGAACATTACAAAACCATTTCTTAGTACACGTATGCAGACCTACCTCAAATTATGTTAACAAATTTATAGCTATAGGCTTCTTAGATCCAGAGATATACTTTAGGGGTAAAAAACACCCTTGGAGTGGAACATTTTCAAAACCATTTCTTAGTACGCGTATGCAGACCTACCTCAAACTATGTTAACAAATTTATAGCTATAGGCTTCTTAGATCCAGAGATATACTTTATGAGTTAAAAAACACCCTTGGAGTGGAACATTTCAAAACCATTTCTTAGTACGCGTATGCAGACCTACCTCAAACTATGTTAACAAATTTATAGCTATAGGCTTCTTAGATCCAGAGATATACTTTATGAGTTAAAAAACACCCTTGGAGTGGAACATTACAAAACCATTTCTTAGTACGCGTATGCAGACCTACCTCAAACTATGTTAACAAATTTATAGCTATAGGCTTCTTAGATCCAGAGATATACTTTATGAGTTAAAAAACACCCTTGGAGTGGAACATTTCAAAACCATTTCTTAGTACGCGTATGCAGACCTACCTCAAACTATGTTAACAAATTTATAGCTATAGGCTTCTTAGATCCAGAGATATACTTTATGAGTTAAAAAACACCCTTGGAGTGGAACATTACAAAACCATTTCTTAGTACGCGTATGCAGACCTACCTCAAACTATGTTAACAAATTTATAGCTATAGGCTTCTTAGATCCAGAGATATACTTTATGAGTTAAAAAACACCCTTGGAGTGGAACATTTCAAAACCATTTCTTAGTACGCGTATGCAGACCTACCTCAAACTATGTTAACAAATTTATAGCTATAGGCTTCTTAGATCCAGAGATATACTTTATGAGTTAAAAAACACCCTTGGAGTGGAACATTTCAAAACCATTTCTTAGTACGCGTATGCAGACCTACCTCAAACTATGTTAACAAATTTATAGCTATAGGCTTCTTAGATCCAGAGATATACTTTATGAGTTAAAAAACACCCTTGGAGTGGAACATTACAAAACCATTTCTTAGTACGCGTATGCAGACCTACCTCAAACTATGTTAACAAATTTATAGCTATAGGCTTCTTAGATCCAGAGATATACTTTATGAGTTAAAAAACACCCTTGGAGTGGAACATTACAAAACCATTTCTTAGTACGCGTATGCAGACCTACCTCAAACTATGTTAACAAATTTATAGCTATAGGCTTCTTAGATCCAGAGATATACTTTATGAGTTAAAAAACACCCTTGGAGTGGAACATTACAAAACCATTTCTTAGTACGCGTATGCAGACCTACCTCAAACTATGTTAACAAATTTATAGCTATAGGCTTCTTAGATCCAGAGATATACTTTATGAGTTAAAAAACACCCTTGGAGTGGAACATTACAAAACCATTTCTTAGTACGCGTATGCAGACCTACCTCAAACTATGTTAACAAATTTATAGCTATAGGCTTCTTAGATCCAGAGATATACTTTATGAGTTAAAAAACACCCTTGGAGTGGAACATTACAAAACCATTTCTTAGTACGCGTATGCAGACCTACCTCAAACTATGTTAACAAATTTATAGCTATAGGCTTCTTAGATCCAGAGATATACTTTATGAGTTAAAAAACACCCTTGGAGTGGAACATTTCAAAACCATTTCTTAGTACGCGTATGCAGACCTACCTCAAACTATGTTAACAAATTTATAGCTATAGGCTTCTTAGATCCAGAGATATACTTTATGAGTTAAAAAACACCCTTGGAGTGGAACATTACAAAACCATTTCTTAGTACGCGTATGCAGACCTACCTCAAACTATGTTAACAAATTTATAGCTATAGGCTTCTTAGATCCAGAGATATACTTTATGAGTTAAAAAACACCCTTGGAGTGGAACATTTCAAAACCATTTCTTAGTACGCGTATGCAGACCTACCTCAAACTATGTTAACAAATTTATAGCTATAGGCTTCTTAGATCCAGAGATATACTTTATGAGTTAAAAAACACCCTTGGAGTGGAACATTACAAAACCATTTCTTAGTACGCGTATGCAGACCTACCTCAAACTATGTTAACAAATTTATAGCTATAGGCTTCTTAGATCCAGAGATATACTTTATGAGTTAAAAAACACCCTTGGAGTGGAACATTTCAAAACCATTTCTTAGTACGCGTATGCAGACCTACCTCAAACTATGTTAACAAATTTATAGCTATAGGCTTCTTAGATCCAGAGATATACTTTATGAGTTAAAAAACACCCTTGGAGTGGAACATTACAAAACCATTTCTTAGTACACGTATGCAGACCTACCTCAAACTATGTTAACAAATTCATAGCTATAGGCTTCTTAGATCCAGAGATATACTTTATGAGTTAAAAAACACCCTTGGAGTGGAACATTTCAAAACCATTTCTTAGTACGCGTCTACAGACCTATCCCAAACCATGTTAAAAAATTTATAGCTCTAGGCTTCTTGTATCGAGAGATTTCGTGACCAGTCACTGGGTTTTGACGTATAGATAGATGAGACACTTTGATAATTGTTGGGTCTTCAAGTGATAACATAATGCTGGGGGATATATACACCTTGTGTTTAACATTGTTTGTACTGAATTTTATAAAATGTTAATTTTATATTGTTGTCTAACTCAAATATAAAAAAAATGAAAATAAATCTCTAGATAAGTCTAAAATGTGCACAAATATTAAATTTCATGGAATTAGTCCTCTCATATCTTGCATGGATAAGCCTATCCGACGGGGGCGACCAAGCTACGCTCTTATAATTCATTTGTACCCTCGGGTCTCATAATAGATATTCCATAAAATAACCAAACGTCAATTGTTTTTATCAATCACAATACTTTCTCTATACACCTTATTAATGAGAAAATAAAACCATGTCTCTAATAAAAATAGAAGGATGATGTCGCTTATTAACTGTTACTTAATGTTATCATATTGTCTCGTATCATTACACCTCCTAATACAACCCTGTTAAACTTTATCTTATCACAAAGTAGTACTTTGGTAGATCTTTAATAAACGCGAAAAATTGTAACACCCTATTCAGGACGAATTTTCTCAAAATCGGTTTCATTGAAATTTGGGTGAAAATTAAAAATGGCGTTTTCGATATATGATTAATAGATTGTATCGTTTGCTTCCAATAAAGGCAGCACACGAGGGTGAACTATTTCAGATAGCTGAAAACAATGGATATGAAAAGTGAAAAATAAAACAAAACTTAATGAATAATCACCGAAAAACAAGAAAACATCCGGGCTGTATTACTCAAGGGGTACCCTCTAAACTTCAGACTCTTATGTGGAAAGTTCTTCTTAAGACTGCATCTGTAACCATGATAATCTTCAAACGCCGCCCCTTTGTCTGATCTCAACTTGTTTCCACTCCTTTATCTAGATCCTTCTTTATTTTTTCTTGCTTCTTAACCTAACCTAACCTAACCTAACCTAACCTAACCTAACCTAACCTAACCTAACCTAACCTAACCTAACCTAACCTAACCTAACCTAACCTAACCTAACCTAACCTAACCTAACCTAACCTAACCTAACCTAACCTAACCTAACCTAACCTAACCTAACCTAGCCTAGCCTAGCCTAACCTAACCTAACCTAACCTAACCTAACCTAACCTAACCTAACCTAACCTAACCTAACCTAACCTAACCTAACCTAACCTAACCTAACCTAACCTAACCTAACCTAACCTAACCTAACCTAACCTAACCTAACCTAACCTAACCTAACCTAACCTAGCCTAGCCTAACCTAACCTAACCTAACCTAACCTAACCTAACCTAACCTAACCTAACCTAACCTAACCTAACCTAACCTAACCTAACCTAACCTAACCTAACCTAACCTAACCTATTCTAACCTAATACTTTTGATTACGATTTTATTTGATTTTGAGATGCAAGTAGGAAGCTTGTACAATGTCACCATCGAAGGAAGCCTCATTCTGCCCAATCCCTGCACATAACCAGACAACCATTAATAATTTCTCTCAATAATTCATATCTCCTCATCGTATGCACTTTAAATACAAACAATACATAAATTATATCCCAAATTAAATATTGTACATATAACTACAAAGTGCTGTGGGATGCCTAAATACCTTTGGTTAATTGGGAACACATTTAATATTCATGGGAGGCTTTGGTTGAAGTATTATTAGACCTAACTGTCGGTATTCAGTAAGCTGTGGTTTATGAATATTTTAGGTTATATTATAGACTAACTTAATCAGGTGCATTATAGTCTACTATCAGTTGACGCATGCGCAAACAGTGGCAAAAAGAATTTTATATGATCAGTAAAGGGGAGATTTATACGATTTTATTTTATCGTAAAACTAGGATAGTTACAGTTTTGAGTGGAGGGGGAGGGGGTCGGTATTTAAGTTTTAGTGGAATATCCCTTTTGTGGGCTCCTGATTTGAAAAAAATAATTTGGAAATGTCTATCAGTAGATTGTTCTGTGTCATTCAATTGGAATTAGTTCTATCACATTTATTGTGGGCTTATTTAGACTTTTTTTTTTACTTTCCAACATATATGTAGTATAGGGAAAACTCTTTGATGGGTCAAATAAAAGGATCGTGTGCTAAAACCACATGACTTAGGGTCTGTAAGCATGTAGGGTCAGTAATATTTTATAAAGTCGAAATATTTTAAGCGACAGTTTAAATTGTAGAGACAAGGGCGTGGAATTAACCTTAATAAAAAGAAATCAATGAAAATGCAATACTTTTTTTAATAACTGTTGAATTGTTTATCTCACATCTCACAAAAACTGCTTTTTCGCACTTTGAAAATTTATTCAAAATGTGAAATTTTCAAAAAATTGTATATTACATTTAGTGAGTTACATTTTGTATTTACAGTTGGTTTGTTGTGATTATTTAAATTAAGTGTTCTAACTGTTATACTAATTGTAAAAACACAACACATTTTTTTTTATGTCAAATTTTTAAGTAAAGTTTTAAAATAAAGTTAAAAATGAATTTTATTGGTGCCATTTGTTTTGTCTTAAAAAGAAATTTAATTTGATGTCACACGACGTGATTCTTTTTGTATTTTACCTGCCCCCCCCAAAGTACCACACTTTTGGGGGACAGGTAAAATTCAGTTCAACGTCGAATGCTTCTCTCAATTAGTTTTAAAAAAAGTTTTCTGATTTTACATATTTAACGATTTTAAAATCGAAATAAAACATTTTGACCCACGAATTTGATTATGGTTAGGTTAGGTTAGGTTAGGTTAGGTTAGGTTAGATTAGATTAGGTTAGGTTAGGTTAGATTAGGTTAGGTTTGGTTGGGTTAGGTTAGGTTAGGTTAGGTAGCCTATATAAAAAATATATATAGGAAAAAATTTTCGTGAGTGAGATTAATTTTAGCTTTTTATACCCTTAAATTTGTCATATTATGCGGATTTCTATTTGAAAATTTTGAACACCCCCAATAATTCACCCCTTAAGTGGGAAGCGCAAAATTCCAAACTATCTTCAAGAAACTACAGGTGACCTACTGAACAGTTCCAAAAAGTGTGTCTATTTAAAGTTCATACAAAAATTCAGTTAGTGGGGCGGGAATTTTCTAACACACTGTACACGACAAAATATAAATCGACAGCAATAGACCTATAAATCTTTTTTTCTTTCACGAATAACTTCCACGTGTGTTTTAACGATGCCACGGGTTCCTACGAAAAACTTATTTATTATTATTATTTTTTTGCATTTAACCTTAAAGATTAAAAACCAATTAATATGGCAGTAAATTGCCGATAAACTCTAACAATAAACAACCTTTGTATGTAAAAACTAACACTCCATTCGAGAATAATCGGTCAATAAAAAGTGCAGAACAATTCCACAAACATGCTAGGCACGTACACAATTGAAATGATTGCTAGATTCTTAGCGTCTAAATAACAAAGGAAAACATTTTTAACATAGATGGTTGTAAACATTATTTTTAGTTGTAAAACTTGAATAGTTTTTGAGCCTGTGACGCAACTTTCCCAATAGGCTCTTGTAGTTTAAGAAAATGAAATGTATACTATATATTGATAGGATTATTAAAAAAATTATGTTTGACTATATTATTTTTAAATCATTAAATCTAAGCCTTAGAACGATTGCACCAGATAGTAAATAATGGACTTACTTTGTAAGACTTTGTATAACTGTGGAGATAACTGCAGTTTGTGTTTTGCGAAAAACTTTTCTATATAACGGTCAAGCTAATTATCGGTTTCAATATGTACAGGGTGTGAACAAATATAACTGTATATCCAGAGCGTCTACGTGTGTAAAACCCGCCTGTTTGTAAGCGCATAACTCAAGAATCAATCATACAATTTGCATGGAGTTTATTTTTCTATGGAAGTATTATATCTGGTCAGATTTTAGTATTTTTTTTATTCAAATTGAGTCAGTAGTTTCGAATTTGTCTGCGTTGGTTGAAAAATCAGAACATTCGAGATGTTTTACGTTTTTTTAACATTTTAAGAGGCAAATTATATTTTTTGTTATAAATGGGTATACCTCATTTGCTACAATTGTTTCGCCAATCAATGCAGCATCATCAGGTGAAAATAACAGAAACAAAACATACAATGTCCTACGAAGAGGTACACACTTTAGATTTTCTATTAACACCTGATTCTTCAACCGATTCTTTTGAAACTTTACATACTTTCTTAGCAAGTTACCAAAAATTTTGTGCGAAAATTTCAACACACTGGTGTTTATAGAAACGAAATGGCGGCAACATAATAAATAGCTGTTGATCATAATAATTATGCAGACCTAACCTGTTTCTCATGATTAAAAACCTAACCTCACATGTTTCTCATGATTAAGAACCTAACCTATTCTAACTTAACATGTTTCTCATAATTAAGAACCTAACCTATTCTATATTAAATGTTGAGCTTGACTTATGAGAAAAATTATACAGTATACAAACACACAGAACACAATTCTCACAAAAAATACGCCTAAGTATCAGACGCGTTTCAACGACAAGGTCGTCCTCTTCAGTGATACACGAGCTACACCAATCAAACTATAACATAACTAAATGTTATAGTTTGATTTGTTATACTGTCTAACCTATTCTAAACTAACCAAACCTGTTTCTCATGATTAAGAACCTAACCTACTATAACATCTTTCTCGTTATTAAGAACCTAACCTAACCTGTTTCTCATGATTAGGAACCTAACCTAACCTAATCAGTTTCTCATGACTAAGAACCTAATCTAAGCTGTTTCTCATGATTAAGAATCTAACCCAACCTAACCTAACCTAGTTCTCATGATTAAGAACCTAACCAAACCTAACCTGTTTCTCATGATTAAGATCCTAACCTACCATAACATCTTTCTCGTTATTAAGAACCTAACCTAACCTGTTTCTCATGATTAGGAACCTAACCTAACCTAATCAGTTTCTCATGACTAAGAACCTAACCTAATTTGTTTCTCATGATTAGAACCTAACGTAACCTAACCTGTTTCTCATGATTAAGAATCTAACCCAACCTAACCTAACCCAGTTCTCATGATTAAGAACCTAACCAAACATAACCTGTTTCTCATGATTAAGATCCTAACCTAACCCAAACCCAGTATCAAGAACATCATTTTCAAATGAAATGGATATAATTTTTAAAAAAAATAAAATCGCGGATGTGAAATTCATAAAAAGGTCCGAGCACTGCACTTACCGCTGACATTTTTAAAAACAACGTTTTAGGACAGATCTCAAAAGGGACAAAATTCCAAATAGATTTTTTGACCCGTCAAGTAACTAACTGTTAGTATAATGTGAGAAAGTAAGAGGCAAATAAAACAATAATAGTTAAAACAACTTTTTCCGAATTCTGTTTATATAATTATCATATTAAACCCGGAAAAATATCCAACTCTTTAGAGCGGAAAATCGGTTAAAAACGGCTGTCATATTGAAACTGTTACACTTATATCCCTGGTGAACGACCCAGATTGGAATATTATAAAGACAAATTACATAACTATCTACTCTGATACAAGATGTGACGCTTCTTTGTTAACATTTACAAAATTAACCTAAGTATTGTTTTGTAACACGAGACATCCTTGTAAATTTAAATTTTTAACTCAATAAAAGTTGATGGACGCCATCGTGGTACTTACCCAGCCCAATACAATGTAATACAAGCAGATCCTCTAAATGTAATGCTCAAAAGTTGGTTTCTTGTGTCTTGTAGGAAATGTTAAATTGTATTGGTAGATCAAGGAGTCTTATCCAGTAGTGTGTTTTTTTAACGGGCTGGGTAAATACCACGATGGTACCTATCAAATTGTTTCATGTAGTCTTGAGTTAGATCGATCTTTCTTATGAAGTCTCCTTTGACCAACTGTTGTTCTTTTCGATACTGACATTATAATAGTTTAAAGGGTTTTTTGTTTTTCACTTTATACGAAAAAAATTAATCGATAGTGAAAATTGTGGAAACTCCGGGGCAGCTTATATTTTTACAATTTTTTTTAATAAGAGAACCATCTTCCTTTGCAATGACTCATTGAAAATTACATTCTGTGAAGTCATCTTGTGGTTTGTGATGTAGAACCACTGTTGCCAACTTATTAAAACTAATTTCCCTATATTGATATTAAGTAATACATGTTAGGTAAAAGGTTCTTACTGGAGTTGATACCCACAGGGACTTGTCAAGACGTCTAGAGGTCGTTTATCTGTGTATGCCCTTGTGTCGTCTAAACAGTCTTGTAAGGAGAACAGCTGAATAAACTGACGCAAATATTTTAAGTATTTCACTTTCAGATAAATCGAAAAATATAAGATTTTTTTTTTGACAAATTAGCGGGGTAGTGGTTATTACGATTTTTATAAAATCACGATTTTGATCAAATTTTGCTCAAGTGAAGTCTCTAGGGACGGGAACAAAATGTATTGGTCGTACCAAAAATGTCGGTAAGTGCGTTATCGATAAACCCTAACCTAAACAAAAAAAAATCTTAAATGAGGATGTTAAAACATAGAGAGGAAGTGTCACTAAATCGCCTCAACCGATTTTGGTTAATAAAATATGAAGATTAATGATTCCAACTAGTTAAACAAAGCACGGATATACAGGGTGATTCCAAACTACGACAATCTCTCTGATAATGATTCTATAGGTAAAAATAAGTTTAAAAGTTCAATTAAACATAACTTTGGAAACTTCGTCGGCCATTTTGTGTTTTTTTTTTTTTAAAGATATTTGGAAGTAGATTGGATATTACAAGCAGATTTGATGTACGCATTAATTATGTAACTTTTTACCAATAGGCCTTATACTAGAAAAACAAGATTTTATTTTCTACATTTTCAAAATGGTGGATTTTAAAATATTTAATATCTCGAAAAACAGCAGTTTCCCCTTTTTATCGGAAAACCAAAGCCTTTTTTTCTGCCGCTAAAAAAACGGCATTATCGACAAAAACATAAAATTTAATTTCTGGTAATTGTTAAAAACACCCAAGAATAGACTAAAAACAGAAGATTTTTTGAATTCCGATAATTTTTATCTCTAAATCTTTGTATTTATTTTAAGGCTAAACATCCCTGAAAAAGTTGTGTTTCTGGCCCGGTAGATAGCAGCACCTCCGCGGCAAAATTGTATTACTGATAAATTGCGTAATTATTGTCCGATTTTTGTTTTGTAAGTTATTTTGTAAATAATATCAATAAAATATTTACGCTACGGAGGTGAAACTTTTTTTAGATTTTTTTTATAAAAAAGTTGTTGAGCAAAAATATTATTATTATTATCATTATTTTTAATCGCAGGTAGTCATTTTTTAAATAATAATTTTAAATGAATTTTGCCGTTTTCAGATATGAAATCGGTCAAATGGTCCTATCGGAATCGTGTTTTAAAGATACTATCATTATTTCTCTCACGCCCCCCCCCCCCGCGTGGCGCACCGCCATACTGCCCAGCCGCTCTGACGCGCGGCCCCTCCTGTAGTGATGTGGTGCTAATTAGCAAAGCAGCTAACGAACGTTAGCAGTTGCAGAGCACTCCTAACAACTAGAAATAGCTGCTTTACAATAGCTCTAACAATTAAATAACTCTATTTCAAAAGTTCCTGTTTGCATCGTATTGGATAAAAAAAATATCTAACAAAAATTAAGTTTATTTAATCAAACGCGTTTCAACGACAAAGTCGCCATCCTCAGTGATACATGCATCGTATTGGTTTATCAATTAACTCAATTTATTGTGTTTTTCGAGTTCATTTTTGTGGGTTTTACAATAATTTTCTCAAAAACTACAAGAGAGCTATTGTTTACAATTTTTCAGTTCACAGGACTACCAAATTTACGTCTTAATTTATCCCCCGTGAAATTCAACATGGCAGCGGTGGATCAGAAATCCGGACGAAATGTTTTGAGCTGTAACTCGCTATCGAAGGGTTTTTGGACCTTCGTTCATATGATCTTTTTATCTTATTTTTAGCTATAGAATCATTTCCCGGAATTCCGCATCACCCTGTATAAATTTTGAGGAATAATAGAAAAAAATATACCCTCACCGCCGTCATAAAAAAATTTGATTTGAATCAAATCCGTTTTATGGTGAAAATGCGTTTAAAGCAAAAGCATATTTTGGGCCTATAACAATTGTCTACGAATACAGCGTTTATTGACAACTACCCATCCTTCTTCCAACTGGGAAAGAAGAGTTTTACTATTTTGATTGTGGATAAGTGTGTGAGAAAGTTTGTGCAACGAAATACTAAAATAATATAAATATTTCGACGCCATTTAACCATATTGTTATTACATGGTTTAATTTACCAATATACGAAGAATAGGTTAGGTTAGGTTTACTACTAAAATATACATTTGATTGTAGTTGTCAGTCAGACAAGTGATTCTGTCTTAGTTTTATCAATTGCTCCGCTGATGTTAAAGTGACGACTTAAACCGTTTGGCTACCAGCACATGACAAAATAGCCTTTTTTTAATCGAAATTATTTTGGTAATCGACGAAAATTCAGACCTATGTTTTTTAACTGGTATTCAATTTAAATGGCGTTGGGCAACCGAAAAACTGATTTTCACATTGAGGCCGTCCGAAGTTGTCGCTTGTACGGATTATAAAATTTGGTTTGGTTAGGTTAGGTTTGGTTAGATTAGGTTATGTTATGTTAGGTTAGAAAAATCGAATTGAAAATGTCAAAATGGCCGCCATTTTTTAACTGTTTCTGTTCATATCTCGTGTGTCAATCAACTTATAACATACTAAAAATGTGCAGATTACAATTCTGCATGCAGTGGTACCAACCTCTCTACGATGACAAATAGCGAAGTTATCGTCTTCTAACCTTGACCTTCCTAGAAAATGTATGATGACGAAATCCAAGGCCGAGTTACCGACACGAGCGAAGCGAGTGGAAACGTTTTAATATATACACTTACATGTGTACCAACATTTCAAACAAACGTCTCGAGGAATCCACAAATACAATTTAACATTTCCTTCAAGACTCAGCAAACCAACTTTTGGTCAAGACAAATGGATCCGCTTGTACGACCAGGCTGGGTAAGTACCATGATGGCACACATATACTTCTTTTTACGTTACGTATATTTTAAAGGACGAATTGAAGATACCACTGGAACAATTAAGTTTGAACTCCCGGTTTCGCATGCTTTAAAGCACGTCCTAGTTTTAGTGTCGGCTCATATTTCATTAGTGGAGATTAATTGAAGATAACGTGTAGCAGTGGCTTCGACGCAATGCCATCTATATCATAACTATATGCTTTGGTATTTGTATGCTTTATATTCCAGACAACGATGATATCACTATCTCATGGTACAATAATTGATTTAGAGAGGAATAGGGGCGGTTTTTGTTAACTTTAAATGGAGACAAGATAATTCTGCTGGATTATAACCAATACATTGGTACTATAACGTTTAATTACCCAATATACAGGGTTATAGGTTAGGTTAAGTTATGTTATAACGTAATATATTGTTATTATAACGTTTAATTTGCCAATATAAGGGGTGTAGGTTAGGTTAGGTTAGTTTAGGTTATAACCTAATATATTGTTATTATAACGATTACTTACCTACAAATGAAGTAGAAGGTAAATTTGGTAATTTGGAAACCGAAAAAGAGATCATGACATGCCGTCCGTCCGTCGTCGTTGTCGTCTGTACGTAAGCACGATAGCGGCCATAAAAATTAAGATAGAAACATGAAATTTGGTTTAGAGGACTGTAGTGTGCTTGTATAGAACTCTATTGAAATTCAAAAAAAGTAATTAAAAAAGTAAAAATTGCTTTCTTTTAAAACACTTATTTCACGCGCGTGTCTGTAAGTCGCAACCAGTCTACACAGACAAGACGATAAATCTGTATACTGTACTTCAAACTTTGTATTTATATTCTAAGTTATTCTAATTATGAATATATATATATATTTATTTGCCATAAATATCAACATGTTGGCGCTAGGCCAAATTTAATGTGTCAACCGTATGCCCCCCCCCCCTCTAACTTGAGCACGGCGTGACCTACAAACGTAGAAATATATTATTTGGATTTGAAATTAAATTGCAGTGTGAAATCATATATTATAGTTTTTTGTACGACGAATACAACTTAATTTAACCACACAATGAGAAATGCGTAGCGTATAAGTTTTAACAGCAGTTTTTGTGAGATGTGAGACAATAGCCATTGATATCTCTTTATACGGTTCCTATAATTTCCCACCCATGAAAGTGTCTGTAAGTCGCAATCAGTCTTACACAGACAAGACGATAAATCCTGTATATTTCAAACTTTGCTTTTATATTCTTTGTATTGTCCCAGATATAGGAAAAATATAGCGGTAAAAAAAATATTACCTTGGAGTAGTTAAGGACAAAAACTATCGAATTGAGTTTTATAGTCAAAAACCCTCTCGGTCATCATCACCTTGTAAAATAAAGACCTTCGTATACTCAAATAGTATCAAGCATCGGGAAAGAACAACAGTTGGTCAAGATAGGATAGGAATGATGAGAGGTGTGTCGGGATTGGCAACCCGAGGTTAATACTTTTGAATCACTCTATAGATGATTACGTATATACGTTAGATATTGGGAAACACATCTGTTGTAAATCAACACTTGTTAAGACTTCATCAATTTCAAACTGACTGAATGCAATTTATTACGTGTAATATTCCATAAATAATTACTGCACAAATATTAAGCGCTCTATTTCCATGTGCATATGCACAGAACATGAAACTCATTTGTCTGATGTCAAAAGAGAGGCTGGAAACAATTAATGAATTTATTTGAGTGTAGCTGAACAGAACTATTACTCACCCTGTATACGGATTTCGTAATCGCTAAAAATTTCAACCTGTTTTTTTTTTATAACATTCACGTTTTAAAGCGTTTGAAAACCTAAAAATATTTTTCGACATGCCGTCCGTCCGTTTTGTTTTGTTGGTAATTTTGATTGTGGAAAAAAAAAAAAAAAAAAAAAAAAAAAAAAAAAAAAAAAAAAAAAAAAAAAAAAAAGTAAGCCTATTCCTATGCTTAAACCATATGTTTGATTGCTGTCAGTCGAGAAGTGGTTCTGTCTGGGTTTTATCAATTGCGACGTCGATGTTAAAATGACGACTTAAACAGTTTGGCTACCAGGACATTACGAAATAGTTATTTTTTATTTACCCAATATACAAAGTAGTCTATAATATAATTCAGACTTCTCTTTTTTGCTGTTATTTAAGGTTAATCGCGTCACGAAACAAAAATTTATTTTCGACCTACGTCTGTCCGTCGTTGGCGTTGTTGCCTGCACTTAAACAAGACAGCGGGTACAAAAATTAAAATAGGAAAATGAAATCTAGTATAGGGAACTATAGTGTATTCATTGAAATTCAGAAAAATCAAATTTAAAATGTCAAAATATGTTTGTAGTTGTGAGTCGAGAAGTGATTCTTTCTGGGTTTTATCAATTGCGCCGCCGATATTAAATTGACGACTTAAACAGTTTGGCTACCAGAACACAACGAAATAGTTATTTTTTATTTAAGTATAAAGTAATTCACACTTCGATATTTTGTATTTATAAAAAAAATGGCGACCATTTTAAAAATTTTCATATATCCAACTTATAAACATTAAATTATATGAAAAGTTGAAGATTTCAATTCTGAATGTAGTGGTACCAATCCTACCTCTCTACGATGATAAATAGCGAAGTTATTGTAAAACATTTCGAATCCTAACCTCCAAAGTAAGTATGATATACGTACGAGATCCGAGAGGGCAACGTTATCGACACGAGCTCAAAAAGTAGAGACTTTTTCACGTATGTAGAGCTTCAAGAACCTCTAGAGTCGAGACGTCGACACTGGGGAACTTATCAATATATCCACATCTAGGAGGCCAATAGAGGTTATCCATCGTTAAGAAAATATGATACACAGAATGACGGGATTCAGAAAACCTGTGTACCAACTGTTTAAATCAAACTTACCCTACTGGATAAAACCTCTTGATCTACCAATACAATTTAACATTTACTACACTCTCAAGAAACTTTTGGACATTACATTTACTGGATCAGCTTGTATGGGGCTGGATGAGAACCACGATGTCACCCTTTAACTTAATTTATTTATTCATGAACTTTTGAGTATCGGTTATAACATAACATTGCAACATCTTAATGAGACAGGAGGTAAGATTGGAGTTAAGCGAATGACTGATTAGACTTTTGTATTATCTTGACAAGTTTAGTGGACAAGACACAGTGTCACGACTAAGTTGGCAACACTGATCAGTGTCAGTATTAATCATCTGTTTGTTCTGGTAATATGATTTAATCTATCATTACATAGACAATAAGCGTCAGTTACATTGCGACAGGGATAAAATAGTAGAACTATTGATGCTACATGTTACAGTGTCTAAAACCTTTATAAGAGCTCAATATAGTGTGTATACTCATGGCAATACCTAAGTATCCAAGCTAGACCTACACTCTTTTATGTCGTCTTGAATTCGAAACTTGTTCTTTTTTTTCTTGTATTTAAAAGGGGGGAACCTTTTAGTTCTTAATGCCTCGTAAATTGAAAGAAAGGAGCTTTAAATAAAGACTTCTAGTCCTCGAATGCTCTAATATAGTCAGAGTTGGAAGAGAAGAAGAGGTGGTCAAGAGAGACTTTGTAGGAACGATGAAGGAGAGTGATTTAACCCAAGACTACATTAAAAACCTGCAGTTCCAGTTGAAAAATGAGGGTGATCTAACCCCAGATTACATGAAAAACCTGTAGTTCCAGCTAAAAGATGAGAGTGATCTAACCCCAGATTACATGAAAAACCTGTAGTTCCAGCTAAAAGATGAGAGTGATCTAACCCCAGACTACATGAAAAACCTGTAGTTCCAGTTGAAAAATGAGGGTGATCTAACCCCAGATTACATGAAAAACCTGTAGTTCCAGGTAAAAGATGAGAGTGATTTAACCCCAGACTACATGAAAAACCTGTAGTTCCAGTTGAAAAATGAGGGTGATCTAACCCCAGATTACATGAAAAACCTGCAGTTCCAGCTGAAAGATGATAGTGATTTAACCCCAGACTACATGAAAAACCTTTAGTTCCAGTTGAAAAATGAGGGTGATCTAACCCCAGATTACATGAAAAACCTGCAGTTCCAGTTGAAAAATGAGGGTGATCTAACCCCAGATTACATGAAAAACCTGCAGTTCCAGCTGAAAGATGATAGTGATTTAACCCCAGACTACATGAAAAACCTTTAGTTCCAGTTGAAAAATGAGGATGATCTAACCCCAGATTACATGAAAAACCTGTAGTTCCAGCTGAAAGATGATAGTGATTTAACCCCAGACTACATGAAAAACCTGTAGTTCCAGTTGAAAAATGAGGATGATCTAACCCCAGATTACATGAAAAACCTGTAGTTCCAGCTGAAAGATGATAGTGATTTAACCCCAGACTACATGAAAAACCTTTAGTTCCAGTTGAAAAATGAGGATGATCTAACCCCAGATTACATGAAAAACCTGTAGTTCCAGCTGAAAGATGATAGTGATTTAACCCCAGACTACATGAAAAACCTGTAGTTCCAGCTAAAAGATGAGAGTGATCTAACCCCAGACTACATGAAAAAGGTGTAGATCCAGCTAGGTTCCATCGGGATTGCCACGCCCGTACAAATGGACAGGTTTCATCTGAGCTGTAAAGTTTGGGTCTAGGCGTGGTCTAGGCGTCAGTAAGGTGGTGGGGGAAGCGGCCGCCTCAGTCTGTGTTGGGTGTTGGTACTAACAACGATGTCTGCAAGACCGCTGGATCGTGGACAGTAGCCGGCGCCTACAGTTTCCCCTACAATGCCTCTATCCCCACGCGGCCTCGAACTACAAACTTGTACCTCCCCTCCACGCGCTGCTCACAGCTCAGATGAAACCTGTCCATTTATACTCACTATAGTATGTCCTGTGGAAAACAATTACTCTTAAACACTCAATATCTTACTTCTGACAACCTTACTTTTAGTTTTAGACACTTGTATGTAACTGTAAAGTTTGAAGACAACTGCAATTTATAATTCGTATAAAACAGAAAATCATTGACGATTGACTGTTTCCAACTACTTCAGCTTAAAGTAGTGTTTTCCCTTCTGTTCATATATAAATATCAGGTAATATTGACAATTTACAATTTGTGTTTTATAGAGATGACAGTTTGTATGTTTATAAACAAATCCCCTCCTCACCAGTTTATCTTTCAATAAGAAAGTATTAAGATGCAGACGGCTCTATGGATACTTTGGTCGGTCAACCCCTATGTACGTGGTAATGTTTCAAATCAAGCGTTTGTTTGACGGAACACTTTTCCCACTTAAACTGTTCGACCGATTTCAGTGGAACAAATTCAATAGAAAATATTTCAATTATATTATATAGGGACATTTTCAGATATATAGAAAATTATTTACTAAAATCTGTATAGCTTGTTTTTTTTAAAATTATTCAAGTAAGTTGTGTGGTCTTATAACCGAAAAGACAAGTCTTGTGGTCGTATAACCGAAATGATCCTTTTTGTGGTTTAAGTTCGAAAATCATCATCATGTGTCCACTTTAAACCCCCCCCCCTAACTTTTAACAGAATATACAGTAAATTATTTTAAACTGGAGTAAATAGTTTTAATCCCTTCAACAATGTGTCATAAAAATTACAAGGGATTGTGGTTTTTGACAATTGAAAATCCTCCATAGTTTTTGTTGTCAAAGTTTCACATATTTTCAAGAACCACACACACTGCTACTAGCTTTTAGTGAAATAAGCAAATTACCAACAGTATAATATAGATTTAATAGCAATAGATTCTAATTTATCCTGTTCTGAAAGATAAATATTTGTTTGTTTATTTGGACGCGGTTGAATCTAATTTGCTTTTGCTCAATAGACGATCTTTATGCACTTTATTAATGTGTTAATACTGTGAAGAGGATATTTTGTGATGGGCGTAAGTTTACATTACGAAAGACAACTTGGGCGAGTTCTCCGTAGAGACACTCCTTTACCAAGATTCCTAGAGTCAGTCTATTTCCTGGAATAAGGGACAAGGATAAAACCTGCATGTTCATTTTTACGACCACTGTCTGTGGGATTTTTTTGTCACCCAAAGTAGTGTGGAGTGTTTCTGAAATATTTTACTAGAAGAATTCTCTCAAACGGCTGCCATTTTGAAATTTATCGTCTTTTACGTTTCAGAGAACATTCCTTTTACATCTGTAATGTTTCCTGTTACATTTAAAGGTCTCAGATACTTGTAACACACACTAAGAGTATCAGTTACTTGTAAATCGATAGGAAGTTTATTGTTATTTGTAAGTAGTTAGATTAACTCGAAATATAAGTTACTTATAACAGTTACTCTACTCAAAGTATAAATTTCTGTAACTGATATTAAAAGTATCAAATACTTGTAACAGACACTAACAGTATCGGGTACTTGTAAACCTATAGAATAGTAAAGTTAATCGTTACTTGTAAGTAGTTAGATTAACTCAAAGTATAAGTTAGTTGTAAACAATTACTCTACTGAAATTATCAATTTCTGTAACAGATATTAAAGTATCAAATACTTGTAACAGACACTAACAGTATCGGGTACTTGTAAACCTATAGAATAGTAAAGTTAATCGTTACTTGTAAGTAGTTAGATTAACTCAAAGTATAAGTTAGTTGTAAACAATTACTCTACTGAAATTATCAATTTCTGTAACAGATATTAAAGTATCAGATACTTGTAACAGACACTATCAGTATCGGGTACTTGTAAACATATAGAATACTAAAGTGAATTGTTGCTTGTAAGTAGTTAGATTAACTCAAAGTATAAGTTAGTTGTAAACAATTACTCTACTGAAATTATCAATTTCTGTAACAGATATTAAAGTATCAGATACTTGTAACAGACACTATCAGTATCGGGTACTTGTAAACCGATAGAATACTAAAGTCACCTATTACTTGTAAATAGATTACCTAAAAGTATCAGTTATTTGTAAACAGTCTACTAAAATTATCAATTTCTTTGTAACAGATTACAAAAGTATCAGTTACTAGTAAAAGATACTAAAACATCAGATACTTAAAAACCGATAGTATTCTAAAATTATCAGTTACTTTTAAAATATACTCTTTTAATTGTCAAACTAGTGACTTATAAAATATGTAGTCTGCGAAACGTATCAATTTCTGTAACCGATATTAAAAGGATCAATTAATGGTAACTATTACTAAATATCAATCTCATTTGATAGATACTAATAGTATCAGTTACTTGTAAATACTACTAAAATTGGTCTACAAAAAGTATCAATTTTGGTAATAGCTTATAAAGTATCCGTTACTTGGTAAATAGATATTAAAAGAGTATCACCTGTTGCCTTATAAACATGTACGGTAGTCTACAAAATTCTATAACAATTATAAAAAATATCAGTTAGTAGTTATAGATACTAAAGTATCAATTCCTTGTAACAGTTATTTTTCTTCTTTCAAGTTTAAAGGGGGGAAACTTTTCGGTCATCATTGCCTTATAAAAAAAAGAAAAGAACACAAAATAAATACCCTTACTCCTCGAATACACTAGCGCCAGGTTCCTGAGAGATCAAGACTAGATCAATCAGATACTTGTAACAGATATCGACAAGTAACAGGTACACTATCCCGTCATAAACCCATCACTAAGGCTTACGCAACGTCTAGATAAACACATAACCTAAAACCCCAGTCCTATCAATCTACTGATAAACTGCTCTATAAAAATCATAGTTTTAAATGTCACAAATCGATAGACAAAAGCTTCAGATAGCAGGCAACAGATGTCAGGATTATATTCTATTGTTTATCTCTAATAGTTCCGCCATTACAAAAACATGACGAACAACAAAATATCAAATATGCATTGATTCATATCTGACACATTCATTGCATCATTGTAGTCATAAGGTTTCGATTTGCAAATAGAGCGACCGATTAAGTTTTGATTTTAACTTTATTTATTTATTTTTTTTTTTAATGAAGAATTTTAAAATTTCAAAATGATATAAAATTACACAATCGTTCGTAGTGACTAATAATTGTGGGAAAATAACGCACGAACTTTCTCGCTTCGTGTACGCCTAAAGAAACACTGTAACAGAATAGAATATTAGCGGCTATTTTGATAATTAATTGACAGGAACGCTGCCGCGTTCCTAAATCGTCTCCATTTAGTACCAGCCACTCGGAGCGTGCGATCTTCATGTGTTAGTCTACACTTGAGCAAAATTTGATCAGAATCGTTAGAGAAATAAAACGTATGTCACTAAATATCTCGACACACCAAATTTGATTGAAATCGGTCCCCGCGTTGTTGCTGTAAATAAATAAATATAAATAAATCTGTACAAGAAGCAGCTTGTAAAATTTCATTAGAATCCATCGATAATTTATATAATTAATTGTTTAAAATATGTAAAATTTGAGGTTATGTAACAAATCGTCGGATAGCTCTGAGCGTCTCACTATAGTTCGGTATTGACAATCCCAAGTTATCCTAACTGGATGTACACTTTTTTCATGTAGTCTTGGGTTAGATTCCTCTCTTTCATCTTTCCTATCAGGTCTCTCTTGATCAACTTTTGTTCATTTCCGACTCTGACTCTATTAGAGTATTCAAGAGCTAGAGGTCTTTATTTTGTGTTTTTTTTAGCGATTATGAACGAAAGGTTCTTCGTTTTTAAACGCTGTAGCCGCCGCCGGGCGTCATCACTTACGTTCGTTCGTCAGTGTTTGTAAAGTTTTCGAAATCTTATAATTGACGATTTCGCAAAGCAAAATTCAACGAAGAAAATTTAATAAAATGCACTTCTTAATTCTACCTTTCTGTAGCTCTATTTAATGTATTAATGGATAGTGGGGGGGGGGGGTTGTCGTTATTCACTGAAAATAGTGAATTTTTGATTAAAAAATGCAAACATAAATATTTTAGTCATATGCAACTAAAGAACTATTGAATGAAAATATTTTGTAATTTTTGTTTAACCTAATTTTTATGTGTAAATTACGATGTACTTGTGAAATGGGGGGGGGATAGCGGTCTAAATCCGTTCTTAAAAAAACTCCAATAGCTAAGATCGGTGACCATGTCATAGCCCTAGGTTACGGCATTCCCTAAATATCGCATAAGGTAAAATTACCATATTAACAGTATTCCATCTTTTGAAAATGAATTTGAACGTTCGTCGGCAATTCTGAACTCTCATTGCCAAAACGTTTCAAGGGTCTTTACTTTCTAGTTTTGCGAGAAAGTTAGTTTCACGGTCAATTTGACCTCCAATCTTTGGTTAAAGCTAACTCAGTGGAGCGAAGTGAACATCAAGGTTCCATCAGTCAATGAATTAACTTATTACCATAGTAATCGGTGTACAGACATCGTGGTACTTAGCCAGCCCTGATCGTAAGTTGGTAAGAGAAGAAACAGGTCCTCCAAATGAAGTTGGATTTTTGGGGTTTCTAGGAAATGATATTTGTTGGTAACCGTAAGAAAAAAACAAAATTACGGTTTTTTTTTCAAAATCGGCTCAAACGATTATGATCAAATTTTGTACAAATATAGTCTCTAAGAACCCAAAGAAAAAGTATTGTTCGCTATCTCTATAAAAATACAGGTTCGTGAGTTATATGTTTAAAAAATTCGGTCACGTGATTGTTATAAGACGTAATTTCTCAAAATCTGCTCCACCGATAACGTTCAAATTTTAGTGAGTTGTAAAGAATAATTACCCAAACTGTTATGTAAAAACACAAGTTAAAAACCGTTGTGAGGGGAAATGAAAGTTAACCCCAGTCATTAAAATCTGATTGTTTAGGCCACAAGCGAAACAAGTTTAGGCTCTAATTTAAACGGCGTCCATATTTAAACTACCTAATCTTAATTAAAGGTTAGTTTTGGTTCGATTTTGTTTTTTTTGAAATGTACGCGTGAGATAGTTTGTGCAATCTGTATGCACCGTTTATTTAATTACTATACCCTCCGCCAAGGGTAATAGCGCGCTGTTGTCACTTCACCTGTAGGAGGCTAACCCCCAAGCAAGGCTACCGACTAACAGTGTTTTCGTCTATATAAGTAGTTTTATTATGTTTGTGTGATTAAACGAAAGTTTTTGTTTTAATAATTTAAACACGTTTAGTCTAACTGATATGTTAATATTAAGTTTTTGCTTTGAGGGTAATAATTGTTTCCCTTGTTATTACAGTAATAACCCAGTGTAAAATTAAATATTAGTTTCTTGCAATTTAAGAGCAAAGCTTTCTGCTATATTTATTTAGTCGGAAAAATTTTACTTTTCGTTGAGACAGTTCTGATGATTTGTTTACAAGGAAGGTTGTATTTATGTTTTTACATTTTCCCTTAATTGCTCTTTTCAACTGCGATGGATAATTAAATCCAGCATCTATGATTTGTCCGAGCCTCTTGAGTGAACGTAACTGCAGAAGAAACGGTGCCAAGAGCCGTCACAGCGGGGAAACCCGCACGGTACCTATTGGTTTCTTCAAGGTCAGGCTGTCTAACTGGCTCCTCCCTCAACGGACTTGACTTGTGGCGGTAAGTACCCTCATGAGTGACTATATTGATTACGGGGTTGGCGACCTGCACGGTACCTATTGGTTTCTTCAAGGTCAGGCTGTCTAACTGGCTCCTCCCTCAACGGACTTGACTTGTGGCGGCTTGTACCCTCATGAGTGACTATATTGATTACGGGGTTGGCGACCTGCACGGTACCTATTGGTTTCTTCAAGGTCAGGCTGTCTAACTGGCTCCTCACTTAACGGACTTGACTTGTGGCGGCTTGTACCCTCATGAGTGACTATATTGATTACGGGGTTGGCGACCTGCACGGTACCTATTGGTTTCTTCAAGGTCAGGCTGTCTAACTGGCTCCTCACTTAACGGACTTGACTTGTGGCGGCTTGTACCCTCATGAGTGACTATATTGATTACGGGGTTGGCGACCTGCACGGTACCTATTGGTTTCTTCAAGGTCAGGCTGTCTAACTGGCTCCTCACTTAACGGACTTGACTTGTGGCGGCTTGTACCCTCATGAGTGACTATATTGATTACGGGGTTGGCGACCTGCACGGTACCTATTGGTTTCTTCAAGGTCAGGCTGTCTAACTGGTTCCTCCCTCAACGGACTTGACTTGTGGCGGCTTGTACCCTCATGAGTGACTATATTGATTACGGGGTTGGCGCCCTGCACGGTACCTATTGGTTTCTTCAAGGTCAGGCTGTCTAACTGGCTCCTCCCTCAACGGACTTGACTTGTGGCGGCTTGTACCCTCATGAGTGACTATATTGATTACGGGGTTGGCGACCTGCACGGTACCTATTGGTTTCTTCAAGGTCAGGCTGTCTAACTGGCTCCTCACTTAACGGACTTGACTTGTGGCGGCTTGTACTCTCATGAGTGACTATATTGATTACGGGGTTGGCGACCTGCACGGTACCTATTGGTTTCTTCAAGGTCAGGCTGTCTAACTGGCTCCTCCCTCAACGGACTTGACTTGTGGCGGCTTGTACCCTCATGAGTGACTATATTGATTACGGGGTTGGCGCCCTGCACGGTACCTATTGGTTTCTTCAAGGTCAGGCTGTCTAACTGGCTCCTCACTTAACGGACTTGACCTGTGGCGGCTTGTACCCTCATGAGTGACTATATTGATTACGGGGTTGGCGACCTGCACGGTACCTATTGGTTTCTTCAAGGTCAGGCTGTCTAACTGGCTCCTCACTTAACGGACTTGACTTGTGATGGCTTGTACCCTCATGAGTGACTATATTGATTACGGGGTTGGCGACCTGCACGGTACCTATTGGTTTCTTCAAGGTCAGGCTGTCTAACTGGCTCCTCCCTCAACGGACTTGACTTGTGGCGGCTTGTACCCTCATGAGTGACTATATTGATTACGGGGTTGGCGCCCTGCACGGTACCTATTGGTTTCTTCAAGGTCAGGCTGTCTAACTGGCTCCTCCCTCAACGGACTTGACTTGTGGCGGCTTGTACCCTCATGAGTGACTATATTGATTACGGGGTTGGCGCCCTGCACGGTACCTATTGGTTTCTTCAAGGTCAGGCTGTCTAACTGGCTCCTCACTTAACGGACTTGACTTGTGGCGGCTTGTACCCTCATGAGTGACTATATTGATTACGGGGTTGGCGACCTGCACGGTCCCTATTGGTTTCTTCAAGGTCAGGCTGTCTAACTGGCTCCTCCCTCAACGGACTTGACTTGTGGCGGCTTGTACCCTCATGAGTGACTATATTGATTACGGGGTTGGCGCCCTGCACGGTACCTATTGGTTTCTTCAAGGTCAGGCTGTCTAACTGGCTCCTCCCTCAACGGACTTGACTTGTGGCGGCTTGTACCCTCATGAGTGACTATATTGATTACGGGGTTGGCGCCCTGCACGGTACCTATTGGTTTCTTCAAGGTCAGGCTGTCTAACTGGCTCCTCCCTCAACGGACTTGACTTGTGGCGGCTTGTACCCTCATGAGTGACTATATTGATTACGGGGTTGGCGACCTGCACGGTACCTATTGGTTTCTTCAAGGTCAGGCTGTCTAACTGGCTCCTCCCTCAACGGACTTGACTTGTGGCGGCTTGTACCCTCATGAGTGACTATATTGATTACGGGGTTGGCGACCTGCACGGTACCTATTGGTTTCTTCAAGGTCAGGCTGTCTAACTGGCTCCTCACTTAACGGACTTGACTTGTGGCGGCTTGTACCCTCATGAGTGACTATATTTATTACGGGGTTGGCGCCCTGCACGGTACCTATTGGTTTCTTCAAGGTCAGGCTGTCTAACTGGCTCCTCCCTCAACGGACTTGACTTGTGGCGGCTTGTACCCTCATGAGTGACTATATTGATTACGGGGTTGGCGCCCTGCACGGTACCTATTGGTTTCTTCAAGGTCAGGCTGTCTAACTGGCTCCTCACTTAACGGACTTGACTTGTGGCGGCTTGTACCCTCATGAGTGACTATATTGATTACGGGGTTGGCGCCCTGCACGGTACCTATTGGTTTCTTCAAGGTCAGGCTGTCTAACTGGCATGACTTGTGGCGGCTTGTACCCTCATGAGTGACTATATTGATTACGGGGTTGGCGCCCTGCACGGTACCTATTGGTTTCTTCAAGGTCAGGCTGTCTAACTGGCTCCTCACTTAACGGACTTGACTTGTGGCGGCTTGTACCCTCATGAGTGACTATATTGATTACGGGGCTGCGCCCTGCACGGTACCTATTGGTTTCTTCAAGGTCAGGCTGTCTAACTGGCTCCTCACTTAACGGACTTGACTTGTGGCGGCTTGTACCCTCATGAGTGACTATATTGATTACGGGGTTGGCGCCCTGCACGGTACCTATTGGTTTCTTCAAGGTCAGGCTTTCTAACTGGCCCCTCCCTCAACGGACTTGACTTGTGGCGGCTTGTACCCTCATGAGTGACTATATTGATTACGGGGTTGGCGCCCTGCACGGTACCTATTGGTTTCTTCAAGGTCAGGCTGTCTAACTGGCATGACTTGTGGCGGCTTGTACCCTCATGAGTGACTATATTGATTACGGGGTTGGCGCCCTGCACGGTACCTATTGGTTTCTTCAAGGTCAGGCTGTCTAACTGGCTCCTCACTTAACGGACTTGACTTGTGGCGGCTTGTACCCTCATGAGTGACTATATTGATTACGGGGTTGGCGACCTGCACGGTACCTATTGGTTTCTTCAAGGTCAGGCTGTCTAACTGGCTCCTCACTTAACGGACTTGACTTGTGGCGGCTTGTACCCTCATGAGTGACTATATTGATTACGGGGTTGGCGACCTGCACGGTACCTATTGGTTTCTTCAAGGTCAGGCTGTCTAACTGGCATGACTTGTGGCGGCTTGTACCCTCATGAGTGACTATATTGATTACGGGGTTGGCGCCCTGCACGGTACCTATTGGTTTCTTCAAGGTCAGGCTGTCTAACTGGCTCCTCACTTAACGGACTTGACTTGTGGCGGCTTGTACCCTCATGAGTGACTATATTGATTACGGGGTTGGCGACCTGCACGGTACCTATTGGTTTCTTCAAGGTCAGGCTGTCTAACTGGCTCCTCACTTAACGGACTTGACTTGTGGCGGCTTGTACCCTCATGAGTGACTATATTGATTACGGGGTTGGCGACCTGCACGGTACCTATTGGTTTCTTCAAGGTCAGGCTGTCTAACTGGCTCCTCACTTAACGGACTTGACTTGTGGCGGCTTGTACCCTCATGAGTGACTATATTGATTACGGGGTTGGCGCCCTGCACGGTACCTATTGGTTTCTTCAAGGTCAGGCTGTCTAACTGGCTCCTCCCTCAACGGACTTGACTTGTGGCGGTTTGTACCCTCATGAGTGACTATATTGATTACGGGATTGGCGACCTCGGAGGATCCTAGTTAGATATACACCATTATTCCACCTTTACTATTTAGTATCTCTTGACCAACGCTTGGTATCTTTCGAACCAAACATTATTAAAGTATTGTAGAGCTAGTAGTTTTTATTTAGGTTATTTCTTCACTTTTTGGTTGCGTGAGTGAGAAAGTTAGTGCAGATTTTATCCATCGTTTAATCACTTAAATTAAAGAGGAAGAAAAAGAGAGATCCCCTACCGACCGCCATTGTTGATTTCGTTTTAAAGATAACAAACACTGACAACTGGAAATCTTTTGATGGATGTTCTAATCACTGAGGACATAGCCTAGACTGTATAACTGACAGATGAAGTAATAAGTAAGGCCACAGTGCTATATCAGCTTTCTAACAAGTTCCGCTTTGAAATACAATATCCTTACTAATATTAATTTAAATTCTATTAAAACTATATTTTAATCTAATAGTTTTGCTTTCTTATCTAGGAAATAACTACCTGGAAATGCGGAGAAATCTATGGATCCTTTGTATACAGTACAGTATCATCAAGGTAGGAATGTGTCTAGGGTGGAGAGGAAAAGAGGGCTCCCACATTTTGTTGCGTTTACTTTCAGCGGTACACTCTCAATAAACAAATATAGACCTCAAATCCTTCTGTGTAAACGCGTACCCTACTTTATTTTCTTTTATCGATGTAAGAAAGAATAAAAAGTTTACAAAAGTCTGTCACGAAGTTGTAACTTTAGGAATTAAATGTAGCTAAGCAGTAATTTTGTGTAGCTAGTTTTCTTGGAATGGGTTGTACCGTCAAGTCAGGCTAGGGAAGCAAGTAGAAGGGAGGACACGCCCCTTACACCAGACACAATCCTAGTCTGTGGCTACTGTACTACGTGAATAGGGTGTGTAACACGTATAAAAAACAGCTGTTTATTAGAAAATACAGCTGATCATAAAACAGTTTCAACTCGAGTTGTACCGTTATCCAGGTCCTTATTGAGAGTCGTGACGAACCGAAGTGCAACGAGGCTTCAGCTGATTTTCGGAGAGCTTCGTCGATTGAATCTACCAGTTAGCGATGTTGATATTCGGATGAAATGGATAATCGAATTTCAAATGATTTCAATATTCGTATTATTATTTCGAATTCAGTATCTGCGCAGAATGATTTTGCGCATCGGATTCGAATTCAGCGAATTGGATTTTACCAATCAGCTAATTACCAACGAATATTATATCGTCTCCTTGTTCCTTGTTACGAATATTTTATTTGCGAATCCGAGGATTTTAATAATCGGAACGTTCCGAGGATTTGATACTCGGATTCACCGAGTATTTTAATTCCAATTCACACATCACTACTACCAGTCTCTTTCGAGGAGTCACAGGTTTGACTTCAGGGAGTCTAAGAAGTATAAATGGACAGGTTTCATCTGAGCTGTGACCAGCGCGTGGAGGGGAGGTAAAGTTTGTAGTTCGAGGCCTCGTGGGGACAGAGGCATGTAGGGGAAACAGTCGGCGCCGGCTATTGTCCACGATCTAGCGGTCTTGCAGACATCGTTGTTAGTACCAACACCCAACACAGACTGAGGCGGCCGCTTCCCCCACCATCTCACTGTTGCTTAGACCCACTGCGCACCCAAACTCCACAGCTCAGATGAAACCTGTTCATTTTACCTTTTTTTAGTATTCCCCCATCCTCTATACAATGTTGTGACGTCATTTTAACTTTCGAATGCTGTTGCAGACAGGTGGGTCCTCAACCCCTAACTGGTTGTATACCTTACTTCACCCCTAACTGTCGTGAAGACCTTTTTTAAAATACTTTCACGAATGTATAAAAATTCTCTACTGTTTGCGCGAGCTCCCTCCACCATATTTGAGAAGTTGTACTGGTGGGAGAAACACGGCGAGGTACAGGAAGGAATGGGGTGGGGGGACTCGATCATTAATCTTTAGTTTGTTACATATCTATAATGGATGTTTAATTTTTGTTTTAGGTTAAGTGAAAGCTGTCGTGGAGTGACTGAAGGTGTAACTACTGCAGAGAGGACCTCAATGTTTAAAGTAAGTGTGAAATATATAATACCGAGCTATACACACTTTTTCATGTAGTCTTGTATCTTTCCTATCAGGTCTCTCTTGACCAACTCTTGTTCTTTTCCGACACCGACGCTATTAGAGTATTCATGGGAAAGATGTCTTTAATTTATGGTTTTGTTTTTTTATAAGGCCATGGTTAACCCAAAGGTTTTCCCCTTTAAAGAACAAGAACAAAAATTGTATCCTTTTTGTGTCGTGGTTTTTTACGCAAATTTTGACGCGTTTCTGAACACATTTTCCATCTTCAGTTACATCTCACTTTAAGTTAATTTTAAATAGAATCAGTAGTGAACATAAATTTCATTCTGCTTGCATGAACTCTTTCGCAAATGACACAAGCTCTTTCATACAATTACACCGCAAAAACAAGGATTTTTTTCTTTTTAAAAAAGTATAAATTTTTCAATTATCATCCCCTTATAAATGAAAAAGGAAATTTGTTTAAATTTTATCGTATGTTTACATTTTGTTTAATTTTTAAAAAATTAAATTTGTGTACGTTTCGAGAGATTTAACACGAAAAAATTAAAATTGGCGACATTTTGAAATAGTTAAATGTCACATTTGAAATTTTTATGCATTTCAAAGCAATGGATTTTAACATTTTTTATTAAAGTATTAGAATTAAAAAAAAAAATTTTCTAGGCCAATCTTCCTTTTTTTTGTCAATAACTCGATTAACCTTTGACTACAAAAAAAAAAAAAAAAAAAAAAAAAAAAAAAAAAAAAAAAAAAAAAAAAAAAAAAAAATGCACAAAGCGTTTAAAAAAATAGACTAAAGTTTTTTTGTGATGGGATTTTTTGTAGCGCCATTTTGAAAATATACTATATATACAATCTTTATTTTCGGTTTTATGAAACGTAACATATAAAATGCTTATACCAAATCTGAACCTAATATATATTCTGTTTCTAAAACTATAATAGTTTTTTGTAAAAAAAACAAAATGGCGAATATCTGGAAACTAAGCTTTGTCGGAAAAAAAAATTATTCTTCATTTTTTTCTTTATCCTGAGCCACAGAATCATTTCTTAAAGTTTGGCAGCTTACAAACGGGACACTCTGTATAATAAAACACAGGACATTCATTTCTAACCGCCCACTTGTTGATCCTTGGTGTATTCACCGTTGAAAACCAATGAAAACAAACCTAGAAATTTGTTAATGTGAAAATGAACCTTGACCGGCGTCATTGAAAACGCGATAACATACAGAATAATAGTTAGATTGCAATAACAAAATGTTTTTATGGATTGTGCCTTAATTGAACTGTGTCCGTGAAACTAGTTTGAATTATATATTTATCAGCCACAGACTATAAAGCAATGGTTCATTAAAAACGTTACGATAAAAAAAAATAGTGCTAAATGTAAGAACTGTAATGGCTTGTTTTGTGTAGGCTACAGGTGATTAAAATTGTGTTATATTGTTTGATAAATCGTTTATTGGGTTTTATTGTTACATTGCGTGATAATTTCGTTAAAAATTGTTGATCGGGAACCGTTGGTGTGCTATTCAATTAATCTACGTTTTAACCTAACCTAACCTAACGTAACCTAACCTAACCTAACCTAACCTAACCTAACCTGACCTGACCTGACCTACCCTAACGTAATCTAACCTAACCTAACCTGACCTGACCTACCCTGACCAAACCTGACCTGATCTGCCCTGACCTGACCTAACCTAACCTAATCTAACCTGACCTAAACTGACCAAACCTGACCTGACCTGCCCTAACCTGACCTGACCTAACCTAACGTAACCTAACCTGACCTGACCTGACCTAACCTAACCTACCCTAACCTAACCTGTCCTGACCTAACCTAACGTAACCTAACCTGACCTCACCTGACCTGACCTAACCTAACCTAACCTAACCTGACCTGACCTGACCTACCCTAACGTAATCTAACCTAACCTAACGTGACCTACCCTAACCTCACCTGACCTGACCTGACCTAACCTAACCTGACCTGACCTTCCCTAACCTAACCTGACCTGACCTGACATGACCTACCCTAACCTGACCTGACCTAACCTAACGTAACCTAACCTGACCTGACCTGACCTAACCTAACCTACCCTAACCTAACCTGTCCTGACCTAACCTAACGTAACCTAACCTGACCTCACCTGACCTGACCTAATCTAAACTAACCTAACCTAACCTAACCTACCCTGACCAAACCTGACCTGATCTGCCCTGACCTAATCTAACCTGACCTAAACTGACCAAACCTGACCTGACTTGCCCTACCTGACCTAACCTATCCTAACGTAATCTAACCTAACCTAACCTGACCTGACCTGACCTGACCTAACCTAACCTGACCTAACCTAACCTAACCTGACCTAACCTAACCTGACCTAACCTATCCTAACGTAATCTAACCTAACCTAACCTAACCTGACCTGACCTGACCTAACCTAACCTGACCTAACCTAACCTAACTAACCTAACCTGACCTAACCTAACCTAACCTGACCTAACCTAACATAACTAACCTAACCTGACTTAACCTAACCTAACTAACCTAACCTGACCTAACCTAACCTGACCTAACCTAACATAACCTGACTGTAGTACTGTATGTAGGTACAGGGAGAACAAATTGAACATTTAATATAAGTTAAAAACACTTTAATGAACCATAAAGGGGATGTACCGTAGCAATCTAGCTTCGTAAATAAAGTAACTATTTTGGCCGCCATTTTGTTTCTGGTGGTCAGAATTTAATTTCATTTTCTGGTCTGACAGGGATGTTTAAAATGCGGTATCTCAAGGCTGTAGTTATTGTTTGAAATTTTTTGATCGTTAGGATAAAATCCTCTTCAGATCCTCTCATCATCCTTCCACCTCGTTTACTTTAATTCTCTTTCCTAGCCTCTGATATAATCAAGAACATCCATCTTTACAACTCATCGTCCCCTTCAACAGAGCTACTCAGATTCATCTCTTTCCTTACTGCTAATTGAACGCCTATTTGCAGACTTCCAAAAGCAAGATTTCATCTCTAGAAGACGCCCTAAATGTCAAACCAAATCACCAACTTTAGGTTCATTTAATCGCGCGAATTTAAGACCACGCCAATTTATAATTCGTATGACAACGATTGACTGATTCCAACTACTTCAACTTAAAGTAGTGTTTTCCCTTCTGTTGACTAAATAACATTAGGTAATACTGACAATTTGACAATTTGTTTTTCTCTTAATATTAACGCTTTTTTTCTAGTAGTCTCGGTTTAGGTCGCTCTCTTTCCTATCGTGTCTCTATCGACCCATACTTCCAAATGGTTGATTGGAAGCCTCCAGGATAAAGAAGATGGCGATGATGTGGCGAAACACGGTAATGAGGGAAGCTGAGCGGAAGGAAAACGCTAGCAGGAATTGCAGATGCTTTTGGTTAACAGATTTTCCAGGAAAACTCCACAGGGAGATTCAAGACATCAGTCTCTCTTTCTTTCCCCCACACTGAAGCCATTCGAGGGTTACTTTTTTTATAAAGTAATGTTAAGCGTAAGATTTTTTACCTTTAAACAACAAAGTCGAAAAAAAACCGTTGATGGACGCCATCATGGTACTTACCCCGCCCCACCAAACAATATAATACAAGCAGAGCCCAAGAGTTGGTTTCTTGGGTCTTGTAGGAAATGTTAAATTGTTTTGACAGATCATGGATTCTTATCCAGTAGTGTGTTTGTTACACAGGTTTTCTGAAGTAATTGTGTAGCCTATATCTCTACTTCTTGTTTACACCGTCTCCACTCGCTTCGCTTGTGTTGTTATTTCCTTCGTGGAGGGCCTAGAAACTTTACATATGTTAAGGGATAATCACTTGCTCCGCTCTTGTCGGTGACGCAACCCTGGATCTTGTAATATTTCCTTAGAGGTTAGGATTCGAAATTACATTTTTGACAATAACTTCGCTATTTGTCATCGTAGAGCGGTGGGGTTGGTACCACTGCATGCAGAATTGAAATCTTCTAATTTGTGTGTAATTTAGCCTCTTATAAACTGAATAACACACGAGATATGAACAAAAAAACTGTTTAAAATTACCGCATTTTCAATTAGTTTTTTTTTAGAATTTCCCATATGAAGACAGTTTCCAGAGACCTTGAAACGTAAAGACCAGTCGGAAAATAGAGTTCGTCAATTGTCTACAATTACCAAAGTCACAGCTTGGATCCAGCGTGGGTGTGGATACCGTCAAGTGTAGTTGCTGTTTAAATTACAATCTTCACTCTACAATTACTGGTGTCGATGTATAATCTGGAACCAGTCGTTCCACGTCGGCGACATTCGATTTATATCGTTTCGCAGCGTTTGATGTATCGATATACGTGACGGTTTAAAATTGGAACAAGTAAGCGTGGTAGAGATTCAACCTTTACTTTACAATTACGTACTGGAATAGGAGGTTTTGAAGGAAAAGATTTGAGGCACGTTGTTACGTGATGGATGTTGTTTAGAGAAAAAGTTGTCATGGATCTGAAAATCAATGTTGAGTTTTGTAACTACATGTATTTTGAATCGAAAAAAGTAGTTTTGGGAGTCTGCGGAGAATTGGACCGATTGTAATCAAATTTGATGGGCGTATTGGGGCATATTTTGAGATTCAACAAATATGTTTTCTTTGTCTACGTACGAGCTACATTTTAGTAAAGTTTTATTAAAATCGTTTGATCCGATTTTTAGAAACGTAAATTTTTATTTTTGTTTGAGAAAGTTGTCAACCTGAATATTGAGTTATCTAAAAAATAGAATAGATCAAATTAATGTCCAAGGAATCCAGCTCTGCTGCGGGCTGTACCATCGAGCTGACTACAGGGTGTTAAATAAGTCCCGTGACGGCTTTATATTTGTTTAACCATTACAGATAGAGCTACAAAGCTTAGCACATTGTTAATGGACATCAAAACCTATTTTAGTACGTATTCAGTGGACCGCTACCTTTCCATGGCGACGGCCCACAAGGAGTAAGTAGGAAATCTTAAATGAGAGCATAGGTCGAGTTGGAAATCGAATTAAAGGGCTTTATGAGTAAAACACAATGCCGCAACCCATCCTCAAAATGTTCACCCTAGCTAAAATAGCGTGGGTTTAAAGTTCATATTAAAGGAAAATGGATTAACCATGATAGTCCTAAAAGAGAAAGTCGTTTGTGACTGATAGTGGGTATTCCCGCAAACAGGAAACACTTGCTTTAGGTAGATGTTATTTGCGGCATTGTACTCTACTAATAAAGACCTTTAATTTGATGTAAATATCAACCTATGCTTACATTTAAGATTGTCTTTTGACTCCTAGAGGACCTTCCCCTATTGGAAGTTTTTTTTAACCTGCAAGTTTTCATTTCATAACCTCTACCTAGTAAACATTATCAAGCTGTTTCCAGTATACCTGACGTTGTAGCTAATATGAACTTTAAACCCACGCTATTTTAGCTAGGATGAACCTTTTGAGGTCAGGTTTGCAGTATTGTGTTCTACTCATAAAGGCCTTTAATTCGATGTACAACTCGACCTATGCTCTCATTTAAGATTTCCTACTTACTCCTTGTGGGCCGTCCCCCTGGAAAGGTAGCGGTCCACTGAATACGTACGAAAATAGATTTAAGTTTCCATTAACAATATGCAAAGCTTTGTACCTCGTTCCGGGACTTATTTAACACGCTGTATATGCATTTTATTATATGTTATTTTGATTTTCTATTGATTTAAATGTAATTTTTAGGTTATTTGTTGGTTTATTAGATATTGTGAATATTATAGTTCAATGTTGAAAAAAATTGATAAAACGCATTTACTTGTTGGTTTATTGTACCAGGTAGTACATAACATTGCCAAGATTGTGGTCAGTTACCTGAGGCAAGTATGATTGGCCGGTTAAGAGTGGGAAGGGTGCGCTACTTGGCACTTTTTAGTTTAGCTGTAAACCTCTGAGGATGGTGACTATGTCATCGAAACGTACATAAAATGTAACAAACATAAAAAGTTTTGTTTTTATTTTTGTGGTTCGGGAAATCCTTGTTTTATTTATTTAAAAAAAAAATGAATAGATGACATAAGAAAAACGTGCACATACAAATATGATTTCTTAGACATCAATCCAACAATCACTTTTTTGTACTTAAGAGTTCTTTAAAGGAATGTATCACGCAATAACGAAACAAAACCAAGTTTCTATTAGTGGGGTTTCTTAGTTTGATCAAATTTTGATTAAGAGAACTCAACTTTCTGTCTGTCTGTCTGTGAGGACAGTGTGATGACAATGGTACAGACAAACCATTATGAGGTAAAGGTCTACCGTCAGTCAAGGTTTATTTTTTGCCAATTATTTCTGTAAATATTTTTACTTACGATCTTGTACATAGGTTTGGGGTTATTAGTCTTTACATTCCACTAAAATTGGAACGAAATCTGTACAACAGACTTCGATAAATTACATAAATTTATAACTGCCTCCATTCCCGATTTTATATTTTTACCGGTAACGCGCTTACCGACATTTTTTTGGATACTAACACGTTTTGTTTGAGTCTGTAGAGGCTACACTTGAAAAAATTTCGTTAAAATCGTTCCATCGTTTGAGTTGTTAAGCAGACTACAGATGTAATTTAAAAAAATCACCGATTAGGAGTCGCAGGTCCTTTAAACTATCCAGACAAAAAGCTATAAATTTAACATATTTACACCTCCTTTTTGGCATTAAAAAATTGTCTCACCGCAGAAGTTATTTTCTACTAGATCTACACATCTTTTAGAATTGCAAAGAAGGCAGTGTATGATGTCATTACATCCTCCCTAATGAACCACAATCCTGGTCACTACTCGCTATCCTTGACTAACGAATTCAATTTAATTTCAAAGACTTGTCCTTTTGTTTTGTCTCTGAGGCTTTTCATCATCAGAAAGGTTGCTTAATTGTAACGAAGTAGCGTTCCGGTTGAATCTCTTTGATTGTGGATGCAATCCAGAAGGCAGTTTTGTTACTAATATTGTTTTTATGCGACTGGAATGTAACGATTCAATAATTATTTTACGGAGGTCGTGGTTTAAATTTTTTTTTTTTTTTCAAATTGAAGCCACCTAATTTTCTTTTGCATTCAATGGAGTACTAGAGTAAGTTTTAGATATTTGATATTTTAAGTTTTCCCCCTGTTATTTAAAGGTGAAAAGCGTCTTTAAAAAAAGAGGAAAGAACATTAAATAATAACGTCAGGTTCGAAAAAGAACAAGAATTGGTTAAGGGAGAACAATTTGAAAGATGAAACAGTGAGCTCTAACACGATGTAAGGTGTAGATCCAGCTGGAATTTCGGGATTGACATTTTAGGATGTTTCCAGTACTTTATTTTACGGTAAAAGAAATTTTTTGGGAAGATTTGGATCCTTTGAATTGATATTTGACATGAGATTAGCGTACAAATTGTAGTTTCCTATTTCACATATAGAGAATGTTTAAAGGAAACTTACCGGATCAGACACTTTGATCTACCAATATAATTTAACATTTCCTACAAGGCACAAGAAACCAACTTTTAGACGTTACATTTAGTAGATCTGCTTGTTACATTGTATGATAGGGCTGGGTAAGTACCATGGTGGCGTCCATCATCTTTTCCCGCCTTTGATGTTTAAAAGTAAAAATTCTCTCTCGGTCACCATAGCTTTATAAAACTATAACTTAGGTTTCCTAACCCTGGAATAGCGTCAGGGTGGAAAAAGAACAAGAGTTGATCAAGAGACTGATGTCCTGAATCTCACCCTGTGGAGCTTTTCTGTTAGTTAAAAGCATCTTCAATTACTGCTGCCGTTTTCCTTCCGCTCAGCTTCTCTCAGTACCGTGTTTCGCCACATCATCGCTATCTTCTTTTTCCTGGAGGCTTCCAATCAACCATTCTTGGTATGGGTCGATAGAGACACGATAGGAAAGAGAGCGACCTAAACCGAGACTACTAGAAAAAAAGCGTTAATATTGAGAGAAAAATAAATTGTCAGTGTTACATAATATTATTTAGTCTAACAGAGGGGAAAACACTACTTTAAGCTGAAGTAGTTGGAATCAGTCAATCGTTGTCATGCGAATTATAAATTGGCGTGGTCTTAAATTCGCGTGATTAAATGAACCAGAATTGGTGAGTTGGTGATTTGGTTTGACAGTTAGGGTGTATTCTAGAGATGAAATCTTGCTTTTGGAAGTGTGCAAATAGGCGTTCAATTAGCAGTAAGGAAAGAGATGAATCTGAGTAGCTCTGTTGAAGGGGACGATGAGTTGTAAAGATGGATGTTCTTGATTATATCAGAGGCTAGGAAAGAGAATTAAAGTAAACGAGGTGGAAGGATGATGACAGGATCTGAAGAGGATAGAGAAAGGGTTGAACTTTTCCGCCATTTTGTTTTTTGTAAAAAGTATTATTCTTTTGGAAATAAATAAGATATTGAGTTTCGATATGGGGATTTTATCTGGACGATTTTTAACTCTATTTTTTTCTTATCGAATCCCAATCAAAAGTTTAGCAAGAATCATCACAAATAGGTTGGAGATTTCAATTCTGCATGTAACGATACCAACCTCTCTAAGATGATTAAAAAAATGTCAAAACAGTATTTTTAAACTTTAACCTCTCAGGAAAAACTGATAGTTACGAGAACTGATAGAGTGCAAACAAGTAGCCTACATCTTCGAGCTCCGCCAGGACACTTTACAAGCGAAGCGAGTGGAGACTTGTAACAACTGTTACAATCCCTATGTTACCTAGCTGTATCTACACATTCATTGAGTATAAGTCTATTAAAAACTTCAAACCAGAAGACACGTTTGACTGATTCATATTTCAAGCACGCGCAGTGATGAAGTTGTTTATATTTTGTTCACCACTCTCTCTCTCTCTCTCTCTCTCTCTCTCTCTCTCTCTCTCTCTCTCTCTCTCTCTCTCTCTCTCTCTCTCTCTCTCTCTCTCTCTCTCTCTCTCTCTCTCTTGGACACGTGACCGTGAGGACATTTGTCTTTAGAGTTCTTGCTCGTACTGGGCACGTAACGACACGCATGGACGAGAATGTTTGTGTTTATTCACCTTGACCTTGATAATGATATATGCAGATCGTCAAGGTCATCATTTTAGGTTTCCGTATAACTTAGGAATTAGATTAACTGTAGAAAAAACTACGCCATTTTGAATTTTTTGTACTTTGTTACAGAGTAGTATTGAGAAGTTTATGTTTTTGGAATGATGTCTGTCTGTTGCAAGTGCTGCGCTCTAGAGTGTTAACGCGTGTTAAGTCTGTTAAGAGTGGAGCCAGTAGACAGCATGACCTTAAAGAAACCAATAGGTACCGTGCGGGTTTCCCCACTTTGACACCACTTGCTATTCTAGTTTCATTTAGGTTTTTAGGTGGAGGTAGGTAGGGGGTTTTGAGTATGTGTAGGTGAGAAAGTTTGTGCAATATTTTTTCACTGTTTATCTTTGTATTTTTATAACTTTGTTAAGCAACTCTAGTTGTTTTGTTTTTGATTATTAATAACAGTAGACAGCCTGACCTTGAAGAAACCAATAGGTACCGTGCGGTTTTCCCCACTTTGACACCGCTTGCTATTCTAGTTTCATTTAGGTTTTTAGGTGGAGGTAGGTAGGGGGTTTTGAGTATGTGTAGGTGAGAAAGTTTGTGCAATATTTTTTTCACTGTTTATCTTTGTATTTTTGTAACTTTTTTAGTAACTCTAGTTGTTTTTGATTATTAATAATGCTTTATTATTGTTAGTATGACACCAAACAATACCACTTTACGCAATAAACCCTCCGGGGCTTGTGTACGTGTGTTGCAATCCCGAAGTACCCTAGCTAGATTTACAACTTTTTTTATTTGGTGTTCGGTTAAATCCCTCTCTTTCGTCATACCTTTAGGTATTTTTTGAACAACTTTTTTTACCCGATTCGGACGATATTTGAGTATTCCCAACATGGGGGGAGGGGGGGGGTCATTTATGTTCTATTTTTCGTTTTTTATTTGAAACGAGCGAAGCAAGTGGAGACTTTAAAACACATAAGACCTGTTAGAGTCTACCCTAACTAGAAAGAAATTAATATACACAATTACGAGGTTCAGAAAAGCTGTGTAACAACTATTTTAAACAAACTTACTACTGGATAAGACTCCTTGATCTATCAAATTTAATGAAACTTTTGGGCGTTACATTTAGAGAATCTGATTGTACTACATCGTATAATGGGGCTGGGTAAGTACCATGTTGGCCCATCAACTTGACTCTATTAATTTGAGGTTAAGTTGTACAATATATATGTCGCTTTCTGTCCTAGTCCGGACTGGACTAAACCTACGCTTACAAACTCCTCAGCCTTCCAGATGTTAACGTAATCAACTATAGCACTGGACAGCTGTTTAGAAGTAAACAGCTGATATAGTCACGTGATGAAGGCGTAGGTTTGTGAATCCGGTTTCTTCAGCGTTGCAAGTGTCATTTTACGTAATGTGGTACAGTCGAATTTTACAAAACAAGGTCCCCCAAGGTCTTTTACGTTTCTAGAGCAGATATTGATTGATTTTTACAGTTTAAAAAGGTGGTGAGGAGTTGTTTTTCTTCTAGGGAACTATAGTTAAGTCCAATACCGTAGTTTGGAGAGAGTAATGTGATGAATAAAAAAATCTTTTTTTTGTGTGTGGATCTTTATTTGATAATTCCTTAAGTAAAAAATGGATCTTTTTCGGAATTTCAACCCATTTTAAAAACAAAACAAATTATTTATCATAAAATGATGTCCTTAATTGAAAATTAACCAGAGAAATGCGTTTATTAAAGCCCCCCCCCCCCAATAAAGAAATGAATGTTGCTGATTCCATGGTTTACAGACATCCGAAGCTTGTACTGTGTTTAATTTGACTTCTTATCGGCTTTGGTAGGTGAAGATATTTGTGGGGGTTTCAAATGACACCTGTCATCGCCTCATATAACAAGGTGATGGAGTTCATCATAGTACTCACCCGGCCCCACCATACAAGCAGATCCTCTAAATTGACGTCATTTTAATTAGATGTGTATATATTGGAAAAGTCTCCACTCGCTTCGCTCTAGTCAGTGTCCCGGAGCTTCGGTGTTGTCCATATGTCGAAAAATATCTACTCGCTACGCTCGTGTCGGTAACTCTACCTTACCGGATTTTGGGAGGTCAGGGTTCGAAATTATATTTTTGACAATAACTCCGCTATTTGTCGTCGTAGTGGGGTGGGGTTGGTACCTTTACATGCAGAATTGAAAACTGCAACTTTTTATTTAATTTAGTCTGTAAGAAATTGAATAACAGACGAAATATGTAGAAAAACTGTTTAAAATAGCCTCCATTTTTGAAATTTTTAGAATTTTTCTGGTACTTGCGTATTAACGCCACCGCAGCAGAAGTTGCTAATGCGCATGCGCCAATATTTGCTTACTTTGCGATATAATTATATATCACGACAGGTTTGGCGTGTATATATATATATATATATATATATATATATATATATATACACACTTGGCCAAACCTTTAATTTGAAATTAGATCATGGATAAACATGAGCTTTAAAAGTGAAGTGTAGCCAATCTACGCCTAAAATTTTTGCGACAAATCATAAAATGAAAGTATATGTATCTCAAAGTTGAAAAAAATGGAATTCTGCTTCCCTTAAACCAGTTTGCTCTTTATTGGCGCATGCGCATTAGCGCAACTTCTGCTGCGGTGGCGTTAATACGTAAGTACCTTTTTTCGGAATTTCAAAAGCGTTCAACCCAAGCAGACTAAAGTTACATGCACCAGATTTCGTATTTTAATTTTTGTGGCCGCTATCGTGCAGACAATATCACGAAGGTTGGACGACAGGTGGAAAATTACTTCTTCAGTTTTCTGAAAAAAATCGATCAATCAAAAATCGGAGCTGAAATGTTTTACGGTTACCATAGTTACCCAATACTTTGTATAAAATAAAACTCATACCCTTGCAATACTCCAATAGCGTCAGGTTTGGAAAAGAACAAGAGTTGGTCAAGAAAGTCGTGATAGGAAAAATGAAAGTGAAGGGGTCCAATCCAAGATCACGTAATAAAAGGAGAGGTAGACTCAAAGACATTCCAAAAATAAAGGATACCTCAAAGCAATTGTTCACAATAATTAAAGAGAATAAACGTTTCAGCGACTAATTCGTCATCCTCAGGTTTAATCGGCACTAAAATCGATTAAGTAACTCAATTACAACACTTTTCCCAATTCATATGTGGGGGGGGGGGGGGGAAATTGTATTTATTTTCCATCATAAAGAGATTTAATTGAACATTATAGGAATTCACAACTCACGTTTCCGGTTAAAACCGGAAGTGATACGGTTTCAGTCGAGGCTAAGCGTATATTGTAAACAGCAACTTGTTGAGCGCTGCCTGGTGGACAATTGAACAATTAATTGCAGGAAGTTTCTAATTTATCAAGACCTCTGGTTTACTTGAGCAATGTATGGTTGGCATTGTGAGCTGAGCGAACAATAGTGTGTTTCTGTAGCAGACAGTCACTGAATTATCAGCTGGGCTGTACAGTCAAAGTATAATCACAAAAATACGGTTTAGAAAATCATAAAACTGTTTTTCCACACGAAAAACTATTAAACTATTTCTATCTATTTTTTTTTTTTTTTAAATTGCTGTTTCAAGGCGAAAAACACATCTGTTATCATCGCCTTAAACTAAGAAAAGAGCGTAAAATAGAGTTCACTAAACATCGAATAGCGGTCAGGGTCAATAAAAAACAAGCACTGGTCAAGATAGACCTAATAAGACGGTACATGAAGAACGGTGTAGATCCAGCTAGGGTCCCTCGGACCCTTTTTTATATTCCTCACGCCCTAACCTGACCTAACCTAACCTAACCTAACCTGACCTGACCTAACCTAACCTAACCTAACCTGACCTGACCTAACCTAACCTTTTTTATATTCCTCACGCCCTAACCTGACCAAACCTAACCTAACCTAACCTAACCTAACCTAACCTAACCTAACCTAACCTAACCTAACCTAACCTGACCTAACCTAACCTAACCTGACCTAACCTAACCTAACCTAACCTAACCTAACCTAACCTAACCTGACCTAACCTAACCTAACCTAACCTAACCTAACCTAACCTGACCTAACCTAACCTAACCTAACCTAACCTAACCTAACCTAACCTAACCTAACCTTTTTTATATTCCTCACGCCCTAACCTGACCAAACCTAACCTAACCTAACCTAACCTAACCTAACCTAACCTTTTTTATATTCCTCACGCCCTAACCTGACCTAACCTAACCTAACCTAACCTAACCTAACCTAACCTTTTTTATATCCCTCACGCCCTAACCTGACCTAACCTAACCTAACCTAACCTAACCTTTTTTATATCCCTCACGCCCTAACCTGACCTAACCTAACCTAACCTAACCTTTTTTATATCCCTCACGCCCTAACCTGACCTAACCTAACCTAACCTAACCTAACCTAACCTAACCTTTTTTATATCCCTCACGCCCTAACCTGACCTAACCTAACCTAACCTAACCTAACCTAACCTAACCTTTTTTATATCCCTCACGCCCTAACCTGACCTAACCTAACCTAACCTAACCTAACCTTTTTTATATTCCTCACGCCCTAACCTGACCTAACCTAACCTAACCTAACCTAACCTAACCTTTTTTATATCCCTCACGCCCTAACCTGACCTAACCTAACCTAACCTAACCTAACCTAACCTAACCTTTTTTATATCCCTCACGCCCTAACCTGACCTAACCTAACCTATCCTAGCCTAACCTGTTGGGTAATAATATGTTACACATCTAAAGCACCAAAATAAAATTGGCGTCCAAACTGTTACCATTTCGAGTTGTAGGCTTGACTGAAATATATCGAAATTTATTTTATGCGAAATCCATTATCATTTTAATCGAATCAAAATCTCGGAGCTATAAACGATAGGTCATTAAATGAATTGAGAATCAAATAATTGTATTAAAACAATGAGGGAAAGCCACGCCCATCAATCAATCAACAGCCTTCTGAATCAGATACAGAGACGGTGAATTATATTTATACGGCTTTGTATTCTTTTACGACGGACAGGGTTTTGAATTATAGGGCGTGGATGTATATAAATAATTGTTGGATGGATTTACTTTAATGAATGGTTTTCTGTAAAATAATGCATGAACTTTTTCGGATCGGTGAAAACAAAAACGTATGTAGCCTATTGAACGAAAAAATAACCGATAAAAAATTTCCATTTGAAAAAAAAATGATTTTCGTGAAATCCATGCTAATTTTTTTTGTTGTTGTTAGAACCTAACCTAACCTAACCTAAACTAACCTAACTTAACCTAACCTTACATAACCTAATATAACCTAACCTAACTTAAACTAATCTAACTTAGCCTAACCTAATCTAACCTAGTCTAATCTAGTCAACTAAACCTAACCTAAGCTAAACTAACCTAACTTAACCTAACCTAGCCTTACATAACCTAATATAGCCTAACCTAATTTAAACTAATCTAACTTAGCCTAACCTAGTCTAATCTAGTCAACTAAACCTAACCTAACCTAACCTAACTTAACCTAACCTAACCTAGCCTTACATAACCTAATATAGCCTAACCTAACTTAAACTAATCTTTTTTTTTTTTTTTTTTTTTTTCCTTTATTAACTACAACTAAGATACAATCTTATCTAGTAGCTTATTTTGCATAACTAATACACATTTTTAAAAGTCACTCCAATGAGTGACTTCACTACATTAACACTCGCTTCATTCGGCTGATCCACAACACATCACTGCACTAGGTCCAGCGGTTTTGTCCTTTTCAGTCTCCGCACCGTGTCTCGGCTCTGTAGCATCTTGAGGACATCGGAATTAACATGATTTTGGAGCCTATGTTCATGCTTCCATGCAGCACCCTTTATGGCATTGATGACCATATCCATCTTGAGGTCTCTATGCAAGTCATCGTTGCGCACATACCACGGTGCATCAACGATGCTCCTAAGCACCCTATTCTGAAATGATTGAATCACTTTAACATTGGTCTTCTTGGTGCACCCCCAGAGCTGCAGTCCATACATCCAAACCTAGTCTAATCTAGTCAACTAAACCTAACCTAACCTAACTTAACCTAAACTAACCTAACTTAACCTAACCTAACCTAGCCTTACATAACCTAATATAGCCTAACCTAACTTAAACTAATCTAACTTAGCCTAACCTAATCTAACCTAGTCTAATCTAGTCAACTAAACCTAACCTAACCTAACCTAACTTAACCTAACCTAACCTAGCCTTACATAACCTAATATAGCCTAACCTAACTTAAACTAATCTAACTTAGCCTAACTTAGCCTAACCTAGTCTAATCTAGTCAACTAAACCTAACCTAACTTAACCTAACCTAACCTAGCCTTACATAACCTAATATAGCCTAACCTAACTTAAACTAATCTAACTTAGCCTAACCTAATGTAACCTAGTCTAATCTAGTCAACTAAACCTAACCTAACCTAACTTAACCTAAACTAACCTAACTTAACCTAACCTAACCTAGCCTTACATAACCTAATATAGCCTAACCTAACTTAAACTAATCTAACTTAACCTAACCTAACATAGCCTTACATAACCTAATATAGCCTAATATAACTTAAACTAATCTAACTTAGCCTAACCTAATCTAACCTAGTCTAATCTAGTCAACAAAACCTAACCTAACCTAACTTAACCTACACTAACCTAACTTAACCTAACCTAACCTAGCCTTACATAACCTAATATAGCCTAACCTAACTTAAACTAATCTAATTTAGCCTAACCTAATCTAACCTAGTCTAATCTAGTCAACTAAACCTAACCTAACCCAACCTAACCTAAACTAACCTAACTTAACCTAACCTAACCTAGCCTTACATAACCTAATATAGCCTAACCTAACTTAAACTAATCTAATTTAGCCTAACCTAATCTAACCTAGTCTAATCTAGTCAACTAAACCTAACCTAGCCTAACCAAACTAAGCCTAACATACCTAACCTAACCTAACATAGGTTAGCATAAACTAACTTAACCTAGCACAACCTAGACATACATAACCTAACCTAGCCTACCCTAACCTAACCTAACCGCTCGGTCAATATAGCCTAATAAAAAAAAGTTGTCTAATAAAGAACTAAAAATGTGTCTGTTCAAGAAAACATAATGGGTCTATTGACATAAATAAAACAGACATAACCTGACCTGAGAGAACAGATGTTTATATATTATATTTAAAGTTGGTTAGGTTAGGTTAGGAAACCTTCCGGATGCCACTGTTTGTATGGTGGTCCTCTTCTTGAACAGAAGACATAAAAGAAACAGCCCTAGTCCTGGAATACTTTATAAAAATACCTCGGAACCTTAGCGTCAGAGTCAGAAAGGAACAAGAGTTGGTCAAGAGAGACCTGATACGATAGCGGCACAAAAAATAAGATAGGAACATGAAATGTGGTAAAATAGGATGCTCATATAAAACTCTAATGAACTTCAAAAAATCTAACTGAAAATGTCAAAATGGCGGGCATTTTAAACAGTTTTAATTCATATCTCTTGTTCATTATTCAACTTATAAAACACAAAATTGCACCTAACCTAACCTAACCTAACCTAACTTAACGTAACCTAACCTAACCTCTAACCTAACCCAACCTAACCTAACCTAACATAACCCAACCTAACCTAACCTAACCTAACCCAACCTAACCTAACCTAACTTAACGTAACCTAACCTAACCTAAACCAACCTAACCTAACCTAACCTAACATAACCTAACTTAACGTAACCCAACCTAACCTAACCCAACCTAACCTAACCTAACCTAACCTAACCCAACCTAACCTAACTTAACGTAACCTAACCTAAACTAACCTAACCTAACCTAAACTAACCTAACCTAACCTAACCCAGCCTAACCTAACCTAACCTAACCTAACCCAACACAACCTAACCTAACCTAACCCAACCTAACCTAACCTAACCTAACTTAACTTAACGTAACCTAACCTAACCTAACCTAAACTAACCTAACCCAACCTAACCTAACCTAACCTAACGTAACCTAACCTAACCCAAGCTAACCTAACCCAACCTAACCTAACCTAACCTAACCTAACCTAACGTAACCTAACCTAACCTAACCTAACCTAACCTAACGTAACCTAACCTAACCCAAACTAACCTAACCCAACCTAACCTAACCTAACTTAACGTAACCTAACCTAACCCAAGCTAACCTAACCCAAGCTAACCTAACCTAACCTAACTTAACCTAACCTAACCTAACCCAACCTAACCTAACCTAACATTATTCAACTCAGACTTGCTTGTTTTACATTGTAAGATCGGGCTGGGCAAGTACCACGTCCTTCAACTTGAGCGTGTGAGAAAGTTAGTGCAATTATTTAAGCTGATTATAGTCTACTCAATCATATTTGTTTTGATTTTGTTGATGAACAATTGAGAAAGTTTACTCCGCAAAGAATGACCGTTTATTGAGCATGGCGGTGTAACAGATCCTGTGGAATGTGGAACGATTTGTTTTCTAATTGGAAGATCTGAAACTGTAGACAATTTGTGCGCATGTCTGAACTAGATCAACAATTAAAGTCATTGTTGGAACAGAGCTTACAAACCTGGGGTGACTGTACCGGAAGTGGTTCAATGCCGGAAAAGACCGGGACGCAATACTAATAAACTAGAGACATGTATCTAAAAATATAGCAATGACAATAATGATTTGTGTTGCAGGACATAGTAACAAGTTCTGGGAATTGTTTTGATTGTTAAAATATGTCCTTGTAATTTTTAAACACCCGACACAAATTTAATCAGTATGGGGATTTTCGTAAATCCATTTATAAAAGATTCCACAAATATGTACCTAACCTAACCTAGCATTACCTCACCTAACCTAACCTAACCTGCGTAACCTAACCTAACCTAACCTAGCATAACCTAACCTAACCTAACCTAACCTAGCATAACCTCACCTAACCTTATCTTACCTAACCTAGCATAACGTAACCTAACCTAGCATAACCTAACCTAACCTAATCTAACCTAACCTAACCTAACCTAACCTAATCTAACCTAACCTAGCATAACCTCACCTAACCTTACCTTACCTAACCTAGCATAACGTAACCTAACCTAGCATAACCTAAGCTAACCTAATCTAACCTAACCTAACCTAGCATAACCTAACCTAACCTAAGTCAACGTAGCATAACCTCACCTCACCTAACCTAACCTAATTTATTTTACACAGGGTATACCTAAAAAGGTGTACTGCCTATTCATTTTCGGATTATTTACATCAAAAACAATAAAAAATATCATAACATATAATCGAATTTCTCTTCATTTTCTGCTTGTATGATTGGTCCGGCTGCTCTACTTATTTAAAAGTACTCTTGGGTTAGATGTCTCTATTTCATCTTTTCTATCAGATCTCCCTTGATCAACTCTTGTTCTTTTCCGACCCCTGAAGATATTATTCTCTTTTCTTCTTCTTTATACCCGACGATCCTCGACAGGTTTTGTCATATTCTTCTTTGTTTGGCTTTTAGCCTTACAAAAACCATCTCGCAAATCCCACCGTCACTTGTGCAACAAATTCAATCTGACAACACTGGAAGCACTGTGTGTTGAAATTGATACGAGTTGGTCATTGAGCAGGACCTTCCGTGACGAATTTACTTTGCAGTCCGTGACGAGTGTCCTTGGGTAATGCGATAATTAAGTTATTATGATCAGGGAAAGACATCAGATTTGACATTGAAGACGTTTTTTATTCTTGAAATGTGCAACCGATTTTGATATTATTATAAATGACCGAGCGGAGCAGTATACGAAGTATAGGATATGTTTGGTAAAATTGTGATTTTCGACAAACCGTCCGTCCGTCGTCGTTGTCGTCTGTACGTAAGCACGATAGCGGCCACAAAAATTAAGATAGAAACATGAAATTTGGTGTAGAGGACTGTAGTGTGCTTGTATAGAAGTCTATAGAAATTCAGAGAAATCGAATAAAAAAATATCAAAATGGCGGCAATTTAAAACGGTTAACTGTTAAATATCTCGCGTTTTATTCAACTTGTAACACACTAAATTAGATAAAAATTTGTAGATTTCAATTCTGCATGCAGTGGTACCAACCTCACATCTCTACGACGACAAATAGCGAAGTTATTGTTAAAAATGTAATTTCGACCCTGACCTTCTACGAAAACGACACGAGCGTAGCGAGTGGAGGCGCCTTCACATATGTACAACTTCGAGGCCCGTCAGGACCGAGACATTGACACGAGCGTTGCGAGTTGTGATTAACAAACACTCATCGAGGGGGCCCTCTAAATCCTACACAAAATTTTCCTTTAAAACTATTTTCATTACATTCTCTGTAGGGCTGGGTAAGTACCCTAACGTCGACTTGTTATTCCAGTTACATAGATAAGTTACCGGCTGCCAATGGAAAGGTATCAATTGAAACTTTCACCTACGCGCGTAAAATATTCATGTGTGAAAGTGATCCAGTGCACAGTTTTGTCGGCGGGAGCGTGAAAAATTTCCCTCTACATTGGACGTTGGTAGAGTGAGGGAAATTATTTGTTACAGAGGTTTTCTGAAACACAAATTGTGTGTCACTATTTTCTTGACGACGGTTGGTCTTGTTGTATTAAAAAGTGTCCACTCGCTTCGCTCGTGTCGTTTTCGTGGTTGGTCAAGGTTCGAAATTATACATTTTTGACAATAACTTCGCCATTTGTCATCGTAGAGAGGTGGGGTTGGTACCACTGCATGCGGAATTGAAAGCTGCGAATGTTTCTAGCGAGATATAAACACAAAACTGTCACTCTTTTCGTTTCTTGACGCTACGAAACGTGACGTCACAGAGGTCCAAACTTTGTATAGTCTGTGTATTATAAAAGTATTTGTTATTTCTGATTATACAATGACCTAAATGACTTGGATCAATGAACGACCTTGAAGAATTCCACTGTGCAGCCAGCGTTACATTCCCAAACATAAAACTCACTTAGTTAACCGGGCAATTAAAAAACAAAACAATGAAGTTCTGGGAAGTGTGTCACTGTTGCCAACTTAAACAATTAATTACCTCACTCCTTAACCACTGTTGCTTTCAACACAATAGTTGGGAATTGACTGAATTGCATGGCGATGAGGTTACGAAACAATTGTCACCCGCTGCCAAGTAGATGTCGGTAAGCGGCTTGAATATTATTCGATTTGGAGGAACCTGGGAGGATATAGAATTTAAACAGCACATTTGGGGGTGGGGTGATGTAGTGAAACTGTGGTCAATAAACATCCTAAACTCTTAGTTTTTTCCCTTCAAAATTCTAATTATTTTAGCCAGTACACATTATAAGTACGAAATCGGTGAATTTCATTCCTGAATGAATGCATCACATGAAATATGTTTCCATAATATTTAAATAGAAAAGTTCAAAAGTTACTTCCCAAAGACTTTTATGCGACTTCTTTCATATTCAGCATTTTAGATAAGAAAATTTAGATAAGTTTAAATCCTATAAACGTAGGGAAGATTTCCTATTTAAAGTAGTTTGTATCTGTTATAATTTTTTAAATCCTAATGTTGGCAATATTGAGGTGAACACCCTGTATAGGTATTTTTCGAAAAGATAGCTAGGTACATTATTATTGTTATTTGATTTTCTAGAAGTGTGAGAAAATATGTGCTTTTTTTGCATAATTTTTAGTGAACAAGAAACTCAAGGTCGAATTAATAAATAATAATTATCATGCAGGATATGAACTGCAGAAGACATTTATGACATAAACATATTCATTGTCTGCTTAAATTGAGCAGAAACTAGAAAAACACGTTCCACCTCCTGATGATCACCTTTCAAAAATAATGGGATTTTATAAAATATATAACCTTGAATTTACGTTTGAAAATCATATTATTTCGACATAATAACATTTATTTGCGTAATGTATGTATCTACTCGCCTCCTAACCTTGGTTTTAATATAAACAAATAGCCAATTCCACAAAATGAGAAGGAACTACCAACAACCTGTTTTAATAAAACCGCCATTTTGAAATTTTAACTTAATTACTTCTATCACATGTAAATATAAAAATTTAAAAAAATTACGAAAAAACCCTCAAGGCACCAGTTGAGTGTAGTTAATAATAGTTTGGCAATACCAAGAGTGTTACATGGATCTACACTATCTTTTGTAGTTTTGGGTTAAATTGTTCACTTTTCATCTTTCCTATCATTATTTTTGTTGACTTCCAAACTTGACGTTATTAGAGTTTTCGAGGGCTAGGGGCCTTTATTTTATGTTTTTTTACCTTTTTATGTTTACCCTGTATATGAAGTACGGTTAGGTTAGGTCTTTGTTTTACGTTCCTTCCTTTTTATAATTACCTAGTATACGAAGTACGGTTAGGTTAGGTTAGGTCATTGTTTTATGTTTCTTTCTTTTTTATACTTACCCAATAGGCGAAGTACGGTATATTTTAGGTTAGGTTAGGTCTTTGTTTTACGTTCCTTCCTTTTTATAATTACCCAGTATACGAAGTACGGTTAGGTTAGGTTAGATCATTGTTTTATGTTTCTTTCTTTTTTATACTTACCCAGTAGGCGAAGTACGGTATATTTTAGGTTAGGTCTTTGTTTTACGTTCCTTCCTTTTTATAATTACCCAGTATACGAAGTACGGTTAGGTTAGGTTAGGTCATTGTTTTATGTTTCTTTCTTTTTTATACTTACCCAGTAGGCGAAGTACGGTATATGTTAGGTTAGGTTAGGTTAGGTTAGGTCTTTGTTTTACGTTCCTTCCTTTTTATACTTACCCAGTATACGAAATACGGTATAGGTGAGGTTAGGTCTTTGTTTTATGTCCCTTCCTTTTTATACTTACCCAGTAGGCGAAGTACGGTATAGGTGAGGTTAGGTCTTTGTTTTATGTCCCTTCCTTTTTATACTTACCCAGTAGGCGAAGTACAGTATAGGTGAGGTTAGGTCTTTGTTTTATGTCCCTTCCTTTTTATACTTACCCAGTAGGCGAAGTACGGTATAGGTGAGGTTAGGTCTTTGTTTTATGTCCCTTCCTTTTTATACTCACCCAGTAGGCGAAGTACGGTATAGGTGAGGTTAGGTCTTTGTTTTATGTCCCTTCTTTTTTATACTTACCCAGTAGGCGAAGTACGGTATAGGTGAGGTTAGGTCTTTGTTTTATGTCCCTTCCTTTTTATACTCACCCAGTAGGCGAAGTACGGTATAGGTGAGGTTAGGTCTTTGTTTTATGTCCCTTCCTTTTTATACTTACCCAGTAGGCGAAGTACGGTATAGGTGAGGTTAGGTCTTTGTTTTATGTCCCTTCCTTTTTATACTTACCCAGTAGGCGAAGTACGGTATAGGTGAGGTTAGGTCTTTGTTTTATGTCCCTTCCTTTTTATACTTACCCAGTAGGCGAAGTACGGTATAGGTGAGGTTAGGTCTTTGTTTTATGTCCCTTGCTTTTTATACTTATCCAGTAGGCGAAGTACGGTATAGGTGAGGTTAGGTCTTTGTTTTATGTCCCTTCCTTTTTATACTTACCCAGTAGGCGAAATACGGTATAGGTGAGGTTAGGTCTTTGTTTTATGTCACTTGCTTTTTATACTTATCCAGTAGGCGAAGTACGGTATAGGTGAGGTTAGGTTAGGTCTTTGTTTTATATCCCTTGCTTTTTATACTTACCCAGTAGGCGAAGTACGGTATAGGTTAGGTTAGGTCTTTGTTTTATGTCCCTTGCTTTTTATACTTACCCAGTAGGCGAAGTACGGTATAGGTGAGGTTAGGTCTTTGTTTTATGTCCCTTGCTTTTTATACTCACCCAGTAGGCGAAGTACGGTATAGGTGAGGTTAGGTCTTTGTTTTATGTCCCTTGCTTTTTATACTCACCCAGTAGGCGAAGTACGGTATAGGTGAGGTTATGTTAGGTCATTGTTTTATGTCCCTTGTTTTTATACTCACCCAGTAGGCGAAGTACGGTATAGGTGAGGTTAGGTCTTTGTTTTATGTCCCTTGTTTTTATACTCACCCAGTAGGCGAAGTACGGTATAGGTTAGGTTATGTTAGGTCATTGTTTTATGTCCCTTGTTTTTATACTCACCCAGTAGGCGAAGTACGGTATAGGTGAGGTTAGGTCATTGTTTTATGTCCCTTGCTTTTTATACTTACCCAGTAGGCGAAGTACGGTATAGGTGAGGTTAGGTTAGGTCATTATTTTATGTCCCTTGTTTTTATACTTATCCAGTAGGCGAATAGACACATCGGATGAAATATATTTCCTGTTTAAATGGTCACGAGAAGTTTTTGTTGTAACCACCGCTTGAAAACAACAATTAGCCAAAAAACTGAAAATAAATATTATTTTACTATGTTTTTTTTCCTTCTCATATAATTAGTAAATTGTTAATAATTTCCAGGAAATTTTTGTTACGGGGAATTTCCTTAAGGAAACGTTGTCATAAAAGGGTGATTCAAAATAGCACGACATTATTTCGGGATCTGTTCTAGAGACAAAAATAAGGAAAAAAGTTTATATAAATATATCCGAAAACGCTACTTTATCCGTCTATCGGCCATTTTGTTTTTTCTATAAAAATAATTATAACTCCAGATATTATCAAGATTTCGAGATGAAATTTGGTGAACACATTTTTGTATACTATATTTTACCAGTATACCAAGAATCAATATATTAATCATATACATTTTCAAAATGGCGTCAGTTTAAATTTTTTGTAAGGTTAATGGTTTTACAGACATTGAATATTAAAAATGTCAAACATCTTTAATTTTTAAAATGTATAAGATAAAGTTTTCAGTCTTGGTGAACTGTTAAAATGTAACATACTAAAAATATGTATACCAAATGTATTAAAATTATCATTAAAAAAAAAAAAAAAAAAAAATGGCTGACAGACAGTTAACGAATTATTTTCGGACATATTTATGTTTATAAACACTTTTTCCTTAATTTTGATACCCCCAATAACTTCTCGAAATTAGAACCTTTTTAAAACCACAATCTCTATGAATTTCATTAAAATTGACCGTCCTCCCTCCCCACACATGTTTTGAAACACCCTGTGTGTGTTGCATACAATTGACAACCCCCCACACATTCATTTTGTTCTGAAAAAAAGTCATTTTTATACCACTAGGATTTGAGTTAAAACAGCAACTTTTCAAGAGAATATCCCACTACTGCACTCTAGGGAGTCATTTTAGAAACAGCTTTTGTTATCATGTGGACTTGGATATGATTTTTTTTTTGTTCACCCTTGTTTCTACTCTATTTAAGAAAGTATTTTTTTATAAACATTTTCATGTATACCACTTGAAGAGTTTTGTAAATGGAAGCCATTTTGTTTTGAAGCGTTTAAAAGAAAATTTGCACGTTTTCATACTTGTAGACGAAACTAAATAGAAATTAAACTATAAATTTAAGATGAAAACTGTAATAAAAAGAACCGGATTTTCTCAAAATCTGATAAAGTTGACCAAATTTTATAAAAAATGCATTCTGTAAGTGCCCTAACAAAATATATTGATTAGAACTTCTTTATTTTGTCTGGATTTTCTCAAAATCTGATAAAGTTAACCAAATTTTATAAAAAATACATTCTGTAAGTGCCCAAACAAAATATATTGATTAGAACTTCTTTATTTTATTTGAAAAGAAAAAAAAATCATAAACACAGTGTTAAGCTATTAACACCAGCCTTTTAAGCAATAACTAACTAACTGAAATGTTTAGAAACATGACCACCAATATAGTTTAGGTCCTTATAAGGTTCACAAGCAAAATTGTTAAAGTTGGCTTAAAAAAATAGATTTTGAAGTGAATACTTCTTTACGCCTGGCAGGCAATTTTTGGATGCTGTTAAATCGATGTGGTGAAAGGAAAAATCTTCACGAAAATGACGTCACGATATCTAGCAGCTGAGGCTTAAATAAAGTAAACATCAGAGATATCCAATTAAAACAGCTGATTATTTTTCTATGTAAAATTTAATTCAGCTGGACTTATATAGATGACATATTGGTTTGCTGTTATGCATTAAATTATTTTTTTTTTAAATCTTGGTAATTTACTAGAATACACAAGAGATTTTCTTTATCATATTATATTTATTATCCGTTGAAGGATATTTTACGAGACATCGGTAAAAAAAATATTAAACGGATCTTGGTAGTTTACTAAAACACACAATAGGTTTTTTAAATCATATTTTAGACCTATACGTTAAAGGATATTTTACGAGATTTCGGTAAAACTTTTTTATGTATATGTGTTTATTAAACTAAAAATCTACGAAAAATATTTCACCAACTTTCTCAGACTCCCAAACATAAAAAACTATTAATTTTAAAATTTGAAATGAAACTTCTATTAGCGTTCTTTAGCCTATTATTAATATTTAAAATTTATAGTTAGAATATTCACTTCTGTCTACCGTCCCGCGACGGTAACTTTTTCTTTTCTTTTCTTTTTTTTTTTTTACTTTTCATCTTATCGCCAGCTAATTGCGCCAAATAATGTATCTCGTTTCAAAAAAAAAAAAAGAAAAACCTCTTCTATAATAAAAGGAAGAAAAGGACATAAAGACATCCGAACATTGCAATACTGTCAGGACCGGAAGTGAACTAAAGTTGGTCAAGAGAGACCTGATTGGAAACATGAAAGAGGATCTAACTCAGGATTGCCAACCAAGTAATAATTAATAACCTAAAACCATTAGCAATGCGTGTCACTAAATTACTGTATTCTATCTCGTGTCTAGTGTTACCGTTGCAAAGATTTGTTTGTTGGATTATTTGTTCAGCTATTGTCACAAAGCATAAACCATGATAACGCTAACTCTGCCGACCTAGATTTGAAAATTTCGTGGCTCCACTCACTGCTTTAGTGTAATTATGTGTTTACAGTTGGTACGATTGCAGAGTAAAGGTCATTCTCTCACGACATAATGTCTACATTGAAATAGACTGTCTGAGACCGGAAGTAAATCACGTGACTTCGCTTGGGGGGTAATGGGAGAATGTTTAGGAAGCAATGTTGAGAGAGGTTTTGTAGATTTATGGTGAGGGGGGGAGAGAATTTATAAGTTTTTGAGAAAAAATGAGTACACAAATGTAATTTTTATAAATTACTGTACGTTTATGGACACCATACTAAACATATTTCGAAAAGTAGGGATTTTTTACTCTAATTTTAGCGTTTTCCAAATTACCCTAAAACTGTAATTTGGTACATGATTTCTAAACGCTACAGACATTGCACATCTCCATGGTATGCTTTGAAGCTCAGAAATTAGAGTCTCTAGTGCTGCCATCTATCGGCCCACTTCAAGGTCAGCATGCTGTACCAGGAGCAACAGTATCCTCAAGGTAGGAATGTGTCTGGGGTGGAGAGGAATAGAGTGCGCCCCACACTTAGTTTGTTGCGTTTACTTTCAGCTGTACAACCCCAATAAAAAAATATAGACCTCAAATTTTTCTGTGTAAACGCCTTCCCTACTTTCGTTTCTTTTATCGGTGTAAATAAGAATAAAACGTTTACAAAAGTCTGTCACGAAGTTGTAACTTTAGGAATTAAATGTAGCTAAGCAGTAATTTATGTAGCTAGTTTTGTTGGAATGGGTTGTACCGTCAAGTCATGCTAAGGGAGGACACGCCCATTACACCAGACACACTCCTAGTCTGAGGCTACTGTACAGCATGTCATCATGTAGTTTTACATCTTTCTCTTCCATCAGGTCTTTCTTCTTGATCTCATTCCTGGTGCTATTATAGTTTTCAATGGGGTCTCAAGCTATTTTTACAGTCCGTAGGTAAAATCAAGGACACTTATAATTTCACGCGCGTGTCTGTAAGTCGCAACCAGTCTACACAGACAAGACGATAAATCCTGTATATTACAAAATTTGCATTTATATTATTTGTATTGTTTAGACATAGGAAAAAATATAGTGGTATCAAAAAAATAACCTTGTGGTAGTTAAGGGGTAAAAACTATCGAGTTAAAAAACTTTTTTGGGAAATATTAAGTTTGGGATATTAAATAAAATTAGAAGTTATTCTGATAACGAGTATGTATGTTTATTTGATGAAAAAAATAAAATATGTTGGCGCTAGGTCAAAATTAAAGTTTCAAATATCACGCCCCTTCTGTAACTTGAACGCGGCGTGACCTATAAATTTGAAAAAGTAAATATTTAGATTTACAATTAAATTGTAGCGCGAAATCATATATTATAGTTTTTTGTATGACGAATACAACTTAATTTAACCACAAAATGCGTAGCGTATAAGTTTTAAAAGCAGTTTTTGTGAGATGTGAGAAAAACAAGATGGATTACATTTTTATTGATTTTTCTTTAGGTCCTTAGATAGAACCAAGAACCTTTATATGTCTGTCTGTACATTTTAAACTGTCACTTAAAAGACTTTTTATAAAAAATAACTGTCCCTATGTCGTGGGGTTTTAGTCACGTTGGCTCTTACAAGGTGTAACAAAAGGTTATGCAAATACAATTTATATAGAGAAATTAAAAAAAAAAAGAAAGAAAACTATACTATTTCTTAATAATAATTGTAAGTGTTTTTCTGAAACTCCAGTGCAACCAAGTTCTCCAATATTTAATATTGTATTGTCCTAAGTTACTCCCCAGCTCAACACAACCGGGGAGGGGGGTAAAACACTGCCTGTTTGATAAACTTTGTGTTTATTTATTTACCTTCTTGAATACTTTACAAGGAAAGGAGAATAGACAGACATCACCGCCAATGGAAGGGCTGCCATTGTCACCGCAGAGGTATTTCCCTTACACATTAAATAGTTGTTTCCCTAAGTGTTTAGAGACGGAAATGAATAAGGGTTGTGTGGTCAATGACATAATTAAGGGTGTGTAATGTCGGGACGAAACTGATCCTTACGGTCTGCAGTCTCACTGGTTTCTTATTCAAATGTATGTTTTATTGTTGTTTAATGGGGAAAACGTTTAGTTCATCATCGCCTAAGAACAAGAAAGGAAGGTTAGGTTTGGTTAGGTTAGATAAGGACGAAAATGAAGACCCCTCGAACCCTCTAATAGTATCAGGGTCTGTACAGGCTGAACAAATAAATAAGTTTTTATCAGATTTGATACGAGGTTATAATCATATCTAGTGGTTTTTGGTGGAGCAGTCATAAGATCAAAATTATAAAAAAACGTTCGTTGTTCTAAAAACAACGGTCGGTAAAACTACAAATTATGTGAGAAGCAAAACACAAATGGAAAATAAGATAAACGTATAAAAGAATTAATAATTGACTTTATTCTTTCATTTAAAATACAATAACATAAAATTTAGGTGAAAAAAAAACTAAACACATTTAGAACTAAGAATAACAAATTAACTTGAAAAATATAAAATAAATTGAAATTTAAAAATCAAAATATGAATTTTGAAACAATTTTAAATAAAATAATAACGAAGTTATTCCTTTCAATTCCTATAAAATGTGAACAGAGTTAGAAAGAGACACAAAGTAGGTAGAAACAAAGATAGGAGAAAAGAAAAGGATAGCTATATGGAAAAACGAAAGTGGAAAGAATGAAGAATACGCTGAGATCAAGAAATAAACAAAGAATAAAAGAAAAGTATAGCGAGATATACAAAACCGAGAGTGAGATGAATAGAGAAAGAAAGAATAAAGAAACAAAGATACGATGAGAGAAAATACAAAGACGAAATTAAAAGGATAGCCAGATAGACAAAAACGAAAGTGAGAATATAAACAGAAAGAATAAACAAGGATACGTTGAGAGAAATAAAGAAAGGAGTAAAGAAAAAATTGCGAGATAAACAAAAACGAAAGTAAGAAGAATAGAGACAAAAAGAAGAAAGACACAAAGATACGCTGAGAGTAAGAAATTAAAAAAAGAAGAAAAAAAGGGTAGCTAGATAGACAAAAACGAGAATGAGAAAAATAGAGACAGAAAGGAGGAAGGAACAAAATACACAAAGACAAATAAACTGACAAAGAAGAAAAGAAAGGACAGCGATATAGACAAAAACGAAAATGAGAAGAATAAAAACTGAAATAATAAAGAACCAAAGATAATCTGAGAGAAGAAAGAAGAAAAGAAAAGGTTAGCGAGATAGAGAAAAACGAAAATGAGAAGAATGGTGACCGAAAGAAGGAAGGAACAAAATACACAAAGACAATTAAACTGACAAAAAAGAAAAGAAAAGGAGAGCGATATAGACAAAACGATATTGAGAATAATAAAAACAGAAACAATAAAGAAACAAAGATAAGGTAAGAGAAAGAAATAAAGAAAGGAGACAAGAAAAGGTTAGCGAGATAGACAAAAACGAAAATGAGAAGAATGGTGACAGAAAGGAGGAAGGAACAAAATACACAAAGACAATTAAACTGACAAAAAAGAAAAGAAAAAGAGAGCGATATAGACAAAACGATATTGAGAATAATAAAAATAGAAATAATAAAGAAACAAAGTTACGTTGATAGACAGAAATAAAAAAAGGAGAAGAGAAAAGGTTAGCGAGATAGAGAAAAACGAGAGTGAGAAGAGAGTAAAGTCTGTAATAATCACGATTCAACCGTTAGACATGCGCACTGTAGTTTTACAATCACTTTCCTTTCTACAAATGCTCTTTTAATTTTCTCATCGTGGTGTTTGGTGTCGGAGATATGACAGCGGTTTCCTGTATGTCTGCATAATCATTTCTTTGTCGTGTGAAACAAGTTGATGCTCCTTGTATGTCAATAACTAAGTATTAACATTAAACATTTTTATTTTCCGAAAACTAAATCATCCTTTAAGCTACTGAAAGAATAAAAAAATTAATTTTGTTTGCCGTTAAAAATTGAAATTATTCTGATAGATATTTCCTGAGGTATTGTACTTTAAAAAAGTTTATAAGTTGTCATTTTGAAATGAGTAAAAGACATCGGTTGACTATTTTTCTTTGGACTTTATTACACTAAGTACCACTTTAGGACTTTAGACTTTAGTATGTTTACGTGAAATTTTTCAATGGTTTTTGGTGTGAGGAATAAGCTCCTGAATTCTTGAAACACCTTGTATAACAGATAATTAAATAAAATTTATAATAATTTTGATTCTGTGTTATACAGGATGTTCTTGTAATCCGCGGAGATAATTCAGGATGGTTTATAAAGAAAAAAAGATCCTATAAACATATGTTCGGTAACGATTCTTTTACCAGCTATCCGCCATTTTCTTTTACTAAATCTCCTGCTAGATTGAAAAAAAAATTCAACTTCTTCCAATAAACCGTTTCAAAATGACCGCCATTCAAATATTGTAAATGAAAATAATTCATTTAATGTTATTTTCATTTAAAATGTCTAAATAGCCCCCCTTTTTTTAACCGATAATTTGCAACAAGTTGAATATTTTTTTCAATCTAGCTCTTTAAATTATTTAGCAGCGTATAAAATTTCAACTCAATCGGTTAGGTCGTTTTAGAGATTTAGTAAAAAAACAAAATGGCGGATAGCTGGTAAAAGAAGCGTTATTGGACATATATGTTTATAGGAACTTTTTTCTTTATTTTGACACCATATAACCACCCCCTGCATTATCTCCGCGCATTGCAGAAACATCCTGTTTAACATAGAATCAAAGTTATTATAAATGTATATTTAATTATTTATTATACAGGGTGTTTCAAGAATTCAGGAGCTTATTCCCCACACCAAAACCTATAAAAAAGTGTATGTAAACATTCTTCTTAAAATTGATTAATTTTTTATCTAGCCGCCATAGATCCTAGGTCCTTATATTGACGAGTACCGTACAACATTTCAACTCAATCTGTTAAGCCGTTTTAGAGATATAAATTATTTAGTATTTAAAAAAACAAAATGGCGGATAGTAGTTAATAGAATTGTTTCCGGACGTATGTTTATAGGTACTTTATTTATAGACCCCAACATAAGTTTTTTTTTTAATGTTTATTTATTGTTATTTTTTAATCCTATTAATATATTTTAATTTCTAATTTATCTGTAGATGATACATCTTCCACTTTGTTATTTTTTTTTTATTAGTCGTGATGATGACCGAGAGGTTTTTCCCCGGTAAACCACAACAAAACACTGAGGCTGTTTGTGTCATTTTGTTTGTGATGGACCTTTCTGGATTCTGTATGACAGACAATAGGTATCTTCTTGTGGATTGGTAGGGGTATTATCGGTCAATAGCATAAGCACCACATCTCCAGTTAACAAGGCTCAGATTAGCGATGTTGATACTCAGGTGAAATAGATACTCGCAATACTCGGTTTCGAATGATTTCAATACTCGTATTATTAATTCGACATCGAGTATCTGCGCAGAATGATTTTGCGCATTATGTGTGTGTATGTTATATTTCTATCTGTTAGACTGATCCGCCAAGTATTTATTTTTAAACAATATGTGATTGACACTTGTAATACGTAATTAAATGTTATCCTGCCTCGACACAAATTCAGTAATTAAACGTAATTACAATTATTACCAACATTAATAATTTAGTTATTATTTAAAATAAGTTAATTTACTATATTTTTTATAAAGATGGTAACCTATAAATATTTATTTAAATATAAGTAATAACAATTAAATAATAATTTAATTTACTTTTTGTTAATGTGGAAATAAATGAATATTATTGTTATTTTAAATTGAACTTGTTACCGAATCTAAATCATTATAACTCAAAATCGTAATGTTTAATTAATGTGTAGTGAAAAATCAGCTTAGAAACTAATATAACCAAAGTGGAAACAACGAGTATTTTGTTTGGAATTGACACAACACTAACGAATATCGTTGTCCGCGGATACTCGCACACCGAGGATACTCGCAGTACTCGCACATTACCTCCTCCTTGTTCATAGTTACGAGGATTTTGTCCGAAACCGAAGATTTTGATACTCGGATGCACCGAGTATTTTAATTCGAACTCACACATCACTAGCTCAGATGGGTTTGACAGGTCTGGTGGTTTAACTGGATATGAGGCGCTCAGACCACTTGGTCGCTTGATGGGAAACCCTGTAAAGTTTAAAAAAAAAACTGCAATTTATATTAGTAAACAGAAAACCATTCACGATTGACTGTTTCCAACTACTTCAGCTTAAAGTAGTGTTTTCCCTTCTCAAGGATGAAATAAAGCAATAAAGCTTAAAGTTTCAAAATATTTTAATAACATAAATGAGCTACAATTGTTTCACCTTGCGGCATCATGGGGCAAATGATAATTAACAGGTATTGACAACTATTTATACATACACAAGTAACAGGAAACTGAAATACAATAGAAGGTTAGGAGGAAAACCTAACAGGTAGATAAAGATTGATGAACTATGTAGGGCGGGTTTTAGAAGGGGTGAAGAATTAAATACAATTTGGTCATTTAAGTTGAAAATAGGCCTAAGTGAAATAGATCTATTTATTTCTAAGCATTCTAAATTATTTAATCTATTGCTTTTATTTTCTATATGTGAGAGTTTAACATTCAATTTCGGATCAAAATTATGACCCGAGTCCAAAAGATGGTTAGCAAAGTTTGAGTTTCTATAGCCATGTTTCCAGCTATTTATATGTTCTTTAATCCTAACTTTTTTATAGATCTACCTGATTGACCTATGTACTCAGAGTCACAATCTTCACAAGATTTTCCTTTCTGTTCATATATAAATATCATCAGGTAATATTGACGATTTAAAATTTGTGTTTTCTGCAAATGATAGTTTTGATTTTATAAACAAATTCCTACTTCATCATTTTATCTAGATATTTTGTTGAGAAAGCCTGCAGGATGTCCATAGAACAATTTCGCCCTAGTATTGTGAATTCTAATGATTAAGTGTGACAGTATTAATTATTAAAAATCGAAAAATATTGATGAGTCCATTCATGTGTGAAAATGTTTTGTTTATTTTAGCAAAATTTGTTTGTACCATATTAAAGGTAAAAACAAATCTATTTCTGTACAGAACAAATTGTATTGAACGAAAGAAACAAGAAGGATGTAAAAGTGGAAGGGGGAAGGATGTTACGTGACAAAATCATATCCAGGAAGATAAGACAGGAATAGTTCCCCAGTCTTGTGGGGAATTGTCCTTTCTTACCGTTTCAACAGGTCCATGATCTTGGTTACAGTTATGCTGGTAGATTTCAAGGTAACAATATCTGGACTGAAGTGATTTCAAATATGTTTCCTCTATGAAACATTTACACAAAGAGATTTTTGTAATTTTGTTTTTGACGGACTTTTTGATGGAGGAGAGTATTCATTTATAAACATCTAAACTGTCATTTGTAGAAAACACAAATTTTAAATTGTCAATATTACCAGATGATATTTATATATGAACAGGAGGGAAAACACTACTTTAAGCTGAAGTAGTTGGAAACAGTCAATCGTCAATGATTTTCTGTTTTATACTTATTATAAATTGCAGTTGTCTTCAAACTTTACCGTTACATACAAGTGTCTAGAATTAAAAGTAAGATCTGAAGTGTTTGTAACTTGGAGTGTCAATCGTTGCTGTTTTTATTATTAAATGTTTCTTTAAAATCGAAAACCTAACGATGATCTCCTTTAAAAAAAAGGAAGAAAAGAACATGAAATATAAACCATCAGCCCTCGAATACTCTAATAGCGTCAGGGTTGGAAGAGAACAACAGTTGGTTAAGAAAGACCAGATAGGAAAGAAGAAAATGTCTAACCCAAGACAATATAAAGAAAGTTAGAGATCCAGCAGGGTTCCTTAAGGATTGCCAAGCCCCCCAATCCTTAACTAACTGGGGGGGGGGGGTTGTCACCCCTTGAGGATTTGAATCATGAAAACTGTTTCTCGCATTCTGTTATAATTTAAATTACCAGCTGTAAAAGCCAATATACTGAAGAGGACTATATCCTGCTGTGGTCCTTGTAAACCTTAACAGATTCAGGATGACCTTGCTTCAAAGGACTTTATGTATCGTTTCACAGCTCCAAATATCTTCCACCAAATTTACTCGTGGATGAAAATGATATAAGGATTTTTTTTTAATATTTTTTATTGTTCCTCCGTTACAAAATTAAATTCTTTATACTTATAAAGTACTAAGTTAATATTTTTTAGAAAATTAAGACAAACTAAAAACAGCTTACAGTTTGAATAAAATCTGAAATAAATCTAAAATAAAAATTTAAACATCATTTAAAAACTATTGGAACAATCAGAGGTAATAAAACCAGTATGGGATGATTTTAACAAATACAGGGTGTCCCACGAAGATGTCGCCATTTTAAAATTAATATCCCGGACATGTGGAACACTCTACAAACTTGATACTTTACAGTTATGTCACATAGATATGTAAAGTACCTTCGAGTTTTATTTTATTATGGTTAATGAAAACAAAATGGCGGAATTACAAAATGGTACATTACAATTTTTTTCTATAACCATGCAGCTATGAATAAATAAAAACCTTGCACTATTCTACTTTAATAACCCTTATATATTAAAATTAAATCAAAACATTCCTTTCAAAACCGAGAAGAACTCTAACCCCATTCCATTTCATTACAAAGCACGCTTCATTGAAGCATATAAACTGTCCACTCCATAATAAATACCTGAGGTAAAAGAAAGTACATCATGTACTGTGGTTTAACATAGCGATTTCACACGTCCTTTGAGAGACTTCAACGAGTGGATAGAAACGATTGTTTAACCAACAAGTGGAAATGATCACTCGTCTGTGTTACTAATTGTTTTAAATAAGAGGGTTTAAAAGTAGTTTTTCCTGGATTGTTTATCTACTGGAACAATCCCGTTGTGGTGTCCTGGATATGCAGGACGATGAACAATAGCAGGAGTTATTAGAAGATTTTTTTTTGAATTTTATATCTAGTTTAAACATTTAGCTTGTAGGCTACCTGAGCAGGAATCATAGGTACACAATTCAATTTGATGTGTCAGTTAAGTTGCGTAATGTTGTCATATATAATCAGTTATATAAATTGTTCGGAAATATTGCACAAACTTTCTAACACATTTAAAAATCGAAACAAAACTAAACTTTTCGTTTAAAAAAAGTAAAAACTAATTGTACTGTATTAGATTTGTTCATTCTTTTAACATTATTTTTATATTTAACTTAGCCTTAAAATTGTTTCATAAACTTCTCTTGTTCAAACATATTCAAACAATTAGATTAGGTTAGATTAGGTTAGGTTAGGTTAGGTTAGATTAGGTTAAGTTAGATTAGGTTAGGTTAGGTTAGGTTAGGTTAGGTTAGGTTAGGTTAGGTTACGTTAGGTTAGGTTAGGTTAGGTTAGGTTAGGTTACGTTAGGTTAGGTTAGGTTAGGTTAGATTAGGTTAGGTTAGGTTAGATTAGGTTAGGTTAGGTTAGGTTAGGTTAGATTAGATTAGGTTAGGTTAGGTTAGGTTGGTCGTTTCCTGTTAAAATTTCTTCCACTTTGAAAATCAAAAATGCGCGACACAAAATCGTTTAAAACCTGAACTACAAAAATTAATCGACGATCCGTCGAGAGTGTTACAAAATATAAAGGAACAAAAGAGTCTGTGGAATGTAGGGTCTAAGCTATGAATTATTTATGAAAATTAGTAATTATACCTAATCCAAAGTCAAGGCCGTCTGTCTCGGAAACATGCGCATGCGCGGGTTCATAGAAATATTTCCTCATGAGATGAAACATCTTGGAAACAACGAACTAACATTTTTATATTAGAAGGAAATAATTTTATATAGTTATGTCATGGTAAGAAAAATTGTTTTGAGGTCTCCTGAATCCAAAAAAACTGTTTGTAATTATGTTTGTCTATCATCTGGTTTGAACAAATCTCGTGACTTTTTTAATTTTAATTTTATTAATAACTCATAAATTTGGAGCATCTGCCATAAGAAAGAAACACAGTATTTTCTCAGAATCGTTTCGAAGGATTTTGATCATATTAACCTTCCAATAATTTTTTTTTTTAAATATTGAGTGCAATCTATCAAAAAAAAACACGATGTCAATTATCGGTTAAACAAATCGACAATGGGTTAGGTGAATAAACGTTAGCAGTTGCTAATTCTATAAGTTTTTTAAGAATGTTCTGAATTTCAGGTGAATAATTATTGTACAGTAGCCTCAGACTAGGATTGTGTCTGGTGTAATGGGCGTGTCCTCCCTTCTACTTGTTTCCCTAACCTGACTTGACGGTACAACCCATTCCAAGAAAACTAGGTGCACAAATTATTACTTAGCTGCATTTAATTCCTAAAGTTACAACTTCGTGACAGACTTTTGTAAACGTTTTATTCTTATTTACACCGATAAAAGAAACGAAAGTAGGGAAGGCGTTTATACAGAAGGATTTGAGGTCTATATTTTTTTATTGGGGTTGTACCGCTGATAGTAAACGCAACGAAGTGTGGGTGCACCCTCTTTTCCTCTCCACCCCAGACATATTCCTACCTTGAGGATACTGTAGGTAAGCTTAGTTGATGCTAGATATTTTGCGGATTCGTAGTTTTTGCTTGAAAATAAGGTGAATGAATCCTTGACACTAGTTTGCAACGGTAGGGATAGTATTGGGATTGCATTTGGGTGGTACGATTTGGGTGGTCCGCGGATCTACTTTGGTAATGTGTTACCGGGTCCCGATCGCGTGGTAAAATTAACAAAGTACACTGGGCCAATCTCAACTTAGGCTAGCCATTTTTGACAAGTATTACTAGAATCTAATTTACTTAAAATAAGAGAATTACACTAATACCAATATTAATATTAACTACACTGTATTGCAACAACATGTCGGTCTATAGCAGGGCCTAACGTAGCCGCGTATAGTTCGACTAATAATTTTACGATATTCCAAAAGTCGCGATGCGCCCAGATTTAAACCCAAGGGCCGAACGGCCCTAAATCTTTGGGTTTAGCAAGGCATAATGGAAATTTACCGCACTATAATATAATTAGGAAGATCGCTGAAGACGTCCTTAGTCACAGCTGTCTCGAGCACTACTCTGCTCTTATCAGCTGGCCGGGCGGATATGTCCAGATTCACGAAGGGGAGGTGGAGTGGTGGTAATCACCACAAGTTTTTAAATGTAGTAACTGCTGTGTGTGTGTTTTTTTTTTTTTTTTTAATGTTGGAAGGCATGCTATCTTTTAGTTAATCGTGTCTAGTCCAACCACAGTCATGACAGCGTTAAAGGTTGTACGCTTCACGTGATGCAAACTCTTGGGATTTGAAAGCGTCGATTGTTAAGTTAAAAATGACACGCGAGGAGGTGATCTCTCTGCAAGACAGCAAATGGAGATGTTTCTGCGTTCCGTTGATGACCCTGGCTTAAAGTAAACGAGGTGGAAGGATGATGAGAGGATCCGTTGAGGATAGAGAACGGGTTTAACCTTTCCGCCATTTTGTTTTTTGTAAAAAGTATTATACTTTTGGAAATAAGTAAGATATTGAGTTCCGATATGGGGATTTTATCTGCACGAATTTTAACTCTTTTTTCTTATCGAATCCCAATCAAAAGTTTAGCAAGAATCATAATAAATAGGTTAGGTTAGGTTAAATTAGGTTAGGTTAGGTTAGGTCAGGTTAGGTTTGGTTAAACAAAATCTACCCTTTGGTTTTTGAGAAACTTCACTAACAGACAAAATAAGACATACGGACTGAAATTAAAAACTCAATGAAACCTATTGAATGATTTTTTCCCCCGCCAACGCAATTGGAAATGACACTAATATAGGGAATTGATATGCATAACGCCTTCAAATATCAAGATACTTCCCACACGACATAAGTGATATATTGCATATCTGAGACACGAAGGCGCAATAATTAAACAACTGAGTTGATGACAAATATGATACAGTGCAAACTAAATTATTTCAGTTTAAAGGAAAAGTCGATCAGTGTCATCATGGTACTTACCCAGCTCCAAGATGCTCTAAATGTAATGTAGGAAAGTTGGTTGTGTCTTGTAGGAAATTTTAAATTGTATTGGTAGATCAAGAAGTCTTATCTTGTAGTGTGTTTGTTTAAAACAGTTGTTACACAGGTTTTCTGAACTTTGTAATTGTGTATCACTACTTTCTTGAAATTAGTTAGGTTAGTTGGGTTAGGTTAGGTTAGGTTAGGTTAGGTTAGGTTAGGAAAGGTTAGGACAATAACTTCGCTATTTGTCATCGTAGAGAGGTGAGGTTTGTACCATTACATGCAGAATTGAAATTTGCACATATTTATCTAACCTAGTGTGTTAAAAATATCTAATCGTCGGTTATTTAATCATTTTTTAAATTCTTATCTGATTGTAGAGAGTATCATTTCACAATTCGTGCAGGACTAATTTCCCAAGACCCGCCCACTTCGCACAGTAATGTACAGTCACGTCCACTTGTTGATCTCTGGTTAACCTTTGTCTATTCTGTCAACCTTTATATTATAAGAATGTACTTTTAATGGTCTGTCGTTAGCCTGGAATTTATGTAATAGATTATGAAGTAGGCTGACACGCTTCTGGTTTGGTGTGATGCGATGTGAGTTAATCTAGATCTAGGTGGACTATCAATGTTATGCAGATTGAAAACGAGTGATTAATTCTTGTTATAAGAATGAAATAGCTCTCGGTCATTATCGTCTAATAAAAATGTTAAGAAAAGAGGATAAAATAAAGTCCCCTAGTCCTTGAATACTTAACGCCAGAGTTGGGAGAGACTTGATAGTTAAGATGAAAGAGAGAGATCTAACCTAACCTAACCTAACCTAACCTAACCTAACCTAACCTAACCTAACCTAACCTAACTTAACCTAACCTAACCTAACCTAACCTAACCTAACCTAACTTAACCTAACCTAACCTAACCTAACCTAACAAAACATAACCTCACCTAACCTAACCTAACCTAACATATCCTAACCTAACCTAACCAAACATAAACTCACCTAACTTAACCTAAACTAACCTAAACTAACCTAAACCAACCTAACCTAACCTAACCTAACCTAACCTAACTTAATTTAACCTAATCTAAACTAACCTAACCTAACCTAATCTAACCTAACCTAACCTAACTTAACCTGACCTAATCTAACCTAACCTAACCTAACCAAACATAACATAACCTAACCTAACCTAACCAAACATAACCTCACATAACCTATCCTAACCTAACCAAACATAACCTCACTTAACCTAACCTAACCAAACATAACCTCACCTAACCTAACCTAACCTAACATATCCTAACCTAACCTAACCAAACATAAACTCACCTAACTTAACCTAAACTAACCTAAACCAACCTAACCTAAACTAACCTAACCTAACCTAACCTAACCTAACTTAATTTAACCTAATCTAAACTAACCTAACCTAACCTAACCTAATCTAACCTAACTTAACCTGACCTAACCTAACCTAACCAAACATAACATAACCTAACCTAACCTAACCAAACATAACCTCACATATCCTATCCTAACCTAACCTAACATAACCTAACCAAACATAACCTCACTTAACCTAACCTACCAAACATAACCACACCTAACCTAACCTAACCTCACATATCCTAACCTAACCTAACCAAACATAACCTCACCTAACCTAACCTAACCTAACCTAATCCAACCTAACCTAAACTAACGTAACCTAACCTAACTTAATTTAACCTAATCTAAACTAACCTAACCTAACCTAACCTAACTTAACTTAACCTAACTTAATTTAACCTAATCTAACTTAACCTAACCTAACATAACCTAAGCTAACCTAACCTAATCTAACCTACCTAACCTAACCACACCTAACCTAACCTAACCTAACATATCCTAACCTAACCTAACCAAACATAACCTCACCTAACCTAACCTAACCTTACCTAATCCAACCTAACCTAAACTAACGTAACCTAACCTAACCTAACCCAACCTAACCTAACTTAACTTAACCTAACTTAATTTAACCTAATCTAACTTAACCTAACCTAACATAACCTGCCTAACCTAACCTAATCTAACCTAACCTAACCTAAAACTGTATGGAAAATTGTGTAGATTGAGTTATGCCCCCTCGGGATTGCCAAGCCAGTATTCACTAAAGTGATGTAATAAATCGTTCGCTGTAATCAACAAAAACTGATATTTTATAGAATTTATTACTTGAAAATCAGATCACCATCTATATATCGTACAGTTGGTATACCTGGCGTGCTATGACGTCATCGTACCAGCTAAATCCAGTTTTATTTTATTTACAATAACTACGCTTAGTGACATCAACTTGGCAACAACTACATTTTGATTACATTGTACCAAACCTCTATTCACTAATGAACCCTCCTCGTCCTCTATTCGTTAACAATTAGTGGGGCAATCATTTTTCATATCCACCATAAACTCCATCCAATCTAAACTGAAATACATTAATTACTTGAAAAACTATAGTTTTACAATTTAATATTCTAACAAACAAAATGGCGGACTTGAATATTGCCTGTTCTGTTCTGTCTTTGTTGTATACTGAAATTATTTTAGGAAAACAGTTTTCTGTTCATATCTTGTGTGTTATTCAACTTGTACACACTCTGTTAGATCATTTTCATTTCTCCCTTTTCTGTGCTTATCATTTCACCCTAGTTTTCTTCTTCGTTTCCTCTCTTTCACCCTATTTATTTTCTCCAGTCTCACTATTCTCAATCCAAATCTTTCTCTATCCTACAGTTCTCATCGTCAATTTTTTCATATCTGCTTCTCTTCCTTTTCTCCCTTACATCTTCTCTTTTCCTCCGACTTTTCATTTTTGTCTTTCCTCTTCCTCATTCTTTGTCGGTTACCCTTATTTTATAGCTCTCTTGTTTCTCTCTCACGTCTTCTAATTCTCTCCCTTGTTCTGTTTATCCACCTCCTCACATTTTCCCACCTAGAATTGTTTCTTTTCCCCCTCCTCCATATCAATTTCTCCCTAATAAATTCCTTCTCTCCACCTCATCCTCTTCTACAATATCTCTCTTTGTCATGTTCTTTCTTTCTTCTCGCCTTAAAGGATGTAAAAGTATAATAACATACTGGAAGCTGTTGACTGCATTTCGTGGAGCTTCTTATCAGTGACGCGCCTTCTAGCTGATGTCTTCTCTCATCTTGCCAAATGTAACCACACAATGTCCTCATTCAAAGCAACACAATGTTGATACTTTTTTAAAAGGAATTTTCATACGCTGTAACCACAACAGTTTGTAATGTAAAGTTTATAATTATGAAATGCAAACTGACTTTGTTATTGTACATTTTCGATAGGTCTAGTATTTTTTTATATAACTTCAGTTGACATTGCAAAGTAAATCAAGAACACATAATTTAAAAAAAAGTTTGGTTTCAAGGAATAAAAATATAACATTTTAAATTTTTTGACATCTTTAAGGTCAATTGTCTTGTTACAAAGGAACCTCTGAGTTTCGTATCAGCATCTTACTTTGTAAAGAAAGACAAACGATTTTATCTGACTTTTTTTTTTTATATCCTGATTATATTGGAGATTTTTTAACTTTTAAGAATTTTAATTCAGAAACTATACATTTTAGAAAAAGTAAAATGAATTTAAAAAAATATATTTTGTCTACAGTTGTTGACAAAGTGGCATTTTGTTCATTTAAATTAGTTTGCAAAACAGCTGATTTCTCAACAGTTTCACTTTGCACACTACTTTGCTCACTACTTTGCTCACTCCGAATGGCAACTGAACAAAACGAAATTTAGGTTAAGTTTATTTAAATTGATTTATAATATACAGGAAATGTCCCGTATGTAGGTTAGATTAATTCTTACATGTAAAATAACATAAATAAACAACAAAACAACGTTTTAAAGTTGAAAAAGGAAGTAATTATTCATGAAGATGATTGACAGTGTATGTACACGGAGAGTATTTTTCGTTTGCCGAGTTTTGAAGTAGGCAATCCCGTTTCCTCAACAATACACCTAAGTTATTTGTAATATTCATAAATAACTTCAGTTTTGACGTGAGGTTGAACAGTATTGTATTAAATTAATGTTTTATTAAATTGTGTTACTGCTGAAGTATGTTTGTTATTTGTCACAAAATAACAACTGTAGACAAAGTATAATGTGCAATTAATTCGTGAGCAAAGTGTCTTTTTTAAACTCGGTAAAATTGACGCACTCGGCAAGCCTGGTGCGTCAACATTTTTCTCTCGTTTATAAAAGTGCCACTTTGCTCACTAGTTGCACAAATAACTATTGTCTCATAAAATAAGAGATATAGTTTAATAATTTTTTCAGTAATATTATTGGATTATTTTTTTGCTGTTTTAACCTACAAAATGCTAACACCAAATCTGAACTCAGTATCTTATCTATTTCTGGAGTTATAATGTTTTTGTAATACAACAAAATGGCTAATAGACTGATAATAAAGCGGAATTCCACTATTTATTGACATTTTTTGATCGTTTTTATCTGTATAATTCGAATATTAATAGACAGTTCATCTTTTTCGCCACATCCTGTGTAGCCACTAAGGACCTAATCGTAAAACTCTCAAAATATATAAGGATTGTACAAATATTTCTTTCCTTTCCTGTCCTCATCCCTAATTTTCTTAGCACACCTCTCTCTTTCTCTGTTCAGTTTTTTCATTCTTTCAACTTTTCTCTCCCTCTCACTTTCCATTTTCTCTATAATTTTAACCGAATCTTTCATTCTATCTCTTTTCCTCTCACCATCTTTCATCTAGTCTTGTTCTCCCTCACCTATATATTTCCTATCAGGTCTCTCTTTCCCGAACCTGATGGCTAAGGGTCTTTATTTTAAATGTGTTTTTCCTGTTTTCTTTATAAGACGACGATGACCAATAATATTCTCTGTCCCACTCATCTCCTTCCTCCCCGCCCATCTCTATCTTCGCATGTTCATATCCTTCTGTTTCTTCGTTTCTCTCATCCTCCCATTCCTTCTCTCACGACCCTTATCTATGTAAAAGTAACTGTAATATAATTAACAGTTAATTATTTACATAAATCCATTCCCACCTTTCTCTACAACTCCTTGAGTCTGTCAGGAAATGTCCGCTGTCTGTCCACGTTGGACTATTGTAAACCAATAATTAATTCAGAAATTATTTCAACAATGAAGTCTGATATTTGTTGACTGACGTGTTGCTTAGCAACCGACAAGCGAAGAAACTCGACAACTTAATGGGATGGTACCTAACAGAAGACACGCGCATGCGCCGTGTTGGTAAGCTGGATATATAAAGTTCATAACCGTCAAAAATTTCGACATTTGTTTTTTGACTGATTTTCTCGTTTCATGGACACAAAACTGAAAAAAAAGTTTTTTTAAAAACGATCATGGTCACAAAAATTAAGAAAATACCAAGAAATTTGTTACAGGGCTTGTTTGTTATAGCTTGTTTATATATATTGAAAAAAATCTAATTAAAAATCTCAAAATGGCGACCATTTTCATCATTTTTTGTTCATAACTCGTTTGTTATTCAACTTATAAAACATTAAATTAGATATAAATTTGCAGTTTTCAATTCTGCATGTAAATCACACCCCTCTACGGCGAAAAATGACGAAATCATTTTCGAAAATGCAATTTCAAACCTTTACTTCACAAGAAATTGTAGTTACGAAAGCAGCATAACCGAGTGGATGCTTCATCATATACACACCTTCAAGAGAATTAATACACACAAATTTACCTTAATGAGACTCCTTGAACTAAAACTATTTAACATTTCCTACAAGGCCCAAAAAATCAATCTGGGCGTTACATTGTACTAAGGTGGAGCTCATCAACTTGTTTATAATATGATTTAAATGTTTAATTTGTGTCGACAAAATTAATTTTTTTTTGTTTTTAATAAAAATGAAAATTATTTATTGGTGGTGGAGTAAAGCTATCAAATATGTCGAGAGAGTTTATTAAATAAAGTTTATTTAAAAAGTTGAAGCATATAAGCTGATATATATTTTGTTTAAAGTTAGTTTTTTAAGACAGTTTCTTTAGGTTTAAAAGTGAAGCTTGATGGCAATTGTACTCTTGGATGGTGATACAGGGTGTCAACAAGTTCAGGTAAGTAGAGATAAATAAATATAACAACCTAACATGTAGTATGATATGCTCCACCCTATTTTTGTTGTGAGTTTAGCTTTTTTCTTCTACGTCACTCCATTTATATTTCTCCCTTCACTCAATAATTCTACTTTTCTTCCCCTTTCTGTCGCTATTTTCTTCTAGTTCACTTTCTTTTGTCTTCTACCATTTCCCTCGTCCACTCTGTTGGTCTTCTCATTCTTCCCTCGCCATTCTGTCTTCTCTCTCTCTCTCTCTCTCTCTCTCTCTCTCTCTCTCTCTCTCTCTCTCTCTCTCTCTCTCTCTCTCTCTCTCTCTCTCTCTCTCTCTCTTAAGGGTTAAGTGGAAGAGAGGACCTGATGGTCCTAACTTCGCCCAGAATAAAGGCTCAAATCAATCAATCAATCAATCTCTCTCTCTCACTCTCGTTTCTCCTTCACTTGAATTTTATTCCCCCTCCTTGCCGCTCTTTTCTTTTATTTCACTTTCTTTTTCCTCTCCTTCCTTACCCGCCACTCTGTTTTTCATCTTCTTCTCTGTTACCCTCTTTTTTCTTTCATTCTACTCCCCCCCCCTCTGTTACTATTTTCTTCTACTTCACTTTATTTATCTTTTCCCCATTCCCAACCACTCTATCTTCTCCATACCACTCTGTTTGTCTTCACCCTCTCTATGAACAGGTTGCTCTTTTCTTTCTTTCCCCCCCTCTGTCCCCTTTTCTTCGATTTCACTTTATTTGTCGTCTCCCTCATCCCTCGACACTATGTTTATCTTTTCACTCTCTGCCGCCACTCCTCCGCTACTCTCTATTCTTCCTCTCTCTGAACTTCTTTTCCCCTTTACTTTAATTTTCTTTCCCCTTCCGTGTCGCTCATTTCTTCTAAGTCACTAATTATTTTCTTTTCTTTCCCACACCACTCTTTTTATCTTCTCCCTCACTCTGACCCTCTTTTCCCCTTCAATTGATTTTTCTTTCCCCCTCTCTGTCATTCTTTACTTCTACTTCACTTTATTTGTTTTATCACTCTTCCCACACCACTCTTTTTATCTTCTTCCTTTCTCTGACCTTCTCTTCCCCTTCATTTTCTTTTCTTTCTCTTTTCTATCGCTCTTCTACATCACTTTATTAGTCTTCTTCGCCTCACCTGACGCTCTGTTTATCTTTTCACTCTCTTTCGCCACTCTATCTGATCCCTCTTCCTCCCGCGACTTTGTCTTCTACCTATACCCCGTTACTCTGTTTGTCTTCTTCCTCTATCTGACCTTCTTTTCCCTTTCACTTTATTATCCATTCCCCTTTTCTGTCGCTCTTTTCTACTATTTCACTTTATTTGTCTTCTCCCTCTTCCCCATCGACTCTGTTTATCTTATCTCTTTCTAACCCGATTTCCCCTTCCCCCTCTCTCGTTTTCCCTTATTTTCGACTCTCTTTCTTTAAATTCCACCTTCATTCTGTCCTCTTTTTTTTACCCACTGTCTTTATCTCTCCCACTTTCCTCATCTTTTTGACCCTTTTTTCTATTCTCTCATGCTATATTTTCCCCCATATCTTTGTATTTCCCCTCCCCTCTAATTTTCTTCCTCTCTCGATCCTCCCTTCACGCTTTTTCCTTCCCCCTTTCTGTCTCCATTTCCCCTATCCTTTGCTTCCCCCACTTTCTCTCTTTGTCTTACGTTTCCCCTTCGTAATTTTCTTCCCCTGTCTCAGCTCTATCAATCTCTTTCTGTTTCTTTCTCCGCTAGTTCGCTTCTTTTCAGCTCATCCTCCATTTTTTTTGAGATATTTAAAATTAAATATTTTAACTGTCCGTCATTTTGAAGTTTTGGTGTCCTGATATACTGTTAAAGGATTACATAATTAATGCGTAATCTCAATATCTTTTGTATTTACAAAAATTACGTTTTTCCGGTCCTATGTTTATATAACTTTGTTTTTCCATATTTTAAGCACTAGAATCAGTTCCTCCCGAAATGTCGTACAGTTTTGAATCACCCTGTATATACTTTGAAGTTTGTCATAAGGAAAGGGTTTTGTTTAAAGTAGCGTTGAAAGTGGACATTGTGTTTTGTGTGGTTGGGCAAGATGAAACAATATATCAGATAGAACAAGGTTCGTGTAAAGGATCTAATGGCTGATAAGAAGTTCAGCGAGGGGAAGGAATGCAGTCGTCAGCATTCAGCGTGTTATTAGACTGTTACTGACAAAATGTACTGTTTGTATTGAGTTTAGAACCGTCAGAGAGTGGTGGATCAAGAAGAAGAAAAGTTAGGGTGAAGGGGTAGATTTTATGCTATTGAGGACAGCGCGTTCTGATTGGCCGAGTTGGAAGTCACGTGACCTGACAAAAGAGAACTAAGATGATAGAGTGGGATCTAGATTAGGTTAGGTTAGGTTAGACCGCCTGATGAAGAAAGGAAGAAAAGAAGACTCCCCTTAGCCCTAGAATACCTTTATAATATCATTACAGAAAAAAGAAATTGGATAAAAGAGACCATATAGGAAAGATGAAAGAGTGGGATCTAGGTTAGGTTAGGTTAGGGCGTAGGTTAGGTTAGGTTAGGTTAGGTTAGACCGCCTGATGAAAAAAGGAAGAAAAGAAGACTCTCCTTAGCCCTAGAATACCTTTATAATATCATTACAGAAAAAAGAAATTGGCTAAGAGAGACCATATAAGAAAGATGAAAGAGTGTGATCAAGGTTAGGTTAGGTTAGGACGTCTGAGGTTAGGTTAGGTTAGGTTAGGTTAGGACGTCTGAGGTTAGGTTAGGTTAGGTTAGGACGTCTGAGGTTAGGTTAGGTTAGGTTAGGACGTCTGAGGCTAGGTTAGGTTAGGTTAGGACGTCTGAGGTTATGTTAGGACGTTTGAGGTTAGGTTAGGTTAGGACGTCTGAGGTTAGGTTAGGTTAGGTTAGGACGTCTGAGGTTAGGTTATACCGCCTGGAAAAAAGGAAGAAAAGAAGACTCCCCTTAGCCCTAGAATACCTTTATAATATCATAACAAAAAAATTGGCTAAAATAGACCATATAGGAAAGATGAAAGAGTGTGATCAAGGTTAGGTTAGGTTAGGACGTCTGAGGTTAGGTTAGGTTAGGTTAGAGCGTAGGTTAGACCACCTGATGGAAAAAGGAAAAAAAGAGGACTCCCTAGCCCTAGAATACCCTAATAGCCAGTGCCGGATTAAGAACCTTGGGGCCCCAAAGCGAGATAGGCAAGAAAGCCTATCAACGGTCAAAGTTATTGATTCGTTAATCGTTACGTTATGCATTTCTGAGACCTTCCACTACCCCACTTATTTGATTTTATGATACAGTACTTAAAGTTTCAGACCGTCATTTCTCACTTAATTTTTTATTTTATACTATTTTAATTTTTTTTATCCCTCGGGGGGCCCCAAAGCGGCCGCTTCGTCTGCTTAGTGCTTAATCCGGCAGTGCTAATAGCATCAGGATCGAAAAATTTATTTGGTCAAAAGGGACCTGATAGAAAAGATGAAAGAGAGGGATCTAACCCAAGACTACACGAAAAACGTATATCCAACTAGTTTCCCTCTGGATTAGACTAAAATGAGCGCCTAAGGTTTTAATTTAGTTATTTACCTAACATATGCACAACAAACCCCTTAAGTCCAATAAGAAACAAATGTAATCCAAAACTGAACAGTACAAAACACGTGTAAATTAAAAACTTATTACTAAATTTTAACTGAAAAAAATTCAAAATGTCGCAGAAAATAACTGTATTACCGAATTTTAACATGTTTGATTTTTACTATTCAGATTTCAGTCTTTGGATCTGCTAATATCTCTCAAAACTTTATTGTTTCAGTTCCAATTATTTCAAAATATATTTTCCTTAATTTCATAGGACGATAATAACTAATTTAACTTCCACTTTGACAGATGACTTATAGCAGATCATTTGATTTTTTTGCAACATCAGTTTCGTTCAAATTGACTCCCACAAACTCTTTTCCATGGGCAGACTTCACGTATCGAAAATTCAATTTAAAAAAATGTCATTCGAAATTTGTTTCCTTGATAAATTACTTTCTATAGAAACACACTAATTTCTAGTACATTGGTAGGGGAAAGTTCGAGTCAGTTTCGATATGATCTATCAATATCGATTAGTCGGAGATTAATTATCATGTTACTAAGATGTCAGAAGAATCGACTTGTCGGTTGCTTAGCAACTGGATAGTCAACAAATATTTTATTAATTGTTTGATGTAATTACATAGAGTTGAAGTGTTGTTTAATGAAGATGGATAGACGTGGGTCAGAACCACTATGTTTATTGGATAATTTCTGTTTCAAGTATTTATGACGTCATAAGAGTTGGACAAGATAGAACATGATTTAACAAGGTTAGGTTATGTTAGGTTAGGTTAGGTTAGGTTAGGTTTAGTTAGGTTAGGTTAGGTTAGGTTAGGTTAGGTTAGGTTAGGTTAGGTCAGGTTAGGTTAGGTTAGATAAAACATGGTAGAACATGATTTAACAAGGTTAGGTTAGGTTAGGTTAGGTTAGGTTAGGTTAGGTTAGGTTAGGTTAGGTTCTCCTCTCGCAAGTTCGCTTTAATTAAAACAATCTATGGACGCCATCATGGTACTTACCCAGCCTCATTAAACAACGTAATACCCTCCTGAATGTAACGACCAAAAATCCTCGTAGGATTGTAGGTTTAGATAAAAATTTTGCTCTATTTTAGTTTCTAAGGACGCAAAAAAAAACGCAATCGTTCCCAAAACTTCGTGAGGTATCAGTAAAAAACAAAAAAAATCGAAGCTCTTAAAAAACACGTAATTTCCCAATAAAGACACTACCGATTTCGTTCAATTATTGTGTGTGAAGATTATTAACTTAAATCGTTGGGCAAAATCGTCACAATTATTGTTTTTATTTCGCAAAAAAAAATTGAATATTCACCGATGTCATTAGAAGCTGCTACGAGTGAAGAGAGAGGAATGTTTTTCAATGTATACACATCTACGCCCTCGTTCTAACTTACGCGATAACGTACATTACGAGATTCAGTAACAACACACTGTTAAACAAACACACTACTGGATAAGACCTCTGGATCTACCAATACAATTTAACATTTCCTACAAGGCTTAAGAAACCAACTTTTTGGACTTTTAGAGGATCTGCTCGTATTACATTGTATGATGGGGCTGGGTAAGTACCATGATGGCGCCCACCAACTTAATGGGACTGTTTAAAAATTTCAAAATCGAAAATTTCCTACGAGAATTCTGTTTTAAAACTGATTGTTTGAGTAATTAAAAATCATAACAGACTGGAATCTAGGTCATGTTAAAACAGCAGATAAAGCATTGTCGGAATGAATGCATAGTTGCAATACATAGTGTCATCTTGGACATGCGCAGTGAGTGGAAAGGTGTTTGGTTGCCAAAGCGTAACTCAGGTTAGTTTATTTAGTTATATACTTTGGAGTGATTTTTTGAAAACTTACAGCCTCTATAATTTTAAAAGATGGAAATATCTATTTGAATTATCTATTATCGGGATAATTTAGAGCGGAACTTAGAATATTTCTTTATAAATTTAAAAAAAAAAAACCCTTCCCTCTTTCACCAAAAAATGTGTTGACAGATATGGTTTGTGATACCATTATGTTTGCTTAAGCCCAACTGGATTGTTAATAATTAATTACCATTTAATTATCTCGTATTGAGGTGTTGCCGTCGAACAATCCTTACTTGTAGTTTACACTATTTTATACGACGCGTTTCAACTATTTTTCAGTCATTTTCACGAATTGACGATCGTGAGTCAACGAGAACGGTCACTGACAACGCGCGTCGTCCGTGTATGTATGTTTTTAATCGTGTTCTTTAAATGTGAATTAATTTGTGTCGTTAAGTGTTTCTATGTGTTTTTATATTTGAAAATGACTGACAAATAGTCGAAACGCGTCATGTAAGATAGTGTAAACTACAAGTAAGGATTGTTCGACGGTAACACCTCAATACGAGGTTAGTTTGTGATACCTCGAATTAAAGCCCTTTAAAAACCATGAATTTTTGTTGTAATAAAATAAAAATCGGGTAATGCATTCGTTCGCTTCGCTCAAATAAGTTTTTTTATTAAAATAGCTTATCACGCTGTGAAAATAATTTTGTTGATGCCACTAAAGAAAACTGACTTATCATTAACTAATTGTAATGAAATTTTCTCACAAAAATAAAATTTCTACACCAGTTCTAACAATCTTAATATTATTATTGTGGTACTACAAGAAATAAAATTTAGGTTGGTTAGAATAAAACTCGATCTCAAATTCTCACAAATATAACGTTTACTAAATCAAACGCGTTTCAACGACAAAGTCGCCATCCTCAGTGATACATGAGCTTAAACTATAACTAACTGTAGTTTAGATATTGAAATGAGGATGGCGACTTTGTCGTTGAAACGCGTTTGATTTAGTAAACGTTATTTTCGTGAGAATTTGTGTTCCAGTTTTATTCTATCTTACAAAACAAGCTCAATATTTATTTACAATATTTAGCTTGATTGTTAGAAATGGAAGTTCGTATTAAATGAAAAGATATATTAATAAATTAAGGAAAGGTGACACGAAAAAATTTCTTTGACACCTAAATTTTTGTTTGTTCCAGTTTTCTGTCATTGATACTATGAAACTTGTCCATTGGATGCTGCTGAATTGTCTAATCTTAATAATAAATACTATTTTCACTGTGTAATAATTTTATTTTTATAAAGTTCTAGGAAATTACTTCAAAATAACATTTTTGAGCGTAGCGTACGATTGCGTCGGCGAATATTTATTTTTTTACAACAGAAATTCATAGTTTTTAAAGGGCTTTAATTTGAGGTATTACAAGTCATATGTTTGTCCATTATATCATAAGGGAAGAGGGGATTTTTTGGATTTTGTAAATAAGTTTTTTAAGGTCCCGAGAACAGATTATGAAATTCTCTTTTAAATAATGGAGGTGGTGAGTTTTCAATTGTTGCCTTATAAAAATGGAAGAAAAAAACCATAAAGTAAAGACCCCTAGCGCTAGAATACTCTAATAGCGTCAGGGTCGGAAAAGAACAAGAGTTGGTCAATAGAATATAAAATGAGGGATAACCCCAAGACAACATGAAGAAAGGTGTAGATCCAGCTCAGCTACCTTGGGATTGCCACCGTACTTACTGGTGATCTCCTCATATCTCAAAAAACGTAAATTTTACAAAATATTTACAAAACATTCTCCTTTTTTTAACGACAAAATTAAAAAATATATCAGTATAACTGAGTTATGGGGGAAAAAAACTGAAAACATTAATTCTAAGTAATTGTCTACAACACCCTAGAATCAAAAAATAAACTGGGGGAGCTCTTCAAATTGTCCGCCTACAAATACATTCTTATTCTTGGCTTCTTATTGACTGCCGGTCTCCCTCAAAATTAGCGGTTCCTAACATATTCGAGATTATAAAGTTTAACTATCAGCCATTTTGAAATGAGTAAAGGAAATTGGTTGATTATTTTTCTCAAATTGGGTTTTTATAACACTAAGTAGCATGTAAAATTTCAACTATATCTCATTTACCGTTATAAAGATATGATTTTGTGTTGTTAAAAATTCAAAATGGCGGCTAAATGGAAAACTTAACATTTTGGAAAATATTTTTATGCTAAAATGTTTGATGTAAGGAATAAGCTTCTGATGTTTTTGAATGATTTTTCGGGAACAACCTGTATATTAACAAAGCCTACTGTTAAACGTGCAGTGATTTTTCCATACATTCATTCTGTGTGTAGACAGACAGACATAATTATCAAAACTACTTTTTTAGACCTCAAAACGGATAAATCCGTAAAAAAAATCGTATTTTTTAGTTAACAACAAATTATCTCTGAATTCCCCCTTCCCCCTCCCCCCCTTGGTTTAGTTTTTTATTTACACCCTCCACAAATTATTGTCTCTGTCTTACCTAAATTAATGACTAACTTTCTGGTCATCCACGTTTTCCCCCATTCACCCCTTATAATTTGTTTCTTATTAATTTGATAACGTCTAAAGGCGAAACATGCAGATTAAAAAAGTTAATTTTGTGTAAAATACTCTTTTTTTATTCATTTATGTTCTTATTTGTAAATTCTTTATTCCTACAGTTTGGCGATCTGCACATATCAATACTTAGATCGAGGTCGTCAATGAAGCAGATTTTTAGCCTAAGTAACATTTCCTTAACCGTCAAATTGTAGGCTATGTATTTTGTAAATATTTATAATCATATAATTTTTCGTATGCGAATATTTTTATCCAATTTGCTTTTCACTTCTAACAAAAAATTTTTTTTTTGTTACAGGTTTACCAACCGAAGAGACAAGTTTCTTTCGAACGCCACTCGTCCACAATTTAAGTGTAAAATTTAGTAATGTTTTATTTTCAAATTCGCTACAACAAAGTGTTTTCCAACAAAAGAAAACGATTAAATTATTATAAAAATCAAAGTGTAACAGTTTACTAGATGAATTATCTACACATTTGCCTGACTACGATATTTATTTACGGTGTTTTAGTTTTATTAAACGATGGAAAAGAAAATAAATTAAGAAAAAAAGTGTTTGTTATTTTTTAATTAGCGTAGGGAATTTTTAAGCGGGAAATTTGGTAACGATCCCTAAATAGGCGAATGTTTCTCGAAGTGATTAAAATAGGTGATCTTCTCTGAAAGTGATTAAACTAGAACGAACATCCCTGGATGCGATTAAAGCAAGTGAGCGCCTGATAAAGTGATTAAAAGCAACCCCCGCATCATTAAGGGAATCAAATAACAAGAAAACACAATATAAGGTTAGAAAACTAGTGGCCTTTACTTTGATTACATGGTTAGCTCGACCTCTGCCCTCATTGGTTGATAAAAGCTCGATAACGAATTTAGTGATACGTCAGGCAAAATCAAGTTCTCAGTAGATAGATCCGTGCCTCCCGGATGGGCCAAAAGGCGAGACGAACGTAAGAAATGTAAATTCTCTCCACCGCCTTGTGTTGAAATCAGTGCGCACACATGTATCACTCGACCCAGCTGTATACACACGCGTTATGTTGAATCAACACGAAAACACATCATCCAGAGTTCATCAACTGTTCAGTGCCGTAGAAAACTTTCTCCGACCGCAAAGATGAAACTCAGGGAAAGACTTGTGATCGGTCTCAGCGCTTCGGCTGTCCTGTTGACTCTAATTCTTGTGGTCGATTTACAACTCGACCTCGGTATGTCCGGGCAACACTTGGCGCCGAGTCACGGCCGATTGAAATTCGGCGATAATGGTGTCGACGCTCCCGGTTCGGCTTATAATAGTTTTAGGAAACGATTTCTACAGAGGACTAATAATTCGAAAGAAAGCCCCGTGACGGCGCAAATTGTAGCGGGGGATATTCGGGTGGAGACGGGGGAAAGTGGAAAAGCGAGTTCGTCGGTGGTGGATACTCACGACGATTTTAGGGATGTTGAAGAGCATTTGAAGAAGGTCAACAAAGAGGAGAGTGATTTTGAAGTGATCGGAAGAACAGAATCGGGGTTGATTAAGAAAATGAATAAATTGACGTTTGAAAAAGTTTTGAAGATGGAAATAAGGTGAGATTTTTTATATATTTTTTTAAGTTGACATTTTTTAATTTTGTAAGGATTTTAATTTTTTAATTGTAGGATAAAATTTATTTTTTTTAATATTACTGTATAATGTTTTGAAACAGACAAATTTGTTTGCCCCCCCCCATCCGTTTTGGAACTGTCTGTACTTCCTACCATGTTCTAAAGCTTAAACGACTTTACAGATATTTAAAATGTGGATTTATTTAAACAATATTTTAATATTTTATTTAAATAAATCAAAATTTGGTTGTAAGAAAAAATTGCTATTTTCTCAAAATCGTTTCTAATGATATTGATAATTTCAAGACTAAAGTTCAAACAAGACTAATAATCTCCCAAGTCAGCACCCCCCCCCCGCAATTTCGTTTCGTAAAGATTCTTATACCACAAATTCAGTGCAATTCGAATTTAAATTCAAACCAATTTAAAATAAATGACGGAATAAGTCGAAAAATTCTGAAAATATATTTCGTCTTTTTTTTTTTTTTTTTTTTAATTTGTACCCTTCATTTCTTAACATTATAAAATATGTGTTTACGTAAATATTTGTTACATAATTTGAGTGAACTTGTCGCTTTGTGTTTTTGACTGATTTTCGACAAACCGTCCGTCCGTCGTCGTTGTCGTCTGTACGTAAGCACGATAGCGGCAACAAAAATTAAGATAGAAACATGAAATTTGTTATAGAGGACTGTAGTGTGCTTATATAGAAACCTAATGAAATTCAGAAAAATCGAATAAAAAATGTGAAAATGGCGGCCATTTTAAACAGTTTTTGTTCACATCTCTTGTGTTAGTCAACAATAAATTACATAAAAATTTACAAATTTTAATTCTGCATGCAGTGGTACCAACCCCACCTCTCTACGACGACGAATAGCGAAGTTATTGTCGAAAATGTATTTTCAAACCCTGTTTATCCTTAGACAACATGATATTGGTGTACTTACAAAATTCAGCAGAGCGTAGCGAGCGGAGGCACCGTCATATTTAACCTTGAAGGCACTTTAGGGTTGAGACACGAGCGAAGCGAGTGGAGACTTTTCCACATATATATACACATCTACGAAGCCTGTTTTAAAACAAACACCCTACTGGATAAGACTCATTGATCTACCTAATTTAACATTTCCTACAAGACACAAGAAACCAACTTTTGTGTAATACATTTAGAGGATCTGCTTGTATTACATTGTATTGGGCTGAGTAAGTACCATGATGGCGTCCATAAATTTGTTTTACATAATACTCGTGAAAATATTATATAACCGATGAGAAAATCGTAATATTGTGACAGTTTCCCCTTCAATAATTGAACTTTGGTTTTTAGTTCTATTTATGGTCGTGAGAGAGAGTTAGTGCAGAGGTAGTTGTTGAGTTGTCAGAATTCCAAAAAGCAGATTGCAATTTGGACATTGCACAAGTGTCCTCCAGGATTTGCAGTTTCTTTATCACTGAATCCAAGCCAAGGTTGAGGTCTGAGGAACATGTCCGTCTGTCTCTCACACTTCTAGATATTGTTCTTGTATATAAACCCCAACTTATAGGTTCCTTCAATCTCAGTTAGATTAATTTTGAAATACCACAAACTATTCTTTAGAGTTCTTCACTGTTTATACATTAAAGCTTAGAGCATATGGCGACCTAACAAATCGATGTTATTTTGCAAATTTTTGCCTCTCTGGAAAATAATTTATCTTAACTGGAAAAAGTTTTTTAACAGATTTACACTCGGGTAATTTTTCAGATTTTAACAATTCAGAACAAAGATTTACCCTGTATGATGTAATTGTTTTGATCCAAACAGAAAAGAAAACGAGAAAACAGAAAAATAATCTCGGACTAGATCACACCCTACCATTAGGTCTCTCTTGACCAACTCTTGTTCTCTTCTGAACCTGAAGCTATTAGAGTATTGACCAGAAGGTGTTTCACCTTTAAACACTATAAACAAAACTTTACTTTATCTTCGGACAACCGTACTTTTAGTTTTAGACACATGTATGTAACGGTAAAGTTTGAAGACAACTGCAAGTTATAATTCGTATAAAACAGAAAATCATTGACAATTGACTGTTTCCAACTATTTCAGCTTAAAGTAGTGTTTTCCCTTCTGTTCATATATAAATATCATCAGGTAATATTGATAATTTAAAATTTATTATACAAATGACAGTTTAGATGTTTATAAACAAATTCCCACCTGATCAGTTTAATTGTATTGCTCTCTCTAAACTGACCCCCCCCCCCCAATATATACCCGTAGATAATTTTGAGGAAGGCACTAAATCTGAACTCAATATCTTATATAACTTATAAAAGAACAAAATGGCCGTGAATAATGAAACGGGATTCGACTCTATCATATTTGACATTTTATACTTGTTTTGATGTTTCCACTTGTTAGGTTAACACATACATAACAGATATAATTCCCAAATCTTAGCCTCGACAACCTCAAACCCGATATTTCCCCTATATATCTCGATATTCATATTGCTGTAAAATCTATTCAATTTTAGAAAATTAATTGTTTCATTAATTACAGTTGGCAACAGTGGGACAATCTTTAGTCCAAAGTTTTAAACAATGCTGATAAATATTGTCGTTAGAATATCTGAGATTACAGTTCTTATCTGTTGGATTAATAGGCCTGATAGTCTGGTTTGTAGTGACCAGATATTTTTGGAAGTTAAATTGAAATAATATCGGGTTTTATCTCTCTCACTCTTTATCTTCTCTCTTTGTTCCCCAATCTCTTACGATGGAAGAATAAAAATTTTCTGGGGGTATCAGTTTCAATGAAAACTTCTGAAACTATAAATATTGAGCTTGACTTGTGAGATAATATTAGATAGAAAAAAAACTCGAACACAAGATCTCGCAAAAATTACGTTTAATCGAACGCGTTTCAACGACAAAGTCGCCATCCTCAGTGATACAATAACTGAACTAAGTTAATCTGTTAGATCTTGTATTCGAGTTTTTTCTATATTCTGAATCTAAAAGAGTCGTTTTTGGTTGAATGTATGTGTACGCGTTCTGCAGCTCAAAATAGTAACTAATATATTTTTAGTTTTGTTTAAAGGAGAAAAAACATTCGATCATCATCGTCCTTTTAAAGAAAGAAGAAGATAAATTAAAGATACAAAACCCTCGAATACTCAAATAGCGTCAGGGTGGGAAAAGAACAAGAGTTGGTCAAGAGAGACCGGATGGGGAAAGGGATCTAACCCAAGACTACTTGAAAACAGATGTAGATCCAGCTAGGTGTCCTAGAAATTATCAATCCCTTGAGGGTTAAACCGATTACAATTTTATATTTTGTATATACATTATCACGAAACAATTTCTTCTTTTTTAACTCAAAATTGGGGGGGGGGCGCTGCCATAAAAAACAAGACAAAATTACTTTTTTGTCTAAAATAATGTCTTGATTGCTATCTCATAAAAAAATAAGTTATCGGTGTAAAAAAGAAAGAAAAAATAAATAAACAAATAAAATAAAATAAATAAATAAACGGTAATAAGCACGTAATTCTTTTTAATCAGGTAGTGATTTTAACTTTTACAGTTATTGTGAAAGTTATACAGGGTAGCCCAGAAGTCTTCAGCCATCGTTAACAATATGTTTATATTATATGAACCCAAATACTATTTTTGTTTTGATTGTTGGTAACACGGCTTTTCAATAATACTATCTTATAATGCAACAGTTTTTGTAACATATATTTTTTGGGGGGGTTTAAAGGGGGGAATTTCCAAGGTCACTCTCGCCCTAAAAACATTAGAGAGAGACCTAGCCTTCGAGAACAATATATCGTTAGTTCTTTCTATTTTTGTTGTTTTAAAAGCGAACAAATTTCATAATCGATTTATAGAAGAATGAAAAGTTCAACCGTAAACTAAAAAAACTTTTTTAAATTTACTATATTCACTTATTATTTACATAAAGTCGAAATGTTTTAAGCGTTCTACCGCCAACGTATTAATTTCTTCGTCAAATAAACACATTCCTAAACAAATCGTCCTTATTTTTACCTACGGACCTTAATAAAGAGAAATCAATGAATTTACCTATTGAATTGTTTGTCTCACATCTGACAAAAACTGCTTTTAAAACTTATACGCTACGCATTTCTCATTGTGTGGTTAAATTAAGTTATATTCCTCGTACAAAAAACTATAATATATGATTTCGCACTGCAATTTAATTTCAAATCCAAATATTTGTTTTCAAGTTTTGAAGGTCACGCCGTGTTCAAAATGGAGGGGGGGGTGATGAATTTGAGCGGCAAAATATTAATATTTCCGTCAAATAAACATACATATTTGTACTCAGAATAAATTCTAGTTTCATTTGATACCCCACAAATAATATTTAAAAATATAAGTTCATTTCGATAGTTTTTATCCCTTAAGTACCCCAGGGTATTTTTTTTTTGTTGCCGCTATTATTAGTTTGAAATATACAGGGTGTAACGAAAAACGTGGACTAGCTATTCATTTCGGATTATATACATCAAAACTAATAAAAAATTGTCAACTAACATATAGTCGAATTCCTCTTCATTTTCCGTCTATACGCCAATTTTTTTTTTTTTTTTTTTTTTTTTTTTTTTTTTTTTTTTCCAAATATAACAACAGAAATAGTAAAGATATTGAGTTCAAATTTAGTACAAATATTTTGTATGTTACGTTTTACAAGTGTATCAAATACCAAGACTTTTGTTTTAATAATTTTCAAAATGGTGGCTATTTAAAATCTTTAACGAAAGATAACTCAAAAACTGTCAACTTTACAAAAAACTTACAGGAGATGAAATATTTTTCTTTCCTAACGACAAATAAAATGGTTGTTTCACTTTCTCTTTAGGTCAAAGGATGACTAAGTTATCGACAAAAAAACTAAAAATACAGTTTCTTGGCGATTGTCTACAACAATCTGTGTAGACTGGTTGCGACTTACAGACAGAGATTATAAGTGTCCTTGGTTTTACCCAAGGACCATAAAAATGAAAGAAAAATCCCCAGATATGTCAAAAATATTCCCACATGAAAAGAACACGAAATAAAGATCCCTACGCTTCGAATGCTCTAATAACGTCAGGATCGGAAAAGAACAAAAATTGGTCAAAAGAGATCTTTTGTAAAGAAATATCTAACTCAAGACTACATGATAAAAGGTGTATATTCAGCTAGTTTACCTCGGGATTGCCAAGGTCGTACTTACAATGAATGGGTTCCTGAAGGTTACTACACACTTTAATAATAAACTCAAAACAAATAATGTGAAATTGATTTTTTGACCCTGGTGGTCAAATTTATCATATTTCCCCCTATACTTGTAATAACTATATAAACAAAGATTTAATTATGCTTGTTTACTTTAACTAACAAGTTTATCATTGTATTTATTTAACTTGCTTTCAAAACAAGACTGATAGGCAGGGCTTAAGATAATGTACACTATAGTGTCTGCTACACATTACATAGCTTACATTTTGTATAGGGTAAAAAAAGTACAATTTGTTTTACAATTACATTCTAGGATTTGGGTGAATTGAATTCTATATTAATTTTATAGGCTAGGTTAGGTTAGGTTAGGTAAGGCAAGGTTAATTTAGGTAAGGTAAGGTTAGGTTAGATTAGGTAGGTTAGGTAAGGTTAAGTTATAATGGGTAAATGTTAGGTAGCTTAAGGCTTTGTAGGATAGGTAAGGTAAGGTTAGGTTAGGTAGGTTAGGTTAGGTAAGGTTAAGTAATAATAGGTAATATAGGTAAGGTTAGGTTAGGTTAGATAAGGTTAATTTATAATAGGTAATATAGGTAAGGTTAGGTTAGGTTAGGTTAGGTTAGTTTAGGATAGGTTAGGTTAGGTTATGTTATGTTAGTTTAGGATAGGTTTAGTTAGGTTAGTTTAAGTTAGGTTATTTTATGTTATGTTAGGTTAAGTTAGTTTAGGATAGGTTTGGTTAGGTTAGTTTTCATGTGAGTATATCTCGCACAGTATTTAACCGATTTTGACGTTTGAGTTGTCATTGTGTAGAGCTCATCTTGACGTTTTTCCCGCCCAAAAAGATGGAAACCTAAGCGAGGGAAAGTATAACTTCGACAAAATGTTAATTCCTGAAGAAATGTTTCTTTAAAAGACAAATTTTCGTTTTGTTTTCACGCCGGAGAGTTAACGCAACTTTTTTTTTTTTTTTTTTTCTGTTAGAACGTTGTCTAAAAACCGCAGTTATTATATTGTTCGGTTTCGGAAGGAAGTAGAAATTGTATTTCCGGTTTTAGGAACAAATGAAACTGTTTTCTGAGCGTTACAAATTCATTAGTTTGAGTTTCAGAGGTCGGTTCATTAAATGAGCGATATGTCCTAAAATGATGCGAAGATTAGTTGTGAAAGTGTTTATAATTTGAGAGAAAGCGAAGCGAACGAATGTCAAGTTCATCAGCTGTTACGACGACGCGTGCGTCTGTCTTTCCAAAGTTACATTGTGCTTATGTAGTCTTACACAGGCTTACAGAATGTTTTAACGGCAAACTTTGTTAAACCTCTCGTGGGAGCCCTACTGCAGTTTAAATATATGGTCTTTGATGGTCAATACAATTTGTAAAAATAATCGTTTAATGCGTAATAGAATGCGATTACTCTGTGCAAACATTGCAGTTGTTTGTAATGAATACACATTACCACAGGGTTAAAACAGCAGAGCGATAACCTAACCTAACCTTACATTACCTATCCTAACTTCACCTTAACTAACTTATCCTTACCTAATTTAATCTAACCTTACCTTACCTAACCTAATCTAATCTAACATTACCTTAAATTACCTTACATTACCTATACATACCTAACCTAATCTAACCTTACTTAACCTAACCTACTTAACCTAACCTAACCTTACCTTACCTAACTTAACCTACCTTTACCTTACATTACCTAACCTAACATACCTAATATAAACTAATTAATAAAGTTAAATAAAATTGGTTTAGGTTAAAATTTTGGAGCTGTAAAGAAAAACATTTTGTGTCACTAAACTCTTTTGCCGCAAGGTTCCAAACAGGGGAATTTGCTACAAAAATACCCCTAACGAAATAGCCATATCGCGTTGAAAATTACATTTGGTGAGTAGTCTAAATAATTTATCTCAATTTGGTACATATTTGATGTGAGCTTTTGTCAATGTACCAAGGAACCACGACTATGTTTTGAACTTTTTTCGAAATGAGGGACGTTTAAAATGTTTTAACGTTGAATATCTCGAAAACCGTTAACTTTATTAAAAAATTACAAGAGACAAAAAAGTTTGCCTTTTGAAAGACGAATAAAATAGTTTTTGTATTTTTGCTGTAGCTTGAAGGATAAACGAGTTATTGTCAAAAAACTAAAAACATAATTTCTTGGCAATTGTCTAGAATACCCAAAATTAGCCTAAAAATAAAATAATAAAAAATGATGTTTTTTAGTAGTAATAATGAAATTCACCGTGTTTTTGTTATCAAAATGGTCCATTGTACTATTCTTCTAGTTTGCATTGTAGTTCCACAAACACCTGTTTTTAAATTCTATGAACATAGAAATAATAAATACGATAAAATTATGCGGGAAAGTAAATCTCTTATGCAGAATAGAGAGTGTATGACCAATTTGTTCAGACCTCGATTCCAAACATGTATTGAGGCGACACGATAACATCGATACTATCTCACGTCTTGAACACATGTTATGTTTCCATATTATCTAATTGGACTTATTGGACGGACTGTAGCAGGAGAGTAGGTTAGGTTAGGTTAGGTTAGGTAGGGTGAGGTTAGGTTAGGCGAGGTTAGGTGAGGTGAAGTTAGGTTAGGTTAGGTTAGGTAAGGTTAGGTGAGGTTAGGTTAGGTAGGGTGAGGTTAGGTTAGATGAGGTTAGGTTAGGTGAAGTTAGGTTAGGTTAGGTGAGTTAAGGTAAGGTTAGGTTAGGTTAGGTTAGGTAAGGTTAGGTAAGGTTAGGTGAGGTTAGGTTAGGTAGGGTGAGGTTAGGTTAGGTTAGGTTAGGTTAGGTTAGGTTAGGTTAGATTAGGTGAGGTGAAGTTAGGTTAGGTTAGGTTAAGTGAGGTTAGGTTAGGTGAGGTGAGGTGAAGTTAGGTTAGGTTAGGTGAGTTAAGGTAAGGTTAGGTTAGGATAGGTTAGGTAAGGTTAGGTAAGGTTAGGTGAGGTTAGGTTAGGTAGGGTGAGGTTAGGTGAGGTGAGGTGAAGTTAGGTTAGGTTAGGTGAGTTAAGGTAAGGTTAGGTTACGTTAGGTTAGGTAAGGTTAGGTGAGGTTAGGTTAGGTAGGGTGAGGTTAGGTTAGATGAGGATAGGTTAGGTGAGGTTAGGTTAGGTGAGGTGAGGTGAAGTTAGGTTAGGTTAGGTGAGTTAAGGTAAGGTTAGGTTAGGTTAGGTTAGGTAAGGTTAGGTTAGGTTAGGTGAGTTAAGGTAAGGTTAGGTTAGGTTAGGTTAGGTAAGGTTAGGTAAGGTTAGGTGAGGTTAGGTTAGGTAGGGTGAGGTTAGGTTAGATGAGGATAGGTTAGGTGAGGTGAGGTGAAGTTAGGTTAGATTAGGTGAGTTAAGGTAAGGTTAGGTTAGGTTAGGTTAGGTAAGGTTAGGTGAGGTTAGGTTAGGTTAGGTGAGTTAAGGTAAGGTTAGGTTAGGATAGGTTAGGTAAGGTTAGGTAAGGTTAGGTGAGGTTAGGTTAGGTAGGGTGAGGTTAGGTTAGATGAGGTTAGGTTAGGTGAGGTGAGGTTAAGTTAGGTTAGGTTAGGTGAGTTAAGGTAAGGTAAGGTTAGGTTAGGTTAGGTTAGGTTAAGTTAAGTTAAGTGAGGTTAGGTTAGGTGAGGTTAGGTTAGGTGAGATGGAGGTGAAGTTAGGTTAGGTTAGGCGAGTTAAGGTAAGGTTAGGTTAGGTTACGATCCCCTCTCGCAAGTTCGCTTTAATTAAAACAATCTATGGACGCCATCATGGTACTTACCCAGCTCCATTGTACAACGTAATACCCTCCTGAATGTAACGACCAAAAATCCTCGTAGGAAATGTTATTGTTAGATCAAGGGGTATTATCCAGTAGGAGAAAATTGTTTTAATTGCTATCAGCAGGATCAATCCTTTGGTGTTGACATTTACATGTGCCGATCTAAAAATCAAGCATTTACAAACTATATTGGTTAATAATTTACCTCTGGACCATAGTCCATGCTAGTACAACCTTTTACCATTTAGTTGTTGAATACCACAATTAAATGTTGAACTAAAAATATTGAATTTAGTCCCTAATTGTGGCACCGGTTCTGTAATGCAGACATTTGCATACCAAATGAATAACTATTGTTAATATTATAACAGGTGGGAGGGGGAGGGGAGTCACATGCCCTCTACAGGACTGAAATGAACTTAATATTATTTACCTAGTATATGGTATTGGGTATTTGGAATTTCCAAAACAAATCTTGACAGCAATATCAGTCAAAAAGTAAAAAAATAAATTTAGGACTCCGCTTTTGAAAACATCTTATCCTAACATGCGAAGACCGCATACTTTTTTACAGGGCCGATTTTAATTAACAAGCTGACAAATTAAACAGTGTTACCAGCTGATTTGTCGAACGTTATTCATTTCCCTCGAAAACACTTATTTTCTAACAAATTTATCATTTGAGTAACATATTTCAAAACTAATATAATTCGAAACAGCTGTTATGTATTCTCAAATACTTTTTATTTGATTGTTTTGTTAGAGAATTTATAACAGCTGTTTTAAATTATTTTTAGGTTAACTTATACAATGCTTACTTTATTTGTGGGGTTTCACTTTGTGTTTTGATCTCGCAAAACTAAATGGTTTATATGGCTTATTGTTAATGTGTGACAGTGGCTCTGAATTGTTTATCTCAAATAGTTAACAACTTAACTGTACTTATTTTTATTATGCTTTTATTACATCTCACTAATGGTTTATATGGCTTATTGTTAATGTGTGACAGTGGCTCTGAATTGTTTATCTCAAATAGTTAACAACTTAACTGTACTTATTTTTATTATGCTTTTATTACATCTCACTAATGGTTTATATGGCTTATTGTTAATGTGTGACAATTGGCTCTGAATTGTTTATCTCAAATAGTTAACAACTTAACTGTACTTATTTTTATTATGCTTTTATTACATCTCACTAATGGTTTATATGGCTTATTGTTAATGTGTGACAGTGGCTCTGAATTGTTTATCTCAAATAGTTAACAACTTAACTGTACTTATTTTTATTATGCTTTTATTACATCTCACTAATGGTTTATATGGCTTATTGTTAATGTGTGACAATTGGCTCTGAATTGTTTATCTCAAATAGTTAACAACTTAACTGTACTTATTTTTATTATGCTTTTATTACATCTCACTAATGGTTTATATGGCTTATTGTTAATGTGTGACAGTGGCTCTGAATTGTTTATCTCAAATAGTTAACAACTTAACTGTACTTATTTTTATTATGCTTTTATTACATCTCACTAATGGTTTATATGGCTTATTGTTAATGTGTGACAATTGGCTCTGAATTGTTTATCTCAAATAGTTAACAACTTAACTGTACTTATTTTTATTATGCTTTTATTACATCTCACTAATGGTTTATATGGCTTATTGTTAATGTGTGACAATTGGCTCTGAATTGTTTCTCTCAAATAGTTAACAACTTAACTGTACTTATTTTTATTATGCTTTTATTACATCTCACTAATGGTTTATATGGCTTATTGTTAATGTGTGACAATTGGCTCTGAATTGTTTCTCTCAAATAGTTAACAACTTAACTGTACTTATTTTTATTATGCTTTTATTACATCTCACTAATGGTTTATATGGCTTATTGTTAATGTGTGACAATTGGCTCTGAATTGTTTATCTCAAATAGTTAACAACTTAACTGTACTTATTTTTATTATGCTTTTATTACATCTCACTAATGGTTTATATGGCTTATTGTTAATGTGTGACAATTGGCTCTGAATTGTTTCTCTCAAATAGTTAACAACTTAACTGTACTTATTTTTATTATGCTTTTATTACATCTCACTAATGGTTTATATGGCTTATTGTTAATGTGTGACAATTGGCTCTGAATTGTTTATCTCAAATAGTTAACAACTTAACTGTACTTATTTTTATTATGCTTTTATTACATCTCACTAATGGTTTATATGGCTTATTGTTAATGTGTGACAATTGGCTCTGAATTGTTTCTCTCAAATAGTTAACAACTTAACTGTACTTATTTTTATTATGCTTTTATTACATCTCACTAATGGTTTATATGGCTTATTGTTAATGTGTGACAATTGGCTCTGAATTGTTTATCTCAAATAGTTAACAACTTAACTGTACTTATTTTTATTATGCTTTTATTACATCTCACTAATGGTTTATATGGCTTATTGTTAATGTGTGACAATTGGCTCTGAATTGTTTATCTCAAATAGTTAACAACTTAACTGTACTTATTTTTATTATGCTTTTATTACATCTCACTAATGGTTTATATGGCTTATTGTTAATGTGTGACAGTGGCTCTGAATTGTTTATCTCAAATAGTTAACAACTTAACTGTACTTATTTTTATTATGCTTTTATTACATCTCACTAATGGTTTATATGGCTTATTGTTAATGTGTGACAATTGGCTCTGAATTGTTTATCTCAAATAGTTAACAACTTAACTGTACTTATTTTTATTATGCTTTTATTACATCTCACTAATGGTTTATATGGCTTATTGTTAATGTGTGACAGTGGCTCTGAATTGTTTATCTCAAATAGTTAACAACTTAACTGTACTTATTTTTATTATGCTTTTATTACATCTCACTAATGGTTTATATGGCTTATTGTTAATGTGTGACAATTGGCTCTGAATTGTTTATCTCAAATAGTTAACAACTTAACTGTACTTATTTTTATTATGCTTTTATTACATCTCACTAATGGTTTATATGGCTTATTGTTAATGTGTGACAATTGGCTCTGAATTGTTTCTCTCAAATAGTTAACAACTTAACTGTACTTATTTTTATTATGCTTTTATTACATCTCACTAATGGTTTATATGGCTTATTGTTAATGTGTGACAATTGGCTCTGAATTGTTTCTCTCAAATAGTTAACAACTTAACTGTACTTATTTTTATTATGCTTTTATTACATCTCACTAATGGTTTATATGGCTTATTGTTAATGTGTGACAATTGGCTCTGAATTGTTTATCTCAAATAGTTAACAACTTAACTGTACTTATTTTTATTATGCTTTTATTACATCTCACTAATGGTTTATATGGCTTATTGTTAATGTGTGACAATTGGCTCTGAATTGTTTCTCTCAAATAGTTAACAACTTAACTGTACTTATTTTTATTATGCTTTTATTACATCTCACTAATGGTTTATATGGCTTATTGTTAATGTGTGACAATTGGCTCTGAATTGTTTATCTCAAATAGTTAACAACTTAACTGTACTTATTTTTATTATGCTTTTATTACATCTCACTAATGGTTTATATGGCTTATTGTTAATGTGTGACAATTGGCTCTGAATTGTTTCTCTCAAATAGTTAACAACTTAACTGTACTTATTTTTATTATGCTTTTATTACATCTCACTAATGGTTTATATGGCTTATTGTTAATGTGTGACAATTGGCTCTGAATTGTTTATCTCAAATAGTTAACAACTTAACTGTACTTATTTTTATTATGCTTTTATTATATCTCACTAATGGTTTATATGGCTTATTGTTAATGTGTGACAATTGGCTCTGAATTGTTTATCTCAAATAGTTAACAACTTAACTGTACTTATTTTTATTATGCTTTTATTACATCTCACTAATGGTTTATATGGCTTATTGTTAATGTGTGACAATTGGCTCTGAATTGTTTATCTCAAATAGTTAACAACTTAACTGTACTTATTTTTATTATGCTTTTATTACATCTCACTAATGGTTTATATGGCTTATTGTTAATGTGTGACAATTGGCTCTGAATTGTTTATCTCAAATAGTTAACAACTTAACTGTACTTATTTTTATTATGCTTTTATTACATCTCACTAATGGTTTATATGGCTTATTGTTAATGTGTGACAATTGGCTCTGAATTGTTTATCTCAAATAGTTAACAACTTAACTGTACTTATTTTTATTATGCTTTTATTACATCTCACTAATGGTTTATATGGCTTATTGTTAATTTGTGACAATTGGCTCTGAATTGTTTATCTCAAATAGTTAACAACTTAACTGTACTTATTTTTATTATGCTTTTATTACATCTCACTAATGGTTTATATGGCTTATTGTTAATGTGTGACAATTGGCTCTAAATTGTTTATCTCAAATAGTTAACAACTTAACTGTACTTATTTTTATTATGCTTTTATTACATCTCACTAATGGTTTATATGGCTTATTGTTAATGTGTGACAATTGGCTCTGAATTGTTTATCTCAAATAGTTAACAACTTAACTGTACTTATTTTTATTATGCTTTTATTACATCTCACTAATGGTTTATATGGCTTATTGTTAATGTGTGACAATTGGCTCTGAATTGTTTATCTCAAATAGTTAACAACTTAACTGTACTTATTTTTATTATGCTTTTATTACACTCACTAATGGTTTATATGGCTTATTGTTAATGTGTGACAATTGGCTCTGAATTGTTTATCTCAAATAGTTAACAACTTAACTGTACTTATTTTTATTATGCTTTTATTACATCTCACTAATGGTTTATATGGCTTATTGTTAATGTGTGACAATTGGCTCTGAATTGTTTATCTCAAATAGTTAACAACTTAACTGTACTTATTTTTATTATGCTTTTATTACATCTCACTAATGGTTTATATGGCTTATTGTTAATGTGTGACAATTGGCTCTGAATTGTTTATCTCAAATAGTTAACAACTTAACTGTACTTATTTTTATTATGCTTTTATTACATCTCACTAATGGTTTATATGGCTTATTGTTAATGTGTGACAATTGGCTCTGAATTGTTTATCTCAAATAGTTAACAACTTAACTGTACTTATTTTTATTATGCTTTTATTACATCTCACTAATGGTTTATATGGCTTATTGTTAATGTGTGACAATTGGCTCTGAATTGTTTATCTCAAATAGTTAACAACTTAACTGTACTTATTTTTATTATGCTTTTATTACATCTCACTAATGGTTTATATGGCTTATTGTTAATGTGTGACAATTGGCTCTGAATTGTTTATCTCAAATAGTTAACAACTTAACTGTACTTATTTTTATTATGCTTTTATTACATCTCACTAATGGTTTATATGGCTTATTGTTAATGTGTGACAATTGGCTCTGAATTGTTTATCTCAAATAGTTAACAACTTAACTGTACTTATTTTTATTATGCTTTTATTACATCTCACTAATGGTTTATATGGCTTATTGTTAATGTGTGACAATTGGCTCTGAATTGTTTATCTCAAATAGTTAACAACTTAACTGTACTTATTTTTATTATGCTTTTATTACATCTCACTAATGGTTTATATGGCTTATTGTTAATGTGTGACAATTGGCTCTGAATTGTTTATCTCAAATAGTTAACAACTTAACTGTACTTATTTTTATTATGCTTTTATTACATCTCACTAATGGTTTATATGGCTTATTGTTAATGTGTGACAATTGGCTCTGAATTGTTTCTCTCAAATAGTTAACAACTTAACTGTACTTATTTTTATTATGCTTTTATTACATCTCACTAATGGTTTATATGGCTTATTGTTAATGTGTGACAATTGGCTCTGAATTGTTTATCTCAAATAGTTAACAACTTAACTGTACTTATTTTTATTATGCTTTTATTACATCTCACTAATGGTTTATATGGCTTATTGTTAATGTGTGACAATTGGCTCTGAATTGTTTATCTCAAATAGTTAACAACTTAACTGTACTTATTTTTATTATGCTTTTATTACATCTCACTAATGGTTTATATGACTTATTGTTAATGTGTGACAATTGGCTCTGAATTGTTTATCTCAAATAGTTAACAACTTAACTGTACTTATTTTTATTATGCTTTTATTACATCTCACTAATGGTTTATATGGCTTATTGTTAATGTGTGACAATTGGCTCTGAATTGTTTATCTCAAATAGTTAACAACTTAACTGTACTTATTTTTATTATGCTTTTATTACATCTCACTAATGGTTTATATGGCTTATTGTTAATGTGTGACAATTGGCTCTGAATTGTTTATCTCAAATAGTTAACAACTTAACTGTACTTATTTTTATTATGCTTTTATTACATCTCACTAATGGTTTATATGGCTTATTGTTAATGTGTGACAATTGGCTCTGAATTGTTTATCTCAAATAGTTAACAACTTAACTGTACTTATTTTTATTATGCTTTTATTACATCTCACTAATGGTTTATATGGCTTATTGTTAATGTGTGACAATTGGCTCTGAATTGTTTATCTCAAATAGTTAACAACTTAACTGTCCTTATTTTTATTATGCTTTTATTACATCTCACTAATGGTTTATATGGCTTATTGTTAATGTGTGACAATTGGCTCTGAATTGTTTATCTCAAATAGTTAACAACTTAACTGTACTTATTTTTATTATGCTTTTATTACATCTCACTAATGGTTTATATGGCTTATTGTTAATGTGTGACAATTGGCTCTGAATTGTTTATCTCAAATAGTTAACAACTTAACTGTACTTATTTTTATTATGCTTTTATTACATCTCACTAATGGTTTATATGGCTTATTGTTAATGTGTGACAATTGGCTCTGAATTGTTTATCTCAAATAGTTAACAACTTAACTGTACTTATTTTTATTATGCTTTTATTACATCTCACTAATGGTTTATATGGCTTATTGTTAATGTGTGACAATTGGCTCTGAATTGTTTATCTCAAATAGTTAACAACTTAACTGTACTTATTTTTATTATGCTTTTATTACATCTCACTAATGGTTTATATGGCTTATTGTTAATGTGTGACAATTGGCTCTGAATTGTTTATCTCAAATAGTTAACAACTTAACTGTACTTATTTTTATTATGCTTTTATTACATCTCACTAATGGTTTATATGGCTTATTGTTAATGTGTGACAATTGGCTCTGAATTGTTTATCTCAAATAGTTAACAACTTAACTGTACTTATTTTTATTATGCTTTTATTACATCTCACTAATGGTTTATATGGCTTATTGTTAATGTGTGACAATTGGCTCTGAATTGTTTCTCTCAAATAGTTAACAACTTAACTGTACTTATTTTTATTATGCTTTTATTACATCTCACTAATGGTTTATATGGCTTATTGTTAATGTGTGACAATTGGCTCTGAATTGTTTATCTCAAATAGTTAACAACTTAACTGTACTTATTTTTATTATGCTTTTATTACATCTCACTAATGGTTTATATGGCTTATTGTTAATGTGTGACAATTGGCTCTGAATTGTTTCTCTCAAATAGTTAACAACTTAACTGTACTTATTTTTATTATGCTTTTATTACATCTCACTAATGGTTTATATGGCTTATTGTTAATGTGTGACAATTGGCTCTGAATTGTTTATCTCAAATAGTTAACAACTTAACTGTACTTATTTTTATTATGCTTTTATTATATCTCACTAATGGTTTATATGGCTTATTGTTAATGTGTGACAATTGGCTCTGAATTGTTTATCTCAAATAGTTAACAACTTAACTGTACTTATTTTTATTATGCTTTTATTACATCTCACTAATGGTTTATATGGCTTATTGTTAATGTGTGACAATTGGCTCTGAATTGTTTATCTCAAATAGTTAACAACTTAACTGTACTTATTTTTATTATGCTTTTATTACATCTCACTAATGGTTTATATGGCTTATTGTTAATGTGTGACAATTGGCTCTGAATTGTTTATCTCAAATAGTTAACAACTTAACTGTACTTATTTTTATTATGCTTTTATTACATCTCACTAATGGTTTATATGGCTTATTGTTAATGTGTGACAATTGGCTCTGAATTGTTTATCTCAAATAGTTAACAACTTAACTGTACTTATTTTTATTATGCTTTTATTACATCTCACTAATGGTTTATATGGCTTATTGTTAATGTGTGACAATTGGCTCTGAATTGTTTATCTCAAATAGTTAACAACTTAACTGTACTTATTTTTATTATGCTTTTATTACATCTCACTAATGGTTTATATGGCTTATTGTTAATGTGTGACAATTGGCTCTGAATTGTTTATCTCAAATAGTTAACAACTTAACTGTACTTATTTTTATTATGCTTTTATTACATCTCACTAATGGTTTATATGGCTTATTGTTAATGTGTGACAATTGGCTCTGAATTGTTTATCTCAAATAGTTAACAACTTAACTGTACTTATTTTTATTATGCTTTTATTACATCTCACTAATGGTTTATATGGCTTATTGTTAATGTGTGACAATTGGCTCTGAATTGTTTCTCTCAAATAGTTAACAACTTAACTGTACTTATTTTTATTATGCTTTTATTACATCTCACTAATGGTTTATATGGCTTATTGTTAATGTGTGACAATTGGCTCTGAATTGTTTATCTCAAATAGTTAACAACTTAACTGTACTTATTTTTATTATGCTTTTATTACATCTCACTAATGGTTTATATGGCTTATTGTTAATGTGTGACAATTGGCTCTGAATTGTTTATCTCAAATAGTTAACAACTTAACTGTACTTATTTTTATTATGCTTTTATTACATCTCACTAATGGTTTATATGGCTTATTGTTAATGTGTGACAATTGGCTCTGAATTGTTTATCTCAAATAGTTAACAACTTAACTGTACTTATTTTTATTATGCTTTTATTACATCTCACTAATGGTTTATATGGCTTATTGTTAATGTGTGACAATTGGCTCTGAATTGTTTATCTCAAATAGTTAACAACTTAACTGTACTTATTTTTATTATGCTTTTATTACATCTCACTAATGGTTTATATGGCTTATTGTTAATGTGTGACAATTGGCTCTGAATTGTTTATCTCAAATAGTTAACAACTTAACTGTACTTATTTTTATTATGCTTTTATTACATCTCACTAATGGTTTATATGGCTTATTGTTAATGTGTGACAATTGGCTCTGAATTGTTTATCTCAAATAGTTAACAACTTAACTGTACTTATTTTTATTATGCTTTTATTACATCTCACTAATGGTTTATATGGCTTATTGTTAATGTGTGACAATTGGCTCTGAATTGTTTATCTCAAATAGTTAACAACTTAACTGTACTTATTTTTATTATGCTTTTATTACATCTCACTAATGGTTTATATGGCTTATTGTTAATGTGTGACAATTGGCTCTGAATTGTTTATCTCAAATAGTTAACAACTTAACTGTACTTATTTTTATTATGCTTTTATTACATCTCACTAATGGTTTATATGACTTATTGTTAATGTGTGACAATTGGCTCTGAATTGTTTATCTCAAATAGTTAACAACTTAACTGTACTTATTTTTATTATGCTTTTATTACATCTCACTAATGGTTTATATGGCTTATTGTTAATGTGTGACAATTGGCTCTGAATTGTTTATCTCAAATAGTTAACAACTTAACTGTACTTATTTTTATTATGCTTTTATTACATCTCACTAATGGTTTATATGGCTTATTGTTAATGTGTGACAATTGGCTCTGAATTGTTTATCTCAAATAGTTAACAACTTAACTGTACTTATTTTTATTATGCTTTTATTACATCTCACTAATGGTTTATATGGCTTATTGTTAATGTGTGACAATTGGCTCTGAATTGTTTATCTCAAATAGTTAACAACTTAACTGTACTTATTTTTATTATGCTTTTATTACATCTCACTAATGGTTTATATGGCTTATTGTTAATGTGTGACAATTGGCTCTGAATTGTTTATCTCAAATAGTTAACAACTTAACTGTCCTTATTTTTATTATGCTTTTATTACATCTCACTAATGGTTTATATGGCTTATTGTTAATGTGTGACAATTGGCTCTGAATTGTTTATCTCAAATAGTTAACAACTTAACTGTACTTATTTTTATTATGCTTTTATTACATCTCACTAATGGTTTATATGGCTTATTGTTAATGTGTGACAATTGGCTCTGAATTGTTTATCTCAAATAGTTAACAACTTAACTGTACTTATTTTTATTATGCTTTTATTACATCTCACTAATGGTTTATATGGCTTATTGTTAATGTGTGACAATTGGCTCTGAATTGTTTATCTCAAATAGTTAACAACTTAACTGTACTTATTTTTATTATGCTTTTATTACATCTCACTAATGGTTTATATGGCTTATTGTTAATGTGTGACAATTGGCTCTGAATTGTTTATCTCAAATAGTTAACAACTTAACTGTACTTATTTTTATTATGCTTTTATTACATCTCACTAATGGTTTATATGGCTTATTGTTAATGTGTGACAATTGGCTCTGAATTGTTTATCTCAAATAGTTAACAACTTAACTGTACTTATTTTTATTATGCTTTTATTACATCTCACTAATGGTTTATATGGCTTATTGTTAATGTGTGACAATTGGCTCTGAATTGTTTATCTCAAATAGTTAACAACTTAACTGTACTTATTTTTATTATGCTTTTATTACATCTCACTAATGGTTTATATGGCTTATTGTTAATGTGTGACAATTGGCTCTGAATTGTTTCTCTCAAATAGTTAACAACTTAACTGTACTTATTTTTATTATGCTTTTATTACATCTCACTAATGGTTTATATGGCTTATTGTTAATGTGTGACAATTGGCTCTGAATTGTTTATCTCAAATAGTTAACAACTTAACTGTACTTATTTTTATTATGCTTTTATTACATCTCACTAATGGTTTATATGGCTTATTGTTAATGTGTGACAATTGGCTCTGAATTGTTTATCTCAAATAGTTAACAACTTAACTGTACTTATTTTTATTATGCTTTTATTACATCTCACTAATGGTTTATATGGCTTATTGTTAATGTGTGACAATTGGCTCTGAATTGTTTATCTCAAATAGTTAACAACTTAACTGTACTTATTTTTATTATGCTTTTATTACATCTCACTAATGGTTTGTATGGCTTTTTGTTAATGTGTGACAATTGGCTCTGAATTGTTTATCTCAAATAGTTAACAACTTAACTGTACTTATTTTTATTATGCTTTTATTACATCTCACTAATGGTTTATATGGCTTATTGTTAATGTGTGACAGTGGCTCTGAATTGTTTCTCTCAAATAGTTAACAACTTAACTGTACTTATTTTTATTGTGCTTTTCTTTACATTTCGCTGATGGTTTATATGGCTTATTGTTAATGTGTGACAATTGGCTCTGAATTGTTTCTCTCAAATAGTTAACAACTTAACTGTACTTATTTTTATTGTGCTTTTCTTTACATTTCGCTGATGGTTTATATGGCTTATTGTTAATGTGTGACAATTGGCTCTGAATTGTTTCTCTCAAATAGTTAACAACTTAACTGTACTTATTTTTATTATGCTTTTATTACATCTCACTAATGGTTTATATGGCTTATTGTTATTGTGTGATAATTGGGTCTGAATTGTTTATCTTAAATAGTTAACCACTTAACTGTACTTACTGTTATTATGCTTTTATTACATCTCACTAATGGTTTATATGGCTTATTGTTAATGTGTGACAATTGGCTCTGAATTGTTTATCTCAAATAGTTAACAACTTAACTGTACTTATTTTTATTATGCTTTTATTACATCTCACTAATGGTTTATATGGCTTATTGTTAATGTGTGACAATTGGCTCTGAATTGTTTCTCTCAAATAGTTAACAACTTAACTGTACTTATTTTTATTATGCTTTTATTACATCTCACTAATGGTTTATATGGCTTATTGTTAATGTGTGACAATTGGCTCTGAATTGTTTATCTCAAATAGTTAACAACTTAACTGTACTTATTTTTATTATGCTTTTATTACATCTCACTAATGGTTTATATGGCTTATTGTTAATGTGTGACAATTGGCTCTGAATTGTTTATCTCAAATAGTTAACAACTTAACTGTACTTATTTTTATTATGCTTTTATTACATCTCACTAATGGTTTATATGGCTTATTGTTAATGTGTGACAATTGGCTCTGAATTGTTTATCTCAAATAGTTAACAACTTAACTGTACTTATTTTTATTATGCTTTTATTACATCTCACTAATGGTTTGTATGGCTTTTTGTTAATGTGTGACAATTGGCTCTGAATTGTTTATCTCAAATAGTTAACAACTTAACTGTACTTATTTTTATTATGCTTTTATTACATCTCACTAATGGTTTATATGGCTTATTGTTAATGTGTGACAGTGGCTCTGAATTGTTTCTCTCAAATAGTTAACAACTTAACTGTACTTATTTTTATTGTGCTTTTCTTTACATTTCGCTGATGGTTTATATGGCTTATTGTTAATGTGTGACAATTGGCTCTGAATTGTTTCTCTCAAATAGTTAACAACTTAACTGTACTTATTTTTATTGTGCTTTTCTTTACATTTCGCTGATGGTTTATATGGCTTATTGTTAATGTGTGACAATTGGCTCTGAATTGTTTCTCTCAAATAGTTAACAACTTAACTGTACTTATTTTTATTATGCTTTTATTACATCTCACTAATGGTTTATATGGCTTATTGTTATTGTGTGATAATTGGGTCTGAATTGTTTATCTTAAATAGTTAACCACTTAACTGTACTTACTGTTATTATGCTTTTATTACATCTCACTAATGGTTTATATGGCTTATTGTTATTGTGTGATAATTGGGTCTGAATTGTTTATCTTAAATAGTTAACCACTTAACTGTACTTACTGTTATTATGCTTTTATTACATCTCACTAATGGTTTATATGGCTTATTGTTATTGTGTGATAATTGGGTCTGAATTGTTTATCTTAAATAGTTAACCACTTAACTGTACTTACTGTTATTATGCTTTTATTACATCTCACTAATGGTTTATATGGCTTATTGTTATTGTGTGATAATTGGGTCTGAATTGTTTATCTTAAATAGTTAACCACTTAACTGTACTTACTGTTATTATGCTTTTATTACATCTCACTAATGGTTTATATGGCTTATTGTTATTGTGTGATAATTGGGTCTGAATTGTTTATCTTAAATAGTTAACCACTTAACTGTACTTACTGTTATTATGCTTTTATTACATCTCACTAATGGTTTATATGGCTTATTGTTATTGTGTGATAATTGGGTCTGAATTGTTTATCTTAAATAGTTAACCACTTAACTGTACTTACTGTTATTATGCTTTTCTTTACATCTCACTAATGGTTTATATGGCTTATTGTTAATGTGTGACAACCTTTTGAGGTCGGGTTTGCGACATTGTGTTCTACTCATAAAGGCCTTTAATTTGATATAAAACTCGACCTATACTCTCATTTAAGATTTCCTACTTACTCCTTGTGGGCCGTCCCACTGGAAATGTAGCGGTCCACTGAATACGTACTAAAATAGGTTTTGGTGTCCATTAACAATGTGCAAAGCTTTGTAGCTCTATCTGTAATAGTTAAACAAATATTAAACCGTACCCGGACTTATTTAACACCCTATATATTTAAATAAAGGCCTAAACGTGGTACATTTCTGATGTAAATCTTTTACGTGATTTTGACTTCCAGTGCTGAGTAGTGGTTTAGTCACTCAATATTTCTTTTTGTCTTGAAATCGATTTTTGTACATTTTGTTATAAATAAATGTATTCTATTTTATGTAAAGATTTTTACAAATTCAAATAACAGTAAGCTAAGTAGAAAAACAAGATACTTTGTTTCTTTTATCATTAATAACTTTTTCTTCATACTGCTTCAAAAACAGCTGTTTTCAATACATGCATTGAGATGCTAAAGTTGTTCTTTTTAGTCCTAACCTAAAAACATCAGCTGAGGTCGAGGTCATCAGCTGTTACTTCGTTTATACGAATTAATTAACGATTGTAAAGCATCTATAAAAACAACCGATACTCTCGATTGTAAATAACCGTTAAACAGCTGTTACCATCGATTTGAATGTAAATAGGTTATAACATTTTAGTTTTGCTGAAATTGTTTTCTTATATTGTTTGCAGTATAACGAAAAATATAGTTCATCACTTGGATCAAAAGAAGCTTTTCGATCCTCGCTCATTTTTCGTTAAACTTGATCTTGTAATGAAAAGCTTCACTTTTGGTCCAAGTGAATGAAATATACTTTTTATTGGTATTTTCCGGTATCTAAAAATCTATAAAATCAAAAGACATACAACCAGATTTCTTTATAATGATTGAGGCAACAAAATTCCATTTTAAAACAAAGTTAATTTTTAAAGTTACGAAACCCCTACATCACTGAAACTCAAAATGACGTAAAAGAGTGACGTCTAGCAGATAAATTGTTACTTTTATGAAAAAAAAAAAAATCAAAACCAATTAAAAATATTACGTATTCTAAGCGAAACCATAATAGAGTATAGGGGTATTCGTAAAAAAATTTCAAGTTGGGCGCCAAATTTGAAAATGGAGAAATTTGTTTGGAAATTTGAATACACCACAAAAATTGTCACGTGAAATTAGTTATCTATTGGTTCATTTAGATGAAACACTGTATATATTTGTTTTAAGACAGGGTCCACAGTTCATTATCACCTTTTGTTTCTCACCTACGGAACTGTCATTTTCCACATGATTATTTTTGTTTTAAATTTATTTTTGAGGTTTGACGACTGAAAAAGTTCATGCATTATTTTACAGAAAACCATTCATTAAAGTAAATCCATCCAACAATTATTTATATACAACCACGCCCTATAATTCAAAACCCTGTCCGTCGTAAAAGAATACAAAGCCGTATAAATATAATTCCCCGTCTCTGTATCTGATTCAGAAGGCCGTTGATTGATTGATGGGCGTGGCTTTCCCTCATTGTTTTAATACAATTATTTGATTCTCAATTCATTTAATGACCTATCGTTTATAGCTCCGAGATTTTGATTCGATTCCAATGACTTTAATAATCGATATTTAGTCTGACAAATTTGGGAAACGATTCGATACATCGCAATACAAAAAAGCTAACAAGTAACATAACCTGACCCCCTCCTAATTAACTCAAATCATCACGAAAAGTATCAATCAATACACCAGTTGAGGTGCGTCATTATGGTACCTACCCAGCCCAATACAATGTAATTCAAGCAGATCCTCTAAATGTAATGCTCAAAAGTTGGTTTCTTGGACCTTGAAGGAAATGTTAAATTGTATTGGTAGATCAAGGAGTCTTATCCAGTAGTGTGTTTGTTTAAAACTGTTGTTACACAGGTTTTCTGTACATTGTAATTGTGTATATCATTACTTTCTTGAAATTGGTTAGCGTGTTGAGGTTAGGTTAGGTTAGGTTGGGTTAGGTTAGTTTTGTTAGGTTGGGTTAGGTTAGGTTAGGTTAGATTAGGTTAGGTTAGGTTAGGTTAGGTTAGGTTGTAAAGATTAGGATAGGATATACTGTTTTCTATGAATTATAAATTGCAGTTCTCTTCACATTTTACCGTTTGATACATGTGTATAAGATTTTAACTAAGACCTGAAGCGTTTGCAAGTGATTTTCTATACATTGAATGTCAATTGTTTCCTGTTACATCCTTGAATTACCTTAATCTGGCATTTATTGACGTAACTTAGAAAGTTTGTGCAATATTTTCGTCTCATCTCCGTATAATAAATAGTATTGCTGATTCAAATACAATATGCAAATTCAGTTATATTTTTATCTCGCACATGCGCTTTGAAAAAGGGAAATTAAAAATCTAACCTTTGCCGCCTTATGAACTTTGTATAGGCAACTTTGTTTACTCAGTACAGACACAGCTGTTTTGTTGTGATTAGATTGACATTTTGTCCAAGCATGCGCAGTAAATGGAAATAACCAAAGTTCTTTTCTTACAAATTGTAGTACATTGAACGTTGTGTAATGGGTCAAGTACGGTGTACGATTCTTTGCTCTTACATCCATTTTGAGATTCCTTCAGTCCAGAAAAGTGGTTTACTTAGGGATTTTTTTTCCATTTTTTCTCTTACTCAAAGTTGACGGATAGTTGCCATAAGAAAATAAACATATAATAACTCTTATATACATTTTTGTTCAAAAGTAGCCTTTAAGTACTTTAACAAAACGAATTTGGTACCACCTCTCAAAAAATGCCGGTTCGTGAATTATCGAAAGAAAAAAAAACAAAAACAAAAAATCGGCTTTACCAATTTCGTTCAAATTTTAGTTGAAATGTAAACATTAATTACCCAGACAAGTGTGCAAAACTTTATTTGGGATAATTAGAAAATTAAAGGTCCAAGCTTGAGTTACCTCCACACATTTAGGTCAGTAAACATAAAGGGACAATTATTTTTTAAAGTCTAAATCTTTTAAGAGGCCCTAGCGCCTACTTATTATTTTTTCGTAAAGAAACAGAGATATTTGTAATCAGAATAACTTCTAGTTTTATTTGATACCCTACACATAATATTTCCAAAAATGCATTTTTTTAACTCGATAGTTTTTGCCCCCCTAATTGCCCCAAGGTCATTTTTATGTGACTGTTATATTTTTCCTATATGTGGGACAATACAAAGAATATAAACGCAAAGTTTGAAATATACAGGGTTTATCGTCTTGTCTGTGTAGACTGGTTGCGACTTACAGACACGCGCGTGAAATTTAATTTCAAATCTAAATAGTTTTGTCAAGTCTAAAGATTTGCTCCCTCAAGCGAGTGTTTTTGTTGGTTAATAAATTACCCCTACGGCTAAAGAATATTCAAGACCAGAAGGCCTTCAAGAGGAATTTTCTACAATACTTGACGTCAGGATGTTATATCGTGGAGGAGATCTGCAACTACATGTTGAGAATGGATTTTGTAGTCACCGAGTTTTCTTGGTGAAGCTGCAGCTAGAATAGTTAGATGCTCTCGTTTTAATCACATGCTAAACTTTAAAATTTGCACAGCACGTTTGGCTATTGTTGTTCTGGTTTTACCTGTTCATTTGTTTTCAATGTAAAATTGTATAACTTCATTGGATGTTTGTATACAATTTTAAATAATAAAATTTGCTCATAATTTTGTCAACCAATTTTAAGGTATATAATGCTCTCAGATGGTGTCCATTTATTATGTATATAAAAGTCAAAACCCACTGACTGATCACCAAATCTCTGGATCCAAGAAGCTTTGAGCAATGAATTTTTTAACATGGTTTGGGGTAGATCTGTAGACGCGTACTAAGAAAGGGTTTTGAAAATGTTCCACTCCAAGGGTGTTTTTTACCAATATCTCTTAGTCCAAGAAGCTTAGAGGTTTGAATTTTTTAATATGGTTTGGGGTAGGTCTGTAGACGCGTACTAAGAAAGAGTTTTGAAAATGTTCCACTCCAAGGAAGTTTTTTACGCAAATTTCTTGGTCCAAGAAGCTTAGAGGTGTGAATTTTTTAACATGGGTTGGGGGGTAGGTCTGTAGACGCGAACTAAGAAAGGGTTTTGAAAATGTTCCACTCCAAGGGTGTTTTTTACCAATATCTCTTAGTCCAAGAAGCTTAGAGGTTTGAATTTTTTAACATGGTTTGGGGTAGGTCTGTAGACGCGTACTAAGAAAGGGTTTAGAAATAGTTCCACTCCAAGGGTGTTTTTGCCGCATATCTCTTGATCCAAGAAGCTTAGAGGTGTGAATTTTTTAACATGGTTTAGGGTAGGTCTGTAGACGCGTACTAAGTAAGGGTTTTGAAAATGTTCCACTCCAAGGACGTTTTTTACGCATATTTCTTGATCCAAAAAGCTTATAGCTATGAATTTTTTAACATGGTTTGAGGTAGGTCTGTAGACGCGTACTAAGTAAGGGTTTTGAAAATGTTCCACTCCAAGGACGTTTTTTACGCATATTTCTTGATCCAAAAAGCTTATAGCTATGAATTTTTTAACATGGTTTGAGGTAGGTCTGTAGACGCGTACTAAGTAAGGGTTTTGAAAATGTTCCACTCCAAGGACGTTTTTTTACGCATATTTCTTGATCCAAAAAGCTTATAGCTATGAATTTTTTAACATGGTTTGGGGTAGGTCTGTAGACGCGTACTAAGAAAGGGCTTTGAAAATGTTCCACTCCAAGGGTGTTTTTTACGCATATTTCTTGATCGAAGAAGGTTAGAGGTATGAATTTTTTAACATGGTTTGGGGTAGATCTGTAGACAAGTATTTGGTCTGTGCTAATCTTGAATCTGAAATATTCGCGTACAAAGCCGCTGGTAACAACTAGTTTCTTATAAAACTGATGAGATGCCAATACATCTATCTTTGATATTCTTTTCTAAACTTGTGGCATTGATTATTTCTTGTTAATCTCCTCATTTATTGCCGACAAATCGCTGCCAAGTTATTGTGTTATAGCAAAGCCAGCATTTAAAAGGTCAACAGTTTGTCGAAAGGCCAATGACGATGTGATAAAATAATTTTTCCTGTCCACGTGCATATCTTCTCTCAATGCATTTATATTAAATTGCTTTGTCCCGTACCACCTCACGACATGTAGCACTGTGACGTTTCCACTGATTATACAGGGTGTTACAATATTTCAAGCTATGAACATGAGTTCGGAAAAGCTTCGTTTCCTGTCGGCCATTTTGGGTTTTTTATAAAAATCATTATATCCTTGAAAGTAGATAAGATATTGATTGATGATTCGGTGCACACATTATTTATGTAACCTTTTACCAGTATACCAGAAAACCAGGACTTTATTTTCAAAATGGTGGACGTTTAAAATGTTTAACGAATATCTCGAGGACCATTCACAAGATATTTACAAATAGAAAAAGATTTTCTTCTTATAAGGAAAAACTGTTTTTATTTTGTCTGTAAATTAAAGGATAATTAAGTTTTCGTCAAAAATATAAAATTGTCTTCAACAGCCGAAATTAACCTAAATTAAAAATTATGATAAATTGTTAATAATCTATTTAATCCGTTTCCCAGAAAATGTATTAAAAATGAAAATGTCTCGCTTAATAGTTTAAAAATGTTGAATCATGTTTAATTATTTATTTTATATTATTCGACCTACAGAAAAAATTTAAAACTTATTCCAGTTTTCTTCTAAATATTTTTCGAGATATTGACATTAAATATTTTAATAGTTCGCCATTTTGAAAATGAATAACAATGGTTTTTTTTTTTTTTTTTTTTTCAAGGAAGAAAAGAAATGACCCTTACCTATCGAATTCTATAAAAGCTTCAAGATAGACCTGTTGGAAAAACTGTAAGAAAGGGATTTAATCCAAGATTACAAAAAAGCGTAGACCCAGCTAGGTCGTTCGGGATTGCTAATACTTTTTTAAAAGAGAAACGTAAATTTACTAAATAAACCTAAAATTTTTTGCAACATTTATCAGCTGTATAAATCAGCTGTGATAAAAAATTAGCTGTGATTAAAAACCAGCTGTGATTAAAAATCACCTGTTTAAAGATTTAAATTAAATACAACTTAATTCATCCAGAGAATACTCTTTCTAATAAAATTTAATACAAGCCATGTTTGTGTTTTCCACCACCAGATTGCACGATAGTAGATGTCGTTATTTTAATTATATCTGGTCTAACGTCTGATATTGTATTTATCCAAGCGATATCATAATCACGTAATGAATAGAATATATAGGGTGTTCTGAAAGTCTGGTGTAACTTGATACCATTGTAGCGCATAACCTGAATAAATTTTCTGACATATCACGTAGAGAAAGTCTTGTGATTGATTAAAAAAAATCTATGTACAGTATCCTCAAGGTAGGAATGTGTCTGGGGTGGAGAGGAAAAGAGGGGCGCCCACACTTTGTTGCGTTTACTTTCAGCGGTACAACCCCAATAAAAAATATAGACTTCAAATGCTTCTGTGTAAACGCTTACCCTACTTTCGTTTCTTTTATCGGTGTAAATAAGAATAAAACGTTTACACAAGTCTGTCACGAAGTTGTAACTTTAGGAATTAAATGTAGCTAAGCAGTAATTTGTGTAGCTAGTTTTCTTGGAATGGGTTGTACCGTCAAGTCAGGTTAAGGAAACAAGTAGAAGGGAGAACACGCCCCTTACACCAGACACAATACTAGTCTGAGGCTACTGTATATGAGTTTAGTAATCGTTAAAAATTTCTATCTCTGTTATTTTGACTGAGATTCTCGTAGAAGTTACAAAAATTAAGATAGGAACATGAAATTTGGTATAGGAGATATAGTGTACTCATATTGGCATAATTAAATTTCAAAAATGCAACCATTAAATTTTGTTTTCTTCCATATATTTTGTTTTATTCAACTTATAACACACTAAATTGGATCATAATTTCCAGAGTACAATTCTGCATTCAGTGGTACCAACTGCACCTCTCTACGATGACATATAGCGAAGTTATTTTCAAAAATGTAATTTTCAATACCGACAACCCTAGAAAATTTGATCCAACATAGCTTTGTTACCGACTCTAGCGTAGCGAGTGCATGCTTTTTTAGATACGTACAGTTTTGATGTAACAACTGTTTTAAACAAACACCCTACTGTATAAGACACCTTGATCTACCAATACAATTTAACATTTCCTACAAAACTTGTGTACCAACTGTTTTAAACAAACACCCTACTGGATAAGACTCCTTGATCTACCAATACAATTTAACATTTCCTACAAAACTTGTGTACCAACTGTTTTAAACAAACACCCTACTGGATAAGACTCCTTGATCTACCAATACAATTTAACATTTCCTACAAAACCTGTGTAACAACTGTTTTAAACAAACACCCTACTGTATAAGACACCTTGATCTACCAATACAATTTAACATTTCCTACAAAACTTGTGTACCAACTGTTTTAAACAAACACCCTACTGGATAAGACTCCTTGATCTACCAATACAATTTAACATTTCCTACAAAACTTGTGTACCAACTGTTTTAAACAAACACCCTACTGGATAAGACTCCTTGATCTACCAATACAATTTAACATTTCCTACAAAACCTGTGTAACAACTGTTTTAAACAAACACCCTACTGTATAAGACACCTTGATCTACCAATACAATTTAACATTTCCTACAAAACTTGTGTACCAACTGTTTTAAACAAACACCCTACTGGATAAGACTCCTTGATCTACCAATACAATTTAACATTTCCTACAAGGCTCAAGAAACCAACTTTAGGGAGTTACATTTAGAGTATCTGCTTGTATTACATTGTATGATGGGGCTGGGTAAGTACCATGATGGCCCAAATCGTTTTGTTTTTTTGCAATAAATATTCACAGTTTACCTTAATTTGACTAAAATCGTTCTAATTTATTTTTAGTTATTCCTAAGTTCATAAACGGGTATCCAGATGGCATTGTTTCGAAGTTGAGAACGAAATTTTTAAATGTACATTTTCATAAAATTAATCAAAATCGGACGATTCAAATTCGAAAAAAATCGGAATTTTCACAGATTCCCCACACTTAATTTGGAGGATCGTTGATATTTAGTTTCGTGCTAGATAAACCTCGTTCGACTTTTTTTATATTCCCTCTGTTTCCTACTTTATATTTTTATTCAAAACCCAGTTCATCCCCTCCGGCAGTTTCTTTATTAGATAAATTATACATGTATCTATAACCCATTGCCAGTGAGCCGTCAGTGAACGGGGTTTATTTTGGTCCCTAAGGGCGTAGGTCGTGTAAGGGATGAAATCTGTTTTCAATATTTATGAGGCTAGAATAATAACATATTCAGGGTTCATCAATATTGTTAATACCGTTGGCATCTGCCGAGCGAATGTTTCAAAGCTACCTCGTTGTGTGATTCGTACAAACGTAATCGGTATCACTTAAATGGTGCACAAATTCTCTCAGAACCTAGAAATCAACTTTTAAGCATTACGTTTAGAGTATCTGTTTGTATTGGATCGTATTAAGGGGCGGGGTAAGTACTATGATGTAGTTTAGAAAATTGTTTTACGGATATGTTAGTTTTTTGGAATTCCCTGAGTTTAATCGCCGTCATTCTTTTATGGAACTACACAATAACTCGACTTTTTTTAGAAGCGTTGAATTCGTTTTTCTCAATTAATTTTAAGGGTAGTTTTCTCCCTAAATGTTCAGTTACATTTAAATATGAGAAATGTCGCGCACTGATTATTCTAAATAAATAACATATTCCCAGAGAACAATAATTCTGTTTAAATCTAAATCATAAAAATGATCAGCTACTGATAAATAAATCAGTTAATATTTAACCCCTTTCATCCCCTAACAAGGAACAACTTCTCGATGCAGTAAATCATGAAGGCCGTAATAAACAGTTTATTGAATCATCCCCCCTCCCCTCCAACAAGTGTTTATTAGGTTAAAATAACCACAGCCTCCAGTATACAGGAAATGTAAGGTTTGACATTTTGCCGAAATAAGCTGCTCTACCAGCTGACTGTAAGCTCTCTTATACTACTCATCCTGCAAACATTAAGCTTATTTAATTGGGCTGTTAGTTGTCCTTGTTTATGAATAATAAGGAAGTTTATCGGTGCACAAATATTGCACTAACTTTCTCACAGAAACACAAGAATATGTAACATATAGTTTGTATAATATTAATCACAAAATACGATTAAAGAATCGATTAGTTCTTAGATAAGATTAATCGTTTTAATCAGCCGCCATGTTGTAATTTTGCAACCAAGTGTTACACCTAATTTACGTATTAAATTGAATTAAATTTCTGACTCAAAATAATTGCATATTTTTCATTTTATTTTTAGGTTATATTTGGAACGATTTTTTTTACTTTTAGCCATTTTATGACGTCTGATAAATATTATAATCGACAAAAATGTGGAACTACGTTTTTCGACATAGGCCTACCGTCCGTCCGTCGTCGTTGTCATCTGTGCGTCTGTATGATAACAGCAACAATAATAAAGATTTGGTATAGGTTAGGTTAGGTTAGGTTAGGTTAGGTTAAGTTACGTTACGTTACGTTAGGTTAGGTTAGGTTAGGTGAGGTTAGGTTAAGTTACGTTACGTTACGTTAGGTTAGGTTAGGTTAGGTGAGGTTAGGTTAAGTTACGTTACGTTACGTTAGGTTAGGTTAGGTTAGGTTAGGTTAGGTTAGGTTAGGTTAAGTTACGTTACGTTACGTTAGGTTAGGTTAGGTTAGGTGAGGTTAGGTTAAGTTAGGTTAGGTTAGGTTAAGTTAGGTTAAGGTTAGGTTAGGTAAGGTTAGGTTAGGTTAGGTTAAGTTAAGTTGGGTTAGGTTAGGTTAGGTTAGGTCAGGTTTAGTTAGGTTAGGATAGATTTGGTTAGGTTAGGTCAGGTCAGGTCAGGTTTAGTTAGGTTAGGATAGATTTGGTTAGGTTAGGTCAGGTTAGGTTTGGTATAGATTAGGTTAGGTTAGGTAAAGTTACGTTAGGTTAGGTTAGGTTAGGTCGGGTTAGGTCAGGTTTAGTTATGTTAGGTTAGGTCAGGTTAGGTTTGGTATAGGTTAGGTTAGGTTAGGTTAAGTTACGTTAGGTTAGGTTAGGTTAGGTCGGGTTAGGTTTGATTAGGTTAGGTTAGGTTAAGTTACGTTAGATTAGATTAGGTTAGGTTAGGTTAGATTAGGTTAGGTTAGGTTAGGTTAGGTTGCTTATATAGAATCTAATTGAAATTCAAAAAAAATCAAATTGAAAATGTTAAAATGGCGTAATTTGAAACAGTTTTTTTGTTCATATCTCGTTAGTAACAAACTTATAACACACTAAATTAGATAACAATTTACAGATTTCAATTCTGCATGTAATGGTACCAACCCCACCTCTCTACGATGACAAATAGCGAAGTTACTGTCAAAAAAAAAAAAATTTCAAACTCTAACCTCTCTAGAGAATGTGATATTCGTATAGTTACGAAGGTCGCCTCATGGTCACGAGCGTAGCGAGTGGACGTTCCTTCACATATCTTCGAGATTCACTATAGCTGAGAGCGAAGCGAGTGGGGAATTTTTAATCATCGGCGATGTTAGGAAACTAGTGATATAAACAACTACAAGGTTCAGAAAACCTGTGTAACAACTGTTTTAAACAAACACACTACAAGATAAGACTCCTTGATCTACCAATACAATTTAACATTTCCTACAAGGCATTACATTTAGAGGATCTGTTTGTATTACATTGTATAGGGCTGGGTCAGTACCTTGACGGCGCCCTTCATCTTATTATTAATAATATAAAACGTGTTTCGTTTCCTATCATCTGTTGCAGATTTAAAAGCTGCACAAAATATCGTCAGCAATGTTTAAAAGTAAAATTTGTTTTTAATTTTCTCAGATAGATATTGATTTTGATTCTGGCGTGGTTAGGTTAGGTTAGGTTAGGTTAGGTTAGGTTAGGTTAGGTTAGGTTAGGTTAGGTTAGGTTAGGTTACATTGCACAAAATATCGTCAGCAATGTTTAAAAGTAAAATGTGTTTTTAATTTTCTCAGATCGATATTGATTTTGATTCTGGCGTGACAAACTTGGATTAAGAGAAACACAACTAATCGTCAATCATTTGGAAAGAAATAATAAAAGACGCCACTGTGGTCACAGTATATTTTCAGTTTTTTAAACTTTTTTATTTATTTTATTTTTAGAAGTTTAACTGAAATAAAATTCCATCAATTTTGAGGAAACAACAAGGGTATTTTTTTACTAATTTGATTTTAATAAAAAAAAACTGCTTTTTAAAAAAGGCATAGAATTTTACAATCAAATCAACCGATTTTGATGATAATGAATAAAGCAGACGAGTATGACAAATCGCAAAAAAGAAGAAAAAATGAAGCTAAAGTTCATCATTAAAACTCAACATTAGGAGGAAAGCCCAGCTAGAGTTTTCTCTACAACCGAAGAGGATTTAAGTTTGTTTTGTAATCTCTTGTATAATTTATCCTGCTATCATATCAACGTATCGACTGCATATCGAAAAATTGTGCCGATCAACAGTTATAGCTGCGACACACTTACCTGGGGAATTCCAATCACTTGCCTCATTCAGAAGTTGGCTCACCTGGTGACAATGAGATCATATAAATCTTGACAACTGGCATCGACAGACAGACCGACTGCCAAGGTATTCCACGTTAATAGGTTTGTTGACAAAGAGAGGTTTTGTAATTTGGAAATCGGACAAAATATTATCAGGTACTTAGAAATATAAAAAAAAAAATCATTTCATTTATCTGGTACAAGTTTAAAAATTCTAAAATGAACAGTGAACTTGCAGTCATTACAAAGTTCATTTCAATACATTGTGGCACTCTTATACGATTCAAATGGATGCACCAACGTGGAAATGTTCTTTCATTTAATTATTTCAATAGTTTTTTAAACGTAAAGACTGACAGAAACAGGCTTTTAACACTGACTGCATTTCGCCGTTCTCTGTTCACACTGACTCACAGACAGGAAAGAAATATAGAATTCTTAACCTAAATTTGATCAACGGCGAAACCCTACTAATTTTAATGAAAGAAAATTCCCCAAAACCACAATAAAACACTCACACAAAGACTGTATAGTTATTCTAACATTTCAATAGCACTGCTATCGTCTTGAGGTACAATACACGCTAACCTTAATAACTACAATTACTACTGCAGTGTAGCGCCCCCCCCCCGCTTGTCACCTGATCGCATAGACCCCCTCGGTTTTAAGGATTTCCTTTTCTTTGTATATCACAGTCCTCTAGTGATTTTTGAACAATTTTCTTTAGGATACTTTAAAGTTAATGAGTTTAACCCCAGATCAAATTTTAGGACACCATATTTCAATTATATATTAATTTTTGAGCTTAAAATATTGAAAATACAAGTTTTGGGGGGACGGGTAAAATTCAATTTACCTTCAAATGTTTCATATTATCGAACATTAAAAAAAAAACTTTTTAAAGTTCTGATTTTATATATTTTATTGTACCTTTAAAGTAGAAAGTAAATTGCGATTTTATAATTAAAAAATCTCAAATACATTTTGTGCCGCCATTTTGGTTAGTATCATCAAAAAAATATTTCGTGGGCGCCGTTAATTCGATCTTTTTATGCCCTTTAATTTGACATGTGACAAGGGCACATTCCCATTTGATAATTTTGAGTACTCTACAATTTCCCATTTTACGGAGAGGGGCAAAATTTCAAACTGTCATAAAACAAACCAAATGTGACCTAATTAACAGCTTCAAGTGGGTTTGGCTCTATTTAAGTTTATAAAAAAGTTAAGGTTTGCTCAGACATAAATATGTACATTTTAAATTAAAATCGATGTTTTTTTTCGAATTTTTAGAACTCCTTTTTCAGTATTAAAGAAGCGAAACTAATTTATTAAAACAATTCTGAGATGTTGATATTAAATTTGGCAAACTCCCTAAACTTTGTTTACTGCACTATTCTTAAAATAATTCATACAACACATAATATCTAATGTATTATAACACTCTCAAAATTAGTTAGTCTTAGTAAATTCATCTTAAATCGTGGCCTCCTTAGTAACATTAAGACCTGAGACCTACAAATGGGCATCGATCATGTTCCACAATATTTCGTGTATTCATTTAACTCTATTAAGTTGTTGTTTTTTAGCAAGTTAACAATCTGATTTCTGCAACACACTAAATCCTTTACATGGGGGAATATGCTTTACTCCATTACAAACAACAGAATGGGAAAATTTTTATTTCACAATTTTTTGATAAAAAATTTTTGTTAAACATTTGTGATGATAGAGATCGCTTCAAGTAGTTTAAATAAAAAAAAAATTAAAAAAAAAAAAAACATTGTTCAGGTAATGCATTGATTGAGGTCTGTCTATCAGTTTCCCAGGGTCTCCAATTTACTGCAAGTTTCAATAGATAAAACCAAGAACTGACAGGCCTTCCAAGTAGACTTGATGTTTGCAGCTTGAATAGTATAAGAGAGCTTACAGTCAGCTGGTAGAGCAGCTTATTTCGGCAAAATGTCAAACCTTACATTTCCTGTATACTGGAGGCTGTGGTTATTTTAACCTAATAAACACTTGTTGGAGGGGAGGGGGGGATGATTCAATAAACTGTTTATTACGGCCTGCATGATTTACTGCATCGAGAAGTTGTTCCTTGTTAGGGGATGAAAGGGGTTAAATATTAACTGATTTATTTATCAGTAGCTGATCATTTTTATGATTTACATTTTATGGAGTTATTGTTTACTGGAAATTTATTATTTTAGCTTTTACATATGTAGATAGTATAGAATAAAAGAAAGATTCATAGCCCGCGAATAGTCTAAAAGTGTCAGAGTGAGTCCCAAAAATAAGTATTATCAGTTTGAATAAAATACGTAATAAAATAGGTTTCGGCGTCTATTAACAATGTGCAAAGCTTTGTCCCTGGACTTGTTTAACCATTGGTATAAACAATCAACATTCTTAAAATAGTCCAACAATATCAATACTAATATTATCTGTGTTATAGGCAAAATTATAACCTAATAAACACGTAGGACTAAGTACTCTTGGTTATTCCAACAACTTCATCTAATAGTTGAACGATAGTTTCTAAGTATAATGTTATTGTAAATAATGAATTAATAGACTAATAAAAAATAAAGTTTATTTTGAAAATAACATACAATAACATTAACTAAATTTTTTACACATTTATTCATAAAGAACAAACAAAACTCCACTTTTAAATCAAAATATTTACAACAATACAACTTACTCTGCACGCTACTCGTGGCGCAGAGAGGAACTACAAGTAACGTTTGACCATCCCATTGCGACGCTAAGCAAGAGTCATTCTTACCATAGAAGAAGGAATTAGAATAAGAAAGTCACAGGTATAGGCTCTAGCGTGATACAAAATATCCTTAGTTTGGCTACTGGACAACAGAAAGCGCTAGTAGCCAAGCCTTTTTGTCCCGATGCTACTAGCGCTTTCTGTTGTCCAGTAGCCAAACTAAGGATATTTTGTATCACGCTGTTTAACATGGGCTGTGACATTCTTATTCTAATTCCTTCTTCTATGCTCTTACTCCCGTACCACCGCATTAAATGTTTCACACAAAAAAACCCTATTCCAATCAAACACCCTTAATGTACGGCTCCTTAGGGATCTACACCCGTTCTATCATTTAGTCTTATTTTATATCCTTCTTATTTATCATTCCTATCATACATCTCTTGACCAACTTTTGTTCTTTTCTGACCCTGACGTTATTAGAGTATTAAAGTGCAAGTAATTTTATACTCTTTTTATAAGACAAAGAGCGGTTTTTCTACTTAAAACAGCAAGGAAAAACGCGGAACAAAATATCAGTACAGTAGTTGAAACTAAAAAAATGAACTGTGGGCACCATCTTTAAAAGCAATATTTATATATTTAAATAACGCTTGATTCACTTGTTCCTTAACGCATCCTTACTGTGAATCGTATTTGGCTTTTAAGGACACCGGTGAAGGTTCATTTCGTTTGCTATATTTACAAACGACAAACACTGTTCCAAAATCAATTTTTTCATTTAGTCGGCCTCAAACTGGATATTTCCAGTCAATCTTTTTGTCTTATCTAATTACTATCTGATAAAATGAAACGATATCCGTTTGTACGAATCACAATATGAGGTAGCTTTGAAACGTTCACTCGACAGATGCCAACGGTATTAACATTATTGATGAACCCTGAATATGTTATTATTCTAGCCTCATAAATATTGAAAACAGATTTCATCCCTTACACGACCTACGCCCCTAGGGACCAAAATAAACCCCGTTCACTGACAGCTCACTGGCAATGGGTTATAGATACATGTATAATTTATCTAATAAAGAAACTGCCGGAGGGGATGAACTGGGTTTTGAATAAAAATATAAAGTAGGAAACAGAGGGAATAAATAAAAAACAACAGAAATCCTACTAAAAATTATTTGGAATATATTGCATAAACTCTCCCATTCATTCATCCCCAAAAGTAAATAAAAATTGAGCCCCAATAAAAATGTAAGGTCTCTAGATGTTAGTCAAAAAATGAGAATGACCCATGTTATTGATATTTTTTTTTTTTTTTAGGGGAGAAACCCTTAAGAATTGCGTTTAGTTAGAATCGAGTTTTAATAACTCCGGTGGTCAAGGTCAAGGTCATTGCCAAATGTTGCTGAAGGACAATATGTTTTTACTTACAATTTTGTATAGGATAGGTTTGTGTCATTAATGATCACATTTCACTAAAATTTGAACGAAATCGGTAGCGTCAATTTTGAGAAATTACGTATTTTCTATGTTTTGGTCTTCACAGCCTATTTTGATCATTTCACAAATTTTGTATTTTTCTCTTGGCAGCACCCCTCCCCGTGATCAATTTTAAATTATTAAAAATATTAAATCATACCGAGATAAATTAAAATATACCCGCATATAAAATTTAAATAAAATCTGTTAACACGTTTGTACTACTCATAAGACATTATATATATAAAAAAAAAAAAAAAAAAAAAAAAAAAAAAAAAAAAAAAAAAAAAACACTTTTTTTCGGTTGGACTCAGGTGACCACAAAACAGAATATATCCACTAAATATTTTACATTTTTTGACCCATCACATAGTTTTCTCTATTCGACGTAAATGTGAAAAAGTTAAAACCTATTATTTAAAACATAACCTCAAAATTTAGAAAAATGAACAATACCTCTCTCCAATAGACCTAATTTAATTTCGAGTTTAGTGTTACTATTTTTGACTATGATTGTTCTTCAAAATTTATGGTGAATAATTTCAAAATGGTGGCTGTTTTACAAATATTTTCCGATAGTTCTACTTAATCTAAGTCAGATAATCCCCAATTTGTATGGATTAGCGATAAAAAAAAAAGTCAAAATCAGAAAATAACTTATTTATAAAACCGGAAAAATATATTTGCCTCCAATTATATCAGTATACCAGTTCACATGTCAGTGTTTATTTTTAAAACAAGATATGTATAACATTTTATTCGTAACGAGGCTGGGGGGGGGGGGGTTAAAACAGACGGATATATTAGTTTTCTTTGACAATAATAGAATAAAATACTCTTTTCGGATGTCAAATTATAAATAGGGTAGTATTACCCGACTGTCAGCGCTTTGAGAGGGTTTAGGGGGTGGAAAGAGTGTGGGGGGAGAGAACTCATCTGTTGTCAATGAGTAAAGTAACGAAAGTAACCATATACTGCGAGAAATACAAGAAGGCAGTGTTTTGTACACAGCGCACGTTATAGCTTTTGCTTACGTCACAGCAGTTTAAAGGGCAGTGTTTCAGATGCAGTTGTACTAGCCAAACCAAAAACATTTTCTTATTTTACATACTGTCTCATTACGCTAAAATGGGCTGCGTACTAGATCGATACGCCGTTTATCGAACGATTATTACGAACAGCGAAGCGATCATTAAAGCGACACGAGCGCTCCCAGTGGTGATTGGTATTTTTAAAAACAGAAGAAAAAGTATTCTTTTGAATTCTTGTAATTTAATGAATGTGCAACAATGTTCTACTGTACTTGCAAGAGATCTAAGAAATTTATGGGGTGGTTACAAAAAGTTTCCATTTTTTATCACAACTCCCCTGCCCTTGAAAAAAAGTAATTTTTTCACTTGTGTCTTTTAATTCGATTACAATGATCTTCCAGTCTTTCAGTTTATAATTCCATAACCAGAAATATTTTCCAACACTATTGAAGAATGATAAAAATAAACTTATATCTTCATCCAATATGTTGTCATTTTGAATTATCATTTGATACTAAACATAAATCGTAAGATATAGGCGATACGATTGATGTCCTTATCGTACTGACTCCTGTTTTGCCAATACAACACGGTTTGAATACGCACTAGTGATATAAATTCACAGGTTTCATCTGAGCTGTGGAGTTTGGGTGCGCAATGGTCTAGGCGGCAGTGAGGTGGTGGGGGAAGCGGCCGCCTCAGTCTGTGTTGGGTGTTGGTACTAACAACGATGTCTGCAAGACCGCTGGATCGTGACAGTAGCCGGCGCCCACTATTTCCCCTACAATGCCTCAGTCCTCACGCGGCCTCGAACTACAAACTTGTACCTCCACGCGCTGGTCACAGCTCAGATGAAACCTGTACATTTATACCTATGTTTAAGATAATTATCGCGTCGCTTACAACCTTAAGCGATTATCTTATCGCTCTGGTGTACAACAGGTTTTACTGTGAAAGATAGCAAAACTAGATGTTATTTTAACTAATAATACACATCTGTATAAAATATATACAATGATGGCTTGATCAAGACTAGAAATAAGCTGATGTTTTTAACTTTGATGTAATTCGCTGCAAGGTTTGACGACAAGGTAACGCGTTTAATTCTTACAGAGTTTAACTGACAAAAAGTTGATTAAACCGTTGGTTAGCAATGCCGTTAGCACTGAACCCTTTATTAGTTGATACTAATAATTGTACCAATTGCTACGTATATGTGAAAAAGTTAAAATTGAAAGACAAAATGGAGACAATTATTTTGTAGTGACATTTACAAAGCGAGCCTAAGGCCACAAGAAGGAAGCGTTTAAAGAGTTTATTATGATAGAACCTGTTGAGTTGGAAGATAAACCTTCCGGTACAATGAAGCAATGCCTTTGTGCTGATGAAAGCTTTATTGTGATTAAGGGGGGACAATAAGATAATGTTAGACAAGAACAGAGTCTAGTTTTATTTCTATTCAAGTCATGCCTAGAAAGAAAGGTATATAATGGGTCAAAAATACAACTCAAGTTTTGGAATTATGTCTGTCTGATATCTATTGTTTGTGCAGGGCTCTATAACCTAAACGTGCGAGCCGATTTCAATCAAATTTTTAATGTGAGTATATTTTGATCACTGTATCGAGGCATTTTTCCATTTTTCCAATAACGAAAATTTTTAGGGCCATAAAGAAAAAACACAAAATACGATTTTCTCAAAATCGGTTCTAACAATTTTGATTAAATGTTAGTAAAGTGTTTCCTCTAACGATCCAAACAAAACGTATTAGTTGACAGCCCTCAAACGGCTCGTCCGAACTGAGCAACATTTACCTGATCAGGTAATAAGCAACATCCGAACTGAGCAACTAGCGGCAGACCTTTGACGCACGCTTGACAAATTTTGGAATTATCATACAAACCTATTCTTATCAACTACAAAATACTAAATCAGTTTAAGACCAAGGCTCATAAAAAGTAAAAAAGCTATTTTACTTTTTTCCAGCTTTGATGGGTTAAGACTACCAGCAAAATAATACGCGTTGGTGAAATAATTGCAGCACAATCATCTGTTCAATGTTATTTGAATAGGTTAAGGTTAGGTTAGGTTAGGTTAGGTTAGGTTAGGTTAGGTTAGGTTAGGTTAGGTTAGGTTAGGTTAGGTTAGGTTAGGTTAGGTTAGGTTAGGTTAGGTTAGGTTAGGTCAGGTCAGGTCAGGTCAGGTCAGGTCAGGTCAGGTCAGGTTAGGTTAGGTCAGGTCAGGTCAGGTCAGGTCAGGTCAGGTCAGGTCAGGTCAGGTCAGGTTAGGTTAGGTTAGGTTAGGTTAGGTTAGGTTAGGTTAGGTTAGGTTAGGTTAGGTTAGGTTAGGTTAGGTTAGGTTAGGTTAGGTTAGGTTAGGTTAGGTTAGGTTAGGTTAGGTTAGGTTAGGTTAGGTTAGGATTTGAAGGTGTAGAGAACATTATCAACCCTTTATCGCTGTCATTTTTCATCAGGAAGTCTTCATTTTTTATAGTTTGGGGCTTGTCTACCTGAGGGGCAAGTTGCTCAGTTCGGATGTTGGGATTAGTGTACCCTTCTTTTTGACCCTTTACTATTATAAAAAAAGTTGCTCAGTTCGGATGCGCCCTTCTCAAAAATGCAGGTTCGTGAGTTGTTGTTAAAAAAAAATCCTGTTTTTCAAAAAAATCGCAATTATAAAATGAGTCTTTTCTCAGAATTGGTAACACCGATTTCGCTCAAATTTTTATGAAATGTGCAGACTAATGACCCAAACCCGCGAACAATAATCGCAAGTAAAAAAAAAAAAAAAGATTAGTCTACTTGCAAATTTTGGCTCTATTTAAACTTACCCCAAAAGACGGCGATAATTTTTCATATTCATTTTTATTTTTCGACAATTACTAATGAGACATTTTTGGTGTAAACATTTTTTTTTTTTTTTTATGGAAAAAATTTCCCAATCATCACCGATTTATACCACAAGACTCTTAGCCTTGAAATATTCTAATAGCGTCTTAGTCGGAAAGGAACAAGAGTTGGTCAAGAGAGACCTGATAGGAAAGTTGAAAGAGAGGGATCTAATCCAAGACTACATGAAAAAAGGTGTAGATACAGCTAAATTACTCCGGGCTTGTTAGCCCTGAGGGTTTTCTAACATCATTCTTCTTTTTATCCCTGTGGCAATGTGCATCCTAATGAACAACTGCAAGTACCAATTTACCGAGACGAACTTTGCAAGTAGAGGCTCAATTTAGGAACGCGGCAGCGTTCCGTTCCATTAAGTATTAAAAATTGTTTTACGTACATTCTAAACCAAGTTTTCACCACCGAATAATCCCAAATAAGATAAGAATTAATATAAGTTTCTGAAGTTCTGCCTCTCTTTGACTGTTACTTGATAGAGATAACTCAAGTCTATACTGGGAAAAGTATGGATCCAGCTAGGCACTACGGGATTGACAAACCCGTACTCCCCGTTCTGCTGTTTTATCCCTATGGCTATGAACAACTTCAACTACCAATTTACCGAGACGAACTTTGCAAGTAGAGGCTCAATTTAGGAACGCCTACTTGCCTCTTGTTGACTGTTACTTGATAGAGATAACTCAAGTCTATACTGGGAAAAGTATGGATCCAGCTAGGCACTACGGGATTGACAAACCCGTACTCCCCGTTCTGCTGTTTTATCCCTATGGCTATGAACAACTTCAACTACCAATTTACCGAGACGAACTTTGCAAGTAGAGGCTCAATTTAGGAACGCCTACTTGCCTCTTGTTGACTGTTACTTGGTAGAGGAAAAAGAGAGAGCTAACTCAAGATTACATGGAAAAGAGTGTAGTTGCAGCTGGGTTACCTCGGTATGTCCAAACCCGCTACTCACCCAAAATGAGCCCCTTAAGGTAAATTTAGTTTTACTTTGTTTTTTTTTTCAAGTTGAGGATGGGTGATTGTACAGAGTTTTTTTAAAGTTGAGGATGGATGATTGTGCACAGTTTTATTTTACGAGCATTTACTAATTCAACCAATTAGCGCTGCTTTTGGGTTGAATTGACCGTAGATACTGTCGGCTTACAGTGAAAGTGAGAAGGACGGAGACATGGTTCTGTCCGTCCATCGCATTAACTACCGTTACGTCAATGATTTAATCAGTTTTACCCAGTCTTCCTCAATGCGTTTCCTCTCTCAAGGTTCTTCCGCACTTTCGTCATTTCGATTTCATTTATCTTGGACTAATTGATCCTGCAAGACTACGCGATGTGAAGTCTTTACTTAAACTATTGTGTAGAGATTTCACCAATGACGGTGTAGGGTAAATTGGTAATCGTAGAAACTTTCTTCCTCCGATTTTTGGTCTCATACAAACTGAGCAATGATCTTCGACCCGTCCGTCCGCCGTCGTTGTCGCCTGCATGTAATCTCCTACGAAAATTAAGAGAGGGACTGAAATTTGGTACAGACTGTAGTGTGCTTATGTAGAACCCTATTGAAATTTGGAAAATCGAAGTATAAAAAGATCAAATTAGGGCGTTTGTATAAATCTCGTCTGTTAATCACATGTAATTATATAAAAATGTACAGATTTAAATTCTGCATTTAGTGGTACCAAACCCACCTCTCTACGATGACAAATAGCGAAGTTATTGTCAAAAATGTAATTTCGAATTCTCATCCCTCCAAGATAATGTGATAACAGTATAGTTACGGTGATAAGGGGCGTCGAGATTATGGTAGCGAGTGGAGGGTTCTTTGTAAATACAGGGTGTTCCACAAAGAGGTTACTTTTTACAATTAATATGCCGCATTATACAAACTTTACAGTTATGTTACATAGATATGTGGAGAAGGAAAAAAAAAAAAAAAAAAAAAAATCTAATAATTTCTTGGTAATTGTCTACAACACACAAGGTGACCTTGAATTTTGGAATTCTAATATTTTTAAATCAAAATTTTAAATCCATTGCTCTGAATAACATTAAAAATTCAAATGTAACGCCCCAAACTATTTCAAAATGGCCTCGATTCAATTTTGTTCGTGGTAAATATCTGGAAACATGTAGCCAACAAAAATAAAACAAATGTAAATTATTATTAAACAAATTGCAAACCTACAATAAAGTCTGAAGTGTCATTAATTTCTTTATGCCAACATATCAACCGCCCAACAAGTTGTGCATTAAAATTCTGTCGCGCAGTTAAAAATACAACTTTTTTTTGCTTAATTTGATTTATGTTGGTATCCTTGCTTACGTTGCAATTTTACCCTACATCATTTGTTTTGCTGAGTAAACAAAGAGATTTAACCTTAGAAAAACTTGAACATAGAAGTAGAAATACACGGTACGCTAATAATCTAACATTGTAAGAAGGTCAGAGTCGTCATTATGGTACTTACCCCAGCTCAGTACTTTACAATTGTCTGTATTACTACTTACTTGATGAGGGGTAGGTTTCAACGGACCTCGGAAATGTGTAAAGCAGGTGTCAAATAGTTACTTTTAAAATTTTAGAAATGTTTTTTTGGTATAAAAACGTCATATAGCATTATAGTGTAGAATCAGTCCCACCCAAAATTTTTTTGGGGGAACTCGAAATTTTAAAATGAAATGCCCCATCGTGTAATACCTCAGTCTTGTTTAAAACAGCGCAAACTAGAGGTCGCTTTATACTCGAATACAAAATGGCGACCAATCAAAATATACAAATATCCTATTATGCTTTAAAATCGTCGCTATAAAAAAAATAATTTTGATTTGAATTAAATTTTAAGATGAGCAACTTCCTTGTTAAACTCGAATAAAATAACTGTAAATTTTTTGCCATTATAAATTTACCTTCTCTATTTTCCTCTTCATAAATTGGATTTATTAAATATTTCACCGGACGCCATTTTCTTTGTTGTAAGATTTTCGATTAAACAAGACCTTATAAATTGAGGGCTTTATATTTGATTTCAGTCCCCCCCCCTCAAACATTTTGAGTTGGGATTTAATTTACCTTATAATGCTAAAATATGGTGTTTTTACGTACACAAAAGTTCTAAAATTTAAGTTTTCTACCTTTTAAGACTTACTTAACCGCCCAGACTTTTTGACACTGGTATATTTAAAAAGCCTACACTCGTTGCGCTCATGCCGATTATCTTGAATTGTTAGTGTTTCAAAATATATATTTAATAACTTCTCTATTTATAATCGTAGAGAGGTGGGGTTGGTACCACTACATGCAGAATTAAAATCTGCAAATTTTTATCTAATTTAGCGTGTTGTAAGTTGAATAACACGCGAGAAAAGAACAAAAAGCTGTTTAAATTCTCCGCCATTTTTGAATCGATTTTTCTGAATTTCAATAGGGTTCTATATAAGCACACTACAGTCCTCTACATCAGATTTCATGTTTCTATCTTAATTTTTGTGGCCGCTATCGTGCTTACGTACAGACGACAACGACGACGGACGGACGGTTTGTGGAAAACCACTTTATTGGTTTTCTGAGACCACGAATCTCTAAGATCAGTGAAAAAACATTCCCCAAAACTACCCAATACTGTTTGTTAATATCACTTAGCAATACTTAAGCTTTCATCAAATTATATTCATATAACAACGTGTTTCGGACATTATTCGTCCATCCTCAGGTGACTAAAACATTCAACGTAAAAAACAAAACAATATTCATTGCACACGCGCGAATAATATTCACCATTCTGTAAATGTCTCCGTGCCGGTGTTACATAGTGCACTCAATCACCTGAAGATGGACGAATAATATCCGAAACACGCGTTGCGTAGTAGAAATTTAATTTGAAAAAAAACTACTAAAGGATTGCTGGTGGTGAAAGTAACTGTTATTCAATAAACACATCCGGTTTGCTCTAAATTCCTATACTTTATTTGGGTGTCAAAAGATAAATTTTTTCGACACTTTTAATATAATACAAAACACGTCTACGATATCAATCTGTCAACAAGTTTCGCCTTTCGTTGAGTTTTTAATTAAAATATTGCAGTGTTTGAATCAATGCGGATAGGGGGGGGGGTGTTGCTGACAATATGTACGTTGTAACACAGGGTGTTCTTCATCACTGCTCCAGGTTTAGTAATTGTGTTTTAGACGGTCGCTAAGGTGATATTAAACGCTGACAAGAACGAAATCCGGTTTCGTTTCCGTTCTTTATGTGATTGGTCAATGAAATCAATACAGAGATTTTTGTGGATATATTTAATAGATCCGTTTTAAAGTCCACGAATTTAAAAATGTCGTTTTTAGACAATCTGTCTGTCTTCGCCGTGTTCTAGACAAAACGCGTGGACTGATTTTAATGAATTTTTTTTTAATAGTAGTTATTTTAGTCATAATAGGGACAATAAAAAAAAATTAACCAAAATATTAAGGTTAGAGAGCTGTTACAAGAGCAAAAACACGAAACGTTCACCGTTCACAAGCGATCTTCTAAGTCTTACATCGTTCTGCTGTGGTAATGAGCATCCTCTTGAACTATTATGACGACGAAACCGATACGAACTTTGCAAGTAGAGGCTCAATTTAGGAACGCGGCAGCGTTCAGCTCTATTAAAGTATTAAAAATTGTTTTGGGTACAATTCACTCTAAATGGTGCTTTCACCACACGAATAAGCTCAAACAAGATAGAAATAATTGTACGTTTAGGTTGTTTTGCCTCTCGTTGACTGTAACTAAAGTTAACTCAAGAAAGTGTAGTTCCAGTTAGATTACCTGGGGATTGACAAGCCTGTACTCTCTAAAGTGAGCCCCTGAGGGTTTTGTAACATCCTTCTGCTGATGGACCGATTGAACCTTGCAAGTAGACGCTAGAGTTGGGAGTTCTATTACATGTTAAAAAATGTTTTGGGTTAATGTTTCACCAGCGAGTAATCATAAAAAAAAAGACTGGAATTAATTTCAACAATATCGTTTGAAACCATTTCATTCGATATTACTTACTCGGCAAGTTTTGTCTCTCGTTGAGCGTTAATTGTTTAATTAAAATATTTCTGTTTGAATCAATGCAGGGGGGGGGGGTCACTGATAATATGTACATTCATCCCTTAATCATTTGTAGTACAGGGTGTAACCAGTTTCGGTTGTGAAAACATTAAATGAAAAAAAACTATTTTAGAGGAGATGGCTAGTAATACATTTTCTTTAAGAAATGAAGTTTTAGTAGGCTAAGTGTCAATTTTTAAAATAATTTGCGTTGCCTTATTACAGGATTTACGTTGTTTGACAATCATCTTTTTTTTCTTTTTTTTTTTTAATTGATGTAAGAACGTAAAAAAAGACAAGCATATAAGGACAGTTATTTTTATATAATCGAAGCCTTTTAATGGGCAGTTTAAATTATAAAGACAAACACTAGAAACTATAAGAATCATTGGTTTTACCTACATAGTCTAATAAAGAGAAATCAATGAAAATACAATCCATATATATTGAATTGTTTGTTTCACATCTTACAATACGCTACACATTTCTCATTGTGTGGTTAAATTAAGTTGTATTCGTCGTACAAAAAACTATAATATATGATTTCACACTGCAATTTAATTTCAAATCCAAATATTTACTTTTCAAAATTATAGGTCACGTTGTGTTCATGTTAGGGGAAAGTAACAGGTCATTTGACACTTTAAATTCTTCCTAGCGTCAACATATTAATTTATTCGTCAAATAAACACACATATTCGTAATCAGAATAACTTCTAGTTTTTATTTGATACCCCACACATAATATTTTGCTTAAAAACGTCATTTAACTGGATAGTTTTTACCCCTTAACTACCCCAATTTCTTTTTGTTACCGTTATATTTTTCCTATATGTGATAGAATAAAACTGGAACACAAGATCTCACAAAAAATACGTTTACTTAATCTACGCGTTTCGAAGATAAAGTCGCCATCCTCAGTGATACATGAGTGATGTATCACTGAGGATGACGACTTTATCGTTGAAACGCGTTTAATTAAATAAACGTTATTTTTGGTGAGATCTTGTGTTCGAATTTTATTCTATCAAATATCTCACAAGTCAAGCTCAATATTTATTTTTCCCTATATGTGGGACAATACAAAGAATATAAATACAAAGTTTGAAATATACAGGATTTATCGTCTTGTCTGTGTAGACTGGTTGCGACTTACAGACACGCGCGTGAAATTACAAGCGCCTTGGTTTTATCTACAGACCTTAAAATTAAAAACAAAATGGAGACACGGTGGTGAAATTTACAAAACTAGTCCAGGGCCGCAACTAGGTGGCGATAAAACAACGTAAAACCTGTTGAATTGGAAGATGTAACTTCCGGTACAATGAAGCAATGCCTTTGTGTAGATGAAAGCTTGGAACTGTGTTTTACTCGGTCAATAAGGCCTTGTTACATGTGGATAAGAACAGAGTCTAGTTTTGTTTCTGTTCATTTTTTTAGTCAGGTTACTTTCTTGCAAATACCTTAGAGAGAAAGTCATTTGAGAAGTTAAAAATCTATTGAGAGATTTTATCCGACTGCCTGTCTTATATGCAATGCAGGTCAAATCCGTTGAATTTTGTGTCCTCAGGATTTTACTCGCTATTATTGAAACCTTTTTTTTCATTATTTTTTGAGGCTCTTTTATTTTGTATATAATTTATAAAATGGTTTTATGCATCAGTTTCAAGGTCCCTCAACCACAAAAAGTAATATTTGGGCTGATGTCCATCCAACTTTTAAGGAATGCTCTACAGCCTAAATGAATCAATAAATTTTAAAAACATTTTGTCTCGAAATAATTTTTATTCAATAGCTTTTAATTTTAAATAACTCAACATTTAGAGGCAGCTTAGACTAAAACTGAAATATCTTACTTACAAAATAACGATTTTAATCAAATTACTCCTAAATTCCTCTTAGGACCACCAACAATATTTATTCCCCAAACATTCCGGCTTGGGATTGAAAGGCATAACAACGATCATGGAGCTGTTTTAAAAATTCAATGACCACTAAAGCAGTGAGCAATAAAGAAGTGTGGATTAAAGCAATAATCTACAAAAATGAGCAATAAAGAAGTGTGGATTAAAGCAATAATCTACAAAAATGAGCAATAAAGAAGTGTGGATTAAAGCAATAATCTACAAAAATGAGCAATAAAGAAGTGTGGATTAAAGCAATAATCTACAAAAATGAGCAATAAAGAAGTGTGGATTAAAGCAATAATCTACAAAAATGAGCAATAAAGAAGTGTGGATTAAAGCAATAATCTACAAAAATGAGCAATAAAGAAGTGTGGATTAAAGCAATAATCTACAAAAATGAGCAATAAAGAAGTGTGGATTAAAGCAATAATCTACAAAAATGAGCAATAAAGAAGTGTGGATTAAAGCAATAATCTACAAAAATGAGCAATAAAGAAGTGTGGATTAAAGCAATAATCTACAAAAATGAGCAATAAAGAAGTGTGGATTAAAGCAATAATCTACAAAAATGAGCAATAAAGAAGTGTGGATTAAAGCAATAATCTACAAAAATGAGCAATAAAGAAGTGTGGATTAAAGCAATAATCTACAAAAATGAGCAATAAAGAAGTGTGGATTAAAGCAATAATCTACAAAAATGAGCAATAAAGAAGTGTGGATTAAAGCAATAATCTACAAAAATGAGCAATAAAGAAGTGTGGATTAAAGCAATAATCTACAAAAATGAGCAATAAAGAAGTGTGGATTAAAGCAATAATCTCTACAAAAATGAGCAATAAAGAAGTGTGGATTAAAGCAATAATCTACAAAAATGAGCAATAAAGAAGTGTGGATTAATGCAATAATCTCTACAAAAATGAGCAATAAAGAAGTGTGGATTAATGCAATAATCTCTACAAAAATGAGCAATAAAGAAGTGTGGATTAATGCAATAATCTCTACAAAAATGAGCAATAAAGAAGTGTGGATTAATGCAATAATCTCTACAAAAATGAGCAATAAAGAAGTGTGGATTAATGCAATAATCTCTACAAAAATGAGCAATAAAGAAGTGTGGATTAAAGCAATAATCTCTACAAAAATGAGCAATAAAGAAGTGTGGATTAATGCAATAATCTCTACAAAAATGAGCAATAAAGCAGTGTGGATTAAAGCAATAATCTCTACAAAAATGAGCAATAAAGAAGTGTGGATTAAAGCAATAATCTCTACAAAAATGAGCAATAAAGAAGTGTGGATTAATGCAATAATCTCTACAAAAATGAGCAATAAAGCAGTGTGGATTAAAGCAATAATCTCTACAAAAATGAGCAATAAAGAAGTGTGGTATAAAGCAATAACCTACAAAAATGAGCAATAAAAAAGTGTGGATTAAAGCAATAATCTACAAAAATGAGCAATAAAGCAGTGTGGTTAAAGCAATAATCTCTACAAAAATGAGCAATAAAGAAGTGTGGATTAAAGCAATAATCTCTACAAAAATGAGCAATAAAGCAGTGTGGTTAAAGCAATAATCTCTACAAAAATGAGCAATAAAGGAGTGTGGATTAAAGCAATAATCTCTACAAAAATGAGCAATAAAGCAGTGTGGATTAAAGCAATAATCTCTACAAAAATGAGCAATAAAGCAGTGTGGTTAAAGCAATAATCTCTACAAAAATGAGCAATAAAGCAGTGTGGTTAAAGCAATAATCTCTACAAAAATGAGCAATAAAGAAGTGTGGATTAAAGCAATAATCTCTACAAAAATGAGCAATAAAGAAGTGTGGATTAATGCAATAATCTCTACAAAAATGAGCAATAAAGCAGTGTGGATTAAAGCAATAATCTCTACAAAAATGAGCAATAAAGAAGTGTGGATTAAAGCAATAATCTCTACAAAAATGAGCAATAAAGAAGTGTGGATTAATGCAATAATCTCTACAAAAATGAGCAATAAAGCAGTGTGGATTAAAGCAATAATCTCTACAAAAATGAGCAATAAAGAAGTGTGGTATAAAGCAATAACCTACAAAAATGAGCAATAAAAAAGTGTGGATTAAAGCAATAATCTACAAAAATGAGCAATAAAGCAGTGTGGTTAAAGCAATAATCTCTACAAAAATGAGCAATAAAGAAGTGTGGATTAAAGCAATAATCTCTACAAAAATGAGCAATAAAGCAGTGTGGTTAAAGCAATAATCTCTACAAAAATGAGCAATAAAGGAGTGTGGATTAAAGCAATAATCTCTACAAAAATGAGCAATAAAGCAGTGTGGATTAAAGCAATAATCTCTACAAAAATGAGCAATAAAGCAGTGTGGTTAAAGCAATAATCTCTACAAAAATGAGCAATAAAGCAGTGTGGTTAAAGCAATAATCTCTACAAAAATGAGCAATAAAGGAGTGTGGATTAAAGCAATAATCTCTACAAAAATGAGCAATAAAGGAGTGTGGATTAAAGCAATAATCTCTACAAAAATGAGCAATAAAGAAGTGTGGATTAAAGCAATAATCTCTACAAAAATGAGCAATAAAGCAGTGTGGTTAAAGCAATAATCTCTACAAAAATGAGCAATAAAGAAGTGTGGATTAAAGCAATAATCTCTACAAAAATGAGCAATAAAGCAGTGTGGTTAAAGCAATAATCTCTACAAAAATGAGCAATAAAGCAGTGATGACTAAAGCAATAATCTCTACAAAAATGAGCAATAAAGCAGTGATGACTAAAGCAATAATCTCTACAAAAATGAGCAATAAAGCAGTGTGGTTAAAGCTATAATCTCTACAAAAATGAGCAATAAAGCAGTGTGGTTAAAGCAATAATCTCTACAAAAATGAGCAATAAAGCAGTGATGACTAAAGCAATAATCTCTACAAAAATGAGCAATAAAGGAGTGTGGTTAAAGCAATAATCTCTACAAAAATGAGCAATAAAGCAGTGATGACTAAAGCAATAATCTCAAAAATGAGCAATAAAGCAGTGTGGTTAAATCAATAATCTCTACAAAAATGAGCAATAAAGCAGTGATGACTAAAGCAATAATCTCTACAAAAACGAGCAATAAAGGAGTGTGGTTAAAGCAATAATCTCTACAAAATGAGCAATAAAGCAGTGTGGTTAAAGCAATAAACTCTACAAAAATGAGCAATAAAGCAGTGTGGGCTAAAGCAATAATCTCTACAAAAATGAGCAATAAAGCAGTGATGGCTAAAGCAATAATCTCTACAAAAATGAGCAATAAAGCAGTGATGGCTAAAGCAATAATCTCTACAAAAATGAGCAATAAAGCAGTGATGACTAAAGCAATAATCTCTACAAAAATGAGCAATAAAGCAGTGATGGCTAAAGCAATAATCTCTACAAAAATGAGCAATAAAGCAGTGATGGTTAAAGCAATAATCTCTACAAAAATGAGCAATAAAGCAGTGATGGCTAAAGCAATAATCTCTACAAAAATGAGCAATAAAGCAGTGATGACTAAAGCAATAACCTCTACAAAAATGAGCAATAAAGCAGTGATGGCTAAAGCAATAACCTCTACAAAAATGAGCAATAAAGCAGTGATGGCTAAAGCAATAACCTCTACAAAAATGAGCAATAAAGCAGTGATGGCTAAAGCAATAACCTCTACAAAAATGAGCAATAAAGCAGTGATGACTAAAGCAATAACCTCTACAAAAATGAGCAATAAAGCAGTGATGGCTAAAGCAATAACCTCTACAAAAATGAGCAATAAAGCAGTGATGGCTAAAGCAATAACCTCTACAAAAATGAGCAATAAAGCAGTGATGGCTAAAGCAATAACCTCTACAAAAATGAGCAATAAAGCAGTGATGGCTAAAGCAATAACCTCTACAAAAATGAGCAATAAAGCAGTGATGGCTAAAGCAATAACCTCTACAAAAATGAGCAATAAAGCAGTGATGGCTAAAGCAATAACCTCTACAAAAATGAGCAATAAAGCAGTGATGGCTAAAGCAATAACCTCTACAAAAATGAGCAATAAAGCAGTGATGGCTAAAGCAATAATCTCTACAAAAATGAGCAATAAAGCAGTGATGGCTAAAGCAATAATCTCTACAAAAATGAGCAATAAAGCAGTGATGGCTAAAGCAATAACCTCTACAAAAATGAGCAATAAAGCAGTGATGGCTAAAGCAATAACCTCTACAAAAATGAGCAATAAAGCAGTGATGGCTAAAGCAATAACCTCTACAAAAATGAGCAATAAAGCAGTGATGGCTAAAGCAATAATCTCTACAAAAATGAGCAATAAAGCAGTGATGACTAAAGCAATAACCTCTACAAAAATGAGCAATAAAGCAGTGATGGCTAAAGCAATAACCTCTACAAAAATGAGCAATAAAGCAGTGATGGCTAAAGCAATAACCTCTACAAAAATGAGCAATAAAGCAGTGATGGCTAAAGCAATAATCTCTACAAAAATGAGCAATAAAGCAGTGATGACTAAAGCAATAACCTCTACAAAAATGAGCAATAAAGCAGTGATGGCTAAAGCAATAACCTCTACAAAAATGAGCAATAAAGCAGTGATGGCTAAAGCAATAACCTCTACAAAAATGAGCAATAAAGCAGTGATGGCTAAAGCAATAACCTCTACAAAAATGAGCAATAAAGCAGTGATGGCTAAAGCAATAACCTCTACAAAAATGAGCAATAAAGCAGTGATGGCTAAAGCAATAACCTCTACAAAAATGAGCAATAAAGCAGTGATGGCTAAAGCAATAACCTCTACAAAAATGAGCAATAAAGCAGTGATGGCTAAAGCAATAATCTCTACAAAAAATGAGCAATAAAGCAGTGATGGCTAAAGCAATAATCTCTACAAAAATGAGCAATAAAGCAGTGATGGCTAAAGCAATAACCTCTACAAAAATGAGCAATAAAGCAGTGATGGCTAAAGCAATAACCTCTACAAAAATGAGCAATAAAGCAGTGATGGCTAAAGCAATAACCTCTACAAAAATGAGCAATAAAGGAGTGTGGTTAAAGCAATAACCTCTACAAAAATGAGCAATAAAGCAGTGATGGCTAAAGCAATAACCTCTACAAAAATGAGCAATAAAGCAGTGATGGCTAAAGCAATAACCTCTACAAAAATGAGCAATAAAGCAGTGATGGCTAAAGCAATAACCTCTACAAAAATGAGCAATAAAGCAGTGATGGCTAAAGCAATAACCTCTACAAAAATGAGCAATAAAGCAGTGATGGCTAAAGCAATAACCTCTACAAAAATGAGCAATAAAGCAGTGATGGCTAAAGCAATAACCTCTACAAAAATGAGCAATAAAGCAGTGATGGCTAAAGCAATAATCTCTACAAAAATGAGCAATAAAGCAGTGATGGCTAAAGCAATAACCTCTACAAAAATGAGCAATAAAGCAGTGATGGCTAAAGCAATAACCTCTACAAAAATGAGCAATAAAGCAGTGATGGCTAAAGCAATAATCTCTACAAAAATGAGCAATAAAGCAGTGATGACTAAAGCAATAACCTCTACAAAAATGAGCAATAAAGCAGTGATGGCTAAAGCAATAACCTCTACAAAAATGAGCAATAAAGCAGTGATGGCTAAAGCAATAACCTCTACAAAAATGAGCAATAAAGCAGTGATGGCTAAAGCAATAATCTCTACAAAAATGAGCAATAAAGCAGTGATGACTAAAGCAATAACCTCTACAAAAATGAGCAATAAAGCAGTGATGGCTAAAGCAATAACCTCTACAAAAATGAGCAATAAAGCAGTGATGGCTAAAGCAATAACCTCTACAAAAATGAGCAATAAAGCAGTGATGGCTAAAGCAATAATCTCTACAAAAATGAGCAATAAAGCAGTGATGGCTAAAGCAATAACCTCTACAAAAATGAGCAATAAAGCAGTGATGGCTAAAGCAATAACCTCTACAAAAATGAGCAATAAAGCAGTGATGGCTAAAGCAATAACCTCTACAAAAATGAGCAATAAAGCAGTGATGGCTAAAGCAATAACCTCTACAAAAATGAGCAATAAAGCAGTGATGGCTAAAGCAATAACCTCTACAAAAATGAGCAATAAAGCAGTGATGGCTAAAGCAATAACCTCTACAAAAATGAGCAATAAAGCAGTGATGGCTAAAGCAATAACCTCTACAAAAATGAGCAATAAAGCAGTGATGGCTAAAGCAATAATCTCTACAAAAAATGAGCAATAAAGCAGTGATGGCTAAAGCAATAATCTCTACAAAAATGAGCAATAAAGCAGTGATGGCTAAAGCAATAACCTCTACAAAAATGAGCAATAAAGCAGTGATGGCTAAAGCAATAACCTCTACAAAAATGAGCAATAAAGCAGTGATGGCTAAAGCAATAACCTCTACAAAAATGAGCAATAAAGCAGTGATGGCTAAAGCAATAACCTCTACAAAAATGAGCAATAAAGGAGTGTGGTTAAAGCAATAACCTCTACAAAAATGAGCAATAAAGCAGTGATGGCTAAAGCAATAACCTCTACAAAAATGAGCAATAAAGCAGTGATGGCTAAAGCAATAACCTCTACAAAAATGAGCAATAAAGCAGTGATGGCTAAAGCAATAACCTCTACAAAAATGAGCAATAAAGCAGTGATGGCTAAAGCAATAACCTCTACAAAAATGAGCAATAAAGCAGTGATGGCTAAAGCAATAACCTCTACAAAAATGAGCAATAAAGCAGTGATGGCTAAAGCAATAATCTCTACAAAAATGAGCAATAAAGCAGTGATGGCTAAAGCAATAACCTCTACAAAAATGAGCAATAAAGCAGTGATGGCTAAAGCAATAACCTCTACAAAAAATGAGCAATAAAGCAGTGATGGCTAAAGCAATAACCTCTACAAAAATGAGCAATAAAGCAGTGATGGCTAAAGCAATAACCTCTACAAAAATGAGCAATAAAGCAGTGATGGCTAAAGCAATAACCTCTACAAAAATGAGCAATAAAGCAGTGATGGCTAAAGCAATAACCTCTACAAAAATGAGCAATAAAGCAGTGATGGCTAAAGCAATAATCTCTACAAAAATGAGCAATAAAGCAGTGATGGCTAAAGCAATAACCTCTACAAAAATGAGCAATAAAGCAGTGATGGCTAAAGCAATAACCTCTACAAAAATGAGCAATAAAGCAGTGATGGCTAAAGCAATAACCTCTACAAAAATGAGCAATAAAGCAGTGATGGCTAAAGCAATAACCTCTACAAAAATGAGCAATAAAGCAGTGATGGCTAAAGCAATAATCTCTACAAAAATGAGCAATAAAGCAGTGATGGCTAAAGCAATAACCTCTACAAAAATGAGCAATAAAGCAGTGATGGCTAAAGCAATAATCTCTACAAAAATGAGCAATAAAGCAGTGTGATTAAAGCTATAACCTCTACAAAAATGAGCAATAAAGCAGTGATGGCTAAAGCAATAATCTCTACAAAAATGAGCAATAAAGCAGTGATGGCTAAAGCAATAACCTCTACAAAAATGAGCAATAAAGCAGTGATGGCTAAAGCAATAACCTCTACAAAAATGAGCAATAAAGCAGTGATGGCTAAAGCAATAACCTCTACAAAAATGAGCAATAAAGCAGTGATGGCTAAAGCAATAACCTCTACAAAAATGAGCAATAAAGCAGTGATGGCTAAAGCAATAATCTCTACAAAAATGAGCAATAAAGAAGTGATGGCTAAAGCAATAATCTCTACAAAAATGAGCAATAAAGCAGTGATGGCTAAAGCAATAATCTCTACAAAAATGAGCAATAAAGCAGTGATGGCTAAAGCAATAACCTCTACAAAAATGAGCAATAAAGCAGTGATGGTTAAAGCAATAACCTCTACAAAAATGAGCAATAAAGCAGTGATGGTTAAAGCAATAATCTCTACAAAAATGAGCAATAAAGCAGTGATGGCTAAAGCAATAATCTCTACAAAAATGAGCAATAAAGCAGTGATGGCTAAAGCAATAATCTCTACAAAAATGAGCAATAAAGAAGTGATGGCTAAAGCAATAATCTCTACAAAAATGAGCAATAAAGCAGTGATGGTTAAAGCAATAACCTCTACAAAAATGAGCAATAAAGCAGTGTGGTTAAAGCAATAACCTCTACAAAAATGAGCAATAAAGCAGTGATGGTTAAAGCAATAACCTCTACAAAAATGAGCAATAAAGCAGTGATGGCTAAAGCAATAATCTCTACAAAAATGAGCAATAAAGCAGTGATGGCTAAAGCAATAATCTCTACAAAAATGAGCAATAAAGCAGTGTGATTAAAGCTATAACCTCTACAAAAATGAGCAATAAAGCAGTGATGGCTAAAGCAATAATCTCTACAAAAATGAGCAATAAAGCAGTGATGGCTAAAGCAATAACCTCTACAAAAATGAGCAATAAAGCAGTGATGGCTAAAGCAATAACCTCTACAAAAATGAGCAATAAAGCAGTGATGGCTAAAGCTATAATCTCTACAAAAATGAGCAATAAAGCAGTGATGGCTAAAGCAATAACCTCTACAAAAATGAGCAATAAAGCAGTGATGGCTAAAGCAATAACCTCTACAAAAATGAGCAATAAAGCAGTGATGGCTAAAGCAATAACCTCTACAAAAATGAGCAATAAAGCAGTGATGGCTAAAGCTATAACCTCTACAAAAATGAGCAATAAAGCAGTGATGGCTAAAGCAATAACCTCTACAAAAATGAGCAATAAAGCAGTGATGGCTAAAGCAATAACCTCTACAAAAATGAGCAATAAAGCAGTGATGGCTAAAGCAATAACCTCTACAAAAATGAGCAATAAAGCAGTGATGGCTAAAGCAATAACCTCTACAAAAATGAGCAATAAAGCAGTGATGGCTAAAGCAATAATCTCTACAAAAATGAGCAATAAAGCAGTGATGGCTAAAGCAATAACCTCTACAAAAATGAGCAATAAAGCAGTGATGGCTAAAGCAATAACCTCTACAAAAATGAGCAATAAAGCAGTGATGGTTAAAGCAATAATCTCTACAAAAATGAGCAATAAAGCAGTGATGGCTAAAGCAATAACCTCTACAAAAATGAGCAATAAAGCAGTGTGATTAAAGCTATAACCTCTACAAAAATGAGCAATAAAGCAGTGATGGCTAAAGCAATAACCTCTACAAAAATGAGCAATAAAGCAGTGATGGTTAAAGCAATAATCTCTACAAAAATGAGCAATAAAGCAGTGATGGCTAAAGCAATAACCTCTACAAAAATGAGCAATAAAGCAGTGTGGTTAAAGCAATAACCTCTACAAAAATGAGCAATAAAGCAGTGTGGTTAAAGCAATAACCTCTACAAAAATGAGCAATAAAGCAGTGATGGCTAAAGCAATAATCTCTACAAAAATGAGCAATAAAGCAGTGTGGTTAAAGCAATAACCTCTACAAAAATGAGCAATAAAGCAGTGATGGCTAAAGCAATAACCTCTACAAAAATGAGCAATAAAGCAGTGTGGTTAAAGCAATAACCTCTACAAAAATGAGCAATAAAGCAGTGATGGCTAAAGCAATAACCTCTACAAAAATGAGCAATAAAGCAGTGTGGTTAAAGCAATAACCTCTACAAAAATGAGCAATAAAGCAGTGATGGTTAAAGCAATAATCTCTACAAAAATGAGCAATAAAGCAGTGATGGCTAAAGCAATAACCTCTACAAAAATGAGCAATAAAGCAGTGTGGTTAAAGCAATAACCTCTACAAAAATGAGCAATAAAGCAGTGATGGCTAAAGCAATAATCTCTACAAAAATGAGCAATAAAGCAGTGTGGTTAAAGCAATAACCTCTACAAAAATGAGCAATAAAGCAGTGATGGCTAAAGCAATAATCTCTACAAAAATGAGCAATAAAGCAGTGATGGTTAAAGCAATAATCTCTACAAAAATGAGCAATAAAGCAGTGATGGCTAAAGCAATAACCTCTACAAAAATGAGCAATAAAGCAGTGTGGTTAAAGCAATAACCTCTACAAAAATGAGCAATAAAGCAGTGATGGCTAAAGCAATAACCTCTACAAAAATGAGCAATAAAGCAGTGATGGTTAAAGCAATAATCTCTACAAAAATGAGCAATAAAGCAGTGATGGCTAAAGCAATAACCTCTACAAAAATGAGCAATAAAGCAGTGTGGTTAAAGCAATAACCTCTACAAAAATGAGCAATAAAGCAGTGATGGCTAAAGCAATAATCTCTACAAAAATGAGCGCTAAAGCAGTGAGGACAATGTGAGTTGTTAAAACGTACCGTTTTACGTTACTTTTACAGGGTGCGGACTGTGTCACCGACACGAGCGTAGCGAATGTTTAGTTTCTTCTTATATGTCTAATTTCCAAACCCATCGGTGTCAGTAAAAAATTCCTTGGGGGGGGTAGCCTATAATGCAAGGAGTATTTATAAATTTAATATTTATCCACGTGAGTAGTAATTTGTTCAAGTGTACAGTAGCTGTCTACTTCCCCAAGCAAATTATTGTTGACGGAACATTTTAGACTTTTCATGACACCACTAACGTGTCATATCTATTCCAGCCAACCACTTCATACAGTCGACAACCTCTTTCAGTTATACAATTCTCATTGTCTGTTTCATAGGGTAGTTTTAACCCTCCACTAGAGGGTGTATCAAGACTACTTCAATATGCTAACTTGTATTTCATATTGTCTTTTAGGTCGACGAGTGGTTGTGTCGCTATTGTTGAACTTGGCTTAGTGTCAAACACTATTGAGACAGATCCAGCGTGCTGATGTAGACGTCATGATGACGTGGAATTTTGACGGACATAAAGGTTGTTAATAACCCGCGGTTGATAAGTCGCGAATTTAATTTTCCATCCAGTCGTTTACCGATATACATTGATATTGACTTAAACACATCGACTGTTCCGTCATAATGCGTTGTTAAAAAACCTCATACAGATCTTAGATAGGAAGGAAAACATTCTAATAACCATAGAATTCTAAGGTGCCATGAGTTTTCTGTCTGGTTTTGTTAGTTTCTTTTAAAAATACCGCTAGAAATATTTCAAAAGAAATTAATTGTTTATAATTATACGATCTCACAAAGAGGTCGTTATTTTTCAATTAATATACAGGACATATGGAACACCCTATAAAGTTGACACTTTACAGTTATGTTATATAGATATGTAAAAAACGTACCCTCGAGTTTCATTTTTTTTATTGTCAACCAAAACAAAATGGCGGAATAACAAAATAATGGTACGTTTTTACCGAAATAATTTTATCTGCATAACCATTGTAATGTGTTTATTTGTAGACAACATGAAAATGTGGCTAACTTAATAAAGAAAAATAACAGTAATGAATTATTAATGATCCAAATTCGGCCTTTATTCGATTGATGTCCATCAATAGGTATGCAATGATAACAACGAAACAAAAGAGAGTCAAGCGTTTTAAAAAAGTTGCAGAAGTATCAACAGTAATTCCTCTTCAATTAGCCTCATTTATTTGTCTCTATATTTTTATTTCTTTCAAAAATCCCCATAGGAAAATGTCGCAAACTATCAGTGAGAGGATTTTGGAGGCCAGTCAATGAAGTTGCTGCCACAACCTATCCAACAATGGGGAAGATTTCGATTTAAAACTGCTTTGGCCACATTAACACAATGAGGAGGAGTTCCATCCTGTTGGAAAAACGTCCCTCATCTCCGGCTGAGTAAGATGTGGAACTTTGTGATCAGTTAATATTGATGCGTATCTGTCTCCAGTCATTGTCTGATGGGATGTCATACGATAAAACACCATCCTTGGTGACGGCAGCACAAACAGTTACACACTTTGATTTCAAACCCTCTTCGTGTAATGTGGATTGTGTTATAATAATTACAATTATGTCTGTTTAAAGATCCTGTTCGGTAAAATGTAGCTTCATCTGAGAATACAATTCCTTCTTACCACTCGGCATCTTCGTCTAGCTTTTCAATTACCTTCGAACAAAATTCCACTCGTCTGTCTGGGTCACCTTCCAGCAGTCCGTGAACTAAATGTGTTTTATTTCTTGGCATACCTTTGAACTGATGACTTTGGTATCCCAGCAGCCGATGAAACTTTTCAAAGTGAATTAAGACTGTTTGGAGATTTCAGTAAAGTAACACATGCAAGCTGTTATTTATCTGTGCTATCGTATTTCTTTAAAATTGATCCAGTTTCAAGCAGCATAGTTTTCCATTTATGAAAGATTTTCTTGATGGAGGAACCACAATTGGTTAGGTTCTTTGAAAACACCTTATCCCTTCATTTTAATTTTCAAAAGCAAAAACAACATTTAACTTTTTGTCCAATTGAAAAATTCGTTGTTTTGAAGTTAGATAAACTGATTGAACACAACTACCAAATTGTTTCATTGTTGTGTGTTAACAAAACAGCTGATCGAGATTCAACAGATGTCAATGCACGTTTTAATTGCATTGCATTGTGGGAGGAAGTGGTTCTATCCAGAAGATTAATAAAAAAAACTGTCCCTATATTCCTATTTGTGTGGTTTTAGCACATGCTGATCCTGTTATTTTCATCCTTGAAAACTGATATATCGACAAGAAAACTTTTGACACAACATAACTTTTAGTATTTGTTTAAAGTCAAACTTCACTACTGTAAAACTATACAAAAAAATCTCTCTCATAATGTCTGAAACACACGCGAAAATTATACTGTATGCAGAGTACTAAAGGAAAAAAAATTTGTTCTTTGTCATACTAAACAAGGAGTCTGTCATCAGGAGGAATGTATATTTTGAGGGAAATATTAATTTCTAGTTCAATACACATTGTATGCACACTGCACGCGCTTTTAAAACACGAAACAAAAAAGCAATTTTCACTATTGTCTAGAAACATATGGGAGAGGATTTATTGATATAAATGTCAAAATAAACCTTGCACACCCTTCAGCTTGGCAATCCCGAGGCGATTTAACTGGACCTACACATTTTTCATATACTCTTAGATTAGATCTCTCTCTTTCATTCTACATATCCGGTCTCTCTTGACCAGTTTTTGTTCTTTTCCTAACCTGACGCTATTATAGTATTCGAAGACTAGAGGTCTTTTATTTGATCTTCTTTTTTATATGAACGAAAGGTTTTTCGCCTTTAAACAACAAAATAAAAGATATCTTACAATAACAAGGATAAAACAGCAGAACCATCGACGCTTCATCTTACATTGTCTGAAAAATCTATTGCAAACAATTCAGATTTTACTTTTTCAGAAACATGTATGCAACGGCAATTTTTTACGAAACTGAAATTTATATTAATTAATATTTCAAGTGAAAAATATACGACCTAAACTGGGAATCGAACCCAGGACCTTTGGCTTTACGCGTCAATGCTCTACCAACTGAGCTGTACTTAGTCGCTTCTCATAGACTTTGCTCTTTTTCTGAAACTCAACTTTCAGTCCTTACATATGTTAAAATAAATACATTTATAATGCAATTTATAATTCATAGACAATAGAAAGTTTGAAGCTACTTAACCTTAAAATAGTCTTCATGTACAGGGTGTGTCAAAAATCATGTGCCCTAACTTCGAGAAATGATTCAGAGGATCGAAATTTATTTTTATATCTGAAAAAGTTTCGTTATATTTCTGTCAGCCATTTTGTGTTTTTTTTTTTAAATAACGCCACCAACCAAATTACGTGACAGTCTTGAAACGTACATTCAACAGCCTTCTAAATATTCCAAACACTTTTCTTATCACCCCCATTATTCAGTAAGCTCTGTATTATATTGAGACAAGACGAGATAGCTGGAGTAATTCATTAGAACAGATTGAATTAAGATAAACAAATTGCTGATATACTGCTTGGATGCTCGCGCATGGTGGCTACTTGTTGAGATTCTTTGATGGTGTACAGTCGGTTTCCTATCATAATAGACCTTCAAAGTTTTATCGTTCTCGTAGGGGGGGGGGGGTCGATTAATTAAATGTTTGAAGACGGGATGAACGATTGATTGGAATCGAGTTTTTAATGACGGCGGACAGGGTCATTTTGGTTTTTTTCCCCTTTTTTTTTACTGTGTTTCTCTAAAATGTAAATTTTGGTTTAATTGGAAATGGACGAGTTGATTTGTACACAAAATGGCGACCGTTAAAATGTTTTAAAGTCAAATATCTCGGAAACTTTAAATTGTACGACAATTTAATAAGAGACAAAATATTTATATTTTCTAATGACAAACAGAATGGCGGTTTTAATTTTTCAGTACCATGAAAAATAATTAAGTTATCGTCAAAAACCTTAAAATTGGTAATTGTCAGGAACACAAAATATTATTATAGGCCTACTAGTTATTTGTTATTATACAGTGTCAATAGCTCGTGCTAAAAAGCAATATTTTTTAAACAACATATTCAAAAAGTAGGCCCTATACTTAAAAAAATTCCTTTTTAGAAACTTTTAATTACAAAAATTGACAAGTTCACGCATTTAAAGAAATAAAAATGTATTGGAGAAATTTTTTTTTGTAAGTTGGCAGTATTAACAGCTGATCAACAATCGCCAATTTGTACTCAGGTAACCTCAAAATAATTATTGAACATCGATTTTTGGATCAATCGCATAATTTTCTTTATACCTGTAGGCCTATGTGGTAAAGTAAAAAAAAAACCGATTTTTTTTTTTTTTTATTTATTTTTTTTTTTTTAAGGCGAAAAACGTTTCGGTCAAAAAAACTTCACATGAAGACCACGGTACTTACGTATTAACGCCACCGCAGCAGAAGTTGCGCTAATACGCATGCACTAATATTAGCTTACTTTGCGATATAATATTATATATCACGACAGGTTTGGCCAGGTAGCTATATATATATATATATATATATATATATATATATATATATATAAACACCTGGTCAAACCTTATATATATATATATATAATCACCTGGCCAAACCTTTCGTAAGTTTATTGAAGTTAATAATTTGAAATTAGATCACGGATAAACATGAGCTTTAAAAGTGAAGTGCCGCCAATCTACGCCTAAAATTTTTGCGACAAATCATAAAATGAAAGTATATGAATCTCAAAGAACAAAATGTTATTCTGCTTCCCTTAAACCAGTTTGCTCTTTATTGGCGCATGCGCATTAGCGCAACTTCTGCTGCGGTGGCGTTAATACGTAAGTACCAAGACCTTCGGTTATTCAAACAGCGTCAAGCTCAGAAAAGAACGAGAAAGACCCGATAAAAGATGTAACCCAAGACTACATGATAAATTGTGTAGATCCAGCTAGGTATGTAGGGATTGCCACTCTAGATACCCTGAAGGTGACTTTGTACCTTACCGTCAACTAGACTCTAACACGCCTCCTCCTAATCCTGACGAGCATGGAAGCTGCACTCTCCAAACTTTATTTCGGTAACGCAACCCTGCACTGTAAGAATATCACATTTCTCGAAAGGTCAGGTTTTGACTTATTTTTAGCAATAACTTCGCTACTTTTCGTCGTAGGTGAAGTTGGAATTGAAGTTCAGAAATGTTTACCAAACAGTGTGTTTTGTAACCCTCGAGAGATGAAACTTGTTTAAAACAGACGGATTTTGAATGGTTCTTTCTATAATATGAGAACACTACAGTCCCCCTATACACCTATACGATCTGGAAATATGAATTAAATTATAGAAATCGCAATTTTGAACACGTTTGTAATATCTATTTTGTTCTTCAACTTATAACACACTAAATTGTATTATAATTTGCTAATTTCAATTCCACATGCAGTGGTACCAACCTTACAGCTCAACGATGACAAATAGCGAAGTTATTGTCAAAAATGTAATTTCTAAAACTGACAGAATCGAGTCACCTACACGAGCGAAATGAATGGAAACTTTTAAATACAAATTTACTAGAAAGTATTGTACACAATTACGAGGTTCAGAAAACCTGTGTAACAACTGTTTTAAACAAACACACTACTGGATAAGACTCCTTGATCTGTCAATACAATTTAACATTTCCTAGTCCCAACTTGTGGCTTTACATTTACAAAATCAGCTCGTATTACGTTGTATAATGGGGCTGGGTAAGTACCATGATGGCGACTACATGAAGTAGGTGTAGGTCCAGCCAAGGTACCTCGGGATTGCCTCGCTTCTACTCACAAATATGATTTACTCTTCGGTGTAGTTTATGCTATAAGAAAAGCTAGCTTAAGCTGTATTATTTAATTATACTTTTTTTTTTTACAATTTTGACAAAAGTAAGGAAAATCATTCTCCACCTCTAGTAATTAATAATAAATACACCGGAAACACTTAGTAATAAATACACCGGAAACACTTAGTAATAAATACACCGGAAACACTTAGTAATAAATACACCGGAAACACTTAGTAATAAATACACCGGAAACACTTAGTAATAAATACACCGGAAACACTTAGTAATAAATACACCGGAAACACTTAGTAATAAATACACCGGAAACACTTAGTAATAAATACACCGGAAACACTTAGTAGTAAATACACCGGAAACACTTTGTAATAAATACACCGGAAACACTTAGTAATAAATACACCGGAAACACTTAGTAATAAATACACCGGAAACACTTAGTAATAAATACACCGGAAACACTTTGTAATAAACACACCGTAAATACTTTATAATAAATCAAACTCCCTTTTTTTCTCTCTCTCATGTTGGCACTGTGCAACAATTCTGCACATTCTTGAAGAACAATGATATAAACATAACCTAGAATTGAGCCAACTAGAAATTGAAAACAGCTGTTCCAAATAATCACGTAATACATAAAATGGCGCCAAATATTTGTCATTTTAAGTAATTCTGTAGGTACGGTAGATTTAGTCAAATTTACAATGACATTTCTTGAAAGAGAAGTGCCAATGTAGACAGTGTGCCAGTACCCCTAGCGATGTTGACGATGGCCTTCATACAATGTAATGCCAAAAAGGGTAGCGAGTGGAGGCTTCGAAGCTCGCAGAGCCGAGACACTGACACGAGCGAAGCGAGTAGAGAATTTTTAATATATATATATCCAGTCTACAGTATCCTCAAGGTAGGAATGTGTCTGGGGTGGAGAGGAAAAGAGGGGCGCCCACACTTTGTTGTGTTTACTTTCAGTTGTACAACCCCAATAAAAAAATATAGTCCTCAAATACTTCTGAGTAAACGCCTACCCTACTTTCGTTTCTTTTACCGGTGTAAATAAGAATAAAACGTTTACAAAAGTCTGTCGCGAAGTTGTAACTTTAGGAATTAAATATAGCTAAGCAGTAATTTGTGTGCCTAGTTTTCTTGAAATGGGTTGTACCGTCAAACCAGACACACTCCTAGTCTGAGATTACTGTAGTTTATATTATCGCATACTACAGCGATAGTAACTACCTTATACATGGTAGGTATCGCTATTGCCCGTTCAAATCGTGTTTTAATTCCTTTATTTCTTTCATCAATAGTGTGGAAATACCTCTGTTTATGGAAGGTGTTATGAGTTGCAATAAGAAATGTCAACTTTCAAGTCCCATCCTATAAAGTTCTATATATAATCCTATTAAGTCAGTTCTCTTACAACTGCTGCCTAACCGTGTCGTACATTCATTAAATTTTAAAACTGCACCCGATACCTCTACTTCCTGTTTTTCAAATACCAAAACGTCATCTTCACTGGAAGAGTTCATAACAAAATTATCTTGATAAAAGTCGCGTATCGCAATCATCGTACAATAAATATCTAATTGCAATGGCTGTACGATAAATAATGTATCTTAAAGATAGTACGATAAACATAGATCGCAATTATCGTATGATAAACATAGATCGCTTTGATTGTACGATAAACATCGTATTGCAATGATTGTACGATTGACATAGTATGCAATGATCGTACGTACGATAAACATCGTATCGCACAAGTGTGGAGCCGACGCAATTGTTGTGTAAAGTGGAGATTACAAATCGTCAAGTTTTTAAGTGAAATTCCCAAAGCCCCTATTTATCGTCTTATAAACTTTGCTTACCCGCATGAAAATCTATTGAGTATATTTGCTTCTCAATGTTTGCCAACCTGGAGGAAGTTATTCGATCTTCCAAATATCTTAGTTAGCCCAGTTTAGTTGTAGTGAGATGTTTTTTCTACCCGTATTTGTGTTAGGGCTTCTCTTGTTCTTTAGAAAAAATAATTTTAAAAAACCAACAACAACATTAACACTGAAATATTTGTATTTTTTTGTAACCGAATCTTTTTCTATGAATCATTCGTAACATTGATGTGTTATTGTCGCCGCAGTAGTAATTGTAGTTATTAAGGTTAGTTCTACCTCTTGGAATAAGGTAGAATAAACATAACTATACAGTCTTTGTGTTGGTTGTTTTGGGGAATTTTCTTTCATTAAAATACGTTATTTACTTTATACAAGTGTAATTCACTCGAAAATAATAAGCAACAAAATGATGGCCGCCATCTTGGTAACTTACCCAGCCCAATACAATGTAATACAAATATATCCTCTCAATGTAATGCTCAAAAGTTGGTTTCTTGGACCTTGTAGGAAATGTTAAATTGTATTGGTAGATCAAGGAGTCTTATCCAGTAGGGTGTTTGTTTAAAACAGTTGTTACACAGGTTTTCTGAACCTTGTAATTGTGTATATTCTACTTTCTTGACGTTTGCTAGTTCGTAGATATTAACGGCAATTAGCCGCACTTCGATTAAAGTTTAGAATATCGATTTTCCATGGCTTTCAGGTTAAGTTAAGTTAGGTTAGGTTTGGTTCAGTAAATATTTAGCACACACACGTTCTATTTTCTCCATTACATTTATTTATTTATTATTTTTTTTTACATTGTAAATAAATTATTTTCCGAGTAAATTTGTTCATTTAATACTTTGCCTGTAAAACCATAAGTATTTTACAAAATGCCTAGGTAAAGTGAGTAAAGATATAACAAAATTATTTCAATTCCATGTATAGAATGCCTTGATATTCCATAGAATGCCTGAGTATCCATAGAATGCCAGAGTATTCCATAGAATGCCAGAGTATTCCATAGAATGCCTGAGTATTCCATAGAATGCCAGAGTATTCCATAGAATGCCTGAGTATTCCATAGAATGCCAGAGTATTCCATAGAATGCCTGAGTATTCCATAGAATGTCTGAGTATCCATTTGTGTAACTTCGCTATTTGTCATCGTAGAGAGGTGGGGTTGATACAATTACATGCAGAATTGCAATCTCCACAATTTTATTAAATTTAATGTGTTTAAAATAAAATAACATAAGAGATTTGGACATAAAACTGTTTAAAAAGGTCGCCATTTCGACATTGTCAATTCCATTTGTATTAGCTTTCATGTTTCTATCTTTATTTTTGTGGCCGCTATCGTGCTTACGTACAGACGGCAAAGACGATTTTAAAGGTTTGTAAAAAACAGAAGTAGAAATTTTTGAATTTGAACACCTAACCTAACCAAGCCATTATGGAGGTATATCCAATTTTTGTTGAAAGACGCATACATTTTAAAAGCTTACGTTTATAGGAACTTTTTTCTTATGTTGACTTCCAGTTTAGGACATTGATTATAAAACACCCTGTAGATCAAACAACTTCATGTCTTGCGTAATGAATCTGACCGAGTTATAATGTAACGTTATATTTAGCGATATGTGATGCGAGACATTCCGGCTGATTGCCAAACATTTAGTTTGAACACAATCTAAAAATAGTTTAAGAAACTCCCACCAGAGTGAGACAAATACTAAAATGGTAACCTACAGATGTATTGTGGGAGGTATAGTAAACATAGATACGTGTGTAGAACTGATCACGGATTAATATTGCCGTTTTGTCTAATCTGTGCAGATTGATACTGTTTACTAGACGTGTTTGTTTCGCTACCGAGTTAATGTTATAAAGCTCTATGATCTAGATACACAGTCACAGAGTAATAGGGTACGAATGGTAATAATACGATTAAGAAATTTGGAAACTGAGACTATAGTTAGCTTATACAGGGTGTAACAATACGCTTGCTCCTGTGACTAAACCTTTCGAGAAACAACTTTTGTTCAAAAAACTTTCTAAACTAGCTCATGTTTGAAGAATTTAAGAAAATTTAAGAGTTTTAAACTCAAGATCTTTAAAATTTTTAACTTAAACGGATCAAATCGTACATCCCTTTTAATGAGAGAAACAGCTTACCATGAAGATCTTCCCCCTATCGGCTATCTTACCCGTTTCAAAATGGCAGCCCGAAACACCTATTGTAGTGTTCTACATTTTATTACATAAAGAGAGACAATGATTTTTTTCTCTAAAGAAACAATACCTTCCAAAAAATATCACACATGATAAGGTTTCCCATATTGTACAAAATACCACAAAGCTTCAAAAATGTTGAAACTTCACAACACCATATTTCTGTTGCTGTCGATACTAAAGCTGTTGTAGTCGTAATTGTTGCAGTTGCTGTCGTTGCTATTGCTGTTACTGTCGTTGCTATTCCTATTGTTTTCATAGTTTTCTTTGTAGTTGTTGTAATTGTTACAGTTACACTCGTTGCTATTGCTGTTGCTTTCGTTGCTATTGTTGTTGCTGACATTGTTATGTCTATCGTTTTCGTCGTTTTCTTTGTCGTTGTTGTAATTGTTACAGTTACACTCGTTGATATTGCTGTTGCTTTCGTTGCTATTGCTGTTTCTGTCATTGTTATTCCTATTGTTTTCATCGTTTTCTTTGTCGTTGTTGTAATTGTTACAGTTACACTCGTTGCTATTGCTGTTGCTTTCGTTGCTATTGTTGTTGCTGACATTGTTACGTCTATCGTTTTCGTCGTTTTCTTTGTCGTTGTTGTAATTGGTACAGTTACACTCGTTGATATTGCTGTTGCTTTCGTTGCTATTGCTGTTTCTGTCATTGTTATTCCTATTGTTTTCATCGTTTTCTTTGTCGTTGTTGTAATTGTTACAGTTACACTCGTTGCTATTGCTGTTGCTTTCGTTGCTATTGTTGTTGCTGACATTGTTACGTCTATCGTTTTCGTCGTTTTCTTTGTCGTTGTTGTAATTGTTACAGTTACACTCGTTGCTATTGCTGTTGCTTTCGTTGCTATTGTTGTTGCTGACATTGTTACGTCTATCGTTTTCGTCGTTTTCTTTGTCGTTGTTGTAATTGTTACAGTTACACTCGTTGCTATTGCTGTTGCTTTCGTTGCTATTGTTGTTGCTGACATTGTTACGTCTATCGTTTTCGTCGTTTTCTTTGTCGTTGTTGTAATTGTTACAGTTACACTCGTTGCTATTGCTGTTGCTTTCGTTGCTATTGTTGTTGCTGACATTGTTACGTCTATCGTTTTCGTCGTTTTCTTTGTCGTTGTTGTAATTGTTACAGTTACACTCGTTGCTATTGCTGTTGCTTTCGTTGCTATTGTTGTTGCTGACATTGTTACGTCTATCGTTTTCGTCGTTTTCTTTGTCGTTGTTGTAATTGTTACAGTTACACTCGTTGCTATTGCTGTTGCTTTCGTTGCTATTGTTGTTGCTGACATTGTTACGTCTATCGTTTTCGTCGTTTTCTTTGTCGTTGTTGTAATTGTTACAGTTACACTCGTTGCTATTGCTGTTGCTTTCGTTGCTATTGTTGTTAAATAATGTATCGTAATGATAGTACGATAAATATCGAAATGATCGTACGATAAATAATGTATCGTAATGATAGTACGATAAATATCGAAATGATCGTACGATAAATAATGTATCGTAATGATAGTACGATAAATATCGAAATGATCGTACGATAAATAATGTATCGTAATGATAGTACGATAAATATCGAAATGATCGTACGATAAATAATGTATCGTAATGATAGTACGATAAATATCGAAATGATCGTACGATAAATAATGTATCGTAATGATAGTACGATAAATATCGAAATGATCGTACGATAAATAATGTATCGTAATGATAGTACGATAAATATCGAAATGATCGTACGATAAATAATGTATCGTAATGATAGTACGATAAATATCGAAATGATCGTACGATAAATAATGTATCGTAATGATAGTACGATAAATATCGAAATGATCGTACGATAAATAATGTATCGTAATGATAGTACGATAAATATCGAAATGATCGTACGATAAATAATGTATCGTAATGATAGTACGATAAATATCGAAATGATCGTACGATAAATAATGTATCGTAATGATAGTACGATAAATATCGAAATGATCGTACGATAAATAATGTATCGTAATGATAGTACGATAAATATCGAAATGATCGTACGATAAATAATGTATCGTAATGATAGTACGATAAATATCGAAATGATCGTACGATAAATAATGTATCGTAATGATAGTACGATAAATATCGAAATGATCGTACGATAAATAATGTATCGTAATGATAGTACGATAAATATCGAAATGATCGTACGATAAATAATGTATCGTAATGATAGTACGATAAATATCGAAATGATCGTACGATAAATAATGTATCGTAATGATAGTACGATAAATATCGAAATGATCGTACGATAAATAATGTATCGTAATGATAGTACGATAAATATCGAAATGATCGTACGATAAATAATGTATCGTAATGATAGTACGATAAATATCGAAATGATCGTACGATAAATAATGTATCGTAATGATAGTACGATAAATATCGAAATGATCGTACGATAAATAATGTATCGTAATGATAGTACGATAAATATCGAAATGATCGTACGATAAATAATGTATCGTAATGATAGTACGATAAATATCGAAATGATCGTACGATAAATAATGTATCGTAATGATAGTACGATAAATATCGAAATGATCGTACGATAAATAATGTATCGTAATGATAGTACGATAAATATCGAAATGATCGTACGATAAATAATGTATCGTAATGATAGTACGATAAATATCGAAATGATCGTACGATAAATAATGTATCGTAATGATAGTACGATAAATATCGAAATGATCGTACGATAAATAATGTATCGTAATGATAGTACGATAAATATCGAAATGATCGTACGATAAATAATGTATCGTAATGATAGTACGATAAATATCGAAATGATCGTACGATAAATAATGTATCGTAATGATAGTACGATAAATATCGAAAATATCGTACGATAAATAATGTATCGTAATGACAGTACGATAAATATCGAAATGATCGTACGATAAATAATGTATCGTAATGATAGTACGATAAATATCGAAATGATCGTACGATAAATATCGAAATGATCGTACGATAAATAATGTATCGTAATGATAGTACGATAAATATCGAAAATATCGTACGATAAATAATGTATCGTAATGATAGTACGATAAATATCGAAAATATCGTACGATAAATAATGTATCGTAATGATAGTACGATAAATATCGAAATGATCGTACGATAAATAATGTATCGTAATGATAGTACGATAAATATCGAAATGATCGTACGATAAATAATGTATCGTAATGATAGTACGATAAATATCGAAAATATCGTACGATAAATAATGTATCGTAATGATAGTACGATAAATATCGAAAATATCGTACGATAAATAATGTATCGTAATGATAGTACGATAAATATCGAAAATATCGTACGATAAATAATGTATCGTAATGATAGTACGATAAATATCGAAATGATCGTACGATAAATAATGTATCGTAATGATAGTACGATAAATATCGAAATGATCGTACGATAAATAATGTATCGTAATGATAGTACGATAAATATCGAAAATATCGTACGATAAATAATGTATCGTAATGATAGTACGATAAATATCGAAAATATCGTACGATAAATAATGTATCGTAATGATAGTACGATAAATATCGAAATGATCGTACGATAAATAATGTATCGTAATGATAGTACGATAAATATCGAAATGATCGTACGATAAATAATGTATCGTAATGATAGTACGATAAATATCGAAATGATCGTACGATAAATAATGTATCGTAATGATAGTACGATAAATATCGAAATGATCGTACGATAAATAATGTATCGTAATGATAGTACGATAAATATCGAAATGATCGTACGATAAATAATGTATCGTAATGATAGTACGATAAATATCGAAATGATCGTACGATAAATAATGTATCGTAATGATAGTACGATAAATATCGAAATGATCGTACGATAAATAATGTATCGTAATGATAGTACGATAAATATCGAAATGATCGTACGATAAATAATGTATCGTAATGATAGTACGATAAATATCGAAATGATCGTACGATAAATAATGTATCGTAATGATAGTACGATAAATATCGAAATGATCGTACGATAAATAATGTATCGTAATGATAGTACGATAAATATCGAAATGATCGTACGATAAATAATGTATCGTAATGATAGTACGATAAATATCGAAAATATCGTACGATAAATAATGTATCGTAATGATAGTACGATAAATATCGAAAATATCGTACGATAAATAATGTATCGTAATAATAGTACGATAAATATCGAAATGATCGTACGATAAATAATGTATCGTAATGATAGTACAATAGGTTTCAATACGATGGTAAATTTAGTACTCGGCTATTGGTAAAACTGTTAAGGGTATACTTTGAATGTAGGTAAATTTAGTACCTTACTATTGGCACAACTGTAACCTGAGTGTAGTGAGTTAAAGAAGGGTTAGATGGGATCAGTTACTAGGAGCGTACGTTAGACATTGTAGGACAGTTATTGCATCTTTACTTTTTGTACTGTCTGTTTAACATAAAATGAGAACACGGAGATAAAATTTAAGTTTTTCTTTCTTTCTCACATTGTTTTTTGTAATTATATGGCAATTTTTTAAAATTTTAAATACATTTTATACCAATTTTAAATGTATTTGAATATAATTCCAATTTATTCGTACAAAACAGAAAATAATTGACGATTGACTGTTTCCAACTAGTTCAGCTTAAAGTAGTGTTTTCCCTTCTGTTCATATATAAATATCATCAGCTGTAATATTGACAATTTGTATTTTTATGAATGATAATTTGTATATTTACTAACAAAATACATTGTATTAATGAACAGTTGCCATCATTTGTGTATATTCAAACCAATACATTTCGTGAATATAAATCAACTGTCGTTATCAAGTGATAAAACTAGAGTGAAAAAGTGAAAAACACCAATATAACCTAGTAGGGTGTTGGAAACTACAACCTAAGAAAAGGATTCAAATTTAGCTAACTTTACAAAATATTTTCAATAAACAAAACTAAAAACGTTTTATCTTGGTAGTTGTCCATAATAACCAAAATTAGTCCAGAATCAAATTATGAGAAAAATCATTGAAATCCATATTAAATTATTACAAACTTACAAAACAATGTTTTTGTTACACCAAAACAAAACAGAACTGTAAACAAAACTTTTAAGTCATTTCGAAAATTCATTTAAAAGTAGGTTAAAGACAAAGAAAAAATGGGAAATATAGTTTCCTAGGTTGGCAGTACTAACAGCTGATCAACTATACGTTTAACAAACATTTCAAATGACGAGTACTTTGGTTATTTCTTTCAGCTTAGTAAACACAGTGCATGTTAATCGTAAACTAAAATATGCCAAGGTTACCAATGAAGAATTCGCTGATATTGTTTTTGTACGAGTTTTGTAATGGAAATGCAGATCCAGTCAAAACGCGAATATCTGGAGAGATTTCCAAATAGACTAATTTCAACTACCAAAACTTTTATTTTTTAAAATTTTTTTATTATTATTTTTTTTTTTCAGTTTTCCGGTGTTTAAGTATAAATGGATCATAATTTTGGATATTATGGACAACTACCGAAATACAATTTTTAAAGTTTTTAGCCAATAAATCGGTTATCTTTTAAGTTAGAGAAAAAATTTAAAAAAAACCATTTTGCTTGTCATTCAAAAGGGAAATTTTTTGTTTCTTGAAAATATTTTGTAAAGTTAGCTGTTTTCGAGATATTTGACATTAGTAATTTTAAACGGCCGCCATTTTGAAACTAGATGAAAAGACGTTTTGGTTTTTTGTTCATGGGTAAAAAATATTATACTGAATATGTATACAAAATTTCAGTCCAATATATTTCCTACATCCAAAAATATTAAGTATTTTGTTAAAAAACAAAATGGCGTATAACTGGAACACCAAGGACATTTTTTCTTTATTTTCACTAGTAGAACCCATCCTGAAAGTTTCGTCATTTGTTCCTGAGTCACTCTGTATATTTTGGGTTCTACTATTCAGAAGGCCTATTTTATTATTTTTTTTATGATATGTAGCCTATATTATTTTAGTTAACTCTGTCAGTCTATATGACTGATGACAGATCCAACAAAGGCTTAGCCTTGGGATCCCCTATATTCACAATGAGGGTATTTGATAATCTAACCTTAATAGTTAGGTAAATTTTATAATTAAAACCATATTAATAATCCATCATTATCAAACAACTTTACAAATTTCAACTGTTTATTTTTTTTTCATTTCAAAAGTGTTCAAATTTCAGACTGAAAATCGGAAAATAATGTGCGGTCTCAATGATAATAAGGAAAATAATTATGTATACTTGCAGCTTGATAAAGTTAAAAACCAAAATGTGATCTTTCAACTTAATCCAACATTTAATTAGGTATTTTCAAAAATTTCCAAACTTATTATACAGCGTGTTAAATAAGTCACCGGGACGCTTAACCATTACAGATAGAGCTACAAAGCTTTGCACATTGTTAGTGGACAGCAAAACCTATTTTAGTACGTATTCAGTGGACCGCTACCTTTCCAGGGGGACGGCCCACAAGGAGTAAGTAGGAAATCTTAAATGAGAGCATAGGTCGAGTTGTACATCGAATTAAAGGCCTTTATTAGTAGAATAAAATGCCGCCAACCCGACCTCAAAAGGTTCACCCTAGCTAAAATAGCCTGGATTTAAAGTTCATATTAGCTACAACGTCAGGTATGTTGAAAACAGCTTAATAATGTTTACTAGATAGAAGTTTTGAAATGAAAACTTTGCAAATCAATATCTGGTTTAAGAAAACTATTTTTTAGACTGCTCACTGACTCTTTACCTCCAATTGGAGGACGGCCCTCAAGGAGTTATATTTCAAATCAAAATAAATGAAGGAAAACTGTTATGGTCTGTCTTCACTAACGAGCAGAATGCCACAAATAACAACTACCTAAGGGAAGTGTTTCCTGTTTGCGGGAATACCCACTATCAGTCACAAACAACTTTCCTAACAAAGTAATTTTCCTTGTTTGATTTATGAAATTTAAACTCACGCTATTTTAGCTAGGGTGAACCTTTTGAGGTCGGGTTTGCGGCATTGTGTTCTACTCATAAAGGCCTTTAATTCGATGTACAACTCGACCTATGCTCTCATTTAAGATTCCCTACTTACTCCTTGTGGGCCGTCCCCCTGGAAAGGTAGCAGTCCACTGAATACGTGCTAAAAAAGGTTTTGCTGTCCACTAACAATGTGCAAAGCTTTGTAGCTCTATCTGTAATGGTTAAGCCGTCCCGGGACTTATTTAACACGCTGTATATGTAATAGAGAATGTGTTTCAATTTCGTCTCTGATAGCCGTAAATAGGAATATATTGTGCCTGGGTGATTTAAATTCCAGCGAAGGGTGAAGACTTGCCTCCACCACTCCGTTTCCATGGTATAAATTGACAGGTATCATCAGAGCTGTGACCATCGCGTGGAGGGGAGGTAAAGTTTGTAGTTCGAGGCCGCGTGGGGACTGAGGGATTGTATGGGAAACAGTCAGCGCCGACTGCTGTCCACGATCCAGTGGTCTTGCAGACATCGTTGTTAGTACCAACACCCAACACATACTGAGGCGACCGCTTCCCCCACCACCTCACTGCTGCTTAGACACACTGCGCACCCAAACTCCACAGCTCAGATGAAACCTGTCCATTTATAACCACTACCCACTCTACCAGCATTTCCCCTTCAGTTGACTCATTCAAGCCAATATATTAATGTCAGCAGATAGTGAACTGATTGTTTGGTTGGGGGGGGAGAGTTAAGTACCAGTAGATCACATCCCTTACGCTCGCATTCTTGTTATCTTACCACAGAACAATTTCAAATTTCAACGGTTTTGTAACTGTTCCTGCCAACAATTTTGACATAATCGTAAAATGTACAAATTACCGCTCACTGTAACGAGTACAGAGTTAGCAATCCCGTGGCAGTTTAACTGGATCTACACATTTTTACTTCTTTATTACCCAGCAAAGGAATTATAGGGCAAGTTTGGTGATTTATATACTGAACTATTTTCCATTAATTTGTTTCATTTAGTTTCAGAAAAATGAAGTTTGACCGCTTTCATTAACAACTGAATTTCTATAAAATACGGTGTTAATGATTAATTAATTGAAAACTACTCAAAGATTTGACTTTGGTTTTCGGAATGGTTAAGTGAGAAAGTTTGTGCAGTTTATTATCTACGTGCAGCGACCGTTTTTGAGGTTTATATCCCCCCTCAGTGTTTCTAAAATTCCGCTAAAATATTATTTTATAAAAACGCAAGGAGCGGCTGTTTGCAAAGTTAATCCCCGGATTAAAAACCACTCTCTACTTTAAGATAGCAATCTGTATTCAATTGTCTTCAACCACTTTGCCCACCGTAGTTTGTGAATAATACATACAGGCAAATGAGTGCGCTACCTTCAGTGTCTAAGGAAGGGGTTGGATATTTATCCAACGTGTGAGATACAGGGTGTGTTTTAGCGCCATTATGGTACTTACCTGACCCATATACAAGCAGATTGTTTAGTGTATATATTAGAAAATATCCACTCGCTTCGCTCGTGTCAGTGTGTCGCTTCACTTCTGGATGGTGACGCCCCGAATCCCGTAACCACACGAATCAGCATTTTCTTGGGAGAGGACAGGATTTGAAATTACTTTTTTGACAATAACTTCGCTATTTGTCATCGTAGAGAGGTGGGGTTGGTACCACTGCATGCAGAATTGAAATCTGGAAATTTGTACCTAATATTGTGTGTTGTAAGTTGAATAAAACACAGGGTGTGAACAAAAATTGTTTAAAATGAGCGGTTTTTGAGGTTTTTAATTCGATTTTTCTGAATTACAATAAATTGTGTTCTGTACAGGGTGTTCCACCTAAATTGTTACAATAGCTAACTTTTGAATTATAAATATGATAGAGTACTTTAAATGGTGAACCTTCCTTTCTTTTCAATGAACTTTAAAAATCCATTTTGTAAAAGGTTTAAAATTGCCGCCATTTTTCAATACGGCGGCCGATTTTGAAATTTGTTATGGAACAGCCTGTATTTTATGAGGTTTTCAGGTGTAAAACAATATTTTAAGAATGTTTTATTCTTGGGCGTTTTCTAAAATCTTTAGCCGTTTAGGAATTACAAGCACTTAAAGTTCAGAAAATTAAACGTTTGATAGGCCTACAAATAATTTGATTTCCACCTAAAATGTTACAATAGCTAACTATAGAACCGTTGGGGGTACAAATAAGTTTTAATGGGGAACTCCCCTTATTTTTTGTAAGCTCTAAAAGTTATGGAAATCAATTTTGGAAAAAGTGCTAAATTTCATTAAAAATAGGGATTTGGTTTTTTTAAATAATTGGTAACCCCCTATTTTTACAACAATGGCAAGTTATTTTTTGGTCAAATTTACCACTTTATTATCCAGTGTTGTACAAAAAAACGTGTGAAATTATTGTCATGAAAATTTGACATCAACCTAATTTATATATACAGGGTCTTTCGTGAAAAGGTTGGCACAACTTCAGGAAATTATATGGGACCTAAAAAAAAGCAAAATTGTTCATATTACACCCTTTAGGGTCTGGAAAAGCTTCGTGCTTCGTCTATCGGCTATTTTAAAAATTAATGATGACTTTAGAAATTATTAAGATATTATAATTTTATATTTGTTAAAAGCATTATTTTATGCTATTTTCTATCAACCGATTTAAAATGTTTAAAGTCAAATATCTCGGAAACCTTAAATTTTACAAAAGAGTTATAAGAGACAAAATATTTATATTTTTAAATTTTAAACAAAACAAAGTTTTCAATTTTTCTGTAACTTGAAAAATAATCAAGTTATCGTCAAAAAAGCTAAAACGAAAAAACTGGTAATCGTCAAGAACAGGTAAAATGATTAAAATACACATTTTTATCAATATGGAAATTTATTTTTACATTTTTTGTCCTATTAAAAGTCAAAGTATTATAATAAAATAAACACTTATTCTTAATTAAATAGTACATTTCAGGATATTGAACCAAGGATTAGTTCTCAAACAATTAAATAAAACAAAAGATTGGCGACCTTCAGGCACAAAAACAGGATAAGTTGACTGGAGGGCTTCGTGAGCAGTTTTTGAACATTGAAATTACAAATGGTGCTCAATATGACCCCAATCTTTTGTTTTATTTATTTTTGGTTTTACGTACGTGAATGAGGCTCCATCGCTACGCTTGGTGTAGCTGCCGCGACGTTGCCAAATCTCCAAACTATAGGAATATCACATTTTCTTGAGAGGTCAGGGTTGTATAATGCGGCATATTAATTTAAAAAGTAACCTCTTTGTGGAACACCCTGTATTTACAAAGAACCCTCCACTCGCTACCATAATCTCGACGTCTTATCACCGTAACTATACTGTTATCACATTATCTTGGAGGGATGAGAATTCGAAATTACATTTTTTGACAATAACTTCACTATTTGTCATCGTAGAGAGGTGGGTTTGGTACCACTAAATGCAGAATTTAAATATGCAAATTTTTAACCAATTTGAATAACTTACGAGATTAACAAAAAAAAATTACCGCCATTTTGTTTTGATTTCGATTTTTCTGAATTTCAACAGGGTTTCTAAAATTCGTATTCCTATCTTAATTTTTGTGGTCGCTATCGTGCTTACGTTTAAACGATGAAACGTTTACGGTGAAACTTAAAAATACGATGTCCAAATATTCGACGCTCATACACTTAGTATCCAGGGTAAGTAAAATATCGAACGTTAAAACAAAATGGATTAAAATACAATCGATGTCAAACTACGAAACACAACAGTACATAGATGACTCAATTACCACACAGCTGTTTTTGAATCATTCTTGAATACAGCTGTTGACAGCAACACGTAACGCTACCAGTATGTTTGCATTGAGAACACACAAGTTAGAAATCAACTTCCTAGTAAAATATAGATACCAGACTATACAAGGGTCCAAAAACTTTCTCAATCATTCGTCTTTAACATTATATCTCCTACAGCTTTAAAACCACAAATCCTGTTATCAAGTGAATATGATTTGATAGGAAGTCTATCTGAATTGAAAATTGAATCACAGTTAACATCCACCTCCTTTAACATTATATTCTCCTGATACTGATTTAAAACCACAAAATCCTGTTATCAAGTGAATATGATTTGATAGGAAGTCTATCTGAATTGAAAATTGAATCACAGTTAACATCCACCTCCTTTAACATTATATTCTCCTGATACTGATTTAAAACCACAAAATCCTGTTATCAAGTGAATATGATTTGATAGGTCTATCTGAATTGAAAATTGAATCACAGTTAACATCCACTTCCTTTAAGATTATATTCTCCTGATACTGCTTAAAACCACAAAATCCTGTTATCAAGTGAATATGATTTGATAGGAAGTGTATCTGAATTGAAAATTGAATCACAGTTAACATCCACTTCCTTTAACATTATATTATCCTGATACTGTTTTAAACCACAAAATCCTGTTATCAAGTGAATATGATTTGATAGGAAGTCTATCTGAATTGAAAATTGAATCACAGTTAACATCCACCTCCTTTAACATTATATTCTCCTGATACTGCTTAAAACCACAAAATCCTGTTATCAAGTGAATATGGTTTGATAGGTCTATCTGAATTGAAAATTGAATCACAGTTAACATCCACCTCCTTTAATATATTCTCCTGATACTGTTTTAAACCACAAAATCCTGTTATCAAGTGAATATGATTTGATAGGAAGTGTATCTGAATTGAAAATTGAATCACAGTTAACATCCACCTCCTTTAAGATTATATTCTCCTGATACTGCTTAAAACCACAAAATCCTGCTATCAAGTGAATATGATTTGATAGGAAGTGAAATTGAATCACAGTTAACATCCACCTCCTTTAACATTATATTCTCCTGATACTGCTTAAAACCACAAAATCCTGTTATCAAGTGAATATGATTTGATAGGAAGTGTATCTGAATTGAAAATTGAATCACAGTTAACATCCACTTCCTTTAAGATTATATTCTCCTGATACTGCTTAAAACCACAAAATCCTGTTATCAAGTGAATATGATTTGATAGGAAGTCTATCTGAATTGAAAATTGAATCACAGTTAACATCCACCTCCTTTAACATTATATTATCCTGATACTGTTTTAAACCACAAAATCCTGTTATAAAGTGAATATGATTTGATAGGAGGTCTATCTGTCTTGAAAATTGAATCACAGTTAACATCCACCTCCTTTAACATTATATTATCCTGATACTGTTTAAAACCACAAAATCCTGTTATCAAGTGAATATGATTTAATAGGTCTATCTGAATTGAAAATTGAATCACAGTTAACATCCACTTCCTTTAACATTATATTCTCCTGATACTGCTTAAAACCACAAAATCCTGTTATCAAGTGAATATGATTTGATAGGAAGTCTATCTGAATTGAAAATTGAATCACAGTTAACATCCACCTCCTTTAACATTATATTATCCTGATACTGTTTTAAACCACAAAATCCTGTTATAAAGTGAATATGATTTGATAGGAAGTCTATCTGTCTTGAAAATTGAATCACAGTTAACATCCACCTCCTTTAACATTATATTATCCTGATACTGTTTAAAACCACAAAATCCTGTTATCAAGTGAATATGATTTGATAGGAAGTCTATCTGAATTGAAAATTGAATCACAGTTAACATCCACCTCCTTTAACATTATTTTCTCCTGATACTGCTTAAAACCACAAAATCCTGTTATCAAGTGAATATGATTTGATAGGAAGTCTATCTGAATTGAAAATTGAATCACAGTTAACATCCACTTCCTTTAACATTATATTCTCCTGATACTGCTTAAAACCACAAAATCCTGTTATCAAGTGAATATGATTTGATAGGAAGTCTATCTGAATTGAAAATTGAATCACAGTTAACATCCACCTCCTTTAACATTATATTATCCTGATACTGTTTTAAACCACAAAATCCTGTTATCAAGTGAATATGATTTAATAGGTCTATCTGAATTGAAAATTGAATCACAGTTAACATCCACTTCCTTTAACATTATATTCTCCTGATACTGCTTAAAACCACAAAATCCTGTTATCAAGTGAATATGATTTGATAGGAAGTCTATCTGAATTGAAAATTGAATCACAGTTAACATCCACCTCCTTTAACATTATTTTCTCCTGATACTGCTTAAAACCACAAAATCCTGTTATCAAGTGAATATGATTTGATAGGAAGTCTATCTGAATTGAAAATTGAATCACAGTTAACATCCACTTCCTTTAACATTATATTCTCCTGATACTGCTTAAAACCACAAAATCCTGTTATCAAGTGAATATGATTTGATAGGAAGTCTATCTGAATTGAAAATTGAATCACAGTTAACATCCACCTCCTTTAACATTATATTCTCCTGATACTGCTTAAAACCACAAAATCCTGTTATCAAGTGAATATGATTTGATAAGAAGTCTATCTGAATTGAAAATTGAATCACAGTTAACATCCACTTCCTTTAACATTATATTCTCCTGATACTGCTTAAAACCACAAAATCCTGTTATCAAGTGAATATGATTTGATAGGAAGTGTATCTGAATTGAAAATTGAATCACAGTTAACAACCACTTCCTTTAAGATTATATTCTCCTGATACTGCTTAAAACCACAAAATCCTGTTATCAAGTGAATATGATTTGATAAGAAGTCTATCTGAATTGAAAATTGAATCACAGTTAACATCCACTTCCTTTAAGATTATATTCTCCTGATACTGCTTAAAACCACAAAATCCTGTTATCAAGTGAATATGATTTGATAAGAAGTCTATCTGAATTGAAAATTGAATCACAGTTAACATCCACCTCCTTTAACATTATATTCTCCTGATACTGCTTAAAACCACAAAATCCTGTTATCAAGTGAATATGATTTGATAGGAAGTCTATCTGAATTGAAAATTGAATCACAGTTAACATCCCTCTCCTTTAACATTATATTCTTCTGATACTGCTTAAAACCACAAAATCCTGTTATCAAGTGAATATGATTTGATAGGAAGTCTATCTGAATTGAAAATTGAATCACAGTTAACATCCACCTCCTTTAACATTATATTCTTCTGATACTGCTTAAAACCACAAAATCCTGTTATCAAGTGAATATGATTTGATAGGAAGTCTATCTGAATTGAAAATTGAATCACAGTTAACATCCACTTCCTTTAACATTATATTCTTCTGATACTGCTTTAAACCACAAAATCCTGTTATCAAGTGAATATGATTTGATAGGAAGTCTATCTGAATTGAAAATTGAATCACAGTTAACATCCACTTCCTTTAAGATTATATTCTCCTGATACTGCTTAAAACCACAAAATCCTGTTATCAAGTGAATATGATTTGATAGGAAGTCTATCTGAATTGAAAATTGAATCACAGTTAACATCCACCTCCTTTAATATATTCTCCTGATACTGTTTTAAACCACAAAATCCTGTTATCAAGTGAATATGATTTGATAGGTCTATCTGAATTGAAAATTGAATCACAGTTAACATCCACCTCCTTTAAGATTATATTCTCCTGATACTGCTTAAAACCACAAAATCCTGTTATCAAGTGAATATGATTTGATAAGAAGTCTATCTGAATTGAAAATTGAATCACAGTTAACATCCACTTCCTTTAACATTATATTCTTCTGATACTGCTTTAAACCACAAAATCCTGTTATCAAGTGAAATCTAGGTCTATCTGTCTTGAAAATTGAATCACAGTTAACATCCACCTCCTTAAAGATTATATTCTCCGAATACTGCGGTAAAACGACAAAATCCTGTTACCAGGTGAATATGATTTGATAGGAGGTCAGTGGAGACGGTGATATTTGAGAACAAGAATGGTAGGGCTGACCACGTGACTTTATCCTCGCCCCTTGCCCATCTACCTTTATAAGTTGAAAGTATTTAACTAAGCTCGATAAAAGACGCACGAACTTTTTATCCTAACTTAACATAACCTAACCTAATCTAACCTAACGTAACGTAACGACATGGCACGGTACGACACGACACGAGACTGCACGACACGACACAACACAACATAACATAACATAACCTAACCTAACCAACTTCATACATAATATAAGAATACACACTTTATTGTTCTGGAGCCCAATATAAATTGATGTCCTTCCAGATGATGTCAAACATGTTCCTAAGGCGCCACATGAATTCACAAAATATCTAACAGATCTCTACTGGTTCCACATTCTTGAAATACTGTCCAACAACATTTCAGCTGTTCTGTCAGGTCAGGTTCTGTCTGTTCTATTTACGTCAATAGAATTGTATACGAGTGACGGTCCTCTTTTTGAACAGACTGTACGCTAAACTGTACTATATTTATCATTCCTTTATTTATATAGAATCGTTATATCCATTTCAAATGGCGGTTGAATTAACCTAAAATTCTTATGTTTCAGATCGAATGACACTCTTTTGGACCACTTCCACCGCCATATTGCCAAACGACAGATGTACGATGAAGACGATCCTGTTGTTGATAGTCTACTTCGGGATATGGCCACCAGGAGCATAATACACGTTGGTAAGGGTTTCCTTTATTATTTAGACCGGCTGCATACGATGCGATACGATAAATATCTTATAAGATATGTATCCCTACTGCGCGTTCAAACCGTATTGTAGTGGCTCTAATTGAGTCAGAGTTGGGGGAGCAAAAAATTTGTCAAACCTGATAGGTAAGATAAAACAGAGGTGTCCAACCCAAGGCGATACTTAAACAGTTGTAGATACAGGTAGGTTCCCTAGGGATTACCAAACGGGAACTCATTATACGTCAGCTCCTAAGGGTGAGGAAATGTGTGATAAAACAGGGTATTTCAAAAAGGACTTTAAACTTTAAAAACAAGGAAAAGAGTATTCAAATAAATTACATAAACTGTTTGTGATTCTACAGTTGTTAGAATTGAATTTAATTATTTTAAATGTCCGCCATTTTGAAATTGTAAAAAATAAAATCTTGCTTTTCTGGTAAAAGGTTGCTTAGATAATGCGTGCTTCAAATCTTAGCTCAATATCTCAGGTATTTTCAAAGATATAATGTTTTTGGGACGGCTTAATATTTTTTTAATCATTACAGATAGAGCTACAAAGCTTTGCACATTGTTAATGGACACCAAAACCTATTACGTATTTCAGTACGTATTACAGGGAACGGCCCACAAGGAGTAAGTAGGACATCTTAAATGAGAGCATAGGTCGAGTTGTACATCGAATTAAAGGACTTTGTGAGTAGAACACAATGCCGCAAACCCGACCTCAAAAGGTTCACCCTAGCTAAAATAACGTGGGTTTAAAGTTCATATTAGCTACAACGTCAGGTATGTTGAAAACAGCTTAATAATGTTTACTGGGTACAGGTTATGAAATTAAAACTGTACAAATCAATATAAATTTTTTTTCGACTGCTTACTGGCTCTTTACCTCCAATGGGGTGGCCTTTTCCAGTAACGCCATAACTAGTTTTAACTGGTTTCTATTCAGCCTTAATAACGAGTTAGTTGATGAGACGCACAGCAAGACCTGCCAACGTTTATAATGCCTGTCATTGAACCATTCACTTAATACTAGACCAAAGATTTCGATACGCCTCAAGCTAGCTTTGAATCCCGAAAGGGCGTTTTTGGCAGCCATCTTGATCAGTTTATCTGCACATTCATTTCCACGAATGCCAGCATTGTACCCAGGTTACAGAGTTAGTGGAAGCAAGCCTGGTAGTACTTGAAAGAAATCTGCACCGAGTTTAGACCAGGGCAGCTTGACTCTCAGTCAAGCCAGAACTGCAGAGACCTCGGCCTGTTGTATTATACATCCCCAGACTTGTGCTTAGAGCAGTTTTAGAGGACACACTGTACCAAACTTGAGAGATGTTTAATTAATTTAACCAATGCACCAAAACTGTCTGCGTTCAGTAATCAATCACTTAACAAACGAGCCAGGCTATACTCTCTAGGCCCTCCGGGGAAGGAGATGGAAACCATCCTAGACAACCCTATAGGTAGCATCTGTTCCTTCATAAGGATGACAGGTATTACTGAGTGGGTGTAGGATGGAACTTGGGGCGGCAAAAGACCTTTAGGTCGACGTCGGTGAGGCCTCTGACGGAGGCTATCACAGCCCATAACAAAAAATAACAAAACAAACGATCACTTCCTGTAGATTCCTTTTTTTCGATATATGGCTAATTCCTAAACTGCCCAATGAGGACCTCCATTCTCCTACCCTTGTCTAAGCGAAACAAAGTGACGCTATCTTCAACGGTTCTTCCAAGAAACGCGGAAAACCCTCGAGTTTCTAAGACGCGCGTCTTAAAATTTTCGTACGATTCGCGTTGAGAACTATCGTTGTAATAGAATAAAACGTTATTTTTAAGCGGATTCAACGCCTTTATACCCGTTGGAAATTGGCGTGAAAGCACCGTAAGGTGCATCCAGAGCACGTCTTAAAAACTTGTTCATGGTTTTGAAGAAAAGCGTTGCTTTGTTTGGACCAATCGTAATGTAGCTTTAACACGTTAGCTACCAAGGCCTAATACGATACTCTTGCCTAGATTGCCAAATTATTTTTCCATCATTATTTTTGCATTTACCTATGTTAAATAATATAAGGCAATAGTATTTACTAATTTTATTTACATTTATGCATATATAGTTCCGAGACCGATCAGACCGAAATGCAATTTTTCGGCTTTAATTTTAATTGTAGTATAACGTTTAGGTCCGATCGGACCGAGGTAAATTTCGTGTAAAAAAAAAAAAAAAAAAAAAAAATCTAAACGGGCTATTTCATTTCTTTATGTTGGCAACGCTCACTATTTTATTTGTCTAATATTTATTTTACAGTCACCTTAGTTTCGGGCCGATCGGACCGATATGGCAGCTAACGTGTTCTTAACAAGTGTAGGAGAATGAAGGTCCTCATTGGGCAGTTTAGTAATTCGTCCAACATTGAGATCCGAAAACCGAAGCCCAACGGAATCTAAAGGAAGTGATTGTTTGTACAGGTCCTTGCTTGATTAGATTTCGAATATTGGTTTGAGTTATCTGCAAAATTTGATGGAAATCGTTTTGGCTGATATTGAGATATTTTCACTTTTACCCTGTTCAGTTCACCTTTTTAACTGATAATTAGCGAAATGGGAAGAAACATGTTTTGTTTCGGTCATTTACGTTTTTACAAAATTTAATCAAAATCGTTAGAGCTGTTTTTTAGTATCTTGGATTTTTCTGTTTTGGTATTGTCAGCTAATTTGAGATATATCTTTTATAACAATTTCATTAATGGTTTTTTTAACCCGGAACTCGATTTTGTTTGGTCCTTATGGTCTAAATTTGAACAAAATTAAACTGTTAACGCAGATTTTTATTAAATTAAAATTGTGTTTTGTCTTACCACAGTTGCTAAATTTTTAATTATTTTGAATTGATTAAATCGGGGCTGCAACACTGCACGGACAACAAAAAAATATGTATTCACAGAACCGTACAAATTTCATCACTAATTTTCTGACCAATTTTTAATTAAAATAATCAATTTTTATTTTCCACGTGTTCCACATTCTTCAGTACAAAAAAGTAAGGATGCAATAACTGTCCTGTAATGTCTAACGTTCGCTCCTAGTAACTGATCCCATCTAACCCTTCTTTAACTCACTACACTCAGGTTACAGTTGTGCCAATAGTAAAATACTAAATTTCCCTACATTCAAAGTACACCCTTAACAGTTCCTACCAATAGACAAGTAATAAATTTACCATCGTATTGGAAGCTATTGTGCTTGATAAGAATTGCGGTTTATTGCGAACTGATCCTATGTTTAAAGTCATTCGACGGAACAAGAAGTATGGCTTTCCGTTTAACCTATTTGGCAATGGCGGGATAAATATTATTGTAAGATATGGTTCTGTTTTGTCGTAAAGTGCGAAGCGAGGGAACAGATTAGACGTATATTCTTTTTAAATAAACAACAACTGTGCAAAATATTACACAAACTTTCTCTTTTATCAATTCACAAAGATTCAAACATCAATCTACTCATCGCACAGCGGCGACTTGTGGACGTCACGCGGCGCGCTCAAGATGACAGTCGAAATTACGGTTAAATCGTTGAACTTGTCACTCTACCGGTGACCAATCTATGACAGACAGATACGACACAAGTACGTCATGCAACAGGAATGACAGCGCAACGAAATCGACCACGAAGTGTGTTTTGTACGCGTGGCGACTGGTTTCACCGGGGGGGGCCGAAATGTGAAAAGAATAATATCAATAAAACGACAACAGCGGGTATTTACGATGACTAATAGTTCAGATTTGTTTTTATTTGGTTTTCAGAATGTGTTGGTGAGAAAATTTACGCAATGTTTTGCACAATTTATTCCATTTATGTACAGGGTGTTCCTGTAATGCGCTGAGATTATTCAGAGGGCGTTTACACGGGGTCAAAATAACTAAAAGTGATAACTAAAAGAAATATGAAAACGCTTTTTTTTACCAGCTATCAGCCATTTTGTTTTTGTCTACTAAATAATTTATATCTCTAGAACTGCTTAACCGATTGAGTTGAAATTTTGCACGGCACTCGTGAATGTAAGAACCTAGTTTGGAAAAAAATAATCAACTTGTTCCATTAATCAGTTTCAAAATGGCGGTCAATTAAAACCTGCATTTTCAGGGTCCCAGCTCATTAAAAAACCTGCATTTTCAGGGCGCAAACTCATTAAAAAACCTACATTTTCAGGGGGCAAGCTCATTAAAAAACCTGAATTTTCAAGACGCAAACTCATTTAAAACCTCCATTTTCAGGGCGCAAGCTCATTTAAAAACCTGCATTTTCAGGGCGCAAGCTCATTTAAAAACCTGAATTTTCAAGACGCAAACTCATTAAAAAACCTACATTTTCAGGGTGCTAGCTCATTTAAAAACCTACATTTTCAGGGCGCAAGCTCATTAAAAAACCTACATTTTCAGGGTGCTAGCTCATTAAAAAACCTACATTTTCAGGGTGCTAGCTCATTAAAAAACCTACATTTTCAGGGCGCAAGCTCATTAAAAAACCTACATTTTCAGGGTGCTAGCTCATTTAAAAACCTACATTTTCAGGGCGCAAGCTCATTAAAAAACCTACATTTTCAGGGTGCTAGCTCATTAAAAAACCTACATTTTCAGGGTGCTAGCTCATTAAAAAACCTACATTTTCAGGGCGCAAGCTCATTTAAAAACCTACATTTTCAGGGCGTAAGCTCATTTAAAGACCTGCATTTTCAAGACGCCAGCTCATTTAAAAACCTGCATTTTCAGGGCCAAGCTCATTTAAAAACCTGCATTTTCAGGGCGCAAGCTCATTAAAAAACCTGCTTTTTCAGAGCGAAAGCTCATTTAATAACCTGCATTTTCAAGACGCCAGCTCATTTTAAAACCTGCATTTTCAGGGCGCTAGCTTATTTAAAAACCTGCATTTTCAGGGTGCAAGCTTATTAAAAAACATGCAACAATTGTAAAATACACAGATAAAATTTTGATGGCAGACATACTGCAATAGTATCTGGTAGGTAAATCTACAAAAACATTTCTTCCACATTTAATCCACCCTTAAATCCCTACATTTGATCAAAACCAAATACTATTTCACCCTCACACACTTCTCTAACCCTCGTACCCTATTTAATTGCTCAGTTGGTTTTGTAAGGTGTAAGTAAGGATAGTGCACATGATATACTGGACTAGACATAAGAAGGGGTTGGAAATGTGCCAGTGATCAACCCTTATTGCCATCCCTTCTTTAACTTTAATTTACACCCCCTGACTTTCTTCCTCATAGACCCACTTTTGTTCTCACTTTTTGTTTATAAATATTAGGTTTTGCAAGGGTACTGAAGACAAAAATTTAATTTTTATATTTTTTAAAATGGTGGCCGTTTAAAACGTTTAACTTCAAAACAGTTAACTTAAAAAAATATATAAACGATCGCCATTATGACAATTATAAAAATAAAGTCTTTGTGTTTGGTACACTTGTAAATCATAACATACAAAATGCTTATACCTAATCTGAACTCAATATCTTATCTGTTTCTGGAGTTATAATGTTTTCTTGTAAAAAACAAAATGGCGGATTGACGTATAACGAAGTGGAATTCGACTATATGCTATTTAACATTTTTTGTTCGTTTGTTGATGTGTATAATCCGAGAATGAATAACCAGTTCACCTTTATTGGGAGACCCTGTATAAGGGTTTTTTATAAACCCTATTGAAATACAGGGTGACTCACGAAGATATGTAGAAACTTCGGGAGCTCATTCTAGATGTAAAAGTAAAGAAAAAAAGTTATATAAACGTAGGTCAGGAAATGCTTCATTTGCGAGTTACGGCTAGGGGAAGATTTCGCCCAGAATTTTGTACCCTGGGTTAAATAAGGGCCTCCTGGAATACTGGAAAGGTAACTTAAAAGGCAAATTCAATTGTTTCTTATGGTTTTTGTAGCGATGCGTGAAGCACTTGTTTTTACCTCTAGTTTTTTCTTACAGATTTTGTTTTCCATTACTTTTTTTTTTGTTGTAAAAAAAGATTTCCATTGTAAACAAAATTAAAAATTTTTTCCTGCTCAAATTTTATTCCAGGCAAATTTCGGGTTTTGTAAACAATTACCAAAAATTAATCGTTATCAATTTTTTTTTTTCGATAAAACAATATCCTTTAAGCTACACAAAGAATTAAAAAATCTATTTTGTTTGATAGTTTTTTCTAAAAATAAAATAATAGTTTCTAAATATTCAACGTTAAAAAATTTCACAAAGCCGCCATTTTGAAATGAGCAAAGGCGGTCGGTTGATTATTTTTCTCAAATTGCGTCTTTATAACACTACAGTAAGTAACATGTAAAATTTCAACTCCATTATATTTAGGTTAGAAAGTTATATTTAAAAAAAAATTATAAAATGGCGCCTAGATAGAATATAACCATTTTAGAAAGTATGTTTACATAAACTTTTTCATTGGTTTTGATTTTAAGAATAAGCTCCTGAATTCCTGAAACATTTTTCTAGACACCCTGTATATATTTTCTTGTAAAAAACACAAAATGGACGACACGGAAGACTAAACTTTTCCGGATCTATGTTTATATAAAATATTTTTCTTATTTTTAACTCTAGAATCAGCTCCTGAATTTTGAATCACTCTGTATTGATGTACACGATAAAACCCATCATGGTTTTGTTTATTATACTATTATATATCCGATGTAAACAGTTGGAAATGATTAACTAATTCCATTTTGTTTATTTCAGTACAGAAAGATGGCGGCACTCAAATAAAGTTGGTAATAGACTACAACAATACCCAGCAAGCGCTTTTTAAACCAATGAGGTAAGATTAATATAACTTTGATTAATTGATTAATATAACTCATTTTTTAAAGATTGAATTTTATTTACAATTATATAAAAGAAAGCTTTAATAATAAGCGATTGTTACCCAAATATGAAGAGCTTTTCATGTAAAATAAACTGGCTCGTGTTTTTGTATATCAGGGAGTAAACCTAGCATACATTTTTTATCAGTTATAATTTGATTGGTGTAGCTCGTGTATCACTGAAGAGGACGACCTTGTCGTTGAAACGCGTCTGATACTTAGGCGTATTTTTTTTTTTTTATGAGAATTGTGTTCTGTGTGTTTGTTATACTGTATAATTTTTTTTCATAAATCAAGCTCAACATTTAATATACATTTTTTGTTAATAATCAAAATATTAAACCAACAAAACTGTTTGTTGATAAAAAAAATTGTCAGAAAACTGAAAATCAACTCTGTACACTGTTTTACATTTCGAAGGTTATGTTAAACAATATTTAAAACAAACTCTAAACTTGTTACAGTTTTGTTCTAAACTCCTTTTTGGTTTAAAATATAACAAAGGGTGTCTGTGTTTGCGGACGAGAAAAGGGAGAGTGATGTTTAAACATTACATTTTTTTTAAATTACTTAATTTCTTAATTATCCAAAATTTAAATGGGGTTTTTAATTTTTCTGTAACTCGAAAAATAACTAAGGTGTCGTCAAAAAAACAAAAACTAAATTGTAATTGTCATGAAAACGCGAAACATTATGATAGGCTTACTAGTTATTTCTTATTACTATTATACTAACGCTAAAAGACAATATTTTTTATCATAAAGTACTAAAAAAATAGACTTAAATTGATTAAAACTTTAAAATGTTCTCTATTACAGACTTTTAATTTACAAAACCCGAGTTATCAGCGAGTTACAAAGGTCCTAGAACCCACATCTTTCGTGATTTATTTTTTGCAATTAAACATGTAAAAATATCATTCCAAGAAAATTGATGTAAATTAGACAAGTAAAAAATAAATACAGATTATTGAAATTCCACTTTTATTAATAACAAAACAGACAAATTTGTTTTATCATAATGTTTTGCTTTTTCTTGATAATTACCAATGTTTTTCTTTTTTAGTTTTTTAACGATAACATGGTTATTTTTCTAGTTACAGAAAAAATAAAAAACCCATTTTATTTGTCCTTTAAAAATGTAAATATTTTGTCTTTTGTGAAATATTCGTAAAATTTACGGTTTTCGAGATATTTGACTTTAAAAATTATAAACGTTTGCCATTTTGAATATTTACACGGTAAAGTTCTATATCTGGTTAAAAAAATACATAAACAATGCACATACCAAATTTAAACTGATAACATTACTAATTTTAAAAGGTTCTTTTTGTACGAAAATTTCGATCATTAATCATCAAAATTTGAATGAAATCGGTTCAGCTGTATTGGTAAAATCACGTATATTTTATGTGTATTTACTACAACTCTCGAAGCAGAATTTTTATATGAAAGTGCTGAATATTTTGCAATGTTATCGATTTTCAAGTTTTTTGGAATCTAGATTTGTAATGAACGTCATTTTGAAATGTTTAATTTAAAAATTATAATATTTTGTATTACGGAGAAAAAAATCGGTACAATTTGTTGTCGTTATCTTAATTCGTTCTGGAGTTGTATTTAATTTTAAGATACGTTTTGATACAAAGTTTTTTTAATTTGATCTGCAGTATCACTTCATAATGCTTGACAGTTAACTTACAAGACACACTATATATGATTGGAAACGTTGCTTTTAGTGTTTATTTCATTTATCAGTCTTGAAAGTAAAATCAATTAGAGAAGACGAAATACAGTCCTAATTGTTTCCCACCTGGGGTTTACCAGAGTTGTCACTACTACTAGTGATTTAGTAATGAAGCTCTGGAGTTTAATTGCTTTTTATCTATTTATTAAATTGGCCAGGTTGGTACACCTGAACTTTGAGTAGAGAAAAAAGCGGATCACAGATATTCCATTAACTTCCTTATAAAATCAATTTTTTCTACAATTCGAAATCAAATCGTCGTTTCCAGTTAAACATTTTATCTCTCTTCTGCTTCTCGTATTTGTTTGAAGTAGGTTTCTATTTACAGGGTGGCTCTATCTATGATGATTGGCCTTCAAGTGTGTCCTCTATGTGCAGGGTGGCTCAATCTATGATTATTGGCCATGAACTGTGTCCTCTATTTGCAGGGTGGCTTTATCTATGATTATTGGCCTTCAAGTGTGTCCTCTATTTGCAGGGTGGCTCAATCTATGATTATTGGGCTTCAAGTATGTCCTCTATTTGCAGGGTGGCTCTATCTATGATTATTGGCCTTCAAGTGTGTCCTCTATTTGCAGGGTGGCTCTATCTATGATTATTGGCCTTCAAGTGTGTCCTCTATTTGCAGGGTGGCTTTATCTATGATTATTGGCCTTCAAGTGTGTCCTCTATTTGCAGGGCGGCTCAATCTATGATTATTGGCCTTCAAGTGTGTCCTCTATTTGCAGGGTGGCTTTATCTATGATTATTGGCCTTCAAGTGAGTCCTCTATTTGCAGGGTGGCTTTATCTATGATTATTGGCCTTCAAGTGTGTCCTCTATTTGCAGGGTGGCTTTATCTATGATTATTGGCCTTCAAGTGTGTCCTCTATTTGCAGGGTGGCTTTATCTATGATTATTGGCCTTCAAGTGAGTCCTCTATTTGCAGGGTGGCTTTATCTATGATTATTGGCCTTCAAGTGTGTCCTCTATTTGCAGGGTGGCTCAATCTATGATTATTGGCCTTCAAGTGAGTCCTCTATTTGCAGGGTGGCTTTATCTATGATTATTGGCCTTCAAGTGTGTCCTCTATTTGCAGGGTGGCTTTATCTATGATTATTGGCCTTCAAGTGTGTCCTCTATTTGCAGGGTGGCTTTATCTATGATTATTGGCCTTCAAGTGTGTCCTCTATTTGCAGGGTGGCTTTATCTATGATTATTGGCCTTCAAGTGAGTCCTCTATTTGCAGGGTGGCTCAATCTATGATTATTGGCCTTCAAGTGTGTCCTCTATTTGCAGGGTGGCTCTATCTATGATTATTGGCCTTCAAGTGTGTCCTCTATTTGCAGGGTGGCTCAATCTATGATTATTGGCCTTCAAGTGTGTCCTCTATGTGCAGGGTGGCTCAATCTATGATTATTGGCCTTCAAGTGTGTCCTCTATTTGCAGGGTGGCTCTATCTATGATTATTGGCCTTCAAGTGTGTCCTCTATTTGCAGGGTGGCTCAATCTATGATTATTGGCCTTCAAGTGTGTCCTCTATTTGCAGGGTGGCTTTATCTATGATTATTGGCCTTCAAGTGTGTCCTCTATTTGCAGGGTGGCTCAATCTATGATTATTGGCCTTCAAGTGTGTCCTCTATTTGCAGGGTGGCTCTATCTATGATTATTGGCCTTCAAGTGTGTCCTCTATTTGCAGGGTGGCTCAATCTATGATTATTGGGCTTCAAGTGAGTCCTCTATTTGCAGGGTGGCTCTATCTATGATTATTGGCCTTCAAGTGTGTCCTCTATTTGCAGGGTGGCTTTATCTATGATTATTGGCCTTCAAGTGAGTCCTCTATTTGCAGGGTGGCTCAATCTATGATTATTGGGCTTCAAGTATGTCCTCTATTTGTAGGATGGCTCTATCTATAATTATTGGCCTTCAAGTGTGTCCTCTATTTGCAGGGTGGCTCAATCTATGATTATTGGCCTTCAAGTGTGTCCTCTATGTGCAGGGTGGCTCAATCTATGATTATTGGCCTTCAAGTGTGTCCTCTATTTGTAGGATGGCTCTATCTATGATTATTGGCCTTCAAGTGTGTCCTCTATGTGCAGGGTGGCTCAATCTATGATTATTGGCCTTCAAGTGTGTCCTCTATTTGTAGGATGGCTCTATCTATGATTATTGGCCTTCAAGTGTGTCCTCTATGTGCAGGGTGGCTCAATCTATGATTATTGGCCATGAACTGTGTCCTCTATTTGCAGGGTGGCTCAATCTATGATTATTGGCCTTCAAGTGTGTCCTCTATGTGCAGGGTGGCTCAATCTATGATTATTGGCCTTCAAGTGTGTCCTCTATTTGTAGGATGGCTCTATCTATGATTATTGGCCTTCAAGTGTGTCCTCTATGTGCAGGGTGGCTCAATCTATGATTATTGGCCTTCAAGTGTGTCCTCTATTTGCAGGGTGGCTTTATCTATGATTATTGGCCTTCAAGTGTGTCCTCTATTTGTAGGATGGCTCTATCTATGATTATTGGCCTTCAAGTGTGTCCTCTATTTGTAGGATGGCTCAATCTATGATTATTGGCCTTCAAGTGTGTCCTCTATTTGTAGGATGGCTCTATCTATGATTATTGGCCTTCAAGTGTGTCCTCTATGTGCAGGGTGGCTCAATCTATGATTATTGGCCTTCAAGTGTGTCCTCTATGTGCAGGGTGGCTCAATCTATGATTATTGGGCTTCAAGTATGTCCTCTATTTGTAGGATGGCTCTATCTATAATTATTGGCCTTCAAGTGTGTCCTCTATTTGCAGGGTGGCTCAATCTATGATTATTGGCCTTCAAGTGTGTCCTCTATGTGCAGGGTGGCTCAATCTATGATTATTGGCCTTCAAGTGTGTCCTCTATTTGTAGGATGGCTCTATCTATGATTATTGGCCTTCAAGTGTGTCCTCTATGTGCAGGGTGGCTCAATCTATGATTATTGGCCTTCAAGTGTGTCCTCTATTTGCAGGGTGGCTTTATCTATGATTATTGGCCTTCAAGTGTGTCCTCTATTTGTAGGATGGCTCTATCTATGATTATTGGCCTTCAAGTGTGTCCTCTATTTGCAGGGTGGCTCAATCTATGATTATTGGCCTTCAAGTGTGTCCTCTATTTGTAGGATGGCTCTATCTATGATTATTGGCCTTCAAGTGTGTCCTCTATGTGCAGGGTGGCTCAATCTATGATTATTGGCCTTCAAGTGTGTCCTCTATTTGCAGGGTGGCTTTATCTATGATTATTGGCCTTCAAGTGAGTCCTCTATTTGCAGGGTGGCTTTATCTATGATTATTGGGCTTCAAGTATGTCCTCTATTTGTAGGATGGCTCTATCTATAATTATTGGCCTTCAAGTGTGTCCTCTATTTGCAGGGTGGCTCTATCTATGATTATTGGCCTTCAAGTGTGTCCTCTATTTGCATGGTGGCTCTATCTATGATTGTTGGCCTTCAAGTGTGTCCTCTATTTGCAGGGTGGCTCTATCTATGATTATTGGCCTTCAAGTGTGTCCTCTATTTGCAGGGTGGCTCTATCTATAATTATTGGCCTTCAAGTGTGTCCTCTATTTGTAGGATGGCTCTATCTATAATTATTGGCCTTCAAGTGTGTCCTCTATTTGCAGGGTGGCTCAATCTATGATTATTGGGCTTCAAGTATGTCCTCTATTTGTAGGATGGCTCTATCTATAATTATTGGCCTTCAAGTGTGTCCTCTATTTGCAGGGTGGCTCAATCTATGATTATTGGGCTTCAAGTATGTCCTCTATTTGTAGGATGGCTCTATCTATAATTATTGGCCTTCAAGTGTGTCCTCTATTTGCAGGGTGGCTCAATCTATGATTATTGGCCATGAACTGTGTCCTCTATTTGCAGGGTGGCTCTATCTATGATTATTGGCCTTCAAGTGTGTCCTCTATTTGCAGGGTGGCTTTATCTATGATTATTGGCCTTCAAGTGGGTCCTCTATTTGCAGGGTGGCTCCATCTATGATTATTGGGCTTCAAGTATGTCCTCTATTTGTAGGATGGCTCTATCTATGATTATTGGCCTTCAAGTGTGTCCTCTATTTGCAGGGTGGCTCTATCTATGATTATTGGCCTTCAAGTGTGTCCTCTATTTGCAGGGTGGCTCTATCTATGATTGTTGGCCTTCAAGTGTGTCCTCTATTTGCAGGGAGGCTCTATCTATGATTATTGGCCTTCAAGTGTGTCCTCTATTTGCAGGGTTGCTCTATCTATAATTATTGGGCTTCAAGTATGTCCTCTATTTGTAGGATGGCTCTATCTATAATTATTGGCCTTCAAGTGTGTCCTCTATTTGCAGGGTGGCTCTATTTATGATTATTGGCCTTCAAGCGTGTCCTCTATTTGCAGGGTGGCTCTATTTATGGTTATAGGTCTTCAAGTGTGTCCTCTATTTGCAGGGTGGCTCTATTTATGATTATTGGCCTTCAAGCATGTCCTCTATTTGCAGGGTGGCTCTATCTATGATTATTGGCCTTCAAGTGAGTCCTCTATTTGCATGGTGGCTCTATCTATGATTGTTGGCCTTCAAGTGTGTCCTCTATTTGCAGGGTGGCTCAATCTATGATTGTTGGCCTTCAAGTGTGTCTTCTATTTGCAGGGTGGCTCTATTTATGGTTATAGGTCTTCAAGTGTGTCCTCTATTTGCAGGGTGGCTCTATTTATGATTATTGGCCTTCAAGCATGTCCTCTATTTGCAGGGTGGCTCTATCTATGATTATTGGCCTTCAAGTGAGTCCTCTATTTGCATGGTGGCTCTATCTATGATTGTTGGCCTTCAAGTGTGTCCTCTATTTGCAGGGTGGCTCAATCTATGATTGTTGGCCTTCAAGTGTGTCTTCTATTTGCAGGGTGGCTCTATCTATGATTATTGGCCTTCAAGTGTGTCCTCTATTTGCAGGGTGGCTCAATCTATGATTATTGGCCATGAACTGTGTCCTCTATTTGCAGGGTGGCTCTATCTATGATTATTGGCCTTCAAGTGTGTCCTCTATTTGCAGGGTGGCTCTATCTATGATTATTGGCCTTCAAGTGAGTCCTCTATTTGCAGGGTGGCTCAATCTATGATTATTGGGCTTCAAGTATGTCCTCTATTTGTAGGATGGCTCTATCTATAATTATTGGCCTTCAAGTGTGTCCTCTATTTGCAGGGTGGCTCAATCTATAATTATTGGGCTTCAGGTATGTCCTCTATTTGTAGGATGGCTCTATCTATAATTATTGGCCTTCAAGTGTGTCCTCTATTTGTAGGATGGCTCTATCTATAATTATTGGCCTTCAAGTGTGTCCTCTATTTGCAGGGTGGCTCAATCTATAATTATTGGGCTTCAGGTATGTCCTCTATTTGTAGGATGGCTCTATCTATAATTATTGGCCTTCAAGTGTGTCCTCTATTTGCAGGGTGGCTCAATCTATAATTATTGGGCTTCAGGTATGTCCTCTATTTGTAGGATGGCTCTATCTATAATTATTGGCCTTCAAGTGTGTCCTCTATTTGCAGGGTGGCTCTATTTATGATTATTGGCCTTCAAGTGTGTCCTCTATTTGCAGGGTGGCTCTATTTATGATTATTGGCCTTCAAGTGTGTCCTCTATTTGCAGGGTGGCTCTATCTATGATTATTGGCCTTCAAGTGTGTCCTCTATTTGCAGGGTGGCTCTATTTATGATTATTGGCCTTCAAGTGTGTCCTCTATTTGCAGGGTGGCTCAATCTATAATTATTGGGCTTCAGGTATGTCCTCTATTTGTAGGATGGCTCTATCTATAATTATTGGCCTTCAAGTGTGTCCTCTATTTGCAGGGTGGCTCTATTTATGATTATTGGCCTTCAAGTGTGTCCTCTATTTGCAGGGTGGCTCTATTTATGATTATTGGCCTTCAAGTGTGTCCTCTATTTGCAGGGTGACTCTATCTATGATTATTGGCCTCATTGTGTACAACTGACCCGAAGGCTGGCAGTACTCTTCCAAGTTGCTTATTTTGTGGTAGACAACATAATTTATTCTGAAACAGAAAGGGCCCCACACCAGGAGACATTTCAACATCGGCTCCAAGTGAAGCTAAGCCAGTGGCGTAGTTGTAGTTCCTGATGGTTTCTAGATAATGTCATATAGAGTGGATCTTGTTATTAGATTTTGTAAGTCTGGATTGTTCTGAGGAATATCTGTCCTTACGTTCTGCCAATCTCACAATGAAACATCAAAGTAGTGCAATGTCTACATTTAATCGAAAACATCACCTACATCAAAATATGGTGTTAATATCAAATGAACGAACAATTTTAAAATAATGTTGAGGTCTGTGGTTCATGTTGGGACCAGAAAGTTGATCCTGTTGGTTTACTTCACGATTTAATGCCTTTTGATTTCTGTCATTGGTATTTACTCGTCGACCAGTAAGTGTTCCACGATTTACAATGGGTCTTCCTACGACCTATTTTTGGAATATCTAAGCCCCCACGCAATTTGTCACACTTTAACAATAAGCCATATAAACCATTAACTTTTGCGAGATGTAAGCAATCAGTCAAACACAACGTGAATCTCCACAAATAAAGTAAGCACTATATAAGTTAACCTAAAAATAATTTAAAACAACTGTTATAAATTTCTCAAACAAAACAACGAAAATAAAAAGTATTTGAGAATTTATAACAGCTGTTTTAAATTGTTTTGGTTTTAAAACATGTTATTTACCCATAACAGGTATGTTGAAACATTGTTAAAAATTAAGATTTTCTCAAAAGTTGCTTAAACTATTTTTATAAAATATATAGCATTTAACACCCAAATAGTAGTCTACTGGCCGCGTCATCTTTCATAGCAATAGGGATTTTTCAAATTTAGGTTTTAATGTTCGTTGAAAAATAAAAACAAATTTTTTTAAATAATTATTTCTTCTTATCACTATATATCTCATTTTGTAGCGATATATTAAAAACAATGGTAAATTATCGGGAAAAAAAATTGTAATCATACCATAGCAAGATATCAGTGTATTTGTCTCAATAAATTTTTCTGTGTGTTTTACAGGTTTCCGAGAGAACAGCAGACATTACCCAATCATTTCTATTTTACAGACTTTGAGAGACATACTGCGGAAATTGCTGCATTTCATCTCGACAGGTGAGTCCTACACTACATGCTCTAGACACTCTTGTAGTAGAACCTTTAGGTAATTAATGAACAAATTGATTTCAAATAGATAGAGAGTCAGTCAAATGATTTAACTCGTTCAAAAAAATATTACAAATAGTTTTAAATTAAAGACCTCTTCTACCCCATCATTAAAGTCTCTATATTTTAACGCAAGTATTTTTTGTTCAAGTAGGCATGTGGTTATTGTTATTTTAACTGTAAGTCATGTAAAACTTCTACCGAATCTGCTCTTAAATAAACAGAAAGTCAGTCAAATGTTTTAACTCGTTCAAAACTATAGTTTTTAATTAAACACCTCTTCTAGTATTTTTTGTTCAAGTAGGCATGTGGTTATTGTTATTTTAACTGTACATCATGTAAAACTTCTACCGAATCTGCTCTCAAATAAACAGAAAGTCAGTCAAATGTTTTAACTCGTTCAAAACTATAGTTTTTAATTAAACACCTCTTCTATCCCATCATTAAAGTCTCTATATTTTAACGCAGCTTTTTAATCACGATGTTTACATTGTTTAAGTAAATTCTGTGATAATTTGAAATTTAACTTTAAATATTAAAAAAACGCTTATATCACTTAAAACTTTCATGTTTTATTTTATTTAGAAAAAAACAAATCAAGGCTGTAGACTCACATTACAAGAATACTTAAATATATGAATCACTGATAGCGATGTATTTGTTGGTCAGTCGCTCGCAGATAACAGAAAAATTTATTTACAATTCATTACTTATTCAGTGAACGAAATATAGAGTAACATTTGGTAATCAACTAAATTTGTGACCTCGTTTTTAACTAATCTTTACATTTCACGGTCTCAGGAGAGTGAAAAAGTGATTTTCAGCGTAACATCATCCTTGATCGTTGTCATACAATGTGAAATGTCAAAATGGCGTCTAAAAGTTTTATTGTTTTTATCTCTTTTGTTATTCAACTTATCACTGAATTAAATAGAAAATATGCACATTTTAAATCTCCCATGTGATGGTACCAAACCCACCTCTCTACGATGACAAATAGAAAGTGAATCTTGAAGTTACAGCAGGGCCGAGGCTCTTTCACTTATGTACCGTTTCGAGTCTCGTTGAGGGCCGTGACACATACAGGAGCGAAGCGAGTAGAGACAGTTTAATGTATACACATCCATAAGGCCCCTCAGGGTCTATCCGAAATCAAGAAAGTGGTGATAAACAATTGCAAGGTTCAGAAAACCTGTGTAAGAACTGTTTTAAACAAACACACTACTGAATAAGACTCCTTGATCTACCAATACAATTTAACATTTCCTACAAGGTACAAGAAACAGACTTTTGGGCAGGATCTGCTTCTATTACATTGCATACTAGGGCTGGATAAGTACTATAATGGCAACCATCAGCGTGTCTTCTAAAGTTAGAACACATTATACGCGTTTTCTCAGATAGAACTAGTTTATATCCCCTTTTAAATGCAGCAGTCACCCAATCAGAGATGTATTGAATTAGAGGGGTGACAGTAATTATAAACAAGGAGGGAGAGCAGAATTAATAATCGAACTTTGCCATCGATTGTCTAAAGTGGGTCTTAGAGGAAGAAAGTCAGGGGGTGTAAATTAAAGTTAAAGAAGGAATGGCAATAAGGGTTGATCACTGGCACATTTCCAACCCCTTCTTATGTCTAGTCCAGTATATCATGTGCACTATCCTTACTTACACCTTACAAAACCAACTGAGCAATTAAATAGGGTGTGAGGGTTAGAGAAGTGTGTGAGGGTGAAATAGTATTTGATTTTGATCAAATGTAGGGATTTAAGGATAATTGTAGAAGGGATGTTTGTTTTCCGGATATCCTTAACTTTGCTATTTGTCCTCTAGAGAACTGTACTTGATACATGTGGAATTGAAATCTGCAAAATTAGTTTTATTAATATAATAATATTTGAATAACAGAAGAAATGTGACAAAAAGCTGTTTTGATATGTTTAATTCTGGTTTTTTTCCGAATTTTAATAGAATTCCATATGAACACACTATACCGAATTTCATGTTCCTTTTTTAGTTATTACGACAGCTTACGTACAGTAGCCTCTGACTAGGAGTGTGTCTGGTGTAATGGGCGTGTCCTCCCTAGCCTGACTTGACGGTACAACCCATTCCAAGAAAACTAGATACACAAATTACTGCTTAGCTGCATTTAATTCCTAAAGTTACAACTTGTGTAAACGTTTTATTCTTATTTACACCGATAAAAGAAACTAAAGTAGGGTAGGCGTTTACACAGAAGCATTTGAGGTCTATATTTTTTTTATTGGGGTTGTACCGCTGAAAGTAAACGCAACAAAGTGTGGGCGCCCCTTTTTTCCTCTCCACCCCGGACACATTCCTACCTTGAGGATACTGTACAGACCTCAATGACAACGGATGGATGGCATTTCGAAAATAACTTTTTCAGTTTCCTGATACCACAAAATATTAACGTCACTCAAAAATCAGAGGTAGAAATTTTGGACAATTACTAAACGTCCTAACTTCGCATACTGGGTAGGTAATATATTGAAAGTAATGTTCAAATGTGCAGAAAATGTTGATAAAGACACATTTAAAATTCATGTCTCTCCTACAGACTCTTAGGGTTCCGCCGTGCAATGCCAGTCACCGGCAGGACTCTCAACATCACCACAGAAATCTACGAGATAGCCGATGGTGAACTCCTCAAAACATTCTTCGTGTCCCCTTCAAACAACATGTGCTTCCACGGTCGATGCTCCTATTACTGCGACACTGGTCACGCCATCTGTGGGAATCCTGATACTTTGGAAGGATCCTTCGCTGCGTTCCTTCCCGATAAGGAGTTGGCTACCAGGAAGATTTGGAGGCATCCGTGGAGGAGATCTTATCATAAGAGAAGGAAAGCCCAATGGGAACAAGGTAAGGGGGGGAGTAAACGTTAACTGTTTTTATTGTATTTCGTTAAATTAATTACAATTCCGTTATTGAGGTTATCTAAGAACACGTTGATTTATTAAAAATAAGATTTGCTAACTACCGAAGGTACTTTGTGGAACTTTGTTTTAATTGAAACACAATATTTGGTAAAATTCTACAATTTATGACGTCTTGCTGAAGATGTTTTCGCCAGTTACAGCATTTACGAGGCAGCTTTTAACACAAACCTAACCTAATGACAAATATTATAAACCGAACAATTTCCATAAAAACTTTTACAAATTAAGGGATTATTTTGTAAAGTTGCTAGTTTAGTTTTGAACGATCAGGTAGAATTTTTCATAAATTCCACCCTTCTTTAAAATTTGTCTAGGACCATATAGTTCCTCTCACGTTTATTTTGTATGTAAAATAACAGTTTTGTCCTAAACAATTTGCTTTCTAATGTTTTTCCTTCGTCTGTGTTTAACTGCCTCCGTAAATGCTGGTGAACTGGTGAAAACATTGTCGCCAAGTAGAAACAAATGGTATAATTTTACTAAATATTGTGTTTCAATTACTAAAAAGATATTAATAAAGTCTAATTGTTCAGTACCGGAAGGTAATGAGACTCTCTCGTTAAAATTTAAAACACTAAAATTCTTCTGAAAAAAAGGACAAAATTTAATTTATTTTTAGTTCCATTTTAAGAAAACATAAATATATTTGTGGTTTAATAAGAAGAAATTACATTTTATGAATGTTTGGAACATCCTGTATATGGCACCTGACTTTTAACTCACCCTGTAGATACAGGTTTTCAATTTCAACAGAATGCCGTTTGTTCCATGTTTATATCTCGACTTGAACTAAAGTTAAAGCAGATATTTTTAAACACTCCAATATTCAACGTTTAGAAAATACTTTTTCAAATGGATTTTCTAGAAATCAAATTTAAAAAAATGTTATAGAGGTTTGTTATGGAATAAAGTATGTATATAAATGTTATGGAAAATATAACATTTCTTTTCAGTTTTCTTCTTGTCTTTGACGGGTATATTACAGTAAATATAAATGAGCGAGTTACGAAAACGGAAGCGTGTGTTGGTTTCGTTTGAGACGCGGTTAAATGTGTCAAAAGACTTGACAGAGGGGAATCTGTAAAAAAGCTTTGTATTGTTTAATTTTTTCATGTTTGATGTATAATATACATAACATAATATATACAATACATTTATGTACAATAAAATGAGTTGTAATAACATCTTAATTGCATAATTCTTAGCGCTACCTGATTAAATAAGCTTTCTTTCAATGAAAACCGATTTTTCACGGGAACCTCGGATTAACCGGCCAAACGGGCAACCGGCCCGGGTGTTAGTCCCGACTAGACCGGTTAAGAGGGGTTCTACTGTATTCAATATGTTTCCAGTAAAACAACGTTGCTCATTGGAAATTTTTAGATAATTATTCCAGTCTAACCTATAAAATTAAAAACAACATAATTCATGATTAATATAACATAATCACCTTGTCAAATAGGAGGTGTTGTTAAGTGTGAACAATTTATCACACTAACCCGTCTTATAAGTTATTTTGTAAAATAATCAGTGATTATACATATTACCTGAATTTTTCATTAATATGTAAAGTGTAAAACAAATTAGTATTGTTCAAAATTAAGGTCGAGAGTGATCGATGCAGTCGTCTGCAATCCATTTTCAACTTAATCAGTCAAAAATCGTAATGTTCAAATTACTGTCATTACCTTCAATTAGTCTCCATTCTCTATAAGGTTCTTACCTAATCTACAGTACTTTATTAGTTATATTTTATACGAATTTGAGTTGTTTGCACCTGAAGATGACAAGTTAGTAGTCGAAACATCACCTTGTTGTGAATTAAAAAAAAAAATTAATAATTGATTATGTATTTACCACAAGTTGGGTTCATTATATTTAAGTAATTAAGGTAATTTTAGTTAATAAATTGAATGGAAAATAGAAAAACTGTAAGATTTCGTTTGCAGACTGTACTAAACTGAAGCTATGGTCTATCCCTCAGGAGTTCTAAATCCCCTCTAGAAGCTTTAAACCACTCTTGCCAACTGTAAAGCATGAAATCACTCGTTGTTTTAGTTATATTGATACATTGCTAGTTGGTGTTTACATCCCAAACTGGGAATTTAAGAAATGGTGGTTTTCAACCCTACAAACTTGTCTATCAATACAAAATATTATTTGTTACAATAAATTGTACAATAGGAGGACGAAACCATTTATCACTTTCTTATCACTGTAAAGATTAACTGATAAGGCGGGAAATTATTTATAAACATCCAAACTGTCATTTGTAGAACAAATTTTAAATTGTCAATATTAACTAATGACATTTATTTATGTAGAGGAGGGAAAACACCATTTTAAGCTGAAAGTTGGAAACAGTCAATTGATGCAATCATTTTCTGATTTCTACAGCTTATAATTTTTCTTCTTTCAAAATTAGTTTTTTAATTCCTATTTCTCTAATTTTCCTACATAATTTGATCACCTAAGCTATTGACTATAAACTCAAAAACAGTATCTTTCAAGACAATTGAACATTTCGGGGTTAAAACCCATTTAAGTTGTGGGTCTAATTTGAAATTTAAAATTCAAAAAACGTCATGTTTCATATAATTTATGCCTTTTTACTTTAAAATCGATAGTACACTCAAAAATCCTTTACATTTTGTAAAATAGCTTTAATCGTATGGTAATATTAGATGATTTTTTTTAGGTACATATGCTATATGGTTTAGGATTGCTTTTCAACATTAAAGCAATGATAAAAACGTGTTTAAAATAACTTTTATTGCTTTTAAGATATTTGGATTTTTGAATTTTGTGTTACTTTTATCTATGACTATATAGTTGAATTTTATTATTTAGTCACAGGTTTACTGTAATATACTGTTTTATCAGATGTTTTTAATTGTAGGCATTGCTAATTTTCCCTAACCTATAGACATATTTTTGTGTTTAAATTTAATGTTTGCATTGTTTGTAAAAGAGAAAGGATTTGAAATTTATTTTAAAATATTCGTGGAGGTTTATTTCCACAAATAACTTGTACATGGGACCAAATGATTAGAAATCCAAAGTGCGTTTGCATTGTTATATCTTGTAGGCAAACAACGTTTAACTTTTAAAATAATTGTTCACCCTTAATTCCTTCTCATTCTCCAAGTTCGTGTTTATTTCTGAATAAATATTTCATCAACATAACTAATTAAATTTTTTATTACGGATATATCTATTCCACAAATGGGGTTTCAAATTGTAAAAGAATCCCCAACTTTTGGAACACCTTGTATAATAATATTTGCTAAGTTGTAGATTAAATAGTGTACGCAACGTTTGTTTAAGGCATTTGTGTTCTAACTTATACATAAACTGATATTAATATACACCAAAAATATTTCCAATGATATTTTGAAAGCTGTACAAATTTTAATTCTTTTTATACCATTGTATTTAGAATCGAAAACCATTTGTTCTAAACTAACTAGCATATGTACTTTTTAAAATAAAAATATTGGAAAATGTAAAATATATTTTAGTTCCATTTACGACATTATTTTTAGAGTTAAAACAAACCTAATTGATTTGTCAAATGAACTACTTTATTAATTTTACTTCCAAGATTCGATAGAGTGTAATCCCAAAATGTATTGTATTTTACAGAATCTGATTACTGTAATCTTGTTCGAGAGATCCCACCTTACGATTCCGGTCCTAGAATCTACGACCTCATGGATATGTCTGTCTTCGACTTCCTCATGGGCAACATGGATCGTCATCACTACGAGACCTTCAGAGTCTTTGACAATGATACTTTCCCCTTACATCTTGATCATGGTCGAGGGTTTGGACGACCTTTCCATGATGAACTATCAATTCTAGCTCCAATACTCCAGTGTTGTCTGATTAGAGATACAACTCTGGAAACGTTACTTAGGTATTTAAAACCTTTAGTCATGATATTTTACACTTGTGTTTAATAATAGTATATTTCATCACTAGGACCAAAAGTGAAGCTTTTCGATAAAAACTCAAGTTTAAGAAAAATGAGCGAGGATCGAAAAGCTTCTTTTGGTCCAAGTGATGAACTATATTTTTCGTTATACTGCAAACAATATAAGAAAACAATTTCACAAAAACTAAAATGTTATAACCTATTTACCTTCAAATCGATGGTAACAGCTGTTTTAACGGTTATTTACAATCGAGAGTATCGTTTGTTTTTATAGATGCTTTACAATCGTTAATTATTAATTCGTATAAACGAAGTAACAGCTGATGACCTCAGCTGATTTTTTAAGTCCTAGTATTAAAAAGAACAGCTTTAGAATCTCAATGCATGTATTGAAAACAGCTGTTTTTGAAGCAGTCTGACGAAAAATTATTTTTGAAACGCTATTATCCACTCCATGTAAAAATAATTCAAATACTAACCAGTGAAATATTTATTTGAGATTATAAAAATTTTAAATCGCAAGTTCAGAAAATAAATAGTTCCTTCCATCCACAATATTTTAAATTGTCAATATTACCTGATGATATTTATATAAGGACAGGAGGGAAAACAATACTTTAAGCTGAAGTAATTGTAAACAGTCAATTGATGCAATCATTTTCTGATTTTTTTTTTCTTTCATTGAAACACAAACACAAAATTCTTATCATACTATTTGGATTTCTAGTAAATATTAACAAGAATCTATTTTAAAATTTTTCAACTGACCATATAAATAAGAGATAAGAAAGTCTTATCACATTATCAGATCAAATAGCCTGATTGTGTGGTATAATTGTAATAAATATGACTTGACTTAAACCCTGTACATTATTCCAGGAATATAACTCCTCCACTGTCCTTTACCACCACACACAATTAGTAACCTCTCTCGAAGTTTGCAAATCCCTCAAAACTCCCCCCTTTCATATGTTTCCAAATCTGTTTCCTGCAGGATTCTATTACAACGCTTCTCTGATAAACTCTCTCCTTCCCTCAAGGTGTGACCAATACTCTTCCCTTTCCATTTCCTAACTTGAACCTATATTGGTTTTTAATTCGACTCTTCTCCACAGCTCTTTATTTCTGATTGTAACCTATCATCTTATTCTTCTTAAACATCTGTTCATGAACACCTGGACTTCCCAAACGAGCGGTTTTTAATGTCCAAATTTTATGTACACTCTTCAAATTTGAGTTGAAATCGTCATCTTACTTTCTTCCAAAAAAATTGTTGAACTCCATATATTCTTCATGCTGTCATATGCACGTTTTACCAATTTGGCATTTTATCCCCATCTCTGTGCCTCCCCCCCCCCCCCCCCCCCTATTGACAACACTTCCCAAGGTGAGAAACTCATCCGCTTCTTTTACATCTTCATCTTCCATTTTAATGGGCACATTTTCATCTCCTTCTTATTCACATCCAACTCGATCTTCACCACTGTATCCTCATCCTCTCAACGTATCTGTTTTTTGTTGTAGCAGACATAAGATTTGTGTCATCTGCTTAGTTATTCCAGCAATACAATTTAATTATTCTCTTTAAATTTGTCCAAAATTGTTTTTAATGTTATTTATGTTTTGGCTTATTGTGCTCCCAAGATGGTTTGACATCTCAAGACAAAAAGGAACTTCAGAATATTCCTGACAAGTTTTACTGGTTTACTGGAGTGATTCTCTTGTCTTTCAAACATCCAATAGTTTCTGTCCTTTCTCGATTGAGCATTCGCATTTGGAGGTTGCTCTGCAGTTTCTTCTCGCAGGCCACATTTTATACACAAAGGCTTCCCGGTGAAATTCCCCATCCTGTGTAAGTAGTAGTACTCTGTAATGAACTGCCTTTATTACATTGCCTCTGCATAAGAAAGAGGTTTAGACCTGAGATAGTCCTCCACCTTCTCTCGTGCTCTTTCTGAGCCCATAGTCCTTTAGTTATGCCACAGAACTGCTTAGATCTTATGAATTTCACTGCTAACAGCAAGTACGTCTGTACATTGATTCCCACTGATTACAGCATGTCCAAGAACCCAGGAAAGCATACCATCGTTGAGTCCCTCAAGCAATGATTAGATTCTCAAATTAATACCAAACTAACTTTGATCAGAATTTGTTAGATTCCAAGGCTTTCAAAACCGTAGACAGTATACATCCTTGTATCCAAGTCACATACCATTAAGCTGTAGTTTCTTGTTGAAACACCATTGAAACACCCAATCAGCAGGGCAACTCATACCTCACGATAATTATTTTTCTCTGTTCACAGATTCCACAATGGACCAATACGGTTAAGTGAAGCAATGCGGAGTTCGATGTCCAAAGACCCAATCACTCCCGTTCTGTGGGAACCTCACCTAGAAGCTCTGGATCGAAGGATAGGTATCATCCTTAAAGCTGTCCGAGACTGTATAGAGGCCGCCAAAGAAGCTGGTAACATGCAAGACGATGAAACTCCTAACAACGATATTTCATAGTGGAACATTTTTGCCGTTCATGTTCTTTGGTTTAAAAAAACTTTATTAAACAAGTGAAACCTGTGGACAAAAAGGTTGAAACTTTATTAGTTTTATGAAGTGTAATTATGAAGATTATCAAAAAGAAGGTGTGTTATTGAAATTACGTAGAGGGTAAATTGATGATTTTTTAAAATTTATCCTCCCCCCCCCCCAAACAGTTTTCACTCCTTTCTTGTATTCAAGCGGTACATCAAGAAAACATTGTGCAACAATGTAGCATGACACCGGCACCATGTTTATCTGTAATACAATTGAACCTAATGCACTATATGTTATAAATAAATATTGAACTTGACTTGTGAGATGTTTTAAAATTTAAAAAATTTAAATATAAATACGTTAATTAAATCAAATGTGTTTCAATGACCACGGCGCCATCTTCAGTGAGCTATAATAATCAAACTATAACTAGTTTGAAGATGACAACATTATTTTAAAACACAATTGATTTAGTAATATGTTTGTGAGAAATTGTATTCAAGTTTAATTTTAATTTTGATGTATACTACATACCTATTAACTTTAAAGCTGGTTTTGCGCCATGCGTCAATAATTTTTAAAGTTACATTTCAAATGTTTTACGGCATAACTCTTTATCTATATTTCATTTATCATATGTCTCAAAGTAACATACAATAAAGAATTCCTCAATATAGTACACCACAATGTTATACCATAATGTTGTATAACACATTTTTGCACACCACAATCATATACTGTAATATAGCTTGTCACAGTGGAACATTCTACTATTTCGTGCATTACAATATTGTATACCTCAATGTATCATTCTACAATATTGTTTACCACAATCTCTCATACCACAAGGTAGTATGCTGTAATGCAGCATATCACAATTCCACGTACCACAGTGAAATAATACAACAATGCCGTAGGCCATAATGCTGCATATCACAATGCCACATACCACAATGAAGTATGCAACAATGTTGTATACAATAATGCTGCATATTACAATGCCATATACCACAATGAAGTATGCAACAATGTTGTATACAATAATGCTGCATTTAACAATGCCACATACCACAATGAAGTATGCAACAATGTTATATACAATATTGCTGCATATAACAATGCCACATACCACAATGAAGTATGCAACAATGTTATATACAATAATGCTGCATATAACAATGCCACATACCACAATGAAGTATGCAACAATGTTATATACAATAATGCTGCATATAACAATGACACATACCACAATGAAGTATGCAACAATGTTATATACAATATTGCTGCATATAACAATGCCACATACCACAATGAAGTATGCAACAATGTTATATACAATATTGCTGCATATAACAATGCCACATACCACAATGAAGTATGCAACAATGTTATATACAATATTGCTGCATATAACAATGCCACATACCACAATGAAGTATGCAACAATGTTATATACAATATTGCTGCATATAACAATGCCACATACCACAATGAAGTATGCAACAATGTTATACACAATAATGCTGCATATAACAATGCCACATGCCACAATGAAGTTAGCAACAATGTTATATACAATATTGCTGCATATAACAATGCCACATACCACAATGAAGTATGCAACAATGTTATAATATACAATAATGCTGCATATAACAATGCCACATGCCACAATGAAGTTAGCAACAATGTTATATACAACAATGCTGCATATAACAATACCACATACCACAATGAAGTATGCAACAATGTTATATACAATAATGCTGCATATCACATTGCCACATACCACAATGAAGTATGCAACAATGTTATATACAACAATGCTACATATCACAATGCCACATGCCACAATGAAGTATGCAACAATGTTATACACAATAATGCTGCATATAACAATGCCACATGCCACAATGAAGTTAGCAACAATGTTATATACAATAATGCTACATATCACATTGCCACATTACAATGAAGTATGCAACAATGTTATACACAATAATGCTGCATATAACAATGACACAGACCACAATGAAGTATGCAACAATGTTAAATACAATAATGCTGCATATCACAATGCCACATACCACAATGAAGTATGCAACCATGTTATATACAACAATGCTGCATATCACATTGCCACATACCACAATGAAGTATGCAACAATGTTATACACAATAATGCTGCATATAACAATGCCACATGCCACAATGAAGTTAGCAACAATGTTATATACAATATTGCTGCATATAACAATGCCACATACCACAATGAAGTATGCAACAATGTTATAATATACAATAATGCTGCATATAACAATGCCACATGCCACAATGAAGTTAGCAACAATGTTATATACAATAATGCTGCATATCACATTGCCACATACCACAATGAAGTATGCAACAATGTTATACACAATAATGCTGCATATAACAATGACACATACCACAATGAAGTATGCAACAATGTTAAATACAATAATGCTGCATATCACAATGCCACATACCACAATGAAGTAAGCAACCATGTTATATACAACAATGCTGCATATAACAATACCACATACCACAATGAAGTATGCAACAATGTTATATACAATAATGCTGCATATCACATTGCCACATACCACAATGAAGTATGCAACAATGTTATATACAACAATGCTGCATATCACAATGCCACATGCCACAATGAAGTATGCAACAATATTATATACAACAATGCTGCATATCACAATGCCACATGCCACAATGAAGTATGCAACAATGTTATATACAACAATGCTGCATATCACAATGCCACATGCCACAATGAAGTATGCAACAATGTTATATACAATATTGCTGCATATCACAATACTGTATACCACAATGTAGTATGCAACAATGTTATACACAATAATGCTGCATATAACAATGACACATACCACAATGAAGTATGCAACAATGTTATATACAATATTGCTGCATATCACAATACTGTATACCACAATGTAGTATGCAACAATGTTATATACAATATTGCTGCATATAACAATGACACATACCACAATGAAGTATGCAACAATGTTATACACAATAATGCTGCATATAACAATGACACATACCACAATGAAGTATGCAACAATGTTATATACAATATTGCTGCATATAACAATGACGCATACCACAATGAAGTGTGCAACAATGTTATATACAATAATGCTGCATATAACAATGACACATACCACAATGAAGTATGCAACAATGTTATACACAATAATGCTGCATATAACAATGACACATACCACAATGAAGTATGCAACAATGTTATACACAATAATGCTGCATATAACAATGCCACATACCACAATGAAGTATGCAACAATGTTATACACAATAATGCTGCATATAACAATGCCACATACCACAATGAAGTATGCAACAATGTTATATACAATATTGCTGCATATAACAATGACACATACCACAATGAAGTATGCAACAATGTTATACACAATAATGCTGCATATAACAATGACACATACCACAATGAAGTATGCAACAATGTTGTATACAGGTAATCCCATACCACAATATTGTATAATAATTTCATATAGGTACCACAATGTTGTTCACACATCGCACAGATTTCAACAGTGTTTCACTCTTACACCCATAAACATTTAAAATGTTGCCAACTATTTGTTATTTATGAAAATTTCACAGTTAGATAATGAATTAATAGAAATTGCATTCCTTTAAAACAAAAGCTGTAATTAGATGTTGATCAGTGCAGCAATAACTGTCTTGTAACTGCTATTATTGACTGTTGACTTCAATATTTCGTTACAAATGGTCAGATTTTTTGTTTTTTTTATTAGCAGAAGTAAATATTACAACATTACATTTGGAGTCACTTTATAAAAACAGTTTTCGATGTTGGGGAAATTGTTTTTGTTCAATTGTCAATAAGAATGTATCTACAGTGTAAAATTCCACATCCAACTCCTGTTACTACTAAAATTTTGTCTTTTACAAGTTATTATTATACAAAACTAAAATCTACAATGAATTTAATTAGATCTAATGTAAACTAGAACTACTGCAAGAGTTAGTAATGTCAGAAAGAAACCAATGATGGGGAATCAAATGTTGAGATTAAATCAAAGATCGTCCAACTAATCACTACTGGGGGGGGGGGGGGGGGAACAAATCACGGGTCACTAAATTATTATTCTCTATGTAATTTCACTATACACAATCTGTTTTCTAACAATATGTATATAAATTTGGGCAGCTATTATATGTAAATATTGTTGTATTTTTTTGGGGGACATTAATTTTGGCATTGATCTAGTCATAAATAAAATCCGGCCAATGTATAAGGATTTGTGTTTTTGTATTTCATTTATTATGTCAACCCACTTATACCTTTAGAGAAAACAAGTTGATGTCTATTCTACCTATGTAAAAGTAGGCTGTGGGGGAGGGAGAGATGAAGATAGAAGGCAGAGGTTTAACCACGTCACGTGATCAGCCCCCAACACGTGATTGCCTCAAGGCGTAGATAACGCAGCACTGCTTGCTTGATACTTTATCCTATGCCTACTCAGATCTCATTTATTAAATGTAATTATGTTATATAATCCAGGTTAGGATTGGATTGTACGAAGCTCTGAGTAGGTACTATAATGGCGTTAGTGGACGTGAAAATATTGATATCACTTACAACTTCTATAACCTTATACCGTATAGAGAGAGAATATTTTATGGATTATTATTCTTTATCCATTGATTATTCTTTACCCATTCCTCATCACATTGTTGTACAACGAATGAATTAGAAGTTAAGTTTAACGTTTAACAAATCATTTCTATTCTTTTTGAAAGCCCTGTATATTTGAAATTCAACACTAAACTTATTTGAAATAACACACTAAATAATACAAAATCTTGGAAACTTCAATAATTCTGCATGAATTGGTACGAACCACGAAAATATAATTTCAAACACTCCTCTTCCGAGATGGTACCTATTACTATCCTTCTTATTTTCCTCTCTCTCTACATTTCACATTCCCTTCTCTTATTCTTCTATCCCGTCTCACACTATCCTCTCTCTCTTTTCCCCCTCTTCCTTTCCTATCATTCTCATTCCTTTTCATTCTACTCCCTCTCCTTTCCCTGACTGCAACTCACCATTCTAACTCTTCTGTCTGAATCATCCCACTGTCTCATTCCTTAGCTCCATTTCTCTAATTTTCCGCATTCTTTTTAGCTCTGATTCTTCCTTTTCAACCTTCCACCTTCCCTTTTCTTGTGAATCTACCTCTATTTTCCCCCTCTACTATATTTTCACTGTACTTCTACTCCCTCCATATTACACCTTTTCTCCATCCTCTTCGCTCTGCTTCTTCACTCCGTTTCATCCATGTGCCTCTATTTTAGCCATTCCTTTGTCTCTTTGTATACCACTTCTCTGTGTGTTTTTCCTCTCCCTCTTCCTCCTTAATATCACCTCTGCTTCTTCCCTCTGAAACTTGCCTTACTCTTACCATATTCACTCTTCTCCTAATCTTCACCTCCCTTCCTTTAAATTCACAATCCCCTCTCTCTCCTTCACTCCGCCTTTCTTTCCCCACTTCAATCCTCCTCTCCTCACCATCTCCATCCTCTGAATCTTCTCTCTGCCTTTACCGTTCGTCACTGGTACACAATTTTGTACCAACTTCAAACCTCTGCACATATCTAATAAAGGCAGATATAGACAACATTGAAGAATTTCAAATATACAGGGCTTTCAAAAAGAGTAGAAATTATTTGTTAAACGTTAAACTTAACTTCTAATCCATTCGTTGTACAACACTGTGATAAGGAAACAAGATAATGACAACAAGTCGAGATGACCACTAGTATCTCAGTCGTGTGTATTATGACAATAAAGTGTTTGTGTTTGTGTATTTGTATTGTTAATGTTTTGATGACCTCTTATGAACGAAATTCTGAAGATGAAATAGAGATTCCGAAACGTGCACAAGTAAGTTACACGAGACAGAGTGAGTATATCTTATCTTATAGTCCAGTGACTTTGATACTACCATTCAAAATGAGTTTAACAAATAAATTTGTAGCTTCAATAATTGGGTTGATCAGCCTACAAGAAAAAATTTGTAAATCCAGCTAGGTTACCTTGGGATTGCCAAGCCCGTAATCACAAAAATGAGCACCTAAAGTAGCTTAAACTTATTTAGATATATTCATCTTAGTATGACATCGTCAAAGTTCATTCCCACATCTTTAACTTAATTTCTCAAAATTGGACTTCTCAGGGATATAATATAGTATTTGTTCGATTAAACTTATGTTTTATTTTAGAATACACGAGAAAGTTAGTGCATTGTTTATTCTCTTATTTTGTTACTTTATCCTCAGTTTATGACAACAATTCCAGCTCTAATGTTATACAAACGGAAATCTTGTATTACCAGTATGTCAGGGATATTTAGTGTCAATTGGTAACAATGTTGAAATATAATTCCTTGTTAGTTTATGTCACTCTTGAGACAACGAAGATATCAGGTTGAGTAACATATTGCAGTAACATATCCCTACACACAAGATTGTTGAACAAATTTACATACAGCATTGATTGATTTAAAATAGAATTTTTGTTTGAGTTATTTTAGTTCAGGAATCAGTCTTTGTAAGGTGAACAACAATTTAATATACAGAGTGGCCAAGAATAACAGAGAAAAAAACTTTAAACGGGGAACATTCCCTACTGTGTTATAGTATTTAAAAATATGTTATACATGTCAACATAATTTTCCAATATGGCGCCCAACTTAATTATTTCTAAATAACAATACAATATTTTTACGAACATTTATTTATTTTTTGGAAAATCTAATTTTAAGATTCCTACACTAGCGCATTCTGAAATGAACTCACAAAACTACACCTTCTCAATCTGCTCTCCTTAATCTCATAAATATACGAAAAACACATTTGCTTTTGAGGTTGGGGTTCGAAACTAAATTTTCCACAATAACTTTGCTATTTGTTATCGCAGAGAGTTAGGATTGGTACATTTACATACAGAAATGAAATCTGCAATTTTTTTTCTAATTTGGTATGTTATAAATTTAATACCTCTCGAGATATGAACAAATAACAGCAATTTAGACAAATTTAATTGGATTTAAAAAATATTCAATAGGGTTTTGTATGAGCACAGTATATTGCAATACCAAGCTTAGCTAATATTTCGATAAGTGAAATGTAGAAATGTTCAAATTACTGTCCTTTGAAATCAACACTGTTTTTTCAAACAAAACATATTATATTTTACTCGACTGAGGATCTGAACATATCAATACAAAGATCGACCAGTTATACCACAACAACAAAACACATTTTATCCTGTCACAGCGTATTCTATACTAACTTTGATGATAAGTAAAATTTAAGATTTCATTCCTGTTAAACAATAAATCATCCTGAAAATTAAAGGGGAAGAGGGATAGAAGAGAGTTCTCAACTAATTATTTTACTGGTTTAATTAAAAAACAACAATAGAGAAGTTTGGTAGAAGTTGGCGCCGCCATTATTTTACTAGATTTTGTTTAATCATCATGTCTAAACCATGCTAACTTTGTAATTGATTATCTTTGAAGAGAAAATCAGAAAGGCAATGGTTTCTCTTCTGTTTTTGAGACTTGTTAATTACAAATTACTTCCGATCAGTAATGGTACAATTTGAGCTGTTCTTCAAATCAGAATTTTAATAGAACGCAGAAATATTGCACTAACTTTCTCCATAGCCCCAGCACAAACCCTCTAGTACTCCACTTTAAATGTCCTTCGTTTTATATCTTACAATCCTCTTTCTTTTCCTCTCTCTGCACTTCGCATTCTTCTGTATGTCACTCTAATCTCATTTCCTTCCATCCCTCTTCTCCTTCTCCTATACCTTTTCACACTATCCTCTCTCTGCCTCCTATCATTCTCGCTCAGTTTCATTCTACTCCTAATCCATCACCTACCTCAAACTGACCATTCTATACCTACCTCTGAATCGTCCCTCTTCCTCTTTCCTTAGTTCCATTCCTCTACCCTTCCACCTTCTTCTTCCTTGTATCTCTTCCTTTTGAATTTTTCATCTGCACCTTCTTTATGTTCCGTCTCTTTACCTCACTCTTCAACTTCTGTTTCCCCCTCCAAGTCTACACTCTACACCCAGTCTTTACATTTCATTACCCTCTCTCTGCTTCTTCCTTTCCACTTGTCTCTTTGTGAGCTTTTTCTCTCTCTCTCTTTCCTTCACCTCTTTCGTCTCTGTCTCTTCTCTGTGCGACTTTCTCCTGCTTATTCCCTCTGAAACTTATTTATCCTTTTCCCTTACGGATTTCACTCAACTCCTCCGCCTTGTTTAAACTCACAATCCTTTCTTACATCTTCACTCTGCCCTTTTCTACTGAATCTATCATTCGCATCGTTCCACCTCCTCTTCCTTACTCCATATCCACCATATCTACTCTCTCTACTCTCTTAATCTTCCTTCTTTCCTTAGTTCCATTCCTCTATATCCACCTTCTTCTTCCTTGTGTCTCTACATTTTGAATCTTTCATTTACATCTTCTCTATGTCCCAACTCTTTACCTCTCTCTTCCGACTTTGCCCTCTGAATCTTATCTCGTTTCCACCTACATGTTTTCCACTCTACACCCACACCTTTCATTTCATCACCCACTCTCTCCTTTTCCTCTGTTTCTTCATTTCCACTTGTTTTTTTTCTGAGCCTCTTCTCTTGGTCTCTCTCCTCCACCTCTTTCGTCTAAATATCACATCTGCCTATTCTCTGTGTGCTTTTCTCCTGATATATTCCCGGTAAAAAATAAGGGATAATCAATCTACTCCTCCACCTCGTTTAAACTCACTATCCTTTCTTACATCTTCACTCTGCTCCTTTCTACTGAATCGGTTCGCATCTTTCCACCTCCTCTTCCTTACTTCATATCCACCGTCTTTACACTCTTAACCTTCCTTCTACGTTTTCAATCCGCTACTTGCCTCTGAATATTCAATCGACTCTTCCAATTTTTCCTTCAGCATCTCCCTTCATCCAACTTCGCTGCCTCCCCGTCCACAATACTTTCTTTCCTCTTCCCTAACTATACAGACGTTAAACTTTGTAATTGGTTAAAATAAGGAAGGCAGTGATTTCGCTTCTGTTTGTGAGACTTGTTTATTAAAAATTACAATTATAAACATTAAAAGTGCAACCAATCTGAGAAGTAAATCTATATCACATTATAATAGTCTCACATGAAATGGCTTAGACGCTCGTACTAATATGTGTTGGTTACAAAGCTACATGAAATGAGAAATTAAAAATTTATCAAATCCAAGTTTAGGAGTAACGGGGATGCGAGGGGTTTAGGGGTTACAAGGTAAAACCACGTCACGTGATCACGCCGTCACGTGATAGCCCGAAGGCGTGAGATAACGCAGAACTGTCTGCTAGCCTATGCCTCCTCGATCTATCGTGTTACTGTATATTCTATGATGACTTAATTCATCAACTTGATTTAGTCTCTAATAACGCAGAAGAGAAAGTATTTTGAGCATATGAAAGTACCGATATCGTGTTTTACTTACTACACTTATAGAGGAATATATGGGAACCATCATGGTACTTACCCGACCCGACAATACAAACAGATCCTCTAAATGTAACGTCTAAAAGTAGGTATCTTGTGCCTTGTAGGAAATGTTAAATTGTATTGACAGATCAAGGTGTCTTATCCAGTAGTGTGTTTGTTTAAAACAGTTGTTACACAGGTTTTCTGTACCTTGTAATTGTGTATAACTACTTCCTTGGCTTAGGGTAGGTTCTAGCTATGACTCGTTTCGCTCGTGTCACTGTCACGACCTCGTAGCTGAACATCCTATGAAGGAGCCTCCACTTACGACGTACGTGTCGGTGATTCGATCCTGGATCTGGTAACTATAGGAATATCAGGAGATCAGAGTTTTAAATTACATTTCTGACAGTAACTTCACTATTTGTAATCTGAAAATTTGTTTCGAATTTAGTATGTTACTTGAAAAAAAACACTAGATATGAACAAAAAGACCGCTATTTTGATATTTTTATTTAGATTTTTCTAAATTCCATTGGGTTTAATATGACTTTACCATATTTCATGTTCCTGTCTTAACTTGTGTGGCCACTAACGTGTTTGCATACAGACGACAGTGACGTCATGTCCAAAATATCTTTTTTTGGTTTTCTGAGGGTATCAAACGTGAATATATTAGTCTATAAAGGTTAACAGTTTTGATTTTTACGAAACCTAACCTAACCTACCACAACCCGACCACACTCGACCCAATCCAACCCAACCTAACCTAACCTAACCTACTCTAACCCAACCTAACCTAACCTAATCCAACCTAACCTAACCTAACCTACGCTAACCCAAACTAATCTAACATAAACTAATCTAAACCATCCCATCCTAACCTAACCTACCACAACCCGACCACACTCGACCCAATCCAACCCAACCTAACCTAACCTAACCTACTCTAACCCAACCTAACCTAACCTAATCCAACCTAACCTAACCTAACCTACTCTAACCCAAACTAATCTAACATAAACTAATCTAAACCATCCCATCCTAACCTAACCTACCACAACCCGACCACACTCGACCCAATCCAACCCAACCTAACCTAAGCTACTCTAACCCAACCTAACCTAACCTAACCTAACCTAACCTAACCCAACCTAACCTAATCCAACCTAACCTAACCTAACCTACTCTAACCCAAACTAACCTAACATAAACTAATCTAAACCATCCCATCCTAACCTAACCTAACCTAACCTAACCTAACCTAACCCAACCTAACCTAACCTAACCTTATACTTCGTACTGAACAGTGACATCTTTTTTATGATTTAAAGATGAATATCTTAACTGTTATCATATTTTTTTAAAAAAAGGCAGTTGTAACGTAAAATCTAGAGCGATAACAGTCGATTATTCTGTTAATATCATCAAGACTAGATGAAGAATGATGTAGATCCAGCTAGGACCACGGGATTGCCGGACAAACATACAGAGCTATCAACTCAAGATGGTCTCCATTACTATAAATCCCTGCAGCTCAGAGCGTCAAGTGCCCTCGCAAGGAAAGAGATTAGAAATTTAAATCGAAAAGCAAACATCGGTTAAATGGGAAATGGTAATCGCCTCAAGCGAAATTTATTATTAACTTGTACAACTACAATGATTGTTTAGCAAGATCTGGATGTTTTACGGTCTGACAAGTTGGTAACAGTGTTTTATCAATAGAGATTGGAGATTGTAGGAGTGGGAGGAAAGGATTTGGAGTTGGTATTATCAGGATTTTATGAATATAAAAAATAAATATATTTTGAATTTTTAATATATACAAATTTATCTTCTATTTGTTAAATTTTGTGTACTAAAATGCATAAACCATGTTTAACAATAAAGCAAAGCTTTCAATTTTCATCTTTGCATTTATATCTAGACTATTATGAAAAGGGGAATACGGCTGAACGAAGGGTCGCTTCAGTCTAACGCACGCGCCATCACACACAGGCGCGCAGATTATTAGGACTGTCTTGGGCCACCCGCATGAGTTACCTATTGTACTTCATTCAATCAAACTTTCATTTATTTAATTTGATATTTTAAAAATAAAATCTGTAATATATTTTTATTCTACACTTCATTACAAGAAAGAAAAAAATGATCAAACAATATATAATTTACTGTAACAGAGTACCAAATCAACAATGTTTGTTACAAAATGAATGACATTATGATGACTAATAAGTGTGAATAAACAACACTATCGTATATCTTGATCGAAAAATATGAACTTTACGATTTTAATGAAACAAAGGAGTACAATATAATAATTATAGTATAAAACATAATGTGTACTTTATTATTTACAATGTGATAAGCTGTGTATGAATAAATATGTATTTAAACTGTAATATTGGAATTTAGACAATTTATTTTTTGTAAATTTAACATTTTTTCATCTAAGCAACAGTAATACAGAGAATAATGTTCAGAACAGCAAAAAAATCCCTACTTACTATTTAAATATTGTAAATAAAAACATTGTTGATTTGGGCTCCAATTCAGTAAATTATATGTTGTTTGATCTCATTTTTCTTGTAATTATGTCTAAGATAAAAATATATTATAGATTTTATTTTCAAATATCCAATAAAATAAATTAAAGTTTTATAAAGTGAAGCCCAGTAGATGACTCATATGGGTGACTTGGGGGGTAGGTCACCGGACACCCTAATCCTCTGCTTGTGTGAGTGAAGCCAATGACTACATAAAGTAGGTGGCTCTACGGTCAAACAATGTTTCAGGCGGGTAAGAGAAAACGCACTGATGCCACATATGGGACCAGAGATGCGAGGGAAGGTCGAGAATCGCTTATCTCAGCGCACGAACTGCCAACACTGACTATGCTGAAGGAAGTAAGTGAGAAGGTTTGTGAGAGAGAGGTCAACAGTTGTACAGTCTCAACCAAGTGGGATGCGTACAGTCAAGCACCTGCTGCTAGCGCTTTCTGATAGCTGTGTGTCAAACTTGTGACGAACAGCACCCGTAAAGCGTAGACTATTTCCCTATCCTATGTCGTGTCTTATAGTATTTATGTAGTCATTGGTGAAGCGACACTTCCTTCAACGGCATTCCAGTTTGATAATAGGTATAACTTTATATTTTATGTCATGTGATTTACTTGTAACGATGGTTTACACGTTTCGGATTCTATATTCCATCTTCAGAATTTCCCTCGTAAAAGGTCGTCAAAACATTAAGAATACATATATGTAAAACATGAAAGACCAGCGATAGGTGTTCATCACGACTTCTGAGGAAGGACTGAAGTATCATTCTTTTTGAAAGCCCTGTATATACTCCCTCCCCATCCGTCTGTCTAGACAGTCCTATCTTTCTAACAAATATAGAAAATAGTATTGAAACTGAAATACAGTAGTCTAATAATTAAAAAAAAAAAAAATTGAAAGTTTGAAATGATACAATAATTTAATCATTTTATTCAAATAAAAAACAAATATTATTCCCTGTGAATATGTACGAGCCAGAAATTTCGTGCACTGTATATAAGTCTAACATTGCCAAAACCCACTATAAGCCGAGCGACAATAAACTCCCTTAAAACCCTCTTCTTGGTGTCTTTAACTTTTCCTTATCTGTGGTCAATTTGTAGCTAAGTGTTACAGAGGTCTTGCTTTATCTAATATTTCTCAAACCTAGATTAAGGATATGTATCTGTGACTCACATGGGCTTTGATCGCAGGTTAGCCTTAATATATTATTCCGTCTAATCTACAAATCCATCTTTCAAAGGTTCTTTTCGAGAACATTTGGGTAGCGTAGAATTATTACTGTTACCATAAATTCTAAATTTAGTTTGATGTAGTGTGTCAGGAAAATTATGAAACTCTGATTTTATAACAGTCAATGACAGCCATCGTGGTACTTACCCGGCCCAATCATATAATGTAATAGAAACAGTTACAATGCCCCAAAAGTTGGTTCCTTGGATTTATAGTGTGAACCTTCCTCATCTCAATTTAGTTTAAAATATCAAATTAAATAAATGAAAGTTTGATCAAGTGAAGCACAGTAGGTAGCGGCCAGTCCTAATACTCTGCGCGTCTGTGTGTGATGGCGCGTGCGTTAAAGTGAGGCGACCCTTCCTTCAACCGCCTTACAGAAATCAATTTCCCAAACTACAAGTAAGATAATTTTGTAAGTAAAATTATTTTGTGTTTGCCATAACCTCAATTATTGTATATTATAAAATTGAAACTCCTGAACAACTGGTTACAAAGATTACATAATTCTAGGCTCACTGTAGTGAAGTTAGGGATTGAAATTCCCGAAGGGCCCTAGCTGGATTTACACATTTTTTCATATAGCCTTGAGTTAGATCCTTTCCTTTCACCTTTTATACAGTTCTCTTGACCAATTCTTATTCTTTTCCGATCTTAATCCTATTTAGAGTATTCAAGGTCTAAGAGTTTTTTATCCCTTTTCTATTTTTTATAAAGCAATAATGACTGAGAGGTTTTTTCACCTTTTAACAAAAGAGAATAAAACAAACATTGCACATTTTGTAAGTTCATTCCTATTTGTGGACAAGATAACATTGTTAACATTGAAACTAGGTACTTGTGAAACAAAACAATTTAATATCAACTTTAATCTAATTAAAAGACCAATGATTTTTGAAAGGTTAAAAATATTTATGAAATGTTCATTTGATGTCTTTTTTCATTTTGATATTTTTGACAGCGTTTTAATTGTTTTAAAACAAGTGTATGTGAGATGCATTTAACATGTCAGTGTTGCCACAATTACAAAACTGAAAGTCAGTTTCATTGTTTGACGTTTAGTTAAAAACAAATTAAATTAGGATAACGTGCAACACAGTTTACGTAGTTATTCTACGTTGCCCAATCATTGCACAAGCTTTTACAGGTGCTAGAGTAAACTTATTTGAATTATTTTGTAGATATTATTTTATTCGTTTTTACGACTTCAGTCTTCATCGGTAGACTTTCATTTTCACTTTGTTGCAAATTCGTTTCGAAGTGTAATACGGATTGTCGTATTCGTTAGAGAAAAGTGTGAGGAAGAGGGAGGAGAAGAGAGTGTAGCGAGAGAGAAAAGGCAAAATAGCACTGGAAAGAACTGGTTGACGATAAGAAGTGAGAGAGATAATGAAAGAGAGGGAGGGGAAATAAGAGGGGGAAGTAGAATAAAAGGAAAATGGAGGGAGAAGAGAAAGAATATTAAGAGGAACGAATACGACAGAGTACATTTCAAAGAATGGGTGGAAATAGAGAGGAGGGAATATATTGATAAATGTTTTATTTTACTGGGAAAAGTTATAACAATCAGATCCTCTTTGCATGATAGAGTGAAGGTGAGAGAAGGGTAAACTTGAAATGCAGAGGATGATGAAAAAAGAGATAGAATGAGAAGAGAATACAATGGAAAAGTGAGGGAGAGAAAAGAGTGGAAGGAGGTTAGAAAGTCGGAATAGTGAGAGTTAAAAGGAGAAAATGTGAAAGACAAAATTATAAAAGAAAGGAAAAGGGGAAATGGGATTAGAGTGAACGAACTAGGGAAAGAGGGGGTGAAAAGCAGAAAGATAATTGTCAGAAGTAAAGAGAGAGAAGCAGAAAGGAGAAGAAGAAAGAGAGAGAACAAGTTGAAAAGCGATAAGAAGAGAGAGTGATAGGAAGGAAAGAAGAGCAAAGTATAAGGAAAATCTTTACATTTATTTATTGCAAGTTCTGGACATTTCGGGCCTTTTCTTTACCTAATCCTACAGACAGAAAGAGAGTGGGGGGGGAGAAACTAACCTCATAATTTTTCCAAAGAGCCCACTGTTTCCTTAACGAAACAACAAGCTTTACGTATAGGAATTCCAGGATTGAGCGATACTAAGATACCGTGACTTCAATGCCGTTGAAGTGTTACAAAGCAAATTCAACCCAAACTTCTTAAAACGATTGATCAAAATCTATTAAGGAGGTTAGTAAAGTATAAATCAACTACTAGGTGTACTATAGTATTTTGTATCGAACTGCCATCTACAGTCAGTGAGGGCACTCCATAACGTAAATTAGTTTTTAATTTAATTTTGTTGTAGTTTAAAGTGGAACCTCTCGGTCACTATTGTCATAAAAAAAAAGAAGAAAAGAAGTAAAATAAACGCCTCTAGCTCTCCAAACTACTAACGATTCGGTCGAAAAAACTAGAGTTGGTAAAGAAAGACCTGATAGGAAAGATGAACGAGAGTGATCTAACCCAAGACTGCATGAAGTAAGGTGTAGATCCAGAAAGGGTCTGTCGGGATTGCCACCCCGTACTTACTATAGTGAGCCCCTGAATGCCACCCGTACTTACTATAGTGAGCCCCCGAATGCCACCCCGTACTTACTATAGTGAGCCCCTGAATGCCACCCCGTACTTACTATAGTGAGCCCCTGAATGCCACCCCGTACTTACTATAGTGAGCCCCTGAATGCCACCCCGTACTTACTATAGTGAGCCCCTGAATGCCACCCCGTACTTACTATAGTGAGCCCCTGAATGCCACCCCGTACTTACTATAGTGAGCCCCTGAATGCCACCTCGTACTTACTATAGTGAGCCCCTGAATGCCACCCCGTACTTACTATAGTGAGCCCCTGAATGCCACCCCGTACTTACTATAGTGAGCCCCCGAATGCCACCCCGTACTTACTATAGTGAGCCCCTGAATGCCACCCCGTACTTACTATAGTGAGCCCCTGAATGCCACCCCGTACTTACTATAGTGAGCCCCTGAATGCCACCCCGTACTTACTATAGTGAGCCCCTGAATGCCACCCCGTACTTACTATAGTGAGCCCCTGAATGCCACCCCGTACTTACTATAGTGAGCCCCCGAATGCCACCCCGTACTTACTATAGTGAGCCCCTGAATGCCACCCCGTACTTACTATAGTGAGCCCCTGAATGCCACCCCGTACTTACTATAGTGAGCCCCTGAATGCCACCTCGTACTTACTATAGTGAGCACCTGAATGCCACCCGTACTTACTATAGTGAGCCCCTGAATGCCACCCGTACTTACTATAGTGAGCCCCCGAATGCCACCCCGTACTTACTATAGTGAGCCCCTGAATGCCACCCGTACTTACTATAGTGAGCCCCTAAATGCCACCCCGTACTTACTATAGTGAGCCCCTGAATGCCACCCGTACTTACTATAGTGAGCCCCCGAATGCCACCCCGTACTTACTATAGTGAGCCCCTGAATGCCACCCCGTACTTACTATAGTGAGCCCCTGAATGCCACCCCGTACTTACTATAGTGAGCACCTGAATGCCACCCGTACTTACTATAGTGAGCCCCTGAATGCCACCCGTACTTACTATAGTGAGCCCCCGAATGCCACCCCGTACTTACTATAGTGAGCCCCTGAATGCCACCCCGTACTTACTATAGTGAGCCCCTGAATGCCACCCCGTACTTACTATAGTGAGCACCTGAATGCCACCCGTACTTACTATAGTGAGCCCCTGAATGCCACCCCGTACTTACTATAGTGAGTCCCTGAATGCCACCCCGTACTTACTATAGTGAGCCCCGAATGCCACCCCGTACTTACTATAGTGAGCCCTGAATGCCACCCCGTACTTACTATAGTGAGCCCCTGAATGCCACCCCGTACTTACTATAGTGAGTCCCTAAATGCCACCCGTACTTACTATAGTGAGCCCCTGAATGCCACCCCGTACTTACTATAGTGAGCCCCTGAATGCCACCCGTACTTACTATAGTGAGCCCCTGAATGCCACCCCGTACTTACTATAGTGAGCCCCTGAATGCCACCCCGTACTTACTATAGTGAGTCCCTAAATGCCACCCGTACTTACTATAGTGAGCCCCTGAATGCCACCCCGTACTTACTATAGTGAGTCCCTAAATGCCACCCGTACTTACTATAGTGAGCCCCTGAATGCCACCCCGTACTTACTATAGTGAGCCCCTGAATGCCACCCGTACTTACTATAGTGAGCCCCTGAATGCCGCCCCTTACTTACTATAGTGAGCCCCTGAATGCCACCCCGTACTTACTATAGTGAGCCCCTGAATGACACCCGTACTTACTATAGTGAGCCCCTGAATGCCACCCCGTACTTACTATAGTGAGCCCCCGAATGCCACCCCGTACTTACTATAGTGAGCCCCTGAATGCCACCCCGTACTTACTATAGTGAGCCCCTGAATGCCACCCCGTACTTACTATAGTGAGCCCCTAAATGCCACCCCGTACTTACTATAGTGAGCCCCTGAATGCCACCCCGTACTTACTATAGTGAGCCCCCGAATGCCACCCCGTACTTACTATAGTGAGCCCCTGAATGCCACCCCGTACTTACTATAGTGAGCCCCTAAATGCCACCCCGTACTTACTATAGTGAGCCCCTGAATGCCACCCCGTACTTACTATAGTGAGCCCCCAAATGCCACCCCGTACTTACTATAGTGAGCCCCAGAATACCACCCCGTACTTACTATAGTGAGCCCCTAAATGCCACCCGTACTTACTATAGTGAGCCCCTGAATGCCACCCCGTACTTACTATAGTGAGCCCCCGAATGCCACCCCGTACTTACTATAGTGAGCCCCAGAATACCACCCCGTACTTACTATAGTGAGTCCCTAAATGCCACCCGTACTTACTATAGTGAGCCCCTGAATGCCACCCCGTACTTACTATAGTGAGCCCCTAAATGCCACCCCGTACTTACTATAGTGAGCCCCTGAATGCCACCCCGTACTTACTATAGTGAGCCCCCGAATGCCACCCCGTACTTACTATAGTGAGCCCCAGAATACCACCCCGTACTTACTATAGTGAGCCCCTAAATGCCACCCGTACTTACTATAGTGAGCCCCTGAATGCCACCCCGTACTTACTATAGTGAGCCCCTGAATGCCACCCCGTACTTACTATAGTGAGCCCCTAAATGCCACCCCGTACTTACTATAGTGAGCCCCTGAATGCCACCCCGTACTTACTATAGTGAGTCCCTGAATGCCACCCCGTACTTACTATAGTGAGCCCCAGAATGCCACCCCGTACTTACTATAGTGAGCCCCTGAATGCCGCCCCGTACTTATTATAGTGAGTCCCCGAATGCCACCCCGTACTTATTATAGTGAGTCCCCGAATGCCACCCCGTACTTACTATAGTGAGCCCCTGAATGCCACCCGTACTTACTATAGTGAGTCCCTGAATGCCACCCCGTACTTACTATAGTGAGTCCCCGAATGCCGCCCCGTACTTATTATAGTGAGCCCCTGAATGCCGCCCCGTACTTATTATAGTGAGTCCCCGAATGCCACCCCGTACTTATTATAGTGAGTCCCCGAATGCCACCCCGTACTTACTATAGTGAGTCCCCGAATGCCACCCCGTACTTATTATAGTGAGTCCCGAATGCCACCCCGTACTTATTATAGTGAGTCCCTGAATGCCACCCCGTACTTACTATAGTGAGTCCCCGAATGCCACCCCGTACTTACTATAGTGAGCCCCTAAATGCCACCCGTACTTACTATAGTGAGTCCCTGAATGCCACCCCGTACTTACTATAGTGAGTCCCCGAATGCCGCCCCGTACTTATTATAGTGAGCCCCTGAATGCCGCCCCGTACTTATTATAGTGAGTCCCCGAATGCCACCCCGTACTTATTATAGTGAGTCCCCGAATGCCACCCCGTACTTACTATAGTGAGCCCCTAAATGCCACCCGTACTTACTATAGTGAGTCCCTGAATGCCACCCCGTACTTACTATAGTGAGCCCCAGAATGCCACCCCGTACTTACTATAGTGAGCCCCTGAATGCCACCCCGTACTTACTATAGTGAGTCCCTAAATGCCACCCGTACTTACTATAGTGAGCCCCTGAATGCCACCCCGTACTTACTATAGTGAGCCCCTGAATGCCACCCCGTACTTACTATAGTGAGTCCCTAAATGCCACCCGTACTTACTATAGTGAGCCCCCGAATGCCACCCCGTACTTACTATAGTGAGCCCCTGAATGCCACCCCGTACTTACTATAGTGAGCCCCTGAATGCCACCTAGTACTTACTATAGTGAGCCCCTGAATGCCACCCGTACTTACTATAGTGAGCCCCTGAATGCCACCCGTACTTACTATAGTGAGCCCCTGAATGCCACCCCGTACTTACTATAGTGAGCCCCTGAATGCCACCCCGTACTTACTATAGTGAGCCCCTGAATGCCACCCCGTACTTACTATAGTGAGCCCCTGAATGCCACCCCGTACTTACTATAGTGAGCCCCTGAATGCCACCCCGTACTTACTATAGTGAGCCCCTGAATGCCACCCGTACTTACTATAGTGAGCCCCTGAATGCCACCCCGTACTTACTATAGTGAGCCCCTGAATGCCACCCCGTACTTACTATAGTGAGCCCCTGAATGCCACCCCGTACTTACTATAGTGAGCCCCTGAATGCCACCCGTACTTACTATAGTGAGCCCCTGAATGCCACCCCGTACTTACTATAGTGAGCCCCTGAATGCCACCCGTACTTACTATAGTGAGCCCCTGAATGCCACCCCGTACTTACTATAGTGAGCCCCTGAATGCCACCCCGTACTTACTATAGTGAGCCCCTGAATGCCACCCCGTACTTACTATAGTGAGCCCCTGAATGCCACCCCGTACTTACTATAGTGAGCCCCTGAATGCCACCCCGTACTTACTATAGTGAGCCCCTGAATGCCACCCCGTACTTACTATAGTGAGCCCCTGAATGCCACCCCGTACTTACTATAGTGAGCCCCTGAATGCCACCCCGTACTTACTATAGTGAGCCCCTGAATGCCACCCGTACTTACTATAGTGAGCCCCTGAATGCCACCCCGTACTTACTATAGTGAGCCCCTGAATGCCACCCCGTACTTACTATAGTGAGCCCCTGAATGCCACCCCGTACTTACTATAGTGAGCCCCTAAATGCCACCCGTACTTACTATAGTGAGCCCCTAAATGCCACCCCGTACTTACTATAGTGAGCCCCTAAATGCCACCCGTACTTACTATAGTGAGCCCCTAAATGCCACCCCGTACTTACTATAGTGAGCCTCTGAATGCCACCCGTACTTACTATAGTGAGCTCCTGAATGCCACCTCGTACTTACTATAGTGAGTCCCTAAATGCCACCCCGTACTTACTATAGTGAGCCCCTGAATGCCACCTCGTACTTACTATAGTGAGCCCCTGAATGCCACCCGTACTTACTATAGTGAGCCCCTGAATGCCACCCCGTACTTACTATAGTGAGCCCCTGAATGCCACCTCGTACTTACTATAGTGAGTCCCTAAATGCCACCCCGTACTTACTATAGTGAGCCCCTGAATGCCACCCGTACTTACTATAGTGAGCCCCTGAATGCCACCCCGTACTTACTATAGTGAGCCCCTGAATGCCACCCCGTACCTACTATAGTGAGCCCCTAAATGCCACCCGTACTTACTATAGTGAGCCCCTGAATGACACCTCGTACTTACTATAGTGAGTCCCTAAATGCCACCTCGTACTTACTATAGTGAGTCCCTAAATGCCACCCCGTACTTACTATAGTGAGCCCCTGAATGCCACCTCGTACTTACTATAGTGAGTCCCTAAATGCCACCTCGTACTTACTATAGTGAGCCCCTAAATGCCACCCCGTACTTACTATAGTGAGCCCCTAAATGCCACCCGTACTTACTATAGTGAGCCCCTGAATGCCACCTCGTACTTACTATAGTGAGTCCCTAAATGCCACCTCGTACTTACTATAGTGAGTCCCTGAATGCCACCTCGTACTTACTATAGTGAGTCCCTAAATACCACCCCGTACTTACTACAGTGAGCCCCTAAATGCCACTCGTACTTACTATAGTGAGCCCCTGAATGCCACCTCGTACTTACTATAGTGAGTCCCTAAATGCCACCTCGTACTTACTATAGTGAGTCCCTAAATGCCACCTCGTACTTACTATAGTGAGCCCCTGAATGCCACCCCGTACTTACTATAGTGAGCCCCTGAATGCCACCTCAATCTTACTATAGTGAGCCCCTGAATGCCGCCCCGTACTTACTATAGTGAGCCCCTGAATGCCACCCCGTACTTACTATAGTGAGTCACTAAATGCCACCCCGTACTTACTATAGTGAGCCCCTAAATGTAACCCGTACTTACTATAGTGAGCCCCTGAATGCCACCCCGTACTTACTATAGTGAGCCCCTGAATGCCACCTCGTACTTACTATAGTGAGTCCCTAAATGCCACCCCGTACTTACTATAGTGAGCCCCTAAATGCCACCCGTACTTACTATAGTGAGCCCCTGAATGCCACCCGTACTTACTATAGTGAGCCCCTGAATGCCACCCCGTACTTACTATAGTGAGCCCCAGAATGCCACCCCGTACTTACTATAGTGAGCCCCTGAATGCCACCCCGTACTTACTATAGTGAGTCCCTAAATGCCACCCGTACTTACTATAGTGAGCCCCTGAATGCCACCCCGTACTTACTATAGTGAGCCCCTGAATGCCACCCCGTACTTACTATAGTGAGCCCCTGAATGCCACCCCGTACTTACTATAGTGAGTCCCTAAATGCCACCCCGTACTTACTATAGTGAGTCCCTAAATGCCACCCCGTATTTACTATAGTGAGCCCCTAAATGCCACCCCGTACTTACTATAGTGAGCCCCTGAATGCCACCCCGTACTTACTATAGTGAGTCCCTAAATGCCACCCCGTATTTACTATAGTGAGTCCCTGAATGCCACCCCGTACTTACTATAGTGAGCCCCTGAATGCCACCCCGTACTTACTATAGTGAGTCCCTAAATGCCACCCCGTACTTACTATAGTGAGTCCCTAAATGCCACCCCGTACTTACTATAGTGAGTCCCTAAATGCCACCCCGTATTTACTATAGTGAGCCCCTGAATGCCACCCCGTACTTACTATAGTGAGCCCCTGAATGCCACCCCGTACTTACTATAGTGAGTCCCTAAATGCCACCCCGTACTTACTATAGTGAGTCCCTAAATGCCACCCCGTACTTACTATAGTGAGCCCCAGAATGCCACCCCGTACTTACTATAGTGAGCCCCTAAATGCCACCCCGTACTTACTATAGTGAGTCCCTAAATGCCACCCCGTATTTACTATAGTGAGCCCCTAAATGCCACCCGTACTTACTATAGTGAGCCCCTGAATGCCACCCTGTACTTACTATAGTGAGCCCCTGAATGCCACCCCGTACTTACTATAGTGAGCCCCTGAATGCCACCCGTACTTACTATAGTGAGTCCCTAAATGCCACCCGTACTTACTATAGTGAGCTCCTGAATGCCACCCCGTACTTACTATAGTGAGCCCCTGAATGCCACCCGTACTTACTATAGTGAGTCCCTGAATGCCGCCCCGTACTTACTATAGTGAGCCCCTGAATGCCACCCCGTACTTACTATAGTGAGCCCCTGAATGCCATCCCGTACTTACTATAGTGAGCCCCTGAATGCCACCCCGTACTTACTATAGTGAGCCCCGAATGCCACCCCGTACCTACTATAGTGAGCCCCTGAATGCCGCCCCGTACTTACTATAGTGAGCCCCTGAATGCCACCCCGTACTTACTATAGTGACACCCTGAATGCCACCCCGTACTTACTATAGTGATCCCCTGAATGCCACCCGTACTTACTATAGTGAGCCCCTGAATGCCGCCCCTTACTTACTATAGTGAGCCCCTGAATGCCACCCCGTACTTACTATAGTGAGCCCCTGAATGCCACCCGTACTTACTATAGTGAACCCCTGAATGCCACCCCGTACTTACTATAGTGAACCCCTGAATGCCACCTCGTACTTACTATAGTGAGCCCCGAATGCCACCCCGTACTTACTATAGTGAGCCCCAGAATGCCACCCCGTACTTACTATAGTGAGCCCCTGAATGCCACCCCGTACTTACTATAGTGAGCTCCTGAATGCCGCCCCGTACTTACTATAGTGAGCCCCTGAATGCCACCCCGTACTTACTATAGTGAGCCCCTGAATGCCACTCCGTACTTACTATAGTGAGCCCCTGAATGCCACCCCGTACTTACTATAGTGAGCCACTGAATGCCGCCCCGTACTTACTATAGTGAGCCCCTGAATGCCACCCCGTACTTACTATAGTGAGCCCCTGAATGCCACTCCGTACTTACTATAGTGATCCCCTGAATGCCACTCCGTACTTACTATAGTGAGCCCCTGAATGCCACCCCGTACTTACTATAGTGAGCCCCCGAATGACACCCCGTACTTACTATAGTGAGCCCCTGAATGCCACCCCGTACTTACTATAGTGAGCCCCTGAATGCCACCTCGTACTTACTATAGTGAGCCCCTGAATGCCGCCCCGTACTTATTATAGTGAGAACCCGAATGCCACCCCGTACTTACTATAGTGAGCCCCCGAATGCCACTCCGTACTTACTATAGTGAGCCCCTGAATGCCACCCCGTACTTACTATAGTGAGCCCCTGAATGCCACCCCGTACTTACTATAGTGATCCCCTGAATGCCACCCCGTACTTACTATAGTGAGCCCCTGAATGCCACCCCGTACTTACTATAGTGAGCCCCCGAATGCCACCCCGTACTTACTATAGTGATCCCCTGAATGCCACCCGTACTTACTATAGTGAGCCCCTGAATGCCACCCCGTACTTACTATAGTGATCCCCTGAATGCCACCCCGTACCTACTATAGTGAGCCCCGAATGCCACCCCGTACTTACTATAGTGAGCCCCGAATGCCACCCCGTACTTACTATAGTGATCCCCTGAATGCCACCCCGTACTTACTATAGTGAGCCCCTGAATGCCACCCCTTACTTACTATAGTGAGCCCCTGAATGCCACCCCGTACTTACTATAGTGATCCCCTGAATGCCACCCCGTACTTACTATAGTGATCCCCTGAATGCCACCCGTACTTACTATAGTGAGCCCCTGAATGCCACCCCGTACTTACTATAGTGATCCCCTGAATGCCACCCGTACTTACTATAGTGAGCCCCTGAATGCCACCCCGTACTTACTATAGTGATCCCCTGAATGCCACCCCGTACTTACTATAGTGAGCCCCTGAATGCCACCCGTACTTACTATAGTGAGCCCCTGAATGCCACCCGTACTTACTATAGTGAGCCCCTGAATGCCACCCCGTACTTACTATAGTGATCCCCTGAATGCCACCCCGTACTTACTATAGTGAGCCCCTGAATGCCACCCCGTACTTACTATAGTGAGCCCCTGAATGCCACCCCGTACTTACTATAGTGATCCCCTGAATGCCACCCGTACTTACTATAGTGAGCCCCTGAATGCCACCCCGTACTTACTATAGTGAGCCCCTGAATGCCACCCCGTACTTACTATAGTGAGCCCCTGAATGCCACCCCGTACTTACTATAGTGATCCCCTGAATGCCACCCGTACTTACTATAGTGAGCCCCTGAATGCCACCCCGTACTTACTATAGTGAACCCCTGAATGCCACCCCGTACCTACTATAGTGAGCCCCGAATGCCACCCCGTACTTACTATAGTGATCCCCTGAATGTCACCCCGTACCTACTATAGTGAGCCCCGAATGCCACCCCGTACCTACTATAGTGAGCCCCGAATGCCACCCCGTACTTACTATAGTGAGCCCCGAATGATACCCCGTACCTACTATAGTGAGCCCCTGAATGCCACCCCGTACTTACTATAGTGAGCCCCGAATGCCACCCCGTACCTACTATAGTGAGCCCCGAATGCCACCCCGTACTTACTATAGTGAGCCCCGAATGCCACCCCGTACCTACTATAGTGAGCCCCGAATGCCACCCCGTACTTACTATAGTGAGCCCCTGAATGCCACCCCGTACTTACTATAGTGAGCCCCGAATGCCACCCCGTACCTACTATAGTGAGCCCCGAATGCCACCCCGTACTTACTATAGTGAGCCCCGAATGCCACCCCGTACTTACTATAGTGAGCCCCGAATGCCACCCCGTACCTACTATAGTGAGCCCCGAATGCCACCCCGTACTTACTATAGTGAGCCGCTGAATGCCACCCCGTACTTACTATAGTGAGCCCCGAATGCCACCCCGTACTTACTATAGTGAGCCCCTGAATGCCACCCCGTACCTACTATAGTGAGCCCCTGAATGCCACCCCGTACTTACTATAGTGAGCCCCGAATGCCACCCCGTACCTACTATAGTGAGCCCCGAATGCCACCCCGTACTTACTATAGTGAGCCCCGAATGCCACCCCGTACTTACTATAGTGAGCCCCGAATGCCACCCCGTACCTACTATAGTGAGCCCCGAATGCCACCCCGTACTTACTATAGTGAGCCCCGAATGCCACCCCGTACTTACTATAGTGAGCCCCGAATGCCACCCCGTACTTACTATAGTGAGCCCCGAATGCCACCCCGTACTTACTATAGTGAGCCCCGAATGTCACCCCGTACCTACTATAGTGAGCCCCTGAATGCCACCCCGTACTTACTATAGTGAGCCCCGAATGCCACCCCGTACCTACTATAGTGAGCCCCGAATGCCACCCCGTACTTACTATAGTGAGCCCCGAATGCCACCCCGTACTTACTATAGTGAGCCCCGAATGCCACCCCGTACCTACTATAGTGAGCCCCGAATGCCACCCCGTACCTACTATAGTGAGCCCCGAATGCCACCCCGTACTTACTATAGTGAGCCCCGAATGCCACCCCGTACTTACTATAGTGAGCCCCTGAATGCCACCCCGTACTTACTATAGTGAGCCCCTGAATGCCACCCCGTACTTACTATAGTGAGCCCCCGAATGCCACCCCGTACTTACTATAGTGAGACCCGAATGCCACCCCGTACCTACTATAGTGAGCCCCGAATGCCACCCCGTACCCACTATAGTGAGCCCCGAATGCCACCCCGTACTTACTATAGTGAGCCCCGAATGCCACCCCGTACTTACTATAGTGAGCCCCTGAATGCCACCTCGTACTTACTATAGTGAGCCCCTGAATGCCACCCCGTACTTACTATAGTGAGCCCCTGAATGCCACCTCGTACTTACTATAGTGAGCCCCTGAATGCCACCCCGTACTTACTATAGTGAGCCCCTGAATGCCACCCCGTACTTACTATAGTGAGCCCCTGAATGCCACCCCGTACTTACTATAGTGAGCCCCTGAATGCCACCCCGTACTTACTATAGTGAGCCCCTGAATGCCACCCCGTACTTACTATAGTGAGCCCCTGAATGCCACCCCGTACTTACTATAGTGAGCCCCTGAATGCCACCCCGTACTTACTATAGTGAGCCCCTGAATGCCACCCCGTACTTACTATAGTGAGCCCCTGAATGATACCCCGTACTTACTATAGTGAGCCCCTGAATGCCACCTCGTACTTACTATAGTGAGCCCCTGAATGCCGCCCCGTACTTACTATAGTGAGCCCCTGAATGCCACCCCGTACTTACTATAGTGAGCCCCTGAATGCCGCCCCTTACTTACTATAGTGAGAACCCGAATGCCACCCCGTACTTATTATAGTGAGCCCCTGAATGCCACCCCGTACTTACTATAGTGAGCCCCTGAATGCCACCCCGTACTTACTATAGTGAGCCCCGAATGTCACCCCGTACCTACTATAGTGAGCCCCTGAATGCCACCCCGTACTTACTATAGTGAGCCCCGAATGCCACCCCGTACCTACTATAGTGAGCCCCGAATGCCACCCCGTACTTACTATAGTGAGCCCCGAATGCCACCCCGTACTTACTATAGTGAGCCCCGAATGCCACCCCGTACCTACTATAGTGAGCCCCGAATGCCACCCCGTACCTACTATAGTGAGCCCCGAATGCCACCCCGTACTTACTATAGTGAGCCCCGAATGCCACCCCGTACTTACTATAGTGAGCCCCTGAATGCCACCCTGTACTTACTATAGTGAGCCCCTGAATGCCACCCCGTACTTACTATAGTGAGCCCCCGAATGCCACCCCGTACTTACTATAGTGAGCCCCGAATGCCACCCCGTACCTACTATAGTGAGCCCCGAATGCCACCCCGTACCCACTATAGTGAGCCCCGAATGCCACCCCGTACTTACTATAGTGAGCCCCGAATGCCACCCCGTACTTACTATAGTGAGCCCCTGAATGCCACCTCGTACTTACTATAGTGAGCCCCTGAATGCCACCCCGTACTTACTATAGTGAGTCCCTGAATGCCACCTCGTACTTACTATAGTGAGCCCCTGAATGCCACCCCGTACTTACTATAGTGAGCCCCTGAATGCCACCCCGTACTTACTATAGTGAGCCCCTGAATGCCACCCCGTACTTACTATAGTGAGCCCCTGAATGCCACCCCGTACTTACTATAGTGAGCCCCTGAATGCCACCCCGTACTTACTATAGTGAGCCCCTGAATGCCACCCCGTACTTACTATAGTGAGCCCCTGAATGCCACCCCGTACTTACTATAGTGAGCCCCTGAATGCCACCCCGTACTTACTATAGTGAGCCCCTGAATGCCACCCCGTACTTACTATAGTGAGCCCCTGAATGCCACCTCGTACTTACTATAGTGAGCCCCTGAATGCCACCCCGTACTTACTATAGTGAGCCCCTGAATGCCACCTCGTACTTACTATAGTGAGCCCCTGAATGCCACCCCGTACTTACTATAGTGAGCCCCTGAATGCCACCCCGTACTTACTATAGTGAGCCCCTGAATGCCACCCCGTACTTACTATAGTGAGCACCCGAATGCCACCCCGTACTTACTATAGTGAGCCCTGAATGCCACCTCGTACTTACTATAGTGAGCCCCTGAATGCCACCCCGTACTTACTATAGTGAGCACCCGAATGCCACCCCGTACTTACTATAGTGAGCCCCTGAATGCCACCCCGTACTTACTATAGTGAGCCCCTGAATGCCACCCCGTACTTACTATAGTGAGCCCCGAATGCCACCCCGTACCTACTATAGTGAGCCCCTGAATGCCGCCCCGTACTTACTATAGTGAGCCCCTGAATCCCACCCGTACTTACTATAGTGAGCCCCTGAATGCCACCCCGTACTTACTATAGTGAGCCCCTGAATGCCACCTCGTACTTACTATAGTGAGCCCCTGAATGCCACCCCGTACTTACTATAGTGAGCCTCTGAATGCCACCCCGTACTTACTATAGTGAGCCCCTGAATGCCACCTCGTACTTACTATAGTGAGCCCCTGAATGCCACCCCGTACTTACTATAGTGAGCCCCTGAATGCCACCTCGTACTTACTATAGTGAGCCCCTGAATGCCACCCCGTACTTACTATAGTGAGCCCCCGAATGCCACCCCGTACTTACTATAGTGAGCCCCGAATGCCACCCCGTACCTACTATAGTGAGCCCCGAATGCCAACCCGTACTTACTATAGTGAGCCCCGAATGCCACCCCGTACTTACTATAGTGAGCCCCTGAATGCCACCTCGTACTTACTATAGTGAGCCCCTGAATGCCACCCCGTACTTACTATAGTGAGCCCCTGAATGCCATTTCGTACTTACTATAGTGAGCCCCTGAATGCCACCCCGTACTTACTATAGTGAGCCCCTGAATGCCACCCCGTACTTACTATAGTGAGCCCCTGAATGCCACCCCGTACTTACTATAGTGAGCCCCTGAATGCCACCCCGTACTTACTATAGTGAGCCCCTGAATGCCACCCCGTACTTACTATAGTGAGCCCCTGAATGCCACCTCGTACTTACTATAGTGAGCCCCTGAATGCCACCCCGTACTTACTATAGTGAGCACCTGAATGCCACCTCGTACTTACTATAGTGAGCCCCTGAATGCCACCCCGTACTTACTATAGTGAGCCCCTGAATGCCACCCTGTACTTACTATAGTGAGCCCCTGAATGCCACCCCGTACTTACTATAGTGAGCCCCTAAATGCCACCTCGTACTTACTATAGTGAGCCCCTGAATGCCACCCCGTACTTACTATAGTGAGTCCCTGAATGCCACCTCGTACTTACTATAGTGAGCCCCTGAATGCCACCCCGTACTTACTATAGTGAGTCCCTGAATGCCACCTCGTACTTACTATAGTGAGCCCCTGAATGCCACCCCGTACTTACTATAGTGAGCCCCTGAATGCCACCCCGTACTTACTATAGTGAGCCCCTGAATGCCACCTCGTACTTACTATAGTGAGCCCCTGAATGCCACCCCGTACTTACTATAGTGAGCCCCTGAATGCCACCCTGTACTTACTATAGTGAGCCCCTGAATGCCACCTCGTACTTACTATAGTGAGCCCCTGAATGCCACCTCGTACTTACTATAGTGAGCCCCTGAATGCCACCCCGTACTTACTATAGTGAGCCCCTGAATGCCACCCCGTACTTACTATAGTGAGCCCCTAAATGCCACCTCGTACTTACTATAGTGAGCCCCTGAATGCCACCCCGTACTTACTATAGTGAGCCCCTGAATGCCACCCCGTACTTACTATAGTGAGCCCCTGAATGCCACCCCGTACTTACTATAGTGAGCCCCTGAATGCCACCCCGTACTTACTATAGTGAGCCCCTGAATGCCACCCCGTACTTACTATAGTGAGCCCCTGAATGCCACCCCGTACTTACTATAGTGAGCCCCTGAATGCCACCCCGTACTTACTATAGTGAGCCCCTGAATGCCACCCCGTACTTACTATAGTGAGCCCCTGAATGCCACCCCGTACTTACTATAGTGAGCCCCTGAATGCCACCCCGTACTTACTATAGTGAGCCCCTGAATGCCACCCCGTACTTACTATAGTGAGCCCCTGAATGCCACCCCGTACTTACTATAGTGAGCCCCTGAATGCCACCCCGTACTTACTATAGTGAGCCCCTGAATGCCACCCCGTACTTACTATAGTGAGCCCCTGAATGCCACCTCGTACTTACTATAGTGAGCCCCCGAATGCCACCCCGTACTTACTATAGTGAGCCCCTGAATGCCACCCCGTACTTACTATAGTGATCCCCTGAATGCTACCCCGTACTTACTATAGTGAGCCCCTGAATGCCACCTCGTACTTACTATAGTGAGCCGCTGAATGCCACCCCGTACTTACTATAGTGAGCCCCTGAATGCCACCTTGTACTTACTATAGTGAGCCCCTGAATGCCACCCGTACTTACTATAGTGAGCCCCTAAATGCCACCTCGTACTTACTATAGTGAGCCCCTGAATGCCACCTCGTACTTACTATAGTGAGCCCCTGAATGCCACCCCGTACTTACTATAGTGAGCCCCTGAATGCCACCCCGTACTTACTATAGTGAGCCCCTGAATGCCACCCCGTACTTACTATAGTGAGCCCCTGAATGCAAGAAGATAGTATCTCAAAAGCCGGTTGCCAGTTTGGTTTAGTTTCTTTTGCTCGTTGGTTTAGGTTTGCATATTTCACTAATACTTTATCATAATCGGTTTTTCTGATTTTGAGATATTAAAAATATTACACAGCGCCCTTACTCAAACTAATGAACCGGTAATTTTGAGGAAATGAAGACCAGTACATTTAGAAAAGAAGATATTTGATCAAAATTGAAACAATCAATAATGTTTGCAAAAGTATAGGGTAAGTTTGGTCATCCCATAAAATTTCGATCTCCGTTTTTTTTTTTTTTACTGGTCTTGATTACGTCAGTCAACAGTATCGTCTGTGCACGAGCCCCTTACATGATAGTGGCTACAAAATCTAAGATTGGAATATAATTTACTAAAGGGTACTATAGTGTGATCATGTATTAATATTTAGACCAATTTAATTCAAAATGTAAAAATGGCGGTAAGATTCAGAAAAGTCGGAGGAGAGAGGCAAAGAGAAGGTTCAAAAGGAAGAGTCAGGTGGAAGAAGAGAAGGAATGGTAGAGAAAAGGGGTTATGGAAAGAGGCAGAGGAAAGGAAAAGGAATGGTAGAGAAAAGGGGTTATGGAATCAGACAGAAGGAAGAGTAGGTGAAAGAGGCTAAGGAAAGTGGTACAGGGTGGATTCAAAAAGAAGAAGTAAAGGGATAAATAAGGGAGTGTAGAGGAAAGGAGCTAAGGAAAGAGGCAGAAGGAAGACTAGGGGAAACGGGTTGTTAGGAATCAGGATAGTTTTAGTTAGGAATATGGTCTAAGTTCTTTTTAGGAAGCCAGAATAACAACAATTATTGTGACAGTCGTGGAAAACTAACGAAATTGCTTACCTTGCAAGCAAGACAGACGTCATTGATGCTACAGTGATATATAAACTTTTGGGTGGGAGGAAACTGATCAAGGGAAAGGGCTGGAGGAATTCTTGAAGATAGCCAGACGGACTTGGCGAGTAAGAGCTTCCTTGGAGAATTGAGACTTCGTACGAACGTATACAAGAATTGCAAAAAGGGTGAGCAAACTTTGTGTATTAAAAAACTTGTAATTATTTCTGGGTCTTATAATTAAACTATAACTTAGAATCAGATCTGTGAGTCACAGGAATTAGAGTCATTCTGGATTAATAGTAATAATAAGAATATTGTAGCATTTTAATAAGATAGGAGATGGTTGTTCTTGATAATAAAAGTTAATTGAGTAAATTAATAAAAGAACCATTCGATTATATTGAAAATAAAGAACCCAGGAAGTTTAGAGAAAACCAATCCTAACAGGTTTAATGAAAGTGCTAAAGGGAAGATTCAAAAGGAAGAAGTGAGTCTAGAGAAAAGGGGCTAAGGGAAGAGACAGGGGGAAGAGGCATAAGGAAAAGGGCGAAGAGAAGAAGCGGAGGCAAGATTTTAAGATAAGATACAGATTATTGGAATAGTTAGCTTTATATAGGGGGGGGGGTAAGGCGTTGAGTTGAATGGAAGTTAGTGAGAAAAAGAGGGAAGATAGTGAAAGAAGGCATAGGAGAAGAAGACGTTAGAAGAGCGAAGGGTGAAGTTAATAAAAAGGTTAACATGTGTAATCGAGAGGACAAGTCCTATCATATTAGAATATCAAAGACAAACGACTAACTATAAACAACAACAAAAACAAACGACTAACTATAAACAACAACTAAAACAAACAACTAACTGTAAACAACAACAAAAACAAACGACTAACTGTAAACAACAACAAAAACAAACTTCTAGCTGTAAACAACAACAAAAACAAACTTCTAGCTGTAAACAACAACAAAAACAAACTTCTAACTGTAAACAACAACAAAAACAAACTTCTAACTGTAAACAACAACAAAAACAGAAGCGAAATCATTACCTTCCTTATTTTAACTAATTACAAAGTCATTTCAACACCTCTTTACTTAAGGAAGAGGAGAGAAAGGACGTTGAGAAGGAGGCATCGAAGTGGGATGAATGTCAGAGGTTGGGGAGAAAGATGAAAGTTTAAGGTGGATTGAATATTCAGAGATAAAGAGTGAATTGAAGAGATGGAGAGAAAATGTGTAGGGAAAAGGCAGGGGAAGATTCATAGGATAGAGACTGTGGGAAGAGGAAGACTGAAGAAATGAAGGAAAGACAGAGAAGAAAGAGGGCGAGTGAAGAAGAGAGAATAGATAGTGAATTTAAAGGAGGGGAATGAAAAAATAGGATTAGAGTTAATATGGGGAGGGAAGAGAGACAGAGGGAAGTGGCCCTCAAAGAGATAGAGGTAAGGAGAAGGGAAGAGACACGGGAAAGAAACAGAGGTGAAAAGCACACAGAGAAGATGGTGTGAGGGACCAAGTGAAAAGGGGAAAAGCAGAGGTAAGTGTCAGAGGTTAAAAGTTGTAAGCAAAAGAAAAATGATGGGGCACAGGAAAGATGCAGATGGAATATTGAAAAATAAGATTCAGAATTAGAAAAGAACGGTAGGATAGAGGAATGGGCTAAACAAAGAGGCAGAGGAAAGAGTCAAAGAGAAGATTCAGAAGGTTAGAGTAGTGAGTTTGGGAAGGAGAGATAGTAAAATGAATTGGAATGAGTAACTGAGAGGCAAAGCAAGGAAAAGGGAGAGGATTGTGTGAGAAGGTGTACAAAAAAGAAGTAAATGAGATCGTGTGACATAAAGAAATGCGAAATCAAGAAAGAGGAAAAGAAGAAGCATGGTAAGAGGTAAAGAGGAGGAAGCAGAGATGATGGAGAAAGTGGAGTGGTAGATATTCGTGTGTGGGGGGTATAGTGCAATAACTTCTGCACACTTTACTCTGTTAAAATTCTGATTTGAAGAACTGCTTAAGTTGTACCTTTGTTGTTTAGAAGTAATTTGTAATTAACAAATCTCACAAACAGAAGGGAAAATCATTGCCTTTCTGATTTTAATCAATTACAAAGTTAGCTCAACATCTGTAGCATGGTTAAGACATGCTGATTAAACAAAATCCATTGAAATAATGGCGGCGCCAACTTCTACCAAACTTCTCTATTGTTTTTAATTAAGCCAGTAAAATAATTAGTTGAAAACTTCCTTCTATCCTACTTCCTCTTTCATTTCCAGGATGATTTATCGCTAAACAGGAATGAAATGTTAAATTTTACTTACGAGCAAAGTTAGTGTAGAACTCGCTGCCATGATAGGACGTCATCCTTGTTGTGGAATTGTACCTACCCAGAGTCTTTTTGGTTATCTTGTTTTAGTTTGGTGAAATTTTATAACTTGGAAACAATCATACAGTGTCCTTGAAAAATACGTGACGTCAGAATAAAGAGAAAAGTTCATATAAATATGTCCGAAAACACTCCATTGTACATCTGTCGGCCATTTTGTGTGTTCTTTTAAATAATAATAACTCGAAATTTTGATTACACATTTTTCATGCTACGTTTTACCAGTATACCACGAATTAAAACTTTTTTAAAATTTCAAAATGGCAGCCGTTTGATATCTTCAGTAGCTACCCAGTTGTATATATTTATATCTGACACCGGAGATCGAGGAGACCTCTCAAGCAAGCAGTTCTGCTTTATCTCACGTCTTGATGTGATTACGTGACGTGGTCTTGTAACTTTATCTCCACCCCTTGGCCCTTACTGAGACTTTTAAGCTAAGATTTGATAAATATTTACTTTCTATAATATATAGTAGGCACTCCCGAGGCCTAGCTGGATCTACACTTTTTTATGTTGTCTTCACTTAGACCTCTCTTTCATCTTTCAAATCAGGTCTTTCTTGACCAACTCTTGTTCTTTTCCGACTTGAAACTATTATTCAATTGTTAGGAATCTTTATTTTATGTTCTTTTCTTCCTTTAAAAAAAATAAATAAATAAAATTTTCTTGACGGAGGAACCACATTTGGGTAGGTTTTTTGAAAAGACCTTGTCGCTTCTTATTCATTTTCAAAAGCAAAACAACATTACACTTTTTGTTCAATTGAAAAATTTATTGTTTCGAGGTAAATATCACACATAAACTGATTGAACACAACAGCTTTCAAATTGTTTCATTGTTGTGTGATAACAAAACAGCTGATCAAGATTCAACAGATTGCAATGCACATTTTAATTGTACTGTATTGCATTGTGGGAGGAAGTGGTTCTATCAAGAAGATTAGTGTTCTTTTGTTATTCCTTCATTTTGTTTTGATTGACTATAAAAAAATAAAACTCCTCTGTACTTTTTTACATATCTATGTAACATAACTGTAAAGTGTCAAGTTTGTAAAGTGTTCCATTTGTCCGGCATATTCATTCTCCCCTTCTTGGGACACAATGTATATTACTAATTTTCTTAAATAATTTCGATAGCTTACACAAGTTGGAGTCGCTTTTGTTTAACTCGTTTCATAGCTTTGAAGTCACGCCAATACCTTTGCTTCGCTCAATCCTGCAATTCCTTTAAGGAAACTGTTGGACTTGGACGAATAAAGGAGTACATTTTTTTCTCCCTCTGTCTTCCAATCTGTAGGATGAAGAGAAGGCCTGACAATAAAATTAATTCCCTTTTATTCGTCAATCTTCTCACGTTCCTACCCTCCCTCTCACACTGCATCTCCTCCTCTAGATAATAACTTCCTATCTCTCTTTTACCTCTCGGTACCTGCTTTTTTTATCTCTCTCTCTCTCTCTCTCTCTCTCTCTCTCTCTCTCTCACTCTCTCTCCACCTTAATGTCCTCTGTAAATAAAATTTTTCCTCCGTTTTCCCTCTTCTCTTTGCTTCCCTTTCTATGACTCTTATCCTCTTCTTTTCCTCTCTCTGATTTCTACTCTTTCTCCCTCCATTTCACTATAATCCCATTTCCTCCCTTTACAATTCTTTTCTTCTCTATTTCTCCCTCCCACCATCCTGTATCTATTCCTCCCTCTGCTGTCTTTCTTAACATCCTCACTACCTTCCTTCCCTCCGTTTCACACTCTTCTTATCAAACTTATAACACAGGTGTAAAAAAAGGACCATGAAAAATGGAGTAAACGAAAGTGATTACAAAAAAAAAGTGAATTAAATAAAAATTGAAAAGCTTACCTTATCTGTTGGTAAACTTGTACGTCTTTTATTATGATCTGCTTGACTGAAAGTTTTACATGTACAATTATTCTGTAACATTACATGTATTATTACGTGCTCTTTATTCCGTCTTTGAATCATTTATCCTATATCTATTGTCCTGTCTCACTTCCTTCAACTACACACCTATTTCCCCTCCCATTTACATGCATATCTTCTTCCAATCCCTCTATAGCAGTGGTTCCCAACCTTTTTCAGCTGGCGACCCACCTTTCCTCTTTGGAATACCTCCAAAGTCCATCGGTCTAATTATAATTAGAGTATAATTAACTATATAGAGCAGCGGTTCCCAAACGGTGGGTCGCGACCCACTAGTGGGTCCCGGAAGGGTTCCAGGTGGGTCGCGACTCGATTCTAAAACTATCAGAAACCATCAGAAAAGATAAGAAAAATCAAAACAAATCGAATTGGGTTTTGATTGTTTTCTTAATTTTTTTGGCATGTGGGGCAGACACCAGAACCACTACATCTCAGATCCACCCCCCCCCCCCTCGGCTACACCGCTCTCCATCCCATTCTTCCGCCACCTTGTCGAAGGTCACGCCATTTACTAACCTCAGTTACTCAGTCTTACTGTGGACATTGTGCAGTGAGTTACTGTTACATATTTGGTGCAGCTAGGTGTACAACGTGTTGGTGTTTGGGATTGAATTTTCCTTTGTGGTTTAGTAAAGTTTTTAAGATGGACAAATGGTTGAAAACAATATCTTTTGGTAAGAGGACAATTTCTAAAGTAACTATTGATGAAGGTGAGAATGGCCCATCAAATACTAACCTAATAAATTTTGAAAAGGGTAAAGTGCAGGTGAATGCAAAGAAAACAAAAACTTTCTTCAGAAAATATAGTACAGATTATATAAAATATGGGTTTACATTTGTAGGCACAGAGGAAGAACCATTACCTCAATGTGTAATTTGCTTTGAAACATTGGCAAATCAAAGCATGAAGCCTTCTAAGCTAGAAAGACACATAACTAAAAACCCAGAATGTGTTAATAAGCCTATAGCTTTTTTCAAAATAAGAAAAGAGATTTGACATCGACTAGAACCAGTATGGAAAATGTCTCAACAGGATGTGAAAATAAAAAGTTTACAATGGTTTCGTACCAACTGTCACTGTTGATTGCCAAAAAAGGTGCACCTCATACAGCAGGTGAGAATATCATTTTGCCAGCTGCTAAGCTTATTTCTGCCTCTTTTTTTGACGAGAAAAAGCAACTAAGAAAATAAGGGAAATACCACTACTGTTTCAAATAACACGGTTAAAAGGAGAATAGAAGAAATTGCTGAAAATATAAAACATCAACTTATTTCTCCTTTGAAACGAAGTGACTTTTACTCCTTACAATTGGATGAAAGCATTGATATAGCTGATAATGCCAATTTATTAGCTTTTGTAAGATTTGAGACCAATGAATCAGTAGAAGAAGAAATGATATTTTGCAGACCTTTACCTACCAGAACGACTGGGGCTGATATTTTCAACTGTTTTGATGGTTAATGAAAAAAACAAAATTGACTGGTCTAATTGTGTCGGAGCAACAACCGATGGAGCCCGTGTCATGTCTGGCATTTACTCAGGACTAGCAGCGAAAGTTAAGGCAATTTCTCCATTAGTTAAACCATTGTTAACCATTTTCAAATCATAAAACAAATTGTTTATCAATAATCAAATTGTATCTTCAAAAAAGCATATATATTTGCAATATTTGATGGTAAATTATATATACATAAGGTAGGGATACAATACAAATGAGGTTTCATACTCCACCGTGGACCGATGGACCTTGGAGGTATTCCAAAGAGGAAAGGTGGATCGCCAGCTGAAAAAGGTTGGGAACCACTGCTATACAGGATCTGATTTTCATAACTTTGGTATAAAAAGTAATGCAAATATCACTTATCCTCTTCGTTAACTTTTATCTTACTCCCTTCCTTTCTTCTCTAACCCTTTCGACTCTACCTCCCTTCCCCTTCATCCCTTCCTTTCCCTTCTACCTCCCTTCCTTTCTTTTTCATTTCCCCTTCTACCTTCCTTCCTCGCATCTTCCCTTCCCCTTCCTCTCTTCTTCTCCTTTCCCCTTCTATTCCTTTCGCTTCTCCTTTTCCCCTCTCTTCCTTGTACCTTCCTTTCCCTCTCCCCTTCCTTCCTTTTTTCATCATTTCGCCTCTACCTCTCTTCCTCTCTCCTTCCTCCCTTCCTTTCCCCGTTACCTACATTCCTCTCTTCTTCCCTCTCGTCATCCTCACTCCCTTCCTTTCCTCGCTACCTCTCTCCCTCGCAACTTACCTTTCCCTCGCTCCCTTCTTTTCCCGTTTTCCTTCTATCTTCTCTCCTTCATTTCCCCCTCTACCTCCCATCTTCCCTTTTCTTCCTTCATTTCTCCTTCTCTTCCCCTCTTCGTTTTTATTTTATTTCAAATGATGTATTTAATTAGAAATGTTTAATTGGAAGAAAGGACCTAAAGGACCCAAATAAAAGTCATTTTCATTTTCTCCTACCACTTGTTAAACTTTAGTTCTCCCTTATCCTAGTCACTCTTTTTACACAAAATTTACCCTCTTGTCTCCATTCTTCTCAAATTCCAATGTCTCTGCTTCCCATTCATTTCTCATCCTTCCTATGTTTCTTATTTCTCTCCTTCACTTTCTCTACTTGCCTCATCGCACTCTCCGGTTTATCCTCTTTTTTCTACTTACCATTTCTTTATATCACTATTGAACCTTATCTTTCCATGCCTGTTTCCTCTTCCTCAATTTTTCCATTTCTCCCCTGACTACTCTCTTCTCATCTTCCACTCGTTATCACGGTTTATCTCAGTCACTTTCACTCTATTACCTCCCCTCCTGTTCTCTCCTTTATATTCCCCCTCTCTCACCAAATGAAAACATAATTTTCTACGATATACAATATTTGTGCACTACAGAAACCATCCTCAGTTGTTACATGTACACAAAACCTTATCAGCCTTGAGCATTACTCTCCATCTCTCTTTTTTACCATACTCTCTCCTCTTCCGTTTACTTCTCATGCCCTTTTTCCAGGATTATCTTTACTATCCACTCCCTCTCTCTCTCTTACTGTCTTATAAATTAGCCTTTTATAGATAGATCATGGTTTGGAAGTACTGTAATTGGAAAAACACCGAAAAATGACATTTATACACCATTAAATATAAAAACTCGATATATAGTAAAATAAAAATAAATAAACTGAAGAATACGGCACAGGTTCTCTGCCGTGATTCCACGTGTGAATGTTTCTGCAATGATTGCACAATGTATTACTAAAATAAACTGTGTTTCACGTTAAACAAATTTAATTTGTTTTTCACCGGACGTCAATCAATCAAGTCAATCAATCAACTTGACTTTCAGATCTATAATTGTGGCAACACTGTCATGTTACATACATCTCACATGCGCTAGTTTTAAACAATTAAAATGATGTCAAAATGAAAAAAACAAAAAATATATCTAATAAACATTTCACAGATACAAATGATACTACACTGGATGTTTGATTTAGATAAATTTGATGATAAATCATATTTCACAAGAATTTAGTTTTGAATACAAACATATTCTTGCTGAGTTGAAAAATTTAATAAATTTACAAAACATGGGAGGAAATTTAGCAGTTTTTTTTTAATTGTTTTAACCTACACTATGTAGATAGGCTAAGTATGGTAATAATAAAACAAAACTGGGGAAAATCAATTACAGAAACTCTCTTATTGTGTAAATCAATCTTAACGTAGTTAAAAACCTCCTCAGTTATTAAAATTAAAAATTATTATTTGAAGAGCTGCTTAAGTTGTACCAAAACTGTAATATTTAATTAATAATTTTTCAAAAACAGAAGAAAAATGTTTACGATTTTGTAGTTTAATCAATTACAAAGTTAGTTAAACATCTGTAGGGTTAGAGAAGAGAAGAAATGATGGTGAGTTTAGTAAGCAGCC